>OX336393.1:389704715-392204715 GCA_946902985.2 Meconema thalassinum | reverse complement strand
ACCTCCGCTTCGCTCCTTTGTTACGCGCCTGTCCGGCAAAAGTATATAAGGAGCGGGGTCGGGCTGCCCGGGAGCAGTCGTTTGGTAGAGGTTTCCTCGGCCCTCAGGTTTCGCAAGCTACTATTTATTATCTCGACTGTAAACAGTTTAATGTTTGTGGATGACGTTCATCTCTCCTTTAGAATGTTAGTCATCACGAAGATATTTATACATCTCAGTGTTTTTTAACTGCAGATAGTAGGATACGGTACTCAAGATTTTTCATTTCATCTAAACAGTTGAATGATAAAAGGGAAGCACTGTGTAGCTAACGAGATTGAGAGTCGCTTTATGAAGATGGGTGTAATTAAGTCAAGAGTAATATTCCAGTATTTGAATTATTGCGCTTTATAGGCTATGCACGGTGCTCATAAACTGAGGACCAATTTTGTACGTCCTGTATTTTTATTAGATCAGTGGATTCCAAGAGATTGAGTTTTTCCCCGGCCGAAAATGTCCCATTTTTAAAGGGTTGATAAAATCCTTGGCACATGCAAAAACCTCTCGTTCCATATTTGGTGACTACAGTCATCAGGTAGTGGTTGTCACCGTGGGGGCCCGGGTTTCATTCCCGGTTCTGCCGAGAAATTTAATTCTGGTTTGAGGGCTGGAACGGGTTACATTCAGCAAATCTGAGATGAGGTGGGTTCGGTTCTTACCTCAGCTTTCTTGGAAGTGGTTTTCCGTGGTTTCTCTACTTCTACTCCAGGCAAATGCCGGGATGGTTCCTAACTTAAGACCACGGCCGCTTCCTTCACAAATCTTACCTCAATTGCAAGCACACATACAGGTACAGATATCGCAACGAAACAGGTTATCAGACAACTTATACCCACACTCAAGTACACGGGTCTATATGACTGCGATGTCGCAAAGCCCAACAACAAATTCGCTCTTTGGTTAGCAAAGCGTTGAGTCACTGCAATTGGAAACTGAAGCAAGTGAGTAGATCAAATGTTCGAATCCCGGTGCTGACAGCGGCGACAGTATGTTATTCCTCACCACAACCAGGCAAATGCCGGGATGGTACCTTTTTCTAAGTTTTGAGCCACTCTTAGTCCCTAACTATACAGTTGTTGTTGTTGTTGTTGTTGTTGTTGTTGGGGTTTGGGAACTCTTTGGTCATCAGCTCCGAGTACCTGGTTTTGTATTTAATTCGACTGATAACCTATGTTTTTGTGGTGACTGTACTAGTGTGTTAACCCACCTACTACATGCTGACGGTTTAATATTTCTGCCTATGCAAGTGTTACTATTTCCACAAGACCTGAATTAAGTTTAAGGTGATAAAAAGTTAAATGAAATTAATCTTATAGAAATTAATTTGTTATCGCGTTGAAAGCCACTTTTCAGTGTTGCCTTATTTAATGTTTCTCAGTCGGTCAACATGATTGTACCCAATTGTAATGGGCGTTGTTCCCTAACCCTGAAAAAAATTACATGAGATAGATATAAGGTGCGTTCAAAAAGTAAGGAGCCGGAGGCATAATTACAGAAACCAGTACCTGTATGTTAGAAGTATTGGCCCTGGCTGTTGAGGCACTTGCCCCACTGTGACACGTGGCGGTGAATGGCTGTCTCATAAAATTATCTGGGCTGCGATGTGAACCAGTTCCGCACGTTCAGCTGGACGTTGGCGTCCGAGATGAATCGTTGGCCACACAGAGCACTTTTCAGGAGATCAAACATGGAGTAATCACAGGTAGAGAGGTCTGGACTGAACGGAGGGTGTCCGAGAAACTCCCATTTGAATTTCTGCATGAGTGCCGCGACTGTGTTGGTCGTATGAGGTCGTGTATTCTCGTGGAGCGACCACGGCGGCTATGGCGTTCACTGTCACTCGGCGGTCCTGGGTAATGAGTGCATCAACCAGCTGGACGTTGTCATCGGTAATGCAGGGGTGTGCCCCAGACCGGGCATCATTGGCTAACGACACCAATCCTTCCCTGAAGGCCGTGTGCCACGCCTTGACCCTTGCAAGGGACATGCAGTGTTCGCCGTACACTTGTGACATTCGGCGATGAATGTCCGTTCCCCCTACTCCTTCCGCTTTCAGAAACCGAACGACACCTCTTGGCTCTTCGGTTGACGCCTCCATGTCACTGTTTGCATTGCGACTGGCAGCGTTGGACGATTGAAGCATGCTGCTGCTCGCTTTGTATCGTCGCGTGACGTGCACGCGTGCCCTCTAGCGACGGACTGTGACCTTCCACGCTCTGGTCGGAACCACACCTCGTTACACACGCTACGATTAGCCGATGTAGTCACTGGTTTGCGGATTCCAGCGTCCGGCTAGTTACATTTTGAACGCACCTTATAAATGCACTTGGATAACCAGTGTCGGTCGTCAAGTGATCATCATTAGATCCTATACAATTAGCCCGTGACGGTATTAACTATATATAGATTACTTAGTTACAGCGGTTATTATTATGGAATTTGTGAAGATTTTTTGGCTATTTTTTGATTCTTGTTGAGTTGTTAGTGGTTATTGACCTACTTGTTTCTTTGTTTAGTGAATGTTTAGGTTCAGTGTAGCCAGTGGAAGGGGTAGCATTTGCACGAGAACGGATCCCACATCGCTCAAACATCCAGCTAAGATCATATTCCATTCCAAAGTGACCATTCACTAACAATCACAATAGCCACTAACAATATCTCAACAAAATATCACATATAGGCTAATTAACATATCTTTACAAGTTGCGCAAGTGTATAATAACTGCTGTAACTAAATAAATCTATATATTGTTAATACCGTCACCCACACTCGTAGAAAGATTTAACGGCCTTAGTATAAGGAATCTGATGAAGATCGCATGACGATCAAAACTGGTCATCCAAAAAGAAATTGATTTATAATAATAATTATTTTTATTGCGGCTTCGGTTGCAAAGTTGGTAGCATGCTGAACTGCTGTGCCCAAGATAGCGGGTTCAAACCCGAACGAAGTCGTCGGATTTTTTAAGAGCGTTAAAAATTTTGCAGTATGCCTTCCTTCGGAGGGGAAGTAAAGATGGCGGTCCCATGTCGTAGATTTATGGCATGTAAAAGATCCTTCCACAGACTAAACTTGTGTGGAGCTAAATTTCTTGGTTAGGTTTCGTTGGAACGCTCTATCAAAGTTCCAACGTTCACCACTCGGTATCATAGATATCTGGTAGTGAAAGATGGAACTACTTGAAATAGAACGGAACGTGTAGCTCACCCTCTGGGTATCCGCTGGAAGCAGCTACAGCCTCTGGCGAGCCGAACATGTCCTCGGATACTCCCGGCATTAAAAGCCATACGATAAATGAAAATCCACAGCCTGCTTCCAGTCTCCGACCGGGTCAGGAATGGAATGAATGAAGTCCCCATCTAGCGGCGAGGATATGAACTGTGCTGGCTGCCGAGGCTTGACGCACTCCTCTGCGGCAATGATTAAATGAATGACAGATGAAATGAAATGATAGTGGAGAGTGTTGCTGGAATTAAATTGTGACAGGGAAAACCGGAGTACCCGGAGAAAAACCTGTCTGCCTCCGTTTTGTCCAGCACAGATCCCACATGGAGTGACCGGGATTTGAACCGCGGACCCAGCGGTGAGAGGCCGGCGTGCTGCCGCCTAGGCCACAGAGGCTTGCCATACGATAAATAAATAAGTAAATTATTTTTATTGCTATACAGAATGTAACGTGTTACAAGAGATAATTCCATTTGTATTCAGTCCTTTTTAAGTCTTACAGAAGACTGTTAGGGAGGTTTCTCTGTCTTTGCACCACAGTAAATGGTATCGGTCACAGTTTGACCCACATAGCTTGCACTTGCACTTGTCTTCTGGGTTATGGTACTTCTCTGTTGTGCATATTCGGTGGTGAAACCCATGGACCACTACTCTCGTCATTGTGTGTCGTAGGTAATATCTGACTTCCGTCCAGTCCCTGTAGATCATCGCATCCTTGGCGAAGAACTCCGACCATATCTCTTGTTCCTTTTTGATGAGATCTCGTAGCAGTTCGTTGTAGGCTTCGGTGGCTGGCATGAGCAGGTCTAGGCGAAGTTTTTCTATGGAGAATTGTTCCTTTGTTAGCACTCAGGTAAGGCGTGAAGGTGTGTACTTCGATAGACTTAGTGCTCTTTTCAGGAAGTGAGCTTTGACTCTTTCTAGGTCTTCTGGATTCTTCTTTTTTAGGTAATTCCATATCACCTCTAGTCCGTACGTCATAATAGGTGCGATCTTTAGGTGGAATATAGTCATTGCTGTTTTCAAGGATAGCTTCAGCAGATTCTTCATGCTGTTTGTTGTCGTCTTTGCTGCTGAGGTACGTTCTATAATGTGTAAGTCATATGTGTCCCCTCGGCTTTACAGCGTGATTCCTAGATATTTGAAGTGTGAGACATATCGCTGTGTGGTTTCAGTATACAGGATGTAATCGTTTGCTGCAAGTCTTCCACCCCTTCTAAATTGATTTATAAAGTAAATTGTATATATCAAAATATAAACATTATAAAAATATCAACATTAAAATTTAAATTATGAAAATAGTTATAAGAATTAACGTTACAAAAAATACAATAAGTTACAATTAAAATGAAGAATCAAAATATGTTAATCGAAAATAAATTTAAATTAACACAAATAAAATATAAACACTTCTGTCATTTAAGGGTTAATGTAGCAGCGAGCCAATATCAAGTGCATAATGGAAAAAATTGTGTAGGCCGGGGGGTCTCAAGTTCATATCTCACATGGGTCAAATATTTAATTCTCTAACATGCACCAACAAACGCCCATAGATATAGTCATCATTGTACTTCTGCAAATCCAATTCTAGATTGTTGTCCCACAAATTTATGAGCGCTAACATTAAAACTGTACTGGTGCATGTTTTTCATCTGCTGCAATAAAATATTTCTAAATTCATTTGTAATTTTTCTGACACGTAATTTATTCAGTGAGTTGATGGAATATTACATGTACTAGGAATTCAATTTACACAAACATTTTACATTATATTATTAATGGCTCCACTGGGCAATCATCCAACGCAAAGGTAATCAAGTTTCAGTCCACAAACATGAAAGGCCACAATATCGTGTATTATAAAACATATGGCAGTAACCCAATTACGTACATTTGTGTGTCATTATAGGAAGTGACATCCACGACTCACATGAAAGGGGCATTACATTGATGTTTCATTTAGCATCGAAACTCACATTAACCCTGCAGGGCTCGCGCAGTATTTTACATCACAGAAGGTCGCGCGGCGTCTGGGAGACACCATTTCTTTTCAGAGGGATTTCTGCTATACCAAGTTGTGATTAACGATTTAAATTAATTTCGGGACATTTTTAAAAAATAATTAATATTTTATATTGATATAAAAGCAACTAACGGAGCACATTTATAATTTATTGAATAAGATATGAATATAATACCATCAAAGAATAATTCCCAGCATTCTATAGGAGTCTTGGCTAGCTTCGCAACACCTTTCACACCAGGTAAATGTGTGACGATATTTTGTCGCCGGATTAGAACATTTCTTGGAGGATTAGCCTTACGCCACTTAGAAACTTTATATCGCCCTAGAAAACAATCACTATCACTTTCATTTTTATTTTCCCCTGCTGCATCATTACTGTCTACGTCTTGTTCCGTGTCAGTACTTTCACTCCTGGATTCTAGAATATCTTCCTCCTTATCACTGTACAATGCACCTTCATCATCATCATCTTCAGAATTATCTTCCTCAAACAAACTATGCACAATCCTTCTATCATCAAGACGATTATGGTTACCGGTATATCTCATCTCCTTTCCACTCATTACCAGCCCTAAAAACGTGAAAAAAAACGTGAAAATATAAAGTTTCAGCAATAATCCTTGCAATATAAGACTTCATGAAGAATAATTACGGCGATAATGTTGAATAGAATATTTCAGAACGAGTACTTCAACGCATCGAACGTCGCGTGGCGTCTGTCAGACTCCGTTCACATTCGTGTAATAATGACTCACCACCACACGCGCTATAGACTAACACTGGCGCGCTGACGCATTATTACGTTGGTTATGAATAGTTACTTGAAAGCTAGATGGAATTTTCCGGTCAGTGGCCTTGGAAGATTACTTTCAATTACAAAAAGAAACTAGTGTGGCGTCAGTCAGACGCCACGCAGGCACTTCAGGGTTAAATGGAGATACTCCAAAACTAAGAAGACACATAGTAAACGTCTTTGTAACCAGGATGAAAGATAGCCTACAGCTTACCAGGACTAAAAATCAATGATAAAAACTAATTTTAGGGTTTAATTTACAGAAAGATTTCTTGGAATATTTACCGTTCCTAAAGATATGGCTACCTTTTAGATGAACTTTGATTGATTGAGTATTGTGGCTTTAAGAGGCGGAACAGCGAGGTCATTCACCCCTCAGATGAACTTCGTTTTAGAAATATCCCAAAGGTTATTTTATCAGAATTGATAAACTCGTTTATTTATTAATTTATTTATGTATTAATTAATTAATTAATTTATTTATTTATTTATTTATTTATGTATTTATTTATTCAATTATTTCTTCTTCTTCTTTCTTCAAATGAGCCAACTATGGACTACGTAGGTTAACCAAAATGGTTTTCAGCTTGATGAGTTGGGATTGGTTTCACATTCGTAAGAGTCTTCTTCCTAGCCCATATCTCCTTCATTTTCTGACTTTGTAGTTGTAAAGCTGCTTCTGACCTCTTTGGTCTCTGCCATTTCTTATGTTTAATCTGGCTCAGCGGTACCGTTCTCGCTTGCTGGGCCCAAGGTTGCAGGTTAGTAGCCTGGCGCAGTCAGCTGGCATTTGAGGGTGTGCAAATGCGAGGGAGCCGTGTCAGTAGATTTACTGGCACGTTAAAGATCCCCTTTGGGGCAAAATTCCGGCACCCCGGCGTCTCTAAAAGCCATAGTAGTTAAAAGGGACGTAAAACCAATGACATTATTATTATTATTAAGTTTAATCTGTGGGTTTTCTCTTAACATTTTCCGGAAAGCTTGTCTAACTTGTATAACGGATTCAGAGATGTTTTCAGATCTTGTTTGACTTGCTGGTACCTCAGTGATGTTGTTTTCTTTCAGGAGCTGGCTCTGTGCATTACACTGGTCAATCTTGACTCGTTCATTCTCTCAAGGTGTCCGTAGAATTGGAGGCGTCTCTTGATGATTGTGTTCATTAGAGGTTCTTGCTTTAGGTATAGATCATTTCTCCTTGGGCCTAAGATCTTCCTCAAGATAATTCTTTCCCTGATCTCTAGTTTCTGTATCAGTTTTGCCCCTTTGATGGTTAGGGTTTCAGCTGCATAGAGGACCTCGGGCCTGATTACAGACGTATAGTGCCTTAATTTATTTATTGATTTTATAATTTATTTATTTATGTATTTACTAGCAGAAGTACCCGTTCTTCGAACCGTGTTCGTTGTTAACACCAGACATAATCAATTGAGCTACTGTTGCAATGGTTAGCGGTTTGTCATTCCTTCAAGTTAATCAGAACGAAGTTAGTTTTCTGGGAATATCACACACACGGTTAATTTAAGGCCCTTAAAATGTAGTTTTCGGAGAACCTTTATAGATTCCCAAATTTTGTGTCTCACATTGAGAAGCGCAACATATGCTTCGGTCGTCCTTCTAGGTTAATTTTTATATTTCGCCTATTTTAGCACGTATTGAGAAGTTTTTCTCTATATCCACCCTTCTACAGTATGAAACGTGCGGTGAAGAGTTTTATAAATGATTGGTGTATTGACTCTCATGGTTACCATACCTAATTTTACGATGCTCCAAGCATCCGAACACGAGTTATAGGCGTAGACTACATAAAGATACAAAGAAAGACAGACAATTCTATTGCCTACAACATATTACCGAGATATCCAAATATGTGTATATCTACCACACAGTATCAAACAAAATCATCCTTACGATGAACCCGTTTGTCGACAAAAAAAAATGTTAAAATGTGCTCTCAGACTAAATTCACCTAACGTTTACTTCCTGACGTGAAATAGAAATGAAAGCCTTGTAGACGAAACGCAATACACCTCACATAAAAACTGACCCTCTACGTTGTGCTAGGTGCCGATACACAGGAAAACCCCTTTCATAAATTATATAGGCTTGTGGTGCATGAACATTCAGGTTCTTTAGCCTCAAATTGCCCAAATTCCTAAAAGCCGCAAAAAATAATGCTGGTTCAATTCAAGAATTTTTGAAAATAATGTTGCTGTTTGGAGATATAATAGACCTTCTGTACTATATGTCGAACATGAAAATTGCATGAAAAAATTCTAGGTTACCCCTTGACCCCCTTAATTACATTGATGAATTGTACAGTCTACGTTAGTTCCGTGATAACCTTATAGCCATTTGCAAACTTTCACAGAAATGTAATACATTGAGTGACATTGCTTCTTACAGAAATAGAAGGAAAGTTGTAAACCACCCCTTGATATAATGTTCTCATGGTTACCGATTTGCTTTCCTTCATTAGTTTGTTAAATTAAATTAAATTAGTTTTCTGGGAATATTTCAGAAACTGTTGGATTTTGAGCCTTATAATGTAGTTTTCGAGGACCATTTAGGGCCCCCGAGTTTTGTTTCTGGCACCGAGGGGATTTGTCTCGTCGTTGTACGCCATAATATAATACTAATAATAATATAATATAGGGAGAAATTATAACACCTATTTTTTAAAATTATTAATGCAGCCAATGGCCATGTACTTTTCTTTTCAGGACGGGTCAGGGAAGGGATATTATCAGAGAAAGAAGCATTCAATCAAACATGAGCAAAATGGAAATGGCCTACCATTTAACTAAGGACATCTATAAGAAAAGGTCAATATTCTTCAACGCAAAACTAAAACATCACTGCAATATCATCCGTCCGGAGGTCTTGCATGCTTCTTAATACCTGACGATGAACAAAAAAGGCATGGTCGAGAAACTGGAGGCCAAAGAAAGAAAAATTTTGAGAAAGATTTTGGGTTCCATCAAAGACAATGGGGAGTACAGAAGACGGCAGAACCATGAACTATATACTCATGTGGAGAAGATAAGTAACGTCATCCGGAAGGGAAGGATACCATTTTTTGGGCATGTGAAACGAATGAGCCCAGCGAGACTGACCAACCGCAACATAACTTACTTTCAGGAGAGGAAAACAAAATGGGCCTGGTTCATAGAACTGGATAAAGATCTGAAAGAAGTGGGGATTACACCAATAGACATTCAGGAGCGCGCCCCACTCAAAAGGAAACTTCAAGCTTGCAAAGGTTTCCAAGAAAAACCGAAGCTGGAAACGGGAAAGATGTGGACCCAGGAACGGAAGGAAGTCCACCGAGAACGAATGCGGCCGTACTGGGCAAACATCAAAGCCAGTAGGAGACAGTGGGAATGACGCGGTCCATAGATGGCCTATACGAAATGAATGAATGAATAATATGGGTATAGGAATATAATAGACCTGCCGTACCACACCGGCATGTGTAAATCGCGTGAAAAAATTCTAGAGTACCCCTTGATCCCCTTAAGCGCGTTAGTAGTGGTTTTGTAGCGGTTCAAGGCCCGCCTCCACCTCCCCACCTCACAAGATGGAGGTGGCACGATATCTCTCGAACGCATGGTCAGATTTTGACAAATGAGGTGTCATTGAACTCGGGCTAACACCCCCTTTCCCATGGACAACATATTTCCACCCCAAAAGTAAAACCTACCCCTACTAGGGGGTGAAATCGTATTTTTTAGAGAATCTCTCTTTCCAATTGCAACATGTGAGAAATTGAATGCCGATATGGATTTAAACGTTGTTCCACATAAAGTGCATGTGTACGGTGGATAGCTACTATGAATTAACATGCTTGTTTTCTGTTTTTACGCATGCCCACTCATGGCTTTTGAAGAAGGTGGGGGAGCGGTTCCCTGTGGACGAGTCCTTGTTGACAGGTCCCTGTGGACGGGTCATTGTTGCCGGGTCATTGTGGACGAGTCCTTGTGGACAAGTCCTTGTGGACGAGTCCTTGTGGACAAGTCCTTGTTGACAGGTCCTTGTGGACGAGTCCTTGTGGATGAGTCCTTGTTGATGAGTCCCTTTGGACTTATCCCTTTAGACCGGTCCCTTTGGATTGGTCCCTATGGACTGGCCTATGGTCCCTAATGCTATGATGAAATTAAACGTTGTTCCACATGAAACGCATGTGAAGAGCCGATTGCTACTATGAATTAACATGTTTGTTTTTTGTTTTTACGCATGCGCACTTGAGGTTTTTGTAAGCGGGCGGGCTTTTTGAATAATGATTTATAGATGAGTTATTTTTTAAAAAAATATCAAAAGATCCAAAACTAATATCTCATGAATCAGTAAGGCTAGGGACCTGTATGAGAGGTCGTTGGACTTGAGGTGACATTCTGTTTTTTGAATATATTATTTATTTATGTCAAAAGGACCTAACTGCACTTATGTTAATATCTCGCTAACTAATAATCAGAGAGGGTCAAGTGAGGTGTCATAGGACTCAGGACGGTCAACCCTTTTCCATGACCAACGAATTTACCCAAAAGATCTAAGGTCATTAGCTTTTTAATATCTCATGAATCAATAAGGCTAGGGACCTGTATGAGAGGTCGTTGGACTTGAGGTGGCATTCTGTTTTTGAATATATTATTTATTTATATCAAAAGGGCCTAACTGCACTTTTGTTAATATCTCGCTAACTAATAATCAGAGAGGGTCAAGTGAGGTGTCATAGGACTCAGGATGGTCAACCCTTTTCCATGATCAACGAATTTACCCAAAAGATTCAAAACAGCAAGGTCATTGACCTATGATTTTATAAACTAATAATCAGAGAGGCTCAAGTGAGGTGTCATGGGACTCAGGATGGTCAACCCTTTTCCATGACCAACGAATTTACCCAAAAGATTCAAAAAACAGCAAGGTCATTGACCTAATATTTTATAAACTAATAATCGAATATCTACATGTGAGGTGTTATAGGACTTAGAATGGTCAACCCTTTCCCATGGCCAATGAATTTACCCAAAATACCCAATATATCAAGGTCATCGACCTGAGATTTTATAAACTAATAATCGGATACGAACATGTGAGATGTTTACCATGTGTGTGATGAAACATAGCTAGGTAGAGAAAGAATTAGTGTAGACTACATGTATGGTGATTGACAAGTCTTTTACCATTGAAACTTGTTTTTCAGATCAAACTGCAGTATAGAGAGAGTATAGGTTGTAGGTATGGGTTAATAAATGACGAACGGTGTACACACAAACTCTGATTTATCGATTCAAGAATTAAGTGTAGACTATCTTTAATTGATTGGTTAAAGAGGATAGCTAAAACATAAAAATGCTCAGTGGTTACCGGGACAAGATGGTCGCTACACACACACAACAAGCTTTAAATACTTGAGGCTAATAATCTATACACACACACTCGCTTGTTCTAAACTAAACTGTGTTGCTGTCAGTGCTCAGACAGTAGGCTGATGACAAAAAATGCATTGCTAACAGAAATATAATCATTTCCGGTTGTATAATGTTACCAGCTATCCATTTTGTGTTGCAGTGTTAAGCACTTTTAGCTCTTGTACTAGTGGTCTTAACTCAATTTCCAGGTCTAATGCCTAGAACGAGTCAAACTAAGAAACAAGGGCAAGGTGGTGTAGTGGTTAAGCTGTTAGCCTTTTCACCAGGGTTCGATTTCAGGTTAATATGCATGTCATAAACATATTAAACAAAACAAAACAGAGATAACGTTCAAAACTGATTACATTTGTGTCTTTCCAAATTATTACTTGTATTACAAATACAAAGGTGAACTGGGTTTGATATACACTAATGCTGTCTATCACACACTAGACTGTAAGAAAGCCAAAAGAGCAAAAGGCGTAGGTAGAGCAGTGGTAAAATTGCTATATGTAGAGAACTACCTAGCGGTTTTATGAACTGGCAAAGCTATATATCGCATAAACAGTGTAGGATACAATCCAGCAATCAAATTTGTATCTTGTGGAACAGAAAAAATGCACTTTTACCTTGATGGATAGCAAATGAGTGCAGATGAATGACCTATGCATTAGCCTACCATAGGGTTATAACCACGAGGTGGAGGTGTGACTTCTATATTTTATTGTTTAGAGACAAGGCTTTTTTGTAACCAGTAGATATAGTATTTTGTAAATATTAATTTTTGTAATTGTAAAAATAGTGGAAACATTTTTTTGTAATTGTAAATGTTAATTGTATAACTAACAGTTATTTGGGATAAGTGTGCATGTCAAGGATAAATAGCGTGGTTGTATTTGTTTTTCAAAGACAGGTATGGTTGTGTGAATGTATGACTATTGATAGAATGATAGAGAGAGAGAGAAAGTGTGTGTGTGTGTGTGTGGGTAGCATTGATTGTTCAACCAAAGCAAACACGGCAGGGTAGGATGGTGGGGTAATTAATGTATACTAGTTGAAACCCGTCAAAACATGACGGACAATGACAAAAATATTTACTGAAGAAGCTTCTTATATAAGTTACATTCTTTGTACGATTACTTCTTAGCACTATTGCAACTTTAAGGGCGTCAAAAGTTAGCACTCTCAACATTGCAACATAATGCTAGTCATGACTGAAAACGTGATGAGGTAAATAGACCAATACATTCTAGAGGTTTTCCTTGAGCTTTATTGATTGTGATAAGGTATGCCGAGCGAATAGGAAATTGTTGCCTATTAAAATACAATGTACTGTACCTGCAAGTGTTTTATCGGAAGGTTTTAAATCAAGTCGTAAGATTTGAGCTCTCTGCCCAATATTACTGCACCTATTATATCCGAATCCAAGCAATTTCTTACATATTTCTTACAATTAATATGTTTCCATATAGGAGTCCTTGGGAAACGTTCAGATCTTTAAGGAGCATAACTATGGCTCAAACGTTCGGAGTATGTGGAGGCGAATCCCTTAATTCGAAGGAATTGAAGAATTCTATAGTAGGGATATAAAGTAGCTGGCTTTCATCTTCAGTATCTAATCTGTTAACGCTGATGTATGTGTTTGAACTACTGTATATAAGTTCAATGACTTTTAAATTAATATCATTACATTCTTGCAGCCTGTCAAATATTTTATTTTCCAGCAGATCAATTTTACCCTCACAACAGTAAAGACCAAAGTAACCACGCGTAGATATTACGCAAGAGAAATGCAATGTAGAACAATGTTTATATTTGATCGTCACGGTCCTTACACTGTACTGCATAATATCTGGAATTGTTCCTGAAATGGCCTATTTATATTGAATTTTAAATGTGGCTTCGTATTATTCGATAACACAATAGTGTCCTGCATCCACGGAGCCGCTAAATATTAAATGTCAAATAATACTTCCATTGCCGAAATCAACAGCGTAGTTCGACTCACTACTCTAAACAAATAATCATTGTCTTATTCAATGAAGTTCAACATGACCCGTCCAGACACTTTCATACTCAAGTTGGTTGCTGAGGAGAATGCGATGAGACTGATCGCCTATAATAAAATTCTTATAGTTGTTCCTGCCAGCGATTTTTTTTGTAATAGCTTGAAAACGCAGCTCAGAATAAACTCTTCATTTTGATACAAACAGTACGAAACTGCTCTAAATAAGCAATTTCCATCACCTGTTATAGGTTATGGCAGTACATTTTGCTGGGAAACATAGAATCACTTCGCCAACTACTGGAATGAGCATAGGCCTATACTCAATACTCACTTCGGCAGTCACCCTAATGGAGGCAGTTTTAGAATTCTATCACCCGTGCATGTCCAAAATCGTATTAACACATGGAAGCCCACCTATTCTTGGCTATCGCCCCGGAGACCCGGGTTACATTTCCTTCCCTGCCAAGAATTGTAATTCTGGTCTAAGGGCAAAAACGGGGCACACTCAGTCTCTTGAAGTATAACTAAGAAGAGGGAGGTTCGATTCTCACCTCAACAATCTTGGATGTGGTTTTCCGTAGTTTCCCACTTCCACTCAAGGCAAATACCGGGACGGTTCCTAGGCCTCGGCCGTCTCCTTGCCATTCCCCTCCTTAATTACAAATACACACTTTAATGCAGCCATCGCAATAACACAGGTCAACAGAGAAAATTTTAAACATACACACCAAAATACACGGGGCTGAGTGACCACGATGTCGGAGCCCTTCAAACGAATTATGTTTCCCATATCACGTGAAAACACGCCATGTCTGATGTATTAAATATATCGATGCAATGGTGCTGCAGTCTGTTGTCGGTTATTGGAACTATATGGGCGAGGTACTGCCATCTGTTGTCAGTTACTGGAACTGATTGCAGATATTGGGGACAACAGGTAGCTCTTTCGATCACATGCTGTAATGCAATGGTAAAACGGAAATAAAATGTATTGATGTGGAATGTAGAAATATGTATCTATAACTTAAAGCAAACAGCATGAAATCGCTGGCGGATTGTAGATAGAATGCATAAGCTAATTGTTGTATATGGGCGAATAACATTATGTGCAAGTTAATTTCATGAAATTAAATACTAATATTTGTTGAATTAAAGAAAACAATAGTGATAGCACATTAAAATAAGGCTATTTTCGCTATCGTTTTACCCTCCAGGGTTGGCTTTTCCTACGGACTAAGCGAGAGATCGCACCTCTACCGCCTCTGAGGGCAGTGTCCTGGAGCTTGAGACTCTGAGTCAGGGATACAACTGGGATGTGTGACCAGCACTACGCCCAGGCGGCCTCACCTGCAAAGCGATCAGGGGGCATGATGAAGGGATGGAAAGAGTGGGACGGTTAGGCAAGGAAGTGGGAAGGAGGCGACCGTGGCCTTACAGTGGGAACCATCCCGGCATTTGCCCGAAGATGAAGTGGGAAACCACGGAAAACCACTTCCAGGATGGCTGAGATGGGATTCGAACCCCCCCTCTACTCATTTGGGCCACCCGAGGCAGAGTAGACCTCGTTCCAGTCCTCATACCTCTTTTCAAATTTCGTGACAGAGCCGGGAATCGAACCCAGGACCTCCGGGGCGGCATGAAAATCGGTCCAGTGGGGAGTTGTTGGCGATTTACAAAAGAAAACGCCTTGTGTTTTAAATATATAGATGGCAAAGGAGAATCCGATACTTAACGCGAATTATAAAAGTAAAATATGTTTCGACAATGTAATAGCAATCGTAAGAAGGAAGAAAACGGAAATAAAAAAACATATCCGAAGTGGGATTCGAACCCACTCGACCATGCATAATACATATTACTGAACTGGAACTATAGCCACGCGGCTATCCAGACAACTGTCTCTTTAATGCAATATCAAGATACCTAACCACCATACACACTCAACCTGCAGTTTAACTCCCTCAATACTTTGCTTATTTTATAATTCTATTCCATTGTATATTCTAAGAACATAATTAACAATATTGGAAACCCTGTTTAATTCTCATAAACAAAGATCTCAGTTAGACGCGGCGGGAAGCAAGCCCAATTTCCCTCGTTGAAAAGAGTCTTTGTGCGCAAGCGCGGGAGCGGCAAATATTATGTTTTTCTTTAATAATTTGTAAATATACCCTAACATATTTTCCTTTTAAAGACACTCTGCTCGACAATGTAATATCAATCGTAAGAAGGAAGAAAACGGAACAAAAAATGACCAAGATGGGATTCGAACCCCCTCGACCATGCGAAATTCGAATAATACTGGACTGGAACTCTAGACACGTGGCCATCCAGACAACTGTTCAAGTTAACAATATCAAGGTACATAACCACCATACACACTCATCCTGCAGTTTAACTCCCTCAATACTTCGCTTATTTTATAATTCTATTTCAATGTATATTCTAAATACATAATTAACAATATTGGAGACCCTGTTTAATTCTCATACACAAAGATCTCAGTTAGACGCGGCGGGAACCAAGCGCCATTTTCCTCGTTGAAAAGAGTCATTGTGCGCAAGCGCGGGAGCGGCAAATATTAATGTTTTCTTTAATAATTTAAAAATATACCCTAACATATATTTTCCTTTTAAAGACACTCTGCAAATCTACATGCCAAGAGCTCTCGTTAGAATGCATTACGAAGTAAATCGGTTCTGTCATTCTCTCAATCTCGCGGTAACAAAAATCACCTTAGTGTTTTAAATATATAGATAGCAAATGGTAAATAGTATACTCTAGTTTTTTTAACACATGTGTTTCTTTTAAATGCAGCGGTAGATAGGTGTTATTTTGTAAAACAGTCTTACTTACAGTAGTAGTATTAGTAGTAGTAGTAGTAGTAGTAGTAGTAGTCCTATACGTTTTTGGAAACAAACAGAAAGAGAATGCACTATTGCCATGGCCAAGCACTTCCATTAAAATAATTTCAAGAAAATTTTAATCAGCAAATGTGTGTTTTACAAAACTAAACTTTCAGCATGGACTAAATCATAAACGTGTCATCTGTGATATGGAAAAAATAGGAAATCCATGTTTCCATATCAACACAATTTAAAAACTTAAAACTGACCTTTAAAAAATGTAAATGGGAAATTGACAAGTGTGTAAACAACAACAAAATGGAAAATTCTTGTTTTCGTACCATGAAATCCAAAAACTTTAAACTGACATTTTCAAATCGTGTACATGGAAAATTGACAAATGGCAATGTGTGAAATGTGAAAATGAAAAACAAATGAACAAATGGCTATCATTATTTTAAAAAAAAACGTCGTGTTCTATAGTTAAAGTGTGAATCAAACCACATCTACTTATTTGAATCACCCGAGACTGAGTAGACCTGTTTTAGTTCTAATATACTTTTAAAATTTTATGTTAAAGCTCGAATTGAACTCAAGAGCTTTAGAGTGCCAGCTAACTATTATAACCGTTACGTCACAAAGACAACTTTACACTACCCTTAATGAACAATAATAATAAAAAGAATAATAAATATTGTTTTTTTTTTTTTAAGAATGAACATGGTGACACTGTTTCTGTTGCACTTTCTGCTAGCTACTAGCCAGCAGCTGGGGTCTTAGAAAACGGTACAGTTGACATTTTGCAATGAGATGTGACATGTTTCAAAGTATAGTATTATGTGTTGCTGTTGAGTAAAAACTAATCCTGTACAAGGAAGCAAGGGTTCGAACCCCTTACCTAACATTACTATTGCCTGAACATGGCTTGACGACACTGTATTATTATGATACTCGGTACACAAACCATAGATAGAGTGTATTGTTTAAGATCACTTTCTTTCTGAACATAGGTGGAGATTGTTGATGGTTAACAATGGCATTAATATAGTAGGACGTGGATATAGCTATTAAGAAAAAACAGACAATACCCATACAATATTTTTATTTATTTAATATAAGTACTTGTACAATAGTTACATTCAAAATACATTTCTTTTTTCTCTATTACTATTTAGTCCTTTTTGATTCTCTTGCATATGAAGGGTAGATAACCTTGTAGTTCAGCCCCTTAAAACAACAACAACAACAACAACACAACCTCTTTGCATAGTTTGTGATGTTGATAACTCTTGAGATGTGGAAGATGGATTAAACATAACTTTTACAGCAGGGGTTGAATGTTGCTCAATAAACACTGCACTATTTTGAGTAGCAACATGTTTTTCTTGTACTAGCTTTTTAGCATTGTCATGATTAATTGTTGACACCAACAGTGTTTCATTTGGTGCACCACATTGATGATCACTCACACTTAAAACCTTACCATTTCTACTTTTTAGATTGCCTCGACATCTTTTTGACCTCTCTTTTGAGCATCGCCAAAATATTATTCCTTTTACATTTTGACGATTATAGTTATAAGAGTAGCCTTTATAGAGTACACGTTATTTACCTTTGTTAGTTGTAGTAAGTTCCATAGTAGCAACTAACCTGTTAGTATGATTTGCTCACTACAAAGGTTATAACTGTTCTGATAATAAAATCATTTAGCTTTGGCTTTTATATTTAATATGTACAGTTTGAAGTGATAGCAAAAGTGGGAGCAAAATGGTAGCATAGTGGTAGAAAATATAACATGTATTGTTAAGAAATAGTTTAAGCGGTTATGTGGATCCATTACATAATAATTTTAGCACGACGAAGCTCATTTTCTATATCCAATAGTTCTTCCTCATATTCAGTATAACCAGCCTGTTTATAGACATGCAGTTGCTGAAGCCGCCGGATTAGCTTACTTGGATTGTTCCAGTAGACAAATTTAACAAATGATTTTTTAGGTGTAAACAAAGCATTACCATTATCATTATTATCTTCATCATCAACATCATCATCATCATAACCATTATCATTATCATCATCATCATCATCATCATGATCATTATAATCCTCATCACTATTACTGTATAGTCCTTTTTGATCCTTTTGCAATACCACATTTCGCACAGTTTGTGTTGCCTTTGATAATGTTGGGAGTTTTTCAGACATTGACAACTGTCCTAACACACTTTCTGAGGAGATGATACATGCTTCTTAACAAACAATGCACTATCTTGAGCTGCAATATCTTTTTGTGGGACAAGTGTTTTAGCATTTTGAAGAGCTTTTTAAACAGCAACGATGTTTTATCTGGTACACTACATTGATGATCACTCACACTTAAGACATCACTATTTTTACTTTTCAGCTCACCTCGACACTGTTTTGAACGATGTTTTGAACAACGCCAAATAACAGTTCCATTTTTATTGGTTCGTTTTACAATATACTAGTTGAAACCCGTCAAAACATGACGACCAATGGGAAAATATTTACCCAGGGATGTTCTTATATATATTCTTTGTACGATTACTTTTAGGCACTGTTGAAACTTTAAGGGCGTCAAAAGATTGCACTCTCGACGTTGCAACATACTGCTGGCCATGACTGAAAACGCGATGAGGTAAATATTGAGACCTATACGTTGCAGAGTTTCCCCTTGAGTATTGATTGTGATAAAGTATGCCAAGCGAATTGGAAAATGTTGCCTCTTAAAAAATGGTAGTGTTTTTTCGGATGGTGTTAAATCAAGTCGAAGGATTAGGCCTCTCTGCCTAATTTTAACTGCACTTATTATTTCCAAATCCAAGCAATATGGTTGCATTTAGGAGCCCTTGGGAAACGTTCAGATTTCTTAAGGAGCAAAACTATGAATCAAGCGTTTGGACTATGTGGAGGCACATAATTTAATTCCAAGAAATTCAAGAACTATGCAGGAAACTGAAATAAACGTATAGGTCTCAATTTTCCTCATCAAGTTTTCAGTCATGGCCAGCAGTATGTTGCAATGTCGACAGTGCAATCTTTCATCTTCAGTATTTAATCTGTTAATGCTCGTGTACAGTATTTTTTTTGGAACTAAGTTACTGGATAGAAGGTCAATGACTTATAAGTTGATTTCATTACATTGTTCATTTTTTTTTTGTGTAAGAATCCCTCAGTATGCCTTCCTTCGGAGGGGAAGTAAATCCGGCGGTCATATGCCTTAGATTTATGACATGAAAAAGAATCTTCCACTAACTACAGTTCATTTGTGTGAAGCCAAAATTTGTTGGTTAGATTATTTGATAACGCTATATTAGTTCCAGAGTTCGGCGCCAGGTGCTGGCTACGATGGCATCTAGTAGTCAAGTCCGCAGCTAGGTGTCGTGGACGGTAGCATTTGGTAGCAAAAGTGGGAACTACTGTACTTGAAAATTAGATCGTCTTCAGTCCTTACCTGAATCACAGATAACACACACTAATACAGCCATCACATTATTAACACCGGTTATCAGACAGATTCTACGCACCGACAGTGGTGGCTCAGCTGGCTAAAGCGCAGCGTTAGGTCATGGGACCAAGCTCTCTGTTGACTCGGTAGACGCGTGGGTTCGAGCCCCACCGTCGGCTGTCCTTGAAATGGTTTTCGGTGGTTTCCCATTTTCAACACCAGGCAAATGCTGGGACAGTACCTTCTGAAAGGCCACGGCCGCTTCCTTCCACATCCTTGCCCAGTTTCATTCACCATCATTCATTTCATCTCTCATTAACTCCTCTCATGAGGTTGGCGTCAGGAAGGGCATCCGGCCATAAAAACCACCGCCACAATTACTTCCATCGCATCTCATCCCCGACCCCGTTGGAAAAACGGGAATAATAAGGGGTAGACATACAATACATCAGACAGATTCTACGCATACACCCAAAGTACACGGGGCTACATGACCGCATTTTGCAGCCCTTAAACTAAGGAACCAACCATTCGTGTAAAAATGCGAACTTTCGAGAAATTTATTATATCCTTCGCAGAAGTAAATGTTTCAGGCACTGTATCCTCATGCGTTGCAAGTTTGGCAGGTAATTCAGTAACACTTGATTATCACCATCCATAGAGAAGTTGTCGCCGTTAACATGTAGCATATAATCAGAAAATTCAATTTCACCTGGTTTCAATCGCGTGTCTTTAAGTAAGTGGCGTATTTTGGAGAAAGGCCAGAGAGAAGAGTATTTAATATAATTGTGAATAACTGTTTGGCGAGAAGCGTGCAACAGATCTGAAGTCACCATGAAGAATAACTTTCCCGCAAAAAGGAATAATGTCGTTAACTATCTCTTAGAAGTAGATTCACACACATGAAAGAATGAATGTTTGCCATTGGGGCTCCATGCCAAACTATGAGCCGAGCTCATCGAATATCGTCAGCTGGATTTTGAATGTTAAATGTAGGAGTTTTGCAAGAATTCACTTGATTTGCAGATCTGACTCGATTAGCTTCTGGAGAATCTAATATATACAACTGGTCGCAAGAACCGTCGCTTATAATTTTGGAATATAACGAAGAAATGCGATGATTTGCAAATCCATACATTTTAAAACAATATGGACCGTATGCATGTGGCACAGTAACATTGGTACCGGTACCGAATGAAACGAAGTTCATGGCATTGTTGTACTACCGATTTTTATTTCGGAAATTGCTCGAGATATCATCTCCAGTGAAAAATTGTTGCAGCCTGTCCAATATTTTATATTTAGTCAGATCAATTTTACCTTTACAACAGCAAAGGTCAAAGTAACCAAGCGTAGATTTCTCGCAAGAGAAATACTGTGCAGAACAATGTTTACATTTGTTCGTTAAGGGCCCTACACTGTATAGCATATACTCTGGAATTGTTTCTGAAATGGCATATTTATATTGGATTTTAAAGGTGGCTTCGTATTTTCTTCCGATTTCCCATTTTAATGCGGCTAATGGTTTTTTTTCGTCAAATGGGTTTATTTATAGTAGCATTTCTCCCCAAATTAATGTCATATTCAATAACACTATAGTGGCCTGCATCAACGCAGCCGCCAAATATTAAATGGCAAATAATACTTCTATTGAAAAAATCCACAGCATGGTTAGATTCATTGTTATGTACTCTAAACAAATAATCAATAAACAATAATATTCACTGATACAATGAAGTTTAGAGGCTTTCATTCTCAAGTTGGTTGCTGATGAGAATGCGATGAGACTGATCGCTAAAAATAAAATCATTATAATTATCCCTGCCTGCAACTATTTTTACAATTTGCTTGCAAACGCAGCTCAGGAAGAAGTTCTTCGTTTTGAAATAAACAGCACGAAACTGCTCTAAATAAGCCATTTCCATCACCTGTTGTAGGTACAATCCTTTGCATTTCCATGACAATAAATTATGTGAGGGAGCATAGAATCACTTCGCCAGCCGCCGTAATGGAGGGAGTTTTAGAATTATATGTTCAGTGCATGTCAAAAATCATATTAACACAGGGAAGCCCAGTCTTAAGACTACATTCTGAGCTATCATCCCGGATTACGGGTTCAATCCCTGCTCTGCCAAGAAATTTAATTCTGGTCTGAGGGCTGGAACGGGGCGCACTCTTGTGGCAAAATTAAGAATAGCAAGATTCGATTCCCATCTCAGTAATCTTGGATGTGGTTTTCCGTGGTTTCCCATTTCCACTCCAGGCAAATACCGGGATGGATCCTAACTTAAAGTCTCGGTCGTCAACTCCCCATTCCCCAACTTAATTACAAATGCACACATCAATATAGACATCACAATAACACAGGTTATCAGAGAACATTATTACCACGATGTCCGAGTCCATCAAATTAATTATGGTCGCCAATTCTCTCATGGCGGAAGCGATTGCGGCCATTTTAATTTAATAATTCAGAAGTATGCCAACGTAAATCGTGGGGAATTCCTTACCTAATGGGAATAATAAAAGTAAAATATGTTTAGACAATGCGACACCAACAGCAAGAAAGAATAATTGGGAAATAAAAATTCATGTCTGAGGTGGGACTCGAACTCTCTAAATAATGCATAATGAAATTCGCTGAGTCCAGCGCAGGCCCTGAGCCGCCTAGACAATATAAATGGCATGCAATATTACAATACTTAAACATACATACTCACTCAACTGACTGTTTAAGTTCTTAAATACCTCCCTTATTTTATAATTCTCTTTCAATGTATATTGTGGAAACATCATAAACAATATTCGGGGCCCTTTTTAATTCTCATAAACAAAAATCTCAGTAAGAAGCGGTGGGATGCGCCATTTCGCTCATGTAAAATAAAGCCATTGTGCGCAAGCGCGGGAGCTACAAATATTATCTTTTTCTTTATTAAGGAGAATTCGTTACATTAGGGGAATTTTAAATGTTAAGTATGATTTGGCTACGTAATACCAATTGCAAGAAATAAGATTACGGAAAGTAAAAAAACCTGTCGGAGGTGGGAATCGAACCCTCTCCATTTCACACTGCATAATTTTCAACTTCGCAACTCTAGCATTGAGCCACCAATCCACTGGAAAATTGACGCAATATTGAGTTACATAAACATTATACACACTCAACAGTATGTGTAAGTTCTTCTACATTTCCCGTCTATTATAATTCCATTCCTTATATATCGTGGAAACATCATAATCAATATTCCCCTCCTTTATAATTCTTATAATAATAACTATTACATTAAAACGCGGTGGACGTCCGCCATGTCTGTCATTAACCAACGTGATACTGCGCATGCGCCTGAGCCAATAATTTTGCAGTTTTGTTTATAAATTTAAAAATATATGGTAACATATTTGTTTATTTTAAAGAAACTCTGCAAATCTGCATGCCAAGAGCTTTCGTTAGAATGTCTTACGAAGCCAATCGGTTAAGTCGTTTTCACAATCTCGTGTGTACAAAAAACAGCTTAGTGTTTTAAATATATAGATGTATATCCTTAATAGAATGCGTATGGCATACCATTGCTATTTGTTGATACTTCCATGTCAATTGTCAAGCATGAACTGATCTCTAGCAAAGTTCACTCGATAATATAAATAATAGTTTAAAGTGGGTGCAAAAGTGGGTGCAAGAGTGGGTGCAAGAGTGGGTGCAAGAGTGGATGCAAGAGTGGATGCAAGAGTGGGTGCAAGAGTGGGTGCAATAGTGGGTGCAAGAGTGGGTGTAAAAGGGAGTGCAAGAGTGGGTGCAAAAGTGGGTGCCGCTTATAGTAGGCATGAATTTTACTAGAATGTGATTTTAGTAAATGTAATTTCTAAACCCAAGTAGTGAATAGTCAGTTGGTTTTGATCTATGCAAGCGTAAACATGTCACATACACTGGTGATGGATACTCAAGGCTTTAAGGTCAACGAAAACAAGTACAGTATATATTTAAAGAGGTGGCTATCATTGATTGCACAACACGCGGGTTACCATATCTTTTTACGGACTAGTGTTTTAACATTTGAAGTATTTTTTTAAACAGCAACGATATCTTATCTGTCACACTACATTGATGATCACTCACACTTAAGACCTCACTATTTTTACTTTTTAGTTCACTTTGACACTGTTTTGAACGATGTTTTGAACAACGTCAAATAACAGTTCCATTTTATTGGTTCGTTTTGCAATATACGTATAACCTTTATAGTATGCATATGGCTTACCATAACTATTCGTTGATACTTCCATATCAATTTTCAAGCATGAAATAATCTCCAATAAATTTCGCTCGATAATAGAAATAATAGTTTAAAGTGAGTGCAAATGTGGGTGCAAAAGTGGGTGCAAAAGTGAGTGTAAAAGTGAGTGCAAAAGTGGGTGCAAAAGTGAGTGCAAAAGTGAATGTAAAAGTGAGTGCAAAAGTGGGTGTAGTTTATAGTAGGCATGATTTTTACTAGAATGTGATTTGAGTAAATGTAATTTCTAAACCCAAGTAGTGAGTAGTCAGTTGATTTTGATTTATGCAAGCGTAAACATGTCTCATACACTGATGATGGATACTCAAGGCTTCAAGGTCAACAAAAACAAGTATATAGTTAAAGAGGTAGCTATTATTGATTGCACAACACTGAATCTATTTTTGAAATTTTGACAAAGGGCCTAAGTGCACTTTTGTTAATATCTCGCGAACCAATAAGACTAGGGCATTGTATGAGGTATTGTTGGACTTTTTGCCGAAGACTGCTGGTAAACACCTATGTTCCCACGACCTTTTAAAAGATGGCGGCTAACCCACGAGGGGTGATTAAAAAGTAATCCAAGCGGCGCTTGTCGATAAGCAAACCAATAATCAAATGGGGGGGGGGGTATGACAGAGCATGAGGCGATAACCCCTTTTGATTGATCCCTGTTGATTTGCCCCTTTGGACTGGCCCCCGTTGACTAGTCCCTCTGGACGGGTCCTTTTTGAAGGGAGTCATTTTTGACGGGCCCCGGCTGAAGGGTCACTGTGGACGGGTCCCTGTTGACAGGTCCTTTTGACTAATCCCTTTGGACCGGTCCCTTTGGACTGATCCCTATGGGATGGCCCATGCATTTAGCCAAATTATGTCAAAGGGACGGGTCCAAAGGGATTAGTCAAAAGGACCTGTCAACAGGGACCCGTCCACAGTGACCCGTCAGCCGGGGCCCGTCAAAAATGACTCCCTTCAAAAAGGAACCGTCCAGAGGGACTAGTCAACGGGGGCCAGTCCAAAGGGCAAATCAACAGGGATCAATCAAAAGGGGTTATCGCCTCATGCTCTGTCATACCCCCCCCCCCCCTTTGATTATTGGTTTGCTTATCGACAAGCGCCGCTTGGATTACTTTTTAATCACCCCTCGTGGGTTAGCCGCCTTCTTTTAAAAGGTCGTGGGAACATAGGTGTTTACCAGCAGTCTTCGGCAAAAAGTCCAACAATACCTCATACAATGCCCTAGTCTTATTGGTTCGCGAGATATTAACAAAAGTGCACTTAGGCCCTTTGTCAAAATTTCAAAAATAGATTCAGTGTTGTGCAATCAATAATAGCTACCTCTTTAACTATATACTTGTTTTTGTTGACCTTGAAGCCTTGTGTATCCATCATCAGTGTATGAGACATGTTTACGCTTGCATAAATCAAAATCAACTGACTACTCACTACTTGGGTTTAGAAATTATATTTACTCAAATCACATTCTAGTAAAAATCATGCCTACTATAAACTAGACCCACTTTTGCACTCACTTTTACATTCACTTTTGCACTCACTTTTGCACCCACTTTTGCACTCACTTTTACACTCACTTTTGCACCCACTTTTGCACCCACATTTGCACTCACTTTAAACTATTATTTCTATTATCGAGCGAAATTTATTGGAGATTATTTCATGCTTGAAAATTGATATGGAAGTATCAACGAATAGTTATGGTAAGCCATATGCATACTATAAAGGTTATACGTATATTGCAAAACGAACCAATAAAATGGAACTGTTATTTGACGTTGTTCAAAACATCGTTCAAAACAGTGTCAAAGTGAACTAAAAAGTAAAAATAGTGAGGTCTTAAGTGTGAGTGATCATCAATGTAGTGTGACAGATAAGACACCGTTGCTGTTTAAAAAAAATACTTCAAATGTTAAAACACTAGTCCGTAAAAAGATATGGTAACCCGCGTGTTGTGCAATCAATGAT
Source organism: Meconema thalassinum (assembly GCA_946902985.2). Taxonomy (NCBI): domain Eukaryota; kingdom Metazoa; phylum Arthropoda; class Insecta; order Orthoptera; family Tettigoniidae; genus Meconema; species Meconema thalassinum. The sequence goes on along the minus strand of OX336393.1, from coordinate 392,178,649 downwards.
AGCCATCTCTTTAAATATATACTGTACTTGTTTTCGTTGACCTTAAAGCCTTGAGTATCCATCACCAGTGTATGTGACATGTTTACGCTTGCATAGATTAAAACCAACTGACTATTCACTACTTGGGTTTAGAAATTACATTTACTAAAATCACATTCTAGTAAAATTCATGCCTACTATAAGCGGCACCCACTTTTGCACCCACTCTTGCACTCCCTTTTACACCCACTCTTGCACCCACTCTTGCACCCACTCTTGCACCCACTCTTGCACCCACTCTTGCATCCACTCTTGCATCCACTCTTGCACCCACTCTTGCACCCACTCTTGCACCCACTCTTGCACCCACTTTTGCACCCACTTTAAACTATTATTTATATTATCGAGTGAACTTTGCTAGAGATCAGTTCATGCTTGACAATTGACATGGAAGTATCAACAAATAGCAATGGTATGCCATACGCATTCTATAAAGGATATACATATATTGTAAAACGAACCAATAAAAATGGAACTGTTATTTGGCGTTGTTCAAAACATCGTTCAAAACAGTGTCGAGGTGAGCTGAAAAGTAAAAATAGTGATGTCTTAAGTGTGAGTGATCATCAATGTAGTGTACCAGATAAAACATCGTTGCTGTTTAAAAAGCTCTTCAAAATGCTAAAACACTTGTCCCACAAAAAGATATTGCAGCTCAAGATAGTGCATTGTTTGTTAAGAAGCATGTATCATCTCCTCAGAAAGTGTGTTAGGACAGTTGTCAATGTCTGAAAAACTCCCAACATTATCAAAGGCAACACAAACTGTGCAAAATGTGGTATTGCAAAAGGATCAAAAAGGACTATACAGTAATAGTGATGAGGATTATAATGATCATGATGATGATGATGATGATGATAATGATAATGGTTATGATGATGATGATGTTGATGATGAAGATAATAATGATAATGGTAATGCTTTGTTTACACCTAAAAAATCATTTGTTAAATTTGTCTACTGGAACAATCCAAGTAAGCTAATCCGGCGGCTTCAGCAACTGCATGTCTATAAACAGGCTGGTTATACTGAATATGAGGAAGAACTATTGGATATAGAAAATGAGCTTCGTCGTGCTAAAATTATTATGTAATGGATCCACATAACCGCTTAAACTATTTCTTAACAATACATGTTATATTTTCTACCACTATGCTACCATTTTGCTCTCACTTTTGCTATCACTTCAAACTGTACATATTAAATATAAAAGCCAAAGCTAAATGATTTTATTATCAGAACAGTTATAACCTTTGTAGTGAGCAAATCATACTAACAGGTTAGTTGCTACTATGGAACTTACTACAACTAACAAAGGTAAATAACGTGTACTCTATAAAGGCTACTCTTATAACTATAATCGTCAAAATGTAAAAGGAATAATATTTTGGCGATGCTCAAAAGAGAGGTCAAAAAGATGTCGAGGCAATCTAAAAAGTAGAAATGGTAAGGTTTTAAGTGTGAGTGATCATCAATGTGGTGCACCAAATGAAACACTGTTGGTGTCAACAATTAATCATGACAATGCTAAAAAGCTAGTACAAGAAAAACATGTTGCTACTCAAAATAGTGCAGTGTTTATTGAGCAACATTTAACCCCTGCTGTAAAAGTTATGTTTAATCCATCTTCCACATCTCAAGAGTTATCAACATCACAAACTATGCAAAGAGGTTGTGTTGTTGTTGTTGTTGTTGTTGTTTTAAGGGGCTGAACTACAAGGTTATCTACCCTTCATATGCAAGAGAATCAAAAAGGACTAAATAGTAATAGAGAAAAAAGAAATGTATTTTGAATGTAACTATTGTACAAGTACTTATATTAAATAAATAAAAATATTGTATGGGTATTGTCTGTTTTTTCTTAATTGCTATACCCACGTCCTACTATTTTAATGCCATTGTTACCCATCAACAATCTCCACCTATGTTCAGAAAGAAAGTGATCTTAAACAATACACTCTATCTATGGTTTGTGTACCGAGTATCATAATAATACAGTGTCGTCAAGCCATGTTCAGGCAATAGTAATGTTAGGTAAGGGGTTCGAACCCTTGCTTCCTTGTACAGGATTAGTTTTTACTCAACAGCAACCCATAATACTATACTTTGAAACATGTCACATCTCATTGCAAAATGTCAACTGTATCGTTTTCTAAGACCCCAGCTGCTGGCTAGTAGCTAGCAGACAGTGCAACAGAAACAGTGTCACCATGTTCATTCTTAAAAAAAAAAAACAATATTTATTATTCTTTTTATTATTATTGTTCATTAAGAGTAGTGTAAAGTTGTCTTTGTGACGTAACGGTTATAATAGTTAGCTGGCACTCTAAAGCTCTTGAGTTCAATTCGAGCTTTAACATACAATTTTAAAAGTATATTAGAACTAAAACAGGTCTACTCAGTCTCGGGTGATTCAAATAAGTAGATGTGGTTTGATTCACACTTTAACGATAGAACACGACGTTTTTTTAATTTTTTTAAATAATGATAGCCATTTGTTCATTTGTTTATAATTTTCACATTTCACACATTGCCATTTGTCAATTTTCCATGTACACGATTTGAAAATGTCAGTTTAAAGTTTTTGGATTTCATGGTACGAAAACAAGAATTTTCCATTTTGTTGTTGTTTACACACTTGTCAATTTCCCATTTACATTTTTTAAAGGTCAGTTTTAAGTTTTTAAATTGTGTTGATATGGAAACATGGATTTCCTATTTTTTCCATATCACAGACGACACGTTTATGACTTAGTCCATGCTGAAAGTTTAGTTTTGTAGAACACACATTTGCTGATTAAAATTTTCTTGAAATTATTTTAATGGAAGTGCTTGGCCATGGCAATAGTGCATTCTCTTTCTGTTTGTTTCCAAAAACGTATAGGACTACTACTACTACTACTACTAATACTACTACTGTAGGTAAGACTGTTTTACAAAATAACACCTATCTACCGCTGCATTTAAAAGAAACACATGTGTTAAAAAAACTAGAGTATACTATTTACCATTTGCTATATACATTAATTACCCCACCATCCTACCTTGCCGTGTTTGCTTTGGTTGAACAATCAATGCTACCCACACACACACACACACACACACACTTTCTCTCTCTCTCTATCATTCTATCTATAGTCATACATTCACACAACCATACCTGTCTTTGAAAAACAAATACAACCACGCTATTTATCCTTGACATGCACACTTATCCCAAATAACTTTTAGTTATACAATTAACATTTACAATTACAAAAAAATGTTTCCACTATTTTTACAATTACAAAAATTAATATTTACAAAATACTAAATCTACTGGTTACAAAAAAGCCTTGTCTCTAAACAATAAAATATAGAAGTCACACCTCCACCTCGTGGTTATAACCCTATGGTAGGCTAATGCATAGGTCATTAATCTGCACTCATTTGCGATCCATCAAGGTAAAAGTGAATTTTTTCTGTTCCACAAGATACAAATTTGATTGCTGGATTGTATCCTACACTGTTTATGCGATATATAGCTTTGCCAGTTCATAAAACCGCTAGGTAGTTCTCTACATATAGCAATTTTACCACTGCTCTACCTACGCCTTTTGCTCTTTTGGCTTTCTTACAGTCTAGTGTGTGATAGACAGCATTAGTGTATATCAAACCTTTGTATTTGTAATCCAAGTAATAATTTGGAAAGACACAAATGTAATCAGTTTTGAACGTTATCTCTGTTTTGTTTTGTTTAATATGTTTATGACATGCATATTAACCTGAAATCGAACCCTGGTGAAAAGGCTAACAGCTTAACCTCTACACCACCTTGCCCTTGTTTCTTAGTTTGACTCGTTCTAGGCATTAGACCTGGAAATTGAGTTAAGACCACTAGTACAAGAGCTAAAAGTGCTTAACACTGCAACACAAAATGGATAGCTGGTAACATTATACAACCGGAAATGATTATATTTCTGTTAGCAATGCATTTTTTGTCATCAGCCTACTGTCTGAGCACTGACAGCAACACAGTTTAGTTTAGAACAAGCGAGTGTGTGTGTATAGATTATTAGCCTCAAGTATTTAAAGCTTGTTGTGTGTGTGTAGCGACCATCTTGTCCCGGTAACCACTGAGCATTTTTATGTTTTAGCTATCCTCTTTAACCAATCAATTAAAGATAGTCTACTCTTAATTCTTGAATCGATAAATCAGAGTTTGTGTGTACACCGTTCGTCATTTATTAACCCATACCTACAACCTATACTCTCTCTATACTGCAGTTTGATCTGAAAAACAAGTTTCAATGGTAAAAGACTTGTCAATCACCATACATGTAGCCTACACTAATTCTTTCTCTACCTAGCTATGTTTCATCACACACATGGTAAACATCTCACATGTTCGTATCCGATTATTAGTTTATAAAATCTCAGGTCGATGACCTTGATGTATTGGGTATTTTGGGTAAATTCATTGGCCATGGGAAAGGGTTGACCATTCTAAGTCCTATAACACCTCACATGTAGATATTCGATTATTAGTTTATAAAATATTAGGTCAATGACCTTGCTGTTTTTTGAATCTTTTGGGTAAATTCGTTGGTCATGGAAAAGGGTTGACCATCCTGAGTCCCATGACACCTCACTTGAGCCTCTCTGATTATTAGTTTATAAAATCATAGGTCAATGACCTTGCTGTTTTGAATCTTTTGGGTAAATTCGTTGATCATGGAAAAGGGTTGACCGTCCTGAGTCCTATGACACCTCACTTGACCCTCTCTGATTATTAGTTAGCGAGATATTAACAAAAGTGCAGTTAGGTCCTTTTGACATAAATAAATAATATATTCAAAAAACAGATTGTCACCTCATGTCCAACGACCTCTCATACAGGTCCCTAGCCTTACTGATTCATGAGATATTAGTTTTGGATCTTTTGATAATTTTATTAAAAATAACTCATCTATAAATCATTATTCAAAAAGTCCGCCCGCTTACAAAAACCTCAAGTGCGCATGCGTAAAAACAAAAAACAAACATGTTAATTCATAGTAGCAATCGGCTCTTCACATGCGTTTCATGTGGAACAACGTTTAATTTCATCATAGCATTCGGGACCATAGGCCAGTCCATAGGGACCAATCCAAAGGGACCGGTCTAAAGGGATAAGTCCAAAGGGACTCATCAACAAGGACTCATCCACAAGGACTCGTCCACAAGGACCTGTCAACAAGGACTTGTCCACAAGGACCTGTCCACAAGGACCTGTCCACAAGGACTTGTCCACAAGGACTCGTCCACAAGGACTTGTCCACAAGGACTCCTCCACAATGACCCGGCAACAATGACCCGTCCACAGGGACCTGTCAACAAGGACTCGTCCACAGGGAACCGCTCCCCCACCCTCTTCAAAAGCCATGAGTGGGCATGCGTAAAAACAGAAAACACGCATGTTAATTCATAGTAGCTATCCACCGTACACATGCACTTTATGTGGAACAACGTTTAAATCCATATCGGCAATCAAACTCTCACATGTTGCAATTGGAAAGAGAGATTCTCTAAAAAATACAATTTCACCCCCTAGTAGGGGTAGGTTTTACTTTTGGGGTGGAAATATTTTGTCCATGGGAAAGGGGGTGTTAGCCCGAGTTCAATGACACCTCATTTGTCAAAATCTTACCATGCGTTCGAGAGATATCGTGCCACCACCATCTTGTGAGGTGGGGAGGTGGAGGCGGGCCTTGAACCGCTACAAAAACCACTACTCGCGTTAAACGTATTGATGAATTTTACGGCTTAATTTGGTTCCGTGATAACCTTCTAGCCGTTTGCAAACTTTCACACTAATGTAATTAATGGAATTGCATTGCGTCTTACAGCAATAGATGGACCTCTGAGAATCTGTTGCATGGTTACTGGCTTGCATTTGTTCATTAGTTTATTAAATGAAATAAGTTTTCTGGGAATATCTCAAAAACGGTTGATCTTAGAGCTTTAAAATGTGGTTTTCGGGTACCCGAGTTTTGTCTCTCACATTGAGGGGCTGAGAATGAGCTTTGTCACGTCCTTCTACGCCTATTTCAACATGTATTTTAAGGGGGGTCGCCTCCGTAGCGTAGCGGTCAGCATGGTTAGCTGCCGCCCCGGAGGTCCTGGGTTCGATTCCCGGCTCAGCCACGAAATTTGATAAGTGGTACGAGGACTGGAACGGGGTCTACTCAGCCTCGGGTGGCCCAAATGAGTAGAGGGGGTTCGATTCCCCCTCAGCCATCCTCGAAGTGGTTTTCCGTGGTTTCCCACTTCGTCTTCGGGCAAATGCCTGGATGGTCCCTTCTTCAAGGCCACGGCCGCCTCCTTCCCTCTTCCTTGTCTATCCATCCTAACCATCCCTTACCTTCCCTCATGAGGCCCCTGTTCGCTTTGCAGGTGAGGCCGCCTGGGCGAGGTGCCGATCCCACCTCACCAGTTGTATCCCTTCCGAGTCGATGTTCCCAGCTCTAGGACACTGCCCGTAGAGGCGGTAGTGGTGAGTTCCCTCGCTGAGTCCGTGGGTTCCACCAACCTGGAGGGTAAACGACTAAAAATAAATAAAAAAATTAAGGGGGTAGGCCCCCTTTTATGAAGGGTACGGAGAAGAGTTATATCAATGATAAGTGTCGTGCCTCTGATGGATATCTGTACCAAATTTTACGTTGATACACCCAGCCGTTCTCGAGTTATAAGGGAACAAAGTTGTCCACAGACGAACAAACAAACAAACAAACAAACAGACAGACGAAAAAATAAAATTCGCGCGCATTCATCAAAAACAGTCTGAAACGCGTAAACAACTCAATTTTTCGTAGAAATTCAGAGAAAAACGGAGAAACTTTCATTTTTATATATAGAGAGAGATACTGCACCGATCGGAGTTGACCGTGTTTTATTGCACACATTTAGGTTTCACTCGCTAACCGTTGGACACATACGAAAAGCGATAAGGACCTTTCGGATAGACAATTAAATGTTAATGCTCATGTATGCCATCAAAAGTGTGCTTTTCTTAGCGTTCTCTTTTTATTTGATATGAAATTATGATATTTTGAAACCAAAGGGTGTAGTGACGTCACAAATGTCGGTTTTACTCGCTAACCGTTGGAGATACACGAAAAGTGATAAGGACCTTTTGGATAGGAAATTAAATTTCAAAGCTCATATGTGCCATTAAAAGATTGCTATTTCCTACCGTTCTCTTTTTATTTTACATGGAAATATGAAATTTTGAAGCCAAAGGGTGTAGTGACGTCACTAAAATGGTAGCCATTTTTTAATAGTGCAAAATTCCGAAATCAAACTCATCCTATATGTAAACCTGGTATTTCAGCTACATCCATGCAAAATTTCATTTAAATCGGAGCAGTGGTTCTTGCGTTATTAGGTAACACACAGACAGACAGACAGACAGACAGACAGAAAGACAGACACACACCATCTCATTTTTAGCCTATTTTCAATTTTGAAAAAATAGGCTTATGAGATCACCTTTTGTCCGTGTGTGTGTGCGTGTGTGTGTGTGTGTGTGTGTGTGTGTGTGAGGTGTGTGTGTCCCCCCCCCCTAATAAATTCTAAACGGCTGGAGCGATTTCAATGAAACTCGGTAAGTTCATAGCACTATTCCGGGCGACCCCGACCGTGCCCTTCCAATTTTGTTACGTCTCACCAATCCAACATGGCGGCTGTGCGAAATATTTCACCAGCATTCAATATCTCCGAAACTATTCCCGATATCACCCTGGAATTTATTACGGTGATAAAGGGAACTACTAGAAGTTCATCTGTGTGACTTTTGAAAAACTGGTAACTACAAAACCAACATGGCGGCCACGTGAATTTGCGACTCTTAAGTGGACGTTTCTCGCGATTTATCCAACCAAACGCGATGAAACTTGGTACAGTATATGTTTATACACATTGTAATTCACCGACATCTAACTTCGTTCAATTGTTTACATAACCACAAGATGGCGGATGTGCGAAATATTTCACCGGCATTCTATATCTCTGAAACTATTAGCGGTATCACCCTGAAATTTTGTACGGAAATAAAGGGCACTACTGGAAGTTCATCTATAAGACTTTCAAAAACCGGTTAACTACAAAACGAACATGGTGGCCAAGCGAATTTGAAAATTTTAAATAGAACTTTCTCGTGATTTAATGCTCCAAACGCAATGAAATCTGGTACAGGAAATGTTTATACACATTGTAATGTACTGGTATCTAATTTAGTTCAATTGTTTACATAACCTCAAGATGGCGGCTGTGCGAATTTTAAAATTAAGTTTTTATTTCTTGTGTCGTAATCATGCTATCGAAGTGAAAGTTTGATTAATGAACCTACGCAATATTTTTCCTTTAATGGTACATGACTCTATGGCCTATAAATTTAACAATCCAACATGGCGACCATCTGAAATATTTAGACGGCTCTGAATATCTACAAATCTATTATAGCAATCAAACTGAAGTTTTTACGTTCATTGGGGCACTGAACTTAAGTTCACCTATAGGACTTTAAATAACCTGGTGATCACAAATCCAACATGGCGGCGACGCGAAGTGTAAATTATTCACATGGACGTTTCTCGCAATTTAACCATCCGAGTGCAGTGGAACTTGGTACAGTAAATCCTCATACGAATGTTAATCCACTGGCATCTAATTTATTTCAATTGTTTCCATAACCACAAGATGGCAGCTGTGCGAAATTTTAAAAACTCCTTGTTACTTCTTGTGTCATAATCATGCGATGGAAGTTTGAATGCTACACGTACACAATAATCTTCATGTAACAGTACATAACTCTAGGACCTACATGTATAAAATCCAATATGGCGACCATCCGAAATATTTAGTCGGTTCTCAATATCTACGAATCTATTACAGCAATCAAACTGAAATTTTGTATGTTGATAGTGGCAGTTAACATAAGTAGGATATATGAAAATAGGCTGTATAGTTCTTCACGGAACTACTTGTTATATATTAGTATGATTTATGTATTTATTTATGTATTTATTTATTTATATTTCAAAGCACAAACTACAGCCTTGTTAGTCCTTCACGCTTGTACTATTACCGGACAAAAAAAGAAAGGAAGCTTGTAGTTTTACGTGACCATTAATCACACGATCGAGAGCCACGGGAACTCCTTTTTACGTGGAGTCCGAACCGCAGTACGTGACATTTCACTTCGAAAATCTGAAATGCATTGTCCAGTAATCGATCCCGGTCCGCCTTGGTGAGAGACAAGCAGCTTGACCAGTGCACCATCAGGCCCCTAATAACGGACGGTATAACACAGATATAAAATGCAAACGAAACAATGTGATAACACAACAACTCCAGATGAAGAGCCGGTACATAGCCGTGTCATCAATGACCAAGATGACAGTTCTATCGGCAGTTTACATTTTTGTTGACCTCTTTTAAAAATGTCCTCTTGCTTTCGAATAGGTATATCAAGCTCGCAGTTCCTTGTCATCTCTACTTAGTATAAAACGAAGTCCCCGATTCTTGGATGTTACGGGTAAACTCGAGAACCACTGGATGGATTTTGATGCGGTTTTCACTATTCTGTAAAGGATATCTGGAGGATGATTTCTGCAGTAACGATTTCAGTGGAAAAGTAAAAAAAAAAACTGGCGTCCGAGCGCTTTGTAAGCTTACGCTGGGCAAACCGTTAAAAATATCTAAATACTATGAGTGTAATAATTGATCAGCATGAAAAGTTCTACAAAAAAGTCCGCGAGAGCATATGTCTATCTTCAATACATCGCCCACTATAATTGTTTTTACGTTTTAATTTCTTCCAACTATGTCCATTCAACTACTGAGGCGAGAGTTTACGAGGTAGCTAAGGGCGTGTCTATAATCCTATCTAGCGGACGAGCTTATTGCCCCAGATACAGCCAGCAGCAAACTGTCGTGCCGTGCTGAGTTTAAAACTTTAGGGAAGAGTGGTTGTGTTTGGAGTTTCCCTGGAAGTGCAACTCGGCTTTTTTTTTTCATTTCGCCTGTGAACTTTTTGTTCCGCAAAATTAACAGTCAAGTTAAGATTGGACTGAAGGGGGATTTGTGTTTCATGCACCTCTCCATTCTTAAATTACGTCTGACAAGAATTTGTTGCACATGCATCTCCATGATAATATAATTAATAGTCCAGTCACTGATTTTAACCCATCATGCCGAGACGTAAAACAGATATTGGTCGTTGTACATTGACATTGAAAAAAAAAAGCGCTTATCACGTAATGCATTCATAACTGTTCCCGGGCGAAGCCGGGTCGGGTTGCTAGTTCTATTATACAATAATGGTAAAATGCGTTAACATTAACCATTATTACAATGGTAATAATTAATATCCGCGTTATCTTATTCAAAACAGCCTTGTCAAACACTAAACAATGTAGTTTAATTACTGCTTATACGTACATGTTTCGGTGTTCAATGACATCTTCATCAGCGTAGATTGAATTAAAATAATCTTAAAACTAAGTTTAAAAAGATAAAAGAGAAAATGGATATCCTTACAAAATACTCTTAGAAATTTTATACCATCAAAATTTTACATCTTTCACCAATGTATTAACAACATCGTAACAACATCATAACAGGCAGGTATGTTTCTTTTGAAAATTTTAAGGTTAGACCACATCAAAGTGGTAAAGACCGCCGTATTCATTCAGGTTGATTTATAGTCATACTACATCCGATAATATTAAACCACATTGAAGTTGATCGTGATATAGCTCGAAGATACATCATATAGCAGCGACGTCCGATTCACTGTAATCTTGAAGGTAAATTTATCTTCATTTTATTCTTATTTATTCTTATGTTTTCTAATTTTTTTGTGAGTTTTCTTTTTATTTAAATTTCTAATAGTGTTTTTTAAGGATATCCATTTTATCATTTCAAATGATCTTGTCGACTTCATCGTTATGCTTGAGTCAAAAGTTATGCGTTACGGAGACGGTGACGGCATGCAGCCGCGCGGGAAGACTAAGATAATGGGTAATGGACGGTGGGTGCGTGACGTCATTCAGCCACGCGGGAAGCCTAAGTTAATGATTAATGGAGTCTGTTGAAAGAGTCCTGGGGCGTCGAGCGACCTGGGGCTTCGAGCGAAGCAAAAAGAATACAGGGTGGCTCCTAAAGAGGTGCACAAGATGCGAGATAAGAATACAGGATGACTCCAGAAGAAATATACAAGATGCCAGATAAGAATACAAGGTGACTCTTAAAGAGGTGTACAAGATGGCAGAGAAAAATACAGGGTGACTCCTAAAGAGGTGCACAAGATGTCAGACAAGAATACAGGGTGACTCATAAAGAGGTGTACGGGATGTCACACAAGAATACAGGGTGGCTTCTAATGAGATATACAAGATGCCAGATAAGAATACAGGGTGCCTCCTAAAGAGGTGTGCAGGATGTAAGAGCAAAATACAGGGTGACACGGGTGTACAGTATGTTAGATTCAATTCAAATAATGGGTGACCCTTAAAGACCTGTAAAAGATGTCAGACTCAAATACAGGGTGACCCTTAAAGAGGTGCCCGAGCGGGAAGCCTCGCTTCGCTCGAAGCCCTCCTGAGCCTTTCTAACATGTGTAGCATTTGTAGCATGCGTCATTTGAAATGATATAACGTATAGTCTTTCAGACTGACTGTAATTTTTTCTCTTTTACTTTTGTAAACTTAGTTTTACGATTATTTTAATTCAATTTACGCTTACGAGGGTATCATTGAACACCGAAACATGTACGTACAAGCAGTAATTAAACTACATTTTTAGTGTTTGTCAAGGCGGTTTTGAATAAGGTAGTGCAATATTGGTATTCGTTTTGGAGGGATCGTTGGATTATTGAATGCTTTGTGTGTATGTGAGGGGGTGTGTGTGGAATGTGGAGAATGTCTTTGAGCCTGGTAGAACTGGATAGGTTCGTAGTTTGAACAGTACGTACCGTACGTCAACAGAGTGGAAGAATGACAGGTCTGGTGCTTAGGGGAGGGGTATTTACCACTGAAATTGTAATTGTGATTTATATAATGTTCCCCTACTGTTTAACATGGATCATGCTGACAGATTGGTCCTATAACAACACATAACCAACTGAGCTTCACTCACACCAGTAGAAATGAAATTAACATTTTTATTGAAATGCATTTTTAAGTTTCCCGGGATGAAAATGATATAATTATGATTAATTAATAGAAGTGAAAATGACTGAGGTTTACTTTACCCTCGAGGTTCGATGATAATGATAATTATTGTTGTTTAAGGGGCGGAAAAGTGCGGTTATTTGCCTCTCATACCAAATTTAAGACACACATTAACAATCTTGAGGTAGGGCTAGATGCCTGAACGAGAGACCAGCCTAAAATAAATAGAACAAATATATAAAACAAACAATAATACGAATGTTAATACTTATAACACTAATAATAATAATAATAATAATAATAATAATAATAATAATAATAATAATAATAATAAAGAAATTTGTATGGAATAAAAAGGAATTTTCAAATCAAAGGAGAACAAATCATTTGAGTCATATTAAGCCCTTCAGAAAAAGATAAGTTTCAAAATATGTATAAACTTGGAAGACACGAGGGACACTGCTCAAAGTAAGGGGAAACTGGATTAACCCCGCGTTACTCGTGCATGGTCTCACGGTCCAGACTTTTTTTTTTTTGTTATTACATAGGCCTAGCTAAAAGTTGGCAAAAAGTGTAGCGAGCCGGTATAACTCCCGCTTCAAAACCCTCCCCTACTGTTTCGTTCAGTCCGCGGTGTGACCTTGAGTTGTAACAGTGCTGTTTTCACATAGCCCGGTTTGTAATTCCGTGTGTCAGTAAATGTGTTAGTGTTTTTTCAACTTTTTAGTCTAAATCCTAAACAAAATGGAGAATAGAATTTTTCGTCTACTAAATGAAGTGTCAAGTGAACCTGATATATTTGATGATTTTCTGGAAGAAACAGATTTAAACTAAAAGTGTCAGTGTGTATGTGTAAAAGAGTCAGATGTTTACACAGTTGACATTATGCCAACCAAACAGAATTCTTTACATTCACGTTTACTAAGACGTCATTTAAAATAGCAATGTTGTTTGATAAGTTATTTCCAGTAAAAAGGTTTTGCAGTTGTTAGTTCTTTAGTTATACGTTATTAGTTTATAATCACACATATTATTGTAGGCTTGTACTTACGTAAAACAGGTAATTACCACTAGCATTTTCCTATACTTCTTATGTAATTTAGAGTTTGCCAAAAATATCAAAATGTGTTCATTATAACCCAATTTAAACAATGAAGAGAAAACACGGTTTCTGAGTCCGTGCGTGGGCATTGGTGTAACTGGGTTAGCGTGGGTACCGCAGGGTTGGTTTTTTTTTTTTTTTTTTTTGTCGTGTGGCCTCATGAGAGGCCGAGTGCAGGTCTTTCTATTCGATGCCCGTGGGCGACCTGCGCGTCGGGATGAGAGATGGAATTGATGAAGATGAATGAAACAGGGCAGGGATGTGGAAGGAATCGGCCGTGGCCTATCAGAAGGTACCGTCCCAGCATTTGCCTGGTATTGAAAATGGGGAAACCACGGAAAACCATTTCAAGGACAGCCGACGGTGGGGCTCGAACCCACGCGTCTACCGAGTCAGCAGAGATCTTGGTCCCATGACCTAACGATGCGCTTTAGCCAGCTGAGCCACTACTATCGGTATCGCAGGGTTAAGGAACCTGTAATTAGAATTCTGAAGATTTAGGAGGTTTAGTGATATCCTTGGAAATGTCGTATATGATTTATGACAAGTAGTTCAGGACAGCTGCACAGAAAAGAACCCCTTTGTTCCAAAGACTGTGCTATGGTTGGCTTTTTGTAAATCGTTAGAAAAGCACAAAAAAGGCTTAACTCTGAATTTTGGAATAATTTGCACGATCATTTTGTCGGAAAACTCAGAAAAACATTGAAAAGCGTTTTTCTCTGAATCGACGTATTTTAAAGAAAAGTTTTTAAACAAAAAATGTAGAGGACATTGTCACCTACAATTCGTCTCATTGAGGTCATGTCAGACGTTTTGAAATGCAGAATCTAGTTGGCGCCTAAGTTTCCATTCCAGCTGTACTGTACTCAAGTCCTGTACAGTTATAAAATTAATATAGTTATTATTTGGCTCTTTCCCCTCAATTAGAGGGCAGATGTCCTCGCTGTTCCAATCCTTAAAATAAAACTAACCTTTCCATAACTTGCTTCGAGAATCGAAGAAATAGGCATCGTGAACTTACTCTAGAGCAGGGCTCTCCAAACTACAGCCCGCGATATTTGGCTCGCCTTATCTTATTTTTAGCCTATTTTCAATTTTGAAAAAAAAAATAGGCTTATGAGATCACCTTTTGTCCGTGTGTCTGTGTGTGCGTGTGTGTGTGTGTCCCACCTAATAACTTCTATACGGCTGGAGCGATTTCAATAAAGCTCGGTAAGTTCATAGCACTAGCCCGGGCGACCCCGACCGTGCCCTTCAAATTTTGTTACGTCTCACCAATCCAACATGGCGGCTGTGCGAAATATTTCACCAGCATTCAATATCTCCGAAACTATTCCCGATATCACCCTGGAATTATTTACGGTGATAAAGGGAACTATCAGAAGTTCACCTATGTGACTATTGAAAAACTGGTAACTACAAAACCAACATGGCGGCCACGCGAATTTGCGACTTTTAAATAGACGTTTCTCGCGATATAACCAACCAAATGCAATAAAACTTGGTACAGTATATGTATATACACATTGTAATGCACCGACATCAAACTTCGCTCAATTGTTTACATAACCACAAGATGGCGGATGTGCGAAATATTTCACCGGCATTCTATATCTCTGAAACTATTAGCGGTATTATCCTGAAATTTTGTACGGTGATAAAGGGCACTACTGGAAGTTCATCTATAAGACATTCATAAACCGGGTAACTACAAAACGAACATGGCGGCCAAGCGAATTTTAAAATTTTAATAGACCTTTCTCGCGATTTAATGTACCAAACGCAATGAAATCTGGTACAGGAAATGTTTATACACATTGTAATGCACTGGTATCCAATTTAGTTCAATTGTTTACATAACCTCAAAATGGCGTCTGTGCGAATTTTAAAATTAAGTTTTTATTTCTTGTGTCGTAATCATGAGATCGAAGTGAAAGTTTGAATAATGAACCTACGCAATAATTTTCCTTCAATGGTACATGACTCTATGGCCTATACATTAAACAATCCAACATGGCGACCATCCGAAGTATTTGGACGGCTCTGAATATCTACGAATCTATTAGAGCAATCAAACTGAATTTCTTTATGTTCATAGGGGCTATGAACATAAGTTCACATATAGGACTTTAAATAACCTGGTGATCACAAATCCAACATGGTGGCGACGCGATGCATAAATATTCACATGGATGTTTCTCGCAATTTAACCATCCTAGTGCAGTGAAACTTGGTACAGTAAATCCTTATACGAATGTTAATACACTGGCATCTAATTTATTTCAATTGTTTCCATAACCACAAGATGGCAGATGTGCGAAATTTTAAAATCTCCTTGTTACTTCTTGTGTCCTAATCATGCGATTGAAATATTGAATGCTACACGTTCACAATAATCTTCATGTAACAGAACGTAACTCTAGGACCTACATATATAAAATCCAACATGGCGACCATCCGAAATATTTAGTCGGTTTTCAATATCTTCGAATCTATTACAGCAATCAAACTGAAATTTTGTACGTTGATAGTGGCAGTTAACATAAGTAGGATATATGAAAATAGGCTGTATAGTTCTTCACGGAACTACTTGTTATTGCATTGTAAAACTCACAATTCATGCGTATACATTATAATAAGATGTTTTTCTTTAGCGGCCAATTAAGGAATACAACAACTGCCATACCTAATGAAATTGAACATGTATTTCACGTTTATTAAGTTTTTAGGATAAATCTTATGTCATTAATTACGGGTAATTCACATAATTAAATTATTAATTTTTAGTATTACTATGATAAATGGGGTTTTTATACAGTAGCTGTAACTTTCCACCGACTGTTCTTGGTAGTTGTGGATCAAGTTTACTGTGGAAATTATCAGCAGTGACTTCAAATTCTTATCAGTTAATTTGAATCTGTAAATATTTTTGGCTTACTATTCACATTTTGCAAAAATGACGAAAAAGTAGACTTATGAGAGCGATCCGGGCAAATGTGTCTGTCTGTCCTTCTGTCGGTCCGTCTGTCTGTGTGTGAGTCCCCACCTATCAACTCATAAACGGTTGCAGCAATTGAGACCAAATTGGGTATGAGTAAACATATGTACTTGAATATCTCAAGCCCATGTTTGAAAATGATGCCAGTGCTACCTACTGGTGAAAAACTGCAATTGAAATTTGAACTCCATGTTGGATATCTTGTAAGGTATGCATGGGAGCTATTCCAAAATTGGCACAGTTATAGATAATAATATTTCAGAATAATGTCCCGGAGGCCATACATGGCAGTGTTGCCGAAATGATTCTAAGCCTGCTGATAGGTCCAATTTTTAAATGCATATAAAGTCTACGCTATCAATTGGATTTCAACCAAATTTTGTATGTACTATGTGTACATAAACAGATATGACTCAGCGTATTCTTAACAGCCACTAGGGCTGCCAACTGTTAATAAATTCTCTCTCTATTTTTTATTATCCAAATACCAATATATCAGGAAGTATGTAAGCTGACAGATTTAAACTATGCACACGTTTAGTACCTGACATTCTAGATTAATTTGGAGTAACTAATATACATCAGTGCTACCAACATGATTCTGAGCCTGCTGATAGGACCAATATTTTTAAATACATGTAACTCCTATACTATCAATTGGATTTCAACCAAATTCCGTATGTGCTATGTGTACCATAACAGAGATGACTATGCGTGTTCTTAAGAGCAGTCAAGGCTGCCAACTGCCAATGAATGCTGTCTCTATTTATTACCCTAATATCAATATATCAGAATGTGTGCAAGCCAACAGCTCTACATTTTGCACACGTATAGTACCTGACATTCTAGATTAATTTGGTGTAACTTATATAGGCCTACGTCGGTGCTGCCAACATGATTCTAAGCCTGCTAATAGGTCCAATTTTAAAATACATGTAACTTCTATACCAACAAATGGATTTCATCCAAAATTGGCACAAGAAGAGATCATAATATTTCTGATTATTTCTGACCAACACATGCATTACATTGTTGCCAACATGACTTAACGCTCGCTGATAGATCCAATGTCTAACTTCGTGTAACGTCCATGCTATCCATTGGACTTCAACCAAATTTTGTATTCTGTACAATCAGAGGTGGAACAAAGAATATATTTAGTCGCCAGGGCCGCCAACTGTAGTGCTTTATTAGGCTACATTATACCATGTATATTTCGAACTAATTAGAAATTTCGGTATTACCAACCTAATTTCGTCATTATTCTATATAGGTTATCATAGATTAATCATTGGCATGAATCTCAAATTTTAAGAAAAGTAGGCTCTTTATTTCGTCACGGAACTTCTTGTTGCATAAGTTATTTCCTTTTAAAGGAACGTGTAAATAAGCACATTAATTTATGCAACTGATCAAACTGTGTGAGTGGAAGACTCTTATTAAATTCCAGCAATGATTCATTCATTCATTTCTTTATTTCTCCATGAAAATATGTTAATATACATATGGGAGTCGTCAAATCATAAAATACATAATTATACATAATATATATAAAATATATAGGCTACAGTAATATACATAATTACAGGGGTACAGGTAAATGCAATGATCAATATACAAAAACAAACACTCATATCTCTGTGCACATTGCCTCGAATTCTTCAACGGAATATATTGCATTGTCTGTGAGCCGTAATTCAAATTTTAATTTAAATATTGAAATGGTGCAACAAGTTAAAATAATTGGAGGCAGTATACAAGGGATATTTTTTCTGAAAGCTCCTTTATAATATTGATATGATATCTAACATCCATTCTGTTCCTAGGGTTTTACGAATGTAGATCAGAATTTTGTACAGTATTAGCATTTCCAGTTAGAATTTGCCTCTTAATATACATAGAACAATTGAGTAAGTGCAGTGATGGTAATGGCATTATTCGGATTTGTTTTAAAAAGTCCCTACAAGATGTTAGAGGGTGTAAACCAAACATAATACAGATTGCTCTCTTCTGCAGGATATACAGGGTGTTTGAAAAAAAAAACTCCCTAGTTGTAATGTGTTCTAGAATCTGAACAAAGTGACATACTCTATCCTAGTTTGTGGTGTGTGATTCATCAACTCTCCAAGTTTGACTCCCCTGCAGTTGGCAGGTCTGCTTGACCTTGATATGGCCCCAGTGCTGATTATTTCCTCTGCTCCCTCAGTTCAGTCCAGGCGTGCAGTACAGAGCAACTCAGTTGCAATGTGTACTCCGCAACAGAAAGCGCAGTGTGTTATTTGGCTTGTGAAAACTGGGTCAGTTATAACAGTGCAACGTAATTTTAGATGTCAGTATGGTGGTGAACCACCTATAGCAAAAACTATCCGTCACTGGCTAAAGTCTTTCAAGGAAACCGGTAGTGTTTCAAATGCAAACTCACCAGGTAGACCGAGAACTTCTGAAGATGTTGTTGAACAGATCCGTGTTTCGTGTGTTCGGAGCTCGAAGAAGTCGTTTAAAATATGGCCTTAAGATATTCAGGTATAGATTATTACTCATACCTAATTTGGTTTTGATTGTTGAAGCTGTGTAAGAGTTGATAGGGGGGACACACACACAGACAGACAGACAGACAGACAGAAGACAGACACAAGGTCAGAGAGAAAGACAGACATTTGACCCGATCGATCTCATTAGTCTACTTCTTCCTCATTTTTGAAAAATGTGAAAAGTAAGCTCAAGATATGTCTCTGCTAAAGTATGTAGAGAGAGGAACCCAAAACTGATAGCTGTTGTTAGCCAAGGATCGCATTAGTGATGCAGTCCCCCAATAAATTCACTTGAACAATGAACAATTCATAAACAGTTGTAAAAGAAACATCATGTCGAATGAAAATAGTTATGACGAACTGGCTGAGGACGGCTCCTATCGGCGAACATTATTTACGAATATTATAATGGAGATTTTAAGCAATTCACTCACTCACAACATTTACAGCCAGGAACTGTAATTTTGAACTAACACAAAATATTGCAGAATATTAATTATGACTTTTGAAATCGCTCCTCCGGCCTTAAAAATATTCAGCGACTTCCCAGTTTAAAATTCCATACTTCTCTTGCATTTAACGTATGCAAGGCACTACACATAATGGATTTTGTTCTCTAAATCTAGTCCTGCCGTGCTAAGTTGCATTCCCCACCTTAAACGTTCCCCTCACTCTTCTACCCTCTTGATAAGAGTATAAAATGCAACTGACAAAAAAGATGACAGCAGACTTCAGGCTTCAGAAATGAAATTTCTAAGAAACATGCTTCAAAAAACTAGGAAAGACAAAGTATGAAATGAGAAGATAAGAGAACAAGCTATAATAAATCAGTCCCTGAAGGAGACCATAACTAGAGCACGTTTGTGATGGTTTGGTCACGTCAAACGTATGACAGAAGGAAGAATTGCAAAACAATGGTTACATACTGAGAATACTGGAAAGAGACCTGTTGGAAGACCTAGGAGGAGATGGCTGGACCAAGTGAAGGAAGATACGGTATCACATCCAAGGGAATCAACTGGGATGAAGTCTTGAAGGAGCAGTGGTACATGAATCGACCAAAACGGAGAGCGCTCGTAAACCACACCCGGGAAACTGGAGTGGAAACTTGATGATGATGATGATGAATGTGATGTTTTGCTTGGCCATCCTGTAAATAAACGAAACAACTTTTTATTGTTTTCCTCTTTTACTCTTTGTAACCCTTCCAATAGCGGATGCTTACAAAAAGGTGGTCAATGCAAAGAGACTGCTTGCACCACGTGCACCTTGCAACACTTTCCTTTGTAAACATATCGCAAGTCCACTGGCCAAAACAATTAGGGGATCAGTTGAGATATCTAGGTTCTGGTGTATTGTCATCGGCCGAATGACCTAATATGGTTCGACGTCTTTCTGTCGGTTCTACGGAGTGGAGATAACAACGTTACGGCAACCGAGATAGTGGTAATACCAGAAAGGTGCTGCAGAGGGGGTTGGTGTGGACGTGTGTTAACTCTACCAAACGAATGACACAAGCAGTTGGGTTCAGATGGTGTAGTGAGCAGGTAGTGCAATGCAACAACAACGTGACTTACCCGAAGGTATGGCATGGAGAGCCATAGGAAGGTTGGAAGCGGGTCAGACACAGAGCGAGGTGGCTGCAGCTATTGGAGTATCCCAAAGTGTAATTTCCAGGACCTGGGCGCGATTTCAGACAATAGGAACCGTTAAAAGAAGGCCAGGCCAAGGTCGTCCATGGGCAACATCAGCAAGAGATGACCGTTATCTCCGGTTAACAGCCCGTCGAGAAGAAGGCTGAATGCAACTCAGCTGCAACGCACCCTCCAGGCGGTAACAGGACGCGCAAAATCAACACAAACAGTCCGAAATCACCTTCGGGAAAGTGGCCTCTACACACGGAAGCCCATGGTGTGTGTCCCATTAAAACCACGCCACCGTTTAGCCCGCAGAAACTGGGCGGAGGAACATCAGGATTGGCATCGTAACGAATGGCACCGAGTTCTGTTCACAGATGAGTCAAGATTTTGTGTTCAGTTAGACAATCGTCGTTCCCTCATCTGGAGGGAACGTGGAACTTGGAACAATCCCGCTTATGTGCAGGAAACAGCACCATATCATGGGGGTGGATGAATGGTGTGGGCAGGAGTCAGTATTGGCGGACGTACGGACCTCCATGTCGTTCAGAATGGCGCTTTGACTGCTCAGAGGTATCGAGACGAGATCCTTCGACTGTTTGTTGTGTCCTACGCTGGTGCCATAGGCCATGAGTTCATTCTGGTGGACGATAATGCACGTCCCCACAGAGCTGCACTGGTGGACAACATGCTTGACGACGAGGGCATTGAACGAATGGAGTGGCCAGCTTGTTCATCGGACTTAAACCCGATTGAGCATGTCTGGGATGCAATTGGCAGACGCATTGCATCCAGACCAGCACCTCACACAACGGTGCCGAGCTGGATATTGCACTCATGGAAGAATGGCCAAATATCCCTCAAGAGCTGATTGATAACCTCATACTGTCAATGCCACGAAGGTGTGCAACTGTCCTGGCCGTCCGAGGTGATCCCACACCATATTAGAGGACAACGAGAATGATTTTTTCACTATTATGGTAGCCCCATAGTGCCTCGCTCTAAGTAAACGCCATGCAAACCTCCAGTAAAGAATTGAGACAGCACAATATCGTACTGTAGCACACACAAATTACAATTCTAACCGAACTCGGAATAAAAGACGTTACCATATGTAACTTGTGTATGATATCTCACCTGATCCCCTAATTGTTTTGACCAGTGTATTTCGGATAGCACCATCCTTGAAAGAAAGCTGACTGGTGGCCGCGAGCCATCGCGTGCTGCTAGGATTCAAGGCCGGCTTTATCTCTTCCCACCTCTTCGCTCATGCCGTCGCCCGGTAAGTTTTCGGCGTTCAAAATTAGAAGTGCCCCATGCGGTTTTCAGTACGTTATTTTACAAATTTGTAGGAATATTGTGTACTAAATTTCAACTAGATTAGAATTTTATACCGCAATCCGTTCCCTTGTGAGCTAATACTCATGTACTACATCTTCTGCAAAACTTCTTATAGGATCAAGCTTGTACCTTCTGCTGGGTGTATGGCCATTGATTCCATGTGCAGTAGAGACTTCCTCAAGCACGTCGTACGTCCTATGATCTCTCAGAGAATCGGTGATGGTGGATCTTAACTTATGGTGTCTGCAGTTACAAGAAGTTCACCCTTACGCAAAATTAAGACATTATACCACAGTAATCCTCCTGTTTGCCATCTCTTGATGAATGCAGTAAATTTGCATTTGTCTATTGGCACAGGATAGAGTAAAATATGGCTTTTCACCGATGTCTCAGTCTCAATCATGGCTGAGATTATATAGAAGCTACTGAGGTATGGGTGGTGCTTAGTAATGACATTCAGGGCACAGTCCGTGCCTGTGGTTGCTGTGAAAGGTTCTACTCATACGGTTAGTACTGCTGTACTGACTCAGTGAGGAAAGCAATGGCAAACTACCTCACTCCTCATCTTGCATAGTACGCCTCAATATAGCGCTGCCTTGGGTTTTTGTGGGTATCTACTGAGCCCGTTAGAGGAGGTTATCCGGGCACCATCCGCCGAAAGAAATGGTACTTCGAAAGACCCCGTCCTTCGAACCCAACACCTGAGGATCGGGTGCATTTCTTTGTGGGCTTGCTCAGCACGAGGGCTTGATCCAGGGGATCTGGGTCATTTAGCACGGAAACAGGTCATAGACGCCCAAAGAAATACATCCGAAAAATACAAAGCTAACAATAAAGAGATACAGTCTTAAGTAAGATTTCGTGCATGATTTATTCAAGTAGGACCCCTATCCTTCCGAGGGTCGAAATCGGCTAATCCGCCACTCTAATTACAATGATGTGTCGTTCCCTAGTTTGACGTGAAGTACCCTCGCGAAGTCCTAGTTACATGAAACAAGAACAACACTAACTAGGCGCGTGGTACAAGGAGAATTAACGCATAGCAAATTTACAAACAAATGACTCGGTATAATTTACATTTAACAGCTAGCAAACCAATCCCTAGGTTAGGATGGTACCACGTCCACATTTAATATTACATTTAAATTATGTCTAATGCCTATGTGAACAAAAGTATTACGACGAGACGCGTCGTAAACAAATGCTTATTATCAATTCTAATGATAGTTTGATCACTGACAATAAAAAACAAACAATTAAATAACACTCTTATGCCTAACAGGAACAATAGGGTAAATACACTCGGCAATGAATAAATGAACACTCTAATACTAGCCTGCTTTCGCGAACTGAGATACTGTTTGTACCCAGTCGTCATCTCATGCATGTGAATTAGGTTGGCAATGCGCAATCATCACTGCGACTTACAAGCTTTGAATCGCGCGGGCCATAAGTTACTGACTACTGGTCCCGAAGATTCATGTCGTCGAAAAAAAAGTGTCAGCTCATTTAAAGGTCGTCTCCCACATGGAAATGAATTGAAGTCACGGTGGGGCGTGGTGGCTCAGCAGTCTAGCTGTATGCCACTCACAAAGGCGGTCCGGGTTCGATTCCCGGTCAATGTATGTGAGATTTTCGATGTGAAATGCCATGTCCTGTGGTTCAGATTCCACGTAAAAAGGAGGTCCCGTGGCTCATGATCTACAGATTAACGTTCACGTTAAACTACAAGCTTCCTTCCTTACGTTTTGAAGTCACGGTGTCAATCAATCAACAAGCAAATGGTTGCAAAGTTATGGCTGTAGTTATTTATAAACAATTAATTAATCCGTTGGTTTAGGATAATTATGCTTTTGATTTATCAGAAGGTTTAAATACTGTTTAGTTAGTTCAGTTTATGACACCAGTCGTAGGCAGCAGTATGTGATCTCACTTGAGATTCACTCGAAGAATATGACTTCTACAAGTCAACAGTAACACAGGTTAGTGCGTCTTACCCCCATTGCACGCAACTAACATCGGTCGTCTTGGCCGTAGCTCAAAAAACGCCGGAATAAATCAACAATAGGCGAACATTCATCCGTCCTGCCTAATTACCAATAATGTGTTCACGGACACAACAATTACACTTGCTAGCCTTACTTTATACATAAACTGGGTCAATTAACATTATTGTTTAAACCATTTTCGTTAGCGAGCATCCCCTCACTCTTTAAAGTGGAAAAAGAAATAACAGGTGTTAGCAACTCACATTGCTGTTCCCCAAAGCAAGGTTACATTAATAACAGTGACCTTCAAAATTCCTAGGACTTGTGACGTAAATTAGCACTCATAAAAAAGTCAATATGTCGTCTCGCGTTGCATCTCGGGTAGTAACTGGTTATCAGCTGGCGCGCTCAAACAATTTTCACACTGCCCTGCGCGCGGCTTTGGCATAGTACAGATTGTATTTCAAAACTGATCACTTTAATATTACTGTAGCACGAAATAAAGTCCTCAGGTGCCCTGCAGATTGTATTAAAATGTATAATCACTTGCCTATTAGTGTTTCTTAGGATATTTTAACCTTCAATAATATGTAACGTAGTAATAATCCCAAGAATACTTAAGTAAAGACTGCACACTTGTGCAACTAACTGCACTGACATTCCAAAGATATGTCACTCATCCTATTCTTTGTACACATGGGTTTGATGTGCGTGGCTTGGCTCATTCT
The DNA here is from genome assembly GCA_946902985.2 of Meconema thalassinum. Lineage (NCBI taxonomy): Eukaryota > Metazoa > Arthropoda > Insecta > Orthoptera > Tettigoniidae > Meconema > Meconema thalassinum. Next base: position 392,154,091 of record OX336393.1, on the reverse strand, counting down.
TCAACAATAAACAACATCTAACTTCTGCTGCGATGTTTGAAATGATACGATGTAGATTTACCCACCAATCTTACTCTGCATGGGTTCGTTCCACTGGAACTTCACGTAGTAAATCGTACTCAAGAAAAATGTCAAATAAAGAGTACAAAAATGTTTCAGCGACTTTCGGCTGATAACTGATACTGTAATAATGTTCTTTCAACTCAAAATTAGGGACCTAACTATAGGGTGTTCCCTATACTACCAGAAGTCTTCACCTTCTGTTCTTATGATGTATTTTACATGACATAAAATTCACAGCTTCCTTGCTGGCTTATAAATACACTGAAAAATACATGGAAATGTGCACCTGACGTATAGGGCAAGGACTGTGGTGACTAACGGAAAGATTGTACCAGTGCCAAGAAGAAAAATATACCATACATTCCTACCTAAGTGGTAAAATTATCGGGTCGTTTGGGCTAAAAATACTTGCAAATTCTACATCCACCTGGACAAGCCATGTACAGAGGAAATACAGGACTCACGATTACTTCAAAGGGGTGGTTCACCTTCCACAATTCCCATTGGAAGGGGTAATATGCTTTCAGGGTTCCTAGCATATTCCTGGTTAAGGCTATGGGCTTCGGCCTTTCCTCTCGGTCCTTGGTCCTCATCTCGTACATGGCTTGTACCTCGTGGTGCTGGTGGGGCAATTCCATGGTGGCGGTTTATTTCATCGGTGCTTCCCTCACTTCATGAATTACTCCATCACGACGCTCTCAAGATGATGTCGAAAAATCACCATCACGTGGTGCATTAGCGTAGGCATCGTGGTAATTAAATTCTCAGATTCTATGTGGAAATATTTTATACAAGGGCTCACTGGCTCTAATAATTGCAGGTGATCAAAATTCTCTACTTTTTCCTGCCACTGGCTCTAATAATACCGTACACGTGGTATCGCTCACAGATTTTATATGTCTTCGAATCACTAAAAAAACCTTATTAATCACAATGGCACACGTGTGTTGTGTAGCTTGGCCACGATTAGATTTTAATGTGGCACACGTTGGTTAATTAATTGTAGTTGTAGAGTTGATATGACGCCTGTCTTCAGACGTGACCTCCTGGTCAGTGAAAAAATGTCGTTTTCACTAAAATCACAACTTACTTTTCACGATATTGTAGCACTGGCTTTGCATGGCCTAAATAATACCTTTTGCAGACTATATTCACTATGATCAGCACTATGGCTGTCGATTCGTAGTCCTCCCAAATTATGGGGTTTCACTTGCCTAATGCGGCCTTCGTCTAAATTGACGGACTGATGATACAACACGTCCTGCCTAAGCGGACTTTCAAAACGGTGTGGTTGTGCCTAGCACGGCTTCCTGGTTTGAAGGAAGTGGTTGAGTCGTTTAGCGACTATTTACATTGTCCTCCGCGTGTCTGCGGTGAAAATACCTTTACTATAAAAGTGATTTACCATCACCAAAAGGCATAGAAGATGGTAAATTATACAGAATTAATTAGTATATGATCCTGAGATATGTGGCATTAAAATAGTGAATAATATATCTCTAGGAAGGAGATAAGCTGTCCTCTCCGAAGTCAAAATAGCGGATTGTTCACGAGGAAGCTTCAAGGTGCGTTCTGTCTAACTGAGCATGTGGAGTGAGAATGCTCTCAAAGAAATATTTGTCACATGAGCCTAGGCGGGTTCACTACCCACATAACCTAATGGCGGTACTTTTTGAGGATCCAACCAGCCTTCGTGTTGACTGCCTAACAGACAGACAACAGTAATCAAACCTGAAGCACTATACGCCTTAGAAGATTATTGGATGCAGATATGTTATCAGAAACGTAGAGAAACAAGAATGGAAAATATTGAGGAAAATCCTTGGTCCAGTCTGCTCAGAAGGAATCTGGGTGAAACGGAAGTTTGCTGAAAAGATCACTGACACCTTCAGGAAAAGCCGATTTAAGTTCTACAGCCTCATTCTCAGAATGAACAATGACAGACTCACCAAAAGGATTCTCAACCTTGCTCTCTGAATAAAAGTCAAGAACATTGGCTTTGTGAAATAGAAAAAGAACTTAAAGACATTGGCATTACAGAGGAAATTATGCAAAATTATCAACTCGAGTTCGGAACATTACTCAACAACCATTATTTCTTAGATAATATGGCTACCGGGACCAAGAAATCGTGGACTAAAGAACGGAGGAAGTTTTTCGGTGCACAGTTGAAGATATTTTGGGAGAAGAAAAACCATCATTATCAAAATGGGCATAATGATTTAAAATAATAATATTAATAATAATGTATGGCACCCCGTAAGCTTTTGTACAGATCTTTCAATTTGTTGACCTAGATGACCTGTGTGTTGTGATAAGAATGACATTAATGATGAAGACGTAACAAACACTCAGCCCTCGAACCAGTGGAATTAACCATCTGAAGATAAAATTGCACAACCCAGCTGGGAATCAAAGCCTTGGAACTTCGGACCAAATAGAGCCTGGTGATCTCGATGTTTCGACCCTTGAAACAACAATCAACATCCTTATGATCAAAGGCTAGTGGCCTATCCCACTTAGCAACAAGGTCTGACACAAATGGAAGCGACACTCACTTCCTATTATTCCATAAATAAACGTGCAGACAGAGAAATCTCACTCGATAAAAATCAAAAGAGATCCAGAATCCCAAGATCACGGGAGGCGACCCCCTTTAATGACCGATATTTGTAGGAACTGACATTGAGACCCATAACCTGAATGCAATTAGTACCTCTATTAAAAGGCAATCCCACCAGCCAGCTTTTTAGCGAACAAAATGTTATGCAGTAGCGGCTGAAGTGAAGCAGAGGACTTTGTGTCATCATTGCAACCTTGCAAGTGCATTGCAGATGGACGGGGCAGTGAGCAGTCTTAGGCAATGGGTTATTAACGGAAAGAATTCTGGCATTTATGAGATGAAGGTTAAGAGACACGTCCTCACCTTCGCGCCAAATGTTTTCACAAGCTCCCTTGTTCAACACTCAACTGCGCTCTCCACACACCACATCCCTTGCCAGGGAGAAGCACTTAAGGTTCAATGCTCGTGATATACACAGTTTAAACTTAACATGACAATATACTTTTTGATACTGCAATAACAGGCGGCTTAGGCGGCAGCACGCCGGCCTCTCACCGCTGGGTCCGTGGTTCAAATCCCGGTCACTCCATGTGAGATCTGTGCTGGACAAAACGGAGCCCGACAGGTTTTTCTCCGGGTACTCCGGTTTTCCCTGTCAAAATTTCATTCCATCAACACTCTCCACTATCGTTTCATTTCATTTCATCTGTCATTCATTTAATCATTGCCCCAGAGTAGTGCGTCAGGCCTCGGCAGCCGGCACAGTTCATATCCTCGCCGCTAGATGGGGGCTTCATTCATTCCATTCCTGACCCGGTCGGAGACTGGAAGCAGGCTGTGGATTTTCATTTTCAATAACAATAAAATTAACAATTTTATAAAGTTGTATAGTTTCAAAAGAGGTTCTCAGCTGTTATTCCCCCTACTAAGCGACAACCCCACTTAAAGACCAACTTATTGCGGAACCATCGTTGGTCGTTTAACAGCTTTTCATGTTCGACCCTGACTATTATATGTCAGAAAACTGTATCATAATGATGGTCATTATAACACTATTTTTAGCCTACTTTTCACATTTTACAAAAATGAGGAAAAAGTAGACTTATGAGATCGATCCGGGAAAATGTGTGTCTGTTTGTCTGTCTGGCTGTGTGTGTGTGTGTCCCCCCCCCCTATCAACTCCTAAACGGCTGCAGCAATCAAAACCAAATTTAGTATGAGTAATGATGTGCACCGGAATATCTCACGTCCATATTTGAAAATGATGTCAGTGCTACCAACTGCTGAAAAAACGCACTAGAAATTTGAGCTCCATGTTGGATATCTTACAAGGTATACATGGGAGCTATTCCAAAATTGGCACAAATGTAGATAATACTATTTCAGTTTAATTTCCAGGAGGCCAACCATGACAGTGTTACCAAAATAATTTTAAGCCTTCTGATAGGTCCAATGTTTAAATGCATATAACTTCTACACTATCAATTGGATTTCAACCAAATTTTGTATGTAATATCTGTACATAAACAGATATGATTAGGCGTATTCTTACGAGCCACCAGGGCTGCCAACTGTTAATAATTTCTCTCTCTATTTTTTATCCAAATACCAATATATCAGAAAGTATGCAAGCCAACAGCTTTAAAGTATGCACACGTATATTCTGACATTTTAGATTAATTTGGAGTAACTTATATACGTCAGTCCTACCAACATGATTATAAGCCTGCTGATAGTACCAATTTTTAAATACATGTAACTTCTGTACTATCAGTTGGATTTCAACCAAATTTCGTATGTGCTATGTGTACCATAACAGATATGACTATAAGTATTGTTAAGAGCAATCAGGGCTGCCAACTGTTAATAAATGCTGTCTATATTTTTTACCCTAATATCAATATATCAGAAAGTATGCAAGCCAACACCTCTATACTTTGCACACGTATAGCACCTGACATTCAAGATTAATTTGGAGTAATTAATACAAGGCAGTGCTGCCAACATGATTCTATGCCTGCTTATTTGTCCAATTTTAAAATACATGTAACTTCTATACTAACAAATGGATTTCATCCAAAATTGGCACACCAAGATATCATAATATTTCAGATTATTTCTGACCAGCACACGTATGGTATTGTTGGCAACATACTTTTACGCGTGCTGATAGATCCAGTGTCTAACTGCATGTAACGTCCATTGGACTTCAACCAAATTTTGTATTCTGTACCTAAAGAGATGGAACAAAGGATATACTGTATATTCAGTCACCAGGGCTGCCAACTGTAGTGCTCTATTAGGCTACATCATACCAGGTATATTTTGAACTAATTAGATATTTCGATATTACCAACTTAATTTCGTCATTATTCTAGATAGGTTCATATACTGTAGAATAATCATTGACATGAAAAGTAGGCTGTATAGTTCTTCACGGAACTTCTTGTTCATTATGAAACAGTTTCTCCCACAAATCAGAGTTGTTTGACCAATAGCATATCACCTGCACTGAGTTCCACGGTCTTCTAATATAAATTTCACTGCATGGCCTACTGTCATAGTAGGCTAATCGAGGAGGCCCTGGCCAAATACAAGGCATTCTCTGCGTCACATGCGCTCTGTTCAGTACATAAAACTAGCGAAATCTCGACAGATATTTATGGAAATTTATGTTCGAACATAAAATAGTTATAATAATTATCGTCGAACATTAACAGTCGTATGCAACTCGCCAATAATGGTAATTATAGGCTCGTTGCATAATGTACTATTCTGTAATTTAAAAACATATTTAAAAGTTATGTACGTTATGTAATTACCAAATTCCCTAATTCATTCTTTCGGATTGAAGAAACTCGAGTGAATGAAGGACTGTTGCTGTATTTGAGCACAAACCGCTCATGACTTGGTAATCTGAAGAGGAGCCATTGTGTGAAGAGAGAGCAATTTCTTAATGGATGTCGTATATCTTGTGTGATCGGCCCTTCCAGAAAGCCAAGGCTCAAGTGGTAAGCATGGCTGAAAAACTACTTCTTGCTATCGCCAATTCAATGAACGTATGGACCACTTGGGTCCTGACATGGGATTTCCATCTAATTTTCGGCAAGAACTCCACAGCGTCCTCAGAATCGTTAAGTAATTGATCAGGCTTAGCAGACCGTTGGCATTTTCCTGGTAATTTTTCCTTTACTGATTCATGGTGCGAAAAGATTTCTTCCGAGTTTTCTATTTCATATTCTTATAATATCTCTTGTTTCAAGTCTCCAGTATCCTTGGCATAGGGATCTAGAACAAGTAAGGAGAAAACTGATAAAGAAGGTCACAACGAAGAAACGAATGTATACGATTATTATCTATCTCCTATAGGTTCTCTTCTACTTTGTATGTACCAATGAGCGTACGTAAATCCCACATAACCTAAAAGATCCCACCGGCGTTCTATTATACGAACTAGCAATTCACCTTTCAGAATGTGAACAATGAAACCAGGCCGAAGTCATTGGCTTTTTAAGAGCGTTAAAAATTCCTCAGTATGCCTTTCTTTGGAGGGGAAATAAAGCCGGCGGTCCCGTCTCATAAATGTATGGCATGTAAATACTGTAAACCTCCACTAATTATAATTGTGCGAAGCTAATTTGTTGGTTAGAATTGATTAATGGTCTATTAAGTTCCAATGTTCGCTCCTAGGTGCCGGTTGCGGTGGCATCTAGTAGCCAAGTTCACTGCTAGGTGTCGTTGGCGGTAGAATTTGGTAGCAAAAGTAGGAACTACTTGAAAATTGCATGTCTGCAGTCCTTACTTGAATTACAAACAGATAACACACACTAATACAGCCATCACAATTAACACCGGTTATCAGACAGATTCTACACACACACACACAAAGTACACTGGGCTACATGACCGAGTTGTCGCTGCCCCTAAACTGAGGAACCAACTAACCAACCAATCAGAATCTGGACAAGCCTAATTCAATCTGAGACGGGCCGTAAAAGATAACTTATTTATTAATTTATTTCCAGATGGGGTTTATAGTCCAATTTGCAATACTTATATCCAGCTGATAATGAACAAAGTTTTACGTTCCAGGGAATTAAATATAAGAACAATAATAATAATAACAATAATATAGATATATTGGAATCCATTGCGATGTTCACGATTAATCTCATTAAGGACTCAATGACAAGGTGTGCTCTCACTTGTCAACAGAGCAGAGTCAAGGTTATGCTGTTGCAGATAGAATCGTGGCTTTTTCATTCTTCTATTCGTATTATATTTATCAAGCACCCTACAACGAGTGGGAACTTAAGTGCGCCTGCCTCTGAAACGTGTGGCTGATCACGCTTCAACGCTTGCATTTATTTCCATAGTAACTACTGAGGGGGAAACGAGTTTAGCTGTCGATGAAAACCTTACCCCTAGTCTTACATAAAAACAAGCTACACAAAAATTTCCCTTAATTTATTCTGTGTTTAACTATAGAGAGTAAATATTTGTATTGTTTCCCGTTCAAAGTGCCCGAGTTTTACCGAATCTAACGGAGTGCTCATTTAAAAAAAGATACAGTCAGTCTGAGAGACTAGACTTTATATAATTTCAAATGACGCATGCTACAAATGCTACACATGTTAGAAAGGCACAGGAGGGTTTCTCGCTTCGCTCGAAGCCCAAGGACTCTTTCAACATACTCCATTGCCCATTAACTTAGGCTTTCCGAGCGGGAAACGGAGAGCGGGAGTTGCAATCTGCTGCTTTACGTCACGCACTCGCCATCTCCGTATCGCATATGAACTGAACAACATGACGTCATACACGCCGTAACCGTAACGCATAACGGTAGACCAAAGCATAACGATGAAGTTGACAAGATCATTTGAAATGATAAAATCATCACATTGAAAGTATTGATCTCATCGTAATGCAACTTTGATTTCTTGTCTTCTTGAAACGTCTTCATCTTCTCGCTCTGTCTTTTTCTGTGCTCCTCCGTCCAGGTTCTGTTCGATGTAATGTTTGGGTGGTCTGAAAATAATGACTGTCAACTAGTTATCTGTCCAGTACCTATCACTTGAGGCAGGCAGTTGCTCTAAGCTTTCATTGAGAGAGTTTCATTGATATTTGGCTATGTGATATATGCCAGGAGATCACAAGGATTATCTGGCTCCAGTAATATTATTGCTCGTTTAGCATCATCCAGGGGACACGAGCAGGGTAATGTAAGGTTATACCTGCGGATGTGAGCAACGGTCAACCTTTTCATGACTATCTATACATAAATCTGAGTCCAAACATAATATTGTATCAACTGGACATCGAAGGCATTAGTAGAGCCAGTGCTTGATTTGTAAAAAAAAAAAGAGGTTCCGGTACTGTTGGCTACCGGGTGTTGGCGGGAGGGGTCGGGGGTTGGGGGGTGGGGCTTTACGGAATATTGGAATATAGAGTTCTCTAAACGATATTTTAACGATTTTCTGAACACCTTTAAAAATTAATCAGTGGACAAAATAGCAAACTAATTGCGACTGCTGTAGCAACATTTTTCTTACCATAGCCGTTGGCCTGTATTAAATTTTAATGTAGGCCAACTAGGCTACCATTCAAACAATGTACATTATTTCAAATTAATGCTTTTACGCATTAGAAAAAACACATTCCGTTTGAAAACACACACATGTTCTCCAACAATCTTTATTTCTTGTTTTATAAGTTTGTCTTTACAGTTTTCTGAAATAATTATTTATTATAAAAGGTACTGTACTTAAACACGTTTTACCTCTTATTATTATTACCTCTTAGTTTATAAAGTTGTCCAAAATTTAGAAAAGGTTTCGTTGTATGTGTGTCCTCCTCTCTCTCACCTTGCTGTTAGTATCCAGAGCGGAGTGCCGTCCTCGAAGCAGCCAAGATTCCACGTACTTTGAAGGGTCAAAACGAGTGAGTGGTGGGTCATTCAGCTTCAGTGAGGAGACTCTTTGTGTTAACAAAGACACAAAGAGGTTTCGGTACGGCGTACCGGTGCGTACCGTCACAAATCTAGCCCTGAGTAGAGCCAAATGTCATTTATTACGTAAGATCTTGGAAGATAACAGAGTTGATGTACTTGCGGTTCAAGAACATTTTGTTGAGAATGTAAACCAATTCTCCTCAAGAGGTAAAATACCTGGTTTCGATCTCCCAGGTGCTACGTATGATAAGGTTTATGGTGCGGTAACATATGTACGGAGCAGTATAGAAAATGCATACCTTCTTTGCATTAATAGCACTGAAAACACCCTTGAAGATGTCGTGTATAGATTATTATGTAAATGTGTATATGGACTATAATTGTATTCGTGCAATGTGATTCCAAACGCTAAATAAATAAATAAATTGAGGAAGTTGGTTGGTTCCTCAGTTTAGGGGCTGTTACAACGCGGTCATGTAGCCCCGTGTACTTTGGAAGTGTGTACAATCTGTCTGACAGACGTTAATTATTGTTTTTGCTGTAATAGTGTGTGTTATCTGTTATTCAGGTAAGGACTGCAGACATTCAATTCTCAAGTAGTTCCAACTTTTGCTACCAAATGCTACCGTCAACGACAACTAGTTGTGAACTTGGTTACGAGATGCCACCACGGTCGGCCTCCTGGCGACGATCGTTGGAACCTATAAGCGTTAGCCAAATTTAACCTATAATTTAGCTTCACACAAGTATAATTAGTGGAAGGTTCTTTATCATGCCATAAATCTATGACATGGGACCCCGGCTTTACTTCCCCTCCGAAAGAAGGCATACTGAGGGATTTTTAACCCTCTTAAAATATCCGCCGACTATGGCCGGGTTTGAACCCGTGACCTTGGGCATAGAAGCTCAGCATGCTACCAACTACGCCACCGCGGCCGCCATATTGAGAGAGTAAGATTTAGAATTATTTTAGTCAGCCTGTTATCACTCATTCCGACAATATGCCCATACAATTTCGAAAGTTTTTTTTTTCTGAATGTGTACGAGAATTTCTCAGGATGCTGATAAAGCTCCTGGGATTTCCTTTTAATGCAAATTCTTTCAGTTTTCTTCTTCCGAATTTGGCCAACTATGGACTGCATAGAACTTAAGGCTTCTTGGCCTTCCTTCTCGTTTCTTCCAAGAACCTCTTCATTCTTTCGCTCCTTTTCTTTCTCTCCTCCTCGGAAATGATCCGCATGGGTCTCTTTGTAATTGGTTTCTCTGCAAAAGATTTTAAACTGTCGACCTTTCTTCTAAACTCACTTCTATCGTGGAACAACTCTGGAGTAATTCCAACTTCTGCTGCATCCCTCTTGACCTCTTCTACCCACTTAGAGGTGACCTTTAATCCCATGATGTATTTGAAGATCTTATTGGTTAGTCGGTTCTCGTCCAATCTTACCAGGTGTCCATAGTATTTCAGCCTGCTTTTCCGCATTGTGACTGTGATCTTTTCAGAACACTTGTAGAGCTCATCGGTTTTCCTCTTCTTCCAAGTTCCATCAGAAGTCTTCTGAGGTCCCAGAATTTTCTCAGAATCTTCCTTTCCTTTTTCTCGAGTTCTTGCAGCTCCCATTTTTTATTTAAAATTAGACACTCCGAACCGTACAGTCCTTCTGGTTTTATGACTTAGTTATAGTGTCGGATTTTGGCCTTGTATGATATTGCCCTTTTGTTACACCTATGACATGGGACCCCGGTTTTACTTCCCCTCTATTTTTGTTTTATTTATACAGTATTAGGCTGTATTCTAACTTAGGTGTTCATCTCAAAATGTTTAAATATTCAAAATATGTATTCTAACTGTGTTACGAGGGGCAGATGACCTCGCTGTTCTGTGTCCATCATCGTCAAAGCAACTCCAGAACCGGAGATGGTCATTTGTGGAATGTCTTCCATTACAGTGCTACTAATAGCCTTGTCCATATCCTAACAGTTACCCGTGAGATCCGAGTTCGATTCCAGTTTAACGTTGGTCTGAGGCCTGGAACAGGGTACACTCAGCCCCTTGAGGCAAAACTGAGAATAGATGGTTCGTTTCCTACTTCAGGTATCCTAAAAGCGGTTTCCAACGTTTACTCCCCGGCAGAAGTCGTCGGATTTTCTAAGAGCGTTAAAAATCCCTCAGTATGCCTTCCTTTGGAGGGGAAGTAAAGCCGGCGTGGCGGTCCCATGTTATAGATTTATTGCATGTAAAAGAACCTTCCATTAATTACTCTTGTATGAAGTTAATTATAGGTTAGATTTGACTAACGCTCTTAAGTTCCTACGTTCGTCTCCAGGAGCCGACTGCGGTGGCACCTAGCAACCAAGTTCGGAACTAGTTGTTGACGGTGGCGTTTGGTAGCAAAAGTAGGAACTACTTGAAAATTGAATGTCTGCAGTACTTACTTGAATTAAAAACAGATAACACACACCAATACAGCCATGACAGTTAACACCGGTTATCAGACAGATTCTACACACACCCAAAGGACTGCGTTGTCGCAGCCCCTAAACTGAGGAACCAACCAACCATTTCTACTCCAAGCAAATGCCGGAATGGCTTCTAACTTAAGGCCACGGCCGATTCCATCCCAATCCTAGACGCGGTTACGCATACACCCACTACTACAGCCACCAAAATCGCACAGGTTTTAAGACAGACTTAACACCCAAGTACACGAGGCTACATGACCGCGTTGTCGCATCCCCTAAACTGAGGAACCAGCCAAACACTTCTACACCATGCAAATGCCGGAATGGCTCCTTACTTAAGGCCACGGCTGACTCCTTCCCAATCCTAGACGCAGTTTCGTATACACACTCCACTACAGCCACCACAATCGCACACCCAAATACATGAGAATACATAACGGCGATGTCGTAAACAACAAGTTATTCTGCCCGCCCGGAAGATGTGGTCCCTACCGCATAACTTATCTGCGAGAATCTCCCTGCGAGCAATTTAGCCCTAGCGAATGTTGGAAAAGTTGCTCTGCGGTCCGGATCATCTCCCTTACAAGCCCATTTGAATGGAAAGTAGGATTATTTATTAACTTCCCAAGTTTCCCTCTCTCGTTCGGAGACAAGATTAGCCTACTTAAAAAGAATGGAATACTTAAGGACAGTTGTAGAGGAATAAATTAATTCTGTGGGCTGTGTTCTGAGTTCAGAATGGAATTGGTCACTAGAAGGGATAGTTTGTCTCAGTCGTGACAGTACTTTACTAGACGCTGAAACACCCGCCAGAGGGCAGAACGAGCTCTAGTGAGTGCAGTTGCTTGCTGCTCCAGTAACAATAGAGATGTCGGCTATTTAAGGCGGGATGTAATCGCAAATGCAAGCTTTTTTTTATCATTACAACCATAGTTTTTGAGTTAAAGGCATGAAACGTTGTTTATAGTGTGCCCAACTGGTCACGGCAGTCTGGTATCAAACTCAGGCCTTATCAGAGAAGACCAGGCAAATGGTTATGCCTAAGGTCGAACCAGTGGTCTCTAAGGGGGAGCCATTATATGGAACCCACAGAGCAATGAGAGGTCTACTGACACATAATAGTCTAGCGTGATTTCACGATTATTTAGGTGCAAATCATAGCAATTGAAAGGAGAAATTATAAGCAAAATGCAAGGGAATGTACGTTTTCAGTGCATACGAAGTCGAGAGAAGGCTATTTTGAAGTCTGACAAATGACTTTAACAAGTAGGCGGGGTAGCCCTGGCGCCTACGGAACTATTTCCGTCTAGGGCGGTCAGACAGCTAAAAATTAATGACCCGGGAATCCACCGGTCGACAACGAGCAAAGCTTTGGCGGGACCAAGCCCACAAGAAATTAATTAATTACAGATAAATGGAGCATTGTAATGAAATGGAACATACACACAGATGAATGTATTCACGGAGGAGTAATTTAGGAGTGGTTTTTCACCTAAAATTACGCCTATTTCTCAAAATGACCGCATTACAACCTAACTCACGCTCGAGAGCACGAATACTTTAACCAACCAGCGGGAAATCCCCACCGTGGCATCCCACGCGCTGAACTAAGGCAATTAATTGTAATTAATTGGCCGAAGCGATCGCCGGCACGCGAGTGTTTTTAAAACCTCCACGCCTAATTAAACAAGATGCAGAGGTTATTTCGGCTGAAGACGGAGTATTTCAAGAAGGGAGTCGCTCTCACGTGTCCCGTGAACTATTTTGTGCAAGAAACCAATATAAGGGAAGAGCACCCTACGCCAAGGGTCAGTTACAGGTCAGTTGTTGGTCAGTTACAGTCAGTTACGGTCAGTTATGGTTCAGTTGGAAAGCAGTTGAAGACGTCAGACGGTCGCTCGAGTTGGAAGTTAGTCCTTTGTCTACAAGCGCTCTTCAGTAAGCACGCCAATTATTAAAATATCAGCGTACCGCCGTTGAAGACAATGGAGGCAAATTGTAAGCTTCATCAGTAATAATGAAGTGCATAAAAAGTAACAAAGTGCAGATATTTCTGTATTATCTGACACAGATATAAATTCGCTACTGTGAATAGGAACTGATAATGTTTGGAACAGTTCGTATACCGGAAGGTATTGTCAATTATATGACATCAGCATCAGGAGCACTCCAGTGATGGGAGAGTGGAAGTTATTGCCACCTATCCAGGACAGTGAGGTGAACGGGAGTGCAGGGACTAGGATCGAACATCTATAAAACGCTACTAGATTTCACGGAGACCAGCGGTTATCATAAGTCATCACATCTCTGAGGTCAAGCATAGGTGAAATCCAGATTAAGGATCAACATGTGAAATGATAGATGAAGTGTATAAATTGTGAAATAATAATTTAAAGTGTTAATGTGTTTAATGATTAATATTCAGTGTTTATCAGTGGTAAAGGCCACTTGTGGTAATATGTGTATCATGTGTAAAAAGGGTGAATCTCAGTGTTGTGTATTGGATATCATGATGGATTAAGTCAAATCGTCATGGTAGAGCTCAGGCGGAGATACTGGTACTTTCCACCCAGAAGGAAACGTGAGTACACATGCAAATAATAGCATTATAATGGCATAGTTCACCATGTAACGATTAATCACTTTGAAATTAAAGAAGTAATAGTCACTTACTGAACGAGTTTTCACCACTCGTCTTGAATAAAGTATGACTTGGAAGGTGATTTGCTTAGGACCATGTAGGTCAAAAATAGTGATGGATCTAAACGTTAAAATAATAATAATAATAATAACTGGGGTCGGCAACCATAAAGTAAGGGCAAAGTTGGCCTAAGTAATGTTCAAATAGTGTCATGTCTAATTTAAGATACTGTCATTTGGTAAACAGTAAAGAATGTAGTGTGGAATATCGCGAATACGAGAGCTTTTCTCAGTGTCAGTGAAATTTTGAATGAATATGTGAAATTAAAGTAAGCCAGTATATTTATACATTTGTGTTAGGAGCTATGTAAAGCTTTGGCTTAAATAGTATAACAGGAAGAACGCAGGTACCTTGATAATGGAGTCATATATGTGAAATATTGTTTAGCCGCATATAGCGTGCAGATTAACGTAGAATCCAGTGATTTACGTAAGATAAGCACGGGAAAGACTAGTATAGCTTGCGCGTGAGGTGAAAATTGGCTTAATCTTCGAGAAGTATCGCCCTTGTGCATACTGTATGTGTTACGCAGCGATTTGGATAGATTCTGTCTATTGCCAACGCTTGCATTGAATTATAGCCACTATGGACGCCCAGCGAGGCGCGGTGTGCATTTTTACTTATGGTCTGCCCGAGAGGTAGAATCATATTCGTCGACGAGGAACTGGTTCCTATATATATGTAAATGACAGCTGCTGATGATAACCATGGGGTTTCATTATGATGCGCGTCTTAAAAGCCACAAGTAATCACCTTAGAACGGCAATGCTATCATTAGAATTCCACCCCTGCCATGAATGTTTAATAGGAGCCATTTGAGCCCAAATACACTGTAAAGTTAGGTGTTAATTAATTAAATGACTCAATTACTTAGGACTATGCCTAGCTGATCTTTATTGTTATATAATTGTAAATAAGTGTGGCCTTGACGGTAGAGAGAGACAGGAAATGTAGACCATTTCCGTGGCAGCCATCTTGGAGAGCTGTCTGGAACTAATTTTATGACCTGCTGAGGGGAGGGAGGTCGCTCGACCGATCCCTTGTCAATTACAGTCACAATAGGACACTGAGAGATCTCGGTATTCAATAATGCAATTAAAATATGAGTATTTTAGTGATGCAAATGGAATTAATTGGTGTATGGCAACTCACATATGTGGTTGAACCATAGAAATCAGATGATATTTGGCGGAGTTATCCTCTGAGGGGTAAAGCTGAACCAAAATAATGTAGGCATCTTCTTTAAAGTGCATTTTGCCAGTTTATGCTAATTTAGGAAAAACGGGTATGTGTTTTTCCCAGAACATGACACAGTTGTATCTATGATAAGTCCGACAAGACCCAGATAATCGTTATATGGTGAAACTATAAATATTCTATCCATGTTTATGTTTATTTTATGATTAAGAAGCATGACTCATTTTCCTAGAGCGTTCATAGGGATGGAAAGAAGGAAGATGATTCGCACGACACAACAAAATATTTGCTAATAAATGTAGGGAACATTGAAGTAATGATAATTAAAGTAAATGTCGTAGGAGACGGAATAATGTCTTAGAAATTCATGTTTATGTGACATGTGGTTTTTGTGTTAAGATAATTCCATTAAATAAAATTGTGTCACATGACGAACACTATGAAAACCTTGTAATCTGAACTATATTATTGACAGGATATTAGAAGTAGGTTTGAGTGCATTGTAGCGCTATTTTTAAGGAGAAAGCTCACAGAATAACCCTATTTATTTGTGGGAGTTAATTGTAATTTGTCCATTGTTTTGTATTTGTTGTACAGCCATGATTTTAGACCAGTAAATATTTATTCATAGGAATGTTGTGTATTTCCTGTAGAGTAGTTACCTGGTAGACTCAAATCCTGAGCATGTGGTCGTATTGTGGGCAGGAACGTCCCATACCTCGAAAGACCGTGAGCTAGTTGGGATACGAACACATGGTCCACATGGTGACAATCGGGTACATGGGGGAGTTGTCTCTGTACTTGGATTGAGTCACAGGTAATTACTTAAGTCGGTCAAGGTATTAATGGTAGAAGCAAATATAACATAGAAATTAGGACAGAATAGGAAGACCGCATCCCATTTGTTAATAAGCCACCACATTAAAAATAATTGTTAATCCTCCATAAGACATGCTTATATAATTGTAACTTTCATAAACCATAGCCATAGATAACACATATAAAATAACATGACGCTGATATGTGGGGCCAGTTTAAAATACAGGTAACCTCCACTTAAGCATCATGAGCATGGCATAAATAAGCATGTTGACCACCCTATAAATATAGCATGGCATGGCCCAATGTGGGGCATGAAACTAAATTAACATGTCACCCACCTGTGGGGCATTCGGCAGTAAAAACCACTCCTTGGACAGTTTTAATAATAAATTAGAATATGGCCGGTGTCTTACAATAGCCACCATGAGTAGTATATAAAGATTAACATGGCGCCCAACGTGGGGCTTATGGGATTTAGAAAAACCCCATAATAATAGCATGGTTTTCATGGGGAAAACCATAGAAATAATTTTTTTTCCTCAAACTTGGTTTGAGCGATTGTGAGTCTTTCTAGATGATGTTCAGACGTCAGACAAATGTTGTCAGACGGGTACGAGGGTCTATACCCATTCCATAGTTAGTTTTGACATTTTATAATATGTTGTTGTTGTTGTCGCGGGATCGGAATCTTTTCTTTCCAATAGAACGCGCCAGTGTCTTCAGCTAGGGCCTACCTGAATCTCAAATTAAGTAGTACAGGATGGCCGGAACGGAAGAGGTACTCAGGTGTATCGCCGAGTTAAGGGAACATTTCGATGTTACTAATGATAAAAGTAAGGAAGAATCCAAAGCATTTAAAGATGAGGTAAGCCAGATGTTGGCTACAGTCAATACTAGACTAGAGGCTAATCAAGCCGAAGTAAATACTAGACTAGAGGCTAATCAAGCCGAAATAAATACTAGACTAGAGGCTAGTCAAACTAATGTAAACACGCAGTTAGAATTAAACCTAGGAGAGGTTAATAAGAAAATGGACGACGTTAAAGAGTCTGTCCAGAGACAGGTAACTAAGAATATTGTTAGCGTGATCTCAGAAATGCAAAATGATAACGAAAAACGCTTTGAGTCTATTGAATTAAAATTAGAAAGCAATTTGCAAATGTGCAGAGAGTCACAGCGTGAAATTAACGATAATTTAAACAGTATGTCCCGGGAGCTTAAAGACATTCAAAGTCAGAATGAAGCTAACACGAAACGTCAGTTAGAACAATTTAACACGTTTACTCAGACCGTGGATCATAGGTTCGAGGATAATGAACTAAAATGGAATACGCGAATGGCAGGTTATGCCAAGGCTGCAGACGAAGCTTTAAGAAAGCAGGACCAGAATATCCTTGACCAATGCAAGGAAATGCAGGAAATAAAGACGTCTGATCGAGATAATAAGGAAATAATGTCTAATATGAAGATACAAGTTGGAAAGGTGCAGAAAGAGTTGGAACAAACTCAGAACGACTTAGCAGTTATCCATAAAAGACAGGACGAAGACCAAGGAGAAATCACGAAAATAAGGACTGAAATCTCTCATATACAAGGTCACATTCAACGGGAAGTTACAGGCTTACGCGAAGAGTTAGAGCTTCGAGAAGGCTTAAAGACTGAAGCCAGTGATAAGACTCTTGCCGAAGTAAGAGAAAGTCTAGCAGGGGAAATTATCCACCTGAAGGAAAACCTTAAGGATAATAAAGAAAAGGTATTTTCTATGGCAGAAAGAAACCGAGATCGCCTAGAGAAAATAGAACGAGAGGTATTAGCTCGTTTGGAAAGGACTGAAAACAGGCACAGCCAATTAGAAACGAGAATGATAGCGCAGGAAGAATCCATGTTGCGGAATCCTAGGTCTAGCGAAGGAAGTATAGACGAGAATAGGAGGAATAAATGGGCAGAGATAGAAATACAGCCCACTCCAAAGAATGCAGCAATGCCAAGTGACAGCCCGTATGCCACACCTGGTATGCCAATGGCTATGTCAACACCGCAGGAAATTGCTGTACAGAACCAAATAGTCACAGTTATAAGGGCTAGTGATGAAAAACCAAAGAAATACTCTGGGAGTAATTCTAATATGACACCCAAGTACTGGCTTAAAGAAGTTTCCGAGTACTTGAATGAAGCGAAAGTACCGCCAGAGCGCAGGTTGAGAGCGATTGAAAAACTAACCGATGGAGAGTGTGCTCTATGGTTTAGAAGTTTTAGGTACACGTTCGACACCGTTGAGGAATTTCGCCAAGCATTTTTAAGCAGGTATTGGAACGCGAGCGTACAACAAAACCTCAGACTGGACTTGTATTCCAGGCGTTACAGTACTAGTAACCCGACTAAATACGGAGAGTATTTTGTGAACCAATTATGCCGTTTTCGCGAGCTCGACGAAGGACTCAGAGAGTCAGACTTATGCATAGCAATAGCTAAGCAGCTGCCGTATGAAGTGCAGCGCCTGCTAATCTCAGCAAACGCCAAAACTGCAATCGATATGGAGGAGGTGCTGAGACAACTTGATTTAACCACAGTGCAGCACGCAAGACAAAGTCGACATGTGGAACAAGTTAATATGACGAATACGCCGATCGAGCCAACGAAGGTGCAGACGAAATGCAAGTCTACAAGCACCGAAACAGAAAAATCCGACTGGCAGCGCGAAGGACGCGAAAACCAAAATTGGAGGCCAGCGTATCGAGGAGGTTCGAACCGTGGTAACCGAGGAAGGAAAAACTGGAATCAGCGTGGTACCAGAGACCAGCAGCTGGATAACAGAAGAAATTACGGCCGAAATGGGAATAACCAAGGATGGAGATCCCAAGAGCAGAGTCGTGGGTTCGATGAAGAGGCGGAAGAACGCTATCATGCATCTTTAAGATACATGGAAGAGCGCGGAGATGATCCAAGACAATCGCGAGTTCACTGGGATGAAGCGATTCGAAATAGAAGGTCACCCGACATATATCAAAATGATGATGGTGCAAAAAGTCTGGAACTTCAACAGCATGAAGACAGGCAGAAGAACTCCACAAAGAATGGAGCAATTGAAAAAAAAAACACCAATTTTAAATGACCAGAGAGAGATAGGTTCAGGATGGAATACAGTAAATGTTATTAACTGGATTGCCAAACCTGAGGAGCTTATCGAAGACCTCGATGAAAGAACGGTCAATGTAAGAAGGGAACTACCTATTATTATTGTAAACATTGCGTGAACGAAAGTAAGAAGTCTCATCGATACAGGATCAACAGTGAGTTTGATAACCCAGGCATTATATAATGAAATCCAGAGTAAAATCCACGTATTGAAAATACCCATTTCAAGCGTGAAAATAAAAGGTGTCATACCAGACAAAGTTATGATATGCAGATACCAAGTATTTTTAGATCTGCAGATAGGGAACTCTACATTCTCACAGAGCTTCCTACTTGTAAATAAGCTGCCATATAACCTTATTGTTGGGATGGATTTCATAAGAGAGTATAAAGTTATTATCGATCTCTCGCAAGACATTGTAATGTTTCGCGCAAGTGAGCGAAAGGAAGACTTAGAACTCTCATTAAGGCATAATGAAGCGAGACAAGAAGAATACGTATGGCATACATACGGAGATATGACTGGGGAAGCAGTGTCGACAATAGAAGATATTGAGGAAGAGTTGGCAACACTGGCCGCAGACATTGAAAAAGATCTCGAACCAAAATTTGAAGAATGCCTGGAAGAGAAGATTGAGGAAGCTAAATTTGGTCCAGAATATAAGAAAATGCTAAGGGAACTGCTATTCGAGTATAAAGGAGTCTTCGATTCGAGACCTGGCCGGATCAAGAATTTCCAGTATGCGTTTCAAGTCAGCGATTGGACGCCATTCAAACAGAAGCCGTATCCTGTAGCTGAGAAACATTATTTAAAGGTCAAAGAAGCGATACAGGAAATGCTAGAAGCGGGCGTCATTGTGAAGACAGCCACACCTTATGTCAGCCCACTGGTAGTTGTACCGAAACAGGATGGAAGTGTGAGGATATGCCTGGACCTACGAAATTTGAATTCCAAGGTTATACCGGAATTTGATACAGTTCCACCCATTAAGGAGGTACTCAGAAGGTTCAAAGGAAAGACTGTATTCTCAAATCTTGATCTAACGGCAAGTTTTCACCATCTTGCTCTGGAAGAGAAAACAAGTCTGTTAACCGGATTTTTATTTGACCAGCACACGTACTCCTACGTCCGTCTTCCATTTGGATTAAAAACAGCAGGTTCAGCGTTGATACGAGCGCTAGATAGGAACCTATCCGAAGAAGTAAAAGCTACAACCATATGCTACGTAGATGATATACTACTGACCTCTGAAACAGTTGAAGAACATGTCAGAGATCTACGCAAGTTGTTATATGACCTAAGTCAGGCTAACTTCAAGGTCAATATAAAGAAGTCTAACTTTGCTCAGAGAGAAGTTAAATTTCTAGGTCATGTAATCGATGCACAAGGAGTTAGGCCTAATCCGGAAAAACTGGAAGTCATAAAACGTTTCCCGAGACCAACGAAGGTGAAGAACGTCAGGCAATATCTGGGCGTTATTGGATTCTTTTCGAACCATTGTCCGAAGTACACCGAGACTGTAGCACCACTCCAAGACTTACTTAAAAAGGGAGGAAGATGGCGATGGACGGAGCAATGCGAGGAAGCCTTCGTGAAATCTAAACAGATGTTGTTAGATTATGTGAAATTGGGATATCCTGACTACACTCAGAAATTTATCATCCAGACTGACGCATCCTTCGTAGGCATTGGAGCTATGTTGTATCAGGAAAATAAGGACAGGCCAGAGGAGAGAACTTATATCGCATTCATCAGTAGAAGGTTGAGGCCTAATGAAAAGAATTATACGGTCACGGAGATCGAATTACTTGCGATACTGTATGCATTACAGTATTGGCACAAGCTGATTTATGGTTTTAGAATTATTTTGAGAACAGACCATAAAGCCCTAACGTTCCTGCTGAAAACTGACTTGTCGAGTCAAAGACTGACAAGGTGGTCCCTGTACATACAACAATTTCAAGTGGAAATAGAATATTGCCCGGGGAAGGACAATATCATCCCTGATTTGCTAAGCAGATACCCTACAGCAGAGGAAGAAGAAACTCTAGCTATTGAAATAGAAGATAGAGATCAGAAGACCTTAGATGATCTGAGGAACATCACCGTTTTTCAACGTGAAGATCCCTGGATACGGTTGATGATAAATTACTTCGAGGGAAAGCTGAATAGAGGAACCCCGATGTATATGGAAGCTGAAGCACTTTCAACGGAATATCTATGGTTTAACCAGATGCTACATAAATGGAGCGACTCTGACCACACAAAACCTAGGATTGTTGTACCACCAGCATTGCAGAGAAGGCTAGTTTGGCTAGCACACCGAGCTTTTGGACATTCAGGTGTAGATAAGACTGTTGCCCTGCTTAAAGAGGCGTTTATTTGGCCTAAACTTAGAGAAACAGTCAGAAATACTATCAGGACATGTGATATGTGCCAACGAGTAAAGCCTAACTCGTACTTAATGAGGCAGAAACCTATACCACTCTTACCAGAGAAGCCATGTCAGCTCCTGGCGCTGGACAACTTTGGGCCCCTGCCTAGAGCTAGAAGAGGAAATAAACACATCCTAGTTGCACTAGACGTGTTTTCCAAAATGGTAGTCCTGTGTCCAATTCAGAAAACCAGTACAAAACAAGTACTTAAGAGGCTGAAGGAAAGAATCATTCCTATATTAGGACAGCCAGAAAACATCTTATCGGATCACGGAAGCTGTTTTACCAGCGTAGAATTTCGCAGGGAGTTGGAGAATCTGGGCATAAGACAGATTTTGTCCACGGTTAGGCACCCGGAGTCGAACTCAGCTGAGAGAGTTATGAGGGAGGTGCAAAAATACATGAAGATATACTGCTCTACTGAGAATTGGAAATGGATTGACGTACTTGAGATTATTGAATATTGTATCAACAATACTGTGCACGAAGCTACAGGAGAGGTGCCAGTGAGCCTACATCTCGACAGAAGACCCGAGAGGCCATGGAATAATGTCATCCAGACACCCGTCGATGCACAACTTGGACGTGAGTTGAGAATCCAGAGGACGTTCGAGTATCTCAAGAAACAAGCTGATAAACGACAGCGGAGAAACAGGAGGAAACGTTATCATAGACCGCTACTCGTGGGAGAATACGTCTTATTGAAAAAACCCGCCAGTTCAGATCCAGAGAGCAGGAAATATAAGAAATTCCAGCATGCTTATCTCGGACCCTACCTGATTATAAGGGATCTGCAGAATAACGCATATCGGATTAAAGATGAGGCAACAGGTAGAGAAGTTGTGGTAAATGCCGCTAATCTGAAGTTATATAGTCCACCAGAAGACTATGAAGCGAGAGAAGAGCAAGCTACACACATCCAAGTGAACGAGGAATCATTACGTATGCACGGAAAGGTTCTGGAGAAAAGCTTGCAGGCTCGAGAAGGGTCGAAGAAAAGGAAACAGCTCGCCAGCCCAGCGGACACGAGGGGAGAATGCAGCTGTCGACTGCAGGAGTTTTACGACCAGTTGAAGGGAGCCGCTGTGGAGTTAGAGGAGATGAATGAACAATTGAGACAGGAAAACGAAAGTCTACGAGACAGCAGACAAGAGTGGAGTGGGAAAAACGTGAAAGCCCATTGCCAAGAGCAATGACCGCTTAAAGTAAATACTGCAAGGAGTTGATACCAGCTGATAGGCCCGAAAAATTCACTTATGAAATGAATTTTTCGAACTTAGCAGGAGAAAGATGTGCCCAACTGGTCACGGCAGTCTGGTATCAAACTCAGGCCTTATCAGAGAAGACCAGGCAAATGGTTATGCCTAAGGTCGAACCAGTGGTCTCTAAGGGGGAGCCATTATATGGAACCCACAGAGCAATGAGAGGTCTACTGACACATAATAGTCTAGCGTGATTTCACGATTATTTAGGTGCAAATCATAGCAATTGAAAGGAGAAATTATAAGCAAAATGCAAGGGAATGTACGTTTTCAGTGCATACGAAGTCGAGAGAAGGCTATTTTGAAGTCTGACAAATGACTTTAACAAGTAGGCGGGGTAGCCCTGGCGCCTACGGAACTATTTCCGTCTAGGGCGGTCAGACAGCTAAAAATTAATGACCCGGGAATCCACCGGTCGACAACGAGCAAAGCTTTGGCGGGACCAAGCCCACAAGAAATTAATTAATTACAGATAAATGGAGCATTGTAATGAAATGGAACATACACACAGATGAATGTATTCACGGAGGAGTAATTTAGGAGTGGTTTTTCACCTAAAATTACGCCTATTTCTCAAAATGACCGCATTACAACCTAACTCACGCTCGAGAGCACGAATACTTTAACCAACCAGCGGGAAATCCCCACCGTGGCATCCCACGCGCTGAACTAAGGCAATTAATTGTAATTAATTGGCCGAAGCGATCGCCGGCACGCGAGTGTTTTTAAAACCTCCACGCCTAATTAAACAAGATGCAGAGGTTATTTCGGCTGAAGACGGAGTATTTCAAGAAGGGAGTCGCTCTCACGTGTCCCGTGAACTATTTTGTGCAAGAAACCAATATAAGGGAAGAGCACCCTACGCCAAGGGTCAGTTACAGGTCAGTTGTTGGTCAGTTACAGTCAGTTACGGTCAGTTATGGTTCAGTTGGAAAGCAGTTGAAGACGTCAGACGGTCGCTCGAGTTGGAAGTTAGTCCTTTGTCTACAAGCGCTCTGCAGTAAGCACGCCAATTATTAAAATATCAGCGTACCGCCGTTGAAGACAATGGAGGCAAATTGTAAGCTTCATCAGTAATAATGAAGTGCATAAAAAGTAACAAAGTGCAGATATTTCTGTATTATCTGACACAGATATAAATTCGCTACTGTGAATAGGAACTGATAATGTTTGGAACAGTTCGTATACCGGAAGGTATTGTCAATTATATGACATCAGCATCAGGAGCACTCCAGTGATGGGAGAGTGGAAGTTATTGCCACCTATCCAGGACAGTGAGGTGAACGGGAGTGCAGGGACTAGGATCGAACATCTATAAAACGCTACTAGATTTCACGGAGACCAGCGGTTATCATAAGTCATCGCATCTCTGAGGTCAAGCATAGGTGAAATCCAGATTAAGGATCAACATGTGAAATGATAGATGAAGTGTATAAATTGTGAAATAATAATTTAAAGTGTTAATGTGTTTAATGATTAATATTCAGTGTTTATCAGTGGTAAAGGCCACTTGTGGTAATATGTGTATCATGTGTAAAAAGGGTGAATCTCAGTGTTGTGTATTGGATATCATGATGGATTAAGTCAAATCGTCATGGTAGAGCTCAGGCGGAGATACTGGTACTTTCCACCCAGAAGGAAACGTGAGTACACATGCAAATAATAGCATTATAATGGCATAGTTCACCATGTAACGATTAATCACTTTGAAATTAAAGAAGTAATAGTCACTTACTGAACGAGTTTTCACCACTCGTCTTGAATAAAGTATGACTTGGAAGGTGATTTGCTTAGGACCATGTAGGTCAAAAATAGTGATGGATCTAAACGTTAAAATAATAATAATAATAATAACTGGGGTCGGCAACCATAAAGTAAGGGCAAAGTTGGCCTAAGTAATGTTCAAATAGTGTCATGTCTAATTTAAGATACTGTCATTTGGTAAACAGTAAAGAATGTAGTGTGGAATATCGCGAATACGAGAGCTTTTCTCAGTGTCAGTGAAATTTTGAATGAATATGTGAAATTAAAGTAAGCCAGTATATTTATACATTTGTGTTAGGAGCTATGTAAAGCTTTGGCTTAAATAGTATAACAGGAAGAACGCAGGTACCTTGATAATGGAGTCATATATGTGAAATATTGTTTAGCCGCATATAGCGTACAGATTAACGTAGAATCCAGTGATTTACGTAAGATAAGCACGGGAAAGACTAGTATAGCTTGCGCGTGAGGTGAAAATTGGCTTAATCTTCGAGAAGTATCGCCCTTGTGCATACTGTATGTGTTACGCAGCGATTTGGATAGATTCTGTCTATTGCCAACGCTTGCATTGAATTATAGCCACTATGGACGCCCAGCGAGGCGCGGTGTGCATTTTTACTTATGGTCTGCCCGAGAGGTAGAATCATATTCGTCGACGAGGAACTGGTTCCTATATATATGTAAATGACAGCTGCTGATGATAACCATGGGGTTTCATTATGATGCGCGTCTTAAAAGCCACAAGTAATCACCTTAGAACGGCAATGCTATCATTAGAATTCCACCCCTGCCATGAATGTTTAATAGGAGCCATTTGAGCCCAAATACACTGTAAAGTTAGGTGTTAATTAATTAAATGACTCAATTACTTAGGACTATGCCTAGCGGATCTTTATTGTTATATAATTGTAAATAAGTGTGGCCTTGACGGTAGAGAGAGACAGGAAATGTAGACCATTTCCGTGGCAGCCATCTTGGAGAGCTGTCTGGAACTAATTTTATGACCTGCTGAGGGGAGGGAGGTCGCTCGACCGATCCCTTGTCAATTACAGTCACAATAGGACACTGAGAGATCTCGGTATTCAATAATGCAATTAAAATATGAGTATTTTAGTGATGCAAATGGAATTAATTGGTGTATGGCAACTCACATATGTGGTTGAACCATAGAAATCAGATGATATTTGGCGGAGTTATCCTCTGAGGGGGAAAGCTGAACCAAAATAATGTAGGCATCTTCTTTAAAGTGCATTTTGCCAGTTTATGCTAATTTAGGAAAAACGGGTATGTGTTTTTCCCAGAACATGACACAGTTGTATCTATGATAAGTCCGACAAGACCCAGATAATCGTTATATGGTGAAACTATAAATATTATATCCATGTTTATGTTTATTTTATGATTAAGAAGCATGACTCATTTTCCTAGAGCGTTCATAGGGATGGAAAGAAGGAAGATGATTCGCACGACACAACAAAATATTTGCTAATAAATGTAGGGAACATTGAAGTAATGATAATTAAAGTAAATGTCGTAGGAGACGGAATAATGTCTTAGAAATTCATGTTTATGTGACATGTGGTTTTTGTGTTAAGATAATTCCATTAAATAAAATTGTGTCACATGACGAACACTATGAAAACCTTGTAATCTGAACTATATTATTGACAGGATATTAGAAGTAGGTTTGAGTGCATTGTAGCGCTATTTTTAAGGAGAAAGCTCACAGAATAACCCTATTTATTTGTGGGAGTTAATTGTAATTTGTCCTTTGTTTTGTATTTGTTGTACAGCCATGATTTTAGACCAGTAAATATTTATTCATAGGAATGTTGTGTATTTCCTGTAGAGTAGTTACCTGGTAGACTCAAATCCTGAGCATGTGGTCGTATTGTGGGCAGGAACGTCCCATACCTCGAAAGACCGTGAGCTAGTTGGGATACGAACACATGGTCCACATGGTGACAATCGGGTACAATAGATAGATAACTAACTGTGATAACTGATAAGAAAGTAGAGACCTAGATGTGAGGCATACATATTAACATTATAAGACATTTAACAGTTATGCCCTTTTTGCACGAAAGCCATAACAGGAATTCTAATGATACAATCACTTTGAAATTTTTACTGTATGAAGCTATCACTACAATTTGAATACCGAACTAAAATAAATTACATATGCATATTAGATCTTTACTTATAAAATCTTGAACCTACTGTCGCAGAAATAAGACATTTTTTCTACACATAAAACCCTATAAATAAAAAAATAAATAAGTAATGATTACAATTATAGTTCCATATATTCCACAATGTGTAATGAACAACTCTTGAAAAAATCAAAGCTCTGCGATTTATAGTTTTTGAGAAAAGGCTTCAGATTCTTCAAACATTGTATATTAGAGAAAAAGGAATTTAAACATTTCGTTACAATTTTCAAACTTGAAAAATGCTTATTTGATTTTCTTAAATCCTCCATATTCATACTATTTATCCTCCAACATTATTTTCTGTCTGGCTTCAAGTTCAAGATCAGACATCCCTTTCTCAGCTTTAATAAGTCTATTCCTGTCGATGGTGTTGAACGCCTTTATGGTGAACGCTCCTGGATTCACACCAAGTATAGGCGCAGAGTTTAACATTTAATGTTTTAATGAACTTCTATGCCTCCGATACTTTAAAATGTATACACAATGTAAATTACACTATGTAGATTACAAATAACACGTTTCCAAAAAATAGATTTTTGACACAAATTTCATAACCCAAGTTCAGATGTCTACTTATTTAGGAACACGAATACTGAAAGTCAAACAAATTTGAAAGAGGAGTATGCTAGTCAATCAATTTCTAAATGTCGATGCAACCATTGGTATTTTCCTTCAGCTATTTTTTTCAGTTCATATTAGAAACCATATTAAGGACTCTGTGCCAAGTCTTGAAGGAATGTTATCCTCAGTCGTCTTCAGCCCTTCTTCTCCGTGAGGTTTCCTTCGAGCAGATTGGTTAGAAAGGTATTAAGTCACAATTGTAGAACGGGATTATCACATGAGTACATAACTGAATTTTCAGACATGGTTTCGATACGTATTTATTCACTCTAAGTAGTTTTTAACTACAATGGAACAGATTTCAATTTAGGGATATTGCCCAAAACAATTCTTGCCTCCAGAAATGAAGATACTGCTCCCGGTTTCATAACAAGTAACGTGTCACAGTCATGGAGCAGGGAATTCATAAGTTACTATGGAAAATCAAATAATCCAAGAGCACACAAAGACATGAGAACGCTCCTCTTATATCTACAGGACCCAAAGCAAAGATGATGATGATGATAATTTTTGTTTTAAGGGGCCAAACATCTAGGTTATCGGTCCCTAATGGTTTGGGTGATCGTGAAGGTGATAATGAATATAAACTATAACTAAAACTAACTACTAACCTATATACTAGAAGAAGAAATGGAAAACAAAATGAGAATAAGTCAAATAAAGACAGGAGGAAAAGAAATGCCCTCAACCCTCGAATAATGCGGATAAAGGGACTTGGAAGGAAGGAGAGCCATGGAAGGCAGATAGGGAAGTGAAAGGCGAGAGGGTCCGCCACAAAGGTAATGGATAAAAGAGGGAAACCGGCCCCAGCTCAACTACTGAACTCACCAGCCGTGAGCCCCTGAGGGTGTAGCAATATCTAGGGTGCACCAGAAGTGGTGGAGCTACATACACCCTGTCTCCTTGAGGGCCTTGAGCAGAAGGCAGGAGATAACCTGAAAAGAAACAAGTAGTTCCGTGAAGAACTATACAGCCTATTTTCATATATCCTGCTTAAGTTAATTGCCTTTATCTACATACAAATTTCAGTTTGATTGCTCTAATAGATTCGTAGATATTGAGAACCGACTTAATATTTCGGATGGTCGCCATGTTGCATTTTATACATGTAGGTCCTTGAGTTATGTACTGTTACATGATGATTACTGTGTACGTGTAGCATTCAAACTCCAATCGCATGATTAGGACACAAGAAGTAACAACGAGATTTTGAAATTTCGCACAGCTGCCATCTTGTGGTTATGGAAACAATTGAAATACATTAGATCCCAGTGGATTAACATTCGTATAAGGATTTAGTGTACCAAGTTTCACTGCACTCGGGTGGTTAAATTGCGAGAAACGTCCAGGTGAATATTTAGAATTCGCGTCGCCGCCATGTTGGATTTGTGATCACCAGGTTATTTAAAGTCCTATAGGTGAACTGACGTTCATAGCCCCTATAAACATTTAAAAAAATCAGTTTCATTGCTATAATAGACTCGTAGATATTCAGAGCCGTCTAAATATTTCGAATGGTCACCATATTGGATTGTTAAATGTACAGTATAGGCCGTGGAGTCATGTGCCATTAAAGGAAAATTATTGCGTAGGTTCATTATTCAAACTTTCAAATCGATCGCATGATTACGACACAAGAATTAAAAACTTAATTTTAAAATTCGCAAAGCCGCCATCTTGAGGTTATGTAAACAATTGAACTAAATTAGATACCAGTGTATTACAATATGTATAAACATTTCCTGTACCAGATTTCATTGCGGTAGGAACATTTCATCGCGAGAAATGTGTATTAAAATTTTCAAATTCGCTTGGCCGCCATGTTCGTTTTGTAGTTAACCGGGTTTTCAAAGTCTGATAGATGAACTTCCAGTAGTGCCCATTATCTCCGTACAAAAATTCAGGGTGATACCGCTAATAATTGCAGAGATATAGAATGCCGGTGAAATATTTCGCACATCCGCCATCTTGTGGTTATATAAACAATTGAACCAAGTTAGATGTCGGTGCATTACAATGTGTATAAACATATACTGTACCAAGTTTTATTGCATTTGGTTGGTTAAATCGCGAGAAACGTCTATTTAAAAGTCGCAAATTCGCGTGGCCGCCATGTTGGTTTCGTAGTTACCAGTTTTTCAAAAGTCACATAGGTGAAATTCTAGTAGTCCCCTTTATCACCGAAAAAAATTCCAGGGTGACATCGGGAATAGTTTCGGAGATATTGAATGCTGGTGAAATATTTCGCACAGCCGCCATGTTGGATTCGTGAGACATAACAAAATTTGAAGGGCACGGTCGAGGTCGTGCGGAATACTGCTATGAACTTACCGAGTTTTATTGAAATCGCTCCAGCCGTTTAGATTTTATTAGGGACACACACACACACACACCTCACACACACACACACACACACACACGGACAAAAGGTGATCTCATGAGCCTATTTTTTCAAAATTGAAAATAGGATAAAAATTACGAGTCTTACAGTAGTCGCATATGATGTGTAACGTGAAATTTTTGATACACCGTTATTTTATAGTATTATTGGCACAAATATTAATCTATTGTAAAAGGGAGTGTTTTACAGATATTGTAGTTTATAATACGGAACTCATTTTATTAGATGATTTTTAGCTTCCACCAGCACTAGCCTAAATAAAGAATACGATATGGATCAACTAGATTAATAGACGCGACACCGCTCATAACCTTAAATTCCTTATAAACAGGTCCTCTTGATTCACAGACCAACACGTAATTTCATATGGATTCTGTTAAAATGAGTCATATTGTTATGATAAATATCGTTTAAAATGATAATCTGGTAGCAAAAATATCTACCCCGCCCAGGATTCGAACCCAAGATCTCTAGATTCACAGTCTCGCGCATTAACCCCACGGCTAGTGCGAAAACGCAAAAATTATGCAGAAGATGGTGACTTATTTCCACGTTCCAATAATACTGCATTAAGGGATTAAGTTTCATTTATATTTTGCTTGTTTCGATAATGTTCCTGCGTGAAATTGAGTTTAAAATGCCTTATGAATAGGCCCTCTTGTGAGTAAAGAGAATGTATTGAGTAATAGTTCACGAAGGCTTGCTCAATTCTCGTATAACCACAACGATTATAAGTTATTATATTGATGACTGCATTACCGTTATGTGGGTTAATATTTGAATAGCCATTGTGCAGAAACATAATACCGGCAATGCCGACTACTTACAATGTTTGATATTAAGGCATTTTACCTTTTAAATACTGATACGAAGACTTCGAACATGTACCATGTCATTTGTTTCAATCACTTGACGCCAGAGTTCCCATGTGCGTTTTCCGTTCAGTATATCATATACATTCCACATGGCCGAGAGTGCGTCATGGTATCAATTTTCGACACCGCGCGCTGATTGTTTCTCTTACCAGTGCCAGCTGGATAGATCGATCAAGTTGGCAGTGCGTCTTATACTTCCGTTCGATCCACCACTGCCAGCTAGGGCACACTTCCGTTCGATCGAT
Source organism: Meconema thalassinum (assembly GCA_946902985.2). Classification (NCBI taxonomy): domain Eukaryota; kingdom Metazoa; phylum Arthropoda; class Insecta; order Orthoptera; family Tettigoniidae; genus Meconema; species Meconema thalassinum. The sequence goes on along the minus strand of OX336393.1, from coordinate 392,123,383 downwards.
CGAGCGGGCAGTGCATACTTCCGTTTTCCACCACTGCCAGCTAGTACACTTCCTTTCTATCGATCGAGCGGGCAGTGCATACTTTCGTTCGATCCATCACTGCCAGCTCGATCGTTCCGATCCACTTCCGTCCCCAATTTTCAAAATAACTCCCACAAAACTATCCAGCAACCGAGCAGAAAGATGTTACACATTAAAAAGAAGGCTGACCCCTCGCAGAAGGAGGGTATCAGAAAAGATGAGACAAGGGCCAATTAAGGCGGGAAAGGAAGAGACTCCCTAGGCCTCGGATACCCTAATACCGTCGGGGTCGGAAGAGAACAAGAGTTGTCCAAGTGAGGTCGACAGGAAAGAAGACGGAGAGGAGCCCAGCACAAGTAAGTGGAAGCAATGCCGGACTCAGCTGGGGCCCCGTGGTCGCCAACCCACGTCCCACTAGATGTGATCCCTTGGGGGGCCAACACAAAGCATGAATGACTAGTGCATTGCCAGTTTGTACCTGTAGTGAACAGTTCAATGCAGAATATGATTTGCCAGCCAGCGCGTTGCTTCATATGCATAACTCTCGCGCGCAGCCCTCTACAGCCGAACTGGTCAATTGAGATATACAGTAAGAGCAGTCTCTCTGCTTTGGAACGTTACGCCAATTTTACAACTGATACTCCAATAAGTGCTACAAATTGATGCTTATAAAAGAAGATGCTCCTAAGATCCATAATCGAAAATAAAGTCACTTGTCGAAGTCCTCAAACAAGTTACTACCAAATACGTGTGCATGAGGCACGCGAAAGTGTCACAAAGCAATTGCTTACAAAGTCATGGAGAAAGTTATGGCCCACTCTATCAGAAAGCGAATGCCCAGAAGAGGTCATAACTGATGGTTTACATCTCATGAAACAAATCCCAGGCTGTTAAAAAGCAGAGGAAACAGATCTGAAGTAGTGGTTAACAGGAAATAGCGTATTTTCTCTAGTAAATCAGTCATATTAAGGCCACTATCTGGAATTATTCATTTGTACGCAGCAAAAGCATAAGATTTTGTAGAGCAACTCCCCTTAACGCTACAGCGGTGAACATAAAGCAATGGTGGTGTATTGCGTCGTCTTCAAGATGTTCGTCTTTGCGTCAGCATAAAGTGACAGAATGTTTGTGTTGTCATGAGTTATGTAAGATACTATTTGTTTATCTTTTGTTTATTAGTTTTAACGTCGAAAATGTTGGATCTGATGATTTTTAATGTAAGTGATGTGGTATCGTACTATTAGCCTACTTTCGATTTTTGCAAAAAATGAAAGTAGACTTATGAGATCAACACAGGGCGAAAAAAAGTGTGTCTGTCTGTGTGTGTGTATGTGTGTGTGTGAGTCTGTGTGTGTGTGTGTGTGTGTGTATGTGTGTGTGTGAGTCTGTGTGTGTGTGTGTGTCTGTGTGTGTGTGTGAGTGTGTGTACTCTGAATGTCTGTCCCCCCCCCCCTATCAATTCGAACACGGTGAATGCGAATTGAACGAAATTTGGTACAAAGGTAGCACTAGCAAAGGACACCTCAGTGTCATGTTTTATATCGCCGCCATCTTTACTAAAACTGAATGGCGGCCACTCAAACGTTCAAAACGTAAAATCAAATAACGACTAACCAAATCATCCGATCTCTACCAAATTTGGTAACAACATACCTTCGTATAGGATGCGTCTTGTGACCAAACTACAAGGTCGTCCGCCATACCATTTCAGGATGGCGGCCGTGCGAATTATGCAAACTTTATAATCCATATCATGGGACCCACCAGTTCCGATTATCGAGCCGAGAATCGTTTTAACTGTTCTAAAGGAAGAGGCACGTTCGAAATTAAAAGTTTATTTTGTAATACTATAGTGCAGACGTGATTTTAAAAAGCTGAGCCGATTCAGTAATAAGACAAGATGGCAGCGGATATCTTGTGCCTGACTTATATTTCACTAATTTGAGTATTGCATGCAATATAGCGTACTGATACAAAATAAATAAACTTTGTATGAAATGCTTTATATATAAATAATATACTCCAGTGATGAAATCGTTTAGTATAAATCATTATTTGCTAACAAGTTCTATGTAAGACATTTTATATAGAACGATATTCGTTGACACAATTAGCTCAGTATTGCAGTTGGTCACTAGTCGTGGCCGAGTGAGGTGCGTGTGTGCGCACTGTGTGACCGCATTGGAAGAGTGTACGTTTTCTAATACCGGTGCTTCCGATAGTTCCACGGGTGAACTGACCTTCCGTGTGTCATTCGGACAATACTTTTTCAAGTAGTGTTCCAGATAGGACAACAAAACCAGAAACCCAGAAAACCCCGCTGAAAATCATGTCCGGATACCAGAGGAAAAACACCGTACGCTGCCAATGGGACAGGCAGAGTTCTCGCGCCACACCAGGAGAAATTCACCGCTGGATTAGCGATACTCTCCGGTTGACTGTCGACCAAGTAGAAGCCATCCAGTTAAATGCGCAAGAAAAAAAAACATGTACATCAAGGTAATCAGCATATCTACTTATCAGAAATTGTTAAATACTTTTGCAGATCCTATTAAATTTCAGTATGACTCAGGCGAAATGACTAATGTTAAGCTCTCCACAGCGGATTCCAATTTTACCACAGTGCGTATATTTAATGTCCCACTTGAAGTTCCCCCTGAAATTTTCAAATCCGTCCTGTCGAAATATGGCACTGTGAGTGAAGTCAGGAAAGAACAATGGTCTTCTGCTTATCAGTTCCCGGTGTATAATGGAATACGCGCAGTCAGTATGGAAATCAAACAAGATATCCCCTCCACTGAGACTTATGGTGGCCATTCTGGCTACATATCTTATAATGGACAGAAACAGACCTGTTTAATTTGCAAGGCTAACACACATCTACGTATCAACTGCCCAAAGAAAATGATTCCCCTCGGTATAACTCCTACACAACAACGACGTGTCCAATAGTCGGAAGTTGTGACACAGCAAACGTCACATGAAAACATGCTTATTGATCAGTCAGCGGGGACAACACCAGAAGTGGCCTCGGATACACATGACGCAGAACTGGTACATTACACTGACCAGCTCAGCGAGCCACAGAGTGCCCCTGTGCTATCGGCAACCTGTATCGCAGCCTTAGAACCAATTATGCCGTCACTACAGGCTGCCACAAAAATTTTGTCTTCACTGTCCCCACCTTCTCTGGTACCTACCGACTCACTTAAGCAGGTTGATCGGGGATCCGAGAACGTATGTAAGAAGATTAAAACAAATGCCTCGATTGCCGTACCAGCCCAGAAGAATCAAACTGGCTCTACAAACGTTCCCGCAGCTGTGAAAAAGAAACAAAATCTTCATTCTACGTCAACTAGGGACCCACGAACGCTCTCAAACGCTGACAGCCGGCCTATGAATGGCAGTCATAAGGAACTATCTCTACCTAATTTGACATAGTGCACCAGGATAATTCTCACCTGTGTCTTCTTTCGAGTCCACCTTCCAGTATGTCTAGCACAGCTTTTATACTTCTCTTAATGGCGCAATTTCTCACTGTGGCCACTGTGAATATCAATGTAATAGAATGCCCTCTGAAATTTCAACTGTTGGAGAGATTCCTTCGAGATGCAGACATTGACATTGCCTTCATTCAAGAAGTTGCTATACCGTGTTTACCCATATCTGTCTTCTACAAACAATACATCAATACCGGTAATACGAATAGAGGGACCGGATTCCTCATAAGACATGATATCCCACTCGAAGGTGTGCTATGTCATCCATCAGGACGCATAATATCTGGACACATAAACAATTCCACCCTGATAAATGTATATGCCCCATCCGGGTCCAATAAACGTGTGGAACGGAAAATGTTCTTTCAACAGAGTATACTGCCTCATCTGCACGACGTTAAGGAAAAACTTATTCTTGCAGGGGATTTCAATTGTATTCAACGCCCAGAGGATTCCACTAGTCCACACAAAGGTGTCAACCCGGCTCTCAGGACCCTTCTTACCTCCCTACACCTCATTGATGCTGTGGATAGTTTAAGGGTGCCCCTGCCCCATTACACCTGTATAAGTCACAACTCCTCATCACGAATTGACCGCATCTACTTTTCAGAGGAACTTATCCAGCCTAGACGATATGAAGTGATACCTGCCAGTTTCACTAACCATCATGCTGTCGTATGTACAATCTCTTACCCCCATCCCATATTTCACATAGGAAGAGGTTATTGGAAACTGAATTGCTCGCTGTTACTGGAGGAGGAATGCCAAGATATTTTCAGACAACACTGGACTCGATGGGTCCAACAAAAATGCAAATTTCGCGACTGCGCAGACTGGTGGGATATTTTAGTTAAACCAGGGATCCGCCGCGTCTTTAAGAACATATCCTACCAACGAGGTCGGGAAAGACGGGATACAGTTGAATTTTACTATCGAGTTCTTCGCCAGCTCCAGCAAAGATCTGATGCTGGGGAGCGTATATATGACCAGATTCGGGAAGTTAAAACCAAGCTCCTGTCTCTACAGCAACGAACGCTCGCTCATATAAACGTGGCTTTAAAAGATCGTACAGTGCTCCCAGACGAAAGTGCAAGTGTATACCATATCGCCAAAGTACAACGTGAGCGGCAACGTAAATATATCCACCGCCTCCGCACCAGTACTGGAAGTGTCGTCACCTCCCCTGACGCTATACGTAGTGAAATATCACTATTTTATCAACTGTTCTACGCTCAGGCTCCAATTGATCCACAGCAGGTGACCCTATTGCTTTCATCTTGCAGTACCCATCTATCTCCGGACAACAAAACTCGGCTCAGCGCGGATATTACGGATGAAGAGATTCACTCTGTGGTTAAGCACCTCCCAAACAACCGCTCACCTGGCATTGATGGACTGCCATATGAAATGTATAAACACTTCTGGCCTCTCATTGGCAAAGAATTTTGTCATGTCCTGCGTACAATTCTCCAACGTCGTGCTCTTTGTCAATCACATCACGAGGGTACCATAGTCCTCATACCAAAAAATCCTCTCCCATGGCAGTTGGTGACTTCCGACCAGTTACTCTGCTCTGCAGTGATTATAAAGTTCTTACCAAAGTACTTGCATGCCGATTGAAGACTGTTCTACATGATATCATTGGTGATGAACAATGTTGCAGTATTCCTGGAAGAACTCTGTTAACAAACTTAGCGATACTACGGGACCTACACCTAAAAGCCGAAATGCTCCCCACTGAGCCTATGAGTTTTCTCACCTTGGATCTTGATAAAGCTTTCGATCGCATCAGTCATGAATACTTGTACATGGTCTTGCAGCACTTTGAATTTCCTGCAATCCTTATTGACGACATTCGTATGATAAATTGTAATGCTACGTCTCGAGTGCTCGTCAACGGTTTTCTTTCCCCTCTGATTCCAATACAACGATCAGTTAGGCAAGGATGTCCCCTTTCCATGCTACTTTTTGTCATTGGCCTTGAACCGTTCATTCGGACTACCCAGGTGAAGCTACAGGGTTACAAACTGTCCACACATGTTTTTGGCATGTGCGCCTATGCTGTTGACGTATCCATATTGATCCGCAATAATGAAGACATCTCCCACATCGATAGCGTCCTTCAGCTCTACCCTCTGGAGCACAATCGCCTCTGGAGCACAATCGAACCCCCAGAAAACTGCTTTGCTTCCGCTCAATAATAACTCAGTGATTACCCAACAGCCCTGGTTCCGGATAGTAAATGAGGTGAAAATTCTTGGCATTACCTGGAAGCAATCGCTTCTGGACACAGTGCAAGCAAACTGGACTAAGGTCATTGCCAAAGTTAGGGGAGTGCTGATCCAATTTGGTCAAAGAAACCTCAATATAGTGCAACGTGTCATAGTCCTCAACGTGTTTGCGCTCTCTAAAATATGGTATGTCGCACAACTTTTCCCACTTCCCAAAATGTTTGAGAGCCAATTGGCAAAATATACAGGTTGGTTTCTCTGGCAAGGATTTTTGTTCCGAGTACAACGGGAACAGTTGTATCTCCCTTCCCGGCAAGGCGGGCTAGGGCTAACAGCTCATGGCATGAAATGCCGTGCACTCCTCTGCAAGAACGATATCACCATTCTTTCCCAACATGACACTTTTACGAAAGCGCTATACAAAGATATTCGAAACACAGCCCGTGGTTGTGAGAGAGCTTTGCCGAAGATATTTAGGGACCATCAACAGCACCTTCTGGAAACTGTTCGCCAAATGCCTTCAGGGACTGTTCCAACGACGAAAAGTATTTATAACATGTTGCGGCAAGTGGTACACTCCAAACCGCGAATCGAGGCCACCATCCTCTACTTCCATTGGCCCACTGTTTGGAAAAATTTCGGGGCTATGACCATTTCTTCTGCTGTACACTCCCGGGTTTTTATCTTCCTCAACGATCTCATCCCAACCGCTCTACGGCGATATACCATCCGTCTTGAAGCTTACCCATGGTGTACTATATGTGGTCAAACTGATACGGCGATACACCGCTTCACATCATGCACGCGAGTTGCCTCCACGTGGCTGTGGTGTAAGGGAAAAGTATGTCAACTATTAAATGTGCCCACGGATGACCTTGATGACAGGAAGTTGATTCGCTTGTCGGTGACCGCCTTTCCCCAAATTAAACAGACTGCCATTGTGTGGATAATGGGCCAATATGTACACTTCGTGATGGACAATGATCAACATTTCTCGTTCATGGATCTCAGGTATCACCTGCAGAAAGAGCGTTGGAAGCTTAGTGAAAGTGGACAATTGTACGATAAATATGGACACTATCTGGATTTTCTTGTGATGTAATAGTATGGTATTTATCATATCTGAAAATTCTGTAATTCTGTAAAGAGCTAATAAAAAAAGTGGTAGAGCGTTAGCCTATCGCTCAAATGCCTATGGTTCAAACCCGATCAGAGCTAGGTTTTTTGCTTGAAATGTTATATGTTTATTGTTTTGTAATGACTCAGATGTTTTAAAATTAAGCGTTATATTGTGCATATTATGGTGTAAAATATATATTTAATTAAAACATAATTCGCCAGCAGATTTACTCGAGACATCTAGCTGCCAAAAAGGTAACTGCACGCCAACCTACTTATTAACTTCCAGATTTTATTGAAAAGTTTCTTCTTCTGGCCGCTAGAATGCACTCGCTCTGTTAGGATTATATTGTTCGATATTTCACCACTAGATGTCACGACTAGTCTACGTGGGGCTCCATTGATTACTATACCATTGGCATTCTATGCTCATCGAATTTGAAGAATGACAAGATGATACTACGATACATTTTTACTTTTTATTTTAAAGGGTTTGTAACAGCCTATTTTGCGTTACTTGAAATTGTTATTTGAAGTAAAGAACAAAACGATTTCACATAGTAACTGAATTCTAGCCGTTGGTGCTAGTTCAGGTTATTAATTACTACTTTTATTTCAGGCAAATAGCAATCGAAAATATCCACATAGTTTGTATACACACGTCTCTGTAGGGTCATGGAAAGATTTGTTAATTCAATTAGGGTTGTGAAAGCCATGCACAACCAGACGTGTAAAGACATGCCTCAACTCAAAGTTGGATGTTGCCCACGGCAGGTCGTATATGTAATAATAATAATAATAATAATAATAATAATAATAATAATAATAATAATAATGTTATTGGTTTTACATCCCTTTTAACTACTGCTGCTTTTAGAGACACTGGGGTGCCGGAATTTTGGCCCGAAGGGGATCTTTAACGTGCCAGTAAAAGTACTGACGCAGCTCCCTCGCATTTGTGCACCCTCAAATGCCAGCTGACTGCGCCAGGATACGAACCTGCAACCTAGGGCCCAGCAAGCGAGAACGTTACCGCTGCGCCACGCAGCCAGTCCGGTCGATTATGTCTCCAGATCCATAACATTCTTGATATACTTCTTATCTTTCTTTCTTTCTTTCTTCAATGATGGTAGCAGTTTTTATCCACGTTGTGGCGTTTGGTAGAGGTAAATCGTTTCTAAGGTCTTCAACAAAGAATAGTTCTATTATACTCTTTGATAATAACAACGAGTTATAACTATACTCATACATTTAGGAGAAAGTAGGCTATATGTTCTTTACTGAACATCTTATTTTTACAGTGCATTTCATGTTTTAAACTACAGATCAGGTTTAGTATGACATTTCTTTGATCATTTCCAATTTACCTTTAACAATTTTTCGGGTTAAGTTTATCCGGGTTTTCGGTTTAAGCGGGGCTCCTGGCATTAGCAAAGAAGAAGAAGAAATATTATAGGAGCGGAGGCATTATTGTATTGTCAAGTTATGCTTCCAATTATTCACCGGTGATTTACCCTCTTTATTTTTCATGTATTTCCCTCCTTGCGGTACACTTGCTATACCTGGTTTGGAAGTACGCTAAATAATAAAACAGAGAAGTTTATAACCCCAGGTTTTAAAAACTCTGGTAACGTTAAAACATCCGACATTTTCAGAAATCTTGTTGAAAAATCATGAGTCCAAAGAAATTAAGTTTTCAACGTGAGGAACAGTTTTATAGAGGTAGTAAACCAGTCATTAACGTCAAAACTACAGCATGAGGCACCATTATTACGTGACATGGATATCTGACATTATAATTATAATTTCAAATTTTGTCTCAAGGGTAGCTACCGACAAGCCGGAAGTAATTTACACATATGTTCCCAACATCCTTATTGATAATCATAAAATAAAATATCGTTGATCTCTCTATCCCTATGAAAGTTTGCATGTAGATTCCAGAGGAATCATCTCTCGTGCGGCACAGGTGGGTGTGCATATCCACTTGCCTCTCACCGTAGACAGTCAGTTGGGGGAGTAATTCAGTATTCAGACACGTACAATTTCACCCTCTCTAAGGATGGACCGCAATCATTGCTTACCGGTCGTTTCTTGACATGTGACGTTTCACCAGCAAATTCGATTAGCATTTTCAACAAATTTGTTCTGAATAGTTTGATGTGGCGATTTTGAGGTTTATATAGACATTTTTAGTGTTTTGGAATTAACACCAAACCTGAACGAATTCTAGTTGACAGTTCTCTTGTTTCTTTCCCACGTGAGGATGTCATTGATATACTCTACGTTATTGGCTGGCTACTGTGGGATGCTCCGCTAATGTGCGATGATGGGAGGGGACAAGAGTGACTGCTGCTTTCCAAATCTTGTCCATATAGAGTATCTGCATTTTGCTACCTCCACAGAAGCAATCTAAATGTTGTGTTTTTTGTGTTTGTTTTTTAGCCTATTTTCAATTTTGAAAAAATAGGCTTATGAGATCACCTTTTGTCCGTGTGTGTGTGTGCGCGCGTGTGTGTGTGTGTGTGAGGTGTGTGCGTGTGTGTCCCTAATACAATCTAAACGGCTGGAGGGATTTCAATAAAACTCGGTAAGTTCATAGCACTATTCCCGGCGACCTCGACCGTGCCCTTCAAATTTTGTTACGTCTCACCAATCCAACATGGTGGCTGTGCGAAATATTTCACTAGCATTCAATATCTCCGAAACTATTACCGATAACGCCCTGAAATTGTGGAAGGTGATAAAGGGCACTACCAGAAATTCACCTATGAGACTTTCAAAAACCTGGTGACTAAAAAACCAACATGGCGGTCAAGCGAAATTGAGACTTTTAAATATACATTTCTCGCGATTTAACTATCCAAGCGTAATGTAACTTGATACAGCAAATGTTTGTACACATTGCAATGCACTTGAGTCTAATTTAGTTCAATTGTTTACATAACCTCAAAATGGCGGCTGTGTGAAATATTTCACTGACATTCTATATCTCCGAAACTATTACAGATATCATCATGCAATTTTGTACGGTGATAAAGGGACTTATACAAGTTTACCTATGTATATTTCATAAACCTGTAAACTACAAAACGAACATGGCGACGAAGCGAATTTGAAATATTTTAATAGACTTTTCTCGTGATTTAACTCTCTGAGCGCAGTGAAATGTGGTACAGTAAATGATTTTGCAGATTGTAATGCACTGCCATCTAATTTAATTCAATTGTTTACATAACCTCAAGATGGCGGCTGTGCGAAATTTTAAAATTAAGTTTTTATTCTTGTGTCGTAATCATGCGATCGAAGTGAAAGTTTGAATAATGACGCTAGGCAACAATTGTCCTTGAATGGTACATAACTCTATGGCCTATACATATAACAATCCAAAGTGGCGAGCATCCGAAATATTTAGTCGGTTCTCAATATCTATGAATCTTTTACTGCAACCAAACTGATTTTTTTATGTTCATAGAGACTATGAACATATGTTCATCTATAGGACTTTCAGTAACCTGGTGAGCACAAATCCAACATGACGGCGACGCGAAGTATAAATATTTAAATGGACGTTTCTCGCGAATTAACTATCCGAGTGCCGTGAAACGTTGCACGTTAAATGCTTATACAAATGTTGATCCACTGGCATGTAATTTATTTCAATTGATTGCATAATCACAAGATGGCTGGTGTGCGTACTTTTAAAATCTCGTTTTTACTTCTTGTGTTCTAATCATGCGATTGAAGTTTGAATACCACACGTACACAATAATCTTAATGTAATAGTACAAAAATAAAAATCCAACCTGGCGACCATCTGAAATATTTAGACGGTTCTCAATATCTACGAATCTTTTACAGCAATTAAACTGAAATTTTGTATGTTGATAGAGACAATTAACATGAGCAGGATATATGAAAATAGGCTGTATAGTTCTTCACGGAACTACTTGTTTCGTTATCGTTTTACCCTCCAGGGTTGGCTTTTCCATCAGACCTCTGCCGCCACTGTGGGCAGTGTCCCAGAACTTGAGACTCTGAGTCGGGGATACAACTGGGGTGTGTGACCGGCACTTCGCCCAGCCGGCCTCTCCTGCAAAGCGAACAGGGGCCCGATGAAGGGATGGGAAGAGTGGGAGGGTTAGGCAAGGAAGTGGGAAGGAGGTGGCCTTGGCCTTACGGTAGGTATCATCCCGGCATTTGCCCGAAGCCAAAGTGGGAAACCACAGAAAACCACTTCTAGGATGGCTGAGGTGGGAATTGAACCCCCGAGGCTGAGTAGACCCCGTTCCAGTCTTAATACCACTTATCAAATCTTAATTGCTGCGGGGTTTAGAGACGCCAGGGTGTCAGAGGGAATCTTTAACGTGCCAGTAAATCTGCTGACACTGTTCCCTCGCAATTAGGCAGCATTAAATGCCAAGTGACTGCGCCGGGATTCTATCCCACAACCTTGAGCATAGCAGGCAAGTGCGTTGCCACTGTGCCACGCAGCCAGCCATCATTTAGACAGGTACAGTCAGATAGCTTCGCATTGTTTCACTTGTTCGGTGTTCTGTGAGCCACCTCGTTTCGAAAGCATTTGTGAGCATTATTAAACAACAATACACACAATGTAACATTAATTCCGGCAGAAAACGGATATCCTTCCAACAATGGAAGGCTCTCCTCTCCAGCCATTCAGATGTTTCAATTGTGTTTGAGAAGCAATAACCAACAAGCGCAACTTGAGACGAACAGAGGGCGCTACCGCGACTCTTCCCCATTAAGAGCATAGTATTCCTTTTCTCTTAAATAGCTACTCATGATAATCATATTCTCAACCTGGTCAGACTCTTTCAGAATTCCCATGTTAGTGGGAACTTTCAAACTGAAGAAGATAGACCTCGTTAACTCTTAAGTTAAGCCACATAACACAATTTCTCTGCCTCTTCTCCCCCCTTTCTACTGCTTCGTTTCCTCCCCAGGTTGTAATCATCAAGGCCCTCCAAAGGAATATTTGAGGTCAGCGCGTCTAGTCCTGAGGCTGTATATTTTCCTATCAAGAACCAGATATTTTAGTACACTTTTGTCGCTGTAAGATACATTCTGCAGATCATTTCTATATCGCCTTTGGACTTTCTCTACCTCTCATACACTGCACTAGCTGACAGTCATCTCGTCCCATTAGCCTACATGTCCATACCAGCTTCCCTTTAAGCTTCACTCCGATAGGTTTAACCGTAAATGTTCCACGTATATAAGCTATTCATTGAGAATCCGATCTTTCAATGTCACTTAAGCAGACCATCATACCGCAATTTTCTAACGTGGATTTGCTGATCATGTCCATAGCCATTTATCACAGTACATACAGACAATGCATTATAAACAAACGCATGTTCTGGCGTTAAGTCTTTGTCCTTCTTTTGTTGCCCACTTCACTCTATAAATAGTCTACCCTTTCATCAAGACGTACGATTTGTTGCTTGCAGAAGTTACAAATAGCTAATATAACGGCTCGCTGCAGACTCGAAATTAGTATCCTACGAAGAAAGTTCGACAGTGAAGGAATCTACAACCAACAAACTATAGTTATAACCAAGTAGAGCCCGGATTTCCATGCAAATACATGTTCCGTGCATGTTTACCTGTTTTTGCTTTTTGGGACAAAATTCAGGCATAACACTTCTTTTGAAGATTTTGCATTGAGTACCAAATTAAAAGTATAGGAATTAAGTTGACGTGTCCGTGGTCCCGAGTGAACTGCGCTTTCCTCATTCCGCATGATTCATTGTCCCCGTGTATATATGGCCAGAATTAAGCACGGTAAAACTCAAACGCTCATAGAATTGTCTCTTCGACTTAAAGAATTTTCTTGCAATTCTTGTCCACAATTTGTGCGCTTGCACCCAGCAGGGACTAACCCATATATTTTACCCCTACGCTTCCCAAAATCAAGACACGGAGTTTCCAGAAAGCAGATAGAGAAACGTTAGAGTTGCGGTCTTCTTGTGACGACAGTCATGCTTTATACTTTGGCACCCTGTGTGCTTGCCTCAGCATTCTTATATTCAATTATTATTTCGGAAGTGTTGTCATGCCACCAGTTAAAAGTGAAGGATGGACATTGTGTCAAAATGGATTCTCCCAAATGTCTTCATTTAAGCATTTACCGATCACTTCTCGCGACGCAGAAAGATCTTTCCTAGCCTCCATTATAAATACCCACATTACATAGGTTATCAAAAAGATAAACAAACCCATATACACATGTGCTCTGAGCTACATGACAACGATCTCAGAAACTCCCTAAATTAATCGACAATTGATTTAGATCATGAAATCTTTCCTCAAGACTGAGCCCATACCATTTAGAAACAAGAAGTTCCGTGACGAACTAAATAGCCTACTTTTCTTAAAATTTAAGATTCATGCCAATGCTTAATCTAAATGGATCTATCTAGAATAATAACGAAATTAAGTTGGTAATATCGAAATTTCTAATTAGTTCGAAATACAGTACAACTGGCATAATGTAGCCTAATAGAGCACTACAGTTGGCAGCCCTGGTGACTGAATATATTCTTAGTTCCATCTCTTAAGGTACGGTACAGAACACAAAATTTGGTTGAAGTACAATGGTTAGCATGGATGTTACATGCAGTTAGACATTGGATCTAACAGCGTGCGTAAAATCATGTTGGCAACAATGTCATGCATGTGTTGGTCAGAAATGATCTGAAATAATATGATCTATTGTTGTGCCAATTTTGAATGAAATCCATTAGTTAGTATAGAAGTTACATGCATTTTAACATTTGACCTATCAGCAGACTTAGGATCATGCTGGCAGCACTGACGTATGTTAGTAACTCCAAATTTATTTAGAATGCCAGGTACTATAATATGTGTGCAAAGTTTAGAGCAATTGGCTTGCATACTTTCTGATATATTATTATTAGGGTTACAAAAATAGAGACAGCATTTATTAACAGTTGGCAGCCCTGGTTGCTCTTAAGAAGACGAATACTCATATCTGTTATGGTACACATAGCACACACGAAATTTAGTTGAAATCCAATTGATAGTATAGAAGTTACAGGTATTTAAAATTGAACTTATCAGCAGGCTTAGAATCATGTTGGTAGCACTGATGTATATTAGTTACTCAAAATTAATCTAGAATGTCAGGTACTACACGTGTGCACAGTTTAAAGCTGTCGGCTTGCATACTTTCTGATATATTGGTATTTTGATAAAAGAAATTGAGAGCATTCATTAACAGTTGACAGCATTGGTGGCTCTTAAGAATACGCTCAGTCATATCTGTTTATGTACACATGGTACATACGAAGTTCGGTTGAACTCCAATTGCTAGTGAAGAAGTTATATGTATTTAAAAATTGGACCTATCAGCAGACTTAGAATCATTTTGGCAACACTGACATATATGGCCTCCTGGTAATTAAACTGAAATATTATTATCTATACGTGTGCCAATTTTGAAATAGTTCCCATGCACACCTTCCAAGATATCCAACATGGAGCTCAAATTTCAATTGCGATTTTTCATCAGTTGGTAGCACTGACATCTTTTTCAAATACGGCATTGAGATATCCAGGTATAGATCTTTACTCATACCAAATTTCGTTTCGATAGCTGCAGCTGTTTACGAGTTGATAGGGGGGGACACCCACACACACACACAGACAGACACACATTTGCCCAGATCGATCTCATAAGTCTACTTTTTCCTCATTTTTGCGAAATGTGAAAAGTAGGCTAAGAATCCCTCTCTGCACGCCAGAAGGCGGAGGTAGGTCCTTCTCGGCACGCCTTCATGCATGATGAAGCACCACCTTTTTTGCTCTTGCTGCTAGAGCAATTTTACATCAGCGATTCCCAAACTAATGGATAGGGTGTCTGGGACCGACACCGTGGCCTGCTCGTTCTCCCGATCTCAACCCATTAGACTTCTACTTATGGGATCATTTAAAGGCCATTGTGTATGCCACACCTATTCATAACGTGTATATGCTGCGTCAGCGAATAGAGCAAGGATGTCAGCAAATACGGCAGACACCAGGAATATGAGAGCGTGTGAGACAGTCAATGATGCGGTGCATAGACGCCTGCATTGGAGCTCGTGGTAGTCATTTTGAGCTCCTTCTGTAGAGAACTGTAAGTAATATCGTACACTTTATCAACACAAATGGCTAACCTGTGTTATGTACACCACAAACATTGCTTTTAACACGGAAACGAAACGAAAGTAAATATACCATAATATGTTTACACTACATGTTTTGCTTGTTGTCAGGTCCTCTATCGAATCTCTGGGGCTCAAACACCCTAATACAGTCGGGGTAGGAAGAGAACATGAGTTAACCAAGATAGGTCGACAGGAAATGAGACGGAGAGAAGCCCGGCACAAGTAAGTGGAAGCAATGCTAGACTCAACTGGGGTCCCGTGGTCGCCAACCCACGTCCCACTGGATATGAGGCCCTGGGGGGTCGTTCTGATGTCTGTGGTAATGTATGTATTTGTAATTGATTCTGGGTTTTTGAAGGAGACGGCCGTGGCCTCAGACCAGGAACCATTCCGGGATATTTCTGGAGTACCTAGAAGTGGGAAACCACGATGGATGGCTGAGGTAGGAATCGAACACACCTATTCTGAGTTCTGATTACAAGGCTGAGTGTACAAAATTCCAGCTTTGAGATCAGAATTCAGTTTCTTGGTACAGTCATGAATCGAACTCGGGTCTCGGCAGTGGCAGTACAGCGATTCGTTGCCGATCTGTTTATTATAAAACCGAAACATTCGGAGATCACAGTTTTAACACAGTTTTCTTCTGGCCTCAAACGTGGTGGGTGACAAGCAGCAGTGAGGTGTTAGCGTGATAGTGGATGATCCTTAGCAGCAGTGACCATTAGGTAATTCACAAATGCCGACTGCTAGCACAGGTAGACCCCTCTGCTAGGCAGAGTGTCCGCCACACACGCGTGGTGAAAGTGTTGCAAATTGGGATGTCATTTAGTTTGGGATGGTCGCTGCGAATTTGTGTGCAGATTTGCGCTTTGATGTGGAAAACCGGTCGAAAGCGGGGCGTCAGCACGTAAATATTAGGGGCAATGATGCGTTCCGCCCGTCATTAACGCTCATGCCAGCCGCTCTGTTGAGCTGTGATGGGCTCGCTTCAATCTTCTGTGACACAGCATTGTTTGATTCAATTAGTCATCCTGGAAGTTTCCAAACCAGAATGGTTTTAGAGTCGCAAAGTTCATTAACACACCAATAAATATATGCTAGTGAGACGTGGATTGGAGAGCTTTATCTTTCTTGTCGGCCATCCTTGGTGATCTCTTAAGGGGACCGTATACGTAACTAATATCTTGAAAAATAGGCTATCATGGACATAAGGTATTTTGAGTTGTTTAAGTCATCAGACTTTTGACCGTTTGATGCAGCCTCTATGTTACCCTGCCCTGAGTACATAGCTACCGCACATTACAACCGAGGCAATCTGTTTAAAATATTCTAACCTTGGTCTGCCCATACAGTTCTTATTGTTGACACTTCCTTCCTTAACTAAGTTTGATATCCCTGGGTGTCTTAGTATGTGTCCTACCAACCTATCGCTTCTCTTCATTAGCAGTCGACAGAAACGTCTCTCCTCTAACACTCAGCGAGTCTTATAATTTCCATACGAGTGTCTTAATTACCATTATACGCGAGTTGCATACGACTGTTTATGATCGACGATAATTAAAACTTTATTATATGTTTTAACATAAATATTATCATACCTATCTGTGGGATTCAGTAACTTCAGTTAGTGAACAGCGCACGCTGGGTGGTTTGCTGACTAAACAGAGTGCATGCGTGGGTCTCGGTAATTTATGTGGACGGATGCTGTGTTGCTAACTTCTGGACATAGATTCATAAATTTCCTGCATATGTCAGAGTATTTTCTTGTTACCGTAAGAGTTCGTGCTGATTTTGTCTTTGTGTTTGCGATTGTAACTACAAAGGTTGATCCGATATCCAATTTGAACTTTCAAATCATGTATTTCATGTCCGACATGTTGGATTTTAAGCACATGAGCTCTGATTGGCTGGAGAAACTGTTTCATAATGAAGAATAGTACTATAATGACCCTCATTATGATACAGTTTACTGACATATAATATTTACATTTCGACATCGTCGAACATAAATAAATAAATATGTTGTTGTTGTTTCCTATGGCTAGCCCGGATTCCAATCCATCAACTTTCTTGCGTTCCAATAGAGTTGTGTTTGGTTTCCTGAAGTTCTAGCAGTCACATCAAATTTGTTGCAATGTAGCAGGTGCCCCTTATCCATTTTACTTCCAGGTTCGTGACAAAGTGTGCATTCTTCAAATCTCAGGATGCTGATTCATTTCAGATGAGCTGCAAGGCAGTCATGACCAGTGTTAAGTCTGAAGAAGGCTACAGCTTCACTTCTTGGTGTTAATTTATATTGATCCCATTTAGCATCAATGTCCTTCCATAATTTGGTTTCTGCTGTTTTCTTTGCCATTTCTTCATACCTGTTTTTGATAGTATTTATCAAGATCCTTTTTGCTGACATAAAATCAGTCTGACTGACAGGTTGTTGTCGTGTGGTACCTTTTTTGCTAATCTGTCTGCCTCTTCATTACAAGCTATTCCAACATGAGAAGGGATCCACTGAAATGAGATCTGTTTGTGGAGTCTATGAAAGGTTTTTATCATACAAAAAATTTCTTTCAGTTCTTTATTTTGAGGCTTATAATTTGACGAGACGGCTTGGATGGCTGCTTTTCAATCTGTAATGATAACACATTTTTGATAATCAATGTTTCTGCCTAATAACTGATGGAGTGCATGTGAAATTGCTCTTATCTCAACATCAAAGTTTGTTTTGTTTTGGCCTACTGGGAAGTAAAGAGAGATGAATGTATTCTTGCTCGAGTTCTATTTTCATTGTCTTGTGAACCATCTGTAATTATTTTTAGCCATTGGTTAGACGGATATCTTTCTTCTATTGTCAAAATATCCCTTTCCTATAGATATGCTTTCCTCGTCTGAGCTTGATAATGTCCTCTTTGCTGGATACTCCTTACACAAACGTGAACCAAATGTCATTGTTCCCAATCCCACTTACACAGTTTTAATGTAGAAATTATTTCCTAGAATTTCTCTTCGTACCATCAATAGATTGGGCAGTGCCAACGAGATCCAACGACTTCCGCATCGCTTGGAACACGTTGTACGCAACGGTGGGGACTATATCGAGGGCCTGTGAAACTTGGAACCATCTAAGTGAGATATTAATCCAGTTATTACTAAGGTGCCAAAACTAAAAAAACAACCCATATATTACCTTCAAGAAAACTTGCTTCTGTGACACTGCATTACAGAGATACGTCGTTTATTTTATTCTCGGCATGGAGAAGAGGGGGCATGACCTCCCAAGTATACACCGGGAGAAAATATTTTATATTTCATTAAAAACTTCTGTAGAGCTATCCACCTGATGAGGTAAGGTCCTGTATCGGTAAAGCCAGAACACTATACAATAAGATGCGTAATTTGTTCAAACATAATGGGATAACAATGACTACGAAAATCAGGTTTTTGCGTTGTTATGTGTTTTCTACTCGTTTTTACGGTGCTGAGACATGGACTCTCACTGAGTCTTCATGTAAACGGTTAGAGGTCTTTGAAATGTAGCTGTACAGAAGGATATTGCGGATATCATGGACAGAACATGTCACAAATTTTGAGGTTCTCCAAAGAATGAGAAAAACCAGGGAAGTATTAACCACCGTGGAAAAAGGAAAATCCAATACCTAGGACACATCATGAGGAATACCCACAAGTATCATATCATGCAGTCTATTCTTCAAGGAACAATACCAGAGAAGAAAAGTGTTGCACGGAGAAGAATATCCTGGTTAAGAACTCTCACAGCCTGGAGCTCCAAAACGTCCACTGAATTATTCCGAGCTGTAAATGACAGGAACTGCACAGTCAAGATGGTTGCCAACAGGGATGGTGCGTCATTAAGGGCCGAATGGGCCCTGCCCACCCAAGGCCGTTAGGCAGCATTGCAAATAATGTGTTTAATTAATGTACTGTATTTTAAAAATACTTTATATTACAGATACTCAACTTAAAATAAGTGTTTTACCCTTCTAGAATCTCTAAAGAGAATTCATTATAAATAACTCATCCCTAGCATAAGATCCTGACAGTCTCGTACGGTGCACAGTGGGTCATAATCGTAATCTAGGAGGACAAAATTATTTATTTTCATAATTTAAAAAAATCAAAATTTATTACTTCTACGGCATTCTCATATAATTGCCGCCCACTATTCTGGGATATAAACGCATCTTAGTGATCTGTCACCACTGTTCGAGCAGTCTGAATTGGAGGGTGAATGTAAGTGGCTGCGGTTTGGTTGTCTTTGTGGTTAGTGTGATGCTTTAAGATGGAACATGCAGCTGAAGGTATGATCTTTGTAACGTGTTTCAGTTATTAATGGGCGTTATTGTTACGCAATTTTAGCTATATTTGCATTTTATAATATTTAACCATTATTTTTAAAATTATATTTTCACTTAGATTTTTAGTATGTTACGTCACTCTGCGTCACTTTCTACTTAATGTTTAAATGTAGATAAAGTTTTGTAGTTTACGCCTGTTATAAGATTTTTTGCATCTTTTTGCAACTTACTTAGTTATTTTACGTTTTAGAAGATGCCGCGCAACCAGTTCTCACAAGTTTACAAATGTTTGAAGCACTGGGTTCGACGATTATGTCAAAAGTGGAACTTTGCGACTTTGTTAAAAGTAAATTAGGGTTAAAAAATGTTCTGAAGAGATAACTGAATGCTCTATCCAACTCCTAGTAATAGATAATTTCTTGCATGTGTAGACGTAGCTTAAAAAGGTCTTTACTGATGTTTATTATGAAGTAAACAAATTATATACGTTGCTTTTACTCTAAATTCATGATTAAAACGTAAAAATAATTTTGTCCCCCTAGATTTCGATTTTGACCCACTGTGCGGTGTATCGTCTTAGCGTGGGCCGCTCTACAGCAAGTCCCATGTAAAGTATATGGCTTCATGGGCCGGGTGAGGAAACAGTGGGTATAGCACTGTCTTGCACGCGAATTCTTCAGTGCTATGAAGGGAATTTTCTCTCTCTTCAAGGGCCAGCAGAGTGGGCCCATAGCGTTCCTTTGAAGCTTCCTGCTTCTGTCTCTGTCAAACAGGATTAAGGGAGAAAGGTTCACCTCACCCCACGCTCTTGAACAGGTATTCAGCTATTGTTCGCAGATTGCTGACATAAGACAAACATATAATTATACATTTTCAGTTGTCTAATATTCCAAGTACAGTACAAATGTGTTAGTGAGTTCTGTCGATGAAGCTGACTTTTTACTGTATAAATGTTATTTTTAAATTTGTGGCACGGTACGTAGTTATTTAATATGTCGATTGTATGCCGAAATAGGAAAATGAAAGTGGAATTTTTAAACAAATCCATTAATTTCTTCTATAGCTCTGAACACAAAATTAGAAATTAAATAATTATGACCTCATCAACCATGCTGAGGGATAAATTTGCTTCATCCAAGCACAGGAGAGAAACTCTTGTTGGTTGGTTGGTTCCTTAGTTTAGGGGCTGTGACAACGCGGTCATGTAGCCCCGTGTACTTTGGGTGTGTGTAGAAACTATCTGATAACCGGTGTTAATTTTGATGACTGTATTAGTGTGTGTTATCTGATTTCAATTCAAGTAAGGACTGCAGACTTTTAATTTCAAGTAGTTCCTACTTTTTCCGCCAAACGCCACCGTCAACGACTAATAGTTCAGAACTTAGCTACCAGACGCCACGGCAGTCGGCTCTTGGCAACGAACGTAGGAACCTAATAGCGTTGTTTTCATTCTTAACCTATACAATTTAGCTTCACACAAGTGTAATTATTGGAAGGTTCTTTAACATGCCATAAATCTATGACATGGAACCACCGGCTTTACTTCCCCTTCGAAGGAAGGCATACTGAGGGAATTATAACGCTCTTAAAAAATCCGACGACTTCGGCCGGGTTTGAACCCGCTATCTTGGGCATAGAAGCTCAGCGTGCTACCAACTACGCCACCGAAGCCGCCCAGTGGAAAATATGTGTTAATAAAGAACCATGTGGGTACAGTTTTTTAATGCATCAACTATTTATTAAAACTTGTTACAAATTTTGTGTTGTGTGGAATTATGATAATGGCAATATTGGCAACAGTAAATGCCAAATATAAAACAATATTTAATAACAATAATAGTATCACCTGGCCTACCCTAGAATTGTAATCAGGAGCCGCCCCTGGTTGCCAATATCCGGAAGGGATAGGAACCAGAAGAAATAATAATGTTATTGGTTTTACGTCCCTTTTAACTACTCTGGCTTTTAGAGACGCCGAGGTGCTGGAATTTTGCACGGAAGAGGATCTTTAACGTGCCAGTAAATCTTCTGACTCGGCTTCCTCGCATTTGTGCACTCTCAAATGCCAGCTGACTGCGCCAGGATATGCAATCTTGGGCCCAGCAAGCGAGAAAGTTACCGCTGAGCCACGCATCCGGTCGAACCAGAAGAAGAAGAAGTGTTATTCAGAAATGTCTGTGTAATCCGATTAAACATTTTTTTAAATCTCAGATTTGCCTCTCTATGCTAAAATGTCCCCTTAAGGTATCCTAGGTATAGGGAGTCTGTCATATTCCCAAATTAATAGGCTCTCTTCTTACTTCATTTTCCAGAGGTCACACTTCTTAATTTTTCGTCTTCTCTACTTGACAAGGCTGCAAATTATCACCCACCCATACCGGGCTACTCAGCAGCCCCTTACATTCTAGTTTGCTGAAACCCAACTAACGTGTGTTGGCAGGGAGGTCGATATTTCTCTACCTGTATTCCGTATAGTATTAATGCACTGCAAGCATATCCCGCAAACGATTCTGACCACTACTATTTTTCCCTCGTCTTAGCCTGTAGTTTCATCGATGGATAAAATAATAGGTATATTTAAAATGCAAATGACATTGCACCCAATTTTTTCCCTCGATGTGACTACAGACTAATACGAGGGAAAAACAATAGTGTGCAGAATCGTTTGCAGGATATGCTTGCAGTGCATTAACACCATACGTGATGCAGGCAGAAAAATGTCGTCCTTCCTGCAAACACGCGTTAGTTGGGTTGCAGCAAACGATATTTGAAGAGGCTGCTGTATGTGAATCATCTAGTATACATGTGTATATGTTGCTCCTAATGTATTTCGACGCTCGTATCCAAAATATAAGCTTGGAATTCTCCTGAAAATCTCAAAAGCACAGGAAACGGATATGTATTGTAATATCTGTACAATATAAACACGGCCGGTACCGACAAAAGGGCCTGATTTTGAAATTGAATTCGTGTTTCATTGGTTTGCCCTGTTTCTCCATCTATATTCAGCAGTTGTAGCTCTCTAGAATTGAGTTAAATAGCAATTGAACTAAGCAAATTCTGTGTTTGTTTGCAAAACAGGTTTTGTAAACGAAATTTGAAACTAAGTTTGTTCACGTGCTTGAATTGAAAACGAGGCTTTTCACTCACGAATTCCTGCCTCGCTCCTGCCACTCAGGCATCTCATTCTACCACAGCATTCAGTGAACTCGCCTCAGAATTGATGGCAAATCTCACTTTGTATAATTTGTTTTAATGTTCAGCCAATTGATGACAGGTTGGTTGGTTCCTGAGTTTAGGGGCTGCGACAAGGTGGTCATGTAGTACCGTGTACTTTGGGTGTGTGTACAATCTGTCTGATAACCGGTGTTATACCAGACCCAAAACAACTGTGAACATGAGGGAGGAGCCAGATTCAGTCACTCACTCGCGCCAGCCAATAGCATAGCGCGGCGTTGCCTAGTTAACTCAACTAGCTGGGCTCGCTGCGCCGTACGAAATCGATATTTCTCTCCGCGCACGAAAATAATTAATTATTCAATTATTTTGATGACCCTATGTTACAGAGCTAAAAAAAAATTGAAACTGACTGTCCAAACCTCGTGACGATACGGCCAGCCATTCGGGAGATAATATCTGCCCTTGAACTGAAGGCATACTTAGAGAAGGAATGATTTAGGTGTTGAAATATTTAGGTTCACTAGGGTAGATAACGAAGAGTGACGGTAATGCTGTATCAGTTCAGTAGTGGAACTTTAACAAGTGCTGTGAGCTGAAGTTTTGAACTCATAACAATGTCCCTTAGCAAGCCCAGTGGCAGCCGAACAGTTTTACAAAGCCAGGCAAGAAATATAATTTTCAGGGTATATGGCCTTAAAAAGAAGCTTTCGAATACAGAAGTACGTGAAATCACAAAATCTGATAACCTGCGTTATTGTGGTATCAGCAATTATGTTTTTATTTGTAATTGAGTCGAATAAAACTCACCTCTTCACAGTTTTACCTCACGAGGCACAGTGTAGCCAGTTCTAACCCTGAGACCAGAACTAAATGTCATGATAGAGCCGTGAATCGAATCCGGACCTCACGGGTTGTTGTTGATGATTGTTTTAGGGGCTTTGCGACATCGTGGTCATGTAGCCCTGTGTATTTGGGTGTGTGTAGAATTTGTCTGATAACCTGTGTCACTGTGATGTCTGTACTAGTGTGTGTATTTGTAAGTCAGGTAAGATTTGGGTAGGAAGCGGCCGTGGCACGTTAGGTACCATCCCGGCATTTGCCTGGATTAAAAGTGCGAATCCATAGAAAAACCACTTTCAGGATGATTTAGGTAGGAATCCAACTCACATCTTCCCAGTTTTGCTTCACGAGGCTGAGTGTACCACGTTCCAGCCCTCAGACTAGAATTTAATTGCTTGGCAGAGCTGGGAATCGAACCTGGACCTCCTGGGCCACAGCCAAGAATGTGGTTGCTACACCAGGAGGTGGATACGTGCACAAATAACGTTTGTGTGATATAATATATCTGCCTCATATCACATTGTGCGCACTCCGTTGTGAGCATGGATATTCGTAGGATTAGACCCCCCAGCTCGTACATGTTCTTACATTCGGAGCGCCTTGTGTTCACGGAACAGGTCGTGCGTATACTGCGAGTATAGAGCTGTGTCATCTCCGCTGTGGCAACAGTGCTCAGCTGGACGCACGCTACTGGGCTAACCCATGTTCACAGTTGTTTCGGGTCTAGTACAGTTGTGATGGCTGTATTAGTATGTGTTATCCGTTATTTTTTAAATTCAAGTAAGGACTACAGACATTAAATTTTCAAGTAGTTCCAACTCTTGCTACCAAAAGCCCCCGTCAACGACCCACTACCTCTGAACTTTGTTACTAGATGCCACCGCAGTCGGCTCCTGGCAACGAACGCTGGAACCTAAGAGCGTTAGACAAATATAACCTATGATTTAACTTCACACAAGTGTAATTAGTGGAAGGTACTATATCATAAATCTATGATATGGGACCGCCGCACCGGCTTTACTTCCCCTTCAAAGGAAGGTATTCAGAAGGATTTTAACGCTCTTAAAAAATCCGACGACTTTGGTTGGGTTTGAACCCGCGACCTTGGGCATAGAAGCTCAGCATACTACCAACTACGCCACCGAAGCCACCCAATAGGGATGTATAGAACTAGCGCCGATAGAGCGCACTGCTGTTGTACTGGGTAAGCGCAAGGCGCTCCTCAGTTGTCTCCTGGGTTCTCATGCAGCTAATATCCACGAATTTAAGTTGTTTAAATTATTTTCGTGACTATGCCGAGCTATTGCAGTGTTCCTCTTTGCAAAAATCAGGGAAGCCCGTTTTTGTTTCACCAATTTCCACAAATCAAAGATATGAGGAAGAAATTGTTACAAGCTATTGGAAGGAAACATTTCGGTGGGAAAAGTCTGACCGAATATACATGTATTAAAGTGTGTTCCCATCATTTTCAACCCGATGACTTCACGAAAACTGTGTTGGGTAAGTGTGATATAAAAAGGGAAATAATTCCTATTTTGTTCTGTGCCCTTGCAAGCAGTAAATACGTGATCATAGTCCGCTAGCTCAATAGGTCATTCGGGGCATGGTACATTCTCCCACTCTATGATTAACATATCTCGGATCAAAGCATAAGGATAACACTCAAATAAACCTCAAAATCAAAATATAAAAACTATTTAATATAAATCAAAATTAGGCGCTACAAAACAAAACTTTACAATGATATATTTCACACGTGTCCTTAAATGAACAAGGAATCATAGGAACTCATCCTTAAAATATCAATGTTTAAGGTTCTACTGAACCTGACATAAATGTCAACTAACATTCACTTCCATAAAGCACTTCCCTTAAACTGCACATACGACCTCCATACTCTGTTAACATTTACAAGATTACACATGGTAAAAACACGCTCTTTACTCTCTTATTAAAGTACTACTTTACTGGGCTAATTGTTTATAATGATAATAACAATTACCATTTCATTGGGTCCACATGAGCTTTAAATTATCATCTCACTTCATACAACTCTACTACTCTGCATTGTCCGGAAAGAATTCGTGCACCCCTGGAGTTTTGGGAACTACTGAATAAATCAAATTAGGACAAACTCCCCAGGTTGTCTTAAGATTTCCATATACCCGGGAACAATATTTATGATGTTTTTCAAACAAAGTTTTTTTTACTATAATCTCCATAACGATTACATCATTATTAATACGGTTCTGAACGATACTTGGCAAGAATAGTTAATATAAATGGATCTCGGCGCTAAATACCGGATCATCTCAAATGTAGACCACATGAACACATGGGGCTATTCATGACCTACCAGAATCATTTGAAAGCGACCCTTCTCGCTTGTCAAGATACTTAGGCTGATTTATGAGTGGAGTCGTGCGGTATCACCACTCTGACGGGATTCTTACAAGGCCGGCAGGCTACAAGTATATTTCTTTCTTAAACTGGAAAAGCAACAGGATCGTTTCTTTCAACTTAAATTATGCGGCTATAACATCCGCTCATTTGGCTTAGGTGAGAACAATACCTGTGGAGTATCCACATTGGCGGGTATGAGATTAATACATCCAATAATAAAGGGGCTTTCGAAGCAACTGAACATGAGTTCATATCTGGCCAGCCCCCTAGGAAAATTCCATTTTGGGAGGACTTAGGAACTTTATAATGGAGCGAGGGTATTTAATACCAATCCTCCTTAATTAGCGACTTCTGGGCGGCATAGCACGGTCGCCTGCGCGTCACATAATACATAAATTTTAGCACCCTTTCAAATTTGCATTTAGCAAATACACGCAACTACACCCCACACTTAATTACTTCCTGACATAAGATCACAGCATTCCCAGCGTGAAAAATTAAATATATACGCTATACTAGCGTTAATTACAAGAGTATTTACGTGATGCCTTTCAAGTAAGATTATTTACTTCTTAACAATTATTTAATCTCCGTCTATTTAACATTATTTGCCTTTTGTAATTTAACTCTTGACATTTCTTTAACTGGAACACAATAGTTCAACACTCATTATTATTATTTCAAGGAACCTAACGGCTTCCATAATTAATTATTACTAAAATTATTTAACAATTAATTCATTCATGAAGTTTTACCTTCTATTCTTGCTTTTATTAACTTTTATATTATCATTTATTTAAAGGTATTCCAAGCGAATACAACTCAACAGAGTATTTATTTAACACAATTAATTGGTTAGTTTCATAATTAGGTTATCGTTCAGAAACCCGTATATTTCATCATACACACTTTTTTCACATATCCCTGTTTTATAAGAGAATACTTTCTCCATATTCTTTGTTACACGAATTCTCACAAGAAACAACACATAATCGAAATATATTACTTACATGACTTCCAGAGCTGCTCGCCCCGGATCCAAATGAAACGACTTTTCCACCCACATATTTGGGCTTAAGCCGTCATCCCACACATTATGACACACGTTGTACACACTGATTCTTCCTTGAACTTATATATTTTACATATACTGATAACCTCTGCTTGAGGAAATACACTCATGATTTCGTTTAACACTTTAAAACACTATAATATTTATAAAAACACTTGAAAATATTTGTTAAAATTGAAAAATATTTACACACACAATTTTTCATTTCTGGCTTAAAATAATGCCTTTCAGACACTCGTGTTACACGCTTTCCTTCTTTCCTCCTCCGAGGGTGTAGATACTTGCGTCGCCAGATCTAACTCCTAGATGGATTGCTTGAAAGTCTCGTTCGCAGCTTCCCTCAACTGGTAACGGATAATTATATCCTAAATCTGGAATCTCTTAGTTACTGGCACTCCGGGAGCAATTGTACGATACTATTCTCGTTCGATTGGCAAGTTCCTGTCTTGCGGAATGTCTATGCTTGATATTAGTCCTAGAGTCGCTGTTTATGCTTGTGTTAAAATCAAAGATTTCATTAGCTTTTTCTGCCATTTCCATAAACCATTTGATACTAATTATGTATTAATTTTTCAGTACATTCCTAAAAGGATATACACTTACGAAGTTATGGAAATATATGGATTTACTAGCAAATATAGCGGCCATTTTGACAACTGGACGGCACGGCTTCACAACGATATGGCATGGTAAGCCTGACCTGTTAGTCACTTCTACGGTTTCATATTTTATTATAATATGCTAATATCCTATCGGGCACCTCCATGAGGACAGACTAAACCTCCCTATGCACGATAAGCTGAATTGTTGAGGCCAGGACTTGTTGAATCGTAAGTTACGGTTAAGCTATAATACTTTCGTGATTAAGGCATACGTCATCTTGAAACTATTTAGGTGAAGACCTTGAAGTTCGGTCAACAGACGCTTCCCACATTAAGATATATTGTTGTAAAATTTGGTAGAGATCGAATGATTAGTTTAGTCGTAATTTGATCTGAGCTTTGAACATTTGGGTGGCCGCCATTACGTTTCAGTCAAAATGGCGGCGATATAAAACATGACACTGAGGTGCCCTTTGCTAGTGCTAACTCTGTACTGTACCCGATACCTAGTTGAGGCTATCGGCTACGCCAGCAGACATTAAGCCGTAGTTGAGATTTTGAGAAGGGTTAAGGAAAGATAGCGCTCAGATCGCGTCAAGGGGAATGTCAGGATGACGTAGTAGGTCTAGGATTTAGAAGGCACTGACATCTGTAAGCAGATGGAATTATGGATGGAATTATGAAGCTTTATTAAAGATCTACATGGAACATGGTATTTAAACATCTTAGAAGAGGAGATATAACATGCATTATATGTGGTAATAATTTAAAGGAAGTCAGATAACCCTTAAGTTATTTTATAACTTAGTAGCCGAGATGATGGGGGTTCGAGATTGTATTTGTGACGCAAGACCACGGTAGTGGGGAGGACGCCACGTGACCGCACCAAGCAGGTAAGGGTCGAGACAGTGCAGAGACTGTCAGTTGCGCTCTGTGAGCCAAGCAGGAGAGTCAAGCTGAGTAACACACGCCTAGCGCATGGTATAGATCGCGTCGCGAACAGAAACTGTCACGGAAAGTGAAGGCGACAGTTTCAGCTTCACCGAGCAGCGAACAGAAACTGTCACGGAAAGTGCAGGGGACAGTTTCAGCTTCTCCGAGCAGCGAGCGACAAGTAGGTCAGTGGGCCGTTCGAACACCCGCAGCTGACAAGCGTAGGAAGCCGGGGTTCTTAAAACAGCATTGCGAGTAGTTGGAGAATTTTATTCCAAGCTGCTTTTCAACGCAGAACGGCATGATTATTATAGCATTGCAGTAGAGCCGTGCGGGTTAATTCCAACATTATAAGCAAACATTATAACCGAAGCTGAACTTCATCACTACGTTGAGTTGGAACGTTTATTCAGCATTTGAGTTATAAATACAAGATAGTTATGAGATACTGCAACTTAGAACTTCGAATGGACATAGTTTTTCTCAATGACATTACGACTATGCATTTCATAACGCAGTCCAAGTAACATTAACAATTTATAAGCAAACGGAATGTTGTAAGCATATGCACTTAGGAACATTAGCTCGTGCATTAATGCAAGTCAGTCTTAAGAAGTGTTATGAATTACCGAGTATGAACACAGATACAGGGTGTTTCATAAACTTAGACACTCTGAGGAAACAATTTTATTTTCTACAAGTAAAACTGAACCGCTGTGGAAATTGAATTTTCAACACTTAAAATGAACATTGTATAGAACAGTGGCGTAACGTAGAAGAGGAAAAGGAGGTCCGCTGTTTCTATGAACTTTTTCGTGAGGATTTGGACAATATCCGCTATGGATAACCAGAAGTTTATCATGTCGGAGTAAACGCAGACAGAGACACGATGGCACCACGGAGCAATGGATTCGATTCCTGACGAGAAGGAGGTCCACCAGCTGATTCACTTGGGATTCGAAGGCAATCGTCATTGCATGGATGGAATGATATTCACGCCGATCTTTCGAGAAATTCATTACATAGGGAAAATCGACGATCTTTGAAATTTAATAACAGCTGATTATGAAAAGGTACTGTAAGAGTTATAACTTTCTGATACGATTATTTTCATGAATACTGGGCACACATGTATATTTTTCTAATAGGAGTGATACGATTGTTTAAGACATGGCTTTGACTTTATATGCTTCGAAATTTTGCTAGAATATGGCGTGACCATATTATATGGCGGACATCATTATACGAAATGCTCACCATTGGTTGGCTTTATTAAGCAGATGTTTGGTATTTTAGACATTTTTCCAGCAAGGATATTTTTCATGAATAGTTTTTTTGTGTAACGAGTATTTCGAACTCGTGATCTGCAATTGATTATCTAAATTACTTCGTCAGTTCATTGCATACTAGCGAGTGTGTATTATTCATCAGTAGGGATTTTTTTCCATTGGATTGTTTGGAGATATTAAGATGTTATTCACTTTAGTGAATGAATATCGCTTTTATATGACAACTAGAGACTTGTTGATTCCTATCTGGTACATTCACTCATTTTAGTCGTCGAGATGGGGTCTTTCGTATTTATACGATTGTATGGTGGTACGCATCTTACCCATCGTTTAGGGCACTATCATGATTAGTCGACGAGGCGAGGTCTTTCGTATTTATACGATTGTACGGTGGTTACTCATCTTACTTGCCATTGAGGGACTCATTTTTATCATCCGAGTGTACATGAGATTGTAAGTGAATCAAACGAGGAACTACTAGTCACATATCAGTCGAAATTTTGTTAAATAAAGTAACGATAAATGTTAGCAGGGTTACATTTGTAATTCTTGTTTGCCAATCCAATATTTTGTTGCTATACTCTTTTGAGAGTAATTTCAGTTTAACAGCTGGTATAGCTGATGCTTTTGATGATTTTTAGCCTATTTTCAATTTTGAAAAAATAGGCTTATGAGATCACCTTTTGTCCGTGTGTGTGTGTGTGTGTGTGTGTGTGTGCGTGTGTGTGTGATTCGTGTGTGTGTCCCCCCCTAATAAAATCGAAACGGCTGGAGCGATTTCAATGAAACTCGGGAAGTTCATAGCACTATTCCCGGCGACCTCGACCGTGTCCTTCAAATTTTGTTACGTCTCTCCAATCCAACATGGCGGCTGTGCGAAATATTTCACTAGCATTCAATATCTCCGAAACTATTACCGATATCGCCCTGAAATTGTGTACGGTGATAAAGAGCACTACTAGAAGTTCACCTATGAGACTTTGAAAAACCTGGTGACTACAAAACCAACATGGCGGCCAAGCGAATTTGAGATATTTAAATAGACTTTTCTCGCGATTTAACTATCTAAATGTAATGGAACTTGGTACAACAAATGCTTATACACATTGTAATGTACTGGAGTCTAATTTAGTTCAATTGTTTACATAACCTCAAAATGGCGGCTGTGCGAAATATTTCACTGACATTCTATATCTCCGAAACTATTACAGATATCACCCTGCAATTTTGTACGGTGATAAAGGGTACTGATACAGGTATACCTATGTATATTTCATAAACCTGTTGAGTACGAAACGAAAATGGCGACCAAGCGAATTTAAAATATTTTAATAGACTTTTCTCGTGATTCAACTCTCTGAGCGCAGTGAAATGTGGTACAGTAATTACTTTTGCAGATTGTAATGCACTGCCATCTAATTTAATTCAATTGCTTAGATAACCTCAAGATGGCGGCTGTGCGAAATTTTAAAATTAAGTTTTAATTTCTTGTGTCGTAATCATGCGATCGAAGTGAAAGTTTGAATAATGAACCTAGGCAATAATTGTCCTTGAATGGTACATAACTCAATGGCCTATACACATAACAATCCTAAATGGTGAGCTCCCGAAATATTTAGACGGTTCTCAATATCTATGAATCTTTTACAGCAACCAAACTGAATTTTTTTATGTTCATAGAGACTATGAACATATGTTCACCTATAGGACTTTCAGGAACCTGGTGAGCACAAATCCAACATGGCGGTGACGCGAAGTATAAATATTTAAATGGACGTTTCTCGCGAATTAACTATCCGAGTGCCGTGAACCGTTGCACGTTAAATGCTTATACAAATGTTGATCCACTGGCATCTAATTTATTTCAATGGTTTGCATTATCATAAGATGGCTGCTGTGCGTAATTTTAAAATCTCGTTTTTACTTCTTCTTGTCTAATCATGCGATCGAAGTTTGAATACCACACGTACACAATAATCTTAATGTAATAGTACAAAAATAAAAATTCAACCTGGCGACCATATGAAATATTTAGACGGTTCTCAATATCTACGAATCTGTTACAGCAATTTAACTGATATTTTGTATGTTGATTGTGGCAGTTAACATAAGTAGGATATATGAAAATAGGCTGTATAGTTCTTCACGGAACTACTTGTTATAATTGTGTTTGATACCTTTGAGAAGGATTTAAAGTAACTGAATCTTGTAAGATGAATCATTAATGGTCAGATTTATTTTAAGGCAGATCAGTATTACAGAATTCGATATGAGAGATTATAGCACATTGGTGTATTTCTGTGATGTGAATTATGAGAGTTGTAAGAGAATTTATGCTATTTGAAAGCAAATCTTTAATTACTGAGGTAATATTTTTCCAATTGTTTAAGAAGTTGTCTAGATGTGATCAGATTAATTACAGTTATTGGAGATTGTGTGCGTTGATAATTTGAAGCCAGTTATATATTTTTTGTAGATCATGCAACATGGTTAAGTGAAGTTTGTGATAGGCATTTTGTGGAAGTTGCCAAGTGATAGTTGCAATGTTGCTAATGCATTTTGAAGCAGACATGAGGTTGTCGAACCCAGTCTAGCGTAATTGTTGAGATTCATGCTGTGTATGCTGAATATTTATGGAGTTTTGTGGAATAATTGTTGTATTCAAATGTGATATTTGAAGATGTGAAGATATATAATGTCGTTGTGGATAGTCAGATCCAACGTGATGTCGTGAAGGCAATAATATTTTTTGGCATGAAAATTAAATACGAGATATAACTTGGAAGTGATAAAACTGTAAGACAACGTTCTATAAACCCATATTAAACAATTTGTTAGGAAATTAAACAAATAAATAGAGTTGATAAGACAAGATTTTCTGAGAATAATAATTAATGAAATAATAATCTGAAAATTAAGCATATTAATGATCTGACCTAATGAAATAAAAATCAGAATGACTAGATGAAATAATAAAAATCTAAATAACCAGAAGAGTAAAATTTAAATAAGTTGATAAATTAAATTTTGGAATAAATCAATGAATTAAATAAATGGATGAATTTAAGATTGAATGAATAAACTGATTTAAATAAATTAATAGATGATTGGATAGATGATGAATAACTGAATTAGAAGGTGATAATTAATTAAAGAAGCTGATGATTAATGAATTTATATGGAATTAAAATAAATTTAATTGAGATATAATTTGAGGAATTGCAACTTGAGTTGAGGAATTAAACAATTTGTATTGATGATTTAAGACGATTTAATCTGAGGAAGATGATAAAATAAGATTGTGTGAATAATTAGAAAGCATAATGAAGTGATGATAATAATTTTCATTTAAATGATTTAATGGTGATGAGTTAATGATTCTGACAGGAATATGTTGAATTTTGAAATGAGAATTAATGTGAGAACTATTTAATTTTGATGATGATGATAATGATGACCAATGAGAAGTGAATTGTCTGTAATTCACAAACAAGTAATTATGAATGACAATGTAAATAGTGTAAATTAATTATTCGATGTTTAGGAGCATTTGATTAACATGTTCAACATTTAAATTATGCCATGCAAGCCATAAAATACGTGATGTTTAAAATATGTGATTATAATATGTGTATGTTTAGACAGATTAATAACTTTTTCAAATCCACATTTATGATGTTAAATTAAAGAGAAATTAGGTCTCAGGTTTCACAAATGTCAGTGACGAAAGACATAGTGCTACAGTGATCCTGAGAACCCAAGATAACTTTAGAGATTTTTCTGTTCTATGTGGATGAAATCTTTTTGATTAGAAAGGAGATGGTTCGATTTTTGGACAATGACAATTTAACGTTGGCATTCGACCATACTCTCAGGTAGGAGGTATATTTAAAATGTCTGTCTGACTATCAAAGTGAAATAAATTTGTTTTTATCTTAGTTGTGATCTGATGATGATGTGATATTCCTTTTTCTTTTCTTGTCTTGAGTAAGGCTTAACCAGGAAAGGAGGTGGTTTGCTAGGAATTCAGTTGATGGCGCCCATTTATATTTGCATTTATTTTTATTAAACTTAAGCCCGTAACGACCCTAGAGATACTTTGTCTCGTGTTACCCAACTGCTTTTTCGATAACTCAGCTGAATTTCCGACACATTCCTTATTTGACTAGAGGTTCATTTAACTCCGCTCTGTCCTGGAACTCCAGGAATGCGATGTAATAGCAGATGGGTCATCGCATCCCCAGGACGAACGGGTACAGAGAGAGAGGGAGAATTGGCTTTACCCACCTGTGGGGCTTCGATTTTGTTTATTCTATGAAATCACATCAGATTTAGATTACTGAGAGATTGATCTCAAGTTCATTTAAATGTGTTACAAAATTTATTAAACTTAGTCAGACAATATACTTGTGTGCCCATTCCAGTGTTCATGTTAATCGTATTAGTATTATATCATGTTAGTTATAAGTCATTTTTCCTATACCCAAGTGAATGCAGGAATTGAGACATTGTGATGTGTTGTTGTCTAACGTCTCTGAATTAAACGTCTATTGAAAATATAATTATGTTGCCGGAAGATTTAGCTAAGGTGTTAGGAGAGTTGCTGAGTGGTATGTCTGGTATTGCAGAAACTATTTCTAAAATGGAAACCGAAGTTAAAGAACAGATAAATAGTTCAGAAGCTAGATGTTGAGAAAATGTGCAAGCATTACAGGCTAGTAACGAAGGCAATCCGAACGACAGTTTAAAGTCATTAGAGACCAGATTACAGTCAACTAGTGAAGATAATTTAAAGTCATTAGAGACTAGATTACAGTCAAATAGTGAAGAAAATTTTAAGTCATTAGAAGAAAGATTACAGTCAAATAGTAAAGATGAGTTGATGTCATTGGAGACTAGGTTACAGTCTAGTACTGAAAGTCATTTGAAAGCTAGTGAAGCTAACTTGAAGGATAGTTTCAAATCATTAGAAGAAAGATTACAGTCAAATGGTGAAGCTAACTTGAAGGATAGTTTTAAAACATTGGAAGAGAAATTACAAGCTCGTAGTGAAGAAACTAACACGGAGTTAGAAAACAAGTTAACTAGGTTAGAGAATAGATTAACTTTAAAGAATAATGAAATGCTTAAGACTTTACAATTAGATATAATTGCAGTAAATATGAAAGGAGAGGAAAATGTTCAAATATTAAGAAAGAATATTATTGAATTAGAAAGTAGGGGAGAAGAAAACATTCTTACTTTAAGAACAGACGTTATGTCTATACAGAAATACATTAAATCGGATGTATCGAAGTTGAGATTCGACATCGATGGTTTAGTGGCAGATGTAGGCAAAATTCAAGAGTGGTCTACCGAAGTATCTTTCGAGACTAAAATCAAAGGTCTAGAAATGAATCTAGGTAATGAGATTAAGGATTTGAAGTCAGTAATTGGGACCATTAAAGAGGATGTCTTAGGAGAGGTTAATTCTAATTTAAAATCATTAGAGAATCAATTGCAGAAAGATATTAGGAAGATGGACGATGATATAGAGCAAAAGGTTAATGAAAACTTAGCTTTATTCAAATATAGAGTCGGTGCAATCGTGGAAGAACGGTATAGTGAGGTCGATGCCGAAGCAAAAGAAAAACGTGCAGGATTAGACGAGAAATTAATCGCAGGTATGGCGAACTTAGAAGCGAGATTTACGGAGAACAAGGAAGCGATGAAGATAGATTCAACTCTATTTAGGACAGATGTTGATCTGTTAAAGGAACAAGTCGCGTCAGTAAAGAATACATGCGAAGACAAGATTGACAAGTTGAAAAACGATTTAGACGAGAGTAACAAAACGCAGAATGTTACATCGCTAGATGAGTTGAAGACTCAGGTCAAGACCGTAGAGAAACTGGCAGAAGATAGGATAACTAAACTAGAATCTATGATTAACAATTTCACCAGACAAAATACTACATCAGGAGAAATATCGATGAATCAGACAGCGATAGACCGCAGTATGGGTAATCAAGAAGTTAGCATGGGAGGAGACCGTCAAACGCAACCGAATGTGACATTCGAAAGGGCAAGTTAAACCCCTCAGGATAATCCGAGTTCAAATAGGAGTACGTTGGGTACAAGCGAACGATACTCAGGTCCAGTTACCGTTATAAGAAATCTGGATGACAAGCCGAGGAAGTTTTCTGGAAACACAGGGGTCACACCAGTCGAATTTCTGCGAGATATTCGAGACTACATGGCGGAGCATAGAGTAGCCAAAGAAAGAGAGCTAAGGATAGTCGAACGTGCCTTAGACGGGTCTGCGCTTACTTGGTTTAGAGCATTCAGAAGCAATTTTGCGAATATGAAGCAATTTGCCATAGCATTCTTGAGGAGATTTTGGAGTGCCGAGGATCAACTGAACGTGAGAGCAGAAATGTACTCGAAGCGTTATTCTACGTAACATCCGACGCATTATGCCAATTATTTTACGTCACAGCTGGCTAAATTGCAATTTCTGATTCCTCCATTGCCTGAAGAAGAGCTTTTGCAAGCTATAGCGAGACAGTTACCGATTGAGGTACAGCGATCACTCATAGCGTCGGGAGCAAATACACTTGAGCACTATGACGACATTTTACGGCGATTGGACTATACAAGCGCTCAAGTTACGCCTAGAAATACAAGAAACGATAATAGGAACACGCAAGAGGTGAATGCGGTAATCGTTGATAACGCAGCTCAAACGGACAGAAGAGATTCCTGGGAAAACAGAAGGAACGAAGGAAATCGAGGAAACATCCGTAACGTTCGCGGAAATGATCGGTATAGAGGACCATATGAGAGGCCATACGATCAGGAAGCAAGAGATAGCCGATATAGAAATTATAACCAGAATTCCAGATATCAAGATCGGAATCGATACAACAATAGATATCGTGGATGAAATAACTGGAGCCAAGGTCAACAGTATAATCGGAACGACAGGCAGGATGGCCGAAGAAACGATTCTAATGAAGGACGAGATAATCGTGAATACGAGAGATCGTGGCAAGAAAATAGACAGCCTAGTGCACCACTCGAGGAGACAGTCAGAGATGTCAATCGAGCAAGCACGAGTGGCGAAGGAAAAAAAAAACGTCAAATTAACTCTAGAAAAAGTTGCTAATCATTGGGAATCGATCATCATTGTCGAAACTTATCAGGTCGAGGACGAGGATTTAATCGAGGAGGAAGACATAGTACATCGAGGAAATAGACATGAATTGCCAGTTATCAGTGTGGAAGTCATGGGAAAGGAAATAAAGACACTTGTAGACACGGGGGCTATGGTGAGCTTGATATCCATAGGTTGCCTGGATGAGTTGAAATTATCAGGAGAAATTACAATGTTGCCAACTGTTGTTAGCAAGATTCAAGGGGTGATCCCAGACAGGAGTATGAAATGTAAAAGTCAGGTACTTTTAGATGTTGGGATTGGAACCAGAAGTTTTGAACAGATGTTCCTAGTAGTGGGTCAACTACATTTTGACATGATCCTAGGAGTAGATTTCTTAAGTGAAAGTGGCCTGATCATAGATATGCAGAGTAGGCGCATGTACTTTCCAGAAGGGATCATGGAAAATCAGGAATCCGAAATGACATTCTTTAGAGAGAATATATTGGAGAAGATAGTATGCAGCATTGAAAGGTCTATAGAAGATAGAACTGGCATGACAAGTAAAATAAATCCAGAAATTAAGAAACGGTTTAATGACGCAATTTCAGAATATGAGGACATATTCAATGACAAACCAGGTCTAATAGAAAATTTTACCTATAGCATCAAGTTGATGGATGACAAACCATACCATAAAAATTTATATCCCATTCCGGATAAATGGAAGGAGGAAGTTAGTATAATGATAAGCGATATGGAGAAAGATGGGATAATTAAGAAGATGCCAACTGCGTATTTGAATCCTTTAGCTGTTGTCAAGAAACCTAATGGTAAGCTGAGGATATGCCTAGATGCTAGAGCCCTTAATGAAAGAGTTCTTCCTGAACACGACAGGCCACCTGTTATTCGTGAATTGTTACGCAGATTCAGAGGAAAGAGTTTCTTTTCGACTATCGATCTGACTAGTTCTTATTATCATGTAGAGCTAGCAGAAGACTGCAAACAATACACAGGGTTCTTGTTTGACCATAAAACATATGTATTCAATAGGTTACCTTTTGGAGTGAAAAATAGTGGTCCGGTGATGATCCGAGCACTAGATGAAAATTTGTCAGATGCAGTTAAGGAGCATGTGGTGATCTATATTGATGACCTGATTATAGCGTCTGAGACAGCGGAAGAACATATCAGGCACCTTCGAATGCTTTTTGAAGATCTTAGGAGGACGAACTTCAAGGTGAATTTCAATAAATGTCAGTTCTTTCATGAAAAAATTGAATTTCTTGGACATAGAATCGATGGAGATGGTTATAGGCCCAATCCAAAGAAGATCATGGCAATTTCAGAGTTTCCAACCCCACGAAAGATTAAAGAGGTACGGCAGTTTTTAGGCATGTGTCAGTTCTTTTCAACACATTGTCCTGAATATACTGAAACGATGGCACCTCTGCAGGATTTACTAAGGAAGGGAAATCGATGGAAATGGGACGATAAATGCAATCAAGCGTTTTTAGCGGCTAAGAAAATGTTGATCCAAAATATCAAGCTTGAGTACCCGGATTCTACAAGAAGATTTTTTGTGGAGACAGACGCATTCAAAATAGGTATCAGTGGGATCCTATATCAGTTGGATGATGACAAGAAACATAGGTATTTAGCTTTCATCAGTCGCAAGCTCAGGAATTGTGAGAAAAATTACAATGCAACTGAGTTAGAGGCATTAGCAGTGGTTCATGCTCTTAAGACGTGGAAGAAGGTGTTGTTTGGACATGACATAACAGTGATCACAGATCATAAAGCCCTCCAATTTATTATGAAGACAGATTTAGCGAGTGACCGCATCACCAGATGGGCTCTGTTCTTACAACAATTTAACCCAACTGTTGTACATAGACCTGGGAAATTAAATCTGTTAGCAGATGTGTTGAGCAGAAACCCTTGTGAGGAAGTAATTGTCAACCATATAAATTTGATTCAAGAGGATAATGGTACTCTAGAAAAGTTGAAGATGTTAGCGCAAACTCAGAAGAGATATGCACCTTTGCGAAGAATTTACCGTTTTTTTACACGCAGGATGGACAACGCTGATCCAGATTTTCAAAGAACTGAGATAGAGGCTAGAAAATACCATATTATGGGAGGTGTTATATGCCAATATATCGACCAGGATCATACTAAACTTAGAGTAGTGATCCCACCCAAGCTTGTCAAACCAGTTATTTGGATGATACACCGAACTGCAGCTCATGTAGGTGTAGACAAGACTTTGGCTCTCGCTCAAGAAACCTTCGTTTGGAGACAAATGGGACAAACGATTCGGGACGTCATAAAGACCTGTGACAGTTGTCAGCGAAGTAAATACTCATCTAAGTTAATGAAAGAGGTTCCTAGATCAATATTACCCAGCAAGCCAAGAGAACTTTTCGCTACGGACATTTTCGGTCCGATTCCTCGTTCGACGAAAGAAAATCAGTTTGTTTTGGTAACAGTGGACGTATTTTCTAAATACGTATCGCTATGCCCTATACAGAAAGCTACATCCAAGTACGTGATCAACGGATTAGAGAAAACAGTTATTCCGAGCATGGGGAAACCTGAAGTTTTGTTGAGTGACCATGGATCACAATTTACCAGTATGGAATTTTCTACTGCTATGGATCGTTTAGGAATAAGGCATGTGTTTAATTCTGTACGGTATCCAGAGGGAAATCCAGCCGAAAGAATTATGCCGGAAATCAGTAAGATGTGTCGCTTATATGTGTCAAGGCAGCACCATAGATGGATGGAGGTGATACCCATCATTAGTCAATGCTTGAATTCCACAGTACATGAAAGCACAGGACAGATTCCGTCCATGCTTCATCATGGATTGAAACCGGATAGACCATGGGACCGAGTCGTGAGGGCACCAGTAGATCCTCAAACCACACAAGAAAGACGAGTCGAGATGGCAGGAGAGAGACTCAGAAGACAGGCGGAGAAGAGAGCCAGGAGACAGGCAGGAAGGAGGTTCCACGAGCCGTTTCAAGAAAATGACGAGGTACTGATTAGGAAGCCAGTCACTTCGAACCTTCAACTGAAGATCTACCATAAATTTGCGCCATTGTACGCTGGTCCATTCCGTATTGAAGAAACGTACCGAAATAATAGCTACAAGATTGTCAGAATGGATACTGATGAAGTTGTAGGAACTTTTAATGCAGCTAGCATTAGAAAGTACCATCATGCTGATTAAGAGAATTGTAGAGCTATCGTGTACATGTGTTATATATAGAATGCCTGAGAGTGTATTTTTTTTCAATCCTGATAAAAAAGGAGATGTACGGGAGAGATGTACCCGATACCTAGTTGAGGCTATCGGCTACGCCAGCAGACATTAAGCCGTAGTTGAGATTTTGAGAAGGGTTAAGGAAAGATAGCGCTCAGATCGAGTCAAGAGGAATGTCAGGATGACGTAGTAGGTCTAGGATTTAGAAGGCACTGACATCTGTAAGCAGATGGAATTATGGATGGAATTATGAAGCTTTATTAAAGATCTATATGGAACATGGTATTTAAACATCTTAGAAGAGGAGATATAACATGCATTATATGTGGTAATAATTTAAAGGAAGTCAGATAACCCTTAAGTTATTTTATAACTTAGTAGCCGAGATGATGGGGGTTCGAGATTGTATTTGTGACGCAAGACCACGGTAGTGGGGAGGACGCCACGTGACCGCACCAAGCAGGTAAGGGTCGAGACAGTGCAGAGACTGTCAGTTGCGCTCTGTGAGCCAAGCAGGAGAGTCAAGCTGAGTAACACACGCCAAGCGCATGGTTCAGATCGCGTCGCGAACAGAAACTGTCACGGAAAGTGAAGGCGACAGTTTCAGCTTCACCGAGCAGCGAACAGAAACTGTCACGGAAAGTGCAGGGGACAGTTTCAGCTTCTCCGAGCGGCGAGCGACAAGTAGGTCAGTGGGCCGGTCGAACACCCGCAGCTGACAAGCATAGGAAGCCGGGGTTCATAAAACAGCATTGCGAGTAGTTGGAGAATTTTATTCCTAGCTGCTTTTCAACGCAGAACGGCATGATTATTATAGCATTGCAGTAGAGCCGTGCGGGTTAATTCCAACATTATAAGCAAACAATATAACCGAAGCTGAACTTCATCACTACGTTGAGTTGGAACGTTTATTCAGCATTTGAGTTATAAATACAAGATAGTTACGAGATACTGCAACTTAGAACTTCGAATGGACATAGTTTTTCTCAATGACATTACGACTATGCATTTCATAACGCAGTCCAAGTAACATTAACAATTTATAAGCAAACGGAATGTTGTAAGCATATGCACTTAGGAACATTAGCTCGTGCATTAATGCAAGTCATTCTTAAGAAGTGTTATGAATTACCGAGTATGAACACAGATACAGGGTGTTTCATAAACTTAGACACTCTGAGGAAACAATTTTATTTTCTACAAGTAAAACTGAACCGCTGTGGAAATTGAATTTTCATCACTTAAACTGAACATTGTATAGAACAGTGGCGTAACGTAGAAGAGGAAAAGGGGGTCCGCTGTTTCTATGAACTTTTTCGTGAGGATTTGGACAATATCCGCTATGGATAACCAGAAGTTTATCATGTCGGAGTAAACGCAGACAGAGACACGATGGCACCACGGAGCGATGGATTCGATTCCTGACGAGAAGGAGGTCCACCAGCTGATTCACTTGGGATTCGAAGGCAATCGTCATTGCATGGATGGAATGATATTCACGCCGATCTTTCGAGAAATTTATTACATAGGGAAAATCGACGATCTTTGAAATTTAATAACAGCTGATTATGAAAAGGTACTGTAAGAGTTATAACTTTCTGATACGATTATTTTCATGAATACTGGTCACACATGTATATTTTTCTAATAGGAGTGATACGATTGTTTAAGACATGGCTTTGACTTTATATGCTTCGAAATTTTGCTAGAATATGGCGTGACCATATGATATGGCAGGCATCATTATACGAAATTCTCACCATTGGTTGGCTTTATTAAGCAGATGTTTGGTCTTTTAGACATTTTTCCAGCAAGGATATTTTTCATGAATAGTTTTTTTGTGTAACGAGTATTTCGAACTAGTGATCTGCAATTGATTATCTAAATTACTTCGTCAGTTCATTGCATACTAGCGAGTGTGTATTATTCATCAGTAGGGATTTTTTCCATTGGATTGTTTGGAGATATTAAGATGTTATTCACTTTAGTGAATGAATATCGCTTTTATATGACAACTAGAGACTTGTTGATTCCTATCTGGTACATTC
The DNA here is from genome assembly GCA_946902985.2 of Meconema thalassinum. Classification (NCBI taxonomy): domain Eukaryota; kingdom Metazoa; phylum Arthropoda; class Insecta; order Orthoptera; family Tettigoniidae; genus Meconema; species Meconema thalassinum. The sequence continues at coordinate 392,081,234 of OX336393.1, read as the reverse complement.
ACTCATTTTAGTCGTCGAGATGGGGTCTTTCGTATTTATACGATTGTATGGTGGTACGCATCTTACCCATCGTTTAGGGCACTATCATGATTAGTCGACGAGGCGAGGTCTTTCGTATTTATACGATTGTACGGTGGTTACTCATCTTACTTGCCATTGAGGGACTCATTTTTATCATCCGAGTGTACATGAGATTGTAAGTGAATCAAACGAGGAACTACTAGTCACATATCAGTCGAAATTTTGTTAAATAAAGTAACGATAAATGTTAGCAGGGTTACATTTGTAATTCTTGTTTGCCAATCCAATATTTTGTTGCTATACTCTTTTGAGAGTAATTTCAGTTTAACAGCTGGTATAGCTGATGCTTTTGATGATTTTTTATAATTGTGTTTGATACCTTTGAGAAGGATTTAAAGTAATTGAATCTTGTAAGATGAATCATTAATGGTCAGATTTATTTTAAGGCAGATCAGTATTGCAGAATTCGATATGAGAGATTATAGCACATTGGTGTTTTTCTGTGATGTGAATTATGAGAGTTGTAAGAGAATTTATGCTATTTGAAAGCAAATCTTTAATTACTGAGGTAATATTTTTCCAATTGTTTAAGAAGTTGTCTAGATGTGATCAGATTAATTACAGTTATTGGAGATTGTGTGCGTTGATAATTTGAAGCCAGTTATATATTTTTTGTAGATCATGCAACATGGTTAAGTGAAGTTTGTGATAGGCATTTTGAGGAAGTTGCCAAGTGATAGTTGCAATGTTGCTAATGCATTTTGAAGCAGACATGAGGTTGTCGAACCCAGTCTAGCGTAATTGTTGAGATTCATGCTGTGTATGCTGAATATTTATGGAGTTTTGTGGAATAATTGTTGTATTCAAATGTGATATTTGAAGATGTGAAGATATATAATGTCGTTGTGGATAGTCAGATCCAACGTGATGTCGTGAAGGCAATAATATTTTTTGGCATGAAAATTAAATACGAGATATAACTTGGAAGTGATAAAACTGTAAGACAACGTTCTATAAACCCATATTAAACAATTTGTTAGGAAATTAAACAAATAAATAGAGTTGATAAGACAAGATTTTCTGAGAATAATAATTAATGAAATAATAATCTGAAAATTAAGCATATTAATGATCTGACCTAATGAAATAAAAATCAGAATGACTAGATGAAATAATAAAAATCTAAATAACCAGAAGAGTAAAATTTGAATAAGTTGATAAATTAAATTTTGGAATAAATCAATGAATTAAATAAATGGATGAATTTAAGATTGAATGAATAAACTGATTTAAATAAATTAATAGATGATTGGATAGATGATGAATAACTGAATTAGAAGGTGATAATTAATTAAAGAAGCTGATGATTAATGAATTTATATGGAATTAAAATAAATTTAATTGAGATATAATTTGAGGAATTGCAACTTGAGTTGAGGAATTAAACAATTTGTATTGATGATTTAAGACGATTTAATCTGAGGAAGATGATAAAATAAGATTGTGTGAATAATTAGAAAGCATAATGAAGTGATGATAATAATTTTCATTTAAATGATTTAATGGTGATGAGTTAATGATTCTGACAGGAATATGTTGAATTTTGAAATGAGAATTAATGTGAGAACTATTTAATTTTGATGATGATGATAATGATGACCAATGAGAAGTGAATTTTCTGTAATTCACAAACAAGTAATTATGAATGACAATGTAAATAGTGTAAATTAATTATTCGATGTTTAGGAGCATTTGATTAACATGTTCAACATTTAAATTATGCCATGCAAGCCATAAAATACGTGATGTTTAAAATATGTGATTATAATATGTGTATGTTTAGACAGATTAATAACTTTTTCAAATCCACATTTATGATGTTAAATTAAAGAGAAATTAGGTCTCAGGTTTCACAAATGTCAGTGACGAAAGACATAGTGCTACAGTGATCCTGAGAACCCAAGAGAACTTTAGAGATTTTTCTGTTCTATGTGGATGAAATCTTTTTGATTAGAAAGGAGATGGTTCGATTTTTGGACAATGACAATTTAACGTTGGCATTCGACCATACTCTCAGGTAGGAGGTATATTTAAAATGTCTATCTGACTATCAAAGTGAAATAAATTTGTTTTTATCTTAGTTGTGATCTGATGATGATGTGATATTCCTTTTTCTTTTCTTGTCTTGAGTAAGGCTTAACCAGGAAAGGAGGTGGTTTGCTAGGAATTCAGTTGATGGCGCCCATTTATATTTGCATTTATTTTTATTAAACTTAAGCCCGTAACGACCCTAGAGATACTTTGTCTCGTGTTACCCAACTGCTTTTTCGATAACTCAGCTGAATTTCCGACACATTCCTTATTTGACTAGAGGTTCATTTAACTCCGCTCTGTCCTGGAACTCCAGGAATGCGATGTAATAGCAGATGGGTCATCGCATCCCCAGGACGAACGGGTACAGTACTAAATTTCGTTCAATTCGGTTTCAGCAGAATTCTGGCACTCAGGTGACTCTAAAATCCTCAGTAGTTAAAAGGGACGTAAAACCAATAACATTATTATTATCTTACCTATGATGCCGTGGGTTCGGTTCTCGGCTCTCTACGTCAGGGATTTTAGAACTGACGAAAGGGTTGGTCTTGTAGCCCCGTTTACTTGGGTGTGTGTAGAAGTTGTTTGATAAACTGTATCACTTTTATGTCTGTGGGCTTAGTAATGTGTGTACTTTTATACTATGAAGGATTTGGGTAGGAAGCTGTTATTGATGTGCAACATCCTTCCACTCGGTTGCTGGATATTCTTGTAGAAGTGGATCGGACGGAAGTGTATAAGACACACTGCCAGCTAAAGCAGCCAGGAGGGATGCGATCCGATCCAGCTGGCAGTGGTACTTTGGGGAATGTATATAACATACGGATTACTTCGAGGTTTGGAGGCGCCATTACAGATATTTCCACAATGAATCATCATCAAGTTGTCGTTCTTTGGTGTAAATTATTCATTAAATCATATTTGCTGAAAACAATTATGATATTAAGAGTCTATTTTTCAATCTCTGGATAAAAGAGATGGGCATCCACTCGCCGAGTAACTTTCCTCAACACCTTCATACTGAACGGTAAATGCTCATGCGAACTCTGGTGTTAACTCATTGAAACACAAACCACATGTCTTCGTATCCGTATTTATAAGGTGCGTTCAAAAAGTAACGAGCCGGAGGTATAATTATGGAAACCAGCACCTGTATGTTAGAAGTATTGGCCCTGGCTTATGAGGCAATTGTCCCACTGTGACACGAGGCGGTGAATGGCTGTCTCATAACATTCCCTGGGCTGCGATGTGAATCAGCTCCGCACGTACAGCTGGACGTCGACGTCCGAGGTGAATCGTTGGCCCCGCAGGGGGACAAACATGGCGTAATCACAGGGAGAGAGGTCCGGACTAAATGGAGGGTGGCCGAGAACCTCCCATTTGAATTTCTGCAGGAGTGCTGCGACTGTGTTGGCCGTATGTGGTCGTGCATTGTCGTGGAGAAGAATGACCTCACGGGTGAAATTACCTGGTCGTTTTGTTTTGATCGCTTGGCGAAGGGTGGTCAAGGTTTGCGAGTAACGCTGGGCATTCACTGTTGTCCCGTGCGGCATGAACTGTATCAGAAGGGGGCCATCTTGGTCAAAGAAGAACGTCAGCATTACCTCTCCTGCAGTCGCATGGATGGCCTTGCCTTTTTTGGGTGGTGGTGACCCTGGATGCTTCCACTGGAGGCTTTGTCGTTTGGATTCTGGATCGAAGTGATGACACCATGACTCATCTCCAGCCGCCACTCGTGCCAGGAACCCATTCCCTTCCCTCGCATAGTGCTGCAGATGACCAAGACAGTGGGCCATTCGACATGCTTCCTGGTGTGGATGAAGACTCTGGGGCACCCATTGGCCACACACTTCGCGCAAGGGCAGTCATTCCTTCATGATGGTGTGCACACTTCCGACGCTCAATCCGACCACGGCGGCTATGGCGTTCACTGTCACTAGGCGGTCCTGGGTAATGAGTGCATCAACCAGCTGGACGTTGTCATCGGTAATGCAGGAGGGTGCCGCAGAACGGGCATCATCGGCTAACGACACCCGTCCTTCCCTGAAGCGCTTGTGCCACGCCTTGACCCTTGCAAGGGACATGCAGTGTTCGCCGTACACTTGTGATATTCGGCGATGAATGTCCGTTCCTCCTACTCCTTCCTCTGTCAGAAAACGAACAACATACCTTTGCTCTTCGTTTGACGCCTCCATGTCACTGTTTGCAATGCGACTGGCAGCGTTCGACGATTGATGCATGCTGCTGCTCGCTTTGTATCGTCACGTGACGTGCACGCGTGCCCTCTAGCGATGGGCTGTGATCTTCCACGCTCTGGTCGGAACCACACCTCGTTACACACGCCACGATTAGCCCATGTCGTCGCCGGTTTGCGCATTCCAGCCTCCGGCTCGTTACTTTTTGAACGCACATTAAGAGTGATGATTTGTTTTTTATGAAACATTGTAACTAGTCGGCAAAGCCGGTATTATGTTTCTGCACAATGGCTATTCAGATATTAACCCAGATTGTGGTAATACATTGATCAATGTATTATATATCGATGATTTTAAACGGGAACTGGGCTAGCCTTTCATAGACCACTATAGGAATTCCCTTTACTGTGAAGTAGACGTATTCATAACGAATTTAAAACTCAATTCCACGCAGGAACATTATCGAAAAAAGGGAAATATTAATGGAGCATAAAAAAAATACTTCTATATTATTACCGGCACGTGAAAATGAGTAACTGTCGTGTAATTCAAACGTCTGTGGTTGAAATGGCTCCGTAATAACATCTTGGTCTGCGAGTCATGAGGTCTCAGGTTCGATCCCAAGTTCCGCCAATAATTTTTGCTACCGGATTATCGATTTAAACGATGTATATCATAACATTATGCGTCATTTTAACAGAATCTACATGAAATTACGATTTATCTAATTTTAATTACAATAGTTTGCACCAAGCAGGAGTTGGTTTGTTGTTTTTTTTTGTCGTTTACCCTCCAGGTTGGTGGAACCCAAGGACACAGCGAGGGAACTCACCACTACCGCCTCTACGGGCAGTGTCCTAGAGCTGGGAACATCGAATCGGAAGGGATACAACTAGTGAGGTGGGATTGGCACCTCGCCCAGGCGGCCTCACCTGCAAAGCGAACAGGGGCCTCATGAGGGAAGGTAAGGGATGGTTAGGATGGATAGACAAGGAAGAGGGAAGGAGGCGGCCGTGGCATTGAAGAAGGTACCATCCCGGTATTTGCCCGAAGACGAAGTGGGAAACCACGGAAAACCACTTCGAGGATGGCTGAGGGGGAATCGAACCCCCTCCACTCATTTGGGCCACCCGAGGCTGAGTAGACCCCGTTCCAGTCCTCGTACCACTTTTCAAATTTCGTGGCAGAGCTGGGAATCGAAGCCAGGACCTCCGGGGCGGCAGCTAACCAGGCTGACCGCTACGCTACGGAGGCGACCTAAATTTAATTGTATTGAACATTAATTCTAGTAGTCTATAGATACGCTAGAGACTATGGTTTCATTCCTCCTCTTAATTTACATTATAATATGTGATGTTTGTTCAAACAAGTGTGACAGTAGCATATCTCCAATTCAATCTATACATTCATCATAGTACCAGTATGAAAACGGAGCGTAAATTAACATTTTAAGAATGTCCAAGCTGTGTAGTATACGAGTAGGATAACATGTCAGATGTTACACATCATATGCGACTACTCCAAGGCTCGTCTCTTTTGTTGTTTCATATGGGGAATGGAGTTCACTCAGCCTCTTGAGGCAAACTAAAGAAGAGATGGGTTCGATTCCTGCATCAGCTATCCTGGAAATGGTTTTCAGTGTGGTTTACCCACTTCTACTCCAGGCGAATGCCAGGATGGTACCCAACTTAAGGCTACACAAATCCTACCCTAATTACAAATAAACCCACTAAAACAGGCATAAAATATTTATCAATTGCTGGAAGAAGAATTATAATGAGAGACTGTAATGATTATATACTTCTGTAGGCTTTCGCAGCCGGTTAAGTATCCTTCAGAACGGCTTTTAGTTATTAGGCCGTGTATAACGTTACTTGATATCTCTTGTCGTTTCACTAATATGTTCGGTTGGCATTTTCAAAGATGTTCTGATACCTTGAAGTAGCTCTGTCTGAGGTTTATATAGACTACAAGATGCCCTTGCGTTCCCATGATTAGTAACAATCATATTACTTCTTTTTCGCTAACGTTTTACCCTCCAGGATCGGCTTTTCCCACGGACTAAACGAGGGATTCCACCTCTTGTGGGAGCCTGAGGCTCTGAGTCAGTGATACAACTGGGATGTGTGACCAGCACTACGCCCAGGCGGCCTCACCTGCAAGGCAAACAGGGGGCCTGATGAAGGTATGGGTAGAGTGGGAGGGTTAGGCAAGGAAGTGATCAGGAGGCGGCTTTGGTCTTAAGTAGGTACTGCGCCCGAATTTTGCATTAGCCACCACCCATATCCGCTGAGATGGTAAAGGATTGTAAGGACGTCGATACCCAGCTAGACACATCAACACCTCCCTACTGGGCGAATGACTAGGAAACCCTGGACGCATACGGACGTACAATAATACTGCAAATTAGTTACACATTTACTAGCAATACTAATTCCATAATAAGATGGTAGTACGAGAATCTCGGATCTCGGGCGTGAACGGTGAAGTTGAGACGAAGTGAGTTCTGGCAACTAACTGGCAGTATTATCACACGGCAATTGCGAAATGAAAATATGATCAGTTTCTATAAAACAAACAGGCAAACCAAAAACAAGTGCCTGGGATTTATTTCCGAAAAATATACAACAACAATAAAAATCCCTCTCACCTATAAAAATGTTAAAATGCAAGAATTAAAATTATTAAATTGGTAGATAAACTCTCTACACCTTATATTTGCATATCCATAAAGAATTGCGTTGCGAAAACATTAAACTTCGAATGTAAACATCGATAGTAAAACTTAGTAGTCATACTGTGACTTGTTTATGAATGTATCTGCGATCAGCTGTTCGTCTTAATAAAGTATTTTACATAATGAAAAACTCTAGAATATACATCTATATAATATCACACGCGAATAAAAATATAATAATAATAATAATAATTAAATTAATAACTTATTTACATAGTTGAAATACACACGTCCAGCGCAGCATTCAAATTTTAACTAGATCTGACGTGATCTTGTCAATCTACTAGCGCTCTTGTTACAAAAACAATCCTTCTCAACACTGGTTCTCATAAACGATAAATTCAAGTATCATGGGGTTATTTGTCTCATTCCATTTGAACTATTAATAACGAACAATTAAGATAGTTATAGTTCTAAGTAGATATATCAATGAATAATAAATAATGGTTACACCAAAGATCGAGACGTAACTACACAGTTACATAAAAAACGTCGTGGATATAATATTAACGCTTACTGACATGAACAACTCATAAATACACTCCTAAATGTCAGCTATTTTCTCAACACACTGTCGTAATTCATTACTCCAACGGCAATAGTCATTTCCGTTTCATATAAGTGAACAATACCTTATCATGCGTCAAATACGATTCCAAATATAACACAACTCCTTCTTCCTCCTTATCACAATATCTTTCACAAAATACTGCACGGCATTCCTTCAAAAACAAAAGCCCATCTTCCTACATACGTGTAGAAGAATTAGTGATCCTACTACGTAACACTAGCAGTGTATACGGTTCATGAAACACTCCTAACCTTCACTTCTCTAAATTTAATATCCTCGTGCTCATTATTTCACCAATATATTTGTTCATAACTGTATACTTTGTATCATGTTCCACGTAACTTTCAATAATGCATTTCAATAATAATTCCACGTTATACTTGAGTATCTGCTTCAATATAGTAGTAATCCGCTCGTCTTTACAAAGTTATTGACAATACTTTTCGTCTTTCCACTTCTCATAAACAGTAATGAATGAAACATTCATATAAGAGCTTGTTTTATACATCATTGACTTCAGGTAGACCTCCATGTCTCCTGGTCTTCATTTCGTTCTAGCAAAATTGTTGCTAAAAAATTTTTGCTATTTATAGGCATCACCTGACTTCCATTGTCAACATGTGGTCCTCCCTGACACATATAATTGTTACATGAATTATCCAAGACTAGATTAACGTCACATAATGTTAAAATTCCTTAATTGGAATAATTCTTGTTCAATGTTTTAGTTTATAACATTTAAAAATGTCGCAAAATGTTTAGACATATTACATTGTTAATGACAGCATTATAGTATTTTACAATAGTTCTTAGCTTGAATAACGATGTATTCTAGCGATCTTAACGCATCTACATTGCTTATAACGCAAGTGTATCGATCGGAGCATTCCCCCTCATAGAACAGTTTCGCTTAAAGTGAGTATATTAAAAATGTTCCTGAATAAAAGTTAAACAAATACTAATGAAATCACGTCTAAAACGACACACGTTGACGTGTATGAAAAGTTAACTAAAAATCTCTAACATAGACAAAATAATAACATGAGTTACCAGTATACGAAAGAAAATGTAAAAAATATGAATTGGTCACCCTTCAAATTCCTACAAATACTACTACTAGCTACAGAGATAATGGAACAGTCAATTCTGTACCTTTCTGACGGTCTGCTTAGAAAATACCTCGTCCAATGGCTTCAATGTTCCTCCCCTGGGTTAACTCGTGCCGGTCGTGCTTCTGAGTCGAGCCCTGCATGAAACGTGGCTGGCAGCTGATCGACTATTTCCTGCCTGGCTGGTGAACACCTGTTCCCCGCCTCGCCACACAGCAAACTTGTCTCTTCTCCGCTCTTGATAGCCTAGATGCTGGAACCCAGAACATTGAACTCCGCTTTCCATCTTCTTCTTTCTTCTGCACCTCGTCATTAAAGTAATTTTGAGCGTCTCTGGTTTACATCTCTCCAAGATCGTAGTGGACATTTGAGTAGAGTAGTTGGAATTCAAAATACTGCAAGATGGATGAGCAGTGGTGGTGACATCGATCCAAGGACCTCATGATCAGCTCTGAATTTCCCGCTCCATAGAGTAGATTATCCTCCTTCCATGTTTTAGTGATTCATCGTATTCTTCTTAGTGATAGCAGAATACAAATTTCCCCCCTGACTTGAAATCGTAAGCATGGTGAATTGTAGAATAAATATGCTTCTGTAATGTTGCAGATGTGGTGCTGCTATAATATAGTAGCTTATAACTGGTGAAGCTGCTTGCTGAATGTATAATACAGTGTGTATAAATGCAATCTTCCTCTCTCTGCGCTGTGGTTTTAAAAGTTGTTTCTTTCAAATGCTGAATATCACTTCCGTTGTTTTATCGAGATCACCTCCTTTCCTCGCCTTTCGCTGCGTCTCCTGGAGTCCAGTGAAGTCTCCTCGTCGCACTCTTCGTTGATATAGCGTTATTACGGGACACTTTTCCAAACAGGTCCGCTCTCTTCAACAATATCAGTAGGAGTCACCTCGCTCTCGGCGCGTTTCGCGCGCGTTCCAGACTGGATCAAGTCCTAGCCTCGCGTCAGGTCCTTTTATACAGAATATCACTGTTTTCTCTTCTCCTGGCCGAAAATATACAATTCTATTCTTCCAAATAAATTTCATTTACTGTTCTTGATCTGTGGAAGTGTTAATTTCGCTTTATAAAAGCAAATGTAGTGTATTGGCAGTTCCCACACAAATTATATGATCTCTTCTGATTGGCTGTAGGTTTATTGTCAAAAACTCTACCTGTCCTAGCCTCTTATTGTCAGGTAGTGTGTATAATTTGTTATTGCCGACTCGGCTAACCAAAACCGGTCTTGAGAGTGCTAACTTGAAGTCATGGTCAAATTCCAGCTTCAAAAGATCTGACTCTCCCTTGGTTAAGTTATCATTCACCACAAAATTTCCAAATCCAAATATTTCAAAATAGTCCAAAATTTTCCAAAAACATTTCCAAATGATTCCTTTCACTTCCCAAAACATATCCATGAATAATATAAATTCCTATTTCCAATTTCCACTTCATACATCGAAAAGTTGGCAGGTCCGTTCGATCCTCGGCTCTGTCCATAACTTGAGCTGGGGTGAATTAGAGCTCAGTACTGTCCCCGGAATTCGATTTATGATGATGAAGAGACCCATGAAAAATTTTAACATTGAGTTTGGAAAATTAACGAGGCCTGGAAAGTGGTCATGAATCCGGTTTAGCAGCAAGAATTAGTGAAGAAAAAGGTGTTGCCCAATGAAAAATTAGATGATTGGATGTACGGCGATCAGATATAAGGAGCGATCTGATTGGACGCCTGAGAAGGTAGACTATCCGCCATACGAATATAGGTGTCCTTGGGAAAAGTCGTGTCCCTAGGCCGAGGTCAAGTGAAAAATGCAGCCAATGGAAGTCTTGAAAAAACATATTTTATTTGAGCAAAAATGATATTTTGGCTATTTATATCATTTGTGGGACTCTGAAATAACTACATTATTTAATTGGTGAATTACCATGTTAAAATCTATGTAAAGTTTGCATCAGTTCAATGGTAATTCGATATAAGCCATGATCACGCGCGAATGTGTGCTCCGTGAGAGACAGACGCCTGTTGTGCAATTTTGAAAATTATCAGTAACGAGTGAAAAATAGTGGTAAATGCAAGTAAGTACACGCATAGGTAACGTGTGTGAGTTACAAAAGATTTGAAAGATTTTCAAGTGATAAAAAGTCTTGTTTCGTGAATGTAACTGTTGCATGAAGGACAAAGGGGCGTCCATTTTGTCGTGGAGATTTGTGAAACAATATTTGAGATTGATTTAAAGCTAACGCAGGGGCGTGCTATTAAGGGAACAGTGCATGAAATATATATTTTGATGAAAACTGTATGCAGTTGAAACGTGTAAATTGTAAACTATTTATTATGAGGAGTGAAAATATTCTGAACATGGAAAATGCTATAAATATGTATGGGACTGGTACATACGATCTAGCTACGAGCGAGATGTGTGAGTGCTAAAATGCTTAGGGGAAATGTAGTCTAAACGATGCTGCAGGAGAGTTCATGGTTGACCAATGTCAAGACACTAAGATCAGAGGCATGATGTGGCCGTGGAAATTCACAAGAAGAAAGACTACATATACCGCACGAACTGAATATACTTGAGATATAATATGAACGAAATAAACCAGAACTTCGAGGGGCCAAGATCGGAAGAGTGGAACAGAGGGACGCTCGAGAGCCAAGAAGATGTCGGGAGTCGATCCAACAGGACTCAGGGAGGTGAGCGAAGCCTTGCGACTACCGAGGGACGAGCCTGGGTGGAACATCAAGTTGGAGCCGAGGGCCGAACGATCAGCGCAGGGAGAGGGAAGCTTGTTCGAGACAGCCGAGTTGGATCTGACACGAGGTCCGTAGTTCATTCTTCATAGCGTGGTGTTCAATGCTAAGTGCTTCGGTGAATCAACATGAAGCCTTCACAAAGTAAGATGAAAAGTTCATTTATATTATCAGTTCAGTATTTGCTAGATGTTTGGAGCATGCCTGTAGGACCATTCTCATTGTGATTATTCACTGTTTTACCATCTACGTTAACATGTTTATTGGAATCTACATTGAAGCTTTTATGTGTGGACAGTCTCATTGGAAGTTAATGCTTATTGGGATTGCAGATCTTTTCTGCCAGTATGCATTTGAGAACATCGACGTATTTTCGATTATGGTTAATGGCAGTTCTGATCTTTCGGATTGTTGATAGTTAGAAATTTTAGCTGATGATTTATTTTCTCGTTTTCAATTCATGGAAGGATTTTCACGACGACAGATAACATCGATAATGAATACGATATTTTTGAAAGTTTGATTTTCGTCAAGGATTAAGGATTTTTTTGGAGGATATTGTCATGAAGTTAGGATTGAATCCTATTCAAGGATTATTTTTATTTTAGGATTTTCATATTTAGGAGTTTTCTTATTTTCAATTTTTACTGGAGATCGAAATTATTTTCATTCGATAGGATTTGAGGATTTGGGATAATCCCATTTTCAGGATTAAGGACTTTCATATAATCCCAGGATTAGGATCATGAATTTTGAATTGTGCTATTTATTTAATTATTTTGAATCGGATTTGAGTATTCTCCGATATTAAATATTTCTTTGGATTTTTATTTTCAACTTTGAGGTTGGATTTTATTTCCAATTAGTTGGATTTTCGACAATGTTAGTTGCGAATCAGCTGTTGATATTTTTTAGGAATCCTTATCATTGTCGATAGTCGTTGAAGACTAATAGTCAGTATTACGCTTTCATTGGAGTTGAGACCGATAAACAGGAATTATTCCTACTTGAGGAATAACATATTTTGATGTCATTAAAGCAAATATTGTAAGGATTTAAGGATGAAAGCTTGTTATAGCTAGTTGTTTACATTGTAACGAAAGCATTGACGCTTTAGTTCAGGAGCTATTATGTTATTATTTTGTTATAACGATACCTATTATTATATTTGGAACCTGAGAGAATCATATTAGGAGATTGTTGGAAGACAGCTATTATTATTATTATTATTATTATTATTATTATTATTATTATTATTATTATTATGAGGTTGTGTTAGGACGAACCTGAAACTTGATTTTAGTCAGTTCATGGAGGCGAGGGCTAGGGCCTTATGACGTCTTGTCCTATTGTTTTGGTGCGACAAAGTGTCAGTGATGAATTACTCCCGTGTTGTGAACGGAGTATTGAAGGCCACGGAGAAATATGGCAACATAGCGATGTATCCAGTATCAGCTTGATAGCTCTGATGATTGTGGGTAGTTCCGCTTGTTAAATGAAATAATATTGGAAAGATATTGCTTCGTATTTAAGGGAGGCCACTATTGGGATGAAGAAGCCTGGAATAAAGGCTGTATTTGCGAGAAGGAATGAAATGAGTAGTGGCTAGGAGATTGGGATATGTGTATGCGCTTCTACTGGCGGCATCGAGCGATCATCTGTGTAGTCCCGTTGCGAGTATAGTATGTGTCATAAGCGAGTTTCCATGGTATCTTATGAGAGATTTACTGTTTATTAGTATTTTTATTAATGAAGTTAAGACTAGTTAGGAGTGAATTACACCTTAGTCTGGGCTTAGTTGAATGGACTTATGACCCTATTGTAACTAAAGAACACATGATTTTGACAAACTGTTAGTGGAAGATTGCAGAATTATTATTGAGCTGTTGGAGCTCAGTTAAATAATGGCATTTCAGCAATGACTTTGTAGCAAAGTAGGTTAACGGTTGTATATAGTCGAAATTATTATTTTTAGTATTAAGAAATTAATATTTAAAAGATGGTATATTAATGGTATATTAATATTTAGATTAATTTGATTTATTTGGAGATAACGACAGGATTCAGGAGTCGAACATGTATAGAGTTCAACGTTGAAGTTATAATGACGTCAGGCCATCGTCATTGGAGTCATTTTCATGGATTCACTCTATTTAAATTTTTATTTCCGTCGATCCTGAATTCCTGGGCGTAGTAGGTTAATATCGATTCTTGTTAGTTTATTACGCATATGCAGGTATACATATCTGTGCAACTATACAATGTTTATTGACGTTTTAAAGTCAATCGTATCGTATTTTCATTTGTGTTGTTAATAATAATTTTTAGTGACTGGTGGATGGATTTTATCAATAAATGCAAGTACGTGTTTACGATTGCTAGCAATGTCTTTTGTAAGAACTTGCCGTTATGATTTATCGTACTGGGGGTTTGAAGTAGATATTATGGTCAAGATAATGAAGCAACGCCTATTTACCCAATCCACATTCCTATGTGACCCGAGATTTATAGAGCTCTCTTTCTCTCCTTTTGATTAGGTGTTTTCGGTCCCTGGGAGGACAGACCATAATATTTATTTATTTAGGGGTTCATCCTTATATGTTCCTAGTTTTCAGTGTGTGATATGCTAGCTGTAACGGTAAGTATTTTCAGCCGGGGTGCTGCTGTTTACAACAATCCATTGTCATCCTGAGTATTATGGCTGTCACATCACTGGTAAATCGGGCACAGTACCATCCCAACATTTGCCCGAAGCCGAAGTGGGAAACCACAGAAAACCACTTCGAGGATGGCTGAGGTGGGAATCGAACCCCTCTACTCATTTGGGCCACCCGAGGCTGAGTAGACCCCGTTCCAGTCCTCATACTGTACCCGTTCGTCCAAGGTACGCGATGACCCTTCTGCTATTACATCGCGTACCTGGCATCCCAGGCCAGGAGTAAAGTTAAAAGTACACAAAATAAACAAGGAATGTGTCGGAAATTCAGTTGAAATATCACAAAATCAGAGGGTAATACGAGATAAAATATATCCGGGTCGTTACGGGCTTAAATTTAATCATAGCTTCAAGTTAAAGGTGGGCGCCATCAACTGAATCCCTAACAAACCACATCCTTCCTAGTTAAGCCTTAAGTATGACAAAGGAAGGGATTGGAAAAAACACATCATCATGATATCACAACTTAAAATAAAATAAAATGTATTTAAACTTGAGTGGTCATACAGAAACAAAATAAATTCCTGCCTAGGAGTATGGTAGATTATAATAGTTATGATGTTAATGTCCTCTCAAATCGTACCATCTCCGCACTGCATCATAGAAATATTATTATTCACGTGCAAAAATAAAAGATATAGTTCTCTTGCGCTCTCAAGGTCACCGTAGCACTATGTATTTCGTCACTGACATTTTGTGATCCCTGAGACCTATCTTTGATTCATCTAACATCAGGCACGTGATATCAAATAGATATCAAACTTTCTATCAAACAAAAAATTTTATATCAATGCTAACATGTAAATAATAATTCATAAATGGCTTGAATGTCACTTTTCCAAATGTTGTAATAGATATAATCACTCTTAAGAATAACAATAAATTTGTACACGTTATTTACACCACTTCTAACAACTACTCGGTTGTGAATCAAAATTATGTTCTAATCATCTGTCATCATCCATCGAAAATTACTAATTTTTCATCACATCAGCTATCATTCAGTTATCTGTTCTATTCAAATCAAAATTATTAATTTCTCATCATCAGATCATTCAAATAATTATTATATTCATTATTTTATTAAATCACCTGCAGATAATCTCATCTAATTTTATTTCATCTTCTCATTTAAATTTAATTCATCAATTTAAATTATAATTCACCAACTTATTTAATTTTATTGTAAGTCATCAGCTTATTTAAATTCATTTAAATTCCATCAACTTACTTAAGTTTCTTCAACATATTTAAATTTATTATAATTATATTTTAATTATCAGCTCGTTTAATTAATTATCATTTTATTCATCTATTCATCAGTTTATTTAATCAATTATTACTATTTTATTTATCAGGTCAGATTATTAATATGTTTAAACTTCAGATAATATTTCCATAAATTATTATGATTATTAGAGAATCTTGGATTATAAAACTTCCAGAAAATGTTTAAGATCGGTTACCGAACGTTGCCTTAAAAATCCACCAGTTCCAGGCTATACCCTTAATATACTCAATTGTCATGCCAAAAATACATTGCCTCCACAAAATCACGTTGGACCTCACCATCTAAAACTTTACCATTTAAATTCACTTCATCAAATTTCACATTTGAACATCATTATTATTTCACATAGCACCACAATTATTCAGCGCACAGCATGAACTTCTGAAATATACTAGACTGGGTTCGACGACCTCATGTCTGCATCAAAAACTCGCATTGGCAATATTATAAACCTCTTTTGGCAACGTCACAAACTTTGGCCAAAAAATACCTTAACTCATCATATAGAATGGTCCACAAAAAATTATAACTGGCTTCAGACGGTTGATGAATATGACCTACAAGGACTGTAGTCAGTATTATCATGTCCAGACAACTTCTCAAACAATAAGAAAAAATACCAAAGTAATCGTAATCCAATCCAAGATTTGGTTAATTCAGAGTACAAAATCTCTGTTAAGATCCTCAAAATTTACTTCAAGAAGAACACCCTAGTGTTATATTAACTCATATTCATAATATCTGTTCATCATCTGCCTGTAATAAATTTCTAATAAGAAATAACTCGTCGTAAAAGACTCAATTACTTGAAATCCTTATCAAAGGTATAAACTCACTCACAAAAGAGTATCAAACATTAAATATTAAATGAATGTACTCTCTAAAGAGTAATGCAACAAACTATTGGATTGGTAATACAAGAATTACGAAATGTAACCCTGCTGACATTTATTTCTGAATTACTGAACAAATTTCAACTAATATTTGACTGGTAAAATATTGTTTAATTCTCTTACGATCACAATTGCACTCGGATGATAAAATGGTATTCCTATAGCGACGGATAAGGCGATCAAACACCACACAGCTACTCAAGGTAACAGGCCCCGTCTACGTTGACTAAGATGATAAATTCCTATAGCGACGGGTAAGGCGATCAAACTCCACACAGCTACTCAAGGTAACAGGCCCCGTCTACGTAGACTAATGAGTGAGTGCACATGATTGGAATCAACAATATTCTAGTCGTCTCATAAAAGCGATACTGATTCGCTAGAGCGAATTAAATTCCACATCTCAAAAACAATCCAATAAAGGAAAACTCCCTACTGATAAATTTCACATACTCACTAGTATGCAATAAGCTGACAAAAATCTAAACTACCCAACTGCAGATCTCGAGTTTCGAAGAACTCGATAAAAATCAACATGATCAAAAATGCTATCACTTAAGAAAAATAAAGATCAAACTCCTGCTTAATAAAGTCAATAAACAGCGAAAAAGTCGGATAGTTGTGTCTGCCATCTCATATGGTAACACCATATTTTAGCAAACTCCTGAAAAAGGAAGAAAGAAAATATTCAAGCCATGTCGTAAATAACACTCCTAAAGATATACTAGTGTGCTCAGTGTCATATAAGAAAATCATATCAGTAATGTCATAGCTCTTACACAACCTTCATATTCCAGATGTTAAATAATTTATTCCAAGATCGACGATAATTCAATTGTACGCAACAGATTTCTCGAAGGATCGGCGAATTCGTCGTATTAGCCACTGGAAATGCATTTGGCCCTATCCAAATGCACATCACGATGTAGTCGTTCTCCTCAATAGGAATCGAATCCGTCACTCTGCGATGCCACCACGTCTCTTCATACGCCTAGCCCTACTTGGTAGAACGAAGGATATCCACCACGGATATTGTCCAATAATCCCCGCAAAAGTTCAATTCGAAAGGGTACCCCATTCTATTCTCGGATGTGATACGCCACTGTTCAATTGAAATCGTTAATTGACATTCGCTGATAACGTTCTTGTTCACTGCCAATGAATTGCATCGATGAAAAAAATATAATTTCAGAATGTGTACATGTTCACTAGACACCCTGTATCTGTGTTCGATGTGTTAATTATTTCCATAAGTGTTCATGAACTAAAGTCATTTGATGCACATATCGCTGTTACATAAAGTGCATGAAATCCAAAGTCCCATTTTGCATAATGCAGCAATGTGTATGTTGCCCCATAGTCGCTTTAAATATGCTCCGATGGAACACATCATTTTGCATGCCGTAATATCGGTAAAATAACTTTAAGTTCGTCTGATTATCCATTGAATGTGTATAAATTGTAAAAGCTATGAGTATCTGGACTGCTGAAAGTCTAAGTCCAAATATCGTAAACGTGAACATGTCAGAATGCAATATTCCATTAGATGACCAGTAAAGTGTCACAAAATGTCTCCCAATGCTTGACAAGTTTTGCTCCAATATATGAGTGTAACACAAGATTAACCACTAGCCTCATTGTATTGCTGTTCTATGCGACTATTCGATGTGAATACTGCCGTAATAATGTCCGTTATTCACAGTGAACTATTGCTTATTTCTGCTGTAAGTTATGAGCTGGTAAAAGCGTTGCTATCTGAAACATATGTTAACGCAACTCCACTGTTCAAACTAGACTGCTTTCTATCACCGGCCTCCTTCCTCCCGTTCACAGCCATCGCGACACAATCTCCGGTCAGCCTACTCAACTGCGCCGTGCTTTTGAAGTCATAATGCTAACTTACGAAGCGATCCTGCCAGGCAGGTGATAATTACTGCACTGCACTGTATTGGATACTGTCACACTCTTGACTTGCTACTTGAGCAGAATGTAATAGAAGACTGATTTCTTGACACTGCGTGTAGCGACCACTCACCTCGCCAAACACGTGACTCGCCACCCCTCCGCTGAAGTGAGGGTAGCCCCTACTTTCGTTCTCTCTCTGACGTCAGACATTTAACCTCGGCCTATCTTCTGTTATCAAGCCGTAATACTCAATTAACTAGAAGACCCGTGCTGCTCCGCAGCATTCACTTCAACAATCCTACTGCACTTCTGTCCATATGACATTTGCATGTGTTCATGCTAGTGACCTGAACAGACATTTACGGTACCGTCGCTTTTGGGTAAATGATGAAGTAGACTTATGAGATCAAATGTCCTCTGTGTTTGTGTGGCACTATTTACCCAGCGTAAGCTTAATAAAAGGCGCACGGACGTCAGGTTCCAGACGCAATTCTGAAAAGCCGAGGTGAACAGCTAACTCCAAACACATAAGCTATACTCTTGTCTGAAGTACGTGGGTTTGCGACCATGGGACCCCAGCTGAGTCCGGCATTGCTTCCACTTACCTGTGCCGGGCTCCTCTCTGTCTTCTTTCCTGTCGACATCGCTCGGTCAACTCTTGTTCTTTTCCGACCCCGACGGTATTAGGGTATCCGAGGCCTAGGGAGTTTTTCACTTGCCTGCCTTAATTGGCCCTTGTCTCATCTTTCCTGATCCCTCCTTCTTCGCGGGGTCAGACCTCTTGTTTTCTTTTCATTATATTTCCTTTTTTTCTTTAAGATCCCGCACTGTTTTTGTTAATTGGCTCCCGTGTATCTAAATTCCATTTAGCGATTTCTTTTGTATCCACACTCCATTTTGTAGGTGTTTTCAGTCTACGTTGCATTTTGTACGTCTTTTCGATCTACAGTAAATTGCATTTTGCTAGTGTTTTCAACCTCGATTGCATTTTGTAAGGATCGACAATCTAAATTGTCTTTTAGTAAGTCTTTCAATATAGGGGATGGGACTTTTGTGAGTATTTTGAATTTCAATTGCATTTTGTATTTTCACCTAAACCGCTTTTTGCACGTATTTTGAATCTAAATTGCATTTTGTATGGTGGTCATTTTGCAGGTATTTTGATTCTCAATTGCATTTTAGGGAATTTTGAATCTAAATTACATTTTGTAAGTATTTTCAATCTAAATTGCATTCTGTAAATATTGTCCATCCAATTGAGTAGTTTGAATCTACCATGCATTTTGTAAGCATATTCAATTTCAATTGCATTTTGTAAGTATTTTGAATTTCAATTGCACTTCGTATCTTTTGGCATCAGAAATGCGCTTTTTTTCAATCTAAATTGCATTATGTACACACATCAAAAAAAGTTTTGCATCACCTCGGTTCCAAGAGTTCCGGAACCTTTAAATACAAAGGGAATAGAGATCAACACAAACAACATTTCAGCTCGTTTTATTGCTCATGAGACCCACACATTGCATGTTGTACCATCATACAGCTAGACTTTCAGCATTTGTGGTCCAGATTGCAGTACACACCACTACCTCTAATACCCAGTAGCACGTCCTCTTGCATTGATGCATGCCTGTATTCGTCGTGGCATACTATCCACAAGTTCATCAAGACACTGTTGGTCCAAATTGTCCCACTCCTCAACGACAATTCGGCGTAAATCTCTCAGAGTGGTTGGTGGGTCAAGACGTCCATAAACAGCCCTTTTCAACATATCCCAGGCATGTTCGATAGGGTTCATGTCTGGCGAACATGCTGGCCACTGTAGTCGAGCGATGTCGTTATCTTGAAGGAACGCATTCACAAGATGTGCACGATGAGGTCGAGAATTGTCGTCCATGAAGACAAATGCCTCTCCAATATTCTGCCGATATGGTTGCACTATGGGTCGGAGGATGTCATTCAGGTATCGTAAAGCCGTTTCGGAGCCTTCCATGACCACCAGTGGCGTACGTCGGCCCCACATAATGCCACCCCAAAACATCAGGGAACCACCACCTTGCTGCACTCGCTGGACAGTGTGTCTAAGACGTTCAGCCTGACCAGGGTGCCTCCAAACACGTCTCCGACGTTTGTCTGGTTGAAGGCATATGCGACACTCATCGGTGAAGAGAACGTGATGCCAATTCCGTGGGGTCCATTCAGCATGTTGTTGGGCCCATCTGTACCGCGCTGCATGGTGTCGGGGTTGCAAAGCTGGACCTCGCCATGGACGTCGGGAGTGAAGTTGCGCATCATGCAGCCTATTGCGCACAGTTTGAGTTGAAACACGACGTCCTGTGGCTAAACGAAACGCATTATTCAACATGGTGGCATTGCTGTCAGGGTTCCTCCGAGCGGCAATCCGTAAGTAGCGGTCATCCACTACAGTAGTAGCCCTTGGGCGGCCTGAGCGAGGCCTGTCATCGACAGTTCCTGTATCTCTGTACCTCCTCCATGTCTGAACAACATCGCTTTGGTTCACTCTGAGACGCCTGGAAACTTCCCTTCTTGACACAAAGTAACAATGCGGACGCGATCGAACTGCGGTATTGACCTTCTAGGCATGGTAGAACTACAGACAACATGAGCAGCGTACCTTCGTCCTGGTGGAATGACTGGAACTGATCGGCTGTCGTACCCCCTCCGTCTAATAGGCCCTGCTCATGCATGGTTGTTTACATCTTTGAGCAGTTTTAGTGACATCTATGAACAGTCAAAGGGACTGTATCTTGGATACAATATACACAGTCAACGTCTATATGCCGGAGATCTGGGAACCGAGGTGATGCAAAACTTTTTTTGATGTGTGTATTTTCGATTTCAATTGCATTTTGTAAGTATTTTGAACCTCAATTGCATTTTGTATATATTTTCAATCTCATTTGCATTTTGTAAGTATTTTGAACCTATCCTATATTTTGTGCGTCTTTTTCAATCTATTCCTTTTGTGAGTATTTTTGTTCTAAATTCTCTTTTGTAAGTATTACCGCTCTCCATTTTGTGAGTAGATTCAATCTGAGTTCCTTTTTGTAAGTATTTTCCTTCTCACTTAATTTTCGTTCTGGTTTCCAAGTCATTGTCATTTTCGCTATCACCCAGACCATTAGGGGCCGATAACCTAAATGTTAGACCCCTTAAATCAACAATTATCATCATCATCTCTGAAGTATTAACTCGACACGACTCGACAGTTTGATGCTGGCTGAAGGTAGGGTGATAGGTCGCTGGCAAGCTCGTAAACTCACACTGAAGCCAGTAATTTAAATTTCCACTGAATGGAGATTGCTTGAAGAAATGAAAACGTAAAAACACTTACAGTGGTCGATGTGGGAGCTGTCGCGATCTTTCCTGCAGACCTTTTCATGCTGAACAATTCTCAGAGTATATCGATATTTTTAACGGTTTACCCAGCGTAAGCTTAAAAGACACATAGACGTTAGGTTTTTCTTCCACTCGATTCACTGAAATCATAACTGCTCGGCTTCTTTTGGTCATAAATACTTTTTCTACCTAATCCTTCATCTTAATCGAGAAATCCTTCACAGAATGGTGAAAACTGCATCAAAATCCATCAAGTTGCTCTCGAGATTACCCGTTACATGCAAGAATTGGGAACTTTTGTTTTATACTAAGTAGATAGAGATATCCACACAATTTAATGATATAGTGGTGCAATTTGGTGATCTGTCTACTTATGATACCAATGGTATACATTTAAAATAAAAGATGGGTCTCTTATATTTGAATTTAGAGATGTACCGAAACTCTTGGGTAACATAATTATGAAAGTGTGCAAATTAATAGAATAAAATAAATTAATTAATTAGTCATAATTTCTTTTATTCAAAATCATTTTATTGACCAACTTCTTTTGTTATCCTACTTAGTAGTGTTTCCTCTCCCGTAGAATTACACCTTTTCCCATAAGGAATTGCGTCTGGAAACTTTCAGATTATTGGATTCCGAGGGATATGTGAGCTGGGTCCGTTTTCAATTTTTCATTGACTTTAGAATTTAAGTCAGGTGATTTCAATGAATAGTTCATGAATCTTTGAATAGTTCGATAGCATTCATCAGTTAAAAGACCCCAAATCCCTCTGCTCTAAATTCACACGTAAAGTAGAGTGAAGTAATAAAAACGAAACGAGTGGCATTTTGCATTTGCAAGGCTCCTCTGTTGGTGGAAATTCTAAAAAATCATTTTAATTTGAGTTTATTAAATTAAAATATAATTAGGAATCTTGGTTAAACATTTGAAGTAATTTCATCGCCTTGTAAACATACTTAGTGCATTAAACCGTGAAAAGTAAAAATGCAATTTTGGAAAACTGACATCGAATCTAATAATTTGCACACCTCTGTAAAGACAGCTATCGCCTCCACCACTATGGATAGAATAGTAAGTAAAGGAGATTGATGAGAAATGAAAAGATAACTCACACAGAAGGAATTAATATTTATTAAGCTGTAAATTTGATTGATTATATCTTAGTTATAGAACTGAGGGAATGAAAGAACTGGATGTAGGATAGTAATCACCGATGTAGGACAATAGCACTTTTGTCAACCATTACCACAGCACAGTTATCGTATTAGGGATTCAGACGTCCTTGTATAATTGTTATTTAAACTGTGTCCCGTTTGCTGAGGTCCATGCTCCTCCGCAACATTCGTTTCAACATTGTAATAGTAGGCGTACTTCCTTCCATACGACATTTGCTGTTCGCTTGCCTTTTGGTTCTATTTGTACTTTGACGTCATGAAAGGATTTTGCTCGTGATAGTGCGACATACAGTTGTCCGTGGCTAAACACCGGTTGAGGTAAATAAATGCCTACTTGATCTAGTATTTGACCTTGAGCTTTAGTGATAGTTACACAAAAAGCCAAACGTACTGGAAACTGCCTCCTTTTGAAGGAAAACGGCATAGAAGTATCTGATGGCGCAAGGTCAAGGCGAGGAAGTAGAACATTGTTTCCAATATTTCCGTCAGTAATAATTTCCAGGTGTAAGCAATTGTCATGCATCTTCCAAACCAACAGTCTAGTACCGTTCAACAGACCTTGGGTAACATTAATAATTCTCAACAAAATCACAATTGAGCCTTCTTTTAGTCGAAGGATATGAGGTGGCAATCCACTCATGCCTATGCTGTCTAAAAATTCTATTGGGAGTTGTAGAAGTTCACTCTCATCTTCAGTAATCAAATTATTCACACTGATGTAAGTTCTCGATGATCCTGGGATTAGGTCTAAAACTTTGTCATTGATTTCTTTACAATGTTCATTTTAGGTGCTAAAATCGCTATTTTTGAAAAGCGTGAAATATTTTTCAGCTTGGGACTGATTCTGAATTTTCTCCATCGACGTGAGGGTATTCACCGTTACCAATTTGTATCAAGAAGTTTGCAAAGTCACGTTGATCTGTATCCGCTCGCATATTTTTGTTGAGTTTAAAAATTTTGAATAATGGCCACAAAGGAGAGAACCTTACTGACATTTGGACTGAAGCTGCTCTAGATGCGAGAGGCACAACAGGCAATACCTGCCTGAAATCTCCACCTAAGATGATAATCTTTCCTCCGAAAGGCACGTCGTTATTCATGATGTCCTTGAGCAGCCGATTTACACACATCAACGCGTGCTTATTAGCCATAGGGGCTTCGTCCCAGATGATAAGTTTTGCTGAACGAATATAAAAAGCTTCCTTGCTGTTAACTTTTATTCCTGATACAGACCTTTCATGTAAATGTAGAGGTAACTTGAACTGGCGGTGTACAGTGCGCCCCTGAGGTAGTAACATTGCTGCAATGCCAGTCCATGCAACAGAAACTACATTTAACCCCAAATTTGTGCCACTGTGAATCATGCATTGGTAAAGAAATGTTTCCCCGGTGCCCCCTGGACCGTCAATGAAATATGCATTACTCATCCTTTCATTGCCGTTTTGTACTAACCCCACAATTTCTGTAATTATAGCCGTTTGGTTTTCATTTGCTTGGTTTATCATCCGACTTAATTGATCCTCATTAAGTTATGGTTAATTCATTGGTAAATTTGTCTGAGGGAAATTATCAATAATTCGAGAGAAGTAATGGGAAGACCATGGAGCTTTAATGTATTAGAAATATGTATAAGAATGAACTGATATGCAATTTTAGGTTCGTGAAACTGCAGATAATCTTCTGATAATGAATTCTTGAAAATGTCCCATAACTGTCTTACAGTTGAAGGGGTCTGAAAGATACATATGTAAGAAAACAGTTGTCGTAACTGAGAAGGCATCTGAAATTATGACGCTTCTGCCAAACAACGCTGCCATTCAGAATCATCAATCAGCAAACCTCACTCCTTAGCTGTTTCTTTAAATGTAGAATAGACACCGGCTTTGTATGTTAGTAGATCCTGGAAGCTGGTAGCACCTATGACGTGAAGCAATAACAGGAGTAATAAAAAAATACCTTTCTGTTTCTGTAGGCGAAACATTATACATTCTGCCTATAGTTTTTGAAACATTTTTCTTTTTTAACACTGGCAGTTGCTCTTATTCCAGACGTAATGTACTGGTGTTTCAGGATATATATATAAGGACTTCTGGCTCGCGAATCTCGATTTAACTTGAACCACGCTTGTAATTCCGTGTTGCGCAACTGTGCTTGAAGTAATATATCAGGAGCGTTATCATTTTTAAAATAGATATTTTGCAAGTTTGGCAAGTGAACTGGTAATCGCACGATAGAATGTGACTGTTCATGCATGAAAAATCCACAGCCTGCTTCCAGTCTCCGACCGGGTCAGGAATGGAATGAATGAAGCCCCCATCTAGCGGCGAGGATATGGACTGTGCCGGCTGCCGAGGCCTGACGCACTCCTCTGGGGCAATGATTAAATGAATGACAGATGAAATGAAATGATAGTGGAGAGTGTTGCTGGAATGAAATTTTGACAGGGAAAACCGGAGTACCCGGAGAAAAACCCGTCTGCCTCCGTTTTGTCCAGCACAGATCTCACATGGAGTGACCGGGATTTGAACCACGGACCCAGCGGTGAGAGGCCGGCGTGCTGCCGCCTAAGCCACGGAGGCTTACTGTTCATGCATATGAAATGAAAATATCCTGTATGCGGCTTCTGTTGGACAAACATATCTATCATTAAAAAAAAATCCTCTCGGCACGCCGGAAGGCGGAGGTAGATTTCACCGGGCAAACTAGGGGATAGGCTATAATAGGCAAAATATGCAGGTTTTCGTAGGAGGATCAGACCTCATTTATTGCGAGAAAGTATTTTACAATTGGAGGTTAGTTAACATTTTTTCGTCTTTCTATGCATACTTTTAACATTTTACTGTCTTATGGAGATGGTAACATTCTTGTCATTTGAGGTTAATTTTTATACTTGTGATCACACTGTCCTTATGCAAGGTTTGGAACTAATGTGTAACTATCAACAGTCTGTTACTTCTTCACGCAAAATTTTATCTCCCGCAGAGATGTTGGTTGGTTCCACAGTTTAGGGGCTGCGACAAGGTGGTCATGTAACCCCGTGTACATTGGGTGTGTGTAGAATCTGTCTGATAAACGGTGTTATTTGTGATGACTGTATTAGTCTGTAATTCAGGTAAGGTCTGCAGACGGTCAATTTTAAGTAGTAGTACCTAATTTTGTACCAAATACTAACGTCAACGACACCTAGCTGTGAACTTGGCTGCTAGATGCCACCGCAACCAGCAACTTGCAACGAACGTTGTAACTTCCCTCCGAAGGAAAGCATGCTGACGGATTTTTAGCGCTCATAGAAAATCCGGCGACTTTGGCCGGCTTTGAACCAGCACCTTGGGCATAGAAGTTCAGCATGCTACCAGTTAGCCGCTTCCCTCATAGTCAGATGGAACAAGAAGTTCCGTGACGAACTAAAGAGCTTACTTTCCTTAAAATTAAGATTCATGCCATAGATTAATATACAGTATATGAACCTATCTAGAATAATGACGAAATTAAGTGGGTAATATCGAAATGTCTTAATTAGTTCGAAATAAGGTATACTAGGCATAATGTAGCCTAATAGAGCAATACAGTTGGCAGCTCTGGTGACGGAATATATTCTTACTTCCATCTCCTAAGGTACAGAATAAAAAATGTGGTTGTAGTCCAAAGGACGTTACATGGATTTAGACATTGGATCTATTAGTACACGTAAAGGCATGTTGGCAACAATGTCATGCGAGTGCTGGTCAGAAATAATCTGAAATATTATATATTTTTGTGCCAATTTTGGATGAAATCCATTTGTTGGTATAGAAGTTACATGTATTTAAAAATTGGTCCTATCAGCAGGCTTAGAATCATGTTGGTAGAACTGACGTATATAAGTTACTCCAAATTAATGTAAAATGTCGGGTAATTTACGTGTGCATAGTTTAAAGCTGTCGGCTTGCATACTTTCTGATATATTTGGATACAAAATAGAGAACAATTATTAACAGTTGGCAGCCCTGGTGGCTCTTAAGAATACACTCAGTCATATATGTTTATGTACACATATTACATACAAACTTTGGTTGAAATCCAATTGATAGTGTAGAAGTTATATGCATTAAAAATTTGACTTATCAGAAGGCTTACAATTATTTTGGCAACGCTGTCATGTATGGCCACCTGGAAATTAAACTGAAATAGTATTATCTACATGTGTGCCAATTTTAGAATAGCTCCCATGTATACCTTCCTAGATATCCAACATGGAGTTCAAATTTCTAGTGCGTTTTTTTAGCAGTTGGTAGCACTGGCATCTTTTTCAAATATGGGCCTGAGATATTCCGGTATACATCTTTACTCATACTGAATTTGGTTTCGATTGCTGCAGCCGTTTAGGAGTTGATAGGGGGGGGGGGACACAAACACACAGCCAGACAGACTGACAGAAGGACAGACAGACAGACAGAAGGACAGACACATTTTCCCGGATATATCTTATAAGTCTACTTTTTCCTCATTTTTGAAAAGTGTGAAAAGTAGGCTAAAAATGAATGTGATCTCGTCAATGGCGTTGTCTTGGCAACCTCTGATAGATCATCCCTTATCAATTTAAAAGCGTTGTTATGGTAACCTCTGATGGCACTTGGCATTTTTAGCCTATTTTCAATTTTGAAAAAATAGGCTTATGAGATCACCTTTTGTCCGTGTGTGTGTGCGTGTGTGTGTGTGTGTGTGTGTGTGTGATTCGTGTGTGTGTCCCCCCCCTAATAAAATCTAAACGGCTGGAGCGATTTCAATGAAACTCGGAAAGTTCATAGCACTATTCCCGGCGACCTCGACCGTGCCCTTCAAATTTTGTTACGACTCACCAATCCAACATGGCGGCTGTGCGAAATATTTCACCAGCATTCAATATCTCCGAAACTATTCCCGATATCACCCTGGAATATTTTACGGTGATAAAGGGAACTACTATAAGTTCACTTATGTGACTTTTGAAAACCTGGTAACTACAAAACCAACATGGCGGCCAAGCGAATTTGCGACTTTTAAATAGATGTTTCTCGCGATTTGACCAACCAAACGCAATGAAACTTGGTACAGTATATGTTTACATACATTGTAATGCACCGACATCTAACTTCGATCAATTGTTTACATAATCACAAGATGGCGGATGTGCGAAATATTTCACCGGCATTCTATATCTCTGAAACTATTAGCGGTAAAACCCTGAAATATTGTACGGAGATAAAGGGCACTACTGGAAGTCCATCTATAAGACTTTCAAAAACCGGTTAACTACAAAACAAACATGGCGGCCAAGCGAATTTGAAAATTTTAAATAGACCTTTCTCGCGATTTAATGTTCCAAGCGCACTGAAACCTGGCACAGGAAATATTTATACACATTGTAATCCACTGGTATCTAATTTATTTCAATTGTTTACATAACCTCAAGATGGCGGCAGTGCGAATTTTAAAATTAAGATTTTATTTATTGTGATGTAGTCATGCGATTGAAGTGAAAGTTTGAATAATGAACCTACGCAATAATTTTCCTTTAATGGTACATGACTCTATGGCCTATAATTTAACAATCCAACATGGCGACCATCCGAAATATTTAGACGATACTGAATATCTACGAATCTATTTTAGCAATCAAACTGCACTTTTTAATGTTCATAGGGGCTATGAAGTTAAGTTCACCTATAGGACTTTAAATAACCTGGTGATCACAAATCCAACATGGCGGTGACGCGAATTATAAATACTCACATGGACGTTTCTCGCAATTTAACCATCCGCGTGCAGTGAAACTTGGTACAGTAAATCCTTATACGAATGTTAATCCACTGGCATCATATTTATTTCAATTGTTTCCATAACCTCAAGATGGCAACTGTGAAAAATTTTAAAATTTCCTTGTTTTTTCTTGTGTCCTAACTATGCAATTGAAGTTTGAATGCTACAAGTACACAATAATCTTCATGTAACAGTACATAACTGTAGGACCTACATATATAGAATCCAACATGGCGACCATCCGAAATATTTAGTCGGTTCTCAATATTTACGAATCTATTACAGCAATCAAACTGAAATTGTGTATGTTGATAGTGGCAATTAACATAAGTAGGATATATGAAAATAGGCTGTATAGTTCTTCACGGAACTACTTGTTTAAAATTCCGAAATCATTTTTCTCATCCCTTGGCGTAATGGTGGGTCATATCAAAAATTCTTTCAGACAAAAGTTTTAGGTAATTATTAGGGGAATATTTTCCATTTTGTACGGTTTTGATATTGTGCCTATTAAGAGAGATATGATTAATGTTTCCCGAAAAACCCACTTTTTTCCACCCCTTTGGTCAATGGTTGGTGCTATCAAAAAACTTATTTGACATAAATTTTTGGCACTTATCCGTCACATATTATGAACTTTGAATGGATTCGATATTTCACGTATTAAGAGAGTTAAAGTGAAATTTCACTTATTCGAAAAAAGCCCCCCATTTTCACCCCCTTCGACCGATTTTGCCCATTAACGAACTCGACCGAGATTTTATAGGGATACATATTATGTAAAAAATTCAAAGTGATTGGTGCAAAATTAGGGCAGTTATCGTGTCCACAAGAAACTGATATATATATATATAGATAGATACATATATACATAAATTATATATAAACTTTTTAACTGACGGTGGTTTTGGAGTCTGGGGGATGTGAAACGCGAAGATATGTCGAAATTTTCCGGAAGTCGAAACATGGTACCCATTGCAATAGTTAGCTTTCTAATGAAATCTACCTAAAAGAAGTAATTTCATCGTAGTTCACCGTTTCGCCTTCGGGACATATTTTAACATTGCAGCAGTCATGACCTTTATACACATATTTGTGGATGTATTTAACACTCCGAACACTTGAGCATATTTCAACATTAATATGAGCTTTAGAGTAAAGTAAAAGAAAAGGATTGTAGGGAACAATGAATCGACTATCGATTTCAATGTCAATGCCTCGATTTTTTTTACAATAATCCGTCCATTATTTCTTCTCCTATACGAAGGATAACCATTGGCGTTATCTTTGGTCACTTCCTGAAACTGTTTAGGGAAATATTTCTTACATAAGCCATCTTTAATACAGACTGAAGAAGGATTCAAAGATCCGCAAAGATCATGTACCATATGACGCCTTACCAACTCGTATAGCGCTTCATCCTTGAGATGTGGTATTTTGGCTGACACCACACTGTCAATGTCAGAAATTTCTCGAAACTTACTATCTTCAGTTAACGTTAATAGTAAATGGATGTGCGGGAGACATCGTTTTTGAAATTCCACTGTATAGACAGTAGATATGCTTTTACTTGACCGAAAATTTCCTTAACACTAATCAAGCGTAGCAATTCCTTTACTTTAATGGAAAACTCTCACTACAATATCAGGCCTATTAGCCGTTTCCCAAGGATGAATGCTGTTAAGTATTTCTGGCCAGCCCGCATTACAGGAGAACGTAATGAATAAATCTGGCTTTCCGAACTTCCTCACTATCGCCAACGCATCCTGATAATTTTGCATCATATTCCTTGGGCTACCTGTAAATGAAGTTGGCAAAACTACAATACGACCGACTCTGAGATTTTCATTTTCTGCTCGTACATGCAAGGCGTCTGCTAAACCGGCATATATATCAGCTCGCAACTTAGTTTGTTGATGACGTATATATTTTAACCGGTCACCTTCCATACGACAGTAGTAATCCACGAATAGCTGTTGAGTCAATTTACCAGCGTTAATAAGGGGATTGAAATCGAACTCAGCTCCTAGACCTCGAATGGCAATTCTGTACAGAATATACTCATGCATTGTTACAGTATGACGCATTTTAGTTTGTCTCACTCCATCAGTTGGCATTGAAATGTGCCAACCAGATTCTCCGCAAGGCCAAATCAAGCTATAACACATAGGATCACAGTGCATACTATCATAATCAACATTCCTCAAGCCACCTTCTCTCTCATACACTGCAATGTGTCGATGAGATGATGGAGCTCCATCAACAGTTCCAAATACAGCAGCAATTTCTGAACATGTGGGGTCATTATAACGTCTTGGATCTGAGGAAGGTTCGTGATAGAAACGCATTACCAATTCCATTTGACGACGATTTTCTTTTAGAGCTGATTTTTTCTCTTCACTTACTTCCTGGTGCATTGTTTTATAAGAGCTCACGTAAGGATTGTGCTGATCTAGTAAACGATTTAAAAGACTGAGGGTATCTTCTCTCAGTTCGTGATTAGCATCATTCAGTAGCCTTAAATCATTTGCCTCTGAAAATTCTAATATGTATAATTGGTCATATGAACTGTTTTACTGTTTTCTGGCATATAAAGGGGTAATTCTATGATGAATGACACCATTTATTTTGAAACAGTAAGGCCCATGGCTCGATAGTAGCTCAGCAGTAGCACCAAAGGATACAAACGACATAGCACTATTATACTGCCAAACATTTTTCCTCAAATTTTTACTGATTTCGTCACAATTCGAAAACAACTGCTTACTTTCTGGAAGTATTGTGTATGGTGGAAGTTTCACTTTGCCATCACTACAACAAAAAGAAAAGTGACCACTTGTATTTTTCTCTTTTGAAAAGTATACAGCTGAGCAGTAGTGACAAATCTTACACAGACTTCCAATTGAGAATAGTTCTATGTAGGGAATAGTACCAAAATTAGCACATCGATAAGTGGCTGAGAACGGTTTTGTGACAATCTGTTTCTGATATCGATTTGAGTCGCGTAGTGCTCGTTTCTGTTTCTTGGTATTGACGTTTCCGACCATACTTGACTCTGGGTTAGCACTGATATCTAGGACGTCATAGTGACCGTTCCGGCCATTTAAGGATATTATTCTATTTGGTGGCGTAATTTCGGCGTTTACAGTATGCGTTTTATTATTAGTAACTATGTTAATATTCATTTTGTAAACTTGAGCAGCGGCAACTAACTCAACATGACCTCCATGAATACCATTTATAGACATATGCATTTTGTAATCATCGCTCGTATTGATAGCAGTTTCGTACATATCGCTGTTGCCAACAATAAAGGAAGAATACTTATTCCAATTGTCTGTAACATGTTGAAGAAATCGCTTTTTTTTGTTGCGGCTTCGGTGGCGTAGTCGGTAGCATGCTGAGCTTCTATGCCCAAGATAGCGGGTTCAAACCCGGCCGAAGCCGTCGGATTTTTTAAGAGCGTTAAAAATCACTCAGTATGCCTTCCTTCGGAGGGGAATTAAAGCCGGCGGTCCCATGTCATAGATTTATGGCATGTTAAAGAACCTTCCACTAATTGCACCTGTATGAAGCTAAATTGGATAGGTTAATGTAAACAACGCTCTTAGGTTTCTAAGTTCGTTGCCAAGAGCCGACTGCGGTGGCGTCTAGTAGCTAAGTTGTGAACTTGGCCTAGTAGTCACTGACGGTGGCGGCAAAAGTAGGAACCATTTGAAAAATTCTAAGTTGCAGTACACAAATTAAAAAAACAGAAAACACACACTAATACAGTCATTACAATTAACACCGGTTTTCAGACAGATTCTACACACACCCAAAGTACACGGGGCTACATGACCGCGTTGTCGCAGCCCCTAAACTTAAGAACCAACCAACCGAGAATTCGTTTTCTAACCTTTGTAAATAATCTCTGATTGTTGTACACCCAATATGCCAATGCTCTAAACAGACAATTTCCGTCACCTTTAATTCTTATCACATTTTGTCTCTGGCTAACTGGTTCTGAGGTTGGCTTCCGACACGATCCTGGGGTTTTACTGCACGCAAACCCACTCTTAGTTTGAAACTGTAAATCAGCCACTGAATCGAGTGACTTGGCATCCATGTTCTCAACTGAGTTAGCACTGATACCGGTATTTAAGACGTCATAATGACCGTTCCACCCATCCCCAGAGTATAGCAAAGAAATTATTATATTTGATGGCGTATTTTCTGCTTTTACACTATGAATTTTATTATTAGTGATTATGTCAATATCCATTTTGTAAACTTCAGCAGCGGCAACTAACTCAACATGACCTCCATGAATACCATTCATAGACATATACATTTTGTAATCTTCGCTCGTATTGATAACAGTTTCCTACATATCGCTGTTGCTAACAATAAAGGAAGAATAATTATTCAAATTGTCTGTAACATGTTTTACAAATCGCTTTCTAACCTGTGTAAATAAACTCTGATTGTTGTACCCACAATATGCCAATGACCTGAACAGACAATCTTTATAACATTTGTAATTGAGTGTCGCCTCTCATTCAGCATATTATGATTCATTGCCTTGATTGAGCACACAAACTATAAGGACGAATGATGATACGAAAAGAAGACAGTTTGTAGCTGGTGAGACCAAGAACTATATAATTGAAAGATCGGATACACAATACAAAATGGCGGTTCCAACATTCGACTGTAGCGGCATCTTCGTGAAATTAGTTGTCTTTCGTATACAGTATATGTTTTCATTTAAAGAGATGTTGACATGACAGTGTCATGAGCAAAATGGCTGCTGATTGTGCATGAGCATTTCAGTCTCAAAGTAATCAATTCTTTGAGAAGTTTAAATTAAATTATGTGAGCCTCCGTGGCTTAGGCGGCAGCACGCCCGCCTCTCACCGCTGAGTCCGTGGTTCAAATCCCGGTCACTCCATGTGAGATCTGTGCTGGACAGAACGGAGGCAGACAGGTTTTTCTCCGGGTACTCCGGTTTTCCCTGTCAAAATTTCATTCCAGCAACACTCTCCACTATCATTTCATTTCATCTGTCATTCATTTAATCATTGCCCCAGAGGAGTGCGTCAGGCCTCGGCAGCTGGCACAGTCCATATCCTCGCCGCTAGATGGGGGCTCCATTCATTCCATTCCTGACCCGGTCGGAGACTGGAAGCAGGCTGTGGATTTTCATTTTCAAATTAAATTATGTGCACAGAATCCCGTTCTGCTTATTGTATGGACACAAGCGACATTAGCGCCCGAGTGGAACAGGGAGAAGTTAACGATATCATGTATGAATACATGCGACATTTGCGCCCGAGTGGAGCAGGTAGAAGTTAGCGATATCATGACGTAATTAGGGATCTCACTGTTAATATCAAGTTAGATGTATTATTGGGGCGGCGTTGAATATCATGATACAGTGTTTATCGTTGTCGCCTAGCGACAATATGTCCGTCAAGTCATTCGATTCTATTTTTGTGAGACCTTGAAGGAAGTAATATTCGCAATTATTTTAAGTCACGAATGATATAATCAAGTAAGGTGGGTATCAATCGACGGTGCTTGACGGGCATTACATTTTAAGACAACAAACGTCGTCGTAGCGCAAATACTTCCCGAGATATTTCAGTTTCAGTAAAGGGTGAAATTTTTTGAAAACTATTTTAATATATGAGTTATCCACCTTTTCTAATGTTGTTATTATTAATATTCCATATAATTCCTTTCTCTTCTGAGCTTAAATAAGACTTCATTTCCGATAAATTTTCATAGATATCCAGTACTTCTCCCGTGATTCCGTGCGTTTGAGGGGTAGTGACTTCTTTTTCCCTAGTCGCCAACGTCATTTCCCTCGACGTCACTGATACGATCTCAGCGCAACCTTTTCTTCTTAGTAACTAAATCCAACTACAGCTAGAGCGTAGCCGATAGCCTCGATTAGATATCGGGTACATCACCACTTTTGAAATTTCGTGGCAGAGCCGGGAATCGAACCCAGGACCTCCGGGGTGGCAGCTAACCATGCTGACTGCTACGCTACGTAGGTGACTATCATATTACATACCAAATAGTAATTAATACATGTTGAATTAGATGTAAAACCTACAGTTTCAATTAGACAGATGATTATCCCGCCATCTATCGACTGCAAGCAGAAGTAATAAATGGCCTGCGATAACAGCTAGCGCTTTCAACGCTATCTAGTTGAACTACTAAAAAGATTTGGCTTCAAAACCTTCATAAGAGTTTAACCAACGTGAACTATCAACTATCGAAATACCTCCACACCTTTCTAGTTTCGCTGAAGATTACTATTTCGTTCGGCGATAAATAATTATGTCGTTCTAACAGTTTCATAAAAGTACAATATGAAAGTCAATACTAAGTGCAATATGGCTTTCAATTATAAACACCAGTATGTTTCGGATCAGTGTCGAGGTATAAGTTAGCAGACATAAATATCATGCGACATCTGATTTCTGACTATTCCGAAAAACGTCATTGTTGCCGAATATCACCAGAATTTTTTCTACGTCATCATCCAGCTATCATCACGTCATAACCACGTCATCGCCATCGTCTTCTTCTAGAATTTTCAGGATCCTTCGAGGCGACCTCGTCTGGCCACGTGGAGGTCACGTCACACCACTGCATTGCAGTCAGTGCATTTTTCGTCTTCAAAATATCACACATTTAAGCATCTATTCTTCGTTTCATAATTCTACGTTTCTACTCTTCATCTGCCCTTAGTGGCTCACTACTGGCAAATTCTTTATTCAAACTTCATCTCCGCTCCACAAACTGAACACCGCTACGATCTTCAAGTTCTACGTCATCGCACTAGCGTTCAGTGACCTGGCACGCTACGTCCTTCACCGAGCTCACAGCTGCTAGCCTCTTTTCGTTGGTGTCGGGCGCGCAGCTTGCTCACACTTCTATTCACATCATCTCATTTATTCGTCCCCCAGCACCAGCCCCTGTCAAACTACACAAACAGATAACACATACACCTCAAACAGCAATAGTGAGCTAGCGGCAAGCTACTCCTATAACACCTCCCCTTTCTATCACTTCTCATTTTCCACTACCCGCACAGCACATAATTCCCCTTCCTTCTCCAATACCTCTCGTGCGTCGCTCGGCTTGGCTTCGCCCGTTCCATTCCCGCACCTTCCCTCACCTTACTTACAGCCCCATTTTAGAAGGCTCTAGGCTTTGCAGCTACCTTCGAAATAGTGCCCCCCTTTACCTTATATCCCATTGTTTGTGCTATACTTGTTAAATTACTCCTTTAAGCTCACCATGGGCAGAGGCAAGGGGAAAACTTCGCCCCATCGCCAAGCACAGAAGAAAACCACTCCTACCCCATCCAGCCTTCCGGGGAACGTCGCCAATGCTCCGCCCGCCCCTCCGGGGGGGGGGGGGGCAATCCCCCCAAAAAATACCACGCCCAAGATTCCCACCCTACCTCCCACTGGAACCCACTTCCACCTCCCGGGTCTGGTGAGACAAACTCCGAGCCGTTCTGAAAAGCGGCCCGGATCTGATTCTTCTGATACTGAGGGGGCAGCCCACCGTTCCCGCCTGAGGGTCCATGAAGGGATGGAGGAGGCTCCGTCCTTCCCGGCGGCACTGCAGTGTTTCTCCACCACCCCAAGTTCATCCTTCTCCGATCGATCCACGCTTACCTGCCACCGCCCCTATCCCTCACTTTGAAATCTCCGACGCCGCACCAGCTTCCATCCCCTCCACACTCCCATCCTATGCCTCCAAGGCATCCGAACCCGCTTATAAACATGTCTTCCTCTTTCGTGGACACACGCACCCTAATAAATACCTGTTTACCGACGCACTGCGCCGCGTGCTTGGCCACGCCAAATTCACCGCCACTGCTTCTACCAACGGTGTGTATGTCAAAACCGACGACGACGCCACAGCCACTGTACTGCACAGCCCGGACGTCGTTCGCGAACTGGGCCCAAACGTCACCGC
Source organism: Meconema thalassinum (assembly GCA_946902985.2). Taxonomy (NCBI): domain Eukaryota; kingdom Metazoa; phylum Arthropoda; class Insecta; order Orthoptera; family Tettigoniidae; genus Meconema; species Meconema thalassinum. The sequence goes on along the minus strand of OX336393.1, from coordinate 392,044,646 downwards.
GGAGCCTCTTCGCGCCCGCCAAACCCCCGCAGTCCCTCCCCCACCCCAGCGCCAACCTCACTTCTCGTGCGTCATCCGGGGTGTGGACCCAGCCCTCACCGAGGAGGCGGTGCTCCAGGAGCTTCGGCTGGAGCAGATAGATGTGCGGAAGGCTTTTCGCATCCGCAATGCTGACGGTCCGACCTGGATGGTGCGTATCCTCCTGGCCACCCAGGCGGAGGTCGATCGCCTTCTGACTACTGGGGTTTTTCTATATCGCTATCACCACCGTGTAGAGCCCTCCAAAGCACCGGCCCCCGTCGCACTTCGTTGCAACCGGTGTCTTCAATACAACGCCCATCCCACTGACCAATGCCGGGAACCCCCGCGCTGCGGCCACTGTTCCCAACCCGCGCACACCACCGGAAGGTGCCCTAACCTTGCTCAGCCTCCTCGTTGCAACCAATGTCACGAGCCCCATCCCACTTACTCGTATAAGTGCAAGGCCAAGCCTGCACCACTCCCCAACCGCCCTGAAACCGTGGCCCCGGTCAGGTCCATTGACCCTCCTACCGCACCCGCTCTTTCCCAATTCCCTCCCCCCACCATCGAGGATGTGATCAGGTTCATGGTCATTTCAATCCAAAACATTCTGCCGTACAATCGCCCTCTTATACTGACTCAACTTCAGTACGCTGCCCAGCAGATCTTCGGGGTGCAGTTCCATCCCTCCTTTTCGGGTCCTTTAACTCATTTCACTTTCTTCCCCTACCCCCGCGTCACCGCAGTATAAACCAAAAATGGCCCAACAACAAACGAGGATCAGAACACCCCGCAACATCACCATCCTCTACCAGAACGTCTGCTCCTTCAATGCCCGCCGCACACTATTGAGCCACACCTTATCCACCCATCACGTCGATGTGGCACTTTTAAATGAAACGTTTCTTCGGAGCGACCACCACGCACTACTCCCCGGTTATACCCTTCTACGAGCAGACCGTCCCCATAACCTAGGCCGTGGCGGTTCTGCACTCGCCCACCGACCACGCTTACCCATCCGCCCACATATCCCCCCTCCCCCCCTCCATTTTCCAGAGAGCCTCATCGCCACGATTTATTTCCCATCCCGCGTTCTCCATCTCGCAACAATATACACCCGTCCTCGCCATCCTCTTCCAAAGGTTTTTATTGCCCACGTGGCCGAATCCTTCCCCCACTTTATCATCATGGCCGATCTTAATCTACATGATCGCACGGCTACCGAACTCCGGAGCCTCGACATCTACCTCAACCACATCAACGCCTCGCTCGTCCCCATTCCACAACCCACGCGCCCATCCTCCCAAACCACTCCTGATGCCATCATAGCGCATAACTCCCTACTCCACCTCCTTCACGTTTCAGTCCTACCTCTGATTGGAGGCGATCATGCTCCAGTTTTATTATCTTTTCACGTTCCCCATCGAAATGTACCCCATCCACCGCCCGTTATGGTTCAAAACTTCTGCTCGGCAAATTGGCCAGCTTATCGCCAGCAGATCCCGGAAAGTTTGCGAACCGACACATTACCGCTCAGCTCCCAGGAAACTGTCGATGCCTACACGAATCATCTCCAGGATACGCTCCAACAAGCGGCACAACGCCACGTCCCCCTTACCCCATTGACCCCTAACCGACCGCCTATCCCACCCAAAGCTAGGCGACTACTAGCACTCTCCCACTCCTACCACAACTCTTACCTCCGCACCCGTGACCGTTACTTCCTGCAGCGGCATCGACAGACACTTCGACAGGTAAAGTCGTACATAGAGGCTCACAAGCGGCGCTCCTGGCACAACACTTGCTCGAAGCTGAATGGAGTATCGCCCTCCCTTTCTCGCTTCTGGAGTCACCTCAATCGCCTCACTGGAAAGACGTCCACTCCGCAATACCCCATTGTCTACGACAACGTCGCACCACCTGACGACCCGGCAAAACTAGTTATATTTGCAAACAAATTTGCCCGAGTATTCCGAGATGCACCAGACCCAACGTTCCTATACGACGATGACGAGTTCATCTCCACGGTACCTCAACGTCCCTATCTGCAGCCCTCGCCCAACCATGCCCTCTCCCCCCACCCTCTAGACGACCCCATCACCCCCATCGACATAACCATCGCTCTCTCCCGTACCACTAACACCGCCCCTGGTCCCGACTCCATCCGATATCGCCACGTCAAGGAAGCACCACCCCCTTTCTTCGTCGCTCTAGCCCACCTCTATAACCATCTCCTTCGCACCGGTTTCTACCCTACCCCCTGGCGGCAAGCCACGATGCTCCTCTTCCCAAAACCAGATAAACCACTTTCCTCGCCCGATTCCTACCGTCCCATCTGCCTGACCGCCGTCCTTTCAAAAACCTTCGAGAGAATCCTTACTAAGCGTATCCATACCCATCTCCACCGACACCAGCTCTTACCCCTCTCCCAATGCGGCTTCCGTCCCCACCTCTCCGCCCAAGACCAACTCCTCCGTCTCTCCACCCTCATTGCCGATAATTACAACCGCCCTGCTCCCACCCTTTTCATCGCCTTCGACTTCCAGAAGGCTTTTGACACCGTCTGGCACGATGCCCTCGTCCTCAAACTCCATTTCTTCCATCTCCCCCACACTTACCTCCGCTTCCTCAATACCTTTCTCCGCCACCGCACGGCACGAATCCGCATCAACGGCCACTACTCCCGCCCCATCCCTTTCGAACAGGGCGTCCCTCAGGGCTCCGTCCTCTCCCCACTTCTGTACGTCCTCTTCGTTGCTGATATCCCCCAACCATCCCCTCCAATGCAATTATTGCAGTTCGCCGACGATACGGCAATAGTCGCGCCTTTTCCCACCGTCGCCCACATAAACACTCAGGTCCAATCCTATTTGGACCTATTCTCCTCCTGGTGCGGCAGATGGCACCTGCGCCTAAATTCCTCGAAGACGCAAACCATTCTCTTTCGCCCCCGTCGGAGGGCCTCTGTGCCTACACGCAATCCCGAAAACCTCAACATCCGCCTGCACAACCGTCGACTGGTCCCGGCCCGCACTGTTCGGTACCTTGGCTTGGTCCTGGATGAGTTTTTCACCTTCCGACCCCACTTTAAACTAAAACTCCCAAATGCACGCAAGCGCACATATCTACTGCGGCGATTGGCAGGGACCACTTGGGGCCTCAACGAGAAGTTATTGATCTATACATACAAAGTCCTAATACGCACTTTCATAGTGTACGGTCATCCGGCATGGGCAGGATTCCCCGAATGCCCCCTTCGCCCCTATCTTGCACTGGAGCGCCGCCTCGCAAGGGTCGCCATGCGGCTGCCTTTTACATACCGAACGGCAGACCTGCTGGACAGGATGCCACTGCCACCGCTCACCACCTATATCGACCTCCGGCATCGCCGATATCTCTCGAGAGCGCGAAGAACCGGCAACCAAATTGTCACGCCACTCATCCAACAACCACATCGCGCCCCGGTGCGGACAAAATTGGGCATTTACAGTCTTTTGGCACTGCCTCCAGCCCCTGACTGAAAATGGCGTTGGGCGACGAACACGCCGTAACACGAGCCTCGCCCACCAGCTCTCGAACCGACGGCACGGTTCACGTAGCAACCAATGGTTCTCACTTTCCACATCTCCATAACGCACATCTCACGCCGATATAACTTTTCATAACTCTACAACTACTCATCCACATCATCTGCAACTCCCCCCCCCCTTTCACTTCATTATATCGCCACAGTTTTCATATCGCCAGCAATATTCTTTTTTTTTCCTTTTTCTCTCTTCTTACCGTAACTTTTCTCTCTTCTCTCTCTCTATTCTATATCTGTCTCATCCTCATCTCAACCAACATCAATCATTACCCCGTCCCACCAACATTGTTCATCTCCATTAAAAAATAAAAATAAAATCTATATATATGTATATAAAAAAAAAACTTAACCATTCATCATGTACATCTTCTCACACATCTATCAGCAAATCGAACAACTTCGTCCCCATCCCCTCCTTTACTCGTTGCCTTCTTCCTTTCACTACTCCCCTCAGCTCCACTTATCCATTCGCCACTGTCTCCAATCACCAGTTTTATAATTCTTTCTCCCCGTCTCCTTCCTGCCATACCACTTTCCTTCTCGTCCCAGCAAACATCTTGCATTTCTCTCTTCTCACCGCCATCATTAAAAAAAAAAAAAATCTTACTTATGATCTGGACGTAAATTACAGCCCCCCTTTTCTTCTTCTCCACCAAACTCACTTCGTTACAAATTAACAAAATCTCAGAGCAATAGAAGTTCCTTAGTCTGCTTTGGCACTTGCAGCATGTTGTTTCCGTGTTTTCTTTGTCTGGAAAATTTCCGACATCTCAAAATTCTCCCTACAAACATAAAGCAGTCACCCTTCTCTCCAACTTCCCCATTCCTGCTCCTAACTTTTCCTGCTCAAAACAATACTTCTCCCCCGCACCCTTCTCCAAATATCACCACAATGCCTCCACAAACAATCCCCATACACTTTCTTCCAAATCCAAAAACCAAAAACCCCACCACCAAAATTCTCACCTCTCCCAAACACCTTAACCCCCTGGCCCGAAGAGACGGCGAAACCGTCTAAGGGGGCCCGCCGCCGCAGGGGCAATAGCCATGCGGCGGAATGAAACGACTGCTATATATATATATATCATGCGATACTAACAGACACACAGATTGTCTCACACGACACACGACAGGAGTCTGGCTGCCGAGTATGCTAGTCTCCTTCACCTTGAGCTCCAAGAATTGATGATCTGCCCGTCCATCGTCCGCTAACTCGCCGTCATCCGACAGCTCTCCGTGCAGCCCCATCGAGCCGCTCGCTACCACTGCCTGAACTTCCGTTCCCTGCGCAGTCCGACCTCCACAGCATTCAAGAGGGCTGAGACCGGCCCACTTAAAATTAACCGAAACTTAAAAACTAAAATTTTTCTCCCCTCTATACATTAACGAGGAGACAAAAATAATTAAATTCTGAAAATCCACTTACGAAAGGGTAAAAGGAGCACCTCCAGGAGCACCAGTCCCTCTCACCATCTCATGGGCGCTTGGTCGCGCTTCGCGCTCCCAACGCCCGCTAGCGCGCTTCGCGCGCTAGGAGATGCTACAGCACCAGGACTTGACTTGACTTGACTTGGTCATCGGTTTAGTCTCTCTCGCATCGCTGTCGAGGCAACATCGAGCCTGTCGGCCCCTCCCTTCCCCAACAATCCCGTCCTGAACTCCCCTGCCAAGCAGCCCTAGCTCTTATTAGCTCGCTCAGTGTCACAGCACCACCTGTCTCAATCTGGATAACCCTGAGCGACTAATTCGGAGTTATTTCTCCTTTTCTTTATCTATTCTTTTCACGATCTGCCAAGAGCATTTGATCACTCCCCCCCCCCCTTATTAACTTCTCACTTTCTACCTTCCAACGCAATCATGCCCCCCCCCCCCCCTTATGCCCAATACGCCTTCCAGAACCTGAGTCATGAGACGCAACTTTACTATGTTTCGCGTTCTCCCAGGTCATTCAAGAGCACGATGATTCTCATCCGCCAGCCCCAAAACTCTGATTTTATTAGCTCTGTTAGAGGAGCTTTAATCAACGTGCTCACTCCCCTCTCCGAGCGCATTAGCCTCATTCAGGAACTAGGCTACTATCAAATCGCCATTACTCCCATTAGGGATGATGATTTAAACATCATCAAGAATGCACTCAGGAGCCACCCGGCGATTCCCCCCTTTGTCACAGTCTCCTTCAGAGAAAACAATCAAGATGAAATCACGCAAACCGAGGCAGATACTTGGGATGAACAGACACAAACAGAAGACACGGAGGAAATTCCTACATTAGTAGGTTTCGAATCCACACAAACAGAACCAGGTCCTGATATTGGCGAACGCTGGACCCAAACTAAGCAAGCTGCTATAAGGCCGAGAAGAAAGAATAAAGGCTCTCAAGCAGAAGTCCAGCTGGTTGCCAACTCCACAGACTCAGTCCTCTCTGAGGATGACAGTCCCCCTCTTGCCCCTGACACTCCAGCAGCTGCTACTCACTCAGAAGGCACTGCCACACTTGCTACTCCCGCGTCCCCCCCCCCCTCCACCTCTCCACGAACACCGGCGTCGCGACGCCTGCAGCCCAGACAACGCTCCACACTAGTCACCCAGTGCTTTAACTGCCAGCGTTTGTTTCACAATGCATTTGAATGCAAATACGAGGCCAGGTGTAATCGTTGTGGCGACTCACACTGCCACAAGGATTGCTCCGTCCCGAGAGACTCTCCCACGTGTGTAAACTGTGGGCAGAGTCATGCCGCCTCGTATTCTGGTTGTGCTTACATCAAAAACGCACTCAAACAGCAACACAGGCAGTTTCAGCGTTCTCACAGGCGTCAACACATCCCCTCCCTCCTCTCTATGTCTATTTCTCCGCCAAGTCCCCCTAAAATAGACAACACAGCCCTTACGAACATTCTCCACCTCCTCCAGAAGCTAATTACCCCTTATTAGCTCTCCCATAATCCGATTCACTCTCCCTCTCGCCCCGCGGCCCGCTGCGCGCCTGCTCGGAGGGACGGCCTCGGCCGCCCCCTTCCGGGATGGAGCCCAGTGGTCCGCGGGCCCTCTGCACGCCACTGGATGCGACTAACGATGCTACGCCACTAGATGCGACTATAGTTGTCCTTCTATCTTTTTCTTCTTCTATTATGCCTTGGGAAACGAGCTCATGCTCACCTGCTTTATGCTAGCTGCATTTTATCTCTCCAACCCTTCCCATTCCCAAATTCCTACTCCTACCCTCCCCCCCAACCTCAGGTCGTATTCTGACCAGTTTGATACACATGTACCTAACCCGCATCCTAATTTATTAAGTTCCAGGTCCCAACTCCCCTTGATAAAGCTCTTATGGCCCCAAAGAGGGTGCCGACAGGCTAAAAATGCACGCAGTGAAGCCGGCTACGCCGGCTTCACTTGCTTGGGTTCAGGCAGGTCATGCGATACTAGCAACTCCAACTTCACGTTCTACTGCACTGCCAGTGAGCGGGGCTCATACAATACACAGCGTCCGCAGTACCTGGCTACCTTCGTGCTGCATTGAAGTGGTTATCGTACCAGACTACCGCTTGTCATAGCAGTATTTTTCAACTTTATTTAATTCTCCGCCGTCGACGTCACCATACGTACTCCATTCACACACTCATACCCCCATTCTACACTGTTCGTCTGGAGATATTCTCTCCTGACTTTTTCATACATTCTACCCACTACATTCATCACATTCATTTCACACACTCATACATCCATTCTACACTGTTCGTCTGGAGATATTCTCTCCCGACTTTATCATATATTTTACCCATTACATTCATCACATTCATTTCATTGTTAGTCACCGGCTTCGCCCGCTCTTTTAAGGAGTGAACCCCATACCATTCATCACGCCGTTTGCCTCGCTTAGTCACCGGCTTCGCCCGCTACGGTACCCACATCATTCCTCATACATCCCCACGCCTGGCCACCGGCTTCGCCCGCTCCTTTATTCTTTCCATCTTCCATCGTACATACAGTGTGTCGCATAGCCACTGGCCTTACCCACTATACCAATAAATACCCACATTCTCCTTCGCCATGGGCAAAGGCAAGGGCAAGACCACTCCACCCACCCCTCCTCCCCCTAAGCAACCACCCTCCCGCTCCTCATCTAGCACCAAAGGTGCCATTCCTAAAACAACAATTTCTATTAACCCAGCTACCTCAACCACCCTGGGGACGCATCCGAACCTCCCACCGCAGGTTCCTAAAACTCCCAGCCGCTCCGAGAAACGCCCAGGGTCCGACACCTCAGACACGGAGGGGGGGGGGGGGCTCACCGCTCTCGTCAACGGGTCCATGAGGGTATGGACGAATCTCAAACCGCCTCCAGGCGCCATTGTAGCCCGCCGCCCACTACTCCTTTTCTCCCTGCACCCAACGACCCCCGACTCCCCATCACGGGACCCATACCCAATTTTACCCTCGCTACAGTTGCAACGCCATCCCTTCCACCGTCGTTACCTACATACGCCTCCAAGGCCTCCGAGCCACCATATAAACATATCTTCCTGTTCCGTGGTCACACCTTCTCCACAAAGTACCAATTCACGGACGCACTTCGCCGCATACTCGGGCACTCCAACTTCTCCGCCACTGCAGCCACGAACGGCGTCTACGTGAAAACGAACGACGACGCCACCGCCGCCGTGTTTCATAGCCCGGAAGTGGTGCAGCAACTCGGCCCACAGGTGATCGCGGAACCTCTCCGGGCCAGACAAAATCCCCCTACCCTTCCTCCTCCACAACGCAACCCGCACTTCTCGTGCGTGATACGGGGCGTCGACCCCGATCTGACCGAGGAGGCGGTCTTGCAAGAACTCCACCTGGAGCAGATCGATGCACGTAAGGCATTTCGGATCAGGAATGCAGACGGTCCCACGTGGATGGTTCGCATTCTCCTGGTGACCCAAGCGGAAGTGGACAGACTTCTAACAAATGGCGTCTACCTCTACCGGTACCACCATCGTGTGGAACCTTCCAAAGCTCCCCCCCCCCAGTAGCCTTGCGATGCAACCGCTGTTTGGTTTACAATGACCACAACACCGAGCAATGTCGTGCTTCCCCACGCTGTGGCCACTGCTCCCAGCCATCTCACACCACCAACAAATGTCCCAACACCGCCCTCCCACCTCGCTGCCACCAATGTCACGAGGCGCACCCCACATATTCACACAAATGTAAGTCGAAACCCGCTCCCATTCCCAACCGCCCCGAAACAGTTGCACCCATTAAGTCCATAGATCCCCCCACCCCTCAAGCGCAATCACAGTTCCCTTCCCCCTCCATAGAAGACCTTATCCGCTTCATGGTGGTATCCATCCATAACATCCTCCCCTACCAACGACCACTCATCCTTACACAACTCCAGATGGCGGCTCAGCAGATATTCGGAGTATGCTTCCAGCCATCATTCTCGGGGCCGTTAGCCCACTTCACCTTCTTCCCCCACCCCCGCGTCACCGCCGTATAACCCCCACATGGCAGCGCAACCGACCAGACAACGACCTCCACGGCATATCTTCATACTCTTTCATAATGTCTGCTCATTTCACGCACGTCGGACCCTACTTAGCCATACCCTCGCCACTCATCACATCGACGTCGCTCTCTTGAATGAGACCTTCCTCCGTGGAGTTGACCATGCACTCCTCCCGGGCTACACTCTCCTTCGAGCTGATCGTCCGCACAACCTAGGTCGAGGCGGTTCCGCCCTAGCTTACCTCCCACGCTATCCCATCAGACACCACATTCCCCCACCCCCCTTCATTTTCCGGAAAGCCTTATCGCCACGGTCTACTTCCCATCCCGAGTTCTCCATCTCGCCACAATTTACACCCGTCCTCGTCATCCCCTACCTAAAGTTTTCATAGCACACGTGGCCGAAACCTTCCCTCATTTCCTCATAATGGCAGACTTAAACCTCCACGACCGCTCGGCCCGGGAACTCCGCAGTCTGGATATATATCTCAACCACATTAACGCCTCGCTGGTTCCCCTCCCTAAGCCCACACGTCCCTCCTCCCAAACTACCCCTGACGCCGTAATAGCACATAACTCGCTACTCCATTTGGTGCATGTCACCGTCCTTCCACTCATCGGGGGTGATCATGCCCCAGTTCTTCTGCAGTTCGAAGTTCCCGCTCGTAACACCCCATCACCACCACCTCGGATGGTACAGAACTTTTGTGCGGCCAACTGGCCGGCCTACCGAAATTATATTTCCGAACAGTTGCAGACCAACACTCAGCCCTTGAGCTCGCAATCCTCAGTGGATGCATACACCAAACATCTCCAAGAAACCTTACAACAGGCGGCACAGCGTCATATTCCCCTTACCCCATACACCCCAACCCGACCCCCCATCCCCCCTAAGGCCCGACGCCTTCTCGCGCTTTCCCACTCCTATCACGCAACATTTCTCCGCACCAGGGATCGCTATTTCTTACAAAAGCACCGCCAGACTCTACGACAAGTAAAGTCTTACATCGAGGCCCATAAGAGGCTCACTTGGCATAAGACCTGCTCAAGGCAGAACGGCGTGTCTCCCTCATTCACCAAGTTCTGGCGTCATCTCAACTGCCTCACGGGTAAATCTACTCCTATGTCGTACCCCATCATCTACAACGACACCGCACCACCCGACGATCCTGCCAAGTTGACCATATTTGCTAATAGACTCGCTCGCGTCTTCCGCGATGCACCTCACCCCACATTTACATACGACGAAGACGAATTCATCGCCACAGTGCCTCTACGCCCACACCTTCAGCCTTCAACCACACATGCCTTCTCGCCGCACCCTCTTGATGTCCCTATCACCGAACTGGATATTTCCTTGGCTCTCTCACGCACGACCAATACCGCCCCTGGTCCCGATTCCATTCGCTACCGGCATCTTAAGGAGGCACCTCCATCGTTTCTCACAGCCTTAACTCATCTATACAACCATCTTCTTCGCACCGGGTTCTACCCCACACCCTGGCGCCATGCCACGATGCTTCTCTTTCCTAAACCTGACAAGCCCCTCTCCTCTCCTGATTCTTACCGTCCCATCTGCCTCACCGCTGTCCTCTCGAAAACCTTCGAGAAAATCCTCACCAAACGAATCCACACCCATCTCCGTCACCACCAGCTCCTTCCCCTCTCACAATGTGGCTTCAGACCCCATTTCTCCGCGCAGGATCAACTCCTCCGCCTCTCTGCCATGGTAGCGGAAAACTACAACCGTCCAGCTCCTACTTTATTTATCGCCTTCGACTTCGAGAAAGCATTCGACACGGTCTGGCACGATGCCCTAGTCGTCAAACTACATTACTTCGACCTCCCCCATACCTACATCCGCTTTTTAAACACCTTCCTCCGGAACCGCACCGCAAGCATCACCATCAATGGCCACTACTCCCGCCCAATCCCCTTCGAACAGGGCTCCGTCCTTTCCCCCCCTTCTCTACGTCTTATTCGTCGCTGACATCCCCCAACCCTCCCCTCCCATGCAACTTCTACAGTTCGCCGACGACACTGCTATCGTCGCACCGTTTGCCACTGTTCAACATATCAACACCCATGTCCAGCCCTACCTCGATCTCTTCACCTCCTGGTGTGGCAAATGGCATCTGCGCCTGAATTCAGGAAAAACACAGACTATCATATTCCGCCCACGCAGGCGATCTCTCGCCCCAACCCGCAAACCCGCGAATCTCACTCTTCACCTACATCACCGCCGCTTAGCCCCCACCCCTACCGTACGATACCTCGGCCTCCTCTTCGACCAATTTTTAACCTTCCGCCCCTTCTTTAAAACCAAACTCCCTGTGGCACGAAAGCGGGCGTATCTTCTCCGGCGTCTGGCTGGAACAACCTGGGGACTGAATGAGAAACTACTGCTCCATACCTACAAAGTACTCATACGCACATTTTTGGTGTACGGCCATCCTGCGTGGGCTGGATTCCCAGACTGCCCCCTTCGACCATTTCTCTCAATGGAACGCCGCCTAGTCCGCGTTGCGATGAGACTTCCATTCACTTACCGCACAGCAGACCTCGTCGACAGAATGCCACTGCCTCCACTAACGACATACGTCGAGTTACTTCAACCCCGCTACCTCAAACGGGCGCAGGAAACCAACAACCCCATTGTGTGCCCTCTCCTAACCAAGCCGCTCCGTGCCCCGGTACGTACTAAGCTCGGCATCTACAGCCTCAGGGCACTTCTTCCAGAACCCGACTAACAACCTCGTCTCCGATTATTTTTCTTACGAACGCCACTCCACTGGAAGCTGACGGCAACTTCGCCGGCTTCGAAATAGCGCCAAAAACCATATTTCTCAACACAATCAATTAATTTAAAAAAAAAACTTCAACATCTTCACCTTCACACACATTCACCGTAAAATTTCACATCGTTCACATCATCACTCCTCATTTACCCATTCAATTCATTCGCTTTCAACCCCCCCCCCCCCCCATCTAAACTTGTTAAATCGCAACCATCTTCACATCACCAGCTATGCATTTATTTTATTTTTAGCCTATTTTCAATTTTGAAAAAATAGGCTTATGAGATCACCTTTTGTCCGTGTGTGTGTGCGTGTGTGTGTGCGTGTGTGTGTGTGTGTGTGATTCGTGTGTGTGTCCCCCCCTAATAAAATCGAAACGGCTGGAGAGATTTCAATAAAACTCGGGAAGTTCATAGCACTATTCCCGGCGACCTCGACCGTGCCCTTCAAATTATGTTACGTCTCTCCAATCCAACATGGCGGCTGTGCGAAATATTTCACTAGCATTCAATATCTCCGAAACTATTACGGATATCGCCCTAAAATTGTGTACGGTGATAAAGGGCACTACTAGAAGTAAACCTATGAGACTTTCAAAAACCTGGTGACTACAAAACCAACATGGCGGCCAAGCGAAGTTGAGATATTTAAATAGACTTTTCCGGCGATTTAACTATCTAAATGTAATGAAACTTGGTACAGCAAATATTTATACACATTGTAATGCACTGGAGTCTAATTTAGTTCAATTGTTTACATAACCTCAAAATGGCGGCTGTGCGAAATATTTCACTTACATTCTATATCTCCGAAACTATTACAGATATCACCCTGCAATTTTGTACGGTGATAAAGGGTACTGATACAGGTATACCTATGTATATTTCATAAACCTGTAAAGTACGAAACGAACATGGCGACCAAGCGAATTTAAAATATTTGAATAGACTTTTCTCGTGATTTAACTCTCTGAGCGCAGTGTAATGTGGTACAGTAATTGATTTTGCAGATTGTAATGCACTGCCATCTAATTTAATTCAATTGCTTACATAACCTCAAGATGGCGGCTGTGCGAAATTTTAAAATTAAATTTTAATTTCTTGTGTCGTAATCATGCGATCGAAGTGAAAGTTTGAATAATGAACCTAGGCAATAATTGTCCTTGAATGGTACATAACTCTATGGCCTATACACATAACACTCCTAAATGGTGAGCTCCCGAAATATTTAGACGGTTCTCAATATCTATGAATTTTTTACAGCAACCAAACTGAATTTTTTAATGTTCATAGAGACTATGAACATATGTTCACCTATAGGACTTTCAGGAACCTGGTGAGCACAAATCCAACATGGCGGCGACGCGAAGTATAAATATTTAAATGGACGTTTCTCGCGAATTAACTATCCGAGTGCCGTGAAACGTTGAACGTTAAATGCTTATACAAATGTTGATCCAATGGCATCTAATTTATTTCAATGGTTTGCATTATCACAAGATGGCTGCTGTGCGTAATTTTAAAATCTCGTTTTTACTTCTTGTTGTCTAATCATGCGATTGAAGTTTGAATACCACACGTACACAATAATCTTAATGTAATAGTACAAAAATAAAAATCCAACCTGGCGACCATCTGAAATATTTAGACGGTTCTCAATATCTACGAATCTGTTACAGCAATTAAACTGAAATTTTGTATGTTGATTGTGACAGTTAACATAAGTAGGATATATGCAAATAGGCTGTATAGTTCTTCACGGAACTACTTGTTTTTCTTCTTTCTTTCTTTCTTTCTTTCTTTCTTTCTTTCTTTCTTCTTTCCTTCTGCTTTCTTCTTATTTCTCTCTCGCTCCACCAATACCGCTCTCGCATCTCAATAAACATCATTCATTACTCCCTTCTCATCGACATCATTTCATTTCCTCAAACTACCAGCTATATAATTCTTTCTTCCTGTCTCTTTACTACCATAACACTCCCCTTCTCATCTCACCGCACATCTTTCAATACTCTCTTCTCATCACCATAAAAAAAACTTGGAAAAAAAATTATTAAAAAAAAACATCACCTTATGATCTGGACTTAAACACAGCCCCCCTTTTCTTTTTCCCCAATACACTTAAAATTCATATTAATCTCAGAGCGAGCAATAGAAGTTCCTTCGTCTGCTTTGGCAATTGCGGCAGTTGTTTTCCGTGGTCTCCGTGTTTTCTTTGCTTCTTAAAATTTCCGACATTTAAAATTATACATCCGTACAATGAAGCAGTCACCCTTCTCCTCCATATTCCCCTTCCTGCATCTAACTCTCCCTTCTGAAAACAAAACTTCGCCCCCAGCACCCTTCTCCAAATTTCTCCAGCAATGCCCCAACCAAAATTCTCACACACTTTCTTCCAAATCCTAAAAACAAACCCACCCATCACCAAAATTTCCACCTCTCCTAATACCTTAACCCCCTGGCCCGAAGAGACGGCGAAACCGTCTAAGGGGGCCCGCCGCCGCAGGGGCAATAGCCATGCGGCGGAATGAAACGACTGCATATATATATATATATATATATCATGCGATGCACTTTTTTCGAATTGAACATCATGGCAGGACGCGGCATTGAGGGAGGAAAATACCATTTCTGTTTCTCTTGTAAACGTCTATATTAACATGAAATTTTATCATAATTATGACAGGAAATATAAGGTTCAACTTGTCATTTGTGTTTGTATTTATTAACAGTTTTTGACACCCGTGAGCTTTATTGTTGTTGTTTCATTTGAAATGCAAGGAAATCATGGTCATTTAGCCCCGTGTACTTGTGTGAGTGTTGAATGTTGTGTGAAAACCTGTGTTATTGTGATGGCTGTATGAGTGTGTGTGTGTATAACATTCAGGCGAGGATTCAATCAATCAACCTTTAACATCCATATAGCACGTTGTATTTCAACAAGCTACTACAAGCAGCATTTAATTTTACTCCTTGAAAAGGACAAAGAGTTATAACTATACCCATGCATTTAGAAGAAAGAAAGCGATATTGTTAATAATGTATTTTTAAATTGAAAGATATACCTAAATATAATGGATAAGATAAAATGATGAAATATGTGGAAAAACAATTTGTTTCATTTTAATGACTTCACAACACTTGTTCATGTGATGCTGTTATTTTTGACATTTGGAATGTTTAAATGCCTTTGAGTGCCATTTTAAATCACCTTGCAAAGTGGAATTGGAGCTTCCGTTGTGACAAATTATTCATTAGTGCCCTTCTTCATGCAATATCATGATAATAATATTTGTCTCAGATGTTGTATTTACATTATGAAACAATACTATGGTAGCATTGTTGTTTTATGCTATAGTTTCTCCGTTTTATGATATGTTTTTGTTGTGTTGCTTGGCAGCAGCTTATGAGGAAACGGCCATTACTGTTGGGGAGTTTGACTGCTCTTACCATAAAGAAATTGACTTCCTACTACAGGAATGCCCTGAAAAATTATATTCCAAATGTGCAGGAAATTAAATCTGTAGTATTGCTACATTAAACCACTACATGAGCACTGTTGACAATCCTCGTCACTTCAAGTGCCCCTCAGGGATTAGCACATGGTGCTTCTACAATAGGACAATTACGAAGGAAGAAAAGTCAGCAAGTCACAAATACATGAAATCCGAGTTAGAGCCTGCAGTGGTAGTAAAAATTATGCCCGTTTACCAAAGGCTGGCAGCAGATGACATTCTTACCAGGTGTGTTAGTGGAGGGACTCAGAATGCTAATGAGAGTCTTCACAGCACTGTGTGGTCAAAATACCCTAAAACAAAATTTGTGTCCAAGAAACGACTGGAATATGCAGTTGTATCAGCTCCAAGCCAGTTCAACATGGGGTGCCAAACCAGCTTGGAAGTTCGGAAAGTTGTCTCAGGAGGGGAAATAAGTGACATTGCAAGGAACATCAGTGGACAACGAGTCAAAAAAAGTGAGGAGGAAATTGGAACTTCAGAAAATAAGGGTAGAAGAGTTCCTGAAGAAGAAGAAAGGGTCTACATATGGTGCAGGAGAGTTTTAGGCAGCTTCTAAGTGTGTTGGAACTTTAAACTGCTTTTTCTCCAAAACTTTTTTCAAATTTTTTCGTGTTTAAATTGCTCCTTGCAGAGCAGTTCTTAACCAATTGTCTTGTAAACTTACACAGTTATTCCTTAATAGGTTATGTTAAGATTCAAAGGTGGATTTCAAGAAAAAGGAAAAAAAGACCTAATTTTCAATAATCATAAAATATAAAACTGAAATTTTTTGTGAAAAATTAAGTAACCCAAATTAAATAATTAATATGTATCATCATAATTTAAAAAAGCCTCTTTGGAATCCTTGCAAATATCAAGATGAACTTGTATTAAAAACACAATTACCTACAATGAAAACTATAATGTAAGGAGCTTTTTCACTAGATTACCATTTTTGTGAAAAATTTGAATGGGAAAATGAATTATCTGAAAAACTATTCAACATACTGGATTCAAATTTTGTGTTGTAATTAGGCTAAACCAACTTCAATAGTGTGCAAAGTTTTAGTGTGTATCTATTGAAGTGTAGATTTTGGTATTCCCACCAGACTCTCCCCTTAATGTGACCTAATTCATCACCAGTTTAGTGGACTTCTTGTATCACCCTGTGGCCCTATCCAAGAGGTAGTGCGTCTAAGACGGCAGTACTCCGTTAGTGGTGTTCGAGCCAATCCCAGAGTGAGGCAGTCTTGCGCCACCGACTGCAACTATAACCTCCAAGTTAATGCATTGCAGAGACCATCAAACTATCTCCTCTCAAGCATATGTCAATGAAGGAAGCTCGGCCGTGAAACTAGACTATCCTGTAAGACACAGGCTATAAGGAAACAAATTATCATTAAAAGTCAGAGTACACAAAGTTTATCTTCTGAAGTATAATGAATACCAGACATTATCTCTTGGAAACATAATTATTTCGCTTGATGATGGAATAGCTGTCTCCATAGCCCATTAAAAGACTTCCATAACTAGGAATTAGTAGAAGAAAATGTGAGAGTTCTTGTGCATTCATCACATTATGGAATATTGGAATATAGAGATCTATAAACGATATTTTTACGCTTTTCTGAACACCTTTAAAAATTAATCAGTGGACAAAATAGCAAACTAATTTTGATTGCAATTTTAAATTAAATTGAAACTGCTGTAGCAACATTTTTCTTACCATAGCCGTTAGCGTGTATTAAATTTTAATGTAGACCAACTAGGCTACCATTCAAACAATGTACATTATTTCAAATTAATGCTTTTACGTATTAAAAAAACACATTCGGTTTCAAAATACACACATGTTCACCAACAATCTTTTATTTCTTATTTTATAATTTTTTCTTTACAGTTTTCTGAAATAATTATTTATTATAAAAGGTACTGTACTTAAACACGTTTTACCTCTTATTATTATTACCTCTTAGTTTATAAAGTTGTCCAAAATTTAGAAAAGGTTTCGTTGTATGTGTGTCCTCCTCTCTCTCACCTTGCTGTTAGTATCCAGAGCGGAGTGCCGTCCTCGAAGCAGCCAAGATTCCACGTACTTTGAAGGGTCAAAACGAGTGAGTGGTGGGTCATTCAGCTTCAGTGAGGAGACTCTTTGTGTTAACAAAGACACAAAGAGGTTTCGGTACGGCGTACCGGTGCGTACCGTCACAAATCTAGCCCTGCCTATTCAACTTAGTCACCAGTCTTGTCTATGCACTTGTTCTAAAGGTTCTTCTTTTCCTCCTCCTCTTTAGCATTTATCCTACTGAATTGCTGGGCCTGCTGTTGTGCACTTTCCTTTCCACTTAATGCGGTCCTGTGCATCTTCAGGAGTGACTTCCGCCACATCATATCCACCCGCACAGTGTTTAGTCAGCATTTCTTTGGTCGTCTTCATGGACTGGGGCCTTCAGGACTAAAGTCGCGTGGCGGCTTCTGTGGCATAGTTGGTAGCATGCTTAGCTTCTATACCCATGATCGCGGGTTCAAACCCGGCGAAGTCATAGGATTTTAGAGAGCGTTAAAAATCCCTAAGTATGCCTTCCTTCTGATGAGAACTAAAGCCGGTGGTCCCATGTCATAGATTTATGGCATAAAAAGAACCTTCCACTAACTACACTTCTGGAAGCTAAAATTTGTAGGTTAGTTGGATTACTCTTTATTATTTCCAACGTTCACCGCCAGATGGTGACTGCGATGGCATTTTGTAGCCACGCCCGCAGCTAGGTGTCGTGGACGGTAGCATTTGGTAGCAAAAGTAGGAACTACTTGAAAAAATTAATCGTCTGCAGTCCTTCTACCTGAATCACAGATAAAACACACTAATACAGTCATCACAATTAACACCGGTTATCGGACAAATTCTACACGCACCCCAAGTACACGGGGCTACATGACCACGTTGTCATAGCCCCTAAACTAAGGAACCAACCAACCGCCCTTCTTGCAAATGAAGATCCGTTTTGTAGCATGTGGCTAGGCCATAGCAAACGATTCTCGCACATTTTCTCAGGGATTCGAGCCACACCAAATACGTCCGATCAACCTCTTTCTGATATGAGCCAGTCTAGTGAGTCCCACGGGCTACAGTCGTTGTTCGTGTGCTTTTGGGACTAGGCAATACAGTGCCACTGGTCTAATGATGGTGCTATAATAGTATATTATGCAACGAGCCTATAATGGCAATAATTATAATTCCTTTTCCTAATGTCCTCTGTTTATACGCTCGTTTTATAATTTCCATACGAGTGTCTTAATTACCATTATAGGCGAGTTGCATACGACTATTTATGTTCGACGATAATTATTATAACTATTTTATGTTCGAACATAAATATTCATAAATATCTGTCGAAATTTTGCCAGTTTTAAGTAATCAACAGAGCGCATGGGACGCACAGAATATCTTGTATTTGACCATGGCCTCCTGGACTGTCCCACTATGACACTAGGCCAGGCAGCGAAATTTAAATGAGAAGGCCTTGGAACTTAGCGCTGATGCGTTGCTATCCTCACCTAATTGGTCAAACAACTGTTTCTTGAGCTGGGATTGGTGGGAGAAACTGTTTCATAATGAAAAACAAGATGTTCAGCAAAGAACATATAGCCTACTTTCTCCCAAATGTATGGGTATATTTATAACTCTTTGTCCTCATCCCTAGAACCACCTCTACCACCATGTATTGTTTGTTTTCTTTTATATTGAAAATTAGCCAGTAAGTGTCAAAATCAATATTATATACTTTATGATGATTGAATAACAAAACTACTAACTTATTGTAATGCATTCACGTCCGTTAATCTCTATATTAAGCCAGCCTGCAAAGTTAAGAATCTTTCGTTTAGGGTACCTTCCCCTTTAAAAATCCGCGCCGATCACAGTAGGTTGGTGTTGAGACCTAGCAGTGAATTAATATTTATCTTGTACGCCTCTGGATGTTCAACGAGCAGGCAGTTTAAAGTAGCCAGGAGGGAGGCGATCCAGTTGGCAGTGTTTAAAGTTAATCGGAGCGCGATCGTGGCTAATAGTTGAACTACCAGTATTACAAAATTGCCATACTTCAGGAGGCCAGGTATTTACACAGCGGTATGTTTGGAACAATATTACCCACATAACCCACAAGAGGACAGCACCGTACAGAGACATTAAGAAGGCTGTGGTTGATAACAACGTGTATCTAGTTCTTCTATTCTCCTTTTCCTAATGTCCTCTGTTTATGTGCAATGCTGGGACTGTGATTTTATAAATAAACGAGTGTATACATTAGCCTCCCCTTTGAGCTAAATGACATTTTATTCAGTATCTGTGGAAAGAGCTTGTGCACATCATTTGTAAAAGAATTCAAGAAAAAAAAGTTAACTGTAGCAGTATTCGATCCACAGTCAACTGCGTGACAGACTAACACGCTAGCCCAGAGCTAACCATATCCTTAACAACATGGCGATTTTAACTGATATATTAGATACAACCTGTTGGCAAATAATGACTTGAAATAAACTATTTCTTCACTGCAGTACATCTTCATTATAGATCATTTCATACAAAGTTTATATTATTGTATCAGTAGGGTATATCACATACAACATACTAAAACTACTGAAATATAAGACAGGCTCATGAGGACAGCTGCCATCTTGTCGTGTGGCAGATACGGCTCAGCTCTTTTAAGCCATTCATACAGAATACTATTATAATATTAAATTATAATAAATAACGGATCACGATCTTCAGGATAGCTTAAACCACCCTAGGCTTGATAATCTGAATTGGTGGGTCTAAATCTATTGATTATAATGGTTGCATAATTCACACGGCCGCCATCCTGAAATGGCAAGGCCGATGATCTTGAAGTTTGAGTGAAAGACGCGTCCTATATAAAGGTGTGTTGTCACCAAATTTGGTAGAGATCGGATGATTAGTTTAGCCGTAATTTGAGTTTACGTTTTGAACGTTTGAGTGGCCGCCATTCAGTTTTGGTAAAGATGGCGGCGATATAAAGTATGACACTGAGGTGCCCTATGCTAGAGCTACCTCTGTACCAAATTTCGTTCGATTCGGTTTCACCGTGTTCGAATTGATAGGGGGGGACAGACATTCAGAGTACACACACTCACACACACACACACAGACTCACACATAAACACACACAGACAGACACACAATTTTTCGCCCTGTGTTGATCTCATAAGTCTACTTTCATTTTTTGCAAAAATCGAAAGTAGGCTAATAGTGTTATAATGAGCCTCATTATGATACAGTTTTCTGACACGTAATGTTTATATTTCGACACCGTCGAACACAAATGTACTTTCAGATATATTAACACGCTCCGATCGAAAAGGACTCCTGTGACTTGGCGCACTTCATCCAGGCGGCGTTGATTCTGTTCCGAACATCGAGAAACGTCTTACCATCGTATTGGATAAGTGATTCCAGATATTTCATTTGAGTTCTTTTAAGAATCTCAATGCCATCGATGTTAGTTGACCGATCACTTTGTACCCCACACTCTAGGTACTCAGTCTTCCTGACGTTAGGTCACAGGCCGCATCTGTCCAAGAATGTTTTCCAACGTTTTACTAGTTGTTGTTAATCTTGACGGGATTCACAGGTGACCATAATATCATCAGCATAGAGTCCAAGGGAGGGGTGCTGATGGTGTCGAGACAGAGGATGGACAGAAGAAGTGACAAAATCGATCCCTGATGATCGCCAATTTGGATGAGAAATGTTGCAGAGCGCCCATCGTTCCTGTTCCTTTCACGAAACCTCACTGATTTGGGGCAATGTGAACTATGTCGCGAAGGTGTGCGTCTAGGACATGCCTGAAGATCTTCATTGTATGACAAAGCAAACGAATAGGACGATAGCTGGAGCAGTCTCTGACATATCCTTGCCCTTTCCGGAGGGGAATCGTAACACTAGGTGGAGCACAGTCTTCATCAATAACCTTGTTAAATTAATATGTAGTAACGTAGCTGCTTGTGATTCAAGCAACTTCCACACCTCTGATGGAAGGAGCCTTTCCGTTTTCCATCTATAGAATTGTTCTGTAACTCATGGAAGAAATCTACGTCTAGTCTCTGAAGCAACTGGACGGTGTGTAACAACCGTAGTCATTTTTATGTACATCTCTTTGGCATTTGTTAATATTATTCTGTATACGTTTTGAGGTTATCTCCTGTCCTCCTCGAGAGATTTGGTGAGCGTATGTTTATTTGTGTAATATTTCAATCAAAGAAGAGGATGAGACCTCACATCAAATTAACTTCAAACAACTCAGGTTTATTGATCCAATTAAGATTGAAATACGGCAATTTAAATGATAATTGACTACATCCAATGTATTTAATGGTTGTCTTTCCACGAATGTTGTATCATAATCTAATACTATCAATTTGCAACAAGTCACAGGATGTACGATTATAAACTTCGGAATCTCTTTTCCATAATGATAACAGGATGCACTTTCTTTTGAGAATATTTTAACAAATGTTTAGTTGTTTTTATTTGCGAATAAACCATTGACTTTTGATATCTTTCAGAATAATAATGTTTCTATTCAATATTTCAATTTGATTTTATGTAAGAATATCCATTTATTTGTTAACAGTATATTTGAAATTAAATACAGCTTTAAGAATCGAAGTCTTAATTAGAATCGACGTTGCCTTAGTTAAGCTGAAGAAGACTCCATCGAAGGGTCGAAACACGTACTATAATATGATCCATGAATTGTATTGAGGGGCATAATTATTATTTAACCCTTTATAGGACAAAACTATTATTTGTTTGTATGTGTTTTTACATTTTAATTTATTTTAATTCCAATTAATGTACAGTGGTAAAGCCAGGGGGTTATGTATGCCTCCGAGTTTCTAACACTGAACAAAAAAATCCTCTCGGCACGCCGGAAGGCGGAGGTAGATTTCACCGGACAAACTAGAGGATAAGCGAAAATAGGCAGAATATGCAGGTTTTCGTAGAAGGCTCAGACCACATTTATTGCGATAAAGTAGTTTACAAATGGAGTTTAATTAACTTTGTTTGTCGTCTTTTTATGCATATTTTTGACATTTTATTGCGTTATGGGGACGGTAACCATTTTCGTCATTTGGGTTCCATTTTTAGGATATTTTCAATTTTGAAAAAAAAATAGGCTTATGAGATCACTTTTTGTCCGTGTGTGTGCCTCCTAATAAAATCTAAACGACTGGAGCGATTTCAACGAAACTCGGTAAGTTTATAGCACTATTCCGGGCGACCCCGACCGTGCCCTTCAAATTTTGTTGCGTCCCACCAATCCAACATGGCGGCTGTACGAAATATTTCACCAGCATTCAATATCTCCGCAACTATTCCCGATATCACCCTGGAATTTTTTGCGGTGATAAAGGGAACTACTAGAAGTTCACCTATGTAATTTTTGAAAATCTGGTAACTACAAAACCAACATGGCGACCACGCGAATTTGCGACGTTAAGTAGACGTTTCTCGCGATTTAACCAACCAAACAAACACAATAAAACTTGGTACAGTATATGTTTATACACATTGTAATGCACCGACATCGAACATCGTTCAATTGTTTACATAACCACAAGATGGCGGATATGCGAAATATTTCACCGGCATTCTATATCTCTGAAACTTTTGGCGGTATCACCTTGAAATTTTGTACGGAGATTAAGGGCACTATTGGAAATTCATCTGTAAGACTTTCAAAAACCGGTTAACTGCAAAACAAACATGGCGGCCAAGCGAATTTGAAAAATTTTAATAGACCTTTCTCGCGATTTTGTTGTTCCAAACGCAATGAAATCTGGTACATGAAATGTTTATACACATTGTAATGCAGTGGTATCCAATGTAGTTCAATTGTTTACATAACCTCAAGATGGCGGCTGTGCGAATTTTGGAATTAAGTTTTTATTTCTTGTGTTGTAATCATGCGATCGAAGTGAAAGTTTGAATAATGAACCTACCCAATAATTTTCCTCTAATGGTACATGACCCTATGGCCTATACATTTAACGATCCAACATGGTGACCATCTGAAATATTTAGACTGCTCTGAATATCTACGAATCTATTATAGCAATCAAACTGAATTCTTTAATGTTGATAGGGGCTATGAAGTTAAGTTCACCTATAGGACTTTAAATAATCTGGTAATCACAAATCCAACATGGCGGCGACGCGAAGTATAAATATTCAGATGGACGTTTCTCGCAATTTAACCACCCGAGTGCAGTGAAACTTGGTACAGTAAATCCTTATACGAATTTTAATCCACTGTCATCTAATTTATTTCAATTGTTTCCGTAATCTGTGCGAAATTTTAAAATCTCTTTGTTACTTCTTGCGTCCTAATCATGCGATTGAAGTTTGAATGCTACACGTACACAATAATCTTCATGTAACAGTACATAACTCTAGGACTTACATATATAAAATCCAACATGGCGACCATCCGAAATATTTAGTCGGTTCTCAATATCTACGAATCTATTACAGCAATCAAACTGAAATTTTGTATGTTGATAAAGGCAATTAACATAAGTAGGATATATTGTGCCCTTTTAGCAAGAAATATGCAAATCACAGTATGCCAGCATTGCTCATTTCGGGATTTCGGGGTTGTAGTATGTTCTCCCACTCTGTGACTTACACATTTTGGATTAAATAGAGGATACACTTGCAAAAATAACAACAAAATCAACTCCTATTTTAAAACCTTTAATTAACCAAAATTATGGCGCTACAAACAATAAAACAATTAAATTACTGACCAATAATCTTCTACTTGTTCCAAGTGAACAAGGAATAATATAAGAATTAAACCAATATTGTATTCAAACACATGGTTTCCTTTAAAACCAACAATTCATAATTATTTTTACTTCCATAAAGTATCTATCTTAAAGTTCCATATAACTACGAGCTCCTTTGGCTCGATATTTTCCAATAATAATGGTGTCATTCTTCTTGTACACCTCAAATACTATTTTTATATTTTTTTTATCATCAAACAAATGTATAATTACATTTAAAATACATGTTAATTCTTTACTTAAATATTTGGGCACTTCACATGTTTTCAGCATTTACCATCCCTCTCTAGTTTTTACAAATTCATCATAGTGATCGGGAAAATACTTGTGTACTCCAGAGTTATACAGATTACTTGACAAAGTCAAAAACTATGATTACTCCCGGAATCTAGTTACCTTCATTTAACTCGTGGAAATCCTACTTCCATACCACATTACAATAGGGATTGTTATTTATTTATTTGTCTTATAAGACCATTATCACATAAGAAAACTACGATCTGAACTTGCAAGCGGTAATTCCATCTACAAGGACCTCGGTTCAAAGCCCGGGTCATTAACAACTTTAAACACTCACGGTGTATTCCTTCCTTCTTACAGACGGCCTTCAACAACCCTCATGCTATGAAGGTCAGGCCGTTATACTCGAGCGAGATTTATGACCGGGAGGGTGGCTCCCTGTCTAGCCTACAGTTGGAGCTCTCCTCAATGCTTTTAAAACAAACCTTCCTTTCTCTTCAGTTCTATGGAGAGACCTGGCATTTAACTTCACTTATTTCCTTTCAACAATATTATTTGGCTCATAAACCACTTTCGTAACCTTGGCATTTATTAATTATAAAGGGTCCTCATTGATTGGGAAGAGTAATACACATTTTACGACGAATAATTAAGGGGCTTTAACAACAAGAGGATTCTCGGTTCGAATCTCTTAACATGCCTCGGGAACCATTTCCACATTTGAGGACTTATACAAAATGCGATTTAGGGTCAGCCGTAGCCTACATGACCTACGCTCAATAATACCATACATTTGCTCCCTTTTCAATATAAAGACACACATGGCCTCGTGATCTATGTCACTATTGGAGGACTTACAACATACCTCAATTCACTGCAATCAACTACCCTTCATAAGTAATTTACCAAGTACTTTTAACTTTTACGCGTTCCTAGCGTGACATTTTATTTTAATTGCGCTCCATTGCGCTATACTTTGTTTTTAAGCCTAGCGTCTTCCACAGAACCGATAAATTCTATATTAACGATTGATGCATATCTAAATTTTTATATTAATCTTTTCCTTTGACAATAATTGCTCTATTTTAATGACATGCATCAATATCATGTCTTGTACTTTTATTAAGGCTCCAACGCTCTTACTTTCATATCATTCAGTTTAATCTTTATTTATATTTCCTTTATATTATTATTATTATTATTAATAATACGCTTGCTTTTATAACATTCGTCAAATACACTGACATTTTATTCATACATTTCCTTTACAGGATTTATTCTTTCACATAATTATTTATAATTTCTCAAAATTCTATTTTTGTTCAGACCGCGTTCCTATTCTGTATTTAGCTATTTAGAAACATCCCTCTTACTCAAAAACTCCGGTGGATTTGTACACAATCATTTCCCCGACACCAAAACATAATGAAAATCTTTACTCACATGTTTAAGGTCGTTTCTTGACCCTTCTCCTCGTGCGATGCGTCATTTTTGGCCCACTTTTTTTTAACTTACTCCATCGTGTACAAATTCATTGCATGTACAGTCATATCTTGACACATATTTAACACGTATACATTTAACACTAATAACATTTTAAATACACTGGTGTATCCATTTAGAACACACAATAAAAACACTGAAAATATATTATTTTTAACACACAATCTTGATATATTTACACTTCACAAATTTTGATCACTAGGCCGCTATTTAAGCCTATCACACGTGACCTCTTGATCTCCCGTCTCCAAGGGTGAAATTTAGTAATGTCGGCTTCCTATCCTCTCTGAATGTGAAAGTCTCGACTCATCTACTTCCTCCCTGCAATAGCACTCCTTCGAATCCCGTTCTTGACGATCTGCTATTCCTCTGACACGAACGGCTCCCCTTTTAGATCCTATTTATTTGATCTTATCGAAAGTCTGTTCTGTTTACGGTCCCCTCGATAATTTATCGGTGACCTACGGATTTTTAGCTACTAATACTTCTTGCGTCTTAGTGCTTTTGAATAGTTCATCTGCTTTCTTGAAACGATGTCTATAGTTTCCTGTCTTCTCCTTTGCTTATTCGGTTCTCGCACTTCTAATCTTCTAGAATACTTACGAACCTTATTTTCTCTGTCCCTGCTCGGGTTCTTTAAATTAGATAAACTGTTTATCTTGCTGTTACGGTACTTCCGTACGTTATGATACTTTTGGTCGTTTACTTAAAGACCTATCGCCCTGAGTCCTAAGTTCGCAGCCTGCTCTGACTGTATTTTATGAACTTTTCACTGTAAACTTTTATACTGTCGGACCTAAATCCTGTAACTAGGATTTTCCTAATTTTTCTACACGGCGATACTGTACTTTTACTTCTTTACAACTCCTTACGGAGGCACGTAAATTATTGATAGCGCGACGCCCGTGGCTGTCGGATATTTTCTATGCGATGTGATACAGCGTTTTCCCCTCAAGGAAAGCTGGTATACTGTCTTCGGTGTGTTTCAGCGTGACGCCCCCTGGGCTATCGGAATTCGATGTCTGATGAAGCAGAGTGACGCCCCCTCTCGGGCTGTCGGAATGACTGCATGTACTGATACAGCGTGACGCGCCCTCAGGCCGTTTGATAACTGCATGTTTGGTCTGGCTCTGCCAGGAGCTTTATACTCTTTAGTCACAAAAAGATAAAACTCTAGTCCTTTTCGTGACCAACTTTTGAACTAATTGCCGTACAATTATAAAAATTATATCTTCAGAAAGCTCGTCTTCTCAACGTCAAATGATCTCATTGCGCATAAGAATCGATCGTGCATTCTGGAGATATTAATTAATTTGTAGTCTTCAGCTGCGTGGGTGTTGCTGTTCATTTTTATAATTCCCCACTCCTCTGGTATCAGTGAATCCCCGATGACGTATACTGCGTTTGCAGTTTTTTTGTGCAATTATTACAAGGTTTTTCTTTACACAAAAATCTCTAATCCGAAATGATTCACAGTCCAGTGATTATTTACTTATTTTTATTCCTGCAACTGGGTTAAATGTAATTATTCTTCTTCTAGCACATCGGCGGTGTTGCCGTTTTCCTGCAAGCTAAGCGGGATTTCCGAGTCACGCTTCTCTGTCTCACAGTAAAAATTTTCCACTCGTTCTATTAATATCCATGACTGGCTCCTTCTGAATGTCAAGAGGCATGATCTCATCTCCTGAACACCTGGTCCTCGCCACTTGCACAACGTTAGGCTAGAATCCTGGCTTGAAATGTCTCTATGTTACATTAGAAACTGTATGTTTCTTTTATTTCTTCCCCAAATACATGGATTCGATCCCATTTGAGCCAATGGTACATGGGTTCAATATGAAAATATGCTGTATAGTTCTTCACGGAACTACTTGTTATACTTGTGGTCACACTCTCCTTATGCAAGATTACGACACTGATGTGTAACTATCTAACGGTATGTTACTTCTTCACCCAAAATATTATCCCCCGCATAGATGTTGGTTGTTTCCTCAGTTTAGGGGCTGCGACAACGCGGTCATGTAACCCCGAGTACTTTGGATGTGTGTAGAATCTGTCTGACAAACGGTGTCTGATGGCTGTATTAGTCTGTAATTCAGGTAAGGACTGTAGACGGTCACTTTCAAGTAGTAGTTCCTAATTTTGCTACCATATAATACCGTCAACGACACCTAGCAGTGAACTTTCCTACTAGATGCCACCGCAACCAGCTACTCGCAACGAACGTTGGATCATCCCCTCCAAAGGAATGACACTGAGGGATTTTTAGCGACGACTTCGGCTGGCTTTGAACCCACGACCTTGGGCATAGAGGTTCAGCATGCTACCAGTTACGTCACCGAGGCCGCTTCCTATAGAGTCAGATGGGAAACTGAATGTGATCTCGTACAATGGCGTTGTCATAGCAACGTCTGATGGCTCATCCCTCATCAATTTAGTAGCGTTGTCAAGGCAACCTCTGATGGCTCTTTGCATTTACTTCTAATTCCAACATAATTTTGCTCATCCATTGGCGTAATGGTGTGTCATATCAAAAATTCTTTCAGACAAAAGTTTTAGGTAATTATTAGGGGAATATTGTCCATGTTGTAGAGTTTTGATATTTACCTATTAAGAGAGATGTGATTAATGTTTCCCGAAAACCCACTTTTTCCCACCCCTTTGGTCAATGGTTGGTGCTATAGAAAACTCTTCAAACATACATTTTTGGGCCTTATCCGACACATAGTATGAACTTTGAATGGATTCGATATTTCAAATATTAAGAGAATTACAGCAATATTTCACGTTTTCGAAAAAGGCCTCCCATTTTTACCCCCTTCGACCGATTGTGCCCATTAACGAACATGACCGACATCTTATAGGGATACATATTATGTAAAAATGAAAGGGATTGGTGCAAACTTGCGGTAGTTATCGTGTCCACAAGTAAGTGATATATATACATAAATTATAAATAAACCTTTGAACTGACGATGGTTTTGGGGTCTCGGGGATGTGAAACGCGAAGATATGTCGAAATTTTAATGATGTCGAAACTTGGTACCCATTGCAATAGTTAGCTTTCTAATGAAATCTACCTAAAATAGGGAAAAGCAACGAATCTCCGGTAAAAGGTCTGAGTGTAATATTCTACATGGCCTATGTTGTAAACAATAACACATTACATCTTTTTTGTCTCTTGCTATTTCATCATACGACCAGCAATAAGGGATTTATTAATGATTTTGTACTTTTTGGCCGAAATTTTCTAAGTACCAGAAATAACTTAAAAGTTGATTCGAATGAAATTTCAAAAAATTGATTTTTTAATACTTTTATTATATTTTTTACGTCTTGTAGGGTCGGAACCAACATGATATTTTGATAGATGTTTTCGTCACATGCATTTTTGGTTTTAGGTGATAGAATTATTTTCCACTAGGACCCATGCTTATCTATATACCTTTGTTCATTGGTTTCTTTCCAGTATGATCTGATTATGTATTGTAATATTTATAGAGGGGTTTTGTGGTGTCGGAAACAATACGTGATTTTGAGTCTAATTTTTTACTCTTTGGGCCGTCTGTATAATGTGAGTTAGTGTCTTTGCAGGCCCATTTCAGAAGGTATAATATATAATATTTTCCGCGGTGTGCTTTAATTCTGACGACGGCTTTTATTTTTCGTCAATTGAACATTTCCGTTGGCCAGTACTTGACTGCTCTTAGCACATCACTCATAAATTTAGAAGTGTTGTCAGGGTAACCTCTGATGACACTTGGCATTTTCTTCTAATTCCGAAATCATTTTTCTCATCCCTTCGCGTAATGGTGGGATATATCAAAATTCTTTCAGACAAAAGTTTTAGTTAATCATTAGGGGAATATTGTCCATTTTGTAGGGTTTTGATATTGTACCTATTAAGAGAGATGTGATTAATGTTTCCCGAAAAACCCACTTTTTCCCACTCCTTTGGTCAATGGTTGGTGCTATCAAAAACTCATCAAATATAATTTTTGGGACTTATCCGACACATAGTATGAACTTTGAATGGATTCGATATTTCAAATATTAAGAGAGTTATAGCGATATTTCACTTTTTCGAAAAAAAGCCCCCCATTTTCACCCCCTTCGACCGATTGTGCCCATTAATGAACTTGACCGAGATTTTATAGGCATACATAGTATGTAAAAAAATAAAGTGATTGGTGCAAAATTGCGGTAGTTATCGTGTCCACAAGAAAGTGATATACATATATATATATATATATATATATATATATATACATAAATTATATATAAACTTTTGAACTGACGATGGTTTTGGGGTCTCGGGGATGTGAAACGCGAAGATATGTCGAAATTTTCCGGAAGTCGAAACATGGTACCCATTGCAATAGTTAGCATCCTAATGAAATCTACCTTAAAGGGGAGCTGAAGGAACTTAAGATAAAGGAAAGGGGGATCCTGAGGAAAATTCTCGGACCACGGAAAGATGATGACGGAACAAGGAAAAGGAGGAAAAACGAAGATCTGTATTTGCAGACCGAAACCATTGTGGTCACAATGCGTTAAAAAAAGCTAAAATTTCACGGGCGTTTGATGAGAATGGACGGGAACCGGCTGACAAAGAACATTTTTAAATACATCACATGGTTGAAAGCTACTACAAAATAGGTAGAAGAGGTCAAAAGAGACGCCATTGAAGTTGGACTAACTGAACTTGTCATTCATGATAGGAAAACGTTTGGAAGACGAGTTGACAATATCAAAATGTTCAAAGAAAAACCACCACAACACAGGCCAAATTTGTTAATAACACAGGAGCAGAGAAAGATTAGAAGTGAAAGAATGAAGAGGTTCTGGGAAGAAAACAAGAAAAAACTGACCAGAAAGCCTTAGTTTACATGCGGTCTACAGTGGGCCAAAGTCGGAAACAAAAAAAAGTTAATAATGTGGGAGCCAGATGAGGGTCAAGAAGGCCGAGTATGGGATCTAGCGGGCGCAGGAGTAAGCTCAGCGCCATTGTCTGAGAATAAAAAGAAGAGAAGCAGTATTCCGAGTTCCGACGAGCCGCGAAACACATCCCCTTAATTCTTTACTGTATTTTAATCAGTTTCATTGTTTTTAATAAGTAATTCAGTTCTATATTCGATGCTTGTGAGTGTCATGATCTGGAAACCGTTTCCCACAAATGGGGGCTCGTCCGGGATGGACTGAAACAACGAGTACGACGCAATCCGCGACACGAAGTACGACGCAAAATACGACGCTATTTTTGACGATTCAGTGGACGGCTAATCATATTTGTTGCTGTTGCCTACGACGCTGACGACGAGACGACGTGCAGTTTTGTGAGCCCACGACGTGCGAATCTACGACGAGGATTCATAGTTAAGCACAATTTGTTATGCAGTTTCAGCGACAATTAGTGGTGCCGTGACGACGACGACGAGGGTCGGAATTTAAACGACGACAGAGGATTGTGGATGTGGTAAGAGGATAGCGACTCGTCAGAGAGAAACGACGGGAAGCGGTATTCAACGATATCACCTACAAATATCACCGGTTTGGTGAATGAGGTTAAACAGATTTGATAGCGAGGTTTTGAGGAAGCGATATTGACGGAAATCTACTTGATAGACGTGAGTAAACAAATAAGATGACTACACTCGGTGCAATAGAGAAAATAAATAAGAACATAAGTGATGCCCCGGTCAAAGCAATCAAAGTTTTACATAACCTCATTTTCGAGCATATACCAGACGACAGGAAGAATCGAAAGCGACTGCGAGAGTTTCCTGGATTCGATTTTGACGAAAATTCCATTGAAGAGGAAGCTAAGAAGAAATTTATCGAAGAAACATTTTCCAAGGCTGATCTGTTGCGTGTTTCTGAGATTCTTAATACCGAGATCGGGTCAAAGGAGGTAATGATTAACACCATTTGTTATTACTTGAGAAAATTGGATGAACTCGCAACTAATATAGACGATGATGACGAAGATGAAGAAGACGAAGAAGACGAAGAGAGCGAAGAGGAAGACCAGCACAGAAGGTATAGAGAACAACATAAGTTTTCATTGTCGTTCCGCGACGTAGAGGGCGCTATGAAAACATTTAACGGTAAGGATGGTTACCCAGTGAAGAAATGGATCGCAGATTTTGAGGAGACGTCAATCTTGATGGGATGGAGTGAGCTGCAAAAGTTTATTTTCGCAAAGAAATCACTCGATGGTTTAGCTAAGCTTTATATTCAAGGTGAGAAAGGAATGACGTCCTGGACTGCACTGAAGAAGGCCCTGAAAGAGGAGTTTGACGTGGCGGCAAGCAGTGCAGAAATTCACAAGTTGTTAACCCAGCGACGAAAAAAGCGCGACGAATGTCTACAGGAGTACTTTCTTGTGATGAAGGAAATCGCCAGTAGAGGTGATGTTGAGCAAGTTTCTCTGTGTCAGTACGTGATTGATGGGATCGAGGACGATTCAGGATCGAAACTTCTTCTCTATGGAGCAAAAAATTCCAAGGATTTCAAGGAGAAAATGAGAAGTTATGAGATGGCGGTGAAGTCTTTGCCAAAGAAAAGCACAAAATATAATAACAGTAATTTTCAAGGAAGTGCCAAGAGTGCCAACGAGAAGGACGGAAAGTGGTGGGGCAGTACAAAGAAGAAAGAGGCGAGTAGTGGAGATAGATGTTATAATTGCGGTGGATCTGGTCATAGTTTAAAGGAATGTGAGCACAAGGATAAAGGCAAGAGATGTTTCAACTGCAACGAGTTTGGCCACATTTCATCCGAGTGCAAAAAAGAGAGGAAGAAAGATAAGAGGAATAATCAAGGTATCAATCTTATTGATGAAAAGAAAAGCTGCCTCAAGTTCAAAGAGGTTAGTTTGGGTCAGCAGAAACTTCAGGCACTTATCGACTGTGGCAGTCCTTATAACCTACTGCGACAAAACATCCATAAGACCATGGGTTCCCCAGGATTGAAGAGCACGGATCTTGTTTTGAAAGGATTCGGTAATGGTTTTGTTGCTCCTCAAGGTTACTTCACAACAGTCGTTGAGGTAGACGAGCTGGAGTTCCAAACCAACGTCTATGTTGTTTCAGATGATACTATGGAGTGGGGCATGGTGATTGATAACGATCTATTGGATCAGGGTGAGGTCATCCTGAGCAAGCAAGGAGTTACCATCAAGAAACTAGAGGTCCCAATGATGTTGATCAGGGTAGCCGACGAACAGGAATTGGATATCGAGAACTGCGTTGATGAGGAAAAAAGGGAACAGATCCAGGATTTGGTAGCGAGATATGTACCAAAGAAGACGAAATCTACTGATGTCAAGATGAAGATCACATTGAAAGAAGAAAAACCGATATTTAGCAGGCCCAGACGAATGGCACCGCTTGAGAACGAGTTTGTCGATGAGCAAGTCGAGGCGTGGCTGGAGGAAGATATCATAGAACCGAGTCAATCAGAATATACATGCCAAGGGGTGGTAGTCAAAAAGAAAAATGGAATTCCGTTCAAGATTGTGACTGACTGTATGGCATTCCAAAAGTCAATGCACAAAAGGGACCTGGTCCCACGAGTAGCTACATGGGCTATGGCCTTGGAGGAGTTTGACTATACCATCGAACACCGAACTGCAACCAGGATGAAACATGTCGATGCCCTGAGCCGATGTCCAGCAGTGATGTTTGGAATCCCTGATGGCCTTGCAGCGAGGATCAAAATCGCCCAGAGAAAAGACGAAGGATTGACAGCGATAAAAGCGACACAGGAGAAAGGGCCTTACGAAAACTTCATCGTCAGAGATGGACTGCTATTTAAATTTGTTGACGGGCGAGAGACGTTGGTGGTCCCACGGGCAATGCACCATGAAATCATCAGAGATGCACATGAGAAGGGACACTACGCTGTTAAAAGGACTGAAGAAGACGTGAAGAAGGAATATTATATTCCAGACTTGGCCAACAAGGTGAAACGAGTCATAGCCAACTGTGTGAAGTGTCTGGTGGTTAACAGGAAGACAGGCAAGAAAGAAGGTTGGTTACATCCGATGTTCAAGGAGAGTGTGCCTTTGCACACCTACCACATGGATCACATTGGACCACTTAAGTCTACACACAAGGGATATGAACACATCTTCTGTGTGATAGACGCCTTCACGAAGTTCACCTGGCTGTATCCTGTGAAAACTACCAAATCGGCAGAGACGATTGAAAAGATGGAGTTTCCGAGGACGAACTTTGGAAACCCAGTTCAAGTGATCACCGACAGGGGGCCATCGTACACCTCCCATGAGTTCCAGGACTACTGTAAATCGCAGAGTATCAAGCACGTCTTGATCACAGCTGGACTGCCAAGAGCCAATGGTCAAATCGAGAGAGTCAACTCAACAGTGACCAAGATCATCGCTAAACTTATCATTGACGATCCAACAAAATGTTACAAGGTTGTACCATCCGTCCAACGAGCTATCAACTCTACGTTCCAGAGGAGCATCGGAATGTCACCTTTCGAGCTGCTGACAGGAGTCAGAATGCACAACCAAAATGATGTACGTATAGTGCAACTCATCGAAGAGGAGCTGATCGATTCGTTCAACGAAGAACGTGATCAGATGAGAGAAGATGTAAAAAAGCAGATAGAAAAAGTACAATCTGAAAAACGTGCTGAATTCAACCGACGACGTAAGGAGCCTAAGAAGTATCAGGTCGACGACCTGATTGCCATCAAACGCACTCAAATCGGCCCACATCTGAAACTAAAAACCAAAAGTCTAGGACCTTATCGAGTGACTCGAGTCAAACTCAACGACACATATGACGTCAGCAGAGAAGGAGACCATGCTGGACCAAGAATCACATCGTCCTGTGCGGAGTTCATGAGGCCCTGGCCGGGCGGATTTTCTTCATCCGGGTCGGATGAGGATCAGAACGGCCGAGTGTGGGAGCCGGATGAGGATCAAGAAGGCCGAGTATGGGATCTAGCGGGCGCAGGAGTAAGCTCAGCGCCATTGTCTGAGAATAAAAAGAAGAGAAGCAGTATTCTGAGTTCCGACGAGCCGCGAAACACACCCCCTTAATTCTTTACTGTATTTTAATCAGTTTCATTGCTTTTAATAAGTAATTCAGTTCTATATTCGATGCTTGTGAGTGTCATGATCTGGAAACCGTTTCCCACAATAATGTTCATTTTGTTTCTCTAATCTTAATGTATATTTAGTTTTCAATTTATGTTCTTATAGATTCATTTAAATAGTTTTATTGAAGTAATTAGCTAATTTCGAATTGATTTTTAGAATTATTTTCATATTTTGTTATAGTTATGTTCATTATTTTAATTTTCATATTTCTTTAATTATTGTAATTTAATTTTTATGATTTTTTCTATATTTATATTTTATTTTTACATTTTAATTGTTAATGTTTTTAGTTTTATATTTTTAATGTTTTCCAACACTTTCCGTTAAGTAGATACGTAGGTATATTTGATTTTTTAGAAATACTAGCTCTTCGGCATGAAAATTCTCCGAAATATGGCTTAAAGTTTCAACTATCAGCATCTTTGAAAGCATACATGTTCCTTATGACAGGTGGTTAATATAAAGACCATTATCCCATAAGAGGAAGGTAATAGGGTGATAGAATATTGTTGTTTCCGCCCAATGTACTTGGGCATACATGGGTTGACCGACTGAAGATCAAATATTGTGACTGATAACAATTTATTCTATTATTTAAACTAGTTTCCATGATGGTTCCGTATTGACGTACTAAATAGTTTTTAACAACAAATTATATATCCGCCTTAGTCAATACATAAACACCATATTAAGTCAAATAGCCATTTGTTATTTTGAGTGCTACGCTATTTTATATCTTTCTTCCGATATTTGTCTTGGCTGATGATGGGGATAAAAGCTATTAATCCCTGAAACATGTACCAGGGGCAAATGTAATTTTTTTTTCTTTTCGTTTATGCATTGACTAAGGCGGATATATAATTTGTTGTTAAAAACTATAACAATTTATTGAAGTAAGTGTGAATCAGTTGTGTGCGGCGCTATAAATCATCAAAGATTTTGTGGCAAGAGAAAGGATATCAACACCGGGTGATTACGCCTACCCCCAGGACAGCGAGAACCAATATTCTGTGAAGATTAAGATCTTTACAAGAAATAATCCTCTCACTGCGTGATTGATTGCTGCCCTGTAAAAAAGGGACAGGTCTTTTCACCCCATGACATGTTGTATCGACAGGAATCCAACGGCAATTTGTTCACGCGTGTCACATTGCAAGGGAAGCTGTCCATTTTTGTTTCCTATGGAGCTAAGAACACTCTGCACTTCGCTCTTGTATACTGGACCACTTGTCATAATGATGCGTTTCCTTGCAATGGAACTAAGAACAATCTCACTTCATTCTTGTGTACTGGATCACTAATGAAGTGATTCCTTGCTATGGAGGTAAGAACAATCTCTACTTCGCTCTGGTTTAGTGGACCACTTGTCATAATGATGCGTTTCCTTGCAATGGAACTAAGAACAATCTCCACTTCACTCTTGTGTACTGGATCACTAAGAAGTGATTCCTTGCTATGGAGCTAAGAATAATCTCCACTTCGCGCTTGTATACAGGACCACTTGTCATAATGATGCGTTTCCTAACTATGGTATTATTGGCATTGACAGGCCTCAAAGCAGCGGTTTCACTGTCCGGGGTATTTCTTATTTTGTTCTATTTTTCCCGTCTTCTTACATGTAGCAGTTACAATGATTAAACATGTTGGTGAACTGGTGCGAGTCACTTGAAATGTACATCAGTGACTTGATATATTCGAAATGGCGGAAGGCCATGAAAATCAGCAACTCGGTTTGTACTTGTGCAATTACTACGAAATTTAATAAATAGGGAGTGTGGTAGGCTACAAGTCAGCTCCTTAATATAAATCGATGTTATTAGTTTACAAATATGATGAACCAATTGACCTCATCGCAAGAAAATATTTCTCAACTCTCTTACGCCTTCATACCGCTTCGTTTGTTACTCAACCCTTCCCTTTAATCTCAATTAATCTTCCGTAACCCACATTTCAAATGCTTCTATTCTGCTCTTTTCTGTTTCAACGGACTATGTTTCACTGCGAAACAGCATAATCTGTAATCAAATGTTAGTTCTCTGATGGAGAGCTTTCCTCGCCTGTACTGACCCATCTTGGATATTGGCCTTGCTTCGCCCGAACTCTCAATTTTTCTTGCAAGCTTGGAGTGGATTTCTCCTATCTTGTTTAACATTTTACCTGGCAATTCACTCTCAACAGATTTTGTCCGGATGAATTCTATTATTTCGTTGTACTTTATGTCATGAATTATTTCTTTCTTCAAACTGTACGTACCTAAATTCCTCTAGTGTCATGTTCACCTCGTAGCATAGTAATTAGCATTCTGCGCTGTCACCGCAGATACTCGAGTTATATTACTCTCTCTGCCAAGAAATTTCAATGTGGTTTGAGGGCGGGAACAACATACACACAGCCTCGTGAGGAAGAGATGGGACTGGTTTCTACCTCAGCAATCCTAGAAATAATTTTCCGTGGTTTCCTACTTATATTCCAGGCAAAACGCTGAGGTGCTGCCTTAACTAAGGCCACGGCCGACTCCTACCCATACTTACAAATTCTTCTTCTTCTTCTGCTTCTTCTTCTTCTTCTTCCTTTCTTCATTTACCGTTTCTAGTTCCCTGGGTCGGGTTGCGAATCAAGGACCTCCACAGTTGTCTATCCCTCCACCATTCATTTCCTTCTTTCAATACTTCTTTTTCTATTACTCCTCTTTTCTCTATACTTTCCTTCACCGTATCTATCCACCTCTTTCTGGGCCTTCCTCGTGGTCTTCTTCCTGGTATTTTCTCCATAAATATTCTTTTTGGTACTCTATATTCTTCCATTCTCGTCATATCTCCGTACCACTTCATTTCTGATTTTATCCCTCCGTGTCTTCCCAATTATTCCTCTAAGGAACTTCATCTCGGCTGCTTGGATTCGGCTTTCATCGCGTTTTCTTGTGGTCCAAGTACCTGCTGCAAATGTCAAACTTGGTGTGTAATACATTGAGAATAGAACTTTCTTGCATTTCTCTGGGACTTCCTGGTTCCAAACTAAACTTCTCACACACTGTAGCTTGTTGGATTCTCATTGAAAAAAATCCACTGCCTGCTTCCAGTCTCCGACCGGGTCAGGAATGGAATGAATGAAGCCCCTATCTAGCGGCGAGGATATGGACTGTGCCGGCTGCCGAGGTCTGACGCACTCCTCTGGGGCAATGATTAAATGAATGACAGATGAAATGAAATGATAGTGGAGAGTGTTGCTGGAATGAAATTTTGACAGGGAAAACCGGAGTACCCGGAGAAAAACCTGTCTGCCTCCGTTTTGTCCAGCACAGATCTCACATAGAGTGACCGGGATTTGAACCATGGACCCAGCGGTGAGAGGCCGGCGTGCTGCCGCCTAAGCCACGGAGGCTCCTGTTGGATTCTCATTACAATTTCTTCATTTATTGTACCATCTTCTGTGAGTATGCTCTCCAAATACTTAAAGCTTTTTACCATTTCCAATGGATTTCCATTAACTTCAATGAGTGAAAGTGAAACTTACAAATACACACCAGTAAATCCAAGGACACAGGCTCTCGGACGGATCGAGCACACACGGGCTACGTTTTCGTTCAATGAATCAACAACAACCTCTGAGGTGATGAAATACAATAGTTGTAATCATATCATCCTTAACCTTGTCTCCTGTTCACATTCTCTCTACTTTCATCCATTGCTTGTTCAGTGTATAAACTGGATAAATTACAGGCTTGTCATATTTCTGTGGATGTCTGTCAATAATTGTTTCCCGATAACTCCACGTTTTTCATCCCCTTATCCAGCCATGAACTCTCTCCGTTGTATCAAGAAACCACACCAAGTTGTTTCTCAGACAGGCGTGAAATTGCTCTGCAGTCTCCTGAGGAGTCGCTCGTGAAATTGGACGTGAAATCTATGAACCAGTATTCTGGGTAGCGCAAAGAAATCAGATGTCGCCCTGGGACGTCTTGAGCAGCTACTTGTGCGCTGTATGATTCCTCAAACATCGTAGGTCACTGGACATTAATGTTCCATTATCCAGAATCACTCCGTAGAATTGGAAAGAGTACCCGCAATGATTGCGGGTTAGTTTCCCGGCCGAGGAAGGAAATCCGTGGCATTCCAAATCGTACGATTTTATCCCAATTGGTGATTTAAAGGCACCATTAATATCATCGCTGATATAGATCTTCCAAGATTTCCGGTTATAATAATAGGCGAGAGTCCAATTGGAACGGTGAAATAGATGAGTACATCGCCTAGATGGTTGAAGCCTGAAGTAAGGGTGCATCTATTGGCAGTTCATACTACTAGCATAGTTCTTGATAGATGATCTTAGCTATATTGTCATGTCGGCGTACATAGACCCTTTGCACAAGTACTGGGCATAGTATGAAATCGATCGTTCCAGATTTGTTTCGGCGGTTTCGACAAGAATCTGTTGATGATTCGCTTTGATGATGTACATTCTGAAGTTACGGGTTTCTAAGAAACTGTCCTGAATGTCCATCATAAATCCTTCTGTTTCAGGATGTAGGACACCTTTAGTCAAGTAGGTTTTATTTCCTTTTTCAGTTCTATTGTTAGACTGTTGTTATATAATTGATGTGTAACATCTTTCCATTCGGTTGCTGGATATTTTTGTGGGAGTGATTTTGAAAAATGGGACGGAAGAGGATCGGACGGAAGAGTGTAAGACACACTGCCAGCTGGATCCATGTGGAATATATATAACATACCGATTACTTCAAGGTTTGGAGGCGCCATTACAGATATTTCCGCAATAAATCATCTTCAAGTTGTCCTTCTTTGGTGTAAAAATATTCATTATATCATATTTGCTGAAAACAATTATCATTTATTAAGAGACTGTTTTTCAATCTCTGGATAAAAGTGATGGGCATCCACTCACCGAGTACCTTTGCTCAAAACTTTCATACTGAACGGTAAACGCTCATGCGAACTCTGGTGTCAACTGTTTGAAACACAAACCACATGTTAAAAGTCTTCTTAGCAGTATTTAAATGATGATATGCTTTAATTTTAAGCATTGTAAATAGTCGGCAAAGCCGGTATTATGTTTCTGCACAATGGCTATTCAGATATTAACCCACATTGCGGCTATGCAGTAATCAATGTAGTATGTATCGATGTTTTTATACGGGAACTGAGCTAGCCTTTCATAGACCACTATAGGAATTCCCTTTACTGTCAAGTAGGCGTATTCATAAATAAATTTAAAACTCAATTCCATGCAGGAACATTATCGAAAAAAGCAAAATATTAATGGAGCATTAAAAAATACTTCGATATTATTACCGGCACGTGAAAATGAGTACCTGTCTCGCACTCTAAATTTCTGGTGTTGTAATAGCTGCGTGGATAGCATCTTGGTCTACAAATCATGAAGTCTCAGGTTCGAACCCCAGTTCCGGCAATTATTTTTCTACCGGATTATCGATTTAAACGATATCTATCATAACATTATGCGACATTTTAACAGAATCTACATGAAATTACGATTTATCTAATTTTAATTACAATAGTTTGCACCAAGCAGGAGTTGGGAAATTTGATTGTATTGAACATTATTTCTAGTAGTCTATAGATATGCTAGAGACTATGGTTTCATTCCTCCTCTTAATTTACAATATAATATGTGATGTTTGTTCAAACAAGTGTGACAGTAGCATACCTCCAATTCAATCTATACATTCATCATAATACCAGTAAGAAAACGGAGCGTAAATTAACATTTTAATAATGTCCAAGCTGTGTAGTATACGAGTAGGATAACATGTCAGATGACTTCACATACATTCCATCTCAATTTCATAGTAGGATAACATGTCAGATGTTACACATCATATGCGACAACTGTAAGGCTCGTATCTTTATTATTATTATTATTATTATTATTATTATTATTATTATTATTATTATTCTTTAATTGTATCGGCCAACTAAGGACCACGTTATTTCAACTGGCTTCTCTGGGCTTTGATCTTTGCCCAGTGTTCCTTCATACGTTGCCGGTGTTGCTCTTTTCTTTCTTCCGTCCACATCTTTCCCGTCTTCAACTTCGTTTTTTCTTGAAAACCATGGTGGTGGTGTAGTTTCTTCCTGAGGGGATTGCGTTCTTGAATATCCCCACAGGTAATTTCCATCCCTTGCAGGTCACTTTCCACCTCTTCGAACCTGGCTGGCTTGGTCTTCTTATTTTTAAAATAGTTAAAGATCCGGTTCGTCAATCGTGTGGGTTTCATTCCAAGCAAGTGGCCATAGAATGCAATCCTCCTTTTCCTCATTACATCAGAGATCTTCTGGACATAAATATACAGCTCATTTTTATGCCGTCGTCTATATTCACCGTTGTCTTTAATCGGGCCAAGAATTTTCCTCAAGATCTTTCTTTCCTTGATCTCCAATTTTTCTACCAGGCCTTTCTTGTTCATGGTGAGGCATTCCGCTGCGTACAGAGCCTCTGGTCGTATGACAGTGCAATAATGCCTAAGTTTTGAGTTCAGGGATATTGACTTTTTGTTGTAAACGTCCTTGGTGAGTTGGTGCGCCATTTCCATTTTGTTCCTGCGCGAAGTGAAGGTTTCTTTCTCACATACGTTGGGTTCTACCCATTCGCCAAGATATTTAAACTTATCTGTCCGTTTGATTTCCCCCTGGTTTACTTTTAGCTCCCTTAGTGCTGGCTTGATGTTAGTTATGAAGTGTGTTTTCTCCAAAGAGATCTGAAGACCAACTTTTGTTGCCGGTACCTGCAGCTGGTTAATTTGTTTTGTGGCCATGTCTATAGAGTCGGAGAAAATTTCAAGGTCATCTGCAAAAGCTAGGCAATCAATAGAAAGGTTCATGTTCTTGTAACCCAGTCGTACTCCATTTTGGACCCCATCGTTCATTTCTTTGCGCCACTCGCGGATGACTTTTTCAAGTGCACAGTTGAAGAGCGGGGGTAAAAGCCCATCTCCCTGTATAACTCCTGTCTTAATTTCGAAAGAGTCTGAAATTTCTCCTCTGAACTTGACTCTGGAGGTCGTGTTAGCTTATGGTCTGTTGAATGATTGCCCTGGTTTTATTATCCAATCCAAATTCCTTTAGAATTTTAAATGAGAGCTATTCTATCAATCGAATCATAGGCCTTCTTGAAGTCGACGAAGGTTACCACAAATTTCTTGTTCCTTTGACTCAGATAGAAAAGGATGGATTTCAGATTCATAATTTGTTCGGCACATGAGCGCTCTTTCCTGAACCCTCCTTGGTACTCTCCTAATTGTGGATCAAGGTGTTGTTCTGCCCTAATCTGCAGAGCTTTTGAAATAATTTTGTAAGTTATCAGTAGGAGGGAAATGCTGCGGTAGTTGTTAACGTCCGTTTTGTCACCTATCTTATGCAGGGGATGAATCAAGGCAGAAGTCCAGTCTCGTGGAAATTTCTCAGTTTCCCAAATCTCCTTGATAATGTCAGTCAATTTATCAATCATCTTTTCACCAGCATACTTCCACAATTCGGCGATTATCGAGTCCTCACCTGGTGCCTTGTTGTTTTTAAGTGACTGTATAATCTGTTTGATTTCTTCTTTCGTTGGAGGGGATGAATCTGGGTGGACTTGTATGTTGTCTTCAAATGAGAAAGTGAAGTTTGCAGTCTCACAATTAAGGAGGGATTCAAAGTATTCCGCTAGAATCTGGCAATTTTATCTCTCACCGTCAGCTAGTCTCCCATTTGAGTCTTTGAACTGTAGACTCGGAGGATTGTATTTGATAAGATTGCGTTTGAAGGTTCTGTAGAAGTCCCTTGTGTTGTTCCTCTGAAAGTCTAGCTCAATTTGAGTTAGTTGGCTCTTGTTGTAGGCACGTTTTACATTGCGGATGATTTTTGCAGCGCGTTGTCTCTCGTTCACGAAGTTTTCCCAATTATCTTGGTTCTTTCCCGAGTTCCATTTCTGCCAGGCAAGTTGTCTTTGCTTTACCACTGAATCACAAGCATTATTCCACCACGCATGTTTCTTTGACTTCGTCAGTGGAACTGTCTCCTGTGCTGTTGTGACCAAGGCCTGTTGTAGTTCATCCCAGTTTTCGGGATTCCAAGATTCTAGTTTTTGAGTAAATTCAGGGCACAATCGTAGTTTTTCAGTATCAAATCGATTGATCTTTTTTAAGACGGCCTTTCTGGTGTTTCTCGGAATCAGTTTAACTTTGATTTTGGATAGATAGTGATCCGAATCTAGAT
This sequence comes from Meconema thalassinum, assembly GCA_946902985.2. Taxonomy (NCBI): domain Eukaryota; kingdom Metazoa; phylum Arthropoda; class Insecta; order Orthoptera; family Tettigoniidae; genus Meconema; species Meconema thalassinum. Next base: position 392,001,268 of record OX336393.1, on the reverse strand, counting down.
TGGCATTTCTTAGAACCTTTACATTCTGTATTTCTCTCTGAGCTTTACGTGCAATTGCGACGTGATCAATTTGAAATTCGCCGAGATTTGGATTCGGAGATGTCCAAGTCTTCTGTTTTCTGGGTAGGTGTTTGAACGCTGTGGATTTTATAACAAGATTGAAAGCCTTACATAGTTATTATTATTATTATAACTATTATTATTATTATAAGCGGCTTCGGTGGCGTAGTTGGTAGCAAGCTGAATTGCTGTGCCCAAGACAGCGAGTTCAAGAGTGTTAAAAATCCTTCAGTGTGCCTTCTTTCGGAGGGGAATTAAAGCCGGCGGTCCCATGTCATAGATTTATGGCATGTAAAAGATCCTTCCACAGACTAAACTTTTGTGAAGCTAAATTGTTAGGTTAGCTTTCGTCGTAACGCCCTATCAAAGTTCCAACGTTCACCTCTAGGTATCATTGATATCTGTTGGTGAAATTTGGAACTACTTGAAATTGAACGGAACTTGTAGCTCATCCTAAGGATGTCCGCTGGAAGCAGCTACAGAATCAGGCGGGCCAAACATGTCCTCGAACACTCCCGGCTCTAAAAGCTATACGATAAATATATAAATACAATTATTATTATTATTTTATATCGTTCTGCCCAACTGTGGAGCGCGATGGTTTTTCTTCTCCCAAATTCTCTTCATCTGGGCACTGAAAATTTTCCTCTGTTCTTTACTTTTTGGCCATGATTTCTTGGTCCTGGTTGTAATTTTCTCAGAGAAATTATGGTTGTTGATTGATGTTCTGAACTGGAGTAGATCTTGTAAAATTCTCTCCGTAATGCCAATGTCCTGGACGTGTATTATTATTAATAATACTATTATTTTGATTTGACTTTCCTCAAACAATGAGGTATTTTATAAGAACTCCAGTGAAGAAAAAGGTACAACTTGTCTCTTTCACTTAATCAGTCTTCATTGTGATAGAAACCTCTTCACTATATTGTGTCCATACGTACAAGGTCATTATCTAAGTGCGCCCCGATAAACACGGCAAGCTAAGCTGGCTTTGACTGGCGCAGATCGCGGGCATGCGTACATGGTTCAGCAGGTGGTGACGCGCACTTTTACACTTTTACCAAACAAGTTCAGTAATGTGTTATAATTCAGCAATTCTTCTAGGTTTTGTGCCGTGTCTTGTCAATATAAAGGGAGTTAGCGCGCAGTTCGTTACTCCAGTGGGGGTCCGGGCGGGGACCCCAAGAGCCCGCCGATGAGCCAGCTTGGTGTCCTTGCCGAAACCCCACACAAGATACGGTACAAAACCTAGAAGAATTGCTGAGTTATAATTCACCGGCCGTGAAAGCCAATATACCATCTTTTCAGTAATGTGTACTCACAGTGCTGAAAATGTCCTCCCTCTCTTGTAACACACACCTGACATCTTCTTTTGTTGCCTGTTAACTTTTTTTATTTATTTACGGAGCCACTTTTCTAGAATCGTTTAGCGAGCCTCCTAATTGTATAGGTCTTCCTGGGCACAAGATTCAACATTTTCGTCTTGTTTCAGATAACTCACTAAACGATATGAGTCAGTGGAGTGGGGTATTGCGAGGTCTGCACCTGGCCAGCCAAATGACGCAATAGTTTGCCGTGGTCCATTCATTTGGCTGGCCAGGTGCAGACCTCGCAATATCCCGCTCCGATGACCCATATCGTTAGTTCACACGTGTTTTGTCATTCAAATGGACGTGTATCTGCAAAGCTTAGACGTTAGAGTTGCACGTTTAGTGAGTATTGTGATTACTGTGAACTGAACTTAAACAGTACATAAAAGATAAAATCGAAGCCATCACTGCTGTGGAACTACAGAATGTTGTCCATTCTTTCATCAGAAGATGTCAGGTGTGTGTTACAAGAGAGGGAGGACATTTTCAGCATCGGCTATGAGCACTGTAAGTACATATTATTGAACATGTTTGGTAAAAATGTAAAATTGCGCACCAACAGCTGACTGAACCGAGTACATGCGCCCGCGATTTTTGCCAGTTAAAGCCGTCTTAGCTTGCTATGTTTATCGGGGCGCACAATGATAATGACCCTGTACGATATGGCACGTGTCCTGGATGATAACTTTCTGCATGAATGGAGCAGTTCTGCCCTAAAAATATCACATTCTGACGGCAAGTACAGTATTTATTATTACATTATTCCTATAAAAAGAACTATCTTCGGCATTTCCCAATTAATTGGAGTCGCCGGAGCCAAACAGGTTCATTTTGGATTTGGCCGGGAATTAAGGCCGGATGCCCTTCCTGACGCCATATGACTTTTCAGGTGAAAATTCCACCCCGCTGTCACCAGGATTTGAACCCCGGCCGTTCGGTGAAAGACGAGCAGCTAAGCCACTGCGCCATCACGCTCCCCATTTACATTATTACTATCATTATAGTAATTAATATTATAATTATTATTATTTTTAAATAGCAATAAGTGAATTCACACGAGTGATATTAGAAGTGTAATCAACCCCCCAATTCCTTTGCCTCGTCTACGTGCGGATGACACTAATTGTATCGTTCCCGTCCTTTCCCGAGTCCTCCCGCAACTGGAATTGTCTGGTGGTAACGACTGCTCACTGGTAATGACTCCGCCGAGCCACAATTGCAAGACTCCATTAGCGCTGCGATCTGAACCTCCCAATTTCTCAGTTTGCAGTGTGATGGTGGTACATTTGGACAAGCGAGAAGCAGCGCACCTTATTGTGACCGCGTCTTATTCAACAGTTGGTATCACTTTAACGGGTCCTAACAAGGAGTTGTATTTTAATCTGAGAGTAAAACAGGGTTTACTCATCCACGTGGGGTATAAGGGAGAGGGATTGGGTTTGATTCCTACCTCAGCTATTGTTTCTGCTCTATTCCATACGAATGTAGAGACTAATGACTAACCCCATGCACAAATACACAGTAAGATTTTATAAGGGATGTCTCATATGTAATCTCGTTTTTTTAAGTGTTACATGAAAATGAAATTTACAAGAAATTAAACTATTCTTCAAAGCAGAGATCATCAGATTCTATGGTCTTGAGCCGTCTTTCAGCGAGGTTTCTTATCCCAGTCTCTGGGTTTTGATGCGAAGAATTCGGCGAGACCCACTTTCACAGCTTTAATGTTTTCGAAATTTTCTCCACGCAAGAAATGGGTCATGAATCTATAAAGAGGTGTCCGGACATAACGTACCACTTGATTTTCGAGGACATAACGTACCACCTAGGTCGTTATCTACCTAAGAACGGTTTCCTTTACTTTTTTATTTTTATTTTTTAAAATTGTTTTTTGTGGGGTTTATGTCCTAGCGAATAGCAAGTTCGTCATGGGATGTTTCATTCTAAGTGAATAGCAAGTTCGTCATGTGAAATTTCATTCCAAGTTCTGCGAATATGAGAGAGCTCTCAAGCAAGATTTCAAGTTTCCATTCTCTTCATACCGCTTCATTATTCTGTCAAGCCGTTCATCATAGTTGACATATCTCTTCTTTCCCTTTGAACTTTTAATGTACAATTCGTACTTCATGAAGGCGCATGTTACAATACGAAAGTGTTTCAAGCCGCACAATGTGATCGCCACTGATGTTTATGTGGTAATGAACATGTAACTGGAATGCCCGTCTGACATCAAGTGGTACGTTATGTCCTCACCGAAATACTTTAAAGTCATTAGCTGACTCTTCGCAGGTAATCAGCCGGTCAAGTGCTACGTTATGTCCGGTGGTACGTTATGTACGAGGTACGTTATGCCCTATAACCCTAAAAAAGATGGTAATTCCGAAGGCGCTTGATCAGGGCTGTGTATTGAATGTGGTAGCAGCGGGCGGGCATCAATTCCTCCCGGGAATTCCAGTCAGGTAGCCAGGGTTACCTCAATTCCACCCGGTCCTCCAAGGGACCATAAATGAGATCCTCAACTCCGCCCAGGCATTTCCCCAATGACGTAAAGAAATGCCATAACCCTCCTGCTCGCATACCAAGGGCCGTGTCAAACGCCTTATGCAGCGCATGAGTAGAAAAAAATAGAAAACTTGGCAGACTTATGTAAAAGAATATTATGATTAATTTTAAATCACCACCACCAAGTCCGCTCAATCGTTAAATCAGATATAAACATAATACAAAGAGCTAGATATTAATCACTGTTGTTAAATAAACATATGGACAGGAAATTTAATAAAATAAGAAAAATCAGTATCTTAAAATCACTTCATTTCAAACTATACAAAAAACATTAGATGCAACTCTTTTCATTCCCTAACTATTGTGTGCGAAGCACACTTCACAAGAACAAATCTACTCATTGTTTGGTTGGCGTACTGCATGAGATTGTTTTCAATGAATTATTTTCTCACACGAATATTCTTGTCTTTGCTCGACACCCGCCCGCTGCTGTTAAGTAGAATGTACGTGTCTGTCTGTATCTGATGTAGGCACTTAAAAAAAACAAATATATTTGGATGAGGTGTTGTACTTTGTGCTTTGAATTTTGAGTGAAAAGCCTCGCAGGCATTAGTTGTTCTCCACAACTCTGAAGACGGTGACGCCCATAGATGTGGGGGGAACAACGTACCTGGAACCTCTTCAATGTAGGTTTCCAGAAGGTAATCCAAAAATTCACTAAGTCGCTGGTTGGTGGGCTGGATACTAAACAGGTCACAGAAACCGTCTGAAACTTCGCTAGGGTCCAAATACATCAGGCCAAAGCCGTACCGAAGCCACTTCCCCTCTTCGGATTTTTTGTCTCTGTAGACAGATGCTAATCCAAGTTTCTGGATTTTCCGCCACCTGTATAAAAAATAAAATAATAATTATTTAACCTTATATACAATTAAAACGTATATACAAATATTTATACAGGGTAACAAAACAGACCTAGTTGAATGTCTCGAAAAAGAGGAGGAACACAGAACTAGGCCTGTAGTCTAATACTGTATTTCAAAAGTAATTTCTGGTCTGAATACAGTTATCATTTTAACCTACAATTATTTTTTTAACATTATTTAGTTATATTAATACTATTGTAATGTTTAATTTTCAAAACTTTATTTAGCATATAATTAATATTGTATTCATTGAAAAAAAAAATATCGTATAATCAACCGTAATGTAGTTTATTCAACCCGAAAATATAGTTAAAAAGTGATAACTATATTTTATATTTAAATAAACTATATTTGTAGCCTATATTTACAGGATGGTAGGTTCTACTAGTTGAATTAGCTATACAGGATAGTAGATTCAACTGTAAAGAATGGCAGATTCTACTATATGGTATGGTAAAACCAACCAAACAGTAAGTTCAACTCTACGAGATGGTAAAAGTAACTATATACCGTATGTGGTAAAATCAACTATACTGTATAGTGAATTCAACTATACGGGATTGTTGATTCAACTATTGAGGATGGTAAAAATAACTATACAATGGTTTCCTTAAACATAACATATAGTTATCATATTTTATAGTTGAATTGACTGAAATTTAGACTAGTTAAAAAGAAAAAAATAAGTCTAAAACACACAAATTGAAAGGCACACCTACATACAAATCAAATTATGTCCAGTCAATTCCTAGGGCTGGGTGTTCCCAATAATAAATTTGACAGTAGAGGACATGTACGTAGCTAAATGTGGATTACACTTAGTTTTCACTTAAACAAGACAAAGTTACGGTCAATTCAAATTTAACTACAAATATAAAATACAACTAATATATTGAACCCGATGTCACATTTGCCATGTGACCTCTTTGGCTCATGTAGAGTTCACCATCCATGGAGGAGGCCGATTGAGCGCTCATTTGACTTATATGAGTTGCCACGCCGAGAGTGTATTATATTTTTATGTTTTGTAAAACACATGATTTTTAACCGATGTTGTAAATATTTTCAATGCACAGAAGACGAATATGATTTATTAAAAATAAGAAACATGATTATGAATGATCCCTAGTGAATGCCATATATATTCACATAGTCGCACACTTGACTATTGACTAGAGAGTCCATCCGGCATCTTGATGAAACAGTCGTTCTCCTATCGCAAGCATGATAGCTTGACGTGTAACCTTTGACAGTCATGGTCCTGAACAATGTCAAAACGTGCTCGACATAATCGAGGAATATCAGTATCATTTAACTCAATCTGATACATAAGGATACGCGTTTGCGTGCAGTATAACTGCTGAGTGCATTTAAAATCATCAGAAATAGTAAATTCTGAATATTTGTGACATTTCAAGTACTATCTAATACAGGCATTGAGCACACTGCCAAACCACGTTTTCATAAGTGCAGCGAAATTTATAGAACAGTGCAGAACAGTGAAGGACAATTTACGTGTGAATTTAAAGTAAACCAGTTTTTAGTGTGTACTGTAGCACAAGCTACAAGATTTAAATTCTGTGAGCGGAAAACCAATGGACTTTATAACTTGCTAACCGCTACACCAGTGCAATTGCTATTTGAGGCGTAATAGTAAATTCAGTGCAACCAAATCTCACGGCATCATGGCATTATTAACGCACATTTATTGTCCAGAAGAAGTGCCAACTATTCATTCAACTATAACTGTAGAGATGGAGTAACAAACCCCATAGGATGGCAGGGTTTAGCGATGGTTGGATCGCACTACAAATGGTTTAGCGATGGTTGGATCGCGTCACCAATGGTTTAGCGATGGTTGGATCACATCACCCATGGATTAGCGATGGCTGGATCTCACTATAAAGCAAGCACGTGGACTACAGGTATTCCATCTACATGCCTAACTTGCTATTTAAACCATGCAAGAAAATATGAAGAGCACACGTGATTCTGGCGGATTGCTGAACATATTTTTATGTACGATCCTGTTTTTGGGGATTAGATTAGTTATGACCTTACGACGCACATTCCTAGGTAGGCTTTATTGATAAAATGTACTCTAAGTGGTGGAGGAACCACAAAATATCGTATCATTTGCACTTGCTGAGGATAAATGCATTTGTCAACAGTGTTTGTAGATGACGTTTTTATATAACTTCGACGGAGCATCGAACCAACACACTTTAGGGTGTAGGAATTGTGACACAGTCATGTCTCAATAGTTGTACTTTATTTGAGCAGTGAAACTCAACGACCAGCTGTTGGCCGTGAAAGAAGCCAATGTCACACTTTATTTTGTTTATTTTGACCTTGTAAACGCGACGACAGCGCACTCTTTTCTTTATTAAATTACATAGAAGGCAGTGGGTCCAGTGAATATTGAACATTACTACCTGAAAACCCGTTTATGCAGTGTGGAGAAGTGAAGCAAATAACTGTATTAATTTGACAAGCAGACGACTGCCAAATCAGCTATGAATTGTAACATTATAAGATGAGCTGAGCATGCTATCTTGGGTTCGAAAGAACGGGTCATTTCATAGGACTTTAATCAAAACACCCTGGTTTATAATACTAGATTTCCAGACATTAGGCGTCTGATATATAGTAAATGAAACACCTTTATAAAAATTCAGAGTATGCAGCTGTTGTGACAGCACTATTAAACCTTATCCTCAAGCTTGGATTGTATAGAGTTAAACAGAACTATGTTATGTTAAAACGCACTGCAGCGGTAGGATATGATTACCCTTAGATGCAAGTAAAAGTTTTAGTACTTTATGGGCTGGTAACGTGTACGACTTTTGTCACGTCATTACAGCGGATGATCAATGGATCAGTGGTATTGATCAGCACATAGATGTGTGATTTGAGGTTGTGGAATTGATTTTTCTTCCAAATATGTGTTTGTATTGGATGTTTGGTACACCAATTGTTTACGCTACACAAGTTTAACATGGTCGTTAAAAAAATACAATGGAACTGATAGGATTCAACTAATCTGATAAATATAAACGTAATAATCAATTATCAGTATTTTCAACTAAAACTGAGTATAAACCAAAAGCTAGGAACTCTAATAAAATTTAACCAAACCTATAAACTTAAATGAACCTTGATGACTACAACTTAGATTTGCTTCTTCGATTCTTTTTAAATACAAATATAGCTTGCCCTATTGAGCGATGACAGTCAGTAGTTACGTGTCTAAACGCGGTAACGAACTGATAATGCGATGTTAGACATGTTTTACTCATGCTATCGCCGACGTAACTTTTCTCTCCCAACACAAACATGACCCAAGTTCATAAACAGTGGATTTGCGAGGTAGGAAGGTAACTGAAGTGGCGCCCATTGCGCACATAATTTAAGAATGTTTACATGTTATACATTTGTGTTGTAATTAGGCTAGATTTTTCATACTTTCTGTTAGGATCAGAATGTGCATAGCTTTAGCTTGGAAATAAATTTTGGCTGAAACGCTTCTCGTTTACATCGTTGCTATTATTATTAACGTACGATAGGCATTAGATTAAATGATTTTAACGTTAAATGTTGTAGATGACATCATCATAGCGTAACCTTAAACTTATTGTGCTTTAAATGTAACTAATATCTTGCATTGTAAACAAGTAAATAACTCACCTTGCTGTAGAATCATTATTGTACTATTATTATTATTGAATCTCCGAAGTAATTCGATAGATTGCATTCTTTGTTTTTTTTCATTTTTGCGTAGGACTTCGAGAGGCTTAATTTATTAGGATTATTGCACGGAGACGACTTACATTATTATGAACATTGTTAGCACGGACTCGCCGCTTTTACCTCTCGGAAGTAGTTAGGGGTCTGCCACTTTTTTTTAATAAACTGAGTGTGATTTAAATGTAAGCCTTGCCTCTTTATTGTATTTGTTGAGTTTGTATTCCTCTGGACTGGTAGTTTTTCCTCTCATTACACCCGACACCCCCCGAGTACAGTTTCTTGAGTGCTTTCCCAGTCCAAGAATGCATTCTTTGCCGACCTATATGTCTTCCTGGGAGAAGGGGGTTTCGGAAGGGTAATTTAAGGTCGATGGCTTCCCGGAATCCTCGTCAATCGGGCACAATATTTCCATACCAAAGTCGAAAATAGAATGTATACTTTAAACAAATACTATTATATGCATTAATAAAATTAACGGTCAACAAGGCCTATCACAACACCTGTGTGTTTGTGTGAGTATGTATACGAGTTATCAAAGCCTACTCATTAATTAATAATAATATATACTGCAAGGACGAGACACTTACCTGGCTTGAGCAAGATGAAATCTACATCCAACAAGTTTGATCCCTGGGAAGGTACTTCTTAAACTGCCTTGGATTGCTTCTTCAAAATCGACCACTGCGCACTCTGGCTTGAAGTGAAGCTCCTTTTCTGCACACGCAATTTTAATGGCACTCAAAGCTTCTGTGTAGCTTGCTTTTTTCTTATCCTTTAGGAGGCAATAGACTAACGGAACGTATAGGTTATCAGCGTAGCGGTGCACGGTGAAATGCTGCGTGAAGTGTTTTGTGCAGTATTCAAAAGTGCCATCCATCAGAATCGTTTTTGGTTTGCACAAATACTTTAGATTGGTGTCACATGAGAATATGACTATTCCTTTATCTTCGTCATTTAGGATCAAAAAGCTTTCCTCTTTATCGTCTTTATCTCCATCTGCCTAAGCGCTGCAAATACCTGAAAATACAATATGTTATGCATTACGTAACGTTTTTACACTATTGTCTAATTTTTCAGCCTGAAAATATATTTTTAATTAAATCTAGCGTCAATTCACCAAGAAAATTAATGTATCATATTTTATAAAATGTACATCTAAGACATTTAAAAAAAATGATTGAATATAAATGTATTGAGGTAATGTGATAAAAATATGCCAGTTAGTAATTAGCAAACATATTTATTGCAGGTATTAAGTTTATCACATAAATGCACATTCGTGCGCTTTTCTGTCAATAATAATAATTACATAGATTTTGGATTTAAAAAATAGTACCGGTACGTTCTTTATTAAAATGTTTGTGAGCTCAGTTTATTGCTGTTTGGCGGCTTTTGGAACTCAGGGCACATTTAAACGTCTTAACTTCATTAGAAATTACTTCCGGAGGTAAAAACGTTTTGATTACACAGCTTAATTGTAATATGTTACTTCCGGAGGCAATGAAAGATAATAAACGAATTTAAATAATACATAAAATCATAATTTTTGCTCCTTCACCAAGAGAGCTTCTGTTTATCAAATTATTTGAAGTTGACTTGAATTTTCCTTTGAGGTTATGTTTGTTTGGTTGTAATTTTCCTTTCGGCTGCGTACACGCGAATTTCGGGACCAAAAAGTAGACCTATTTTCAAATGCGACCCTCTCTCCCGACTTACTATTTTTCTACAAAACGTATGATATATATAGGCCTATGTGTGTGTGTAGGCTCTCTACAGGTCGCATTCTTAGTCCGATTTTCATCAAAGTTTGCAAAAATGTTCGTTTTGTTAGTTACTACCATGATATGGTTATGTTTCCGCTAAATAAATTATATAACTCCTTTAAAGGCTAAAATATACGGCATTTTTAAAGTAATTTGTATCTTAAATATAAAACCTTCTTTTATTTTAATTTAGGTCAAAACTATTACTATATAAAAATTAAAATCTTTTAAATTTTGAAGCATGAAATGTTATTTAAAACACAAGTTTTAGGAAATCGCTCGAACGTTTTTATTGGATTATTTTATTCTATTTTATAAAATGTTTGAAGAAACTCCAATAAATAACCTGAAAAAAAGGACATCATTAGAAAATAAAACTATATGCTGCACTATAGATTTTAGCCAAGTTTAATTTATTTAATCCAAAATATTTGCAACGATTTCTATCCCAAGTAAGATTTTAGACGAAGATTTTGTTTATTTTCAGTCCCGTGAATTTATTTTACTCTCATCGACAGGCTAAAACTGCTAGCTTTCCACAGTGTCTTGAAAACTACTTTTCTTTTCTTTTTGTTATTTTTGTACAAAATATTGAAATTGCTTACTTTATATGCTAACTTAATGGGACAGTCATATAGACATATTAGGCCTACTTTAAGTTAGCACAAATATCTACTTTGATAAAAATGAAGTCATATTAAAACATCCATGTCAAGATTATATTGTTTAATATTAACTATTATTTCAATATTAATAGTTAAAACAGAATAATCTTATCATGTGAAAACCATTTGAGCATTTTTGAAAATTATAGGGCAAAAAGGGTTTTATCTAAGATCAATTAAAGTCTACTCACCTCTGACGATGATTTAGGCAACTTAGGAAGGATTTCGATTCTTGTCCGCGAAATCGTGTTTGCAATAAGCTTCACATCAGACCGCGTCAAAGCTTCCAGGGATAGTTTGTTGTTGCTCACTTCTCTATGTATAAGCTTTTCAGGCCATTCTTCAATGTTGTCCACTGCCTTCCTTTTGACGGCAGCTGTGATCCGATGACGATTTATATTGTGATCAGGATCGGGGTCGTGGTTATGATCCTTACCCATTCTTGTAACTTAGTGAGGTTTCCTTCTTCTAAAGTATAAATGCTTGCTTTGCACGATTTCATTAAACACCGCCACCGATCTTCGTCTGTTGATTTGAGTTTTTTAGCATGGTAGTACTTAATTTCTTACAACTAAAGACTGTCCTCGTTCACCCACTAATTTTTCCATTAAAAACAACAAAAAGGAAAAAACACAATAATTTAAAATATAATACCACTAATTTCACTATATCATCTACTCTACCACTTAACAGCAATTCGTTAAAATTAAATTATATAAATAACACAAAGCACTTGACTGACGGAGGTTGCACAAAAGATGTTGGTGTAACTGCCTCCAATACTTTTAAACATCTGACCCACTAGCCAACTTGTCAACAGGGTGGGGGTTGTTTTTGGTAGCCCAAAAATATGAACACCTGAGAGCATGAGTTGTTGTGTGGAATGCAAGAATTCGCTCATGCGCTGCAGAAGGTGTTTGACGTTGACCCGGCCCTTGGTATGCGAGCAGGAGGGTTATGACATTTGTTTACGTCATCGGGGATAACCCCTTTGCCGACCCCTTGTCAAAGCCTGAGCGGAGTTGAGGAACTTATTTTTGGGTCCCTTGGAGGACCGGGTGGAATTGAGGAAAATTGGGCGGAATTGATGTTCGACCATAGCAGTTTGACTCCTCCCAATTACTGAATTTTTGCCATGGTGTTTCGTGCAGTATGAGGTGTCGCATTGTCCTGCTGCAGGAGAATTCTATCTCGGTTAACTAATGCTAGGTATCTCCGTCTCAAAATTTTATGAACTCGTTCCAGTTGTTGAGATTGAAGATCCGCATTGACTGCACGCCCGTTTGGAAACAACTCTCAGTGAAGCACTCCTTCAAAATTCCACCAGACAAACAACACACCTTTGGGGCCGAACCGATCCTTATAACGATGAATTTGGCAGGTTGACGAGGACTGTGCCACTGTTTCGGGATGACAGCGTTGCGGTAATAGACACATTTTTAGCCTACTTTCGATTTTTGCAAAAAATTAAAATAGACTTATGAGATCTAACAGGGCGAAGAAATGTGTGTCTGTCTGTGTGTGAGTCTGTGTGTGTGTGTACTCTGAATGTCTGTCGTCGTCGTCCCCACCCTCCCCCCATCAATTCGAACAAGGTGAAACCGATTTGAACGAAATTTGGTACAGAGGTAGAACTAGCAAAGGGCACCTCAGTGGCATATTTTATATCGCCGCCATCTTGACGGAAACGTAATGGCGACCACCCAAATGTCAAAAGCTTAAATCACTTTACGACCAACCTAAACATTTGATCTCCATCAAATTTTGCAATATTATACCTTTATGTATGGAGAAACATTTGACCAAACTACAAGGTCATCAACTCAATAGTTTGTGGATGGCGGCCATGTATGTGTGCAAATCGATTCCCCCTATCATTTTAAACACGGTGAAACCGAATTGAACGAAATTTGTTACAGAGGTAGCTCTAGCAAAGAGCACCTAAGTGTCATGTTTAATATCCGTATAGTATGTTGTATTTCAACAAGCTACTACAACCAACATTCAATTATACTCCTTGAAAAGGACAAAGATTTATAACAATACCCATGCAATTAGAAGAAAGTAGGCTATATGTTCTTTACTGAACATCTTGTTTCATCATGTGACCATTCTCCTGTTAAATATATCATCCATGGGGTTACTGATAAGCTATCAACAGATATCCACTCTAACTTGAGCCTGTTCAGGGGTCAATTCATGAGGTGGGCTACAGATCTACAGCTTCTGCTTGATTTTCCAAGTTTCTTAATCTGGCGATGTATGGTATCTCTTGATGCACCAAGTTTTTTCTGACAGCCTACGAGTACTTCTGTACGGATTTTCTTCCAAATCTCTGTGTGTAGGTCTTCCAGAACGCGGTAAATCTGTAGTGTTATCTTCTCCACTGTTTAAACGTTGGAACCATCGTTGTGCCACACGCTCACTAACTACACCTTCTCCTTCTCCTTCCACTTCACATATTCATGGAGCCGCGGCAGCAGCTTTGTAATCTTGTTTCCACCAGTGATTTAGGAGGACCCTAACCTCCAACTTTGTAAGTTCCATTCGTGTTTGTGTATCAACAACTGACGACTAATACATTCTCGCAATATACGCAATTCTAGTCATGGTCTCCTGTAAATTGTATTGGGGAGCCAAATAATACAAAATCTATCTTATAAAACACCAAATTTAAAAAAACGATATAACTTATGAGACATCCTAATAGTACAATGTGATCGTTAATCTCGCGATTATAAGGCTAGGGACCGCCGGTTAATGTGGAATCTGATCCACTGGATGCGGAATCTCACGTCGAAAATCCCACATTCGTTTGGAGGCAAGCACCTTGACTAATATGCGATTACGTCATGATTATACAATCATCACAATGACACAGGTTATCAGGCATTTTTATTTATTTATTCATTTATTTTTACAGCCATTTGGCCTACATATTGTGGAGTCAGCGTGACTGCTCCCCTCTGCCGTCTATCTTGGTTTTCTCGGCCTCTGCGATCAGACAGCTATATAATTATCCTCACGAGGTTGTAGCTTCCCGCCCGATGTGATTGGGTACAGTCGTGTTGACCGCTGAAAGGACTGCCAACTGATAATAGATTAAAGTAACCTTACAGGAAGGACATGGGGTGCTCACCTCACCGCTCTCAGAACTTCAGCCCCTGGACTGAGCTTCTCAGCTGCTGAATATGCAGCACCAGTTTGGCTTTCTTCTCCACATTCCAAACGGGGGGATATAGCTTTGAATGAGACTTCCAGGATTGTGTCTGGATGTCTTAGATCAACACCACTTCAGAAGATCTACCCTCTTATTGGAATTTCTCCACCTCATGTCCGAAGAATGGTAGCTGCAGCATCTGAGAAGAAACGGCAACAAACCGACTTAAGGCATCCACTTTTCGGTCAACAACCAGCCCGACAGAGACTTAAGTCCAGAAACAGCTTTTTGAGGGGAGTAACAGCCCTCGAAGGCTCACAAGAAGCTGCCCGTGTGAAGATATGGAAGACAGAAATCAAAGACCGAATGATTCCTCTATCAGAAAAAATGGCACCTGGTCACAACTTCTTCTTCTTCATTTCCCGTTTCCAGTTCCCTGGGTCGTGTTGCAAATCAAGGACCTCCACAGTTGTCTATCCCTCCACCATTCATTTCCTTCTTTCAACACTTCTTTTTCTTTTACTCTTCTTTTCTCTATGCTTTCCTTCACCGTATCTATCCACCTCTTTCTTGACCTTCCTCGTGATCTTCTTCCTTGTATTTTCCTGGTATTTTTGGTCACAACTTGCCATATAGAATTTGGAAATCATTGAACAGGATTTCACGCTGCAAGAACAATCTCAAGAAATGGAACATGCTCGTGAACAATGATGAGTTCTGCGACTGCAGCATATTACAAGGTCCAGAACGCCTGCTGATCTGCCCCTTGATGGAGGACATATGTTCAAATAACGATCTTATGGCTGCAAATAGTAATGCTGTAACTGTTGCTACTTACTGGCAAAATGTAATTTGATTCAGATACGGAAAATAAATAAATAAGTACTTCAACTTACGGTACGTAGCCTAGCATAAGGCTGTGTTTGGACTACCAACATAAAGGCGCGCACGCATCCATAAGCTGGTGTGTTCCCAGATCAATATGGAGGTGTCAGTAATAACCCCTGACGAGATTAGCCACTGAGAACCTCAAACTTTCCCATCCCAATTTACTCGACATCAAGTCAGCGGGAGAGTCTCATTGCTGTGTCAGCATCCTCACTAGGGGCTCACAACTTGTGGGGTGTGGGTTGGCGACCACGAGATCCCAGCTGAGTCCGGCATTCCTTACACCTACTTGTGCCAGGCCCCTGACTTTCATCTTTCCTAACGACCTTCCTTGGTCAACTCTTGCTCTCTTCCGACCCCGAAGGGTATTAGGGTATCGGAAGCATATATAGTCTTTCACTTTCCCGCATTAATTCGCCCATGTCTCATCTTTCCTGATCCCTCATTCTTCGAGGGGTCAGATCTCTTAGGTTCAAACCCGGCCGAAGTCATCGGATTTTTTAAGAGCGTTAAAAATCCTGAGCATGCCTTCCTTCGGAGAGGAAGTAAAGCTGGCGGTCCCATGTCACAGATTTATGGCATGATAAAGAACCTTCTTGTGAGAAGCTCGTATTTGACTAACTCTCTTTTGTTCCAACGTTCGTCACCGGGAGCCGACTGCGGTGGCATCTAATAACAAAGTTCTGAACTAGTTGGTCGTTGACTATGGCGTTAGGTAGCAAAAACTGAAACTACTTGAAAATCGAATGTCTGCAGTCCTTACTTGAATTAAAAACAGATAACACACACTAATTCAGCCATCACACCGGTTATCGGACAGATTCTACACACACCCAAAGTACACGGGGCTACATGACCGCGTTGTCGCAGTCCGTAAACTAAGGAACCAACCAACCATCTCTTATTTTTCTTTTCATGGTATCTATAAAAGTTTGGTGCTTTTCAGTCGGTCAACACGAATGTACACAAAAGCGTTGGGTTATGCCCTAATCCTGAAAAAAATTACATGAGATTAATAAATACACTAGTATGACCAGTTTCGATCGTCAAGCGACCATCATCAGATCCATTACACTTAGGCTATAAAATCTATGTTTGAAAATACGGGTGAAAATATTTACAATATGTACAATTATTTAGTTGCAGTATTGGTAACGCAACTTGTCGGTATTTGTTAGATGTAATCTCTATGGTGAAATGCTATAAGTGATGGTATTAATCCGGAATTTGTCCCTGTGGAGTGACTATATGGTTGTTGTGAATGGTTAATTCTGATCGTACTGTAATATTGTCCCTAAAAGAGGCAGGGTGTGTGTAGTGCTACACCCACAAGGACTCACGGCTGGTGAGTTCGGGAGTTGGTGACTCCAAGGGAATCCTGAACTGGATCTAGTTTCAAACTTCTTTAAATTGAAAATGATAACAAATCTATTTTCCTTTTTTTTTTCATTGCCTCTCTTCTTTCTCTTTCCTATCTGCCTTTCGTGGCTCTCCTTTCTTTACAGTGCCTGAATTCTCATTCTTCGAGGGTTGAGGACATTTCCTTTCATTCAGTCATTTATTTGCCTTTCTTTTCAATGTCCTCTTCTAGTATGTAAGTCAGTAGTTAGATTTTAGTTGTAGTTTCATTTTCACCATCATCCACCCAATTAGTAGCCGATAACTTAGACGTTAGGCCCCTTAATAGTACATTATGCAACGAGCCTATAATGGCTGTAATTAAGACACGAGTATTTTTATAAAACGAGCGTATGCGAGTTTTATAATTTCCATACGAGTGGCTTAATTACCATTATAGGCGAGTTGCATACGACTGTTTATGTTCGACGATAATTATAACTTTATTATATGTTTTAACATAAATATTCATAAATATCTGTTCAGTCACTAGAATGTTGTGATCGGGTGCTGCGGTGAGTAGTATATCTCTGTTTTTCAAGCTCTCTGGACAACCGACGCATGCGCTCTGTGTGCTTCAATGCCATATGTTCAGATTGTGCTTTAGTATTCAGTAAAACTGTCACCGAAGTCGTTTCAAAACCACGCGCTGTGTAGAAATTGATTTTGGTGATATTAAGGTACAGTGTCATTTCTTGTCTCATATTCACCAGTTTATTTACGCGAACATATGGACGGTGCAATTTCGATAATTTATATAGACATGTTGGATTTTGAGCGCATGCGCGAAGGTATCTTTATCTAATTGGTCACACAGCTGTTTCTTGAGCTCTGGTTGGTGGGAGAAACTGTTTCATAATGAAAAATAGTGTTATAATGAGCCTCATTATGATACAGTTTTCTGACACATAATAGTTAGGGTCGAACATAAAACATCAATCATCGTCATCATCATCATTCAGCTTCACCAGACAGTGCAGAAGTGCCGTCTCTTGATGAATGCAGAATTTTAACATTTGTATGTTGGCACATGCTAGAACATAAAGTGTTATTCAACAATGTGAAATTATCAGAGTGTTGTTGTTGTTGTTGTTCCACTGGAGGAGCTAGGACATCGTGGTCATTTAGTCGCATGTACTTTCACGTATGTAGATTTTGTCTGACAACCTGTGTCATTGTAGTGTCTGTAGTGGGATTTTTGTGTGTGTATTTGTGATTCCGGTGAGGCCGTGGTCTTAATTTAGGAGTCATCTCCGGATATGCTTGGAGTAGAAGTGGGAAACCACGGAAAATCATTTTTAAAATGGCTGAGGTGGGCCTACGTTTTGCCTCACGGGGCTGAGTTTAGCCAGTTAGAGCCCTCAGGCCAGAATTAACTATCTTCGTAGAGCCGGGAATCGAACTCGGACCTCCGGGTTTACTCATTTGTACCACAGGAAGATGCTAGTCACTAAACCTTAATGTGATTGAGGACTTGTCACTGCTGTGGCGAAGAGAGCTTCGATTTGATTGCCAGAATAGTGACCTCTACATCTGCTTTTGCTCCAATCTTCCATTTCCTTGCATGTTGTATAAGTGACGGTAATTCATGTAGCGATATAAAAGAGCTGTAATGTTCCTTCAGGAGACAGCTGGAGTTAATAATGAAAGAGTGCAATTCCCTCTGATGACGCAGAGTTGTAATAAAAGGAGCGAAGTTCATGAACATGACCTCAAGGAGAGGATGGCCCACTTCGAGCTGCAGGTTTTATTTGCAACAGACGTCCGAACATACATGTTCACACTGAGGAAACAAGCATAGATAGTTACTGAGTAGAACTTGACCGATAGATAAGAGGTTGACTGGAGGAGGTCAAAGCTTGGTTGATTACTTGGGTGAATAATAATGTTAATTTTAAAGGAAAGACAGCTTTACAAAAAGAATATAACGTTTCAAGTTTGTGAAAATCTAAATTTAAATCAGAATTGTCTGATATTCTGAATATTGTCGATAATGTTCACAATTTCGGTAATAATTCATCTAATTTGGGGTAATAGGCCTATTTCATCTAATTTGGGTTGTATTT
The DNA here is from genome assembly GCA_946902985.2 of Meconema thalassinum. Lineage (NCBI taxonomy): Eukaryota > Metazoa > Arthropoda > Insecta > Orthoptera > Tettigoniidae > Meconema > Meconema thalassinum. Next base: position 391,982,723 of record OX336393.1, on the reverse strand, counting down.
AATCTAATTAATATTAAATCTAATTTGGCGTAATATTTCATCAAATTCGGTTGCTGGCACCGTGGCTCAGCGGTTACGTTGTCGCTTGCTGGGTGTAAGGTTGCAGGTTCGTATCCTGGCGCAGTCAGCTGGCATTTGGGGGTGCAAAAATGTGAGGGAGCCGTGTCAGTAGATTTTCTGGCACGTTAAAGATCCCCTTCTGGGCAAAATTCTGGTACCCCCGGCGTCTCTAAACTCCAGAATAGTTTAAAAGGACGTGAAACCAATAACATTAATATTATTTCATCCAATTCTGGTAACATTAAATCTAATTTGGGGTAGTAATTCACATAATTCGGATAATACTTAATCCAATTTGGGGTTATATTTAATCCAATTTGGGTTATATTCAATCTAATTTAGCGTAACATTTCATATAATTCCTGTAAAATTAATTTAATATTGGGTAAATTTAATCTAATTTGGGATATATTTCTTCTAATTCGGGTAATATTATTTTATCCAATTTGGGATATATATAATCTAATTTGGGGTAATATTTAATCTAGTTCGGGTAATATTTATTCTAATTTGGGGTTGTATTTAATCTATTTTGGGGTATTATTTCACATAATTCGGATAATATTTTATCTAATTGCGGGTTGTATTTAATCTAATTTTGCGTATTATGTAATCTAATTTGGGGTTATATTTAATTTAATTTTTGGTATTATTTCACATAATCCGGATAATATTTAATCCAATTTGGGGCATTTACACAAAATTAGGATAATATCATATATATTATTTCAGTAGTATAGATCCCTCCTGCGGCACTCACAAGCGATCGATGGTGATAATGAGCATTCAAACGAAAGAGAATAGACATTAGCAGTGACGAATTGCACTCTAATTTCATAAATATCCATAATTTCTTTAAAAAATGGCTTTAAAAAAATGTACGAAGTGTGCGATTTGCAGATACTGTTGATGTATGAAAATACGCTCCATAATTTCTGTCCACTTCCTATTTTGGTCGCTGAGACGCCCGTTTCATGTCATTTTAACATTATGAGGTCTTTCCTTTTTCATTTTGCATGGATTTCAGAAACAGTAAATCAAAGGAATGAGTACTCAAATCGTATAATTTCATAAATATCAAATAACTGGTGAGTGTTGCAGCACACTGAGCACACAAATGACATTATCAGTGGCAAATTGCATTCTAATTTCTTAAATATCAATTACTAGCAGGTACCCGCGGCTTCGCTCGCGATCAAGACAATGGGGACGATGCATTAATTGGTCTATTCTATTACAGCAATCGCGGCTACAGATGGGTCAATTCTAATTCTGAAAATTCTGATGCATACAGTACAGTATATTGATATGAGCTGAAATGTGGGATTTTTTTAGAGTTGTCAAAATCTGCAGGGTGCGATGTTACATTATATGAACACATTTTAAAATTACGTTTTTGGTTTTGCCATCTTCTGCTGAGACATAACAATTTTGTTGTCCGGATACTCGCGAGCACGCCACATACAGTTGCCCAAGGGAAAAAAAGGTTTTGTCTAAATGTACACCTGCTGCTGTTAAGTGTGTGTCATTGCGCTTTGTTAATATAAATTGCGAATATAGTTTGAAGAGGGAACTGCACTCTTGCACACTGGAATGGCAAATCTATCGGAATATGGGGAAATAAAAGTATTTGATGATTTGAACATCAACATGTCGCTATTAATAGACCTATAGTAAAATATATCTCACCTTGGCCGCTGATGTACTCGTACATTATGCAGTCTCTTCCTGTGTTACGTCCCAGGGATTGAAATTCTCCAAAAACCCTTTTGCCTCACATGCCTCTCTAAATAATTAAAATTCCTCATTGTTGTTGTTGTTGCTTGATTCTTCAGTTTTTTAACTAGTTTGATGCAGCCAACCAAGCCCCCTCTCCTGAGCTAATCGTTTCATCTCTACACAGCAACCACACCCTACATCCGAGGCAATCTGTTTAACCCTGGTCTATGCCTACAGTTCTTTTCCTCGACCCTCCCTTCCATAACTAAGTTTGCTATTCCTGGGTGTCTTATTTATGTGTCCTACCAACCTTATCTTCCCTTCATTAGCAGTCGCCAGAAACAACTCTCCTCTCCCACTCGTCTTAATACCTCTTCATTTGTTACCCTATCTACCCATCTGATCTTCATCATTCTCCTGTAACACCACATTTCAAACGCTTCAATTCTCCTCTTTTCTGCTGCACCATTAGTCCAAGTTTAACTTCCTTATAATGTCACGTTCCAGACAAAAGCTTTCAAAAATGACTTCCTAATACCTAAATGTATATTCGATGTCAACAGATTCCTTTTCTGTAGAAATGCTTTCCTTGCCTGAGCCAACCTGCTTTTTATATCCTCTTTACTTCGTCCATCACTGGATATTTTGCTTCCTAAGTAACAGAAGTATCCTACTTCCTGTAGCGTTTCACCAGCCAATTTGAGGTCCATAGAGGTTTCTGATTTATTTCGGCTGCATTCCAATAATTTTGTTTTACATTTATTGATTTTCATCATGAATTCATTCCTCAAGACTGAGTCCATACCATTCAAAAACTCGTTCAAATCCTCTGGCGTATCGGCCAAGACGACGATGTCATCAGCAAATCTCAAAGATGAAATTATTTATCCTTGAATCTTCGCTCCCCCTTTAAATTTTTCTCCAATTTCCTGATTATTGTGGTATTAGAGATCTTTGAAATGCGTTGTCCTCGCACATGGTGTAGATGCATTGTCCAAGGATAACATTCCATGTTACGAACATGGGCCGCATAACCTGCACCGAAAGCCTATTCTGGACAGCAGTTCCTTGAATTCAGATTTGCCAACATTTTATTGTATCTTTCCATGTGGTATATCTCTGTACCTCAACATACAGAAGAGTGCTTTAAAAATCATGTCTTGTGTACATTTTGGAAAAGGTGGTGAGTGTGGTTTTTGCCAGAGTGGATACACGCACGTAGAAATTCTTTTCAGTAAATAGAATGGTTCACAATTTTGTAAGTGCACATTGAGGTATGTGACGGCGAGATGCCTTAAGTGTTATGGAAACGGCAATAGCCACCACAGAGCTTCGTTGCTACTGAAATAACGAACAGAATGATATTTGTACTTAACTATACGGGATTTGTAAGCCCAATGTTTATGAAATTGAACGCAGGTATATCGCTAACTTTATTGAATAGCCGCTAGTGTAGTGTTTAAAATTTAAAAGTGGTATTAGAAGGCGCTATCCCTAATTTTTTTACCCCTGGCACTACAGGCCACGAAGGGCCTAGGCCTGTCATGTGACCGCTTCCCAGCCATTTGACCTGCAGATATTGTGGTGACGCGTGGTCAGTGCATCGTGTTCGCTTGGCCGTTTATCTTGTTCTTCGTGACCGGGGCGCTGCCTCTTTATCAGACAGCTACTCAATTGTCCTCACGAAGCTGAGTGCACTCCGTTGCAGCCCTCACGCCAGTGTCTAAAATCTCTGACGGGGCCGGGAATCGAACCCGGGGCCTCCGGATGGGAGGCAGGCACGCTACCCTGTTCTTGTGTTTATATATCTCTTGAAAAAGATAATAAATGGATTGGCACAGCCTCCTACAGGGATATATAGAAAATCGGATGTCATACCCTGAGGTTCAGGGACTTGCCATTAGTTCATCAGTTTACCAGAGTGAAGATAGTTTTCTGCGAATATCTTTGAAACTGTTGGTTTTAGGGCCTTAAAATGTGGTTTTCGTTGTCCCGTGGAGACCTACCGAGTATTGTTTCTCGCATCGAGGGGCGTAAAATGAGCTTTGTCCGGTCCATATGCGACAACTTCGATATTTTGTCCCGGCTGAGTATTTTTGGTGACTTTTCAGTTATATTGCCCGTTCGACGGGAACAATGATTTATTTCCGGATGAAAGGCAGCCTATATGTTATCCTAGGGTATAAGCTGTCTCCATTTCAAATTTCATCCAAATACGTCCAGCCGTTTTAGTGTCAAGAGGTAACAAACTAACACACACACGGACACACAGATTTTCACATTTATAATATATATAGGGATTGTAAGAAGTGTTCGATTTGCAAAACCTATTGTGGAAAGTGTGGTTATTGAACATGCGAGATTTCTTACGGGTCCGCTAGTCTAATTTAATTTGGGGTAAGAATTATCTAACTTGGGTTATCAGACAGATGATGAATACACGTCAAAGTACATGAGGCTGATGACCAAGATGAATTAACAACAATAAACCATAGAGGTTGGTTGGTTGGTTCCTCAGTTTAGGGGCTGCGACAACGCAGTCATGTAGCCCCGTGTTCTTTGGATGTGTGTAGAATCTGTCTGATAACCGGTGTTAATTGTGATGGCTGTATTAGTGTGTGTATCTGTTTTTTAATTCAAGTAAGGACTGCAACTTTGAATTTTTCAAATAGTTCCTACTTTTGCCGCCAAACGCCACCGTCAACGACTACTAGGCCTAATTGTGAACTTAGCTACTAGACGCCACCACAGTCGGCTCTTGGCAACGAACGTAGGAACCTAAGAAAGTTGTTTACATTCTTTACCTATACAATTTAGCTTCACACAGGTGTAATTAGTGGAAGGTTCTTTAACATGCCATAAATCTATGACATGGGACCGCTGGCTTTACTTCCCCTCCGAAGGAAGGCATACTGAGAGATTTTTAACGCTCTTAAAAAATCCGACGGCTTTGGCCGGGTATGAACCTGCTATCTTGGGCATAGAAGCTCAGCATGCTACCAACGTCGCCACCGAAGTCAACAAATAATAAACCATAGACAATAATACTGTAGTTGTGTTACGGGGGTTAACGCAAAAGTTTACCTGAATAGTAGCAGCCACTCCTTGAGCGCGACGACTCTTTGTGGGTTCTCTAGAGTTTGGTAGAGCAAGTTGTTGTCTTGTGTGTGTGGTTGACCTTGATCTGAAGTTATTCGCTTCACGAAACATATCTTCCTTGTAACACCTTGTCTTCTCATTTCCCGCCCATATTAATGTTGACCGACTGAAAGTCATACAAAAGGCAACGTTTAAAATTGCCCCTAAGGTTTATGTACTTAATTCCCGCTTTCTATGGAAGCAATATGCAAATACTGTCACATAGGCCTACCTATCGATATGGATGGCTACTGATGATTTGAGGATTGTTATAACAATTTCTTCTTGAACCTTTTTTTCGAGTTTGTAAATCTCTCTTCAGTTAACATATTACTTTGAAATAGTTCACCTAGAGCCTGAAAATAAGCCACAAACTGATATTGTAATCACCTTAAATTTTTCTTTAAACGATAGGGAATCGTGGGTTCATAGTATATTCTACAGTACGTAGTACAGTCATAAAGTTCTGAGACTTGACGCCTGGAGGATAGGCCACCACACGACCCTGTATGTTGCACACGCTGCCGCATTACCCGGTGTACACCTACACAAAACCACATCCACCCTCAAAATAGTCGCCGTCGGCCGTTATGCACTTTTCAACTCGATGCTGTAATAGCATGTTTTTGTGATACAGCTATTTAGTTGCAACTTGTATACTAAATTTATTTATTTATTTATAGTGTTTCTAACAGGTTACAACTCAGATCAAAATAATACACACTTAATAATTTCGTTAAGCTAAGAAGAATAAAATAATTTTACAACACTTACACTAAACATTATTTTAGCAGTTGAAATCTAAGTGCAGTACTTAATATTATATCACTGCTAACAAGAGTTTGATATTAATTGATTTCCGTTCACGAAGAAGCAAATGAACGAAAGATCCTAGCGAATATAACCAAGTTGTAATGTGTGCACAATTTCTTGCAGATATTGAATAGAGGCGAATGTTTATGTTGCTCTGTATTGCACAGTGGAAAGCAATACGTTCCGGTCTCGTTGACTGCGAGAGAACACATCATTTAAATTCGGATAACCAATAAGGACTATTAATGATGATATATTGGCTTTCACGGCCAAGGAATAAACATTCAGCAATTTTTCTAGGATTATGCCGTGTCTTGTGCGGAGTTTTGCCTAGGAACACGGTCATGGACACCACGAGCCTGCTGATGAGCTAGCTAGGCGAAACTCCCCTCCCCCCCCTAAAAAATTGCTCAGTTCTATTATCAAGGAACAAATTAATTATCAAAAACACGTAACACCGGCCGCGGTGGCCAGAGCGCTAAGTCGCTACCTCTTCCCTGGCTGGCATCGAGAGAGCGTGGGTTCAAATCCTACCTCGGCCGTCCTGAAAATGGATTTCGTGGTTTCCCATTTTCACCACCAGGCAAATGCTGGGACGGTTCCTTTCAATAGGTCCACGGCCGATTTCCTTCCAATATCCCTTCCCTGACCCGTCCTGAAAAGAAAAATACTTGGCCATTGGCTGCATTAATAATAATAATAACGTATGGCCTCGGGTGCCTGGTGCAAGCTTTGTTAATTGACACCGAGAGGGTAGCTAGCGTGTCGAATTTCGTCGTTCCTTTGAACGCTATGAAAGTCAAGGTGGTTAGATATCTAAACTCCTTGACACTGCAGCGCTTTCAAATAGAGGATGGAGGAACTTTGTGTTGGCGGAAAATCCCGAGATTAATTTTGCCATTGAACACGGCCTACTGAATTCAAATGGGTTATTTAACATGCCAACAACGTATGACATGAGTGTCGTGATATTTGTCGCCTTTCAAAAATCACTACCATGGCCAGGAGCGAACCTGTAATCTTGGGGTTGGTAGTCCGACACTATAACCACTCACTCACCGTGGCAAGCTATTGGCTGCATTAACAATACATAACACATAACATGTTTCTTCATTATTACATATTTAACCTTGATAACGAGATAAGCAACAATTTGAATTTTAATCTTATGTTATAGGCTACAACAACTAACTGTAATTCTATTGTTTGGGAAAGGTGCCGCAAAAGAAACTCAGAGCAGCCTTAAGTCAAACTGTGCGAGGGAAGCTCATTTCAGAGTTGAGGAAGTTCCAGCTTGGCTGGTATAGAATCAGTATGCATTACATAGAACTGAATAGCGATCTGGGCAGAGATGACTGATAATGGAACTGGATATATTTACATTCAAAGTGAAAGTTTGCCACTCACTCACATGGACACGGATGAGCTGATGTCTCGCCAATCATCATATTGGAACTTTGCGTTCATTAAAAGTTGCTGTAATTCATTTCAAGGGCAAGGGAAATCTTTGTCAATGGATCCGCGTGTTTCTGTAGTAGAGTGTGTAAGGGCTAGGTTTTGAGTGGTTGGTCTGGGACTTGAAACAAGGCATTTTCCTTGTCAAAGTTCGGCAAATAACGGGGAAACCCATTCAGGATAGCCGCTGTCAGCACCGGGATTCTAACCTCCGTTCTGCGACTTGCTGCAGGTCCCCGTCACGGTTTCATCAATAATCGGCGGGAGATGTAAGGAAATTTATTCAGCGTTGGGACAGGTGCCTGAATCAGGGGGGGGGGGGGGGTACGGGAGTCATGACCCCCCCCCCCCAAACGGAGACCAAATTTTTTGCAAACTCAATAAACTAAAACACAATAACCAGACAAATAAAACATAACGAATTTTAACTAAAAAACAGTTTTTTGCATTTTATTCAATACTGAAAATATCTTTATTGCAATTATTATGTTCTGTTACAACTGTACATATTTACAACTTCATACCTGTTATATAAAAACGATTATTTATATAACAAAATCAACTCGTCTATTTTGTTTAGCAAACCTTGTGATTACCGAATCGATGTTTATAGTGATGTCACGATGAATGTGCAGCAACGCACGGATATGAATTTGGGGCTTTTTTCGTACCAAAAAATTTTATCGACGTCCAAACTACAAGCTTGTATGGCAATTTAAGCTGTGACTTTCTCCCTTTGTCGGTACCAACTCGACTTGCCGAAACTGTAACGTACCTTGATACTTTTCTCGAAGCTCGATATAAATGTCGCTAAACACGTCGTTGCAATTTGTACGAATATTTTTGGTGCGCTAAACGCATCAAATTTCTATCCATGTAGCTGGCAAAAAAATTGGACTGGTTTTGTAAGTTTGTTTATTTTGTGATTGCGATTTTAGTGATACAATTTTTCTTAACAATTTCGATTCTCTGACCCCTCCCCCCCCCCCCCCCCCCCCCCCAAGCCAAACTCTATATCCGCGCCTGGCCTGAATTGTGATTGTGATATGGCGTAATTTATTTGTCTGGCACTTAGAGGGTTTGCCAAACCTCACAGAATAAAATACAGTGATCGTGAAACAAGAGGTATTACAGAGCAAGTGGTGCATACAAATGGTGTCTTAGGATGACTACTGATGATTTGAGCATTGTTATAACAATTTCTTTTTGAACCTTTTTTTTTTCGAGTTTGTAAATCCCTCTTCAGTTAATAAATTACTTTGAAATAGTTCCCCTGGAGCCAAAACATTAACCATGAACCACTATTTTTAACAGGAATAGGGAAGGCAGATGGAGAAATATATATTACACGAATGGAATATCGCATGGACATGTAGCCTGAAAGGATCTGCAACAAGAGAAATATTCTTCCCGGAAGTACAAAATCGACTGTTATCAAAATTATAAGTGCCAAACTTTGTAATCACACAATTTTTAACTGGTCATGGAAAATTCAAGTCTTATTTTGAACGTATTAAAATAGCAAAAGACGACTATTCATGTTTTTGTGGATTGCCTCAATCGGTGTGTCACCTTATATTTGAGTGTCCTGATTTTGAAAAGGAAAGATACTATTTACAATGCCACCTTAATAGCTGTAACCTGGAACTTTCAAAACCGCTGTACCATATTTTTAAGGGGCAATGCTGTTTAGGACAATTTGTAACTTTCATTAAAAAAATGTAAACTATGTTAGTAATTTTTGTATTTGCTTTGTTTTTTAAATACAACCCTAATGTAACTCTGGTAAAATAGGGTTCCTGTATTGCTTTTTGGATATTCAATAATAATAATAATCATAATAACTGCTATTGTAATCACCTTAAATTTTTCTTAAAAAAATAGGGAATCGTGGGTATATTCTCGTTTTCTGTTTGTATATTTCTTCTGGTTGATTCATGGAGGTTACAAATCGAATACAGAATTTTGAGCATATTCTTCCCATTCATGTTTCGTGCATATTTTAGTATGTGACGTCATTACAACTGAACAATTCGAGCTTAGAGATCAGATATCAGCAAAGTTATGGAGCAAGTACACCAAGGACAGATAACATGGATCACTGCGCTAGCATCTTAGAAGAACACAGGTTGTTATTTAACCCTTGAGGACTGGCTTGAAAATATATAACACGAGGACTGGCGCCGGGTTATTTTGACCCATAGTGTGTCACTCCCTTTTAGTCATAGTCGAACGTATTTTCGTGTAGTAATTTTACACCTGGTGTCTTCCTATGAACAATTCCCAATAAAAAATGAGGTTTATTTACATTTTCCAAATTTAACATTGAGAAAAATGACAATTATTTTCGTAACAGTATAATTATTAGCCTTGATAGTGGCGGCAAAACAGTCATCTTGATTATTTTGAACAAAGGAGCTGATGACCAAGGTGTCCCTTGACAGTAAACATGAGTATATGAATGAATACATTGTGATGCACCAAAATAGGTGGATTTTCCCCCTAAATTTTTTGCAGATTGGCCCGACTAACTTAAGCCGAAAATTGTCACGCGAGGAGTGGCGCCATGGGTAAATCTGACCCGACCGTAAATAAAATAGAAATAACTTGAGTGTTCAAAAAGCTATAGACATGTTTCTTTTGCAGGGTGAACTTCAAGGCTAGAAAGGAAGGTACAGTAAGCGACATGAAATAAGGGCTGACCAAAACGAAAATATGGAGCACTAAAGCCTCGGGTCAAAAATACCCATGTGCCAGTCCTCGCGTCTTAAGATAAAATGTACACAATATTTTTCTGAACAATCCTTCAATAACGATGCACAGTGTAAATACATTGTTACAAGGATCCAGAATGCTCATTGGTTAAAGACGCATCGAAGAAAGAACCAGGAAGTTAGACAGTACGATTTTGCTTCCGCTTGTCATGGAAGACACTTCGCATTAAATGTCTGTGCGTTCGTGGGAAGTAAGAAATGTCAAGTGTACTGAGTAAACAGGATTACTGTGGAAGTATACCGTCTAGAGTACTTGCAAGGTGAAATATTGTGAAAGTTATGAATGTTTTGATAGCTGTCGAGTGATCAAGTACTCACACGAAATCTATTTGAAAATTTTGGAGAATTAGGAGAATTCACAAAACCAGAGCCGTTGGCAAGAGAGGCAAATGCATATGGGCCCGTAAGAAATGAAAGCAAGCAAGCTTGTAGTTTAACGTGACCGTTAATCTCGAGATCATGAGCCACGGGACCTCCTTTTTACGTGGAATCCGAACCACAGGACATGGCATTTCATTTTGAAAATCTCACATGCTATGACCGGGAATCGAACCCAGACCGCCTTGGTGAGAGGCATACAGCTAGACCGCTGAGCCACCACGCCCCCCGTAAGAAATGAGGGCCCGGTCATTTGGTAAATAAGTTCCTCTATTCTGAAAATTACAAAGAAAAAGTTTTAATTTAGCTACCTTATTCTACCCCCCCCCCCCCCCCCCCGTAGAGTATTAAACTCTATATATGACTGAGTTAGGAGTTATAACTCTTTAGGAATAATCTACTACAATTCAGTATCGAATCTGCTATCAAACTACTTTATTACGGAGTTTTTAAACGCTCCTTTTCTCTCATTACATACTGGTAATTACAGTAGTGAAGACTAGAAATTGTAAAATATTTCCCAATGGAAGATCACTGTATTGTTATTATTAAGTGGTTTGAAGCCATTTTTCAGTGTTGCCTTAGTAAACAGAAGTTTGGAGCTTTTCAGTCGGTCAACACGAATATACCCAGACGAGTTGGGTTATACCCTAATCCTGAAAAAAATTACATTCGATTAATAAACAAGAAGTTCCGTGAAGAACTATACAGCCTACTTTTCATGCCAATGATTATTCTACAATATATGAACCTATCTAGAATAATGACAAAATTAATTTGGTAATATTGAAATATCAAATTAGTTCAAAATATACCTGGTATAATGTAGCCTGATAGAGCACTATAGTTGGCAGCCCTGGTGTCTGAATATATTCTTAGTTCCATCTCTTAAGGCACAGAATACAAAATTAGGTTGAAGTCCAATGGACGTTACATGCAGTTAGACACTGGATCTATCAGCACGCGTAAAAGCATGTTGCCAACAATACCATGCGTGTGCTGGTCAGAAATAATCTGAAATATTATGATATCTTGTTGTGCCAATATTGGATGAAATCCATTTGTTAGTATTGAAGTTACATGTATTTTAAAATTGGACATATCAGCAGGCATAGAATCATGTTGGCAGCACTGCCTTGTAATAATTACTCCAAATTAATCTACAATGTCAGGTGCTATACGTGTGCAAAGTATAGAGCTGTTGGCTTGCATACTTTCTGATATATTGATATTAGGATAAAAATATAGACAGCATTTATTAACAGTTGGCAGCCCTGATTTCTCTTAACAATACTTACAGTCATTCTGTTATGGTACACATAGCACATACGAAATTTGGTTGTAATCCAACTGATAGTATAGAAGGTACATGTATTTAAAAATTGGTACTATCAGCAGGCTTATAATCATGTTGGTAGAACTGACGTATATAAGTTACTCAAAATTAATCTAAAATGTCAGAATATACGTGTGCATAGTTTAAAGCTGTTGGCTTGCATACTTTCTGATATATTGGTATTTCGATAAAAAAAATAGAGAGAGCAATTATTAACAGTTGGCAGCCCTGGTGGCTCTTAAGAATACGCTCAATCATATCTGTTTATGTACAGATATTACATACAAAATTTGGTTGAAATCCAATTGATAGTGTAGAAGTTATATGCATTTAAACATTGGACCTATCAGAAGGTTTAAAATTATTTTTGCAACACTGTCATTGTTGGCCTCCTGGAAATTAAGCTGAAATAGTATTGTCTGCATGTGTACCAAATTTGGAATAGCTCCCATGCATACCTTGCGAGATATCCAACATGGAGCTCAAATTTCTAGTGCGTTTTATCAGCAGTTGGTAGCACTGACATCATTTTCAAATATGGACGTGAGATATTCTGGTGCACATCTTTACTCATACTACATTTGGTTTTGATTGCTGCAGCCGTTTAGGAGTTGATATGGGGACACACACATACAGCCAGACAGACAGAGAGACAGACAGACACACATTTTCCCGGATCGATCTCATAAGACTACTTTTTCCTCATTTTTGCAAAATGTGAAAAGTAGGCTAAAAATACAGGGAGATTCTTTTGCTGGGGCGGGGCCTGCGACCGGGCGCGCGCGCTTTCAGCCAGCCAACCGAGTTCGTATCGCGGATTGCGCGCAGGTGGAAACCGTACAAAGTACATTAATTAATGGTAAATTCACCAGAAAATCATGATTAAAGAACTTACCTTTTCACAGAAGATGCTGGAAGTGTATTTCTTCAGCTGACAGACAGGCGTTGCACCGTGTAAATAAATTAGCGTTTACACGTTCTAATTCCCTTCTGTTGTGAGGGTCATTTGCTGCCGTTTATTGTTTTCCAGCTCTACTACAGTACGGCTCATTGATCTGTACACTTTGTATTTTAAATTACCCCACAATTAAACATAAAGCGGGCTTAGATCCGTGCTTCGATTAATCACAGTAAACACGCAGAGTAGTGCAGGAGTAGCTACATAATATAACGGCATAGCTTCCAAAGTTACTGTCTGGCAGCTGAAGGAGAACATTTTCAGCATCTTCTGTGAAAGGGAAGTTCTAACCTTTAACTGGTGACGTGATGTCATCCAGATTCCCAAGAAATAAATTAAAAAAACATGCGTGCTTCTTTAATTAAATCTTGCAAGAAACTGTAGTTTATGTTACCTTCTTATCTATGCGCTGACACTACACACCCTCGTTGATGAAAGTTTAGTGACTTAATGACTTTAATGACCCTGGTTATCTCGCCTGCGCGCTATCCGCAGATCCGAGCTCGGTTGGCTGGCGGAAGGCACGCGCGCCCGGCAGCCGGTCGCCGGCCCCGCTCCAGCAAAATAATCTCACTGTACAATAGGATGACCCATTTTGATCGTCAAGCGATCATCATCAGATCCATTACACTTAGGCTATAAAATCTGGTATAGGACTACCAGCTTATGCGTGGCGAGGACTAATCCACGGTCTTTAATAGTTGAAGACCTTCCTCATACAATAACATACATCTTGTCCAGACTTGGCAACACAGCATAAGTACACATGCACTTACTACCGACAGCACATAGGAATACGGGGCGGGTGGAGGGAAAACCAGTTCACCGAAATAACATTCCAACTCAGTCCCCTGTCACGAGTGGATGAGTGAAGTTGAACTTGCTCGCGGCTGCAGTGCGGAAGACTTCCAGCCAGATAAGTAACCTGTACCATCAAAATTGACCATTTATAACCATATAGTCACCCCAAACAGACAAATTTCCGGAGTTCTATCACCATTCTAGCATTTCACCAAACGTCATATAGATCACAACTGACATATACCGACAAGTTGCAATACCAATACTGCAACTAAATAAGTGTACATATGAGTCGTCCAGTTGCAAAACTCGTTTAATCCACTTGTGAATAAGAGTCATTTTCATGAGAAACGTTTCTCTGGACTTTGCCCCACTTATCTTTTGGGTTTGTTGTTTTATACTTTTTGCTTTTTGCTTCGTGTTTTTGGTTTTTGGTTTTGTGTTTGCTTTGTGCTTTTGCTTTTGAATTTTACTCTTTGCTTTCCTTTCTTGGTTTTGCGTTTGTTTTCTGCTTTTACTTTTTGCTTTGTGTTTCTTGATTTTTGTTTTCTGCTTTTGCTTTTGTTTTTTAATTTTGATTTTTGCTTCGTGTTTTTTGGTTTTGGTTTTTTGTTTGTTTTCTGGAAAAATAAAACAAAATAAACAAAGCAAAATCGAAATAAAACAAAACAAAATAAATTTAAAAATAAAAAATTAAATAAAACAAAACAAAAAATAAACAAAACAATTTAAAACAAAATAAAACAAAATAAAATAAAACAAATCAAAATAAACAAAACAATATCAACATTAAGCAAAACTCAATAAAAATTAAACAAAACAAAATAAAAAATAAAATAAAATAAAATAAAATAAAGTAATATAAAATAAAATAATAAAATAAATAATTTTACGACATGATCCTTATTCACAAGTGGATTAAATGAGTTTGGCAACTGGGCTACTCATATTGTAAATATTTTCACCCGTTATTTCAAACATAGATTTTATAGCCTAAGTGTAATGGATCTGATAATGATCGCTTGACGATCGAAACTGGTCATCCTATTGTATTTATTAATCTCGTGTAATTTTTCTCAGGATTAGGGTATAACCCAACTTGTTTGGGCACATTCGTGTTGACCGACTGAAAAGCACCAAAGTTCTCTGTTAACTGTATTGAAAATCCCAAATTGTTTTGTGCACTGTGAAATAATATATTTCATAACATAAATACTAAAATGTTTTCTATGAAATAAGATTTGTATGATGTTTTGAAATTCTGACTGTGCATCAGAGCTTTCCTCAAAATGAAATTGCATTTCCGGAATAGCTAGCGGTGGATAGTAAAAATGAAAGTATTTCAAGAGGGGCCCGAGAAAAAGATTGCATAGTGGCTCTGAACCTTTCAAATGCTTGCCACGGTGGGTGAGTGGTTAACGTGTCGGACTACCAACCCCAAGCTTGCAGGTTCGCTCCTGCCATGGTAAGTGATTTTTGAAAGGCGGCAAAAATACGACACCATGTCATACGATGTTGGCATGTTAAAAGAACCCATTTGAATTCAGTAAGCCGTATTCATAATGGCTAAATTATTCTCGAGATTTCCCGCCAACACAAAGTACCTCCATTCTCTACTAGAAAGCGCTATAGTGTCAAGGAGCTTAGATATCTAACCTCCTTGACTTTCATAACGTTCCAAGGAATGACGAAATTCGACATGCAAGCTGCCCTCTGGGTGTCAAATAACAAAGCTTGCACCCGGCACACGAGGCCATACGATATTATTGTAACCTTTCAAGTGCAGAGTTACTCAGTTAGTTATTTGCTACCGTAGAAGTAATAGTTTTTAACCTATGGTGGGTGTGATGGGAGGGGAGGGTGAGGAGGCGGGCAAGGGGATGGAAAGGGGGAAAGGGGGGGGGGGGGGTAGAGTTTCGGGTCTTTATTATACTAAAAAGTAAATTCAAAATCCTACGTTTACATAAATTCTAATTTTGAGACGATTCAAAAATATATTTTTGTGCGGGCATCAGCTCCAAAAGAAGTAATGGGCCCAAAATAAAACAATTTCCTAAAATCAGGAGACAATAAAAATTGTTGCTCCTTACTAGCATTTAAATTGATGTTCTTTGTTCCGAAATCACAACGCGGCGTGAAGAATTTGCATGTTATTCCGCCATGTTTGTTTATATTTCAGATGGACCTCAACTGTAGACGTCTACAAAATTGTCTGTTAGTTACTTCCGGAAGCACAATTTCAAACTCAAGTACTACTACTACATAATGTCTAATAGATGGCAAAACATACCAGGGATCAACTCGGGACTCGAAAGCGAATGGGAAATATCTTAAAACTAGCAGTAGTGCCCGGCTTCGCCCGGTGGATTTATTTGTTTTATGGATGATAATGAATACTACTTCAGAACTGGCACATGATACTTTAACTACCAGTAAAGAAATATTTTTTAAATATAAACTTATGTGGTGGTGGTTGTTGTAGTGGAGGTGATATGGACGTAACATTTAGGCCATTTTCCCGTAAAATGATAATAATGATAATAATGAATAGGGAAAAGGCTATTTATTAACCACAGCACTGACACATGTAATAAACAAACAAATTAAAAAAAAAAAAAAAAAAAAGAGGAGTAAGTGAAATAAAAGACACTGCCTAGGGCCTATATTTCATTGTCTGTTAGAAATGTAGAGACCAATAGTGTCGTCTTTTGCCGCATAGAGCCGTAGGAAAATAATCAGAACACCTTGGAAAACGTCGGCTGTCCCGAGCTCCTGAGGTAGCAATAGTATCATTTATCGCCTCATAGCGCTCAACGAAAAGTTTCGGAATGAATAAATTAAGGTAAATTTGATAGCACCAACGCTTATTGCAACTGATAACCTCAGTGTATTGCACCAACACCATTGCACATATACAGAGGCATAATATGTTCATGATGATAACTGTTTTAAGGGGCCTAAGACATCTTTTTGCACTAATTACTCCCCCCGTGACTGTAACTTATAAGCAGCACAATATTTAACTATTTTCGCAATTCTACACCAGAACACTGGTAGGGGCGACGTGTTTCAGCCCAAATTGCCAGTCAACAATAGACTTATTATAATGCTCTTACCGTTACACTACTACAGACATGAATAGTTCTAGGGCCTTAATACGTGGATTTCAAGGTAAGTTTGTTTGTTATTCTAAATGTAGGGAATGGAGAGCGTTGTTCAAAATATCAAGTGGACAGTGTTACCAGCAGGGTTTCAAAGTGTATGTAAAATTTGGTGCAATTAGGAGGAACGGTGTAGATTTCTGATAAAGGCACTAAATGCAGGGAATAGAGTGGTCTGTCCGAAATTTAATGTCGACAGTGTCACCCGCAGGGTTCCAAAGGGTAAGTGTACAAACTGTGGATCAGATCGGTGAAATGACCTAAATGCAGGGAATGGAGAGGTCTGTCCGAAATTTCAAGCAGACAGTGTTACTCGTCGGTTTCCAAAGTGTAAGTATGTGAAATTTGGTTCAAATCGGTGAAACGGTTAGATTTGTGCCAAAGGGCCTAAATGAAGGGGATGGCGTGGTCTGTCCAAAATTTTATGCAGACAGTGCTTCTCGCAGGGTTCCAAAGTGTACGTATACAAATTTTGGTTCAGATCGGTGAAACGGTGTAGATTTGTGCCAAAGGGCATAAATGCAGGGAATGGAGAGGTCTGTCCGAAATGTCATGCAGACAGTGTTACTCGCAGGGTTCCAAAGTGTAAGTGTACACATTTTGGTTCAGATCGGTGGAGCGGTGTAGATTTGTGCCAAAGGGCATAAATGCAGGGAATATAGTGGTCTATCCGAAATTTCATGCAGACAGTATTACTCGCAGGGTTCCAATGGGTAAGTATACAAATTTTGGTTCACATCGGTGAAACGTTGTAGATTTGTGCCAAAGGGCATAAATGCAGGGAATGGAGTGGTCTGTCCGAAATTTCATATAAACAGTGTTACTCGCAGGGTTCCAAAGGGTAAGTATACAAATTTTGGTTCAGGTCGGTGAAAAGGTTTAGATTTGTGCCAAAGGGCCTAAATGCAGGGAATTGACTGGTCTGTCATACATTTCATGTCCAGATCGGTGAAACGGTGTAGATTTGTGCCGAAGGGCCAAAATATTTGGAAAGGAGTGGTCTGTTCAAAATTTATCATAGCCTAAACTATTCCTCTAGAATCTGGCTTTCATAAACAAAAATATTTTTTCGAATCCGACTGGTAGTTCCAGAGATTAGCGCGTTTAAACACACAAGCACACAAACTCTTCAGCTTTATTATATTAGTATAGATAACGTTCTTGTACAACGTTTATAGACGGGCGAAGCACTCAACGGGTTAAATCCTCTCGGTGGCCCTCACAAAATAATCGCGAAGGTGAAGTCCAAGGAGTTTGTAAGAATAGTCAATATAACAAAGCAAAGCCAACTCCATGCAGGCTATGGAGATCCTTGGAGCAGTGACTCTGGATGGTTTGCCCTGTTGGAGGCTGAGTGAACAACAGAGGCATTTGCGTTTCTGAAAGTGATAGTTATGTATCTGAAATCCACTACGTTCGTGGGAATTAAGACCACTTGCTTTCAGCTCAGCGCCCGTACCGTCTGGGCTACGATGCTCAGGAATATTCCATATATCCTGCTGTAATATTTCAAAATTTCACATACCGTTATATAAGCATTCATAGTTTTGTAGATTGTTTGTTTCATTGAGTGCTCACTCTCACGAATGGATCTGAATTAGTAAATCCTAAAAACAAAATTTTGGTGCTCATATTCCTGGGAAAAAAATACATGAGGTTAATAAATTAATTCATTTATCTCATGTAATTTTTAGCCTACATTCAATTTTTGCAAAAAATGAAAGTAGACTTATGAGATCAACACAGGGCGATAAATTGTGTGTCTGTCTGTCTGTGTGTATGTGTGAGTGTGTGTGTGTGAATGTGTGTACTCTGAATGTCTGCCCCCCCCCCTATCAATTCGAACACGGTGAAACCGAATTGAACGAAATTCGGTACAGAGCAAAGGACACGTCAGTGTCATGTTTTATATCGCCACCATCTTGACGGAAACGTAATGGTGGCCACCCAAATGTTAAAAGCTTAAATCAAATTACGACCAACCTAATCATCCGATCTCTACCAATTTTTGCAACGTTATATATTTATGTATGAAAAATCTTTTGACCAAACGACAAGATCATCAGCACAATAGTTTGCAGATAGCGGCCATGTATGTGTGAAAATAGATTTACAATATCAATTCAAACTCGGTGAAACCGAATTGAATGAAATTTTGAACAAAGGTAGCACTAGCAAAGGGCACCTCATATTCATGTTTAATATCCGTATAACACGTTGTATTTAATCAAGCTACTACAGCCAACATTCAATTATACTCCTTGAAAAGGACAAAGAGTTATAAAAATACCCATTCATTTAGGGTAAGTAGGCTATGTTCTTTACTGAACATCTTGTTTAAATTAATTAATTAATTAATCTCATGTAATTTTTTTCAGGATTAGGGAATAAACCATCTCATTTAGGTACAATCGTGTCGACCGACTGAAAAGCACCAAACCTTTGTTGTTAACTAAGGCAATACTGAAAAATGTCTTCAAACATCATAATGTTAGTAAATCTATTTTACAATACGTGGCGCGCGAGTCATTTGAACAAATGAATGTTGGCACGCGAATCGTTTCATCATATAAACTTTGGTTAGTTGTGGTGTGCTCGACTGAGAAAGTCTCTGAATTATAGGTGGTGCGCGAGCCATTTGTGAGTGTTCGCGTGCTAACCGTTTCAACAAATTAACTTTGATAAGTTGTTGTATGCACGTCCGCGAAGGTGTCTGAATTTCAAAACACATTTCACAATGAATGGTGCGTGATTCGTTTCACCAAATGAACTTTGAACAGCTGTTGTGCGTTTCAGCAAATGGGTGTAGCTTCTTTCAAACAGTTTAGTGGCAGGTTATGTGTTTCCAAACGTTTGCAGTTTCCGGTGCGACTCTTATTTGCGATGACCATCAACAAACCACAGGCACAAACCCTACAAGTTTGTGGACTAAATTTGGAAAATCCATGCTTCCCACATGGACAGCTGTTTGTGGCCTTCTTACGCGTCGGAAAGTCTTCTGTTGTATTCCTATACCAGTGGCGTAACGACCGGGGGGGTAGGGTTAGGGTTTAAACCCCCAGAGGCATTTCTTTACTTGAATCTTTATATTGTCCCATCTATCACCTGTTTTACGCTACCGCTAGTGAAGCATCTTAACTCTGTATATATTTTCAAAGTGATCACGTTTCTCACGTGGTAAATGCCCTGCATTCTACTCGCAGCGAGACTCCTCCTTCAGTGTTGGAGCTACCCATGGATCAGTTTTGCTGTTGAAGTGTGCGATCGGTAACATTTTTCATGTCGCTCCGGGTTGCTTTAATTGTGTGTCCGTTTCGTCAAAGATAATTCAGCACATGAGGAGTTTCTGCAATTTATTCCAATTAATGATACATATAAAGTCATCAAGATAGGCAGATTTTGATAGTCAATAGTAACGGCAGTAGGAACACGGAGAGCAAAACATTATTTTCTCTCACATAATATAAATATTTTAAGCAACCACGTATCTATGGTCATGCTGATACCACTGCATCGTTTCAGTTCTAATATTTAGTTACTGTTTTCCATACTTTTTATATATTTTTTTCGTTTTTTCATTGTGTCGAAAAAATTATGAGGCATAAAATAGTTTTCATGCAAAGAGAACGGTTATTTAATTCTTGATTTTATGAATATTAATCGAAATATCATTTTAATTATGATGATGACTGTCGTTTTAACGGGCGGCACAGCAAGGTTATCTGCTCCTTTAATAATGTACAAAATTAGGCCTACCCTATTATATAAATCAACCCCCACCAGAAGGAAATCCTGCATGCGACACTGTCCTGTACGCTCGAGAAGGAAGAAAAAAAATATTGTGTATCCAAAAGAACTTCAATTAACAAAATTACAACACAAACACTTCCTTTCTTTCTTTAATTGGCGATCCGACTCTTTTAAAAACAATTAACGTCTCGCATGGAAACAAAAGAGACGGCTTTTGAAGGCTCCATCCATTACTTCATGCCAGCTAACCCTGGAGGATCTGCAACAGCAGCTCCATTAATAATAATAATAATAATAATACTAAATTTAATCATAGACTTCGAGTTCTGTTGAGAACAAAGCTTAGTGCTCATAACCTAACAAAAGCTATCAATTCATATGCTATATCTGGGCTGATGTATTCATTTGATGTTTTAAAATGGTCTCAAACTCACCTAGAGAACATTAATCGCACAATAAGAACTATGCTTACGAAACACAGAATGTTGCATCCTAATGCTTTTATAGAGAGAGTAACAACACCCAGAAATGAAGGAGGCAGAGGTATTCTTGATGTTATAGCTCTGCGCAATCAACAAGTTTTACATCTTAGGAATTACTTTCATTCTCGTAAAGATGCCAGTGTTTTACATCGAGCGGTAGCACAAGCTGACTTCAACCACACTCCTTTGAACCTCCATGAAGAAAATTTCGTCATTATTTATTTATTTATGAAAGACAAGAACACACTGAAGAGAGAGAAGGTGGAGAGATGGGCTGGAAAAGAACTTCATGGCAGATTCTACAACCAGTGCAATGACAAACACATGGCTGTCAAGGGGAGAGCTGTTTCCAGAAACTGAGGGATTTAACCAGGTGATAAAGGACAAAGTTATCGCTACAAGAAGTTATAGGAAACACATCCTGAAGGATCAGACTGTTATAGATGACGAATGCAGGAAGTGCAATACCGGCCCAGAAACCATAGAGCATATTACCAGCAGCTGCAGAATTCTAGCGCCAACATCTTACAATGAGAGGCATATCGATGTTGCCAAAGTCATTCATCAAGAAATCGCCCTAACCCGATCTCTAATACATGACAGGACAACTTATTACAAATACTCTCCAGAAAACGAAGATTACAAACTGTATTAGGATCGCACTATTCAAACTGACAAAACAACTCCTCTTAATAGACCAGACATAACTTTAAATGATAATAAGAACCATCACACGTACTTGATTGACATATCTGTTCCGAATGACCATAATATCCACCATAAATACGGAGAGGAGATTGATAAATATACTCCTCTAGCTATGGAGGTTGCTAGAATCTGGAGACAAAAAAATGAGATGATCCTTCCTTTCCCCCTTTCTCCCACTGGCCTGACACCTAAATTCTTTTCAGTAAATCTAACCGCACTAAATCTTCCCACATACACCCACACTATTGCACAAAAGGCTGCAATTCTGAAGACCTACAATATTGTTAGAGGATTTTTGAATACTCACTAGGATTTTCTTGGACCCTCTTGTGGAAAAGAGACGTGGTAGTTAACATTACAAAAAAAAACAAGAAGTTCCGTGACGAGCTAAAGAGCCTACTTTTCTTGAAATTTAAGATTCTTGCCAATCTAAATAGACCTATTTAGAATAATGACGAAATTAAGTTGGTAATATCGAAATTCCTAATTAGTTCGAAATATACCTTATATAATGTAGCCTAATAGAGCAGTACAGTTGGCAGCCCTGGTGACTGAATATAGGCTATTGTTAGTTGCATCTCTTAAGGTACAAAATACAAAATTTGGTTGAAGTCCAATGGATAGCATGCATTTTATATGCTGTTAGACCTTGGATTTATCAGCGCGCGTAAAATTATGTTGGCAACAATGTCATGCATGTGTTGGTCAGAAATAATCTGAATCGGCATAGTCATATCTGTTATGGTACACATAGCACACACGAAATTTGGTTGAAATCCAAATGATAGTATAGAAGTTACATGTATTTAAAGTTGGACCTCTCAGCAGGCTTAGAATCATGTTGGTAGCACTGACGTATATAAGATACTCCAAATTAATCTAGAATGTCTGGTACTATACGTGTGCATAGTTTAATGCTGTCGGCTTGCATACTTTCTGATATAATGGTATTTGGATAAAATAAATTGAGAGCATTTATTAACAGTTAAGAGCCCTGGTGGCTCTTAAGGATACGCTAAGTCATATCTGTTTATGTACACATACCACATACGAAATTTGGTTGAAATCCAATTGATAGTGTAGAAGTTATATGCATTTAAAATTTGGACCTATCAGCAGGCTTATAATCATTTTGGCAACACTGGCATGTATGGCCTCCTGGAAATTAAACTGCAATGCTATTATCTATACGTGTGCCAATTTTGAAATAGCTCCCATGTATACCTTCCAAGATATCCAACATGGAGCTCAAATTTCAATTGCGATTTTTCAGCAGTTGGTAGCACTGACATCACTTTCAAATATGGCCGTGAGATATTCAGGTATAGATCTTTACTCCCTCCAAGTTTTGATTGCTGCAGCCGTTTAGGAGTTCATAGGAGGACACACACACACACACAGCTAGACAGACAGACAGAAGGACAGACAGACACACATTTGCCTGATCTCATAAGTCTACTTTTTCCTCTTTTTGCAAAATGTGAAAAGTAGGCTAATAATAACTGTCAAACGTCTATGTTATATACCTAGGTAGTTATAAAATGTATGCTATAGGCTTTACTCATTTTCTTGTACATAATGTACAATACCGATATGAGTCACGTTACCAACTGTAAGCTGAATAAATAAAGAATAATAATAATAATAATATCGCATGGCATTGGGTGCTGGGTCCAAGCTTTGTTATTTGACGCCCAGAGGGCAGCTTGCATGTCAAATTTAGACGTTCCTTGGAACGCTATGAAAGTCAAGGAGGTGATATATCTAAGTTCCTTGTCACTATAGCGCTTTCTAGTAGAGAAAGGAGAAACTTTTGTGTTGGCGGAAAATTCTGAGATTAATTTTGCCATTATGAACACGGCCTACTGAATTCAAGTGGGTTCTTTAACATGCCAAGAACGTATGACATGCATGTCGGGATTTTTTTCGCCTTTCAAAAATCACTTACCACGACCAGGAGTGAACCTGCAAGCTTGGGGTTGGTAGTCCGACACGATAACCACTCATCCACCGTGGCAAAGCTCCATCAATGCTGTTCATCGATTTCAGAGCGAGAATAAAGAAGAAAATTCAGCTCCAACAAATGTAATTGCCATCAAATCACATTATTGTTGCAATGGTAATGTCTGCTTGTCCAAACACTGACAAGATCGCAGATGTTGACGCAGCTGAGGTCAGTATCCTCCCGCTAACTCAGCCGTTCAATTTCTGGTCACGTGCATAACGGGTGGTGACATTCCCAGGCGCGTGTTTGCTAATGGAGCCTTAGCTTCCAACGAACCTTCAGTGCACCCCCGACCGGGGTCGTCAACCATTTGCCACGTTTCCAGCTCAAGCTAGGCATTGGCATCCCCAACACATCTCACCTCCCAATGGTGACTCGGTCCTTAACACGTGCCTCATGGGAAAAATGCACTCTTATTATTACTTACATATCCAAAATTGCAAGCCAAGAATTCCAGCGGTGGCTTCGGTGGAATCGTTGGTACCATGCTGAGCTTCTATGCCCAAGGTCGTGGGTTCATACCCGGCCAAAGTCGTTGGATTTTTAAGAGCGTTTTTCCCTCGGTATGCCTTCCTTTGGAAGGGAAGTAAAGCCGGCGGTCCCAGATCATAGATTTATGTCATGATAAAGAACTTTCCTCTAATTACAGTTGTGTGAAGCTAAATTATATGTTAGATTTGACTGACACTCTTAGGTTCCAACGTTCGTCGCCAGGAACTGACTGCGGTGGCATCTAGTAACTAAGTTCAGAACTAGTTGGTCGTAGCCGGTGGCGTTTGGTAGCAAAAGTTGGAACTACTTGAAAATCGAATGTCTGCAGTCCTTATTTGAATTAAAAACATACAACACGCACTAATACAGCCATCACAATTAACACTGGTTATCAGACAGATACTCAAAGTGCACGGGGCTACATGACCGCGTTATCGCAGCACCTAAACTGAGGAAATAACCAACCAAGAATACCAGTCAGTAAACAAGAACGTGGTGAAGATGAACGTCGACGTCATCTGTCCGTGGCAATAAAGTTATTATATGAATTTGGATTTTTCAATGTTAGAGTCAAGTTCAAAAATAAGTCAACCTAAAATGAAGAAAGAAATCAATATTTAATAACAAATTTGCTGTCTAAAAATATCATAAACCCTTAATGACGTCATGGTTGGAGGTGAAAAGCTAAGAAAGTAGGCGACTTCTGCCAGTTGTTTGTTAGGTACTCAGCTCAAAGGCTGGTTGGATCCTCAAAAAGTACCGCCATAGTGTGACCTTTATGCATATCTGATAGCATAAAGTCCACATATTATTCCAACAGAATTTAAGTCATGTCTCAAAGCTGATGTGAGAATGGAAGTTGCTTGTGAAACTAGACGGACAAAAGGACGGTTCGTACGTGACTTGAAGGAGCTTTCTCCCGGCGCGAACAAAGGTGGCAGGAAAGAGAAAATCCACATCTGGACACCAAATGTGCTAGACAACGCGCGAAGGTCGTTCAACTGCGCGGGCAAATGCAGAAAACTCAACGATTACCTACCAAATAAACCCCGCCCATTTGAAAGGAATTACAGCAGCAATTAGGATATAGAGACGGGAGTTATACCATCGTATAGGGGATGATCCCAGCCTCTCAGAAATATCATCAAAATTTAAATCGGATTATTCTGTGATTTTTGCCAGAATTAAAATGAAATCAGGGGGTGGATTTGAAACGACCAATGGCAGTGAGAGACGCTAGACGCGATCAAATCCCGCCGAAATTGAGGGACAATGAAGCAAATTACGGAGCTCATTATCTAACGATCCTACGATCGAATTTTGAATATGAAGGAGTCATTGAGACATTGGGAATGAGGACGTTCTAAGGAGCTAGTTCACATATTCATGTGCGTATTATTTTGGAAATAAATTCTGAGAACCCCCTACTCCACGTCCCTTCAAGAGAAATCGTATAAATAATGGATTGAAACACAGCGAAGTTAGTCTACTCTGGGGCCACGACAGCGGCGGTAGCCCGTGCCGCGAGCCTTCGGACAATACGGTGATTTTTATAAGTTCTGTAAGTCTACTCTGGGGCCACGACAGCGGCGGAAGCCCGTGCCGCGAGCCTTCGGACAATACGGTGATTTTTATAAGTTCTGTAAGTCTACTCTGGGACCACGACAGCGGCGGAAGCCCGTGCCGCGAACCTTCGGACAATACGGAGATTTTTACAAGTTCTATAAGTATACTTTGGGGCATCGTCAAAGGCGAAAGCCCGTGCCCTGAGCGTTCAGAAATTAACATTTTACAAGTTTTATAAGTCTTAATATACGCTGTGGACGCGAGAGCCTGCGTTGAGGCATAAGATTAATTAACATTGTTACAAGTTATAAGTAGGAGCTAGCATACCTCCGAAATTGAACATCGCTAAGTATTCGCGAGTGCAAAGTAGAACAGTGCATATCATAACAGTATGACGCAGTTGTAATGATAGCTATATGAGATAGGAGCTTCATGTACGAGAACCGTGCATTGTGTTAATGGTAATAATTCACAGTGGACCTTTGTTTTTGGTGAAAATTTTGAGAAAAACCGTGTGTAAATTCTCCTCCCATCAAGATGGATCTACTATTGAAGAAGACTGATATCATGGACCAGAACAGCATCGGGAAATATGAGAGATAAGTAAATATTGTATGGGGCATGAGGGTCATAATGTTTCCCATTATTGGGGTCGGATAAGTCTATCTCGATCATAAGCAGTTATGATAAAAATAGATATTTTAGGCGTACCGGGCATGTTGTGTAGATTTGTGTGTTTATCAGTAATGAGAATTTTGTGTGTTTTATAATGTAATAAGTATATGAGCATCAAAGTGTTATTTTAAATATGGTTTTGTTTTTGGGATGTCATTTATCTTGTGAATGCACAGTCAAGGGAATATTTGTTTGATAGTGCTTATGCACTATGTAATTGTAAAAGCTAAATGGGGAAGACCACTCGATAGTGTGACAAGACCGGTAAGTGACAATGAAATTATGAGAGTAATGAAAATGGTAAGTGATTATCACGCGAAGGTACAAGTGGTAAGACATGAATGGCTACAGGGTAGTATGAGATATATTCAGATGAGGCTAAGAGTCGATCTTGGGTCGAGCAGAAATAAAGCGGATGTGGTATTCCCGCGTTCTTCGATGATATAATGGTGAGTGAAATAATAGCGGAGGTGGTATTCCCGCATTCTTCGACGATATATAAATGGTAAGTAAAATGATTGAATTCATTAGCTGATGAGAGCCCACTTTAGCTCCGTCGGAAAGAGGTTGAATTGCTCGAGCCCAAGGCAGGTAAAAGGGAGTCTTAAGATGCAGGTAAGAATTGGTTAGCCGTCTGAATTCTCAAAGCAGCCAAGAAGGTTGTGCTGGCCTGCCGGTTAGCATGGTGAAAGCACGTCTGTCACAAGGTCGAGTTTGGCATTGTAGTATATGAAGGGAGAGAGTCCAACTCCCCGGGGTTTCTTTAGTGTGCCGCTTCAGGAAGCGATGGGTTATATTTTGTCATTATTTTTGGAGTGCATTCATTATGATGTTGTTGTTTATTAATAATCACGGCGCACCGGCAGCCGAAGTATTTATTTGATGCTTCATGTATGTTGACTTGTTTATTTTACCATAATTAACGGAGTTATAGCTCTGAGTGAAGTAATTGTTTTAAAAGTATAAAAACACACATAGCCCGTAACCTAGAATAAACCTATTGCCTTCATTATCTGACTCTTGTGAGGAAAGGTGATGATTGTACGAATAGACGTGTCCGATTTCCCAAAGAACAAGTTTTGCAAGTTATAAAAATGAGTGCGCAATATTATTGTGATAGAATGGCTGGTTTATTTAAGCCATAGTTATTTGAATTAAGTCTGTTGACAATAACTCTTGGACTTGAAGCAGTGGACTGCAGTAAAATAGACTATTTTCTATTCCTGGTTTCAGCCAGTGTGAAACATTATTTTGCATTTTTTTGATATTGTTGTTTTCCAGTAATTTAAGGGAGTTGATTTTATTTTATTTGCCTGTGGTTGGGAGAAAAGGGAGATGATGTTTTTGTGAAATAAATTATTTTATATTAGGAGTTCTCTGACCTACTGATTTTTAAGATAAGCCACCTGTGATCCTGTGACAATATTCCTAGGATGTTTAGTATAAATTAGAGCCACCCCGAACAGAGCACCACCCGAGTGAGAGTCGGCATCCTAGAAGAACGCGGAAGGGTATAATATGTTAGGTTGGGGACCCACAAAACCACAAAGCAGCACTATAATGAGGCGCACTAGGCAAGATGAGGAGTGAGGTAGTTTGCCAAGGCTTTCCTCACTGTGTCAGAACAATAGCACTGACCCTATGAGTAGAACCTTTGACAGTACACGCAGGCACCACTCACACCTCAAAACTTCCATATATATCACAGCCATGAGACAAGCCACATTTTGCTCTAGTCTGTGCCAACAAACAAATACCAATGTACTGCATTCATCAAGAGATGGTAAATAGGCTATTTAGGAAGCAAAATAATCTGTGATGAATGAAACAAAGAGGATATAAAAAGTAAGTTGGTTTAGGCAAGGAAAGTATTTGTATGGAAGAGGAATCTGTTGACATCGAATATAGATTTAGGTATTAGAAAATAATTTTCGAAAGCCTTTGTCTAGATCGTGGTGCTCTACGGAAGTTAAACTTGGACTGTGTGCACAGGAGGAAAGAGGAGAAGAGAAGCGTTTGAAATTAAAGTGGTGTTACAGAAGAATGATGAGGATTAGATGGGTGGATAGGGTTACAAATGAAGAGGTATTAGGACGAGTAGGAGAGGAGAGATATTTCTGGCGACTGCTAATGAAGAGAAGATGATGAATATGATGATAATTGTTGTTTTAAGGGGCCTAACATCTAGGTTATCGGCCCGTAATGGTTTGGGTGATCGTGAAGATAAAAATGAAATGCAAACTATAACTAAAAATTAACTATTAACTTATATACTAGAAGAAGAAATGGAAAACAAATGGAGAATAAGGCAAATAAAGGACAAGAGGAAAAGAAAGGCCCTCAATCCTCGAAGAATGCGGATTGAGGGACTTGGAAGGAAGGAGAATGAAAGGCAGATAGGGAGGTGAAAGAGGAGAGGGTCCACCCCACAGGTAAGGGACAAAAGGGGGAAACTGGACCCAGCTCAGGAATCCCCCGGGGTTGCCAACTCCCGTACTCACCAGCCGTGGGCCCCTGAGGGTGTAGCAATATCCAGGGTGCACCAGAAGAGGTGGGGCTACATACACCCTGCCTCCTTGAGGGCCTTGAGCAGAAGGCAGGAGATATGATGAAAAGAAAAAGAAGGCTGACCCCTCGCAGATGGAGGGTATCAGAAAAGATGAGACAAGGGCCAATTAAGGCAGGAAAGGAAAAGACTCCCTAGGCCTCGGATACCCTAATACCGTCGGGGCGGAAAAGAACAAGTGTTGACCAAGTGAGGTCAACAGGAAAGAAGACGGAGAGGAGCCCGGCACAAGTAAGTGGAAGCAATGCCGGACTCAGCTGGGGTCCCGTGGTCGCTAACCCACGTCCCACTAGGTGTGAGCCCCTGGGGGGTATGGAGAGAAGAGATAGGTTGGTAGGACACATACTAATACTCCCATACTTAGGTATGGAAAGAAGAAGGAAGGAAGGAAGCTTGTGGTTTAATGTGACCGTTAATCTCGCGATCATGAGCCACGGGATGGAAATAAGAGTGGATGACAAGAACTGTAGGGGTAGACCAAAGTTTGAATATGTTAAGCAGATTACCTTGGATGTACGGTGTGGTAGCTATGTAGAGAAGAAACGATTAGCTCAGGACAGGGAGGCATGAAGGGCTGCATCAAGGCAGTCAAAAGATTGAAGACTCAAACCACAACAACAATCTGCTGCTTATGAGAATAGTATGGAAATAAACAAAACAAATCAAAACACAAAATGAAACAGAAGAGAATCTTATTTGCAATCCGCTTTTGAATCACAATAATGGCGATGGTGTCCTTACCCAATGAGATGGAGCGTAATTAAGGGTTCTTCATAATATATCAACACTCTACGGTACCGATTTGTTCCAAATTTGGGTCGTGGTGAATACGGCTCTACTATAGTCCGGGACAGCTTAAATAAGTTACTAGATCAAAACAGGGTAGGCAACATTAACAGCCGTCCCCTATGCCTACGTAAATGTTGGTTTATGGTTGCATTTCTTGAAGGTAAGTTGTTTTCAGGTGCGAGCACATTGTCGCCAACCCTGCTTAAGATAAAATTCCGTACCACACAGTTCCCGACATGTTTCTGGCAATAACTCCCAGAATGCATTTTTCACAAAGTCAGCCAACATTATAATTACGACTGTAACTAATGACTTATTATTTAAATAATTTCGCAGTTTTCTTTGGAAATTCAAGTCTAATGAAGTTGTAACAAGTTGTACAAGGTAAGTACTAGTAATATACATCGATTAAAACAGTTTTTACAGTTATTATAGACTCTTGATATGTGTGTGTCAAATCCACTTGTCTGAGATGTTTCGAAGCTTTTATTTAATTAATTTTTGGATATATTCTTATTTAGATTTCATCATGACGCCTAAAAATACGAGAACAAGATTGGAGATGGATTGGAGTAACTCTACAAAGATCACTACAATTTAAGTAAGTAGGCCTAGCCTAGACCTACAAAATTTAAAGTACAGAGTTATTTAATCGTTGTTTTATTTATTTTTATATTCAGTCAGAGCACAAATAACGTAATAAAAAACCTTAATGATCTTTGGAAATTTTGAAATAGTCTTCCGACTGCATTTTCCGTATAGGCCTAATTCAAACATAACCTAAAATATAGCCTATGTAAGTTCTCTCTCGGGAATATATTCTTAGGTTCAATTCGCCTTCTAATATAGTAATGTATATTATTCTCGACTTACAAATGCCGTCAGCCATAATATTATAATACATTGCACATGTAACTCTTAAGCTTGGAAGTAGGCCTAGTCTATGATTCACACTCGGTTGGTGGTAGTGAATGTATTGGTGATTATTTATGAAGCTTATAACTTATGTACTTGGCTACTGACCTATAGCCTACTTAGTAGTAGGCAGATCGAATATTTATATTAGGCCTATTTTTATTTGTTTCAGTCATGGTTGCGACAGAGTAGTGTGATGCCCTTCAACGAACTTCAAGGGTTGTGCAACATGAATCAATCATCATTCTGAAGAGCCATATACTCACATTAGCATGGTATATGCACTGCGCTGGAGTCAAATATGCAAATTTTCAGAGAATACCAACAATATCTCATAGCTCTCTTTTAGTTCTCGACATAAGTTATTGCACCACTGAATGTCTGGTGAAAATTACTGATGTACTAATGTTGGGTGAGACAAAGTCATCGTTCGCTACTTGGTTATATGACACGGTTTGGGCGAAGCCACTGGTTGCAATTCGTTATAAATATTGGTCGCAGCTATAGCCTATTTGTTTTATTTCTGAATGAAAGTAGAAAGTGGCTTATACACCTGCATCGGACATGATTGTGACTGTATGCTGTGATCGCTGCGCTAGAATTATTAGCACACAGGTAGCGATATTTGTAGACTATACATTATACGGTAATAAAAAAACTAAAAATTTCATAGATCTCGTAGGCCTATACTACACAGCTTGGACATTCTTAACATTCACGACACGTGAATAATGAAATAAAAGGCAAAACCATTGGCCTAGATAAAGATTGACTACCACCACTGTGCATGACAAAACCCGGGGGTGTTATATATTAGCTAACGCGGCCCGCGTTACCTCAATTTTTCATATTAAAGCATTGTTGTTTCTTATGGCTAGCCCAGATTCCAATCCATCAGCTTTCTTGCATTCCAATAGAGTTGTGTGAGGTTTCCTGAAGTTCTAGCAGTCACATCAAGTTTGTTGCAATGTGACAGGTGTTCCTTATCCATTTTACTTCCAGGTTCGTGACAAAGTGTGCATTTTTCAGATCTCAGGATGTCCCAAATAGGATTACGACTTATAAAGATGGAATTCCAGCTGACTCTGCCATCTTCGCTGTTAATTAAGCACAAGTACAGTATTGCCAATCCCACACTTACGGGACTACTTTGTATAAGCGCTGTACCATGAAACAAAATAGTGCCAAGTTTGAACCTGTTCGCAATGGATTGTGCAAGCTGTTTTTGTATAGACCAATAATTGTTAATTCATTAGGCCATACAAACACCCCTGGATTTTGTCACGCACAGTGGGGGTAGACACGCATCAATAATTTTCATCCAAACCCATGGTTTGTGTCTAGACCAATAACTTTTAGGCAGTGAGGCGCTGGTTTTCCCGATTAGTTCGAAACATGAAAGTCTTGCGATCAGCGTTCATTACAGTGGTAAATACTGTTCTACATACAAAACAAACCTAACCTGAGGCTTACGCCCAGACCTCCTTGCTTGTAGTGCAATCGGTAATTTTTGTCCAGACAGTCGTCTAAGAAAGTAGCGACCAATGGTTTCGTCCAGTCAGTCGTCTCACCAAGAAGAGCTCGTTTGTTTCTTTTTCTCACATAATTACAACATTACATGTGTCGTGTAATGTAGGCCTATTTAGTATCGGATATGTTGGTAACTAATGACGTCAATGTGATCGCTCACTGCGGCAGTTTCACATACCAAATATGCTGTCGAACATGGCTGCGGTTGTTAAATATACAATAAATAAAAACACATGTTTAAGTGATTTAGCACATATATCCGGTGCAGAAGTGATCAAGGTTAATAGTTACAATTGATAATGTCCCCCCTCCCGCCAAAAGATGAAATAAGGTATGAAAATGATATATTATCAAAGTGAAAGCGAAAAGAAAAAAGAGTGATACATGGTACAGAATTAATCTGAAATTTCACTACAGTATATGTCGTTTTATTAAAGGGCATAGCGGGTGGGTTACAGACAGCGAAGGAGAAAACATCTATTAGGACATCACTTCCATAATAATTATTCATCATTACACAAGGTATTTAGGCTAATTTAAGTATTCTACTTGGTTCACCACTCCTGAAGTGTTACCTCTATTACGTATGTCGTTTTGCCTTGAACATTTTTGGTTGAAAGCGGGCTATTATTTTATTTTAGAATATGCACTGAAAATTTGATGTAATCAGCGTAACCGCAGCCTTCGTAAAGAGGTTTACGCAGGCCAGCGCGTATCCCATTTTTGAACAGCTGACTGCGGTTGACTGTAGCGTTGGGGTTCTGCACCACTAGCGCTGGCCAACAGCGGGACGCGCTTGAACTCGGTCAGTGATAACACTATGTATTCTATTCGTCATGATAATGCTATTATTATGATCATGTAGAAATGAGTGGTAGTGTAGAGGACGTACCCATTCGCGACAACGCTGCCTAATTTCAATTCCCTCTCATATATTCCGCTCTCGCAATTTAAATATCTCAGCTTTCCACAGAAAATTGTTTTGTGTTGGTAACTTATAATTATAATTTTCGAGATATTACTCCGTCGATAAAGCTTGCCTTTCAACGCCTGTACTTAACTCGTCAATTTCTCAGTGAATTCATTGAATTTTCTACAAGTGACTTTTAATGTGCCGGTTGATGAGAGATCAGGAGACTATTCTACCAACCATCTCGCGTTGTGCGGCTAGCATTTTTTGGCAGTTGATCCAGGTTCAATTTCCAGCTCTGCCAAGAAATTTTAATTTTGGTCTGAGGGATGGAACAAGGCACACTTAGCCTCATGAGGCAAAACTGAGAAAAGGAGGGTTCGATTCCTATCTTAGCCATCTTGGAAGTGGTTTCCACGCTTCTACTCCTGGCAAATGCCGGGATGGTTCCTAAATTAAGTCCATGGCCACCTCGTTTCCAATCCTCATCTGAATAATAAATGCACACACTAATCCTGCCATCACAATAACACAGGTTATCAGACAAATTCCACATGCCCAAGTACACAGATCTACATGACCATGATGTCACAAAGCCCCAAAATCAACCAACTGCTGCTTTCTACCATTCCAGGACGAAATCTTCGAGTTGCCATTAGTCTTATGCCCCTAAAATCCACGACTAGTTCGAATGGTTTTAGGCCTAAGCATTGGATCAACCATCTTCTTGCATCTCAATAGGGATTTGCCAACAGGCTCTCAACAGCTTGTCTCAATTCTGCCTTCATATATGTAGGCCTATAGGCCTACATGCAAGAAATGAGTACGGTACTTATCAAAAATAAAGAAATAATAAGCTAATATGTGCCCTACTATTATATTTCTCTCCTACTCCTAAATCCTTCTCTGAACACTCATCTTAAAACAGAATGGTCTGCATTTTTGGACTAATTATAAAAATATAGCCTATAAGAAGAAATGAACATGCTCATCTTTAGCTACCTGGCGAAAATAATTGAGTAAGTATTCATGTTTCTGTTCTTATGCATTTTATATGATGCTTTAAAAATAAATCTAGAAGAGATAATTTAAGTTAACTTCACTACCATAATACTGCTTAAGAGTTACTGTCGAGGACTGATGACCAAGGTGTCCCTAACTTGAGCAAGGACTGCTTCACAACTTCATGTAAAACGTATTTTCGTAAAAGGGCCTTTACTTAGTTTGGATCATTTGCGATACGTGTTACATGGATGTGTGTGCTGACTTTTTGGTGTTAAATGATGTAAGTTGGCAACACCAAATGTGGTGGCCATGTTGGTTTTCTAGTAACTTATTTAAGGTGTTCTGGACTATACCTGGGGGGTGTAGTGAGAAAACTTCTGAGCTAATTTTCAAACTAGCAACATTTTGTTCCCTGAATAAGGCTCAATGCCTTTGTGTCGCTCAACACTTACCAGCTCAAGTGACTTAAGGGGGAATGTATTCCTAAATGCAAGCATTTCCTTAAAAATTCATTACAACCATAGTTAACAAGAGTTTAGTGCTTTTCAGTCGGTCAACACGAATGTACCCAAAAGAGATGGGTTATGCCCTAATCCTGAAATAAATTACATGAGATTAATAAAACACTAGGATGACCAGTTTCGATCGTCAAGCGATCATCATCAGAACCATTACACTTAGGCTACAAAATCTATGTTTGAAATACAGGTGAAAATATTTACAATATGTACAATTATTTAGTTGCAGTATTGGTACTGCAACTGTCAGTGTATGCTAAATGCAGTATATATGTTAGGTGAAATGCTAAATGGTGATAGCTATCCGTAGATTGTACTTTAGAGAGATTATATGGTTGTAAACTATGGTTAAACTATAAAATTTTAGGCTAACTACTTACTACCGCATAGTGAGTTCCAGTGAGCACGAAAACTGCGAGTAGCTGTTATACGGAAGACAATCAGATAAGTAGTTAGCCTAAAATTTTATAGCTTAACCATAGTTTACAACCATATAATCTCTCTAAAGTACAATCTACGCATAGCTATCACCATTTAGCATTTCACCTAACATATATACTGCATTTAGCATACACTGACAGTTGCAGTACCAATACTGCAACTAAATAATTGTACATATTGTAAATATTTTCACCTGTATTTCAAACATAGATTTTGTAGCCTAAGTGTAATGGATCTGATGATGATCGCTTGACGATCGAAACTGGTCATCCTAGTGTTTTATTAATCTCATGTAATTTATTTCAGGATTAGGGCATAACCCATCTCTTTTGGGTACATTCGTGTTGACCGACTGAAAAGCACTAAACTCTTGTTTACTAAGGCAACACTGAAAATATGGCTTCAAACACCACAACAACCATAGTTTTTGAGTTAAAGGCACGAAATGTTGTGTGTAGATAGATAACTAACTGTAATAAATGAAAATAATCTAAGTAGGGACCTAGATGTATGGCATATACATTAATATTATAACACATTTAACAGTTATGCCCTTTTTGCTTGAAAGCCATAACAGGAATTATAATCATACAATCACTTTGAAATTTTACTGTATGAAGCTATCACCACAATATGAACACTGAACTAAAACAAATTACATATGCATATTAGTTCTTTACTTAAAAAATCTTGAACTTACTGTCGCAGAAATAAGACATTTTTTCATCACATAAAAATGATTACAATTATAGTTTCATATATTCCAGAATGTGTAATTAACAACTCCTGAAAACATCATAGCTCTGCGATTTATAGTTTTTGAGAAAAGGCTTCATATTCTACAAGAAATGTATATTAGAGAAAAATGCATTTAAACATTTGGCTACTATATTCAAACATGAAAAATGCTTCTTGATTTTTAAAATCCTCCATATTCATACTCTTCTTCCTCCAACATTCTTTTCTGCCCTCTTATTTTCTGTCTGGCTTCCAGATCAAAATCAGAAATCCCTTTCTCAGCTTTCATGAGTCAATTATTCTCAATGGTGTTGAACGCCTTTATGGTGAACACTCCTAGATTCATACCAAGTATAGGACAGAGTTTGACATTTAATGTTTTTGATGAACTTCCATGCCTCCGATAACTATAAAATGTATACACAATGTAAATTACACTATGTTGATTCCGAATAACACGTTTCCAAACAAGTAGTTCCGTGAAGAACTATACAGCCTATTTTCATATATACTGCTCATGTTAATTGCCTCTATCAACATACAAAATTTCAGTTTAATTGCTGTAACAGATTCGTAGATATTGAGAACCGTCTAAATATTTCAGATGGTCGCCAGGTTGGATTTTTATTTTTGTACTATTACATTAAGATTATTGTGTACGTGTGGTATTCAAACTTCAATCGCATGATTATAACACAAGAAGTAAGAACGAGATTTTTAAATTACGCTCAGCAGCCATCTTGTGATTATGCTAACAATTGAAATAAATTAGATGCCAGTGGATCAACATTTGTATAAGCATTTAATGTGCAACGTTTAACGGCACTCGGATAGTAAATTCGCGAAAAACGTCCATTTAAATATTTATACTTCGCGTCGCCGCCATGTTGGATTTCTGCTCACCAGGTTACTGAAAGTCCTATAGGTGAACACATGTTCATAGTCTCTATGAACATAAAAAAAATCAGTTTGGTTGCTGTAAAAGATTCATAGATATTGAGAACCGTCTAAATATTTCGGAAGCTCGCCATTTAGGATTGTTATGTGTATAGGCCATAGAGTTATGTACCATTCAAGGACAATTATTGCCTAGGTTCATTATTCAAACTTTCACTTCGATCGCATGATTACGACACAAGAAATAAAAACTTAATTTTAAAATTTCGCATAGCCGCCATCTTGAGGTTATGTAAACAATTGAATTAAGTTAAATGGCAGTGCATTACAAACTGCAAAATCATTTACTGTACCACATTTCACGGCGCTCAGAGAGTTAAATCACGAGAAAAGTCTATTAAAATATTTCAAATTCGCTTGGTCGCCATGTTCGTTTTGTACTTTACAGGTGTATGAAATATACATAGGTAAACTTGTATCAGTACCCTTTATCACCGTACAAAATTGCAGGGTGATATCTGTAATAGTTTCGGAGATATAGAATGTCAGTGAAATATTTCGCACAGCCGCCATTTTGAGGTTATGTACACAATTGAACTAAATTAGACTTCAATGCATTACAATGTGTGTAAACAATTGCTATACCAAGTTTCATTACGTTTGGATAGTTAAATCGCGAGAAAAGTCTATTTAAAGTCTCAACTTCGCATGGCCGCCATGTTGGTTTTGTATTCACCAGGTTTTGAAAGTCTCATAGGTGAACTTCTAGTAGTGTCCTTTATCACAGTACACAATTTCAGGGCGATATCGGTAATATTGTAGTTTCGGAGATATTGAATGCTAGTGAAATATTTCGCACAGCCACCATGTTGGATTGGTGAGACGTAACAAAATTTGAAGGGCACGGTCGAGGTCGCCGGGAACAGTGCTATGAACTTACCAAGTTTCATTGAAATCGCTCCAACCGTTTAGATTTTATTAGGAGGACACTCACACACACCTCACACACACACACACACGGACAAAAGGTGATTTCATAAGCCTATTTTTTCAAAATTGAAAATTGGCTTAAAATGCAGTTTGATTGCTAAAATAGATTCGTAGATATTCAGTATCGTCTAAATATTTCGGATGGTCGCCATGTTGGATTGTTAAATGTATAGGCCATAGAGTCATGTACCATTAAAGGAAAATTATTGCGTAGGTTCATTATTCAAACTTTCACTTCGATCGCATGACTACATCACAAGAAATAAAAACTTAATTTTAAAATTCGCACTGCCGCCATCTTGAGGTTATGTAAACAATTGAACTAAATTAGATACCAGTGGATTACAATGTGTATAAATATTTCCTGTACCAGGTTTCAGTGCGCTTGGAACATTAAATAGCGAGAAAGGACTATTTGAAATGTTCAAATTCGCTTGGCCGCCATGTTCGTTTTGTAGTTAACCGGTGTTTGAAAATCTTATAGATGGACCTCCAGTAGTGCCCTTTATCTCCGTACAAACTTTTAGGGAGATACCGCTAATAGTTTCAGAGATATAGAATGCCGGTGAAATATTTCGCACATCCGCCATCTTGTGATTATGTAAACAATTGAACGAAGTTAGATGTCGGTGCATTACAATGTATATAAACATATACTGTACCAAGTTTCATTGCGTTTGGTTGGTCAAATC
This sequence comes from Meconema thalassinum, assembly GCA_946902985.2. NCBI lineage: Eukaryota > Metazoa > Arthropoda > Insecta > Orthoptera > Tettigoniidae > Meconema > Meconema thalassinum. The sequence continues at coordinate 391,944,461 of OX336393.1, read as the reverse complement.
GCGAGAAACGTCTATTTAAAAGTCGCAAATTCGCTTGGCCGCCATGTTGGTTTTGTAGTTACCAGGTTTTCAAAAGTCACATAAGTGAACTTATAGTAGTTCCCTTTATCACCATAGAAAATGTCAGGGTAATATCGGTAATAGTTTCGGAGATATTGAATGCTGGTGAGATATTTCGCACAGCCGCCATGTTGGATTGGTGAGTCATAACAAAATTTGAAGGGCACGGTCGAGGTCGCCGGGAATAGTGCTATGAACTTTCCGAGTTTCATTGAAATCGTTCATGCCGTTTAGATTTTATTATGGGGGGACACACACACGAATCACACACACACACACACACACACACGCGGACAAAAGGTGTTCTCATAAGCCTATTTTTTTCAAAATTGAAAATAGGCTAAAAATCAATTGTTGACACAAATTTCATTACATCCCCCCTTAATACATACAAACTATACCACTACATGCCTACTTTATAATTTGAGACTGTATTGCCTTTTAGCGTCCAGTCTATTCTGCAAGCCTCTGTTTGAGAACAAGTCAACTCCATGATCCCCTATTAGCAGTTCGTACTGCAGCCTCCTCTGCTTCTCTTACCCTCTACAGCCGACCTCATTAACCTCTTAGGTAATCTCTACTATTCTGATCACATTACCCCACCATCTGAGTCGGCTCATACGAACAGCTTCATCTAGCGTGCTTGTTTCTAACTTAGCCTTTATCTACTAATTACGAGAACTCTCCTGGCATCTATTTGTTCCAGCAGTCATTCGTGTTACCCTCTGGTTATGTGAAGAACAGCCCAAGTTCGTTCTCATAAACGGGAGAAAGCATCAGGCAATGCCTGGACAAAATAACTACTGTGAAAGAAGCTATTAGACTGCATATTTTGGGCTAGGGGAGTGCGGCCTGGTTCCTTATACTCAACTTTAAGTTTAATTTTAACACTGAACATTTAAGCATTAATATAATATAAACTTTATTTGTTGTTTGACACAAGTGATAAATTCTATACATTACTGGAAACCCTTTGGGTTTAAAAATTAGTAGGTTGGCACAACTTGGTGCTATTTACAAGAGTTCATTTTAAAGATACACTATTTTGAAAACAATTGCACTTGCAAGCAATATTAAAACCATTAAAACATAAGATTATTGATAAAAATAGAGAATAAAAGAACGTAACTTATCTTCCGTTGCTATTCATGCTGACTAGAGAGGTTCATTGCTGCAGGTCGGCCGTGGCCAGAGCTTGCTGGTTTGCTGTTGTAGTTTATAGTTTACGAACACTATACTTTGTGATTTCGATGTCCAGCATCTCGAAATAAAGTATCGGCTTGAAGAAAGGTTCTTCTTTAGAACCAAAGTTCACTGAAGAGCGAAAGTAACAAGCAAGCTTTCATCTTGCGTAGCGGTGAGAATTGTGATCTGAGCCTGGCAACAGCTCATCTAGGTGTGGCTTTGATGCGTAGTAATCTCCAGCGTAGCGGTGTGACGTGCTGAGTACACCGTCTTATGTTGAAGCATGCCGTTAGGTATTTGCCCCATGGAACGAAGCTTTGGAAGACTCCATGAAGTGATGCGGTACTGTCGTGCTGGATCTGACGTGCTGGATCTGACTCTTGAAGAGGAGAACCGCTTCTTAAATAGGGCGTAGAACAATCGAGAAATCAGCACTGGCTGGCGGCGACTGATTGGCTAAAGCGGAGATGTGACGACAGTCCTTCACGTAGCGGCTAGGCGAGAAGCACACTTGGCAGTAGTGAACTTGTGGCTCGGAGAGTCAACATCTATGAACAAGCTGAGGTATGTGTCTTAGAAATTTTGTTTGTTACGAGTAATCACTCGAAAATTACATTATATATTATAAACATAAATGTGATTAAATACATTAATAGTTCGGTGGTCTCAAAGCATTTGACCGACAAATGCGGCATAAGAAATAAACACACATTAAAAACATCACGAAAGTGATCACCCTCAAAAGAGTATAAAATAGTATCCCTCCCTATATTATTCTGCTAAGGTCCCATTCCAGTTTTGTACCGAAATTAAGGTCCCATTAAGACCAACCTACACATATGGGGTACCTACATGTTCAGCATAACCCAATGCGTAAGCGAAACGCACTCACTTACTCTTTAAATGCCTCACAATTAAATAAATACCTAACAACATGTATATTTACAATAATAATAATAATAATAATAATAATAATAATAATAATAGGTCCCAGGAATTAACCTGGGAGGAGTCCATGTGGCTCTGGGCAAATGGGAGTGAAATGCGTCGTTGCCTGTCATCTGCAACCATAACATATTGGATTCAGCAAGAGAATCCAACTAGCCTCTTTCACTCCAACTCCGGCACATAACCTACAAGAGGTGCCCCTGTTAAGCCGAGCAACTCAGTGGAAGGTTGGGTAACCAATCCCAGCGGGAAACTGGGTCGGTGAGCCGATCAGTGCTGGGGGCTCCAAGGCTCACAACCTTGGTAGTACCCTGGTCGGTGTGAAACATCACTGACCCCAAACTACAGTTTTTCAACTGTTCAAAGCATGGAGGAAAGTTCAGCAAAAGCTACTACCCCAGGTGGTAACCAATCCACCTTCGCCTTGAGCGAAGCATGCAGGCCTTCGGAATCTGGGGAGCCTGCGCCGACATGCATGGAGGTATCGGAGACTCCAGGAAAGATCCAACACAAACGCCGGAATTTCTTTGCTACCTTTAACACGAATTCCCTTCGGAAGATTGGTAAATTGAAACAACTAACTGATTCCTTATCCCAACATCAAATCCTGATTGCAGCAATTCAAGAAACGAGATTCACAGATGAACAACCCTTTGAGTCAGAAGGCTACAGAATTTTTAAAGGTAAAACTGGTAAACGTGTAATAAAAACAGTTCCCAACCTTGGCACAGGATTCATCGTCAGTAGGAAGATTTTGGATTCAATAATTGGCTTCAACTCGCCTAGCAGTCGAGTTTCAACTCTCTCCTTCCGGAGCACAAACAAAGTTTATACTGTTGTGAATGTCCATGCGCCAATCAATCAAGCGAATAAGAGAGACCCGGAAGGAACGGATAGATTCTGGGAAGACCTTGAAGATGTTCTCTGTAAGATTCCAGACAAACACACGATTATGCTTCTTGGAGATTTCAATGTACAGCTGGGTAAGGAAAGAAAGTTCCAAAACATTATCGGAAAATATCCAGCTCACCAGAGAACAAATCGCAATGGTGAGAGGCTCGTAGAACTATGTAAGGCTTTCAATCTTGTAATAAAATCCACAGCGTTCAAACACCTTCCGAGAAAACAGAAGACGTGGACATCTCCGAATCCAAATCTCGGCGAATTTCAAATTGATCACGTCGCTATTGCACGTAAAGCTCAGAGAGAAATACAGAATGTGAAGGTTCTAAGAAATGCCAATCTAGATTCGGATCACTATCTATCCAAAATCAAAGTTAAGCTGATTTCGAGAAACACCAGAAAGGCCGTCTTAAAAAAGATTAATCGATTTGATACGGAAAAACTACGATTGTGCCCTAAATTTACTCAAAAACTAGAATCTTGGAATCCCGAAAACTGGGATGAACTACAACAGGCCTTGGTCACAACAGCACAGGAGACAGTTCCACTGACGAAGTCAAAGAAACATGCGTGGTGGAATAATGCATGTGATTCAGTGGTAAAGCAAAGACAACTTGCCTGGCAGAAATGGAACTCGGGAAAGAACCAAGAAAATTGGGAAAACTTCGTGAACGAGAGACAACGCGCTGCAAAAATCATCCGCAATGTAAAACGTGCCTACAACAAGAGCCAACTAACTCAAATTGAGCTAGACTTTCAGAGGAACAACACAAGGGACTTCTACAGAACCTTCAAACGCAATCTAAGCAAATACAATCCTCCGAGTCTACAGTTCAAAGACTCAAATGGGAGACTAGCTTACAGTGAGAGAGAAAATTGCCAGATTCTAGTGAAATACTTTGAATCCCTCCTTAATTGTGAGACTCCCAAATCCACTTTCTCATTTGAAGACAACGTACAAGTCCACCCAGATTCATCCCCTCCAACGAAAGAAGAAATCAAACAGATTATCCAGTCACTTAAGAACAACAAGGCACCAGGTGAGGACTCGATAATCGCCGAATTGTGGTAGTATGCTGGTGAAAAGATGATTGATAAATTGACTGACATTATCAAGGAGATTTGGGAAACTGAGAAACTTCCACGTGACTGGACTTCTGCCTTGATTCATCCCCTGCATAAGAAAGGTGACAAAACGGACGTTAACAACTACCGCGGCATTTCCCTCCTACTGATAACTTACAAAATTATTTCAAAAGCTCTGCAGATTAGGGCAGAACAACAACTTGATCCACAATTAGGAGAGTACCAAGGAGGGTTCAGGAAAGAGCGCTCATGTGCAGAACAAATTATGAATCTGAAATCCATCCTTTTCTATCTGAAGCAAAGGAACAAGAAATTTGTGGTAACCTTCGTCGACTTCAAGAAGGCCTATGATTCGATTGATAGACTAGCTCTTATTCAAATTCTAAAGGAATTTGGATTGGATAATAAAACCAGGGCAATCATTCAACAGACCTTAGCTAACACCACCTCCAGAGTCAAGTTCAGAGGAGAAATTTCGGACTCTTTCGAAATTAAGACAGGAGTTAGGCAGGGAGATGGGCTTTCACCCCTGCTCTTCAACTGTGCACTGGAAAAGGTCATCCGCGAGTGGCGCAAAGAAATGAACGATGGGGTCCAAAATGGAGTACGACTGGGTTACAAGAACATGAACCTTTCTATTGATTGCCTCGCTTTTGCAGATGATCTTGCAATTTTCTCCGACTCTTTAGACATGGCCACAAAACAAATTAACCAGCTGCAGGTACAGGCAACAAAAGTTGGTCTTCAGATCTCTTTGGAGAAAACACACTTCATAACTAACATCAAGCCAGCACCAAGGGAACTAAAAGTAAACCAGGGGAAAATCAAACGGACAGTTAAGTTTAAATATCTTGGCGAGTGGATAGAACCCAACGTATGTGAGAAAGAAACCTTCACTTCGCGCATGAACAAAATGGAAATGGCGTACCAACTCACCAAGGACGTTTACAACAAAAAGTCAATATCCCTGAACGCAAAACTTAGGCATTATTGCACTGTCATACGACCAGAGGCTCTGTACGCAGCGGAATGCCTCTCCATGAACAAGAAAGGCCTGGTAGAAAAATTGGAGATCAAGGAAAGAAAGATCTTGAGGAAAATTCTTGGCCCGATTAAAGACAACGGTGAATATAGACGACGGCATAACTATGAGCTGTATATTCATGTCCAGAAGATCTCTGATGTAATGAGGAAAAGGAGGATTGCATTTTATGGCCACTTGCTTAGAATGAAACCCACACGATTGACGAACAGGATCTTTAACTATTTTAAAAATAAGAAGACCAAGCCAGCCTGGTTCGAAGAGGTAGAAAGTGACCTGCAAGAGATGGAAATTACCTGTGGGGATATTCAAGAACGCAATCCCCTCAGGAAGAAACTACACGACCACCAGGGTTTTCAAGAAAAACCGAAGTTGAAGACGGGAAAGATGTGGACGGAAGAAAGAAAAGAGCAACACCGGCAACGTATGAAGGAACACTGGGCAAACATCAAAGCCCAGAGAAGCCAGTTGAAATAACGTGGTCCTTAGTTGGCCGATACGATTAAAGAAGAATAATAATAATAATAATAATATCGTATGGCCTCGGGTGCCTGGTGCAAGCTTTAAAATTACACAGCCAGAGGGTAGCTTGCATGTCGAATTTCGTTGTTCCTTGAATCACTATGAAAGTCAAGGAGGTTAGATAATTGATATCTAAGCTCCTTGAACATTATAGTGCTTTCGAGTAGAGAAATTAGGAACTTTGTGTTGGCGGAAACTCCCGAGATTAATTTTGCCATTATGAACTCGGCCTACTGAATTCAAATGGGTTCTTTGACATGCCAACATCGTATGACATGCGTATCGTATTTTTGCCGCCTTTAAAAAAATCACTTACCACGGCCAGGGGCGAACCTGCAATCTTGGGGTTAGTAGACTGACACGCTATCCACTCGCCCACCGTATATTTACAATGAAATAATGAAAGAATGCAACATGGTAATCATGGTAACAGAATCTCACAGGTCCATCTATTTCTGTAAGACGCAATGAAATTCCAATTATTACATTACTGTGAAAGTTTCCAGGTGGTTATAAGGTTATCACTGAACCAAATTAAGCTGTAAAATTCATCAATACGTACAGTATAAAGCGCTTAAGGGGATCAAGGGGCACTCTAGAATTTTTTCACGCAATTTTCACGTGTAGGTGTGGTACGAAAGGTCTTTTTCACCCGACCTAAAGGGTCTCCAAAAACCACATTTATAGACCCTTAAATTAACAGTGTCTGTGATATTACCAGGAAACTAACTTCGCTCTGATATACCTATAAAGGAATGACAAACCCCTAACCACTGCACCAGTAGGTGAATTGATAAAGTCTGATTATTCATACCAAGGATAAATCAGTCATAGCATTCATGATTGAGATTTTGCTATGTGTACTCTTTACAATTAGAATATTCACGGGCGAAGCCGCGACGAGTAATGCTAGTTATAGTTATTACCATGATTTCATTATCATCATTATCATGATTTTATGATTATTATTATAATCATTATTAGCATTACCGTAGTATTATTCTTCTCCTTCTTCGTTTCGGCCAGCTATGGACCACATTACTTCAACTGTTTCCGTCTTTGAGCTTTAATATTTTCCCAGTAGTCCTTCATCCGTTTCCTGTGCGCCTCCTTTCTGTCAGTCGTCGACTTCTTGCCTGTTCTCAGTTTTGGCTTTTCTTGGAATCGCTGGTGTGATCTAAGTCTTTTCTGGAGAGGAATACGTTCTTGAATGTCCTCAAGCGAAATCCCTACTTCTATAAGATCTATTTCTATCTCAGAGAACCACGGTCCCCCGGTTTTCTTGTCTACTACAAAATAGGAAAATATGCGGTTGGTTAGTCTCTGGGAGCTGATGCGTGATATGTGGCCATAGAAACTAATTCTCGTGATTTTTATTAGCCTATTTTCAATTTTGAAAAAATAGGCTTATGAGATCACCTTTTGTCCGTGAGTGTGTGCGTGTGTGTGCCCCCCCCCCTAATAAAATCTAAACGGCTGGAGCGATTTCAATGAAACTCGGTAAGTTCATAGCGCTATTCCTGGCGACCTCGACCGTGCCCTTCAAAATTTGTTACGTCTCACCAATCCAACATGGCGGCTGTGCGAAATATTTCACTAGCATTCAATATCTCCGAAACTATTACCGATATCGCCCTAAAATTGTGTACTGTGATAAAGGGCACTACTAGAAGTTCACCTATGAGACTTTCAAAAACCTGGTGATTACAAAACCAACATGGCGGCCAAGCGAAGTAGAGACTTTTAAATAGACTTTTCTCGCGATTTAACTATCCAAACGTAATGAAACTTGGTATAGCAATTGTTTATACACATTGTAATGCATTGAAGTCTAATTTTAGTTCACAATTGTTTACATAACCTCAAAATGGCGGCTGTGCGAAATATTTCACTGACATTCTATATCTCCGAAACTATTACAGATATCACCCTGCAATTTTGTACGGTGATAAAGGGTACTGATACAAGTTTACCTATGTATATTTCATAAACCTGTAAAGAACAAAACGAACATGGCGACCAAGCGAATTTGAAATATTTTAATAGACTTTTCTCGTGATTTAACTCTCTGAATGCCGTGAAATGTGGTACAGTAAATGATTTTGCAGTTTGTAATGCACTGCCATCTAACTTAATTCAATTGTTTACATAACCTCAAGATGACGGCTGTGCGAACATTTAAAATTATGTTTTTATTTCTTGTGTCGTAATCATGCGATCGAAGAGAAAGTTTGAATAATGAACCTAGGCAATAATTGTCCTTGAATGGTACATAACTCTATGGCCTATACATATAACAATCCTAAATGGCGAGCTTCCGAAATATTTAGACGGTTCTCAATATCTATGAATCTTTTACAGCAACCAAACTGAATTTTTTAATGTTCATTGAGACTATGAACATATGTTCACCTATAGGACTTTCAGTAACCTGGTGAGCACAAATCCAACATGGTGGCGACGCGAAGTATAAATATTTAAATGGACGTTTCTCGCGAATTAACTATCCGAGTGCCGTGAAACGTTGCACGTTAAATGCTTATACAAATGTTGATCCACTGGCATCTAATTTATTTCAATTGTTTGCATAATCACAAGATGGCTGCTGTGCGTAATTTTAAAATCTCGTTTTTACTTCTTGTGTTCTAATCATGCGATTGAAGTTTGAATACCACACGTACACAATAATCTTAATGTAATAGTACAAAAATAAAAATCCAACCTGGCGACCATCTGAAATATTTAGACGGTTCTCAATATCTACGAATCTGTTACTGCAATTAAACTGAAATTTTGTATGTTGATAGAGGCAATTAACATGAGCAGGATATAAGAAAATAGGCTGTATAGTTCTTCACGGAACTACTTGTTATCATTATTATTATTATTACAGTGAATCGTTTAATGTTTTGAGTGTATAATTTGTAAATTTATTTCAGTTGAATGAGGGCTTGGAACGCTAGATTTTGTTGGAGGGGCCCCGGTTTGAATCCCGGTTGAGTCTTGGGATTTTAACTGTTCTCAATACTGTAGTTTGCCTGACTCAGAAATTAGGTATTGAACCCATGTACAATTGGCTCAAAGGGGGTCGAATCCATGTATTTTTGTAAAAGGAAGGAAGGAAATATACAGTCTTCAGAGAAACATAGAAAGATTTCATGCAAGGATGTTAGCATAACGTTGGGTAAGAAGCTGGACCCAGGTGGCCAGGAAATGAGATCATGCCTGACTCATTGATAAAGAGCCAGTCACGAGTATAAATAGACTGAGTGGAAAGTTCCAGGCGAATGACAGAGAACACGTTTCGGAAATCGCCCTTACCTTGCATTAAAACGGCAACAGCGCAACTGTGCCAGAAGAAGAAGAATTAGATTTAACCCATTTGGAAGAATAAAAGTAAGTAAATAAATACAGCGTTGTGAATGATTTCAGAAGAGAGATTTTTGTGTGGAGAAAAAGCTTTTAATAATCGTCCAGGAAAGAAGTGCAAACGTAGCCATACGCCATAGGGGATTTACCGAGGCCCGAGGAGTGGGGAAATAAAAATCAACAGCTACACCCACACAGCTGAAGACTAAAAATTATTTAATATCTCAGAAATGCACGATCGATTTTCATGCGCAGTGAGGTCATTTTACGTTTGGAAGACGAGCTTTCTGGAGATATAATTTTTATAATTGTGCGACAATTATTTCAAAAGTTGGTCACGAAAAGGACTAGGATTTTATCTTTTTTGGACTAAATAGTATAAAAGTCCAGGCCCAGCCAGACCAATCATGCAGTATCAGTCAGCCCAGGGGGGCGTGACGTTGGACCATCACCATATGCAGTTCACGACAGACTCCTTGAGGGGAGATGCTACATCACATCATGCAGTTTCCGATAGCTCAGGGGGCGTCATAGTGCTACATCACGCCGAAGACTCTACAAGTATTCCTTGAGGGGAAACTCTGTATCACATCGTATAGACAGTATCCGACAGCCAAGAGCGTCGCGGTATCGATAACCAACGGGCATCCGTAAGGAGTAGCCAAGAAGTATTATTACAGTATCGCCGGTTGGAGAATTAGGAAAATCCTAGTTACAGGATTTAGTTCCGACAGTATAAAGTTTACAGTGAAAAGTTCAGTAATTACAGTCAAAGCAGGCTGCGAACTTAGAACCCAGGGCGATAGGTCTTAAATTAAACGACCAAAAGTATCATAACGTATTGAAGTAACGTAACAGCGAGATAAACATTCTATCAACTTTAAAAGAACCCGAGTAGGGACGGACAGAATAAGGTTCGCAAAGTATTCCGGAAAGATAGGAATTCGAGAACTAAATAAGCGGAAAGGAGAAGGAAACTCTAGACATTGTTTCAAGGAAACATACGAACTATTCAAAAAGCACTAAGTTGCGAGGAGTATTAGTTGCTAGAAATCAATAGGTCACCGATAGATTATCTGGGGGACCGTGGACAGAATAGACTTTCGCTAGACCAACCAATAGGGTCTAGAAAGGAGCCGTTCGAGTTAATAATAATAGCAGATCGACAGGAAACGGGATTTGAAGGAGTACTATTCCAGGGAGGAAGTAGATGGTTCGAGACTTTCACGTTCTGGCAAGATAGGAAGCCGACATTTACTAAATTTCACCCTTGGAGACGGGAGGTCAAGAAATCACGTGTGAAAGGCTTAATAGCAGCTTTAGTGATTAGAATCTGTGAAGTGTAAATATATAAAAATTTGTGTTAAAAAGTAATATTTTCAGTGTTTTTATCGTGTATTCTAAACGAATACACCAGTGTATTTAAAAATGTTATCAGTGTTAAATATATACGAGTTAAATGTGTGTCAAGATATGTCAGTACATGAAATGAATTTGTACAAGATGGTGTAATTACAAAATAGTGGGCAAAAATGAAACATCGCAAGAAAAGGAAGGTCAGGGACCGACCTATAACATGTGAGTAAAGATTTTCATTATGTTTTGTGTTGGGAAAGTGTTTGTGTACAATCCACCGGAGTTTGAGATAGAGGGATGTTTCTGAATAACAAATAACAGAATAAGAGCGCGGTTTGAACAAATAAAATTTGAGAAATTATAAATAATTATGTGAAATGAATAAATCCTGTAGAGGAAATGTATGAAATAAAATGTCAGTGTATTTGACAAATGTTACAAAAGCAAGCGTAATAAATAATAATAATAATAAAAGAAATATAAATAAAGATTAAATTGAATGATATGAAAGTAAGAGCGTTTGAGCCTTAATAAAAGTATAAGACATGGTGTTAATGCATGTTCTTAAAATATAGCGATTATTGTCAAGGGAAAGGATTAATATAAAAATTTGAGATATGGATCAATTGTTGATGTTGAATTTATCAGTTCTTTGGAAGACGCTAGGCCTTAAAATAATGTATAGCGCAATGTAGCGCATTAATGTAAATTGTCACGCTAGGAATGCGTAGAATCTAAATGTACTTGGTAAATTACTTATGAGGGACAATTGATTGCGGTAATTGACCCATGATAAAGTCCTCTAAGAGTGACGTAGATCACGAGGCTGTGTGTGTTATGTTGTATTATAATAGGGAGCAAATGTATGGTATTATGAGCGCAGGTAATATAAGCCACGGCCGACCCTAAGTCGCATTTATATAAGTCCTCTAGTATGGGAATGGTTCCCGAGGCATGTTAAGAGAGTCGAACCCAGACTCGTCTAGTTGTTGAAGCCCCTAAGTATTCGTCGTTGTATGTGAATTACTCTTACCAATCAATGATGACACTTCATAATTAATAAATGCCAAGGTTACGAAAATGGTTTATGAACCTAATAATGTTGTTGAAAGTAAATGAAAGAAACGCCAGGTCTCCCCAGAGAACTGAAGAAAAGAAAGATCTGTTTTAAAAGCATTGAGTACAGCTGCCACGCGTGGGCAAGGCTGGAGGCTCCCCTCTTAGCCATAAATCTCGCCCAAGTGATTACGGTCCAACCCTTGTTATTGTAAGTGTGCTAGGTCGGGAAAGGACCGTCTGAGAGAAGTAATAATACACCGTGAGTGTTTAAAAGTTGTAAATGACCCGGGATTTGAACCGAGGTCCGTGTAGATGAAAGTACCGCTTGCCAGTTCAGATCGTAGCTTTCTGATGTGATAATGGTCTTATAAGACAAATAAATAAATAAAAATCCCTAATGTAATGTTGTATGGATGTAGGATTCCATGAGTTCAATGAAGATAACTAGATTCCTGGAGTAATCATAGTTTTTGACTTTGTCAAGTAATCTTTTGTAACTCTGGAGTACACAAGTATTTTCCCGATCACTGTAGTGAATTTGTGAAACTTGAGAGAGATGGTAACGTGGAGAACATTGTTGAATGCCCAAACATTTAAGGAGAGAAGTAATATGTACTTTAAATATGATTATATATTTGTTTGATGAGAAGAAAACTCATAAAATAGTTATTGAGGTGTGTGAAAGAAGGACACCGTCATTATTGGAAAGTATCGAGCCATTAGAGCTCGTGATTAGAATGGACTTTAAGATAGATACTTTATGGAAGTGAAAATAATTATGAGTTGTTGGTTTGAATGAAACCATGTATTTTAATATAATAATTGTTTGATTTTTATATATTCCTTGTTCACTTTGAACAAGTAGAAGGATTGGTCAATAGTTTATTTGTTTTATTTGTTTGTAGCGCCATAATTTTTGTTAATTAAATGTGTTAAAATAGGAGTTGAATTTGTTTTTATTTTGGAAGTGTATCCTCTATTTAATCCAAAATGTGTAAGTCACAGAGTGGGAGAACATACCATAACCCCGAAATTCCCGAATTGAGCATTGCTGGCATACTGTGATTTGCATATTTCTTGCTGGAAGGGCACAGTATGTTCATTAGCCATTTCTTTCTTATCACGACGTGCAGGCTGCCTGAAGGCGTCAGATCGAAAGATCTGCACTAGGCTTCTTTAGAGGCCGCAGCAATTATTATTATTATTATTATTATTATTATACTATGATATTTATTCCCGGGGGTAATTGGGCTCCTGTCTGCGTGTTGAACGACTGAAGAACAAAGACAATATGGCTTCTAATATTTCTGCGTACGCTATGTGATGAAATTCTATCTCACTGGAAATAAAATTCTCCACCTCATTAGAGTTACTCGCTGCAGGTTATCACATGGGCAGGAAACATCAAAAGGATGAACATCATAAAAGAGGAAGCGGACAGCTCCTTGTGAAACTAATCCACGCTATGTGACGTATTATACACAAAGCTTTGGTATGGAAATTAGTAAATTGTAAAATACATGGAAATATTTACCCCAGGGAGAGTTCTGGTCAAAGAAGAGGACGATAATTCAAACTGCTTCACCAGGCTGATTGTTGTATCTCACCTAACAAACGTCAGTCACCATTTCTCTACTGATCCTACATGTTCATTCAGACCTGTGATGTCCTGTTTAAACCTTATGGCTTCATGATCTTCAAAGTACTGTCATATTTGTTCTCTGTGCATTGAGAATTATTTTGGACGTCATTAAGCCATTGGAGGTCCAAATCCCTCATGAGAAAAGCTGATGGGAAATATTTTTCACGACCTCTTAATACCATTTGCTTGAATTAATGAAGTTAATCACAAGTTCATCGTAAATAAGGACTGTTTGCCATCTCTTGATGAATGTAGTACATTTGCATTTGTCTGTTGGCACAGACTAGAGTAAAATGTGGCTTTTCACCGATGTCTCAGTCTTACCATGACTGTGATTATATGGAAGCTACTGAGTTATGGGTGGAGTTTAGTAATGACATTCAAGGCACAGTCAGTGCCTGTGGATGCTGTGAAAGGTTCTACTCATAGGGTCAGTGCTATTGTTCCGACTCAGAGAGGAAAGCAATGGCAAACTACATCACTCCTCACCTTGCCTAGTACGCCTCAAAATATTGCTGCCTTGAGTTTTTGTGGGTATCTAGACACATAACCTAACATCGGTACCGTTTGAGGATCCAACCAGCCTTCGGGCTGACTACCTAACAGACAGACAAGCATCATGGAAGTGTTCCTTGTAGTGATAGGAGCAGTTAACATGCGAACATAGCATGTTCCCTGGCCTATTCTATATGCAAGAAGAACCTACTCTTACACACTGCGGAATTATTACACCTTAATGTAAATTGTGCTGATTCTGCCTTCAAAATATGTCAGAATGGTGCATACATGAGTTATATTATTTTATATTTACCATTCTGTATGTGTATTAAACAGCAATTAAGCCACATTGCAACAGTGGGCATCAACAATGTTGATATTAGGCGGTTTAGTAATTAGTTATCAGACTACGTTTACGTGATAAATACCTATTTTCATGGTACTGTAGTTAAATGTATTGGATCCGGAGTTGAGTTACGTTTCGGGGAATTATATTTGTTCAATCATTCCAATTCATTTAGGCTGGAGGAGATTAAACCTTAAACTCCACCCCACATAACACTGGTTAGCAATTTTTCAGTCCCTCTGCGCTGTCAGCTCCCATTTGTCCATGCCCGTAAAATTAGCAAACATTTATATTGTTAAACAAACGTTTGGTGCTTTTCAGTCGGTCAACACGATTGTACCCAAATGAGATGGGTTGTTCCCTAATCCTGAAAAATTACATCAGATTAATAAATACACAAGGATGACCAGTTTCGATCGTCAAGCGATCATCATCAGATCCATTACACTTAGGCTATAAAATATATGTTTGAAAATATGGGTGAAAAAGTTTACAATATGTACATTTATTTAGTTGCAGTATTAGTAATGCAACTCTTCAGTATTTTTTAGTTGACGAGTGCAATAAGTGTCCAAATGAACTGCTCTCAACAGGATCACGCAAGACCCTAACCAGATAAGTAGCCTGTACAATACAGTAGACTACAATCAAAATGGACCATTCACAACAACCACATAGTCACTCCAAACAGGCAAATTCCGGAGTTCTATCACCACTTCCAGTATCTCACCAAAACATCACATAGACTACAACCGACAAATACTGGCGAGTTGCACTACCAAAACTGCAACTAAATAAGTGTACATATTGTAAATATTATCTCCCATATTTTCAGACATAGATTTTTAGCCTAAATGTAATGGATCTGTTGATGATCGCTTGACGATCGAAACTGGTCATCCAAGTGTATTTATTAACCTCATGTAATTCGTTTCAGGATTAGGGAATAACCCATCTCATTGGGTACAATCGTGTTGAGCGACTGAAAAGCCCCAAACTTTTGTTAACTAAGGCAACACTGAAAAATGGCTTCAAACACCATAATTTATTTATATTATTTATCAACTCTCAAATATCTGGCGAAGTGGGTTTCAATATCCCAGCAGTAATCCAATCAGGGTATCCAAGAGCATCCCCGCTAAGAACACGACAAAACCCTAGAACTTTATTTCTAAATTATCTACAGTCAAGAGCTTCGTTTGCTTACTTGTTCTACTGTGACCTATTGTCCAGGACGGCGGAGTGGTAGTCCATTCCCTTTTACGCCAGAGTCCCGGAACAACCGTACACATAACCCCTCGTGTATCAAAACTAGGCTCAAAGGACGATATTCCTGTCTCAGGTCGTAGCGGGTATACATTCGGAAGGTGGAAAGGTCCCCAGTTCAGAATACATGCTACTCTAAATGCAAGAAAAATGTAAATCAGTTCTTCAGTTTAAGATAAAAACTGAAAATGATCAGGATTTATTTTACCTGCCATATGTACAACACATCAAGATTAATCTAACTGAGAATAAGATCCAGATTTTCATTCCCAGCAAAAATGTTCCCTAACCTTCTTTCATACTTGGCTACGAAGCTCAATAAACTGAAAACGCTATCTGAAAATGAAGTCACCCTACTTTTAAGTCCTACAAAATCCCTCAGAGAAGTCTTATCAAAGCAACACTAGGTTTCGCCGAAAGGAAGAAAATCCCTTTCTAGAATAACACGATGAACGGCAGTGACATTGATCCTACGTCGGTCGAGAGCCTGGTCCATGAATGGTAACTTGATAAGGTTTTGAATATTCCCGAAGAGAATATGATGTAGTTTCCATTTGAGCGGATGAATTATCAATAAATGATAAAAATGGTCCGGTTAGCTCAAACAATGCCAGCGTTTCGCCCCAGTGTGCCGTTGGGCTCGTCAGTTGGTACAGACACACCTACCAATACGCGTGGCTAGCACATACTGAGAAGGCCATGCAAGACACAAAATACAAGCAGTATTGACGTCACGAGCATGCCAATGTGCTTCGGGAGTCAAATCCCCTTTCATAAAAACAAGAGCCTTACCTTGGCAATCCAAATAAGGTTTTGAATATTCCCGAAGAGAATATGATGTAGTTTCCATTTGAGCGGATGAATTATCAATAAATGATAAAAATGGTCCGGTTAGCTCAAACAATGCCAGCGTTTCGCCCCAGTGTGCCGTTGGGCTCGTCAGTTGGTACAGACACACCTACCAATACGCGTGGCTAGCACATACTGAGAAGGCCATGCAAGACACAAAATACAAGCAGTATTGACGTCACGAGCATGCCAATGTGCTTCGGGAGTCAAACCCCCTTTCATAAAAACAAAAGCCTTACCTTGGCAATCCAAATAAGGTTTTGAATATTCCTGAAGAGAATATGATGTAGTTTCCATTTCCTTATTTGGATTGCCAAGGTAAGGCTTTTGTTTTTATGAAAGGGGGTTTGACTCCCGAAGCACATTGGCATGCTCGTGACGTCAATACTGCTTGTATTTTGTGTCTTGCATGGCCTTCTCAGTATGTGCTAGCCACGCGTATTGGTAGGTGTGTCTGTACCAACTGACGAGCCCAACGGCACACTGGGGCGAAACGCTGGCATTGTTTGAGGTAACCAGACCATTTTTATCATTTATTGGTAACTTGATAACAACGGGACCCAACAATAATAACAAATAACGCTATGGTGTCCGCCACTAGCCAACCTGTGCTATCAACACAGACAGATGGACTCCTGTCATAATGCGTCACACTTGAGATCGTCAGCCTTCTATCATGAATCTTCGAATATCAGATGCTCAAGACAGGAACAGGAATTCCTAAGGATGAGACAAAGAAAGCGAGCGGAAATCGACATAGAATTCTATGTCTCAGAGAAATTGGACTGAACCTAACAGTGAAATAAGGAGTGCTCTGAATAGACTTGCTGTGCATGGCTTCCATCATAAGCTGTGCGTGCGGCGTGGCTTTCATGGACCTTCTGAGCAATGTGTGTGCATATTATGTGCTAAACAGTGTGGTCGAAATCATTTTAGTAAATCCTCTAAGAGAACACTGTTCTTATTGGATTACTCGAAAATGTAATGCACATTTGTGCGCAGTTCCTTTATTATTATAATATCGATCACGTGAGGCATTGCACAGACCAAGGATCATGTAATATGGGACACGCACTGGTCGGTGGGTTGGTGGGATCCGGGTCTCGAGCGCGGTTTGTGGTGGAAACCGGTGGAAACCATGCACCGCTATTCTATTTATTTAACTTCTCATCTGACAGTGTTTATTATATTATGATGCTTTTATTCCAAATGCACTTTCGTGCGCTATTATACTATTATTAAAATCAATAAATACATTATTAGGTTCAATGTCTATGCCTAACAATTGTCAAGTTATTATATTCCACTTGTGCTCATTTCAGTTCTATCAATTTATATGAGAGCACTTTTATTATCACATTAATTATCTATGGGTTGTATTTGCGGTATTGTAACAAACCCTAATCATTCATTATTCATTTGTTATTTAATTCCTTTATTAGTCTATATTTTGTTTGCCGCTGTGCTCGCGTTATTTTTAGCCTATTTTCATTTATGAAAAAGAAAATAGGCTTATAAGATCACCTTTGTTCCGCGTGTGTGTGTGTGTGTGTGTGTGCGTCCGTGTGTGTGTCTTAACGGCTGGAGCGACTGCAAGAACGGTAAGGTCATAGTACTAGTTTGGCCGACGCCGACCATGCCCTTCAAATTTTATTGCGTCTCACCAATCCAACATGGCGGCAGTGCGATATATTTCACCGGCATTCTATATCTCCGAAACTATTACTGATTTCACCCTGAAATTTTGTACGGTGATAAAAGGCACCACTATGTAACTTTCAAAAACCTGTTAGCTACAAAACTAACATGGCGGCCAAGCGAAGTTGAAACATTTAAATAGACTTTTCTCTCGCGATTTAACCTTCCGAGCGCAGTGAAACATGTTGCAGGGAATTTTTTCAACCATTGTAATGTGGTGCTGGCGACGACTATTAAAGATACCTTGGGCTGATAAAGTCACGAAGGAGAATGTTCTCAAACGGGCAAAAGAGACACGTACCTTGGTTGAATCCTTAAACAGAAGAAGGAATAGTTTTGTTGGCCATTTGATTCGTCATTCTGACTGGTGCACCACACTCTTCGAAGGGAAGCTAGAAGGAAAGAGGAGTCGAGGAAGACCAAGGACTCAATTTATTGACAGCATTAAAGGCAAGCACACTTATTGCCATTTGAAACTCCAGGCCAGAGAGAAAGTCGTTTTGGAAGACATGCATGTTACCCACCAACCTAGCGGTTGAGGAGAAGAAGAAGAATGCACTGACATCCAGTTTATTTCAATTGTTTACATAACCTCAAGATGGTGGCTGTGCGAAATTTTAAAATTAAGTTTTTATTTCTTACATCCTAATCATGCGATTGAAGTCAACGTTTGTATAATGAACCTACGAAATAATCCTCATCTAATATGACCTACATATATTAAAATCCAACATGGCGACCATCTGAAATATTTAGATGGTTATCAAAATCTATCTATAACAGCAATCAAACTGAAATTTTGTATGTTGATAGAGGCTATAATCATAAGTTCACCTATGGGACTTCCAATGACCTAGTGAGCACAAAACCGTCATGGCGGCGACCTGAAATTTAAATATTTAAATGGACGTTCCTCACCATGAATTTTGGTACGGTATATTTTAAATATTATTTAAATTTTAATCCACTGGCATCTAATTTATTTCAATTGTTTTCATAACCACAAGATGGCGGTTGTGCGAAATTTTAAAATTTCTATTTTATCTCTTGTGTCTAAGTGCGATTGAAATTTGAATAATACACATACACAATAATCTTCAAGTTATAGTAAATAACTCTATGGCGTACCTATATAAAAATTCAACATGGTGATCATCTGAAATATTTAGACTGTTCTCAACATCTACGAATCTATTACAGCAATCAAATTGAATTTTTTGTTGTTGATAAAAGCAATTAACATAAGTAGGATTTATGAAAATAGCCTATATAGTTTTTCACGGAACTACATGTTATATTTTACAAACACCCTATATCATCTCATCATCTGGCTAATTCGTTACTCTCACACAACACCTATATGGAATATTTCACTCATATAACATTTCAACGAAGTCTCCATTATTTTAATAATCATCATAATCACCGTCTATGGCATGGCATTTACTCCTTACGACTTATAATATGCAAGCAATACTCATATCTCAACAATTTATTAGTACTGGACATCATCTACTTTCAACTAATCAGCTGTTTGATAGGTTGGCGTACCATTCCATTCTAAATAATTGTAAACCTCAAAGTATGATCTTATCTGCCAACTTGCTTTAGTGAAATTCTATATAGATTTATAATGCTTACTTCATTAATGCTGTACTCCAATTGTGCCAGTTGCACTGACACACGTCATCGCACTCCGGTTATACTTCGTGGACAACACCATATTTGACATCAATCGTCTCTGCATCTACAGAATGAGTAATTAACGAAATTGTTGAAGAGAACTGTATCTGTAATGAGAAATGATCTGTAACGGAACAATGTAATATTATAATTAATTGTATTCTTTCCCCTTGGTTTGAGTGTTCCGATATTAACTGAGCCGATGATGACAGCCGTATTGGGATAGGTCAAACATTTAGGCGGTGCGGTACAATATCTTTCTTTATCTTTGGGGGCTTTTTGATTGCCAACTGTTTTATTTTTATTATTGATATCTCTGTGATGAAAAATCTTGTTCTTCGATTGTAGTAGATTGTGAATGGGAAGTCTAGAAGAAGTAATATGATTAAAATGTATGCCCCGATATATTATCTTTCCTCGTCCATCCTTACACATATTGAGAGTTGTTTTGAGATGCTTCACTACGTAAATGGAAATTATATTAGAGTTCGATCATGTAACCGCACATCGTTCGAGGGCAAAAATAAGGAACACGGATTTTGTGATGTACTGGTATGTTCAAATTGTTATACAGATTTTCAATATTAAATTTCCTGTGGTTCTAAGAATTATTACCATCGTTGAAGTGAGTGTTTATTTGGTTAAAGGTAGGTTTTGTAAGATCACCCGTACGAGCGGTGGAGAGGTGACCCGGTTCTGGGCGCGCTGTCCTCTTCTACTTAAGGAGCTAGTCTCCATGTCCTTTGCCCTAAAGAAAGCATAGTGTTGAATAACGATCAGTATTTTTAGGGGAAGGGGCGCTGGTCCGTTTGAGATTACCTGGGTTTATCTAGGGGTTTCGGCCGGGATACCAATAATTATTCAACATCTCCATTCATTACATATCCATGATCGCAATTGCTCTAGTTCGTCCATAGAGTTTACTGTGGTTTCTCTAACGTCATATCCCCTTCACTTGAATTCAATGATGGCTTCCTAGCATTTCATCATATTACGCACGAATTGTGTCACATTTCTTACGCGAAAAATCTGCACCATAATTCGTCACACGCAAAATATCAATGCTATCTGATACTAGCTCCAATCTGAGATAAATTCCAAATTCTTGAAATATTTAATGTTTTAAATTGTTACCAATTTACTGATCAATTCAGCTAGCTGCGTGGCTCAGCGGTAAAGATCTCGCCTGCTTTTCCCAAGGTTTCAGGATCGAATCCCGGAGCAGTCAGCTGGCATTTGAGGTTGTGAAATTGCAAGGGAGCCATGTCAGTAGATTTACTGGCACCTTAAAGTTCCCATTCGGGGCCATCTTGTCTTGTAACCGAGACGGCTCGGCTTTTTAAAGCCACTGCTACCGTTTAATATTATAATATGAACTTAAAATATCGAACGGGCCACGTCCTTTAGGACAGTTTAAACCATTCTCGGTTCGATAATCGGAACTAATGGGTTCAAAGTTATTCATTATTATAATTCTTGCATAATTCATACGGCCGCCATCCTAAAATGGCACTGCTGAGGACCTTGTCGTTTGGGCGCAAGACGCATCCTATATGAAGGTATGTTGTTACCAAAATTGGTGGAGATCGGATGATTCGTTTAGTCGTAATTGGATTTTACGTTTTGAACGTATGAGTGGCCGCCATTCAGTTTTGGTAACGATGGCGGCGATAAAAGAAATATGACACTGAGGTGCCCTTTGCTAGTGCTACCTCTGTACCAAATTCCGTTCAATTCGGTTTCACCTTGTTTGAACTGATACGGGGGGACAGACATACAGAGTACACCCACGTACCCACACTCACTCATACACAATTTTTTGGCTCTGTGCAGATGTCATTAGTATACTTTCATTTATTGCAAAAATCGAAAGTAGGCTAAAAAATTATACGGCGACCCCGTGTTACTGTAAGAATTAATATTTAGCATAGTCATTGTCCAGGCAAGCGAAGGCCATTCACCGTGAAATAATTATTTTATGTCTGGATTCCAGGCATTTTCCAAGTATGCATTTCATTCTAATTGTAAAATAGTCAAAATAATAGATTCTTCGACAATATTGTCCAATATCACCTTCATAATAGCTTGCCACGGTGGGTGAGTGGTTAACATGTCGGTCTACCAACCCCAAGCATGCAGGTTCGCTCCTGGCCGTGGTAAGTGATTTTTTTTTGTAAGGCGACAAAAATCACGACATGGATGTCATACGTTGTTGGCATGTTAAAGAACCCATTTGAATTCAGTAGGCCGTGTTCATAATGGCAAAATTGACCTCGGGATTTTCCGCCAACACAAAGTTCCTCCATTCTCTACTAGAAAGCGCTATAGTGTCAAGGAGCTTAGATATCTAACTAACCTCCTTGACTTTCATAGGGTTCAAAGGAACGACGAAATTCGACATGCAAGCTGCCCTCTGGGTGTCAATTAACAAAGCTTGCACCTGGCACCCGAGGCCATACGATATTATTAGTATTATTACCTTCATAATATCGGCCAACATAAGCTGTCCTCAGCCAATTGGTCATAATTCTTCATTTCCTTGAAGACGTACTGCATGATTTCTTAGACCAGCGTTTCCCAAACTGTGGTACGCTTCTACAGCTGCAGTGGTACGCGGTGACGTTACGAAAAATATAAAAAATATTAGAAACGTTACGAAATATGTAAAAATATAAAATATAAAATTTTAAAATATAAAACATTGATATGTTGCCGGAGGACTTCAAGGCCAAAGATAAGGAGCAGTTTTATGAATTGAACTAGCTGAAGTACCCGTGCTTCGCTACGCGTCATAAATAAATTAAAATGTGAAAGTGACAGTAAAAACAGGGGATAGGCGAGGTGCTGCACAGAGGGAGATTAAGGATGGAACATTTTGTCCAACTACACCGTTCGGCGTTGACCGTGTTTTATAGCACAAATTTAGGTTTTACTCGCTAACCGTTGGAGATACCTTTTGGATAGAAAATGTAATTTTAAACCACGTATATGCCATGAAAAGTTTGGTATTTCTTAGCGTTCACTTTTTATTTGAAATGGAAATATGAAAAATTGAAACCAAAGGGTATAGTGACGTCACTAAAATGGTCGCCATCTTAAAATAGTGCAGAGTATTGAAATCAAAAGTAGTCTATATGTTAACCAGGTAAATCAACTACTTCCATGTAAAATTCTTGTAAGTCGGACCAGTGGTTCTTGCGGGATTGAGTAATACACAGACACACACCATCTCAGTTTTAGCCTCGCTTCGCTCGCGTCATAGTCGTGTCATATTGTTATTCAATGACATGCAGGTTTAACCCCCTTAACACCCCTTTATAACCAGAATATCCAAAAATCCCTCCTTAGTAGACTTTTTCGACACACAACAAACATATCTCCTTCTTCTAACTTTAATAGTTTTGATTGGTAGAAGAGAGTGAACATCCAAAAATCCTTCCTTAGTGGACGTTTTCCTTCCAGAATTTCACCCCTCCCCATTGGATTTATGAAAAAAAAAACGGTCGAACACCTACTTATTTTAATTATTTATTTTTAAGCTGATTGAAACTCGGAGAAAATCAAACTCCTCGCCTATGTCGTTTAAGAGATACACGCTCCGTTAGGACTCTTTCAACCCCCACTTTTCAACCCTTTCACCTCATAATATACACCACATCGAAAAACCATTAGACATATGTCAGCTTATTTTTAATGATTAGTATATATGCCAAATATCACATCCCCAAATGAAACCACTCGTGAGATATTGTTATTCAATGAAATGCACGTTTACCCCCTTAACACCTCTTTAGAACCTGAATATCCAAAACTCTTTCCTTAGTGGACGTTTTCCTCATACAAAGAACTTATCCCCAAAATTTCATGTTTCTAACTTCAATAATTTTGGCTGGGCGATGATGAGTGAGTGAGTCAGTCAGGATATTTTCTTTCATTTATTTTTAGCCTATTTTCAATTTTGAAAAAATAGGCTTATGAGATCACCTTTTGTCCGTGTGTGTGTGCGTGTGTGTGTGTGTGTGTGTGTGTGTGTGATTCGTGTGTGTGTCCCCCCCCTAATAAAATCTAAACGGCAGGAGCGATTTCAATGAAACTTGGAAAGTTCATAGCACTATTCCCGGCGACCTCGACCGTGCCCTTCAAATTTTGTTACGACTCACCGATCCAACATGGCGGCTGTGCGAAATATTTCACCAGCATTCAATATCTCCGAAACTATTACCTATATTACCCTGACATTTTCTATGGTGATAGAGGGAACTACTATAAGTTCACTTATGTGACTTTTGAAAACCTGGTAACTACAAAACCAACATGGCGGCCAAGCGAATTTGCGACTTTTAAATAGTCGTTTCTCGCGATTTGACAAACCAAACGCAATGAAACTTGGTACAGTATATGTTTATATACATTGTAATGCACCGACATCTAACTTCGTTCAATTGTTTACATAATCACAAGATGGCGGATGTGCGAAATATTTCACCGGCATTCTATATCTCTGAAACTATTAGCGGTATCTTCCTAAAATTTTGTACGGAGATAAAGGGCACTACTGGAAGTCCATCTATAAGATTTTCAAAAACCGGTTTACTACAAAACGAACATGGCGGCCAAGCGAATTTGAACATTTTAAATAGACCTTTCTCGCGATTTAATGTTCCAAGCGCACTGAAACCTGGTACAGGAAATATTTATACACATTGTAATCCACTGGTATCTAATTTAGTTAAATTGTTTACATAACCTCAAGATGGCGGCAGTGCGAATTTTAAAATTAAGATTTTATTTATTGTGATGTAGTCATGCGATCGAAGTGAAAGTTTGTATAATGAACCTACGCAATACTTTTCCTTTAATGGTACATGACTCTATGGCCTATACATTTAACAATCCAACATGGCGACCATCCGAAATATTTAGACGATACTGAATATCTACGAATCTATTTTAGCAATCAAACTGCATTTTATAATGTTCATAGGGGCTATGAACTTAAGTTCACCTATAGGTCTTTAAATAACCTGGTGAACACAAATCCAACATGGCGGTGACGCGAATTATAAATATTCACATGGACGGTTCTCGTAATTTAACCATCCGCATGCAGTGAAACTTGGTACAGTAAATCTTTATCCGAATGTTAATCCACTGGCATCTTAATTTATTTCAATTGTTTCCATAACCTCAAGATGGCATCTGTGAAAATTTTTTAAATCTCCTTGTTTTTTCTTGTGTCCTAATTATGCGATTGAAGTTTGAATACTACACGTTCACAATAATCTGCATGTAACAGTACATAACTCTAGGACCTACATATATAAAATCCAACATGGCGACCATCCGAAATATTTAGTCGGTTCTCAATATCTACGAATCTATTACAGCAATCAAACTGAAATTGTGTATGTTGATAGTGGCAATTAACATAAGTAGGATATATGAAAATAGGCTGTATAGTTCTTCACGGAACTACTTGTTGAGAATATCACCCCTCTCCATGAACCCCTTAAATTGGATTTATGAAAAAAAAAACGGTCGAACGCCTATTTACTTATTTAAAGTTGTTTCCCCCCTGAGTTTGATGAGTGAGTAAGTGATTCAATCAGTTAGGACACTTTCTTTCCTGTTTTTTCCCCCGAATTTCACTCCTCCCCATGGGCCCCTTAAATTGGATTTATGAAGAAATGGTCGAACATCTATTTACTTATTTTTAAGCTGCGTTTTTCGCTGATTTCAAACTTATCGCCTATGTTGAATAAGAGATACAGTACACGCTCCGTTAAGAATCCTTCAACCCCCAATTTTCTCCCCTTTCACCTCATAATATAAACCATATCGATAAACCCTTTGACATACGTCTGCTTATTTTGAATGCTTAGTTTATATGCCGAATATCACCTCCCCAAATGAAACAACTCGTGAGATATTGTTATTCAATGAAATGCAAGTTTAACCCCCTTAACACCCCTTCAGAACATGAATATCCAAAAATCCATCCTTGGAGGACTTTTTCGACATACAACGAACATATCCCCAAAATTTCAAGTTTCTAACTGCAATATGTTTGCTGGGGGATGATGAGTGAATATCCAAAAATCCTTCCTTAGTGACTTCTTTCCCCAGAATTTCATCTCTCCCCATGAGGCCCTTAAATTGGATTTATGAAAAAACGATCGAACACCTATTTACTACTTTTTCAATCTGATTTTTCTCCCTGAGATTCTTACTTTTTGCCTCTGTCTTTTAAGAGATACTTGCTCCGTTAAGAATCCTTCAACACTCACTTTTCACACATACACCTCATAATATACACCACACCGAAAAACCCTCAGACATGTGTGTTCTTATTCTTAATGATGAGTTTATATGCCTTGTATCCCATCCCTAAGGAAACCAATCGGTAGATATTGTTATTCAATTAAATGCAAGTCTACCCCCTTAACACCCCTTTAGAACCTGAATATCCAAAATTCCTTCCTTAGTGGACGTTTTCGACATACAACGAACATAGCCCCTTAATGTCATGTTTCTAACTTCAATAATTTTGGCTGGGGGATGATGAGTGAGTGAGTAAGTCAGGACATTTTCTTTCAATTATTTTTCAGAATTTCACCCCTCTCATGAACACCTTAAATTGGATTTATGAAAAAAAACGGTCGAACACCTATTTACTTATTTTTGAGCTGTTCTTCCCCCCTGAGTTTGATGAGTGAGTGAGTTAGTACACTTTCTTTCCTGTTTATTCCCCCAGAATTTCACCCCTCTCCAAGGGCCCCTTAAATTGGATTTATGAAAAAACGGTCGAACACCTATTTACTTATATTCTAAGCTGTCTTTTCCCGACGAATTTCAAACATCTCGCCTATATCCTTTAAGAGATACACGCTCTGTTAAGAATCCCTCAACCCCCAATTTTCACCCCTTTCACCTCATAATATACACCACATCGATAAACCTTTAGACATTTGTCTGATTATTTTAATGATTAGTTATATACCGAATATCACACCCCGAAAGAAACAACTCATGAGATATCGTTATTCAATTAAATGCACGTTTACCCCCTTAACACCTCTTTAAAACCCGAATAACAAAAATCATTCATTAGTTGACGTTTTCGACATACAGCGAACATATTCCCAAAATTTCATGTTTCTAACTTTAATAGTTTTCGCTGGGCGTGATTAGTGAGTGAGTCAGACAGGACATTTTCTTTCAATTATTTTTACCAGAATCTCACCCATCCCCATGGGCCCCTTAAATTGGATTGATGAAAAAACGCTTGAACACCTATTAACTTATTAGCCTACTTTCGATTTTTGCAAAAAATGAAAGTAGACTTATGAGATCAACAGGGCGAAAAAAGTGTGTCTGTCTGTGTGTGTGTATGTGTGTGTGTGTGTCTGTGTGTGTGTGAGTGTGTGTACTCTGAATGTCTGTCCCCCCCTATCAATTCGAACACGGTGAATGCGAATTGAACGAAATTTAGTACAAAGGTAGCACTAGCAAAGGACACCGCAGTGTCATGTTTTATATCGCCGCCATCTTTACTAAAACTGAATGGCGGCCACTCAAACGTTCAAAACGTAAAATCAAATAACGACTAACCAAATCATCCGATCTCTACCAAATTTGGTAACAACATACCTTCGTATAGGATGCGTCTTGTGACCAAACTACAAGGTCGTCCGCCATACCATTTCAGGATGGCGGCCGTGCGAATTATGCAAACTTTATAATCCATATCATGGGACCCACCAGTTCCGATTATCGAGCCGAGAATCGTTTTAACTGTTCTAAAGGAAGAGGCACGTTCGAAATTAAAAGTTTATTTTGTAATACTATAGTGCAGACGGGCGGCTTCGGTGGCGTAGTCGGTCGCATGCTGAGCTTCTATGCCCAAGATAGCGGGTTCAAACCCGGCCGAAGCCGTCGGATTTTTTAAGAGCGTTAAAAATCCCTCAGTATGCCTTCCTTCGGAGGGGAAGTAAAGCCGGCGGTCCCATGTCATAGATTTATGGCATGTTAAAGAACCTTCCACTAATTGCACCTGTGTGAAGCTAAATTTGATAGGTTATTGTAAACAACGCTCTTAGGTTTCTAAGTTCGTTGCCAAGAGCCGACTGCGGTGGCGTCTAGCAGCTGAGTTGTGAACTTAGCCTAGTAGTCGTTGACGGTGGCGCTTGGCGGCAAAAGTAGGAACTATTTGAAAAATTCTAAGTTGCAGTACTTAAATTAAAATGACAGATAACACACACTAATACAGTCATCACAATTAACACCGGTTATCAGACAGATTCTACACACACCCAAAGTACACGGGGCTACATGACCGCGTTGTGGCAGCCCCTAAACTTAAGAACCAACCAACCAACCATAGTGCAGACGTGATTTTAAAAAGCTGAGCTGATTCAGTAATAAGACAAGATGGCAGCGGATATCTTGTGCCTGACTTATATTTCACTAATTTGAGTATTGCATGCAAATATAGCGTACTGATACAAAATAAATAAACTTTGTATGAAATGCTTTATATATAAATAATATACTCCAGTGATGAAATCGTTTAGTATAAATCATTATTTGCTAACAAGTTCTATGTAAGTCATTTTTTATAGAACGATATTCGTTGACACAATTAGCTCAGTGGTAGAGCGTTAGCCTATCGCTCAAATGCCTATGGTTCAAACCCGATCAGAGCTAGGTTATTTGCTTGAAATGTTATATGTTTATTGTTTTGTAATGACTCAGATGTTTTAAAATTAAGCGTTATATTGTGCATATTATGGTGTAAAATATATATATTTAATTAAAACATAATTCGCCAGCAGATTTACTCGAGACATCTAGCTGCCAAAAAGGTAACTTATTAACTTCCAGATTTTATTGAAAAGTTTCTTCTTCTGGCCACTAGAATGCACTCGCTCTGTTAGGATTATATTGTTCGATATTTCACCACTAGATGTCACGACTAGTCTACGTGGGGCTCCATTGATTACTATTCCATTGGCATTCTATGCGCATCGGATTTGAAGAATGACAAGATGATACTACGATACATTTTTACTTTTTATTTTAAAGGATTTGTAACAGCCTATTTTGCGTTACTTGAAAATGTTATTTGAAGTAAAGAACAAAACGATTTCACATAGTAACTGAATTTAACTTTTATTTCAGGCAAATAGCAATCGAAAATATCCACATAGTTTGTATACACACGTCTCTGTAGGGTCATGGAAAGATTTGTTAATTCAGTTAGGGTTGTGAAAGCCATGCACAACCAGACGTGTAAAGACATGCCTCAACTCAAAGTTGGATGTTGCCCACGGCAGGTCGTATATGTAATAATAATAATAATAATAATGTTATTGGTTTTACATCCCTTTTAACTACTGCTGCTTTTAGAGACACCGGGGTGCCGGAATTTTGGTCCGAAGGGGATCTTTAACGTGCCAGTAAATGTACTGACACGGCTCCCTCGCATTTGTGCACCCTCAAATGCCAGCTGACTGCGCCAGGATACGAACCTGCAACCTAGGGCCCAGCAAGCGAGAACGTTACCGCTGAGCCACGCAGCCAGTCCGGTCGATTATGTCTCCAGATCCATAACATTCTTGATATACTTCTTATCTTTCTTTCTTCAATGATGGTAGCAGTTTTTATCTAGGTTGTGGCGTTTGGTAGAGGTAAATCGTTTCTAAGGTCTTCAACAAAGAATAGTTCTATTATACTCTTTGATAATAACAAAGAGTTATAACTATACTCATACATTTAGGAGAAAGTAGGCTATATGTTCTTTACTGAACATCTTGTTTTTAAGCTGTCTTTTTCCCCTGAGTTTGATGAGTGAGTGAGTTAGTCAGTTAGGACACTTTCTCTCCTTTCCCTCCCCCAGAATTTCACCCCGCCCCATTGGCTCCTTAAATTAATTTATGAAAAAACGGTGTAACACCGATTTACTTATTTTTTAAGCTGATTTTTTTCGCTGAGTTTCAAATTTCTCGCCTATGTCGTTTAGGAGATAGGCCTACACGCTTCGTTAGGAATCCTTCAACCCCCAATTTTCACCCCTTTCACCTCATAGTAATACACCGCATCGAAAAACCCTTAGACACATGTCTGCTTATTTTTAATGATTAGTTTATATGCCGAGTATCACATCCACACATGAAACCACTCGTGAGATATTGTTATTCAATGAAATGCAGGTTTAACCCCCTTAAGAGCCCTTTAGAACCTGAATATTCAAAAATCCTCCCTTAGTGTATGGTTTTGACATACAACGAACATATCCCGAAAATGAAATGTTTCCAACTTCAATATTTTTGGCTGGGCGATGATGGGTGAGTCAGGACATTTTCTTTCATTTTTTTCTTCAGAATTTCACCCCTCCCGATGAACCCCTTAAATTTGATTTATCAAAAAACTGTCGAACTCACATATACTTATTTTTAATCAGTTTTTCCCCCTGAGTTTGAAGAGCGAGTGAGTCAATCGGTTAGGACACTTTCTTTTCTGTTTTTTTTTTACCCAGAATTTCACCACTCCCCATTGGCCCCTTAAATTGGATTTATGAAAAAACGGTCAAACACCTATTTATTTATTTTTTGCTGATTTTTTTCCGCTGAGTTTCAAACTCCTCGCCTATGTCGTTTAAGAGATACAGGTTCCGTTAGGAATCTTTCAACCCCCACTTTTCTCCCCTTACACCTCATAATATACACCACATCGAAAAACACTCCGACCCGTGTCTTCTTATTTTTAATGATGAGTTTATATGCCGAGTATCACATCCCCCAATGAAACCAATCGGGAGATATTGCTATTCAATGAAATGGAGGTCTACCCCCTTAACACCCCTTTAGAACCTGAATACCCAAAAATCCTTTCTTTGTGGGCGTTTGCGGTCCTTGAGGAAGCTGCATACCAAATTTCATTCCAATCCGTTGGGTTGTTTCTGAGATTTCGTGATGAATGTGTGCGTGAGTGTGTGAGTGGTATTTGACAAATATCTAGTAGATAGTGTCAAGTCTTTGTTATGCTATACTCGGTTGACAGTTCTTTGTGAGCAGTTGAGTAACTAACGGGATTTCAAATAAAGATCCTCATTTTCTATACCGGTAGTGCAGAGCGCAAATGACATCCAGTCGGCCGTGTCTCGACTTGAGCTATGTTGCCATGGAAACTATCTGCCTTGCCATTCCTTCATGAGTATATTTTATGATTTGATTAGCCTGTGCTTGAGTGCAAAAGTGCCGAAATCAGAATAA
The DNA here is from genome assembly GCA_946902985.2 of Meconema thalassinum. Taxonomy (NCBI): domain Eukaryota; kingdom Metazoa; phylum Arthropoda; class Insecta; order Orthoptera; family Tettigoniidae; genus Meconema; species Meconema thalassinum. The sequence continues at coordinate 391,913,676 of OX336393.1, read as the reverse complement.
TGAGAAAGTCTATCGAAAATTCATGTAGCCAGCGGTTCCTTCTGGGTCCTAAACTATGTGAATGCAAAATTTGGTTGAGATTGGTGAAACGGTGTAGATTTGTATACGGAACCAACCCACCCCCATACATACATACAGACTCACTTTTATATATAAGATTGTGATTCAGAACTAAGGCAAACTTTTTCAAAAATGGCTCGTGAACTTTTGGGATGAGAGGCGTGCAGACTATGCACACATAGCTGACAAAGCAGTTAGATTTTTACTGCCTTTCACAACTTCGTACTTCTCTGAGACTGCATTTTCTTCACTTGTTTATCTCAAGAAAAAATACCAGAATAGGCTCCTTACAGTGGAAAACGATCTTCGTTTGAGACTCAGCAATCTTAAACCAGGCATTCCTAAGTTGCCTTCTAATCTTCAAGCTCATCCTTTACATTGAAGTCGTTAGTTGAACTTTGGTTTTTATGTTTAATTATTATGAGTTTTTAATTAATATTATTTGTACAGTGCCATTTTGAATGTTTCAATTGAATACCTACTGTAAAAAAATATTAAAACAACTGGACACGCTTTTTATTATTTGAACTTTAACTCTAACAGTCTAACAAACACAATTTACAATCTTTATTTTGGTCCACTACGTAGTGGTGGTGGGGTTATAGTTACTATATCTCCCAACCATTAGGTGGTACGCGAGAGATTCTCATCTCTTAAAGTGGTACACACACAAAAAAGTTTGGGAAACACTGTCTTTGACGATGTGCCATTGCATGTGGATCAAAACATGTGGTTTCTGCACGATGGCGTACCACCTCATTTTTCACTTGCGGTCCGTGATGATCTGCACCACAGATTTGGGCAACAGTGAATAGGTCGTAGTGGCCCACTTGCTGAGCCTGCACGTTCACCCGACTTGACACCGCTGGACTACTACCTGTGGGGTCAAACGAAATCCTTGATTTACGAGACCCCTGTGGAATCCGAGGAAGACCTACTGGCGCTGGTTATGGCTGCGGCGGATGTTGGAAAACCGTGGATTGGTGATCGTGAGTACCAGAACATGGCTATTCCCTGGCAGTGACATGCTAGTCACCTTTGAAGGTGAATGTAGGAAGAGGTAGAGTCTGGTGCCCGTAAGCCGGGCTCCTTTTACTCTAGTTTGAGGGGGAGAATTTTGGAGGATAATTAAAAAATACTGATGAATTAAGTAAATTTACTCTGGCTATAGTTTAATGAGTAACCGATAGCCAGAGTTTTTGCAGTGAAATGGATTTTAGTTGTGCGAGGAGTTAAGGTATAAATTTAATTAACTAATTGCAAGAGCAACCAGTTAATTAGTTTGGCGCAGTGCAAATTTAAGAAGAGAATAGAAGACTGTTTCAGCTTAAGTTCGGGTCAGGATGTGCCTGATGGCCATTGTTGGCCAGTGCACACTCCTGCCGATGCTGTAGATGTTAATTATCAGTTCACTCGCCATGGTTTGACTGTGTTTAATTTTGCAGTGTGTATAATTGTTTAATTTAAGCAGCAGCTTCGTAATTTTATTAGAAATGTAGAAGACCTTTAGTAGGTAGAAGTTAAATAGTGCTTTGAGAGAAGTGGAAAATAAAGACCCGTAGTGGGTATTGCATTGTTTTATAACAATGCACTTGTGTTATTGTAGTGTAAAGACTGACACTGGAGCGGGGAGTTTGAATTTAGAGTTACTGTTCGCTGATTGGCTGGAGGAGCGATCTGATTGGCTGAAGACTGGATGGAGTTTAAAAGTATTTGTATGTAATAATTATGCTATATTATGGTTAATTATTGTTCATATAGACTGTTGATGGTGTAATATGAAGTTTTCGTAATGCATGGAAGCCAGTATAGCGTAGACCAGTCGACTGGATTGGCCCCGCTAGCCTGGGCTTCCTAGTGGGTACCAAGTTCGAATCCTGTAATACGCTCCAGTGCAGTTTGATGTGTTTGCTGCTCCGAGGGCCGTGGTTCGTCACCCCAGGCGGGCTGGCAGTGCCTTACCCCCCAAGCAGACTTCGCCACGGCTCCCTGAATGATGTATTATGGATGGATGTGGAGTTTAAAGTGTTGTAGAAGCTAATTGCGAGAGAATCTGTAGGATGTGAGTGAGGGCTGAGTTTTGTGTTAGAGCTGGCGGCGGTGGGATTGTGAGAGACATGAGGGATGGAAGGTTGGAAGTAGCGCGTTGTCTGAGTTCCAACTGCCTGTGTTTTAATGGCTCTTTTGATGAAACTTCAGCCACCTTATGACGCTGCATGGTTGCCCTTGCAATTGCAACACTTAGGACTGGCAATTGGAGTCGCACAGATCTTATGGTGATGTGGATCACCACACCTGTTACAGCGAGTCTCGTGAGGGCAATCTGAAGCGTTGTGGCCCAGTCTTTGGCAGTTGAAACACTGGTAGATGAGTGTGGAGTGTTGTTTGATTATTGGACGACGTTTCGCCCGTGTTCTTGTTTTTTGGGATGAATTTACTGTGTTAGGGGGAGGTGAGGAAGGGGATTCAGTGGCGTGCGTGCTGAAGGCAGGTTGGGGAGAGTCTGTTTGAGTAGTTGTTTCAACGGGGCTTGGTGGATCTGTTTTAGTGTCTTTTGTTTTGTTTTTCTTGTTTTTTCTTTTGCCCGTTTGGGTCCAGACTTGTGTCCATCTTTCTCCTGTCTCCGTGTGTGTTTGAGTATGTTCGTGAAAGTGTTCGATCGTGTCTGTTTGAGCGTGTTTCTTGCTGGTGTAAATGGGCATGGGAGGAGGAGTAGGAATGGTCTGAGTGGCTTTATGGAGTGTTTCTGCTGCGCAGTCGGTTGGCTGTTCTGTTTGCGTTTGGGCTGAGTAGCTTTCGGTATGGATGTAGGGAATGAAGGTGTATTGGGGAATGTAGAGATGGCTGTGGAGGGCCCTGGTAATCGCGTTGATGCGGTAGTCCCTGGTAGGTGTTATTATGATTTGATGGTTTACCAGTTCCTCAATGTTTGTAATGTAGTGAGCTATAGGTGTAAGCACGCTGATTATTGCATCGCGAGTAGCGGGCAATTGTTTGTAGCCCGGTGGGCGGACTACAATCAGCGAGCTTTTGGGAGAACGGCGTGTAGGGGATTCGTACCATAGCCTCTCTCCGTAGTCAAAATACGGGAAGGTGCCATGGCGCGGTGTAGGTGCAGGCTCGGGGCCAGAGTGTTGTGTAGAGGCCCATGACTGATTGCTTTCCTCCGACAGCGATTGTGCGAATTCGGCAAAAGCAGCCACGTGGTCCACTGGGTCCATGTGTGTAACTGTGTGTAAATGTAAATGTAAATGTAAGTGTGTAGTTTAGTTAAAAGGGGTCAAATACCGTGGTAGACCCTTGTATTTAATTTGGCTCGCCCAAGAAGAGTAGCCAGTCGTATAAGGTTTCCAGTTATTAAGCAGAGGGGCTGCGACAGTATACGAGCTGGCTTCGAAGATTTAAGGATTAATTAATTAATTAATTAGGCTGCTGGGGGTGAGAAGGGAATGAGTTAGCTTGGCGGCGACTCGGTTGATGGGATTTGCTTGATTGGGACGGTTTGGTAGGTGGGACAGTTAAGCTTGGAAAGGGGTCAACAATGGTAACAATGGTAACTGTTGGATTATTGTTGTTTGAACTCGGAGGGGAAGGCGGGAAGGGTAATGATAAAGGGGTGCGGGATAGCTGTAGTCCCGGTGGCAGCGATGTTAGCGGACGTGGAAGGTGGTTCATCGACTTGGCATCTCTTGGTTCGGAGCTCGTAGCAGCGACGTCTGACCTGGACCGTAGCTGAGCTCAGAATGCTACTACTCCTCCCAGAACATGGTACGGAGGTAACGTGTCTATGTTGACGTCAGTGGTCGTCTCATCGCGCCCCACCTTTTTATTTATTCATTTATTTATCGTATGCCATTTAGTGTCGGGAGTGTCCGAGGACATGTTCGGCTCGCCAGAGGCTGCAGCTGCTTCAACCGGACACCCATAGGGTGAGCTACAAGTTCAGATCATTTTCAAGTAGTTCCAACTCTCACTACCAAACGTCACTGATACTTAGTGGTGAACGTTGGAACTTTGATAGAGTGTTCCAACGAAATCTAACCTAGAAATTTAGCTTCACACAAGTTTACTCTGTGGAAGGATCTTTTACATACCATAAATTTATGACATGGGACCGCCGGCTTTATTTCTCCTCCAAAGGAAGGCATACTGATGGAGTTTAACGCTATTAAATAATCCGACGACTTCGGCGGGGTTTGAACCCTCTATCTTGGGCACAGCAGTTCAGCATGCTACCAACTACTCCACCGAAGTCGCTAGCCCCACCTGTTATTGGACCCAGACGATAAGCAGCAGGAGTCGGACAGAGCGCCGAAAATGCGGGAGATTTGAAAGTGTGCTGTGGTGTGTTTTTGTGGGTAGCGGGAAGACGGTATTGTTACGGCTGTGAGTTTGTGTCATCACTCGCCGCATGAGTCACAACTGCCCCAGGGCTGGGCTGTACCCTTCCTCCTGTATTGCGTGCGCCTTATGCAACAGGGCTACTAGGACAAAGGGATAGTCCAGAATATTCGTGACTGGACCAGCGATGGAATCCTCGAGAAGCCGTGAACCCTGGATGGATCTAGAAGCATTTATTGAGTCACCGGCCTGCTATATAAGAGCGACCTGTCAAGCAGTGGTTGTTGTTGTGTTTTACGAGCTAGTGCGAGTGTTTATCCCGGGCGACAGTAGTGTGGTGACTTGCGAAACCCCTAGTGAAGCTGATTCTCTTGACACCGAGGAAGTGATTGTGGTGCTTGTGAAACAGTGTATAGTACAGTGACAGACCTAGTGCAGCTATTTCCAGCTAGCGTACGGAACCGGACTCATTAGCGAAGAGGATTAACTGTGGTCTGTTGAGAAGTGAAAGGGAAAGTATTCTCGACGTGAGGAAACTGGAGTAAGGTAATAATTACTGTTGAGTAGTGTATTTTTCTGGCTGCAATAAAATTAATTATTTCTTTAAGCAGTAATTGGTTTTGTGCTTTATACCCACCGTAATCCAGTTAACAAAGGTGCCACTAGGGGGTGGCACGTAACAACTGGTGTCAGAAGCCGGATTACGAACTCAAGCACAACACCTGACGGTCCTCGTTTCAAAACCTGAGCAGGTCATTTTCTCTAATTTTCCTGTGAGTGCATGCCCTTTACAAGGCAAACAACTAAAATGGAGGCGCAATTGGCAGCATTGCTAGAAAAGTTAAATGGCATAGAAGGCGGCCAGAAGAATTTAACCAAGGAGCTAACTGCCAAATTAGAAGACGGCCAGAAGAAGCTAGAAGACGGCCAGAAGAAGATGGAAGACGGACAAAATAAGTTAGCGGAGGACCTGAAGAAGATGGAGGACGGCCAGAAGAAGATGGAGGACGGCCAGATGAAGTTAGCCGAGGACCTAACTGCCAAACTAGAAGACGGCCAGAAGAAGATGGAAGACGGTCAAAATAAGCTAGCGGAGGACCTGGAGAGGATAGAGGACGGCCAGAAGAAGATGGAAGACGGTCAGAATAAGATGACACAGGACCTGAAGAAATTAGAAATGGGTCTGCGTGAGGAAGTCACGGCAGTGGAAAAGAAGTTCGACGCCTTACAAGTGGAAGTTGCCGAGCTGCGCTAACGCCCGCTGATGGGGGTGGAGGAGAAATTCAACGTCTTACAAAAGGAAGATGCCGAGCTGCGCCAACGCCCACTGACGGGGGTGGAGGAGAAATTCAACGCTCTACGAGAGGAAGTTGCCGAGCTGCGCCAACGCCCGCCCACCGTTACACCGGGAATATCAGGAACGGGACATAGCAGAGTGACGCCCCCAAACTACAGCTCTCATTGTAGCGCTGAGAGGTGACGCCCTTAACGTCCTTCAGGCCATCCCGACTGGATCCCAGGACTACGCTTCCCTGATCGCCCATATGGAGTCCCGATATGGAGATAGCCATCTTCAGCAGGCCTATCAGATGCAGCTCCGGACCCGGGTACAGAAGAACGCGGAAACCCTGCAGAAGTTCGAGATGGACATCGCAAGCCTCGTAAGGCTCGCCTACCCAACAGCGCCGGCCGACTTTCTGGAGCAGATAGCGACGCAGACTTTCACCGACGGGCTACGGGACTCGGACACTCAACAGGCGCTGCGTCTCGCGCGCAATAAGACCCTGGCAGATGCGCTGAGCCACGCACTTGAGTTCGAGACGGCAAAACAGGCATCCAGAATGCACGCGCGAGTGCGTCAAGTGGACGTCGACGAACCAGTAAAAACCAACGAGACCAAGCCCCTGGCCGACGAATTAATAGATGCGCTAAGCCGTTTCTTCGATAGTCGCGGTACCACCAGCAACGACACAGCCGGAAGACAACCGGAGAGGCGGCCCGGAAGAGGACTACCGACCTGCTGGACCTGCGGCAAGAAAGGCCACCTGAGCAAGGACTGCGGTGATCGCCGCCGCCGAAGGTATCCGACGGGAAATCAGTCGTCTGAAAACCGCGCGGCCCAGGGAAACGAGTATTAGCAAGCCTTGGGGGGCAAAGGTTGGCTTGTGACAGTCGTCAAGCCCCAGCAGTCCAAGTGTGTGTGACGAAGTTACGGAGGGACAATAGCAGTCTGATGGTCGACGGAGTCGTCAACGGAGTGAGCTGGCCCATGCTGATCGACACGGGAGCGTCGAGGACCATCGTCAATCCCACCGTGATCCCGAAGTGGAGAGTGCAACCCACACAAAGGAACCTCCAGCTAATAACCGCGACCAGAGAGACCGCACCGGTACATGGCGAAGCATCACTGGAGCTCGTCATTGGTCGACGGGTGGTGAAGCATCCAGTGCTTGTGGCTGACGTATCAAACGAAGTGATCATCGGACTGGACTTCCTGGACCAGAACAACATCATCTTGGACTTGAGTACCAACACTCTGCATTTCGGAGGTGAGGAACTTGCCTTGCAACCAGCACACGAGGCCGTCACCGCACGACGAGTAAGGCTGAGAGAGGACGTCATCGTTCCTGCCAGGACGGAGGTCAGCGCCGCCGTAATTGTCGACGGAGCTGCTGAGGGAGTGGCGGCTGTCATCGAGCCAAAATATGAGGACATCCAGACAAAAGGATTGCTAGTTGCCAAGACCCTAATCAACACGACGCCTCGGCCGTACGTCCGCCTGTCCAACCTGAACGACTACTATATTACGGTTCACCGGGACACCAACCTAGGAGTCTGCGAGCCCGTTACCTGGATTGCCCGCATCACAGAAACGACGGACGGACACCTGCAGACGGACAACCGAAGAAGACGCGCCCTGCCGAAGAACTACAGAAGCTGTACCAAGGATCCCAGGACCATTTAGACGAAGAGCAATCACGCCAACTTCAGGACCTGCTACGCGAATTCCAGGATATCTTCTCCGTGGGGAGTAAAGACTTCGGGAGGACAAGCTTGGTCCAGCACAGAATCGACGTTGGGGACAGCGCACCGATTAGGGCCCCATTCCGACGTGTCCCGCTCGCCAAGCAAGCCGAAGTCGACCGGATGGTAGAAGAGATGAAGGAGCAAGAGGTGATCGAGCCATCACATAGTCCTTGGAGTCCTCCGGTCGTGCTTGTGAAGAAAAAGGACGGTTCCACCAGGTTCTGCGTGGACCACAGGCGGGTGAACGACGTCACGAAGAAGGACAGCTACCCTCTACCCCCGCATCGACGACACGCTGGACACCATATCAGGGTCAAGATGGTTCTCCACCTTGGATTTGAAGAGTGGCTACTGGCAGGTGGAGGTCCACCCTAAGGACCGCGAAAAAACTGCGTTCTCTGTGGGCAGCGGGCTCTGGCAGTTCACCGTCATGCCATTCGGTCTGTGCAACGCCCCTGCGACCTTCGAAAGGCTAATGGAGTCCATTCTGAGGGGACTACACTGGAAGACCTGCCTGGTCTACCTAGACGACGTCATCGTTCTGGGGAGAAGCTTCAAGGAGCACTACAGCAACCTGAAGGAGATCTTGTTGAAGCAGCGGGCTGCCCAGCTGAAGTTGAGCCCCAAGAATTGTCAGCTCTTCCAGAAGCGGGTCCAGTACCTTGGGCATATCGTCTCCGAGGAAGGGGTGCGCACCGACCCAGAGAAGACCGCAGCTGTGAGGGAGTGGCCAGTTCCGAAGGACAAGTCCAAACTACGAAGCTTCCTGGGACTCTGCACTTATTACCGTCGCTTCGTGAGAGGATTCGCCGACATCGCCAAACCTTTACATCGACTGACTGAGAAGGACCAACTCTTCACGTGGACAGCAGAATGCCACAATGCCTTCGAGCAACTCAAGCAGGCTCTGTGCACCGCGCCTATTCTGGCCTACCCCAGACCTGGAACAAGGTTCATCGTCGATACCGATGCCAGCGACTTTGGCATAGGGGGGATCCTGTCGCAAGTAGTGGACGGCGAGGAGAGAGTAGTGGCCTACTTCAGCAAGGCCTTGTCAAAGCCAGAAAGGAACTACTGCGTCACCAGGAAGGAGCTGCTCGCCATTGTGAAGACCATTGAACACTTCCACAAGTACCTGTACGGGCAAGAATTTCTCATCAGGACCGAGCATGCATCCCTGCGGTGGCTCCTGAACTTCAAGCAGCCCGAGGGCCAACTCGCGCGGTGGTTAGAGATGCTTCAACAGTACAACTTTGAGATTCAGCACAGGAAAGGCCAACTGCATTCTAACGCCGACGCCCTGTCACGAAGACCGTGCCCCGAAGACTGCACCTTCTGTACTAGGAGGGAGGAGAACACCGGGATACAGTGCCGGAGGACTACTGTGGAACTTCAAGGGAACGGGAGCCGCGAATCTTTCACGTGGGCACAAGCAGAAGATGATGACCTGGGACTGATAGCCGAATGGAAGCGGGCCTGTGTCCCCAGACCCGGGTGGAACATTGTGAGTGACTGCAGCCCAAAGTTTAAGTCCTACTGGGCGCAGTGGGACTCGCTGATTGTAAGGGATGGCCTCATCTGCCGCGCCTGGGAGAGCACCGACGGGAAGACATCTCGGGAACAAGTCGTCGTTCCAAAGGCTATGACGGAGGAAGTCCTGAAGGAAGTCCATGGAGGATCATCAGGTGGACACCTAGGGATAAAGAGGACCCTGGAGAAGCTCAGAGAGCGGTTCTACTGGATCGGATGCCGTACAGACGTGGAGAACCACTGCGCGAGGTGCCACGATTGCGCAGCCAGCAAGGGCCCAGGACGAAGACGACGGGGTCCACTGAAGACCTACAACGTGGGCGGCCCCATGGTGAGAGTGGCCATCGATGTTGTTGGGCCATTCCCGTTAAGCGGGGCAGGGAACCCCTACATATTAGTCGTCAGCGACTACTTTACCAAATGGCCGGAGGCGTATGCGCTCCCTAACCAAGAAGCCGCGACGATCGCAGAGACCCTGGTGAAGGAATTCGTCAGCCGGTACGGAGTACCCCATGGAGCTGCACTCCGACCAAGGGAGGAACTTCGAGTCGCAGGTGTTCAAGAACCTATGCCAGCTGCTGAGAATCCGGAAGACAAGGACAACGCCGCTACACCCTCAGTCCGACGGGATGGTAGAGCGATTCAATCGCACCATCGAGAACCATCTCCGAATAGTTGTCTGCGAGCACAGATGGATTGGGACAAGCATCTTCCACTATTTCTCCTGGCCTACCGCGCCGCCGTGCATGAAGCCACCGGGTGCACACCAGCCCGGGCCATGTTTGGGAGGGAGCTCCGTCTACCCGTCGATCTTGCCTTCGGCCGACCTGGGAATGATCCGATCCCGGTAAGCCAGTATCGTCAAGAACTGGTCGACCTACTGGAGGACGTGCACGCGTTCGCGAGGAGGAAACTGCGGATCGAGACCTACCGAATGAAGACCCGATACGACCAGCAGACGGATGCCGGAGGATTCCACGAGGACGACCTGGTCTGGCTCTTCAACCCACTACGGAAGAAAGGCCTGTCACCCAAACTTCAGAAGTCCTGGGAGGGCCCGTACCGAGTCGTGAAACGGATCAACGATGTCGTCTACAGGATCCAGCGGAGCCCGAGGGCGAGGATGAAGATCGTGCATCGAGATCGCCTGGCAGCCTACGGAGGGACACAGACGGACCAATGATTGATCGGGACGATCAGCCTCTTTAGGAAGGGGGTGGTGTTACGGCTGTGAGTTTGTGTCATCACTCGCCGCATGAGTCATAACTGCCCCAGGGCTGGGCTGTGCCCTTCCTCCTGTATTGCGTGCGCCTTATGCAACAGGGCTACTAGGACACAGGGATAGTCCAGAATATTCGAGACTGGACCAGCGATGGAATCCTCGAGAAGCCGTGAACCCTGGATGGATCTAGAAGCATTTATTGAGTCACCGGCCTGCTATATAAGAGCGACCTGTCAAGCAGTGGTTGTTGTTGTGTTTTACGAGCTAGTGCGAGTGTTTAACCCGGGCGACAGTGGTGTGGTGACTTGCGAAACCCCTAGTGAAGCTGATTCTCTTGACACCGAGGAAGTGATTGTGGTGCTTGTGAAACAGTGTATAGTACAGTGACAGACCTAGTGCAGCTATTTCCAGCTAGCATACGGAACCGGACTCATTAGCGAAGAGGATTAACTGTGGTCTGTTGAGAAGTGAAAGGGAAAGTATTCTCGACGTGAGGAAACTGGAGTAAGGTAATAATTACTGTTGAGTAGTGTATTTTTCTGGCTGCAATAAAATTAATTATTTCTTTAAGCAGTAATTGGTGTTGTGCTTTATACCCACCGTAATCCAGTTAACAAAGGTGCCACTAGGGAGTGGCACGTAACAGTATGTTTCCGGACACAAGTTCATATGCTAAACTTTACCGTCTTGGTCCCCACTGCAATCCCTCAACTTTTGTAATGGGAATTGAGAACCACCCTGTATATTGTTGATATTGATATGTTTTTGATGTGTAACATATTTCCGCTCGGTTGCTGGATAGTTTGGTGGGAGTGATTTTGAAAATTGGGGACGGAAGTGAATCGGGCGGAAGTGGATCGAACGGAAGTGGATCGGACGGAAGTGAAGACGCACTGCCAGAAAAATGGGACGTAAGTGAATCGGGCGGCAGTGGATCGAACGGAAGTGGATCGGACGGAAGTGAATACGCACTGCCAGCTGGATGTACAATTGAAAATGTGTGTATTGGAAACAAGGCAGTGCGAGCTCTGTAGCGCGAGAATATTATGGCAATACAGTAGGCAGTGCATTTAGCAGGCACTGGTTTGACGAGCACAGTGGCAAATGTTTCACCGACTTTCATTTGTCATTGAGCAGTTTATGAAACTTCACGTTCAAAGTTGGATATCACATGGGGTAGGACAAAGACGACAAATGAGGGGTCTAGATGCAAAACCGGCTATCTCCACTGACACTAATTTTACAGGAGAGACAAATTTCTTATACCTCAGTAACGAAGTGATATAATATTATGGTTATTGCTCTATAATGTATTGTTTGATTTATAAATGACATTAAGTGCATGAACGAACTAGAATATATGATAACATATTAATAGGGGGGCAATAAAAATTGGAGATTGCCGGTTTTGCATCTCACCCATTGAAAATACAAGTATAGCATCGATTGTTTTGCCAGAATATCTGGAATCGGGATTGAAAAGGGTGAAATAAGAATATTAACACTGGAGAGAAAAGTATTTTCGGTCTATTCCATGGAATTATGATATAGTACAATTTTCCACAACAAAGGTGTTTAAACAATGAGATGCTCAGTTTCCTCCAAGCCATATTCTTCAATAAGTCCCTCGGTTCCTTCATCATGGTTTGCTTCATCTTGCTTGATCTCGATCAAGTCGGCGAAAAATCGTAGGTCTTTGAGGGTTTTCCATTGGTCACCGTAGTGTTTAGCAAGCAATTTAGTAACGTACCGTAATTTCAAAGGGTTAACTTCAACACCCTTCCTGATTACGGCTGGATTAATCATTCCCACATTCTTGCCTGGCTTACAAACACTTTTTGCCACGCATACATCAGTCCTGTAATAAGGCTCTCCACGGACTAACACGTTATTCATGGGACGTGAATTGGACCTTGTTAGAATGAAACCCTTACTAACATTAAATTTGAAGTGCCACGAGCCAGTGATTTTGAACACCTTATTTGCTTCTGTCTTCCAGTCAGAGACTAGGCAGTCATTTCCCATTTCAATAACGGTCCCAAATCTTTCAAAAATGTTTTTATACTCAGTCGGATTTGTGACAGTTTCCCATTTTCTTAATACCTGCTCGATTCTGCCAAACACTCGATCACTAGGCAAAAAGGAATGTCCTGTTACTGGGTATATCACTTCGATGGACGTCAGTGTACGGGGTGCATTCAGAAACCATGTAGCACACGCTGCGATGATGATGCGATTCTTATTCTGCCCCCCGCACCCGTCGCATACTAATCGCAGTGTTTCTATGCCAGAGAAGTTCGTATTGGTGAGTCTGTGATAGACGGCAGAGGCGATCTCACTGGAGCCCTTGTGATACTCGTTTTCTGTCCATGTGTATATAAAAGTCTTATCCACTGTCTCCTTTTCCCTAGAAGAACCTTGTACAAAGCACAGGTTGTAAATATACAATTGCCGGCTGTAGTAAGCGGACTGATCAGGTAACTTAGGCAAAACCTGATTTTGCTGACAGTCAAAGCTCAAGATGAGGAGAGTATTCGTCCTCTCTCGAAGTAATGAATAAAACGCCTTTGCTCGTAAACTATGAACGCGTTTTTCAATACAAAGTTCACATTTCTTGGCTGAATCTACCTCACTTTTAATTTTTTCATCTAAACTCAAGCAGGTGGAACATACATCAGTACGAGGGGTTCCGAAGCCCAGATTGAAAGATCTATTGAACACACCCCGGAAAAAAGATTCCTTGACTTTTAAAGTTGTTTGTTGTGTTTCGCTGTTATACATCCGCCACATCCTTCTGATATTCAAATCGGATGGTAAGTATCGTCTGACATTTGTTGCCGATCTCGTATAATGTGCACCTACACACGTAAATTTCCTTATAAAGCTTACCACCGATTCCCTCTCGTTGCGATACCTGTGGCTGGTGTGATCTCCTCCTCTTCTTTCTTTTGGTGAATTCCCTGTTGCTGTACAATTTTTAGTGACAAGCTGCAGTCTGTGTTTTGTAATGTGTAGTATTTTTAAGAATGCTGCTTGACAGACAGGCACGTGTTCATTTCGTCCATTCCTAACATAACACTGTATTGTTGACACTTTTAGAGCACGGGTTTCATTTTTGGCGCGCCTACGCTTGCAGACGGTACTTCTGCAGTATCGTGCTAGGAATGCATCTTGCATCTGTTTATCCTGTGTAGCATAGAACAGCTTATGAAAATCGGTGATCTCGCCTATTGTTAGGGTCGAGCAGCGATAAGCATGGGTCGAATGTCCGCACTCAGGAATGGAGGACGGGAATGTGGCACCATACCTATGGACAGACACAAACCATCTTTTACAGATTCCATTTCTTCCTTTGGTGTCATATTTTAAGTCTACCGAAAATAGTTTCAAACAACGGTGACACTATGCACACCGTAAATCAAAGTATGCTATAAAAGACACTAACCTCTTTTGCTTTGCGATATTCCTCTTCCATTTCTCCTGTTGCCTTTGCCTCTTTCTTGCCTTGGTTGGTGAAACGGATTCGGCATTGATCTCCATGACCTTTTTCTGTTATTATTAGACACAGTAATTACAATCAGGTCGTTACTGTCCCAACAAACTTCACACGTTGCTTCCTAGCTCATAACAACAAAAATCCACACACCTTACTCTAGACTGCCAACTCGACTGTACTTAACTGCTATCAGTTGACGCTTAGGGCCGTAGGAGCGCTAATGTCACAAACATGTCATCATAATGCCACAGGAAAGCGTGGTTTTGTTGAGTCATTTTGAGCCATGGAGATAGCCGGTTCTGCACCTCAACGCCGTACGGAGATTGCCGGGTTTGCAACTAACCCCTATTTTTCACCCTATTTTTGAAGGGGATATAGCCGGATTTGCATCCAAACAAGTTTATAAACAGATCACAAACGTCTCGGAGAATGGTACTCCAACCATAGCTCATTTTCACAAAAAAGTGGAGATAGCCGGTTTTGCATCTAGACCCCTCAAATGACAGTTAAGTAAGCGGCATTATTGTCAAGCTGTGGGTGAGTAGTCAAATATAAAATGCATAACAGAATGTTGTTATATGAGTGGAATAAAAGCTGTATTTTCATCATATGTGAGACTAGGGCATTTCATGATTGTAGGAAGCCATGTTTTGATTGTTTACAACGAACTGTATGAGAGCCTTGAGAATAATGAATGTTATAGTTACTGAGGAATGTGCTCACAGTATTTGAGAGTACTGTCGACGTTGTGTGTCACTTTGTTATTATGAATTATTAATGTAAAAGGAAGGAAGGAAGCTTGTAGTTTTGCGTGTCCGTTAATCTCACGATCATGATCCACGGTACCTCCTTTTTACGTGGAATGCGAACCACAGGACATGGCATTTCAATTCGAAAATCTCACATGTATTGACCGGGAATCAAACCCGGTCCACCTTGGTGAGAGACTAACAGCTTGACCGCTGCACCACAAATGTGACAGTAGCATATCTCCAATTCAATCTATACATTCATCATAGTACCAGTATGAAAATGGAGTGTAAATTAACATTTTAAGAATGTCCAAGCTGTGTAGTATACGAGTAGGATAACATGTCAGATGTTACACATCATATGCGACTACTGTAAGGCTCGTATCTTTTTTTTTTTTTGTCGATATACCCTCTAGGTTGGTGGCTCCCACGGACTCAGCTAGGGAGCTCACCACTACCGCCACCGCTACGGGCAGTGTGCTGGAGCTTGGAACAACTGGTCGGTTTGGATACAACTGGGGATGGGTGATCAGCACTTCGCCCAGGCGGCCTCACCTGCAAAGCGAACAGGGGTCTCATGAGGGATGGGAAGGGAGGGGAAGATTGAGATGGATAGACAAGGAAGAGGGAAGGAGGTGGCTGTGGCCTTACAGTAGGTACCATCCCGGCATTTGCCCGAAGAAAAAGTGGGAAACCACGGAAAACCACTTCAAGGATGGCTGAGGAGGGAATGAAACCCCATCTACTCATTTGGAACACCCGAGGCTGAGTAGACCACGTTCCAGTCCTCATACCACTTTTCAAATTTCGTGGTAGAGCCGGGAATCGAACCCAGGACCTCCGGGGTGGCAGGTAACCATGCTGACGTCTATGCTACGGAGGCGACATTATGGGTTTTACGACCCTTTCAAATACTGCGGCTTTTAGAGACGCCGGGGTGCCGGAATTTGCCCCGTAGGGGATCTTTAACGTGCCAGTAAGCCAGTCAAGTTACTGGCATGGCTCCCTCACATTTGCACACCCTCAAATGCCAGCTGACTGCGCCAGGATTCATTCACACTATCACATACTGACACCTTCTGACTGGAACTATTGATAATCTCATGAATGAGTGAATGATCGTGTGGCCTCCGGAGAGGCCGAGTACAGGTCTTCTTAGTTGACGCCCGTGGGCGACCTGCGCGTCGTAATGAGGATGAAGTGGGGATTATGACGTCACATACACCCAGTCCCCGAGCCACGAGAATTTACCCCAGAAGATTAAAATCCCTGATGGCTCGGCCGGGGATCGAACACGGGACACTTCGGGCCAAAGCCTAGCTCGCTAATCATAGCCACGGAGCTGGACATCTGTTACGTCATCATCCCCATGTGGCTGTGTGTTTTCATCTGATAACCTGTGTTATTGTATAAGCCTATGTGTTTAACATAAATTTAGCTTGCCATGGTGGGTGCGTGGTTAACGTATCGGTCTACTAACTTCAAGTTTTCAGGTTCGCTCCTGGCCGTGGTAAGTGATTTTTTTTTTGAAAGGCGGCAAAAATTACGACACGTATGTCATACGATGTTGGCATGTCAAAAAAAAACATTTGAATTCAGTAGGCCGCGGCTTCGGTGGCGTAGTCGGTAGCATGCTGAACTGCTGTGCCCAAGTTAGCGGGTTCAAACCCGGCCGAAGTCATCGGATTTTTTATGAGCGTTAAAAATCCTTCAGTATGCCTTCCTTCGGAGGGAAGTAAAGCCGGCGGTCCCATGTCATAGATTTATGGCATGAAAAGATCCTTTCACAGACTAAACTTGTGTAAAGCAAAACTGTCAGGTTAGATTTCGTCAGAACGCTCTATCAAAGTTCCAACGTTCACCACTAGGTATCATTGATATCTGGTGGCGAAAGTTGGAACTACTTGAAATTGAACGGAACTTGTAGCTCACACTTTCGGGTTTCCGCTGGAAGCAGCTACAGACTCAGGCGAGCCGAACATGTCCTCGGACACTCCCGGCACTAAAAGCCATACGATAAATAAATAAATAAATAAATAATAATAATGGCAAAATTAATCTCGGGAGATTCCGCCAACACAAAGTTTCTGATTTCTTTTCTAGAAATCGCTATAGTGTTGAAGGAGCTTAGACATCTAACCTCCTTGACCTTCATAGTGCTTCAAGGAACAACGAAATTCGACATGCAAGCTACCCTCAGGGTGTCAAATAATAAAGCTTGCACCCGGCACCCGAGGCCATAACATATTATTGTTATTATTATTATATTAAAAATAATTTGAGTCCTCCAGTTTCCAATGTCGCCGTGTTTACTTGAATTCGACATTTGCACACAGCTAGTAAGTAATAATCCCGCGAGCCATTTTTTTTTAAGTATTACTGCATACCAATCCTTGATGAGATATTCAGAGTTACCAAGTCCATACAATAATTAGCAGTTGGTAAACTGAACGTCAAATATTCATAACTATTGCCTGTAACTTTATAATGGGCGCGTTCGATGTAATATTGATACAATAGAACATCTCCGCTGATGGATTAGTCTTCGTAAATTATGAACGCAGCCTCTGAGCTGCTTCAACATCCTCTACAACACAGTTGTAATCCATGCGAGATGTGGTTGCCTGGAAATATCAACCGTAAGTCCATATTTCCAAATTTCCTTTACTAATTGTACAGTTGTGTAGTGTACCCGATACCTAGTTGAGGCTATCGGCTACGCCAGCAGACATTAAGCCGTAGTTGAGGTTTTGGGAAGAGTTAAGAAAAGATAGCGCCCAGATCGAGTCAAGAGGAATGTCAGGATGACGTAGTAGGTCTAGGATCAAGAAGGCGCTGACCGCAGTCAAGCAGATGGAATTATGGATGGAATTATGAAGCTTTATTAAGATCTATATGGAACATGGTATTTAAACATCTTAGAAGAGGAGATATAACATGCATTATATATGGTAATAATTTGAAGGAAGTCAGATAACCCTTAAGTTATTTTATAACTTAATAGTCGAGATGATGGGGGTTCGAGATTATATTTGTGACGCAAGACCACGGTGGTGGGGAGGACGTCAGGTGACCGCACCAAGCAGGTAAGGGTCGAGACAGTGCAGGAACTGTCAGTCTAGCTCTGTAAGCCAAGCAAGAAAGTCGAGCTGAGTAGCACATGCCAGGCGCATGGTATAGATCGCGCAGCGAACAGAAACTGTCACGGAAAGTGCAGGCGACAGTTTCGGCTTCTCCGAGCGGCGAGCGACAAGTAGGTCAGTGGGTCGGGCGAACAGCCGCAGCAAACAAGCATAGGAGGCCGGGGTTTTTAAAACAGCATTGCGAGTAGTTGGAGAACTTTATTCCAAGCTGCTTTTCAACGCAGAACGGCATAGTAGAACGACATGGCGAGGCCAGCTTTATGCGGAGATTATTATCCGTCTTAAGAAGTGTTATGAATTACCGTGTATGAACACAGCTACAGGGTGTTTCATAAACTTAGACACTCTGATAAAACAATTTTATTTTCTACAAGTAAAACTAAACCGCTGTGGAAATTGAACTTTCAACACTCAAAGCGAACATTGTATAGAACAGTGGCGTAACGTAGAAGAGGAATAGGGGGTCCGCTGTTTCTATGAACTTTTTCGTGAGGATTTGGACAATATCCGCTATGGATAACCAGAAGTTTATCATGTCGGAGTAAACGCAGACAGAGGCGTGATGGCACCACGGAGCGATGGATTCGATTCCTGAAGAGGAGGAGGTCCACCAGCTGATTCACTTGGGATTCGAAGGCAATCGTCATTGCATGGATGGAATGATATTCACGCCGATCTTTCGAGAAATTCATTACATAGGGAAAATCGACGATCTTTGAAATTTGATAACAGCTGATTATCAGAAGGTACTGTAAGAGTTATAACTTCCTGATGCGATTATTTTCATGAATACTGGGCACACATGTATATTTTTCTAATAGGAGTGATACGATTTTTTAGACATGGCTTTGACTTTATATGCATCGAAATTTTGCTAGAATATGGCGTGACCATATGATATGGCAGGCATCATTATACGAAATTCTCACCATTGGTTGGCTTTATTAAGCAGATGTTTGGTCTTTTAGACATTTTTCCAGCAAGGATAGTTTTTCATGAATAGTTTTTTTTGTGTGACGAGTATTTCGAACTTGTGATTGCAATTGATTATCTAAAATTACTTCGTCAGTTCATTGCATACTAGCGAGTGTGTATTATTCATCAGTAGGGATTTTTCCATTGGAATGTTTGGAGATATTAAGATGTTATTCACTTTAGTGAATAAATATCGCTTTTATATGACAACTAGAGACTTGTTGATTCCTATCTGGTACATTCACTCATTTTAGTCGTCGAGATGGGGTCTTTCGTATTTATACGATTGTATGGTGGTTACTCATCTTACCCATCGCTCAGGGCACTATCATGTTAGCCAACGGGGCGAGGTCTTTCGTATTTATACGATTGTACGGTGGTTACTCATTTTACTTGCCATTGAGGGACTCATTTTTATCATCCGAGTGTACATGAGATTGAAAGTGAATCAAACAAGGAACTACTAGTCACATATCAGTCGAACTTTTGTTAAATAAAGTAAAGATAAATGTCATCAGGGTTACATTTGTAATTCTTGTTTGCCAATCCAATATTTTGTTGCTATACTCTTTTGAGAGTAATTTCAGTTTAACAGCTGTTACAGCTGATGCTTTTGATGATTTTTTTTATAATTGTGTTTGATACCTTTGAGAAGGATTTAAAGTAATTGAATCTTGTAAGATGAATCATTAATGGTCAAATTTATTTTAAGGCAGATCAGTATTGCAGATTTTGATATGAAAGATTATAGCACATTGGTGTTCTTTTCTGTGATGTGAATTATGAGAATTGTAAGAGAATTTATGCTATTTGAAAGCAAATCTTGAATTACTAAGGTAATATTTTTCCAATTGTTTAAGAAGTTGTCTAGATGTGATCAGATTAATTACAGTTATTGGAGATTGTGTGCGTTGATAATTTGAAACCAGTTATATATATTTTGTAGATCATGCAACATGGTTAAGTGAAGTTTGTGATAGGCATTTTGTGGAAGTTGCCAAATGATAGTTGCAATGTTGCTAATGCATTTTGAAGCAGACATGAGGTTGTCGAACCCAGTCTAGCGTAATTGTTGAGATTCATGCTGTATGTGCTGAATATTTATGGAGTTTTGTGGAATAATTGTTGTATTCAAATGTGATATTTGAAGAATTGAGGATATATAATGTAGTTGTGGATAGTCAGATCCAACGTGATGTCGTGAAGGCAATAATATTTTTTGGCATGAAAATTAATACAAGATATAACTTGGAAGTAATAAAACTGTAAGACAACGTTCTATGACCCATATTAAACAATTTGTTAGGAAATTAAACAAATAAATAAAGTTGATGATACAAGATTTTCTGAGAATAATAATTAATGAAATAATAATCTGAAAATTAAGCATATTAATGATCTGACCTAATGAAATAAAAATCAGAATGACTAGAAGAAATAATGAAAATCTAAATAACCAGAAGAATGAAATTTAAATAAGTTGATAAATTAAATTTTGGAATAAATCAATGAATTAAATAAATGGATGAATTAAAGATTGGATGAATAAACTGATTTAAATAAATTAATAGATGATTGGATAGATGATGAATAACTGAATTAGAAGGTGATAATTAATTAAAGAAGCTGATGATTAATGAATTTATATGGAATTAAAATAAATTTAATTGAGATATAATTTGAGGAATTGCAACTTGAGTTGAGGAATTAAACAATTTGTATTGATGATTTAAGATGATTTAATCTGAAGTAGATGATAAAATAAGAGTGTGTGAATAATTAGAAAGCATAATGAAGTGATGATAATAATTTTCATTTAAATGATTTAATGGTGATGAGTTGATGATTCTGACAGGAATATGGAATTTTGAGATGAGAATTAATGTGAGAAATATTTAATTTTGATGATGATGATAATGATGACCAATAAGAAGTGAATTTTCTGTAATTCACAAACAAGTAATTTGTAATGACAATGTAAATAGTGTAAATTAATTATTCGATGTTTAGGAGCATTTGACTAACATGATCAACATTTAAATTATGCCATGCAAGCCATAAATACGTGATATTTAAAATATGTGATTATAATATGTGTATGTTTAGACAGATTAATAACTTTTTCAAATTCACATTCATGATGTTAAATTAAAGAGAAATTAGGTCTCAGGTATCACAAATGTCAGTGACGAAAGACATAGTGCTACAGTGATCCTGAGAACCCAAGAGAACTTTAGAGATTTTTCTGTTTTATGTGGATGAAATATTTTTGATTAGAAAAGAGATGGTTCGATTTTTGGACAATGACAATTTAACGTTGGCATTCGACCATACTCTCAGGTAGGAGGTATATTTAAAATGTCTGTATGACTCTCAAAGTGAAATAAATTTGTTTTTATCTTAGTTGTGATCTGATGATGGTGTGAATTTCCTTTTTCTTTCCTTGTCTTGAGTAAGGCTTAACCAGGAAAGGAGGTGGTTTGCTAGGAATTCAGTTGATGGCGCCCATTTATATTTGAATTTTTTAATTTAAACTTAAGCCCGTAACGACCCTAGAGATAATTTGTCTCGTGTTACCCACTGCTTTCTCGATAACTCAGCTGAATTTCCGACACATTCCTTATTTGACTAGAGGTTCATTTAACTCCGCTCTGCCCTGGAACTCCAGGAATGCGATGTAATAGCAGATGGGTCATCGCATCCCCAGGACGAACGGGTGCAGAGGGAGAGGGAGAATTGGCTTTACCCACCTGTGGGGCTTCGATTTTGTTTATTCTATGAAATCACATCAGATTTAGATTACTGAGAGATAGATCTCAATTTCATTTAATTGTGTTACAAAATTTATTAAACTTAGTCAGACAATATACTTGTGTGCCCATTCCAGTGTTCATGTTAATCGTATTAGTATTATATCATGTTAGTTATAAGTCATTTTTCCTATACCCAAGTGAATGCAGGAATTGAGACATTGTGATGTGTTGTTGTCTAACGTCTCTGAATAAAACATCTATTGAAAATATAATTATGTTGCCGGAAGATTTAGCTAAGGTGTTAGGAGAGTTGCAGAGTGGTATGTCTGGTATTGCAGAAACTATTTCTAAAATGGAAACGGAAGTTAAAGAACAGATAAATAGTTCAGAAGCTAGATTAGAAGCTAGATGTAAAGAAAATGTGCAAGCATTACAGACGAGTAATGAAGATAATTTAAAGTCATTAGAGACCAGATTACAGTCAAATAGCAAAGATGAGTTGATGTAATTAGAGACTAGGTTACAATCAAATAATGAAGACAATTTTAAATCATTAGAAGAGAGATTACAGTCAAATAGTGAGGATAATTTTAAATCATTGGAAGAGAAATTACAGTCTCGTAGTGAAGAAACTAACACAGAGTTAGAAAACAAGTTAACTAGATTAGAGAATAGTTTAACTTTAAAGAATAATGAGATGCTTAAGACTTTACAATTAGATATAATTGCAGTAAATATGAAAGGAGAGGAAAATGTTCAAATATTAAGAAAGAATATTATTGAATTAGAAAGTAGAGGAGAAGAAAATATTCTTACTTTAAGAAGAGACGTTATGTCTATACAGAAAGACATTAAATCGGATGTATCGAAGTTGAGATTCGACATCGATGGTTTAGTGGCAGATGTAGGCAAAATTCAAGAGTGGTCTACCGAAGTATCTTTCGAGACTAAAATCAAAGGTCTAGAAATGAATCTAGGTAATGAGATTAAGGATTTAAAGTCAGTAATTGGGACCATTAAAGATGATGTCTTAGGAGAGGTTAATTCTAATTTAAAATCATTAGAGAATCAATTGCAGAAAGATATTAGGAAGATGGACGATGATATAGAGCAAAAGGTTAATGAAAACTTAGCTTTATTCAAAAATAGAGTCGGTGCAATCGTGGAAGAACGGCATAGTGAGGTCGATGCCGAAGCAAAAGAAAAACGTGCAGGATTAGATGAGAAATTAATCGCAGGTATGGCGAACTTAGAAGCGAGATTTACGGAGAACAAGGAAGCGATGAAGATAGATTCAACTCTATTTAGGACAGATGTTGATCTGTTAAAGGAACAAGTCGCGTCAGTAAAGAATACATGCGAAGACAAGATTGACAAGTTGAAAAACGATTTAGAGGAGAGTAATAAAACGCAGAATGATACATCGTTAGATGAGTTGAAGACTCAGGTCAAGACCGTAGAGAAACTGGCAAAAGACAGGATAACCAAACTAGAATCTATGATTAACAGTTTCACCAGTCAAAATATTACATCAGGGGAAATATCGATGAATCAGACAGCGATAGACCGCAGTATGGGTAATCAAGCAGTTAGCATGGGAGAAGACCGTCAAACGCAACCGAATGTGACATTCTAAAGGGCAAGTTCAACCCCTCAGGATAATCCGAGTTCAAATAGGAGTACGTTGGGTACAAGTGAACGATACTCAGGTCCAGTTACCATTATCAGAAATCTGGATGACAAGCCGAGGAAGTTTTCTGGAAATACAGGGGTCACACCAGTCGAATTTCTGCGAGATATTCGAGACTACATGGCGGAACATAGAGTAGCCAAGGAAAGAGAGCTAAGGATAGTCGAACGCACCTTAGACGGGTCTGCGCTTACTTGGTTTGGAGCATTCAGAAGCAATTTTGCGAATATGGAGCAATTTGCAATAGCATTCCTAAGGAGATTTTGGAGTGCAGAGGATCAACTGAACGTAAGAGCAGAAATGTACTCGAAGCGTTATTCTACGTCACATCCGACGCATTATGCCAATTATTTTACGTCACAGCTGGCTAAATTGCAGTTTCTGATTCCTCCATTGCCTGAAGAAGAGCTTTTTCAAGCTATAGCGAGACAGTTACCGATTGAGGTACAGCGATCACTCATAGCGTCGGGAGCAAACACACTTGAGCACTATGACGACATTTTACGGCGATTGGACTATACAAGCGCTCATGTTACGCCTAGAAATACAAGAAACGACAATAGAAACACGCAAGAGGTGAATGCGGTAGTCGTTGATAACGCAGCTCAAACGGACAGAAGAGATTACTGGGAAAACAGAAGGAACGAAGGAAATCGAGGAAACATCCGTAACGTTCGTGGAAATGATCGGTATAGAGGACCATATGAGAGGCCATACGATCAGGAAGCAAGAGACAGCCGGTACAGAAATTATAACCAGAATTCCAGATATCAAGATAGGAATCGATACAACAATAGATATCGTGGTAGAAATAACTGGAGCCAAGGTCAACAGTATAATCTGAACGACAGGCAGGATGGCCGAAGACACGATCCTAATGAAGGACGAGATAATCGTGAATACGAGAGATCGAGGCAAGAAAATAGACAGCCTAGTGCACCACTCGAGGAGACAGTCAGAGATGTCAATCGAGCAAGCACGAGTGGCGAAGGAAGAAAAAGACATCAAAGTAATACAGAATCAAGATGCTAATCATTGGAAGTCAATCATCATTGTTGAGAGTCAGAAAGTACCATCATGCTGATTAAGATAATTGTAGAGCTATCGTGTACATGTGTTATATATATAGAATGCCTGAGAGTGTATGTTTTTTTCTCAATCCTGATTAAAAAAAGGAGATGTACGGGAGAGATGTACCCGATACCTAGTTGAGGCTATCGGCTACGCCAGCAGACATTAAGCCGTAGTTGAGGTTTTGGGAAGAGTTAAGAAAAGATAGCGCCCAGATCGAGTCAAGAGGAATGTCAGGATGACGTAGTAGGTCTAGGATCAAGAAGGCGCTGACCGCAGTCAAGCAGATGGAATTATGGATGGAATTATGAAGCTTTATTAAGATCTATATGGAACATGGTATTTAAACATCTTAGAAGAGGAGTTATAACATGCATTATATATGGTAATAATTTGAAGGAAGTCAGATAACCCTTAAGTTATTTTATAACTTAATAGTCGAGATGATGGGGGTTCGAGATTATATTTGTGACGCAATACCACGGTGGTGGGGAGGACGTCAGGTGACCGCACCAAGCAGGTAAGGGTCGAGACAGTGCAGGAACTGTCAGTCTAGCTCTGTGAGCCAAGCAAGAAAGTCGAGCTGAGTAGCACACGCCAGGCGCATGGTATAGATCGCGCAGCGAACAGAAACTGTCACGGAAAGTGCAGGCGACAGTTTCGGCTTCTCCGAGCGGCGAGCGACAAGTAGATCAGTGGGTCGGGCGAACAGCCGCAGCAAACAAGCATAGGAGGCCGGGGTTTTTAAAACAGCATTGCGAGTAGTTGGAGAACTTTATTCCAAGCTGCTTTTCAACGCAGAACGGCATAGTAGAACGACATGGCGAGGCCAGCTTTATGCGGAGATTATTATCAGTCTTAAGAAGTGTTATGAATTACCGTGTATGAACACAGCTACAGGGTGTTTCATAAACTAAGACACTCTGATAAAACAATTTTATTTTCTACAAGTAAAACTAAACCGCTGTGGAAATTGAACTTTCAACACTCAAAGCGAACATTGTATAGAACAGTGGCGTAACGTAGAAGAGGAATAGGGGGTCGGCTGTTTCTATGAACTTTTTCGTGAGGATTTGGACAATATCCGCTATGGATAACCAGAAGTTTATCATGTCGGAGTAAACGCAGACAGAGGCGTGATGGCACCACGGAGCGATGGATTCGATTCCTGACGAGGAGGAGGTCAACCAGCTGATTCACTTGGGATTCGAAGGCAATCGTCATTGCATGGATGGAATGATATTCACGCCGATCTTTCGAGAAATTCATTACATAGGGAAAATCGACGATCTTTGAAATTTGATAACAGCTGATTATCAGAAGGTACTGTAAGAGTTATAACTTCCTGATGCGATTATTTTCATGAATACTGGGCACACATGTATATTTTTCTAATAGGAGTGATACGATTTTTTAGACATGGCTTTGACTTTATATGCATCGAAATTTTGCTAGAATATGGCGTGACCATATGATATGGCAGGCATCATTATACGAAATTCTCACCATTGGTTGGCTTTATTAAGCAGATGTTTGGTCTTTTAGACATTTTTCCAGCAAGGATAGTTTTTCATGAATAGTTTTTTTTTGTGTGACGAGTATTTCGAACTCGTGATTGCAATTGATTACCTAAAATTACTTCGTCAGTTCATTGCATACTAGCGAGTGATATTATTCATCAGTAGGGATTTTTCCATTGGATTGTTTGGAGATATTAAGATGTTATTCACTTTAGTGAATAAATATCGCTTTTATATGACAACTAGAGACTTGTTGATTCCTATCTGGTACATTCACTCATTTTAGTCGTCGAGATGGGGTCTTTCGTATTTATACGATTGTATGGTGGTTACTCATCTTACCCATCGCTCAGGGCACTATCATGTTAGCCGACGGGGCGAGGTCTTTCGTATTTATACGATTGTACGTTGGTTACTTATCTTACTTGCCATTGAGGGACTCATTTTTATCATCCGAGTGTACATGAGATTGTAAGTGAATCAAACAAGGAACTACTAGTCACATATCAGTCGAACTTTTGTTAAATAAAGTAAAGATAAATGCCATCAGGGTTACATTTGTAATTCTTGTTTGCCAATCCAATATTTTGTTGCTATACTCTTTTGAGAGTAATTTCAGTTTAACAGCTGTTACAGCTGATGCTTTTGATGATTTTTTTATAATTGTGTTTGATACCTTTGAGAAGGATTTAAAGTAATTGAATCTTGTAAGATGAATCATTAATGGTCAAATTTATTTTAAGGCAGATCAGTATTGCAGATTTTGATATGAGAGATTATAGCACATTGGTGTTTTTTTCTGTGATGTGAATTATGAGAATTGTAAGAGAATTTATGCTATTTGAAAGCAAATCTTGAATTACTAAGGTAATATTTTTCTAATTGTTTAAGAAGTTGTCTAGATGTGATCAGATTAATTACAGTTATTGGAGATTGTGTGCGTTGATAATTTGAAGCCAGTTATATATATTTTGTAGATCATGCAACATGGTTAAGTGAAGTTTGTGATAGGCATTTTGTGGAAGTTGCCAAATGATAGTTGCAATGTTGCTAATGCATTTTGAAGCAGACATGAGGTTGTCGAACCCAGTCTAGCGTAATTGTTGAGATTCATGCTGTATGTGCTGAATATTTATGGAGTTTTGTGGAATAATTGTTGTATTCAAATGTGATATTTGAAGAATTGAGGATATATAATGTAGTTGTGGATAGTCAGATCCAACGTGATGTCGTGAAGGCAATAATATTTTTTGGCATGAAAATTAATACATGATATAACTTGGAAGTAATAAAACTGTAAGACAACGTTCTATATCCCATATTAAACAATTTGTTAGGAAATTAAACAAATAAATAAAGTTGATGATACAAGATTTTCTGAGAATAATAATTAATGAAATAATAATCTGAAAATTAAGCATATTAATGATCTGACCTAATGAAATAAATATCAGAATGACTAGAAGAAATAATGAAAATCTAAATAACCAGAAGAATGAAATTTAAATAAGTTGATAAATTAAATTTTGGAATAAATCAATGAATTAAATAAATGGATGAATTAAAGATTGGATGAATAAACTGATTTAAATAAATTAATAGATGATTGGATAGATGATGAATAACTGAATTAGAAGGTGATAATTAATTAAAGAAGCTGATGATTAATGAATTTATATGGAATTAAAATAAATTTAATTGAGATATAATTTGAGGAATTGCAACTTGAGTTGAGGAATTAAACAATTTGTATTGATGATTTAAGATGATTTAATCTGAAGTAGATGATAAAATAAGAGTGTGTGAATAATTAGAAAGCATAATGAAGTGATGATAATAATTTTCATTTAAATGATTTAATGGTGATGAGTTGATGATTCTGACAGGAATATGGAATTTTGAGATGAGAATTAATGTGAGAAATATTTAATTTTGATGATGATGATAATGATGACCAATAAGAAGTGAATTTTCTGTAATTCACAAACAAGTAATTTGTAATGACAATGTAAATAGTGTAAATTAATTATTCGATGTTTAGGAGCATTTGACTAACATGATCAACATTTAAATTATGCCATGCAAGCCATAAATACGTGATATTTAAAATATGTGATTATAATATGTGTATGTTTAGACAGATTAATAACTTTTTCAAATTCACATTCATGATGTTAAATTAAAGAGAAATTAGGTCTCAGGTATCACAAATGTCAGTGACGAAAGACATAGTGCTACAGTGATCCTGAGAACCCAAGAGAACTTTAGAGATTTTTCTGTTTTATGTGGATGAAATATTTTTGATTAGAAAAGAGATGGTTCGATTTTTGGACAATGACAATTTAACGTTGGCATTCGACCATACTCTCAGGTAGGAGGTATATTTAAAATGTCTGTATGACTCTCAAAGTGAAATAAATTTGTTTTTATCTTAGTTGTGATCTGATGATGGTGTGAATTTCCTTTTTCTTTCCTTGTCTTGAGTAAGGCTTAACCAGGAAAGGAGGTGGTTTGCTAGGAATTCAGTTGATGGCGCCCATTAATATTTGAATTTTTTAAATTAAACTTAAGCCCGTAACGACCCTAGAGATAATTTGTCTCGTGTTACCCACTGCTTTCTCGATAACTCAGCTGAATTTCCGACACATTCCTTATTTGACTAGAGGTTCATTTAACTCCGCTCTGCCCTGGAACTCCAGGAATGCGATGTAATAGCAGATGGGTCATCGCATCCCCAGGACGAACGGGTGCAGAGGGAGAGGGAGAATTGGCTTTACCCACCTGTGGGGCTTCGATTTTGTTTATTCTATGAAATCACATCAGATTTAGATTACTGAGAGATAGATCTCAATTTCATTTAATTGTGTTACAAAATTTATTAAACTTAGTCAGACAATATACTTGTGTGCCCATTCCAGTGTTCATGTTAATCGTATTAGTATTATATCATGTTAGTTATAAGTCATTTTTCCTGTACCCAAGTGAATGCAGGAATTGAGACACTGTGATGTGTTGTTGTCTAACGTCTCTGAATAAAACGTCTATTGAAAATATAATTATGTTGCCGGAAGATTTAGCTAAGGTGTTAGGAGAGTTGCAGAGTGGTATGTCTGGTATTGCAGAAACTATTTCTAAAATGGAAACGGAAGTTAAAGAACAGATAAATAGTTCAGAAGCTAGATTAGAAGCTAGATGTAAAGAAAATGTGCAAGCATTACAGACGAGTAATGAAGATAATTTAAAGTCATTAGAGACCAGATTACAGTCAAATAGCAAAGATGAGTTGATGTTATTAGAGACTAGGTTACAATCAAATAATGAAGACAATTTTAAATCATTAGATGAGAGATTACAGTCAAATAGTGAGGATAATTTTAAATCATTGGAAGAGAAATTACAGTCTCGTAGTGAAGAAACTAACACAGAGTTAGAAAACAAGTTAACTAGATTAGAGAATAGTTTAACTTTAAAGAATAATGAGATGCTTAAGACTTTACAATTAGATATAATTGCAGTAAATATGAAAGGAGAGGAAAATGTTCAAATATTAAGAAAGAATATTATTGAATTAGAAAGTAGAGGAGAAGAAAATATTCTTACTTTAAGAAGAGACGTTATGTCTATACAGAAAGACATTAAATCGGATGTATCGAAGTTGAGATTCGACATCGATGGTTTAGTGGCAGATGTAGGCAAAATTCAAGAGTGGTCTACCGAAGTATCTTTCGAAACTAAAATCAAAGGTCTAGAAATGAATCTAGGTAATGAGATTAAGGATTTAAAGTCAGTAATTGGGACCATTAAAGATGATGTCTTAGGAGAGGTTAATTCTAATTTAAAATCATTAGAGAATCAATTGCAGAAAGATATTAGGAAGATGGACGATGATATAGAGCAAAAGGTTAATGAAAACTTAGCTTTATTCAAAAATAGAGTCGGTGCAATCGTGGAAGAACGGCATAGTGAGGTCGATGCCGAAGCAAAAGAAAAACGTGCAGGATTAGATGAGAAATTAATCGCAGGTATGGCGAACTTAGAAGCGAGATTTACGGAGAACAAGGAAGCGATGAAGATAGATTCAACTCTATTTAGGACAGATGTTGATCTGTTAAAGGAACAAGTCGCGTCAGTAAAGAATACATGCGAAGACAAGATTGACAAGTTGAAAAACGATTTAGAGGAGAGTAATAAAACGCAGAATGATACATCGTTAGATGAGTTGAAGACTCAGGTCAAGACCGTAGAGAAACTGGCAAAAGACAGGATAACCAAACTAGAATCTATGATTAACAGTTTCACCAGTCAAAATATTACATCAGGGGAAATATCGATGAATCAGACAGCGATAGACCGCAGTATGGGTAATCAAGCAGTTAGCATGGGAGAAGACCGTCAAACGCAACCGAATGTGACATTCTAAAGGGCAAGTTCAACCCCTCAGGATAATCCGAGTTCAAATAGGAGTACGTTGGGTACAAGTGAACGATACTCAGGTCCAGTTACCATTATCAGAAATCTGGATGACAAGCCGAGGAAGTTTTCTGGAAATACAGGGGTCACACCAGTCGAATTTCTGCGAGATATTCGAGACTACATGGCGGAACATAGAGTAGCCAAGGAAAGAGAGCTAAGGATAGTCGAACGCACCTTAGACGGGTCTGCGCTTACTTGGTTTGGAGCATTCAGAAGCAATTTTGCGAATATGGAACAATTTGCAATAGCATTCCTAAGGAGATTTTGGAGTGCAGAGGATCAACTGAACGTAAGAGCAGAAATGTACTCGAAGCGTTATTCTACGTCACATCCGACGCATTATGCCAATTATTTTACGTCACAGCTGGCTAAATTGCAGTTTCTGATTCCTCCATTGCCTGAAGAAGAGCTTTTTCAAGCTATAGCGAGACAGTTACCGATTGAGGTACAGCGATCACTCATAGCGTCGGGAGCAAACACACTTGAGCACTATGACGACATTTTACGGCGATTGGACTATACAAGCGCTCAAGTTACGCCTAGAAATACAAGAAACGACAATAGAAACACGCAAGAGGTGAATGCGGTAGTCGTTGATAACGCAGCTCAAACGGACAGAAGAGATTACTGGGAAAACGGAAGGAACGAAGGAAATCGAGGAAACATCCGTAACGTTCGTGGAAATGATCGGTATAGAGGACCATATGAGAGGCCATACGATCAGGAAGCAAGAGACAGCCGGTACAGAAATTATAACCAGAATTCCAGATATCAAGATAGGAATCGATACAACAATAGATATCGTGGTAGAAATAACTGGAGCCAAGGTCAACAGTATAATCTGAACGACAGGCAGGATGGCCGAAGACACGATCCTAATGAAGGACGAGATAATCGTGAATACGAGAGATCGAGGCAAGAAAATAGACAGCCTAGTGCACCACTCGAGGAGACAGTCAGAGATGTCAATCGAGCAAGCACGAGTGGCGAAGGAAGAAAAAGACATCAAAGTAATACAGAATCAAGATGCTAATCATTGGAAGTCAATCATCATTGTTGAGAGTCAGAAAGTACCATCATGCTGATTAAGATAATTGTAGAGCTATCGTGTACATGTGTTATATATATAGAATGCCTGAGAGTGTATTTTTTTTCTCAATCCTGATAAAAAAAGGAGATGTACGGGAGAGATGTACCCGTTACCTAGTTGAGGCTATCGGCTACGCCAGCAGACATTAAGCCGTAGTGAGGTTTTGGGAAGAGTTAAGAAAAGATAGCGCCCAGATCGAGTCAAGAGGAATGTCAGGATGACGTAGTAGGTCTAGGATCAAGAAGGCGCTGACCGCAGTCAAGCAGATGGAATTATGGATGGAATTATGAAGCTTTATTAAGATCTATATGGAACATGGTATTTAAACATCTTAGAAGAGGAGTTATAACATGCATTATATATGGTAATAATTTGAAGGAAGTCAGATAACCCTTAAGTTATTTTATAACTTAATAGTCGAGATGATGGGGGTTCGAGATTATATTTGTGACGCAAGACCACGGTGGTGGGGAGGACGTCAGGTGACCGCACCAAGCAGGTAAGGGTCGAGACAGTGCAGGAACTGTCAGTCTAGCTCTGTGAGCCAAGCAAGAAAGTCGAGCTGAGTAGCACACGCCAGGCGCATGGTATAGATCGCGCAGCGAACAGAAACTGTCACGGAAAGTGCAGGCGACAGTTTCGGCTTCTCCGAGCGGCGAGCGACAAGTAGGTCAGTGGGTCGGGCGAACAGCCGCAGCAAACAAGCATAGGAGGCCGGGGTTTTTAAAACAGCATTGCGAGTAGTTGGAGAACTTTATTCCAAGCTGCTTTTCAACGCAGAACGGCATAGTAGAACGACATGGCGAGGCCAGCTTTATGCGGAGATTATTATCAGTCTTAAGAAGTGTTATGAATTACCGTGTATGAACACAGCTACAGGGTGTTTCATAAACTTAGACACTCTGATAAAACAATTTTATTTTCTACAAGTAAAACTAAACCGCTGTGGAAATTGAACTTTCAACACTCAAAGCGAACATTGTATAGAACAGTGGCGTAACGTAGAAGAGGAATAGGGGGTCCGCTGTTTCTATGAACTTTTTCGTGAGGATTTGGACAATATCCGCTATGGATAACCAGAAGTTTATCATGTCGGAGTAAACGCAGACAGAGGCGTGATGGCACCACGGAGCGATGGATTCGATTCCTGACGAGGAGGAGGTCCACCAGCTGATTCACTTGGGATTCGAAGGCAATCGTCATTGCATGGATGGAATGATATTCACGCCGATCTTTCGAGAAATTCATTACATAGGGAAAATCGACGATCTTTGAAATTTGATAACAGCTGATTATGAGAAGGTACTGTAAGAGTTATAACTTCCTGATGCGATTATTTTCATGAATACTGGGCACACATGTATATTTTTCTAATAGGAGTGATACGATTTTTTAGACATGGCTTTGACTTTATATGCATCGAAATTTTGCTAGAATATGGCGTGACCATATGATATGGCAGGCATCATTATACGAAATTCTCACCATTGGTTGGCTTTTTTAAGCAGATGTTTGGTCTTTTAGACATTTTTCCAGCAAGGATAATTTTTCATGAATAGTTTTTTTGTGTGACGAGTATTTCGAACTCGTGATTGCAATTGATTATCTAAAATTACTTCGTCAGTTCATTGCATACTAGCGAGTGTGTATTATTCATCAGTAGGGATTTTTCCATTGGATTCTTTGGAGATATTAAGATGTTATTCACTTTAGGGAATAAATATCGCTTTTATATGACAACTAGAGACTTGTTGATTCCTATCTGGTACATTCACTCATTTTAGTCGTCGAGATGGGGTCTTTCGTATTTATACGATTGTATGGTGGTTACTCATCTTACCCATCGCTCAGGGCACTATCATGTTAGCCGACGGGGCGAGGTCTTTCGTATTTATACGATTGTACGGTGGTTACTTGCCATTGAGGGACTCATTTTTATCATCCGAGTGTACATGAGATTGTAAGTGAATCAAACAAGGAACTACTAGTCACATATCAGTCGAACTTTTGTTAAATAAAGTAAAGATAAATGCCATCAGGGTTACATTTGTAATTCTTGTTTGCCAATCCAATATTTTGTTGCTATACTCTTTTGAGAGTAATTTCAGTTTAACAGCTGTTACAGCTGATGCTTTTGATGATTTTTTTATAATTGTGTTTGATACCTTTGAGAAGGATTTAAAGTAATTGAATCTTGTAAGATGAATCATTAATGGTCAAATTTATTTTAAGGCAGATCAGTATTGCAGATTTTGATATGAGAGATTATAGCACATTGGTGTTTTTTTCTGTGATGTGAATTATGAGAATTGTAAGAGAATTTATGCTATTTGAAAGCAAATCTTGAATTACTAAGGTAATATTTTTCTAATTGTTTAAGAAGTTGTCTAGATGTGATCAGATTAATTACAGTTATTGGAGATTGTGTGCGTTGATAATTTGAAGCCAGTTATATATATTTTGTAGATCATGCAACATGGTTAAGTGAAGTTTGTGATAGGCATTTTGTGGAAGTTGCCAAATGATAGTTGCAATGTTGCTAATGCATTTTGAAGCAGACATGAGGTTGTCGAACCCAGTCTAGCGTAATTGTTGAGATTCATGCTGTATGTGCTGAATATTTATGGAGTTTTGTGGAATAATTGTTGTATTCAAATGTGATATTTGAAGAATTGAGGATATATAATGTAGTTGTGGATAGTCAGATCCAACGTGATGTCGTGAAGGCAATAATATTTTTTGGCATGAAAATTAATACATGATATAACTTGGAAGTAAT
Organism: Meconema thalassinum; assembly: GCA_946902985.2. Taxonomy (NCBI): domain Eukaryota; kingdom Metazoa; phylum Arthropoda; class Insecta; order Orthoptera; family Tettigoniidae; genus Meconema; species Meconema thalassinum. The sequence continues at coordinate 391,879,754 of OX336393.1, read as the reverse complement.
AAAACTGTAAGACAACGTTCTATATCCCATATTAAACAATTTGTTAGGAAATTAAACAAATAAATAAAGTTGATGATACAAGATTTTCTGAGAATAATAATTAATGAAATAATAATCTGAAAATTAAGCATATTAATGATCTGACCTAATGAAATAAATATCAGAATGACTAGAAGAAATAATGAAAATCTAAATAACCAGAAGAATGAAATTTAAATAAGTTGATAAATTAAATTTTGGAATAAATCAATGAATTAAATAAATGGATGAATTAAAGATTGGATGAATAAACTGATTTAAATAAATTAATAGATGATTGGATAGATGATGAATAACTGAATTAGAAGGTGATAATTAATTAAAGAAGCTGATGATTAATGAATTTATATGGAATTAAAATAAATTTAATTGAGATATAATTTGAGGAATTGCAACTTGAGTTGAGGAATTAAACAATTTGTATTGATGATTTAAGATGATTTAACCTGAAGTAGATGATAAAATAAGAGTGTGTGAATAATTAGAAAGCATAATGAAGTGATGATAATAATTTTCATTTAAATGATTTAATGGTGATGAGTTGATGATTCTGACAGGAATATGGAATTTTGAGATGAGAATTAATGTGAGAAATATTTAATTTTGATGATGATGATAATGATGACCAATAAGAAGTGAATTTTCTGTAATTCACAAACAAGTAATTTGTAATGACAATGTAAATAGTGTAAATTAATTATTCGATGTTTAGGAGCATTTGACTAACATGATCAACATTTAAATTATGCCATGCAAGCCATAAATACGTGATATTTAAAATATGTGATTATAATATGTGTATGTTTAGACAGATTAATAACTTTTTCAAATTCACATTCATGATGTTAAATTAAAGAGAAATTAGGTCTCAGGTATCACAAATGTCAGTGACGAAAGACATAGTGCTACAGTGATCCTGAGAACCCAAGAGAACTTTAGAGATTTTTCTGTTTTATGTGGATGAAATATTTTTGATTAGAAAAGAGATGGTTCGATTTTTGGACAATGACAATTTAACGTTGGCATTCGACCATACTCTCAGGTAGGAGGTATATTTAAAATGTCTGTATGACTCTCAAAGTGAAATAAATTTGTTTTTATCTTAGTTGTGATCTGATGATGGTGTGAATTTCCTTTTTCTTTCCTTGTCTTGAGTAAGGCTTAACCAGGAAAGGAGGTGGTTTGCTAGGAATTCAGTTGATGGCGCCCATTAATATTTGAATTTTTTAAATTAAACTTAAGCCCGTAACGACCCTAGAGATAATTTGTCTCGTGTTACCCACTGCTTTCTCGATAACTCAGCTGAATTTCCGACACATTCCTTATTTGACTAGAGGTTCATTTAACTCCGCTCTGCCCTGGAACTCCAGGAATGCGATGTAATAGCAGATGGGTCATCGCATCCCCAGGACGAACGGGTGCAGAGGGAGAGGGAGAATTGGCTTTACCCACCTGTGGGGCTTCGATTTTGTTTATTCTATGAAATCACATCAGATTTAGATTACTGAGAGATAGATCTCAATTTCATTTAATTGTGTTACAAAATTTATTAAACTTAGTCAGACAATATACTTGTGTGCCCATTCCAGTGTTCATGTTAATCGTATTAGTATTATATCATGTTAGTTATAAGTCATTTTTCCTGTACCCAAGTGAATGCAGGAATTGAGACACTGTGATGTGTTGTTGTCTAACGTCTCTGAATAAAACGTCTATTGAAAATATAATTATGTTGCCGGAAGATTTAGCTAAGGTGTTAGGAGAGTTGCAGAGTGGTATGTCTGGTATTGCAGAAACTATTTCTAAAATGGAAACGGAAGTTAAAGAACAGATAAATAGTTCAGAAGCTAGATTAGAAGCTAGATGTAAAGAAAATGTGCAAGCATTACAGACGAGTAATGAAGATAATTTAAAGTCATTAGAGACCAGATTACAGTCAAATAGCAAAGATGAGTTGATGTTATTAGAGACTAGGTTACAATCAAATAATGAAGACAATTTTAAATCATTAGATGAGAGATTACAGTCAAATAGTGAGGATAATTTTAAATCATTGGAAGAGAAATTACAGTCTCGTAGTGAAGAAACTAACACAGAGTTAGAAAACAAGTTAACTAGATTAGAGAATAGTTTAACTTTAAAGAATAATGAGATGCTTAAGACTTTACAATTAGATATAATTGCAGTAAATATGAAAGGAGAGGAAAATGTTCAAATATTAAGAAAGAATATTATTGAATTAGAAAGTAGAGGAGAAGAAAATATTCTTACTTTAAGAAGAGACGTTATGTCTATACAGAAAGACATTAAATCGGATGTATCGAAGTTGAGATTCGACATCGATGGTTTAGTGGCAGATGTAGGCAAAATTCAAGAGTGGTCTACCGAAGTATCTTTCGAAACTAAAATCAAAGGTCTAGAAATGAATCTAGGTAATGAGATTAAGGATTTAAAGTCAGTAATTGGGACCATTAAAGATGATGTCTTAGGAGAGGTTAATTCTAATTTAAAATCATTAGAGAATCAATTGCAGAAAGATATTAGGAAGATGGACGATGATATAGAGCAAAAGGTTAATGAAAACTTAGCTTTATTCAAAAATAGAGTCGGTGCAATCGTGGAAGAACGGTATAGTGAGGTCGATGCCGAAGCAAAAGAAAAACGTGCAGGATTAGATGAGAAATTAATCGCAGGTATGGCGAACTTAGAAGCGAGATTTACGGAGAACAAGGAAGCGATGAAGATAGATTCAACTCTATTTAGGACAGATGTTGATCTGTTAAAGGAACAAGTCGCGTCAGTAAAGAATACATGCGAAGACAAGATTGACAAGTTGAAAAACGATTTAGAGGAGAGTAATAAAACGCAGAATGATACATCGTTAGATGAGTTGAAGACTCAGGTCAAGACCGTAGAGAAACTGGCAAAAGACAGGATAACCAAACTAGAATCTATGATTAACAGTTTCACCAGTCAAAATATTACATCAGGGGAAATATCGATGAATCAGACAGCGATAGACCGCAGTATGGGTAATCAAGCAGTTAGCATGGGAGAAGACCGTCAAACGCAACCGAATGTGACATTCTAAAGGGCAAGTTCAACTCCTCAGGATAATCCGAGTTCAAATAGGAGTACGTTGGGTACAAGTGAACGATACTCAGGTCCAGTTACCATTATCAGAAATCTGGATGACAAGCCGAGGAAGTTTTCTGGAAATACAGGGGTCACACCAGTCGAATTTCTGCGAGATATTCGAGACTACATGGCGGAACATAGAGTAGCCAAGGAAAGAGAGCTAAGGATAGTCGAACGCACCTTAGACGGGTCTGCGCTTACTTGGTTTGGAGCATTCAGAAGCAATTTTGCGAATATGGAACAATTTGCAATAGCATTCCTAAGGAGATTTTGGAGTGCAGAGGATCAACTGAACGTAAGAGCAGAAATGTACTCGAAGCGTTATTCTACGTCACATCCGACGCATTATGCCAATTATTTTACGTCACAGCTGGCTAAATTGCAGTTTCTGATTCCTCCATTGCCTGAAGAAGAGCTTTTTCAAGCTATAGCGAGACAGTTACCGATTGAGGTACAGCGATCACTCATAGCGTCGGGAGCAAACACACTTGAGCACTATGACGACATTTTACGGCGATTGGACTATACAAGCGCTCAAGTTACGCCTAGAAATACAAGAAACGACAATAGAAACACGCAAGAGGTGAATGCGGTAGTCGTTGATAACGCAGCTCAAACGGACAGAAGAGATTACTGGGAAAACAGAAGGAACGAAGGAAATCGAGGAAACATCCGTAACGTTCGTGGAAATGATCGGTATAGAGGACCATATGAGAGGCCATACGATCAGGAAGCAAGAGACAGCCGGTACAGAAATTATAACCAGAATTCCAGATATCAAGATAGGAATCGATACAACAATAGATATCGTGGTAGAAATAACTGGAGCCAAGGTCAACAGTATAATCTGAACGACAGGCAGGATGGCCGAAGACACGATCCTAATGAAGGACGAGATAATCGTGAATACGAGAGATCGAGGCAAGAAAATAGACAGCCTAGTGCACCACTCGAGGAGACAGTCAGAGATGTCAATCGAGCAAGCACGAGTGGCGAAGGAAGAAAAAGACATCAAAGTAATACAGAATCAAGATGCTAATCATTGGAAGTCAATCATCATTGTTGAGAGTCAGAAAGTACCATCATGCTGATTAAGATAATTGTAGAGCTATCGTGTACATGTGTTATATATATAGAATGCCTGAGAGTGTATTTTTTTTCTCAATCCTGATAAAAAAAGGAGATGTACGGGAGAGATGTACCCGATACCTAGTTGAGGCTATCGGCTACGCCAGCAGACATTAAGCCGTAGTGAGGTTTTGGGAAGAGTTAAGAAAAGATAGCGCCCAGATCGAGTCAAGAGGAATGTCAGGATGACGTAGTAGGTCTAGGATCAAGAAGGCGCTGACCGCAGTCAAGCAGATGGAATTATGGATGGAATTATGAAGCTTTATTAAGATCTATATGGAACATGGTATTTAAACATCTTAGAAGAGGAGTTATAACATGCATTATATATGGTAATAATTTGAAGGAAGTCAGATAACCCTTAAGTTATTTTATAACTTAATAGTCGAGATGATGGGGGTTCGAGATTATATTTGTGACGCAAGACCACGGTGGTGGGGAGGACGTCAGGTGACCGCACCAAGCAGGTAAGGGTCGAGACAGTGCAGGAACTGTCAGTCTAGCTCTGTGAGCCAAGCAAGAAAGTCGAGCTGAGTAGCAGACGCCAGGCGCATGGTATAGATCGCGCAGTGAACAGAAACTGTCACGGAAAGTGCAGGCGACAGTTTCGGCTTCTCCGAGCGGCCAGCGACAAGTAGGTCAGTGGGTCGGGCGAACAGCCGCAGCAAACAAGCATAGGAGGCCGGGGTTTTTAAAACAGCATTGCGAGTAGTTGGAGAACTTTATTCCAAGCTGCTTTTCAACGCAGAACGGCATAGTAGAACGACATGGCGAGGCCAGCTTTATGCGGAGATTATTATCAGTCTTAAGAAGTGTTATGAATTACCGTGTATGAACACAGCTACAGGGTGTTTCATAAACTTAGACACTCTGATAAAACAATTTTATTTTCTACAAGTAAAACTAAACCGCTGTGGAAATTGAACTTTCAACACTCAAAGCGAACATTGTATAGAACAGTGGCGTAACGTAGAAGAGGAATAGGGGGTCCGCTGTTTCTATGAACTTTTTCGTGAGGATTTGGACAATATCCGCTATGGATAACCAGAAGTTTATCATGTCGGAGTAAACGCAGACAGAGGCGTGATGGCACCACGGAGCGATGGATTCGATTCCTGACGAGGAGGAGGTCCACCAGCTGATTCACTTGGGATTCGAAGGCAATCGTCATTGCATGGATGGAATGATATTCACGCCGATCTTTCGAGAAATTCATTACATAGGGAAAATCGACGATCTTTGAAATTTGATAACAGCTGATTATGAGAAGGTACTGTAAGAGTTATAACTTCCTGATGCGATTATTTTCATGAATACTGGGCACACATGTATATTTTTCTAATAGGAGTGATACGATTTTTTAGACATGGCTTTGACTTTATATGCATCGAAATTTTGCTAGAATATGGCGTGACCATATGATATGGCAGGCATCATTATACGAAATTCTCACCATTGGTTGGCTTTATTAAGCAGATGTTTGGTCTTTTAGACATTTTTCCAGCAAGGATAATTTTTCATGAATAGTTTTTTTTGTGTGACGAGTATTTCGAACTCGTGATTGCAATTGATTAACTAAAATTACTTCGTCAGTTCATTGCATACTAGCGAGTGTGTATTATTCATCAGTAGGGATTTTTCCATTGGATTCTTTGGAGATATTAAGATGTTATTCACTTTAGGGAATAAATATCGCTTTTATATGACAACTAGAGACTTGTTGATTCCTATCTGGTACATTCACTCATTTTAGTCGTCGAGATGGGGTCTTTCGTATTTATACGATTGTATGGTGGTTACTCATCTTACCCATCGCTCAGGGCACTATCATGTTAGCCGACGGGGCGAGGTCTTTCGTATTTATACGATTGTACGGTGGTTACTTATCTTACTTGCCATTGAGGGACTCATTTTTATCATCCGAGTGTACATGAGATTGTAAGTGAATCAAACAAGGAACTACTAGTCACATATCAGTCGAACTTTTGTTAAATAAAGTAAAGATAAATGCCATCAGGGTTACATTTGTAATTCTTGTTTGCCAATCCAATATTTTGTTGCTATACTCTTTTGAGAGTAATTTCAGTTTAACAGCTGTTACAGCTGATGCTTTTGATGATTTTTTTATAATTGTGTTTGATACCTTTGAGAAGGATTTAAAGTAATTGAATCTTGTAAGATGAATCATTAATGGTCAAATTTATTTTAAGGCAGATCAGTATTGCAGATTTTGATATGAGAGATTATAGCACATTGGTGTTTTTTTCTGTGATGTGAATTATGAGAATTGTAAGAGAATTTATGCTATTTGAAAGCAAATCTTGAATTACTAAGGTAATATTTTTCTAATTGTTTAAGAAGTTGTCTAGATGTGATCAGATTAATTACAGTTATTGGAGATTGTGTGCGTTGATAACTTGAAGCCAGTTATATATATTTTGTAGATCATGCAACATGGTTAAGTGAAGTTTGTGATAGGCATTTTGTGGAAGTTGCCAAATGATAGTTGCAATGTTGCTAATGCAATTTGAAGCAGACATGAGGTTGTCGAACCCAGTCTAGCGTAATTGTTGAGATTCATGCTGTATGTGCTGAATATTTATGGAGTTTTGTGGAATAATTGTTGTATTCAAATGTGATATTTGAAGAATTGAGGATATATAATGTAGTTGTGGATAGTCAGATCCAACGTGATGTCGTGAAGGCAATAATATTTTTGGCATGAAAATTAATACATGATATAACTTGGAAGTAATAAAACTGTAAGACAACGTTCTATATCCCATATTAAACAATTTGTTAGGAAATTAAACAAATAAATAAAGTTGATGATACAAGATTTTCTGAGAATAATAATTAATGAAATAATAATCTGAAATTTAAGCATATTAATGATCTGACCTAATGAAATAAATATCAGAATGACTAGAAGAAATAATGAAAATCTAAATAACCAGAAGAATGAAATTTAAATAAGTTGATAAATTAAATTTTGGAATAAATCAATGAATTAAATAAATGGATGAATTAAAGATTGGATGAATAAACTGATTTAAATAAATTAATAGATGATTGGATAGATGATGAATAACTGAATTAGAAGGTGATAATTAATTAAAGAAGCTGATGATTAATGAATTTATATGGAATTAAAATAAATTTAATTGAGATATAATTTGAGGAATTGCAACTTGAGTTGAGGAATTAAACAATTTGTATTGATGATTTAAGATGATTTAATCTGAAGTAGATGACAAAATAAGAGTGTGTGAATAATTAGAAAGCATAATGAAGTGATGATAATAATTTTCATTTAAATGATTTAATGGTGATGAGTTGATGATTCTGACAGGAATATGGAATTTTGAGATGAGAATTAATGTGAGATATATTTAATTTTGATGATGATGATAATGATGACCAATGAGAAGTGAATTTTCTGTAATTCACAAACAAGTAATTTGTAATGACAATGTAAATAGTGTAAATTAATTATTCGATGTTTAGGAGCATTTGACTAACATGATCAACATTTAAATTATGCCATGCAAGCCATAAATACGTGATATTTAAAATATGTGATTATAATATGTGTATGTTTAGACAGATTAATAACTTTTTCAAATTCACATTCATGATGTTAAATTAAAGAGAAATTAGGTCTCAGGTATCACAAATGTCAGTGACGAAAGGCATAGTGCTACAGTGATCCTGAGAACCCAAGAGAACTTTAGAGATTTTTCTGTTTTATGTGGATGAAATATTTTTGATTAGAAAAGAGATGGTTCGATTTTTGGACAATGACAATTTAACGTTGGCATTCGACCATACTCTCAGGTAGGAGGTATATTTAAAATGTCTGTCTGACTATCAAAGTGAAATAAATTTGTTTTTATCTTAGTTGTGATCTGATGATGGTGTGAATTTCCTTTTTCTTTCCTTGTCTTGAGTAAGGCTTAACCAGGAAAGGAGGTGGTTTGCTAGGAATTCAGTTGATGGCGCCCATTTATATTTGCATTTTTTAAATTAAACTTAAGCCCGTAACGACCCTAGAGATAATTTGTCTCGTGTTACCCACTGCTTTCTCGATAACTCAGCTGAATTTCCGACACATTCCTTATTTGACTAGAGGTTCATTTAACTCCACTCTGCCCTGGAACTCCAGGAATGCGATGTAATAGCAGTTGGATCATCGCATTCCCAGGACGAACGGGTGCAGAGAGAGAGGGAGAATTGGCTTTACCCACCTGTGGGGCTTCGATTTTGTTTATTCTATGAAATCACATCAGATTTAGATTACTGAGAGATAGATCTCAATTTCATTTAATTGTGTTACAAAATTTATTAAACTTAGTCAGACAATATACTTGTGTGCCCATTCCAGTGTTCATGTTAATCGTATTAGTATTATATCATGTTAGTTATAAGGCATTTTTCCTATACCCAAGTGAATGCAGGAATTGAGACATTGTGATGTGTTGTTGTCTAACGTCTCTGAATAAAACGTCTATTGAAAATAAAATTATGTTGCCGGAAGATTTAGCTAAGGTGTTAGGAGAGTTGCAGGGTGGTATGTCTGGTATTGCAGAAACTATTTCTAAAATGGAAACGGAAGTTAAAGAACAGATAAATAGTTCAGAAGCTAGATTAGAAGCTAGATGTAAAGAAAATGTGCAAGCATTACAGACGAGTAATGAAGATAATTTAAAGTCATTAGAGACCAGATTACAGTCAAATAGCAAAGATGAGTTGATGTTATTAGAGACTAGGTTACAATCAAATAATGAAGACAATTTTAAATCATTAGAAGAGAGATTACAGTCAAATAGTGAGGATAATTTTAAATCATTGGAAGAGAAATAACAGTCTCGTAGTGAAGAAACTAACACAGAGTTAGAAAACAAGTTAACTAGATTAGAGAATAGTTTAACTTTAAAGAATAATGAGATGCTTAAGACTTTACAATTAGATATAATTGCAGTAAATATGAAAGGAGAGGAAAATGTTCAAGTATTAAGAAAGAATATTATTGAATTAGAAAGTAGAGGAGAAGAAAATATTCTTACTTTAAGAAGAGACGTTATGTCTATACAGAAAGACATTAAATCGGATGTATCGAAGTTGAGATTCGACATCGATGGTTTAGTGGCAGATGTAGGCAAAATTCAAGAGTGGTCTACCGAAGTATCTTTCGAAACTAAAATCAAAGGTGTAGAAATGAATCTAGGTAATGAGATTAAGGATTTAAAGTCAGTAATTGGGACCATTAAAGAGGATGTCTTAGGAGAGGTTAATTCTAATTTAAAATCATTAGAGAATCAATTTCAGAAAGATATTAGGAAGATGGACGATGATATAGAGCAAAAGGTTAATGAAAACTTAGCTTTATTCAAAAATAGAGTCGGTGCAATCGTGGAAGAACGGTATAGTGAGGTCGATGCCGAAGCAAAAGAAAAACGTGCAGGATTAGATGAGGAATTAATCGCAAGTATGGCGAACTTAGAAGCGAGATTTACGGAGAACAAGGAAGCGATGAAGATAGATTCAACTCTATTTAGGACAGATGTTGATCTGTTAAAGGAACAAGTCGCGTCAGTAAAGAATACATGCGAAGACAAGATTGACAAGTTGAAAAACGATTTAGAGGAGAGTAATAAAACGCAGAATGATACGTCGTTAGATGAGTTGAAGACTCAGGTCAAGACCGTAGAGAAACTGGCAGAAGACAGGATAACCAAACTAGAATCTATGATTAACAGTTTCACCAGTCAAAATATTACATCAGGGGAAATATCGATGAATCAGACAGCGATAGACCGCAGTATGGGTAATCAAGAAGTTAGCATGGGAGAAGACCGTCAAACGCAACCGAATGTGACATTCTAAAGGGCAAGTTCAACCCCTCAGGATAATCCGAGTTCAAATAGGAGTACGTTGGGTACAAGTGAACGATACTCAGGTCCAGTTACCATTATCAGAAATCTGGATGACAAGCCGAGGAAGTTTTCTGGAAATACAGGGGTCACACCAGTCGAATTTCTGCGAGATATTCGAGACTACATGGCGGAACATAGAGTAGCCAAGGAAAGAGAGCTAAGGATAGTCGAACGCACCTTAGACGGGTCTGCGCTTACTTGGTTTGGAGCATTCAGAAGCAATTTTGCGAATATGGAGCAATTTGCAATAGCATTCCTAAGGAGATTTTGGAGTGCAGAGGATCAACTGAACGTAAGAGCAGAAATGTACTCGAAGCGTTATTCTACGTCACATCCGACGCATTATGCCAATTATTTTACGTCACAGCTGGCTAAATTGCAGTTTCTGATTCCTCCATTGCCTGAAGAAGAGCTGTTTCAAGCTATAGCGAGACAGTTACCGATTGAGGTACAGCGATCACTCATAGCGTCGGGAGCAAACACACTTGAGCACTATGACGACATTTTACGGCGATTGGACTATACAAGCGCTCAAGTTACGCCTAGAAATACAAGAAACGACAATAGAAACACGCAAGAGGTGAATGCGGTAGTCGTTGATAACGCAGTTCAAACGGACAGAAGAGATTCCTGGGAAAACAGAAGGAACGAAGGAAATCGAGGAAACATCCGTAACGTTCGTGGAAATGATCGGTATAGAGGACCATATGAGAGGCCATACGATCAGGAAGCAAGAGACAGCCGATACAGAAATTATAACCAGAATTCCAGATATCAAGATAGGAATCGATACAACAATAGATATCGTGGTAGAAATAACTGGAGCCAAGGTCAACAGTATAATCTGAACGACAGGCAGGATGGCCGAAGACACGATCCTAATGAAGGACGAGATAATCGTGAATACGAGAGATCGAGGCAAGAAAATAGACAGCCTAGTGCACCACTCGAGGAGACAGTCAGAGATGTCAATCGAGCAAGCACGAGTGGCGAAGGAAGAAAAAGACATCAAAGTAATACAGAATCAAGATGCTAATCATTGGAAGTCAATCATCATTGTTGAGAGTCAGAAAGTACCATCATGCTGATTAAGATAATTGTAGAGCTATCGTGTACATGTGTTATATATATAGAATGCCTGAGAGTGTATGTTTTTTTCTCAATCCTGATAAAAAAAAGGAGATGTACGGGAGAGATGTACCCGATACCTAGTTGAGGCTATCGGCTACGCCAGCAGACATTAAGCCGTAGTTGAGGTTTTGGGAAGAGTTAAGAAAAGATAGCGCCCAGATCGAGTCAAGAGGAATGTCAGGATGACGTAGTAGGTCTAGGATCAAGAAGGCGCTGACCGCAGTCAAGCAGATGGAATTATGGATGGAATTATGAAGCTTTATTAAGATCTATATGGAACATGGTATTTAAACATCTTAGAAGAAGAGATATATTATGCATTATATATGGTAATAATTTGAAGGAAGTCAGATAACCCTTAAGTTATTTTATAACTTAATAGTCGAGATGATGGGGGTTCGAGATTATATTTGTGACGCAAGACCACGGTGGTGGGGAGGACGTCAGGTGACCGCACCAAGCAGGTAAGGGTCGAGACAGTGCAGGAACTGTCAGTCTAGCTCTGTGAGCCAAGCAAGAAAGTCGAGCTGAGTAGCACACGCCAGGCGCATGGTATAGATCGCGCAGCGAACAGAAACTGTCACGGAAAGTGCAGGCGACAGTTTCGGCTTCTCCGAGCGGCGAGCGACAAGTAGGTCAGTGGGTCGGGCGAACAGCCGCAGCAAACAAGCATAGGAGGCCGGGGTTTTTAAAACAGCATTGCGAGTAGTTGGAGAACTTTATTCCAAGCTGCTTTTCAACGCAGAACGGCATAGTAGAACGACATGGCGAGGCCAGCTTTATGCGGAGATTATTATCAGTCTTAAGAAGTGTTATGAATTACCGAGTATGAACACAGCTACAGGGTGTTTCATAAACTTAGACACTCTGATAAAACAATTTTATTTTCTACAAGTAAAACTAAACTGCTGTGGAAATTGAACTTTCAACACTCAAAGCGAACATTGTATAGAACAGTGGCGTAACGTAGAAGAGGAATAGGGGGTCCGCTGTTTCTATGAACTTTTTCGTGAGGATTTGGACAATATCCGCTATGGATAACCAGAAGTTTATCATGTCGGAGTAAACGCAGACAGAGGCGTGATGGCACCACGGAGCGATGGATTCGATTCCTGACGAGGAGGAGGTCCACCAGCTGATTCACTTGGGATTCGAAGGCAATCGTCATTGCATGGATGGAATGATATTCACGCCGATCTTTCGAGAAATTCATTACATAGGGAAAATCGACGATCTTTGAAATTTGATAACAGCTGATTATGAGAAGGTACTGTAAGAGTTATAACTTCCTGATGCGATTATTTTCATGAATACTGGGCACACATGTATATTTTTCTAATAGGAGTGATACGATTTTTTAGACATGGCTTTGACTTTATATGCATCGAAATTTTGCTAGAATATGGCGTGACCATATGATATGGCAGGCATCATTATACGAAATTCTCACCATTGGTTGGCTTTATTAAGCAGATATTTGGTCTTTTAGACATTTTTCCAGCAAGGATAATTTTTCATGAATAGTTTTTTTTTGTGTGACGAGTATTTCGAACTCCTGATCTGCAATTGATTATCTAAAATTACTTCGTCAGTTCATTGCATACTAGCGAGTGTGTATTATTCATCAGTAGGGATTTTTTCCATTGGATTGTTTGGAGATATTAAGATGTTATTCACTTTAGTGAATAAATATCGCTTTTATATGACAACTAGAGACTTGTTGATTCCTATCTGGTACATTCACTCATTTTAGTCGTCGAGATGGGGTCTTTCGTATTTATACGATTGTATGGTGGTTACTCATCTTACCCATCGCTCAGGGCACTATCATGTTAGCCGACGGGGCGAGGTCTTTCGTATTTATACGATTGTACGGTGGTTACTCATCTTACTTGCCATTGAGGGACTCATTTTTATCATCCGAGTGTACATGAGATTGTAAGTGAATCAAACAAGGAACTACTAGTCACATATCAGTCGAACTTTTGTTAAATAAAGTAAAGATAAATGTCATCAGGGTTACATTTGTAATTCTTGTTTGCCAATCCAATATTTTGTTGCTATACTCTTTTGAGAGTAATTTCAGTTTAACAGCTGTTACAGCTGATGCTTTTGATGATTTTTTTTATAATTGTGTTTGATACCTTTGAGAAGGATTTAAAGTAATTGAATCTTGTAAGATGAATCATTAATGGTCAAATTTATTTTAAGGCAGATCAGTATTGCAGATTTTGATATGAGAGATTATAGCACATTGGTGTTTTTTTCTGTGATGTGAATTATGAGAATTGTAAGAGAATTTATGCTATTTGAAAGCAAATTTTGAATTACTAAGGTAATATTTTTCCAATTGTTTAAGAAGTTGTCTAGATGTGATCAGATTAATTACAGTTATTGGAGATTGCGTGCGTTGATAATTTGAAGCCAGTTATTTATATTTTGTAGATCATGCAACATGGTTAAGTGAAGTTTGTGATAGGCATTTTGTGGAAGTTGCCAAATGATAGTTGCAATGTTGCTAATGCAATTTGAAGCAGACATGAGGTTGTCGAACCCAGTCTAGCGTAATTGTTGAGATTCATGCTGTATGTGCTGAATATTTATGGAGTTTTGTGGAATAATTGTTGTATTCAAATGTGATATTTGAAGAATTGAGGATATATAATGTAGTTGTGGATAGTCAGATCCAACGTGATGTCGTGAAGGCAATAATATTTTTTGGCATGAAAATTAATACATGATATAACTTGGAAGTAATAAAACTGTAAGACAACGTTCTATAACCCATATTAAACAATTTGTTAGGAAATTAAACAAATAAATAAAGTTGATGATACAAGATTTTCTGAGAATAATAATTAATGAAATAATAATCTGAAAATTAAGCATATTAATGATCTGACCTAATGAAATAAAAATCAGAATGACTAGAAGAAATAATGAAAATCTAAATAACCAGAAGAATGAAATTTAAATAAGTTGATAAATTAAATTTTGGAATAAATCAATGAATTAAATAAATGGATGAATTAAAGATTGGATGAATAAACTGATTTAAATAAATTAATAGATGATTGGATAGATGATGAATAACTGAATTAGAAGGTGATAATTAATTAAAGAAGCTGATGATTAATGAATTTATATGGAATTAAAATAAATTTAATTGAGATATAATTTGAGGAATTGCAACTTGAGTTGAGGAATTAAACAATTTGTATTGATGATTTAAGATGATTTAATCTGAAGTAGATGTTAAAATAAGAGTGTGTGAATAATTAGAAAGCATAATGAAGTGATGATAATAATTTTCATTTAAATGATTTAATGGTGATGAGTTGATGATTCTGACAGGAATATGTTGAATTTTGAGATGAGAATTAATGTGAGAAATATTTAATTTTGATGATGATGATAATGATGACCAATGAGAAGTGAATTTTCTGTAATTCACAAACAAGTAATTTGTAATGACAATGTAAATAGTGTAAATTAATTATTCGATGTTTAGGAGCATTTGACTAACATGTTCAACATTTAAATTATGCCATTTAAGCCATAAATACGTGATATTTAAAATATGTTATTATAATATGTGTATGTTTAGACAGATTAATAACTTTTTCAAATTCACATTCATGATGTTAAATTAAAGAGAAATTAGGTCTCAGGTATCACAAATGTCAGTGACGAAAGACATAGTGCTACAGTGATCCTGAGAACCCAAGAGAACTTTAGAGATTTTTCTGTTTTATGTGGATGAAATATTTTTGATTAGAAAAGAGATGGTTCGAATTTTTGGACAATGACAATTTAACGTTGGCATTCGACCATACTCTCAGGTAGGAGGTATATTTAAAATGTCTGTCTGACTATCAAAGTGAAATAAATTTGTTTTTATCTTAGTTGTGATCTGATGATGGTGTGAATTTCCTTTTTCTTTCCTTGTCTTGAGTAAGGCTTAACCAGGAAAGGAGGTGGTTTGCTAGGAATTCAGTTGATGGCGCCCATTTATATTTGCATTTTTTTTATTAAACTTAAGCCCTTAACAACCCTAGAGATACTTTGTCTCGTGTTACCCACTGCTTTTTCGATAACTCAGCTCAATTTCCGACACATTCCTTATTTGACTAGAGGTTCATTTAACTCCGCTCTGCCCTGGAACTCCAGGAATGCGATATAATAGCAGATGGGTCATCGCATCCCCAGGACGAACGGGTGCAGTAGTACGACAGTTTTTGTTGTTGATTGTTTTAGGGATTTTGCAACATCGTGGTCATGTAACCCCTACTACTTGGGTGTGTGTAGAATTTGTTTAATAACCTGTGTCACTGTGATGTCTGTAGTAGTGTGTGTATTAGTAACTGTGGTTGGATTTGGGTAGGAATTGGCCGTTGCCTTAAGTTAGGTACCATCCATCATTTGGCTGGAGTGGAAGTGTGAAACCACAGTAAACCACTTCCAAGATCGTAGCGACCATTGGTTTCGCCCAGACCATCGGATAACCTAGTAGGGACTAATGACTTTGTCTGACCATGAATTTAGCTTGCCACGGTGGGTGAGTGGTTAACGTGTCGGTCTACCAACCCCATGATTGCAGGTTCGCTCCTGGCCGTGGTAAGTGATTTTTGAAAGGCGGCAAAAATACGACTCGCATGTCATACGATGTTGGCATGTCAAAGAACCCATTTGAATTCAGTAGGCCGTGTTCATAATGGTAAAATTAATCTCAGGACTTTCCGCCAACACAAAGTTCCTCATTTCTCTACTAGAAAGCGCTATAGTATTCAAGGAGCTAGATATCTAACCTCCTTGACATCCATAGTGATTCAAGAAACAACGAAATTCGACATGCAAGCTACCCTCTGGGTGTCAAATTACTAAGCTTGCACCCGGCACCCGAGGCCATACGATATTATTATTATTATTATTATTATTATTATTAGTATTATTATTATTATTACCATGACTTTAGAAGAGTGCAGTGCAACATTTCAATTAATTTGAACAACGACCTGTAGATGTACTTATGTATATTCGTTACTCAGAATCAAACCACAGACTTGGTTGGTTGGTTCCTCAGTTTAGGGACTGCGACAACGCGGTCATGTAGCCCCGTGTACTTTGGGTGTGTGTAGAATCTGTCTGATAACCGGTGTTAATTGAGATGACTGTAATAGTGTGTGTTATCTGTTTTTAATTAAAGTACTGCAAGTTAGAATTTTTCAAATAGTTCCTACTTTTGCCGCCAAGCGCCACCGTCAACGACTACTAGGCCAAGTTCAGAACTTAGCTACTATACGCCACCGCAATCGGCTCTTGGCAACGAACGTACAAACCTAAGAGCATTGTTTACATTCTTAACCTATCCAATTTAGCTTCACACAGGTGCAATTAGTGGAAGGTTCTTTAACATGCCATAAATCTATGACATGGGACCGCCGGCTTTACCTCCCCTCCGAAGGAAGGCATATTGACGGATTTTTAACGCTCTTAAAATCCGACGGCATCGGCTGGGTTTGAACACGCTATCTTGGGCAATGAATCTCAGCATGCTACCGACTACGCCACCGAAGCCGCTCCACAGACTTAAACACATGTGATTGCATCCGCATTTGACGAAGCACTGTTTGAAACCTCATGTACAAGACTTACATAGCGGAAAATCAAGGCACTACATCAAACAAACACAAGGCCTGTATGTCATCCGTCACCCCATCAACTACACTAAAGATTTCCCTAGACACGTATGAAATGCGGTGTAAACTTGTGTGGTGATAATAGGGTACTTTTTTTTGCTATTTCCATACTCAGACAGCTTCAGCTTTCAAGAACAGTTGTGAAATATGGGTCGTTCGCCAAGCAGGGGACTCCTATTCGATGCATGACGGCAGCTTCATTTACAACTTCGATGTGAGGCTTTTCTCTCATACAGAGCGCCTGGAAATGTTCTCCGCAGTGACTTCGGGCAGCTGCCAGAGCTAGCATCAGCAGTTCAGTTGGCAGCAAGGTGTCCTTGATAGGGTGAATCCCACACGTGTGGGCTGTAGGCTATCGAAATAGTCAGTGTGTATTGCAATAAGCAAGCGTTCAATTTGATTATTGGTCGAGTGCAACAGTATACAGGCGATAATGCTTACTACAGAAGAGAGAGTTTTTTTTTTTTGGTGGATTACGTTTTTCGCGAAGACGATCGGTTTACAGAAATTTTAAAATTAAAATTTCAGGCCCGGTTTCCGATTCGAACCCCACCAGATTATTCCCTTTGGGGTGCGTGGAAATCTGAGGTATTCAAAACTATCCAAAGATGATTGAACTAAAAGTGAATATAATTAATAGGGGGTGGATTTCTATGACCTAAGATGTATGAAATACGTATGCATTTATGACCTAAAAACATAAAAATTTGACCAATAAAATTCAAAATATGACCTAATGAATAGCATCTACGTTACATAGAAACACTTTTATTACTCCATCCGTACTGAATATGTTTTCACCTAACTCGTGAACAAAACTTCGCAACTTCCCACAAATTGTGACTTCAGTTTTAGGCATATTGAAAGTAACTGAATGACTGAAGCTCCCTAATGAGTGACCAAGGTCATTCAATGTGTTGAAAGTGGAAGAGGGAAGGGGGAATGAGAGAGATAAGAACGATGACAAATAACTGCGGAATTACCTCTGCTTCCGTGTAAACAATAGCCCGGTTTCCAGGAATTGACCCAACAATAGCTCCTATCTGTTAGAAACATTCCATACACTGCTTTAGAAAGGTTCTTCAGCAGTATATTCAAGTATATCCTGAACAATAATTTCTAGAGCTTATTCTGATTTTTATAAAACGAAATTCATATGAAAATTACCAAAATATGCCGTTTATGATATTTTGTTCAAAATATGCCATAAAACTTAAGAAAGCCTAAATATGCATTTATACGCCCAATAAAATCTGTTTAATTTTGGATATCATGCTTGGAAACGTGTTGGAAATACAAGACTATAAGATATAATGTTAAGGGAAAAAATATGACTTCTCTTAGAAATCCTCCCCTTAATAATTAATTATGTGCAGTCCATTCCGCAAGAATCTTTAGAGAAATTCTTCGATAATACAGTATGTGTAGACGTGTTGAAGTCTGTCTTCGAACACAAGGGCAACACTTCTAGCATCTGTTATGAATGGCTGAGGTGGGAACAAAGTTTACTGTTTGTTTGTTATGATACAAGCGACAGCCGTGCTGCCAACGTAACTGGTGACGTAATCCCTCGCAGTAGCTCGTAGGCACTGCGGAGAACATTCCTTGGCGCCCTGCATAATTTCCTCGCATTTCTCTTAGGGCTCTTGGTGAAGAGAGTACGATGACCTCGAAGTTCCAGCTGTTAAAACAAAGCATCTTCATCATGAAAGTACTCGCAAGGAACACTCTCGAGTGTGCAGTAGTAAAATCCCAGCCGTGGCTGTAACGCTCTCTGTGGGAGAGAAAAGACCTTTACGACCACGTTTGGCTTTTGTGTGAGAGAGACAAGCGTAAAACATGTTTATGTATCATTCATAAAACTACAAGTAAGGCTGGGGATTTCACAACATGCATGTGTGAGGGGCGATAAACTCTACTGCAGCCATTCGCGTACATGGGCCAGACAACCTTGATTACATCTCGGACGATTTCATTCACATGAGATACAGTACATCTGTTTGCTGACTGACTACAGATCTGAGAAAACTACACAAAGAGTTTTAGTGAACTACAATCTACAAATTTGGGGTCTTATAACCCTAAGAAATACTACCAACAAAACAAGGTTTAACATTGATGCCATTGTTAATTTTCTTTTTTAGCCTTTTTGGCCTATATTCATCTATGAAAAATAGGCTTACGAGATCACCTTTTGTCCGTGTGTGTGTGTGTGCATCCGTGTGAGTGTCCCTCTAATAACTTCTAAACAGCTGGATCTATTTCAATGAAACTCGGTAAGCTCAGAGTACAATTTTGCTCGACCCCGACCAGGCCCTTCCAATGTTATTACGTCTCACCAATCAAACATGGCAGCTGTGCCAAATATTTCACCGGCATTCTATATCTCCTAAACTATTACTGATATCAACCTGAATTTTTTTACGGCGATAAAGAGCACTACTAATCGTTCACCTATGAAACATACAAAAACCTGTTAACTACAAAATTTAGTTTTCATTTCTTGTGTATTAATCATGCAATCGAAGTGAAATTTTGAATAATGAACCTACGCAATAATTTTCATTTTATGGTACATAACTCTATGGCCTATACATATAACAATCCAACATGGCGACCATCCGAAATATTTAGACGGATCTCAATATCTACGAATCTATTACAGCAATCAAACTGATTTTTTTAATGTTCATAGGGGCTATGAGTTGCCTCCGTAGCGTAGCGATCAGCATGGTTAGCTGCCGCCCCGGAGGTCCTGGGTTCGATTCCCGGCTCTGCCACGAACTTTGCAAAGTGGTATGAAGACTGGAACGGGGTCTACTCAGCCTCGGGTGGTCCAAATGCGTAGAGGGGGTTCGATTCCCACCTCAGCCATCCTCGAAGTGGTTTTCCGTGGTTTCCCACTTCGTCTTCGGGCAAATGCCGGGATGGTACCTACTGTAAGGCCACAGTCGCCTCCTTCCCTCTTCCTCGCCTTTCCATCCCAATCTTCCATCCCTTCCCATCCCTCATGAGGCCCCTGTTCGCTTTGCAGGTGAGGCCGCCTGGGCGAAGTGCTGATCACACCTTCCCAGTTGTATCCCTCCCGACCAGATGTTCCAAGCTCCAGGACACTGCCCATAGAGGCGTGGGAACCGTGGGAACCACCAACCTAGAGGGTAAATTGACTAAATAAAAAATAAAATAAATAATAAATAGGGGCTATGAACATAAGTTCACCTATAGGACATTCAATAACATGGTGATCACAAATCCAACATGGCGAGAACGCGAATTATAAATATTCACATAGTCGTTTCTCGCAATTTAATCATCCGAATGCAGTGACACTTGGTGCAGTAAATCCTTGTACAAATGTTAATCCACTGGCATCTATGTATTTAAAATTGTTTCCATAACCACAAGATGGCAGCTGTGTGAAATTTTAAAATCTCATTTTTACTTCTTGTGTCCTAATCATGCGATTGAAGTTTGAATACTACTCGTACACAATATTCTTCATGTAACAGTACATAACTCTAAGACCTACATATATAAAAATCCAACATGGCGACCATCCGCAATATTTAGTCGGTTCTCGATATCTACGAATCTATTACAGCAATCCAATTGAAATTTTGTATGTTGATAGAGGCAATTAACATAAGTAGGATATATGAATATAAGCTGTAGGCTATAGTTCTTCACAGAACTACTAGTTATCTTATGAAAAAGCAGGCTTTTGTCTGTGTCCGTAGACGTATGTGTGATGTGTGTATTTGTGTGCCCCCTGATAAAATCTAAACGGCTTGAGCAGTAGCAATAAAACTCGGTAAGGACATATTACTATCTTGTCCGACCTCGACCGTGCCTTTCAAATTTTAATAAGTTTTACCAAATCAATATGGCGACATCCGAAACTGTTACTGATATCACCCTGAATTTTTTTACGGTGATTGAAAATATTCAGATAAGTAACCTATGTAACGTTTAAAGATCTGCTCAATACAAAACCAACATGGCGGCGAAGCGAAGCTACAGTATTAATATACTTATCTCACGATGTAATCATCCGAGCGATGTGAAACTAGGTACGGTAAATGTTCATACAAGATGAAACTACTTACTTATATTTCATTTCAATTGCTTTCATTAACTATAGATGGCGGCTGTCTGAAATTTTAAAATTAAGTTATTGATGTGTAACATCTTTCCGCTCGGTTGCTGGATAGTTTTGTGGGAGTGATTTTGAAAATTGGGGACGGAAGTGGATCGGAACGATCGAGCTGGCAGAGGTGGATCAAACGGAAGTATGCACTGCCCGCTCGATCGATAGAACGGAAGTGTACTAGCTGGCAGTGGTGGAAAACGGAAGTATGCATTGCCCGCTCGATCGATCGAACGGAAGTGTACTAGCTGGCAGTGGTGGAAAACGGAAGTATGCACTGCCCGCTCGATCGATCGAACGTAAATGTGCCCTAGCTGGCAGTGGTGGATCGAACGGAAGTATAAGACGCACTGCCAACTCGATCGATCGATCCAGCTGGCACTGGTAAGAGAAACAATCAGCGCGCGGTGTCGGAAATCGATACCATGACGCACTCTCGGCCATGTGGAATGTATATGACATACTGAACGGAAAACGCTCATGCGAACTCTGGTGTCAAGTGATTGAAACAAATGACAAGGTACATGTTCGAAGTCTTCGTATCAGTATTTAAATGGTAAAATGCCTTAATATCAAACATTGTAAGTAGTCGGCATTGCCAGTATTATGTTTCTGCACAATGGCTATTTAATATTAACCCACATAACGGTAGTGCAGTCATCAATATAATATAATCGTTGTGGTTATACGAGAATTGACCAAGCCTTCATTAACTATTACTCAATACATTCTCTTTACTCACAAGAGGGCCTAGTCATATGGTATTTTAAACTCAGTTTCACGCAGGAACATTATTGAAACAAGCAAAATATAAATGAAACTTAATTCCGTAATGCTGTATTATTGGAACGAGGAAATAAGTCACCATCTTATGCACAATATTTTGTTAGTCGAAATAGCCGAGGGGTTAGTGCGTATGGCTGTGAATCTAGAGACCTTGGGTTCGAATCCTGGGCGGGGTGGATATTTTTGCTACCGGATTATCATTTTAAACGATATTTATCATATCAATATGACTCATTTTAACAGAAACCATATGAAATTACGTGTTGGTCTGTGAATGAAGAGGACCTGTTTATAAGGAATTTAAGGTTATGAGCGGTGTCGCGTCTATTAATCTAGTTGATCCATATCGTATTCTTTATTTAGGCTAGTGCTGGAGGAAGCTACAAATCATCTAATAAAATGAGTTCTGTATTATAAACTACAATATCTGTAAAACACTCCCTTTTACAATAGATTAATATTTGTGCCAATAATAGTATAAAATACCGGTGTATCAACAATTTCACGTGAGGTTTCTTCTATGTCAGATGTTACACATCATAGAAGATTCGTATGATGGACTATTACAATAATGATAACCTGTGTTATTGTGTTGTATTTAGCAGTGTGTGTATATTTGTAATCGAGACGTGGATAGGGAAGGAGGCAGCTGTGGCCTTAACTTAGGAACCTCGCCGGCATTTACCTGGATCAGAAGCGATACCCTCCTCTTCTCAATTTATCCTCACGAAACTGAGTGTCCAGAATTACTTTTCTTAGTACGCCTCTTTGTGTAGTGGCTGGCTGTCAGCGTGGAGGCCTGGGTTCGATTCCCAGCTCTGCCAAGAAATTCAATTGTGGTCTGAGGGATGGAACGGGATTCAATCACCCTCGTGAGATGAAATAGGTTCGATTCGCACCTCAGCCAAACAGAAAATAGATTCCCACTTCTAGTCCAGGCAAATGCCGGGATGGTTCCTATCGTAAGGCCTCGGCCGCTTCCTACCCAAATCCAGCCTCGATTACAAGTACACACACTAGTACAGACATCACAGAGTCACAATGGCTGGGAGCGATAGCTCGTGCCTCGCTGGCATCAGGAGAGCGTGGGTTCGAATCTCACCTCGTTCGTCCTAAAAACCGTGATCGTGGTTTCATATTTTCACCCCCACGATGTTGGCATGTTAAAGAACCCATTTGAATTCAGTAGGCCGTGTTCATAATGGCAAAATTTATCTCGGAATTTTTCGCCAACACAAATGTTCCTCCTTTCTCCACTAGAAAGCTCTATAGTGTCAAGGAACTTATATACTCTATATAACCTCCTTGACTTTCATTGCGTTCCAAGGAACGACAAAATTCGACAAGCAAACTGCTCTTTGGGCGTCAAATAACAAACTTGCATACAGCAAGTGATGCCATACGATATTATTATTTTTACAACCAGGCAAATGCCCGGACGGTTCGTTTCAAGAGATACACGGCCGACTTGCATCCCAAATCCCATCCCAGACCCGCCCTGACCAGCCATTGGCTGAATTAATAGAAGTGTCTATGAATAATGTGAGCTGCCAGTCTCAGCTAAACCTTTGTATTTATCCCAAGCCTCAGTTTAAGTTATGTATGATGCTTGTGTCGTTATATGTGTTATAGGAAAACATTTGTACCGGCATTTAGCTTGAAATCACCCCTAAAATAAAATCCCTTCAGACAAGCAACCGAATGTTGTAAACATCCTTTAATGTCATAGACTAGACCTTCTATGATCACTGTTCCTTTAGGGGATATAGACTTGATAATCTCAACCTCTAGGGATGTAGTTATGTATAAGTACTATTGCATGATGATTATTGTATAGATGTAGTAACTTATTCAAACATCAATCACATGATTAGGACACAAATCAGATTTTAAAATTTCGCACAGCTCCCATCTTGTGGTTTTGAAAACAATTGAAATACATTAGATGGCAGTGGATTAAAATTTGTATAAGCATTTTCCATACCAAGTTTTACTGCGCTCCGATGGTTAAATCACGAGAGACGTCCATTTAAATTTATGGTCGTCGCCATGTTGAATTTATTCTCAACATGTTATTGAAAGTTCTATAGGTGAACGTATGTTTATAGCCTCTATCAACATACAAACTGTCAGTTTTATTGCTATCATAGATTAACAGATATTGAGAACCGTCTAAATGTTTCGGTCGGTCGCCATTTTGGATTTTTTATATAGGCCATAGAGTCACGTACTATTAGATGAAGATTTTTGCGTTGATTCATTTAATACACGAGAAATAAAATCTTAATTTTTAAATTGCTCACAGCCACCATCTTGAGGTTATGTGAACAATTGAACTAAATTAGATGGTAGTGCATTGCAATGTGTACAATCATTTACTGTACCAAATTTAACTGCGCTCAGGTGTTTAAATCACGAGGAAAATCTATTAAAATATTTCATATTCGCTTGGCCGCCATGTTCGTATTGTATTTTACAGGTTATTTAAAGTCTCACAGCTACGTTTCTAGTAGTAGGCCTACCTTTTATCACCGTACAAAATGTCAGGGTGATATCAGTAGTAGTTTCGGATATATGGAATGCCGGTGAAATAATTCGGACAGCCGCCATGTTGGATTGGTGAGACGTAATAAAATTTGGAGGGCACAGTCAGGGTCAACAAAAATAGTACTATGACTTTACCGAGTTTCATTGAACTCGCTCCAGCCCTTTAGAAGATATTAGGGGGAGACACACACACACACGCCCATACGCACACACATACACAAACACGGACAAAAGGTGATCTCATAAGCCTTTCTGTTTTCATAAAGTGAAAATAGGAAAAAATATAATAAAGCATGAGAATACATTCTTTATTTATTCCTAAAAATTACACTACTTTGATTAACCATCGAATGTGTATTTAGGCATTTTGGTTTCTCCACTTTTCCAAACGTAACCGGCAGTCTAAACGTTATGAGGTACCGACATGATGACGTGCGGTAGACTGATGATTTATCACCGGAAACTCAACCATATCCAGTCGATTAGTTTAGAAATTTGCCTTTTCTACCACTATGAGCGCTATGGTGAGTCAATGCAGAGTTTCACTTAAACCCTTATAACTGCTTCATAGATAGTTCATTTATTTCTGTGGTGACTGGGAGATGACCTATTAGTTGAACTCTATGTGAACGAGTATACAGTAGCTGGCACCCCGCAGGTGGCAACACTGGCACACACCACACAACTATAAATGACGCTCGGTTTGGCTCAAGCGTAGTGGCACTCAAGCGAATAAAAAATAAATAATGGATCGGCTGTGTGGACCTGCATTATTTATCATCCCTCACTTCCGCGAGAGACTCTGCAAACTCCAGTCGACAATCAATCTCACGCAAATACAGAGACAGTGGCGACTGGACCAGGACTCCAAGTGGTAGTTGAATGTGTGAAAATTGCTTGTTCGAATCCTGTCATACCTTATAGATCATAGTTTAATTTAATTGTAATCCTTCTATCATAAACTATTCTTGCCATCTCTCTCCATTCGCGCCAAACAGCCTTAATTCCTTCTTGAACTTCTCCTCCTCTATCGGCTGGTCATAAAGTAAAGTAATCACAGAACGCAGGTATCTGGCAAATTCAACTCAGAACATAGAACACGGGGCTGCTGACGAGGTTTTTCCAAGCCCATCAACAACAAAACTGACTGGCATTTATTTGGATGTTGTCTGTACCACTAAATGTTCCGTAATGCAGGATATATTGAGTTATAACATAATAGTAGTGACTTACTAAGGCAACCATCATGAGATGAGGTATTAATCTGCAGGGGGATGGACTCAGCTTCCTCTCATCACAGGGTGAATATATCACACCAAACTCACAGGGGCTCACATCTAGTGGGACTTGGGTTGGCGACCAGGGGACTCCAGATGAATCCGGCATTGCTTTCACTTACTTGGGCTAGGCTCCTCACGGTCTTCTTTCCTGTCGACCGCGCTTGGTCAACTCTTGTACTCTTCCGACCCTGACGGTATTAGGGTATCCCAGGCCTAGGGCGTCTTTCACTTTCCCGCCTTACTTGGCCCTTGTCTCATCTTTCATTCTTCGAGGGGTCAGCCTTCTTTTTCTTTTCATGTTATCTCCTGCTTTCTGCACAAAGCCCTAAAGGAGGCAGGGTGTATGTAGCCCCTCCACTTCTAATGCACCCTGGATAGTGCTACACCCTCAAGGGCTCACGGCTGATGAGTTTGGGAGTTGGCAACCCCGAGGGATTCCTCAGCTGGGTCCGTTTTGCCCCATTTTTCCTCTGGCCTTGGGGTGGACCCTCTCCTCTTTCCCTTTCCTATCTGCCTTCCATGGCTCTCCTTCCTTCCAAGTCCCTCATTTCTCATTCTTCGAGGGTTGAGGGCATTTCTTTTCTTCCTATCCTTTATTTGCCTTATCCTTTATTTGTTTACCATTTCTTCTTCTAGTATGTAAGTCTGTAGTTAGTGTCAGTTATAGTTTTCTTTCTCATCTCATCTTTCACTGTCACCCAAACCATTAGAGGCCGATAACCTAGATGTTAGGCTCCTTAAAACAACAATTATCATCATCATCATCATCATATCACACCAAATATTTAAAACATACAGGTAAATGAATAATTTGTTTTGAAGATCATTCTCAAATTAGTAGGGCAACTCGCTTGGGGTGTTATTGTGGGAGAAGCACTCAGTTGGGATGATTACTCCAAACTCTGAGTGAGGGGTTGTGTGTTAGGGAACGGGTTGAACGAAATCTATGATGGCCGCTCACGGAGAGCCCGCGGAGGTATGTGCTGGGTCAACAATACGGGACTGGCGAGAACATGACTGTGAGCGACAGCTGTTAAGGCTCGGTCACTCAGAAAGCGGTCTGTCGCGGCGGGAAGCGATATCTGACCGAGGCGGTCAGGCGGTCCAGTTGTATTTCCCAAAGTTGCATCAACCCTGACACACAGAACGCGGTCTGTCGCGGCGGGAAGCGATATCTGACCGAGGCGGTCAGGCGGTCCAGTTGTATTTCCCAAAGTTGCATCAACCCTGACACACAGAACGCGGTCTACCGTTACCCGCTAGTCTTTGTCGCGACGAATAGTGATCCGGTTATACAAATTTAGAGATTGACCGCCGTGCCGCCTTCGATTGTTATGAGTGACCAACCCGAAGTATTTATTGAAGCAGTGCGTAAATACACATATTTGTTCGAATGTTCACACGAACATTACAAAAATGATTTAAAGAAGGCTGAAGCATGGAATCGTGCAATTCCTCGAAACGTTCTCGTGACAGACGAAAATACCTGAAAAACCTATTTTCATCAGTTCGATACATTTTCCTAATTGTTCTCTCTTCTTATTGATGTCATGCACCCAACATTATCTTTTCTTCTTTGTGTTTTGCAAAGCAAATAGGAGAAGGAGTTGTTCTTCCGAGCTCTTACTCAATAATAATATCAAACAATACTTAATATGAAAACACACTACAATCATATTCTCTAGAAGGAAGCGACCGGACTGGACCGCTCCCACAAAGGTATCGCGTCCTATGGGACGTCCCCATATCACAGACCGCCGCGACGACAGCTGGATCGCTTCCCGTCGCGACAGACCGCTTTCTGTGTAGCCGAGTCTTTAAGCCTTGTATCGCGTGGCCGGGCGCTGATTCAGGGGAAAGAGTTTCTCGCTGCACTTGGGAAAAGATCGCCGAGTGGGGTTCAGGAGATTTGTTCATATTGCGGGGAGAGTTAAGGCTCGTAACAATGAAGAGGAGATTCCTTATGTGAAATGTGACAGAGTTTTGGCGAGGGTGTTGGAAGATGTGAGGGAAGCGAGGGAAGATTCGCACGCACTTACCTCTCTGGAGGTCTCGATGTCCCGTGGGCTACATCGTGTACCAGCAGGCAGCGTCTCACCCGATGAACTGGTCCTCCTCTGTAGGTATTATTCCGTCTTGTGTTTTCGTCAAGGAATCGCTCAGTAATTGTTATAGCTTAGGCAATGTAGTCACAATCGTTTCGAGTGAGCGGCTTCGGTGGCGTAGTTGGTAGCATGCTGAGCTTCTATGCCCAAGATAGCGGGTTCAAACCCGGCCGAAGTCGTCGAACTTTTTAGCAGCGTTTGAAATCCCTCAGTATGCCTTCCCTTGGAGGGGAAGTAAAGCCGGGGGTCCCATGTCATAGATTTATGGCATGTTAAAGAACTTTCCACTAATTACACCTGCGTGAGTTAAACATTTGGCAAACGCTCTTATGTTCCTACGTTCGTCGCCAGGAGCCAACTGCTGTGGCATCTAATAACGAAGTTCTGAACTAGTTGGTCGTTGACTGTGGCGTTTGGTAGCAAACGTTGGAACTACTTACAAAATCGAATGCCTGCAGTCCTTACTTGAATTAAAATAGTGACAGTCAGTCTGAAAGACTAGACTTTGTATCATTTTAAATGCTACAAATGTTGAAAAATGCTAGAAAGGCTGAAAGCTTCTCGCTTCGCTCGAAGCCAAAGACTCTTTACATGTTAGAAAATTATCTGCATAATACTTATCTTGCTTACCTTGTTTCAAATTACTCGCGAGCGGCAAGTGCAAACCAAGGGCCAAGCAAGGTCCAGTGCGCGAGATGCCGCACGCTCACCAGAGCGCGCGGGGACGTGCCCCTTCCATCCAGTCTAAAAGCACTTATAGTGGGCGATGTATTGAAGATAGAGATATACTCTCCCGGACTTTTTGTAGAACTTTTCATGCTGACCAATTCTTACGCTCATAGTATATTGATATTTTAATCGGTTTGCCCAGCGTAAGTTTAAGAAGTGCACGGATGCCAAGTTTGTTTTCTACTTTTTCACTAAAATCGTTACTGCTTGGCTTCCTTTGATCATACATAAATTATTTTCTACAGAATCTTTCCTCGAGATATCCTTTACAGAATGGGGAAAACCGCATCAAAATCCATCCAGTGGTTCTCGAGATTACCCGTGACATCCAAGAATCGGGGATTTTTGTCTTATACTAACGAAGTAGAGATTGTCGGGGTACACATGCACCAAGCGGTACTATGACGTCACACACCTCAGTTGCATCTGGGTACATTTCGTCCCATCACCGTAACGTAACGCCAGACCCCAACGTAACGACGAAGTCGACAAGATCATTTAAAATTATAAAACAGATACACACACTAATACAGCCACCACAATTAACACTGGTTATCAGACAGATTCTACACACACCCAAAGTACACGGGGCTACATGGCCGCGTTGTCGCCGCCCCTAAACTAAGGACCAGCCAATCGTTTCGAGTGTTTGTATTTTTGTGGCAATAATTGCATTGCTTGTTGAATCCTCGTGTAGACTTGCTTTGTGTTTCATGTTTGGGCCCTTCTGGTCATCTATGGTTTTAGGGTGAATCCTAGGGGTTGCGTTACGATTTGGTTCATAACAATATTTTATGAACCCCTAGATATGTTTACTAACCTTTCAGTGTCGTGATAACTTGGTGTATATTGCGCAATAAATTGTCATTGGCGACATACGATTTAAATGTCTCCACTAATGAGTTTAAATTGTCATTGGATAATTTGAGTGTCTCCACTAATGATTTTGGAATGGTCCTTCTTGCGCATATAAATTTCGATACTTCCATTGGTGTTGCACTTTTCTTTATGGGCCCGTAGATGCATTTCTTCTCTGAATCAACTCTACTTGGGTGTTCATCTTCATCTTCAATCCTTACAGTCGTGTCGGAAAATACACAATGTTCCTGTTTTACGTCAACTGCAATGATATCCACGCAACGCACACCTCATTCTCCTCCAAACAGATTCCATTAAGCTGACTTAGCGATGACGTACTGTACCCAAATCCAGTTGCCTTGATTGAAGGGTACAAGCCGTGAGCCTAGATTTGAGGGAACAGGCCACGATTCTAAGTTCGGATATGGATGTTTGAATAGCGCGCTCCAAACCTTCTTAAAAGCTTTTCGAAGGAATTGACAGCCAAGAAGTGGGTAAGTGACGTAGGAGGAAAACGTCATAGTCGAGGCTATATGTCACTAAATATTTCCCATTGAGATGGAAACATGAAACCTATGTCAGATTACTGGCAAGAACAAGAGAAGAAGAATGAACTTTGTTTCAAAGAAATTGATCGAACAGAAGCCGAGTTATGAGCTGTTTTAATTCCAGCGTTTTCGCCGCAGTGACTTCGAGCCAGCAAGCGGATGGGTATATAAAGCGAGCCTCGCAGGTATGTTCACTTCGTCACAAGCACTCCGTTGACTTGGTCGTGCTACGCTACGTAAGCGCTCTAGCCACTTGACTATCACCGAACTTCGAACATCGTTATTATCACCGAGCACATGGTTGCATTTAAACTTCAACTTACAGCACAAGCTGTGGACTTAGAATTTTCGACAGTACATGGTTACTGAAGGTGTTAAACTATTTCGAGTGAGTTTAGAACTTTTCTTCGATTTCACAGAAGTGAAATAAGTCTGTGGCACTTGGTAATTTTTACCGCTACAACTTGGACATATGGCAGACTATGTCTACAACTTCTTCTTCAGTCCACATTCACTTAGAGCTGGATTATTTATATCCAATAGTTGGACCAGCCAAGATAAGTCAGTAACTTCAAAACCAGTCTTGCATATTACAATTCGAAAGCCGAATGGGAATACAGGTTTAGCCTTGTGCGATCTGAAAAGTGAGAAGCTTTGCCCATCCAACTAGGCAGAATTTGTAATTGTGCTGAAAAGATTGTAAAGTATTGGAATACTGATTGTATCACAGTGGGTCTTGGTAATTATTTCATCATGGATCGCTTAGATCAGACCCCTGTCAACTACACTTCAGCTCTTGAAGTTGCCAACATTTTTCTGCAAGACATTATAATCGCCACAATGTCTGCGTAAACAGCTTGTAGGTATAACATGGAAGCTGATACGAGAATATAAGTACGCGTCCTAATGGGACAGACAACAGGAAGACTGAGTAGTCTGGTTCAGTCCAGATTTCTACCATCTAGACCTACAAGAATGTAAGCTGCAATTTACATTATTTCTATGCGTAGTTAGTTGGATTTTCTCGTATTTTCTACAGTCTTGCCAACACATTTTTTTCTCTATAGTCATCGGTATGTTTATTTACATTTGCAAATATTTTCTTTCGAAACCTGAGCTAGGACCTGAGTTGATTTTTACTCAGATTTATACGATTCGATATTTATGGACGAGCAGAACGAGCATTTATTTTAGTTCGATATTTTTGTTCTTAATGCTGTCATTAGCCGTCATAATTTGAGATTTAAGAATTAATCTAAGTTGAGGAATCCATCATTTTGAAGTCGAGGGTGATATTCCCCGAACAGTTTGATAAATTTAAACCTAGTTTTGAACATAATAATAATAATAATAAGCTTTGCCCAGCCAACTCAACAGAATTTGAAATTGTGCTGAAAAGATTGTAAGAGTATTGGAATACTAATAATAATAATAAGAAAGGAGATAAATCTGATGTAAATAACTACAGAGGAATTTCCCTCTTACCCATCGCTTATAAAATCCTCTCCTCCTGTCTTTTACAACGCACGCAAGAACAACTCGAGCCACTCATCGGTGAATATCAGGCTGGCTTCAGACCAAACAGATCAGCCGTCGAACAAATCTTCAATCTGAAATCCACCTTGAAACTTCGAGCCACACGAAATCTCCCAACCATCTGTACATTTGTCGACTTTCAGAAGGCTTATGACTCCATTGATCGAAAATCTCTTTTTAATGTACTCGAAGAAAACCATCTCGATCCGAAGACGAGACGACTCATCCAACAAACCTTAACCGACACAATTTCCAAGGTGAAATTCATTGGAGAGATCTCCCAACCTTTTCCCATTAAAACTGGTGTTCATCAGGGTGATGTCCATTGCTGTTCAACATCGTTCTCGAGATAAGGTCTTCAAAGAATGGGAAAAAGAATTAAAAAGTCGCAACATATGGAAACCTGTCGTGTTAGGAAGACAGAAGGATAATATCAATGTTACATGCTTAGCTTTTGCTGATGATTTGGCAATCCTCTCCGGAGATGAACGAACGGCAATTCACCAGATTGAAGTCCTCAAAGAATGTGCTGGGAAAGTAGGGTTGCAAATCTCCTTTACAAAACTGAATTCAGTGCTACAAAACACATTGGAACCCAAACTTTGGTAACAAAATACGGTTCAATCAACAAGGTTAATCATTTCAAATACTTAGGTGAAATTATTGAACCTACAGGCACAGAAAGAATAGCACAAAGAACTCGTGAACTCAAAATGCTGAAAGCATATGGGAAAACCGCAAACATCTACAACAAAAAATGCATGAGCATTAACACTAAAATTCGACATTACGCGACGGTCATCAAACCCGAAACACTCTACGCCAGTGAGACCTTAAACCTCAATTATAAAGGGGATCTTGAAAACATCAAGAAAGCTGAAAGGAAAATTATCCGAAAAATTCTTGTCCCAAGACTTACAGATGAAGGATATCGTTTACAATCCCACAAGATCACAGAAAAATATTCAAATATTGAAACCGATTTCCGTAAACGACGCTTGAAATTTTATGGACACATTATGAGGCTAGATGACAACCGATTAACAAAGAAAATATTGATGTACTCACAAAAATTAAAGACGACAACGGTTTGGATTAAACAAGTCCAAACTGATCTCAATAACGCCAACATCACACCCACAGATATCGAAGACCGCAAAACTTTCAGACATAAGATCTACACTTAGGAAGCTGCATCGGAAGATAAGCCCAGCAGACCTAGGGGAAAATGGACTGACGAACGTCGAGCTAAACATAGCGACATGATGAAAGAATTCTGGAAGAACAAGAGAAATAACAGCAACAGATCATAACTTGCTTTATGTGATCCTGTATGGGTTAAAACATACTAAATAAATAAATAAATAATAATGGGATTTAATAATCAAGAGTTTAGTGCTTTTCAGTCGGTCAACACGAATGTACCCAAAGAAGATGGGATGACCAGTTTCGATCGTCAAGCGATCATCATCAGATCCATTACACTTAGGCTACAAAATCTATGTTTGAAATACAGGTGAAAATATTTACAATATGTACAATTATTTAGTTGCAGTATTGGTACTGCAACTGTCAGTGTATGCTAAATGCAGTAAATATGTTAGGTGAAATGCTAAATGGTGATAGCTATCCGTAGATTGTACTTTAACTATGGTTAAACTATAAAATTTTAGGCTAACTACTTATCTGATTGTCTTCCGTATAACAGCTACTCGCAGTTTTCGTGCTCACTGGAACTCACTATGCGGTAGACTGCGGTGGTTATCTTAACGACTGGTTTTTCCCTGCTTTCTCCCCCCTGCTCCTACGTGCTGTGGGGAGTGATAGCGATGTGTTTATGTGAGGTGTTGCCAACCTAGATAAGATGTATGTTATTGAATGAGGTGGGTCTACAATTATTAAAGACCGTGGATTAGCCCTCGCCACGCGTGGAGCATAACCCATTCGAACTAAGCGTTGACGGTCTTATGAGGACGTCCCGGCACCTTTAATACTGCCCCGAATATGGGCCTTGGTTTATTGCAGAAGAAAAGTACATCGTACACCTGATCCAGATAACATTTACCTATTAATAACCCCCTAATTTCCCCCCTTTTTTATCTAGCTTGGCTGTGTCGCTAAATTGTGTTTTGTTTCCGACAGGGTGTGTTTTTAGTAGCGTGAAGAGGGGTGAGCTCTCCATGAACGTGTGTTCGTTTAGATTGTTGGGATTGTTTCGTTTGGCTAGGTGTATCTCGATTGCTTCCTTTATGTCAAGAGCTCTGCCTTTCGATTCGTGATGGATTATTTTAAGGTCCGACTCTATGTTGGTAAAGCTATGCCCTGCGTCACACATATAAACACATCGCTATCACTCCCCACAGCACGTAGGAGCAGGGGGGAGAAAGCAGGGAAAAACCAGTCGTTAAGATAACCACCGCAGTCTACCGCATAGTGAGTTCCAGTGAGCACGAAAACTGCGAGTAGCTGTTATACGGAAGACAATCAGATAAGTAGTTAGCCTAAAATTTTATAGTTTAACCATAGTTTACAACCATATAATCTCTCTAAAGTACAATCTACGGATAGCTATCACCATTTAGCATTTCACCTAACATATTTACTGCATTTAGCATACACTGACAGTTGCAGTACCAATACTGCAACTAAATAATTGTACATATTGTAAATATTTTCACCTGTATTTCAAACATAGATTTTGTAGCCTAAGTGTAATGGATCTGATGATGATCGCTTGACGATCGAAACTGGTCATCCTAGTGTTTTATTAATCTCATGTAATTTATTTCAGGATTAGGGCATAACCCATCTCCTTTGGGTACATTCGTGTTGACCGACTGAAAAGCACTAAACTCTTGTTTACTAAGGCAACACTGAAAATATGGCTTCAAACACCACAAGGATTTAATAATAACAATTATTTTTCTATTCTTCTGGAATAATAATAATAAACATTTGTGGTTTATAATAATCATTTTCTGATTGTATGATTAATACAGTTGACATTTGAAGTCAGACTCTAAATCGGATATTTGTTAATTCCGAAGGTCAGTGGTTAACACATGCCCACTTATAATGAACAGTTAAATTCAGGGGAATTGTTTCACGTTTGCATTTCATATTTAAAGCTTTGATAAAGACACGGAAAGAAGTGAAATGGGAAGCTAAGCATGTATAAAGCAGGGTTTTTGCTAGAGTTTATATAAAATAAAATCATCATGACGCAGCGTCTTTAACAACGTTTGCTAACATTAACACTGTGTGGAATTTCTGATGGTGAAATTATATTGGATATTGTCGTAAACTCATTGGTGAGGTTTACTGATTTTTGAATCTTCCATTTGTCATAACAAGCAAAGGCTTGATTATTTTATATAATTTGGGAAGATGTCATTGTGTGTGTGCAGATAATTATATGCCATTCTGAGTGCTCAATTTAAGTCGCAGGAATGAGGTTGTTTAAAATGGAGCACCAATCAAATTGTAGGTTGGATGTTTTTGATGTAGTAGGAGAATCGTTTTTCGCCACACTTTCGTCGTAATATAACCACAGGTTATTTTGTGAACCATCATTATTAAATTACTGTTGATCCACGTGTTTGAAAATATTTCTAGTAATTGCTTACACAGAAAATTATTATTTTACTAGTTCCTTTCATTCAGGAAAGCTTTACCGTTGTCTAAATGCTGATTTATAATTCTGTAATTTTTATCACGTGTCAATCATATGGGCCAATGCTGTTGTTTGAAATTGTTACTTATTAACAACCACTAGAAGCTGAAAGGATTTTCAGATCATATAAAAATAAATATACATTTTCTTTAATAAGTTGATGCTGAACATATTTGACATGTTTTCAAAATCACTTTGATGATAATAATAATAATTTGTTTCATTATAAAACATGTTAAATGATGTTTCAAATTTCCTAGTTAATGTTTTCAAGGAATAATTAATTAATTCGTTGACTGAATCCATATGGAATGGAAGTTATATTTGGGATAATTATATTTTTGATTAAGTCAAAATTATTTTGACAGACTTTGGATTGAGATCTATG
The DNA here is from genome assembly GCA_946902985.2 of Meconema thalassinum. Lineage (NCBI taxonomy): Eukaryota > Metazoa > Arthropoda > Insecta > Orthoptera > Tettigoniidae > Meconema > Meconema thalassinum. The sequence continues at coordinate 391,844,086 of OX336393.1, read as the reverse complement.
ATTCAATAGATATTTTCTGTTTTTTGAATCCACCAAAATGCTCAAAATCCATGTAAATCATAGTGTATTTCACTTATTATGAACAACTTTGTATTTGACAAATCCTAATATTACTATTGCCTAAGAAGTGTTAGTCGAAATGCTACGATAATAGTTTTGAGAAATGAACAGTGAAAGTGATTTTCCCAACCAGTGAAAAACAAGAAGTTCCGTGAAGAACTATACAGCCTACTTTTCATGCCAATGATTATTCTACAGAATATGAACCTATCTATAATAATGACGAAATTAAGTTGCTAATATCGAAATTTCCAATTAGTTCGAAATACTGTATACCTGGCATAATGTATCCTAATAGAGCACTACAGTTGGCAGCCCTGATGACTGAATATATTCTTAGTTCCGTCTCTTAAGGTACAAAATACAAAATTTGGTTGAAGTCCAATGAATAGCATGGACGTTACATGCAGTTAAACATTGGATCTAACAGCGCGCGTAAAATCATGTTGGCAACAATGTCATGCATGTATTGGTCATAAATAATCTGAAATAATACGATCTATTGTTGTGCCAATTTTGAATGAAATCCATTAGTTAGTATAGAAGTTACATGCATTTTAAAATTGGACCTATCTGCAGGCTTAGAATCATATTGGCAGCACTGACGTATATTAGTTACTCCAAATTCGTCTAGAATGCCAGGTACTATACGTGTGCAAATTTTAGAGCTATTGGCTTGCATACTTTCTGATATATTGATATTAGGGTAACAAAAATAGGGACAGCACATATTAACAGTTGGCAGCCCTGGTTGCTCCTTAGAATACGCATAGTCATATCTGTTATGGTACACGTAACACATACGAAATTTGGTTGAAATCCAAATGATAGTATGGAAGTTGCATGTATTTAAAGTTGGATCTGTCAGCAGGCTTAGAATCATGTTGGTAGCACTGACGTATATAAGTTACTCCAAATTAATATAGAATGTCAGGTACTATACGTGTGCGTAGTTTAAAGCTGTCGGCTTGCATACTTTCTGATATATTGGTATTTGGATAAAATAAATTAGGAGCATTTATTAACAGTTGGCAGCCCTGGTATGTCTTAAGAATACGCTCAGTCATATCTGGTTATGTACACATACAACATACGAAATTTGGTTGAATTCCAATTGATAGTGTAGAAGTTATATGCATTTAAAAATTGGACCTATCAGCAGGCTTATAATCATTTTGGCAACACTGTCATGTTTGGCCGCCTGGAAATTAAACTGAAATATTATGATCTGTACGTGTGCCAATTTTGAAATAGCTCCCATTCATACTTTCCAAGATATCCAACATGGAGCTCAAATTTCAATTGCGATTTTTTAGCAGTTGGTAGCACTGACATCATTTTCAAATATGGCCGTGAGATATTCAGGTGTAGATCTTTACTCCTACCAAATTTTGTTTCGATTGCTGCAGCCGTTTAGGAGTTGATAGGGGGGGGGGGGGACACACACACAGCCAGACAGAAGGACAGACAGACAGACAGACAGACAGACACACATTTGCCCGATCTCATAAGTCTACTTTTTCCTCATTTTTGCAAAATATGAAAAGTAGGCTAAAAATTCTTATTGATCTTCAACGTGTGAATGCTAAATAATTTAGGGATCAGTATGAACGATTGACTTTGCGCTGATAAAACCCTACCCCTGTACATAATTATGTTGAACGCAGTCAACAGGACTGATATTCTGACCTCTCGTTTCAACTTTGTTAGTGTTCATGTGTTGGCGATATTGTATATTGTGTAAATAATTTATTCTTTTCCAGTCATCTATTATGCCATTTTGGGCATAATTTCTTCATGTCATTTTAAAGTTTTAATAAAATGAGATAATTTTATGGTATTCAATCACCGTTTTCTTGAATCTCCTTCTATACTTATTGTTGCGTCGAGCCAATAATCAGTTAAGCATTTTTTGTTGGGTCTTTGCATTCGACTTTAACCCATCTGGCGCCCCGGGATATTTTGATTCTCGTGCTGACTGATTTTTGGTGAAATGCATATGTGGTCGTCCGGACTTCGGTCCAAACGGGCAGAGTTCATTACTTGGCATTTCTCCACTGTGGTTACCCAGAACAGAGGTTGTAATTATGGCATGTCCAATGTGCAGTCAAAATCGTTAGGGCCCATAATATTTGCATGAAAGTTCTAGCGAAGCACTAGACGTATCAAATTCAGAATTCTCCGTACAAATGATTTCTTATAATTTGCGTAGAACTCAGAGGATACCTGTATTTTCCTTCCACTATTATTTCAGTTTGTAATCACTTAGGTATTTTGTTGTACTTGTTTTGCCTATCTGCATTGTTACGGTAATACGTAATTCTATTTTAACACCAACGCACGCTAGTTGACTCCTGGCGCTGAAGCTCGATCCATTAAGTGTTGAACTTGAAGGAGATGTAGTCCCCGATGGTGAAGGCGATAACTGTGATGATAGACATCATCCTCACAATCAAGGACACCAAGGCCTTCATCTTGATCTTCGTCTTTTCCTCCTTCAGTGTCTCACACCACGTCTTATTTTCACACGTGGAACCAATAGGAGAATGGAGAATATGGTAAATGGATTTAGGGCCATGATATTGTGCCCGCTTAGACCGGAGTCCGAACGACCACATATGCATTTTACCAATAATCAGTCAGCACGAGAGTCAAAATATCCCGGGGCGCCAGATGGGTTAAAGCTAATCGCAAAAACGACATCATATGAAAAAAATGCTTTACTGATTTTTGGCTCAATGTAACAATAAGGATAGAAGGAGATTCAACTGGGCATAACACATCATGTAAAATTATCTCATTTTATTTTGAATTTAAAATTGACTGCAAAAATGCTCAAAGCAGCATCATTCACGTGTGGCGACCCACATCCTATTTACACAATGTACAGAAATTTCCCCAACACATTGGACAATTATATTTGGAAACACAAGTCTGATTATTAGTCCTGTAGACTGTGTTCCAAAATTATATTCATTATTTGTGATTAAATCCAGTTCAAATTTAATTGTCTTTACTGGAAATACGGTAGTTCACTGTTTGAATTTTTAGCCTACTTTTCACATTTTGCAAAAATGAGGAAAAAGTAGACTTATGAGATCGGGCAAATGTGTGTCTGTCTGTCTGTCTGTCTGTCCTTCTGTCTGTCTGGCTGTGTGTGTGTCCCCCCCCCCCCTATCAACTCCTAAACGGCTGCAGCAATCGAAACCAAATTCAGTATGAGTAAAGATGTATACCGGAATATCTCAGGCCCATATTTGAAAAAGATGCCAGTGCTACCAACTGCTAAAAAAACGCACTAGAAATTTGAACTCCATGTTGGATATCTAGGAAGGTATACATGGGAGCTATTCTAAAATTGGCACACATGTAGATAATACTATTTCAGTTTAATTTCCAGGTGGCCAAACATGACAGTGTTGCCAAAATGATTATAAGCCTGCTGATAGGTCCAATTTTTAAATGCATATAACTTCTACACTATCAATTGGAATTCAACCAAATTTCGTATGTTGTATGTGTACATAACCAGATATGACTGAGCGTATTCTTAAGACATACCAGGGCTGCCAACTGTTAATAAATGCTCCTAATTTATTTTATCCAAATACCAATATATCAGAAAGTATGCAAGCCGACAGCTTTAAACTACGCACACGTATAGTACCTGACATTCTATATTAATTTGGAGTAACTTATATACGTCAGTGCTACCAACATGATTCTAAGCCTGCTGACAGATCCAACTTTAAATACATGCAACTTCCATACTATCATTTGGATTTCAACCAAATTTCGTATGTGTTACGTGTACCATAACAGATATGACTATGCGTATTCTAAGGAGCAACCAGGGCTGCCAACTTTTAATATGTGCTGTCCCTATTTTTGTTACCCTAATATCAATATATCAGAAAGTATGCAAGCCAATAGCTCTAAAATTTGCACACGTATAGTACCTGGCATTCTAGACGAATTTGGAGTAACTAATATACGTCAGTGCTGCCAATATGATTCTAAGCCTGCAGATAGGTCCAATTTTAAAATGCATGTAACTTCTATACTAACTAATGGATTTCATTCAAAATTGGCACAACAATAGATAATTTTATTTCAGATTATTTCTGACCAATACATGCATGACATTGTTGCCAACATGATTTTACGCGCGCTGTTAGATCCAATGTTTAACTGCATGTAACGTCCATGCGATTCATTGGACTTCAACCAAATTTTGTATTTTGTACCTTAAGAGATGGAACTAAGAATATATTCAGTCATCAGGGCTGCCAACTGTAGTGCTCTATTAGGATACATTATGCCAGGTATACAGTATTTCGAACTAATTGGAAATTTCGATATTAGCAACTTAATTTCGTCATTATTCTAGATAGGTTCATATTCTGTAGAATAATCATTGGCATGAAAAGTAGGCTGTATAGTTCTTAACGGAACTTCTTGTTACATAATATTAACACTCGTAGAATAAATGTTCATAGAATTTCTAACTTTCGCTATTTTCCAGTTTCAAAAATATATTGTCAAAAAAAATATTATTATTTCTGAATCAACACAAATTATGTACACATATTAATAACATCTGAAAAGTATCTGACCTTTGAGCATAGCATCGAAGAACTGTGCGAAGCACAACAAAAATTAATTATTCTGCTGACATTAAACGTTTCGAGAAGTGATTCCATTATGAACTTCAAGTTCCTCACAAAATATATGATTTCTGAATCATCAACTTGATCAATAAATTGTTGGACCATTCAACTATTTGATTTTCCACTTGGAATCATTATTATGAAAAATATTTGTGGCCATTTTAGTAATTTTCACAACTTGCAATTCTTCGACAGAATGCGGAAATAAGAATTGTAGCTTCATAATAAATGCATTTAGTTCATGGCACTAGGATTGAAAACATCCTTCAAATTATTCGTGGTTATAGAATTATTTTTAATTGGCAGTGGCCCATTCTATTATTTTCATAAGAACACAATATTCCAACAACAACGGCAAAGGTCTTCCTCTGAAGAAGAATAAAATACTATCATGACAAATCCGGTTCTAGCAAAATCAAAGTCTTAATGGAATCCGTAAACAAGGTTGAAATAAGAACTGATGGTTTCTAAGAAATAACCTTCGGGTCATTCATACGACACTATGTGTAGTTCCAATACTCCTTCTATAAACCTGAGCCATCGAACCTGCTATTTGATTGATGCTCAAATAAAAACCTCCTCATTTCTGCAACTTAAACATGCGCACCTGGGAATGGCATTTCAACTACTCCACACACATAAATTTTCTTCCCAAAATTTATACAATAAATCAAACCTCTGCTTGTTATCAACACTGGAAGATTTATAAACTGACAAGTTTATTTTATTTTACCATTCAGTTCAACCCGTGAATTTACCATACTTATGATAATCTTTATTTCACTTTCGAATGTGTATTTACGTCATGATTTTATATAAATACAAAAATATCCTAATTGATACAAATATCATTTGCTTCCCGTTTCATGCCTCTCCGTGTTATCTGAAAAATATACTTTGCTCATTGCAAATATTAACTGTTCAACCAGAACTGAAATGTTGGTTGAATGCGGGCTTGCGCTAACCACTCTCCTTCGGAAAATCACCTTGTGGAGAATGAGTGAAAAGGAGCACAGGGAAACACACAGATTACTAACATAACGCCATCTTATTTAACTCCAAAGAACTTATCTACAGATAGGAACACTCTTCACTATATACACAAAGTTCAACAAACACAAAGATATGTCAGTCCTTCACATCCTCCCCACCCTGGTCGACCTCTAGAGGTAAGACCAGCTGAATTGGACGAGTTATCCGGTTCCTGTCTTCGTTCCCACCATCCTCCCCACCAAGCCGCCCGTGGTGCGATGAATCTCCAGCCGATGCCATTTTGTGGAAAGGTAGCTCGATGCGTCGTGGTCGTGGAAGATCACAGAAAGCTCTCTAAGTTCTCTATGAGCTGCGTGAAAAGTGATGGCATTGTCGGAATATATGGTATGAGGTAGTCCTCGGCGGCTGACGAATCTTTGGAAGGCCATCAGAAACGTATTTACTGTCATATCCGACGCTAGCTCCAAGTGGACAGCTCTGGTAGTAGCACATGTAAGCAAAAGGATGTAACTTTTGCGAACGGTGTTATCGTGGCGGACGCATAGTGGGCCCGCAAAATCGAGTCCCCTTACAGTGAACGGTGTGACGTGGTATTGGCCGTTTTCGTCCTTGATTACTCGAAAACAAAAGAACCGTGTTAGATCTCTGTCGCTGGAGTCAAGTGAGAGCTGGAGAAAGGCTTGATTTATATCTCCAAGAATAGCATTTGGTACAATCTAAACCGAAGCAGTATACTCATTACGTCGGGGAAAATATTAGGTCCGATTTCTAGGACGTCATTCAGCGATAGAGATCCATTTTCATGAGACGAAGCGTCGAATACAACGCGCCACTTAGTTACGTTCTGTTTCGTCTTCTTGACTGCATGAAGTGGTAGATAGTACACAGAAGTTGCTCGCTTGTCTGGGTTCAACATCTCTACTTGGCCTTGGATGATGTAGTCGAGCATTCTTTCGTTGTACATGGCGTTATAGTCTCTATTTCGTTGCAATTTCTTCGTCAAGGCTTGGAATCGTCTCTCAGCGTTAGTGCGATTATCCGATGCAAATTCCTGGTTTTTCTTTGGCAAAGAAACAACTCTCCGTCCATCTTGAATGCAGTGAGATTCATGAAAGTTTTTGAGGATATCGAGATCCTTGGAGCTCATCGTGTGGGATCTTGATTCTTCTTCCTTGATTCCAATTGCTTCAAGGTTCCAGAAGTTACGGACTTGGTGCTCGAGAAGTGATGGGTCATCCTGCAGTGTTATTTTGTTAACGGTTAGCTGGTTGACGGTGACTCCGGATCTATTGCCACTGAGTACCCATCCGAAAAGTGAAGGAATGAGTACCAAAGACGGAGATATGCGAACAGGTTGTGTGTCCTTGATCAACTTCCAGTAGTGATCTCCTCCAACTAGAAGTTCAATTGGGAGATCGTGTAAGTCATCCTTAGGGTCAGCTAGTATTAACTTGCGTACTGACTTCAGGGAAGAGACGTCTTGTGGCACTGTAGGGTGCATTGAGTAAGTGTTTGCACTTTCGAGTGCGGTGATGCCTATTGACGCATTGTCTGGGTGCCCCGTAACTGGAAACTAACCAGACGATGCTTTTGAGGGATAGTTGTGTCAGATTCGAACGCTGCTATCGATATGTCTCGTTCCGTGACAGTAGGAAGCTTCAATATGTCTACAAGAGACTTGCTTATGAATGTAGACTGGCTGCCTCCATCGAAGATGCAACGAGTCGTTTTACTTAAGCCAGTTGGTCCAACAATTCGAATACGCGCAGTTTGTAAGTGAGTATAGTCAGGAGTCTGAGAGTGGATTTTGTTGACTGAAGTGGAGGTTACATCATTGCTTGAGCAAATGGAGTAGTGATGGGACTGCTTACATTTTGAACAAGATGCTCTCCCCCGTCTACTGCAATTCTTCGAATTATGCCCTCGATTCAGGCAGAGGAAACACCGATTATTCGTCTTTAGCTTCTCAATTCGGTCATGAACAGTTTTCACCTTCCTACAATCTTGCGCCCAGTGGCCTCGTTGGTCGCATAATGCACAGAATGGTTATGTTTGCTTCTTTGTTTGCAGCAATGGTTTTTTAAACTTAGCGTTTAATTGAAATGCGGCTGTCGTGGGGACGAGACTGGTTGAAAGCACTGGGTCACCTCTGATCTTCTGGGCGACTAGCGCTCCATCGACTTCTTCACCAAGAAATTCCATCAGTTTCAGAATGTCACCTTCCGATATATTATTCCGTTTGGTGTATATTATCCAGCGTCTACAGATATCGTCAGGGAAGGTTCGGAGTATCTTGGGAGCAAGTACCCGCCCATATGCGTTTACATCTTCGCCTAGGGCCTGTAATGCCTGGATACGGCGGTTGCATTCAATGTATGTCGTGTTTAGCGATTCCGGACAAACAGTGTTGATAGGTCGGATATCTTCTAGATAATCGATATGCGCCTGTATTATCCGATTCCGATCTCCGTATTTGGCCTTTAAAATTTTCTTAGTGTCCTCGTAGATAGAAGCAGTCACGGCAATTCCGTCAACCAGATGTTTCGGTTCACCTTCGAGATATCCGCGTAAAAAGACATGTTTATTTATTGTCGATAGTGACTTGTCTTTATCAATGGATGCTTCAAACTGTTCCCAAAATCTCATCCAGCTTTCGATGTTGCCGGAGAATGGTTCCAGTTTCACTGGCGGTAATTTAACAGAATGGGTGAACGTTGAAATGGGAGTGATGGGACTCTCGTTTATGGTCATGTTTGAGGTAGCAGAAGAAAGTTTAATTTCTGCCCCTCGTGTGGCTTTCTGTAAACCACGTTTTGCTTTATCTGTGTATTCTTCGCAACTTTGAATATCGGAGTTGTATTCTGTGTCTGGAAGAAGATCGTGAATTGAGTCATCTAATTGGATTAGTCTAGTTAATGTTTCCTGAAGTCGGTCTCCATAATACTTGTAGTCTTCAATACTTGTGTTTTCAGTAAGACTTTCAATAGTGTTTAGAAACCGTGTCGCATTGTTTCTCTCCCTTGCTCGACTTCTTTTCAATTTGTGTAGTCGTGCTGCAAGGTCCTCTTGGGTTGCCATAATGAGGGGGCAATAAATCTTAGGATTAGCTGACAGTCAGGTAGCCTCCCGTCTTGGAGTGTAGGAACGTCTTTCAGTGTAGATATTAGTTTCTTTGGCAGAGTGCGTGTTTAGTCAAGACTCCGAAGTTGGCTAACAGAATGCGCTAGTGGGGTAGTTGAACGTGACAATTTTATAGTTCGGAAAGTAACTGACAGGTGCGCATGGGCTGTGCAGAGGTGCATGCAGTTCCAATGATTGCAGATAGATCACGCTACTAGTTATGTCAGTAACGTACTGTACAATTATTGGTATTTCTTGAAGTAATTAAAGTAGATCTCATGCAGGTTAAATCACGTGTACTGGAAAATACTCAGATGAAAGATATTTCTGGTGGCGTTGAGCGAGGATAAGTGGTGTCCTTTTCTCGCTGACGAATAGAAATTTCAGGGTGCAAGCTTAATTGTTTACAATACGGAGTTCCCTGTTGCTCCGATAGATGGCGGATGCGTCACTTCTGGGATCGCATTTAATGAAATTAGCCTATCTGTAGGTTTCAAACGTATTTCACAGCTGATGTAGAGCATGCATTACTAAAAGGATGTCAATTTGTGATGGTTTGACTTATCTGAAGTGGATTAGTTGGCAATGAGAACTCTTGTAGCGTCTTGTCGTTGATTGCGTGGCGTGCTTTAAGCTGACGTGATGTCTTCTCGGTAGTGTATAATGTTCTCGGCGTCGAGTGTCCTTCCGTAGTGTAGAAGGCGACAAAGAAGCATTAGCACTGTTCACTAACACTAGTAAATACACGTGTCACTGGTTTTGTACGAGTTTTCGGCACCATAATGTGGAGAATGAGTGAAAAGGAGCACAGGGAAACACACAGATTACTAACATAACGCCATCTTATTTAACTCCAAAGAACTTATCTACAGATAGGAACACTCTACACTATATACACAAAGTTCAACAAACACAAAGATATGTCAGTCCTTCACACACCTGTTCCAAACTAGAAATGATTAAACTACTTCATAAGCTCTCTCTCAATAAATGTGATTATTAGAAAATATAAGATCCAAGAATTATTTAGAAAAGTTATGAAAATCATTATTATTATTATTAGTGGATTATTATTATTATTATTAGTTATATTATTTTAAATATATTTCATTATTATCTCATTATGTGAGAATCCACATGTTCGATTCTTCGAATATGGATAAAATATCCATTCCTCAACAAAAATAATTATTAACTTTTACAGTTACATCGGTTGTTTTCCGTGACTATCCAAAAATATGAAATATTCAAATAAATGCTCGATATGCTCGGTCATCGATCCTAAACTGTTCTGACTGCTGAAAATACTCAGAATAACTCTAATATGTCTTGCGTAAATCATTGCAAGATTTAAATACGAAGAAAAAAAATGTGTTGGTCATCTGCAGAAAAATAGTTTGTTCCAATTAGCTAGGCATAATATAAAGTCAAAATGTGGCTTACATTTCTCAATGGTCTTGAAGCGTAGTGAACCTGGTCTGTACCAGATTTATCCAGATACATGCCCTATCGGACAAGCACGTATAATCCTTGTATCGGCCGCCATTATATACCCACAATCTGTCTAACAAGACATAGTGGTAATATCTCTTGACGTTTGAAGTAACTGTTGATCCATTATAATATCGGCTTCTGTCAAAACCATAGCCGTTCGCTTAAATGGGGCCAGATCTAAATGATCTATTCTCAAATATGTCAGTTGTAACATAACTCACGGTAATCTTTTCAGTACAAGAAAACACTGACAGTCTAAACCAATCAACTGCTGTTCTGAAGATCGTTCCCTGGGCATGGCTTCACACCATCTATCATGCGCGAAGCAACATATAGTTTCCCTTCGTCGGCTAATGAACAACACCGTGATAGACTGGCCTTCAATATACTGAAAGATCGAAGTGGTTATCAAGTTACAAATATAAAACTGACTAAATTGGACTAAAATATCCAAGTATTAGATTATTATTACTGGACTGTGAAAAAGTACTTTCTAGACAAAGTCTAGCATATGTCCATAAAGAAATAAAGTATTTCACCAGTGCCCGTAGAAAAATATCAATCACCTTAGTGATTCTCTCTGCCGGAAACTTACTATGTTCCACGTGTATCGCAGCACTTTTATAACTATCACAATTTGAAATATCTTCTGCGTAGATCCGGCAACCATGTGCCTTGGCTCAGCGTGGCAGCAGCACCTTGCCTAGCAAGTGCTTGTTTCGAAGTGAGCTGAAGTTGCTTCGGCCGGCCGGCTTTTATTCAAAACGGTCAGGGTCACGCTGAATCAGCTGAAATCTGGAAATCCTCATATCTCTGGTATCCCTGGTCCGATTTACTTGATACTAAGTGCATTTTCTTTCATTTGGCCGTGCCAGTAATCTGATCCAAGTCTCAAGTCTCTACTCCATGGCTAACTATTTAATCAATAAATAGTCTCGACCTCTGCTATTACTTGCTACGTCACTTGACATGCTCTTGGCTGCATATTCTTTCCATTTCCTTCTGGAAGTAATGTAGCGCGATATTCAAATATCTCAACTTTCAAAATCGGCTGTAGCTTTTCCCTTGATATCTAGGTGTCTGAATCTTGGAATACCCATTCCTAGAGTTGGGCACATCCACCCCACACCTAGCAAAATATTAAAATTGATTTTTTTTATTTTTCCTATTTACACATTAAATCATCTGGTTCTTGAATAATAAATCTTCAAATTCGATGCATTATAAGTTCCCACGATGTTACCAGTTCGTGTATTGGCGATTTCATAGATTCCATTGTTGTTTACTTCCACAAAATCATCATCATTTGGATCCATGTCTCCCTGTAGAAAACGAAAAATGTTTCTAAAACGTCGGTCTCTCCTCTGGGATAAATGCAACAATCTTAACCTTCTCAAGGTATCCTCATCCTCCTGCGTCAGGTTAACTTGAAAAACCTTAGATGTAGACTCCAATGCTCTACTCAATAAATCAGCTCCAACGTTCAAATTTCCAGGAGTGTGTTCAATAACTAGGTTGAATTGATGAATAAAAAGTGACCATCTAGTTATCCTATCACTGGCAAAGTTTGTTCTCAAGATAAACTCCAATGCATGGTGATCAGTCCTCACAATTACTGAATGTCCAATTAACATTTTCTTCCACGACTCCAACGCAAAGATTACAGCAAGTGCTTCTAACTCTGTGGTGTAATAATTCCTTTCTGATGGACGAAGTTTCCTGCTAATGAACGCCAGGTAACGTCTCTTGTGATCGTCATCTTCTTGAAGAAGAATAGCTCCAATCCCTACGGTGGATGCATCAGATTCTATGATGAAATTCTTGGTAAAGTCAGGATACTCCAATTTCACGCTGTTTACCAATAACCTCTTGGCATCTTGAAATGATTGTTCACAATCTTCATTCCATTTCCATTTATTTCCTTTCTTTAATAATTCCTGCAATGGCGCAACCGTCTTGGTGAAGCTCGGACAATGCCCTGCAAAGAATTGGCATGTCCCGAGAAAACTGCGGACATTCTTCACTCTAGTAGGTCTAGGGAAATTTGCAATCACCTGTATCTTTGTCTCATTGGGACGGTATCCTTCACCATCCAAAATGTGGCCCAAAAATTTTATTTCCTTCCGAAAGAACTGACATTTTCGAAGGTTTACTTGAAAGTTCGCTTTTCTCAAATGTGCGAATAACATCTGAAGATGTAACAAATGTTCCTCCTTAGTCTCAGATGCAATTAGGATATCATCTGTGTAACGAATTGCTATCTCTTTTACTTCAGGACTCAAATTTTGTTCCAGTGCTCTGATCAAAACAGATCCTGATGTTTTGACTCCAAATGGTAGACGGCGGAATACATATGTCTGCTGGTCAAACATAAATCCTGTAAACTTTTTGGAATCTTCACTAAGCCTAATGTGATGGTAGGACGAAGTGAGATCAATGTTAGAGAACCAGAACTTGCCTTGGAATTTCCTTAACAGTTCCCTAATGATTGGTGGTCTGTCATACTCTGGCAGTAATCTTGAATTCAAATTTCGCGCGTCTAAACATAATCTCAGACTTCCATCTTGCTTAGACACTACTGCTAATGGATTGACATAAGATGTAGTGTACTTTTCAATCACATTGTTACTTTCCATCTCTTTGATAAGCATTTTTACCCTTTCTCGATGCTTTTCCGCTACCGGATACAATTTAGCATGGAAAGGTGCATCATCATTTACACGAATACGATATTCAAAATCTTTAATTTCACCAGGTTTAATATCAAAAATATCGTGATACTCTTCCAAAATTTTTCCTAGCTCTGGGGACTCCTTTTCAGTGTAGACTTGTCTTCCTTCAGCTTCATGAAAAATCAGAGACCATTGAGCATCTCCCTCGATGTCTTCCTCTTCTTTTCCCTCGAAGTTTATCTCTTCGGTATTCTTGAATCTGATCGTCTCTGTCTTCATGTCTATCACTGCTTGATATTTCTGAATGAAATCCGCTCCCAATATCATGTCAAAAGCCATGTCCTTCATTACCACAAACACATGTCGGAAATCATGTCCTCCAATGGTAATACATAAGTATAATTGTGTTTTGCACAGAGATATTCTGTTGGGTATTATTCCTTGGATCTTAATTCCTGATACTGGAATCTCCTCTAAATTCTCTTTGAGCTTCCACAGAATATAAAGCTTCTCTCTCACAAGACAAAGCATAGCCCCAGTATCAATCAAAGTATCGACAGGCATACCGAATACTTCGCATGATATGAATGGCATTTTAATTCTTGTACCCATTTCTTTCCGTTCGTCATTCTGTTGAATTAAGTCATCATCCTCTGCTTGCCATTTAATAATCCTGGAAGTGAAAGTGTTTAAAATTCTATCTTCTACTGTGTTTTCGAAGTTTTTTTTTTCGTTTCCATTCCCCCGGGATTGTTGTGTTCCCGATGGACCTGGTTCATTGTGCCTCTGTTCCAAGAACTGCAAGTTTTCTTGGTGTCTTTCTTCTAAGTTCTTTCTCGTCTCCTTATTGAACTCTTCATTGGACTGACGAGTATTCACATTCCCCCTATTATTGTAGTTGTTTCTACCGTAGTACCTTCTTTCCTGGTACCTTCCTTGATTATCCCTTGGCCTTCTGCATCGAGTATTATATCGATATCCACCATCCGGTCTCGCATAAGGCTTGTAACTCTATCTGTTACTGTACTGATTCCATCCTCTTTTATCGGGCTCTTCCCTCGGCGTTTTCTCTTCTCGCCCCTCTCGAATCTCTCGAGGTGTTTGGGAATAACTGTCGGCCATAACAACGTACACAGCGTTGTTATTCTTTCCTCCCCTCTGATGGAAGAATTGAGCGTTCGTATGATCAAGCTTCTGCAATACCTCTTCAAATTGCTCCATATTATAAATGTCAGCAGCGATCAAAGTTCTTTGGACGTCTGCTGGAAACTGACGTATTAATGCAGTAATTAATTCATTATCTGGCATCGGCGGATCTAAATGTTGTAGTTTAGAAAGCTGTCCAGAAAAGTACGTAGAGTATCGAGTAGGTTGTGACGTCGAGAATCTCTTTGAATATAATTCTGCTCTGACTTGCTGTTGGGTTTCCGGGGACCAAAACTTTTTTAATAACCCACGAGAAAACTCCTCAATATTGGTTAGAGTGGACCTAAAAGGCTCTAAACCAAAGAAGTGCAGGACCTTCCAAAAATTTCCCTATCACTCGGATCTGTCATTCCTTAGGGATTTTGGAATCTTTCAGGTAATCACCTGCTTCTCTCAAAAATTCTACGGGTGTCACAGAATCTCGCCCTGAAAATTTAGAAGGCTTATCCTTTATATTCTTGAATACATTTATGGGGTTGGATTGAAATACTGTCCTGACCTCATCCTGTCTTTGACTATCAGTTTATCTAGCTGCTCCTAGATTTATCTGTATCTGTTCTTTTCCCCTTACACTTGACATTTTCAACAGATGGTCAAACTGTTTCTCGTCCTTGATTTGGGTTTTCATAGCCTCAAGTTCCTTATGGTTTTCTTCTGCCATTTTTTTAATTGCTTCGGTTTCCCTACAGTTCTCCTTGACATCAGTGGATATCTGGTTCATAACAGCCTCGTGACTTTTCAACGACCCTGTCATATCTGATATGTCCTTCTGAGTTGCTTGGATATCTTTGGAAATTACTTGAATATGGGATGACAAAGATTCCCTAATCTCCTTGATTCCCTCTTGGTTCTCCAGCTTGAGTGTGTCTTAATTTCATCGATAACTGTGGTTTTAATTTCAGTTTGTAATTCATTAATCACACCTTCTCTTATTTCTCCCATTACGAGTTCTTTGAATTGTTCTGTCAAACGTTGAACAACTAGAATTCCCATCTCATTACTCTCTTTCTTCACTGTGACTTCTAGGTTGATCATGTCTTCACCAACTTTCCTAAGACCATGTTCTATCCTATCAGCTAAGCTTTGGGATCTTAGATCGGCATCGCGAAATTTATCGTCCATTAAACTTGCGTTAGTGGCTAATGAAGTTTCGAGCTCATGTGTTTTTTCGCATAATTTAGTCATTTTACTCTCAAGTGACATGTTCAAAATTTCAGAATTCTCTTTAAATTTATTTTCCATAGAATTAAATTTACTATTTAAATTTTCTTTCAAGTTATCTTTTAACCTGCTCTCTAACAAATCAGAACTTTCTTTCAAATTACTTTTTAAAGAATCAGAACTTTCTTTAAGTTTATCATTTAAACTTTCTTTAAGTTTATTTTCTAAAGAATCAGAATTTTCTTTAAGTTTATCGTTTAAACTTTCTTTAAGTTTATTTTCTAAAGAATCAGAATATTCTTTAAGTTTATTTTCTAAAGAATCAGAATTTTCTTTAAGTTTATCGTTTAAACTTTCTTTAAGTTTATCAGAATTTTCTTTAAGTTTCTTTTCCAAAGCCTCAGTATTTTCTTTCATAATGGCTGCTACACGCAGTCCAGCTTCTTTGGAACTCTCTTCCAAACTCCTCATCATCCTCATCATCTCTTCAATAATTTTCAATTATTATTCAAAACTTAGGGGTATACAATATTGGCAGACACAAGCTTATAATTAGAACAAGAAATATGAATAGCTAATTGGAACACTCTAATAAAATGAGATTTGTCCTAATGTCGACGGGATGGAAAAACAAAATTCTCTACTTTTACGAATTACATTTACCACCATATCACAAGAAAAATATGCAAGTTCTCAAATATCCTCCACCTGGATTCTAATAATGCGTATGTCCAGTCATCGAACGTTTACTACTGAATTTACTTGACGCCCTAATGGTTAAACCATTATCAAAAATAATCAAACCCATTCTAACTATTAAAATTTTTAATTTTCCCCACTAATTGGGTTTCCTACTGATTTATTCATCCAAACCAGACATCTCTCAACTCCCAAAATATTTATATAAAAAATTATCACAATTTAAATCGGCATGCGATTGACCGTGTCTAACTCGAGCCCCACGTTCGAAGCCATTTCACTCTCTATCTTATTTTATGTGCCCGTTTAGACCGGAGTCCGCACGACCACATATGCATTTTACCAATAATCAGTCAGCACGAGAGTCAAAATATCCCGGGGCGCCAGATGGGTTAAAACTAATCGCAAAAACGACATCAAATGAAAAAAAATGCTTTACTCATTTTTGGCTCAATGCAACAATAAGGATAGAAGGAGATTCAACTGGTCATAACACATCATGTAAAATTATCTCATTTTATTTTGAATTTAAAATTGACTGCAAAAATGCTCAAAGCAGCATCATTCACGTGTGGCGACCCACATCCTATTTACACAATGTACAGAAATTTCCCCAACACATTGGACAATTATATTTGGAAACACAAGTCTGATTATTAGTCCTGTAGACTGTGTTCCAAAATTATATTCATTATTTGTGATTAAATCCAGTTCAAATTTAATAGTCTTTACTGGAAATACGGTAGGTCACCGTTTGAATTTTTACATAATATTAACACTCGTAGAATAAATGTTCATAGAATTTCTAACTTTCACTATTTTCCAGTTTCAAAAATATATTGTCCAAAAAATATTATTATTTCTGAATCAACACAAATTATGTACACATATTAATAACATCTGAAAAGTATCTGACCTTTGAGCATAGCATCGAAGAACTGTGCGAAGCACAACAAAAATTAATTATTCTTCTGACATTAAACGTTTCGAGAAGTGACTCGATTATGAACTTCAAGTTCCTCACAAAATATATGATTTCTGAATCATCAACTTGATCAATAAAGTGTTGGACCATTCAACTATTTGATTTTCCACTTGGAATCATTATTATGAAAAATATTTATATTCATGGCCATTTTAGTAATTTTCACAACTTGCAATTCTTCGACAGAATGCGGAAATAAGAATTGTAGCTTCATAATAAATTCATTTAGTTCATGGCACTAGGATTGAAAACATCCTTCAAATTATTCGTGGTTATAGAATTATTTTTAATTGGCAGTGGCCCTTTCTATTATTTTCATAAGAACACAATATTCCAACAACAACGGCAAAGGTCTTCCTCTGAAGAAGAATAAAATACTATCATGACAAATCCGGGTTCTAGCAAAATCAAAGTCTTAATGGAATCCGTAAACAAGGTTGAAATAATAACTGATGGTTTCTAAGAAATAACCTTCGGGTCATTCATACGACGCAATGTGTAGTTCCAATACTCCTTCTATAAACCTGAGCCATCGAACCTGCTATTTGATTGATGCTCAAATAAAAACCTCCTCATTCCTGCGACTTAAACATGCGCACCTGGGAATGGCATTTCAACTACTCCACACACATAAATTTTCTTCCCAAAATTTATACAATAAATCATGCCTCTGCTTGTTATCAACACTGGAAGATTTATAACCTGACAAGTTTATTTTATTTTACCATTCAGTTCAACCCGTGAATTTACCATACTTATGATAATCTTTATTTCACTTTCGAATGTGTATTTACGTCATGATTTTATATAAATACAAAAATATCCTAATTGATACAAATATCATTTGCTTCCCGTTTCATGCCTCTCCGTGTTATCTGAAAAATATACTTTGCTCATTGCAAATATTAACTGTTCAACCAGAACTGAAATGTTGGTTGAATACGGGCTTGCGCTAACCACTCTCCTTCGGAAAATCACCTGTTCCAAACTAGAAATGATTAAACTACTTCATAAGCTCTCTCTCAATAAATGTGATTATTAGAAAATATAAGATCCAAGAATTATTTAGAAAAGTTATGAAAATCATTATTATTATTATTGGTGGATTATTATTATTATTAGTTATATTATTTCAAATATATTTCATTATTATCTCATTATGTGAGAATCCACATGTTCGATTCTTCGAATATGGATAAAATATCCATTCCTCAACAAAAATAATTATTAACTTTTACAGTTACATCGGTTGTTTTCCGTGACTATCCAAAAATATGAAATATTCAAATAAATGCTCGATATGCTCGGTCATCGATCCTAAACTGTTCTGACTGCTGAAAATACTCAGAATAACTCTAATATGTCTTGCGTAAATCATTGCAAGATTTAAATACGAAGAAAAAGGAATGTGTTGGTCATCTGCAGAAAAATACTTTGTTCCAATTAGCTAGGCATAATATAAAGTCAAAATGTGGCTTACATTTCTCAATGGTCTTGAAGCGTAGTGAACCTGGTCTGTACCAGATTTATCCAGATACATGCCCTATCGGACAAGCACGTATAATCCTTGTATCGACCGCCATTATATACCCACAATTTGTCTAACAAGACATAGTGGTAATATCTCTTGACGTTTGAAGTAACTGTTGATCCATTATAATATCGGCTTCTGTCAAAACCATAGCCGTTCACTTAAATGGGGTCAGATCTAAATGATCTATTCTCAAATATGTCAGTTGTAACATAACTCACGGTAATCTTTTCAGTACAAGAAAACACTGACAGCCTAAACCAATCAACGGCTGTTCTGAAGATCGTTCCCTGGGCATGGCCTCACACCATCTATCATGCACGAAGCAACATATAGTTTCCCTTCGTCGGCTAATGAACAACACCGTGCTAGACTGGCCTTCAATATACTGAAAGATCGAAGTGGTTATCAAGTTACAAATATAAAACTCACTAAATTGGACTAAAATATCCAAGTATTAGATTATTATTACCGGACTGTGAAAAAGTACTTTCTAGACAAAGTCTAGCATATGTCCATAAAGAAATAAAGTATTTCACCAGTGTCCGTAGAAAAATATCAATCACCTTAGTGATTCTCTCTGCCGGAAACTTACTATGTTCCACGTGTATCGCAGCACTTTTATAACTATCACAATTTGAAATATCTTCTGCGTAGATCCGGCAACCATGTGACTTGGCTCAGCGTGGCAGCAGCACCTTGCCTAGCAAGTGCTTGTTTCGAAGTGAGCTGAAGTTGCTTCGGCCGGCCGGCTTTTATTCAAAACGGTCAGGGTCACGCTGAATCAGCTGAAATCTGGAAATCCTCATATCTCTGGTATCCCTGGTCCGATTTACTTGATACTAAGTGCATTCTCTTTCATTTGGCCGTGCCAGTAATCTGATCCAAGTCTCAAGTCTCTACTCCATGGCTAACTATTTAATCAATAAATAGTCTCGACCTCTGCTATTACTTGCTACGTCACTTGACATGCTCTTGGCTGCATATTCTTTCCATTTCCTTCTGGAAGTAATGTAGCGCGATATTCAAATATCTCAACTTTCAAAAGCGGCTGTAGCCTTTCCCTTGATATCTAGGTGTCTGAATCTTGGAATACCCATTCCTAGAGTTGGGCACAATATAGAATGGAGCTAAGATGTGCGTTGATTCATCTGAAGATACATAGCAGTTAAAACCTCTCGACGCCTACCGCCCCTGAGAGCTATTCGCGACGTTGTTGGCAATCACATACCTTGAGACGTTGCTAGGTGACACGCAAATAAGGAATTCGCGGCGTAGTAGCAAATGTAACTGTTTGGCATGCAAAGATAGATCTTTCCTTGTAGCGTTAGATAATACATAAAGGATCTATGCGCGCCCAACATGCGATCCAGCAATAAGACGTCAAGGCCAAAAACACACATTGTTTACATGATATTCCTTGAGTGCGCTTCCACTGACGTTTACTGCTCATTCCTCTGTGTGATGTAGAGTCAAGTTATTTCTGGGAATTGCACCCCACTGACACATGAGTCATCTTTATTGTTCTGTTCATCTATCCAATGTCAGAGAGGAAGGAACGATTGTAGAGACTTCGAGGCCTACATTTGAGCAAGCCAGCAGTATCATCATGTTAAATATTACTAGACCCTGTGTGAATCAACTTGAATATTATGGCGGGAGTTGAGCAGTGATGCCAACTTTTTATTATTGTTATAAATCGGCTGATTATAATAACTACACTTGGGATATAATAATAATAATAATAATAATAATAATAATAATAATAATAATAATAATAATAATAAATAGCCTTAAAATCCCAGAAGAGCTATGGCTTCCTGCTTTGCATTTTTCTAGAACTTCAGCCTTTAGAGTGAGTTTTTGGGTCTTGTCAGCCAGTATAAACTCTAGGGACCAAAAGCTCTTCCATGTTTGTCCTATTCTTCGTTTGACCTCTTTCTCTGAACGACTTGAAAATGTCATGTTCTGACCGATATATACATATTCTTCAACATATTCCAGTGTTTCTCCGTTCACATTAATTGGGGCTTCTAACGCATTGGTCTTTCGGTGATTCCTCCACAAAAGCAATGTCGTCTGCAAACCGAAAATGTGTTATATCAGCACGATTATACGTAACAAGCTCAAGTTCCCGTTCTTCGAACGTCCTTTGGTACTTGCCGGCCTAATACATTCATATAATCACACATTCGTAATGTAGTTATGTTAATCGCATGTTATCAATTACAGCCAAGACTTAACCAGCGGCACTGAAATAAATAGTATTAATACCGCTCAACAGTAGCGATTTGATAGTGTCCGTGACATTGACGAAGTAGAGAGAATTGAAACAAAATAATAATGTTAACGCTTCAAATCAAGTAGGAACGCCCGCTTAACGGCATCAACGAGAACACAATAAACAAAACCAAAATATCAGTTACATAAAGCAGTTTGAAATAACATAATGGAAGGACTGAGTGACGCGTAAGTGAACTATCACCCACGGCTTTCTTAGAAAAAACAGCTGAATGAACTCCTTAGTATTGTAGCTCAAATTGTCCGAGATATATTTTAAAAGTTTATCTTGAGGCAACGCTGAGTACCTTCGAATAGAGAAGGAAAGAAATTACACACCGAAGCCATGATACCTGTTACCTTTGTCGCCGGTAATGAAGTTCAGTAAATACGACACGCACTCTGCATCTGCTACAAAGTAATCTGATGAATGTATCAACACTCACCATGCAATAAGCAGGTATTTTTGATGATTACCGTATCCTTCAAGATGAAAGAGGTCTGGGTGGAGGATATTCACAGAAACAACAGGTCATGGTAACACAATACACACTCACTGTATCGCGACTTCGCGGTTCATGTTCGCCTTCGTGATAATGCACATGTATGAAGATTTACCACGCCAAGTTTCACACATGGAGAAATAAATTACCACCGAACACTTAAACAAGGCACTCGTTGGCGGTATTGTTGCATTGTCGAGTTGTTTGGGATGACAGGTGGTAATACGGCGGGAAACAATAAAATTCAAACCACTTGTGTCCACAATTATTGCCACAAACGAACTGACACCAATAAATACATAGTTCTCAGTCACTTTCCAAGTGTTCAACACCTTCCATTCCTTCACTGTCCAAATGTATTTATTTATTTATTTATTTATTTATTTATTTGAAGCCTCCGTGGCTTAGGCGGCAGCACGCCGGCCTCTCACCGCTGGGCCCGTGGTTCAAATCCCGGTCACTCCATGTGAGATCTGTGCTGGACAAAACGGAGGCAGACAGGTTCTTCTCCGGGTACTCCGGTTTTCCCTGTCAAAATTTCATTCCGGCAACACTCTCCACTATCATTTCATTTCATCTGTCATTCATTTAATCATTGCCCCAGAGGAGTGCGTCAGGCTTCGGCAGCCGGCACAGTTCATATCCTCGCCGCTAGATGGGGGCTTCATTCATTCCATTCCTGACCCGGTTGTGGATTTTCATTTTCATTTATTTATTTATTTATTTATTTATTTATTTATTTAGCGTATGGCTTTTAGTGCCAGGGGTGTCCGAGGACATGTTCGGCTCGCCAGAGGCTGTAGCCACTTCAATGCGGACACCCATAGGGTGAGCTACAAGTTCCGTTCAATTTCAAGTAGTTCCAACTTTCGCTACCAGATGTCACTGACACCTACAGTAGTGGTGAACGTTGGAACTCTGATAGAGCGTATCAACGAAATCTAACTTACAATTTAGCTTCACACAAGTTTAATTAGTGGAAGGTTCTTTTGCATGCCACAAATCTATGACATGGGACCACCAGCTTTACTTCCCCCTCCGAAGGAAGGCATACTGAAGGATTTAACGCTCTTAAAAGAATCCGACGACTTCGGCTGGGTTTGAACCCGCGATCTTGGACAGAGAAGCTCAACATGCTACCGACTACGCCACCGAAGCCGGTACTGTCCATATCATCAGAATTGATGGATGGATGGATGGATGGATGGATGGATGAATAAACACGCGCTGCCAACGTGTTGTGCTAGCTGTCAAACTCTAGCCAATGGAGCCCGCCAGCGACCATTTCACATCTCTCCTGCCAAAAGCTTCAGATTCCATCTTTCTTTCTTTCTTTCTTACTTTCTTCCTTTCTTTCTTCATTTCTTTCTTTCGGGATACAGGGTATAAGCTTTTTTTCATAATAGAGGGTACTATAATATTTTTGTTCCAAAAGCTCACGGAGAAAAATTTAAAAAAATAACAGATCTGTTACAAAAATTGTGTTAATAGAGCATAGAAGAGCCTTGTAACAGATCTTTACCACGCTGAATTAGATCACAATGTGACCGAATCTGGTACTGTTTAAATGTACTAAATATTGACTTAAGGTAATAAATGAGTCGTCCAGTTGCAAAACTCGTTTAATCCACTTGTGAATAAGAATCATTTTCATGAGAAACGTTTCTCTGGACTTTGTTTCAGGTATCTTTTGTTTTTGTTGCTTTCTACTTTTTGCTGTGTGTTTTTGGTTTTTGGTCTTGTGTTCGCTTTGTGCTCCTGCTTTTGAATTTTTCTTTTTGCTTTTCTTTCTTGGTTTTGTGTTTTTGTTCTGCTTTTACGCTTTTTGCTTTGCTTTTCTTGTTTTTTTGTTTTCTGCTATTGCATTTGTTTTTGAATTTTGCTTTTCGCTTGGTGTTTTCTGGTTTGGTTTTGTGTTTCTTTTTCTGGAAAATCAAAATAAAACAAAACAAAATAAAATAAAACAAAACAAAATAAATGTTAAAAAATATAAAATAAAATAAAACAAAAAACAAAACAATTTTTTATTAAAATTTAGTCGATATACCCTCTAGTCTGGTGATTCCCACGGACTCAGTGAGGGATGTCTCTACTACCGCCGCTACGGTCAGTGTCCTGGAGCTTGGAACATCCGGTCGGGGTGGATACAACTGGAGAGGTATGATCAGCACTTCGCCCAGGCGGCCTACCTACAAAGCGAACAGAGGCCTCAAGAGGGTTGGGAAGGGAGGGGTAGGATTGGGATGGAGAGGCAAGGAAGAGGGAATGAGGCGGCCGTGGCCTTACAGGAGGTACTGCCCCCGAAAATTGAATTATTCTGGGACAAAATGAGAGTATTTTCCGTCCCCATGGTAAAATTTAACCAGCAAATATAAATTCTGGAAGTGTGACACAGAAGGTTCGTGTTACAAGCTCGAGGCCGTGGGAGAGCCCGATCACGTGACATATTGCACAATAGACGCTTCTAGAAGGCTGAAATTGGCATAGCAACAGTGAGTTTGGAAATTAATATTATAAATTATGCTATTGGATCCCAGCCCAGAGCCAATGAGAAGAGGTCTTATTGAAGACGGGATCAACTTCATCTACATAATTTGGTGTGTATGTCTACCTCTTATTATTCCCGTTTTTCCAACGGGGTCGGGGATGAGATGCGATGGAAGTCTTTGTGGCGATGGTTTTTACGGCCGGATGCCCTTCCTGACGCCAACCTCATGAGAGGAGTTAATGAGAGATGAAATGAATGATTGTGAATGAAACTGGGCAATGATGTGGAAGGAAGCGTCCGTGGCCTGTCAGAAGGTACCGTTCCAGCATTTGCCTGGTGTTGAAAATGGGAAACCACGGAAAACCATTTCAAGGACAGCCGACGGTGGGGCTCGAAAACACGCGTCTACCGAGTCAGCAGAGAGCTTGGCCCCATGACCTAATGCTGCGCTTTAGCCAGCGTAACCACTACTGTCGGTCATCTATATAATTTGGTGAAATTATGCATTTAGAACCTTAGAAGAAGATTTTCTTATTTGGTAATGAAGAGAATATTATAAGAAATTATACCTGATACTTTAACAAGATGTTGAATAAAGACCATATAGCCTACTTTCTCCTAAATGCATGGGTATTGTTATAACTCTTTGTCCTTTTCAAGGAGTATAATTGAATGTTGGTTGTAGTAGCTTGTTGAAATACAACGTGCTATAGGGATATTAATCATGAATATGAGGTGCCCTTTGCTAGTGCTACCTCTGTAAAAAATTTCATTCAATTCGGTTTCACCGTGTTTGAATTGATGTGGGGAATGGATTTGCACTCATACATGGCCGCTATTTGCAAACTATTGGGCTGATGACCTTATAGTCAGTCATAAGATGCTTTCCACAAAAAGGCATGTTGTTGCAAAATCTGGTAGAGATAAAATTATTGGGATGGTCGTAATTTGATTTAAGCTTTTAACATTTGGGTGGCCGTCATTCCGTTTCCGTCAATATGGCGGCGATATAAAACATGACACTGAGGTGTCCTTTGCTAGTACTACCTTTGTACCAAATTTCGTTCAATTCGCGTTCACCGTGTTCGAATTGATAGGGGGTACAGACATTCAGAATACACACACTCACACACACACAGACTCTCTCTCTCACACACACACACACACACACATACACACACAGACAGACACACTTTTTTTTCGCCCTATGTTGATCTCATAAGTCTACTTTCATTTTTTGCAAAAATTGAGAGTAGGCTAAAAACCGCAGATCGGTTAATCTACCCAGTAATAAGCATTAGTAATCTACGCGCTAAAATTATGGTGGGAGATTGATATGGCCGCCAAAATTTCGACTTGGAGGGGAGAACCAAGGGTCGAGTTTCTTATTCCAGCAGTCCTTGAAGAGTGAGGAAGTGTTTTTATTGGATTAACGGAGATCCGAAAGCTTTGTCCGAGTGCGACCACTGTCGACTCGTGGAGACGCTAGGTTAACAAGGTAGAACGTTGGAGATTACCGCACTTCCATTTTAAGTGAAGTTGTGAGGAACATCGAAAATAGTATATCTCTTATATAATTGAGATTAGAGCTCAACTAAGTGAATATAGAGAAAGAACACGTCGAATACTACATTCTGTTGAAAGTGGAGCCTTCTAAGATTTACCATTTAGACAATATAAGCCTGTTAGGACAGATTTTCAAAAGTATTGGAAATAAAGCTGAATATCATTTTAGTTGCAACGTGAAGTTGGCGAACGCAGTTCAAGTGAACAGTAGCGGAGAACTTTTAATATTGGCGAAGCAAATAAACATTATCATAATGACTATCATTATTCATCAAGTGGTTTTATTCAACATAATTATCATTGTTGATATGATGTACTAAATAGTTATGCGCCAGAGACATATTCGATAACAGAAGTTAAGATACAACGATGGAACTTCGTTAGACGACGTATTCTTGAATACAGACGTAGTGTACTGTCCATCTTGTACATTTTCGTCAGTCTACGACCACTAATGTAACATCAATTAGCAATAGAAATATTTCATTCACCATCTATATGAATATTTCTATAAATTATTTTCAAATGATGAGACTGATATATATTTGCGACGGAGAATGAAGATTCTACAGAAGAGATTTGTCAAGATGCTAGGGTAGCCCAGCAACAACAAAATAATTTGCCAGAAGGATGTCGTTCGAGCCCAGGCGAATGTTGGTGATTTCCGGGGAGGGAACGTTTTCCTATCTCTGAGGTCGCAGATCCGAGGTTTGAATGCAGATCCATCTCAGTATCTTGAACTGAGGAAACATCTAAAGTACTGTGTGAATACTTACATAGATCTTCAAGTTTTCGTCCAAATAAGGTAGCAGTGTCTCTTATTTAAAGTATAGAGCTTGATTAGTGACATCCTGAGCCGTCGTTCTTACTCCATATTTTCACATTCCATGTATTTCAGTGTTTTCTTGTATTTTACACTTCAGATGTGTGCTAAGATTTTTATGCTTCAAGATTATTTAGGAGATGATTGCCTTTCATCTATTTTTCAATTTTATTCTACGGGTCAGTTGTTGAACTGACATTATACATTTTTGTTTGAGGAATCAAATTGCCTCATAGAAGACTAGTCGTTTCGAATCTCGAATTTTAATAATTTTATTTAAACCAAGTATTCAGACATTGTGTCATAGCTTCAAATTAAATTCTTTTAAATTTAATTTGAGCACTTTAATGTACCAACATCAAACTTCAAGAACAGAAGAAACATCGAATGATATTGTTATATCATCTTTGTATATAAACTTTCGACGATCAAGGAAACACTAGTCGTTTGATAAGAACGAAATCTTAATCCCTATAGACATTCTTTGCGTAGAGTGGAAAAACATTACGACGTTGACAAACCTTTTTAGCCTACTTTTCTCATTTTGCCAAAATGACGAAAAAGTAGAATTATGAGATCGGGCAAATGTGTGTCTGTCTGTCTGTCCGTCTGTCTGTCCTTCTGTCTGTCTGTCTGTCTGGCAGTGTGTGTGTGTCCCCCTATCAACTCCTAAACGGCTGCAGCAATCGAAACAAAATTTGGTAGGAGTAAAGATCTATACCTGAATATCTCACGGCTATATTAGAAAATGATGTCAGTGCTACCAACTGCTGAAAAATCGCCATTGAAATTTGAGCTCCATGTTGGATATCTTGGAAGGTATGAATGGGAGCTATTTCAAAATTGGCACACGTATAAATAATAATATTGCTGTTTAATTTCCAGGAGGCCATACATGGCAGTGTTGGAAAAATGATTATAAGGATGCTGATAGGTCCCAATCTCAATGCATATAACTTCTACACTATCAATTGGATTTCAACCAAATTTCGTATGTGCTATGTGTACATAAACAGATATGACTGAGCGTATTCTTAAGAGCCACCAGAGCTGCCAACTGTTAATCAATGCTATCAATTTTTTTAAATCCAAATACCCATATACACACATCAAAAAAAGTTTTGCATCACCTCGGTTCCCAGATCTCCGGCATGTAGACGTTGACTGTGTATATTGTATCCAAGATACAGTCCCTTTGACTGTTCATAGATGTCACTAAAACTGCTCAAAGATGTAAACAACCATGCATGAGCAGGGCCTATTAGACGGAGGGGGTACGACAGCCGATCAGTTCCAGTCATTCCACCAGGACGAAGGTACGCTGCTCATGTTGTCTGTAGTTCTACCATGCCTAGAAGGTCAATACCGCAGTTCGATCGCGTCCGCATTGTTACTTTGTGTCAAGAAGGGCTCTCAAAAAGGGAAGTTTCCAGGCGTCTCAGAGTGAACCAAAGCGATGTTGTTCGGACATGGAGGAGGTACAGAGATACAGGAACTGTCGATGACAGGCCTCGCTCAGGCCGCCCAAGGGCTACTACTGTAGTGGATGACCGCTACTTACGGATTCCCGCTCGGAGGAACCCTGACAGCAATGCCACCATGTTGAATAATGCGTTTCGTTCAGCCACAGGACGTCGTGTTTCAACTCAAACTGTGCGCAATAGGCTGCATGATGCGCAACTTCACTCCCGACGTCCATGGCGAGGTCCAGCTTTGCAACCCCGACACCATGCAGCGCGGTACAGATGGGCCCAACAACATGCTGAATGGACCCCACGGAATTGGCATCACGTTCTCTTCACCGATGAGTGTCGCATATGCCTTCAACCAGACAATCGTCGGAGACGTGTTTGGAGGCACCCTGGTCAGGCTGAACGTCTTAGACACACTGTCCAGCGAGTGCAGCAAGGTGGTGGTTCCCTGATGTTTTGGGGGTGGCATTATGTGGGGCCGACGTACGCCACTGGTGGTCATGGAAGGCTCCGAAACGGCTTTACGATACCTGAATGACATCCTCCGACCCATAGTGCAACCATATCGGCAGAATATTGGAGAGGCATTTGTCTTCATGGACGACAATTCTCGACCTCATCGTGCACATCTTGTGAATGCGTTCCTTCAAGATAACGACATCGCTCGACTACAGTGGCCAGCATGTTCGCCAGACATGAACCCTATCGAACATGCCTGGGATATGTTGAAAAGGGCTGTTTATGGACGTCTTGACCCACCAACCACTCTGAGAGATTTACGCCGAATTGTCGTTGAGGAGTGGGACAATTTGGACCAACAGTGTCTTGATGAACTTGTGGATAGTATGCCACGGCGAATACAGGCATGCATCAATGCAAGAGGACGTGCTACTGGGTATTAGAGGTAGTGGTGTGTACTGCAATCTGGACCACAAATGCTGAAAGTCTAGCTGTATGATGGTACAACATGCAATGTGTGGGTCTCATGAGCAATAAAACGAGCTGAAATGTTGTTTGTGTTGATCTCTATTCCCTTTGTATTTAACGGTTCCGGAACTCTTGGAACCGAGGTGATGCAAAACTTTTTTTGATGTGTGTATTAGAAAGTATGCAAGCCGACGGCTTTAAACTAGGCACACGTATAGTACCTGACATTCTATATTAATTTGGAGTAACTTATATACGTCAGTGCTACCAACATGATTTTAAGCCTGCTGAGAGGCCCAATTTTAAATACATGTAACTTATATACTATCAATTGGATTTCAACCAAATTTCGTGTGTGCTATGTGTACCATAACAGATATGAGTATGCCAATTCTTAAGAGTAATCAGGGCTGCCAACTGTTAATAAATACTGTCTCTATTTTTGTTACCCTAATATCAATATATCAGAAAGTATGCAAGCCAATAGCTCTAAACTTTGCACAAGTATAGTACTAGGCATTCTAGATTAATTTGGAGTTACTAATATACGTCTGTGCTGCCAACATGACTCTGAACCTGCTGATAGGTCCAATTTTAAAATACATGTAACTTTTATACTAACTAATGGATTTCATTCAAAATTGACACAACAATAGATCATATTATTTCAGATTATATCTCACCAATACATGTATGTCATTGTTGCCAACATGATTTTACGAGCGCTGTTAGATCCAATGTTTAACTGCATGTAACGTCCATTCTACCCATTGGACTTCAACCAAATTTTGTATTCTGTTCCTTAAGAGATGGAACTAAGAATATATTCAGTCACCAGGGCTGCCAACTGTAGTTCTCTATTAGGTTACATTATGCCAGGTATACAGTATTTCGAACTAATTAGAAATTTCGATATTACCAACTGAATTTCGTCATTATTCTAGATAGATCCATATAGATTAATCATTGGCATGAATCTTAAATTTTAAGAAAAGTAGGCTCTTTAATTCGTCACGGAACTTCTTGTTATTATTTGTAAAGCAGAGAGCTTTGTTCATTTAATATGTTAGAGGAAATATCTTTTGATAGAAGATTATTCAAATCTTTGGCTAGGAATTCCAAGCTAGTTTATCCCGGTCAAGATTGAATTCTATTTGACACTATAAATAACATGTGTGTTATTTTACACTATTTGTGTAATATCACGTCATTATGTAGACCTGATATTACAACGATATACAATTTAAAGCTTGATAAGTGAGGTGAGACAGAAGTATTATTTTTATTACATGTATTTGCGACAAACGAGTTAACAGTTAATTATCTTTTTGTGTAGTAAACTTTACGAGGTCAATTACGACAGTCTAATATCGTTCATTACGATTGGAAGTTTCGTTTGGAAGAACATATGGATGTATAATTGTAGATCAGTAGTCATGTGAATCGATACTGAGGGTCATGCCGTTATTTGAGAAAAGTTCCTTCAGAAGAAATGTTAATAATAATTAATCCCTTTTTGGTTATTGTTTAACATAGTGGATGATAATTGTTTATGCCTTATATTTGGATTTGTAGAGCTATGGAGTGCTCGTGCGAAGGAAGTTCCGCATTTTAAGGGAAGTCAATGAAATTATTGTTCTTTGATAAGAAAGTCATGGATCATGATACGAGTCGTTGTATACAAATAGTCCTGTTCATGTGAAGTAACGTTTTAGCTGTGTTGACAGAAGGGTTTTAGCGGAAATACAATTAGAGAACGATTGTCTACTCATGTCAATGATACCATTATTACATTTTATTAAACCCGAAGTTATGTGATTACGTACAGTTAACCTTTTTATCAGTCGACTGTATTAGACCGACATTGTAATGAAAACTATATAAGACGATGTGTGAGCAGTATATGAAAACTACAGAGTGGTAGAAAATGTTTATGTGGAAAAACAGTGTAAATACTGTAGTTAATTGAGAGTTGTATAGTAACTGAGAATTCAGAATCTCGAAAGTAACGTGTTAGCAACGTTAAATATTGTCTATTATTATGAACAAATTACTTGTAACTATTTTTCGGAAATGATTTAATTATTTAAATAATTTTTAGTAGGATATATTATTCGAATGTTTTGGAACAGCTTGTGTTTTGTGAGCGGATGTTTTTGTATGAATGATTGCCCACTGTTAAGAGTGAATGTTGAACCGAATTGGTCTAGAACAATTTCAGGATGCGAATATAAGATTGTATGAAGATTTCAGAATGATTGTTAAAAGAATATAGAAGTTATGAGCATTTTTGTAAGATCTGAATTGTAATTTAATACGTGTATTTTAAACGCACTCAATGCAGTCTCAATACATGCAAGACAGAATGATTCACCGTTAGGAGTGGAGAGCTTGGAGTGACATAATGTGAACAGGTGGCGACTCACAGCCTCGTATAAAATGTAAATAGTTCTGAACTTAACGCTGTGCTAGCGGTCATTTATGAAGCAAGCCAATGCACGTGCGGTTTCCAGACGCGTGCCAATGAAGGTAACCAGTTGTCAGGAATGCCATGAATGTAAGAGCCTCTGTTAAACGTTTTTCTTTACGTAGTGTAGGCCTATATATGCCAAGGCTTTTATGCTGATATTTTTACACAGCAATGTAGTAAGATGTGTTGTGGAAGAGAAGTGTGTATGATTGTATGGTTTTATTTCTTTTTGTTGTTAGATTAGTTTATTGTTATTTTGTTTATATTAGATTAGTTTACTATTGTTAATAAATTTATTCAGTTCGTTATCTGTCGTCGTTGACGTGTGATTCATTTTGAATATAAGGATTAGAGTATTGTGGATGTATTGTAAGCGAAGCTGAGTTCCCAGTCCCCGAGACAAGTAAGTAAAGGTAAGTGTGCCCCGTGTAGTTTGTTGTTTATCCACAATATTCTCGTAACTGCTGTATGTAAATCCCTAAAGACCATGTTGGAACTATTTCTAATATAGTAATTTGCCGGTGCTGCTAGAAATAGGCGATCCAGCTGGTGCAATGGATATTCCAACAGGCTACTTTCCGGATTTACGGGTACAGTACTGCACCCGTATCCACGTGGTCTTTCCTGTTGAAATCCGATGGAACTGCTGGATCGTAGAATCTGGAAGCGCCCGGCTGAAATGCCCCTAAAATTCTACCAACTAGGATCAACCAGGGATAAGGATACCTCTCTTATAAATAATGCGATAGGAATATGCCAGTGGTCGATGAAGTGAAAACGAAAAATAACTCAAAGTGAGCTAATGAGACTCTAAAAATGACTAAATTAACCTCGAGCGTGGCGCTAGGCATCCTAAAAACTGACCCACTGGTCCTCGTAGCGCATTCTATTTCTAGTATAAATGACCAAGCCATCCGAAGTATTTAAAATTGACCAACAGTTTATTAATCTAAAGACTGTTGCATGGTGGACAATCTCTCCAATAAACAAAATGATTCGCCTCTACTGAAGCGTAGAAATCTCATAATGACATTAGCATCGAAACATAATCAAAAATGCTATCAAAATACAGCATCCTAATCGCATGTAAAGACAGTTTCAAATATATTTAAACATTATTATATACACTCGTTACATATTTAAATGATCCTCAAAGTTTATGATATTATTTACGTTTATACATTATTGTACACGTTAAAATTCTTCATCAGTAATAAATTCGATTCCATCAATAAGCATTCTATAGTATTAGTGAAAGTCAAATCATGGCATGTTCGACGAATGGTTGAGTTTATCGAACGCATTATCATAGCATAAAAATGTTAACAACATTTTAAATCACATAGTTATTCATGTTATTATTATTATCTCTAAAGCTTTTAGTGGTTATTATTACAGGATTATATCAATATTATTACTCGTCTTTCCAATTAACCTTTCTCCAAAAACAAATGTTATTAATTTGAACAATCCATTCTAGAACAATTATCACAATGCTGTTTTACTTAAATGTTGGATGTATTGAACCCGCTGAGCTAAGGTTCATGTGATATTTTTCATGACTACACATTTATGATGGGATGTACTACCTTTGAACACACCCAGAAAGCTACGAGAAGCTGAGAGCTTATACAATTCTCTTTGGAGTAGCGGAGAATCGCACTTTTGACTTTGGTGAAGTCTGCTAATTAATTATCTGAGGTCTTATTAATCAATTTAATCTTTCTACGAGACTCAGAATATTCCATTTCGTCATTCAGTATTATTGAAACGTTTTGGAGAATGTTTTTTCACTTTAAGGTATGGTAATATCAATGCAGATATGCAAGAAGGAATGTAAGTAGTCGCTCAACGACTTAGTTTGACGTCTTGCTTCCACGAGGAACCAGTTCCGTGCACTACGTCTGGAGAATCCGCCCTGTTGAGGCGCGTTGTGATATCCGTCGTATAAGACGTGGAAATTGTCCGCTTTTCAGCGAGGAAATTTTATCAAGTGCCATCGAGCACCATTGTATTGCGAATCACAGTTGATAAAGTGTAGTGATTAGCACGAATAGTAAAGTGAACTTATTTGGCAAGTATTGTGAATTTCTACATTACTGTAGCACCACATTTTTATACCCACGTGATCTGTGGAGGGCCAAGAACCTGGTGCGAAATATACAGGTAAATGTGATATTGTTACTTTAGACAAGTGTTATATTCAAAATACATTGCATATAAATTGCTACGGTGGATTCATCCATAAGAAATCAAAACCCATTTCACGGATGCCACGTGATTGCCAAAGTAGCATTTGTGCACGTGTGAAACAGCAGATCAGTGCATGGCCATTTGTTAATGATATCTGCAAGTGTAGAGGCTGTGTTACCAGATATATGTTTAAAGCCTGTGATATCTACGAAGCATACCGTAATTTTCAAATAATAATGCACTACATGATGCCTAATATTACCGACCACGTGTTCGACATTTACAACACCATGTTCGAGTCGGAGATAATGGGCTAAGCACCATTATGGTATGAGGGAGATGTCTCGGACGGAACGAGCATGATTATGGAACTTCAAGAACGTCGAACGGGAAGGAAGGAATCGAGGATGCCTTTCCTAGGCATGTCCAACCCATTCACGATGTCAACTACAGGGACAGACCGAGCCCTTGTCTTTGGGAGAGCCAAGATGGAAGTTCTGATAAGGACGATGCCGATCCTGAAAGCCAGAGGTGCTTTTGTTCAACCCTTGTCGTTGGACAGAGAGCTAAGTGTGGGCTCCTTCATATCGTGAGTTTGTACAACCCTTCTTTGTTCTAGTCATTGGTGGTATAGTTAGATTAGTGTAGATTGTAAATCAGCCGAACTTAGTGACAGCCATTTCATAGGTAGAGAATGTAATTAGTTTAATTAGATGTCATTTATTTACAGTGATTGTGAGTCACCCTTGGGTTTGATGTTTGTTCAACCCTGGTGCAACCTGATGGACGTCATAGGACGCCAATTTCTGTCTATTGCTAAACGTGACTGTAGTCATTTTGAGGCTACTTTGTTTAATCCTATCTGGGGTGATTTTCAAGTCTCAGCAGACTCTTGTTATGGCAAACTGATGCCATGGTTATGATTCTTTAACTGCACTTTTTGCAGCCAGTCAATGTTACGCCCCTGACTTCATTAGAGTAGTCGTATCATTTGGGTAATCGACTGTAATTACCAGTTTTGTAACTGCATTTATATTTCATTCGAGATGAGCTCAGATAGCCATCCAGGTCAAGTGTGGACCTTACAAGTAAAAGGGATGTTTCGTTGCCTAGCATCGAACCCAGTTCCCAACGTATCATTAAGCAGATCCAGCAGTGTGGAGTTTGCGCCATAATATTGTTTTGTTAGTGTCAAGTAAAATGACACGTGATTTATTTGATGTTTGATACAAGT
Source organism: Meconema thalassinum (assembly GCA_946902985.2). Lineage (NCBI taxonomy): Eukaryota > Metazoa > Arthropoda > Insecta > Orthoptera > Tettigoniidae > Meconema > Meconema thalassinum. Next base: position 391,809,539 of record OX336393.1, on the reverse strand, counting down.
AACAAATGAAGTATTTTATCTTTGCGAGCAGAGAGCTCCAGCAATGAGTGACATTGCTACCTTTTAAACGTCTTTGCTGTGAAAGACAGAGTTATATGTTTATATTCAGCTTTATAGCGTGGTTTTAATGCACACATTCTTCGAGGCTTATAACCTATGGTAAAGGTATTATTATGAGGCCAGTTTTACAGTTATTTTCTTGCTTAAACTGCCGGCCCAGTCAATGTGTTGTGTCATATAGCGCAGGGAGCCTGCGGCTTGCTGTGACACGAACAGGTTTTTGAATACTTCCCAGCGCCCGACTGAGAGCGCTTGCTTCTAAGTGAGACAGACTGATGTTAACACAGGACAGAATGCTTATAGCATTCATTTATTTTTCATTGCATTGATGGCTCATGGAACCCAGTGTCCACTTCTGTGTCCGAGCATATGTTCTGTAGATTGTCATTTGTTACTTAAACGCCTTTTGCGTGTACCGTTGTTTCGACGAGTACAGTTATGTCAGGTTTCTTATAGTATGTTGTAGGCTAGCCCCGTGAAGGAGGTTTTTCATGTATGAAGGTATTTTGTGTACCATGTCCGGGACTGTTCTCGTGGACCAGATATTTAAGGAGGGTAACTGATGTGTCCAGGCCCGTCCCAGAGTTATTGAACGCGAGCTGTGCGCCGCTGGTAACTTGTGTTATTGTGTGTCCGAGTTGTTATTGCTCGTTGATTGTATTCCGACCTTTGAGTCGAGGCTTTTTGGCAGAGATGATCTCAGGGAGACGCTCCGTGCCAAGGCTTGTCAGCTATTATTCGCCATAAACCAACGATAATCTAAACCGACATCTTAATAATAAAACGCATAATTTTGATAAACAAAATATAACTAACGAATCCTTTCTATTTAACCTTGTTCATTTGCATTTGGAACCTGCTGACATAGCCGTGCTAATGAAGGTATTTCCTGGAGGAAATGACTTGAGGACAGCTGACACTTTTTTTGTTGTTGCGACTGAAGCTTGCTCGAACCTTTAGTTCGTAGCTGGTGGAGCGCAGGCCATACGATTTTAGACGTAGTCTTCACTACGCAGTCGTCACCTTAATTACACACGTTAGATGACTATGGCTTACAAACAGTAAACCAAGGTGTAGGCAGGCTTTGAATAAAACTGTGGTCTTTTATTTATTCATTTGTTGATGTAAAAGTGTACGAATCCTCTATGTTACCCTTTTGTGTGCTGATTAGCACCTAGTTCGTAAGAATGTCTTAGATGTTTTTTTTATGGCTTGTCACATAGCTTTGATTGTAACTGTTTGATATTACGGACGCCACCGCCGTAAATTTTGAAATTAATTGATAGGACTTAGCTAGATGAATTAATATTAAATGTGAATGTGGAGATGGTATCATCCTAACTTAGATTTGTTTTGCTACCCTGTTAAATATAAATTCCGATATTAGCTTGATCTTTTAACTTGACCTAGGTTTTTCGTCGTACCATTTTCCTAGTGTCGCTGTTGTTGCTTTATTATTGTGAGACAGATCTTTCGCGAGGGTTTACTGTAACTTCTCAGGTAGGGGCCTGCTCTTTATTTTTGATTATTTATTAGCTTGCGGATTAGCCGATAGAAACCCTCCGAACTAGGATAGGGGTTTGTCAATTTTATAAATAAATTTTCACGATGTTTTACATAAGTCTGGATGTTTCTTTTCTCAGTTTAGCTTTTAAGGTGAACCTTTCCTTAGGCAGTCTATGACCTTACGTCACCATGTACCACGATCCCCGTGGACGATAGTTTCTTGTGCCGCTTTGGCCTATTTGGAAGTTCACCTGATCCTCTCGGCAGTTAGGTCCGGCGGATGTGATGTTAGGGAAGTCATTGCGGTTGTTGGCTGTCCTGGCAGCTCCTCTGACGGGCTCAGTATTAACCTCATACTAGCCTTCTAGTATTAATATTCGTGACTATAATGCACGTTCAAAATATACACATATTTGTATTCAGACATAGCTCAATAGCTAATTTATACTGGACAGAAAAATGACGTAGATCATCCACTGATATCTAATATCTCATTATAACAATCAAATTCGCAAACACTCGTTGCTTCATTCATAGATAAGCTCTCCATAGCTTGTAAATATTTTTCCAAACATCATTAGTTCAACTAAGCTTTTACATAAAAGTCATGAAATATCGTGCTTCAAATTAACATAAGTTAAAGTATCATGGACAATTTTTATCAGAACTAAGGCAAATATAATATAATCAGCTGTTTAAATAACAGTGTTGAGAATTTTCGACATTATCATTTCGTTTTGTAACGAAAATATTTTATACAATCATTTTACAATAGTAATTTATTTCTCATTATAATCTCATGTTCATAACTATATCTTTCAGGAAATTGTGGATAGATCACAGTAAAAGGAAATATTCAGCTCTACTAGACAAAAACTAGACTGGAGATCCTCACCCAAAGAAACACGAAAGATCCTACACCATAGCATGTCTTAAGAAGGTATACGAAAATTATTAGAATACAACGCTTAACCAGGATGGAGTTCAACAAACGAATTATGAACAAAATAGAAACTAAACGTTCTAATAGTGTCTAAGACAACTCCAAAAAGAAAAATCTCCTAAGCTGTAGATTGCCAAAATTAATCCATAAATCGCAAATATTTGCTCTATAAATCATTATGTTTCCATATTTATACTGCACTTGATGAAAAATAGACCCCCACGTCTATTAAAGAAACTCGCATGAAATGCATAAGTGTTCAAATTCAAAATTCGAAATTCGTAGAAATGTCTATTCCAATAATCTTCAAGTATACGTAGCGTATTGGTCATCTGCTTGCTAACTATTATTCTTATATAAAGTTATCGTAGTCTTCTCCCTACTCTTCATATTAATCTTCTCAACAAGTTATATAATTCCATTAAATGCTCAAATTTAGAAAGAAAAAGAAGTGAATTAATGCATAAAAATAGCATTATAAAATATTAATGTTAACTACAAAAATAAAATACACTACAAGACAGAAACGATAGAGAATCGGGTCTAGCCCTGGAATGCATTTTCTAACTACTAAGAAAATTTGGTGAAAAGGAACACTCTAGAGTATGTCTAATTCATACTGTCTACTATGAAAATGGGTGGTCAGCTACCTTGTACGTTGCCATCTGGTTGAAATATGAGTATGCGAGAAACACACTGCCCTCGTTCTGGAACTAAACCCTCGTTCATCAGGTCGCGTAGTCCTCGATACGACTGGATCTTGTGGAGAACCGAACGCGTGTCCGAACGTTTGAAAAGGAAAAACAGCTGTTCGCGAAACAAGTTCATCGCTCTCACACGTTCCCAAGATATAGCTGGAGCTTATTCGTAGTATGCCATTATATTTCATGCAGTTACAGTATGAATGTACAATAAACATCTCCAAGACGTCTTCCACCTCTTCTTAAAGAGTTTTCTGCTGTTATAATAATCCATGTTTGGTGCTGGTGATCATCCTATGTAATCAATTCCACTATTGCATTGCATTCCTGCTTTCCATTTTAGCCCATAAGTGACATAGTCATGCCTTGGTGAAGTATCCGTTCAATCAACTTCTGTTCTGAAGTCATAATGATAATAAGCTTGTATACTGTCAACTGTACTGTTGTAGAATAAAGTCTTGTACTGGCATAGAAAATATCACACAAGTCCTGGTGAATACAAAGTTCACTGCTCCTGATGATGAAGTTTAACACAGTCTTCAGCTATAATAAGCTGAGACATAAAAATTTGCGGTACGAACTGTCGAACTTTAAGTAAATACACGTCCGCGTTGCTTGCGCACGATATGAGTGTCGTACTTCCAGCGAAGTATATTGCAATCTCGTGTCTCTGCCTGGACAGATCTTTGCTTACTGCTCTGCGAAACCCATAGTGCTGTTCGTTGAGGAACGATATTGACTATCGATATCGACACCGGATCATGTTCGATAATATTCTGATATTTTGTTATCTGCATTTATTTATGTGTGAAATACACTCAAGTTTCCTCTTCTCTAAACATAATGCATTTGTCAATTACTATTCTGTTTCATGGCTACTATATCAAAGTATATCATGTTGCATCAGATTGACGTTACTGCCGTCTCCATTTTGTAGACCTCTCTTGTAATAAAACAAAGCACGTGCTCAAGGAAGTAGAGCGGGCTGCCTAGTTGCTCCTAACCTCGCCACAGAGTATCCATGCGCTGTGTGCCGTGCAAATAGCGCCGCAGGAATGCACCTGAGTACACACCTGTCCAACATAGATCCAACTCATTACAAAATACGGTCTCAATACCATCCTGGCATTTGCCCGAAAACGAAGTGGGAAACCACGGAAAACCACTTCGAGGATGGCTGAGGGGGAATCTAACCCCCTCTACTCATTGGGGCTACCCGAGGCTGAGTAGACTCCGTTCCAGTCCTCGTATCACTTTTCAAATTTTGTGGCAGAGCCGGGAATCGAACCCAGGACCTCCGGGGCCGCAGCTAACCATGCTGACCGCTACGCTACGGAGGCGACAACAAAACAAAAGATTAAACAAAACATTTCAAAACATAATAAAATGAAATAAAATAAAACAAACAAACTAAACAAAATCAAATACAAAACAAAATAAAATAAAGTAAAATAAAATAAAATAATTTAATAAATAATTTTACGACATGTTCCTTATTTACAAGTGGATTAAACGAGTTTTGCAACTGGACGACTCAAACGTTGTTTATTGTAATTAATACGTCAATAAGGAATGCCATTTACAATAATGTTTTATGATGTATATAACTACTGTATAAATGAAGCCCCCCAGAAAGAAATCCTCCGTACGCCACTGTTACTCACGTCTAGATACGAACAACAACGCTCAACGGATTTCCCCTATACCATCCGTGAAATAAGAAACCAGTGTTCTACAGCAGTGTTTCCCAAACTTTCTTGTGTGTACCACTTTAAGAGATGAGAATCTCTCGCGTACCACCTAATTGTTGGGAAATACAGTAACTAAACTAAACCACACCACCACCACTGCGTAGCAGACTTAAAGGTGGATTGTAAATTGTGTTTGTTAGAATTAGACTGTTAAGAGTTCAAGTTCAAATAATAAAAAGTGTGTCCAATTGTTTTATTATTTATTACAATAAGTATTCAATTGAAACATTCTGAAATGGCATTAATAAAAGAACTCATAATAATTTAACATAAAAACAAAAGTTCAACTAACAACTTCAGTGTGAAGGGTGTGCTTAAAGATTAGAAGCCAACTTAGGAATGTCTGGTTTAAGATTGCTGAGTCTCAAACGAAGATCGTTTTCCACTGTAAGGAGCCTATTCCGGAATTTATTCTTGACATAAACAAGTGCAGAAAATCTAGTCTCACACAAGTACGAAGTATTGAAAGACAGTAAAAATCTAACTACTTTGTTAGCTATGTCTGGATAGACTGCACGCCTCTCAACCTAAAAGTTCACAAGAGTCATTTTTGAAAAAGGTTTGCCTTAGTTCTGAATCACAATTCAATTCATAAAACTGCTCCTTATCTTTGGCCTTAAAGTCCTCCGGCAACATATCAATGTTCTTATATTTTTGTATTTTTGGTAACGTATTTTTTGTAACATCACCGCGTACCACTGTAGCAGCACGATCGTACCACCAGTGGTACGCGTACCACATATAGTTTTAACAACAAATTGTATATCCGCCTTAGTCAATACATAAACGAAAATAAATTATAATTACACTTGCTTATATATTGACTAAGGCGGATATACAATTTCTTGTTAAAACTATTTAGTACGTCAATACGGAACCAACATGGAAACTAGTTTAAATAATAGAACGCGTACCACAGTTTGGGAAACGCTGTTCTACAGCATCTTGAGCCGCTGGGCGAGTGCAATCGCACCACGCAGTGCTAATGCAACTAACTGCATAGTAGGCTAGTTTTAATGGTTTGGTCATTAGAACTGTTCATGTTATACAAACCATACTATTCTTGGTTTTTGTTCACAGCTCCAGCTCCCAGGCTGGTCTGTATTGTTGCAATATCGATTATTGGGAAGAAACCAATCAGCAAGTGATCCGAAGCTTTTGTTCCATACAAATTGAAACCCGAGGCCTCTGTTTAACATTACTCCACTTCCCTTCCAATAGAAGATTCTACGGGATTCAGAATCATTTCATGGGACGAAAGCAATTAAAAGTAGGTCTACATTCAAATTAAGTCAAGTAATGTCTACCTCAATGTATCCAAAGCTCCAGACCAGGGGTGTACCCACAAAATAATGTCGAGGTGATGGTGGATGTGGGCATAGACTGCCTTATGTACTGTAGGAGACATTTCGGAGGGGGATATATCACCCAAATCCCCTTCTTGGGTACGCGCCTGCTCTTGTTCGTCAAAAGTACGGAGTGAAAGCGAGCTAGCCAGAGCCTCGGTGTGGTAGTTGAACTTTCAATTTTATTTTCAAAAATGATAAAAAAGATAAAACACATTAAAGAATTAAGGTGTAAGGTCTGAACAATGTCAAAAATGACTTGGATACTTGAATATCACTTCTATGTAAGGAGAAGCCACTGTCCAGAGAATGATGCAACAGCAGAATGAGAAAGTTAGTATCTTCTCCCAAGTAATTTAATTCTCGTTCGACGACTGGAACGAAGTGCACCCAACCTTGTGAGGCAACACAGAAGTGGTTTTCCTCCTACTCCAGGCCGCCTCATTCACTGCTGCCAACACCACATCAAAGGAAGTTATCCTGCATACACCCACGACCACGAAACAACAACAGTTATACTCGTAAGTAGGGACCGGACATTTATGCAATAAAAGCGATTTATTTATTTATCGTATGGCTTTTAGTGCCAGGAGTGTCCGAGGACATGTTCGGCTCGCCTGAGTCTGTAGCTGCTTCCAGCGGACACCCAGAGGGTGAGCTACACGTTCCGTTCAATTTCAAGTAGATCCAACTTTCGCTACCAGATATCAATGATACCTAGTGGTGAACGTTGGAACTTTAATAGAGCGTTCCGACGAAATCTAACCTAGAAATTTAGCTCTACACAAGTATAGTCTGTGGAAGGATCTTTTACATGCCATAAATCAATGACATGGGACCACCAGCTTTACTTCCCCTCCGAAGGAAGGCATACTCAAGGATTTTAACGCTCTTAAAAAATCCGACGACTTCGGCCGGGTTGGAACCCACTATCTTGGCCACAGCAGTTCAGCATGCTAACAACTACGCCACCGAAGCCGCTAAAAGCGATTAAAATATGCATGCAATTATGCACTAAAATGTAGAAAATATCCATTAATAATTTGAAAAGTATGCACTTAACAATAAGCCATTTTTAGCCAACTTTCGATTTTTGCAAAAAAAACTGAAAGTAGACTTATGAGATCTACACAGGGCCAAAAATTGTGTGTCTGTCTGTGTGTGTGTGAGTCTGTGAGTGTGTGTACTCTGAATGCCTGTCCCCCCCCCCCTATCAATTCAAACACGGTGAAACCGAATTGAACGAAATTTGGTACAGAGGTAAAACTAGCAAAGGGCACCTCAGTGTCATGTTTTATATCACCGCCATCTTTACCAAAACTGAACATTTTTGAGATACTTCTTATCTTTCTTTCTTCAATGATGGTAGCAGTTTTTTTTTAGGTTGTGGTGTTTGGTAGAGGTAAATAGTTTCTAAGGTCTTCAACCAAGAAATGATTCTATTATACTCTTTGATAAAAACAAAGAGTTATAACTATACTCATACATTTAGGAGAAAGTAGGCTATATGTTCTTTACTGAACATCTTGTTTTTCACTCTTCTTCCCCTCCTGTACCGTAATATGTGCAGTCGTTTTTGCATGTTGTTCAAGTTGAAATTTCTTTTCACATGTCACTTCCTTCGAGCATATTTGACAATAGACAACGCCATTAGTTGAATATTCACTATTACCTGACACCCACTGATTTAATAAATACTTTATGCTGCACTTACCTTTGAGCATTTTGAGCAAAGGATATGCAGATTAAGATTAAAGTAACACAGAAGAAACTCCTCACAAAACTAACAACGGTTTTTTTTTTTTTTTTTTTTTTTTTTTTTAGCTTATGGGTTTTTTGTGCCGGGAGTGTCCGAGGACATGTTCGGCTCGCCAAAGGCTGTAACTGCTTCTATGCGGACACCCATGGGGTGAGCTACAAGTACCGTCGCGTGTGGAGTGTTGTCTGGGGCGGAAAGTGTGATTGTAAGGACGAGGAATTGGAAGGTAGTGGCTGTGGCCTATAGTTAGGGACCAACCCCGACATTCACCTGGAAGGAAGATGGGAAACCACAGAAAACCATCTTCTAGGTCGGGGGGATTCGAACCTCCTCGCCTACCGTTTGTGGGCGACTGCATTCAGCCACGCCGTAACGACCACGGCTAACTCACCCAACACCGGGATACTGGCTGCCGGAATGGTCGAAAGGAATGTCCAATCCCATTCCCTTCTTGAAATAGCCAGGCTTAAAATACTGTTATCTCGTTATCTGTTGCTCATAAAGTGGCTTACAAGGGATGTCCAACACGCAGGCAAAACCAATTTTGTTCAAGATGTTTTAAATTGTACTTCATTTCAAATGTATATGCTGTTATGTTTATAATATGCAAACAATCCAATAAACTCACAATATATTCATTTGCTTATGCACATATGCATTTTCAAAAAATACGGTCTCTAGTGATGAGATCGCACGAGTGTAGATGCTGCAGTTCAAGTACAAGCGGAAAGTAGTTTGTAACATTCACCGGTCTGAGGATTGGGCACAGGGCTATGAAATACACACAGCGGGGTGTTAGCCTTTCCGCGCCACTTGGCCCAGTTCCAAATCACTGCACAGTTCTGAGTTTAACTTCCAATTTAAATACATGTCCTGAATTCCAATTAAAAGATACTGCACACCGACTGGAGGCCTGTAATTACAAGGAGACCCATTTGAATCCTAGTGTTTGCGGTAGAGCGGAAATAGTTTACCTCCAAGTTAAAATAAAGCGCTTTGTTGTAATTTAGAGATCATGGGTTAGTTAGTTAATTAATTACTTTGTTAGTTGTTGTTGTTTTAAGGATCAGAACAGCGAGGTTGTTTATAGAATATTGTCATACTTTCTTGGGATTCTCGAATATATTATTGAAACATCAGAGGCAGGGTGGGGTATGATCAGAAATATACAAGTGAGTGATGTGAAGTGGAACTCCCGGAAATCAGCTAAGTCTACAAAGCCACGTTATCAACTCAGTGATATTTTAGTGTTTGTGCAAGTGATTAACCTAACTAACTAATCAATCACATAGTTCATGAGGTAAACTAGAAATTACAGTAGTAACGGTTACTAACAACTCAGTACAGAGCGTGTTCAGCTCTCATCAGTCACTTTTTTATATTAGTTCCATAGTTTACCACTATATGGTATGTATTCTCTTTGTGAACTGGTCTTTTCAGCTTGCCACAGTGAGTGAGTGGTTAACGTGTCTGACTACCAACCCCAAGCTTGCAGGTTCGCTCCTGGCCGTGGTAAGTGATTTTTGAAAGGCGGCAAAAATTACGACACTCATGTCATACGATGTTGGCAGCCAAAGAACCCATTTGAATTCAGTAGGCCGTGTTCATAATGGCAAAATTAATCTCGTAAGTTTCCGCCAACACCAAATTCCTAATTTCTCTACTAGAAAGCTTAGATATCAAACCTCATTGACCTTCTTAGTGCTACAAGGAACAACGAAATTCGACATGCAAGCTACCCTCTGGGTGGCAAATAACGAAGCTTGCACCCGGCAACCGAGGCCATACGATATTATTATTATTATCATTATTATTATCTTTGACTTGTTTTGTTTTCTCCGTTTCTAAGTGCATCCATCATATCGTGCAGCGTAGTGTTTGTTATTAATATGAATGCATACATTGAATAATCTGCCTTTCGTATATATTATGCGCCTATACGAGTACAGTCCACTAGAAGGTACATCATCATACCAAAACAGAGCGCAATCACTACGGTAGAAATTAACGATTCAAAAGGGTTCTCGTACTTCAATACATATAAGGTACTGACAACATGTACATAAGTGTAATAGACGATGGAATACAATATAATTGATGAAAAAATCCGACTTGTTTCAACGTTTAATTAATTATATATGTAGCTCAATAATTGTAAACACTGTCGTACATAAAATACATAGCCACTGAAGTGACCAGATCTGATAATGCTCGCTTGATGAACGCAACAAGTCTTCTTATTGTATAATACGTAGTCAGCCCAGAGACTGGTTGGATCCTCTAAAGCAGCGGTTCCCAACCTTTTTTTTCCTCCCGTACCCCTTTATACATATTTATCTAATTTAGTGCCCCCTAAAAGGTAAACTTTTAAAACGTTTAATATTTTACGGGCAATATGTACTTAACTTAATAAGAAAACAAGATGTTCAGTAAAGAACATATAGCCTACTTTCTCCTAAATGCATGGGTATTGTTATAACTCTTTGTCCTTTTCAAGGAGTATGATTGAATGTTGGTTGTAGTAGCTTGTTGAAATACAACGTGCTATAGGGATATTAAACATGAATATGAGGTGCCCTTTGCTAGTGCTACCTCTGTACCAAATTTCGTTCAATTCGGTTTCGCCGTGTTTGAATTGATAGGGGGAATCGATTTGCACACATACTTGGCCACCATCTGCAAACTATTGGGCTGATGTTCTTGCAGTTTGGTCAGAATATGTTTCCCACATAAAGATATGGTGTTGCAAAATTTGGTAGAGACTAGATTATTAGGTTGGTCGTAATTACATTTTAGCTTTTAACATTTGGGTGGCCGCGATTACGTTTCCGTCAAGATAGCGGTGATATAGAACATGACACTGAGGTGCCTCTTGCTAGTGCTACCTCTGTACCAAATTTCGTTCATTCGGTTCCACCGTGTTCGAATTAATAGGGGGAATCAATTTTGACATAAAGATGGCCGCCATCCGCAAACTATTAGGCTAATGACCTATTAGATTGGTCAAAGGATGCTCCCTCCATAAAGGTATGTTGTTGCAAAGTTTGGTAGAGATCGAATGGTTATGTTAGTCGTAATTTGATTTAAGCTTTAAACATTTGTGTGGCCGCTATTACGTTTCTGTCAATATGGCGGCGATATTAATCATGACACTGAGATGCCCTTTGCTAGTGCTAACTCTGTACCAAATTTCGTTCCATTCTGTTTCACCGTGTTTGAATTAATAGGGGGAATCGATTCTGACACAAAGATGGCCGCCATCCGCAAACTATTAGGCGAATGACCTATTATATTGGTCAAAGGATGCTCCCTCCATAAAGGTATGTAGTTGCAAAATTTGGTTGAGATCGGATGATTAGGTTAATCGTAATTTGATTTAAGCTTTGAACATTCGTGTGGCCGCCATTACGTTTCAGTCAAGACGGCGGCGATATAAAACATGACACTGAGGTGCCCTTTGCTAGTGCTACCTCTGTACCAAATTTCGTTCCATTAGGTTCCTCCGTGTTCGAATTAATAGGGGGAATCAATTTTGACATAAAGATGGCCGCCATCCGCAAACTATTAGGCTAATAACCTATTAGATTGGTCAAAGGATGCTCCCTCCAAAAAGGTATGTTGTTGCAAAGTTTGGTAGAGATCGGATGGTTATGTTAGTCGTAATTTAACTTAAGCTTTGAACATTTGTGTGGCCGCCATTACGTTTCTGTCAATATGGCGGCGATATAAAACATGACACTGAGATGCCCTTTGCTAGTGCTACCTCTGTACCAAATTTCGTTCCATTCGGTTTCACCGTGTTTGAATTAATGGGGGGAATTGATTTTCACACAAAGATGGCCGCCATTCGCAAACTATTAGGCTAATGACCTATTCATTTGGTCAAAGGATGCTTCCTCTATAAGGGTATGTTGTTGCAAAATTTGGTAGAGATCGGATGATTAGGTTAATCGTAATTTGATTTAAGCTTTGAACATTTGTGTGGCCGCCATTACGTTTCCGTCAAGATGGCGGCGATATAAAACATGACACTGAGGTGCCTTTTGTTAGTACTACCTCTGTACCAAATTTCGTTCCATTCGGTTGCACCGTGTTCTAATTAATAGGGGGAATCTATTTTCACACAAAGATGGCCGCCATCCGCAAACTATTACTCTGATGACCTATTAGTTTGGTCAAAGGATGCTCCCCCCATAATGGTATGTTGTTGCAAAATTTGGTAGAGATCGGATGATTAGGTTAGTCGTAATTTGATTTAAGCTTTGAACATTTGTGTGGCCGCCATTACGTTTCCGTCAAGATGGCGGCGATATAAAACATGACACTGAGGTGCCTTTCGTTAGTACTACTTCCGTACCAAATTTCGTTCCATTCGGTTGCACCGTGTTCGAATTAATAGGGGGAATCGATTTTCACTCAAAGATGGCCGCCATCCGTAAACTATTACGCTGATGACCTATTGGTTTGGTCAAAGGATGCTCCCCCCATAAAGGTATGTTGTTGCAAAATTTGGTAGAGATCGGATGATTAGGTTAGTCGTAATTTGATTTAAGCTTTGAACATTTGTGAGGCCGCCATTACGTTTCCGTCAAGATGGCGGCGATATAAAACATGACACTGAGGTGTCCTTTGCTAGTGCTACCTTTGTACCAAATTTCGTTCAACTCGCATTCACCGTGTTCGAATTGATAGGGGGGGACAGACATTCAGAGTACACACACTCACACACACACAGACACACACACACACAGACACACACACAGACTCACACACACACATACACACACACAGACAGACACACTTTTTTCGCCCTGTGTTGATCTCATAAGTCTAGCCTACTTTCATTTTTTGCAAAAATCGAAAGTAGGCTAAAACAATAAACAAGATGTTGTAGTAGCTTGTTGAAATACAACGTGTTATACGGATATTAAAACTGAATATGAGGTGCCCTTTGCTAGTGCTACATCTGTACAAAATTTCATTCACTTCGGTTCCACCGTGTTTAAATTGGTGTGGTGAATCGATTTGCACACATACATGGCCGCTATCTGCAAACTATTGGGATAATGACCTTGTAGTTCAGTCAAAAGATGCTTCCCACAAAAAGGTATGTTGTTGAAAAATTAGATAGAGATCAAATAATTAGGTTGGTCGTAATTTGATTGAATCTTTTAACATTTGGGTGGCCGCCATTCCGTTTCCGGCAAGATGGCGGCAATATAAAACATGACCGTGAGGTGCCCTTTGCCACTGCTACCTACGTACCAAATTTCGTTCAATTCGGTTTTACAGTGTTTGAATTGATAGGGGAATCGATTTGCATACATATATGGCCGCCATATGCAAACTATTGGACTGACGACATTGTAGCTTGGTCAAAGAACGCTTTTCACATAAAGGTATGTAGTTGCAAAATTTGGTAGAGATCCGATGATAAGTTTGGTCTTAATTTGATTTAAGCTATTAACATTTGGGTGGCCACCATTACGTTTCCGTCAAGATGGCGGCAATATTAAACATGACAATGAGGTGCCCTTTGCTAGTGTTACATCTGTACCAAATTTCGTTCAATTCGGTTTCACCGTGTATGAATAGATAGGGGGAATCGATTTGCAAACATACATGGCCGACATCCGCAAATTATTGGGCTGATGACCTCTTAGTTTGGTCAATCGATTCTACGTACATAAAGGTATAATGTTGCAATAACCGGTTGAAATCAGATGATTAGGTTGGTCGTAATTTGATTTAAGCTTTTAACATTTTGGAGGCGGCCATTACGTTTTCGTCAAGATGGCGGCAATATAAAACATGACACTGAGGTGCCCTTTGCTAGTGCTACCTTTGTACCAAATTTCGTTCCGTTCGGTCTCACCGTGTTTGAATTAATAGGGGGAATCGATTTGCACCCAAACATGGCGGCCATCAGCAAACTATCGGGCTGGTGACCTTGAAGTTTGGTCAAAGGATGCTCCCCACATAAAGGTATGTTGTTGCAAAATTTGGTAGAGATCGGATTATTACGTTAGTCGTAATTTTATTTAAGCTTTGAATATTTGTGTGGCCGCCATTACGTTTCCGTCAAGATGGCAGCGATATAAAACATGTCACTGAGGTACCCTTTGCTAGTGCTACCTCTGTACCAAATTTCGTTCCGTTCGGTCTCACCGTGTTTGAATTAATAGGGGGAATCTATTTGCACACAAACATGGCCGCCATCCGCAAACTTTTGGGCTGATGACCTCGTAATTTGGCCAAATGATGTTTCCCCCATAAAGGTATGATGTTGCAAAATTTGGTAAAGATCGAATGATTAGGTTAGTCGTAATTTGAATTAAGCTTTGAACATTTGGGTGGCCGTCATTACGTTTGCGTCAAGATGGCGGCGATATAAAACATGACACTGAGGTGCCCTTTGCTAGTGCTACCTCTTTACCAAATTTCGTTCAGTTCGGTTTCACCGTGTTCGAATTGATAGGGGGAGGGGGACAGACATTCAGAGTACACACACCCACCCACACACACACACACACACAACCTCACACACACACAGACAGACACACAATTTTTAGCCTACTTTCGATTTTTGCAAAAAATGAAAGTAGACTTATGAGATCACTACAGGGCGAAAAAAAGTGTGTCTGTCTGTGTGTGTATGTGTGTGAGTCTGTGTGTGTGTGTGTGTGTGTGAGTGTGTGGTACTCTGAATGTCTGTCCCCCCCTATCAATTCGAACACGGTGAAACCGAATGGAATGAAATTTGGTACAAAGGTAGCACTAGCAAAGGACACCTCAGTGTCATGTTTTATATCGCCGCCATCTTGACGGAAACGTAATGGCGGCCACACAAATGTTCATAGCTTAAATCAAATTACGACTAACCTAATCATCCGATCTCTACCAAATTTAGCAACAGCATACCTTTATAGGGGACGCATCCTTTGACCAAACTAATAGGTCATCAGCCTAATAGTTTGCGGATGGCGGCCATCTTTGTGTGAAAATCGATTGCCCCTATTAATTCGAACACGGTGAAACCGAATAGAACGAAATTTGGTACAGAGGTAGGACTAGCAAAGGGCACCTCAGTGTCATGTTTTATATCGCCGCCATCATGACGGAAACGTAATGGCGGCCACACAAATGTTCAAAGCTTGAATCAAATTACGACTAACCTAATCATCCGATCTCTACCAAATTTTGCAACAGCATACCTTTATTGGGGCAGCATCCTTTGACCAAACTAATAGGTCATCAGCCTAATAGTTTGCGGATGGCGGCCATCTTTGTGTCAAAATCGATTACCCCTATTAATTCGAACACGGTTAAACCTAATTGAACAAAGTTTGGTACAGAGGTAGCACTAGCAAAGGACACCTCAGTGTCATGTTTTATATCGCCGCCATCTTGACGGAAACGTAATGGCGGCCAAACAAATGTTCATAGCTTAAATCAAATTACGACTAACCTAATCATCCGATCTCTACCAAATTTTGCAACAACATACCTTTATGGAGGGAGCATCCTTTGACAAATCTAATAGGTCATTAGCCTAATAGTTTGCGGATGGCGGCCATCTTTGTGTCAAAATCGATTACCACTATTAATTCGAACACGGTAAAACCGAATGGAATGAAATTTGGTACAGAGGTAGCACTAGCAAAGGGCACCCCAGTGTCATGTTTTATATCGCCGCCATCTTGACGGAAACGTAATGGCGGCCACCCAAATGTTCAAAGTTTAAATCAAATTACGACTAACCTAATCATCCGATCTCTACCAAATTTTGCAACAACATACCTTTATGAAGGGAGCATCCTCTGACAAATCTAATAGGTCATTAGCCTAATAGTTTGCGGATGGCGGTCATATTTGTGTCAAAATCGATTACCCCTATTAATTCGAACACGGTGAAACCGAATGGAACGAAATTTGGTACAGAGGTAGCTCTAGAAAAGGCCACCTCAGTGTCATGTTTTATATCACCGCCATCTTGACGGAACCATAATCGCGGCCACCCAAATGTTAAAGGCTAAAATGTAATTACGACCAACCTAATAATCTAGTCTCTACCAAATTTTGCAACAACAAATCTTTATGTGGGAAGCATATTCCGACCAAACTGCTAGATCATCAGCCCAATAGTTTGCGGATGGTGGACAAGTATGTGTGCAAATCGATTCCCCCTATCAATTCAAACACGGTAAACCGAATTGAACGAAATTTGGTACAGAGGTAGCACTAGCAAAAGGCACCTCAGAGTCATGTTTTATATCGCCGCCATCTTGACGGAAACGGAATGACGGCCACCCAAATTTTAAAAGCTTAAATCAAATTTCGACCATCCTAATAATTTGATCTCTACCGGATTTTGCAACAACATTCCTTTTTGTGGAAAGCATCTTATGACAGACTACAAGGTCATCAGCCCAATAGTTTGCAAATAGCGACCATGTATGTGTGCAAATCCATTCCCCAGATCAATTCGATCACGGTGAAACCGAATTGAATGAATTTTTTTTACAGAGGTAGCACTAGCAAAGGGCACCTCATATTCATGTTTAATATCCCTATAGCACGTTGTATTTCAACAAGCTACTACAACCAACATTCAATTATACTCCTTTAAAAGGACATAGAGTTATAACAATACCCATGCATTTAGGAGAAAGTAGGCGATATGTTCTTTACTGAACATCTTGTTCTCCCTGTGTTGACCCACATAAGTCTACTTTCATTTTTTGCAAAAATTGAAAGTAGGCTAAAAATAACTTACAACTGTTTATAACTTATTTTTTGAATGCAGTATAACTAATTTTTAGCCTATTTTCAATTTTGAAAAAATAGGCTTATAAATCACCTTTTGTCCGTGTGTGCGTGCGTGTGTGTGTGTGTGTGTATGTGTGAGGTGTGTGTGTGTGTCCCCCTAATAAATTCTAAACGGCTGGAGCGATTTCAATGAAACTCAGTAAGATCATAGCAACATTCTGGCCGACTTCGACCGTGCCCTTCAAATTTTATTGTGTCTCACCAATCCAACATGGCGGCTGTGCGAAATATTTGACCAGCATTCAGTATCTCCGAAACTATTACCGATATCACACTGAAATTGTGTACGGTGATAAAGGAAACAGCTAGAAGTTCACATATGAGACTTTCAAAAACCTGGTAACTACAAAAGCAACATGGCGGCCACGCGAAGTTGAGACTCTTAAATAGACTTTTCTCGCGATTTAACCATCCGAACGTAATGACACATGGTACAGCAAATGTCTATACACATTGTAATAAACTGGGGACTATTTAGTTCAATTGTTTACATAACCTCAAAATGGCGGCTGTGCGAAATATTCCAATGGCATTCAATATCTCCGAAACTATTTATGATATCACCCTGAAATTGTGTACGGTGATAAAGGGCACTGCTACAAGTTTATCTATGTGATTTTCAAAAACCTGTAAAGTACAAATCGAACATGGCGGCCTAGCGAGCTTGAAATATTTTAATAGACTTTTCTCGTGATTTAAGCGTCTGAACGCAGTGAAATGTGGTACGGTAAATGATTATCCATATTGTAATGCACTGGCATCTAATTTAGTTCAATTGTTTACATAACCTCAATATGGCGGCTGTGCCAAATTTTAAAATATTTTTTTGTTTCTTGTGTCGTAATCATGCGATCAGAGTGAAAGTTTGAAAAATGAAGCTACGCAATAATTTTCCTTTAATGGTACATGACTCTATGGCCTATACATATAACAATCCAAAATGGAGACCATCTGAAATATTTTGACGGTTGTCAATATCTACGAATCATTTACAGCAATCAAACTGAATTTTTAGCCTATTTTCAATTTTGAAAAAATAGGCTTATGAGATCACCTTTTGTCCGTGTGTGTGTGTGTGTCCCAAATAAAATCTAAACGGCTGGAACGATTTCAATTAAACTCGGTAAGTTCATAGCACTATTTCCGGCGACCTCGACCGTGCCCTTCAAATTTTGTTACGTCTCACCAATCCAACATGGCGGCTGTGCGAAATATTTCACTAGCTTTCAATGTCTCCGAAACTATTACCGATATCGCCCTGAAATTGAGTACGGTGATAAAGGGCACTACTAGAAGTTCAACTATGAGACTTTCAAAAATCGGGTGACTACAAAACCAACATGGCGGCCAAACGAATTTGAGACTTTTTAATAGACTTTTCTCGCGATTTAACTATCCAAATGTAATGAAACTTAGTAGAGCAAATGTTTATACACATTGTAATGCACTGGAGTTTAATTTCGTTAAATTGTTTACATAATCTCAAAATGGCGGCTGTGCGAAATATTGCACTGACATTCTATATCTCCGAAACTATTACAGATATCACCCTGCAATTTCGTACGGCGATAAAGAGTACTGATACAAGTTTACCTATGTATATTTCATAAACCTGTAAATTACAAAACGAACATGGCGACCAAGCGAATTTAAAATATGTTAATAGACTTTTCTCGTGATTTAACTCTCTGAGCGCAGTGAAATGTGGTACAGTAAATGATTTTGCAGCTTGCAATGCAGTGCCATCTAATTTAAATCAATTGTTTACATAACCTCAAGATGGCGGCTGTGCGAAATTTTAAAATGAAGTTTTAATTTCTTGTGTCGTAATCATGCGATCGAAGTGAAAGTTTGAATCATGAACCTAGGCAATAATTGTCCTTGAATGGTACATAACTCTATGGCCTATACATAGGAACAATCTTAAATGGCGAGCTTTCGAAATATTTAGACGGTTCTCAATATCTATGAATCTTTTACAGCAACCAAACAGAAATTTTTATGTTCATAGAGACTATGAACATATGTTCACCTATAGGACTTTCAGTAACCTGGTGAGCACAAATCCAACATGGCGGCGGCGCGAATTATAAATATGTAAATGGACGTTTCTCGCGAATTAACTATCCGAGTGCCGTGAAACGTTGCACGTTAAATGCTTATACAAATATTGATCCACTGGCATCTAATTTATTTCAATTGTTTTCATAATCACAAGATGGCTGCTGTGCGTAATTTTAAAATCTCGTTATTACTTCTTGTCTTCTAATCATGCGATTGAAGTTTGAATACCACACGTACACAATAATCTTAATGTAATAGTACAAAAATAAAAATCCAACCTGGCGACCATCTGAAATATTTAGACGGTTCTCAATATCTGCGAATCTGTTACAGCAATTAAACTGAAATTTTGTATGTTGATAGAGGCAATTAACATGAGCAGGATATATGAAAATAGGCTGTATAGTTCTTCACGGAACTACTTGTTTAATGTTCTTAGAGGCTATGAACTTAAGTTCGCCTATATGACTTTCAGTCATCTGGTGAGCACAAATCCAACATGGCGGCGACGGGAAGTTTAAAAATTTAAATGGACGTTTCTCGTGATTTTACCATCTGAGTTCTGTGAAACTCTGCACGTTAAATGCTTATACAAATGTTAATCCACTGGCAACTAATTTATTTCAATTGTTTTCATAACCACAAGATGGCAGCTGTGCGAAATTTTAAAATCTAATTTTTAGTTCTTGTGTCCTAATCATGCGATTGACGTCTGAATACCACACGTACACACTAATCTTCATGTAATAGTACATAAATAAAAATCCAACCTGGCGGCCATCAGAAATATTTAGAAGGTTCTCGATATCACAACAATCTAACAGAAATTTTGTACGTTGATAGAGGCAATAAACTTGAGTAGGATATATGAAAATAGGCCGTATAGTTCTTCACAGAACTACTTGTTTAAATTTATTATTTGTTTGCTGTTAGTCTGCATTTCATTTCAATAAAATGCTAAATATATGTTTCAATTTTACTTTTATTTAATTGCGCAAATGAAGATGTTTAAACATTTAGGTGAGGAAAATATACAATATACAGTACATAAGATTTTTTTTAAACTTTGATTTTATTGAAAACCATTAAATTCTATCGATTAGTTTGGCAAAAATGAACAAATCAAAGCAATAGCAGTGCAGCGTTGGAAGTGACTGGGGTTTGGGTAAGTAGCGTTATCGAGGGGGAGCATTGGCCTTGACGTGCCTGATTGAGACGGCACTACGCACCGGTACATTACGACTGATACGTACAATGGGAACATGGAGCCCGCCATTACCGTTTATTTTTGGCGTACCCCTAACCGGTTCGTTGCGTACCATCAAGGGGTACGCGTACCCCAGGTTGGGAATCGCTCATCTAAAGTACCGCCGTGGGTTAGATCGGTAGATACCCACAAAAGCCAGTATTATAATGGCGCATACTAGGCAAGGTGATTAGTGAGGTAGATTGTCATTGCTTTCCTCACTGAGTCAGAACAAAGCACTCAACCTATAAGTAGAAGCCCCTTCACAGTATTGTAATGGCTGTGAGTTTCTTTCGTCGCCTCGCCGCGTGAGTCACAGCTGCCCCGGGCTATGCTCTGCCTATGTGTGCTACCTGCGCCTTACGCAACGGGCTGCGAGGACAAAGGGATGGTCCAGAATATTCGTGACCCAGCTAGTGATGGAAATCTCGAGAAGCCGTGAAACCTGGACGATTCTAGAAGCATTCATTGAGTCACCAGCCTGCTATATAAGCGGCCTCATTAGCGAGGGAGGGACAGTGTTTTTGAGCTAGTGCGTGTTTTTACCTGAGCGACAGTAGTGTGGTGACGTGACTTGCGAAACCCAAGTGAGGGTATTGCATGCAGTGAAGTGCTGTGCTGAATTGTGAAACGGCGTGGGCTGTTCCCTAGCCAGCGGACAGCGGAGCAGAGCAGACTCGTAAGTAGCCTAACGGTAGATTGTGTACTCAAGAGAGTGTACAGGCACTTCGGTGAGTGACTGGCTAGACACAGGTCAGCCTAATTAGTGAACGGACAGCTGCTCGAGAGAGTGAAAGGGAAGTGTTCCTAGTCAGAGAGGAACTAGAGCGAGATACTAATTGCTTGTATCTGTTTATTGTGCGGTGTACTGTAACTTGCTAAGAGCTGCAATAAAATTACTATTTATTTAAAAGGACCATTGTTTTGTGCTTCTACCCACCGTAATCCAGCTAACGAAAGTGTCACAAGGGGTGGCACGTTACAGTACAAATAGACACTTGCTATGCCCAGCACCACTCAAACCTCAGAGCTTCCACAGCCATGAGACTAGCCACATTTTTCTCATGCCTGTGCCGACAGACAAATGCAAATGTGTTGCATTCATCAAGAGATGGTAAACAGGCCTCATTTGTGTGAGAAGTGTTTTTTTAACCCGCGAGGACTGGCGCATGGGTATTTTGACCCGAGGCTTAAATAATGCTCTATAATATCGTTTTGGTCAGCCCTTATTTCCTGTCACTTACTGTACCATCCTTCCTAGCCTTGAACTTCACCCTGCAAAAGAAACATGTCCATAGCTTTTAAAACACACAAGTTATTTCTATATTATTTACGGTCGGGTCAGATTTACCCATGGCGCCAGTCCTCGCGTGACAATTTTCGGCTTACGTTAGTCGGGACAATCTGTAAAAATAAAGGGTAAAATCCACCTATTTTGGTGCATCACAATCACATAGCTCGCGTTCTTTTTGATCCATGTTTAGGGTATAGGGACACCTTGGTTATCAGCTCCTTTGTTCAAAAGAACCGTGATGACTGCTCTACTGCCATTATCAAGGCCAATGATACTGTTACGAAAATTATTGTCATTTTTCTCCATGTTAAATCTGAAAATATATAAATAATCCTCATTTTATATTAGAAATAGTTCATAGGAAGACACCAGGTGTAATATTACTTCGTTAAAATCCGTAAGACTACGACAAAAAGGGAGTGACTCACTGTGGGTCAAAATGACCCGACGCCAGTCCTCATGTTTATATTTTCACGCCAGTCCTCAAGGGTTAAGTGTATAAATATTTCATGTATTTTGTCTCAGACGCTAATTGCAATTCTCCGCCCAATCTATTTGGGCACGCTCGTACTTCTTTTTTTAGCGTATGGCTTTTAGTGCCGGGAGTGTCCGAGGACATGTTCGACTCGCCAGAGTTTTGTAGCTGCTTCTATACGGACACCCATTGGGTGAGCTACAAGTACCGTCACGTGTGGAGTGTTGTCTGGGGAGGAAAGCGTGATTGTAAGGAGGAAAGTTGGAATGTAAGGACGAGGAGTTGTAAGGTAGCGGCTGTGGCCTATAGTTAGGGACCAGCCCCGGCATTTGCCTGGAAGGAAGATGGGAAACCACAAAAAACCATCTTCAAGGTTGCCGGCGGGGGCGATTCGAACCTCCTCGCCTCCCGGATGAGAGCGACTGCCTGCAGCCAAGCCGTAACCACCACGGCTAACTCACCCAGTACGCTTGTACTGATCGACTGGAAAGCTTATACTAACAGATTGTCCAGGTCAGGAAGCACCTAAAGCATGTCGTGGATAAACTGTCTACCACTAGAAGAAACGGACAATACAGGAATAAAGGAAATTAAAGGCAGGAAAAAAACTCGAGGAATGAGGGCTTGGAAGAGCCACGAAAGTTAGAACTCTCAGGCCTCTGTTTACATTTCCCAGGGTCTCACAACTAGTGTGACGTGGGTTGGCGGCTACGGGACCTCAGTTGAGTCCGGCATTGTGCCGGGCTCCTCTCCTGTCGATCTCCCTTGATATAATCTTGTTCTCTTCCAACCCCGACTGTATTAAGAAATCCGAGGCCTATAGTGTCTTCCAATTTCCCTTTTCTCAATTTCTGTAATGTTAGTTGTAACTCGAGGAATGAGGATTGAGTGACTTGTGAGGAAGTAGAGCAGGCAGATAGGAAAGGGGAGAGCGCCCACCCCTGAGTCAGTGGAAATTGGGGAAAACCGAACCCGGCCCAGGAATCCCTGGGGTTTGCCAATTCCCGCACTTACCTGACGTGAGCCCTTGATGGTGTAGCACTACTCACACTCTGCCTCCTCTTGGGCCTTGTACAGAAGACAGGATATATCATGAAAAGAAAAAGAACAGGACCGACCTCTCGAAGAATGAGGGTATCAGGAAAGATGAGACATGGGTCAATTAAGGCGGGAAAATGAAAGACTCCCTAGGCCTCGGATAACCTAATACCGTCGGGGTCAGAAGAGAAAAATAGTGGGCCAAGGGAGGTCGACAGAGTTGGCCCCGACACAATCCCGGACTCAACTGAGATCCCGAGAACACCAAGCCGCGTCGCACTAGTTGTGAGCCTCTTGGAAGTGTAAACAAATGCCTGAGAGTTCTACCAAAAGCTTCAGGTCCTGCCGCCATTAGTGAAACTCAGTTCGAATTTGTTCATCATTGCCATTTGATTTATTCTTCCGGGCTTGACTCAATTATCCGGGGTTCACCATAAAGTCAAAATGGTTTCTTTCAGTTATGTTTTTGTAATAATACCTGGGTTTCCAAGAAGAGCCTCGTGTTGTTGAGCTTCCAATAACGAGGTTGTTATCCGTTCAGACGGACGGAGCAACTCAAGCATTAAAGGAAGTGTAACGAAGTGATTACTACCAAGAAACGAGAGGTAGCGAGATAACATCATTGAGATTTGTTATTAAATAAGCATTCATTACAAAGAGAAAGGGCGCGCTAAGAGACGGAATATACAGTGTGCACAAAAGGTTTAAGAACACCCGTCCAAAACACATAACGGGCTAACATCCTTAACATGGATATGGATTTGGACTGGGGGGGAGGGGTCTCTCTGTGATTAGCGTACACAAATTACCGACATCTGGTTACATTGGCAACAAGTGCAAACACAAGCGCGAAACTTTTTATTATTATTGTTGGACATGAAATTATAGCAACACTGCTACTTGTTGGTATCCAGCTACAACTGTGTAGTATGTTTGTATATTTTGGGGCGCGCTTTAGAAAATCGTTGATACAATTAACAAAAAAATTGTATGGCATGAAACTTGTTTGAGTTCCAGCAGGTTAATGACGCCTTGTATACAAATAGGTTGCTAATATCGATTTAATTAATGTGTATCAATTATGTTTTCGGTTTGTTTAATTGCTAAAGGGGTACAATGTCTTAAATCTGTCTTTCAAGTTTGAAACAAATGTCCATACTGGCTGTGCCTCACTGTTTCTTGTGTCAGAGAAGAGAACAGACCACCCATAAAAGTGCTTCTTGTTCATTTCATCTTTTCTTTTTACTAAATTCAGAAAGCATTCAATCCCCCAACACACCGTTTTGTAATAAAGGTTTGATTTCTACCTGTTAGATTCTCATGTGAAACAAAATAGAGTAACGTAACACCAACAATTAATTCTTAAGAAGTTCACTAAATGTGGTTTTCATTAGGAAGTAGTATTTGTATACTTTTTCATCTTCCACTAAAATGTAAATGTTAGTTGAAAGATTGCGGTCTCTAGATGATTATCTGTTTTCGATTGGTGTCGGCAAACTTCTTGCCGATTCTAAAACAGAACACAAGTGATCGCTTAGTCCATGCATTCATATCCAAAATTACGTGTTGCCAACAATCAGTGCCCTAGGCCTTAGATCATCACAGGAATTGATTAACCACTCACATGTTCTCGTGTAATAAACATCACTTTTGCCTCCATAAAAGGCCCCAAATGTTTTGAAGCACTGAAACAGAATTTTCCGCAGCCTTGGTATGATAGTCTATAACAGGCTGTTCCAGCCGAGCTGCTCGCCAGGGAGCAGATGAGTACTCGCCGCCTTGCGTGAGTAAACCTGCAACATGCAATACAGGTCTGCTGTGAGGGCTGCCGTCACTGCGCGGTGGATACATCAAGACTGTCAGGAAGCCCATGGACTTGTGTTATGACCTTCGACCAGTGACATATTGGCTATCACCCCCAGTCCCTCTCCAACCGTGCTCCGAGCATCACTGCTGAGTACTCGCGGGTACGCATACTCAAACTCGTGGATTAGGAACAGTCTGGTCGATAAGATATCATGTTATATCGCAGGCATACAAACTAGGCATCTACCTGTGAGACAGAGCTGTTTCACACTTTGGCGCAAGGTCTATAAGGCTATAGTGATATCCATACGAAGCCGTCTGAGCTGTGGAGTACCTATTGTAGCAATCATGTCGTAGTGAATACAAACAGCTAATGTATCATCTCTATCGCAGTTAGCAGATTACACTAGCCGACAAAAAACAACTTTTTACTTGCTTCGTTTACAAAAAATACTAGTTTTTTTATTTTTTACTAAATTTGAGTCAGGAAAACTGAATATGACCTTAGAATTTGTTTATTAAGTCTAGTTTTTTAGATACACTACTTGTGTATCTACTTTATGTACACTACAAAATCATCAACTTCACTAGGGTCACAGGACTAATAAATAACATCTTCAGGCCATCTTTAGTCCAGAGGCACACACGACTCAAACTATACAACATCCTAGCTAAACCTACCTTTTATATGACAGCGAAGCTTGGACCCTTCTCAAAGGAGATGAACTAAAGAGTGCCGAGATGTGGTTCATGAGGAGAACAGCTGGATACACACCATGGGATAGGAAATGAGCTGAGGATATCCTTAAAGAACTAAAAGTAAAATCAATTATCGACACAGTGCAGAATTACAGATCAGCTTCCAGGACCATGTGCTACGTATGGTCACCGGTCGGATCACCAGACGAGTTCTCAAATACCAACCTAGAGGCAGAAGAGATGGAACGAGACCGTAACAGGCCACCTGGCCTAACACTTGATATGAAGAAGAGGAAGAAGAAGACTACTTGTGATGCATGTACTTCTGAAGTAAACACGAATATTATATATATATACAGTGTGGTCCACCCGCCCCTTATTATTTAGTTTCATGAAACCCAACTAACATAGCATTTCTCCCGATGGTCGATATTGCTCTGCGCTCTGACTGTGAGACACCAATGTAATTGGGTCATGGGCCTAGCAAAGAAAAACCGACCTTAAACTTTTCCCCGCCAAATACTACGGCCCATTCTACTAACATATGACTTTCTGCTCCTTGAAATAACACACATACACGTAATACGATCGAATTAATAGCTTACGCCACGTGATCTGTAATAGTAGAAAGTTAAATCAACACCACAAACCGTGATTGAAGACTTTGAGATGGACTTAAACGTTTGAGGTGGGACGGCTACAGTAACTAAAGCACGTTTAGCGTGCGGTATATACCATGTCTTGGTGGCTGCGAGGTTTAATGCCTGACCGTACGTTGTGGGCACGAGCGGGTAGAATGCTGCTTCGAATCCAGTAGTAGGCATACTTTTTTTTTTAACGAAAGCCCACATTCCATTTTAGTCGGGATGTAACTACATTGCCACATTTATTGCCTTACGACGAATTTTTGTGAAGAGTTCGTTTGAATTTTGATGATTTATAAAGAGAACACGATCGAATTGGTACGTTATGCCACGTGACCTGTTATGGCAGAAAATTTAAAAACTGGCATGAATATTAACATAACATCTCGAAGTGTTGCTCCGGAAGTCCGGGTTCGATTCCCAGCTCTGCCAAGAAATGTAATACTTGTCTGAGGGCTGAAATTGGGTACACGTAGCCTTCTGGAGCAAATATGAGAAGAAGTGGGTTCGATTCCCACCTCAGCCACCCTGGAAATGGTTTTCCGTGGTTTCCAAATTCCGGGACGGATTCTATCTTAAGGCCACGGCCGCCTCCTTCCCAATCCTTAATTGCAAATACACACATCATTACAAGCCCGCAATAACTCAGGTTATCAGGCAAATTCTACACACACACACACCCAAGTAAACATGGCTAAATGTTCTAGGCCCTCAAATGAAACAAAACAACAACATATCGAAGGATATTCTGATCGCCAGTGCTTGCATCGAAGTATACGTATTCCGTAGAAATTCCCATTGTATTATTAGCAAAAAATCATGTGTCTGTCTGTGTGTGTGTGACGTTGTGTGTGTGTGAGTGTGTGTGTGTGAGTGTGTGTACTCTGAATGTCTGCCCCTCCCTCCCCCCCCCCCCCCCCTATCAATTCGAACACGGTGAAACCGAATTGAACGAAATTTGGTACAGAGGTAGAACTAGCAAAGGGCACCTCAGTGTCATGTTTTATATCGCAGCCATCTTGACGGAAACGTAATGGCGGCCACCCAAATGTTCAAAGCATAAATCAAATTACGAATAACCTAATCATCCGATCTCTACCAAATTTTGCAACAACATATATTTATATGGCGAGCGTCTTTTGACTACAATACAAGGTAATCAGACCAATACTTTGCAGATGGCGGCCATGTATGTGTGCAAATCGATTCCCCCTATCAATTCAAACACGGTGGTACCGAATTGAACGATATTTAGTACAGAGGTAGCTCTAGTAAAGGACACCTCAGTGTAGTGTTTTGTATCGCCGCCAACTTGACGAAAACGTAATGGCGGCCATCCTATTGTTAAGAGCTTGAATTAAATTACGACCAACCTAATAATCTGATCTCTACCAAATCTTGCAACAACATACCTTAATGTGGGAAGCATATTTTGACCAAACTACAAGATCATCAGCCCATCAGTTTGCATATGGCGGCCAAGTATGTCTGCAAATCGATTCCCCCTATCAATTCAAACACGGTGAAACCGAATTGAACGAAATTTGGTACAGAGGTAGAACTAGCAAAGGGCACCTCAGTGTCATGTTTTATATCGCCACCATCTTGACGGAAACGTAATGGTGGCCACCCAAATATTCAAAGCTTAAATCAAATTACGACTAACTTAATCATCTTGTCTCTACCAAATTTTGCAACAACGTATACTTGTATGGCGAGCATCGTTTGACTGAACTACAAGGTCATCAGCCCATTAGTTTGCAGATGGCAGTCATGTATGTATGCAAATTGATTCCCCCTATCAATTAAACACGGTGTAACCGAATTGAACGAAATTCGGTACAGAGGTAGCACTAGCAAAGGACACTCCAGTGTCATGTTTTATATCACCGCCATATTGACGAAAACGTAATGGCGGCCATCCTAATGTTAAGAGCTTGAATCAAATTATGACCAACCTATTAATCTGATCCCTACCAAATTTTGCAACGACATACCTTTATGTATAGAGAATTTGTTGACCACACTACAAGGTCATCAGACCAATAATGTGCAGATAGCGGCCATGTTTGTGTGCAAATCGATTCCCCCTATCAATTCAAACACGGTGCAACCGAATTGTATGATTTTTTTTACAGAGGTAGCACTAGCAAAGGGCACATCATATTCATGTATAATGTCCGTAAAGCACGTTGTATTTCAAGAAGCTACTACAACCAACATTCAATTATACTCCTTGAAAAGGACAAAGGGTTATAACCATACCCATGTATTTAGGAGAAAGTAGGCTATACGTTCTTTACCGAACATCTTGTTTTGTTATTAAATTTTAACAAAAAGTCTTAGCATATCTTTAGGCCCGTATCACACGACACTCGCTGGCAAGGAAGCTGGTGTGATCGCTGGTACAAAATCCTGTATAATTCTGTTCTCTTCGTCAGTACACCAGCTTGTATGACCAAAGTGTATCACACGCTAGCATTTTGGACGCTAAGTTGTATGAAATAAAACCGAAGGGCTGTCGTTTGAGGGCATTAGTTGCTGTTCTTTCGCCTTATTAACGCAAAACGGTCGCGAAAATTGCTTTAAGTAAATTAGAAAACCTGCCAGGTACTCAACGAATGCATTCCAATCAATATTTAAGATCTAACTGTAATAATTGAATATTTTACCATACGCGTTAATAAGAAGCGCAACAAAAACCTCCAGAGTGTGTTGGAAATGTGTGCAAGTGTTATTGCGCCCGCTCGCTCTTTCGAAGATCTCGGGTTCAAGACCATCCAACGGCAGATTTTTTAAATTCTTTTTAACTATTTTATTTTACCCTCCCTACCTCGTACAGCAAGATTTCAACTTGGTTTTGTTCACATTATCTACGAAAACGATAGGGAAAGTTATTTTCTTGTCTCATTTAAATGGTTATTTTCCCTAAATACTGTTCTGAACCATGTCGCCTCCGTAGCGTAGCGGTCAGCATGGTTAACTGCCGCCCCGGAGGTCCTGGGTTCGATTCCCGGCTCTGCCACGACATTTGAAAAGTGGTATGAGGACTGGAACGGGGTCTACTCAGCCTCTGGTGGCCCAAATGATTAGAGGGGTTTCGATTCCCACCTCAGCCATCCTCGAAGTGGTTTTCCGTGGTTTCCCACATCGTCTTCGGGCAATTGCCGGGATGGTACTGTACCCGTAATCCACGTGGTCTTACCTGTTGCAATCCGATGGAATAGCTGGATCGTAGATTCTAGAAGTTCCCGGCTCAAATGACCTCTGAAAAACCTACCAACTAGGATCAACCAGGGATCAGGATACGTCGATATTAAAGAATGCGGTACGAAGATGCCAGTGGTGTATAAAATTACGACGAAACGAAGCTCAAAAGAACTCGAACAAGAGACTCTAAGATAAAATAAAAATATCTCGGGCGTTAAGTTTAAGCAAACTCAAGAAAACCACCCACTGGTCCTCCTAACGCACTCCCCTTTTCTGATATAAAACACCAGTCGTTCTAAGATTCTTTAAAATTAAATTCAATTTATTGACTGATTAATGATGAATGTCCGTCAATTAGACACAAAGTTAAAGAAAAGCTTCTTTAGATCAAATGATGAAAAATGTAGTTTTTAATAAATGCCTACAATAAGACCCCATCTTACTGTTCATATCATCCGCTGAACAAATAACAAGAAAAATACAATATTACATTATGTACTGATGTTATACCCTTAAAGATTTATACATATTTTACATTATATATACAAGTTACATCCTCAATTAGGATTTTGTTCTCAACGCTGCCTATCTTCATTTAATTTTACAAGTATGTTTCATGGTTATCATTTCCTTAATTCGTTGTATTCAACAATCAATTAAGATAATCGAATAGTGTTACAAGTTGTGTAAATAGTTTATTAACTATTTATATGCTTCAAAGAATGCAGTATATTTTTACTAAAATTACTGAAATATCACATGTATTATGTTGCATGAATTAGTAAAGTTGTTCAAGAAGTAGCTGTGTTACTTGAATATGGGTGTCATGATATAGACAATTTATCTCCGGCAAATCCTACTAGGCGAGAATAAAACGTAGGGCTACTTGAATAAAACAAGCATATAAGAAAAACATTCGTGATTCCAAATCACGATAACTACAACATCATATCCAAAAAGAAAGGTGATAGCTCAAAAGCTAATTTCACTCTTACTAAAACGCAATAACTACGTTAACGTCTTCTCAAAAGACTACAAGAACAATATCCAGCATTAATATTGACCATCCAATGATGTCAAATATACGCTTCACTAACACAATAAATCGTATGCACAAAATTGCAATACCTCAATTCAGCTTTCCAAAGCTGTCAAGAATTAAACCCAAACGTTATTAAACTTAAAACCTTTCAGAAATTGCTCTGAAAATATCATGCCCCATCATAGACGAATATAGAAATGCCACAGATTACTTCCTTTCTAACTTCATTAAACAAGAAGCAACAATTTGTTAGATAAATTGTATTATTTATTTCCACAATAATCGTCTTTAAAGTCTATAAAAAATACTGTTATAATAGTGTGAGTAGTTAAATTTCATTCACAATTCCAATATATTTATATATATATTTCCATAATGACTTATATGTGAGAGAAAAATTGTAAATAGACACTATCAAAATAGTCGTTTCAGTTTCGCCTATCCAAACTCGAAAAATGGCTCAACTACTCAGACGAAAACACGTGAGACTTACATCATGGAAAGGAGTCTATTATCATATCAATAGATACACGCAAACCATTAAATCAAACGATGATCTATCCAAGAGTCTTCCCAAAAACGAATTGAAAAAACACAAGCAAAACTGAATGAACAAAAATATTACAAAAAGTTGGTGTATTGGCTTTCACGGCCGGTGAATTAAAACTCAGCAATTCTTCTAGGTTTGTGCCGTGTCTTGTGTGGGGTTTCGCCTAGGACACCAAGCTAGGCTCATCGGCAGGCTCTTGGTGTCCCTGCCCGGACCCCCACAGGAGTATCGAACTGCGCGATACCTCCCTTTATATAGAGTACAACTGCACTCCTTGACTGCGAGAACCAAAAGCTCAAGCAGCCATAACCTCCCTATGAAGGCTTCCAAAAAGATGGTGTATTGGCTTTCACGGCCGGTGAATTAAAACTCAGCAATTCTTCTAGGTTTGGGCCGTGTCTTGTGTGGGGTTTCGCCTAGGACACCAAGCTAGGCTCATCGGCGGGCTCTTGGTGTCCCTGCCCGGACCCCCACAGGAGTATCGAACTGCGCGATACCTCCCTTTATATAGAGTGCAACTGCACTCCTTGACTGCGAGAACCAAAAGCTCAAGCAGCCATAACCTCCCTATGAAGGCTTCCAAAAAGATGGTGTATTGGCTTTCACGGCCGGTGAATTAAAACTCAGCAATTCTTCTAGGTTTGTGCCGTGTCTTGTGTGGGGTTTCGCCTAGGACACCAAGCTAGGCTCATCGGCGGGCTCTTGGTGTCCCTGCCCGGACCCCCACAGGAGTATCGAACTGCGCGATACCTCCCTTTATATAGAGTGCAACTGCACTCCTTGACTGCGAGAACCAAAAAGCTCAAGCAGCCATAACCTCCCTATGAAGCCTTCCAAAAAGATGGTGTATTGGCTTTCACGGCCGGTGAATTAAAACTCAGCAATTCTTCTAGGTTTGTGCCGTGTCTTGTGTGGGGTTTCGCCTAGGACACCAAGCTAGGCTCATCGGTGGGCTCTTGGTGTCCCTGCCCGGACCCCCACAGGAGTATCGAACTGCGCGATACCTCCCTTTATATAGAGTGCAACTGCACTCCTTGACTGCGAGAACCAAAAGCTCAAGCAGCCATAACCTCCCTATGAAGGCTTCCAAAAAGATGGTGTATTGGCTTTCACGGCCGGTGAATTAAAACTCAGCAATTCTTCTAGGTTTGTGCCGTGTCTTGTGTGGGGTTTCGCCTAGGACACCAAGCTAGGCTCATCGGCGGGCTCTTGGTGTCCCTGCCCGGACCCCCACAGGAGTATCGAACTGCGCGATACCTCCCTTTATATAGAGTGCAACTGCACTCCTTGACTGCGAGAACCAAAAGCTCAAGCAGCCATAACCTCCCTATGAAGGCTTCCAAAAAGATGGTGTATTGGCTTTCACGGCCGGTGAATTAAAACTCAGCAATTCTTCTAGGTTTGTGCCGTGTCTTGTGTGGGGTTTCGCCTAGGACACCAAGCTAGGCTCATCGGCGGGCTCTTGGTGTCCCTGCCCGGACCCCCACAGGAGTATCGAACTGCGCGATACCTCCCTTTATATAGAGTGCAACTGCACTCCTTGACTGCGAGAACCAAAAGCTCAAGCAGCCATAACCTCCCTATGAAGGCTTCCAAAAAGATGGTGTATTGGCTTTCACGGCCGGTGAATTAAAACTCAGCAATTCTTCTAGGTTTGTGCCGTGTCTTGTGTGGGGTTTCGCCTAGGACACCAAGCTAGGCTCATCGGCGGGCTCTTGGTGTCCCTGCCCGGACCCCCTTATGAGTATCGAACTGCGCGATACCTCCCTTTATATAGAGTGCAACTGCACTCCTTGACTGCGAGAACCAAAAGCTCAAGCAGCCATAACCTCCCTATGAAGGCTTCCAAAAAGATGGTGTATTGGCTTTCACGGCCGGTGAATTAAAACTCAGCAATTCTTCTAGGTTTGTGCCGTGTCTTGTGTGGGGTTTCGCCTAGGACATCAAGCTAGGCTCATCGGCGGGCTCTTGGTGTCCCTGCCCGGACCCCCACAGGAGTATCGAACTGCGCGATACCTCCCTTTATATAGAGTGCAACTGCACTCCTTGACTGCGAGAACCAAAAGCTCAAGCAGCCATAACCTCCCTATGAAGGCTTCCAAAAAGATGGTGTATTGGCTTTCACGGCCGGTGAATTAAAACTCAGTAATTCTTCTAGGTTTGTGCCGTGTCTTGTGTGGGGTTTCGCCTAGGACACCAAGCTAGGCTCTTCGGCGGGCTCTTGGTGTCCCTGCCCGGACCCCCACAGGAGTATCGAACTGCGCGATACCTCCCTTTATATAGAGTGCAACTGCACTCCTTGACTGCGAGAACCAAAAGCTCAAGCAGCCATAACCTCCCTATGAAGGCTTCCAAAAAGATGGTGTATTGGCTTTCACGGCCGGTGAATTAAAACTCAGCAATTCTTCTAGGTTTGTGCCGTGTCTTGTGTGGGGTTTCGCCTAGGACACCAAGCTAGGCTCATCGGCGGGCTCTTGGTGTCCCTGCCCGGACCCCCTTATGAGTATCGAACTGCGCGATACCTCCCTTTATATAGAGTGCAACTGCACTCCTTGACTGCGAGAACCAAAAGCTCAAGCAGCCATAACCTCCCTATGAAGGCTTCCAAAAAGATGGTGTATTGGCTTTCACGGCCGGTGAATTAAAACTCAGCAATTCTTCTAGGTTTGTGCCGTGTCTTGTGTGGGGTTTCGCCTAGGACACCAAGCTAGGCTCATCGGCGGGCTCTTGGTGTCCCTGCCCGGACCCCCACAGGAGTATCGAACTGCGCGATACCTCCCTTTATATAGAGTGCAACTGCACTCCTTGACTGCGAGAACCAAAAGCTCAAGCAGCCATAACCTCCCTATGAAGGCTTCCAAAAAGATGGTGTATTGGCTTTCACGGCCGGTGAATTAAAACTCAGCAATTCTTCTAGGTTTGTGCCGTGTCTTGTGTGGGGTTTCGCCTAGGACACCAAGCTAGGCTCATCGGCGGGCTCTTGGTGTCCCTGCCCGGACCCCCACAGGAGTATCGAACTGCGCGATACCTCCCTTTATATAGAGTGCAACTGCACTCCTTGACTGCGAGAACCAAAAGCTCAAGCAGCCATAACCTCCCTATGAAGGCTTCCAAAAAGATGGTGTATTGGCTCTACACCATCTTTTTGGAAGCCTTCATAGGGAGGTTATGGCTGCTTGAGCTTTTGGTTCTCGCAGTCAAGGAGTGCAGTTGCACTCTATATAAAGGGAGGTATCGCGCAGTTCGATACTCCTGTGGGGGTCCGGGCAGGGACACCAAGAGCCCGCCGATGAGCCTAGCTTGGTGTCCTAGGCGAAACCCCACACAAGACACGGCACAAACCTAGAAGAATTGCTGAGTTTTAATTCACCGGCCGTGAAAGCCAATACACCATCTTTTTGGAAGCCTTCATAGGGAGGTTATGGCTGCTTGAGCTTTTGGTTCTCGCAGTCAAGGAGTGCAGTTGCACTCTATATAAAGGGAGGTATCGCGCAGTTCGATACTCCTGTGGGGGTCCGGGCAGGGACACCAAGAGCCCGCCGATGAGCCTAGCTTGGTGTCCTAGGCGAAACCCCACACAAGACACGGCACAAACCTAGAAGAATTGCTGAGTTTTAATTCACCGGCCGTGAAAGCCAATACACCATCTTTTTGGAAGCCTTCATAGGGAGGTTATGGCTGCTTGAGCTTTTGGTTCTCGCAGTCAAGGAGTGCAGTTGCACTCTATATAAAGGGAGGTATCGCGCAGTTCGATACTCCTGTGGGGGTCCGGGCAGGGACACCAAGAGCCCGCCGATGAGCCTAGCTTGGTGTCCTAGGCGAAACCCCACACAAGACACGGCACAAACCTAGAAGAATTGCTGAGTTTTAATTCACCGGCCGTGAAAGCCAATACACCATCTTTTTGGAAGCCTTCATAGGGAGGTTATGGCTGCTTGAGCTTTTGGTTCTCGCAGTCAAGGAGTGCAGTTGCACTCTATATAAAGGGAGGTATCGCGCAGTTCGATACTCCTGTGGGGGTCCGGGCAGGGACACCAAGAGCCCGCCGATGAGCCTAGCTTGATGTCCTAGGCGAAACCCCACACAAGACACGGCACAAACCTAGAAGAATTGCTGAGTTTTAATTCACCGGCCGTGAAAGCCAATACACCATCTTTTTGGAAGCCTTCATAGGGTGGTTATGGCTGCTTGAGCTTTTGTTTCTCGCAGTCAAGGAGTGCAGTTGCACTCTATATAAAGGGAGGTATCGCGCAGTTCGATACTCCTGTGGGGGTCCGGGCAGGGACACCAAGAGCCCGCCGATGAGCCTAGCTTGGTGTCCTAGGCGAAACCCCACACAAGACACGGCACAAACCTAGAAGAATTGCTGAGTTTTAATTCACCGGCCGTGAAAGCCAATACACCATCTTTTTGGAAGCCTTCATAGGGAGGTTATGGCTGCTTGAGCTTTTGGTTCTCGCAGTCAAGGAGTGCAGTTGCACTCTATATAAAGGGAGGTATCGCGCAGTTCGATACTCCTGTGGGGGTCCGGGCAGGGACACCAAGAGCCCGCCGATGAGCCTAGCTTGGTGTCCTAGGCGAAACCCCACACAAGACACGGCACAAACCTAGAAGAATTGCTGAGTTTTAATTCACCGGCCGTGAAAGCCAATACACCTTCTTTTTGGAAGCCTTCATAGGGAGGTTATGGCTGCTTGAGCTTTTGGTTCTCGCAGTCAAGGAGTGCAGTTGCACTCTATATAAAGGGAGGTATCGCGCAGTTCGATACTCCTGTGGGGGTCCGGGCAGGGACACCAAGAGCCCGCCGATGAGCCTAGCTTGGTGTCCTAGGCGAAACCCCACACAAGACACGGCACAAACCTAGAAGAATTGCTGAGTTTTAATTCACCGGCCGTGAAAGCCAATACACCATCTTTTTGGAAGCCTTCATAGGGAGGTTATGGCTGCTTGAGCTTTTGGTTCTCGCAGTCAAGGAGTGCAGTTGCACTCTATATAAAGGGAGGTATCGCGCAGTTCGATACTCCTGTGGGGGTCCGGGCAGGGACACCAAGAGCCCGCCGATGAGCCTAGCTTGGTGTCCTAGGCGAAACCCCACACAAGACACGGCACAAACCTAGAAGAATTGCTGAGTTTTAATTCACCGGCCGTGAAAGCCAATACACCATCTTTTTGGAAGCCTTCATAGGGAGGTTATGGCTGCTTGAGCTTTTGGTTCTCGCAGTCAAGGAGTGCAGTTGCACTCTATATAAAGGGAGGTATCGCGCAGTTCGATACTCCTGTGGGGGTCCGGGCAGGGACACCAAGAGCCCGCCGATGAGCCTAGCTTGGTGTCCTAGGCGAAACCCCACACAAGACACGGCACAAACCTAGAAGAATTGCTGAGTTTTAATTCACCGGCCGTGAAAGCCAATACACCATCTTTTTGGAAGCCTTCATAGGGAGGTTATGGCTGCTTGAGCTTTTGGTTCTCGCAGTCAAGGAGTGCAGTTGCACTCTATATAAAGGGAGGTATCGCGCAGTTCGATACTCCTGTGGGGGTCCGGGCAGGGACACCAAGAGCCCGCCGATGAGCCTAGCTTGGTGTCCTAGGCGAAACCCCACACAAGACACGGCACAAACCTAGAAGAATTGCTGAGTTTTAATTCACCGGCCGTGAAAGCCAATACACCATCTTTTTGGAAGCCTTCATAGGGAGGTTATGGCTGTTTGAGCTTTTGGTTCTCGCAGTCAAGGAGTGCAGTTGCACTCTATATAAAGGGAGGTATCGCGCAGTTCGATACTCCTGTGGGGGTCCGGGCAGGGACACCAAGAGCCCGCCGATGAGCCTAGCTTGGTGTCCTAGGCGAAACCCCGCACAAGACACGGCACAAACCTAGAAGAATTGCTGAGTTTTAATTCACCGGCCGTGAAAGCCAATACACCATCTTTTTGGAAGCCTTCATAGGGAGGTTATGGCTGCTTGAGCTTTTGGTTCTCGCAGTCAAGGAGTGCAGTTGCACTCTATATAAAGGGAGGTATCGCGCAGTTCGATATTCCTGTGGGGGTCCGGGCAGGGACACCAAGAGCCCGCCGATGAGCCTAGCTTGGTGTCCTAGGCGAAACCCCACACAAGACACGGCCCAAACCTAGAAGAATTGCTGAGTTTTAATTCTCCGGCCGTGAAAGCCAATACACCATCTTTTTGGAAGCCTTCATAGGGAGGTTATGGCTGCTTGAGCTTTTGGTTCTCGCAGTCAAGGAGTGCAGTTGCACTCTATATAAAGGGAGGTATCGCGCAGTTCGATACTCCTGTGGGGGTCCGGGCAGGGACACCAAGAGCCCGCCAATGAGCCTAGCTTGGTGTCCTAGGCGAAACCCCACACAAGACACGGCACAAACCTAGAAGAATTGCTGAGTTTTAATTCACCGGCCGTGAAAGCCAATACACCATCTTTTTGGAAGCCTTCATAGGGAGGTTATGGCTGCTTGAGCTTTTGGTTCTCGCAGTCAAGGAGTGCAGTTGCACTCTATATAAAGGGAGGTATCGCGCAGTTCGATACTCCTGTGGGGGTCCGAGCTGGGACACCAAGAGCCCGCCGATGAGCCTAGCTTGGTGTCCTAGGCAAAACCCCACACAAGACACGGCACAAACCTAGAAGAATTGCTGAGTTTTAATTCACCGGCCGTGAAAGCCAATACACCATCTTTTTGGAAGCCTTCATAGGGAGGTTATGGCTGCTTGAGCTTTTGGTTCTCGCAGTCAAGGAGTGCAGTTGCACTCTATATAAAGGGAGGTATCGCGCAGTTCGATACTCCTGTGGGGGTCCGGGCAGGGACACCAAGAGCCCGCCGATGAGCCTAGCTTGGTGTCCTAGGCGAAACCCCACACAAGACACGGCACAAACCTAGAAGAATTGCTGAGTTTTAAAAATATTACAATTAAAGAAAAATCTTTAATCAAAAAATATATGAAAGTAGGCTGCAAATGCCCTGGCAATCAATTCACAAATGTTTTCGCTGGACGATTTCCATAATTCCATAACCATGGAAAATAACGATGAGAATGCACTATCATTTCTAAAAGAAAGAATTTCTACTAGAATGTCATAAGTCCAAACGAATAGTATCACTGAAATATTTTTGGAATAGTTCAAGTGCACGAGTGTGTGGCCATCTTCTTCCTAATTGCTATTCTTATACAAAGATATCGTCGTCTTGGTCCTAATTATGCTGCAGATATCTTCCCAACAAAATTGAATGCTTGATTTTATTTCAAAAATTTTCAAAATAAAAGCAACAAAGTAATGCTCTAAATAGCATCACGTTTACAGTTAACTACACAAAAAATTACACTCTCCGACAGAAATGATAAAGAAGAACCAGATCTAGTCTTCGAATGAAATTCATACTAATTTAATAAAGTATTGGTGAAAAGAATCGAACTAAAGGTGACAAGTTCTACTGTCTACAAGAGAAGAAAAGTTTTCCAGCTACCTTGGGCGAAGTTCTGGTTGAAATTGAAGAAAATATAGGAATATACATTCCTGTCAGGAATTGAACCATCATCCCTGAGAAGTTCATGGCTGGATCTGAAAGTCGCCGAACCAACTTCCTCCTAACCCGAAAACTACTGTCCACGAAACGGAGTTCCTGCATATTGCTTGCACAAGGCTCCCTCGACGTTATCAGTAAAGTAGTTTCCTTTCTTTGGAGTTGTTTCTTCATTCTTGGCTACTTTAAAATCACTGGATAAGAACTAACGTTCCCAACATTTTCTTTCTCTTCATTGTATAGTTCAAAAGGATGTCACTCCAAATGATCAACTCTGCTACTGCATTACATTCCTGAACGATATGTTTAGCACATCATTACTCCAATAGCTTGTTTCTCACAAGAAAATCCAGTCATAATGTTCTTGATAATAATGCTTTCTTGCATTTCAAACCAATACGTAGCAGATTTCCTCATCGAAGTCTGTATTAACAAGTCCATGTGTTGGCTAAGCTCACTCGTTCGAACCGCGCTGCGAGTAGAAAACACTCGTATTACCGCGTGATACACGGAACTTTCTTATACGAACGATAACATGTTCACTGCATAAGTTGCTCTACTCAAGTGTCTCTCGTTTCAAAACTGCTCATTCCCGTCACAGCTGGGAGTCTACCCAAGATGCATCACACCTGTATCGAGGTGGACAATCGAACCCAATCGATTATCATTTCATATATCCCTCAACTAGTTGCAATGGCAAGTCCGTGAGCATGTCCTGTGCACGTGATCAGGAGCGTGGCGGGGTAGTCTATCCATCTCCTTAGTGCATAAGAAGCAAACTGTACCTCAAAGTCTACAGTCAAAATAATGTCAAGCAATAACTTCCAAATACGTCTCGCTGTCATATCAGGGTTCAAATAAATAGCAAAATACTGTCTCATCCTCCTCCCAACCTAGCTAATAAAAGTGTGCGAATACTTTTATTACACCATTCTAGGTATTCGTCAATGAACAGAATTTTGCGTTTTATTCCACTTTCTTGAAGTACTTTCTGAGGTTCTTCGCATTAAATTTTCCTATTTCCTCGTTCGTGTGGATGTCTAAGACTTGGTAACTATTGTTCCCGTACACTCTGCCTACCTTGAATGGACCAATGTACAGGCTACTGAATTTTGTGTAAATCTTCCTAATAGTTTTCTCTGGGAACCTGATAATTCTCCTGTCCATGTCAATGGTAATTCTGGCACGGGTAATAAAATCAATCCCTAGGATTATTTCAAAATTAATATTTTTGAGCACCACAAAAATATGTTCAAAACATCTGTCATTTATACTGAACTTCAGCTGGACTTGTAATTTGCATTTCATCGATTTATCTTGAAATAGTCCTCTCACTTTGATCGATGAAGCTGGCAATGTGGTAAATTGTTGTTCCTTTTCTAATTTCAAAAAGCAATCTTCGGACATGATTGAAATGACCGCTCCCGTGTCTATAAGAGACCTGCAATGTTGATTGCCCACAGAGATTTCAATTATAGGCAATTCAGCACGTTCACTCACAATTCCTTCCATTTCTTCGAATAACAAATCTTCGTCCGTGACCTCATAAACATCTTGTATAATTATATCAAATGGAGACGGCTGGCTGTTTAATCCTTCCGGGATTTCAAAATTGGCGTTTTTTTCCTGTGAACCCCTTTCATTATCACTAGTGTGATGGCTAGTGTTAGGTTCTGGTTCACTTTCTGTGTCCCTTCGATCCTTCCTTTCTTCACGCCTATCCCTGTCCTTTCTAGACTGTTCTCTATCTTCCTGGTTATGATAGTTTTTGTCTCGATAGTTTTTATATCTGGCAAACCCTTGTTGACCTCTATTCTGTTGCTGATACTGGCCTTGTCTATCCCTATTATCATAGTATCGGTTATTGTTCTGATAACCTCGATACCTGTTATTCCTAGGTTGGTATTGTTCTATTTCCTGATTTCCATTCATGTACCTGTCATTCCTATTTCTACTTTCGTAAGGTTTATATCTTTCTTGAATACGATCGGTTTGGTTAGGTCTATTCCGATCTCGATCGTATCTCTGTTGGTAGTTTCCATATGGTCGTTGGTTGTTTCTATCTTCAAATCTTCGACTATACGTCCTACTGTTCCTCATCGGACCTTCCCATCTAGATCCTGTCCTATTTGACCTTTCTGTTTGTTGAGTTTGATCAACGACTACCGCGTTCACGGCCTTAGTTTCCGTCCTTCCGCTTTTGACTATGGTAGGTGACATAGAAGTATGGTCTAGCCTACGCAGCAAGTCGTCCATTGCCGCTAAATCCTCTATGCCTGATGAAATTAAATTCCTTCTAACTTCCACCGGTAACTGGCGTGAAATTGTCTCAAGAATTTCCTCCTGTCTCAATGGGGGTTGAAGATATCTAAGGCGGGCTAACTGAGATGTGAAGAATTCAGAATAACTGGTGGGTCCAGTACTACTATATTTTCTTGAATAGACTTCCGCCCTCACTGCGTGTTGTATCTCTATCGACCAGAATCTTTTAATAAATGCTTCCGAAAACTGTTCGAAGTTATCGAAAGTATATCGGAAAGCTCGGAACCAATTTAACGGTGCATCTGCCAGATGCTTCTCAACAATCCGCAGTTCTCTGTCCCTTGCAACATGATGTTCCGCAAAGTGATCTTGTAGATTTCTAATGAATTCTATAGGAGTCAAACCCTCCGTATTTGAAAACTTCTTAATTTTCTCCTCGTAATTTCTCACTATCATGACATTAGATCTGTCATTAGGCGTTGATATCCTAAAATCTCTGGGATTTATTTCTGACGTAGCCTCATTCGGGATCTCTGATCTAACATGACCCTGTTCTGTCTCATGTGCCTTATTCAACCTCGCTAAATAGTTCCTAGCTGGCGTTGTGGTATCCATCCTGTCCCTTAAATGGTGTACCTTTCCTTCCCCATCGGAATCTATAGGTTTCCCCAACGTTTCCAATTGTGACTTGATTTCCGCTCTTAATTTATTTATGTCTATATGATCCATTAACCTGAACGTTTGAAACTCTTGTCTAATTTCGTTTAATTCTGATGTTTTTATTTCACGCTCTGAGTTTAGATCTATCTTAACTTGGTCTACTTTCAGAATTACGCCTTTAATCTGCGTTTCTAAATCCTCCCTAAGAACAGTAACGCTTTCGACCTGCATAGTCTGAACTGAATCGATTCGTTTGTCAGTGTCTATTCTAGCCTGGGAAATATCTTGGTTAAGTCTTAATTCTGTTCTGTTAATCTTTAATTCAAAATCTGACTTAATGCTTTTAATGACATCTGCATTTATTTTCGTGATTTCCCCCCTTAAGATGGTCACTTGATCGTTAACAATAGCCTTGAGATCGATCTCAATATCTTTTCTCAAGACCTTGTTGTGATCTTCAACCTTTTCTTTAAGTTGGGCCATATCACCCTCTAATTTGGTTAGAGTTTCTTGCGTTGCACTTGCTTCGTTTGAAAACTGCAATTGCAATGCATCTAAACTAATTTTATTTTCTTTCTGATTACTATCTAGTTCCGATTTAATATTTCTAACATCCTCCTTTATGGTAGAAATACTAGCTCGTATACCAGTTACAATGCCTTTTGTTAAGTTAATTTTAGCCTGAGTTGCATCTATCTTTTTCTCAGTCGAATCTATTTTACTTTCTGTTGAATTAATTTTACTCTGCATTGCAGTAATATCAACTTGAGCTGAATCAATTTTACTTTCTGTTGAATTTATTTTACCCTGCATTGCATCTAATTTGCCTTCAGCTGTATCTAATTTGCCTTCAGTGCTTATGGCTTTTACTTCTAATGATGCAACATTAGATCTAACATGGCTGACTTCTACATTAATGTTACTGATGTCAAGTTGAACAAGCCTGACATCGGCTGTCACACTGTCGATGCCTGTTTCTATATCCTCTATCTTTTCTTTTATTTCTTTAGTTTTAGCTGAAATCTTGCGATTACTATCTTGAAGATATTTGAGGGACAAGTGCATTTGACTCATGTCTGCCTTCAAATTCTCCCCTACAGATTCCTGAACACCTACAGATTCCTGAACTAATTCAGTATTCTTATTGACAATGGAGTTGATATTGTCAAAACTAGTTTGGCAATTACTCCTTATCTCAGCTAATTCATTAGCGTGACTGCCCATTTTCTCCTGCATTGCCATCAACATATTGGCAATGTCTTCCATTGACACAGCTGTCATGGTAAATACAATTATAGAAAACACAGGAATGCAATACATAAATAGCAGAATTGACACATTTAGAATGACCCTTTTCACCAATACAAGCATTGAATTTTGTTTTGCTTCTAAACTTATTATATAAATTGAGTCTATAAGAAAGTAGGAGGTATGCAACGACGGTGATTTATATTAGAAACGGTTTAAATTAAAATTGAAATGATGAATTATTTATATTATTATTAAAGAAAGTGATTCTATTATTACAGATGATCTACAAATAATCATCGCCGGTAACGAACACGAAATGGCCGACAAGCATGGAGTGAAAAATGGCCCCTTGTCATGTCCCATCTGACCACGCTGATCCATAAAAATTTCCTAGAAATCTCTTTTATGGTCATGTCGTAATCAATCAAATTACTTTTTACTTGGCACGCACAAAACAAATAAATTTAAGCAATGGCGATAATTCTATCTGTATGCCAGGTAGATTGAGTAAACTCATCTTCACGATTTGAAGAAACGTGAATTCCCAACGAATTCGACGTCTATAATCGTAGCAATGCCAAAGAAAATTTTGCTAACGACTACATCGTTCGAAAACTGCTAAACTCAATAATCTCATAAAAATGGATTCTCACACATGGGTTTAGCATTGGAGAAATCGAGAATGCCAATTCGATAGCCCCATAGATTGGGTCGCCATATATAGATGTACCCGTAATCCACGTGGTCTTACCTGTTGCAATCCGATGGAATAGCTGGATCGTAGATTCTAGAAGTTCCCGGCTCAAATGACCTCTGAAAAACCTACCAACTAGGATCAACCAGGGATCAGGATACGTCGATATTAAAGAATGCGGTACGAAGATGCCAGTGGTGTATAAAATTACGATGAAACGAAGCTCAAAAGAACTCGAACAAGAGACTCTAAGATAAAATAAAAATATCTCGGGCGTTAAGTTTAAGCAAACTCAAGAAAACCACCCACTGGTCCTCCTAACGCACTCCCCTTTTCTGATATAAAACACCAGTCGTTCTAAGATTCTTTAAAATTAAATTCAATTTATTGACTGATTAATGATGAATGTCCGTCAATTAGACACAAAGTTAAAGAAAAGCTTCTTTAGATCAAATGATGAAAAATGTAGTTTTAAATAAATGCCTACAATAAGGCCCCATCTTACTGTTCATATCATCCGCTGAACAAATAACAAGAAAAATACAATATTACATTATGTACTGATGTTATACCCTTAAAGATTTATACATATTTTACATTATATATACAAGTTACATCCTCAATTAGGATTTTGTTCTCAACGCTGCCTATCTTCATTTAATTTTACAAGTATGTTTCATGGTTATCATTTCCTTAATTCGTTGTATTCAACAATCAATTAAGATAATCGAATAGTGTTACAAGTTGTGAAAATAGTTTATTAACTATT
This sequence comes from Meconema thalassinum, assembly GCA_946902985.2. Lineage (NCBI taxonomy): Eukaryota > Metazoa > Arthropoda > Insecta > Orthoptera > Tettigoniidae > Meconema > Meconema thalassinum. The sequence goes on along the minus strand of OX336393.1, from coordinate 391,765,410 downwards.
TATATGCTTCAAAGAATGCAGTATATTTTTACTAAAATTACTGAAATATCACATGTATTATGTTGCATGAATTAGTAAAGTTGTTCAAGAAGTAGCTGTGTTACTTGAATATGGGTGTCATGATATAGACAATTTATCTCCGGCAAATCCTACTAGGCGAGAATAAAACGTAGGGCTACTTGAATAAAACAAGCATATAAGAAAAACATTCGTGATTCCAAATCACGATAACTACAACATCATATCCAAAAAGAAAGGTGATAGCTCAAAAGCTAATTTCACTCTTACTAAAACGCAATAACTACGTTAACGTCTTCTCAAAAGACTACAAGAACAATATCCAGCATTAATATTGACCATCCAATGATGTCAAATATACGCTTCACTAACACAATAAATCGTATGCACAAAATTGCAATACCTCAATTCAGCTTTCCAAAGCTGTCAAGAATTAAACCCAAACGTTATTAAACTTAAAACCTTTCAGAAATTGCTCTGAAAATATCATGCCCCATCATAGACGAATATAGAAATGCCACAGATTACTTCCTTTCTAACTTCATTAAACAAGAAGCAACAATTTGTTAGATAAATTGTATTATCTATTTCCACAATAATCGTCTTTAAAGTCTATAAAAAATACTGTTATAATAGTGTGAGTAGTTAAATTTGATTCACAATTCCAATATATTTATATATATATTTCCATAATGACTTATATGTGAGAGAAAAATTGTAAATAGACACTATCAAAATAGTCGTTTCAGTTTCGCCTATCCAAACTCGAAAAATGGCTCAACTACTCAGACGAAAACACGTGAGACTTACATCATGGAAAGGAGTCTATTATCATATCAATAGATACACGCAAACCATTAAATCAAACGATGATCTATCCAAGAGTCTTCCCAAAAACGAATTGAAAAAACACAAGCAAAACTGAATGAACAAAAATATTACAATTAAAGAAAAATCTTTAATCAAAAAATATATGAAAGTAGGCTGCAAATGCCTTGGCAATCAATTCACAAATGTTTTCGCTGGACGATTTCCATAATTCCATAACCATGGAAAATAACGATGAGAATGCACTATCATTTCTAAAAGAAAGAATTTCTACTAGAATGTCATAAGTCCAAACGAATAGTATCACTGAAATATTTTTGGAATAGTTCAAGTGCACGAGTGTGTGGCCATCTTCTTCCTAATTGCTATTCTTATACAAAGATATCGTCGTCTTGGTCCTAATTATGCTGCAGATATCTTCCCAACAAAATTGAATGCTTGGTTTTATTTCAAAAATTTTCAAAATAAAAGCAACAAAGTAATGCTCTAAATAGCATCACGTTTACAGTTAACTACACAAAAAATTACACTCTCCGACAGAAATGATAAAGAAGAACCAGATCTAGTCTTCGAATGAAATTCATACTAATTTAATAAAGTATTGGTGAAAAGAATCGAACTAAAGGTGACAAGTTCTACTGTCTACAAGAGAAGAAAAGTTTTCCAGCTACCTTGGGCGAAGTTCTGGTTGAAATTGAAGAAAATATAGGAATATACATTCCTGTCAGGAATTGAACCATCATCCCTGAGAAGTTCATGGCTGGATCTGAAAGTCGCCGAACCAACTTCCTCCTAACCCGAAAACTACTGTCCACGAAACGGAGTTCCTGCATATTGCTTGCACAAGGCTCCCTCGACGTTATCAGTAAAGTAGTTTCCTTTCTTTGGAGTTGTTTCTTCATTCTTGGCTACTTTAAAATCACTGGATAAGAACTAACGTTCCCAACATTTTCTTTCTCTTCATTGTATAGTTCAAAAGGATGTCACTCCAAATGATCAACTCTGCTACTGCATTACATTCCTGAACGATATGTTTAGCACATCATTACTCCAATAGCTTGTTTCTCACAAGAAAATCCAGTCATAATGTTCTTGATAATAATGCTTTCTTGCATTTCAAACCAATACGTAGCAGATTTCCTCATCGAAGTCTGTATTAACAAGTCCATGTGTTGGCTAAGCTCACTCGTTCGAACCGCGCTGCGAGTAGAAAACACTCGTATTACCGCGTGATACACGGAACTTTCTTATACGAACGATAACATGTTCACTGCATAAGTTGCTCTACTCAAGTGTCTCTCGTTTCAAAACTGCTCATTCCCGTCACAGCTGGGAGTCTACCCAAGATGCATCACACCTGTATCGAGGTGGACAATCGAACCCAATCGATTATCATTTCATATATCCCTCAACTAGTTGCAATGGCAAGTCCGTGAGCATGTCCTGTGCACGTGATCAGGAGCGTGGCGGGGTAGTCTATCCATCTCCTTAGTGCATAAGAAGCAAACTGTACCTCAAAGTCTACAGTCAAAATAATGTCAAGCAATAACTTCCAAATACGTCTCGCTGTCATATCAGGGTTCAAATAAATAGCAAAATACTGTCTCAGTACTTACTGTAAGGCCACGGCCACATCCTTCCCTCTTCCTAGCCTATCCAACCCAATCTTCCATCCCTTCCCATCCCTCATGAGGCCCCTGTTCGCTTTGTAGGTGAGGCCGCCTGGGCGAAGTGCTGATCACACCTCCCCAGTTGTATCCCTCCCGTCCAGATGTTCCAAGCTCCAGGACACTGCCCATCGATGCGGTAGTGGTGAGTTCCCTCGCTGAGTCCGTGGAAACCACCAACCTAGAGGGTAAATTGACTAAATAAAATTAAAAAAAACTGTTCTAAACCATGGATGGATACTATTCGTTATAATTAATTTTTTTTAGTCGATTTTACCCTCCAGGTTAGGTTTTCCCACGGACTCAGCGAGGGATCCCATCATGACCGCCTCTACGGGCAGTGACCTGGAGCTTGAAACATCTCGGCCGGGGATACAACTGGGGAGGTGGGATCAGCACCTCGCCCAGGTGGCCTCACCTGCAAAGCGAACAGGGACATCTTGAGGGATGGGAAAGGTGGGGAGGATAGGGAGGGATAGGCAAGTAAGAGTTAATGAGGCGGCCGTGGCCGTACGGTAGGTAACATCCCGGCATTTGTCCGAAGGCGAAGTGGGAAACCACGGATAACCACTTTGAGGATGGCTGAGGTGGGAATCGAACCCCCTCTATTTATTTGGACCACCCGAGACTGAGTAGACCCCGTCCCAGTCCTCATACCACTTTTCAAATTTCAATGCAAAGCCGGGAATCGAACCCAGGACGTCCGGGGTGGCAGTTAATCACGCTGACTACTACGCAACGGAGGCGACTCGATTCGTGATAATTAGAATTTTAATAGTTCAATATTTATAATAATATGACACGTTCTGTAATTACTGGCTTGCTGCGAGTCTCAGCGGTAACGTTCTCGCTTGCTGTGCCTAAGGTTGCAGGTTCGTATCCTGGCGCAGTCAGCTGGCATTTGAGGGTGCGCAAATGCGAGGGAGCCGTGTCAGTAGATTTACTGGCACGTTGAAGATCCCCTTCCGAGCAAAATTCCAGCACCTCGGCGTATCTAAAAGCCAGAGCAGTTAAAAGGGACGTAAAACCAATAATGTCATAATTATCTGTATTTACTGTAGGTTTGGGACAGATGACCTCGTAGTTACGCCCCTTAAAACCTCACTAACTAACTATTACTGTAAGTGTATAGCAAGCGCTTTTCGCACAGACGTCGTTGAAAGAAATTATAGTTTCGGTCTGATGTATTTATTTATTTGTTATGTGGGTCGTCTGAGTGAGTCGGAGTTTTCCTTTAAACAAAGGTGGTCAAAATTTCGAACACTTGGCTACCTTGAATATACAGGATACCTTGCTTTCGTTCTACAGATCATTATGTCGTCGTCCAATCTGGCTGCGTACCATCGGATAAGTACGGTCCTTTTGAGGACCAAATAAAAAAATCACTCGTTGGAACAGATAGATATGCGTCCATAATACCTCCACAATAAACGACATTAAGCAAAAAAAATAGTACTAGTTCAAGTTTCGAACCTACTACATTGCGACTTCGTTGACGCTACTCTTGATTTAGCCACCATAGCCACCGAGAACCATGGTATGTTGCTGGCACGCATTGAATCTATTCGTAGACACTTCCTGTCAAAACGTAAGCATGTGTTATTCGGAGCTCTAATCGTTTCAATCATGCATTATATTTGAGGTCATTGAAAGAAAACTGCCACTATTAATTTCTACTATATTCGCGAGGATGTACTCAACGGTAAAGTTGTACAATGGACGTAAAGGAACAGGGACTAATGTTTTTAGGATGACTGTGATATACGCGTTAGTTGGGTTGCCTTCCTCCAAAAAAAATTAAGGGGCTGGCGGACCACACTGTATATATATATATATATATATATATATAATACACAGTATGTATATATTTCATGTGGCCTCCTGCGAGGACGAGTGCAGATCTTCCTGGTCGACACCCGTGGGCGAGCTGCGCGTCGGGATGTGAGATGGATTGGATGAAGATGAATGAAACTGGGTAAGGATGTGGAAGGAAGCGGCCGTGGCCTGTTGGAAGGTAGGTCTACCGTCCCAGCACTTGCCTGTGTTGAAATCGGGGAAACCATGGAAAACCATTTCAAGGACGGCCGACGGTGGGGCTCGAACCCACGCGTCTACGGAGTAAGCAGAGAGCTTGGCCCCATGACCTAACGCTGCGCTTTAGCCAGTGTAGCCACTGCTGTCGGTAATATCATATTAATATGATATCTCTACACAACAGAAGTAACAATTGTTTTAATTCACTCTATGTAGGCTACAGGTAAATTCCCCAGGGCACAAAGTTTCCCTAGAATGCCAGACCTGTCTGTTGAAATATGAAGACTTATCCCTGCTGTTCCATAAGAAGAACACAAAGGTTATTCACAAACGATAAACAAAATATGGCTGACAATGACTCAGGATACCTGTAATAAGGATTGCCAACCTACAATTAATTTAAATTAAAAAATCCCTACTTTTTTCGAAAGTCCCTCAAATTCTCTAGCATTTAATGAAATATCGTTATATCTCAGAACATAGAGCTAACTCAGCATTTTAAATGCCATACCATATTTCCCATGCTCGAATAAACTAGAATTGACTGGTTGCCACCTTAGGTGGTATTGAGACACTGGTACAAAAGGTATCGGGTTCGATTCCATGCTCTGCCAAGTAATTATTGTCTGAGGGTTGAAACGGCGTACACCCAGCCACATGAGTTCAATTCCCACCTCAACCCACAAGTATGGCATATTGACTTGCACGGTCAAAGGTTTAAACTTCAGCAACATCTTTTAGGTTATTGCTATAAGATGCACTACCCCAGTGGTGGTCCGGGCAAGGTGTACCAAGAGATTTCTGATGAGCCTGACTTAGTGCACCTTGTTGAAACCCCACAACAGATAGGGCAAGAGCCTGCAATATTTGCGTACATCATCATACAAGTGGTTTTCCGTGGTTTACAACTTGTACTCCAGGTAAATGCTAAATGGTTCCCAACTTGATGCCACTAACAGTTTCTACCGAAGTCGTAGCCTAATTTACAAATACACACGCTATTACATCCATCACAATAACACAAGTTATGCTACTCACATCCAAGTACCAGGGGTCTTCAACAACTTCCTTACCGAATTCCACCTTGGTTGGTTGGTTCTTAAGTTTAGGGGCTGCGACAACGCGGTCATTTATCCCCGTGTACTTTGGGTGTGTGTAGAATCTGTCTGATAACCGGTAATGTTCCAACTTTCACCACTAGGTATCATTGATATCTGGTGGCGAAAGTTGGAACTAATTGAAATTGAACGGAACTTATAGCTCACCCTAAGGGTGTCCGCTGGAAGCAGCTACAGACTCAGGCGAGCCGAACATGTCCTCGGACACTCCCGGCACTAAAAGCCATACGATAGATAATTGTGATAGCTGTATTAGTGTGTGCTATCTGTTTTTTAATTCAAGTGAGGACTGCAGATTTATGAATTTTTCAAATAGTTCCTACTTTTGCCACCAAACGCCACCGTCGACGACTACTAATTCAGAACTTAGCTGCCAGACGCCACCGCAGTCGGCTCTTGGCAACGAACGTAGGAACCGCAGAGCGTTGTTTACATTCTTAACCTATCCAATTTAGCTTCACACAGGTGTAATTAGTGGTAGGTTCTTTAACATGCCATAAATCTATGACCTGGGACCACCGGCTTTACTTCCCCTCTGAAGCAAGGCATACTAAGGGATTTTAACGCTCTTAAAAAATCCGACGCCTTCGGCCGGATTTGAACCCGCGATCTTGGGCATGGAAACTCAGCATGCTACCGACTACGCCACCGAAGCCGCCAAAATTCTACCTTATCACTATTATTTATGAATCATCCGCGAATTTATCATACACCCACATTACCATAGCCTGTAGCCAAAGCCCTGCACGGATGCGGATAAGCTGCGGATAATATTTGGAGTAAATTCGCGGATAGTTTTTAGAATACAATCCGAACTTGTGATGTAAGTCTCTTTGGCGGATGGTGTTGCTTTAATACTTTATCTGCCACGGTAGATGAGTGGTCAACGTGACGCTCTAATAACCCCAAGCTTGCAGGTTCACTCCTGGCCATGGTAAGTGATTTTTGAAAGGCGGCAAAAATTACGACACCATGTCATATGATGTTGGCATGTCAAAGAATCCATTTGAATTCAGTAGGCCATGTTCATAATGGCAAAATTAATCTCGGGAGTTTCCGCCAACACAAAGTTCCTCATTTCTCTACTAGAAAGTGCTATAGTGTTCAAGCAACTTAGATACCTAACCTCGTTGACTTTCATAGAGCTTCAAGAAACAACGAAATTCGACATGCAAGCTACCCTTTGTTGGGTGTCAAATAACAAAGCTTGCACCCGGCACCCGAGGCCATACGATATTATTATCATTATACTTTACCTAATTAAAACTATTATTGTAATGCCAGTAGATTCGAATAACAAGCATGCGGATGCGGGGCGGATGCGGATAACAGTAATGCGGATGCGAGGTGGATGCGGATAACAGTCGTGCGGATGCGGGGCGGAAGCGGATAACAGTCGTGCGGATGCGAGGTGGATGCGGATAACAGTCGTGCGGATGCGAGGTGGATGCGGATAACAGTCGTGCGGATGCGGGGCGGATGCGGATAACGTTTTCTTTATCCTAGCAGGGCCAGGGCTCTACCTATAGCTTATATCCGCCAAGCGAACCGGGCTGGGATATCAAGTTCCTTGCTCCAAAGAGAGTAACCTGAGTGACTCATCTCTAGCACACGTAAGGTAGAGCAATAAAATCCACAAAGGTCAAACTAGTAAAAATATCGTCTTCTCTGTGTTTTCCTCCGCGGATTTGAGGCATGGACTGTAGTGTTTGTTATGAAACGTTTGGTCTGTGGCGCTGTAGAGAACAAATGCTCGGTCAGTGTGAGTATCTGTAATCGAACCCATCTCATCTTTTTTTTTTTTAATAAATCCCTTTGAAATAGAAGTACGATGATATCCAACACACATACAGCATGAATGACAAAAGAGTGAGTATTTATGTTCATTTGACACAATTATTAATCAAATTATGAAATAAAGATCATGATAATTTAGTTTAGTGCGACGACTGCTTTGACCAGTTGGCTTTAGTTGTATCAAAGTTTTGGCGACACGGCGCAGAAAATAGTCTCGCGGGCCCTAGGTAGTTAGTTAGTTAGTTAGTTATTGTTGCTTTAAGGGGTGGAACTACGAGGTAATCTGCCCCTACGGGCCGTAGGTAGGACAGTCCTGGCCTAAGGGAACGACTTTCTCCTCAAATGTCTAAAGGTATTGCTTTATGCTTTATCTAATTAAAAATACTACTGTAATGCCAGTAGATTCGGATAACAAACGTGTGGATGCAGATAATAATCATGCGGATGCGAGGCGGATGCGGATAAAAGTGGTGCGGATGCGGGGCGGATGCGGATAACGTTCTGTTTAACCACGCAGCGCTCTAAGCATAGGAAAGTAGTAGCGATATGCCTACACGTGGAGGAGAAAGCTCACTGCACGGTATTTTTTTTAACATTGATTTATTCATTCCTGTGTTTACAAAAAAAAACAGCTACAAACACTGTTCACTAAATACAATTCCCACCTCAAGGTAATGTTCTAAGTTCATAGTAGTCTTTGAGAAAAAAAAAACACACAAAACACAACAACAAAACACCAAGCATCATAAGACTGTAGCACAATGCTGACCACTCGTATGTTGTTAGAATTTATATAAAAAGTTTCCAAAAGCACTGTTGAGACACTTCCGCTGTACTAGTTTCCATCGTTCATTCCGGAGGTGATCCAGAAAACCAGGCAGGGTAGTCACCAGGGGTGTCCGGTAACCGGTAAGGTTATAGTGGATTGCTGCAGCTGCAAGCCATAAGATGGCATTCCTTTTCGGCTCCCCAAGTACATCCCGTAATTCGAAGATCAAGATCTCCTCGTCCCTGTTGCGTGTTAGCCCGGTTATGCTGTGGATAGCATTCATCGTCCATCGCCACACGCCGTTCGCACTCTCACATGTAGTGATGCGGTGGATGAGGGTGTCAGCCCTGTTGCACACAGGACAGCCATCATCAGCTACTTGTTCGTGCCGCTTCATTTTTTCACCAGTGGGGATGATTTCATTAATGCAAGCATATACAGACAGTCGCCATTCTAAGGGAAGCCATTTGTTGCGCACATTGACCCAGATATGCTTCCAGTCTTTGTTGGGGTATTTTAAATTCACCAGGGGTGTGAAATTACGGAGTTGCAATAAAAGAGCATAAATGTGTTTAGCTTCATTAAAGGAACCATCGGAGATGTGGGCAGTGGGAAGTTTTAGCAAAAGGGCCAGGGCTTTCCTGAACAAAGCCCGGAACGGATGGGGTTGTCGTAAAGGAATAGTTTCAATGACTTTCAGAGCAGCACAAACGAACGGATCACCTGTAGACTGTCTCGCCTTGATAATATGTTTCAAGAAGAGTGAAGAGCATTTCAGTTCAACTGCAAAAAGTCGCAGCCCAGCACACTGTTCTGGTAACTGCAGTTGTTCCCGTCGAATTCTATAGCGATAGCCTTTCCAAAGATAGAATCCAATCGCCATTTCAATGCGCTGGCTGATTATATGTGGAGGGGGAAGTACTTGCGCCATATACCACAGTTTCGACAGAGCAAACATATTAATGTGCCAGGTTTTTTGCAGAATATTGAGCCGTCTTGAAAGTTCCTCTTGCAGTTGGAACCTCAGAACATTTAATCGGGCAGCCCAGTTGGTCTGTATGGTCTCCGCAATATCTCGACTGAAAGTTATACCCAATATTTTGCATGCGGTGACTGTAGGAATACCGGTAGTATTGGAGTAGTGCTTATTGTCACCTGGGCCTAAGAGCAATAAGGATGACTTTCTATAGTTTACTTGTGCTCCACTGGCCTGATAAAATGACTCAAGGGTCTGTTGGACGAGTATCGCGTCACCTTCATTTGTGAGTAGTATCGTGACGTCATCGGCATAGGCTCGCAGTGTGAAACGCTCTCCGTTGATCGTGAGGCCAGTGCCATCCTGACCATGGGTTCCAACGCCAAGACGAATAGAGCCATTGATAGGGGGCATCTTTGTCTGACAGACTTCTTGACTGGAATTTTCGATGACAGAAACCCGTTGACCATTACACGAGAAGAAGCCGTTTGGTAAAGTCGTTGGAAAGTTGCTATGATGGTGTTGGGAAAATGAAAGCGTTCTAATACCTTCCATAAATACTTGTGGGCTATTCTGTCAAAAGCCTTATTAAGGTCAATGCTTGCAAGTGCAGCTGCTGGGTTATCAGCGACAGAGTAGTGTATGATAATATCACGAATGGCTAGAAGGTTGTGCACGATATGTCTTCCTGGAATGGTACAAGTTTGCCCAGTGCCAATTAAAGCGGGAAGAATGCGTCTGATTCTGTTTGCTAACACCTTGGCCAGAAGTTTATAATCGGTATTTAAGATTGTAATGGGTCTGTAGTCAGTGATATAGACACATTTCGATTGTTTCGGAATCAGAAGAATAACCCCGTCTGTGAAGGTATTCGGAATGTCGCCGGTCAATGCGTGATTAAGCACACTTGTCAGGTCATCTCCGACCATGGTCCAAAAGTGTCGGAACCACTCGTACGGGATGTCATCAACGCCGGGTGTCTTATTAGCTGCAGTCTGGTCTAGAGCATGTTTCACCTCTTCCTTGGTGATAGACGTCTCAAGAAAATGGATGTCATCGTCCTCGAGGTGGCTGTCAACAGATCGCAAGATGTTATTTGCATGCAAATCACTAACGCTGTCTTCTCCCAACATGTCACGAAAGTAGCGCTCACTTTCGGCGAGTATGTGTTCGTGAGTTCTTATGACCATACCTTGTTCATTAATCCATGCATGCACAACTTGTCGGTTTGCTGATCTTCGCATTTTGGCTAAATGAAAGAGCGACATTCGTTCATCTGCTAAGATGGAGGTTCCTTTAATGTGAGGGAGCAAGTCTTGGAGACTCTGCTCTTTAATCCCTATAATAGTCTTCTTGATGGAACTGAGGTGTGTTGAAACATTTTCTCCTATCCGTTCCTTCCGATGCAGGTCATGCATGACTGTGGTATAAAAGTCGAGTTTCCTGTTTAGGTCGTGGTACCGTTCATAGGTGAAAGTTTTGGCTGTAGATCTAATGGTAGGTTTTAACTTCTTTATCCACCAGTCTAGAATATTATGGTATCGATCTTTTGTTGTAGTACATTGTTGATAAACGGTGGCAAAGCGTCGGTCATTGTCGTGGGTTTGAAAAGCATTCTTGTTCATTTTCCATGAACCCCGACCAATGAAGCATCTATCTGCCCGTTGCGCTCTAAGAGTAAATATGACACTGTGGTGGTCACTGCAGGCTACGGGAACGACTTTACAGCTATCAAGAAGATGTGCTTGAGGCTGGGAGATATAAGCGCGATCTATTCTAGATCTGGAATCCCCACGACAGAAGGTAAATTCCACGTACGAACCATGCAATCGTTGCCAGGCATCCACCAGCTGCATACTATGGGTAAGTGTCTGCAGCCCTGGACAGAAGTTGAATGTGCCTGTTTGATCACGAGGATGCAGTGTGCAATTGAAATCACCAGCTAATATCACCGGACCTGACGTCGCTACATGTGTCAAGATGTCATGGCTGAACAATGCGTTCCGGTCATGCTTATAGTTCGTCCCGGACTAGCCGTATACATTGATCACTCTGATGTTATTATAAGAAGCTGACAAAATTCTACTTGAGGGGTCCATGATGACATCGGTAATTTCGAAACCCTTTCTATACTCGATGGCGGTGCCCCGGACGTTATCCCCCACATTCACAACATGGTCATAATTGTACAAGCAGCCAAAATTCTTTTCATTGACCTCCTGCAGAAACAATATATCAATATCATACTCTTTCAAGAACCTACACAGCAGGGCCGGTGTGGTGACATTCTTCACGCCATTGACATTGAGAGTAGCAAACGTCGTGAGAATACTGGCCATGCTCTGGAAAACGAGCACGAAATGTAGAAACAAAGGAGAGAAATACATGTTCTATATGCGATAGTGGCCCGTAAAACTGATGTTATTGATGAAAAACAAAGGAACAGCAGCAAATATTGTAGGTCAGCGTTTAGAATTGCCCACGGATTTGTCAGTACTCTTCAGTCTCGGAGGTAATCGTGGGTCTCGATGACTAAGCGTGGCTGGTTTCACATGAGTGATTTCCTTGTGCGTTGTAGCAGCTGATGGGGGTAAGAACGTAGTCTTCCCAGTGTCCGGAGCTGTCACGTGGGGGTGAGCAGTACTAGCTGTTCCACTCCCAGCAACCTCAATTTCCATATCGTCATCTGTGGCAAGGCTGTTTGCAGTGTCAGGTAGATTGGGCTGTGGGGCCGTCGGGGGCAGATCCGGAACGTGTGGTGAGGGGTTATCCTGCAGCAGATCAGAGCTTGTAGGCGCAATTACATCAGCTGTTGTGTACGTGCCGGAAATCCCGTCATGGGTTCCTGGTGATGGTGGGACTGTTAAATCGGTACCTTCACTGTCCGGTTTCCGACGTTTGTGTGTGCTTTCATCAAGTGTAGGGAAGTCCGAGTGATCAACAGCGTGCTTTGGTGCTGGAGCTGATGGCGGGACAACGTGTTCCGAGGCCCATGCTGGGGTTGGATGACTCGAGGCTGATGGGTCGCCACTAACCGGCAGGGCGGTATTTTCTGGTTCAATAGTATCAGGTCCTACCGTAAGCTGGTCGAAAGCGCGTGCTCGTCGCAGGGGACACTGGGGTCGTAAATGGTTTGTCGAATTACATGCAAGGCAAGTTCGCATTTGACCATCATAAACAATCTGTGCACGATAGCCTTCAATGGAAATGAAGGAGGGGATGGCTTCCTTCAAGTCCATGCGCACTGCGCATATGCCATTCTACACCCGAAATGGGTATTGCGCAGACCATTCTTCATTTCGATGCTCATTCACTTTACCATATTTGCTAAGAACACTTATTATTGAACCGATGGGAACCTCCGGGGGAACATTGAGAATACGAACTGTTTTGATGACATTGTCGGCAGCAGTAATTTGCACAGTCCCTATTCGACCATCTGACAAAGTAATTTTCTGTTGGCCCGCATCTAGACTTAACAACCTCTCAAACAGTACTTGGGAAATTACCTTTAAATATACGGCGTTGTCCAAATTGTCGAGTTGAATCATCTCGATCTGATCAGCAGTGATTTTCAAACAAGTGGAGATCCAATTGTGCACCTCCCATGCACTGGGCCTGTTGTCGCGTTCAAAAACACATTTTAATGTGAGCTTGCGCACAAATTTTGTAACCATGGTGATTGTCGTTTACTAGTACAAGACGAGAGTTATGCGAATATGAACCGCTCACAGCACACGGTATTCAGTAGTTCGAGAGCAGCTATACGCACAGAAATAGCCAAGCACAGTACCGGTACCGCACGTGAGGCAGACGCGACCTCGCTCGACGAAGGCTGTCGAGCAACTTCATCTCAGTCAGTTGGAACCATCATACCAGATCATCACTGAATCAGAGAACTCTAAGGTTATTTGGTCACAAAACCATGAGATATGAAACCAACCGTGAAAAGATTATATTATAAGGAAGTGATAGGACAAGAGCCCATAAGGAAGGGCAAATGAAGAGGATCACCGGTGGGCGTTTTTGAGCAAATTTTGTGGAACACAAGGGACGAACGTAGATATTGACTCCTTTCTAGCCTATTTTCATTGATGAACAAGATGTTCAGTAAAGAACATATAGCCTACTTTCTCCTAAATGTATGAGTATAGTTATAACTCGTTATTATCAAAGAGTATAATAGAATCATTTCTCGGTTGAAGATCATAGAAACTATTTACCTCTACCAACATAGATAAAAACTGCTTCCATCATTGAAGCAAGAAAGATAAGAAGTATCTCAAGAGTGTTATGGATCTGGAGACATAATCGACCGGACTGGCTGCGTGGCTCAGCGGTAACGTTCTCGCTTGCTGGGCCCTAGGTTGCAGGTTCGTATCCTGGCGCAGTCAGCTGGCATTTGAGGGTGCACAAATGCGAGGGAGCCGTGTCAGTACATTTACGGGCACGTTAAAGATCCCCTTCGGGCCAAAATTCCGGCACCCCGGCGTCTCTAAAAGCAGCAGTAGTTAAAAGGGACGTAAAACCAATAAACTTATTATTATTATTATTATTAATATATTTATTATTATTATTATTATTATTATTACATAATCGACCTGCCGTGGGCAACATCCAACTTTGAGTTGAGGCATGTCTTTACACGTCTGGCTGTGCATGGCTTTCACAACCCTAATTGAATTAACAAATCTTTCCACGATCCTACAGAGACGTGTGTATACCAACTATGTGGATATTTTCGATTGCTATTTGCCTGAAATAAAAGTACTAATTAATAACCTGAACTAGCACCAACGGCTAGAATTCAGTTACTATGTGAAATCGTTTTGTTCTTTACTTCAAATAACATTTTCAAATAAACGCACAATAGGCTGTTACAAACCCTTCAAAATAAAAAGTAAAAATGTATCGTAGTATCATCTTGTCATTCTTCAAATTCGATGCGCATAGAATGCCAATGGTATAGTAATCAATGGAGTCCCACGTAGACCAGTCGTGACATCTAGTGGAGTAGTATCGAACAATATAATCCTAATAGAGCGAGTGCATTCTAGAGGCCATGAGAAGAAACTTTTCAATAAAATCTGGAAGTTAATAAGTAGGTCGGCGTGCAGTTACCTTTTTGGTTGCTAGATGTCCCGAGCAAATCTGCTGGCGAATTATGTTTTAATTAAATATATATTTTCCACCATAATATGCACAATATAACGCTTAATTTTAAAACGTCTGAGTCATTACGAAACAATAAAAATATAAAATTTCAAGCAATAAAACTATCTCTGATCGGGTTTGAACTATAGGCATTTGAGCGATAGGCCTATGCCTTACCACTGAGCCAATTGTGCCAACGAATATCTTTCTATATAAAATGAGTTAGATAGAACTTGTTAGTAAATAATGATTTATACTAAACGATTTCATCAGTGGAGTATATTATTTATATATAAAGCATTTCATACAAAGTTTATTTATTTTGTATCAGTACGCTATATTGCATGCAATACTCAAATTAGTGAAATATAAGTCAGGCACAAGATATCCGCTCCCATCTTGTCTTATTACTGAGTCGGCTCAGATTTAAAAAAAATCACGTCTGCACTATAATATTACAAAATTAACTTTTAATTTCGAACGTGCCTCTTCCTTTAGAACAGTTAAAACGATTCTCGGCTCGATAATCGGAACTGGTGGGTCCCATGATATGGATTAAAAAGTTTGCATAATTCGCACGGCCGCCATCCTGAAATGGTATGGCGGATGACCTTGTAGTTTGGTCACAAAAAGCGTCCTATATGAAGGTATGTTGTTACCAAATTTGGTAGAGATCGGATGATTTGGTTAGTCGTTATTTGATTTTACGTTTTGAACGTTTGAATGGCCACCATTCAGTCTTAGTAAAGATGGCGGCGATATAAAACATGACACTGAGGTGCCCTTTGCTTGTTCTACCTCTATACCAAATGTCGTTCAATTCGGTTTCACCGTGTTCGAATTGATAGGGGGGAACAGACATTCAGAGTACACACACTCACACACACACGCACACACACAGAGACTCACACACACACATACACACACACACACAGACAGACACACATTTTTTTGGCCCTATAGTGATCTCATAAGTCTACTTTAATTTTTTGCAAAAATCGAAAGTAGGCTAAAACAAGATGTTCAGTAAAGAACATATTGCCTACTTTCTCCTAAATGTATGAGTATAGTTATAACTCGTTGTTATTATCAAAGAGTATAATAGAACTATTCTTTGTTGAAGACCTTAGAAACGATTTACCTCTACCAAACGCCACAACCTAGATAAAAACTGCTACCATCATTGAAGAAAGAAAGAAAGAAAGAAAGAAAGAAAGAAAGATAAGAAGTATCTAAATGTTATGGATCTGGAGACATAATCGACCGGACTGGCGACGTATCGTTCTCGCTTGCTGGACCGTATGTTTCAGGTTCGTATCCTGGCGCAGTCAGCTGGCATTTGAGGTTGCACAAATGCGAGGGAGCCGTGTTAGTAGATTTACTGGCACGTTAAAGATCCCCTTCGGGACAAAATTCTGGCACCCCGGCGTCTCTAAAAGCAACAGTAGTTAAAAGGGACGTAAAACCAATAACATTATTATTATTATTATTATTACATAATCGGCCTGACGCGGGCAACATCCAACTTTGAGTTGAGGCATGTCTTTACACGTCTGGCTGCGTATGACTTTCACAACCCTAATTGAATTAACAAATCTTTCCATGACCCTACAGAGACGTGTGTATACCAACTATGTGGATATTTTCGATTGCTATTTGGCTGAAATAAAAGTATTAATTAATATCCTGAACTAGCACCAACGGTAGAGTTCAGATACTATGTAAAATCGTTTTGTTCTTTACTTCAATTAACATTTTCAAATAACGCACAATAGGCTGTTACAAACCCTTTAAAATAAAAAGTAAAAATGTATCGTAGTATCATCTTGTCATTCTTCAAATTCGATGCGCATAGAATGCCAATGGTATAGTAATCAATGGAGCTCCACGTAGACTAGTCGTGACATCTAGTGGTGAAATATCGAACAATATAATCCTAACAGAGCGAGTGCATTCTAGCGGCCAGAAGAAGAAACTTTTCAATAAAATCTGGAAGTTAATAAGTAGGTCGGCATGCAGTTACCTTTTTGGCAGCTAGATGTCTCGAGTAAATCTGCTGGCGAATTATGTTTTAATTAAATATATATTTTACACCATAATATGCACAATATAACGCTTAATTTTAAAACATCTCAGTCATTACAAAACAATAAACATGTAACATTTCAAGCAAAGAACCTAGCTCTGATCGGGTTTGAACCATAGGCATTTGAGCGATAGGCTAACGCTCTACCACTGAGCTAATTGTGTCAACGAATATAGTTCTATATAAAATGACTTACATAGAACTTGTTAGAAAATAATGATTTATACTAAACGATTTCATCACTGGAGTATATTATTTATATATAAAGCATTTCATACAAAGTTTATTTATTTTGTATCAGTACCCTATATTGCATGCAATACTCAAATTAGTGAAATATAAGTCAGGCACAAGATATCCGCTGCCATCTTGTCTTATTACTGAATCGGCTCAGCTTTTTAAAATCACGTCTGCACTATAGTATTACAAAATAAACTTTTAATTTCGAACGTGCCTCTTCCTTTAGAACAGTTAAAACGATTCTCGGCTCGATAATCGGAACTGGTGGGTCCCATGATATGGAATATAAATTTGCATAATTCGCACGGCCGCCATCCTGAAATGGTATGGCGGACGACCTTGTAGTTTGGTCACAAGACGCATCCTATACGAGGGTATGTTGTTACCAAATTTGGTAGAGATCGGATGATTTGGTTAGTCGTTATTTGATTTTACGTTTTGAACGTTTGAGTGGCCGCCATTCAGTTTTAGTAAAGATGGCGGCGATATAAAACATGATACTGAGGTGTCCTTTGCTAGTGCTACCTTTGTACCAAATTTCGTTCAATTCGCATTCACCGTGTTCGAATTGATAGGGGGGGGGGCAGACATTCAGAGTACACACACTCACACACACACACAGACACACACACACACACAGACTCACACACACACATACACACACACAGACTCACACACACACATACACACACACACAGACAGACACACTTTTTTCGCCCTGTGTTGATCTCATAAGTCTACTTTCATTTTTTGCAAAAATCGAAAGTAGGCTAAAAATAGTCTTATGAGATCACCTTTTGTCCGTGTGTGTATGCGTCCGTGTGTGTGTGTCCCCTTAATAACATCTAAACGGCTTGAGCGATTTGAATGAAAATTTGTAAGGTCATAGTACTATTTTGGCCGACCCCGACCGTGCCATTCAATAATATTATGTCTCACCAATTCAACATGGCGGCTGTGCGAAATATTTCACCTGCATTCTATATCTGCGATACTATACTGATATCACCCTGACATTTTGTACGCTGATAAAGGGCACTACTAGACGTTCACTTATGTGACTTTCAAAAATCTGTTAACTACAAAACGAACATGGCGGCCAAGCGAAGTTGAATCATTTAAATAGACTTTTCTCGCAATTTAACTATCCGAATGCAGTGAAACTTGGCACACAAAATAACTAAAAAATTCAATGCACTGACATCTAATTAATTCTAATATATAGTAAATCTCAAGATGGCGGCTGTGAAAAAATTTAAAATTAAGGTTTCATTTCTTGTGTTCTAATCATGCGATCGAAATCAACGCTTGAATAATGAACGTGCCCAATAATCGTCATCTAATAGTACATAACTCTATGGCCTACATATATTAAAATCCAACATGGCGACCATCCGAAATATTTAGACGGTTCTCAATATCTATTAATCTATGACAGCAATCAAACTGAAATTTTGTATGTGTATAGAGGCTATAAACAAAATTTCACCTATGGAACGTTCAATAACCCGGTGAGCAAAAATCCAACATGGCGGTGACGCGAAATTTAAATATTGAATTGGATGTTTCTCGCGTCTTAACCATCCGAGCGCTGTGGAACTTGGTGCGGCATATGCTTATATAAATTTTAATCCACTGGCACATAATTCAATTAAATTATTTGCATAACCACAAGATGGCGGCTGAGCGAAATTATAAAATCTCATCTTTATTTCTTGTGTCCTAATCATGCGATTGAAGTTTGAATAAAACACCTGCACAATAATCTCATGTAATACCGTAGTACATAACTCTAAGGCCTATATATAAAAATCCAACATGGTGACCATCCGAAATATTTATACGGTGCTCAATATCTACGAATCTATTGCAGCAATCAAACTAAAAATTTGTATGTTGATAGAGGCAATTAATATAAGTAGGATGTATAATAACATCATATCGTATGGCCTCGGGCGCCGGGTGCAAGCTATGTTATTTGACACCCAGAGGGCAGCTTGCATGTCGAATTTTGTTGTTCCTTGAAGCTCTAAGATAGTCAAGGAGGTTAGATATCTAAGCTCCTTGACATTACAGCGCATTCTAGTAGAGAAATTAGGAACTTTGTGTTGGAGGAATATCCCGAGATTAATTTTGCAATTATGAACACAGACAACTGAATTAAAATGGGTTCTTTAACATGCCAACATCGTATGAAATGCGTATCGTGATTTGTTCCGCCCGTCAAAATACACTTTCCACCGCCAGGAGTGAACCTGCAAGCTTGGGTTTAGTTTTTTTTTTTTTTAGCGTATGGCTTTTAGCGCCGGGAGTGTCCGAGGACATGTTCGGCTCGCCAGGTTTGTAGCTGCTTCGAGACGGACACCCAATGGGTGAGCTACAAGTACCGTTGGGGAGGAAAGTTGGAAGGGAGGGTCGAGGAGTTGGAAGGTAGCGGCTGTGGCCTATAGGTAGGGACCAACCCCGGCATTTGCCTGGAAGGAAGATGGGAAACCACAAAAGACCATCTTCAAGGTTGCCGGCGGGGGGAATCGAACCTCCTCGCCTCCCGGATGTGAGTGACTGCCAACAGTCATGCCGCAACGACCTCGGCTAACTCACCCGGTTTGGGTTTAGTAATCCGACACGATAACCACTCATCCACCTTGGCAAGCTAGTAGGATATATGAAAATAGGCTATTTAGTTCTTCATGGATCTACTTGTTATGAATGAGATAAGAAATGAGTCCCACGACTAAGGATGATTACAGGAGCATGGATTTGAATGGTTGTTAAATTTGCTGTATTTGAAGCCCAATATTGAGCGCTAATTGACGAGCACTCGGATAATATTATAAATGCTATTGTCCATTAAATACAACATTAAAAGCGGTGATTACATGCCTGCCCTTATTGTTCGCTAAATCACTGAACACACAGCTGATGGCTCATTAGCGCGATCGACCGACAAACCCTCTGTGTCAACAACGACAAATAGAATTGGGCGTGACTGTTCAACAAGACGTTGCTCTGTTTAACCAAGGCGTAACCGATATTGAGGTTTCCTCTGGTTATGTATATTTGTGTTAACCAGATGTAAGATGCGGAGCATGCCCGCTATAATCAAACAAGGAATGTATACAGTATTATAACTTCGTATGTTAGGCACTTTCACATGTTTTACCTCTAAAAATAAAGTGGTCTGTCTGAACATCTTGAGAAGTTAGTATTTATTCTCCATGAGGTTACAATCATTTGTTGATTCTAATAGTGCACTAACTATTGTAACATGGATTTACTGAGTCAAACCCCTTCGCAGGAGTGTACACAACTACTCACCAAAGTCTTATCGTAATCGGATGAATGGTAAAGCATTCGGGAGTCTCTTGAAACGAATCGCGCGCCGTCACTCACAGGGGGTGTCAACCAGATAGGGGTTATTTGGTACCATCGGTGTAGTACGTCAGTCAGCCGTTTGGAGCGCTGTATATTGTGTTGCCAACATATGCATGATACAACATTGTAATTAAAAGTAAAAAAATATCCAAATATTCAGTTAATACATTTACTGAATATACTCTGAAGTCTTAACCGACAACTCCTTGTATTTATCTTGCTCACAAGCGATAATTACGGCACTTATCATTAAATAAACATTATTTCTACTGGGTTGGCGGCAGTGAAATCATGGCTGATCGGTTTATGTGTTGATGCTTCGTTTGGTTGATTACATGTTGTGAAATGATATTGGCCGTAAATAAGCTAATGTCTTCTTTCTCATCTTTCTTACACCACGTCCTCTTCGTGGTAATGAGAAGTGAACGGTTCTTCTTCTGCTACAGCAAGTAAGTACGTTTATTTTAAGAATTTAAGTTAAAACGTGTTTCTGTAATGGTTTGAAAAATATAGGCCTATTTTTGAATTGATATTAGATGCAGGTGTAAGCCTACAGGGGACATTCTACTTGACATATCAATTAACTTTCACTATTATTTATCCCATAGGTAGACCTTCAAATTCTGTGAACTGTGCTTATCACCGGAGGAAGGAGAAAAACAAATCGTAATTTGCTGTTCTTGAAATAGCAGAGGGATACGGCAATTACTCTCCTAAGAAATGATCCAGTCTATGACCAGGTAAGAAGTCTATGTTACCGTAATGTTATTGCCATGGAGCTAGGCAGTGGGTAGTGGAACTACTGTAGGCTCTCGTTATGGATTTTTTTAATAGGCCTGTAATTACAGGTTATTAAAACTTAACACACACCCCCATGGTCTAATAGGTCTAATTTCTAATGGCCTATATCATATAGTCTTGTACCAATGTGTAATTATATACATTAATGTGTTCTTGTCCTGTGGAACCAAGACCAAAGAGGAAATCCATTTGCTAAGTCATAGTGTTAATGTAGACCTACTCGTGTAATGTTCTGCGACCCAAATACCATCCAAATGTACCTGTTCTCCTCTAATAAGCCTATAACAAACAAATGTGTAGATGTGTTTCCTTGCATATTCATACTATGGGCCACTTTTTACTTACTTTGTACATACACAGGAAAATAAGCTGTATGGTTTAAGTTATGGTAGGAATGCTGTGTTAGGCCTAGGTTTTCAGTTTGTCGAATAGGTAGTAATGCCATGTAGGACTGTAATTACAGGTTATTAAAACTTAACACACACCCCCATTGTCTAATAGGTCTAATTTCTAATGGCCTATATCTAGAGGTGTTAGTTATTGTTAATTCGCGATAAAACGAAAAGTCATATTTAGAGGTTAGGATGTTTTATTTTCACGTATTTACATGTTTCGTGCCGCCTAGGAGTGAAATTAAATCGCGAAATAACGTGAATTTTGTGAATAACCCCACAAATACCGCAATCTGAGAAATAAAAACAAATTTTCATATTTTTTCCCCACACCAATCCGAACATTTTTGTCCACAAGCCGATAATCGAATTTGGTTGGTGTTCAATTCGAGAGAATGATCGATTGTATAGTTTCGCGAGGGGTAATAAATACTACGATATACGTCATATTACGATATACTGTCGATATTCTCGTTACTCGTTGGATTTTAGCGCTGTGGTAAACAGCTGTTATATCGCGGCGTGAATAGTTTGGCCGACTACCTCCAAAAGGTTATGTGATAGTTGTTCATAATGTAAACTACGTTTGCCTCCTGTTACATCGGTAGCGAGTGTAAATTATAGTAGAGAATTCTATATAATTTAATAAAAAAGTGCGCAAATTGTGCGTTATCATCGAAGCTAGTGTGTTATTTGCGTGGATCAGTTGGCGACCACGTGTTCGTCGTATTAGTTCCGAACTTAGCAGTACAGGAAGACGAGACGCGACGTAATTTAAATATTATGACACGAATTCAGAAATAAATTTTGCGTGTGGTTACGAATTTATACTGGCGTGTGACTACAGTCAACCGTGTGATAACAGTGTTTGTTACTGGGCATCGCTCAGTTCAGTTTAAAAATGCCGAAGGTAGCTGTTTCTGCCACAGACAGACTTAAAGAATATAAGAATGAAGGATTTATAATTTCTTGTGGCATTCTTATGTGCAAATATTGTGATTGTCGGTTAGATTATCGCAGGAAAGATGCATTAGACAAATATTGCAAATCGGAGAAGCATTCAAAATGCCGAGAAAATTCGCGTCTTGAAGTTAGTGTTCCTAGAGTGGCCACCTTGAAAGAAACATTATCAAATGCTAGTCGTGTGAAGGATATGAAAGAAGAGTTTATTTTGGACACTACTACTGCGTTTGTGAAAGCTAACATACCAGTAGAGAAACTAGACAATCCTGCTATCCGTACTTGGTTTAATAAGTACGTTTGCGGAAGTGGAGATTTACCATCAGCAAATCAGATTCGTCAGAAATACATCCCCATGATTGGCGAAAGAAGGAGGGAAGATATAAAAAACAAAGACGTGTTTCTGCTATGTGACGAAACAACTGACAAGAATGGTAGGTGTGTTTTCAACATTCTTTTTCGTCCATCAGTACCATCAACTGAAATGAACACCCATCTGGCTGCCTCTGTTGTTCTAGATTCTGCCAATAGCATAAATTGCTCCAATGCGATATTAGACACCTTGAATTCCTATGAAATTGAACGGGAGCGTGTAGTGGCAGTAGTTACGGACTCAGCACGCTACATGACAAAATGTGTAACTACTCTTCAAGGATTGATTGAAGAATTAAGTCATGCCCAGTGCTGGGCTCATAAAGTCAATCTTATCGGCTGCGTATTTGAAAACGAGCTGGATGAATTAAACATGTCTATAGTAAAGACAAAGAATGCCTTTTTAAATACGCGAAAAAGAAAAAGCAATTACGTTGCATTTCTAAGGGAGAAATATGAAAACACAGAAAAAGAGAATGAAATTCTAGCTTTCCCAATGCCTGTATGTACAAGATGGAATTCATGGTTTAAGGCTGCAATGTATATGGCCACGCATGTGGAAGATCTGGTAGAATTTTTCAAAACATTGGAAGATTTAAATTCTGGGGTCAAATTTTTCCAACAAGCATCGACTTCAACAATACAATTTATACAATTACAAGCATTGTATGGTTCTGTTGTTGGTGCCTCTCTTATGGACTTGCTTAATTTCTTGGAGGGATCTAAGTACCCAACAATTCACTTACTGGCTGGGAAGCTAGATGACCTTGAGGTACAGCTCAAGCTATTAGGCGATGGTGGAATGTTCAATCATACGATCCTCCAGAACTTGGAACAGCTTCCTCAAAAGATGCAGATAAAGGTTAAGTCCAAGCTTACGTGTGTTGCCCAGTCAGCTCAAGTGAAAGTCAGGACTTTAAGGACCACGGATCCAGCCAGGAAGACTGTAGAAGCCATCGGGTCATTGTTTGATCCTCGGCATGCACCTAAGAACGTATCTCCCACAGAACTGCTCCAATTTAAGAAGAATGCCCCATTTCTTACGAAGATGGAGTCTCAACAGTTTTTAGATGCTCACAGCATTTACCTGACTGCAATCAAGAACCAACTGCGTCATGAAGATAATGTGAATGTTCCAGAGATCCTCATGGGATTAAGGCCCGCTCACCGAGACTATGCAACAGCTGCATTAAAGTGTGTGTGGTATCCTTGTTCAAATGTGGATTCTGAAAGGTCATTTTCGAAATACAGTCTCATAGTAAGTGATAGGAGGCGAAAATTGACAGCTGCAAATGCTGAGACTTTAACCATGATCTACTTCCAGTGATTTCACCGCAGTATTTGGATAAAACTGAAAAAGGTATTCACTGAAATGTGTTTCGAGATGGTGAATGTAAAATAAAAATGTGACTTCCATATAAGTATTATCTCATTCTTCCATAGCCATGTTTAACGTTTTACCCTGCTGTTTTGTTTTTTACTTTGTTTTATTAATTGTTTATATTTTTAAATGCACTTATTGTACAAACCTTATCGCTTTCCAAATTTTAACATGTCATCCCCCGAAAAAATAATAAAAACACAAAACACCACCTTTTGAATTTTAAATCAACAAACCTTCAAAAAAATAACAACACTTTCTAACACCTCTACCTATATCATATAGTCTTGTACCAATGTGTAATTATATACATTAATGTGTTCTTGTTCTGTGGAGCCAAGACCTGCATGGACATCCATTTGCTAAGTCATAGTGTTAAAGTAGACCTACTCGTGTAATGTTCTGCGACCCAAATACCATCCAAATGTACCTTTCCTCCTCTAATAAGCCTATAACAAACAAATGTGTGGATGTGTTTCCATGCATATTCATGCTATGGGCACTTTTTACTTATTTTTGTACATACACAGGAAAATAATCTGTATGGTTTAAGTTATGGTAGGAATGCAGCGTTAGGCCTAGGTGTTCAGTTTGTCGAATAGGTAGTAAAGCCATGTAGGACTGTAATTACAGGTTATTAAAACTTAAGACCCAACCCCTTGGTATAGTAGTTGTAATTTCTAATGGCCTATATCATATAGTATTGTGCCAATGTGTAATTATATACATCAATGTGTTCCTGTCCTGTGGAACCAAGACCAATGTGAAAATCCTTTTGCTAAATCATGGTGCTAAAGTAGACCTACTTGTGTAATGTTCTGCGACCCAAATACCATCCCAATGCAACTGTCTCCCTCTAATAAGCCAATAACAAACAAATGTGTAGATGTGTTTCCTTGCATATTTATGCTATGGGCACTTTTTTATTTATATTTGTACATACACAGGGAAATAAGCTGTACGGTTTAAGTTACGGTAGGAATGCAGTGTTTGGCCTAGGTGTCCAGTTGGGCGAATAGGTAGTAATTTGTTTTAAAGAACTATTCACCTTGTACAGTATTATGTATTGCCTTTCTAATTCACTTCGTCCATCCCAGAAATAGGGCTAAAGTCTTGTATTCTGTAAGTTACTTGTAGTTATTTCATTTATAGGTCTTGTTTGAGTCTCCCAATTCAGAATAGGTTAATAGTGACCCATTTCTCTCTGCTTTATAACTCGTGATGTAGCCTACCAATAAAACCATGGTACCGAAGGCCGAGAACTCCACCCTTATCTGCCAATTTTTATTTTATACTCTTGGTAATAAGTGTTAGGTTTTGTCGATGATTTTCTGTAACAGCGAGATAGACACAAGACAAATATAATTGATTTATTGTATGCCAATGTAATGGTTGATATATCTATAGGTAGTATTTTATTCCCACGCGTTACTTACAATATTTTTCAACACGTAGGATGGCAATGTCTAAGCTTACATGGAGGCATTTTTTCATGAATTGATTGTAATAAGACCACCTTGTGGTGTGGTGGTTGCAACTCCTGAGGTCCTAGGCAAGTTTCCAAGCTTGATTAAGTAATTTAATTCTGGTCTGAGGGTTGGAACGGCGCACACTCAGCTTTGTGAGGCAGAACTGAGAAGAGGTAGGTTCGATTCTCACCTCGGTCATCCAAGAAGGGGTTTTCCAAGGTTTCTCCACTTCTACTCCAGGCTAGCTGGGATGGTTCCCAACTTAAGGCTACGGCTGCCTCCTTTCCAGTCCTCATCTGAATTACAGAAAGTATACACACTACTACAGATACCACAATAACACAGATTATCATACAAATCCTTCACACTTCCAAATACATGGGGCTAAATGAATATGTTCTCGAAAGCCCTAATTGAATTAATATCAAAAACACAATGATTCTTTTAAAATGTAGTTATAGCAGGTGCAAACATACACATATCAGCAAATTCAAATTCTCCGTTTCAAGCATTACACATTTATTAAGTTAACTGTTTCAACATATAAACTTGTATGTGTTGTAGGAATTTGAGATTCGTCAGTGTCATCCATGGCATCAAGGAGGAACTAGGTCCATTATCATGTGCTGTAGCCTACTGTTATACCTTGGCAAGAAAGAAGAAAAGAACGTGCCTCCACACATACTTTTAGGAGGACCAAATTTGATTACTGTATTTTTAGCCTACTTTCGATTTTTGCAAAAAATGAAAGTAGACTTATGAGATCAACACAGGGCGAAAAAAGTGTGTCTGTCTGTGTGTGTGTATGTGTGTGTGTGTGTGTGTGTGTGTGTGTGAGTCTGTGTGTGAGTGTGTGTGTCTGTGTGTGTGTGAGTGTGTGTACTCTGAATGTCTGTCTCCCCCTATCAATTCGAACACGGTGAACGCGAATTGAACGAAATTTGGTACAAAGGTAGCACTAGCAAAGGATACCTCAGTATCATGTTTTATATCGCCGCCATCTTGACGGAAACGTAATGGCAGCCACACAAGTGTTCAAAGCTTAAATCAAATTACGACTAACCTAATCATCCGATCTCTACCAAATTTTGCAACAACATACCTTTATAGCGGGAGCATCGTATGACCAAACCAATAGGCCATCGGCGTAATAGTTAGCGGATGGCGGCCATCTTTGTGTGAAAATCGATTCCCCCTATTAATTCGAACACGGTGCAACCGAATGGAACGAAATTTGGTACAGAGGTAGTACTAAAGAAAGGCACCTCAGTGTCATGTTTTATATCGCCGCCATCTTGACGGAAACGTAATGGCGGCCACACAAATGTTCAAAGCTTAAATCAAATTACGACTAACCTAATCATCCGATCTCTACCAAATTTTGCAACAACATACCTCTATGGGGGGAGCATTCTTTGACCGAACTAATAGGTCATCAGCGTAATAGTTTGCGACTGGCGGCTATCTTTGTGTGAAAATCGATTCCCTCTATTAATTCGAACACGGTGCAACCGAATGGAACGAAATTTGGTACAGAGGTAGTACTAACAAAAGGCATCTCAGTGTCATATTTTATATCGCCGCCATCTTGACAGAAACGTAATGGCGGCCACACAAATGTTCAAAGCTTAAATCAAATTACGATTAACCTAATCATCCGATCTCTACCAAATTTTGCAACAACATACCTTTATAGAGGAAGCATCATTTGACCAAATGACTAGGTCATTAGCCTAATAGTTTGCGGATGGCGGCCATCTTTGTGTGAAAATCAATTCCCCGTATTAATTCAAACACGGTGAAACCGAATGGAACGAAATTTGGTACAGAAGTAGCACTAGCAAAGGGCATCTCAGTGTCATGTTTTATATCGCCGCCATATTGACAGAAACGTAATGGCGGCCACACAAATGTTCAAAGCTTAAGTTAAATTACGACTAACATAACCATCCGATCTCTACCAAGCTTTGCAACAACATTCCTTTCTGGAGGGAGCATCTTTTGACCAATCTAATAGGTTATTAGCCTAATAGTTTGCGGGTGGCGGCCATCTTTATGTCAAAATTGATTCCCCCTATTAATTCGAACATGGTGGAACCGAATGGAACGAAATTTGGTACAGA
This sequence comes from Meconema thalassinum, assembly GCA_946902985.2. Classification (NCBI taxonomy): domain Eukaryota; kingdom Metazoa; phylum Arthropoda; class Insecta; order Orthoptera; family Tettigoniidae; genus Meconema; species Meconema thalassinum. The sequence goes on along the minus strand of OX336393.1, from coordinate 391,737,850 downwards.
GGTAGCACTAGCAAAGGGCACCTCAGTGTCATGTTTTATATCGCCGCCATATTGACTGAAACGTAATGCCGGCCACACGAATGTTCAAAGCTTAAATCAAATTACGATTAACCTAATCATCCGATCTCTGCCAAGTTTTGCAACTACATACCTTTATGGAGGGAGCATCCTTTGACCAATCTAATAGGTCATTCGCCTAATAGTTTGCGGATGGCGGCCATCTTTGTGTCAAAATCGATTCCCCCTATTAATTCAAACACGGTGAAACCGAATGGAACGAAATTTGGTACAGAGGTAGCACTAGTAAAGGGCATCTCAGTGTCATGATTTATATCGCCGCCATATTGACAGAAACGTAATGGCGGCCACACAAATGTTTAAAGCTTAAATCAAATTACGACTAACATAACCATCCGATCTCTACCAAACTTTGCAACAACATACCTTTATGGAGGGAGCATCCTTTGACCAATCTAATGGGCCATTAGCCTAATAGTTTGCGGATGGCGGCCATCTTTATGTCAAAATTGATTCCCCCTATTAATTCGAACACGGTGGAACCTAATGAACGAAATTTGGTACAGAGGTAGCACTAGCAAAGGGCACCTCAGTGTCATGTTTTATATCGCCGCCATCTTGACGGAAACGTAATGGCGGCCACACAAATGTTCAAAGCTTAAATCAAATTACGATTAGCCTAATCATCCGATCTCTAGCAAATTTAGCAACAACGTACCTTTATGGAGGGAGCATCCTTTGACCAAACTAATAGGTCATCAGCCTAATATTTTGCGGATGGCGGCCATCTTTGTGTGAAAATCGATTCCCCTTATCAATTCGAACACGGTGAAACCGAATGGAACGAAATTTGGTACAGAGGTAGCACTAGCAAAGGGCACCTCATATTCATGTTTAATATCCCTATAGCACGTGGCATTTCAACAAGTTACTACAACCAACATTCAATCATACTCCTTGAAAAGGACAAAGAGTTATAACAATACCCATGCATTTAGGAGAAAGTAGGCTATATGTTCTTTACTGAACATCTTGTTTCTAAGTTTGATCTTGTCTCTCGCTGTTATTTTTCTTCGTTGACAACTTTTTAAATAAAACATGATAATTTCTAGCAGTATTGAGTGTTTTTCTTGTTTTTCATTGAAAGTCCTATTTCTCCTTTCCCCTTCACAGCATGTCATAGAATTTACAGTATTAGTTTGCGATGATATTTTTGATGTACTTAACTGTATTTCACCCTTCAAAATTGGTGAACTGGATATATTTTAAAGGAAATATGAAATGAACTACTGTATAGAAATTTTGCGATTTTATTTTTATTTTTTTATTTTTTGATATTTCAGTCCCCTAATGAATTTGGCACTAATTACACTAACAATTTTAGTGTGATGAGGATCTAGTTACACCACCTGTTTCCTTACAATTTTACTGTTGTTGCTAACAGCATCAAGTGTTTTAAGATATGAATATTCTCCCGTCCCAGTACTTTTCCTTTGAAGTTTATTCTAAGAACTAATCGGTTATAACTGGGCCTACTGTGGTTTATTGGAAGGGACCACTTTCTTAAGCTGAGTAATAATATGCTGCAGGACTTGTAGTAGCCTAATTCTTGTCACCAATGCAATATGCTCCAATTGCAAGTGAATGAAATTTAAACATGTATATTATTGATGAGGTTATGTCCTAAATGCTGTGATTGTTCATTTCAAAGTTCCGGAATTCACAATTTCCCACTTTGGTATTATTTTTGTTAATTTTTCTGTTATTGGTATTTTAAATGTGATTTATTTCTTGTAGATCATATTATCTCCACACATAAAACCGTGCTACAAGAATTGGGAAGATTGTGCTTTTCGGAACATTGAAGTGGACAGAGTATTTAGTACGATAATTTAGCGGAACGAGCGGTGGGGGCTGGGAAGAGGGGTGGGAGGGGTAGTGTTTACAAGATCTGCTCATAGATGGCGCTATGGGTCGACATGTTGCTAGTACATCAGTCACACACCAGTCAGCGCTGAAGTCTTAAGTGCCAAGAATTAGCATGGCTGTCGGCCATCTGTAGTAAGGTAATCTGGTAATCTGTGGTCACTCATTTGATGAATCTACCCGTGCACTACCTATTATTAAATGGATTTACTAAGTCAGAAACCTTCGCCGGTGTATACACAACAACTCACCAAAAATTTCGTCGCAATCAGATGAATGGTATATGAACGCATATGGGTCATTGTTGAAACAAATCGCGCGCTGTCATTGATTTCTTGAATCTACTCTTGCGCTACATATTGTAAAATGGATTTACTAAGTTAGAAACCTTTACAGGAGTGTACACAAACTTACCAACGTTTCATCTCAATCGTATGAATGGTTTATGAAAGCATCACCAACACTCATTTGTTGAAACTACTCGCGCGCTATCTTTTGTAAATTGGATTTACTATGCCTATAACCATCCCAGGAGTGTGTACAACAACTCACCAAAATTTGATCACATTTGGATGAATGCGATATATACGCATAAGGGACGAACAATGAAATATTACCGGGTGAGTTAGCCGTGGTTGTTATGGCGTGGCTGCAGGCAGTCGCTCACAACCGGGAGGCGAGGAGGTTCGAATCCCCCCGCCGGCATCCTTGGAGATGGTTTTCTGTGGTTTCCCATCTTCCTTCCAGGCAAATGCCGAGGTTGGTCCCTAACTACAGGCCACAGCCGCTACCTTCCAATTCCTAGTCCTTACAATCACACTTCCCTCCACACGTGACAGTACTTGTAGCTCACCCTATGGGTGTCCACATAGAAGCAGCTACTAACTCTGGCGAGACGAATATGTCTAAGGACACTCTCACCATTAAAAGCCATACGCTAAAATAAATATATATTAATTTTTAGTACATTTCTTTATTTTCCAATATTTCTTGTACAGTACTGTAGTTTCACTTATGGCAGAAATGTTATATTCCTCAATGTTCGGCGTGGAGCGTCCACCATTTTTAGCTGATAGAAAAGACCACACGTGTCAAAATTAGAAGTGAGTCAGTCCGCCTAAAACTAGGGATTGAAAGGAAGTGTGCTTGATATTCTTAAGGAGTCGAGATTGAAATGGTTTGGTCATCTGCTGAAGACCATCCAAAGCCTATTTAGAAAGGGAGATAATTGACAAGAGACCAAGAGGTAGATCTCGATGAAGCAAGTCCACAGAGCCTTGGCAAAGAGGGGCGTGGAATGAAGGACAGTGTCCGGTAGCCAAAGAAAAAAAAAGAAGAAAAATTACACTTTTCTACAGTTTCAATAAAGCATTCAAACAATCGTGACTTTCATACACATTCTTCTCTGTCGAAAGAAATAATGGTTAGTGGGTAGTCAACGCGGCAACGCAGTAGAAACCGACCAAGAAAGCGGCAGCCTCACGCCGCTCTCCCCATCTCTCCGCACCCACCCTTGTTCCGTGCAGGCACAGCGCTCATAGCGAGCGAGTTGCCGCCACAGCCAGCGGTTTCCTTGAAGTTAAAAGCGTTTAAAGCAACAAATAGCATACAATAAATACACATTATCCTGCGCATAGTTGTGAATATGTTTTAGAAGTTGTAGTATGTTCGATGTGTGATTTATTTAAGTGTGTGTATGCTGAAGAATATTTATGTAGTGTTCTGTTTTAACTGTGCCAGTTGTGAATTTGTAAGAAGATTATGGAACAAACACCTGCGGGGGCTTTAAATGCCAATGACTGTATAATATAGAGTTTGTTAGAAGTTTCTTTCAGCCGTCGTCCATACAGTGAGAAAGTTCATATTATACATATGACAAGGCCTACAGCTGAACTACAATTGTGTGCCAATGTATACGCGTCATTTCACATCATCTACATATGCTAGGTGGAATAGGTTATCTGGCAGTTCTAAACTGTCTTAATTGTATTGCTGGCCGTGTTCGTATTTAGTCGTGAAGTTTAATGTATGGCCAAATCAAGGGTTTTCAAATATGAACCCTTTTCGCACGGCAGTTCAAAAGCATGTTTTGTGTAATATTAAGCTCAGTGGTAGCCCAGATCTTCAGACCAGTATACGCCACTGGCGGCAGGACAGACAGCTATGGAAGGGGCTTCTTCATTCCCAGACCACAGCGAGAAGAAGCCTTTACGATGTTTCTCATTTCTTCACTTTTTAACACATAATTTTTGCATGCAATGAAGTCCTTTGAGATTCAGCCAGTTCTTAAAGCAGAGCTTGGAGGATCTGACTTGTTAAATGCATCTTGTGTTTGTTAGAAATGCCTTTCCAGGTTGTACTTCCTAGGAAATGCTACTGTCGTTGAACAGTTCCTTCCTCCTCGGACACCTACTTCACTTTTACTTTTTCTCTTTGACGAACCATGCTCGAGGGTCATCTTAACTAACACCGTCAGCATAAAGCTACACAAACTGCAATAGAGTGTACCAACCTCACAATGAAAACATATCGACATTCTTATTATATAATACGCTAAGGTGTATGTTTCACAAAACTAAAGCTCCTAAACCAGAGAGCGTTAGAAGGTGTGGTTTGTACCAAAATCTTCCAAATCGCCTCAATAGTACAGGAAAAATCTTGCCTTTCTTGAAAATAGTTAGTTAGTTAGTTATTGAGGTTCCAAGGGGCGGGACTACGAGGTCATCTGCCCCTAAAAGTCAACGATAATATATTTATTTGTTTAAACAAGACGATAACCCCTGGCAGACCTGTCGCGCGTACAGCCCGCATTACACTAGAGCCAGGCGGGTAGTCTGTACACATGGGGTTCACACAACCCATTAAAATACGTGTGAGTTCCCCCACGGGTCCGCTAGCTATTTAGAATTAAATAGGAAACACTGTGCCTCCTGTTGCAAGAAAAGAAAATTAACTGTACTTGAAAATCAGCTTCTATGAATCGCAGAGTCTGATAGTGATAAATAGGCTGGCTGCGTGGCTCAGCGGTAACGTTGTTGCTTGGTGTGCCCAAGGTTGCAGGATCGAGTCCTGGCGCAGCCAGTTGGCATTTGAGGGTCGTCAAATGCGAGGGAGCCGTCTCAGTGGCAAAATTTCGGCACTCCGGCGCGACGTCTCTAAAAGCCTCAGTGGTTAAAAGGAACGTAAAATCAATCGGATCTTGAGCTATCAGTGGACGAATTACAATGTCTTGACGGGCCATTACTTAACCGCGGGTAACATCAAATCACTTACCCGGCATGTAACAAAGACATTTTCGTGAACATAGGTACATGATACAGTACGTATTCATATTGAAGGCAATCGCGAGTTCCATTACACATGTGGCAAAACTAATCAATATAAACTAAGGAACGAATTAAAATTACTTCAAACATTTTAGATAACATTTATAAAATACAAACTACACAGATTCCAAGACAAGACCCAACTAAATTTAATCTAGTGAATCAAGTACTATAAAATTAAGTAAATAACATTCAACATCATCAAATCAAATGTGGATACAAGACTTCGATATCAACCATTCCAACAGACATTAACAGGACCACATCATGACACAGTTCATTTAAGAATACTAGGACATTGAGATACGAAAATTTTTATATTCAACATTACTTTTTTTCTTTTTATTTGAATATTTGAATTTATTTTTAATTTAAATTCTGTTGCCTTCATGGTGTAGTGGTCAGCGTGCTTAGCTGCCACCCAGTAGGTCCGAGGCTCGATTCCCGGCTCTGACACGAAATTTAAAAAATTGGTACGAGGACTGCAACGGGGTGTACTCAGCCTCGGGTGATCCAAATGATTAGAGAGGGTTCGATTCCCACCTCAGCCATCCTCGTAGTTACCCACTTTGTTTCCGGGAAAATGCTGGGATGTTACCTAACGTAAGGCCACGGCCGCCTCCTTCCCTTTCCCTTGCCCTCCCTTCCCATCACTCATAAGGCCCCTGTTCACTTTATAGGTGAGGCCGCCTTAGAGCCCTGCCCGGATAAACCAAACGTTATCCGCATCCGCTCCACATCCCCATGACTTTTTTTTTCCCATTCCCACGTTTGTTATCCGAATCTCGTGGCATTACATTAATAATTTTAATTTGATAAAGCATACATTACTAAAGCAACATATTTAGAAGCTGAGGAAAAAGTCGTTCGCTTAGGCTTTGTATGTCATGTGCTATATTTAAAATGAATGTTATATAGACAGATTTGCAACCCTTTCCTGTTTGGATTGTTAATTATGCTTAATAACATAGTCTAATTTGAATTAGATTAGCATAAATCATCATCTTACATCTGTCATGAAAAGAACATAACGTAAAAATACGATACCGGTATGTCATCTCATAAACATCCAGGTACTAAAAATGATATTAAACAAGTTCGGATTGTAGGGCTATTCTAAAAACTATCCGCTAATTCTCTCCAAACATTATCCGCAGCATATATACTATCCGCACATCCATGGAGACTATATCCGCATGGCAAGAACTTATGCGAATATCCGTGGGTTTATCCGCGCAGGAATTTAGGCCGCCTGGGCGAGGTGCTCGTCCCACCTCCCCAGTTGTATCCCCCTATGTTTCCAACTCCAGGACACTGCCCTGGAGGCGGTAAAGGTGGGATCCCTCGCTGAGTCCGAGGGAATAACCCACCCTGGAGGGTAAACTGACTAATGAAAAGAAATAGTAAGGACGTCAATTTCAAAATGTATGTTAATTTATATGGTAAGTCTCATTCACATGCACCTAATGTAGTATTACGTTAGTGTAATTAAGCTGAAGAAGGTTCACTTTATGAGCCGATAACATGTTTCTACTACAGTGAGTCCGGGAATATTCTCCGCAGCGCCTACATGCGTCTGCGAGAGCTAACTACAGCAGTTGCGTTGGTAGCACGGCTGCCGCTTGCAACATCTCTACTTAGTATAAAACCAAGTCCCCGATTCTTGAACGTTACGGGTAAACTCGAGAACCATTGGATGGATTTTGATGTGGTTTTCATCATTCTGTAAAGGATATATTGAGTATGCTTTCTGTAGAAAATAATTTATTTATGATCAAAGGAAGCCGAGCAGTAACGATTTTAGTGGGAAAGTCGATAAAATACCTGGCGTCGAGCGCTTTGTAAGCTTACGCTGGGCAAACCGTTAAAAATATCTAAGTACTATGAGTGTAAGAATTGTTCAGCATGAAAAGTTCTACAAAAAGGTCCGTGAGAGCATACGTCTATCTTCCATACATCGCTCACTATAAGGGAACAACTGAAGCTTGTCTCTTACACCAGCTCTATGTAATGTCGACTTAGAGATTCCTGTTTGTTGAGCTAATTTTCGTGTTGATTTACTTGGACTACGCAGCATTATATCGGAGATTTCATCAAGTTCTTCGTCTGTTAAAAGCGTAGGCATGCCTGTTCCCGGTACATCGTGAACTGAGCCAGTCACACGAAATTTACTTACCAAATCCCGAACGGTATCACGGTTTGGACACTTTGAATTAGGAAACTGCGCCTGAAATCTTAATTTTACATTTTCTGTAAACCGATCGCCTTCGCGAAAAACGTATTCCACCAAAAAAACTCTCTCTTCACTAGTAAACATTACCGCCTGTATACTGTTGCACTCTTCCAATAATAATCTATCTGAACGCTCGCTGACTGCAATACACACTGAAGACATGCAGGCTCGCGCGCTTATCGCGATGCACATCGACAGCTCACACGGGAAAGTCCCGCATTGAAGGACACAGTGCAGTGCAGCCAACTAAATCTCATGACTCAACCACTCACAGCTGCACGTACCCCCTGCGGAGAACATTCTCGGGCGCCCTGTATAAAGAAGTATTAAGAGGTGCACAAACGATTTTTATTAGTCATGACACAGTACGTCTTGCTAGACTAGATGATGATGATGATGATGAATGCTGCTTTTAAGGAGCCTAACATCTAGGTTATCGGCCCCTAATGGTTTGGGTGATAGTGAAACATGAGAATGTAAGGTAACCTATAATAATTTAGAGCTAACTACATACTAACAGACTTGAAGAAGAAATGGAAAACAAAAGGAGAATAAGGCAAATAAAGGACAGGAGGAAAAGAAATGCCCTCAATCCTCGAAGAATGAGGATTGAGTGACTTTGAAGCAAGGAGAGCCATGAAAGGCAGATAGGAAAGTGAAAGAGGAGAGGGTCCGCCCCAGAGGCAATAGAAAAAGGGGGGAAATTGGAACCAGCTCAGGAAACGCTCGGGGTCGCCAACTCTGGACCTCACCAGCCGTGAGTCCTTGAGGATGTAGCACTATCGAGGGTGCACCACAAAGTGGTGGGGCTACACACACCCTGACTCCTTGCGGGCCTTGAGCAGAAGGCAGGAGATATGACGAGAGCAGAAGAGGTCTGGCCCCTCGAAGAATGAGGGATCAGAAAAGATGAGACGAGGGCCTATCAAGGCGCGAAAGTGAAAGACTCCCTAGGCCTCGGATCCCCTAATACCGTCGGGGTCGGAATAAACAAGAGTTGACCAAAGGAGGTCGATATGAAAGATAACAGAGAGAAACCCGGCACAAGTAAGTGGAAGTAATGCCGAACTCAGCTGGGGCCCCGTGGTCGCCAACCCACGTCCCACTAGTCGTGAGCCCCAGGGGGATTACTAGACCTGAGTGTCGAGAATTATTGACAGTATTAACTTTGAACATCTATCCACTGGCATTATCCTAGTGAGAAGGCTTGTTTATGTCTATCTCTCGTCCAGTCTCCAATAAACACCGCCAAAATGTTGCGCTGTAGTAACACTTTGAAATACATTTTACAAAATGTATTGGGATATCCTACTGTGTTTGTGACCTTTGCCTCCAGATGCTAAAGTGATGGCAAAAATACAATTAAAATTTATCAAATCAATTGTTTCGGATAAACACAATAGAGTGCGCATTGCTGCACTGCGCCTGTACTGTAACGTGAAACCAACATCTCGATCAGCTGACTAAAGGGTAAACAGAGGAACTCGTAATGGAAGGTGATAGGAGTAGGTGGGGTAATGATTTTTAATTAGGGTTTAAACACGCATTTTCGTAATTTATACGACACTAGCTTAAGTACCCGAGCTTCGCCACGCGTCATAAATAAATTAAAATGGGAAGGTGACAGTTAAAACAGGGGATAGGCGAGGTGCTGCGCAGAGGGAGATTAAGGATGGAACATTTTGTCCTACTACACCGCTCGGCGTTGACCGTGTTTTATGGCACATATTTAGGTTTTACTCGCTAACGGTTGGAGATACCTTTCGGATAGAAAATGTAATTTTAAACCTCGTATATGCCATCAAAAGTTTGCTATTTCTTAGCGTTCTCTTTTTATTTGAAATGGAAATATGAAAGTTTTAAACCAAAGGGTGTAGTGACGTCACTGAAATGGTCGCCATCTTTAAATAATGCAAAGTATTGAAATCAAAAGTAACCAATATGTTAACCAGGTAAATCAGCTACTTCCATGTAAAATTCATGTAAATCGGACCAGTGGTACTTGCGTGATTGAGTAATACACAGACACACACCAGCTCATTTTTAGCCTCGCTTCGCTCGCGTCATAGTCGTGTCATATTGTTATTCAATGAAATGCAGGTTTAACCCCGTTAACACCCCTTTAGAACCTGAATATCCAAAAATCCCTCCTTAGTAGACGTTTTCGACACACAACAAACATATCCCCAAAATATCATTCTGCTAACATGTAATAGTTTGGGTTGGTCGATGAGAGTGAACATCCAAAAATCCTTCCTTAGTGGACGTTTTCTTCCAGAATTTCACCCCTCCCCATAGGCCCCTTAAATTGGATTTATGAAAAAACGGTCGAACACCTATTTATTTAATTTATTTATTTATTTATTTTTAAGCTGATTGACTTCCTCCGAGTTTCAAACTCCTCGCCTATGTCGTTTAAGAGATACACGCTCCGTTAAGAATCCCTCAACCTCCAATTTTCACCCATTTCACCTCATAATATACACCACATCGATAAACCCTTAGATATATGTCTGATTATTTTTAATGATTAGTTTATATACCGAATATCACATCCCCAAAGAAACAACTCATGAGATATCGTTATTCAATGAAATGCACGTTTATCCCCTTAACATCTCTTTAAAACCCGAATAAACAAAAATCATTCCTTAGTTGACGTTATCGACATACAGAGAACATATTCCCAAAATTTCATTTTTCCAACTTTAATAGTTTTCGCTGGGCGTGATGAGTGAGTGAGTCAGACAGGACATTTTCTTTCAATTATTTTTACCAGAATTTCACCCCTCCCCATGGGCCCCTTAAATTGGATTGATGAAAAAACTCTTGAACACCTATTACCTTATTTTTAAGCTGTCTTTTTCCTCCGAGTTTGATGAGTGAGTTAGTCAGTTAGGACACTTTCTCTCCTTTTTTCCCCCAGTATTTCACCCCACACCATTGGCCCCTTAAATTAATTTATGAAAAAAAAACGTCGAACACCGATTTACTTATTTATTTAGCTGATTTTTTTCGCTGAGTTTCAAATTTCTCGCCTATGTCGTTTAAGAGATAGGCCTACACGCTCCGTTAGGAATCCTTCAACCCCCACTATTCACCCCTTTCACCTCATAATAATACACCACATCGAAAAACCCTTAGACACATGTCTGCTTATTTTTAATGATTAGTTTATATGCCGAGTATCACATCCACAAATAAAACCACTCGTGAGATATTGTTATTCAATGAAATGCAGGTTTAGCCCCCTTAAGACCCCTTTAGAGCCTGAATGTCCAAAAATCCTCCCTAAGTGCACGGTTTTGACATACAACGAACATATCCCCAAAATGCCATGTTTCCAACTTCAATATTTTTGGCTGGGCGATGATGAGTGAGTGAATGAGTCGGGATATTTTCTTTCATTTGTTTTTCTTCAGAATTTCACCCCTCCCGATGAACCCCTTCAATTTGATTGATCAAAAAAACTGTCGAATAGCTATTTATTTACTTTAAAGCAGTTTTCCCCCTGAGTTTGATGAGTGAGTCAGTCAGTCAATCAGTTAGGACACTTTCTTTCCTGTTCCCCCCCGCCCCCAGAATTTCTCCCCTCTCCATGGGCCCCTTAAATTGGATTTATGAAAAAACGGTCAAACATATATTTACTTATTTTCTATGCTGATTTTTTTCGGCTGAGTTTCAAATTCCTCGCCTATGTTGTTTAAGAGATACACGCTGCATTAGGAATCTTTCAATCCCTACTTTTCACCCCTTTCACCTCATAATATACACCACATCGAAAAACCCTCAGAAACGTGCCTTCTTACTTTTTAATGATGAGTTTATATGCCGTGTATTACATCCCCCAATGAAACCAATCGGGAGATATTGTTATTCAATGAAATGCAGGTTTAACCCCCTTAAGACCCCTTTAGAACCTGAATATCCGAAAATCCTCCCTTAGTAGACGGTTTTGACATACAATGAACATATCCCCAAACTGTCATGTTTCTAACTTCAATACTTTTGGCTGGGCGATGATGAGTGAGTGAGTGAGTTAGTCAGGACATTTTCTTTCAATTTTCTTTTTTCAGAATTTCACCCCTCCCCATGAACCCCTTAAATTTGATTTATGAAAAAAAACTGTCGAACAGCTATTTACTTACCTTAAAGCAGTTTTTCCCCCTGAGTTTGATGAGTGAGTCAGTCAGTAAATCAGTTCGGACACTTTCTTTCCTGTACCTCCCCCCCCCCCCCAGAATTTCACCCCTCCCCATGGGCCCCTTAAATTGGATTTATGAAAAAAAAAACGGTCAAACACATATTTACTTACTTTCATGCTGATTTTTTCCGCTGAGTTACAAACTCCTCGCCTATGTCGTTTAAGAGATACACGAGGAATCTTTCAATCCCCGCTTTTCACCCCCTTTCACCTCATAATATACACCACATCGAAAAACCCTCAGACTCGTGTCTTCTTATGAAGAGTTTATGTGCCGAGTATCACATCCCCCAATGAAACCAATCGGGAGTTATTGCTATTCAATGAAATGCAGGTCTACCCCCTTAACACCCCTTTAGAACCTGAATATACAAAAATCCTCTCTTAGTGGGCATTTGTGGCCCTTGTAGAAGCAGCATACCAAATTTCATTCCAATCCGTTCGGTGGTTTCTGAGGTTTCGTGATGAATGAATGAGTGAGTGAGTGAGTGAGTGGTATTTGACAAATATATAGTAGAAGATAGTGTCAAGTCTTTGTTATGCTAAACTCGGTTGACAGTGCTGTGTGAGTAGGTAAGTAACTAACGGGATTTCAAGTAAAGATGCTCATTTTCTATACCGGTAGTGCAGAGCGCAACTGGCATCCAGACGGCCGTGTCTCGACTTGAGCTATGTTGCCATGGAAACTATCTATCTTGCCATTCCTTCATGAGTATATTTTATGATTTGATTAGCCTGTGCTTGATTGCAAAAGGGCCGAAATCAGAAGAATGAGAAAGACTATCGAAAATTCATGTAGCCAGCGGTTCCTTCTGGGTCCTAAACTATGTGTATGCAAAATTTGGTTGAGATTGGTGGAACGGTGTAGATTTGTATACGGAAACAACCCACCCACCCACCCACATACATACATACATACAGACTTTCACTTTTATATATAAGATTGGGAAAAGCATCGCATGTTTCTTTACGTACCGGGAGGTAGCAAAGGTTAAGAATGTAACATATTTGGTGTTAAAAGTGGCTGTCGTGTTCCGTAATATTCATGCATATTCTTAATTAATAACAAATCCAATTCTGAATTAGGCCTACTGATTTTTGAACAGAATTGTGTTTGTGTAAAAAGTGGCTGTCGTGTTCCGTAATATTCATTTGTAAATAATTAATAACAAATCCAATTCTGAATTAGGCCTAGGCCTACTGATTTTTGAACAGAATTGTGTTAGTGTAAAAAGTGGCTGTCGTGATCCGTATTATTCATACATTCAGGATCCCCTCTTGTAAATATTTGATAATAAATTCAACTCTGAATTAGGCCTAGGCCTACTGATTTTTTTACATAATTGTGTATGTGTAGCTGGTCATTTTTGATTGTACGCCTGAGAGCTCCAAACAAGTTCAATCTATTACTACATTATTTCCTAATTTATTTTTCATCATTAGAAAATGTATTTTGGCTAATTTCATTACCTACATTACTTTAAAGAATTTTATCATACGATTAGCTCTTATTCAGCGTTACTTCCCACTTCAGTATTTTATGAAAGTGAACAAAACATGGGCAAATGGAAATAAGGAAGTCTATTGATTTAGTAAGCGTTGCTTTTTAACAACTATGCATTACATTTGCTACAAAGGAAAGCATTACAAGCAATGAACTGTTTCCTTTTAAATTCCATTTTTCATGAATCATAGAAACCTTCGCACAAATAACTCAGAACTTTGAAATTCTACGAAGAATTGACTAATTTATGGCTGCACACATTTCAGAAGAATCTGAAAATTTCCTCAACCAAACGCACTGTGCATACGTTTAATAAGAAGACAAATATTACCTCAGCGTATTTATTATCGAAGACTACAACGTCACATCAGTAGCATAACCTGCAATTTTACACTGAACATGATTGAAAAGGAATGTTCTTTGATGTTGTGATGGTCCTAATTTTGCTTCATAGGTCTATTCAGTGGAGTAATTTGTAATAAATTGACATTTTTAAATTATGTTTCTTTCATGTTTCGGAGTTAAGAGGAAACGTAAAGAAATGCAAGTAGTGAAGTCAAGAATTTTAGGGTTATTTTACAGTGAATTAATATAGGCATATCTATGGAAAGAAATGCCCGATCCTTTTCTAAATGTCTCCTTACATCCATACGCTGCACAGTAATACACCATTCTGGCTTAGTACGGTAAGGAATAGAATAGAATAGCCCAATTCTATCTTCACGTGTAGCATTTCAGTGCTCCAAACTATCCGCAGTTCCCGGCAGTTCCCTTTAGTAAGCTGATCGAGATATTGGTTTCACCAATGTGACGTCATCAGCCATCTATTGTATTTATGATCTAAGGTTTGTGACCTTTGCCTCCAGATGCTAAAGTGATGGCAACAATACAATTAAGATTTATCAAATCAATCGTTTCGGAATGTAACCCACAGAATTAGGCAGCCGTAAATTTTTCACACAAGAATGAGTATGGAAGCGCGCCCCCATTCGTACTCATAAATGTCTGGCGAGTAAAGGAGAGCCGCTCGAGCTAATCCCGATTTATGTCTCAATCGGGATAACAAGGAACAGTTTTGAGCGGTAAAATACATAAAATCGTGCGTGAAAATTCATGTTATTTTACTGTAGGCTCTACGCCCTCACTGTTCCCGTTCCTTCCATTTACTACAAGAGATTCGTGATCAAATTTATTGATTTTAAAAAAGCTTACGACTCTGTTGATAGAGCAGTTTTGTTCAATATTCTGCAAGAACTCGGACTTGATCGTAAAACACTGAACATCGTCAAATGTACACTCACAAGCACCATATCTAAAGTGAAGTTTAGAGGAAAAATCTCTGACCCTTTCGAGATTAAAAAACTAGTAAGGCAGGGAGATGGAATCTCGCCCATAATATTTAGCTGTGTATTAGAGAAAATAATCTGAGAATGGAGAAAAACACTCCCTGAAACAGAGTAATAAACAGGAAACTCAAAATCAATACCCGAGTGGACTGTATCGCTTTCGCAGATGATGTAGCTATGTTAACAGATTCGGTTGAAACAGCAATAGACAAGATCAATACTCTTCAATTTATAGCCTCCAAGACTGGCCTTCAGTTGCCTTCTTCCCAACAACAGCATCCGTAAAGTCGGAGATTTTAAATACTTGGGGCAATGGATCAGTGAAGACCTCAAGAAAAATAAAGCATTTGAAGAAAGGATTCTGAAACTGAATTATGCATACAATCGATGCAGAAAAGTTTACCAGAAGAAATCCATATACATCAATGCGAAATTAAGGCACTATACTTCTGTAATCAGTCCCGAGGTCCTCTATGCGGCTGAAACCCTAACCATCAAAGGGGCAAAACTGATACCGAAACTAGAGGTCAGGGAAAGAATTATCTTGAGGAAGATCTTAGGCCCTAGGATCATAAATGGAGGAAGGTATCACAGGCCCATCGATGACCTATACCTAAAGCAAGAACCTCTAATGGACACAATCATCAAGAGACGCCTCCAATTCTACGGACACCTTGAGAGAATGAACGAGTCAAGATTGACCACATCACTGTGGTACCAGCAAGTCAAACAAGATCTGCAAACTTTTAACATCTCTGAATCCGTTATACAAGACAGACAAGCTTTCCGGAAAGTGTTAAAAGAAGACCCACAGATTAAACTTAAGAGAGGGCAGAGACCAAAGAGGTCAGAAGCAGCTAAACAACAACAACGTCAGAAAATGAAGGAGATATGGGCTAGGAAGAAGACTCCTTAGAACGTGAAACCAATCCCTACTCATCAAGCTGTAAACCATTTTGGTTAACCTACGTAGTCCATAGTTGGCTCATTCAAAGAAGAATATGTATAAAGAAGTAACCGATCGTAACAAACCTGCATTCAAAAGAAAAGAATTACCCAAAGCAGTGGCGAATCATTTCATCAATATCAACAATTGGATTATAAACTAATGTATAAACCAGAGGATTTGAATAAGTTTTTAAATGGTATGGACTCCGTCTTGAGGAAAGAATCTATGATGAAAATGAATAAATGTAAATTTAAAAAAAATAATAGAATGCAGTCAAAAGAAATAAGATACTATTCTTGACGACAAAATGGCAGGTGATAAGCTTAAGGAAGTAGGGGACTTCTGGCAATCTGTTTAACATATTCTAATTTACAGTTCTTGTCCTCGACCCTTCCTTCCAAAACAAAGTTTGCTATTTCTGGATCTGTGACCTACCAACCTATCTCTTCTCTTCATTAGCAGTCACCCGAAACATCTCTTCCCTCCCACTCGTCTTAATACCTCTTCGTTTGTTTATCCACCCACCTGATCTTCATCATTCTCCTGTAACACCACATTTCAAACACCTCTTTTCTGCTGCTCCAACAGTCCAAGTTTCACTTCCATAGAGCGCCACACTCCAGACAAAGGCTTCGTAATACCTAAATCTATATTTGATATCAACAGATTTATTTTCTGTGGAAATACTTTCCTTGCCTGAGTCAACCTACTTTTGAAATCCTCTTTGCTTCGTCCATCACTGGTTATTTTGCCTCCTATCGTGATGAAGAACCATGAGCGCGTCATCTTGGGGCGGCTTGATGCATCCTTTCTAACTTGGGCTTTCTTATACACCAGCAAATATTTTAGGATTGTTCCGTGCCTGTTGTGGGGTTTCCCGTTGGTGCATCAAGTCAAACAGTGGGCTATTGGTACACTCGACCCGGACCGCCACTGGGGTATAGTACACATAGGGGATTTGCTGGGGTATAATTAATGACCGTGAAAGCCAATGTCTCATCTTTTAGGGATTTCTTGCTTTCATTTTAAAGGTAGCCGACATGTTGCAGTATATAGAAATGTTGCCCGTGTGTCTGTCAGTGTGTGCGTGTGCGTGTGTGTGTGTGTGTGATATGGTGTGTGTCCCCCCCCCCTACTAACTTCTAAACGGCTGAAGCGATTTCAATGAAACTCGGTAAGTTCATAGCACTATTCCGGATGACCCCGACCGTGCCCTTCAATTTTTCTTACGTCTCACCAATCCAACATGGCGGTTGTGAGAAATATTTCACCAGCATTCAATATCTCCGAAACTATTACCGATATCACCCTGGAATATTTTACGGTGATAAAGGAAACTACTAGAAATTCACCTATGAGACTCTTGAAAACCTGGTAACTACAAAACTAACATGGCGGACAAGCGAAGTTTCGACTTTTAAATAGACGTTTCTCGCGATTTAACCAACAAAACGCAATAAAACTTGGTATAGTATATGTTTATACACATGGTAATGCACCGACATATAACTTCGTTCAATTGTTTACATAACCTCAAGATGGCGGCTGTGCGAAATATTTCACTGGCATTCAATATCTCTGAAACTATTAGTGGTATCACCCTGGAATTTTGTATGGAGATAAAGGACACTACTGGAAGTTCATCTATAAGACTTTCAAAAGCCGGTTAACTACAAAACGAAAATGGCGGCCAAGCAAAGTTGAAAATTTTAAATTGATCTTTCTCGCGATTTAATGATCCGAACGCAATGAAACTTGGTACAAGAAATGTTTATAAGCATTGCAATGCACTGGTATCTAATTTAGTTCAATTGTTTACATAACCTCAGGATGGCGGCTGTGCGAATTTTAAAATTAAGTTTTTATTTCTTGTGTCGTAATCATGCGATTGAAGGGAAAGTTCGAATAATGAACCTACGCAATAATTTTCCTTTAATGGTATATGTCTCTATGGCCTATAAATATAACAATCCAACATGGCGACCATCCGAAATATTTACATGGATCTCTATATCTACGAATCTATTACAGCAATCAAACTGAATTGTTTAATGTTCACAGGGGCTATGCACATAAGTTCACCTATCGGACTTTAAATAACCTGGCGATCACAAATCCAACATGGCGGCGACGCGAAGTATAAATATTCACATGGTCGTTTCTCGCAATTTAACCATCCGAATGCAGTGACACTTGGTACAGTAAATCCTCATACAAATGTTAATCCACTGGCATCTAATTTATTTCAATTGTTTCCATAACCACAAGATGGCAGCTGTGCGAAATTTTGAAATCACGTTTTTAGCCTACTTTCGATTTTTGCAAAAAATTAAAGTAGACTTATGGGATCTACACAGGGCCAAAAATTGTGTGTCAGTCTGTGAGTGAGTCTGTTTGTGCGTGTGTGTTAGTGTGTGTACTCTGAATGTCTGCCCCCCCCCCCCCCCCCCTATCAATTCGAACACGGTGAAACCGAATTGAACGAAATTTGGTACAGAGGTAGCACTAGCAAAGGGCACCTCAGTGTCATGTTTTATATCGCCGCCATATTCACGGAAACGTAATGGCGGCCACCCAAATGTTCAAAGCTTGAATCAAATTACGACTTACCTAATCATCCGGTCTCTACAATTTTTTTTATTTAGTCAATTTGCCCCCGGACTCAGCGAGGGAACTCACCACTACCGCGTCTATGGGCAGTGTCCTGGATCTTGGAACATCTGGTCGGGATGGATACAACTGGGGAGGTGTGATCAGCACTTCGCCCAGGCGGCCTCACCTGCAAAGCGAACAGGGGCTTCATGAGGGATGGGAAGGGAGGGGAATATTTGGATGGATAGGCTAGGAAGAGGGAATGAGGCGGCCGTGGCCTCACAGTAGGTACTGTGCCCGAAAATACCTACCCTTTACCTGTTGATATCCTTCGATGGTAACTGGATCGTAGGACCTGAAAACCCCCCGGCTCAGAAAAGTCCCCAGATCCGACCAACAAGGGAAGGGAGCATTAGGGTGCAGTAAATCCTAACAGAGGTGGCATTAAGCACGACCAAAGCATAGCAGCGAACTGCTCTAAGAACACGAGAATCGTGGGAAATCACCCTCTCAGGAGTGTGGGAAACTCTAGAAATATCTAGATGTGGCCCCACTTAATGCGACCTCTTTATACTTCTGTAAATCATCACATCACGCGATTAAAAGAAATGACAAAGTATTTATTTCCAAAAGAAAATCTGACAGAGGGTCAGACCAAATTGTCCTTGACTGGACACAAAAACAAAGAAAGTAGGCACTAGTATCACGCCAATAAATGCATTAGCAGTCCCCATGGACCAAGAATGCATTTGACCCTCAATTGAAATTATTAATTATATGAACAATAGGAGATCCATTAAGAAGCAAAAAAAAAAAAAAAGATAAATCGCCTTAATGGTTCTTCCACCGATTCCAACATTAGAAAACACGTGAATTAATTCAGATATATATATATATATATATATATATATATATATATATTACTTACAGCGAAATCATTATTATTAATATTATTACACCCTCAGATGTAAATGCCTTCCCAAACAGGTAATTCTGCACTCCAAATTGGTGCTTTGTCAAAACTGATATTGCATAAATTATATTGCCTTAGCAATGTAGTCAAAATTTATTTTATCAATCAAGCACTCAAGCTAAAAAGACGTGAAATTCGAAATTCAAAATCTCTAAAGATTCAATAACTTCTCGGTATAAATGTACTTATTTAAATTCATCCAGAAATTATAATATATCGATCATGAATCATATCTAACATTCGCTTAAATCTTATAAATTGAGCACAACCGAAGAATTAATTAAATGGGGATGCCACACAAAAACAAACTCTGAGGTTTGACAAAACTAGATCCATAATTGGAATTGCCAATTTTATCAATAAATCGTAACAAGGAATGCAAAAAAAACCAAAGACTACGTTCTTTCAAAAACATTCGGAAATAAGTATAACCTTGCACGGAATTACTGTCATTATAATGGTCACTCATGACCTCGATTTCTTAATACGGGTGGGCATTACCACCAACATCACCAAGTTTATATTTTTATAACCGCATTACATATTATGCTTTCACTAGCATCTTAACATTAACGTACTTCAACGAGTACCACCGTAAATATACACACATCAAAAAAAGTTTTGCATCACCTCGGTTCCCAGATCTCCGGCATATAGACGTTGACTGTGTATATTGTATCCAAGATACAGTCCCTTTGACTGTTCATAGATGTCACTAAAACTGCTCAAAGATGTAAACAACCATGCATGAGCAGGGCCTATTAGACGGAGGGGGTACGACAGCCGATCAGTTCCAGTCATTCCACCAGGACGAAGGTACGCTGCTCATGTTGTCTGTAGTTCTACCATGCCTAGAAGGTCAATACCGCAGTTCGATCACGTCCACATTGTTACTTTGTGTCAAGAAGGGCTCTCAACAAGGGAAGTTTCCAGGCGTCTCAGAGTGAACCAAAGCGATGTTGTTCGGACATGGAGGAGGTACAGAGATACAGGAACTGTCGATGACAGGCCTCGCTCAGGCCGCCCAAGGGCTACTACTGTAGTGGATGACCGCTACTTACGGATTGCCGCTCGGAGGAACCCTGACAGCAATGCCACCATGTTGAATAATGCGTTTCGTTCAGCCACAGGACGTCGTGTTTCAACTCAAACTGTGCGCAATAGGCTGCATGATGCGCAACTTCACTCCCGACGTCCATGGCGAGGTCCAGCTTTGCAACCCCGACACCATGCAGCGCGGTACAGATGGGCCCAACAACATGCTGAATGGACCCCACGGAATTGGCATCACGTTCTCTTCACCGATGAGTGTCGCATATGCCTTCAACCAGACAATCGTCGGAGACGTGTTTGGAGGCACCCTGGTCAGGCTGAACGTCTTAGACACACTGTCCAGCGAGTGCAGCAAGGTGGTGGTTCCCTGATGTTTTGGGGTGGCATTATGTGGGGCCGACGTACGCCACTGGTGGTCATGGAAGGCTCCGAAACGGCTTTACGATACCTGAATGACATCCTCCGACCCATAGTGCAACCATATCGGCAGAATATTGGAGAGGCATTTGTCTTCATGGACGACAATTCTCGACCTCATCGTGCACATCTTGTGAATGCGTTCCTTCAAGATAACGACATCGCTCGACTACAGTGGCCAGCATGTTCGCCAGACATGAACCCTATCGAACATGCCTGGGATATGTTGAAAAGGGCTGTTTATGGACGTCTTGACCCACCAACCACTCTGAGAGATTTACGCCGAATTGTCGTTGAGGAGTGGGACAATTTGGACCAACAGTGTCTTGATGAACTTGTGGATAGTATGCCACGGCGAATACAGGCATGCATCAATGCAAGAGGACGTGCTACTGGGTATTAGAGGTAGTGGTGTGTACTGCAATCTGGACCACAAATGCTGAAAGTCTAGCTGTATGATGGTACAACATGCAATGTGTGGGTCTCATGAGCAATAAAACGAGCTGAAATGTTGTTTGTGTTGATCTCTATTCCCTTTGTATTTAACGGTTCCGGAACTCTTGGAACCGAGGTGATGCAAAACTTTTTTTTTATGTGTGTATTACACGCCCATTGTCGTTTCTTCACACACTATCACCCACATGGTGATTATTTTATTCGATAACCAGTAATCAGATATATTCATCTGTGTTTCTTAACTATTATGTTTTCTCATTCCAATGCATCATAAATTTAACATGAGTGGCTACTTAATCAAGTCCGCCGGATCACAAGAAGCTTGCCTTACAGAGTTGTATTTACAGTCACATAAGAATTCACTTCCCCTTAAAGTTAATCCCTGGGATTTGTCTCAAAAGAGATTCTTGTTCTTCAAATAGTACTCTAAAGCAATGTTCTAAACAAGAAAAACTCGAAAGACTGAATCAAAGTTCAGTTATAGCAATATTAATTAATATAAAGATCAACGAGGTGTATCCAAATACACGTGACTACAAAATCAAACGTTAAAGTTGATCAGACGAAAATAGAAATGTCCCCTCAAGAGAATTCACGAAAATCAGACAGGGTCTACAGCATGTATCCAGGTAACGACTCCAGTTAACTCCTGTTGACACATTAGAATTCAGTATGACAGCGTTTACTCTCAAGAGAAAAAAAATCCCATTCTAAAAGAATGATCAAACTTCACATTCAATACTATATTTTAATAGTTATAATGCAAGAGCGCATAGGCAAATTCGAATCTCGCAATTGTCGAACACTAAGATAATGGAACGACAACCCCTGAAGCCAAAGCTTGATAAAAACAATTCCCTTTGAGAATAACGTAGATTTCTTCCCCTAATTTAATGAATTTAAATTAATAAAATTATAAAATTATAAATCTTAAAAATAAACAATTAATTCATAATAAAATATTATGAAATGAGTGCACCTGGAGAATCAGGCCTAAACTCGACTGCAAATGAAGTCATACAGACCATGGGACGGCCATGCATAAACTCCACTCCACAATCATACTACTCAACATGAATAACAGATGGCAAAGTGTTTACACTGGACTATCTACTTTGCAACGCTACGTGAAAAGTTGTTCCTCTACCTGGCTGAAGACTCTCGAAGGCGATATGGAGCGTGAAGATGCCCACCATCTGATTCCAACATGGTATAGCAGGACTACACGGTTCCATTCCAATTTCCAATGAACGCACTGGGAATTTCTTACTCCAATGTCCCAAGTCCACTGATAGGAAACGAACTGCTTCCTCATCTCGGAAATTGTCCTAGCCCGAATTTCGAATAGTTCCAGCCCGGCCGGAAAATACATCACGCGTGCGAATGCAACATCGCGATAAGCAGGTGGACACATGATGGTAGCCTGAGTTATTTTCGGCTGCATGTTACCAACAGTTCATGTTGCACAAGCCAATAGCCCGCGTCGCGAGTGGGCTATGTTCCACTTCGCAAACAGCATTGTAGTCACTCGTGACGTCCACTGCATTTGCTTGGAGAGCGATGTCCACACTAAAATACCTAGTCGCACATGGCTAATATGTTTATATACATCCAAGATATCTCTCCCAACACCTCGGGGTTTCCAAGCACTATACATTGTTAAAAATCTTCACTCGGAATGTACTTGACATTTAATTGCCAGAGTCTTGGCGTGAGAAAAGACAGCACGCCTTCTCAGTGTGCATAGACTTCAGAAACAAGCCTCCTAATGTATCACTGCACTTCGCTCCTCATCTACGCATGCATTTAAATAACGTGAAAAGAGACGGATTCCTCTAACTGAATATTGCCCGCATACAATGCCAGGCGCTCTGACGATTGAAGTTCTCATTCGACACTGAACATTAAGTATCTTTACCTTAATACGTCACAACACGATGTATAACCGCGAACTGGCACCGCTGTGAACTCATGATAACTTGACACTTCTTCCAGCCGAAACAACATTGCAATACGAGTCCTTGCTTAGACGTGTATTCGTCAGAGTTTAAAAATGATCTGCTTGTCGCACGCCTGCGTTAGCCTGCAGGAGACAGCTGGCACGCTGTCGCTCCTGCGCATGACGTGACGATCTCTCTGAGATAGGTCGATATATTAAATCTATATTCTTGATGTTACAAAAGCAGGACCTCACTGTCTCTCTCTGCTGTGATATCGAACTCCAATATACACTTGACATCATAACTGTGCCTTATTTCCAAATAATGTTCGAATGTAAATGTCAATCTCCCCACTACTGCAGGCTCAAGGACTCCCGCGCGTCCTCCCGGCCTACAAGCGAAACACTCTTCCGAAGGTTGTTGATGAGACACCAGCTGAGCCGAATGATCACCTGGCTATTCGCGATCTCCAAACTAGGTCAAAACCTGACGTTTGCGGCTGCGGTTCGCATAGGAAAATGTACCGTAAATCAGACAAAATAAAAGAAAACGGTACATCTCTCTCCTAATACCTCAAATAAAAGCTGGCTAGACTTTTATTTCATCATTCCAGTTAATCCCGCTACAATACATGGCTACATACAGAGTTAAACTAACTTCTTGTAGTATCTGCGCATGTTCTTGGCATTGAAGCGACCTATAATATCCCTTCCATTTATGCTGGTAATTTCATAACAATTGTTCCCGAAGCATCGAGCTATTCGGAACGGCCCATAGAAAATATAAGAAAACTTGGTGTATAGTTTCTTGGCTACGTCTGCCTTCGTTGGTTTTTTTATGAGCACTAAATCATTCATTCTGAATGGTTGCCTGAATCTTTTATTTCTATTTCTTCTCTGCCGCTTCTCGGCTGCATCCATGAGCTTTTCACGAGCCGCGTCAACTCGCTCCTGTTTGGTGGGCTCAATATCCCGAAGAATATACCTGACAATGTCATCCCAAGCTCTCACTGGCTTAACACCTAAATGAAGTGTCATAGGTATGTCTGCAAGACTCTCGTGGTAAGTGGAATTCATGCATTCTTGCATACTAGGATTTCCTGTCTAGGGTAATCACCATGATTATCAAAATCCTCTTTTTCTTGTATGGTTGCCTTTTCTACAACTTCTTCATTAAACTTTATAATACGTTTATCCATGTCTATTATGGCCCTTTCCTTGATTATAAAATCAATCCCGATGATGACGTCAAAATTGATGCCTTTCACGACAATGAATACGTGTTCGTATTGCCTCTCATTTATGCCAAACCTCATAAGTATCTGTATTCTACATTTCAAAGATTTCTCCTTGAATATACCCTTAATTTTCATGGGAGAAGCAGGTAACGACGTGAATCGGTCTTCTCTTTTAAGCCTTTCATAACAGTCTTCACTTATTATCGATATCATAGCACCAGTATCTACTAATGCTCTGCACTCCTGTTCTCCTACTTGAACATTGATCACAGGCAGTTCAATGGGTCTTTCTCTAAACTTCGGTCCTTCCTCAAATAACAAGTCTTCATCCGTTACATTGAAGGTCTCATATATTGTAATCACAAATGAGGGTGCAGAATTACAAGGTTTTATTTCTGTTTGGAATTTGGCGGTTTTTTTTCCTTGTCACCATCTCCTTCTGGGGTTCTTTCACTGCTACCCTGGCGACTAGTACTTGCGTGGGCTTCATTTATTGCATCCTTTCTCTTATCATCTTTCTTTCTTCGTCCTTCCCCATCGGACTTTTCCTGCTCCCCTCTGAGCCTTTCCCGGTCTCTCCTTCGATAAAACTCTTCCGTCCTATAGTTCTTGTACCTGCTGTACCCCTGACGTGGTCTGTAATTAGAGTCATAAGGCGCGTCACGATGATTGTTACGGTTATTGCCGTAGTCCCTCCTGTAGAAATTACGTTCCTCATAACGTCTCTGCCACGGTGGTTCCGTGTATTCCCTATGCTGGTTTTGGTATCTCACATCCTTTTGGTAGTGGTTTCGAGTTGGCCCTATCCTCTCCGAATTCCTCTGGTCGGATCTGACCTGATCCGTTTGTTGGGTTCGGTTCATTACTACCGTGTTGATCCCTGTAGACTCCTGTCGACTAGCACGCGATATGATAGGTGTTGACATTGCGTTTACGTGGTCCAAACGACGTAGCAAGTCGTCCATCGTGGCTAAGTCAGTCACTCCTGATGAAATTATTGACTTTCTGACATCCACGGGAAGTTGCTGCGATATAGCTTCCACTAACTGACCCTCGGTCATCGGGGGTTGCAGAAACCGCAATTTCGAGAGCTGACACGAAAGTACTCTGCGTAGCTTGTGGGACCTGTGTTTGCATACTTTCTCGAGTAAACTTCTGACCTTATATTCTGTTGCACTTCAATGCTCCAGAATCTTTTGATAAATGCGTCAGCAAACTCCTCGAAATTATTGAAGGTATACCTAAACGCCTTATACCACTGAAGTGGGGCATCAGTCAAATAGCGCTCCACTACTCTAAGTTCGCGTTCGCGTGGCACCTGCGATTCCAAGAAGTAATCCCTTAATCCACGAATAAATTCGAGAGGGGTAGTCCCATCTAAATTACTGAATTTGCGAGGTTTATCCTCAAAATTTCTAATAACAGTGATGTTAGACACTCTTTCAACAGGCCTGTGTATAAAACCTCCTGTATTGACGTTAGTGTTGGGATAAGTGTACTCATATGGTTGTAGTTGCATGAAATTGGGCTGAGTCAAATTGGGTTGAGTTGGACCTAACCGTTCCGCAACTCTAGACTGAGGACTAATCCCAATATCAGGAGACTCATGTGGCATAGCTTCATCTCTTTCCTGTAATCTAGGTTCCATTCGACCTAAAGCAGCGTGAAAGACGCTATTCCAGCTTGACCTTAATTGCTCCTTATTACTTTCTACGTTAACATTCCCCCCAAGGTTAATGGTTTCCAATTGTGTTCGAATTGCATTCAATTCCGAAGTTTTCTTTTCCCTGACTTCGTTCAGTTCTATCTTGTTCTGATCCACCTTAACCTCAATGGACTTTAATTTATTTTCTAGGCTGGTTAAATTATCTGTTTGAAAAATTTGAAGAACAGTAATCTTCTTATCGACATCCTCCCTCACATCTAATATTTCTTTAGTAGCTTTTAATTCGCTAGTGGCAAGTTTTTGTTCCATTTCCTGTTTCAGATCATTGAAAGAATCTTCATTAATCCTAAGCATACCATTTCTTAATAAGTCTATGTTTTCTTTAACAATTGCCTTAAAATCTATATCAAAGTCATCTTTCAATAATTTATTATGATCACTGACTTGATCTCGAAAATAATTCATTTCAGTTCTCAATTGATCTATCGAAGCCTGTGTATGGATAGTGTCGTTAGTGAATTGTAGTTGCAAAGCTTCCAAATTATCCTTTGCCAACCGTTTACTGACATCTAATTCTAATTTAATTTCCATTTGGAAATCTTTATTAGTTTTCTCTATTTCATTGATCTGGATTTGCATAAGGTTTTGGTTAGCTTCTACAACGCTAACTTTAGACTGGATGTTAGTTACATCTGCCTGTACACTAGTGACTTTAATTTCAATAATATTTTGACATGTTTGCATCTGGTTCTGACTAGCCTGCATTTGACTCTGACTGGATTCAACCTTAACAATTTTCGACTGAATGTTATCAATGTCTGCTTCTATTTTTGTTTGACTAATCTGCATTTGACTTTGACTGGATTCAACCTTAACAATTTTCGACTGAATGTTATCAATGTCTGCTTCTATTTTTGTTTGACTAATCTGCATTTGACTTTGACTGGATTCAACCTTAACAATTTTTGTTTGACTAATCTGCATTTGTTTTATATTAGTCTGCATTTGACTTTGACTGGATTCAACCTTAACAATTTTAGCTCTAATATCTTTATTGCCGGAATGAAGGTCATTTAAAGAGCCTTTTATACTCTCTGCAAGAGCATCCTGAATATTCATCTATGCCTGGAGCAGTTGATAAAGTTTCTCAATCTCACTAGGAGATCCTTTCCCCTCGTTCTCAGACATATCAAATATATATCACTCAAAAGCTGAAAAACATGGACACCACTCCACCAAACAAAGCATAGACATCACAGAGTAAACCACATTTGCCATCATACGAACTTCTTGATTGTGTTGCGTTAACTTAAAATATAATTAAAATTACCAATCAGTGCTTTATGTTAGAATCGAGGAATTCCCAGAACCTACTCGTACTATGCGTGATGATTTTTATCAGTATATATCCTAAGTATTCCTATTATGACCATCTTTAAATTAATGAAAATGGATTTACATTTAAAATGGGCTCAGAAATACCCATCCGCCGGTTGCAAGAAAATGGGACACCTTGAGTGCAGCTCACCCACGAGCTACATCACAAAGCCCTACTCGACTGATCAAGTCAATTCAGTTTTTCAGAGAATGTCTTTCATTGATCTCGGCTCTAGTCGTATATTATTTCCAAGTCAGTGTAGCACCACTTAAAAATCCACAAAATCTATTAAAGGTTGCAATTCTACACGTATGCCGTGTTGATCGAGAATTCTTAATTGCTTTATTCACGAATGAATTCCAACATCTTGTGCTAAAAACATTGGTGAACCATTATTTCCCGACGTTCATTCACCGAGTTCACAATTGATCGTTGTAATGTTGTCGGAATTTACTAACACATATCGTCACCACGTGTTCGAAAGCAAGATTCGAAACGATCATGAAATGGCGTCATATCACCAGTCAGATACCCTTCCACGAGGTTCGACATCTATAATGGCCTCAAACTATGTTCTCGTCTCTGGTATTCCAGTTTTCTCGAGTCCATCATCTGTATGACATTTTACTCAATTGGCACCTCCCATAAAGACACGATATCTCTATTCGATGCCCCTTAAGTTTGGGCCGCCAATTTACTGAATTGACACATCCCATAAAGACACGATATCTCTATTCGTTCCCCACGGTTATGGGCCGCCAATTTACTGTGCCCGAAAATACCTACCCTTTACCTGTTGATATCCCTCGATGGTAACTGGATCGTAGGACCTGAAAACCCCCCGGCTCGGAAAAGTCCCCAGATCTTACCAACAAGGGAAGGGAGCATTAGGGTGCAGTAAATCCTAACAGAGGTGGCAATAAGCACGACCAAAGCATAGCAGCGAACTGCTCTAAGAACACGAGAATCGTGGGAAATCACCCTCTCAGGAGTGTGGGAAACTCTAGAAATATCTAGCTGTGGCCCCCCCTTAATGCGACCTCTTTATACTTCTGTAAATCATCACATCACGCGATTAAAAGAAATGACAAAGTATTTATTTCCAAAAGAAAATCTGACAGAGGGTCAGACCAAATTGTCCTTGACTGGACACAAAAACAAAGCAAGTAGGCACTAGTATCACGCCAATAAATGCATTAGCAGTCCCCATGGACCAAGAATGCATTTGACCCTCAATTGAAATTATTAATTATATGAACAATAGGAGATCCATTAAGAAGCAAAAAAAAAATAGATAAATCGCCTTAATGGTTCTTCCACCGATTCCAACATTAGAAAACACGTGAATTAATTCAGATATATATATATATATATATATATATATATATTTACTTACAGAGAAATCATTATTATTAATATTATTACACCCTCAGATGTAAATGCCTTCCCAAACAGGTAATTCTGCACTCCAAATTGGTGCTTTGTCAAAACTGATATTGCATAAATTATATTGCCTTAGCAATGTAGTCAAAATTTATTTTATCAATCAAGCACTCAAGCTAAAAAGACGTGAAATTCGAAATTCAAAATCTCTAAAGATTCAATAACTTCTCGGTATAAATGTACTTATTTAAATTCATCCAGAAATTATAATATATCGATCATGAATCATATCTAACATTCGCTTAAATCTTATAAATTGAGCACAACCGAAGAATTAATTAAATGGGGATGCCACACAAAAACAAACTCTGAGGTTTGACAAAACTAGATCCATAATTGGAATTGCCAATTTTATCAATAAATCGTAACAAGGAATGCAAAAAAAAACCAAAGACTACGTTCTTTCAAAAACATTCGGAAATTAGTATAACCTTGCACTGAATTACTGTCATTATAATGGTCACTCATGACCTCGATTTCTGAATACGGGTGGGCATTACCACCAACATCACCAAGTTTATATTTTTATAACCACATTACACATTATGCTTTCACTAGCATCTTAACATTAACGTACTTCAACGAGTACCACCGTAAATATATTGCACGCCCATTGACGTTTCTTCACACACTATCACCCACATGGTGATTATTTTATTCGATAACCAGTAATCAGATATATTCAGCTGTGTTTCTTAACTATTATGTTTTCTCATTCCAATGCATCATAAATTTAACATGAGTGGCTACTTAATCAAGTCCACCGGATCACAAGCAGCTTGCCTTACAGAGTTGTATTTACAGTCACATAAGAATTCACTTCCCCTTAAAGTTAATCCCTGGGATTTGTTTCAAAAGAGATTCTTGTTCTTCAAATAGTACTCTAAAGCAATGTTTTAAACAAGAAAAACTCGAAAGACTGAATCAAAGTTCAGTTATAGCAATATTAATTAATGTAAAGATCAACGAGGTGTATCCAAGTACACGTGACTACAAAATCAAACGTTAAAGTTGATCAGACGAAAATAGAAATGTCCCCTCAAGAGAATTCACGAAAATCAGACTGGGTATACAGCATGTATCCAGGTAACGACTCCAGTTAACTCCTGTTGACACATTAGAATTCAGTATGACAGCGTTTACTCTCAAGAGAAAAAAATTCCCATTCTGAAAGAATGATCAAACTTCACATTCTATACAATATTTTAATAGTTATAATGCAAGAGCGCATAGGCAAATTCGAATCTCGCAATTGTCGAACACTAAGATAATGGAACGACAACCCCTCAAGCCAAAGCTTGATAAAAGAAACAATTCCCTTTGAGAATAACGTAGATTTCTTCCCCTAAGTAGATCTGTTCTCCACAATCAAGAAGTTCGGAATAAATTTAATAAATTTAAATTAATAAAATTATAAATCTGAAAAATAAACAATTAATTCATAATAAAATATTATGAAATGAGTGCACCTGGAGAATCAGGCCTAAACTCGACTGCAAATGAAGTCATACAGATCATGGGACGGCCATTCATAAACTCCACTCCACAATCATACTACTCAACATGAATAACAGATGGCAAAGTGTTTACACTGGACTATCTACTTTGCAACGCTACGTGAAAAGTTGTTCCTCCACCTGGCTGAAGACTCTCGAAGGCGATATGGAGCGTGAAGATGCCCACCATCTGATTCCAACATGGTATAGCAGGACTACACGGTTCCATTCCAATTTCCAATGAACGCACTGGGAATTTCTTACTCCAATGTCCCAAGTCCACTGATAGTAAACGAACTGCTTCCTCATTTTGGAAATTGTCCTAGCCCGAATTTCGAATAGTTCCAGCCCGGCCCGAAAATACATCTCGCGCGCGAATGCAACATCGCTATAAGCAGGTGGACACATGATGGTAGCCTGAGTTATTTTCGGCTGCATGTTACCAAAAGTTCATGTTGCACAAGCCAATAGCCCGCGTCGCGAGTGGGCTATGTTCCACTTCGCAAACAGCACTGTAGTCACTCGTGACGTCCACTGCATTTGCTTGGAGAGCGATGTCCACACTAAAATACCTAGCCGCACATGGCTAATATGTTTATATACATCCAAGATATCTCCCCCAACACCTTGGGTTTCCAAGCACTATACATTGTTAAAAATCTTCACTCGGAATGTACTGTCCCCGTTATCCGGATAGTAGGCTGTCAGATATCCGCCCCCTCAATCGGATTGCCAATAATCAAACGCACCGGCACAGCTACATCAATGAAAATGGCACTGACAGATACTATCGAGATTAGAGCACAATAGTTAACAAGAAAATTATTGTGGAACACACCAAAATATACGGGGGTTCATACTTACCTTTACTTACCTCTTAAATTTATCTCGGGGACTGGGTTGTCAACTGGATCACTTAAAGTATGCCCTCACAATAACCTCCACCATGATATTAAAAATGAACCAAAACGAAGACGAGAAACTTTAAACTGCACAATAATTTATTTCACAAAAAGAATGAATTAACAAAAATAAAACAACAAAATCCACGTGGCAATCAGAAGTCATTGTCCACATAACTATGTCCTCCTGTAGAACTTGTATACTCTACATACAATGTTTCAGCTTTCTCAAGCTCAAAATAACGTAATTAATAATGCACTTGGAATGGAAACGGGATTTGGGACGAGACACATATCAATTGTTTTGCGTGTTTATATACTTCACATTTTATTTATAGCCACAAGGCTATTATGTAAACGTCCTTGGCCTCTATCATACAGTTGTCCGGGCCAGCTGCAATGCACCTGCATCGTCAAAGTGGACTCACCTGTCCGTTCAACCCTAGCATAAGCGAGTTACATCAGAGCTTAGCTCTCCTTCAAAACACGTTAAATGTCCACATCTCAACTGAAATATTATCACGCAAATGTTTTAAATGCTCCATTCAAACACCAGTGGATTACTCCAACAATCCTAAATCATGTTTAATTGTTCAATCCACTTGCTTAATTAGCGTTGTTTAGAGTAAAAAAACAAAACTCTTAATGTTAATAACAAAAGTTCATTAATTATTTATAACAATAATAAATTGTTTATAACAATGTCAAACGACAATTGAAATTTTATACACGCCTCTATTAATCCCTTTCATTTCATGTTATTTAACAAAGATATTTACAAAATTATTTACACGAAAATTATATTGTTTATATTATTTATACAAGAAATACATTAAACCACACGTTTATCCGGTTGATAATTACTTAAATTGTGTTGATATAATCGACCAATGAAGGTTAGTTATATTTAACTGTCAAATTCAGGTTTAATAAAGTTTAATAATAATTATTACTATTTGTGACGGTAACCTCCATTCAAAATCTTCATCTTAAATTATTTAACACTCTTGTTAATTTTAACAGTATCTTCACATGAATAACTTTCAAAGAACCAGGACAATACATTCAGCGGAAAAATACTTCGCTCAAAACGCACAAAATTGCACAAAAATAGGCCCAGAATTCATCATATATCTTCATATATATGGCATCAAAATCTTCCAAATTACATACAAAAACCTCCACTCATAAATTCAACAACTTCATTTATTACTGTGGGAACCTCCTTCATTATTCAAGGGCATTACTCATCAGCGACTTTTACAGGTCCACTGAACTAACGATTATACATCCATTGTTCCTCTTCAAAAATTCTTATATTCATCAATTGTATTAGTGTCTGTTATTATTTAACCTTCGTGGGTTTCATTCATGAATCGATATGAAGTAAAAATTTGCCAATCACAAATAAATTTAATAGCAAATACGATTAGACACTCCTCCCTGGTCTATCAAAATTGAGATTAATATCTTCAAAGTAACGCAGTATAAAAATACTATCTTCAATCAAAGTTCATCTAAACTGCATATATAGTCGAATAGAATACAATTAGATTGTGGAATGCAAACAATATTGTTCCAATCTATAATTGAGAAAAATTCCTATCAAATGTTCATTACTATAGTGTATTCAATAAATCGTAATCAAAGTTCATATTTCATAAAATTGTCTATAATGCAATGATAAATGTCTATGTTGCAATCATGTTCATAAGACGACTAGTATTTCAAAGATCGTCGATAACGTAATAGATTTTAACGCTCTAAAATCATTTAATCATTCTTCTTTCTTGAGGATGACAGAAAATTGGTCAAAGTAATTTACTGAATAGAATTACTTTAATAAAATTGACACGCTGTCTGAATTCAAATCTGCCATAGCAAATCATTAACTTTACAGTCAAATCGTGACTACAAAAATATGCAAATTACTGAAAGAATCTAAATTATCAGTCTCAACTGATCCAAAATTATTTAACTATGCCAATGACATAACAATGTCTCAACAAATCGTAGAAAAAGGCATAAATCATCGAAGTGTACTGAGTACAGAAATGTTAATCAAGAAAATGGGGCAAAAGATAGGACAGAAAATATAGGAAAAATAGTTGCTCAGATATCGCTACATGACTCAAATAATACAAGAAACGTTCACGACTACCTTATCTGTTGATTGAAGTTCTAGAGGAAAGTTTTCAAAGAAAACTGCTGTTGGTTCCATTTCACCAGCGTGAAGATGTGCTCCGTCCTCGAACCTGGAATCAGCGTCCTTGGAGAATCGAACTGCTTCCTTCTCCGGAAATTGCACTGCTCCATGTATACGAAAGACATCCTTCTGGCAAAACTCTTCTTTATGAGCCGGGTCCACCCTGGCCTCTCTTGAAAGTTCCCTGAAGTTCCAGTCGTAATTCGCCATGAAGTTTATTGCAGTTATTTCCGCAGAAATATTCATAATCGTGGAGTATGATGATATTTCCACTGTCATTTGATATAATTCAGCGATGGATTCACGATGCATGAGTGTAGTTGGATGTTCACTACAAGCTCGCTTTTGTAGAATGACCATTAACGAAGTTCCATGCTGTTACTTCACTCCATCGATATATGTCCCAATTGCATTAAAGCCTTAACCTTCCATCTCAACTTCTGTTATAATCATTGAAAGTACTGCAAGATTATAATGTTCCATAATAGAATGTATCGTTGTATTACCAAACGTATTCTCCAATATCACGGTTGTAACACGTGTCAGCCGTAGTGTATAATGTAGAATTTTAAAAGTGCTTCTCGGGTGGCAAGAAAATCACTTTTGTCTGCAGCCTTAAAGTGTCAATATCTTTTAAAGTATAACTGTGAAATTGTTCAAATCTTCTACACACCTCAATGTTGTACTGCCCAATTGAATTATAATAAAGGCAGAAGTTAACTCTTTATATCTTATCTGGTAGAAACGTTAATGTGAGCGTTTCAACTTCACCTAGTTTCGAACAGCGTAAAATGGAACTGCTCCGTGTTCGTTCGATGCGCCGGGCTTTAACCACACGCTAAAGACAACTTGCTTCACTTATTCACTCGAAAATGACTCTATGACATCTGAAATATATATGCGGTATCAGCGGTATGAGAGATATGAGAGAATATGAGAGCTCCTCTCTCCTGTGCACGACCTTGTATCAACTTCTTAAGGGGCGTATCCATCCCTTCCATAGTTCGTTCCTCCTTCATTGCTAGAAGTTTTAACTTTGGCTATACTTGACGGATTTTCGAATTTCAAAAACTCAAAATTAATTTCTTCAAAATTCCAAATCAATGCCATAACTGAAAATAGTTTTCCACAAATCTGCATGCCAAAAGCAATCAAATATCGTAGTTTCAGCAATCTCCGTCTTCCTTCCAAACTATCGTTCATTGGTTCGAGTCTCTCCTCCAATAGCGTAACTTCTTCCTTAGCACGATACCATGTTTCCTGCAACTGCGTCGTAAATCTCAGATCTTTCTCGAACAAAATCATGACGTCACCAAGAATCTCAGCTCAACAGCCTACTTGCATGAAATCTACGTCATCCGTGCCTACGTCATGAATATACACGTCACAACTATGACATCCATAACTTTATTCATATTTGCCAATACAGCCATCGTGGTCTCAATATAATTCAATTTACGGGGGCATTCTCCCTTCACCACGTTTTAAAAACAGTTGCAAATTGTTTTTAAACTCTGTGTTATAAATATCTCAATTCACTTGAACACGAAATTGAATTATATTCTACTCTTGTATGATATTTCTTCTATGTTCCTTAATCATAAGTCTCTTCTTCTCTGGTTTGTGTGTGGCTAATGCATTCTCTTTTGGTAAGGGGTTTCATCGGTTAGCCTTATCTTATACTTATAGTCTTTAATCAATCCAGGCTTTTCATCAAAAATATCTTGGAATTCCTTTATCAAATCCTCAAATTCCCCCCGAATTTCTTCAAATCCTTCAGTTTTTCTACTGGGTATTTCTGATATATTCACCACTTCATTAATAATGGTATTTAAAATTTCTTCCCTAAGGTCTATCTCCAGACTGTTTTTCACGTCCTGTTCTTCGATCTCTTCTGTGATCATGTACCCATCATTAAAGCTAATACTCCTATTCTTCATATCAATAATGGCTCCAACTTTCGATATAAAATCGATTCCTAGCACAATATCGAAATGGATCTTGTTCACCACAATAAAGATCTGTTCATAATTCCTTCCTTTAATTTCAAAGTTCAACAGCACTTGGATCTTGCATTTCACTGCCTTGTCTTGGAAAATTCCTCTCACTTTGACGGTAGAAACTGGTAAAACTGTCATGTTTTCTCCTTTTAATAGACTTTGATAGCATTCATCAGAGATGATCGAAATAATTGCGCCAGTATCCATAAGAGCTTTATACTGTTGGCCATCTATCAGTATAGAAATAATAGGTAAGGCACATGGTCTTTCCTCTTTGACGATTCCCCTCTCTTCTAATAAATCCTCATCAGTTACTTCGTAAATTTCATTAATGGTAATTAGGTGTGGTGTGGCAATGTATTCATAGTTTCTCACTGTCGTTGAGAAATCTGCGTTTTTTTTTTTGTGTTACCAATCTCAAAGTTCCCCTGCTGACTTGTAGAAGGACCAGGATCGATCACTACATCCTGTCTTTTCTTTTGGTTTTCAGCTTCCTTTTCTCGTAATTCCTTCAGATACTGCTGACTTTCTTTCTCTCTCTTGATACTTGTCGGGTGTCATAACCTGACCTTGAGAATTCTGATTCTGATTCTGATATTGATTATTTCGATTGTAGTTTCTATTATAACCATTGTTATAGTATCTACCTCTTCCGTTGTTGTAATTCCCTCTATTATTATTCCAGCCTCGTCTTTGCTGATATGGACGGTAACCTTGGGATCTGTTGTTGCGGAAATAATTATTCCTGTGAGGACCTACATTTTCAGTTTTTTCTTCCTCAGGCTTATCAGTTTGCTGCACTTGATCCATGTAGACTGTATTAACGTCTTTGAATTCGTGCCTCTGACCTTTTTGTACCAAATTTGGCATTGGACTCGTGTAGTCAAGCCTTCTCAATAATTCGTCCATACTGGTCAAATCTCTGATATTTGACGATATGATCAGTCTTCTTACCTCCACAGGCAGCATACGTGAAATCGCATCTATCAACTGCTCTGTTGACAATGGGGGTTGCAAAAATCTCAAGCGTGATAGCTGACTCGTGAAGAAATCAGCGTACCGTGTTGGAAGAGTACCTGAATACTTCCTCGAGTATACCTCAGCTCTTAATGAATTCTGAGCTTCTATTGACCAGAATCGTTTTATCAGTGCCTCTGCAAATTCGTCAAAATTGCTGAAAGTGTACCGAAATGCTCTAAACCATTCAAGGGGTCCTCCAGCTAGAAATCTTTCTACGATTCTCATCTCTCTCTCTCTAGGAATGTGGGCTTCTATGAAATAGTCTTTAAGATTCCTGATATATTCGATCGGTGTGAGACTATCAGTGTTGCTAAATTTTTGAGGTTTGTCTTCAAAATTCCGGATGACTGTCACATTTCTCGGATATGAATCCATATAATGTTTCCCACTATCACGATACTTCCATTCAGGTTCAATATTTCTATCCTCTTCTTCTTCCCTGAATCTGGATATACGTTCCTCAGGACTAATATCTCTCTCTTCTGTAGCGAGGTTACATCTTCTCACGTAATTTCTATCCTCTTCACCAGTCAATCCTTCAGTATCCTTGTCTGTGATTTCCGTGATGACTTTCCTAATCAACTCTTCCTTATAGGTTACCATCATGCTAGCTTCTCCTAATTTCAAATTCTGAAGTTTGCTCGTAGTTTCATTAACATCAGAGACAAACTTATGAATCTGTTCCTCTAACGCAGTTTTTAATGCTTGCACGTCCTGACCTATTTGAGTTCTATCCTCTACCTGCTTTTCGGATAGCGAATCCATCCTTACATTCAAGTCTTTCCTAATCTGAACTACTTCATTATTAATGTCTACTTGTGTACTGGCAAGTTTTCTTTCAATTCGCTCCTGAATCTGATCTACATGTTCCCCACTTGACCTGTTCCATTCATCTTTCCACACCGTTACATTTGCAGTTAACATTTCCGCGATATCTACCTCAATGTCTTCCTTAAGTAAACGATTGTGATCTAATACTTGGGTTCTCATGACCTCTACATCGTATTTTAAACCAGCTAAAGAAGCTGTTGTCCTAACAGACTCGTCAACTAATCGAGTTGATAATGCACTAATGTTACGAGTACAAAGGGTTTTTGAAGTTTCAATTTCTTCCCTAACTTTGTTAACATCAGTCTGAACTTTAGCAATGTCTACAAAAACAGTATTGACTTCTACTTGTATTTTATTGATATCGCTTTGCATATCATTAACATCTGAATGAATATTATTGATGTCAACTTGAACATTTGACACATCAGTTCGAGCATTTCTAACCTCTCTTTGAACTTCCTCTACTTTGTCTTGTACAGTAGCAACATCATTCCTAACAACAATTACTTCAGCTCTAGCACATGAAATATCACCCCGGACATTAGCAACATCAAGATTCAACATAGTAAGATCTTTCTGTACCTTAGAAACATCATTTTTAACATCAGACACATCTTTATGCACATTGGATAAATCTTTATGGACATTGGACACGTCTGTGCGCATGTCAGTTACAGCATTCTCAATTCCCTGGGTACTGGTCTGTAAACGCGACACATTATTTTCTAGGTTTGCAGAACTGGTCTGAAGAACTTTCAGATTTTCATCCAGCATCTGCTTTACACTTTCATTCATGCTAGCTTTCAAATT
Organism: Meconema thalassinum; assembly: GCA_946902985.2. Taxonomy (NCBI): domain Eukaryota; kingdom Metazoa; phylum Arthropoda; class Insecta; order Orthoptera; family Tettigoniidae; genus Meconema; species Meconema thalassinum. The sequence goes on along the minus strand of OX336393.1, from coordinate 391,699,924 downwards.
AGCAGACATATTACTAGCATTCTCCTCCATTAGACTAGTATTCCTAGCTTCAATCTCCCTCATGCTTTCATTCATGCTAGCTTTCATTTCTCTCGCACTTTCATCCAGCCTAATAGACAAATTAGCCGACAAACTGTTGGACATCTCCTCCAACATTTTCTTAATACTTTCATCTGCCATTTCAATAATATTTCAATAATAAACTGCTTTAGGGACATACATCAAACAGAGCAAAATAACAACATCTGAGCAACATTTTTCACCATATATAAATTTGAGCAATTTTCTGTCTTAAATCTAACTTATAATTACCTTATAATTAGCCTTCGTAGACACTTCATGTTGAAATAAACTCAAGCACATGTTCAAATTTCTTTGGTTCATTTTAAAATATCCTAACACAAATAATTTACATTTACAATCCAAATAATTTAATTTTATCTTTAATATGACTACCCATGTCATAAGCCGGTCAAATAAAATAAGACTCCAGATCATAGGCGATTTTTCTAAGTTTCCAGCCTATTTAACCTCTCTCAAGTTGTATAAGATCTGATCTTTTCTGAGTGTAATTTTCCTAATACAACACAACATTTAATCCCTATATAATCACACTCTCAAATTCTACAATTGGCTAAGACATCTAACAAAGAATCAACCTCTTTATTTGAGTCTTCACAATCCCTTTGACATCGATAACTTGGTAATCCAATAATATTCGAACACTCCACAAAAATTGCGGTGCCAATTCTACTGCAATAACTTGGTAATCCAATGTTATTCAGTCGATCGAGCCCCACACGTTGATTGCGCCAATCCTACTGTCCCCGTTATCCGGATAGTAGGCTGTCAGATATCCGCCCCCTCAATCGGATTGCCAATAATCAAACGCACCGGCACAGCTACATCAATGAAAATGGCACTGACAGATACTATCGAGATTAGAGCACAATAGTTAACAAGAAAATTATTGTGGAACACACCAAAATATACGGGGGTTCATACTTACCTTTACTTACCTCTTAAATTTATCTCGGGGACTGGGTTGTCAACTGGATCACTTAAAGTATGCCCTCACAATAACCTCCACCATGATATTAAAAATGAACCAAAACGAAGACGAGAAACTTTAAAATGCACAATAATTTATTTCACAAAAAGAATGAATTAACAAAAATAAAACAACAAAATCCACGTGGCAATCAGAAGTCATTGTCCACATAACTATGTCCTCCTGTAGAACTTGTATACTCTACATACAATGTTTCAGCTTTCTCAAGCTCAAAATAACGTAATTAATAATGCACTTGGAATGGAAACGGGATTTGGGACGAGACACATATCAATTGTTTTGCGTGTTTATATACTTCACATTTTATTTATAGCCACAAGGCTATTATGTAAACGTCCTTGGCCTCTATCATACAGTTGTCCGGGCCAGCTGCAATGCACCTGCATCGTCAAAGTGGACTCACCTGTCCGTTCAACCCTAGCATAAGCGAGTTACATCAGAGCTTAGCTCTCCTTCAAAACACGTTAAATGTCCACATCTCAACTGAAATATTATCACGCAAATGTTTTAAATGCTCCATTCAAACACCAGTGGATTACTCCAACAATCCTAAATCATGTTTAATTGTTCAATCCACTTGCTTAATTAGCGTTGTTTAGAGTATAAAAACAAAACTCTTAATGTTAATAACAAAAGTTCATTAATTATTTATAACAATAATAAATTGTTGATAACAATGTCAAACGACAATTGAAATTTTATACACGCCTCTATTAATCCCTTTCATTTCATGTTATTTAACAAAGATATTTACAAAATTATTTACACAATATTTATATTGTTTATATTATTTATACAAGAAATACATTAAACCACACGTTTATCCGGTTGTTAATTACTTAAATTGTGTTGATATAATCGACCAATGAAGGTTAGTTATATTTAACTGTCAAATTCAGGTTTAATAAGGTTTAATAATAATTATTAATATTTGTGACGGTAACCTCCATTCAAAATCTTCATCTTAAATTATTTAACACTCTTGTTAATTTTAACAGTATCTTCACATGAATAACTTTCAAAGAACCAGGACAATACATTCAGCGGAAAAATACTTCGCTCAAAACGCACAAAATTGCACAAAAATAGGCCCAGAATTCATCATATATCTTCATATATATGGCATCAAAATCTTCCAAATTACATACAAAAACCTCCACTCATAAATTCAACAACTTCATTTATTACTGTGGGAACCTCCTTCATTATTCAAGGGCATTACTCATCAGCGACTTTTACAGGTCCACTGAACTAACGATTATACATCCATTGTTCCTCTTCAAAAATTCTTATATTCATCAATTGTATTAATGTCTGTTATTATTTAACCTTCGTGGGTTTCATTCATGAATCGATATGAAGTAAAAATTTGCCAATCACAAATAAATTTAATAGCAAATACGATTAGACACTCCTCCCTGGTCTATCAAAATTGAGATTAATATCTTCAAAGTAACGCAGTATAAAAATACTATCTTCAATCAAAGTTCATCTAAACTGCATATATAGTCGAATAGAATACAATTAGATTGTGGAATGCAAACATTATTGTTCCAATCTATAATTGAGAAAAATTCCTATCAAATGTTCATTACTATAGTGTATTCAATAAATCGTAATCAAAGTTCATATTTCATAAAATTGTCTATAATGCAATGATAAATGTCTATGTTGCAATCATGTTCATAAGACGACTAGTATTTCAAAGATCGTCGATAACGTAATAGATTTTAACGCTCTAAAATCATTTAATCATTCTTCTTTCTTGAGGATGACAGAAAATTGGTCAAAGTAATTTACTGAATAGAATTACTTTAATAAAATTGACACGCTGTCTGAATTCAAATCTGCCATAGCAAATCATTAACTTTACAGTCAAATCGTGACTACAAAAATATGCAAATTACTGAAAGAATCTAAATTATCAGTCTCAACTGATCCAAAATTGTTTAACTATGCCAATGACATAACAATGTCTCAACAAATCGTAGAAAAAGGCATAAATCATCGAAGTGTACTGAGTACAGAAATGTTAATCAAGAAAATGGGGCAAAAGATAGGACAGAAAATATAGGAAAAATAGTTGCTCAGATATCGCTACATGACTCAAATAATACAAGAAACGTTCACGACTACCTTATCTGTTGATTGAAGTTCTAGAGGGAAGTTTTCAAAGAAAACTGCTGTTGGTTCCATTTCACCAGCGTGAAGATGTGCTCCGTCCTCGAACCTGGAATCAGCGTCCTCGGAGAATCGAACTGCTTCCTTCTCCGGAAATTGCACTGCTCCATGTATACGAAAGACATCCTTCTGGCAAAACTCTTCTTTATGAGCCGGGTCCACCCTGGCCTCTCTTGAAAGTTCCCTGAAGTTCCAGTCGTAATTCGCCATGAAGTTTATTGCAGTTATTTCCGCAGAAATATTCATAATCGTGGAGTATGATGATATTTCCACTGTCATTTGATATAATTCAGCGATGGATTCACGATGCATGAGTGTAGTTGGATGTTCACTACATGCTCGCTTTTGTAGAATGACCATTAACGAAGTTCCATGCTGTTACTTCACTCCATCGATATATGTCCCAATTGCATTAAAGCCTTAGCCTTCCATCTCAACTTCTGTTATAATCATTGAAAGTACTGCAAGATTATAATGTTCCATAATAGAATGTATCGTTGTATTACCAAACGTATTCTCCAATATCACGGTTGTAACACGTGTCAGCCGTAGTGTATAATGTAGAATTTTAAAAGTGCTTCTCAGGTGGCAAGAAAATCACTTTTGTCTGCAGCCTTAAAGTGTCAATATCTTTTAAAGTATAACTGTGAAATTGTTCAAATCTTCTACACACCTCAATGTTGTACTGCCCAATTGAATTATAATAAAGGCAGAAGTTAACTCTTTATATCTTATCTGGTAGAAACGTTAATGTGAGCGTTTCAACTTCACCTAGTTTCGAACAGCGTAAAATGGAACTGCTCCGTGTTCGTTCGATGCGCCGGGCTTTAACCACACGCTAAAGACAACTTGCTTCACTTATTCACTCGAAAATGACTCTATGACATCTGAAATATATATGCGGTATCAGCGGTATGAGAGATATGAGAGAATATGAGAGCTCCTCTCTCCTGTGCACGACCTTGTATCAACTTCTTAAGGGGCGTATCCATCCCTTCCATAGTTCGTTCCTCCTTCATTGCTAGAAGTTTTAACTTTGGCTATACTTGACGGATTTTCGAATTTCAAAAACTCAAAATTAATTTCTTCAAAATTCCAAATCAATGCCATAACTGAAAATAGTTTTCCACAAATCTGCATGCCAAAAGCAATCAAATATCGTAGTTTCAGCAATCTCCGTCTTCCTTCCAAACTATCGTTCATTGGTTCGAGTCTCTCCTCCAATAGCGTAACTTCTTCCTTAGCACGATACCATGTTTCCTGCGACTGCGTCGTAAATCTCAGATCTTTCTCGAACAAAATCATGACGTCACCAAGAATCTCAGCTCAACCAGCCTACTTGCATGAAATCTACGTCATCCGTGCCTACGTCATGAATATACACGTCACAACTATGACATCCATAACTTTATTCATATTTGCCAATACAGCCATCGTGGTCTCAATATAATTCAATTTACGGGGGCATTCTCCCTTCACCACGTTTTAAAAACAGTTGCAAATTGTTTTTAAACTCTGTGTTATAAATATCTCAATTCACTTGAACACGAAATTGAATTATATTCTACTCTTGTATGATATTTCTTCTATGTTCCTTAATCATAAGTCTCTTCTTCTCTGGTTTGTGTGTGGCTAATGCATTCTCTTTTGGTAAGGGGTTTCATCGGTTAGCCTTATCTTATACTTATAGTCTTTAATCAATCCAGGCTTTTCATCAAAAATATCTTGGAATTCCTTTATCAAATCCTCAAATTCCCCCCGAATTTCTTCAAATCCTTCAGTTTTTCTACTGGGTATTTCTGATATATTCACCACTTCATTAATAATGGTATTTAAAATTTCTTCCCTAAGGTCTATCTCCAGACTGTTTTTCACGTCCTGTTCTTCGATCTCTTCTGTGATCATGTACCCATCATTAAAGCTAATACTCCTATTCTTCATATCAATAATGGCTCCAACTTTCGATATAAAATCGACTCCTAGCACAATATCGAAATGGATCTTGTTCACCACAATAAAGATCTGTTCATAATTCCTTCCTTTAATTTCAAAGTTCAACAGCACTTGGATCTTGCATTTTACTGCCTTGTCTTGGAAAATTCCTCTCACTTTGACGGTAGAAACTGGTAAAACTGTCATGTTTTCTCCTTTTAATAGACTTTGATAGCATTCATCAGAGATGATCGAAATAATTGCGCCAGTATCCATAAGAGCTTTATACTGTTGGCCATCTATCAGTACAGAAATAATAGGTAAGGCACATGGTCTTTCCTCTTTGACGATTCCCCTCTCTTCTAATAAATCCTCATCAGTTACTTCGTAAATTTCATTAATGGTAATTAGGTGTGGTGTGGCAATGTATTCATAGTTTCTCACTGTCGTTGAGAAATCTGCGTTTTTTTTTGTGTTACCAATCTCAAAGTTCCCCTGCTGACTTGTAGAAGGACCAGGATCGATCACTACATCCTGTCTTTTCTTTTGGTTTTCAGCTTCCTTTTCTCGTAATTCCTTCAGATACTGCTGACTTTCTTTCTCTCTCTTGATACTTGTCGGGTGTCATAACCTGACCTTGAGAATTCTGATTCTGATTCTGATACTGGTTATTTCGATTGTAGTTTCTATTATAACCATTGTTATAGTATCTACCTCTTCCGTTGTTGTAATTCCCTCTATTATTATTCCAGCCTCGTCTTTGCTGATATGGACGGTAACCTTGGGATCTGTTGTTGCGGAAATAATTATTCCTGTGAGGACCTACATTTTCAGTTTTTTCTTCCTCAGGCTTATCAGTTTGCTGCACTTGATCCATGTAGACTGTATTAACGTCTTTGAATTCGTGCCTCTGACCTTTTTGTACCAAATTTGGCATTGGACTCGTGTAGTCAAGCCTTCTCAATAATTCGTCCATACTGGTCAAATCTCTGATATTTGACGATATGATCAGTCTTCTTACCTCCACAGGCAGCATACGTGAAATCGCATCTATCAACTGCTCTGTTGACAATGGGGGTTGCAAAAATCTCAAGCGTGATAGCTGACTCGTGAAGAAATCAGCGTACCGTGTTGGAAGAGTACCTGAATACTTCCTCGAGTATACCTCAGCTCTTAATGAATTCTGAGCTTCTATTGACCAGAATCGTTTTATCAGTGCCTCTGCAAATTCGTCAAAATTGCTGAAAGTGTACCGAAATGCTCTAAACCATTCAAGGGGTCCTCCAGCTAGAAATCTTTCTACGATTCTCATCTCTCTCTCTCTAGGAATGTGGGCTTCTATGAAATAGTCTTTAAGATTCCTGATATATTCGATCGGTGTGAGACTATCAGTGTTGCTAAATTTTTGAGGTTTGTCTTCAAAATTCCGGATGACTGTCACATTTCTCGGATATGAATCCATATAATGTTTCCCACTATCACGATACTTCCATTCAGGTTCAATATTTCTATCCTCTTCTTCTTCCCTGAATCTGGATATACGTTCCTCAGGACTAATATCTCTCTCTTCTGTAGCGAGGTTACATCTTCTCACGTAATTTCTATCCTCTTCACCAGTCAATCCTTCAGTATCCTTGTCTGTGATTTCCGTGATGACTTTCCTAATCAACTCTTCCTTATAGGTTTCCATCATGCTAGCTTCTCCTAATTTCAAATTCTGAAGTTTGCTCGTAGTTTCATTAACATCAGAGACAAACTTATGAATCTGTTCCTCTAACGCAGTTTTTAATGCTTGCACGTCCTGACCTATTTGAGTTCTATCCTCTACCTGCTTTTCGGATAGCGAATCCATCCTTACATTCAAGTCTTTCCTAATCTGAACTACTTCATTATTAATGTCTACTTGTGTACTGGCAAGTTTTCTTTCAATTCGCTCCTGAATCTGATCTACATGTTCCCCACTTGACCTGTTCCATTCATCTTTCCACACCGTTACATTTGCAGTTAACATTTCCGCGATATCTACCTCAATGTCTTCCTTAAGTAAACGATTGTGATCTAATACTTGGGTTCTCATGACCTCTACATCGTATTTTAAACCAGCTAAAGAAGCTGTTGTCCTAACAGACTCGTCAACTAATCGAGTTGTTAATGCACTAATGTTACGAGTACAAAGGGTTTTTGAAGTTTCAATTTCTTCCCTAACTTTGTTAACATCAGTCTGAACTTTAGCAATGTCTACAAAAACAGTATTGACTTCTACTTGTATTTTATTGATATCGCTTTGCATATCATTAACATCTGAATGAATATTATTGATGTCAACTTGAACATTTGACACATCAGTTCGAGCATTTCTAACCTCTCTTTGAACTTCCTCTACTTTGTCTTGTACAGTAGCAACATCATTCCTAACAACAATTACTTCAGCTCTAGCACATGAAATATCACCCCGGACATTAGCAACATCAAGATTCAACATAGTAAGATCTTTCTGTACCTTAGAAACATCATTTTTAACATCAGACACATCTTTATGCACATTGGATAAATCTTTATGGACATTGGACACGTCTGTGCGCATGTCAGTTACAGCATTCTCAATTCCCTGGGTACTGGTCTGTAAACGCGACACATTATTTTCTAGGTTTGCAGAACTGGTCTGAAGAACTTTCAGATTTTCATCCAGCATCTGCTTTACACTTTCATTCATGCTAGCTTTCAAATTAGCAGACATATTACTAGCATTCTCCTCCATTAGACTAGTATTCCTAGCTTCAATCTCCCTCATGCTTTCATTCATGCTAGCTTTCATTTCTCTCGCACTTTCATCCAGCCTAATAGACAAATTAGCCGACAAACTGTTGGACATCTCCTCCAACATTTTCTTAATACTTTCATCTGCCATTTCAATAATATTTCAATAATAAACTGCTTTAGGGACATACATCAAACAGAGCAAAATAACAACATCTGAGCAACATTTTTCACCATATATAAATTTGAGCAATTTTCTGTCTTAAATCTAACTTATAATTACCTTATAATTAGCCTTCGTAGACACTTCATGTTGAAATAAACTCAAGCACATGTTCAAATTTCTTTGGTTCATTTTAAAATATCCTAACACAAATAATTTACATTTACAATCCAAATAATTTAATTTTATCTTTAATATGACTACCCATGTCATAAGCCGGTCAAATAAAATAAGACTCCAGATCATAAGCGATTTTTCTAAGTTTCCAGCCTATTTAACCTCTCTCAAGTTGTATAAGATCTGATCTTTTCTGAGTGTAATTTTCCTAATACAACACAACATTTAATCCCTATATAATCACACTCTCAAATTCTACAATTGGCTAAGACATCTAACAAAGAATCAACCTCTTTATTTGAGTCTTCACAATCCCTTTGACATCGATAACTTGGTAATCCAATAATATTCGAACACTCCACAAAAATTGCGGTGCCAATTCTACTGCAATAACTTGGTAATCCAATGTTATTCAGTCGATCGAGCCCCACACGTTGATTGCGCCAATCCTACTGTCCCCGTTATCCGGATAGTAGGCTGTCAGATATCCGCCCCCTCAATCGGATTGCCAATAATCAAACGCACCGGCACAGCTACATCAATGAAAATGGCACTGACAGATACTATCGAGATTAGAGCACAATAGTTAACAAGAAAATTATTGTGGAACACACCAAAATATACGGGGGTTCATACTTACCTTTACTTACCTCTTAAATTTATCTCGGGGACTGGGTTGTCAACTGGATCACTTAAAGTATGCCCTCACAATAACCTCCACCATGATATTAAAAATGAACCAAAACGAAGACGAGAAACTTTAAACTGCACAATAATTTATTTCACAAAAAGAATGAATTAACAAAAATAAAACAACAAAATCCACGTGGCAATCAGAAGTCATTGTCCACATAACTCTGTCCTCCTGTAGAACTTGTATACTCTACATACAATGTTTCAGCTTTCTCAAGCTCAAAATAACGTAATTAATAATGCACTTGTAATGGAAACGGGATTTGGGACGAGACACATATCAATTGTTTTGCGTGTTTATATACTTCACATTTTATTTATAGCCACAAGGCTATTATGTAAACGTCCTTGGCCTCTATCATACAGTTGTCCGGGCCAGCTGCAATGCACCTGCATCGTCAAAGTGGACTCACCTGTCCGTTCAACCCTAGCATAAGCGAGTTACATCAGAGCTTAGCTCTCCTTCAAAACACGTTAAATGTCCACATCTCAACTGAAATATTATCACGCAAATGTTTTAAATGCTCCATTCAAACACCAGTGGATTACTCCAACAATCCTAAATCATGTTTAATTGTTCAATCCACTTGCTTAATTAGCGTTGTTTAGAGTATAAAAACAAAACTCTTAATGTTAATAACAAAAGTTCATTAATTATTTATAACAATAATAAATTGTTGATAACAATGTCAAACGACAATTGAAATTTTATACACGCCTCTATTAATCCCTTTCATTTCATGTTATTTAACAAAGATATTTACAAAATTATTTACACAATATTTATATTGTTTATATTATTTATACAAGAAATACATTAAACCACACGTTTATCCGGTTGATAATTACTTAAATTGTGTTGATATAATCGACCAATGAAGGTTAGTTATATTTAACTGTCAAATTCAGGTTTAATAAGGTTTAATAATAATTATTAATATTTGTGACGGTAACCTCCATTCAAAATCTTCATCTTAAATTATTTAACACTCTTGTTAATTTTAACAGTATCTTCACGTGAATAACTTTCAAAGAACCAGGACAATACATTCAGCGGAAAAATACTTCGCTCAAAACGCACAAAATTGCACAAAAATAGGCCCAGAATTCATCATATATCTTCATATATATGGCATCAAAATCTTCCAAATTACATACAAAAACCTCCACTCATAAATTCAACAACTTCATTTATTACTGTGGGAACCTCCTTCATTATTCAAGGGCATTACTCATCAGCGACTTTTACAGGTCCACTGAACTAACGATTATACATCCATTGTTCCTCTTCAAAAATTCTTATATTCATCAATTGTATTAATGTCTGTTATTATTTAACCTTCGTGGGTTTCATTCATGAATCGATATGAAGTAAAAATTTGCCAATCACAAATAAATTTAATAGCAAATACGATTAGACACTCCTCCCTGGTCTATCAAAATTGAGATTAATATCTTCAAAGTAACGCAGTATAAAAATACTATCTTCAATCAAAGTTCATCTAAACTGCATATATAGTCGAATAGAATACAATTAGATTGTGGAATGCAAACATTATTGTTCCAATCTATAATTGAGAAAAATTCCTATCAAATGTTCATTACTATAGTGTATTCAATAAATCGTAATCAAAGTTCATATTTCATAAAATTGTCTATAATGCAATGATAAATGTCTATGTTGCAATCATGTTCATAAGACGACTAGTATTTCAAAGATCGTCGATAACGTAATAGATTTTAACGCTCTAAAATCATTTAATCATTCTTCTTTCTTGAGGATGACAGAAAATTGGTCAAAGTAATTTACTGAATAGAATTACTTTAATAAAATTGACACGCTGTCTGAATTCAAATCTGCCATAGCAAATCATTAACTTTACAGTCAAATCGTGACTACAAAAATATGCAAATTACTGAAAGAATCTAAATTATCAGTCTCAACTGATCCAAAATTATTTAACTATGCCAATGACATAACAATGTCTCAACAAATCGTAGAAAAAGGCATAAATCATCGAAGTGTACTGAGTACAGAAATGTTAATCAAGAAAATGGGGCAAAAGATAGGACAGAAAATATAGGAAAAATAGTTGCTCAGATATCGCTACATGACTCAAATAATACAAGAAACGTTCACGACTACCTTATCTGTTGATTGAAGTTCTAGAGGAAAGTTTTCAAAGAAAACTGCTGTTGGTTCCATTTCACCAGCGTGAAGATGTGCTCCGTCCTCGAACCTGGAATCAGCGTCCTCGGAGAATCGAACTGCTTCCTTCTCCGGAAATTGCACTGCTCCATGTATACGAAAGACATCCTTCTGGCAAAACTCTTCTTTATGAGCCGGGTCCACCCTGGCCTCTCTTGAAAGTTCCCTGAAGTTCCAGTCGTAATTCGCCATGAAGTTTATTGCAGTTATTTCCGCAGAAATATTCATAATCGTGGAGTATGATGTTATTTCCACTGTCATTTGATATAATTCAGCGATGGATTCACGATGCATGAGTGTAGTTGGATGTTCACTACATGCTCGCTTTTGTAGAATGACCATTAACGAAGTTCCATGCTGTTACTTCACTCCATCGATATATGTCCCAATTGCATTAAAGCCTTAGCCTTCCATCTCAACTTCTGTTATAATCATTGAAAGTACTGCAAGATTATAATGTTCCATAATAGAATGTATCGTTGTATTACCAAACGTATTCTCCAATATCACGGTTGTAAAACGTGTCAGCCGTAGTGTATAATGTAGAATTTTAAAAGTGCTTCTCAGGTGGCAAGAAAATCACTTTTGTCTGCAGCCTTAAAGTGTCAATATCTTTTAAAGTATAACTGTGAAATTGTTCAAATCTTCTACACACCTCAATGTTGTACTGCCCAATTGAATTATAATAAAGGCAGAAGTTAACTCTTTATATCTTATCTGGTAGAAACGTTAATGTGAGCGTTTCAACTTCACCTAGTTTCGAACAGCGTAAAATGGAACTGCTCCGTGTTCGTTCGATGCGCCGGGCTTTAACCACACGCTAAAGACAACTTGCTTCACTTATTCACTCGAAAATGACTCTATGACATCTGAAATATATATGCGGTATCAGCGGTATGAGAGATATGAGAGAATATGAGAGCTCCTCTCTCCTGTGCACGACCTTGTATCAACTTCTTAAGGGGCGTATCCATCCCTTCCATAGTTCGTTCCTCCTTCATTGCTAGAAGTTTTAACTTTGGCTATACTTGACGGATTTTCGAATTTCAAAAACTCAAAATTAATTTCTTCAAAATTCCAAATCAATGCCATAACTGAAAATAGTTTTCCACAAATCTGCATGCCAAAAGCAATCAAATATCGTAGTTTCAGCAATCTCCGTCTTCCTTCCAAACTATCGTTCATTGGTTCGAGTCTCTCCTCCAATAGCGTAACTTCTTCCTTAGCACGATACCATGTTTCCTGCGACTGCGTCGTAAATCTCAGATCTTTCTCGAACAAAATCATGACGTCACCAAGAATCTCAGCTCAACCAGCCTACTTGCATGAAATCTACGTCATCCGTGCCTACGTCATGAATATACACGTCACAACTTTGACATCCATAACTTTATTCATATTTGCCAATACAGCCATCGTGGTCTCAATATAATTCAATTTACGGGGGCAGTACTTGACATTTAATTGCAATAGTCTTGGTGTGAGAAAAGACAGCACGCCTTCTCAGTGTGCATAGACTTCAGAAACAAGCCTCCTAATGTATCACTGCACTTCGCTCCTCATCTACGCATGCATTTAAATAACGTGAAAAGAGACGGATTCCTCTAACTGAATATTGCCCGCATACAATGCCAGGCGCTCTGACGATTGAAGTTCTCATTCGACACTGAACTTTAAGTATATTGACCTTAATACGTCACAACACGATGTATAACCGCGAACTGGCACCGCTGTGAACTCATGATAACTTGACACTTCTTCCAGCCGAAACAACATTGCGATACGAGTCCTTGCTTAGACGTGTATTCGTCTGAGTTTAAAAATGATCTGCTTGTCGCACGCCTGCGTTAGCCTGCAGGAGACAGCTGGCACGCTGTCGCTCCTGCGCATGACGTGACGATCTCTCTGAGATAGGACGATATATTAAATCTATATTCTTGATGTTACAAATGCTATTATCATTAAAGCAGGACCGCACTGTCTCTCTCTGCTGTAATATCGAACTCCAATATACACTTGACATCATAACTGTGCCTTATTTCCAAATAATGTTCGAATGTAAATGTCAATCTCCCCACTACTGCAGGCTCAAGGACTCCCGCGCATCCTCGCGGCCTACAAGCGAAACACTCTTCCGAAGGTTGTTGATGAGTCACCAGCTGAGCCGAATGATCACCTGGCTATTCGCGCTCTCCAAACTAGGTCAAAACCTGACGTTTGCGGCAGCGGTTCGCATAGGAAAATGTACCGTAAATCAGACCAAATAAAAGAAAACGGTACAGTACCATCCTGGCATTTGCCCGAAGACGAAGTGGGAAACCACGGAAAACCACTTCGAGGATGGCTGAGGTGGGAATCGAACCCCCTCTACTCTTTTGGATCACCCGGTGCTGAGTTCCCCACGGTACACTCCTCATACCACTTTCCAAATTTCGTGGCAGAGCCGGGAATCGAACCCAGGACCTCCGGGGCGGCAGCTAACCATGCTGACCGCTACGCTACGGAGGCGACCTCTACTATATTTTGCAACAATATACCTTAATGTGGGAAACGTCTTTTATCCAAACTACAAGGTCATCCGCCTAATAGTTTCAGGATGGTGGATGTGTGAATCATGCAAGTATTATTGCCCAACCATAACTTACGATTCAACAAGGCCTGATCTCAACAATTCAGCTTATCGTACATATGGAGGTTTAAACTGTCCTCAAGGAGGTGACCGGTAGGATATTAGCCTATTATAGTAGAATATGTAACCGTAGAAGTGACTTAACAGGTCTGATTGACCATGCCATATGGTTGTGGGTCGTACACAATATGGCCGCTATTTGTCCTCGTAAATCCATTTATATTCGTAACTGCGTAAGGTTATATCCTTTTGGGAATGTACTGAACAAAATAATACATTTTTAGTATCAAATGGTTTATATAAGCGCCAAAAAACGCTAATGATATCGTTGATTACAACACAAAATATGACACTTTCGTACTAAAGAAGTTATTTACATTTCCGTGTTGTACTGCATTCTTGGCGTAGTGGCAGTGATCTATCTACCTTCATAGTGAAGGGTTCCGTGGTTCGAATCCCCATTGTTTCGTTTATTTTTAGCCTACTTTTCACATTTTGCAAAAATGAGGAAAAAGTAGTCTTATGAGATCGGGCAAATGTGTGTCTGTCTGTCTGTCTGTCTGTCCTTCTGTCTGTCTGTCTGGATGTGTGTGTCCCCCCCTATCAACTCCTAAACGGCTGCAGTAATCAAAACCAAATTTAGTATGAGTAAAGATGTGCACCGGAATAGCTCACGTCCATATCTGAAAATGATGTCAGTGCTACCAACTGCTGAAAAAACGCACTAGAAATTTGAGCTCCATGTTGGATATCCTGCAAGGTATGCATAGGAGCTATTCCAAAATTGGCACACATGTAGATAATACTATTTCAGTTTAATTTCCAGGAGGCCAACCATGACAGTGTTGCCAAAATAATTAAAAGCCTCCTGATAGGTCCAATGTTTAAATGCATATAACTTCTACACTATCAACTGGATTTCAACCAAATTTTGTATGTAATATCTGTACATAAACAGATATGACTGAGCGTATTCTTAAGAGCCACCAGGGCTGCCAACTGTTAATAATTGCTCTCTCTATTTTTTTATCCAAATACCAATATATCAGAATGTGTGCAAGCCGACAGCTTTAAACTATGCACACGTATAGTACCTGACATGTTTGATTAATTTTGGAGTAACTTATATACGTCAGTTCTACCAACATGATTCTAAGCCTGCTGATAGGGCCAATTTTTAAATACATGTAACTTCTATACTATCAGTAGGATTTCATCCAAATTTCGCATGTGCTATGTGTAACATATCAGATATGACTATAAGTATTCTTCAGTGCAATCAGGGCTGCCAACTGTTAATAAATGCTGTCTATATTTTTTACCCTAATATCAATATATCAAAAAGTATGCAAGCCAACAGCTCTATACTTTGCACACGTATAGCACCTGACATTCTAGATTAATTTGGAGTAATTAATACAAGGCAGTGCTGACAACATGATTCTATGCCTGCTGATATGTCCAATTTTAAAATACATGTAACTTCTATACTAACAAATGGATTTCATCCAAAATTGGCACAACAAGATATCATAATATTTCAGATTATTTCTGACCAGCACACGCATGGTATTGTTGGCAACATGCTTTTACGCGTGCTGATAGATCCAGTGTCTAACTGCAAGTAACGTCCATTGGACTTCAACCAAATTTTGTATTCTGTACCTTAAGAGATGGAACTAAGAATATATTCAGTCACCAGGGCTGCAAACTGTAGTGCTCTATTAGGCTACATTATACCAGGTATATTTTGAACTAATTAGATATTTCGATATTACCAACTTAATTTCGTCAATATTCTAGATAGGTTCATATTCTGTAGAATAATCATTGGCATGAAAAGTAGGCTGTGTAGTTCTTAACGGAACTTCTTGTTATTTCGTATTTTTTCTATTAATTGGTTCATAACTACTCACACGTTATAATGTTAAGCATATATTGTGTGTATTTGCAATCGAAATGATGATATAATATGCTGTCTCATGAAACCACACATTTCAACACTCGACTAGAGCTATTTAAATCTTTGTCCTTGATCCGCGGTTTGAGCCTATCGTTATTATTTTTGTTGTTGATTCTTTAGGAGTTTTGCGGCATCATGGTCTTGTATCCCGGTGTACTTGGGTGTGTGTAGAAGTTGTCTGATAACCTGTGTCACTGTGATGTCTGTAGGTTTACTAGTGTATGTACTTTTATACGATGCAGGATTTGGGTAAGAAGCTGTTGTTGCTGCTGTTTCATTTGAGATTCATGGACATCATGGTCATTTAGTCCCGTGTACTTGGATGAGTGTTGAATTTTGTCTCATAACCCGTGTTATTGTGATGGCTGTATTAGTGTGTGTATATATCATTCAGGTAAGGATGCAATCAATCAACGTATAATATCCGTATAGCACGTTGTATTTCAACAAGCTACTACAATCAATATTCAATTAAGCGGCAGATGACGTCGTAGTTCCTCCCCTTAAAACAACAATAACCAACTAACATTCAATTATACTCCTTGAAGAGGACAAAGAGTTATAACTAAACCCATGCATTTAGGAGAAAGTAGGCTATATGTTAATTACTGAACATCTTGTTACTTCTTGTGTCCTAATCATGCGATTGAAGATTGAATACTACACGTACACAATAATCTTCATGTAACAGTACATATATAAAATCCAACATGGCGACCATCCACAATATTTAGACGGTTCTCAATATCTACGAATCTATTACAGCAATCAAACTGAAATTTTGTATGTTGATAGAGGCAATTAACATAAGTAGGATATATGAAAATATGCTGTATAGTTCTTCACGGAACTACTTGTACATTAAGAAACAGTTTCTCCCACCAATCAGAACTCAAGAAATAGTAGTTTAACCAATTAGATAATTAGATGCGCTGAGTTCCACGGCCTTCTAATTTAAATTTCACTGCCTGGCCTAGTGCCATAGTAGGGTAATCGAGGAGGCCATGGTCAAATATAATACAAGGCATTCTCTGCGTCTCATGCACTCTGTTCAGTAGGCTACATAAAACTGGCGAAATCTCGACAGATATTTATGAATATTTATGTTCAAACATAAAATAGTTATAATAATTATCGTCGAACATAAACAGTCGTGTGCAACTCGCCTATAATGGTAATTAAGACACTCGTATGGAAATTATAAAACTTGCATACGCTCGTTTTATAAACATACTCGTGTCTTAATTATTGCCATTATAGGCTCGTTGCATGATGTACTATTCTTTTACATTCTGGTAGAGAAGGAGCCTCTCAGGGAGACTATTAACAGAGTAATGCATCAGAGAGTTGTTACCATACTTGGACGAGTGAAGTGAATTGTTTGATGTGGATGCAAATCAGGGTTCAACTTACACAATGTTTTGGAATAAGGGGAGGTATGACTGAGTTTTTCAACTTCCACAGTTTTTATCATATCATTACCAAATTGAAACCACTTGCATAAACAGTTGCTGGCATCTAATGTTCTAATTTGTAATTAAATAGCTTTGTTAGTGTTTGAGATATTGCACTTTTTTGTATTCAAAAAGTGGTCACATAAAAAAAGTCCCTTGCGACAAAGTTTTTGTTCGACCAAGCTGATTTTTAAAAAAAATGTTGTTATGATGTATAGAAACAATAATTGCTTTGGGTTTTTGTGTTATATGAATACTGTTCTTTCCAGAAAAGTTTAAACTTTCATTTTATATATTTTTAAAATTTCAGCATTAATAGTTTAAAGTTATCTATCAAAATTCATACTAAAACTCAGAGAAGTTCAAAACCAGAAACAAGTTTACATTAGTGTACCTTTTGCAACTACTTTACCAAGTTTCAACAACATCTGAAAAGAATTGCATCGCAAGTAGCATTTTGTACACAGAAAAACATTGGAAAAGAGCAATGCGAGAAAAAGGCAAGTTAATATTTACTCACTCAAAACTGCCCTGCCCCATATGTTTCCCCTTCACATCTCCTCGTTCTTTCTTCCTTAGATATCTTCTGCCATTTTACATGCCTCCTAGTCATTTTCTCCCGATCACAGCCCCTCTTTTGTGCCTGAGTAACACGTCTAACATCTTGTAGTTTGCATAGAGAACTTGAGTTTATAGGGATGGTCGAATTTCTGATGGAATGAAGGGTTTCCAGAGTTTTGTAGTGCCCCATATTGAATTCTGAGACAGCCCTGAGGATACCAAGTTCCAGTTTTGTCTTGGAAACAAATATCTCCTTAGGGCATTTACTTCACACTACATTATGGAGGGACTCGTTAGCATTCTGAGTCTTCCCCGCTGTACAACGCTGCTATATCTGATCTGATGCTAGTCTCAGATACACGGGTGCTATCTTCTCAACAACAGAAGGATTCAGCTTGCAACTCATTCTACTGTGGCTATCATTTGGTTTTCCTTCTGCCTGTTGTCGGTTATAGATGCACCAGGAGTTGATACCCTTAGGACAAGTCAAATACTGAGGCTTGCGGTCAGTTGACATACAGTGTCTAAGAGTTGCAAAAACTGCCCTCTTCATTTTTCCTACATCTGGAATATTATTGAAAATGGCATGCCTATAATAATGGGTCAATTTAGTTATAGTGCTGTCTTTCAAGTTGCCCTCTTTACGCCCACCCAGTGTCACACCCTTCGCCCTCCATTCCTTTACAGTGTTACGAAGAGCAGTACCAAGTCGCTTAGAAATATGGTTTATGCATTCTTCTTTCTCAATCCTTTGTTCTGGACCGTACACCTCAATCTCATTCAAGTGGGCGTAGGTCTTGGCATCCCCATCTGACAACACCGATGTGTATCGAAAACCATTGTCAATGGATCTCTTCCACAGGATCTCTCCAATGTATTTTTCCATTGCATTGGAGGACCCTTCATAATTTTTCTGGCATTCATCTGAGCGCTTATGACCCTCCCACCAAATATTATATTCTGCACTATTTTTCCCCAGGTCCCTTTCTGCAATAACACACTGATGGCAATACTTTGACAGAACATGGTAGTCTAACACAACTCCAGTCAGAATGTCAATTACGAATCCTGCACCATAATTCGATGTATGGCCACGTTTCTGCCATGTTGCATCATATGAAACACCTATGTCAATGGTCTGTTCATCACTAGCCCCATGAGCATTGTGTACTACTTGTGCAGCCATAGAAAGTACTTCTCTTCTCATTAATTTTCCCTCATCTATGAGAATTCTAAGGTGTTTTGCAAAAGGCCTTCGACCTAAAGTGTTCATACCCATACCTATAGAAAATGTCTCCAGCCCACGCTGGCCTTTACCTAAACTACTAAATGTTTCAACCATAGCATTGTTCACATGGAAACCAGGTCTTTGAGAATTATCATCTTTAATTCTTGGTGAAGTGTAGGTGTTGGCAGAAACATAACCACATGTTCTGCATTTAATTATAATTTTAGAGGAGAACCCTTGAGTTTCCCTAAATTCAATAAAAATAGATTTGTTCTTACACTCACCACACAGTAGCTCCTTCACTAGTTCTTGCCAAACATCCTTATGCACCAAGGTATAGATCACAGACCCAACACTTTGTTCTGCACTGGCAGAAACAGAAAATACATTTATTTTCCTCTCAGATGCAGACATATCTGCATCTAGTGAGCTACTAGAAACGTTATTCACTTCTTCATTAGGCCTAACTGAACTGACTTCTTGTCCTGGTTTCTGACTCTTTCTTTTAGCTATAGCTAATTTGGCAGCCTTGCTTTTCTTTGAGGGACTTTTTTTCACTGGTCTATAGCTACACCTAGGACTCTTTTGAATTTCCATGGTTTCTCACTAATAATAATAATCACTATTGCTATAGGCCTAACCTAAAAACTATAATCACTACTTATCTATACACTAAAACGACGCACTAAGACCTCTACACTATAAATTACACAACTACAAAGGAAATAAGACGAAACACATCACTGAATAATCACTAGTTTGGATATGTAATTCGCTGTACTGAAACCACACGTTACTTTTGCATTACAATAACATAAACAAACAGGGAAGCCATGCTTGTACTACTACAGTCAACACAAATACGAAATTCAGAATGTAAATAATACAAACATATATATATATATATAATATTAACTATCATAGTATAGTTGTGTGAAAAAAAATGGAATGCAATTTAGAAGAGAGAAATCGTTCTCTAAATTAGTTAAAATTGAACTATTAAATGACATAACGTAGTTATATGGACTACGTAGTAAACAAACGACTGTCAGCTTGCACAGGTGTGCCTCTACGACACATACGCCGCCGCGGAATACTTGAATAATCGACAAAAAACATACAGAAAACTATAATTATGCTATTACAGGAAAAGTGGGCGTGGTAGTGGGCTATTAAATGCCATGCGCGCTCACATTAAATGGCCTCTACAAGCTTCAAAATAGCCGGAATTACTAAACTGAGATGATTTTCTGAAAGAGGAAGAATTAGGGTATTTTTATATAAATAAAACAAAAAAACGAGTTTTTGCTTGAAAATCCGAAAAATTCAGTCATACCTCCCCTTACACAATGTATTGGAATGAGTTACCTTATTTTTCATTTTATACAGCATGATTGCAGAAGCTTTATTTCGGAGATAATTTAGACATAGCACATAACTATATCGGTATAGCAGTTTGCTTGGTCTAAAAATAGGTAGATTGAAGAGTATCTTTAGTGCAATATGTTGATCCTTTCCATGCAATCCTTAATACAGCATGGCCAGATATGGATCACGTATGTGATATGGGCTTCACTGAGTGCTAGAAAAATACTCTTCAATAATTCTCGCGAACATTTGTATTTCAGTTTTTCTTAATACCAATGATATCTTGCCACAGACAGTTGCAACATGGTCACTCCAAGACAGTGATTCATCTATGGTAAGACCAAGGAATTTTGTTGCTTGAACTGAAGGTATCATGACGACGTGGTAATGTGACTAATCGCAACGTTTGAAGTTCTCTTCGATATTCAGTGAGGTACGAACTAATCTGTAAAATCCTGGTGTCATCTGAGGGTTTGCGACATCATTCAGTGCTACTTTAGCTAATTTTCATCTCATCATGGCATTAGGACTGAAGCACTGCACTCCACACTTGAGTTGAACTTCTAAAGTACTGCCTGATTAACGCCAAGGTTTGTTGAACAGCATTGGTGTATTATAATACATATGCTTCCCTAACATCATGTATCACACCTTCCTTATAATCCCTAGTCTCGCTTCGTGTCTGCTACAAGTTCTGCGTTTCGCTTGGAATATTAACTTCTAGTAATGTTAATAGCCGTGAATATTCTCTGAATGTGTGCTCGTGTAAAATATAAATGGGTTGTCGGTCTTAGCGGAGTTTAGGAACTTGTATAACGAAGCACAAGATAAGTTCCTAGACATGAAAGAGAGGGAATTTATGGGCCACAAGAAGACGCACGTGAGAGGTCTCATAACGACAGGTTACAGAAAGCAGCACCAGGGTTGCGATAACTAGAGCCCTGCGCGGAGAAACAAAACGTTATCCGCATCCGCCACGCATCCGCACGGCTGTTATCCGCATCGGCCCGGCATCCGTCCCGCATCCACACGGCTGTTATCCGCATCAGCCCGGCATCTGCCCCGCATCCGCACGGCTGTTATCCGCATCAGCCCGGCATCCGTCCCGCATCCGCACGGCTGTTATCCGCATCAGCCCGGCATCTGCCCCGCATCCGCACGGCTGTTATCCGCATCAGCCCGGCATCCGTCCCGCATCCGCACGGCTGTTATCCGCATCAGCCCGGCATCCGTCCCGCATCCGCACGGCTGTTATCCGTATCAGCCCGGCATTCGTCCCGCGGCATCCGTCCCGCATCCGCACGGCTGTTATCCGCATCAGCCCGGCATCCGTCCCGCATCCGCACGGCTGTTATCCGCATCAGCCCGGTATCTGCCCCGCATCCGCACGGCTGTTATCCGCATCAGCCCGGCATCCGTCCCGCATCCGCACGGCTGTTATCCGCATCAGCCCGGCATCCGTCCCACATCCGCACGGCTGTTATCCGTGTCAGCCCGGCATTCGTCCCGCGGCATCCGTCCCGCATCCGCACGGCTGTTATCCGCATCAGCCCGGTATCTGCCCCGCATCCGCACGGCTGTTATCCGCATCAGCCCGGCATCCGTCCCGCATCCGCACGGCTGTTATCCGCATCAGCCCGGCATCCGTCCCGCATCCGCACGGCTGTTATCCGCATCAGCCCGGCATCCGTCCCGCATCCGCACGGCTGTTATCCGTATCAGCCCGGCATTCGTCCCGCGGCATCCGTCCCGCATCCGCACGGCTGTTATCCGCATCAGCCCGGCATCCGTCCCGCATCCGCACGGCTGTTATCCGCATCAGCCCGGTATCTGCCCCGCATCCGCACGGCTGTTATCCGCATCAGCCCGGCATCCGTCCCGCATCCGCACGGCTGTTATCCGCATCAGCCCGGCATCCGTCCCACATCCGCACGGCTGTTATCCGTGTCAGCCCGGCATTCGTCCCGCGGCATCCGTCCCGCATCCGCACGGCTGTTATCCGCATCAGCCCGGTATCTGCCCCGCATCCGCACGGCTGTTATCCGCATCAGCCCGGCATCCGTCCCGCATCCGCACGGCTGTTATCCGCATCAGCCCGGCGTCCGTCCCGCATCCGCACGGCTGTTATCCGCATCAGCCCGGCATCCTTCCCGCATCCGCACGGCTTTTTTCCGCATCAGCCCGGCATCTGTCCCGCATCCACACGGCTGCTATCCGCATCAGCTCGGCATCCGTCCCGCATCCGCACGGCTGTTATCCGTATCAGCCCAGCATTCGTCCCGCGGCATCCGTCCCGCATCCGCACGGCTGTTATCCGTATCAGCCCGGCATTCGTCCCGCATCCGCACGGCTGTTATCCGCATCAGCCCGGCGTCCGTCCCGCATTCGCACGGCTGTTATCCGCATCAGCCCGGCGTCCGTCCCGCATTCGCACGGCTGTTATCCGCATCAGCCCGGCATCTGTCCAGTATCCACACTTTTGTTACCTGAATCGACTGACATTACAATAATATTTTCAATTAGATAAAATATTACAGCAACACATTTAGTTTTGAGGAGAAAATCGTTTCTTTAGGCTATGTATGTCAAGTTCCATGTTTAAAATGAATGGTATATGTACAGTCAGAATTGCAACCCTTTTCAGTTCGGAGTGTTAATTGTGCTTAATCTTTCTTTATTCGTGTCAGAAGTATCGACTTTACACATAGATATTTTAAAATACACGATATATACATTGCTACTATACAAATATACAGATATACACATATAAACAATCCTACTGAGCAACAAAATCGGAAGCTAGATAATTCTTGCCCAGTATTGGGCGACGTCAATAACATTAGAGGAAGCTGCAACCAAGTCTATCATAGTGCACTTTGAGGGACATAAGACACACTGACATAAATGTCTACCAGTCATTGTGCTTAATTACATAATTTGAATGATATTACCTTAAATCATCATCTTACATTTGTCATGAAAAAAGAATCATAACGGAAAAATATGATATGTCATAAACATCTGGCTCCTAGTAATGATATTCAACAAGTCCGGATTGTATTGTAAAAACTATCCGCAAATGTTCTCCAAACATTATCCGCAGCTTATACGCTATCCGCACAGCCATGCTAACTATATCCGCATCCGCAGGGGTATCAGTCTCTGAGTGATAGAAATAAGCCACTCCAATAGCTTCCAGAACAGTTGTGTCGTATAGCACAGTGTTTGTGTTCCATCTTTATCTACAAGATAAAGTTACATTTTAGTTGATGATTTACGCTAATCTCATTCAAATTATGTTATTAAGCACAATTAACTCTTCGAACAGGAAAGGGTTGCAATTCTGGCTGTATAGGCTAACATTCCAGTAGATTCGGATAACAAAAGTGCGGATGCGGATAAAAGTCGTGCGGATGCGGGGTGGATGCGGATAACAGTCGTGTGGATGCGGGGTGGAAGCGGATAACAGCTGTGCGGATGCGGGGTGGATGCGGATAACAGTCGTGTGGATGCGGGGTGGATGCATATAAGAACCGTGCGGATGCGGGGCGGAAGCGGATAACAGCCGTGCCGATGCGGGGCGGATGCAGGGCGGATGTGTATAACATTTTGTTTATCCGCACAGGGCTCTAGTTATCGCAACTCTGGTACTGCTTTCTGTAACCTGTCGTTATGAGACCTCTCACGTGCGTCTTCTTGTGGCCCATAAATTCCCTCTCTTTCATGTCTAGGAACTTATCTTGTGCTTCGTTATACAAGTTCCTAAACACCGCTAAGACCGACAACCCATTTATATCTTACACGAGCACACATTCTGAGAATATTCACGGCTATTAACATTACTAGAAGTTAATATTCCAAGCGAAATGCAGAAGTTGTAGCAGACGCGAACACGAAGTGAGACTAGGGATTATAAAGGAAGGTGCGAGTATTTTGAGGAAACACAATACAGAATGTTTGGGAGCCATATGAAATGGTTTATACTTTATAAGTTCAACTCAAATGCGGGCGACACCAGGATTTTACTATTTCTTTCTTTCTTTCTTTCTTTCTTTCTTTCTTTCTTTATAGTCATTCACTTATCATTGCATTATATCTTTAGGGTAAACATCTTACATCTTTCGTTATGGTGCACCATAATAGGTGTATTGATAAGAATGTTCTTGGTGTTAAGCTATTCAACCACTTGATTTCCTTAACATTTTAATCTATATCGGCTGATGAAGAGGCCAAAACAATTAGGCCTCGAAACATGTCTCCAATGACCACAAAGTGATCATTTATTAAAATAAATGATATTCATTAGGCGGAACAAGTCAACAAAGTCAACCCCTGGTACTATCCAGCCCATGACGGGCTAAGGCGGAACATTTGCCACAATTATTACTAATTAGTTCATGAATACGGAACGAGCATGAACCTTTTAAATTCTAAAATCTGTTAAATGTTCATTTCATTTCATGAATTTGTTAACATTAGCTGCCCAAGATAATTGGGCGTGATGACCGTCTGACGAGTATTATTGAATAACGGAAAGAGTGTAACAGCTGGAGGGCATGGTGGTACAGTGGTCAAGCTGCTTGCCTCTCACCAAGGCGGTCCGGGTTCGATTCCCCGCTCAATGAATGTGAGGTTATCAAAGTGACACGTCAGGTACTGTACTATGGTTCGGATTGCACGTAAGAATGAGGGTCCCGTCACTCAAAATCACTTCGTTCCTTTTATTTAAGTCCTACAGTTTGAATTTCTAAAGTACGTAAATTAATTTTTATTGTTGTTGGTGCCTTATTTGAGAGGTTTGCACATCATTGTCATTCAGCCCCGTGTACTTGCGTGTGCGTAGAATTTATCTGATAACCTCTGTTATTGTTGTGTCTGTGGTTGGGTGTGTATTTGTAATTCAGGTGAGGATTATGAAGGAGGTGGCCGTGGCCTTAAGATAGGCTCCATCCCGACATTTACCCGGAGTAGAAGTGGGGAAACCACGGAAAACCACTTCCAGGATGGCTGACGTGAATATCGAACCCATTTCTTCTCAGTTTTGCCTCCCGAGGCTGAGTGTACTCCGATCCTGCCCTCAGACAAGAATTAAATTTCCACAGCGACAGCAAAGGAAGCGAAATCTTTGATATTCACTGATAAAATAAGGCAACATTTGGCTTAGCTGGAACTGGGGAGAGTGGTTTCAAACATTTTGTATTCTTCATGCCATTTATCTGCATTTTATCAGCATTCCCTTCCTAAATTTATTTATTTATTTATCGTATGGCTTTTAGTGCCGGGAGTGTCCGAGAACATGTTCGGCTCGCCAAAGTTTGTAGCTGCTTCAAGCGGACACCCAGAGGGTGAGCTACACGTTCCGTTCAATTTCAAGTAGTTCCAACTTTCGCTACCAGATGTCAATGATACTTAGTGGTGAAAGTTGGAACTTTGATAGAGCGTTCCAACGAAATCCAACCTAGAAATTTAGCTCCACACAAGTTTAGTCTGTGGAAGGATCTTTTACATGCCAGTAATCTAAGATATAGGACCGCCGGCTTTACTTCCCCTCCGGAGGAAGGCACTCTGAACGATTTTTAACGTTTTAAAAAAATCCGACGACTTTGGCCGGGTTTGAACCCGCGATCTTGGGCACAGCAGTTCAGCATGCTACCAACTACGTCACCGACGCCGCATTCCCCTCCTGAAGTTGCGATGGAATTATATTTTCTACGCTGCACATCTAAATTCCGTAACAGTATGTTTAATTGCTCTCCTCGTGCATTTCTTTAAAACATCTGGGCAACTTTTTGCAAAATCAGGTCATTAAAATAAGGGCCTGGGATGTCTCTGAAAGTAAATCACATGACCGTGATTCTTGTAGCTGTGGATGTGAAGTGGAATGGCTGTTTGATGTAATCATGGCTATAATTAAAAGCTGACAGACGTGATCAATCTTCCCACCAAATTAGTTCCATATCTACACACGAACAGACTTCAACACGCCCTCACTGATATCCACTAGTAAAGGAACAATCGATAGAACACATACATATATCACTTACACAGAGATCTCCGATAATGTTGATTACATTTCTAAATGCTGAACATTAGAATTCATTTCGCCAAGGGCAGAGAATGAACACTGGTAGCCCATTCACCTCGTTAATATATTTCCATTACTTCAGCCTAGAATTAAATCTCATGTCCGGGTCTCCGAATTGGAAGCCAAGCATGCTAACCACTACACCACGTGGCAAATAATTCTACAGGGTAATCTTTGCTTCCAAAGTATTAACTTGTCATATCTTGGCGTTAATGCTTTGCTTACTGAAGTTGCGATGCTGATATATCTGCGAGCAAACCAGACACCGGTACTGTAATGTATGTCCACAGTGCTCTCAACATGGAGCCCTCATTTCATCAGAGCCTATACACGGCGGGGAGGTAAAACCCACGGAGTTGTTAATTCATAGGAACTTGCACATCTTAATCATCAGTCCTGGTACAGTATATTCCTTTTTAATATACATTTTCATTTTAGTAATTTGCGCCCACTTGGGTTTTCTTCGATCTTTTGTTTTCCAGCATTTTTTTCTCTTCCATGCAAACTACTAACACACTTTTTGTGTTTCTCTCTTTTTTAGCAGTCTCTCATGTTTTTTGAAAGTGTGTTTCAGAGCTCGAGATATTTTCTCCTTGCTGATCTGCTATTTCCAGCTTCTTTCTGCAGTGCTTCTTGCGGGAAAACGCTCAAGATACTGTTTCTCAGCCGATTATGAAGAAATTCTTACATGTTCTGCTCATCTCCATCAGAGAGCAACCTTCACGCGTTTACTCCGTGGAACTACACCTTTCTCTCACTACACATCAAGACATGATTGTATATTTATTGTCCTTTAGTCTTTAGTTCATTGTTCAATTCCCATTTTAGATTTGGCTGTCTGTGTGTTTGTGTGTGTGTCTGTGAGTGTGTGTACTCTGAATGCCTGTGTCTCCCCCCCCCCCCCACCCTCTATCAATTCGAACACGGTGAAACCGAATTGAATGATATTTGGTACAGAGGTTGCACTATCAAAGGACACCTAAGTGTCATTTTTTATATCGCCGTCTTTACGGAAAAGTAATGGCGGCCATCCAAATGTTCAAAGCTTAAATCAAATTACGACTAATCTAATCATCCGATCTCTACTGTGAGTGTGTGTACTCTGAATGCCTGTGTCTCCCCCCCCCCCCCCCCCCCCCCTCTGTCAATTCGAACACGGTGAAACCGAATTGAATGATATTTGGTACAGAGGTTGCACTATCAAAGGACACCTCAGTGTCATTTCTTATATCGCCGTCTTTACGGAAACGTAATGGCGGCCATCCAAATGTTCAAAGCTTAAATCAAATTACGACTAATCTAATCATCCGATCTCTACTAAATTTTGCAACATTATACCTTCATGTGGTAAGCATCTTTTGACTTGATTATAAGTTCATCAGCCCAATACTTTGCGGATGGTGGCCATGTATGTGTGCAAATCGATTCCCCTATCTATTCAAACACGGTGAAACCGAATTGAACGAAATGTGGTACAGAGGTAGCACTAGAAAAGAGTACCTCAGTGTCATGTTTTATATCGCCGCCATCTTGACGAAAACGGAATGGCGGCCACCCAAATGTTAAAAGCTTAAATCAAATTACGACCACCTAATCATTTGTTCTCTACCAAATTTTGCAACAACATACCCTTTTGTGGGAAGCATCTTTTGACTGACCTACAAGGTCATCTGCCCAATAGTTTGCAGATAGTGCCCAAGTATGTGTGCAAATCGATTCACTCTATCAATTCAAACACGGTGAAACCAAATTGTATGAAATTTTGTACAGAGTTAGCACTAGCAAAGGGCACCTCATATTCATGTTTAATATCCTTATTACACGTTGTATTTCAACAAGCTACTACAACCAACATTCAATTATACTCCTTGAGAAGGAAAAAGAGTTATAACAATACCCATGCAATTAGGAGAAAGTATGCTATATGTTCTTTACTGAACATCTTGTTTTATTTATCACCGTACAAAATTTAAGGGTAATATTGGTGAAATATTTTGCACAGCCGCCATGTTGGAGTGGTGATACGTAAAAATTTGAAGGGCACGGTCAGGATCGGTCAAAATGGTGTTATGACCTTACCAAGTTTCATTGAAATCGCTCCAGCCGTTTAGATTTTATTAGGGGACACACACACATTACACACACATACGCACCCACACACGCACACGGACAAAAGGTGATCACATAAGCCTATTTTTAGCCTACTTTCGATTTTTGCAAAAAATGAAAGTAGACTTATGAGATTAACACAGGGCGAAAAAAGTGTGTCTGTCTGTGTGTGTGTATGTGTGTGTGTGAGTCTGTGTGTGTGTCTGTGTGTGTGTGTGAGTGTGTGTACTCTGAATGGCTGTCCCCCCCTATCAATTCGAACACGGTGAATGCGAATTGAACGAAATTTGGTACAAAGGTAGCACTAGCAAAGGACACCTCAGTGTCATGTTTTATATCGCCGCCATCTTGACGGAAACGTAATGGCGGCCTCACAAATGTTCAAAGCTTAAATCAAATTACGACTAACCTAATCACCCGATCTCTACCAAATTTTGCAACAACATACCTTTATGGGGGGAGCATCCATTGACCAAACCAATAGGTCATCAGCGTAATAGTTTACGGATGGCGGCCATCTTTGAGTGAAAATCGATTCCCCCTATTAATTCGAACACGGTGCAACCGAATGGAACGAAATTTGGTACGGAAGTAGTACTAACGAAAGGCACCTCAGTGTCATGCTTTATATCGCCGCCATCTTGACGGAAACGTAATGGTGGCCACACAAATGTTCAAAGCTTAAATCAAATTACGACTAACCTAATCATCCGATCTCTACCAAATTTGCAACAACATACCTTTATGGGGGGAGCATCCTTTGACCAAACTAATAGGTCATCAGAGTAATAGTTTGCGGATGGCGGCCATCTTTGTGTGAAAATCGATTCCCCCTATTAATTCGAACACGGTGCAACCAAATGGAACGAAATTTGGTACAGAGGTAGTACTAACAAAAGGCACCTCAGTGTCATGTTTTATATCGCCGCCATCTTGACGGAAACGTAATGGCGGCCACACAAATGTTCAAAGCTTAAATCAAATTACGATTAACCTAATCATCCGATCTCTACCAAATTTTGCAACAACATACCCTTCTAGAGGAAGCATCCTTTGACCAAATGAAAAGTTCATTAGCCTAATAGTTTGCGAATGGCGGCCATCTTTGTGTGAAAATCAATTCCCCCTATTAATTCAAACACGGTGAAACCGAATGGAACGAAATTTGGTACAGAGGTAGCACTAGCAAAGGGCATCTCAGTGTCATGTTTTATATCGCCGCCATATTGACAGAAACGTAATGGCGGCCACACAAATGTTCAAAGCTTAAGTTAAATTACGACTAACATAACCATCCGATCTCTACCAAACTTTGCAACAACATACCTTTTTGAAGGGAGCATCCTTTGACCAATCTAATAGGTTATTAGCCTAATAGTTTGCGGATGGCGGCCATCTTTATGTCAAAATTGATTCCCCCTATTAATTCGAACACGGAGGAACCTAATGGAACGAAATTTGGTACAGAGGTAGCACTAGCAAAGGGCACCTCAGTGTCATGTTTTATATCGCCGCCGTCTTGACTGAAACTTATTGGCGGCCACACGAATGTTCAAAGCTTAAATCAAATTACGATTAACCTAATCATCCGATCTCAACCAAATTTTGCAACTACATACCTTTATGGAGGGAGCATCCTTTGACCAATCTAATAGGTCATTCGCCTAATAGTTTCTGGATGGCGGCCATCTTTGTGTCAGAATCGATTCCCCATATTAATTCAAACACGGTGAAACAGAATGGAACGAAATTTGGTACAGAGATAGCACTAGCAAAGGGCATCTCAGTGTCATGATTAATATCGCCGCCATATTGACAGAAACGTAATAGCGGCCACACAAATGTTTAAAGCTTAAATCAAATTACGACTAACATAACCATTCGATCTCTACCAAACTTTGCAACAACATACCTTTATGGAGGGAGCATCCTTTGACCAATCTAATAGGTCATTAGCCTAATAGTTTGCGGATGGCGGCCATCTTTATGTCAAAATTGATTCCCCCTATTAATTCGAACACGGTGGAACCGAATGAACGAAATTTGGTACAGAGGTAGCACTAGCAAGAGGCACCTCAGTGTCATATTTTATATCACCGCTATCTTGACGGAAACGTAATCGCGGCCACCCAAATGTTAAAAGCTAAAATGTAATTACGACCAACCTAATAATCTAGTCTCTACCAAATTTTGCAACACCATATCTTTATGTGGGAAACATATTCTGACCAAACTGCAAGAACATCAGCCCAATAGTTTGCAGATGGTGGACAAGTATGTGTGCAAATCGATTCCCCCTATCAATTCAAACACGGCGAAACCGAATTGAACGAAATTTGGTACAGAGGTAGCACTAGCAAAGGGCACCTCATATTCATGTTTAATATCCCTATAGCACGTTGTATTTCAACAAGCTACTACAACCAACATTCAATCATACTCCTTGAAAAGGACAAAGAGTTATAACAATACCCATGCATTTAGGAGAAAGTAGGCTATATGTTCTTTACTGAACATCTTGTTTTTTCATAAAATGAAAATAGGCTAATAAAAAGAGATTTAAAAATGTCGCACTGCCGCCATTTTATGGTTATAAAAAAATTGAAATAAATTATATGTCAGTGAATTAAAATGTGTGTAAGCATTTACCGTACCAAGTTTCACTGCGCTCTGGCGGTAAAATCGCGAGAAAATCCCATTTCTATATATTTAAAACAGTAAGGTGATTTTTGTTATCACGAGTTTGAGAGAACGACAGAACCGATTTACTTCGTAGAGCACTCTAACGAAAGCTCTTGACCTCTAGATTTGCAGAGTGACTCTAAAATAAACAAATATATTACGGTATATTTTTGAATTAATATAGAAAATAGCAGAATTCTTTCCCCTCACGCATGCGCACAATCCGCCTGGGGTCATGACAAAATGGCGGTGAGAAGTCCATTAAAATGTAAGTTATTTAATAAGCTTCCATGTAATTGAAAACATGCATTAACCAAGTTCTGACAATAAAATATAATAACAGTATGAACGTATACGAATGTGCAACATTTATTTGGATAATAAAACTGATTATTTCCTTCAGACAGCGGCTTTTGAATATAATGAACGGCTGCGTCAGCTGCTGAACAAGAGTGCGCGAGTAGCTATGTGGTTAAGGCGACTGACTGTGATTCCTAGGTTCACCGGTTCGATCCGAGCCCTCACCGATATAATTTTTTTTACCGCTGAAATATTGTTTAATCAAGGAGTATTAGTAAGGTTTTATGTCTGTTAAACATACATATTTCTACATTCCCTCTCAATATGTTTTATTTCCGTTTTACCATTGCATTACAGCATGTGATAAAGAGAGCTAACTGTTGTCCTCAATACGCCCAAATACGCCGTTCGAATATCTGCAATCAGTTCCAGTAACTGACAACAGATGGCAGCACCATTGCATCGCTATATTTAAAAGACAAGACATGGTGCGTTTTCACGTGATGGAGAATTATAAAGGAGGGGAATATTTAAGAAGGGAAATGTTGAAGAACATTAACTGACAGTTGAATGTGTAGGCTATGTTGTTTATGTACCTCAATATTGCAATTCTTCCCAATGCTTCGGAGGTCAAGTTATTAGCGTCCTAGACTAAAAGTTATAATTATGCATCGTTGATATACTCTTAAATTATTAAAGAAAAAAGAAGTTTTCCAGGCACTCGCGCGTGTCCACAATTGCTCTCGCCACGAGAGACACTTGGCAAACATAATTCGTTTGAAGGGCTCCGACATCGTGGTCACTCAGCCCCGTGTACTTTGGTGTGTATGTGTAGAATTTTCTCTGATAACCTGCGTTATTGTGAAGGCTGCATTAATGTGTGTATTTGTAATTAAGGTGGGAAATGGCAAAGAGACGGCCAAGGCCTTAAGTAAGGAACCATCCCGGTATTTGCCTTGAGTGGAAGTGGGAAACCACATCCAAGATTGTCGAGGTGGGAATCAAACCTTCCTCTTCTTAGTTATACCTCAAGAGACTGAATGTGCCCCGTTTTTGCCATCCGACCAGAATTAAATTTCTTGGCAGAGCAGGAAATGTAACCCTGGTCTCCGGGGCGATAGACAAGAATAGGTGGACCTCCATGTGTTAGTAAGATTTTTGACATGCACGGGACATAGAATTCAAAACCTGCCTCCATTAGGGTGACTGCCGAAGTGAGTATTGAGTATAGGCCTATGGTCATTCCAGTAGTTGGCGAAGTGATTCTATGTTTCCCTGCAAAATGTACCGCCATAACCTATAACAGGTGATGGAAATTGCTTATTTAGAGCAGTTTTGTACTGTTTATAACAAAATGAAGAACGTCATTCTGAGCTGCGTTTTCAAGCTATTGCAAACAATTTCGTTGGCAGGAACAATTATAAGGAATTTATTTTAAGCGATCAGTCTCATCGCATTCTCCTCTCCAACCAACTTGAGTATGAAAGTCTTTGGACGGTCATGTTGAACTTCATTGTATAATTTTCTCTGATGACCTGCATTAATGTGTGTATTTGTAATTAAGGAGGGGAATGGCAAGGAGACGGCCGAGGCCTAGAAACCGTCCCGGTATTTGCCTTGAGTGGAAGTGGGAAATTACGGAAAACCACATCCAAGATTGTTGAGGTGAGAATCGAACCTTCCTCTTCTTAGATATACCTCAAGAGACTGAGTGTGCCCCGTTTTTGCCCTCAGACCAGAATTAAATTTCTTGGCAGAGCAGGAAATGTAACCCGGGTCTCCGGGGCGATAGCCAAGAATAGGTGGGCTTCCATGTGTTAATACGATTTTTGCCATGCACTGGTCATAGAATTCTAAAACTGCTTCCATTAGGGTGACTGCCGAAGTGAGTATTGAGTATAGGCCTATGCTCATTCCAGTAGTTGGCGAAGTGATTCTATGTTCCCCTGCAAGATGTACTGCCATAACCTATAACAGGGGATGGAAATTGCTTATTTAGAGCAGTTTCGGACTGATTATATCAAAATGAAGAACGTCATTCTGAGCTGCATTTTCAAGCTATTACAAAAAAAATCGCTGGCAGGAACAATTATAAGGATTATATTATAGGCGATCAGTCTCATCGCATTTTCCTCAGCAACCAACTTGAGTATGAAAGTGTCTGGACGGTGAATACACTGGTCATGTTGAACTTCATTGTATAAAACAATATTGTTTAATGATTATTTGTTTAGAGTACTGAGTCTAACTACGCAGTTGATTTCGGTAATGGAAGTATTATTTGCCATTTAATATTTAGCGGCTCCGTTATTACAGGACACTATAGTGTTATCGAATAATACGAACAGGCGATCAGTCTCATCGCATTCTCCTCAGCAACCAACTTGAGTATGAAAGTGTCTGGACGGTGAATACACTGGTCATGTTGAACTTCATTGTATAAACAATATTGTTTAATGATTATTTGTTTAGAGTACTGAGTCTAACTACGCAGTTGATTTCGGTAATGGAAGTATTATTTGCCATTTAATATTTAGCGGCTCCGTTATTGCAGGACACTATAGTGTTATCGAATAATACGAAGCCACATTTAAAATCCAATATAAATAGGCCATTTCAGAAACAATTCCAGATATTATGCAGACTATGCAGTACAGTGTACGGTCTTTGACGATCAAATGTAAACATTGTTCTAAATTGTATTTCTCTTGCGTAAAATCTACGCGTGGTTATTTTGGCCTTTACTGTTGTGATGGTAAAATTGATCTGCTGGAATATATAATAGACTACATGTATTTGCCAATTTGCAACAATGTAATGATATTAATTTAAAAGTCATTGAACTTATGTCCAGTAGTTCAAACACATACATCAGCGTTAACAAATTGGATACTGAAGATGAAAGCCAGCTACTTGATTTCCCTATTATAGAATTCTTCAATTCCTTGGAATTAAGTGATTCGCTTCCACATACTCCGAACGTTTGAGCCATAGTTATGCTCCTTAGAAATCTGAACGTTTCCCAAGGACTCATATATGGAAATATATTAATTGTAAGAAATATGTAAGAAATTGCTTGGATTCGGATATAATAGGTGTAGTAATATTAGGCAGAGAGCTCAAATCCTACGACTTGATTTAACACCTTCCGATAAAACACTTGCAGGTACAGTACATTTTCTTTTAATAGGCAACAATGTCTTATTCGCTCGGCCTACTTTATCACAATCAATCAAGCTCAAGGAGAAACTCTGGAACGTATTGGGCTCTTTACCTCATCACGTTTTCAGTCATGACCAGCATTATGTTGCAATGTTGAGAGTGCTATCCTTTGACGCCCTTTAAGTTGCAATAGTGCTAAAAAGTAATCGTACAAAGAATGTAACTTATATAAGAAGCTTCTTCAGTAAATATATATTTCCATTGTCCGTCATGTTTTGACGGGTTTCATCTAGTAAATATTTAAATTTCGCGTCACCGATATGCTTTGTGCTCACCAGTTTATTGAAAGTCCCATAGGTGAATACGTTCATAGCCTTTGTCAACATACACAATTTCAATTTGATTGCTATCATAAATTAGTAGATATTGAGAACTGTCTAAACAAGGATGTCACCATGTCGGATTTTATCATTTTAAATGATCATGTCGACCGCGTCGTTACGCTGGGGTCTGGCGTTACGTTACGGTGACGGGACGAAATGTACTCAGATGCACTGAGGTGTGTGACGTCATAGTACAGATTGGTGCATGTGTTCCCCGACAATCTCTACTTTCTTAGTATAAGAAAAAATCCCCGATTCTTGGATGTCACGGGTAATCTCGAGAACCACTGGATGGATTTTGATGCGGTTTTCACCATTCAGTAAAGGATATCTCGAGGAAAGATTATGTAGAAAATAATTTATGTATGATCAAAGGAAGCCAAGCAGTAACGATTTCAGTGAAAAAGCCGAAAACAAATTTGGCGTCCGTGCGCTTCGTAAGCTTACGCTGGGCAAACCGTTAAACATATCAATATACTATGAGCGTAAGAATTGGTCAGCGTGAAAAGTTCTACAAAAAATTCCGCGAGAGCATATTTCTATCTCCAATATATCGGCCACTATAAGTGTTTTTAGACTGGATGGAAGGGGCACGTCCCCGCGCGCTAGACCTGGCTTCGCCCTTGGTTTGCTCTTGTCGTTCGCGAGTAATTTGAAAGAAGATAAGCAAGATAATTTTCTAACATGTCAAGAGTCTTTGGCTTTAAGCGAAGCGAGAAGTCTCCAGCCTTTCTAGCATTTTTCAGCATTAATTTGTAGCATTTAAAATGATACAAAGTCTAGTCTCTCAGACTGACTGTCACTTTTTATATATTATGTAGGTCATAGAGTTGTGTGTTATTAGATGACTATTATTGCGTAGGTTCATTATTCAAACGTTGACTTCCATCGCATGATTAGGACAAGAGAAATGAAAACTTAATTTTTAAATTTCGTACAGCCGCCATCTTGAGGTTATGTACTCAATTGAACTAAATTATATGTCAGTTTATTACAATGTGTTTAGACATTTGCTGTACTAAGTTTCACTGCGCTCGGTTGGTTGAATTGCTAGAAAAGTCTATTTAAATGTTTCAACTTCACTTGACCGCCATGTTCGTTTTGTGCTTAACAAGGTTTAGAAAATCACAAACTTCTAGTAATGCCCTTTATAACCGTACAAAATTTCAGGGTGATGTCAGTAATAGTTTCGGAGATACAGAATGCCAGAGAAATATTTCGCACAGACGCCATGTTGGAATGGTGAGACATAAAATTTAAAGGGCACGATTGGGGTCTAACGAAATCGGTTAGAGATCCATAACAAATGACCTTACCAAGTTTCTTTGAAATCGCTTCTGCCGTTTAGATTTTATCAGGGGGATACATACACATAGTCTACTCTCTCACACACACACACGGACAAAAGTTGACCTCATATCTATCTCTATATATATATATAAATGAAAGTTTGTCTGTTTTTTTCTGAATTTCTACGTACATTTGAGTTACTAACGCGTTTCAGACTGGTTTAAGGCGGTTGCGCGCAAAAACAAAGTTTTTGCCTGTCTGCCTGTCTGTCTGCGTGTCTGTGTACAACTATGTACGCGCATCACTCAAGAACGGCTGTGAGTGGATCAACGTAAAATTTGGTACAGATGTCCATCAGAGGCACGAAAGTAATCATTGATGTAACTCTACCCCATAACTCTCATATAAGAGGGCCTACCTTCTTAAAATGCATGCTGAAATGGACGTAGAAAGACGAGAAAAAGCTCCTTTTCAGCGTCTCAATGAGAGAAACAAAACTAACAGTTTTTGAGATATTCCCAAAAAACTAATTTCATTTAATATACAGTAATGAAAGAATGCAAGCCAGTAACCATGGCAACACAATCTCAGGAGTCCATCTATTTCTGTAAGATGCAATGCCATTCCATTACTGTGAACGTTCGCAAACGGCTACAAGGTTATCACGGAACTAACTTAAGCTGTAAAATTCATCAATACGTATATAGTGCGCTTAACGGGGTCAAGGGACACTCTTGAATTTTTTCACGCATTTAACACGTGCGTGTGTGGTACTGAAGGTCTATTATATCCCTACCCCTACCTTATTAAATTATTATTATTATGATTACTATTATATTATGGCGTACAAGGACGAGACAAAACTCACTTTCAGCCCCTCGGTGGCTCGGAGGCTACTACGTTTTAAGGCTCTAAACCTCGTTGCTGTGATATTCCCAGAAAACTAATTTAATTTAATAAACTAATAAATAGATGAAGAGTACAGAAGAACACCAAATCAGGAGCTATATAGATATACTGAGAAAATCACAGATGTGGCCAGAAAGAGACGTCTGGATTTTTACGGACATGTCTCAAGGATGAACCCAACGAGACTAACCAACCGGCTTCTCAACTACTGGGAGAAGAGAAAGAGCGTGACACCATGGCTAACAGAAGTTAGCAAGGACATCAAAGTACTAAAGATAATGGAAAGTGATATTAGAAGCCGATCACACCTCAGAAAGATACTTAAACAGAAGAGTTTTTAGGCCAGACCACCCTTTAAGAAAACCGGCAT
The DNA here is from genome assembly GCA_946902985.2 of Meconema thalassinum. Lineage (NCBI taxonomy): Eukaryota > Metazoa > Arthropoda > Insecta > Orthoptera > Tettigoniidae > Meconema > Meconema thalassinum. The sequence continues at coordinate 391,662,247 of OX336393.1, read as the reverse complement.
CATCTGGACAAAAGAGAGAAAGGAGAAACATAGCCAGAGAATATTGGGCAAATATCAAGTCCCTCGCCAAGTTGAAAAGTTCAACTTCATGGTCCTTAGCTGGACCATCTGAAAGGAGAAGAACAAGAATAAACTAATGAAGTAATGCAAGCCGGTAACCATGACAACAGTATCTCAAGAGGTGACATCCAACTTTCCATCTATTTCTGTAAGAAGCAATGCCACTCAATTTTTTAAATTTCTGCGAAAGTTTGCAAATGGCTATAAGGTTATCAAGGAAAAAAACATAGACTGTACAATTCATCAACGCGCTTAAGGGGGTCAAGGGGTACCCTATAAATTTTAAACGCGACTTACACGTGCGATATGTTGTACAGAAGGTCTATTATATCTCCAAACAGCAACATTATTATCAAAAATTCCTGGATTGGAATAGTTTTTTTTTTTTTTTTGCAGCTTTTGGGAATTTGGGCCATTGGAGGCTACAAATCCTGAATTTTCATACAGCACAAACCTTTATAATTTATTAATGGGGTCTTCCTGGGGATGGAGACTTTCCACAACGGTGAGGGTCCATTTTTATTTGACATATATTGCGTTTCGTCAATAAGGTTTTCAACGATATTTTCACGTCAGGAAGTACACGTTAGGTGAATTTAGTTTGAGAGCACATTTTAACTAATCATATTTTTGTCGACAAACGGGCTCATCGTAAAAATGATTTTGTTTGACACTGCGTGGTTGATATATCTTAATGTTTATGTACGCCTATAACTCGTGTTTGGGTGCTTGGAGCATCGTAAAATTAGGTATTGTAACCATGAGTCAATTCACCAATCATTTATAAAACTCTTCACCGTACTTCTCATAGAAGGGTGGGTAGCCTATAGAGAATTTTTTTTCAAAATACATGCTAAAATAGGCGAAAAATAAAAATTATCCTAGAAAGACGACCAAAGCATATGTTGTGCTTCTCAATGTGTGATACAAACTAGGGAGTCTATAAAGGGTCTCCGAAAACTGCATTTTAAGGCCCTTAAAATAACTGTCTGTTATGTACCCAGAAAACTAACTTCGTTCTGATAAACTTATGAAGGAATAACAAGCCCCTAACCATCGCAACAGTAGCTCAATTGATAACGTCTGGTTATTAATACTGAAGACCGTTCGAAAGGCGGGTACTTCTGCTAGTAAGTCTATATGTTCAGAAATGAAAATAGACTAAACATCGAGTCCATGATTAATTTACCGCGACACGCTAAGTTAAGCAACAGCAACAACAGTACTGCCATGCTAATGCAGCCCCCGAGCAACCCATCTAATATTAGTTCGCCCAACTTGTAAGGGAAACACACACCTGCCTTGGGGTTGGTGGTTTGTCTCCATTACAGATAATAATCTGTACAACAAGAGTTAGAGTATATAATGTAGACCTGAGGTGTGCAATCTGTGGATGCTCTAGTTAAATACTGAGCACAGGGTTAGAGGGAGGCGATGATAGCCATGGTGTTCTACATTTAGGGTATGAGACGTTAATCTATCTATATATATAAAAATCAATGTAACATGATAGTTTGTCTGTGGGTGTGTATGTCTCCTATGCGTTCATATACCATTCGTCCGATTGCGATGAAACTTGGGTGAGATGTTGAGTACACTCCAAGGATGGTTTCTGACTTAGTAAATCCATTTTACAATAGGTAGCGCACGCGTAGATTCAACAAATGAGCGACGATGCGCGAAGCATTTCGACAAAGTCCCGTATGTGTTCATATACCATTCGTCCGATAGCGATGAAACTTGGGTGAGATGTTGAGTACACTCCAAGGAAGGTTTCTGACTTAGTAAATCCATTTTACAATAGGTAGCGCACGCGTAGATTCAACAAATGAGCGACGATGCGCGAAGCATTTCAACAAAGTCCCGTATGTGTTCATATACCATTCGTCCGATTGCGATGAAACTTGGGTGAGATGTTGAGTATACTCCAAGGATGGTTTCTGACTTAGTAAATCCATTTTACAATAGGTAGCGCACGCATAGATTCAACAAATGAGCGACGATGCGCGAAGCATTTCAACAAAGTCCCGTATGTGTTCATATACCATTCGTCCGATAGCGATGAAACTAGGCTGAGATTTTGTGTGCACTCCAGGGAAGGTTTCTAGCTTAGTAAATCCCTTTAAAAATAGGTAGAGCACGAGTAGAATCAACAAATGAGCAACGGCGCGCGAAGCGTTTCAACCAAGTCCCGTATGTGTTCATATACCATTCGTCCGATTGCGATGAAACTTGGGTGAGATGTTGAGTACACTCCAAGGAAGGTTTCTGACTTAGTAAATCCATTTTACAATAGGTAGTGCACGCGTAGATTGAACAAATGAGCGACGATGCGCGAAGCATTTCAACAAAGTCCCGTATGTGTTCATATACCATTCGTCCGATTGCGATGAAACTTGGGTGAGATGATGAGTACACTCCAAGGAAGGTTTCTGACTTAGTAAATCCATTTTACAATAGGTAGCGCACGCGTAGATTCAACAAATGAGCGACGATGCGCGAAGCATTTCAACAAAGTCCCGAATGCATTCATATACCATTCGTCCGATAGCTATGAAACTTGCGTAAAATGTTGTGTACACTGCAGGGAAATTTTCTGGCTTAGTACATCCACTTTACAATAGGCAGCGCACGATTAGATTCAACAAATGAGCTACGACGCGCGAAGCATTTCAACAAAGTCACGTTTGCGTTCATATACCATTCGTCCGATAGCGATGAAACTAGGCTGAGATTTTGTGTGCACTCCAGGGAAGGTTTCTAGCTTAGTAAATCCCTTCAAAAATAGGTAGAGCACGAGTAGAATCAACAAATGAGCAACGGCGCGCGAAGCGTTTCAACCAAGTCCCATTTAATTTCATATACCATTCATCCGATAGCGATGAAACTTGGGTGAGATGCTGTGTACACTCCAGGGAAGGTTTCTGGCTTAGTACATACATTTTACAATAGGTAGCGCACCAGTAGATTCAACAAATGAGCGATGACACGCGAAGCGTTTCAACCAAGTCCCGTATGCATACATGTACCATTCGTCCGTACCTATGAAACTTGGGTGAGATGTTGTGTACACGTCATGGAACATTTCTGGCTTAGTAAATCCCCTATACAATATGCAGCGCACAAGTTGATTCAACAAATGAGGGACGACGCGCGAAGCGTTTCAACAAAGTCCCGTATAAGGTCATATACCATTCTGCCGTTAGCGGTAAAACTTGGGTGAAATATGGTTGACACTCCAAGGAAGGTTTCTGGCTTAGTAAATACATTTCACAGTAGGTAGCACACGAGTAGATTCGACAAATGAACGACGATAGCGATGAAACTTGGGTGAGATGTTGTGGACACTTACGTGACGGTTTCTAACTTAGTAAATACATTTTACAGTAGGTAGCGCACGAGTAGATTCAACAAATGAGTGACGGAGTGCGAATCGTTTAAACAACATCAGGTATGCGTTCATATACTACTCATCCGATTGCGATGAAACATTGATCAGTTATTTTGAACCCGCCAGGGAAGGGTACTTAGTAAATTCATTTCACAATAAGTAGCGCAAGAGTAGATGGAACAAATGGGTGACGACGCGCGAAGCGTTTCAACAAAATTCCTTATTGCGTTCATATAACATTCTTCGATTGCGATTAAACCTTAATGAGTTATTGTGTACACGCCAGGGAAGGGCTTCGACTTAGTAATACATTTCTCAATAGGTAGCGCACGAGTAGATTCAACAAATGAGTGACAGCGCACGAATCGTTTAAACAAAAACCCCTATACGTGCATATACCATTCATCCGATTGCGATGAATCATTGATGAGTCATTGTGTACACGCCAGGGAAGGGTTTCGACTTAGTAAATCCATTTCACAATAGGTAGCGTACGATTAGATTCAACAAATGAGTGACAGCGATGAAACTTTTTGAAAGTTGTTGTGCACGCTCCCACGAATGGTTCTAAATTAGAAAATCCATTTTATGATAGCTTAGAGGCAGTTAACATGTTGTGTATCCAAAAGCACTTCAAGAAACAGAATTTCAACGCCAACACTTTCTTTGATTGGCATTGCAACGCATGCCGGGTACAGCTTGTACTTAATATAATAAACATGAAGACTTTGTGTGTTTTTGTGTTTAAACGCGCTAATCTCTGGAACTATCAGTCGGATTCGAAAAATTCTTTTTTTATATGATAGCCAGATTCAAGAGGAATAGTTTAGGCTATATTAAATTTCTGACACATCACTCCATTCCATGCATTTAGGCCCTTTGGAACAAATCTACACCTTTTCACCGATCTGAACCAAAATGTGTATACTTAGCCTTTGGAACCCTACGAGTAACACTGTTTGCATCAAATTTCGGACAGACCACTCCATTCCCTGCATTTATGCCCTTTGGCACAAATCTACACCGTTTCACCGATCTGAACCAAAGTTTGTATACTTACCCTTTGGAACCCAGTGAGTAACACAGTCAACATGAAGTTTCGGACAGACCACTCCATTCCCTGCATTTAAGCCCTTTGGCACAAATCTACACTGTTTCACCCATCTGAACCAAAATATGTATACACACCCTTTGGAACACTGCGGGTAACACTGTACACTTTAAAATTCGTACAGCCACTCAATTTCCTGCATTTAGGCCCTTTGACACAAATCTACACCGTTTCACCGATTTGAACCAAAATGTGTATACTTACCCTTTGGAACCCTGCGAGGAACACTGTTTACATGAAATTCCAGACAGACCACTCCATTCCCTGCATTTAAGCCCTTTGGCACAAATCTACACCGTTTCACCGATCTGGACCAAAATGTGTATACATACCCTTTGGGACCCGGCGAGTAACACTGTCAGCATGAAATTTCGGACAGAACACTACATTCCCTGCATATAGGCCCTTTGGCACAAATCTACACTGTTTCACCGATCTGAACCAAATTTCTCATACTTACACTTTGGAACCCGACGAATAACACTGTCTGCTTGAAATTTCGGACAGACCACTCCAATCCCTGCATTTAGTTCTATTGGCACAAATCTACACCGTTTCACCGATCTGAATCACTTTTTGTGCACTTACTCTTTGGAACCCTGCGGGTGACACTGTCCACTTTAAATTTCGGACAGGCCACTCTTATTTCCTGCATGTAGGCCCTTTATCACAAATCTACACCGTTCCTTCTAATTGCACTTAATTATAGTCTACATACACTTTGAAACCCTGCTGGTAACACTGTCCACTTGATATTTTAGACAACGCTCTCCATTCCCTACATTTACTATAGAATAACAAACTGAACTTGAAAACCATGTATTAAGGCCCTAGAATCATTCATGTCCGTAGTAATGTAACTGTAAGAGTATTTTAATAAGTCTATTGTTGATTGGCAATTCGGGCTGCATCACGTCGCCCCTACCCGTGTTCTGGTGCAGAATTGCGAAAATAGTTAAATCTTGCGCTGCTTAAAATTGCAGTCACGGGGAGTAGCCTAATTAGTGCAAAAAGATTTCTGTTGCCCCTTAAAACAGTTATCATCATGAACATATTATGCATCTGTATAAGTACAATGGTGTTGGTGCAATACATTGAGGTTATCAGCTGCAATAAGCATTGGTGCTTTCAAATTTACCGCAATTTATTCCGAAACCTATCGTTGAGCGCTATGTAGTCATAAATGATACTATTGCTACCTCAGGAGCTCGGGACAGCCGAAGTTTTCCAAAGTGTTCTGATTATTTTCCTACGGCACTATGCGACAAAAGACGTCACTATTGGTCTCTACATTTCTAACAGATAATGAGATATAGGCCCTAGGCAGTGTCTTTTATTTCATTTACTCCTCTTTCTAATTACTTTTAGAAATTTGTGTTTAAATTACATGTGTTAATGCTGTAGTTAGTAAATAGCCGTCTCCCTATTCATTATTATCATTAGGGGAAAATGATCTAAACATTACGTCCATTATACTGTACTGCTTATCACCCTCACTTCAACCACCACTACCACGACCACGAAAAGTTATATTTAAATTATTTTTTTCTGGTAGTTTAAGTATCATGTGCCAGTTCTGTAGTAGTATTCATTATCATCCATAAAACAAATAAATCCACCGGACAAAGCCGGGCACTACTGCTAGTCATGATATACAAGCTAAGATACAGATGCGTGTGTACAGTATGTAGTGGATGACGGAAGCTATAAAAATAAATGCTAACGTTCTTTGCGGTTCGATAATATATTTCAAATAGGCCCCAGGATGGTAACCACTGTAGTGAGATGGAAACCCTTGCACGCCTGCCCCATGGGGTGATTCTGTGGACCATCGTGTCCGGTTAACAATGGCTGATGAACTGAGGGAGAAAGGTGCCAAATCTTCGAACTAGTTCATGACTTAACAACTAACACCGGCAGTAGATAAACACTCCTCAGTGGGATACATGGTAAATCCAACTGGCTGCAGTTGACAGCATACCAATCTCGGCATCAAGTAGTTCCGTGAAGAACTACGTAGTCTATTTTCATACAGCCCATTGGACACTTCCATTAAAACTCTCCTGCCCATTAAAACGATATTTCATGTGATAGTCTAATGCTAAATAGCTTTTCGTTTACAACCTATGTCTTCCCCAACACCATTACAATGAGAAGTTATGTGCAAGAATATATAGATTCAGTATCGGTGATTAAGACTCCTCCTGCGAGGAAGAATCAATGGTGTTAATTAAAAAAATGCATGTCTTCTACTCTAGGAGTAAGGAAAAGTAAACTGGAGAATTTAGTGCCCTTATATAATGATTATTATCATAGCTCATCATACGAATCATCCTTGAATCGCCTGAATAAGATACGAGAAATTAAAAAAAAAAAGGTTTTAAAATTTCGAAAAGACGCCATTTTGAATTTTTGAAAACAATTGAACATCATTAGGTGTCTCTACACTAAGCTCTGAATAAAGATTCGCTCTGCTAAGTTTCATTGCACTCGGGGGATTAGATCGCTAGAAATGTTGTTTTGAATAATTGAAAATCACTTGGCCCCCTCAGTATGCCGGCGGGCCAATGTCATACATTTATGGCATGTTAAAGAACCTACCGATACAATTGGTAGTGTGTAGCCAAATTTGTAGGTTATATGTGGTTAGTTAGAAACTCTCTGTCAAGTTCCAACGTTCACCGCTAGGTGTCAGTGACAGTGGCATCTGGTAACCAAAGTTGAAGTTGAACTTGCTAAAAGCCTACGTGTGTTCAATTAAAATATTCTGCTATGGCGATTGTCTGCAATTAATATATAATAATAAGCCTATTTTTCGTAAATGAAAAGAGGCTAAAAGCGACAGTTCTACTAATTCAAAATTCTTTATTACCGGACGAGACATGCTGAAACTTAAGTTGAGATAATTAACCATAGTTGGATTTCAAATTCCTCGTTCTGCGTGTGACTTCACAGATTGTTTCAGTAAATAACTGCGTTGTCCTGTTATAATCTATGTAAAATTATCTTCAGTCGGTCACGACCTCGAATCGTCGAGTGTTGAAGAGGGTCGTACGGGATTTTGAAACATGCACAGGTCTGAGCGCTCTATCGTGAGGTGCGACCCCTCCGTTGAAGGCCCTGGAGTAACTGTACTCTTACTGTAGAAACGTTATACATATGAACAGTTTTACTTAACCAGGACGAGCGCACGTGGAATTCTATGCCCAAGGTCGCGGGTTCAAACCCGGCTGAAGTCGTCTGATTTTGTAAGAACGTTAAAAGTGTCTCAGTATGCCTTCCTTTGGAGGGGAAGTAAAGCCGGCGGTCCCATGTCATAGATTTATGGCATGATAAAGAACCTTCCACTAATTACACTTGTGTGAAACTAAATTATGGGTTATATTTGACTAACGCTCTTAGGTTCCAACGTTCGTCGCCAGGAGCCGACTGCGGTGGCATCCAGTAACAAATGGTGGCGTTTGGTAGCAAATGTTGAAACTACTTGAATACCTGAGTTAAAAACAGATAACACTCACTAACACAGCCATCACAACTAACACCGGTTATCAGACAGATTCTACACACACCCAAAGTACACGGGGCTACATAACCGCATTGTCGCAGCTCTTAAACTGAGGAACCAACCAACCAATGTGTTGTTCTCAGCTGGACTTCAGTGAATGATACATATCGATTTGATAGGTTACAAATACCTTCCATATTAACTCCTGGTGGATAGGAACTCATCAATGTTCACATAGCTCAAGGCCCTGTGGTGTTGTTTATCTGCTTTTGTGACCGCTCGACGCATTACCTGAGGCTCTCGGAGCTTTCCACTTTGCTGGCCACAGTGCGTGGGTGGTTGTTTACCCTGTGATAACGATATTACCGCGGAAACATTTCTCTTGTGGGCGCCACAGTGTGCCACGTTAGGTCAATGGCGTGGCCAAAGCTAATTCCTCTCTTCACATGTACATCACTTCACGTAGTAAAAAAAAAACAGAAAGGTTTTTTAAAACTCAGCATTTCTTCTAGGGTTGTGCCGTGTCTTGTGTGGGGTTTCGCCTAGGACACCAAGCTGGCTCATCAGCGGGCTCTATTATTTATATTTATATGACGAGCGTCGTTTGACTAAACTACAAGGTCTTTATGTGAGAAGCGTTCTTTGACCAAGCTACAAGGTCATCAGTCCAATAGTTTGCATTTGGCGGCCATGTACGTGTGCAAATCGATTCCCCCTATCTATTCAAACACGGTAAAACCGAATTGAACGAAATTTGGTACAGAGGTAGCAATAGCAAAGGGCACCTCGGTGTCATGTTTTATATCGCCACCATCTTGACAGAATCGGAATGGCGGTCACCCATATGTTAAAAGTTTAAATTAAATTACGACCAACCTAATAATTTGATATCTACCAAATTTTGCAACAATATACCGTTTTGTGGGATCCATCTTCAGACTGTACTACAAGGTCATCAGCCCAATAGTTTGCAGATGGCGGCCATGTATGTGTGCAAATCGATTTACTATATCAATTCAAACATGGTGAAACCTAATTGAATGAAATTTTGTACAGAAGTAGCACTAGCAATGGGCACCTCATATTCATGTTTAATATCCGTATAGCACGTTGTTTTTCAACAAGCTACCTTAACCAACATTCAATTATATTCCTTGAAAAGGATCAAGAATTATAACAATACCCATGCATTTAGGAGAAAGTAGGCTATATGTTATTTACTGAACATCTTGTTTCGAGTTTGATATCATTAGAATTTGATACATTGTATTTGCACTTATCAATGTGAAAATGCACAAAACTTTTAATTTTGTTGATTATTATTAGTGATGTAAGCCCATTAAGGAGCGCCTATGACTAGTGCTTCTGTGACGCTTTCTTTGTCTTCCAATATCTCCTCAGTCCGGGGGCAGATGACATCGTAGTTCCGCCCCTTAAACTAACTCCTCAGTCCAGCCAATAACTTGTCCTTCCTCTCCTGTGTGAGGGGTAGTCTGGGTGGTGGGGACCAAGAGTTAACACTGTCACAAAATTTGGAACGGTCAACAATATCACAGTCTAAAATGCCAGCGTTATTGAAGTCTTGTAGCCATTAATCAAGTTGAAGATCTTCTTGGTGATTCTAGCGTTCTCCAACCGGAAGAGGTGCCCGGAGAATTTCAGTCGTCTCCGTCGCATGATAGTGGTGACTGATTCCAACTGACGGTATAGTTCGCTGTTTGCTTTAAGTCGATAAGAGCCATCTGGGAGCAATCTTGGTCCATGAGTTCTTCGAAGGATACGTCTCTCGCTTTCTCTAAATCATCTTTCTTGTCCATCATCATCATCATCTTGCACAGTTTCCAGCCACTGGCCGGATCGGTTTGGAACACAAGCCTCTCCAACGTCTTCTGTCTTCCCACCATCTCTCAGCCTCTGCCCTTGTCCAGTATTCTCCTCTCTTCTTCACGCTTTCTTCCACCCCCTTAGCCACCTGTATCTCGGTCTCTTTCCTTCCCACTTCGTCTCGTGTATCCTCCTGGGCATCCTCTTCTCCTCCATTCGGTTTACATATCCATACCATCTAAGTCTAGATTTCTCTACACCATCCTGTAATGGTTCCTCCTTCATTAATTCTCTGGTGTTCTCATTTCTTATTCTATCCATCTTTGTAGCTCCAATACTGCTTCTCCAAACCTCATCTCACCTGCCTGTATTCTGCTCTCCTCCCTTCATTTCATAACCCAGGTCTCCGACGCATACGTCAGAATAGGGACATAGTACGTCCGATATATGATCTTGTTGCTGTTCTGAGGGACATCCTTGCTCCATATCATGCTTCTCACTCTCCTCCGGAATGCTTCTGCCTGTCTACCCCGCTCATTTATTTCTCCATCGTTTCTTCCATTATCTTGTATCAGGCTTCCCAAATACTTGAAACTCTCCACTTTCTTCAGCCGTTCCCCACCAATTGTTATTCCCGTTGTGGTTCTTTCCTTCTTCCTTGTTGTGATCACCATCTAACTCTTATTTATGCTAAATTTCATCCCATATCCTTGTATTATTCCTTTCTTGCCCATCAAGAGGGTCAAATGTTCTTCCAGAAACAATATGGCCCTTTCTATTCCCCAACATTGTATAATTATTATTAAACGTCAGTTTACAACTAACATAAAAAGCAATACAAGTAAACACAATATTATTCACTTTCCAGGATCACACTCACAATGGCAAGTGGTGGAGATTCGGAAAGGGATGAGGAAAGATCGTGCCACTACCACGCCTCGAGCTAACTGAACAGCTGACTATTTTTCTCATTCAATAATATTAAGTGGTAAATCGAGTGAGAAGAAATGCTTTCAAACACAATTCAATCATCAATCCGAAGATTGGTTGTATTCTGAATATAAAACTTCACCAAATTTCATATTTTCATTATTTGGCTCTGGGGGTTTGATCCCCCTGATCAAGCCCCGTAGTTACGTCACTGCACTGTAGTTACATTCAGACTACAGACTAGTCTGAAGCATCTATGAACTAACGAGTCACGTCCATGATCCCCCGTTATCATACTGCGCTTCATCACCTCTCAGCTTGATATCCTTAAAGAGCTAGTCTGACCATCGTCTCCCCGAAACTTGAAGTAAGGTACTATCCCAGCATTATCCTGTAGTAGAGTGTGCAACTGTATCAGGGACAGGGATGAGCTAGGTGCCCCGGGACTTGAAGTAAGATACTATCCCAGAATTAGCCTGTGGTAGTGTGTGCAACTGTATCGGGGACAGGAATGGGGTGGGCGCCCCGAGACTTGAAGTAAGGTACTATCCCAGCATTAGCCTGTAGTAGTGTGTGCACTGTATCAGGGACAGGAATGGGGTGGGCGCCCCGGGACTTTAAGTAAGGTACTATCCCAGCATTTGCCTGGAGGGAGCCTGCAAAAACTCAGGGAAACACTACACTCAGGAGAGCCGCTACCAGCGCCAGGATTCGAAAATACGATCTCTGGACTTGCTGCAGCTGTCCTCACTAGTGTGTGTATATTTATAATATTGGGGCTAGGATTTGGGAAGGACGGGACCGTAGCCTTAATTTAGGTACCATTTTCCTAGAGTAAAGGTGGGAAACCAGGGAAAACCGCTTCTAAGATGGCTGAGTGGATCCAGTTCGAGCCTTCAGACCTGAGCCGGGAAACGCACCTGGACCCCGGGGTGACAGCCAAGAATGCTAGTCACCACGTCACCAAGTGTACAGTTATGTAAATAAGTTAGTAAATATTCATTTTCACACTTATTTTCGTTGTCATGCATAGGAGCCGTTGACCTAGATCAGGGGTGCTCATCCCGTGGCCAGCGGGCCGCTTGCGGCCTAAACTCAATTTATGCGGCCCGCGGATAAAATAAGCAATGCCAAGCATCACATTAGTAGCATTAGGCTACTACTTTGATGTTAAGAATTATGTTTTTTGTAAAAATATTTTTTATAACCTTGTGATAGTATTATTTAATTTTATATACCCCTAACCCTTTTCGAATTAGGAATAAGTTGATTGTAAATTAGTAATTTGATAACGTAATAACGCAATTTGCCAAAATACTTCAAAACTGAATTTAAACCATTTAGAGCAGTGTTTCCCAAACTTTCTTGTGTTTGTACCACTTTAAGAGATGAGAATCTCTCGCGTACCACCTGATGGTTGGAAGATATAGTAACTATAACCCCCACCACTACTACGTAGCAGACCAAAAGATGGATTGTAAATTGTGATTGTTAGAGTTAGACTGTTAGAGTTAAAGAAGTAATCAATTCAAACATTCAGAAATGACAATGTACAAATAATATTAATAAAATAATTCCTAATAATTAAACATAAAAACTAAAGTTCAACTAACAACTTCAATGTGAAGGGTGAGCTTGAATATTAGAAGCCAACTTAGGAATGTATGGTTTAAGATTGCTGAGTCTCAAACGAAAATCGTTTTTCACCATAACGAGCCTATTACGGCATTTATTCTTGAGATAAACAAGTGAAGAAAATGCAGTCTCAGAGAAGTACGAAGTTGTGAAAGGCAGTAAAAATCTAACTGCTTTGTCAGCTATGTCTGCATAGTCTGCACGCTTCTCATCCCAAAAGTTCACAAGAGCCATTTTTGAAAAAGTTTGCCTTAGTTCTGAATCACAATTCAATTCATGAAACTGTTCCTTATCTTTGGCCTTAAAGTCCTCCGGCAACATATCAATGATTTTATATTCTTTAATTTTATATTTTATATTTTATATCTTTATATTTTTCGTAACATTTCTAGTATTTTTTATATTTTTCGTATCATCACCGCGTTCCACTGCAGCAGTACCAGCGCACCACCAGTGGTACGTGTACCACAGTTTGGGAAACGCTGATTTAGAGTACACAAAGATGGTATTGAAACACATTTTTGTCTGGTGGTAAAACAGGTTATTCAGATACTAGTAAAATTAGCTTTAACGGTAAGGATTGGCAAGTGCCTATGTGGAAAGGTAACTTGCGGCCCGACACTTATTATGTAAAAATAAACTTGGTCCTCACTTATAAAAGGTTGTTCACCCCTGACCTAGATGTTTCGCTCCGTAAAACAACCACTGCCAGCGTCTTTGAATTAAAATCTGAAATTACAGAATAGTTTGAAATCCACGTAAATGCGAGTTCACACACTGAGTTACACACCTTTGTGGATAACAACTTAATTTCCTCAAACATAATGAGATAAGTCTTATATGAATTACTCGTTTATCTTTCTACTTGTGTAGATGTCATTTGCTCCAAGTGAGGTTCACTGAAATGTAATCTAGCGCTTGCTTTGATCATCTGTAAACCTTTTAAGAGCAGAACTTATACTCTAATTACTGAGCGCCCCTTCAACTCTTAGCTGCAGCCAGATAGGAAATGACAATTATACGGCGAATGGTAAAAGGTTAAATTCTCACATCTGGTGAGCAAATCTGTGAGCGTCACGTTAATGCTGTGTAATCTCCTTGATAACAACATGGATTTCTTTGCCATCTGGTGGAATTTGTGCGACCCTGACATAGTCCTGCGTGATTTGGAGATAACAAGATGTAACTATGTTCTCAATTCCGCGCCAGAACACGGGTAGGGGCAACGTGACGCAGGCCGCATACACTAACAATACACTAATTTAAGTATTCCTACAATTACACCAGCATGTCTGGAACCCTACTACAACACTAAAATAATAGGATGTCTCATAAGTAATGTCATTTTTCAAATTCGCTGTTTTATAAGATAGATTTGGTATCATTTGGTTCGCCAATGCTATTTACAGGAGGCCATGACTTGAATTACGTATATTGCGAGAATATCAGTCGTCAGTTGTTAGCCTACTTTCGATTTTTGCAAAAAATGAAAGTAGACTTATGAGATCTACACACGGCCAAAAATGTGTGTGAGTCTGTGTAATCTGAATGTCTCCCCCCCCCCCTAACAATTCATCCGATCTCTACCAAATTTTGTAACAACATATATTCATATGGCGAGCGTCTTTTGACTAAACTACAAAGTCATCAGCCCAACAGTTAGCAGATGGCGGCTATGTATGTGTGCAAATCGATTCTCCCTTTCAATCCCAACACGGTGAAACCGAATTGAACGAAATTTGGTACATAGGTAGCACTATTAATGTGCACTCCAATGTCATGTATTATATCCCCGCCATCATCACGAAAACGTAATGGCGGCCACCCAAATGTTAAAAGCTTAAATCAAATTACAACCAACCTAATCATTTGATCTCTACCAAATTTTGCAACAACATACCTTTCTGTGGGAAGTATCTTTTGAATGATCTACAAGGTCATCAGCCCAATAGTTTCCAGATAGCGGCCATGAATGTGTGCAAATCGATTCCCCATATCAATTCAAACAAGGTGAAACCGAATTGTTTTTTTTTTTTACAGAGGTAGCACTAGCAAAGTGCACCTCATATTCATGTTTAATATCCGTATAGCACGTTGTATTTCTACAAGCTACTACAACCAACATTCAATTATGCTCCCTGAAAAGGACAAAGAGTTATAACAATACCCATGCATTTAGGAGAAAGTAGACTATATGTTCTCTACTGAATATCTTGTTTTGATACACAATCACAAATGGAACTTATAAAGTTGGAGGTTAGGATCCTCCTAAATCAATATTGCAAGCAAGATTACAAAGCTTCTGCCGCGGCTCCAAGAATATGTGAAGTGGAAGGAGAAGGTGTCGTTAGTGAGCGTATGGCACAACGATGGTTCCAACGTTTCAATACTGGGGTCGATCGTTGCTTCACGTGCGTAGGTGAAACCTTAAATTACCCTACACGTGTCCCATGGTTGGTGCTAAGAAAGCAACAGTGATAAGATGTCACCGACTGCCCCATGGGGCCTCACAGCCATGGCAGTAAAATTGACACAACGAAAAGTCCCTTGTAAGGACTCGGCATTCAATACCAGGACCCTGGGCCCTCAGCTAACGATCTGTCAACTTAACATTGAGGGAATCAGTAGAGCTATGTGCCAGTATTTATCTAAGATACTTAGGGACCATTTTGTAGATGTATTGGCACTACAAGAAACACACACTGACGATGGTACTCAGCTTTCAGACAGGGGGAAATTTCCTGGATACAAAATAGCGACAGAACTTCATCATCCAAAATATGGCATTGCAATCTATGTTAAGAGTGGCATTGAAGACTATATGATCTTGCCTTATGAGATATGCCGAAATGCTTACTCAGCTTCTATCAGGATTCAGGGTGTTACCATCACACAATCTGTCAGCCCCCATCAGTCTACTGGACAGATCAAATTGCACTAGTTCCTGCAGAAGATAGCATAATACTTGGTGATTTCAACAGCCGACATACTTCCTGGGGGTATGTGAAACATGATGATAATGGTGACAAGTTATTTGAATGGATGGATGTAAATAATCGCACACTGATGATGCTAAAGATCGAGGCACCTTCCATTCTGCTCGATGGAACCAGGATTACGTTTTAACTTGTTGAATTCCAATCGGACCTGTCTGCTAAACCTCTGTCTCTCTGTCCTGGATGTAGAAATAGGGTGGTCGTATACCCTCCAGCTGAATACTGTGCAGGCGTATGGTTGAACAGCTCCCATTGCTGGTTGATATTCAACTCCGCCAGACAATGCGGATTATCTCTGGCACTCTACATTGCACTCCCTCACAGTGGCTACCTGTACTGTGTAATATTGTTCCTCCTCACATCAGGATACAGTAAGCTCTTTCCCGCCTGTGGCGCAGAATTATGCATAGTGAAGTTCTCCCAATCCACCAAGAGGTCAAACCACCTTCTACATCCAGGTTGAAGTTACGAAAAGCAGCCTACTAGTAGGTAATAAAGAGCGGTTCTGGGACAGGGGCTAATGGGCAAGATGGCCGCCGCGCGCAACTGCCCTGTGTTATTCTTATGGAGAGGTCAGTCATAGCTGGGTCAGGGGCTAATGGGCAATATGGCTGCCACGCCCTGAGACATTGCATGACGTCACAGAGAGAGGTTGACAGTGTAACGTTGCTAAATGGAATATTTATTATTATTATTATTATTATTATTATTATTATTATTATTATTATTATTATTATTATTATTAGGTAATCATGCATTGATCACGTACAATCAAGACCAGTCTTATATTGCCCCACTTTATGGTGTAGTGGCTAGCATTTTTAGCTGTTACTTTAGAGACCCGGGTTTGAGTCCTGGCTCTGTCAAGAAATGTAATTCTAGGCTGAGGGTTGGAATGGTGTACACTCAAACTTGTGAGGCAAAAAAAATCAGAGCAGCTATGTTTAATTCATACCTCAGCCATTCTGCCAAACCGAACTGAACCTAACCTAACCTAACTTGAAAGTAAAAAGAAAAAAAAACTGAGAGCAAAAAATGTAATCACAAAGTAACAGCAAATGTAAGAGCACATATAATAAACTTAGTTAAAACCTAACCTAACCTAAACTAACTTCACCTAACCTAACCTAACCCAACTTAACCTAACCTAACCTAACTTCAAAGTGCAAGCAAAAAAAGTGAGAGCAAAAATTGTAATGAAAAAATTAAGAGCAAATGTAAGAACACAAATAATAAACTTAGTTATAACCTACCCTAACCTAACCTAACCTAACCTAACCAAGCATTTCCTCACCTAATTTCACCTAACCTAACTTCAAAGTAAATGCAAATATAAGAGCAAAAAATGACAGCAAAAAGTGAGATCAAATAGTGTATGCAAGAAAGTAAGAGCAAATGAGAGAGCACAAATAATAAACTTAGTTATAACCTAACCTAACCTAACCTAACCCACAGAAACCTCATTTTAAGATTTTAGATTTTACATTTTAACATTTTACATTTTAACATTATAGATTTTTGATTTTTTTCATTTTACTTTTTTAGATTTTACATTTTTGATTTTTTGTATTTCAGTTTTAGTTTTTTTTTTAGATTTTACATTTTAAATTTAATATTTTTTGATTTTAGATTTAACAATTTCCATTTTCCGAAAAGAGTCACTTACCTAACCTCACCAAACCTAACTTTACCAAACCTAACTTAAGCTAATCCAAAGGGCTAATGCACATACACAAAGTATATAAGGACACATGCAACTCTCCTTATGCTAGTCTTATTGGCTACTGTACAACATGATCACTACCCCAACCGTCTTTTTTTTTCATTTTGTTGTTTACTCATTTGTCAATTTTCCAATTTCCCATTTTCAGTTTTTTTAAATGTCAGTTTTAAGTTTTTTTAATTTCATAATATGGAAACATGGATTTTGCATTTTGTTGTTTACACATTTGTCAATTTTCCAATTTCCCATTTTCAGTTTTTTTAATGTCAATTTTAAGTTTTTAAATTTCATGATATGGAAACATGGATTTTTGCATTTTGTTGTTTACACATTTGTCAATTTACCAAATTCCCATTTACAGTTTTTAAAATTTTAGTTCAATGTTTTTTCTATTTTGTCAATATGGAAACATAGATTTTCCAATTTGTGTGTTTTACATGTTCATTTTGCATTAGGAGTGGAGAGAGGTGGGTAGTAATTAAAAATGTACAAGCAGTGTCCATACAATATTTTTTATTTTAAATACATGTACACTATTTACACTTAAATACATTTTTATATATAGTCTATTTTTTGTTATAAATTGTACAGTTGTTTTTATTTTTGTTTTCTATTTTATTTATTTTTGATTATGAATACTATTTTTTTATTTGTATAGTGCCATGGTTTTATTTACTAAATAGTTTTGTTTTATGTATTTGCTAGTTGCAGGCAGAAGATTTTGATATTCATAACTTAACTCTTTAAGCATGGTCAATGATTGAGTAATGACCATAGGCATGTGTACCTATACCATTAGCATCAATCACTCTTTTATCATCACCAGGACACAAAGCAATTTTGTTTAGCCTTATAGATGATATGTCATGTTGTTTAGAAGCGATAATGTTCATGGGTATTCTTTTTACATTGTTTTTCATGACACAATCCTTATAATCTTGAAAGCTTATACAATTTTTGACAACACCTCTGCTAATACCTTTAATCTTTTTGATTTCTTTACCATTTATGTCTAAAGCATACATTTTAGCTCTAAGTCCAACAAATGCTTTTATAATTTGTCCACAAGCCTCGTCTTTAAATTTCCCCAACGTTTTCTTGTTTGATGTAGAGTAACATATGTGATTAGTAGGATAATCTGATGTGTCCAGGTGTTGTAGGAAATCCAACTTGTCTTGATATACATCTGGGGTGTTAACCAAATATATGAACGAGTCAGTATCCATATACATGAGTTTAAGATTGTCCATGCCATAATAAGGTAGCAGGACATCATAGTGGTGGGAATACATGAGAGTTTTTGAAATATCCAGTATACACATTCCAATATATATAGGCTTATTGAATACAATGTTACGTTTAGCCATGTGGAAAGCAGCTAGGTTAGGGCCATAAATTGTTCTGTCGATAAATGTCGGCTTTGCTATTAGCTTTTCTGCCTTTTTGCTGTCAGTCACAAGACGTATGTCTATTCTTTTACGGATATTTTCCATTGTTTTCCCAAAAATGGCATTGTTGAATAATTTGTACAGATTTTTCTCAAAATCATTTTTGGCTTGTTTTCGAAGGTTGTTATTAAAATCAACGTATGCCTTTAACCAAGGTCTTTGTTTAAACTTTAACACACGATGAATTTTTATCAATTTTATTCCATGATCTAAAGCCTGTTTTAATGCCATGTAGTGAACAACATATCGCCTTCGATTTCCAAGATGAGGAATTAGTTTTTTCAGAGACGAATCCTTAGGTTGTGTACACTCTGGTAGGAAAGGTAAATCGTTGTGTAGATCATGAAGGTCAGATGGGTAATCAACATCAACGTCTAGAATGTATCCCACAGGATCGTCTTTCTTTAGTTTTTCTAGATCAACAGTATCTGGAGAAACCCACTGAAATCCACCATAAGGAAGGGAGTGGCACATAGCCCACCCGTATTGGTTGTTGGCATCATCATAGGTAATAAACTGCGATGGTTTCTCAGAATCATAGGTTTCCATGTATTTATTGTTAGCTTCAGCATACCGATGAGACACTTGGCATATGCCTCCACGTATTCCAGACTCGATTAGAAGAATCTGATCGTAATCCTGTAGCAATTCCAGTTCAATTCCTGTGTAAAGGAGCATTGCCTCAAAACTTAAACCAGGCGAAGTAAAAAAGTGTGCAGCATCCACTCGGTGTGTTTCTAGTGTTTTGTTTCTAAACGTTTCAAAGCTGTCTGCTAGAAGGAGTACATCTGAAGTTAGGTAGAGGTCACAATATTCCCCTAGAGTTTTAATGTTGAACTGATTCCACACATTTTTGGCATGTTCATAGTCTTCTTGACTAACATCTTCTTGACTTAATTTCTTAAAGAATGCCTCTTTTGGAGGTAAACACGTTTCACTTAACTTTTCCCAAGAGTCAATGTAGTCATAACAAAATACCCCTTTACGAGTCATGAGCATTGCATTTTCTTTTCCAAAGTACTTGTCTGTTTCAGGGTATGATGTTAAGTTGGAAACTAAGTTTTCCAAACTACTCGGCATTAACCGAAACGTGTCCACAAATCTAAGCTTAACATTTCCTACATATTTGGTAAAGGAAATGTACTTTTCTTTGGAGTTAGCGATAACATCCACTCTCTCAGTAGTACATCCCAATTGCTTTACAATGAAATTTGCGTCGTAGCCACTCATATTATGTAGAAACACAGGAACGGGGTTACGTGTTTTACACCTCAAATTACAGTTATTGTGAGCACTTCCACGGTATTCCCCTGTAATATGGCAGTGGTCTCGAACTTTCCAGTCCTGTTGGGTAAATGGTTTTTGACACAAATAACAGGTTTCAGAACATTGGAACTCTACTTCTTGATCCTCAGTTAAAGCCTTCGGAACATTTAAGCTGTAAAGGCGATCGATTTCATTAGCTATTGAAATCAAACAGTCCATAAACTTTTCTGCAGCGTCAGGTCCACGATAAATAAGAGGTCGGCTTGGAAGGTTTGTCTTTATGTGTTCCACAGCAGGTGAGAGTTTAACGTATATACCAAAGCTCATAGGAACATGACTCTGGTATGGCACTGTATAACTTGCTTCAGGATTGGGTAGACATGTTTGATAGGGTAACAGTATACTTTCAAAATCAGCATAGATAACGTAAGGTATTCTCAGCATTTTTTCCACGTTTAAAAATTTAACAATGGAGTTTTTAATAGGCATTTCAACCCTAGCAATGTCATGCTGGACACACAAAGCTCTATGTTCTTTCAATTTTTCCATTCCTTGTTGTCCATATCGATTATCAAAGTGTGTAAAACACCGTTTACACGTATATATCTTATGTTCATAGCGGGTAATCTGATGTCTTACTAGTTTATCAAAATCTTTGATAAAGACGTAGTGGTTCTGAGCGGATGATGAACTTAACAGGAGGAGGTCGCGATGGTCTTGCAGCTCTTGATCCACAATCTTTAGAGGAAACACTTTGTTGTCTTTTTCCAGTCCAAATACATTAATGGATATATCGTTGGCTTTTTCAAATTTGGGAATGTCAGCTAGTAATGTAGGAAATGATATTACAGAAAAATCATACTTGTTGTCCAGGTCCTTGTATTTACTAACGCGTTCAGCTTTCGTTTTAACCAGTTTTGCTAAAATGGCATACATAAAACACTTTTCATCCTTTAAGTTTTGAGGATTAATGCAGGCTTTTCTTGCTTGTATAGCTGCTGGTAATGGAATATATGTGCTGCCACGCAAGGGATTATACTTATT
Source organism: Meconema thalassinum (assembly GCA_946902985.2). Lineage (NCBI taxonomy): Eukaryota > Metazoa > Arthropoda > Insecta > Orthoptera > Tettigoniidae > Meconema > Meconema thalassinum. Next base: position 391,641,314 of record OX336393.1, on the reverse strand, counting down.
TATTTTCAATCGTACTCCTTCCACTGCTAACAAAGCCCAATTACTACCTTTTAGCTCAGATTCCTCCATTTCCGTAGTTAACTTTGTAAATTGTGTTTCCAAGAAACTACTTAAGTCCGTTTCCAAAAATAGGGCCTGATTTCGTGTTTTAAAAGCACGATCTGTAATTTCATTGGTAGATGTATGAATGAATCTACATTCAGCCACAAGATTAACTTTTATCGACTTGTGCATTGCTAGTTCTTTCTGCATAGCTTGTATTATTTGCTGTTTGGACTCTTTAAGGTATGAATTTAAATCCTTGCACGTATCGCAACGAATGAAATAGGATTTAAGTCGACCTTCAAAAGATGTCTCATATTCAATAAGTCCATTTTTGTCAGGGACCAATGACAGTAGGTAATGTTTTGTAGGCTCTGCTTTTTGTCTTTTAGCTGCCGACACAACATTACAACATTCTTCATGACGACGTCCGTTGTAGGCATTGTTGAATGTACAGCCACACGTTTTACACTCATGAAATTCCCCACACGAAACTTCATGACGCTTCCTATGATAGTCCCGAAGAAAAGTCTTTCCACACTCTTTACACATATAGCTAGGAATGGGTTCTTCCATCACGAATGTTGATTTCTGCAAACAGCTGCTTACTGCGTATCACAAGGCTAGAGGTTGGTCGGAGAGACGGTCTTTCACGATGTGAACACCATGAGAGGTAGTAGTCAACTGGTGATATTCTTGTGAAGGGTCCTCTAATATACCCCTAGTCTAGACCAACAACTCTTTACAGCGTATGACAAGGCTGTAGACTGGACAGTGAGACGGTATTTCACGATGTGAACACTGTAACAAGTAGTAGTCAACTGATTATATACTTGCTAAGGGTTCTCTAATATACAATAGTCAAGACCAACAGCTACTTACTGAGTAGTACAAGGCTGTACAATAGTTGTTTTGACAGTCTTTCACGATGTGGTCACTGTGAATAATGGTAGTCAACTGATGATATTCTTGATAAGGGTCCTCTAATATACCCCTGGTTAAGGGTAACAGCTGTTCACTGCTTATGACAAGGCTAAAGACTGGTTGCTTCAACGGTCTTTCACAATGTAAACACTGTGACAGGTAGTAGTCAACTGAAAATATTCTTATGGCCTACTCAAGGTTATCAGGTACTTACTGCATATCAAAAGGCTGTACACTCATGTGTGTTAGGCACTCTTTTTTGCTAAGGACCCCAATATTCCCTACACAAGGCTATACATGTTAGTTCTAAACACTTAGTGGTTAATTGTATATTCAATTTTTGTACAAAGCTTATACAAGCACGTTTTATGAGGTAAAACTTTGTTAAATAACTGCATGCGACACGCAAAGTATGTTTCCGCTATCTAGCGGTGACTATGAGTACTACTTGAACGACCAGCATGCTACCTAGCGCTCCATTTCAACACTCGCTCACTGAACGATCAGCATGCTATCTAGCGGTCGATAGCAATACTCCTCAACTACCAGCCTGCTATCTATCGGTCAATATGACAACTCACTCAACTACCGACATGCTACATGGCTCTTTTGGTCAGTTTTTTGTTGGCTTTTTTTGGTCAGTTTTTGTTGGCTTTTTTGTTGGCCTTTGTTGGCTTTTGTTGGCTTTTGTTGGCTTTTTTGTTGGCTTTTGTTGGCTGTTGTTGGCTTTTGTTGGCTTTTGTTGGCTTTTGTATTAGCTCTTTCATATTTGCTCTTGCTTGTGGGGGCTTATTATTTGGTCTTGGAAAGTATGTCAGTCCTTTTTTTATGGCTGCAAAATGCTTACAGCCATGTTTGTAAGCAGCAACAACAACAACAACAACACACAAAATTCAAAAAAAAATCCAAAGTACTCTAAGGTTTATCAATGACTCTCAACTCTTACACTTACCTCTATCCCATGCCTAGTCAAAAAAGTAGTGTATTTTTCAAATTTTTCAAAAAAATATTTGGAAAGTAGGCTATATCATTAAACTAAAAATCCTGAATAGACATATGTTAACTCCAACACCTACCTCTATACCACTCTCAGTCCAAAAATAATGTATTTTTCAAATTTTCCAAAACATATTTCCGAAAATGGGTTATATTTCCGAAATTAAAAAGTTAACAAAAAATGTTTGTTTGACATAAATGAATGGCCTTTGCCTCCTCTACCACTGTACCAAGTCCCAGGTCTCCAGGACAAAAAAAATAAAATTTTTAAAAAGGGTTTTATTTCCAAAATTAGGAATTTTACAAAAAAGTTTGTTTGACATAAATGAATGGCCTTTACCCCCTCTACCCCCACACTAAGTCTCATGTCTCTAGGACAACAAAAATAAAATTTTCAAAATGGGCTTATAATTCCAAAATTAGGAATTCTACAAAAAAGTTTGTTTGACGTAAATCAATGGTCTTTACCCCCTCTATTCCAACACCAAGTCTCAGGTCTCTAGGTCAACAAAAATAAAATTTGGAAAAAATGGTCACTATTTTGGAAACTAGGAATTCTACAAAAAAGTTTGTTTAACATAAATGAAAGGTCTCTATCCCCTCTACTTGTAAACCAAGTTCCAGGTATGTGAGACAAAAATGAAAAAAGTTCAATTGGGAAAGTAGGCGATTTTTCATATAACCAAACATTCAAAAATGTGTTCATTGGGCTGCAAATAATGGCCTCTATGTCCTTTATTTTTATAATAAAACGTTTTTATTTTTTACATTTTTTGAAAAAAGTTCAATTTTGAAATTTTTATAATTTAGAAACTAAAGAGTTTTCAAAAAATTTTGTTTGACATAAATGAATGGTCTTGACCCCCTCTACCCCCAAAATAAATTTCAAGTCTCTAGGACAAGAAATAACAGTAGTGGAGTAGGGGGGGTTCTGCTTTACTTGGCGTGGCCGCCATCTTGGTTTGTTGGGCACAGGAGTGTCAAGTGAAGCAGAACCCCCACTACTCCACTACTGTTATTTCTTGTCCTAGAGACTTGAAATTTATTTTGGGGGTAGAGGGGGTCAAGACCATTCATTTATGTCAAACAAAATTTTTTGAAAACTCTTTAGTTTCTAAATTATAAAAATTTCAAAATTGAACTTTTTTCAAAAAATGTAAAAAATAAAAACGTTTTATTATAAAAATAAAGGACATAGAGGCCATTATTTGCAGCCCAATGAACACATTTTTGAATGTTTGGTTATATGAAAAATCGCCTACTTTCCCAATTGAACTTTTTTCATTTTTGTCTCACATACCTGGAACTTGGTTTACAAGTAGAGGGGATAGAGACCTTTCATTTATGTTAAACAAACTTTTTTGTAGAATTCCTAGTTTCCAAAATAGTGACCATTTTTTCCAAATTTTATTTTTGTTGACCTAGAGACCTGAGACTTGGTGTTGGAATAGAGGGGGTAAAGACCATTGATTTACGTCAAACAAACTTTTTTGTAGAATTCCTAATTTTGGAAATATAAGCCCATTTTGAAAATTTTATTTTTGTTGTCCTAGAGACATGAGACTTAGTGTGGGGGTAGAGGGGGTAAAGGCCATTCATTTATGTCAAACAAACTTTTTTGTAAAATTCCTAATTTTGGAAATAAAACCCTTTTTAAAAATTTTATTTTTTTTTGTCCTGGAGACCTGGGACTTGGTACAGTGGTAGAGGAGGCAAAGGCCATTCATTTATGTCAAACAAACATGTTTTGTTAACTTTTTAATTTCGGAAATATAACCCATTTTCGGAAATATGTTTTGGAAAATTTGAAAAATACATTATTTTTGGACTGAGAGTGGTATAGAGGTAGGTGTTGGAGTTAACATATGTCTTTTCAGGATTTTTAGTTTAATGATATAGCCTACTTTCCAAATATTTTTTTGAAAAATTTGAAAAATACACTACTTTTTTGACTAGGCATGGGATAGAGGTAAGTGTAAGAGTTGAGAGTCATTGATAAACCTTAGAGTACTTTGGATTTTTTTTTGAATTTTGTGTGTTGTTGTTGTTGTTGTTGCTGCTTACAAACATGGCTGTAAGCATTTTGCAGCCATAAAAAAAGGACTGACATACTTTCCAAGACCAAATAATAAGCCCCCACAAGCAAGAGCAAATATGAAAGAGCTAATACAAAAGCCAACAAAAGCCAACAAAAGCCAACAACAGCCAACAAAAGCCAACAAAAAAGCCAACAAAAGCCAACAAAAGCCAACAAAGGCCAACAAAAAAGCCAACAAAAACTGACCAAAAAAAGCCAACAAAAAACTGACCAAAAGAGCCATGTAGCATGTCGGTAGTTGAGTGAGTTGTCATATTGACCGATAGATAGCAGGCTGGTAGTTGAGGAGTATTGCTATCGACCGCTAGATAGCATGCTGATCGTTCAGTGAGCGAGTGTTGAAATGGAGCGCTAGGTAGCATGCTGGTCGTTCAAGTAGTACTCATAGTCACCGCTAGATAGCGGAAACATACTTTGCGTGTCGCATGCAGTTATTTAACAAAGTTTTACCTCATAAAACGTGCTTGTATAAGCTTTGTACAAAAATTGAATATACAATTAACCACTAAGTGTTTAGAACTAACATGTATAGCCTTGTGTAGGGAATATTGGGGTCCTTAGCAAAAAAGAGTGCCTAACACACATGAGTGTACAGCCTTTTGATATGCAGTAAGTACCTGATAACCTTGAGTAGGCCATAAGAATATTTTCAGTTGACTACTACCTGTCACAGTGTTTACATTGTGAAAGACCGTTGAAGCAACCAGTCTTTAGCCTTGTCATAAGCAGTGAACAGCTGTTACCCTTAACCAGGGGTATATTAGAGGACCCTTATCAAGAATATCATCAGTTGACTACCATTATTCACAGTGACCACATCGTGAAAGACTGTCAAAACAACTATTGTACAGCCTTGTACTACTCAGTAAGTAGCTGTTGGTCTTGACTATTGTATATTAGAGAACCCTTAGCAAGTATATAATCAGTTGACTACTACTTGTTACAGTGTTCACATCGTGAAATACCGTCTCACTGTCCAGTCTACAGCCTTGTCATACGCTGTAAAGAGTTGTTGGTCTAGACTAGGGGTATATTAGAGGACCCTTCACAAGAATATCACCAGTTGACTACTACCTCTCATGGTGTTCACATCGTGAAAGACCGTCTCTCCGACCAACCTCTAGCCTTGTGATACGCAGTAAGCAGCTGTTTGCAGAAATCAACATTCGTGATGGAAGAACCCATTCCTAGCTATATGTGTAAAGAGTGTGGAAAGACTTTTCTTCGGGACTATCATAGGAAGCGTCATGAAGTTTCGTGTGGGGAATTTCATGAGTGTAAAACGTGTGGCTGTACATTCAACAATGCCTACAACGGACGTCGTCATGAAGAATGTTGTAATGTTGTGTCGGCAGCTAAAAGACAAAAAGCAGAGCCTACAAAACATTACCTACTGTCATTGGTCCCTGACAAAAATGGACTTATTGAATATGAGACATCTTTTGAAGGTCGACTTAAATCCTATTTCATTCGTTGCGATACGTGCAAGGATTTAAATTCATACCTTAAAGAGTCCAAACAGCAAATAATACAAGCTATGCAGAAAGAACTAGCAATGCACAAGTCGATAAAAGTTAATCTTGTGGCTGAATGTAGATTCATTCATACATCTACCAATGAAATTACAGATCGTGCTTTTAAAACACGAAATCAGGCCCTATTTTTGGAAACGGACTTAAGTAGTTTCTTGGAAACACAATTTACAAAGTTAACTACGGAAATGGAGGAATCTGAGCTAAAAGGTAGTAATTGGGCTTTGTTAGCAGTGGAAGGAGTACGATTGAAAATAAATAAGTATAATCCCTTGCGTGGCAGCACATATATTCCATTACCAGCAGCTATACAAGCAAGAAAAGCCTGCATTAATCCTCAAAACTTAAAGGATGAAAAGTGTTTTATGTATGCCATTTTAGCAAAACTGGTTAAAACGAAAGCTGAACGCGTTAGTAAATACAAGGACCTGGACAACAAGTATGATTTTTCTGTAATATCATTTCCTACATTACTAGCTGACATTCCCAAATTTGAAAAAGCCAACGATATATCCATTAATGTATTTGGACTGGAAAAAGACAACAAAGTGTTTCCTCTAAATATTGTGGATCAAGAGCTGCAAGACCATCGCGACCTCCTCCTGTTAAGTTCATCATCCGCTCAGAACCACTACGTCTTTATCAAAGATTTTGATAAACTAGTAAGACATCAGATTACCCGCTATGAACATAAGATATATACGTGTAAACGGTGTTTTACACACTTTGATAATCGATATGGACAACAAGGAATGGAAAAATTGAAAGAACATAGAGCTTTGTGTGTCCAGCATGACATTGCTAGGGTTGAAATGCCTATTAAAAACTCCATTGTTAAATTTTTAAACGTGGAAAAAATGCTGAGAATACCTTACGTTATCTATGCTGATTTTGAAAGTATACTGTTACCCTATCAAACATGTCTACCCAATCCTGAAGCAAGTTATACAGTGCCATACCAGAGTCATGTTCCTATGAGCTTTGGTATATACGTTAAACTCTCACCTGCTGTGGAACACATAAAGACAAACCTTCCAAGCCGACCTCTTATTTATCGTGGACCTGACGCTGCAGAAAAGTTTATGGACTGTTTGATTTCAATAGCTAATGAAATCGATCGCCTTTACAGCTTAAATGTTCCGAAGGCTTTAACTGAGGATCAAGAAGTAGAGTTCCAATGTTCTGAAACCTGTTATTTGTGTCAAAAACCATTTACCCAACAGGACTGGAAAGTTCGAGACCACTGCCATATTACAGGGGAATACCGTGGAAGTGCTCACAATAACTGTAATTTGAGGTGTAAAACACGTAACCCCGTTCCTGTGTTTCTACATAATATGAGTGGCTACGACGCAAATTTCATTGTAAAGCAATTGGGATGTACTACTGAGAGAGTGGATGTTATCGCTAACTCCAAAGAAAAGTACATTTCCTTTACCAAATATGTAGGAAATGTTAAGCTTAGATTTGTGGACACGTTTCGGTTAATGCCGAGTAGTTTGGAAAACTTAGTTTCCAACTTAACATCATACCCTGAAACAGACAAGTACTTTGGAAAAGAAAATGCAATGCTCATGACTCGTAAAGGGGTATTTTGTTATGACTACATTGACTCTTGGGAAAAGTTAAGTGAAACGTGTTTACCTCCAAAAGAGGCATTCTTTAAGAAATTAAGTCAAGAAGATGTTAGTCAAGAAGACTATGAACATGCCAAAAATGTGTGGAATCAGTTCAACATTAAAACTCTAGGGGAATATAGTGACCTCTACCTAACTTCAGATGTACTCCTTCTTGCAGACAGCTTTGAAACGTTTAGAAACAAAACACTAGAAACACACCGAGTGGATGCTGCACACTTTTTTACTTCGCCTGGTTTAAGTTTTGAGGCAATGCTCCTTTACACAGGAATTGAACTGGAATTGCTACAGGATTACGATCAGATTCTTTTAATCGAGTCTGGAATACGTGGAGGCATATGCCAGGTGTCTCATCGGTATGCTGAAGCTAACAATAAATACATGGAAACCTATGATTCTGAGAAACCATCGCAGTTTATTACCTATGATGATGCCAACAACCAATACGGGTGGGCTATGTGCCACTCCCTTCCTTATGGTGGATTTCAGTGGGTTTCTCCAGATACTGTTGATCTAGAAAAACTAAAGAAAGACGATCCTGTGGGATACATTCTAGACGTTGATGTTGATTACCCATCTGACCTTCATGATCTACACAACGATTTACCTTTCCTACCAGAGTGTACACAACCTAAGGATTCGTCTCTGAAAAAACTAATTCCTCATCTTGGAAATCGAAGGCGATATGTTGTTCACTACATGGCATTAAAACAGGCTTTAGATCATGGAATAAAATTGATAAAAATTCATCGTGTGTTAAAGTTTAAACAAAGACCTTGGTTAAAGGCATACGTTGATTTTAATAACAACCTTCGAAAACAAGCCAAAAATGATTTTGAGAAAAATCTGTACAAATTATTCAACAATGCCATTTTTGGGAAAACAATGGAAAATATCCGTAAAAGAATAGACATACGTCTTGTGACTGACAGCAAAAAGGCAGAAAAGCTAATAGCAAAGCCGACATTTATCGACAGAACAATTTATGGCCCTAACCTAGCTGCTTTCCACATGGCTAAACGTAACATTGTATTCAATAAGCCTATATATATTGGAATGTGTATACTGGATATTTCAAAAACTCTCATGTATTCCCACCACTATGATGTCCTGCTACCTTATTATGGCATGGACAATCTTAAACTCATGTATATGGATACTGACTCGTTCATATATTTGGTTAACACCCCAGATGTATATCAAGACAAGTTGGATTTCCTACAACACCTGGACACATCAGATTATCCTACTAATCACATATGTTACTCTACATCAAACAAGAAAACGTTGGGGAAATTTAAAGACGAGGCTTGTGGACAAATTATAAAAGCATTTGTTGGACTTAGAGCTAAAATGTATGCTTTAGACATAAATGGTAAAGAAATCAAAAAGATTAAAGGTATTAGCAGAGGTGTTGTCAAAAATTGTATAAGCTTTCAAGATTATAAGGATTGTGTCATGAAAAACAATGTAAAAAGAATACCCATGAACATTATCGCTTCTAAACAACATGACATATCATCTATAAGGCTAAACAAAATTGCTTTGTGTCCTGGTGATGATAAAAGAGTGATTGATGCTAATGGTATAGGTACACATGCCTATGGTCATTACTCAATCATTGACCATGCTTAAAGAGTTAAGTTATGAATATCAAAATCTTCTGCCTGCAACTAGCAAATACATAAAACAAAACTATTTAGTAAATAAAACCATGGCACTATACAAATAAAAAAATAGTATTCATAATCAAAAATAAATAAAATAGAAAACAAAAATAAAAACAACTGTACAATTTATAACAAAAAATAGACTATATATAAAAATGTATTTAAGTGTAAATAGTGTACATGTATTTAAAATAAAAAATATTGTATGGACACTGCTTGTACATTTTTAATTACTACCCACCTCTCTCCACTCCTAATGCAAAATGAACATGTAAAACACACAAATTAGAAAATCTATGTTTCCATATTGACAAAATAGAAAAAACATTGAACTAAAATTTTAAAAACTGTAAATGGGAATTTGGTAAATTGACAAATGTGTAAACAACAAAATGCAAAAATCCATGTTTCCATATCATGAAATTTAAAAACTTAAAATTGACATTAAAAAAACTGAAAATGGGAAATTGGAAAATTGACAAATGTGTAAACAACAAAATGCAAAATCCATGTTTCCATATTATGAAATTAAAAAAACTTAAAACTGACATTTAAAAAAACTGAAAATGGGAAATTGGAAAATTGACAAATGAGTAAACAACAAAATGAAAAAAAAAGACGGTTGGGGTAGTGATCATGTTGTACAGTAGCCAATAAGACTAGCATAAGGAGAGTTGCATGTGTCCTTATATACTTTGTGTATGTGCATTAGCCCTTTGGATTAGCTTAAGTTAGGTTTGGTAAAGTTAGGTTTGGTGAGGTTAGGTAAGTGACTCTTTTCGGAAAATGGAAATTGTTAAATCTAAAATCAAAAAATATTAAATTTAAAATGTAAAATCTAAAAAAAAAACTAAAACTGAAATACAAAAAATCAAAAATGTAAAATCTAAAAAAGTAAAATGAAAAAAATCAAAAATCTATAATGTTAAAATGTAAAATGTTAAAATGTAAAATCTAAAATCTTAAAATGAGGTTTCTGTGGGTTAGGTTAGGTTAGGTTAGGTTATAACTAAGTTTATTATTTGTGCTCTCTCATTTGCTCTTACTTTCTTGCATACACTATTTGATCTCACTTTTTGCTGTCATTTTTTGCTCTTATATTTGCATTTACTTTGAAGTTAGGTTAGGTGAAATTAGGTGAGGAAATGCTTGGTTAGGTTAGGTTAGGTTAGGTTAGGGTAGGTTATAACTAAGTTTATTATTTGTGTTCTTACATTTGCTCTTAATTTTTTCATTACAATTTTTGCTCTCACTTTTTTTGCTTGCACTTTGAAGTTAGGTTAGGTTAGGTTAAGTTGGGTTAGGTTAGGTTAGGTGAAGTTAGTTTAGGTTAGGTTAGGTTTTAACTAAGTTTATTATATGTGCTCTTACATTTGCTGTTACTTTGTGATTACATTTTTTGCTCTCAGTTTTTTTTTCTTTTTACTTTCAAGTTAGGTTAGGTTAGGTTCAGTTCGGTTTGGCAGAATGGCTGAGGTATGAATTAAACATAGCTGCTCTGATTTTTTTTGCCTCACAAGTTTGAGTGTACACCATTCCAACCCTCAGCCTAGAATTACATTTCTTGACAGAGCCAGGACTCAAACCCGGGTCTCTAAAGTAACAGCTAAAAATGCTAGCCACTACACCATAAAGTGGGGCAATATAAGACTGGTCTTGATTGTACGTGATCAATGCATGATTACCTAATAATAATAATAATAATAATAATAATAATAATAATAATAATAATAATAATAATAATAAATATTCCATTTAGCAACGTTACACTGTCAACCTCTCTCTGTGACGTCATGCAATGTCTCAGGGCGTGGCAGCCATATTGCCCATTAGCCCCTGACCCAGCTATGACTGACCTCTCCATAAGAATAACACAGGGCAGTTGCGCGCGGCGGCCATCTTGCCCATTAGCCCCTGTCCCAGAACCGCTCTTTATTACCTACTCCTACTTACTTCAGCTCCGTTCGTCCCCTGAAGTTGAATGATCTACCTCTCCACCTCGTGGCCTAATTGAAGTACTTGATCCTACCATCAAACTACCTGGATTCCATCTCCCTCGAGCTGTCTGGTCCCGTCACAACAGAATTCGATGTGGCCCTGCTCGAACTAGAGCAGCCTTGGTTGGATAGACTCGCCTCGTTGTGAATGTAGATACGAAGTGCAAATCATCAAGCACATCGTGCAGGAATGCCCTCTATATATGTACTCTGGGACCTTAGAAGAGCTCCATGCAGCCACTCCAGGAAGGATCCTAATGCTGAAAATTGTTTATTTGTAAATGTATATACTGTACATTAATAACTGTCTTGTATGCATCATACGCTAAATAATAATAATAATAATAATAATAATAATAACACTAGAAAGGAAAACACTACAGATTTACCGTATTCTGGAAGACCTTAACTATGGGATACTGAGAATACACGCTGAGTTTTAGAAGAAAATCTACATTGAAGTAGGCTACTCGTAGGCTATCAGAAGATCTTGGTGCATCAGAAGATACCATACATCGCCAGCTTGAGATTCTTGGAAAATCACACCTCATGAATTGACTCCTGAAAGGGCTCAACGTAGAGTGGATATCTGTCGTCAGGTTATCAGTAACCCCATGGATGATGGAGTTAACAAGAAAATTGTCACATGTGATGAAATATGTGTCTATTACCACAATGGTGACGCCACGAAGCAGTGTCTCAGTCTCCGTCAACCTGCCAAAGTCATCGTTAAAATGAATCGGTTCGGCCCCAAAGTGATGATGTGGGTCTGGTGGAATTTTGAAGGAGTGATTCACTGGGAGTTTGATCCAAACGGGCGTGCAGTCAATGCGGAACTTTATTCTCAACAACTGGAACGAGTTCATCTAATTTTGGGACGGAGATACCCAGCAATAGCTAACCGAAATAGAGTTCTCTTGCAGCAGGTCAATGCGAGACCTCCTACTGCACGAACAACCATGGCAAACATTCAGGAATTAGGAGGAGTCGAACTGCTACCACATCCAGCATATAGCCCTGATCTTTCGCCTTCAGATTGCAATCATTTTCGATCCAAGGCCCATTTCTTGCGTGGAAGACATTTCGAAAACATTGAAGCTGTGGAAGTGGGTATCGCCGAAATCTTCGCATCAAAACCCAGAGACTGGTACCGTCTCGCTGAAAGATGGCTCAATACCATAGAATCTGATGGTCTCTACTTTGAAGAACAGTCTAATTTCTTGTCAGGAAACTTTACATATGCAATTTTCTTTAAAAAACTACATTACGGTACTTATTAGGCATCCCTTGTAGGTCTACTTCCGACACAGTTGGTTCTATAGGGTATTATTAAAGCATGGTTTTCGGATCCCATTGTTATTTATAAAAATCTACACAGTTTCACCGAACTGAACCAACTAATTATTTTTCTTCTTTTTTGGTCTACTGTGAACTGCGGTAAACAATCGGCCAAATTGCCAATCTCTTTTCCTCCTCCCAGAATTTCTTCATACGGTTCTGTCTTCAGGCCAGATGATCTTCGTGTTTGAGATATATATTTCCTGAAACCATTCGAATTTATAAAACTTACCTCGAAACCCTGTTCTGTTTAGCACATCTTCTGGATTAATTCCAACTTCTTGGAGATTGTTCCTTGTTTCTTGAACCCATTTTGTGGTGGACTTCAACTTGGCAATGTAAATGGATATCCTTTCGGACAACCTACTGCTGTTCATCCTTGTGTGGTGTCCATAAAATTTCATCCTTATCTTGCGTGTTGTGTCCGTAGGTTCCTTCTTCTGGCTGTACAATTCACTATTTATTATTACTTACTTTACTTTTATCGTTGTGGCCACTGGGGACCGCGAGATCTCAACTCTTTTTCTTCTTGTTAGCTCACCACGCCTTCATTCTTTCGTAATGGGATTTCTACCATTCATCCGAGTGAACATATCTCTTGCTGGGTTTTACTTGCTCTTGATGAACCAGACAGAGTTTTTGTTTCAATGGGGTTCTGAGCAAGGTATCTCATTCGGAAATTTCAAACTTTAACAAGTCCTTATCTACTTCCACCAACCAAAGAGGCATCACCTTTTAACCTCAGAAGTATGATAACACACGGTTGGAGAATCTACTGACTGGCATTCTGAAGAGGTGGGCATAGAATGTTATCCTACGTTTCCGGATTACACTTAAGATCTTTTCAGTGTGGGAGTATATATCTGAATTACTCCAGAGCTTGTAACCTCCATCTTCGAACTTAGGATCAAGAATTTTCCTAATGATCGTTCTTTCCTTAACTTCAAGTCTCTCGATCAGGACAGCTGCGCGGTCTGTTAGGCATTCCGCTGCATACAGTGCTTCCTGTCTAATCACAGTTTGATATTATTATTATTATTATTATTATTATTATTATTATAACAAAGCTCAAAGGAAGAATCCGCACATCGTTATTATATCCTATTTGTATGGTCAGTATGTGGTATGTTAGTCGTCGTAGAGAGCGAAGTGGAATTATGTGTCTCAGAGGATGATTTTAACAGAAAACGAGGTTACCAACATAATAATAGGATTACAGGGCAATGCTATTATTTGGAGATATAAATAACGTAATAAAGTATTGATTAAGATTGAAACGATAAATCAGAGGAATTATTTCGTTTGTCTAGAACTGACTTACATAGGAAAGTTGCTCGCTTACCAGTCGTAGCTGAAGAAGAGGATTGGAGCATGAGAACTACACTGATATCTAAATCACTAAATATACGGTGCAGCGGCCATCCTGAAATTATGAAATATAATAATAACTAATTGAAAACTGTATAGTTCCATTAAGAAAAATTAGGAGAATCGTATAACCGTATATGCTGCTTTGTATCCCTATAGGAAAATAACATCTCCATGCATTCAAAATGGCGGCTGGCCATAATATGCAAGCATTAAAATCAATAACTCAGGATGCTCAGTAAAACAGAAGAGTCATTAGCATTAGTCACGAGACTATCACAGCCGCCATCTTTAAACTTTAAGACATTAATATCGATATTCCACGTGTTACAATGACGAAACACAGCAAGCATGTCCACCTTGTGGTGCAGTGGCTAACATTCTTGACTGTCACGCCTGAGGTCCGGGTTCGATTCCCAGCTCTGACAAGATATTTAATTCTGGTCTGAGGGTCACTCACACTCAACCTCAGAGGCTAAACTGAGAAGAGGTGGGTTTGACTCCCACTGCAAACAACCAGGAAGTTGGTTTACGTGATTTCTCACTTCTAGTCCAAGCAAATGTTGTGGTGGTTCCCAACTTAAGGCCACGGCTGCTTCCTTCCCAATCCTCATCTGAACTACAAATGGTCACACTACTACAGACACCAAGAGAGGTTATCAGACAAATTATATAGAGGCCGGACGTTTGTTTAAAACAAGCGAAAAATCATAATGAAAGCCTGGAGGCGAGTTACTACAGTAGCTGTGTTTTTGTCGGCTGACTCATGCGGTCAGATGATGGACAAAACTATCTCACGTCACTGCTGAAGTACAGTCATTGCCAAATATAATGGCGTTTTGTTCGCAACTACGTAACGTGTACTTCCACGTCACACAAAACTTTGACGTGGACTGTACTGTCTTCACAGTGGTGTCGTCACGTGCTCAAGTCTGGAATTCCATTACATCAGACCGGTGGTGAAGAGCGATATAGTGGCTGTGTACAGGGTCACCCGCAAGCTTCAAGGTCAAGGGCAATCGTCTAAAACAAAGTCCGGCTTGTATTGTACATATACAAGTGCCCGGGGCTAAACATCCACGATATCCAAGTCCAACAAATGAAACAAATGAACAATTAATCAATTAAATCTTCTCTGCATGAGGCACAAGGTCAACGAATCCATAGATTGAAGATGGAGGATGAACTTACATTGTGGATGCAACAGCAAACTTACATACAGAATGCAACTCTTAACGTTGACCATTCAGCTGAATATTTTGCGCCACCGCATTCTATAAACCATAGGCAGTTAAATCACTGTACTGTATCTAGCAGTTACAATATTGATGATGCTTGGTTGGTTCGTTCCTCAGTTTAGGGGCTGCGACAACGTGGTCATGTAGCCCCGTGTACTTTGGGTGTGTGTAGAATCTGTCTGATAACCGGTGTTAATTTGATGCCTGTATTAGTGTGTGTTATCGGTGATTCAGGTAGGACTGCAGACGATCAATTGTTCAAGTAGTTGCTACTTTTGCTACCAAATGCTACCGTCCACGACACCTAACTGCGGGCTTGGCTACTAGATGCCATCGCAGCAAGCACTTGGCGACGAACGTTGGAACTAATATTGCGTTATCAAACTAACCTACACATTTTAACTTCCACGAGTGTAGTTTTAATGGAAGGTTCTTTTTAATGCCATAAATGTATGACGTGGGCCCACCGGCTTTACTTCCCTGCATACTGAGGGATTTTTAACGCTCTTAAAAATCCGACGACTTTGGCTGGGTTTGAACCCGCGATCTTGGGCATAGAAGTTCAGCACGCTACCAACTGCTTAGCCCCAGTTGTTATACTCTGTGCAGTTCGTTTTTGTGCCTTGAACTCCCATAGCCAATTTCACGGAAATTCTGTCGCCGAATTTTGTCCATAATCTTCTCACAATCTGCTTGTTTACTGTAGCGTGCAATGACTGAACTAACAAGTAGGCCCTACACATATTACAAAGAACAACACTCGTATGATATAGGCATTGAGAATACACATAACAGGGATTTATTTAGTGGCAAACTTCAAAATGTGATCTTCAGGGATGAACAAGAAAGCAGCCACATAACATCGAACAACTCAGAAAGCAGAGATCAGAGTGGCTGAGCCAAATGTGGGCAGAAAGGAAGAAAATATTTAGCAAGAATTGAAGTAGGCCTATTGATTTTACGTGCTCTGTAAAAGTGATATTCAAAAATAAAAGTAAATAAGATAAATAAATAAATAAGTAAGTAAATAAATAAATGAATGAATGAATGAATGAATGAATGACTGAATAAATAAGTAAATACATAAATACATAATTAAATAAATGAATGAATGTATGAATGAATTAATGAATAAATAAATAAGTTAAGAAATGAATGAATGAATGAATGAATAAATAAAAAATAAAAATGAATGAATGAATGAATGAATGAATTAATGAATAAATAAATAAATAAATAAACGAATGAATGAATAAATAAATAAATAAATGAATGAATGAATGAATGAATGAATGAATGAATGAATAAATAAATAAATAAATAAACAAATGAATGAATTAATGAATGAATGAATAAATGAATGAATAAATAAATAGGAGACTACAATGTGGGTAGAAGAAACGAGAAAAGACATGGAGAAAGTTGGCGTACATCCAAAAGACATGTGGAAAAGGGCTGTGTTTCTAGCTAAATTTGATAACTTCAAGGGGTTCAAGGAGTGACCCAGTTGAACGACCAAGAACACCTGATCAGAGGAAAGGGGAAGGAACCACATCGAAAGGACGAAGAAATTCTGGGTGAAGAAAAAAGGATTTAACCAGCAAATCAATTGTTTCCCGTTATCCACAGTAGGCCAAAATCGAAGAAAGAAGAAGAAATAAATAATACGCCCTAGTCTGTTTGTCGGTAGCGGCAAATGGCCACCATCTCCTTTTAAATGAGTCCACGTTGTGGTGTAGTGACTAGCATTATTGGCTCCCATTGCTGAGGTTCGGGTTAAATAAAATTTCTTGGCAGAGGTGTGAATTGAACCCGAACTTTCGAGTTAACAGTCAACAATATTAGCCACCTCATCAGGATGTGACCTTCAAAATGTCGTGCCACTTAAAAAAGCATATATTGATTTCAATAACTACATATTGCAAGAACTGACTGTCAAATCACCCCCCCCCCCCCAATCCCAGAAATTGCGCCAAATTGAGTTTAGTGTCGCAGCACATATTTGTAGAAATCATCAATATTTATGTTGTTGTTTCTTTATTTTTTTTTGGCTTTTTTTTTGGCTTTTTTTTTTCAAAATTTGTTGTTGTTGATGCTTCAGAAATGTTGCTAAATTGTTATAATTGTTATCCTGAATGTCTCAATAAAACGTGGTAGACTATGTTCACTACCATTATGGGCATTTCCTATGCAGATCAAGTGTTCTAAATACCACTGAGGATCATGAATATTAAAATTTCACTGGCTAAACCTCAACTTAAACTGTGCTTTCGCGCGACACGGAGAGTTAACGACAGAGTCTCGAACCATTAGTCAAGTGCTGACAGGTTCACGAACCTGCTAAGTTAGTTAACGAGTATTCGTAACTCGACATGATGGAAGACTCCTGGGTCAGATTTCTGCTTGTGTCCAGCGATGCTGGTCACCCAAGGGAGTTTCCACTTCTCCACTCACGCCCTTCTCATCTAGAGGAAAACGAATAATGACATGGGGCCTCCGAGGAGAACTAGTGCAGGTCATTCGAGTCAGGGGCCTAAAACTCCTCGCAAACGTGGGGGGAAAGGGGGGGGGGGTGTCAAAATTATAAACTGGGGTCGCCTTCCTACCAGGGAAAGTCCTTTTTTTAGTTTAAGGCTTTAAAGCTAGAAATAACACTTTCTTTGCGTATGGCGTTTAGTGCCGGGAGTGTCTGAGGATATGTTCGGCTTGCCAGTTTATAGCTGCTTCTAGGCGGACACCCATGGGGTGAGCTACAAGTACCGTCGCGTGTGGAGTGTTGTCTGGGGAGAAATGTTTGAATTGGAAGGAATTGGAAGGTAGCCGCTGTGGCCTATAGTTAGGGACCAACCCCAGCATTTGCCTGGAAGGAAGATGGGAAACCACAGAAGACCATCTTCAAGGTTTCCGGCGAGGGGATTCCAACCTCCTCGCCTCCCGGATGTGAGCGACTGCCTGCAGCCACGCCGTAACGACCTCGGCTAACTCACCCGGAAATGACACGGTAATATAGGCCTAACGCTATATTTCTTTAAAAAGAAGATTGTTTTTATTCATTACTAGCATTAGTGCCCGGCTTCGCGCGGTGGATTTATTTGTTTAATGGATAATAATGAATACAACTACAGAACTGGCACATGATACTTAAACTACCAGGAAATAAATATTTTTAAATATAACTTTTTGTGGTGGTGGTGGTGGTGGTGGTTGTAGTAGGGGTGTTAAGCAGTACAGTATAATGGACGAAACATTTAGGTCATTTTCCCGTAATGATGATAATGATAATAATGAATAGGGAAACGGCTATTTTCTAACTACAGCACTGACACATGTAATTTACAAACAAATTTATAAAAATTATTAGACGGACGAGTAAGTGAAATAAAAGACACTGCCTAGGGCCTATATCTCATTGTCTGTTAGAAATGTGGAGACCAATAGTGTCGTCTTTTGTCGCATAGCGCTGTAGGAAAATAATCAGAACACTTTGGAAGACTTCGGCTGTCCTTAGCTCCTGAGGTAGCAATAGTATCATTTATGGCCACATAGCGCTCAACGATAAGTTTCGGAATAAATTAAGGTAAATTTGAAAGCACCAACACTCATTGCAGCTGGCAACCTCAGTTTACTGCACCAATACCATTGCACTTACACAGAGGCATAGTATGTTCATGATGATAACTGTTTTAAGGGACCTAAGAAATATTTTTGCACTAATTTCTCCCCGTGACCGCAATTTATAAGCAGCGTAAGATTTAACTATTTTCGCAATTCTGCACCAGAACACTTGTATGGGCGACGTGATGCAGCCCGAATTGCCAGTCAACAAAAGACTTATTAAAATACTATTACAGTTACACTACTACGGACATGAATGGTTCTAGGGCCTTAACACGTGGTTTTCAAGTTCAGTTTGTTTGTTATTCTAAATGTAGGGATTGGTCAGCGTTGTCAAAAATATCAAGTGGACCAGCAGGGTTCCAAAGTGTATGTAAATTTTGGTGCATTTAGGAGGAATGGTGTAGATTTGTGATAAGGGGCTTAAATGCAGGGAATGGAGTAGTCTGTCCGAAATTTCATGCAGACAGTGTTACTCGCAGGGTTAAAAAGCGTAAGTATACAAATTTGGTTCAGATCGATGAAACTCTGTAGATTTATGCCAAAGGGCATAAATGCAGGGAATGGAGTGGTCTGTCCGAAATTTCATGTAAACAGTGTTACTCGCAGGGTTCCAAAGGCTAAGTATACGCATTTTGGTTCAGATCGGTGAAACGGTGTAGATTTGTGCCAAAGGGCCTAAATGCAGGGAATGGAGGCACTGCTGTGTATGCTCCATCTGCCGTACATAAATAATAGATAAAAATTTTGGAAAATAAATCATAATAATAATACCCTTATCCCTCTCTTAATCACTTGTAAAGATAATTACGCCTCACCTTATGCCTGATTGTACCTCCGCATTTCCAATTTTCATTTTTTCTAAGATTAGAAAGTATGGTAGCGAGTATTGGGAAGCAACAATCGACACTGAAATCCACATTCATATCAAGGGACTGGGAAAGCTCGGCTGGTTACTGCGTATTTCCCTTCCCAGCCACGTCACCAATGATGATTTTATATCATCAACTGTGGTAAAGATGAGAGAAGGACGGACGAAGTGTTATTGTTTGAGTCTTCAGTCTTTTGACTGGTTTGATGCAGCACTCCATGCCTCCCTGTCCTGAGCTAATCGTTTCATATCTACATAGCTATCACACCCTACGTCCAAGGCAATCTGTTTAACATATTATAACCATGGTATTCCACTACAGTTCTTGTCCTCGACCCTCCCTTCCATAACTAAGCTTGCTATTGGGTGTCTTAGTATGTGTCCTACCAACCTATATCTTCTCTTCATTAGCAGTCGCCAGAAACATCTCTCCTCTCCCACTAGTCGTAATACCTCTTCGTTTGTAACCCTATCTACCCATCCGATCTTCATCATTCTCCTGTAACGGACGAACCTGAAAAAACGGACCTGAATATGCATGGCCGACGACCACGAGGTCTACCAAAACACAACTATTCATCGACTTGCATCCTGAAGACGCAAGGGAATATTCTAGAAGGGGGTTCATGCCACTGTGGGGTTTACTCTGCCCCGACCAGCAGTGATTAACCATACGTGAAACCTCCTGAAATTGCCAACTATTGTAGGCACAATATACCTGAATGACGACATAGATCCCAACGGGAAGCTGGATCGGCGAGTCGATCGGTGCTGGGGGGGTAGGCCTACTATGGCTGGTGAGAACCATCATCGGCTCGAATCTACAGCTTTCTGTCAAACGCATGGCGGAAAGGTAAGCAGAAGCTACTACCAATACACCGTCACCTTGAACGACGCATACAGGTCTTCGGACTCTGGGGAGGCTGAACCAATAGGCTAAGCTTAGACGTATCGGAGGCTTCAAGAAAAATTTAACACAATCGCCCAAACTACTTTGCCACTTTTAATGTAAATTCCAGGCGGCTTCGGTGGCGTAGTTGGTAGCATGCTGAGCTTCTATGCCCAAGGTCACGGGTTCAAACCCGGCCGAAGTCGTCGGATTTTTTAAGAGCGTTAAAAATCCCCCATAATGCCTTCCTTCGGAGGGCAAGTAAAGCTGGCGGTCCCATGTCATAGATTTATGGCATGATAAAGAACCTTCCACTAATTGTGTGAAGCTAAATTATAGGCTATCTTTGACTAACGCTCTTAGGTTGCAACTTCGTCGTCAGGAACCAACCGCGGTGGCATCTAGTAACAACGTTCAAAACTAGTTGGTCGTTGACGGTGGCGTTTGGTAGCAAAAGTTGGAACTACTTGAAAATCGAAAGTCTGCAGTCCTTACTTGAATTAAAAACAGATAACACACACTAATACAGCCATCACAATTAACACTGGTTATCAGACAGATTCTACACACACCCAAAGTACACGGGGCTACATGACCGCGAACCAATGTGAATTCCCTCCTGAAGGTTGGTAAATTAAAGCAACTCACACACACTTTGCACCAACATACGATACTAATTGCGACGATTCTGGAAACGATATTTACAGATGAACATGCCTTGGAATCAGAGGAATTCAGGATTTTTTAAGATAAAACTGATAAGTGAGTGGAAAATGTATCCTTCATCTATGCGCAGCATTTGTTTGCAACAAGACTTGTTGAACCGTGTAAGGCGATTAATTTGGTCCTGAAATCAACTGCATTCAAGCGTTTGCCTAATAAACAGAAGACGTGGACTCTCCCGAATCCCATTCTTAGAGAATTTCAAATTGACCATGTTGGCATCACCCGGGAAGCGCAACGAGAGATCCAGAACGGAAACGTTTTGAGGAGTGCCCAACTTGATTCAGATCACAGATTAAAGTTAAACTACAGTATTTCCAAGAAATTCTAGAAAGGCACATGTCAAATGGATAGATGTATTTGTCACCGGTCCAACGCGAGTTCACTCAGAAACTTGAATCTTTGGATTCTGAAAACAACTACTAGAGACCATGGTCGACACAGCAAGGAAGACAATTTCACTAGCAAAACCAAGGAACCATGTATGATGGGACAGAGAGTGTGATTTGGCAGTAGAACTAAAACAGCTCGCATGGCAGAAATGGAACTCAGAAGAACGAGGTTAAAAGGGGACAAACTTCCTTGATAAAAGAAAACAAGCTGCAAAGATTATCCGAGGGGTAACGTGCATTCGACAAACCACAGCTGACGCAAATTAATCTAGTCTTTAAATACCTGGAACTTCTATCGAACCTTTAAGCACAGTCTTAGCAAATACACCCCTTAAGCCTACATTTCAAAACCACCAACGCACGGTAAAATAGCTCATAAAGACTACTGTCACATTCTAGCGAATTATTGTGTAATCTTTCTCAACTGCGAAATTCCAAAGTCCACTTTTCCCCTTTGAAGACATTTGCCATTTGCAAGTCCATCCTGATACCGCCCACGAAGGAAGATATCATTCAAGTCATTAATCTCTAAAAGACAACAAGGCATCGGGTGGAGACTCCATAATCGCCGAACTTCGGAAGTATGGTGGTGACAATTCACTAGATCAATTACTGGAATTGGCAACAAATTATTCACAATATCCTAGACTATTGATGAAAGCTCTTCAAACTGTGGTCGTGTCTTTGTGAAGCAGAATCTCGGGAATGGTTCCTATTCTCACTTTTCATTACAGAAACTGTTGAAATGTAGATGATAACCACTTAAATTCGATGCCAAAAATAAGTTTGTCTATTATCAGTTTTATCCAAAATGAGCTTAGTGACTTGGTTTGCTCTGATTCAAAACCTTCGTCACTCAGAAAGTTACTGTGCCCCGCCCTGAAAGGGCAATCCATCCCGAATAACTTCCCATATTTGGGTCGTGACCCATAGGTTAACAACCCTTGGGGTGATACACTTGAATGTGCGTGAACTTTGACATTGACAACAGTGCATTTGAGATATATTGCACTCCCACATTCTGTTTACGACGTCATAGCTTTGAAATGTGCTCCTTCAATCCCAGCTCTGCAAGGTTATAGCGAGAATAAAACACGAACCACAGTGGCAATTGCCATTTTAACTGGAATGGGAATGAATCTAACGGATTTCCATTGCAAATGATGTGAAGATAAAGCGCGCAGTTGCAAGGAACTCAATCAATTAATTATTCAGGAATCGAAACGCTGCCAAGTTTCACTTTGTAGCCATTGTGATGTTAAACAAAAGCTCTCATTATAGATTGATTAACCGATTGGTGATTGATTAAATGTCATATTGCTCGTGGCAACCCTCAGCCACCCCCACAGCACACAGGGTTGACTTGGGTGGGAGCTTCTCCCGCGTCATCAATCCCCACTTCCTCCCCGAGGTTCTGCCCATGGAAATGTCTCACTGTTACTTCACACCTCAACTCCCAAAATGTGGTTCTAAAATTCTTCCAAGCAGCTCACCAAAATGTTTCCGACATGGTGGATTCTGTAAAACAGCAGTTAGTTACTCATGCCCCTGGCCTAATGTCGCACCGGAGACTGTCTTTTCCCACAGATTTAACTTTTAAATCTGCTTGTTTTGAAATTGCAGTATGAAGAAAATGTTGGAATTGAGTTCGACTTGTAGAAGTCTTAAGAGCTATGCCCACTCCCCAGGAGAGATGTTTATTGTTATCAAGTTCAAGTGAATTCAGTTGTAGGTTTTATGAAAGGAAACAAGGGAGTAGCCATGTCCATCTCGGTGACATGGCTGTTCCATTATAGAACATGAGTGCTGTTGAGAAATTTCTTATGTTTTAAGGGTGCAAGCACAATTCATACTTCACAGAAAGGTAGGAGTTCCCTGTTCTGTTAACCGCTGAACGATTGGTTGTCAAATGGTCGTTAGCGCCTATGCTATTGGTTAAGAAGTAGCTTGTTATTTATGTTAACTACTGCATAATTGGCTAGCCACAGGGCGTTTTCCCTTTCATTCTTGGTTACTCCGTCCATAACCTAACCCTATAAAAGACGTAGGTCATAAGAGCTCGTCTCTCTATCATTACTTACATTTTATGTGTAACAGATTAACCAGCATCTATTGCAAATATTCTGTATAAAATGGTTGACTTATAAATACCAGCATTCACAAAGTTGGATTCATCAATGTATTGAATAAGATACTCCTCAACTGCGTGGAATAATCTGCAAGTCCCTTAGCTTATCACTAAATACAAAGCTAAACGCGCACGTAAGCTAGAAACTTAACTAGTGGAGTGACGAAACACTTTGTCTAAGATACATTTTACTTTCAGGTTCATCATCATCAGCTTCTAAAGGCAGCCATTGCAGCCATTTCTTACGGTCTTCAGCAGTTCTCTTCACAGGCTATAGGCATACAAGTCACATTCCAATTCCTTGACAATGTTCTTGTGATACGATTGTCTTGGTCGTCTCCTTGGTCTTTGCCCAAAATTTTTCCTTCATAGATTACCTGGAGGAGAGTGTCATGTCTGAGTATGCTTCTCATGAATTTTACTTTCCTTTTCTTGATGGTGTTCAAAAGTCATCGATTCTCGTGAATTTGGTTCAGAACAAACTCATTTGTCTTTCTTTCCATCCAGCTTGTTCGCGTCATTCGTCTCCAAAACCACATTTCAGCTTCCTCAAGTTTTGTTTCTCTCTTTTCTCAAGTGTCCATGATCACAACCATAGGTTAACACACTCCAAACAAATGTCTTAAGAAATGACTTCATTATCTTCAAGTTGAGGTGTTCATTGAGCAGCAAATTCTTCTTATTTTGAAAGGCTTTCTTCGCCAACCCTATCCATTTCTTAATTTCTGAGATGCATCTGTTGTCATAATTAATAACACTTCCAAAATAACAAAAATTCCGTTACTTGTTAAATAGCATTATCATTTAACATTATATTAGCTAAAATGTGTTGTTTCTTATCAACCACCATTAATTTTTTCTTCCGGGAATTAACTCTTAGCTCAAATTTTCCTAAGGATTTCTGAAAACATCAAACATTCTTTTCATTTCACATGCAGAGTTTGCTAAAAGTGCAATATTTTCTGCAAAGCGAATGCTTCGAACCTGTACGCCATTAAATTTTAGTCCTTTTGTTTTCTCTTCTAAATGCAGCTTCTATATAGATATTAAAAAGAAATGGTGATAGAGGACAACCCTGCCTTACACCTCTTCTTATTTTTGCATCTCTTTTATTGCCAATAACTGTTATTTCGGTAGTTCGATTTTTATGTAAGTTCAGAATAAGGCGACTGTCTTTCCGGTCAATCCCAACTTTGGTCATTGTAAGAAATGCTTGCCACGGTGGGTGAGTGGTTATAGTGTCGGACTACCAACCCCAAGATTGCAGGTTCGCTCCTGGCCATGGTAAGTGATTTTTGAAAGGCGATAAAAATCACGACACTCATGTCATACGTTGTTGGCATGTTAAAGAACCCATTTGAATTCAGTAGGCCGTGTTCAATGGCAAAATTAATCTCGGGATTTTCCGCCAACACAGAGTTCCTCCATTCTCTACTTGAAAGCGCTTTAGTGTCAAGGAGTTTAGATTATTATTATTATTATTATTGTAAGAAATAAGGTTTTCCAATTGACATTATCAAATTAATGCCTTTTCTATATCGATGAATACTATAAAGGTTTTTCGATTAATTTTCAGGAGACATTTATGTTCGACGTTGTCGAAATGTAAATATTATATGTCAGAAAACTGTATCATAATGAGGGTCATAATAACACTATTTTTCATTATGAAAAAGTTTCTTCCACCAATCAGAGCTCAAGAAACAGTTGTGTGGCCAGTTAAGCCTGCTACACACTATCAGACCAGACCAGACCAGACCAGCAGACGTGGACGGGCAAGTTGCTAGGTCGGGGGACGGCTTTGCATACACACCAACATACCAGGCCTACATACCTCGGTTGTATTGAGTCGTCCGCCCAGTAATAAGTAAGATGGTTATGTTATTTTTAGCCTACTTTTCACATTTTGCAAAAATGAGGAAAAAGTAGACTTATGAGATCGGGCAAATGTGTGTGTGTCTGTCTGTTTGCCCTTCTGTCTGTCTGTCCTTCTGTCTGTCTGTCTGTCTGGCTGTGTGTGTGTGTCCCCCCTATCAACTCCTAAACGGCTGAAGCAATCGAAACAAAATTTGGTAGGAGTAAAGATCTATACCTGAATATCTCACGGCCATATTTGAAAATGACGTCAATGCTACCAACTGCTGAAAAATCGCAATTGAAATTTGAGCTCCATGTTGGATATCTTGGAAGGTATGAATGGGAGCTATTTCAAAATTGGCACACGTATAGATAATAATATTGCAGTTTAATTTCCAGGAGGCCATACATGGCAGTGTTGCCAAAATGATTATAAGCTTGCTGATAGGTCCAATGTTTATATGCATATAACATCTACACTATCAATTGGAATTCAACCAAATTTCGTATGTACTATGTGTACATACACAGATATGAATGAGCATATTCTTAAGAACAACCAGGGCTGCCAACTGTTAATAAATGCACTACCTATTGTTTTTATCCAAATACCAATATATCAGAAAGTATGCAAGCAGACAGCTTTAAACTATGCAAACGTATAGTACCTGACATTCTATATGAATTTGGAGTAAGTTGTATACGTCAGTGCTACCAACATGATTCTAAGCCTGCTGAGAGGTCCAATTTTAAATACACGTAACTTCTATACTATCATTTGGATTTCAACCAAATTTCGTGTGTGTTATGTGTACCATAACAGATATGACTATGCGTATATTTAGGAACAACCAGGGCTGCCAACTGTTAATAAATACTGTATCTATTTTTGTTACCATAATATCAATATGTCAGAAAGTATGCAAGCAAATAGCTCTAAACTTTGCGCACGTATAGTACCTGGCATTCTAGATTAATTTGGAGTAACTAATATAGGCCTACGCCAGTGCTGCCAATATGATTCTAAGCCGGCTGATAGGTAAAATTGTAAAATGCATGTAACTTCTCTACTAACTAATGGATTTCATTCTAAATTGACACAACAATAGATCATATTATTTCAGATTATTTCTGACCAATACATGTGTGTCATTGATGCCAACATGATTTTACGCGCGCTGTTAGATGCAATGTTTAACAGCATGGAACGTCCATGCTATCCATTGGACTTCAACCAAATTTTGTATTCTGTACCTTAAGAGATGGAACCAAGTTAAGAATATACTCAGTCACCAGGGCTGCCAACTGTAGTTCTCTATTAGGCTACATTATGCCAGGTATACAGTATTTCGAACTAATTAGAAATATCGATTTTATGAAGAAAAAAAAAAAGGCTCTTTAGTTCTTCACGGAACTTCTTGTTATTGTTATTTTGTTGAGTACTTAATAATTTAACAATTGACAACAAAGCGTTGAAACCTTCGTGTCTTGCAATTTTATTCTAGTAACTCATCGTCATCTTCATCGTCATTTCCCCTTTTCCAGTTGACACTGGGTGGGGGCAAATATGGTTCCTCTCCATTTTGTTCTGTCGTTCTACCATTCCTCTTCTGACACAGTGTTCCAATCCAGGTTCCGTTTTCTAATACTATTCTCCACCGAGTCCATCCAAAGCATTCTTGGTCTTCCTCGTCCTCTCTTCCCTGTCATCCGTCGGTCGAGTAACTATCACTTCTAAGGTCGTACAAACATCTATGCTCCCGATACACTTCTTGCATTTGCATGATAGTATCCGCCTCATGATCGCCTACTTCAATATCATCGGCACTCGCGTTGTTTCTATGCTGGGAATATTGAGACACGGCGACAGAATCTTTTAATAAGACGTAGTGCCTCTCAGTTCAACAGTAGGATACGTACTGAAACTGCTGCAGATCGCGACGGAGTCCGTCAGTCGGCCAGACAGCTCTACACACAACGCAGACCAGACCAGACAGGCGAGGGGCAGTCTGTTGGTCTGAAGGTTTTCCAGCCAGACCGTCAGACAGTCTGCGCAGACCGAATTGGTCGGCAGACAGTCCTACACACTATCGAACTGCCCGCCCATCAGCTACTTTTTCCGACCGTCTGGAGGTCCGGTCTGGTCTGGTCTGATAGTGTGTAGTGGGTTTTAGGTAAGGATAGCATCGCACCTGCGTTGACTTCCACGGCCTCCTATTTTAAATTTCACTGCGTGGTTAGTGTCATAGTGGGGTGTTTGAGGAGGCCATGGTATTATCTGCGTCCCATGCGCTACATAAAACTGGCGAAATCTCGACAGATATTTATAAATATTTATGTTCGAACATAAAATAGTTATAGTTATCGTCGAACAAAAACTGTCGTAAGCAATTCGCCTATAATAGTAATTAAGACACTTGTATGGGAATTATAAAACTCGCTTCGCTCGTTTTATAAACATACTCGTGTCTTAATTATTGCCATTATAGGCTCGTTGCATAATGTACTAATAATTACTTATTTTTCACGCCTAATGTAATTGGGTACAATTCGTGTTGACCGAATGGAAATCTTCCTGCAACACTGCAGCATAGCTTCAATCGCTTCATTGTGTGTATTCCGTTCCCGACGGTGTGGGATGTGTCGTCGGGTAGCCTATACGGGAACAGTGCTCATCCATTGTTCAAGTTGGAACGTGACCCAGAAACTTGAGCAGCGCCATGAATCACGCGCACTGACAGAAGACAATGGCTGAAGTAAATGAATGTGTGTGATGGGGGGATGGATTCTTTAACGACAAGAGTAACTTCCCTGGCTCAATTATCGGACAGGAACCGACAGTAGTGGCTACGCTGGGTAAATCGCAGCGTTAGGCCATGGGGCCAAGCTCTCTGCTGACTCGGTAGACGCTTGGGTTCGAGCCCCACCGTCGGCCGTCCTTGAAATAGTTTTCCGTGGTTTCCCCATTTTCAACACCAGGCAAATGCTGGGACGGTACCTTCTGATAGGCCACGACCGCTTCCTTCCACATCCTCGCCCAGTTTCATTCATCTTCATCCATTCCATCTCACATCCCGACGCGCAGGTCGCCCACGGGCGTCGACTAGAAATACCTGCACTCGGCCTCTCAGGAGGCCACACGAAAAGAAAGAAAATCGGACAGTAAGCTTATGATTTAGGGGGCTTTGAGACATCATGTGTACTTGGGTGGGTCATTGTGATAGCTGTAGGATTTGAAATTGAAAATTGGAAGGAAGCGACCGTGGCCTTAAGTTAGGAACACTCAAGGCATTAGCTTGGAGTAGAAGTGGTTAGCCCACGCAAAACAAGTTCTAGGACAGCTGAGGAGGGAATCGAACACATTTCATCTCAGCATTACCTCAGCTGAATGTACCCCCACCCCAGCACCACACTACCAGCTAGAATGCAACTAAATATTCACTCTGAGTGACAGTCGGTCAAGGTTTGGCCTTCAAAATGCCATACATCGGTTTCGATCCCGGATCAGATGGATGTCATTTATACAGTCTCGAGTCGGTATACACACTAGCACGTTGAATATTGCCCCCAAGAGCAGAATTCTTACGTACCGGAATCACTTAAGCCACATCAGTTACAATAGTTGTATTAAATAACAATAATTATCATCATCACGGTGGGTGTGTGGTTATAGTGTCGGACTACCATCCCCAAGCTTGCAGGTTCGTTCCTGGCCATGGTAAGTGATTATGAAAGGCGACAAAAATCACAATACTCATTTCATACGTTGTTGGCATGTTAAAGAACCCATTTGAATTCAGTAGGCCGTGTTCATAATGGCAAAGTTAATCTCGGGATTTTTCGCCAACACAAAGTTCCTCATTTCTCTACTAGAAAGCGGTATAGCGTCAAGGAGCGTAGATATCTAACCTCCTTGACATTGATAGCCCTCCAAGGAGCAATAAAATTCGACACGCAAGCTGCCCTCTGGATGTCAATTAACAAAGCTTGCACCCGGCACTCGAGGCCACACGATATTATTATTATTATTATTATCATCAGTTTATCTGTCTGATGGCAGGTTTCCTCATGGTCGGTCTCTCCACCTTATCCGGTCTTCAGCAGCACGTTTCATCAGCTCATAAGATTTATCAATCTTGATGGAATCCAGCATCTGAAACATTCTTCTTCCTCTTCGGATTTTCCCTTGGACTGTCCCTTCTATTGCACTTTTCACCAAACCATCTACCCTTATGCAGTTTGCAATCCAATTCATTTTTCTTCTTTACCTTATCTTCTTTAGCATAATAACAATAAAGCACTATATCCTTCGAATACCTTGATTATTGGAGGCAAATCTCTCATTAAAGACGTATAGAAACAAGACAGGAAAATATGTAGTATGATCCTTGGTGCAGGCTCCTCAGAAGGAATCTGGATGGAACGGAAATCTCAGGAACTTTATCAACATTGCTGAAAAGATCACTGACACCTTCGCGAAAAGACGATTGAAGTTCGGTTGGTTGGTTCCTTAGTTTAGGGGCTGCGACAACGCGGTCATGTAGCCCCGTGTACTTTGGGTGTGTGTAGAATCGGTGTTAATTGTGATGACTGTATTAGTGTGTGTATCTGTCTTTTTAATTCAAGTAAGGACTGCAACTTTGAATTTTTCAAATAGTTTGAACCCGCTATCTTGGGCATAGAAACTCAGCATGCTACCGACTACGCCACCGAAGCCGACCGATTGAAGTTCTACGGCCACATTCTCAGAATGAACAATGACAGTCGGAAAAACGGAGAAAGATATTCAGAGCCCAGATGAAGAGATTTTGGGAGAAGAAAAAGAACGTCACTAGCAAAATAAGTTCTACCGCGCTCCTCAGAAGGCCATAAGGATGTATTTGGTTAGTTAGTTATTGTTGTTTTAAGGGGCGGAGCTACGAGGTCATCTGCCCCTCTAACCGACATAAAGAAAAATGCTATGTTAATATTTTGAATTGGGCAAAGGGAATGTATCTCTCGCACGAATCAGGAATCTGGTGTGGAGCCACAGTATTGCACATCGGCGTGCGGTCTCGTTACTTTCCGCAACAGGAATTCGGCTAACTAATTGGATTAATGTTTATGTCATGCGGAATATCCGCACATGAATCACCGCCCAATGAGTAATTTCAAAGTTATTTAATTAATTACTATGTGGTGAAAGAATTATGACACTGTTAGAAAAGCTTGACATGAAGGAATTAAGCGTAATGACAAGTTTGTAAGCCAGTAACCACAGAAACACAGGAGTACTCATCTACAGCATTATTCAAATGTACGAGTTAGTGACTATGTTCACGAATACACTGGAATACCTTTAGCACAATCCCGTATTTTAATGTATTCAGGAACATACGATCAATGTTGCTATTACGGGCAGAAGACCTCGCTTTTCCGTTCCTTAAAACAACAATAACTAACCAATGTCGCTGTTCAATGTCAATAAAAGAGTGACGAAATTCGTTGTCAGCGTAAGCTTATAAAGTAAAATTAAAACGGAGCGTAAAACGAGTAATCCTTTGTTGTTGTTGTTGTTGTTGTTTGTGAATAATAGAATGATGGTCATGGAAACGTATGATGTGATAACAGTGGCGGATGGTTGATTTTTCCCGGCTGTTGCACTCCATTCGAGAGAGTGTGGGTAATTAAAATAATCATTGATTGCAAGAGATGTATTATTATTTATTTATTTATTTATTTATTTAAATTGTTTGGACCCAAAGGATCACATTAAGCAAATTATGTTCTGGTGCTGTTCTTCTTGTCCTTCCAGAACTCCTTCATCATCTCACTGTGTCGGACTCGACGTTCCTCCGTCCATCCTTTCCCTGGTCTCCTTGGTCGATCTTCATGTGTGACTTCCCAACTGTGGATCTTATGTCGGAATGTCATTCGATCGTCTATGTCTATTGGTATGATGTTGGCACTTTCGAGATCAATTTGGACTTGGGTAACCCAGACTGTTGTCACCTTAAGTTTTCGTAAGTAAGTCAATATTCTCTTTGTTAGCCGGTCGTCATTCAGTCTCATAATCTGGCCGTAGAATCTCAGTCGTCGCTTGCGGAAATCTGACTCGATGTTAGAGTATCTCTCTGTGATTGTGTGTGATTGCAGACGATATCCATCATCTGTGAGTTTGGGGCCCAATATTTTACGGATGATTTTTCTCTCAGCCTTCTTGATGTTCTCAAGATTCCCTTTGTAGTTGCGGTTTAGTGTCTCGCTGGCGTAAAGTGTCTCAGGTTTGATGACAGTCGTGTAGTGTAGAATTTTGGTGTTGATGTTCATGCATTTCTTGTTGTAAATATTTGCGATTTTTCCGTATGCTTTCCGCAATTTAAGTTCACGAGATTTTTGCGCCACTCTTTCCATACCTGTGGGTTCAATCATTTCACCCAAATACTTGAATTGATTAACCCTGTTTATCATACCGTACTCTGTGAGTAAATTTTGTGCTTGAATGTGTTTTGTCGATATAAACTCGGTCTTTGTGAAGGAAATTTGTAGTCCGACCTTTTCAGCACACTCTTTTATGACCTCAATCTGGATAATTGCCGTTCGTTCATCTGCGGATAGGATTGCAAGATCATCCGTGAAAGCGAAGCATGTCACGCCGATATTATCCGTTTGCCTTGCTAGCATGACGGGCTTCCAGGTATTCCGACTCCTCAGTTCATTTCTCCATTCTTTCATGACCTTCTCTAGGACGATATTAAAGAGTAGAGGGGAGAGCCCATCACCCTGCCGTACACCTGTCCCGATGAGGAAAGGTTCAGATGTATTATTATTAATATTATTGTTATTTATTTATTATTATTATGATTATTATTATTATTATTATTATCTCCCCTGAAATATTACTCTGTGTTCATTATTTACTGTAAACCAACCCGTAGTTTTATTGTAATTTACCACAGTGGACAATATTCTCATCAGTGGAATGGTAACTTTAAGTCGGTCAACATAATTATATTGCTAAATAAATCAGCTGGTAAAAAAAAACACTCAACCTGATCGCACTAAATGAAGCAGTGGTTTCTGGCTTATGCCGTTCCAAGGCCCTTGTGTCAATACTTCAGAATACTAATTCTTTAAAAAATGACCATTTTTGACTTAATGCTCTTCAGCCCCGATCGATTCAATTGTAACGCTTTCTAAGGCAACATGGAACAAGTAGTTCCGAGAACTATACAGCCTATTTTCAAATATCCTACTTATGTTAACTGCCACTATGAACATACAAAATTTCAGTTTGATTGCTGTAATAGATTCGTACATATTGAGAACCGACTAAATATTTCGGAAGGTCGCCTTGTCGGATTTTATATATGTAGGTCCCAGAGTTATGTACTGTTACATGAAGATTATTGTGTACGTGTAGCATTCAAATTTCAATCGCATGATTAGGACACAAGAAGTAACAAGGAGATTTTAAAATTTCGCAGAGCTGCCATCTTGTGGTTATGGAAACAATTGAAATAAATTAGATGCCAGTGGATTAACATTCGTATAAGGATTTACTGTACCAAGTTTCACTGCACTAGGATGGTAAAATTGCGAGAAACGTCCATGTGAATACTTATACTTCGCGTCGCCGCCATGTTGGATTTGTGATCACCAGGTTATTTAACGTCCTATAGGTGAACTTATGTCCATAGCCCCTATTAACATAAAGAAATTCAGTTTGATTGCTATAATAGATTCGTAGATGTTCAGAGCCGTCTAAATACGAGGCACGTCCAGAAAGTAAGCTCCGTTTGGTAATTAAATTAAATTGTGTACAGATACAGAAAAAATATTTATTGCACAACATTCTACACCTCTTAAACTACTTTTCCACATAACTGCCGAACTTTTGCAGGCATTTGTCATAGCGTGGCACAAGTTTTTGGATACCTCTTCATAGAAGTTTGCCGCCGACCCGTAAACGAGAGTGAAGACTCCTCTTAAGATATCCTACTGTTTGGTCACTACTGTTAGGCAAATTGCGTGCTTACCAGGAGAACTGCGTATGTTTAGGAGTTCTCCTGACCACATACGCAATTTGCCTAACAGTGATGGCCAAACAGTAGGATATCTTAAGGGGAGTCTTCACTCTCGTTTACGGGTCGGCGGCAAACTTCTATGAAGAAGGTATCCAAAAACTTGTGCCACGCTATGACAAATGCCTGCAAAGTTCGGCAGTTATGTGGAAAAGTAGTTTAAGAGGTGTAGAATGTTGTGCAATAAATATTTTTTCTGTATCTGTACACAATTTAATTTTATTACCAAACGGAGCTTACTTTCTGAACGTCCTTCGTATTTCGGATGGTCGCCATGTAGGATTGTTAAATGTATAGGCCATAGAGTCATGTACTATTAAAGGAAACTTATTGCAAAGGTTCATTATTCAAACTTTCCCTTCGATCGCATGATTACGACACAAGAAATAAAAACTTAATTTTAAAATTCACACAGCCGCCATTTTGAGTTTATGTAAACAATTGAACTAAATTGGATACCAGTGCATTACAATGTGTATAAACATTTCTTGTACCAGATTTCATTGCGTTTGGAACATTAAATCGCGAGAAAGGTCTGTTAATATTTTTAATTCGCTTGGCCGCCATGTTCGTTTTGTAGTTAAACGGTCTTTGAAAGTCTTATAGATGAACTTCCAGTAGTGCCCTTTATCTCCGTACAAAATTTCAGGATGATACCGCTAATAGTTTCAGAGATATAGAATGCCGGTGAAATATTTCGCACATCAACCATCTTGTGGTTATGTAAACAATTGAACGAAGTTTGATGTCGGTGCATTACAATGTGTATAAACATATACTGTACCATGTTTTATTGCGTTTGGTTGGTTAAATCGCGAGAAACGTCTAATTAAAAGTCACAAATTCGCGTGGCCGCCATGTTGGTTTTGTAGTTACCAGTTTTTCAATAGTCATATAGGTGAACTTCTAGTAGTTCCCTTTATCACAGTAAAAAAATCCAGGGTGATATCGGGAATAGTTTCGGAGATATTGAATGCTGGTGAAATATTTCGCACAGCCGCCATGTTGGATTGGTGAGACGTGACAAAATTTGAAGGGCACGGTCGGGGTCGCCCGGAGTAGTGCTATGATCTTACCGAGTTTCATTGAAATCGCTCCAGCCGTCTAGAAGTTATTAGGGACACACCCACACACCTCACACACGCACACACACACACACGCACGGACAAAAGGTGATCTCATAAGCCTATTTTTTTTTAATTGAAAATAGGCTAAAAATGGTTTAGGACCTTTCTGTATTGGTGGGAGTCAACACGTGGCAGTGAAGGTACACGTAGAAGCTTCGAGCTTTGTAGAATCCATCCTGCATGCTGGGTCGAACATCTGTGCCACACCAGTCACTATAGAAATCAGGTCAGTGCTCAAGCCGTGCACTTGGATGTTCCACGTCCACAGTGGGGAGTGAAGTGAAGTGAACCTTAGTACAGTTCGAGGAATAAGCCAAGTCTACACAACCACATTATCAGCTCAGCTATAATCATGTGATTAACCTAAATAAATAATTACAGATGCTCATCGCGTAAATACCGGGTGAGTTAGCCGTGGTGGTTACGGCATGACTGCTGGCAGTCGCTCACATCCGGGAGGCGAGGTGGTTCGAATCCCCCCTCCGGCTACCTTGAAGATGGTCTTCTGTGGTTTCCCATCTTCCTTCCAGGCAAATGCCGGGGTTGGTCCCTAACTATAGGCCACAGCCCCTACCTTCCAACTCCTCGTCCTTACATTCCAACTTTCCTCTCCAACGGTACTTGTAGCTCACCCATTGGGTGTCCGTCTTGAAGTAGCTACAAAACAGGCGAGCCGAACATGTCCTCGGACACTCCCGGCACTAAAAATGCCGTACGCTAAAAAAAACAAAAAAAAAAACAAAAAAAAAACGCGTAAATAGGAAATTGGTGTAGCAAAGGTTACTAACAAAAAACTTAGCTCGCAAGGGTAGAAGTTAACGATTCATAACGGTTTTCATACTTAAAAATTATTAACAACAACACACTTTTGGAATAAGAAAAAACTCGTTAAGAAATCTGACTCGTTACAAAGTTAAACTTAAAGCTTCCGTAGCTCAATAATTGGAAATGTTGTTGTTTATATAAACTGAGACTACATGAAGGGTCTATGGTAGTGCCCAAGTTAATAACCTTTTCCTCAGAAACTATTGAGAGGAACTAATTGGAATATTTCAGGGGTGATCATTTAGGCTGTCTCGTTGTCCCAATAAATTAATAAATAAATAGGCTTCATAAGAGTATTTTTGAATTTTAATGAATTTTGTAAAACATAGCGTAGTTTTTACAGCATTTTCATGAATATTTTCTACAGGCAAAATTATACTAAGCTAAATTTAAAAAAAAAACGGGTGTGTGTTAATACAACATATTTACGTTTTACGTTTTTTCCTGTGTTTAGAAACATAGAATACCCATTCTACCATCCACTTTGCCCTTGTAAACTTGATTTTAATGAATATTGCCCAACCAAAAGGTAACTGCATTATGACACTGAGTTGATGGAAAGTAGCCTTACGAATTAGTAATGAATATAGCCTATTAAAAATTCCGT
Source organism: Meconema thalassinum (assembly GCA_946902985.2). Taxonomy (NCBI): domain Eukaryota; kingdom Metazoa; phylum Arthropoda; class Insecta; order Orthoptera; family Tettigoniidae; genus Meconema; species Meconema thalassinum. The sequence goes on along the minus strand of OX336393.1, from coordinate 391,605,377 downwards.
CTGAAAGCCAAGGGTCCTTAGATGAATACGGCGCTAATAAGTTAATGATGTTTCCAAAATTTGGAAGATTTTTGTCATTAGTTAGTTATTGTTGTTTTAAGGGGAGGAAAAGCGAGGTCATCTGCCCCTATTTTTGGAATTCCGGAGTCCCTTAAGTCTAGGTGACCAGATCTGATGATGTTCGCTTGACGAACGAACCTAGTCATTCAATTAAACGCCCCCAATGGTGTGAGAAGTATGTTATTAAGTGTACAAATACAATACTTGTATTTATTTCAGGCATGATCAAATAAAGTAATGCTCCCCGCTCAAAATGATTGAGTAGACTCGTGTAGACCGACTGAAAAGTATCTGCTAATAGAATTGTCTTTTTTCCAGTGGAGAACAATGTAGACCAGAATTTTATTGATATATTTAAGGACTATCAAATTTGATGTCCGAAGGACGAGAAATAAATACAGATGTAGTCTTAACTTGGCGCTAATGCTGGTTGGTTGGTTGGTTCCTCAGTTTAGGGACTGCGAAAAGGCGGTCATGTATCCCCATGTACTTTGGGTCTGTGTAGAATCTGTCTGATAACCGGTGTTAATTGTGATGTCTGTATACGTGTGTGTTATCCGTTTTTAATTCAAGTAAGGACTGCAGACATTCGATTTTCAAGTACTTCTAACTTTTGCTACCAAACGCCACCGTCAACAACCAACTTGTTCTGAACTTTGTTACTGGATACCACCACAGTCGGCTTCTGGTGACGAACGTTGGAACCTAAGTGCGTTAGTCAAATATAACCTATAATTTAGCTTCACACAAGTGTAATTAGTGGAAGGTTCCTTATCATGCCATAAATCTATGACATGGGACCGCCGGCTTTACTTCCCCTCCGAAGGAAGGCATACTGAGGGATTTTTAACGCTCTTAAAAAATCCAATAACTTCGGCCGGGTTTGAACCCGTGACCTTGGGCATAGAAGCTCGGCATGCAACCAACTATGCCACTAAAGACGCCGGCGCTAATACTCAGCAACTTATTACCTTGTCTATTACAGAATAAATAATAATTACTGACACTAGCCATCTCCTTGGCTTGTATCATGACCTGGATCTTGATTAGTTGATGCCATGTTTCTTGATATTCGGGGCCATAACAAGGGCTTGCATGGTGAGTTATGGAAACATTCAACGTTCACTAATGAACACCAATGGCTTTTGAAGTCATCATTTCAAAATTAGCTACTTTCTTCATTGCAGTTTGGTTTCTTGCTCTAAACCCCATTGAGAGCAAACTGGAGCGTCTTCTGGCACACAGCTCAGACCTCATTATATTCGCCAGTTACCGAGAAAGGGCTTTCACCTCCACGGTTCGGCAACTTGAACACAAACAATTGCTGGCGCGGCTCTTTGTGGTGGGACAATAATGGAATTATCGACGGAGTACACAAGTGAGGACAGTGAAACTTATGTTCTAATGAGCGAGCCAGCCAATCATGGCCCAGTATAATATGAAGAGCCCTAGCGCAACAATCAGACAGCTCCTCTTTTTGGCCAATTTCATTTTGCTTTTGTTTGCTGTAAGCTATCGTAATAATAATAATAATATCGTATGGCCTCGGTGCCGGGTGCAAGCTTTGTTATTTGACGCACAGAGGGTAGCTTGCATGTTGAGTTTTGTCGTTCCTTGGCGCGCTATTAAAGTCAAGGAGGTTAGATTTCTAAGCTCCGTGACACTATAGCACTTTCTAGTAGAGAAAGGAGGGACTTTGTGTTGGTGGAAAATCCCGAGATTAATTTTGCCGTTATGAAGACGGCCTACTGAATTCAAATGGGTTCTTTAACATGCCAACAACGCATGACATGTGTGCCGGGATATTCTTCGCCTTTCAAAAATCACTTACCACGGCCAGGAGCGAACCTGCAAGCTTGGGGGGTAGCTATCATAGGAAAGCTTTGTACTGCTCCACTGATTTGGTGCGTAGTAGGAGTTTAAAAGGAGCTGTCGGGGTTGTTTAAACTGCTTCTGCCGGTGCAAGAACCGAGACAGCTCCTGGATAGCCTGGTTCTTGCAGCGGCTATAGTTCAATGTTCGGCCCCTCAGCGAGTGAGAATATTATTTGCTACAAGATTAACATGCCCTGGTTCATGATGTAACACGAAAAATGTTTTTGGACTACACAACTCACATCAAAACCTTCTTCCTATTAAAGGACAGTACTCGTAAATGTGCAACGTTGATGGTGTCAAAATATAGATCCGTTGAATACAACAGAAACGTGCAGTGTCATTGCGAGCACCATGGTAAGAGATATCTTTGTTTCGAGAAACCAGACGCATCAAGTCTTCTACACCGCAGAGTCTCAAATGCCAATACAAATACGGCAAAGGATGTTAAAGATATAAGTTCGAAGTATGTTCCACCTGTTTGTTTGTGGTTCTACAACCAGATAGTTTCAACTGGGAGTTATGATGTTGGTGCTGAATAATAATTATAAGTGAGGCAGTTGAAATTCGTAAAATCCCCAATAACTTTAACAGAGACACTTGATATCAGCTAAGTGACACTTGACTGCCAGTTATTAAAGATCTGGGAAGATAGTTCCTCTCAGTTTCTCTATTTCTTCACCTACTTCAAATTGTACGATTTCCACTATGGCTACAAGGCCATGATTTGATCTCTTTGTTCGTCACTGGAGGAGTTTACTGTACATCTGCCTTTTCGCCGTGGCCTGTATAATGTTGGGTATCGTACAGATACACTTCCCTTTCGTTTCTGTTTCCTTATAGCCATCAAACCTTCTCCCCCACCCTACCACGCCCTTTCTCCTTATTTGGACATCCTCATTCTTCGAGGAGTCTCAATTTTTCCCCCGCACCCTTTTTCTTCTTCTTCCTTAATACACTGTCAGCCGTTCTAATTAATATGGCCGGTTTTCCTACCATACAGTAGCTTCTGGCTGCTCTCTGGTGACAAACAGAGGAATTTCTCTAGTTTTTGTAACCTCATTGACACACATTCTTTGGCCACATTGTTTTAATTCTATTGAAAAAGGAGGCAAGATTCCTTCGATACGTATCTTCTTCTTTATGTGCCGTCTCCGCGTCGAAGATTGGCGATCATCATTGCAATCCCCTCCCCCGAGGTTGCCGTTCGAAGCAGAGATGCTGAGTGAAGTTCAAACCATTCCCGCAAGTTCTTGCGCCAGGAAATCCTCCTCCTCCCTGGTCTGCGCCGTCCTTCAATCTTGCCTTCCATGATTAGCTGCTAGAGTCGGTACTTGTTATTTCGAATCACGTTGCCAAAATATTGTATAAGGTGCGTTCAAAAAGTAACGAGCCGGAGGCTGGAATGCGCAAACCGGTGACTACATCGGCTAATCGTGGCGTGTGTAACGAGGTGTGTTTCCGACCAGACCGTGGAAGGTCACAGCCCGTCGCTACGGGGCACGCTTGCACGTCACGTGACGATACAAAGCGAGCAGCAGCATGCATCAATCATCCAATGCAGCCAGACGCATTGCAAACAGTGACATGGAGGCGTCAACCGAAGAGAAAAGAGGTGTTGTTCGGTTTCTGACAGCGGAAGGAGAAGGGAAACGGACATTCATCGCCGAATGTCACAAGTGTACGGCGAACACTGCGTGTCCCTTGCAAGGGTCAAGGCGTGGCACAAGCGCTTCAGGGAAGGACGGGTGTCGTTAGCCGATGATGCCCGGTCTGGGGCACTCACATGCATTACCGATGACAACGTCCAGCTGGTTGATGCACTCATTACCCTGGACCGCCGAGTGACAGTGAACGCCATAGCCGCCGTGGTCGCTCCACGACAATGCACGCCTCATACGGCCAACACAGTCGCGGCACTCCTGAAGAAATTCAAATGGGAGGTTCTCGGTCACCCTCCATACAGTCCAGACCTCTCTCCCTGTGATTACGCCACGTTTGGTCCCCTGAAAAGGGCTCTGCGAGGCCAACGATTCACCTCGGACGCCGACGTCCAGCTGTACGTGCGGAACTGGTTCACATCGCAGCCCAGGGAATTTTATGAGACAGCCATTCACCGCCTCGTGTCACAGTGGGAGAAGTGCCTCAACAGCCAGGCCCAATACTTCTAACATACAGGTACTGGTTTCTGTAATTATGCCTCCGGCTCGTTACTTTTTGAACGAACCTTATAGATACGTATAGAGTTTTAAATGTTCACACGGCAATATCCCAAAAGCATGAAGAATGTTAAGAGTATTCCGGACCCTGAAAGCCTTGACCTAATTATGATGAACTTCCTGTGAACCTCATTTCCCTGGTGTATATAAATCTTGTACTGACATTTACTTTCACAGTAAGTCTGCTATATAATAATAGTACATTATGCTACGATCCTATAATGGCAATAATTAAGACACGAGTATGTTTATAAAACGAGCGAAGCGAGTTTCATAATTCCCTTACGAGTGTCTTAATTACCATTATAGGCGAGTTGCATACGACTATTTATGTTCGACGATAATTATAACTTTATTTTATTTAATTTTATGTTCGAACAGAAATATTCATAAATATCTGTCGAGATTCAGTCACTTGAATTTAGTGATCGGAGTGCAAGCGCCGACTGTGCTCTCTGTGCCTTCCAAGTTCGCTGACCCACCACGCATGCGCTCTGTCTGCTTGGCAATGTTTACAGCCTGCTGTCTGCACTTGCATTCACACAAACTGTCACCGAAGTTGTATGAAAGAATGCCCTGTGTAGAAATTGGAGTTGGGGGATATTACCTTAAAGGTTCGTGCTGATTTTGTCTTTGTGTTTGCCATTCTAACTACAAAGGTTGATCGGATATCTTTTATATTGTCAACTTTCAAATCATGTAATTCATATCCGACATGTTGGATTCTGTATTCAAGTGCAAAGCTATCAAGTACCTAATTGATCACACATCATACATCTTGAGCTCTGATTGGTTGGAGAAACTGTACCTAAATGAAAACTTGTACAATAATGACCCTCATTATAGTACAGTTTTCTGACATATAATAGTCAGGGTCGAACATAATAGTACATTATGCAACGAGCCTATAATGTCAATAATGAAGACACGAGTATGTTTATAAATCAAGCGTAGCCAGTTTTATAATTTCCATACGAGTGTCTTAATTACCATTATAAGCGAGTTACATACGACTGTTTATGTTCGACGATAATTATACCTATTTTATGTTCGAACATAAATTTTCATAAATATCTGTCGAGATTTCACCAGTTTTATGCACTGAACAGAGCGCATGGGACGCAGAGAATACCTCGTATTTGACCATGGCTTCCTCAAATACCCCACTATGACACGAGCCACATAGTGAAATTTAAAATAGGAGCCATGGAATTGAGCATAGGTGCGATGCTATCCTTACCTAATTGGTCACATAACTGTTTCTAGAGCTCTGATTGGTGGGAGAAACTGTTCCATAATGAAGAATAGTGTTATAATGACCCTCATTATGATACAGTTTTCCGACATATAATAATTACATTTCAACATCGTCGGACATAAAGTATGTTACAGTGATAACTCAGGTGAATAGTATTGGTCACTGCATTCTCCGTAGTAAATCTTTGAAGGTGATTCAAAAGTGATGAGATTAAGTATCAAGTCTGTGATTGAGTTGGTATTTCTATCCTCAAATAGTACTTTAAAGTATTTTTATTGCCAGGTGACCTCGCTGTTCCATCCCTTAAAACAACAATATCTAACTAAAGTAAGCTGACCACAGCGTTACAAAAAGGTGCCTATTAAGAGCACCAGTCCCCTCCCTTAGGATGATGTAGTGCATTGCACACCCCAAGTGTGGTAAACTCGGGCACGGGAAATGTTGACGACTCAAGGGAGGAGATAGTGACTTGGTGTACCTAAGCGAAAACCCACAAATAATGACACAGCAAAGAAAAACAGAAGAATTACGGGACTTTAAATACGGGCAAGTCTGCTATTAAATAGTTAAAAATTGAGAAATTGCAGGAAGTCAATAGCTACCGTATAAGAGGTAAAACAATAGGAAAGTGTGATTAGTACTGAGAATTAAATTCAAGTAGCTGCTCGGTTGTGTAAAACTGTGTAATATAGGGGAATGTGTAGTTTTTGAGTTGATAGGTGATAAACATTTTGTCCAATTGCTTAATTGTGTCGTCCAAACCCCCCTGTGTTGCCTTGCTCGTTAAATCGTGCACCACGGCCACACGGGCAGCTGCTGCAAGTCTGTAGCCGACAGCGACTATCCTAAGTGTGTTTTTCCCCGGGGATTTCCACACTTCCTCCAGACAAATGGCCGAATAGTAGGCTATCTTACTTCACGCCCCGGGGCTCCTACCTCATCCCTGTCCCTAATACAGTCACACTCACCACTACAGTCATCACAGGAATACAGGTTGTCAGACACATTCACGAAACACCCAACTACACACGGGCGTGATGACCAAGATGTCCCAAGCCATTCAAATGAATAACAGTGTCGTCCAATACTGGAGAGAAGAATGCTACCGTTTGTTCATTGTTGCTTGGCAATGCGGACAGTATCATTAGCCCCATCTACACTTTGTAATGGTAGGAACTCCCCTGCACTTTGACCCGCGCCCCACGTTCAAAGCGAACATAGAATGTTTCACATTTTATTTACAATTTTCGATGTGTAACATCTTTAACTCGGTATCTGGATATTTTTGTGGCGCTCGGTAGCTGGACATGTTTGTGGGAGTGATTTTGGAAAAGGGACGGAAATGGATGGGACGGAAGTGCATGGGACGGAAACAATAAGCGCGCGTGGTGGCGGAGATCGGTACAACGACGTACTGTAGGTCGTGTGGCTATGGGGAATGTATATCGCATACAGTTTAGTTCAAGGTTTCGAGGCCCCATTTAAGATATTCCCACAAAAAATCATCTTCAAGTTGTCGTTCCTTGGTGTAAAAATATTCATTTTATCATATTTGCTGAAAACAATTACGATTTATTAAATCTTCATACTTTTGCTGTATTCTTATTTAATGTAAGCACTAGATGTATTATCGGCCATGTGGCTATGTGGAATCTATGTCGCATCAATAAACACTCCAAACAACGTAGGAATTCAGTATATTAACGCCGACTACTAACAATAATTGAAACGTCGTTGGTCTAAACATATCACTGGGAGAAACACATTTAATATAATTTCCACACACCTAATTTTTAATCGCGCCTATACTTGGCTGTGCGCTCTATCGGCTAAACGAGGCCATTTTCAATAACATCGCTGGCATGGGTTCATTAACTGGCCGGTATAGAGCGCAACTCGCATCAAGTAGGCAGTGGATTGCTTCCGCCACAGCAAATAACTCATTACGGTCGGGATTTGGCACTGGAGTTATAGCTTACAAGTAGTTATTTCAATGACCAACAGAGTTCACTGTCAACAAGGGATTTGCGCTCCCGGGACACACATAGTAAGATAACATGTCACATGTTACACATCATATGCGACTACTCTCAGGCTCGTACTTTTTTAGCCTACTTTTCACATTTTGCAAAAATGAGGAAAAAGTAGTCTTATGAGATCGGGCAAATGTGTGTCTGTCTGTCTGTCTGTCTGTCCTTCTGTCTGTCTGTCTGTCTGTGTGTGTGTCCCCCCCCCCCCCATATCAACTCCTAAACGGCTGCAGGAATCCAAACGAAATTTGGTAGGAGTAAAGATCTATACCTGAATATCTCACGGCCATATTTGAAAATGATGTCAGTGCTACCAACTGCTGAAAAATCGCAATTGAAATTTGAGCTCCATGTTGGATATCTTGGAAGGTATGAATGGGAGCTATTTCAAATTTGGCTTACGTATAGATAATAAATTTTTCAGTTAAATTTCCAGGAGGCCATGCATGGCAGTTTTGCCAAAATGATTCTAAGCCTGTTGATAGGTCTAATTTTAAATGCATATAACTTCTATACTATCAATTGGATTTCAACCAAATTTTGTATATAATATGTGTACATAAACAGATATGACTGGGCGTATTCGTATGAGCCACGAGGGCTGCCAACTGTCAATAAATGTTATCTCTATTCTTTTATCCAAATACCAATATATCAGAAAGTATGCAAGCCGACAGCTTTAAACTATGCACACGTATAGTGCCTGACATTCTAAATTAATTTGGAGTAACTTATGTACATCAGTGCTACCAACATGATTCTAAGACTGCTGATAAGACCAATTTTTAAATACATGTAACTTCTATAATATCAATTGGATTTCAACCAAATTTCCTATGTGCTGTGTGTACCATAACAGATACGACTATGCTTATTCTTAAGAGCAACCAGGGCTGCCAACTGTTAATAAATGCTGTCTCTATTTTTTACCCAAATATTAATATATCAGAAAGTATGTAAGCCAACAGCTTCAAACGTTGCACAAGTATAGTACCTAACATTATAGATTAATTATGAGAAACTAATATACGTCAGTGCTGCCAACATGACTCTAAGCCTGTTGATAGGTCCAATTTTCAAATACATGTAACTTCTATACTAACAAATGGATTTCATCCAAAATTGGCACAGCAAGATATCATAATATTTCAGATTATTTCTGACCAACGCATGCGTGACATTGTTGCCAACATGATTTTACGCGCGCTGATAGATCCAATGTCTAACTGCATGTAACGTCCATGCTACCCATTGGACTTCAACCAAATATTGTATTCTGTATCTTAAGAGATGGAACTAAGAATATATTCAGTCACCAGGGCTGCCAACAGTAGTGTTCTATTAGGCTACAGGTATATTTCGAACTAATTAGAAATTTCGATATTACCAACTTAATTTCGCTATTTTTCTAGATAGGTCTATATAGATTGGCATGAATCTTAAATTTTAAGAAAAGTAGGCTCTTTAGTTCGTCACGGAACTTCTTGTTTTCTGTCATATTCAACAACTTCATTAAACCAATTCTTCCGTAAAGCCAAAAAACCAAAATTAGTCCTCTTGAAACCCTCTATATTCATTTGGCATAGTAAAATGTACAGATAAAACTTCATTAAGATGGACATGATTTTAGGCTTAAACTGATTGGTTGGTTGGTTCCTTAGTTTAGGGGCTGCGACAACGCGGTCATGTAGCCCCGTGTATTTTGGGTGTGTGTAGAATCTGTCTGATAACCGGTGTTAAATATGATGACTGTATTACCTGTTTTCAATTCAAGTAAAGAATGCAGACGATAATTTCAAGTAGCTCCTGATTTCACCACCTAATGCTACCGTCCACGACACCTAGCTGTGAACTTTGCTATTACTAAATGCCATCGCAACCGGCACCCGGTGACGAACGTTGGAACTTAAGAAATTTAATCAAACCTAACCTAAAAATTTTGGATTCACTAAAGTTTAGTTAGTGGTAGCTTCTTTTTCATGCCATAAATCTATGACATGGGACCACCGGCTTTACTTCCCCTCCGAAGGAAATCATACTGAGGGATTTTAACGCTCTTAAAAAATCCGACGACTTCGGTCGGGTTTGAAATAGCAACCTTGGGCATAGAAGCTCAGCATGCTCCCAACGACGCCACCGAAGCCTCCTAAGCTTCAACCAAGACCAACTACAATACTCAGACCTTAATGCAGGAATCGAAAGTGTGAAAATGGCGTATGCGGAAGCCCGAGATATTGTTTGTTTACATTCGTTGCTGGGATACAATATTAGCTTTGATTCGCTTCGTTTGATGAAAGTTGGGATAAACTATTGCTCATGTGGCCTGTTCGCCATCTCTTGATGAATACAGTACTTTTGCATTTGTCAGTTGGCACAGGCTAGAGTAAAAGGTGGCTTTTCACCGATGTCTCAGTCTCACTCATGGCTGAGATTATATGGAAGCTACTGAGGTATGGGTGGTGCTTAGTAATGACATTCAGGGCACAGTCAGTGCCTGTGAATGCTGTGAAAGGTTCAACTCGTAGGGTTAGGACTACTGTTCTGACTCAGTGAGGAAAGCAATGGCAAACTACCTCACTCCTCTTCTTGCCTATAACGCCTCAAAATAGCGCTGCCTTGGGTTTTTGTGGGTATCTACTCACATAACGTAACGGCGGTACTTTTTGAGGATCCAATCAGCCTTCGTGCTGACTACCTAACAGACACATCTGTAATTTGTAGTGTCTTCAGTATGTCTGTAAAGACTAGTTCGCGTTAATGTACTGCAATCGTGTATAAAAATGACGTGATAATACGCTAATTATGGACTGGTTCGTTTGCGTGATGATTGTTCAGTCGACCGATGGCATTGTGTCATTTACTGCAAATGTTGAAGTACCGTACCTAAGACTAAAGCATTAATAGAAGTGTCTCAAGAATATACACCGCAATGATTTGCTAGTTAGTGACAATATAATATTAGCTTAGTACACTTCAGTACCGGTAGTATCGAACTTAAGTACGTAAAGGAAAAACGCAATGAGCATCTACTGCAAGACCAAACCGTTGACGTTATCTTGAACGCTCAGCTTCATGTGCCTCCGTAAATCCTTACCAGTCTGGCAGATGTTCTACACTGCCTTGTATACACGCCAAATACTACAGTGAACTTCTGTTTTATTGGTTAAGGAAGATGTTTCCCCTGTGTTTCGTCATTATTCATACTTTTGTGATTCTTACAGCTTGCAAGTTACTTTTAGCCTACTTTTCACATTTTGCAAAAATGAGGAAAAAGTAGACTTATGAGATCGGGCAAATGTGTGTCTGTCTGTCTGTGCTTCTGTCTGTCTGTCTGTCTGTCCTTCTGTCTGTCTGTCTGTCTGTCTGTTTGTCTGGCTGTGTTTGTGTCCCCCCTATCAACTCCTAAACAGCTGCAGCAAACGAAAGAAAATTAGGTAAGAGGAAAGATCTATACCTGAATATCTCACGGCCATATTTGAAAATGATGTCAGTGCTACCTACTGCTGAAAAATCGCATTTGAAATTTGAGCTCCATGTTGGATATCTTGGAAGGTATGAATCGGAGCTATTTCAAAATTGGCACACTTATAGATAATAATATTCCAGTTTAATTTCTAGGAGGCCATATATGGCAGTGTTGCAAAAATGATTATAAGCCTGCTGATAGGTCCAAATTTTAAATGCATATAACTTCTACACTATCAATTGGATTTCAACCAAATTTCGTATGTGCTTTGTGTACATAAACAGATATGACTGAGCGTATTATTAAGAGCCACCAGGGCTGCCAACTGTTAATAAATGCTCTCAATTTGTTTTAATCCAAATACCCAAATATCAGAAGGTATGCAATCCGACAGTTTTAAACTATGCACACGAATAGTACCTGACATTCTATATTAATTTGGAGAAACATATTGTCCTAGCCCCAGCCCTTTATAAAAGGACTGTGCCTATAAATACATAAAATATAATCAGAAGTAACTACGTAAAAGACGACATGGCAACACGACTACGGAGTAAGCCGTAGGTCAAAGACCTAGGGTCCAACAGCAAGCAGGTAGACAGGACACAGCGGACATTACACTCCCAACATACCGCTGAGTGGACTGACCAGGCACATTTTACCTATAAATAGAGGTACGAACACGCGCCGCGGTCCCTAATTGGAACGTGGACTCTTCTGAACCTTCACTTACAGTCTTACACTCTATCGGAGTTGTGCTACGCCGGACCGATATGGGGCATCGCCCCATATCGAGTCCCAACGCCACCAACATCATAGAAGACCGGTATCAACGGTGGGGTGAGTGATAACGTGCCTGCTAGACTCCTTTTTCCCCCTAGATTATTATTTCCATCCTCCCCTCTTGTCAATGCCACTATTACGTAATAAACCCCCTTATTGAACAGTCTTATCATTACCTTTTTATTTCGTTTAGATTAAGAAGCCCTTCCCTTTAGATTAGTACCTAGTTTAAGATCTCCATTGAACGCTGCCCAGCAGGAGGCGATGCACAGCAAGCGTGCGGCCTACTAAGCCACTTTGAGGTAAGCTAGGTGAGTATTCCTCCCGCCAGTTCCCCTGTATGTAAATTGCTCTCTAAACGTGTCCGCAGTTCTTCATAAGACATCCTAGTACATTCCCGTAGATGCAAGGATGCCCAGTAATCAACACCCCTTTTGAATGGTGGTTAAGGCACCAATCAAACCTCCTTAACAAATGCTGAAGGCACGGGGTGAATCCCTCTAAAACGGATCAGCTCAGCCCTCAGACCAATCAAACACCCTTAACAAATGGTGGGAGGCGCGGGTTAGACAATCAAACATCCTTAACAAATACTGAGGGCGTGCGGGGTACCAATCAAACATCCTTAACAAATGGTGGTTAAGGCACCAATCAAACATCCTTAACAAATAGTAGAGGCCCGGGGTACCGTGACGTTGTCGTCAGACAACGCTTAAAGGAGTTCAGTCAACGAACTTCTACGGTAAAGGTCCCTAAAAACCCTCTTATTTAGCCAAGCAAAAGTTGCCCAAAATTAAGAAAAAATTTTGAAGTACGGGTCAAATATTATTTATGGTACCCACCCACACCCGCCCCAGTAACTAATACATTTTTAAACGCCCCCTATACTCATTAGATTAGCGAAGCGAGTGAGACAATTTAAATCCCCCCGAGCAGAATTTTTTGTAGTAGGTTAAGTTAGAGAATATCTTTTTTACACAATAATTATAATCCCCCCACCCCCACCCTGTTAAGATTTAGCGACAGACACCTCTTACGCCAAGCAATTCAAGTATTATCAACCCCTATCTAATAAGTCACTAGGAATACTAACGGAAGCCTATTAGGAAGAGGTATTGTTAACTACCCTACTATATTCAGAAAATTGCTCCTTATTTCAGATTAAACCCCCCACAATGAAGCTCTATTAGGAATAAGATTGTGATATCCCATAGGATAAGTTGGAATGAGTAAATAACTTTGTATTTTTTTACAGCAGTGCAACTATACATTGTATATGATTGTAGGCTATAATATTTTCTTTTGAATCCATTTTAGTATAACTTAGCGGAAGGTAGTATTGGCTACATGCTTACATAGAGTTAGGAGACCTTGCAATCACATTTCTGCAAGGTGCCGCATTAATTAGTTTGTAAACGCATTCAGTCAAGACGTACTACAGTTTCTCTTTTGTTATGAAATCCGACCCCAGAGGAAATGCTTATTTGTCCATTGTAACACAATCTACTATGCCATATGACAGACACGTGCTGAGCACACCGTCCGCCGAGAGAACATTAAACCCGACACTGTCTAGCTAGCTCAGCGTACAGACGCACTCGAGCGGAAGCCAGACACCTTGAGTTCAATTCCTGGCACTATTCACTCACACGCCAGATGAATTTGCATAAATTTGCCTTTATTCTTTTTGTTTTCCATACATTCATTCACGTATTGCGAAGCGTGCGATAGTAGAAAAACGCACTAATGATTTTAAAGATGTAAGCGTAGAGTACACTCTTAAGGTAGAATTCTTTTTCCAGTAGTACATTTCAAACAGAATATTCAGTGAGCAAAGAAAACACCGTTCCCTCACGAAGTAACATAGGTGAGAAAGTAATCCAGTAGGAATTTATGAAAAACGCCGACAAATGGACGGCGATATCAGTATAGCATGCAAGCGTAAGCACGGACTTGGGCACAGTAGGGCAACATCGCATCGTACGACAATTGTTATCAAGAGTATTATCGTTAGTATATTAGTAATAAGTATTAAGTGTTTTTAACTGAAGTTGAAGAAATATATTATAGATATCTTGAGCTGGCACAAGGGTTCGCACAGCCTCAAGAACACGACGTTATTGATATCTTGAAGCAGGTCCAAGGGTGCACCTCGCTTTGAGATAAGGGAAGTATTAAGTGTTTTTAAGTGAAGTTGAAGAAATATATTATAGATATCTTGAGCTGGCACAAGGGTTCGCACATCCTCAAGAACACGACGTTATTGATATCTTGCAGCAGGTCCAAGGGAGCACCTCGCTTTGAGATAAGGGTAGCATGGAAGAGATAAAGGAAATATTAACACACCCACGTTGATAACAAATGCCATTAATAAATAAGATTAGTGTCCACACCGTGGCCCCAAAGCCCGCAATTTACGCAAGCCAAATGCTTAAAAGTAGAAACGTCACACCCAGAGGGAAGTAATTAGTTACAGGTATATTGGTCAGTATAATAATGACAACCGGCGACCGACGACTATCATTTCAGATTCAGAGACCTAGCCAACCCACTGAACACGTAAGAAGTAGTCCAGATATTAGAACGCTACTGAACTTTGGAAGTACATAGCCACCCCTTTCACCTAGATGACGTTCGTTCTAATACCTTCGGGGAATTAATCCCTCCACGTTATACATCTTGCGGCGGTCAATTCAAACTTAATACATAATAAATTTAACCGCCGCTGGGACGCGTTCTGTATCGAATTACGGACAGCCTGCCAACAGCCGATATCTTTATAGTATTCTGATAAGATATTAGGAGATAGTTATATTAAAATAAACTTAATACATAATGAATTTAACGGCCACTGGGATGCGTTCTGTATCGAAGTACTGAACCCGAGGGGGTCATGCTGACTGGTATCGAACGTGGATCTCGGAGATAAGTTGAGCTCTGAATGAAAGTTCCACCAGGGAACGAACCCGAGATCTGTTGAAGGTGTTTCGTTGTAAGAACCCCTAGAGGAAATTATATATGTAATCACTGGTGTGATATCAGTTGATACTGACATTATTTAGTGAAATAATGCAGGAAAATGAGTGGAAGATAGCATTATTTGGACTACATGAAGTAGGCTATGCTGGTCTTGAAACACAGAAGTTCCAGAGTTGGACGTTTTACAAATAGCCTCAGAATTGTGGGAGGTGACCCTTGGAGCCACATCAATCTTGCTGACCTAGTTAAGTCGTCTGCAAGGGGTCGGAGGGCTGAATAATGACCAGGTTATTCCCCGTTTGAGAATGGAAATGAGAATGGGATGGGAAGATCCCAAGGAAAATCATTGATTACTCGTGATTGGAGTAACGCAATGACATGAGAGTTGCACACAGGTGAATCTTTAGCCAGGAGGCTAATTTTAGAGCCTTTAATCTGCGAAATTGTGACATATTTAATGGAGTGCGGAAGGACATAGGAGTATGGATGTTAGCGGCTGGGTTTGACGATGTCGTCAGGGATTCCCACAGAAACAGCGCCCCCACGCCATGGATCAGGCAATTAATATTAATTAATTGGCCGATCGATCCTCGAACACACATGCATTTTCGTGACCAGCGAAGAAAAAGGAACAATATGAATATTATTCCAAGACCAGAATCATCCTAGGAGAGGAGCTGGTATAGCGCGGGAAGTCTTGCCCTACATTTTTGTGTGAAACAGATATAAGAGTGTGGACCCAGTCAGAGAGACAGTCGGAACTTACAGTTGGAATTTGGAGTCGCAGACAGTGGAACGTGCAGTTGGTGGGAGTTGTTGTGTTTGAAAGTTACGGAGCGCCCAGGCGCGCACACAAAGACTTAAACATTTTACTGGTAATCAGCATGTTAGCTGTGCAGCGTAACGCACCAGTGAGAATATATTCATGCATGGTCATGAAATAAGAATGGAGTCGGTAATCAACAAACTTGATTATGCGAAATGCATATTACCGAAGTTAAGAGAGGAGGCTCGGACTTCAATTTGGGAAGCCGTGCAGTAAGACTGTTATATATTGTTTATTAAGTGCCGTGTGATATACTAGGCAGAACTGTTGAAAGTAATGATTTATGTACATACAATGTACAATGTTGAGCGCGGTAAATTAGCGATTGGTTATACATATCTGGAGTATACCAATAAGTAGCGTTCATGACGATATGTAAGCATATCACTGCAATATCAGGAAGGTTATCAAGGGATGATCGAGAGACTGTTGGTGAAACCGTGAGCAGATGATCGAGATGTTCAATCAGGAGGGGGTAGGACCAGAGAAAGGGCCGTCCGCACCTGCACTTTTGATATATGCTAGGGAATTTCAACCAATCAGGAATATAAAGTGTAACGTGTGTTTGTGCAGTGATTTTATGTAATATATCTCTTAAATTAATAATATAACCAGTGTTATAAAGTGTCATGTGTTTTGGAAGCATTAGCTTCATTATAAAAATGGCAAAGTGTCGTGTGTTTATGAATCAGATGTCATATAAGATGTGTATTAGCAGTATGGCAATGTGTCACTAAGTAGGCCCATGGCAGGTGACACTGGAATATGGTGGTTGGAGCCACCTGGTTAGCCGACGTGAGTACCCCACAAATCATGTTATTATATAAGTATAGCCACTGCATGTAATGTGATTTTGGAAGTATAGATATGCCAGTAAGAATCAATTTTAGGAGGCATACCCTCATGTGTTAAATGTTTGATTTCAGTAAAGTTAAGATGTTGAATACATCAGAGAGTGGATTAATCGTTACCACTATTAATATTGTTAATAAAATGGCAATTCAGTTATGTAAAACTTAACGAACACGGATGTTCGATTATTGAAACGGTTACGTTGTGTCGGAAAAATAATTTATGTCTGTAATAATAATAATAATTATAACAATGATAAACGGTATAATTGAATACATCAGGATGAAAGGTTGTAAGCAAGAAATATTTACGCTAATTGGATTATTTATTTAGCCAAGCAGTAGATTACATTAAGGGAAGAGAAAAGAGTTAATATTAAATATATATTGCATTAATGGGAATATAATTATGCAAGGAAATGAAGGAGCTTGACAGTGAATTGAATTTGCGGCTTGAGTCTAAGCATGTAGAGTAACAGATAGAGTTCTCTTTTATATAGGGCGAGATCATGGACAGGTAGAAGCCAGGTGATCTAATCGACGTATGGAATCTTGTACAGCCATGGGGCGTACAGAGATATTAATTTATGCCGGAGCGTATTTAGTGTGTACCCTATCTCCGATGATGGTTATGAAATGTTCCGGGTTCGAATCCTGTGGTAAGTGAAGGGAGAACATTGGAAACCATTACACTATACCTGATTGCCCGCGAACTTGTTATTGTATGATTCGGCTCTTGTGAAGCGAATCCATTGGCGGCAGCTGTTGACTGACCGTAATATTTTATTAAGATACCGGCTAACCACTACACCTGTGTTTTATGAATCTCGTGCCTTCATTGTATGATACGGACCTGTTGAGGCCGTTAGTAATGTCCTAAGGCTAGGATTAAATATTCAAGCTCACCCAGAACCATTGCATAATATTCAGTTTAGATCATATGGGATCACGTGGATCATTGTGACCACAATGTTGTATTCAAAAGCGTAATACTGCTTGGGGAGGTAAAGTCCAGGAATAAGGGAGACTAGGGACGATTTACAGCTGTGAACACCCCTACTCTGTTCCATTGTATACGGGCAGCTCCAAGGGGCTGGGTTGCTAAACAAACCTTGAAGGCTCGCGTTTTGAGCGGACAGATTTAAGACCTTGCTTGTATTGAAAGGAAGAATTGTTATAGTGTGTAATGAATGTGTGTGGTTTAAAAACACATTGCTAATCATAGATTACCCTGATGATACAAAATTTTAGCAATCTAACGAATGGTTGGAAGTTACATTTGTGACTGTCACTGACATCTAGTTAATGAAGTTGGTTACTCGATGCCACAGGCTACGCTCACAAGGGTAGCGTAATGATACTATCCGACACAACGATAACAGAAGTTATTATTGAAATCACAATGGCATGCAGTGGAACTATAAAAAGAGGGGAGTGGAGGGGTAAATTTACGTAATTGTGGTGTTGCAAGTCGATTGTAGTGCAAACCATGAGTTGGCTAATGCATGAAAGCATTCGGTGGGAGAGAGAGATATGACACCGACAGTACACATGATGTAAATTAAGATGTATTGTAAGAAACAAGTAACTTTGTGAATTTAAAGAAGTCACATTAGGTGACATGAGTGTAATAGTTCAGTTTTTGTGAAACGTTACATGTGCATCAGCGCACTTGAGTGAAGTTTAAAATCCACATATTGGTAACGGATTGAATAATGATATGGATTTAATTTGTTCAACTATGGGAGTAACTTGGTTTATTTGTGTATTGTTTATTGGGATTGTGTTCTTATTATTTTGTTTGTAGCCATGAGTTTTACTGAATTAAAGTCTTTAGAGGAGAGTTGTGCCTTATCATTGTAGAGTTGATACCTTTTAGCCTCAAATCCAAAATATGCAACTGCTAAATGGGGGAACGGTACACGCCTGAGTCCTGATGCTAGCTGGAGGCAGAAGCATATTTTGCATCGAGATTACTCACATGGGTACAGTACGAACAGCCTGCCAACAGCCGATATCTTTATAGTATTCTGATAAGATGTTTGGAGATATTTATATTAAAATAAACCCAATACATCATGGATTTAACGTCCGATGGGATGCGTCCTGTATAGAAGTACGGACAGTCTGCCAACAGGCGATATCTCTTTGGTATTATGTTTAACATGAGGAGATAGTGACACGTTTTATGATATTGTAGAATAGTAGGTAATCTGAAACCTACACCGCTGGACACATTTGCTGATTTTCTATATAAAGAGTGACCAATGTTGAAAAGGAAACTACACATACGCGGAAACTAATAAGTAAAATTGAATTAATAATTTTTTTTTCAATGTATTATGCTTATTTGTGATAAATTCATAATTTTTCAATGTATTACGATTACTGAGCAAAGGTAGGCATTTAATTGAAGATACAGCCTCCATTAGTTTTATTAAAGAGCAAAAGTAGCTATTTCAGTGAAGTTACAGCCCCATTATTTTGCTTACGGAGCAAAAATTATCATGTCATTGAAGATACAGCCCCATTATTTTTCTTACGGAGCAAAGGTAGGCATTTAAATGAAGATACAACCCCGTTAATTATATTAAGGAGCAAAAGTAGCCACCTCATTGAAGGCACACTTTAGAACATTATCATGGCTGCGGATACACTCTAGAGAGAGCTTAAATATTTAAGAAATACCTTTAATATATATCCCCCCCCCCTCCCATCAAGAGATTTTTTTCACCCCTGTCCAGACACGTTATTCCACCTTACCCCATGTATATAGTATATTTAGCTAAGAAAAGGTAGTAATATTAGGTTTAGCATTAAGAATCAAATTAGATAGTAAATCACTTCCCCCCCCCCTAACTAACGTGGCAAGTTTTACGAAAAGGTCTCTAATACCATGTCATTAACAGTGTTATTTTTTACAGGCAATTATCACATGTCAATAACAAATGTCTTTTTTTTTTTCAGATAATATTATCGTGTTAATTTATATTTCCTGAAGTTCTATACAGTGCACAGAATTCCCAAGTTAGCCCGTAGAGGCAATACATAATTTCCAATTTCAATAACTTCCCTACGAAACAGTCGCCATTTTAACGATAATCCATTTAAGCTTAACGATCGAGTGTACACGTAGTGCGAGTATCCTTACATAATGTCTGCATATCTATAGATTAAGAAGCGAACACGTCGCTTAACTCACGCTGAGAAAGTGCAAAAATAATACTTAAGAATTAATTCTCAGCTATAGCAAAGGTCTACGTCAATGTATAAGAAAGTTTTTTTACAAATATAAAGGATTCCAAGTTCTACGAAATATCAGTGTATCTACGCAGCTAAATGCTTAAGGAAGCATGTTGCAGTTTTACAACGACGCATATAGGACGTGGTATAGTGTATGACCACAATGGCCAATATGTCAAAGAATACATATTGCACGTTAGTTTATAAGGATATTAGTATATATGTCATAATGCAGACATTAAGAAAACGAAATTAACTCGTACGACGTAACGAACTTCAGTAAAAAAAATAACGGTACCAGGGTGAACCAATACCTCTGTACAAAACGTTAAGAGAGATTTCTGATTTCAGACTAATTATACGCTGTACAATCCTGTAATCCCCCAGCAGGACATTCATGCAGGATGCCCCCCGGACGAACGTGACGCAAGACCAAAGTTCCAACACGCATGGCAGCAACAACAGTCAAAACCTACAAACCATACTAGAATGTCAGCCGATTTAGGCAGGAGCCTTCAGCTATTTCTTTGCAACACTTCAATGTTATTTTTTATCTTAATACCATAACTACATGTTTTTTTACGCACATAATCAAGTAACTTTGATGGAATTTCACGTTTTCTAGGATATTTCTACAATTTTCATTTCTTTTATCATCCCCACGTTGTAAGGAGGTTAATCATAGTAGCGCACCCTCATAGCTAGACTTGGCCTAGAGTAGCCCATACGATGCATTATATTTTTTTCTCTCCTTTTTTTACACACACTACAGAGGTCGCGTACGAGCTCACGAGGGATCGCCATTACTTAAGCTCCTTACAGCATCATTTTCCATCGTAGGAAAATTACAGTTATGCATGCATCCTCGCGGCAGGGCTCGGCTTGACGGCGTCGTACGCAAGCCACGCACTGGTCCGAGTACGGTGCTTATAATGTAAATTTCCTATGCGATTCCATTCAAGATATATCTTTCAACATCATTTCTTTCAATTTATATCTCCGCTGAAATTCCATTTTTTTTCTTCAATTTTAACAAAACAATGTCAATACTTTTATGCAAATTTCAACTCTGCCAAATAAGCAATACAGATTATGTCAAATAATACAATATGGGATGTAGACAGATACAGAGAACTATCTGCTATGAAATGACTGTAAAACAAACCACCCCAACACCCTTGCCACGCCTTCCAACCCTTAGTAAGGTACAATTTCGCTCACCCTCCCACCTACGAAGAAGACCAGAAGCGACGAAGGACGATACGACGAATCGAAAACAAATTCACATCGACGAAAGGAAAGAAAAAGAAGAAGAAAGAAGAAAATAAAAGTTTCCGCCCCCACGTCTACTCCAATAATCGAGGACGATTATTAAAACAGGGAGGCGACTTGTCCTAGCCCCAGCCCTTTATAAAAGGACTGTGCCTATAAATACATAAAATATAATCAGAAGTAACTACGTAAAAGACGACATGGCAACACGACTACGGAGTAAGCCGTAGGTCATAGACCTAGGGTCCAACAGCAAGCAGGTAGACAGGACACAGCGGACATTACACTCCCAACATACCGCTGAGTGGACTGACTAGGCACATTTTACCTATAAATAGAGGTACGAACACGCGCCGCGGTCTCTAATTGGAACGTGGACTCTTCTGAACCTTCACTTACAGTCTTACACTCTATCGGAGTTGTGCTACGCCACCAACATCATAGAAGACCGGTATCAACGGTGGGGTGAGTGATAACGTGCCTGCTAGACTCCTTTTTCCCCCTAGATTATTATTTCCATCCTCCCCTCTTGTCACTGCCACTATTACGTAATAAACCCCCTTATTGAACAGTCTTATCATTACCTTTTTATTTCGTTTAGATTAAGAAGCCCTTCCCTTTAGATTAGTACCTAGTTTAAGATCTCCATTGAACGCTGCCCAGCAGGAGGCGATGCACAGCAAGCGTGCGGCCTACTAAGCCACTTTGAGGTAAGCTAGGTGAGTATTCCTCCCGCCAGTTCCCCTGTATGTAAATTGCTCTCTAAACGTGTCCGCAGTTCTTCATAAGACATCCTAGTACATTCCCGTAGATGCAAGGATGCCCAGTAATCAACACCCCTTTTGAATGGTGGTTAAGGCACCAATCAAACCTCCTTAACAAATGCTGAAGGCACGGGGTGAATCCCTCTAAAACGGATCAGCTCAGCCCTCAGACCAATCAAACACCCTTAACAAATGGTGGGAGGCGCGGGTTAGACAATCAAACATCCTTAACAAATACTGAGGGCGTGCGGGGTACCAATCAAACATCCTTAACAAATGGTGGTTAAGTCACCAATCAAACATCCTTAACAATATATACGTCAGTGCTACCAACATGATTCTAAGCCTGCTGAGAGGTCCAACTTTAAATTCATGTAACTTCAATACTAACTAATGGATTTCATCCAAAATTGGCACAACAATAGATCACATTATTTCAGATTATTTCTGACCAATACATGCATGGCATTGTTGCCAACATGATTTTACGCGCGCTGTTAGATCCAATGTTTAACTGTATGTAACGTCCATGCTATCCATTGGACTTCAACCAAATTTTGTATTCTGTTCCCCTTAGAAATGGATCTAAGAATATATTCAGTCACCAGGGCTGCCAACTGTAGTTCTCTATTAGGCTACATTAGGCTACATTATGCCAGGTATACAGTATTTTGAACTAATTAGAAATTTCGATATTACCAACTTAATTTCGTCATTAACCATTGGCATGAATCTTAAATTTTAAGAAAAGTAGGCTCTTTAGTTCGTCACAGAACTTCTTGTTTATTATGATGTGTGTAATAAAGTGTTGTGAGTAACTTGCCAATTATGTACTTATATTGCAAGATGGTGTGCCACGATAATTCCGTAGAAGGGAGATGGTGCTTTCCTACCTACAATACTTTACTAAATCAACTATTTCCAGCGTACAACTATTCCAAGCGGTAACAGCGAATGTTTAATAGGTTAGATGGTAACATATTGCGTCCTTTGTGTGTGGCAATCTCCATAATTATGTTCAGATATCCACACGACGACTTCTTAGCATATTTCAATCAACTAATTCGGTGTAATATTTTACCCGAGATTTTAGAGAATTCCACGAGAGGTGTTAATTGAATTGTATCTCTTTAGCGATGGTTCGATTATTTCAGGCAACTATTCTCATTCCGATTGTGTACACAAATACTCTTCATGTGCTGGGACAGCACTTCAGTAACCGGGTACTTTCTTCTCTCCTACTTCAGAATCTGTTTGATTTTATGCTAATAATATTAATCTATAATTACTGAACTTAAATACAAATCGTGATAACTCGCCAAAAAGCTTCTTATTCAACCACAGAATCAGTGAGACTATTGTAGCTGCCCCTTGGGTGACGACGAAGAAACCTATAATTCGAGGCCAGCACTATATAGATAAATAAATTCAAGTAAGTCTAAATTATTGATGCATATTTCTTCGGAACCTGGTCTCGTCTTGTGATATCTTTTATGCTCTTAGGTGAGTAAAAATAATAATTTACACGAACTGTGACAAGCCCGATGACATGATCTTAGCTATTGGTAGGGCAACCATCGCCGCCATGTTTTTTCTACATTAAGGTCTGAGGACTGTAGGGCCTAGTTGGTCTTGCTTCAACTAACGTGGATAGTTCAACGTGGTAGTTACCATGGCAACTAGTGTAAGCGCACTTAATCCCCACTTGTTGAAACGTGCGTGATATTAGATTCATTAAAAAAAAACACATTTTAATACAGAAAATCTTCTAGGTTGTGATTGTTGAGGTTTGGCCCATATGTCCAATTGGGCTCGTCAGTAATGTTGGCACACCTTGTGGGATAGCAACTAATTGCTATGTGAAGCGAATTGCAATGCTTCTTGGCCAAAGGAGCTCCTGAAGCTCTACTATGGATGCAACCGGCTTCGGTGGCGTAGTTGGTAGCATGCTGAGCTTCTATACCCAAGATCGCGAGTTCAAACCCGGCCGAAGAGCGTTAAAAATCCCTCAGTATGCCTTCCTTTGGAGGGAAAGTAAAGCCGGCGGGCTCATGTCATGGATTTATGGCATGTAAAAGAACCTCCCACTGACTACAATTGTGTGAAGCTAAATTTGTAGGTTAGATTTGATTAATGCTCTATTAAGTTCCAACGGTCGCCGCCTGGTTCCGGTTGGGTGGCATCTAGTAGTAGCCAAGTTCACAGCTAGTTTTTTTTAGCGTATGGCTTTTAGTGCCGGGAGTGTCCGAGGACATGTTCGGCTCGCCAGTTTTGTAGCTGCTTCGAGACGGACACCCAATGGGTGAGCTACAAGTACCGTTGGGGAGGAAAGTATGGATGTAAGGACGAGGAGTTGGAAAGTAGCGGCTGTGGGTTATAGTTAGGGACCAACCCCGGCATTTGCCTGGAAGGAAGATGGGAAACCGCAGAAGACCATCATCAAGGTTGACGGCGGGGGGATTCGAACCTCCTCACCTCCCGGATGTGAGCGACTGCCAGCAGTCATACCGTAACGACCACGGCTATCTCACCCGGTACAGCTATGTGTTGTTGACGATAGCAGAAGTACGAACGACTTGAAATTGATCGTCTGCAGTCCGTACCTGAATTACAGACTAATACAGCTATCATCATTAACACCGGTTATCAGACAGATTCTAACCACACTCAAAGTACACGGGATTACATGACCGCGTTGTCGCAGCCCCTAAACTCAGGAACCAACCAACCAACTACGGATGCAGCAAAAAGATGGAATGTTTTGACCTTCACGGCCCGAGTATCCTTGATTCTATATTTTGTCTCTATTTCTCCATAAAACGCTTCAAGTTACTCGGCATTGTCCGCACGTCATCCACCCACGCGTGGCTGTCTCTACTTATGTGGGAGTTTAAAGTGGTTTGCTACCTAGAGAGACAAGGTAGAGAATGTTATTACTAAAAACTAATTGCATTTTAATTAATCAAAAGTCATAAACAATCAATACAAGGTCTAGTTTTCACAATCACCTCATTGTGACATGAATCTATATTTTTTGCAAAATATACTTATATTGCGATAAATAACATTCAATGACCAAAACAGATTAACCCTTGTAGTACCATGAGACCGATATATCGGTCGACGGAGCATTTGCTAAAATTGCTATGGGCCCCGTTATTTTAAATATTTCGAAAATTATTTTTTCCAGCCACGTATGCCATGAGTGTAGTAACGAAAACAACGTGGGAATCATTCTCTCTGGATGTGTTGAATTTCCGTAATTAACTGCATTCATAATATGTATTCTTTGAACATATTGTAGTCAGCTGACTTCCCGCTTTTTTGAAGTCGTGTATTCTTACGTTCCTTCTCGGGGTTAATTAAGATACGTGGTGATAAATATGACTTGAACGAAGATACTTAAAAAGATACTTAGGCTGTCGAAATGATAGTAAAATTCATAATTAAATTTTAAAACAAAATTTAATAAACATTGTTTTTCCCTAATTTATTACAGTTGTCAAAAGCACCAATTTCATTGCAGTTGCTACAAATTATTTTAACATTGCAACCTAACCCTACTACCCTGTCTACTTTAATATTTACATTACCTCCACTCACGCAACGCAGGCATTCTTCAAGTTTATGAAACATGATATTTAAATTAAGAAACATATTTACATCACTGGCACAACTGCTACTAAAACTGGTGTTGCTGGAAAGCTTTCTTGCTGAAGCACTACTACGAACTTGGTTAGGAGAACCATGTGCTTGTGCTTTGTTTCCAATATTTGTGTATTTGTTTCCATGGAACCCCGCCTTTTAGGCCTATATATAACCTTACGTCTGGCCATTTATGTTCACCTAGTAACGACAACACTTACAATCAATTATACATGCACAAATGTAATTTCTTTCACACCTAAACTATGTCCATATTTGCACTCGCGGTAAAAGTAAACAAAGATAAACAATAGAAAATCGAAAGTTCAGCTCCTCAAAGAGTAAAAGAAATATAGTGTATTCCATGGAAACAAGAGATGAAGCGAGACAATAAAGAATACACACAGCAGTAGGTGACACGCTGTGAGGGGTGGGGCAGTCGGAAATTTAAAGAGTTTCTTAGGCGACAGCCACTAACATTTAGGGGCATATCTTAGGAAGTATTAAAGATATCTTCAATTTTCTTTCACCAAATGAAAGATAAACGACTATTCACTCAATTAAGTCATTAAAATAAAATGGTAAGTTTTGGCCCCGAAAGGTGTCCCTCTCCCCCCTTAAGTGTTTTTAATGGCTCAAATGAAACAAAGTATTGATTATTTAGCGTCTAATACGTTTAAAATGCTTACTAGGGTAAAAATATGCTAAGTTATTTTTTATGAAAAACTTGTAACTACACTTAACTTGGCTTGGCATCAAAAGGATTAAGATTTTTTTATTACCTGTTATTCATAAAAGAAACCTTCTTTACCAGGGTAGTAAATACTACTTGAGAATTCTCGGAAAATAACACACAAAAGTTACGTAGCGAGAAACTGATTTATTGGTGCCTAAGCGACATGGAATGCTGATAAATGTGTGAAATAGTTTTTAAACAACCCAGGACTCGATGTCAGATAACCTCAAACGTTATCGCGCTGTTTCTGTCTAAAGGTAGGGGATACTCAGCTAAATGTTTGGTTGGTTCCTCAGTTTAGGGGTTGCGACAACACGGTCAAGTAGCCCCGTGTACTTTGGGTGTGTGTAGAATATGTTTGATAACCGGTGTTAATTGTGATTACTGTATTATTGAGTGTTATCTGTTTTCAATTCAAGTAAGGACTGCAGACATTGCATTTATTCTAGTAGTTACTACTTTTGCCGCCAAACGCCACCGTCAACGACTACTAGTTCAGAACTTGGTTACCAGATGACACCGTAGTCGGCTCCTGGCGACGAACGTCGGATCCTAAGAGCGTTTGTCAAATGTTTAACCTATAATTTAGTTTCACACAGGTGTAATTAGTGGAAGGTTCTTTAACATGCCATAAATCTATGACATGAGACCTCTAGCTTTACTTCCCCTCCGAAGGAAGTCATACTGAGGGATTTTAACGCTCTTAAATAATCCGACGACTTCGGCCGGGTTTGAACCCGCGATCTTGGGCATAGAAGCTCAGCATGCTACCCATTACGCCACCGAAGCCGCTACTCAGCTAAATTGTCGATGGTGCCAAGACACATTTCTAAGAAATTTAACCTAGGAATTAAATTAGCACACAGCATATTTGGGACATAAATTAAGTGCTTAAACTTTATTCTGGCGTATATTATGTTGTCTAAATCAATTAATAATTCATTCGAAGAAATTTGAATTTGGTAACCTTTTAGTTTGTTTTATATACAGGTTCTTTCATATAAAGTAAGAACGGCGAGCGGAGGATTTGTTATCCGCTGCTGCGGTGGCCTTGGCCGAGCTTGCGCCACGCCACGGCCCCCTGCTATATTATTGAAAGCACGCGCATAGTACATACTTGACCTTGCAATAAGCGTGCAGTTGTTCAGTCGCCAGTCAGAACCTCAGATGCTAACATGGTGAGACAGTTATCATTACAACATCGTAGTTTTGTATGTAAAACTTATTTTATGTACGAGGTGGCTCGGAGGGTACGTAATGCATTTGTTCCGCAATTTCCTGATTAAGTGCCACCTTCACTAGCACAAATTCAGACAATTGAAAATAAGTTAGACATTACTGGCTCAGTGCTCAATAAAAGACATACAATAAAAGATCAGAAACATTACAGTGGCAGAACTCACTCGCGTCAGCCAGAATGTGGTTAGCAGATACAATGCCTGTATAACCCAGGAAGGACGACACTTCCAGCATCTTATATAAAGTAATATTTCATATAGGATTGTACACACGCTTAAAGCAGGGGGCCATGGCGAGCCACAAGCTCGGCTTAGGCCACCGCAGCAGCGGATAACAAAACTGCCGCTTGGCGTTCTTACTTTATATGAAATACCCTGTATACTCTACTATTGGGTTGAATTCGCGATACATTGTCCAAATGCACAATAACGTTTAATAATATGCTTGTCTACCTCTACCACATCACCGAAACACATGTTTTTGTAAATATTTCACAAACAAAATACAACACAGGGTTTCACGATTTTACCACTAGGTGGTAGCACTTCTCGTTTCGAAATAGTATACGTATCAAGTGCTGCCGTATCTTAAGTATTACTCCCTAAAATTATTATATTCGTAAAAACTTTCATAACGATGATTGTACTAAATTGTTTGACATTTTGAAAACGATTGTAATAAAGTACAGGGATAGGAGGGTGATCTACAATCTATAAAGAAACCAGACAGCAGTCATTCGAGCTGAAGGACATGAGAGAGAAGCTGGTATTCAGAAAGGTGTAAGGCAAGGCTCCAACTTATCACCCATACTTTTCAATCTTTACATTGAACAAGCAATGGAGGAAATTGTAGAAAAATTTAAAGTAGGAGTGAAGATTCAAGGAGAAATAATTTCAACTCTGAGATTTGCCGATGACATAGTCATATTGGCCGACACGCCTGAGGATTTGAATGAGTTTTTGAATGGTGTGGACTCCGTCATGAGAAAAGTATTCATGATGAAAATTAATAAATGTTAAACAAAAATATTGGAATGCAGCCGAAATAAATCAGAATCCTCTACGGACACCAAATTGGCAGGTAATAATAATAATATCGTATAGCCTCGGGTGCCTGGTGCAAGCTTTGCTATTTGACACCCAGAGGGTAGCTTGCATGTCGAATTTCGTAGTTCCTTGACTATGAAAGTCAAGGAGGTTAGATGTTAGATATCTAATCTCCTTGAACACAATAGCGCTTTCTAGTAGAGAAATGAGGAACCTTGTGCTGGCGGTAAACTCCCGAGATTAATTTTGCCATTATGAACTCGGCCTACTGAATTCAAATGGGTTCTTTGACATGCCAACATCGTATGACATGCGTATCGTATTTTTGCCGCCTTTCAAAAATCACTTACCACGGTCAGGGGCGAACCTGCAATCTTGGGGTTAGTAGACCGACACGCTATCCACTCACCCACCGTGGCAAGCTAATTGGCAGGTGAAAAACTAAAGGAAGTAGGTGACTTATGTTACTTAGGAAGCAAAATAACCAGTGATGTACGAAGCAAAGAGGATATAAAAAGTAGGTTAGCTCAGGCAAGGAAAGCATTTCTACAGAAAAGGAATCTGTTGACATCGAATATAGATTTAGGTATTAGGAAGTAATTTTTGAAGGCCTTTGTCTAGAGCGTGGCACTCTATGGAAGTGAAATTTGGATTATTGGTGTAGCAGAAGAGAGGAGAATTGAAGCGTTTGAAATGTGGTATTACAGGAGAATGATGAAGATCAGTTTGGTAGATAGAGTTACAAACGAAGTGGTATTAATACTAGTGGGAGATGAGAGATGTTTCTGGCGACTGCTAACGAAGAGAAGAGATAGGTTGGTAGGACACATACTAAGACACCTAGGAATAGCAAGCTTAGCTATGGAAGGAAGGGTTGAGGACAAGACCTGTAGGGGTAGACCAAGGTTAGAATATGTTAAACAGATTGCCTCGGACGTAGGGTGTGGTAGCTATGTAGAGATGAAGCGATTAGCTCAGGACAGGGAGTCATGGATAGCTGCATCAAACCAGTCAAAAGACTGAAGACTCAAACACAAACACACACAAAATTTGTTATAATGAGTGTATTTATATCACGCTACAAACCTAACCTTGTCTTACCTAAACATTGTATTGTCTGTGGCGCATTATGCAGCAAAGTACAAACATTGCTGCATGTCACATCATGTGCCTGGCATTTGCATGTGCAGTAGATCTGGCATCGGGCTCGTGATGGTGCAGTGCCTGCCTCACATCTAGGCGGACCAGGTTCCAATCACGATTAATGTATGCCAGAGTTTCTAAGTGAAGTTCGGTGCTTCAGATTCCACGTAAAATTGGACGTCCCGTGGCTCATGATCGAGAGATTAACGGTTACGTAAAACTTCAAGCTTCCTTAGATCTGGCATCAGCGCGCTCCATACTGGTTTGTAGATCCACTATAGGGGTGTTTCCAACAATTTGAGTCATATTTAACAACTTCATAAAACCAATTCTTCCGTAAAGTCGAACCTGGACATCTTAGACTAGTGTGACTGGTTTCTGAAAAACGAGACAATTATTATTGTTAATATTGTTGCAAAACCTATTACAAAGGATTGCCGTATTTATACTTGGTGTTTGTCATCCTTTCCAGTAACCCCTGCAAAGCTATTGCTGAATTTACCACCACAAGAAGCAATCTATTATCCTGAAGGATGCCTAGATTATTGCTAATTAGCAACTGGGCTGTTTTCCCTTAAATGTTTTGAAACTGAAAAAAATACACAGCACTGCCTGATACTGAACTCAGCACATTTTACGGCCGCATGGCTCGTCTGGTGGTCACCCATCCGGGGTGGTCACCCAACCGGTGGTCACCCATCTGGAATGGTCACCCATCTGGAATGGTCACCCATCCGGTGGTCACCCATCCGGAATGGTCACCCGTCCGGGGTGGTCACCCATCCGGAGTGGCGGGCCATGGGCCGTTAATACATACATAATCCCCCCAAACTGAGGCTTATTATTATCCATTATTACTATTGACAACCCACCTACTAAAGGTCTATAAATTTCCTTCTTGTCTACAACAATCAGCCCACTAGCGGCAAATCTTCTTTCACAACCAGCCCACTAGCGGCCTTTCTTCTTTCCTTAACACAACGATATTAACTATATTCAAATGACAGAAGTATTATTATTATTATTATCATTATACCTATTAATTTTCTGAAGCTGTTACTGATGCTTTCGGCCATGGCTACAAACTGCGACTACCCGGAATAGGCATGACGGTTCTAGTATTCACTAGACGCAATATTATGCCTAAATTCCGAACTGCCCAACGGGCAGAGCGATATATATTCTCACCCCTCCCACGCCCCCTACTGTAACTCTTTCAACTAAATAATCAACTTTCCAACTACTTCTAGTATTAGTCATCCAACTAAATAAATTTAGCACTTACTGTACCATCCTTACAGTAAGCTTAATACTTAAATATTTCTATATTTCACCTCCCATCCTCCCTCATAACTAAACTTTCTATTCGAAGGAACTAGAGTGAAAGGAGCCTCGCTGTTAAGAGGCATCAGACTCTGCTCTCATTGCTTTGCAAATAACTGCCCGAGAATATATATAATTTAACATGTATTCTTGCATTTGGTATGAAATGCGCTACAAGGTATTGTGGTGTGAAGTATCCAGCATAACGTGTATATTTGAATTTTTGGGAGTCACCAATAAGTTTGTGTTATTATAAAAGCAATCAAGAGTCATCGTTCACATTAGGTTACATACGTATATACATATCAAATGACGACCCAATTGAAGTTTTAAATCATTAGGTAATGTTTTAATAACATAAAATCAAATTAAGTTATATTGTGAAGGAATTATTCAATAAATATGCCTAAATGGCAAAAGTATTATTCCGAGAAATTATCTAAATAAATATCAAGTCAAGAAATACGTTGCAGAATTTAGCAGGCCAGAAGTTCTTTCATGAAAATGGGAAACGTTTTGACTAACCGTGATTTAAGTGCCGCTTTACGCATCCGACTGCTTTGATGCTACGTGTTTAGTAGCCTGCTCTATGGAGTTGAATCAAGGACACTTACCGAGGTAAAAGGAAGAAACTTATGGCGTGTGAAATGTAGATGTATCACTGAATATTAAGGATATGAACAACGATTCAGAAATTGTCATTGTCATCAAATGAAGAAAACTAGAATATTTTGGCCATTTCTTGTACAACAACAAATACAACTTGTAATTAACGGAAGGTTGATGGAATTACGAGTCCAATGAATACAGTGTCGCTATGGTTAAACAGCAGATCATGCTACTAATCTTGGAGGACGAGGTAGAAGTAGAAATGAAATTCCATAGCCTGCTTCCAGTCGACCGACCGGGCCAGGGAATGTAATGAATGAAGTTCCCATCTAGCGGCGAGGATATGAACTGTGCCGGCTGCCGAAGCCTGTCGCACTCCCCTTGGGCAATGATTAAATGAATGACAGATGAAATGGAATGATAGTGGAGAGTGTTGCTGGAATGAAATTGTGACAGGGAAAACCGGAGTACCCGGAGAAAAACCTGTCTGCTTCTGCATTGTACAGCACAAATCTCACTTGGATTGACCGGGATTTGAACCTCGGACCCAGCGGTGATAGGCCGGTGTGCTGCCGCCTAAGCCACTTTTAAGTAGAAGTAGAACAAGAAGAAATGTATGGTATATTTTGTATTCCGGTTATAATTTATCGGGATGAGTCTCTTTAGGACGAGACAATCCCGTCTGGTCGCCTTAATTGTCACTACTCACACTAATACAGTATCCGGAAAACAGGTCAACAGACAAAAGCTACACAATGTACACAGGGCTGATGACGAAAATGTCCCAAGCTCCTAAAATGAATCAACATCATCATGTATATTTTTGAAAGCAAATGTGCGTGAGTGCTTTACTTTAAAACAAGGCCCATCCATCATCTTTAACTAAGCGTGATGAAGCCAATACCGCAATCAGATGTTATTGGGGACGCGCGAAACACGCAAATCACACACGTGCCGGCCTCCCTTCCTCATGTTCACAACAGAATACGCCAGAGTGCATGGGTGTGTACATTTTGCACCCAATACTGCTAAAAGAAATGCAGCCAGCCTTGGCCTTCTACAAAAAAGACGGTGCATATGATTTTGTAACTCTCACAAACATTAGCTTGAGTGTGAATCTTACCCTAACCTGCGGAAATAAACTTTAAACGAAAGAGAAAACTTAGCAACGAGAAGCGTGAATGCAAAGATAGCTTAGCAACGAGAAGCATGCATGTAAAGATAGTTTAGCAACGAGAAGCGTGCCTGTAAAGATATATAATAACAAGAGGAGTGAATGTAAAGATAGCTTAGCAACGAGAAGCGTGCCTGTAAAGATAGCTTAGCAATGAGAAGCGTGCCTGTAAATATAGCTTAGCAATGAGAGGCGTGCCTGTAAAGATAGCTTAGCAATGAGAAGCGTGCCTGTAAAGATAGCTTAGCAATGAGAAGCGTGCCTGTAAAGATATCTTAGCAACAAGAAGCGTGAATGTAAAGATAGCTTAGCAACGAGAAGCGTGCCTGTAAAGATAGCTTAGCAATGAGAAGCGTGAATGTAAAGATTGCTTAGCAACGAGAAGCATGGATGTAAAGATATCTTAGCAACAAGAAGCGTGAATGTAAAGAAACCTTAACAATGAGAAGCGTGCATATAAAGATAAATTAGCAACGAGAAGCGTGAATGTAAAGATAAATTAGCAATGAGAAGCGTGAATGTAAAGATAGCTTGGCAACGAGAAGCGTGAATGTAAAGATAGCTTAGCAACGAGAAGCGTCAATGTAAATATAGCTTAGCAATGAGAAGCGTGAATTTAAGGACAGCCTAACAATGAAAAGCGTGAATGTAAAGATACCTTAGCAATGCGAAGCGTAAATGTAAAGATAGCTTAGCAATGAGAAGCGTGAATGTAAAGATAGCTTAGCAACGAGAAGCGTGAATGTAAAGATAGCTTAGCAAGAAGCGTGAATGCAAAGATAGCTTAGCAATGAGAAGCGTGAATGTAAAGATAGCTCAGTAATGAGAAGCGTGAATGTAAAGATAGCTTAGCAATGAGAAGCGTGAATGTAAAGATAGTTTAACAACGAGAAGCGTGAATGCAAAGATAGCTTAGCAATGAGAAGAGTGAATGCAAAGATAGCTTAGCAATGAGAAGCGTGAATGTAAAGATAGCCTAGCAATGAGAAGCGTGAATGCAAAGATAGCTTAGCAATGAGAAGCGTGAATGTAAAGATAGCTTAGCAATGAGAACGTGAATGCAAAGATAGCTTAGCAATGAGAAGCGTGAATGTAAAGATAGCCTAGCAATGAGAAGCGTGAATGCAAAGATAGCTTAGCAATGAGAAGCGTGAATGTAAAGATAGCTTAGCAATGAGAAGCGTGAATGTAAACTAAGCTTAGCAACGAGAAGCGTGAATGTAAAGATAGCTTAGCAACGAGAAGCGTGAATGCAAAGATAGTTTGTGACCGTACATACTTTTTTCTGGGTTATTGGGGCGTGCTTGTTATATCACAATGAGGGAGAGCAATTAAAAACACATATATTTATCTTTACTTACAATTAAGCATGACTTTCCACACATCTTTTTAATAACACATAGCTTTCCAGACATCTTGCTCTCTATTATTATTCCATTCTTCGTTCATTAATCTGATTTCTTTCTACCAATACTATTCTCTACGTGTGATTATTTTCACCATCAAAACAACTCAATAATCCTACTTCATGGAACTAACATTATCATAACCAAATTCATTAAAATCTCCATAGATAAAACGGACAGATACTCCAATACGAAATCTTTCAGTATGGACTCCTAACAAAAAATAGTCAAATATATATATATATATATATTGAACCCGTTGAGCTAAGGTTCATGTGATATTTTTCACGACACCACATTTATGATGGGATGTAGTACCTTTGAACACACCCAGAAAGCTACGAGAAGCTGAGAGCTCATGCAATTCTCTTTGAAGTAGCGGAGAATCGCACTTTTGACTTCGGTGAAGTCTGCTAATTAATTATCTGAGGTCTTATTAATCAATTTTATCTTTCCACGAGACTCAGAATATTCCATTTCGTCATTCAGTATTATTGAAACAATTTTGAGAATGTTTTTTCACTTTAAGGGAAGGTAATATCATTGCAGATACGCAAATAGGAATGTAAGTAGTCGCTCAACGACTTAGTTTGACGACCTGCTTCCACGAGGAACGCAGTTCCTTGCAGTACGTCTGGAGAACCCGCCCTGTGTAGGCGTGTAATTATATCCGTCGCATTAGACGTGGCAAACAGTCCGCTTTTCAGCGTGGAAATCATTATCGGGTGCCATCGAGCACAATTATACTACGAATCGCTGTTGTTGATGTGCAGTGATCAACACAAATTGTATAGTGAATTGTTTGGCAAGTATTGTGAAATTTACGACATTTCTGTAGCACCACATTTTTCCACCCACGTGTTTGTGGAGGGCCGAGAGCCTGGTGCGAAAATATACAGGTGAATGTGAAATTATTACTTTGAACAAGTGTGATTATAAAAGTACATTATATGCGAATTGCTACGGTGAATTTATCTATAATAAAACGACACCCATTTCACGGATGCCACGTGTTAGAAAAGGTAGCGTCTGTACACGTGTGGAACCGCAGAACAGTGCATGGCCATTTATCATTTACATCTGCAAAGTGTAGAGGCTGTGTTACCAGTTATATTTAATGCCTGTGATATCTGCGACGAATACCGTGATTTTCAAGTGATAATATTGAACTGTTACAAGTCTTATTCTACCGCCCACGTGGTCAACTTATTCAACACCATGTTTGAGGCCGAGACCATGGGCTAATACCATTATGGTATGAGGGAGATGTCTCGGATGGGACCAGCTTGATTATGGAACTTCTAGAACATCGAACGAGAAGGAAGGAACCGAGGATGCCTTTCCTAGGCATGTCCAGTCCATTCACGAGGTCAACTACAGGGACAGACCGAACCCTGGTCTTTGGGAGAGCCCAGATGGAAGTTCTGATGAGGACGATGCAAAACCTGAAAGCCAGAGGTGCTTTTGTTCAACCCTTGTTGTTGGACAGAGAGCTAAGAGTGGGCTCCTTCATATCGTGAGATTTGTACACCCTTCCTTGTTCTAGTTTCTGGTGGTATAGTTAGATTAGTGTAGTTTGTGAACCAACCGAACTTAGTGACAGCCATTTCATAGGTAGGGAATGTAATTTAGTCTAATTAGATGTCATTTATCTACAGTGATTGTGAGTCACCCTTGGGTCTGACATTATGGTCAACCCTGGTGCAGCTTGATGGACGTCGTAGGACGCCAATTTCTGCCTATTGCTACACGTGACTGTAGTCATTTTGAGGCTACTTTGTTTAACCCTATCTGGGGTGATTTTCAAGTCTTTGCAGACTTTAACTATGGCAATCTGATGCCATGGTTATGTTTCTTTAACTGCATTTTTTTTTTGCAACCAGTCAATGTTACGCCCCTGACTTCGTTAGAGTAGTCGTATCATTTGGGTAATCGACTGTAATTACCAGTTTTGTAACTGCATTATATTTCATTTGAGATGAGCTCTGATAGCCATCCAGGTCATGTGTAGAACTTGTAAGTAAAAGGGACGTTTTGTCGTTGCCTAGCATCGAACCCAGTTCCCAACGTATCATTAAGCAGATCCAGCAGAGAGTGGTATTTGCGCCACAATTATTATTTTGGTTGTGTCAAGTGTGATGACACGTATTTATTTGATGTTTGATACAAGCAACTACTGAAGTGTATTTTATCTTTGAGAGCAGAGAGCTCCAGCAATTAGTGACATTGCTACCTTTTAAACGTCTTTGATGTGAAAGACAGAGTTATATGATTGTATTCAGATTTATAGCGTGCTTTTTATGCACATATTCTTCGAGGTTTATAACCTATGGTAAAGGTACTATTATGAGGCCAGTTTTACAGTTATTATCTTGCTTAAATTGCCGGCCTAGTTAGTGTGTTGTGTCATACAGCGCAGGAATCTTGTAGCCTGCGGCGACACGAACAGGTTTTGTGTATTCTTCTCAGTGCCCGTGTGAGAGCGCATGCTTCTGAGTGAGACGGACTGATGATAACATAGGACAGAATGCTTTTAGCATTCACTTTCCCTTTCACTGCAATTATAGCTCATGGAACCCAGTGTCCATTCTTGTATCTGATCATCTGTTCTGTTGATTGTCATTTGTTAGTTAAACGCTGTTATGTCAGGTTTCTATAGTACGTTGTAGGCTAGCCCCGCTAGGGAGGTTTTTCATATATGAAGGTATTTTTGTGTACCATGTCCGGGATTGTTCCCGTGGACCAGATATTTAGGGAGGGTAACTGATTGTGTCCAGGCCCATCCCAGAGTTATTGAACGCGAGCTGTGCGCCGCTGGTTACTTGTGTTATTGTGTGTCCGAGTTGTTATTGCTCGTTGACCATGTCCGGGACTGTTCCCGTGGACTAGATATTTAGGGAGGGTAACTGATTGTGTCCAGGCCCATCCCAGAGTTATTGAACGCGAGCTGTGCGCCGCTGGTAACTTGTGTTATTGTGTGTCCGAGTTGTTATTGCTCGTTGATTGTATTCCGACTTTTGAGTCGAGGCTTTTTGGCAGAGATGATCTCAAGGGAGACACTCCGTGCCCAGGCTTGTCAGTATTATTCGCCATAAACCAACGATAACCTAAACCGACATCTTAATAATAAAACGCATAATTTTGATAAACAAAAGCTAACTAACGAATCCTTTCTGCTTAACCTTGTTCATTTGCATTTGGAACCTGCTGACATAGCCGTGCTAATGAAGGTATTTCCTGGAGGAAATGACTTGAGGACAGCTGACACTTTTTGTTGCGACCGAAGCTTGCTCGAACCTTGAGTTCGTAGCTGGTGGAGCGCAGGCCATACGATGTTAGACGTAGTCTTCACTACGCAGTCGTCACCGTAATTACACACATTAGATGACTATGGCTTACAAACAGTAAACCAAGGTGTAGGCAGGCATTTGAATAAAACTGTGGTCTGTTATTTATTTACTTATTATGTAAAAGTGTACGAATCCTCTAAGTTACCCTTTTGTGTGCTGACTAGCACCTAGTTATAAGAATGTTTTAGATGTTTTTTTTCTATGGCTGGTCACTTAGCTTTGAATGTAATTGTTTGATATTACGGACGTCACCGCCGGAAATGTTGTTATTAATTGATAGGACTTGGCTAGATGAATTAACGTTAAATGTAAATGTGGAGATGGTATCATCCTAACTTAGATTTGTTTTGCTACCCTTCTAAAGGTAAATTCTGTTATTAGCTTGATCTTGTAACTTGACCTAGGGATTTGCGTCGTATCATTTTCCAAGTGTTGCTGTTGTTGCATTATTATTGTGAGACAGATATTTCGCGAGGGTTTACTGTAACTTCTCAGGTAGGAACCTGCTCTTTATTTTTGATTATTTATTAGCTTGCGGATTAGCCGATAGAAACCCTCCGAACTAGGCTAGGGGTTTGTAAAATTTACAATAAATTTTCACGGTGTTTTACATAAGTCTGGATGTTTCTTTTCTCAGTCTAGTTTTTAAGGTGAACTTTTCCTTAGGCAGTCTATGACCTTCGTCACCATGTACCACGATCCCCGTGGACTACAGTTTCTCGTGCCGCTTTGGCCTATTTGGAAGTTCACCTGATCCTCAAGGCAGTTAGGTCCGACGGATGAGATGTTAAGGAAGTCATTGCGGTTGTTGGCTATCCTGGTAGCTCCTCTGACGGGCTCATTATACTAAAAGAAGTACCCATTCTTCGAACGGTCTTTGGTATTAATAGCCAGACGTAATCAATTCAGCTACTGTTGCAATGGTTAGAGACTTGGAACCTGTTTGTCGACAAAGATAAATGATTAGTTAAAATATGCTCAGAAAATAAATTTAGCCTACCTAACGTGTACTTCCTGACGTGAAAATAAAATTCAAAACCTCGTAGACGAAGCCCAATACACGTCATGTTGCTGTTTGGAGATATAATAGACCTTCAGTATGACATATCGCACGTTTAAGTCGTGTGAAAAAATCTATGGTAACCCCCTTAAGCGCATTGATGAATTTTACAGTTTTAGTTGGTTCCGTGATAACCTTATTGCCAATTGCAAACGTTCACAGAAATGTAATAAATGGTGTGGCATTACTTAAGCCTCCGTGGCTTAGGCAGCAGCACGCCGGCCTCTCACCACTGGGCTCGTGGTTCAAATCCCGGTCACTCCATGAGAGATCTGTGCTGGACAGAACGGAGGCAGACAGGTTTTTCACCGGGTACTCCAGTTTTCCCTGTCAAAATTTAATTCCAGCAACACTCTCCCCTATCATTACAATTCATCTGTCATTCAATTATTCATTGCCCCAGAGGAGTGCGTCAGTACTCGGCAGCCGGCACAGTTCATATCATCGCCGCTAGTTGGGGCTTCATTCATTCCATTCCTGACACGGTCGGAGACTGGAAGCAGGCTGTGGATTTTCAGTGGCATTACTACCTTCTTGAAGAAATAGATGGAAAGTTGGATGTCACCTTTTGAGATGCTTTTGTCATGGCTATTGGCGTGCATTCCTTCATTAGTTTATTAAATGAAATTAGTTTTCTTGGAATATCAGAAACTGTTGGTATTAGATTCTTAAAATGTAGTTTTCGGGAACACTTTACGGCTATTTAGGGTCCCCTAGATATGTTTCTGACACCATGGGGCAGAAAATAAGCTTTGTCTCGTCGTTGTAGGCCGTAGTATAATAATAATAATAATAATAATAATATAACAATATAGAGACAGGGACGTAATAGACCCATACGTTTAAATCGCGTGAAAAAATTCTCGAGCACCCCTTGATCCCCTTAAGCGCATTATACCCTATGTATTGATGAATTTTACAGCTTGATTTTGTTCCGTTATAACCTTATAACTGTTTACAAACTATCTCAGTAATGTAATAAATGGAATTGTATTGCATCATACAGCAATAGATGGACCTGTTAGTTTCTGTTGCCATGGTTATCGGATTGCATTCTTTCATTATTGTATTAAATGAAATTAGTTTTCTGGGAATATCTCAAAAACGGTTGGTTTTAGGGCCTAAAAAAGTGGTCCCGAGTTTCATTTCTCATATTGAAGGGCTGAAAATGAGCTTTGTCTCGCCCTTCTATGCCTATTTCAGCAAGTGTTTTAAGGGGGTAGGCCCCCTTTTATAGGAGCTACAGAGAAGAGATATATCAATGATTAGTGTCGTGCCTCTGAAGGATATCTGTACCAAATTTTACGTTGATCCACCCAGCCGTTCTTGAGCTATAAGGGAACATTTTTGTCCACAGACAAACAGACAGACAGACAGACATACAGACAGACAGACAGACAGACAAAAAAATATTTTTGCGCGCATCCGTCATAAA
This sequence comes from Meconema thalassinum, assembly GCA_946902985.2. Taxonomy (NCBI): domain Eukaryota; kingdom Metazoa; phylum Arthropoda; class Insecta; order Orthoptera; family Tettigoniidae; genus Meconema; species Meconema thalassinum. The sequence goes on along the minus strand of OX336393.1, from coordinate 391,565,586 downwards.
ACAGTCTGAAACGCGTAAATAACGCGAATTTCCCTAGAAATTCAGAAAAAACAGACAAACTTTCATTCATATATATAGAGAGATAGAGATAAAACAAAATAGCATCAAAAAGGAACATAGAAAAGAAACTTCATTGGCAAGGCCACCTGCCATGCCACACAGAGATGCAAACAGCACTCTCAGAAAGCGCTGTTTTCTAACCTAAAAGAGCTGAGCTTTGTAACCAATATGTTACAATTGCCCTCTATGTGATTCTCACGTGAGAAGGACGTGAGGATCACATACATTTAAAATACACAAATGAAAATAATAAATTTTTCTCCTCCTGCCTCCACGCCTGCTTCGTCATCTGTAATTCTTGCGTGTCCCACGCCTTCCTCCTCGACGTCTTCTACGATGCCTCCTGCCTCCCCGTCTCCTGTATTCCAAACCTCTCGTTTTCTTCTTCCTTTGGTCTGTCTCCTCTGATTCAGTATCATATTTTCCTTTCTTCTTCTTTTGGTCTGTCTCCTCTGATTCAGTATCATCATATTTTCCTTTCTTTTTCTTCTCTTGGTCTGTCTCCTCTGATTAATATCATATTTTCCTTTCTTCTTCTTCTTCTTCTTCTTCTTCCTTTGCTATGTGTCCTCTGATTCAGTATCATATTATCCTTTCTTTTTCTTCTCTTGGTCTGTCTCATATTATTCAACAATTCCTTTCTCTTTTTCCACTTTGTTTTCCACTGTTTCGTCTTCACCTTATCTTCTTCCAGTATGCTGTCTTCTCCATGACCTTCTCTTGCACTTTTACCTTCATCTTTAGCCTCTTTTTTTGGCTGCTACTGTCCTCCTCATGACCAAATTTATCCGATTCTTCTTTCTCTTCTTCAGTTTCTGCCATATCACCTGCTTTCTCACGCCCTTCTGTTTCACCTTCTTCCTTATCCGTTTCTCCTTTCTCGTCTGCTTTTTCCTTGCTTTCACCTGCCTCCTCTCCTTCAGTTTCTTCCATATCACCTTTCTCTTCTGCCTTTTCCTTGCTCTCACCTGCCTCCTCTCCTTCAGTTTCTTCCATATCACCTGCTTTCTCACGCCCCCCACATCTCTGATCATTTTCTTGTTTTCCTTCAAGTAAATCACTTATTGGGTCAAATTTCTCATCAAACTGTACTTTCATGGATTCCGCCTGCTTACTCACAGACACCTATAATGAACTAACAAACTCCTCCAATGAACTCTTATAACTTGTTTTTATAGCATCCTTTATCTCTGTGACCTTGCTAAGCAGCATTAGTAACACATCCCGATTTATATCCTCCTCCATTTCTTTTTCTACTTTCCCTTGTTCGTGTCCCACGTTGGGCGCCAATTGTGACCGTACATACTATTTTCTGGGTTATTGGGGCGTGCTTGTTATATCACAATGAGGGAGAGCAATGAAAAACACATATATTTATTTTTACTTACAATTAAGCATGACTTTCCACACATCCTTTTAATAACACATAGCTTTCCACACTTCTTGCTCTCTATTATTATTCCTTTCTTCGTTCATTAATCTAATTTCTTTCTACCAATACTATTCTCTACGTGTGATTCTTTTCACCATCAAAACAACTCAATAATCCTACTTCATGGAACTAACATTATCATAACAAAATTCATTAAAATCTCCATAGATAAAACAGACATATACTCTAATACGTAATCTTTCAGTACGGACTCCTAACAAAAAACAGTCAAAGATATATATATAAAACAAAATAGCATCAAAAAAGGAACATAGAAAAGAAACTTCATTGGCAAGGCCACCTGCCATGCCACACAGAGATGCAAACAGCACTCTCAGACAGCGCTATTTTCTAACCTAAAAGAGCTGAGCTTTGTAACCAATATGTTACAAGTTTAACAACGCGAAGCGTGATGCAAAGATAGCTTGGCAATGAGAAGCGTGAATACAAATATAGCTTGGCAATGAGAAGCGTGAATGTAAAGATAGTTTAACAACGAGAAGCGTGAATGCAAAGATAGCTTAGCAATGAGAAGCGTGATTGCAAAGATAGCTTGGCAATGAGAAGCGTGAATGTAAAGATAGCTTAGCAATGAGAAGCATGAATGCAAAGATAGCTTGGCAATGCGAAGCGTGAAGGTAAAGATAGATTAGCAACGAGGAGCGTGAATAACCACATAGGTTAGCAACGAGAAGCGTGAATGTAAAGATAGCTTAGCAATGAGAAGTGTGAATGTAAAGATAGCTTAGCACCGAAAAGAGTGAATGTAAAGATAGCTTAGCAACGAGAAGCGTGAATGTAAAGATGGCTTAGCAATGAGAAGCGTGAATGTAAAGAAAGCTTAGAAACGAGAAGCGTGAATGTAAAGATAGCCTAGCAATGAGAAGCGTGAATGTAAAGATAGCCTAGCAATGAGAAGCGTGAATGTAAAGATAGCCTAGCAATGAGAAGCGTGAATGTAAAAAAAAGCTTAGAAACGAGAAGCGTGAATGTAAAGATAGCTTAGCAATGAGAAGCGTGAATGTAAAGATAGCTTAGCAACGAGAAGTGTGAATGTAAAGATAGCTTAGCACCGAAAAGAGTGATGTAAAGATAGCTTACCAATGAGAAGCGTGAATGTAAAGATAACTTAGCAATGAGAAGCGAGAACGTAAAGATAGCTTAGCAATGAGATGCGTGAATGTAAAGATAATTTAGCAATGAGAAGCGTGAATGTAAAGAAAGCTTAGAAACGAGAAACGTGAATGTAAAGATAACTTAGCAACGAGAAGCGTGAATCTCTCTATATATAAAACATGAAAGTGTGTCTGTTTTTTTCTGAATTTCCAAGGAAATTTGAGTTATTAACGCGTTTCAGACTGGTTTGTGACGGTTGCGCGCAAAAACAAAATTTTTGTCTGTCTGTCTGTCTGTCTGGGTACAACTTTGTAAGCGCATTACTTGAGAACGGCTGAGTGGATCAACGTAAAATTTGATACAGATGTCCATCAAAGGCACGAATGTAATCATTGATGTATCTCTTCTCCGTACCTCTCACAAAAGAGGGCCTGCCCCCTTAAAATGCATGTTTAAATTGGAGTAGAAAGACGAGACAAAGCTCATTTTCAGCGTCTCAATTTGAGAAACAAATCTCTCATAAAACTAATTTAATTTAATTATCTAATGAAAGAATGCAAGCCGGTAATCATGGCAACACAATCTTAGGAGTCCATCTATTTCTGTAGGACTCAATGCCATTACTGTGAACGTTCGCAAACGGCCAGAAGGTTACTGTATAACGGAACCAACTTAAGCTGTAAAATTCATCAATATGTATATAATGCTCTTAAGGGGGTCAAGGGGTACTCTTGAATTTTATCACGCGATTTACACGTGCATGTGTGGTACTGAAGGTCTATTATATCCCTATCCCTATATTATTAAATTAAATTATGATTATTATTATATTATTGTGTACAAGGACGAGACAAAACTCATTTTCAGCCCCTCGGTGGCTTGGAAGCTACTACGTTTTAAGGCTCTAAAACCACGTTTCTGAGATATTCCCAGAAATCTAATTCCATTTAATAAACTAATAAATAGATGCCGAGTAGGCTACAGAAAACCACCAAATCGGGAGCTATATAGAGATACTGAAAAAATTACAGATGTGGCCAGGAAGGGACGTCTGGCTTTCTACGGACATGTCTCATGGATGAACACAACAAGACTAACCAACCGGCTTCTCAACTACTGGGAGAATAGAAAGAGCGTGACACCATGGCTAACAAAAGTTAACAAGGTCATCCAAAAACTGAAGATAATGGAAATTTATATTAAAAGCCGATCAAATCTCAGAATGATACTTAAACAGAAGAGTTTTCAGGACGGACCACTCTGTAAGTGAACCGGCATCATCTGGACAAAAGAGAGAAAGGAGAAACATAGCCAGAGAATTCGCAAATATTGGACAAATATCAAGTCCCTCGCCAAGCTGTAAAGTTGAACGTCGTGGTCTAAAGCGGGCCCATCCGAAGGGAGAAGAATAAGAAGAAACTAATGAAGTAATGCAAGCCGGTAACCATGACAACAGTATCTCAAGAGGTGACACCCAACTTTCCATCTATTTCTGTGAGCAGCAATGACACTCAATTTATTAAATTTCTGCGAAAGTTTGCAAATGGCTAAAAAGTTATCGTGGAAACAAACATGGACAGTAAAATTCATCAATGCGCTTAAGAGGGTCAAGGGGTACCTTAGAAAGTATAAACGTGACTTACACGTGCGATAAGTTGTACAGAAGGCCTATTATATCTCCAAACATCAAAATTATATTCAAAAATTCCTGAATTGAAATAGTGTTTTTTACAGTGAACCCTTTAGTATTGCAGTGTTTATAAGCAAGAATCTTGATCAAGGGGTCGCGCTCAGTTCATAGTGTGATGTTTACGTTCACCAAACAACATTCTCTACTGAGGTAAGGGTCATAGGATTAAAACTATAATTAAGAAAGGAAGTGACAAGATGTAAAATAATAACATAATTTAATGACTATTAGTGCAAATAAAATGAATATAGACAACAACAATAATAAAATTCCTCCCTGAATCTTCCCATGACAGAAATATTTATCAAAAGTTGAGGAGTCAGACGGATCTCCCCCTTATACAAAAAATTTGGATCCTAGTTCCACTAACTTGCATTGGATTTTTATGTATGCGTAATGACTAACTACGAGGGATGAGTACTTGGATGAGTGTTCGTTTACAGCGGGTTAACAGCCACGATGCTTACGAACAATCATCTCGTAAATCAACGTTTACGGGTATGGGACATGACACTAATAAAAATCCTTAAAAATTAATGCTGACACACAATCTAAAATCTACTATTTACAGGAATCTCCCTCGAGACCCTCCTTCAATGCGATGACGCATCTTGACAAATGAGCTGCCATCAACGGCCAATTGCTCAATACACAAACAAGGAAAAAGACAGCATCGCACGTGACTGCATGGGTCACTAATACGGAACATAAAAATGGCATGAAACCAACAACAACAAAAGCCTGACCGGCTGAGATTACTTTATATGAACAAAATGCATGTTAAGCTAACGCTTTGGAGATTATAGTGATTCGTAGGCAACTCCCATTTATTTAACAATTTTTACCATTGATCAGTTCTTATTCTGTATTTCAAGTAATTATACGGAGCCAACACTCTCCACTAATGACCTCGATGCAATCCTTTTCAGCCCGCCTTGTGAAACAACTTCCCCTTTCCTCACTCTCGTCCTCGTCCAGCTCCAGTGTGTAAAAATAACCTGACCGGCTGCCCGGTTATCTCGTAGAATCAACAGCAACAAATCTCAACCACATAAACATATGGTAAGACCTTAATCGAAATAGCCACATATGTCCTCGCAAGGTAACCATATGGACTTGGTACCAAGCTGACAGAAATCAATCTACGCTGAAATTCCCGCTTGTAATGACCAATAAAATACACACACACACACACTGCTGGGAATGACATAACATATTTCACACAGGTCGGCTGAATCAGACCCTCACAATCTATTTAAAAAAATATTAAACCCTACGAGAGAGCTGACTGCTCCCCGCCACAACATGCATTGCTCCAACGGCAATAAACTCACTGAATCTGATCAATAATAAACATTACAAGATTAATTTACCCTCCAATCTACTGCATGATTATACTAATTCAGTCCTACTTCTGAAACACAATATACCTTCGAGAGACGCTTCTTAATCGCACTACGTAAACATATGCGAACACGGTCGTCCACATAGCCACGTTAGTTAAAACAAACAAACAAGAACTTGCGACTGATAAAATATGTGCGAGCTGTTTCCATGCAAAAGGTGTGTTAGGCCAAAACTAAACACACTACGTTAATCAACACAAGCAAGATATTTACAAACAAAATATGTCCCATATACCATAAGTTAATTTGTCAGATAATAAGAATATTATTCAGTACTCATCCTCTGCCAGTCACCGTCAAAGAACATCTGCAGCCATCTCCCTATTTAAATGCTGCTTACCTCGTCTCAAACATCTCGACGGAGTGTTGACAGTTCCAAACTTCTTCCAGGATAAGCGATGTCATCTCTCGTGCTGATGTAAAAAGTTATAGATTATTACACACTCGATATCTGACTACTAAATTCGCCGTTTCAGGTACTTATTTCCCCAGAACAGTCTGTTGGCGAATTGTCGATGATACTGTCCCTACAAAATAGTACTGTGACTATCTATCACTGAATTTAACACATTTATAAAAATCTGTGTCCTCATGACACGCAAAGTACAGTAATAACCTGTGTCCTCGACACACCAAATGTAATAGCAACCTGTGTCCTCCGACACACACAATGTAATAATAACCCTGTGTCCTCGACACACACAATGTAATAGTCATGTCTTGGCTCTTCACGCCACTTATGAATGAACTGGCCCTACGTATCGATGGGGAAATTATATAAAAATTTCTCAAAATAATAGTGGTACAGGAATGAAACAAATATCACTGAACTCGTAAAATTGCGCAGGTCAAGAATACGCCCATTAATCCTAGAACCGATCGTAGAGATGTTGTCTAGCCGCTCTCCCGCGTTAATGCTAGCCATCGCGTGCCCAAGCTAGACTTGGCGCGTTCGTAAGCATTCATCTCTCATTGCCTCCACTTTTTCAATAACTTCGCGGTTTTTATCAGACCTCGGCCTCGTAGGAGTGTCCAGTATTATCATCAGCCACTCACGTTACTGCATTATATTTTTTCTAGGCGCGAATATTACAATGAACATACCATAAGCGTGTCTCACCACGCATCCTTCTATTTTGAGGTAGCCACCCCCTGTCCTTCTGAAACATTGCTAGGGTCTTTCTTTTCATAATGCTAAAGTATTTAGCCTTTTGTCAAACTGCTGCAGGTATGTCCCAACTGTCTCCAACAAATGCTTGAAGTTTCCTCATCTTCGTCTGGCTATTTCATGACGCTGGTGGAAATATTAATTAATTGTAGAAATAAAACATCGAATCATTTATCCATCAGAGGATAAAGGGTTCACAACTCCTCCACTCACAAAATTTCGAACTTAGGATAAAGTCGATAATTTTTAAAAGACTTCCGTAGGCCAATTTGTTTTATTTCAGAATCACCCCTTTTCTATACTTGGTCTAGCCGCTCCTGTCTTGAATGGCATTTACTCGTTTCATTTCCTGCTTGGACCTCACTCTCTCAACTGCTTGCGTGACGCGCTGACGCCTTAGGCGACACTCTGCCTGTCTCATTAATGTTTATCAACACCATCTCTACTTCCTTCCTCACGCGCCGTACTCAACTGCCCCCCGTCCACTTGGTTGATATAGGACGTCCATATATTCAAACTGCATCATTATTTCGGCGCTCCCATTGTTCGCTTCTTCGATACTTTTTTAATTTGGCTGCATTGTAGACCGTCATTGTTCCTGTGCTTAACTCTTTCACTCTGTATACATTATTTCCTAGGTTTCTTACAATAGAATATGGTCCTATGAACTTTTCACAGAATTTGCTGAAGATCTTCTTTTCTGGATCCGATGTAGCGGGTCGTTTCACCAAAACGAGCTGGTTGATTTCTAGATCACGGTGAAATCTCTTATTTCTCAATCGCCGTAATCTGCGATCTGCTTGTTTTCTCAAGTAGGCTCTCGTTCTCTCTATTCGCAGGTCAGGTGCTATCATAGGATCTTGTGGGCAGTTAATGATGCTTTTCCACTTTCTCACTGGATACTCGTTTTTGTGTAAGACCATAGGGATCTGTCCTGTTGACTCGTGCCTGGTAGAATTCATACATGTCTCTACATCCTTAATTTTATCAACCCATTTATGATGTTCTTTGGGAATGAAGATTCTCAAGTATGATGTTACACATTTTATTGCTCTCTCACTTGGATTAGCTTGGGCATGTCGGATACTGCTTAAAACGTGTTTTATACACATGACCTCTATACCTTTCTTGAATTCGGCACTTGTAAAATAGCTGCCATGGTCTGACAATATAAATTCTGGTTTTCCAAGGATTGGAATAACTCTATTTCGAATACGACTGAGTACTTGTTTCGATGTAGTTTTCTGAATAGGGCATAATAGGACAAACTTAGAAAACACATCAATGCACACTAGCAAGTGACGGCAACCTCGTCTACCTTTCGGGATTGGACCGAAACAGTCTAGGGCCAGTAGCTCGCATGGTTTCTGAGGTAGCAATGGTCTAGGATACTGCCTCATTAAATAGTTATTGGGCTTTGTCCTCTGACAAGGATCACAAGTCGTAATGACGTCACATATAGTTGTTCTCATACGTGGCCATGTAAATGTCTCTCCTATTGTCGCTTCGCACTTATCTAGTCCGACGTGTCCGTAACTTTCGTGAGTATGCCATGTCAATCCTCGCTGTAAAGATGCAGGTACTAGTATGCGTAACTTGGTGTGGTCATTATCTACCCATTTGTGCAGCAAATTGTTGACATAAACATACCTTCCTTCTTTTGCTTTCGCTTCTCGAAATGCAGGTGTTCCTGTAGGAAGTTGCTTTCTGAAGTATTGAATTAATAGCATCATCCATGGTTCCGCTTCCTGTTCTCGCTGTATCTCACGTAACTCCTCCAAGAATTCCCGGTCCTTCGGTGTTAACTCCAAGTGTTGTACCATCGCTGTTTCTTCAACATCAGGCTCTGGATTCCTCCTGAGTGCATCTGGAATCACGTTCATCTTTCCTGGGCAATGTTCAATCTCAATGCTAAACTGCTGAATATATATAGACCAACGTGTCACACGTTCGCTTGCCATCGACGTCTTAAACAAGAATGTTAGTGCCTTGTGATCAGTCCTGACAACAATGGGGTAGCCATAAATTATTCGTTTCCATTGTTGTACCGCATGAAGGATGGCCAACAGCTCTAGCTCCGTTACAGTATAATTGCGCTCGTGCTTACGCAATTTTCGGCTGACAAATGACAAATATGTTTTATGTTGCAGGTTAGCTGGATCTTCTTGGTAGAGCATAGCACCTATACCAATTAGTGAAGCATCCACTTGGATTATAAATTTGTGCTTGAAATCTGGATATCCTAACTTGGCTGTTTTGTTGCTTGAAACGCCTTCTCACATTCCGCATTCCACAACCATTTATTATTCTTTTTTAGCATTTCCTGCATTGGAGCTACAGTCGCCGTGTAACCTGGACAGTTTTCCTTAAAGATTCCCGTTACGCCTGAAAAAGCCCGAATGTGCTTGACTCTCGTTGGTGTAGGGAAATTCTTTATCGCTTCGATCTTAGCTGGGTTTGGCTTCACTCCCTCCTTGTCAATAATGTGACCCAAATATAAGATCTCGCTCTTGAAGAAATGCGATTTCTTCAGGTTTACTTTGAAATTTGATGCATTAAGGTTGCCTAATACTTTATCTAAATTTTCCATGTGAATTTCAATGTTGTCGGATGCCAGCAGAATGTCATCAATGTAGCGCACCGTCATCTCCTTAACTTCCTCGGTTAGATTCCGGTCCAGGGCTCGGATTAAAGCACAGCCCGCTGCTTTGACTCCGAAGGGCATTCGGACGAAGCAAAACGTTTGGTTATCGAATAAGAAGCCAGTTAGAAGCTGTGACTTCTCATCCAATTCAATATGGTGAAACGAACTCGTCAGGTCAACTGATGAATAAATGCTCTTGTTCTTAAAGCCTTTTAGTACGTCTCTGATAATTGGCGCTCTGTCATACTCAGGAAAAATGAGTCTCATGTTGAGATTTCTGGCATCTAAACAAAGTCTAATAGATCCATTTGGTTTTGTGACTGCCAAAATCGCATTTAGATAAGGTGTAGGTGTCTTCCTTATCACTCCAGCTTGTAACATCTCATCTATAATGACCTTGACTTGACAACGATATTTTTCCGGAATTGGATACAATCTACTTTTGAAAGGTGACCAATCCTTGACTTGCATTGAATATTTGAAATTTAATGTTTTCCCAGGTATTGTATCAAATACTGCTTTGTGCTTCCTTAAAATTTCTTCCAATTGTTTTCTATGTTCACCCCCAAGTTGAATGTCATTCAGCCGCTCCTGTAGTAACTCTTCAAATTGTGCATCACTGTCATCTCCTTCTGTTAATAAAGACCATATCTCCTGGGATTCACTCTCCTCATCTAGTTCCACAACAGCTCCATGATGTTATCTTCTGCCTTTCGTATCTCCTCTTCCGTCTCTTCCGATATTGCTTCCAATGCCCAAGAATTTACATCTCTTCCGGTAGTGATTTCATCCATATGCAATCCCACGTTCTTCAGTTGATCATACTCTCTAAAACTGACTGTATTCTTGTGCAAATCTATCACTGCTTGATAGTCACAAATGAAATTTGCACCAAGAATTACATTGAAATTCATCTTTGCCATGATAATGAATGTTTGCCCAAAAGTGTGTTCCAATATGTTCAGCTCTAAGTATGCCTGACGTTTACAAGTGACGGTGCGTTCAGGAATAACACCCCTCACTTTGAGTTGTGGTACGGGAATCACAGGAATATTCTGACTCCGTCCCAACTCTCGAACCAAGGCCTCCGATACCAAACTGATCTGTGACCCCGTATCCAATAAACATCTTATATTAATTCCACCAATCCTCGCGTAAATAATGGGTAACTGCCTAATTTCATCGTTCCGTGGTTTCACCGTCTCCTCCAGGCAATCTTCTGGCAAAGCAATCCATTCTTGTATGTTCGCTACTATCCATCCATCTTCAACTTCCGACTGTTGCGTTTGTAGACTGCCTTCTTTATCCAAATTTAGATTTTTTTTTTAGCTCCGCTGCGACTCACGTCATCATTTTGTCGCCCACGCCCTTGACATTCCTCTTGTCTCAGTAGACTTCCAGCTTCCTCAGTATGTGTGTCTGGATTCTTCATGTTCCCAATGGCTTTCTCCCATCGTCCTTGCTCTCCACCTTGACTAGCGTGTAATTCCTCTAGGTAATTTTGTGATTGAGCGTGCCTATCATCCCAGTCATTTCGATAATTACGTGCCTCTCCTTGATTTTGATCTCTCCTTCCTTTCCATCTTTGATTCCCATTGTAATCACCGTATCTTCCATAAGGCCTCTCATTTCTTCGATTTTCACGCCATTGTTGATACCCTCTCTGTTGATATCTATTGTTGCCTTGATATGACCTATTGTTATAGTTATTCTCGTTACGCTGGTACGGTCTGTTTTCTACCTCTTTCTGGTTACGCCTAGGTGTGGATGTGCTTGTATTTGTACCCTGCGTTTTCGTGTTCGCCTGTTTAGGTTTTATGACCTCTGTCGTATTGACTAACTCCAGTTGTCTTCCTCCTCTATAATGATTATGAGATGTAGTCTCATCTATCTGGCGTAATATCTGTTCTGCATGTAAGGCCGTACTAACGTTCGCTGCGACTAGTACTTGTTGCTCGTTGACTGGTAATTGCCGCGCTATAGTCATCACCAGATCCGCTTCATTTAAAGGGTAATCAAGGTCGCGAAATTTTAGCATTTGCATGTTAAAGAAATCTGAGTATTTCGTTTGCTGGGTAGTTTGGTATTTCCTAGAGTAAAGTTCCATTCTTAAACTCTGTTGTAATGCCGGCGACCAGTACTTGCGCAGAAACGCGATTTTAAAGTCTGCCATAGTTCCAAATGTATATTTGAAGCTTAAAAACCATGTAAGGACATTTCCTGATAAAAATCTTTCCATCATTCTTAGCCTACGTGCTTCAGGTACCCCAGTGTCATTGTAATGATCTTCAATTTCTTTAATAAAGGCTTTAGGTGTCACCCCTGAATTCTCCGTGTACATCTGCGGTTTATAATCGTTCGAGAGAATTACTTGGATAAATTGTGTGGGCTGATGACCGTCCTGTGGCGTGGAACTCCTTTCAATATTCTTGCGAAACCCCTCCGTGTTTGTCGTTAATGGGCTCTCTGTCTGAGTTTGACTACCTGCTGTGCTCATACCTTCCGGGCTATTTGACTCGTCCTGCTTGTCTTTCATTGTTCCCGTTTTAAATATCGAGGATTGTTCTATCGACCTCAGTTCAGCTTTAATGATCCTGTCTGTTTGTTCTTTAAGTTTACTCTTAATTTCTTGCTCTAATGCTTGAATACGAGTATGATATTCACCTACTGTCTTAAGGATGGTTGATCTTTCCTCTTTAGAATCGATATTCATTTTTCGCCAATCTTTTCTTATTTGCTCCTGAATCGTGCTTACTTTCTCCTCAATCTGGCTTTTAGTGTCATCCTGATTTCTTTCTATCTGGCTCAACCTTTCGTCAATGGTATTCTTTAATTGATTCTGATCCGCTTCTAGGCTTTTCCATTGCTCCGCTGATTTTATTTCGAGACGGTCCATGTCTTTAATTATGCCGGATATATTTTCATCTACCGCTGATAATTGTTGCTGAATGACCTTGCCGCTTTTTTCCATTTCCTTAAATCGTCCTTCCAACTTATCCTGAGCTATCTTGACCTCGCTTGTATTCATAGTGCATGCTAGTTCAATTTGCTCTAATTTAGCTAACACCGTTTCATCCAGAATGCTAAGTTTTTGATCAAAAATACTTCCCATTTTCTTAATCTGATCTAATTGTTTTTCATTGTTTTTACTAACATCTAGGGCCAGCAATACCATCTGTTGATTAGTGTGATCCTTCATCTCTACGGTTAACGAAGCTAATTGGTTCGTGCTTTTAACATTCTGCGCCTCTAACTGCGAATTTATAGTGTCATTGATTTCATTTTTTAGTAATCTAGCTTGTTCCACCTGATATTCATTTTGTTCGATCCTACTGTTATTTAATTGTGTCCGCAATGATTCACTTTGTTCAGATAGTTTAGTTTTTAGTGATTCACTCTGCTCAGACAATTTGTTTATAGACTCACTTTGTTCTAACATAGTATTGTTTAGTGATTCACTTTGTTCGGATAATTTCGCGTTTAATGCTTCACTTTGTTCTGATAGTTTAGTTTTTAGTGATTCACTCTGCTCAGACAATTTGTTTATAGACTCACTTTGTTCTAACATACTATTGTTTAATTGTTCACTCTGTTCAGATAGTTTAGTGTTTATTGATTCACTCTGTTCCGCCAATTTAGTGTCCAACAATTTCTGTGTCCTCCTAGCCGCACTCTCAATGATTTCTTGAATCTGTTCTACTGTTGCCATGTTATACACTTTATATGAGACATTAGGGAAATGGCATAAAGCAATGTCCCCTGACACACACATACAATCCCAATGCACATTTAATTTCTTTACCCTACTCAGTTCATTTATAATTTACATTTAATCCCACTAGTCGAATGCATCTCTGAGTGGTTCTAATTTTACTCAATTTAATTTAAACCCAAACACATATTCAGTCATTAAATTGTTATCCTGATCTGATATTAACACTGACTAATTAACAAAGTATTAATTGTCATTTAAGGCTACCAGCCTCCTAACATTTTCATGAGTTTGACTTTCTAAACAAATCTAGTTTTAACTTTAATCATTGGGCGCCCGATATCACGTATATTACTTCATTTTAATTCAATAGACAAAAACGTGAACCGTATTTTACATTGCAAACTCCTGATTTTAATTTATATTTCACACAGTTGGCGGTATCCTCTTCGCCTCAATTACTTTTAATAAAATATCACTTTCCGGTGATAAAAATACTGTCATATCTGCCTCCACTTGTGGCCTGTCAGTTTTACTCAAATACGCCAACTAAATGTGTTCCAGCAGCGAACCAGCAACAAAAATACACCTTCATTGTTGCGTCAGTTTGTAATCCCAACTACGCTTACATTGCCATGTGCAATTTCTTTGCCGTTACACCACAGTGAACCGCCCCACGCTTGGCCGCGCCAGATTACCTCCTATGAACCCTTTAGTATTGCAGTGTTTATAAGCAAGAATCTTGATCAAGGGGTCGCGCTCAGTTCATAGTGTGATGTTTACGTTCGCCAAACAGCATGCTCTACTGAGGTAAGGGTCATAGGATTAAAACTATAATTAAGAAAGGAAGTGACAAGATGTAAAATAATAACATAATTTATTGACTATTAGTGCAAATAAAATGAATATAGACAACAACAATAATAACATTCCTCCCTGAATCTTCCCATGACAGAAATATTTATCAAAAGTTGAGGAGTCAGACGGATCTCCCCCTTATAAAAAAATGTGGATCCTAGTTCCACTAACTTGCATTGGATTTTATGTATGCGTAATGACTATCTACGAGGGATGAGTACTTGGATGACTGTTCGTTTACAGCGGGTTAACAGCCACGATGCTTACGAACAATCATCTCGTAAATAAACGTTTACGGGTATGGGACATGACACTAATAACAAGAAGTTCCGTTAAGAACTATACAGCCTACTTTTCATGCCAATGATTATTCTACAGAATATGAACCTATCTAGAATAATGACGAAATTAAGTTGGTAATATCGAAATATCTAATTAGTTCAAAATATACCTGGTATAATGCAGCCTAATAGAGCACTTCAGTTGGCAGCCCTGGTGACTGAATATATTCTTAGTTCCATCTCTTAAGGTACAGAATACAAAATTTGGTTGAAGTCCAATGGACGTTACATGCAGTTAGACACTGGATCTATCAGCAGGCGTAAAAGCATGTTGTCAACAATACCATGCGTGTGCTGGTCAGAAATAATCTGAAATATTATGATATCTTGTTGTGCCAATTTTGGATGAAATCCATTTGTTAGTATAGAAGTTACATGTATTTTAAAATTGGACATATCAGCAGGCATAGAATCATGTTGTCAGCACTGCTTTGTATTAATTACTCCAAATTAATCTAGAATGTCAGGTGCTATACGTGTGCAAAGTATAGAGCTGTTGGCTTGCATACTTTCTGATATATTGATATTAGGGTAAAAAATATAGACAGCATTTATTAACAGTTGGCAGCCCTGATTGCACTGAAGAATACTTATAGTCATATCTGATATGTTACACATAGCACATGCGAAATTTGGATGAAATCCTACTGATAGTATAGAAGTTAAATGTATTTAAAAATTGGCCCTATCAGCAGGCTTAGAATCATGTTGGTAGAACTGACGTATATAAGTTACTCCAAAATTAATCAAACATGTCAGGTACTATACGTGTGCATAGTTTAAAGCTGTCGGCTTGCACACATTCTGATATATTGGTATTTGGATAAAAAAAATAGAGAGAGCAATTATTAACAGTTGGCAGCCCTGGTGGCTCCTAAGAATACGCTCAGTCATATCTGTTTATGTACAGATATTACATACAAAATTTGGTTGAAATCCAGTTGATAGTGTAGAAGTTATATGCATTTAAACATTGGACCTATCAGAAGGCTTAAAATTATTTTGGCAACACTGTCATGGTTGGCCTCCTGGAAATTAAACTGAAATAGTATTATCTACATGTGTGCCAATTTTGGAATAGCTCCTATGCATACCTTGCAGGATATCCAACATGGAGCTCAAATTTCTAGTGCGTTTTTTCAGCAGTTGGTAGCACTGACATCATTTTCAAATATGGACGTGAGCTATTCCGGTGCACATCTTTACTCATACTAAATTTGGTTTTGATTGCTGCAGCCGTTTAGGAGTTGATAGGGGGGAACACACACACAGCCAGACAGACAGACAGACAGAAGGACAGACAGACAGACAGACACACATTTGCCCGATCTCATAAGACTACTTTTTCCTCATTTTTGAAAAATGTGAAAAGTAGGCTAAAAACCCTTAAAATTAATGCTGACACACAATCTAAAATCTACTATTTACAGGAATCTCCCTCGAGAACCTCCTTCAATGCGATGACGCATCTTGACAAATGAGCTGCCATCAAAGGCCAATTGCTCAATACACAAACAAGGAAAAGACAGCATCGCACGTGACTGCACGGGTCACTAATACGGAACATAAACATGGCATGAAACCAACAACAACAAAAGCCTGACCGGCTGAGATTACTTTATATGAACAAAATGCATGTTAAGCTAACGCTTCGGAGATTATAGTGATTCGTAGGCAACTCCCATTTATTTAACAATTTTTACCATTGATCAGTTCTTATTCTGTATTTCAAGTAATTATACGGAGCCAACACTCTCCACTAATGACCTCGATGCAATCCTTTTCAGCCCGCCTTGTGAAACAACTTCCCCTTTCCTCACTCTCGTCCTCGTCCAGCTCCAGTGTGTAAAAATAACCTGACCAGCTGCCCGGTTATCTCGTAGAATCAACAGCAAAAAATCTCAACCACATAAACATATGGTAAGACCTTAATCGAAATAGCCACATATGTTCTCGCAAGGTAACCATATGGACTTGGCACCAAGCTGACAGAAATCAGTCTACGCTGAAATTCCCGCTTGTAATGACCAATAAAATACACACACACACACACACACTGCTGGGAATGACATAACATATTTCACACAGGTCGGCTGAATCAGATCCTCACAATCTATTTAAAAAAATATTAAACCCTACGAGAGAGCTGACTGCTCCCCGCCACAACACGCATTAATCCAACGGCAATAAACTCAGTGAATCTGATCAATAATAAACATTACAAGATTAATTTACCCTCCAATCTACTGCATGATTATACTAATTCAGTCCTACTTCTGAAACACAATATACCTCCGAGAGACGCTTCTTAATCGCACTACGTAAACATATGCGAACACGGTCGTCCACATAGCCACGTTAGTTAAAACAAACAAACAAGAACTTGCGACTGATAAAATATGTGCGAGCTGTTTCCATGCAAAAGGTGTGTCAGACCAAAACTAAATACACTACGTTAATCAACACAAGCAAGATATTTACAAACAAAATATGTCCCATATACCATAAGTTAATTTGTCAGATAATAAGAATATTATTCAGTACTCATCCTCTGCCAGTCACCGTCAAAGAACATCTGCAGCCATCTCCCTATTTAAATGCTGCTTAGCTCGTCTCAAATATCTCGACGGAGTGTTGACAGTTCCAAACTTCTTCCAGGATAAGCGATGTCATCTCTCGTGCTGATGTAAAAAGTTATAGATTATTACACACTCGATATCTGACTACTAAATTCGCCGTTTCAGGTACTTATTTCCCCAGAACAGTCTGTTGGCGAATTGTCGATGATACTGTCCCTACAAAATAGTACTGTGACTATCTATCACTGAATTTAACACATTTATAAAAATCTGTGTCCTCATGACACGCAAAGTACAGTAATAACCTGTGTCCTCGACACACCAAATGTAATAGCAACCTGTGTCCTCCGACACACAGAATGTAATAATAACCCTGTGTCCTCGACACACACAATGTAATAGTCATGTCTTGGCTCTTCACGCCACTTATGAATGAACTGGCCCTACGTATCGATGGGGAAATTATATAAAAATTTCTCAAAATAATAGTGGTACAGGAATGAAACAAATATCACTGAACTCGTAAAATTGCGCAGTTCAAGAATACGCCCATTAATCCTAGAATCGATCGTAGAGATGTTGTCTAGCCGATCTCCCGCGTTAATGCTAGCCATCGCGTGCCCAAGCTAGACTTGGCGCGTTCGTAAGCATTCATCTCTCATTGGCTCCACTTTTCCAATAACTTCGCGGTTTTTATCAGACCTCGGCCTCGTAGGAGTGTCCAGTATTATCATCAGCCACTCACGTTACTGCATTATATTTTTTCTAGGCGCGAATATTACAATGAACATACCATAAGCGTGTCTCACCACGCGTCCTTCTATTTTGAGGTAGCCACCACCCGTCCTTCTGAAACATTGCTAGGGTCTTTCTTTTCATAATGCTAAAGTATTTAGCCTTTTGTCAAACTGCTGCAGGTACGTCCCAACTGTCTCCAACAAATGGTTGAAGTTTCCTCATCTTCGTCTGGCTATTTCATGACGCTGGTGGAAATATTAATTAATTGTAGAAATAAAACATCGAATCATTTATCCATCAGAGGATAAAGGGTTCAACAGCTTTCGGTAATTTGGGCCATTGGAGGATAAAAATCCTAAATTTTCGTGCAACACAAGCCTTTATAATTTATTAAAGGGGTCTTCCTGGGGATGGGGACTTTCCACCAAGGTGAGAGTCAGTTTTTATTTGACATATATTGCGTTTCGTCAACAAGGTTTTCAATATTGTTTTCACGTCAGGAAGTACACGTTAGGTAAATTTCGTTTGAGAGCACATTTTAGCTAATCATATTTTTTCGAAAAGCGGGTTCATCGTAAACATGATTTTGTTTGATACTGTGTGGTTGATATATCCTTATGTTTATGGACGCCTATAACTCGTGGTCGGGTGCTTGGAGCATCGTAAAATTAGGTATTGTAACCACGAGTCAATTCACCAATCATACTAATATATAAAAATGAGATGGTGTGTGTCTGTCTGTCTGTTACTCAATAACTCAAGAACCACTGGTCCGATTTAAATGAAATTTTGCATGGATGTAGCTGATTTACCAGGTTTACATATAGGATACTTTTGATTTCGAAATTTTGCACTATTAAAAATGGCGACCATATTAGTGACGTCATTAGACCGTTTGGTTTCAAAACTTCATATTTCCATATCAAATAAAAAGAGAACGGTAGGAAATAGTAAACTTTTGAAGGCACACACGAGCTTTGAAATTTAATTTCCTATCCGAAAGGTCCTTATCACTTTTCGTGTATCTCCAACAGTTAGCGAGTAAAACTGACATTTGTGACGTCACTACACCCTTTGGTTCCAAAATTTCATATTTCCTTTTCAAGTAAAAAGAGAACGCTAAGAAATAGGAAACTTTTGATGGTATACATGAGCTTTAATATTTAATTTTCTATCCGAAAGGTCCTTACCACTTTTCGAATATCTCCAACGGTTAGCGAGTAAAACCAAAATCTGTGCAATAAAACGCGGTCAACACCGAGCGGTGCAGTATACCTCTATTATATAAAAATGAAAATTTGTGTGTTTTTCTCTGAATTTCTACGGAAATTTGAGTTGTTTACACGTTTCAGACTGTTTTATGATGGATGCGCGCGAAAATATTTTTTTGTCTGTCTCTCTGTTCGTTTGTTTGTCTGTGGACAAATTTTTTCCCTTATAACTCGAGAACGTCTGGGTGTATCAACGTAAAATTTGGTACAGATATCCATCAGAGGCACGAAACTAATCATTGATGTAACTCTTCTCCGTACCTCTAATAAAAGGGGGCCTATCCCCTTAAAATACATGCTGAAATAAGCGTAGAAGGACGAGACAAAACTCATTTTCAGCCCCTCAATGTGAGAGACAAAACTCGGGTCCCCGAAAACCACATTTTAAGGACCGAAGACCAACCGTTTTTGAGATATTCCCAGAAAGCTAATTTAATTTAATAAACTAATGAACGAATGCAAGCCAGTAACCATGCCAACGGATTCCCAGAAGTCCATATATTGCTGTAAGACGCAATGCAATTCCATTAATTACATTAGTGTGAAAGTTTGCAAACGGCTAGAAGGTTATCACGGAACCAAATTAAGACGTATAATTCATCAATACGTATAATGCGCTCAAGGGGATCAAGGGGTACTCGAGAAATTTTTCACGCGATTTACACCTGCGGGTGTGGTACGGCAGGTCTATTATATTCCTATCCCCATATTATTCATTCATTCATTCATTTCGTATAGGCCATCTATGGACCGCGTCATTCCAACCGTCTCCTACTGGCTTTGATGTTTGCCCTGTACGCCCGCATTCGTTCTCGGTGGACTTCCTTCCGTTCCTGGGTCTAAATCTTTCCCGTTTTCAGCTTCGGTTTTTCTTGGAAACCTTTACAAGCTTGAAGTTTCCCTTTGAGTGGGACGCGCTCCTGAATGTCTGTTGGTGTAATCCCCACTTCTTTCAGATCTTTATCCAGTTCTATGAACCAGGCCCATTTTGTTTTCCTCTCCTGAAAGTAATTTATGTTGCGGTTGGTCAGTCTCGCTGGGCTCATTCGTTTCACATGCCCAAAAATGGTAACCTTCTCTTCCGGATGACGTTGCTTATCTTCTCCACATGAGTTTATAGGTCATGGTTATGTCGTCTTCTGTATTCCCCATTGTCTTTGATGGAACCCAATATCATTCTCAACATTTTCCTGTCCTTGGCCTCCAGTTTCTCGACCAAGCCTTTTTTGTTCATCGTGAGGCATTCAGAAGCATGCAAGACCTCCGGTCGGATGACACTGCAGTAATGTTTAGTTTTGCGTTGAAGGATATTGACCTTTTCTTATAGATGTCCTTAGTTAAATGGTAGGCCATTTCCATTTTGCTCATGCGTGATGTGAATGCTTCTTTCTCTGATAATATCCCTTTCCTGACCCGTCCTGAAAAGAAAAGTACATGGCCATTGGCTGAATTAAAAATAAAATAAAAATAGGTGTTATCATTTCTCCCTATATTATATTATTATTATTAGTATTATATTATGGCGTACAACGACGAGACAAATCCTCTCGGTGCCAGCAACAAAACTCGGGGGCCCTAAAAGGTCCTCGAAAACTACATTATAAGGCTCTAAATCCAACAGTTTCTGAAATATTCCCAGAAAACTAATTAAGTTTAATTTAACAAACTAATGAAGGAATGCAAATCGGTAACCATGAGAACATTATCTCAAGGGGTGGCATACAACTTTCCATCTATTTCTGTAAGAAGCAATGTCACTCCATTTATTACATTTCTGTGAAAGTTTGCAAATGGCTATAATGTTATCACGGAACTAACGTAGACCGTATAATTCATCAATGCAATTAAGGGGGTGAAGGGGTAACCTAGAATTTTTTCATGCAATTTTCACGTTTGACATATAGTACAGAAGGTCTATTATATCTCCAAACAGCAACATTATTTTCAAAAATTCCTGAATTGAACCAGAATTTTGCGGCTTTTAGGAATTTGGGCAATTTGAGGCTAAAGAACCTGAATTTTCATGCACCACAAGCCTTTATAATTTATGAAAGGGGTTTTCCTGTGTATGGGCACCTAGCACAACGTAGAGGGTCAGTTTTTATGTGACGTGTATTGCGTTTCGTCTACAAGGCTTTCAATTGTATTTCACGTCAGGAAGTACACGTTAGGTGAATTTAGTCTGAGAGCACATTTTAAGTTTTTTTGTCGACAAACGGGTTCATCGTAAGAATGATTTTGTTTGATACTGTGTGGTAGATATACCCTTATTTGGATATCTGGGTAATATGTTGTAGACAATAGAATTGTCTGTCCGTCTTTCTGTGTATCTTTATGTAGCCTACGCCTATAACTCGTGTTCGGATGCTTGGTGCATCGTGAAATTAGGTATGGTAACCATGCGAGTCAATACACCAATCATTTATAAAACTCTTCACCGTACTTTTCATACAGTAGAAGGGTGGATATAGAGAAAACCTTCTCAATATATGCTAAAATAGGCGAAATATAAAAATTATCCTAGAAGGACGACCAAAGCATATGTTGCGCTTCTCATTGTGAGACACAAAATTCGGGAATCTATAAAGGGTCTCCGAAAACTACATTTTAAAGGGCCTTAAATTAAGTGTGTGTGATATTCCCAGTAAACTAACTTCGTTCTGATAAACTTGAAGGAATGACAAACCGCTAACCATTGCAACAGTAGCTCAATTGATAATGTCTGGTGTTAACAACGAACACCGTTCGAAGAACGGGTACTTCTGCTAGTCATTTATAAAACTCTTCACCGTACTTCTCATAGAAGGGTGGATATAGGGAAAAACTTTTCAAAATACATGCTAAAATAGGCGCGAAATAAAAATTATCCTAGAAAGACGACCAAAGAATATGTTGCGCTTCTCAATGTGTGACACAAAACTAGGGAGTCTATCACAGTGTCTGTGATATACCCAGAAAACTAACTTCGTTCTGATAATCTCATGAAGGAATGACAAGCCCCTAACCATTGCAACAGTAGCTCAATTGATAACGTCTGGTTATTAATACCGAAGACCGTTCGAAGAGTGAGTACTTCTGTTAGTGTTGAGATATAGCAACGAGAAGCATGAATGTAAAGATAGCTTGCCCCATTGACTTTCAGTCAGTCAAAACAAAATAATTGCAATTATTGGAATAGACCTATGTGAAATAACAACCTGATAAAAATGACATGTGGTTATTGTATTGTTATGGACCATTGAAAAAGGGAGAAAAAAGTGCTGCAACCTTCCTTCGCCGGGCCTGCACCTGATGCTGAAATGTAAGGTAACTTTATCTATCATATTTTGTTACAATAATGAAACGGCGAAGCTATAGCTTCCCTGCTTCATGCTACATTTCAGCTTTATCGGTTGATAGACACCACTATATAATAGTATAGATTTCACCAAAATTGGCTACTTACTATCTGTGCTCTCTCCGAGGCTGTATAGTTCTTCACGGAACTACTTGTTTCATTTATTCCAGTAATTGTAACTGTTATGGCAACGCTGAACAAGTATTTCCGTGAAGAACTGTACAATCTATTTTCATATATCCAACTTATATTAATTGCCTCTATCAACATACAGAATTTCAATTTGATTGCTGTAATAGATTCGTTGATATTGAGAACCGTATAAATATTTCGGATGGTCGCCATGTTGGGTATTTATATATGTAGGCCATAGAGGTATGTACTATTAGATGACGATTGTGGAATAGGTTCATTATTCAAACGTGGACTTCAATCGCTTGATTAGGACACAAGAAATAAAAAAATAATTTTAAAATTTCGCACAGCCGCCATTTGGGGTTATGTAAACAATTGAACTAAATTAGCTGTCAGTCCATTACAATGTGTATAAACATTTGCTGTACCATGGTTCACTGTACTCGGATGTTTAAATCGTGGGTAAAGTCTATTTAAAAGGTTCATCTTATCTTGGCCACCATGTTCGTTTTGTACCCAAGAGCTTTTTCAAAATTACACAGGTAAACTTTTATCAGTATCCTTTATCACCGTATAAAATGTCAGGGTGATATCAGTAATAGTTTCGGAGATATGTAATGCCGGTGAATTGGATTGGTGAGACGTAATATAATTTGAAGTGTACGGGATCGGACAAAATGTCCTTACCTACTGTAGTTTCATTGAAATCGCTCCAGCCGTTTATATTTTATTAAGGGAGGGGGAAACACATACACATATATACGCACATACACGGGCAAAAGGCGATCTCAAAAGCCTATGTTTTAATAAAAGAAAATACGAATACGCTAAAAATGGCTTCATAGCTCTCTTATGTTAAATAAACAAACCATTTCCTCGATAAACCCGCGCCGTCTTATACCTTTGTGACGTTCACCTACTGACGACCAAAATATTATGTGCACTCGAGTTTGAAGGTTGTTTGTGAAGTAACCAATACACCTACATAAAATCCAATCACAGCATATTTTCATCGTTCTATTTTACGTTAGTTCATATAGGTTTGGAATTTTTAATTTATATTTTAATATTTTTTATCGCAGTTAAAACACAAAAAGTGCCCTTTTTTAAGCGTGTTTCAACCATGCGTCACATTTAAGAATTATTATCTCACATACCCGGCATCAGATCGAATCCAAATTTAAACGCAATATGCATTGGAATGTTGTATAACTGGTTTATTAATTTCAAAATTGTGTGTGTTCAAGAACGAAAGTTGTTACTATTTTTGTAAGGTAACTTTGTCTCGGCTCGGGGTCGTTGGAAAATGTAGTTCTTGGTTGCGATGTAATCCTTATACATCAAAACGTTATGCTGTATGACTGTGTAATACGTAAATTAATTCAATTATTTTATATCGGCTTGTATTTGTGCGGGGAATTAAGACATGGTTCACCAGCTAGCCGCTCCGGGAAATGCTATAGAGCGTTGCTGATATGGAGCCCATCACTTCCGAGCGAGGCGCGCCATGGCGCGTGATGGAGCCCATCCTGGCAACGTTGTACAGTTTTCACCGGAGTGGCTTAATTCCCCGTACAAATACAAATCGATCTAAAATAACTGAATTAATTTACGTATTTCACAATCATACAGCATACCTTTTTGATGTATAAGGATTACAACGCAACCAAGAACTATATTTACCAACCACCCCGAGCCGAGAAAAAGTTACCTTACAAAAATGATAACAACTTTGTTTCTTGGACACACAAAATTTTGAAATTTATTGACCAGTTATACAACATTCCAATGTATATTGTGTCAAAAATTGAATTCGATCTGATGACGGGTTTGTGAGATAATAATTATTAAATGTGACGCATGGTTGAAACACGCTTAAACACGGACACTTTTTGTGTTCCAACTGCGATAAAGAATATTAAAATATAAATTAAAAATTCCAAACCTACAAAAACTAACGTAAAATAGAACGACGAAAATGGTGATGTTATTGTATTTTATGTGGTTACTTCACAAACAACCTTCAAAGTCGAGTACACATAATATTTTGGTCGACAGTAAGTATGTAGCCTATGTCCCTTAGGAGGCAAGTTCCAATAAACAATTGACTTCATATAGTTAACCAACACCACACCAGAGGCTGTGGTCACATTAATACTAGTCGCAATAGCCTTAAGGCTTTGAGGGATTAACGGCTTTAGCTTGGCTGCCGGCGCGACGGGGAGCAAATTGAGCCGTCCAGTCGTTTGACATGTGGCTTGTAGTTAAATCAGTCATGTCGTGTGGATGACATTTATCTCAGGCACCCCAAATAAGCAAAGGAAATTTATAAACGGGCAGATACAATGAAACTTTCAGCATTTTATCACAATTAATTGAGATCGCTGGAGTTAACCAGGATCGTGACTGGAGATTCAAGCACACCTCTGAAACAGCACACTAATCTGTTAGGAAACCTGGTACCAGGTGGTCACATCTTGGGGGTGTACCAGTCATCAATTGGTCAAACAATACCGAAAGAGGACAGTAGCTGTGTAGTGTGATAAGACGAGTCGCAATATTACCTGTTCTCAAATAATTCAATGGAACTACGACCCAAAATTGCGTTCTCCCGCAGTGTATAGGTAGTCAAGCCGGAGGTGAACCTGTGAATGTTTCTTGAACCCTCTCAGTGACCAGGTGTTGTTTTCTTTGTGGATTTTCAAAGATGACAACATATTTATTTATTTATCGTATGGCTTTTAGTGCCGGGAGTGTCCGAGGACATGTTCGGCTCAACTGAGTCTGTAGCTGCTTCCACCGAACACCCTTAGGGTGAGTTACAATTTCCGTTCAATTTCAAGTAGTTCCAACTTTCGCCACCAGATATCAATGATACCTAGTGGTGAACGCTGGAACTTTGATAGAGCGTTCCGACGAAATCTAACTTAACAATTTAGTTTCACGCAAGTTTAGTCAGTGGAAGGATCTTTTACTTGCCATAAATCTATGACATGGGACCGACGGCATTACTTCCCCTCCGAAGGCATACTGAAAGATTGTTAACGCTCTTAAAAAATCCGAAGAATTCAGCCGGGTTTGACCTGCTATCATGGGCACACCTGTTTCTTGCAAAGAAACCTCTACTGGTCTGACTGCCACACCTCTACTGGTCTGACTGTCACACCTCTACTGTTCAGGCTGTCCCACCTCTACTGGGCTGACTTGCACACCTCTACTGGTCTGACATTCTTCACCTCTACTGGTCTGACTGTCCCACCTCTACTGGTCTGTCTGTCACACCTCTACTGGGCTGACTTTCACACCTCTACTGGTCTGACTGTCCCACCTCTAATGGTCTGACTGTCACACCTCTACTGGTCTGACTGTCACACCTCTACTGGTCTGACCGTCCCACCTCTAATGGTCTGACTGTCGCACCTCTACTGTTCAGGCTGTTCCACCTCTACTGGGCTGACTTTCACACCTCTACTGGTCTGACATTCTTCACCTCTACTGGTTAGACCGTCACACCTCTACTGGTCTGACTATCCTACCTCTACTGGTCAGACTTTCACACCTCTAAGGGTCTGACTGTCCCACCTCAACTGGTCCGACTGTCACACGTCTACTGGTCTGACTGTCCTACCTCTACTGGTCTGACTGGCACATCTCTACTGGTCTGACTGTCCTACCTCTATTGGTCTGACTGTCACACCTCTACAGCTCTGACTGTCCCACCTCTACTGGTCTGACTGTCACACCTCTACTGGGCTGACTTTCACACCTCTACTGGTCTGACTGTCCCACCTCAACTGCTCTGACTGTCACACCACTACTGGTCCAACTGTCACACCTCTACTGGTCTGACTGTCCCACCTCTTCTGTTCTGACTGTCCCACCTCTACTGGTCTGACTGTCACACCTCTACTGGTCTGACAGTCACACCTCTACTGGTCTGACTGTCCAAATCTACTGGTCCGACTGTCCCACCTCCACTGTTCTGACTGACCCACCTCTACTGGTCTGACTGTCACATCTCTACTGGTCTGACTCTCCTACCTCTACTGGTCCGACTGTTACACCTCTACTTGTCTGACTGTCCCACCTCTACTTGCCTGACTTTCACACCTCTACTGGTCGGACTCTCCTACTTCTACTGTTCTCACTGTCACACCTCCACTGATCTGACTGTCCCACCTCTACTGGTCTGACTGTCACTCCTCTACTGGTCTGACAGTCAAAGCTCTACTGGTCTGACTGTCCTACCTCTACTGATCTGACTGTCCCAGCTCTTCTGGTCTGACTCTCACACCTCTACTGGTCTGACAGTGACACCTCTAATGGTCTGACTGTCCAACCTCTACTGGTCTGACTTTCACACCTCTACTGGTCTGACTGTCCCACCTCTACTGTTCTGACTTTCACACCTCTACTGGTCTGAATGTCCAACCTCTACTGTTCCGACTTTCACACCTCTACTGATCTGACTGTCCCACCTCTATTGTTCTGTCTTTCACACCTCTACTGGTCTGACTGTCAAACCTCTACTGGTCTGACTGTCACATCTCTACTGGTCATACTGTCGCACCTCTACTGTCCTGTCTTTCGCACCTCGAATGGTCTGACTGTCACACCTCTACGGGTCTTACAGTCCCACCTCTACTGGTCTGACTGTCACACCTCTACTGGTCTGACTGTCACACCTCTACTGTTCTGACTTTCACACCTCTACTGGTCTGACTGTCCTACCTCTACTGTTCTGACTTTCACACCTCTACTGATCTGACTGTCCCACCTCTATTGTTCTGTCTTTCACACCTCTACTGGTCTGACTGTCACACCTCTACTGGTCTGACTGTCACATCTCTACTGGTCATACTGTCGCACCTCTACTGTCCTGTCTTTCGCACCTCGAATGGTCTGACTGTCACACCTCTACTGGTCTTACAGTCCCACCTCTACTGGTCTGACAGTCCCACCTCTACTGTTCTGACTTTCACACCTCTACTGGTCTGACTGTCCTACCTCTACTGGTCTGACTGTCCTACCTCTACTGGTCTGACTGTCACACCTCTACAGCTCTGACTGTCCCACCTCTACTGGTCTGATTGTCACACCTCTACTGGACTGACTTTCACACCTCTACTGGTCTGACTGTCCCACCTCAACTGCTCTGACTGTCACACCACTATTGGTCCAACTGTCACACCTCTACAGGGCTGACTGTCCCACCTCTACTGCTCTGACTGTCCCACCTCTTCTGTTCTGACTGTCCCACCTCTACTGGTCTGACTGTCACACCTCTACTGGTCTGACAGTCACACCTCTATTGGTCTGACTGTCCTACGTCTATTGGTCCGACTGTTACACCTCTACTGGTCTGGCTGTCACACCTCTACTGGCCTGACTGTCACACCTCTACTGGTCTGACAGTGACACCTCTACTGGTCTGACTGTCCAACCTCTACTGGTTTCCCTGTCACACCTCTACTGGTCTGACTGTCCCACCTCTACTGTTCTGACTTTCACATCTCTACTGGTCTGACTGTCCTACTTCTACTGTTCTGACTTTCACACCTCTACTGATCTGACTGTCCCACCTCTATTGTTCTGTCTTTCACACCTCTACTGGTCTGACTGTCAAACCTCTAATGGTCTGACTGTCACATCTCTACTGGTCATACTGTCGCACCTCTACTGTTCCGTCTTTCGCACCTCGAATGGTATGACAGTCACACCTCTACTGGTGTGACAGTCCCACCTCTACTGGTCTGACTGTCCCACCTCTACTGGTATGACTGTCCC
Organism: Meconema thalassinum; assembly: GCA_946902985.2. NCBI lineage: Eukaryota > Metazoa > Arthropoda > Insecta > Orthoptera > Tettigoniidae > Meconema > Meconema thalassinum. The sequence goes on along the minus strand of OX336393.1, from coordinate 391,537,312 downwards.
ACCTCTACTGGTCTGACTGTCCCACCTCTACTGGTCTTACTGTCTCACCTCTACTGGTCTGACTGTCCTACCTCTACTGGTCTGACTGTCACACCTCTACTGGTCTGACTGTCCCACCTCTACTGGTCAGACTGATTCACCTCTACTGGTCTGACTGTCCCACCTCTACTGGTCTGACTGCTCCACCTCTATTGGTCTGACTCTCAGACCTCTACTGGTCTGACTGTCACACCTCTACTGGTCTAACTCTCCTACCTCTACTGGTCTGACTGTCACACCTCTACTGGTCTGACTCTTCCACCTCTACTGGTCTGACTATAGCACCTCTACAGGTCTGCCAGTCACATCTCTACTGGTCTGACTTTCTCTCCTTTACTGGTCCGACTGTCCCACCTCTACTGGTCTGACTGTAACACCTCTGCTGGTCTGACTGTCACACCTCTATTGGTCTGACTTTGGCACCTCTACTGGTCTGACTGTCCAACCTCTACTGGTCTGACTGTCACAACTCTACTGGTCCGACTGTCACACCTCTCCTGGTCTGACTGTCCCACCTCTACTAGTCTGACTGTCACACCTCTACTGGTCTGACAGTCACACCTCTACTGGTCTGACTGTCCCACCTCTACTGGTCCAACTGTCCCACTTCTACTGTTCTGACTGTCCCACCTCTACTGGTCTGACTCTCACATCTCCACTGGTCTGACAGTCACACCTCTACTGTTCTGACTGTCCTACCTCTACTGGTCCGACTGTTACACCTCTACTGGTCTGACTGTCCCACCTCTACTGGCCTGACTGTCACTCCTCTACCGGTCCGACTGTCCCACCTCTACTGTTCTGACTTTCAGACCTCTACTGGTCTGACTCTCCTACTTCTACTGTTCTGACTGTCACACCTCTACTGATCTGACTCTCCCACCTCTACTGGTCTGACTGTCACTCCTCTACTGGTCTGACAGTCACAGGTCTACTGGTCTGACTGTCCCACCTCTGCTGGTCTGACTCTCACACCTCTACTGGTCTGACAGTGACACCTCTACTGGTCTGACTGTCCAACCTCTACTGGTCTGACTTTCACACCTCTACTGGTCTGACTGTCACACCTCTACTGTTCTGACTTTCACACCTCTACTGGTCTGACTGTCCTACCTCTACTGTTCTGACTTTCACACCTCTACTGATCTGACTGTCCCACCTCTATTGTTCTGTCTTTCACACCTCTACTGGTCTGACTGTCACACCTCTACTGGTCTGACTGTCACATCTCTACTGGTCTTACTGCCGCACCTCTACTGTCCTGTCTTTCGCACCTCGAATGGTCTGACTGTCACACCTCTACTGGTCTTACAGTCCCACCTCTACTGGTCTGACAGTCCCACCTCTACTGTTCTGACTTTCACACCTCTACTGGTCTGACTGTCCTACCTCTACTGGTCTGACTGTCACATCTCTACTGGTCTGACTGTCCTACCTCTACTGGTCTGACTGTCACACCTCTACAGCTCTGACTGTCCCACCTCTACTGGTCTGACTGTCACACCTCTACTGGACTGACTTTCACACCTCTACTGGTCTGACTGTCCCACCTCAACTGCTCTGACTGTCACACCACTATTGGTCCAACTGTCACACCTCTACTGGGCTGACTGTCCCACCTCTACTGGTCTGACTGTCCCACCTCTTCTGTTCTGATTGTCACACCCCTACTGGTCTGACTGTCACACCTCTACTGGTCTGACAGTCACACCTCTATTGGTCTGACTGTCCTACGTCTATTGGTCCGACTGTTACACCTCTACTGGTCTGGCTGTCACACCTCTACTGGCCTGACTGTCACACCTCTACTGGTCCCACTCTCCCACCTCTTCTGTTCTGACTTTCACACCTCTACTGGTCTGACTGTCCTACTTCTACTGTTCTGACTGTCACACCTCTACTGATCTGACTGTCCCACCTCTACTGGTCTGACTGCCACTCCTCTACTGGTCTGACAGTCATACCTCTACTGGTCTGACTGTCCTACCTCTACTGGTCGACTGTCCCACCTCTACTGGTCTGACTGTCACACCTCAACTGGTCTGACAGTGACACCTCTACTGGTCTGACTGTCCAACCTCTACTGGTCTCCCTGTCACACCTCTACTGGTCTGACTGTCCCACCTCTACTGTTCTGACTTTCACATCTCTACTGGTCTGACTGTCCTACTTCTACTGTTCTGACTTTCACACCTCTACTGATCTGACTGTCCCACCTCTATTGTTCTGACTTTCACACCTCTACTGGTCTGACTGTCCCACCTCTATTGTTCTGTCTTTCATACCTCTACTGGTCTGACTGTCACACCTCTAATGGTCTGACTGTCACATCTCTACTGGTCATACTGTCGCACCTCTACTGTTCTGTCTTTCGCACCTCGAATGGTATGACAGTCACACCTCTACTGGTGTGACAGTCCCACCTCTACTGGTCTGACTGTCCCACCTCTACTGGTATGACTGTCCCACCTCTACTGGTCTGACTGTCCCACCTCTACTGGTCTTACTGTCCCACCTCTACTGGTCTGACTGTCCTACCTCTACTGGTCTGACTGTCACACCTCTACTGGTCTGACTGTCCCACCTCTACTGGTCTGACTGTGTACCCGATACCTAGTTTAGGCTATCGGCTACGCCAGCAGACATTGAGCCGTAGTTGAGGTTTTGGGAAGAGTTGAGGTAAGATAGCGCACAGATCGAGTCAAGAGGAATGTCAGGATGACGTAGTAGGTCTAGGATCAAGAAGGCACTGACGTATGTAAGAAGATGGAATTATGGATGAAAATGTGAAGCGTTATTAAGATCTATATGGAATATGGTATTTAAACATCTTAGAAGAGAATATATAACATGCATTATATGTGGAAATAATTTTAAGGAAGTTAGATAACCCTTATGTCATTTTATAACGGAATAGCCGAGATGATGAGCGTTCGAGAGTATAATTGTGACGCGAGAGCACGGTGGTGGGGTGAACGCCACGTGTCTGCGCCAAGCAGATAAGAGTGAAGACAGTGCGGACACATTCAGTGGAGCTCTGTCAGCCGAGCAAGCAGGATCGAGCTCAGTAGCGCAAGCCAAACGCATGGTGAAGGTCACGTAGCGAACCGAAACTGTCACGGCAAAGTGTAGGCGACAGTTTCAACATCACCGAGCAGCGAACGACAAGCAGGTCATTGATCCAGGCGGACTTGCCGAGCAAGCAAGCATAGACGGCCGGGATATGTTAGAACAGCATTGCAAGTAGTTGGAGACTTTATTACAAGCTACATTTCAACGCAGCCTGAACACAGGTTTTCTGAATAACTTTATGACTATACTTTTCATAACGCGTTCCAAGTAACATTGACAATTTCAAGCAAACGGAATGTCGTAAGCATATGCACTGATGAACATTAGCTCGTGCATTAATTCATTTATTTCTTATGCGGTTTTATGAATTACCAAATATGAACACAACTACAGGGTGTTTCATAAACTTAGACACTCTCATGTAAAATTTTATTTTACGAAAGTGAGACTTAACAGTTATTGGAGACTGAACTTTCAATACTCAAACTGAACATTTGATGGAACAGTGGCGTAACGTAGAAGAGGAATAGGGGGTCCGCTGTTTCCATGAACTTTTTCGAGTGGATTTGGACAATATCCGCTATGGATAATCAGAAGTTCATCATGTCAGAGTAAACGCAGACAGAGACACGATGGCACCGCAGAGCGATGGATTCGATTCCTGACGAGAGGAGGTCCACCAGCTGATTCACTTGGGATTTCGAAGGCAATCGTCATTTCATTGATGGAATGATATTCACGCCGATCTTTCGAAAAATTCATTATATAGGGAAAATCGACGATCTTGGAAATTTAATAACAGCTGATTATGAAAAGGTACTGTAAGAGTTATAACTACCTGATACGATTAATTTCATGAATACTGGGCACACATGTATATTTTTCTAATAGGAGTGATACGATTATTTAGACATGGTTTGACTTTATATGCTTCGAATTTTGCTAGAATATGGCGTGACCATATGATATGGCAGGCATCATTATACGAAATTCTCACCATTGGTTGGCTTTATTAAGCAGATGTTTGGTCTTTTAGACATTTTTCCAGCAAGGATATTTTTCATGAATAGTTTTTTTTTGTGTAACGAGTATTTCGAACTCGTGATCTGCAATCTCTATATATATAAGAATGAAAGTTTGTCTGTTTTTTCTGAATTTCTACAGTAATTTGCGTTATTTACGCGTTTTAGACTGTTTTATGACGGATGCGCGCGAAAATGAAATATTTGTCTGTCTGTCTGTCTGTTTGTTTGTTTGTCTGTGGACAATTTTTGTGTCCTTATAACTCGAGAACGGCTGAGTGGATCAACGTAAAATTTGGTACAGATATCCTTCAGAGGCAAGACACCAATCATTGATGTAACTCTTCTCTGTACCTCTCATAAAAGGGGGCCTACCCCCTTAAAATGCATGCTGAAATAGGCGTAGAAGGGCGAGACAAAGCTCATTTTCAGCCCCTCAATGTGAGAAACGAAACTCGGGGGCCCTAAAGGGACCCCGAAAACCACATTTTAAGGCCCTAAAACCAATAGTTTTTGAGATATTCCCAGAAAATTAATTTCATTTAATACAATAATGAAAGGAAGCTAGCCGGTAACCATGGCAACAGAAATTCACAGGTCCATCTATTGCTGTAATATAAGACGCAATACAATTCCATTTATTACATTACTGAGATAGTTTGCAAACGGCTAGAAGGTTATAACGGAACCAAACTAAGCTGTAAAATTCATCAATACATATAATGCGCTTAAGGGGGTCAAGGGGTACTCTAGAATTTTTTCACGCGATTTACACGTGCTGGTGTGCTACGGAAGGTCTATTATATCCCTATCCCTATATTGTTATATTATTATTATAATTAATATTATTATTACACTACGGAAAGGAAGACCCCAGAGGACTGGAAAAAGGGAATAATTGTCCCGATCTTCAACAAAGGTAGTAGAACAGAATGCAGAAACTATCGGGGAATAAAACTGATGAGTCATTGTGCAAAGATGTTTGAGAAAGTTTTGGAAAGGAGAATTAGGACAAGGATAGAAGGAGGGATGAGGGAAGAACAACATGGCTTCAGAGCAGGAAGGTCCACAGTGGATTTGATTTTTGCTGTAAGGCAGTTACAAGAACAGCACTGTGAGTATGGAACAGATCTACTGATGGCCTTCCTGGACATTGAGAAAGCATATGACAGTGTATGCAGAAACAAAGTATGGAAGTCCCTGGAGGATAGAGGAGGAGAAAAATGGACTATAAGAAGGATAAAGGAGATGTACAAGGAAAGCGTGAGCTGAGTGAAAGTGGGAGGAGAGAGATCAGACTGGGTGGAACAGAGAAACGGCCTGAAACAAGGAAGTGCACTGGCACAGTTACTTTTCATTGTGGTGATGGATGACATAATGACCCGAGTGGCACAAGTAATTGGGGAAGGAAAGATGAAAGCAATGGAGTTAGCGGATGATTTGATGATTTGGGGGAACAAGGAGGAGGAGGTACAGGAAGAGTTGGACGTGTAGGAAGGAATAATACAGGGATATGGGATGACATTTAGCATAAATAAGAGTGAGATGGTGATCACAACAAGGAAGAAGGAAAGAACCACAACGAGAATAACAATTGGTGGGGAACAGCTGAAGAAAGTGGAGAGTTTCAAGTATCTGGGAAGCCTGATATAAGATAATGGAAGAAACTATAGAGAAAAAATGAGCGGGGGAGACAGGCAGAAGCATTCCGGAGGAGTGTGAGAAGCATGTTACGGAGCGAGGATGTCCCTCAGAACAGAAAAAAGATCATATATCGGACGTACTATCCCACTATCCTGACGTATGCCTCGGAGACCTGGGCTATGAAAGGAAGGGAGAAGAGCAAAATACAGGCCAGTGAGATGAGCTTCTTGAGAAGCAGTATTGGAGTTACACTGATGGACAGAATAAGAAATGAGAGGACCAGAGAATTAATAATGGAGGAACCATTACGGGATGGTATAGAGAAATCTAGACTTAGATGGCATGGACCTGTAGAACGAATGGAGGATAAGAGGATACCCAGGAGGATACACGAGACGAAGTGGGAAGGAAAGAGACCGAGAGGAAGACCGAGAGACAGGTGGCTGAAAGGGATGGAAGAAAGCGTGAAGAAGAGAGGAGAAGACTGGACAGTGGTGGAAGCTGAGAGATGGTGGGAAGACAGAAGACGTTGGAATGGCATGTGTTCCAAACAGACCCGGCCAACGGCTGGAAACTGTGCAAGAGGATGATGATGATGATACTACGGCCTACAACGACGAGACAAAGCTCATTTTCAGCCCCTTGGAGTCGGAAAAAACCTCGGGGCCCCTAAACAGTCGTAAAGGGTCCCCGTAAACTACATTTTAATGCTCTAAAGCCAAGAGTTTCTGAGATATTCCCAGAAAACTAATTTCATTTAATAAACTAATGTAGGAATGCAAGCCAGTAACCATGACAACAGTGTCTCAAAAAGGTACATCCAACTTTCCATCTATTTCTGCAAGAAGTAATGCCACTCCATTTATTAAATTTCTGTGAAAGTTTGCAAATGGCTATAAGATTATCACGGAACCAACAAAAACTGTAAAATTCATCAATGCGCTTAAGGGGGTCAAGAGGTACCCTGGATTTTTTCACAAGACTTAAACGTGCGATGTGTCGTACAGAAGGTCTATTATATCTTCAAACAGCAACATTATTTTCAAAAATTCCTGAATTGAAATAGTTTATTTTTTATTTTATTTTTTTGCTTTTAGGAATTTGGGCCATTGGCGGCTAAAAAACCTGAATTTTCATGCACCAAAAGCTTTTATAATTTATTAAATAGGTCTTCCTCTGGATGTGCACTTGACACAACAGTGTGGGTCAGTTTTTATGTGACGTGAATTGCATTTCGTCTACGAGGTTTTCAATTTTATTTTCACGTCAGGAAGTACACGTTTGGTAAATTAGTTTCAGAGCATATTTCAACTAATCATTTATCTTTGTCGACAAACAGGTTCCAAGCCCCTAACCATTGCAACAGTAGCTCAATTGATTACGTTTGGTTATTAATACCGACGACCGTTCGAAGAATGGGTACTTCTGCTAGTTGATTATCTAAAATTACTTCGTCAGTTCATTGCATACTAGCGAGTGTGTATTATTCATCAGTAGGGATTTTTTCCATTGGATTGTTTGGAGATATTAATGAGTTATTCACTTTAGTGAATGAATATCGCTTTTATATGACAACTAGAGACTTGTTGATTCCTATCTGGTACATTCACTCATATAGTCTACGAGATGGGGTCTTTCGTATTTATACGATTGTATGGTGGCTACTCATCTTACCCATCGTTTAGGGCACTATCATCTTAGTCGACGGGGCGAGGTCTTTCGTATTTATACGACTGTACGGTGGATACTCATCTTACTTGCCATAGAGGGACTCATTTTTATCATCCAAGTGTACATGAGATTGTAAGTGAATCAAACAAGGAACTACTAGTCACATATCAGTCGAAATTTTGTTAAATAAAGTAACGATAAATGTCAGCAGGATTGCGTTTAGTAATTCTTGTTTGCCAATCCAATATTTTGTTGCTATACTCTTTTGAGAGTAATTTCAGTTTAACAGCTGTTACAGCTGATGCTTTTGATGATTTTTATAATTGTGTTTGATACCTTTGAGAAGGATTTAAAGTAATTGAATCTTGTAAGATGAATCATTAATGGTCAGATTTATTTTAAGGCAGATCAGTATTGCAGATTTTGATATGAGATTATAGCACATTGGTGTTTTTCTGCGATGTGAATTATGAGAATTGTAAGAGAATTTATGCTATTTGAAAGCAGATCTTGAATTCCTGAGGTAAAATTTTTCCAATTGTTTAAGAAGTTGTCTAGATGTGATCAGATTAATTACAGTTATTGGAGATTGTGTGCGTTGATAATTTGAAGCCAGTTATATATTTTTTGTAGATCATGCAACATGGTTAAGTGGAGTTTGTGATAGGCATTTTGTGGAAGTTGCCATGTGATAGTAGCAACGTTGCTAATGTATTTTGAAGCAGACATGAGGTCGTCGTGCCCAGTCTAGCGTAATTGTTGAGATTCATGCTGTATGTGCTGAATATTTGTGGAGTTTTTGTGGAATAATTGTTGTATTCAAATGTGATATTTGAAGAATTGAGGAAATATAATGTCGTTGTGGATGGTTAGATCCAACGTGATGTCGTGAAGGCAATAATATTTTTGGCATGATAAATTAAATACGAGATATAACTTGGAAGTAATAAAACTGTAAGACAACGTTCTATAAACCATATTAAACAATTTGTTAGGAAATTAAACAAATAAATGAAGTTGATAATACAAGATTTTCTGAGAATAGTAATTAATGAAATAATAATCTGAAAGTTAAGCATATTAATGATCTGACCTAATGAAATAAAAATCAGAATGACTAGATGAAATAATGAAAATCTAAATAACCAGAAGATTGAAATTTAAATAAGGTGATAAATTAAATTTTGGAATAAATCAATGAATTAAATAGATGGATGAATTAAAGATTGGATAAAATAAACTGATTGAAATAAATTAATAGACGATTGTAATGATGATGAATAACTAAATTAGAAGGTGATAATTAACTAAAGAAGCTGATGATTAATGAATTTATATGGAATTAAATAAATTTAATTGAGAGATGAATTGAAGGAATTGCAACTTGAGTTGAGGATTTAAATGATTAAATGGTGATGAATTAATGATTCTGACAGGAATATGTAGAATTTTGAGATAAGAATTAATGTGAGAAATATTTAATTTTGATGATGATGATAACGATGACCAATGAGCCGTGAATTTTCTGTAATTCACAAACAAGTAATTATGAATGACAATGTAAATAATGTAAATTAATTATTCAATGTTTAGGAGCATTTGACTAACATGTTCAACATTCAAATTATGCCATGCAAGCCATAAATTACGTGATGTTTAATATATGTGATTATAATATGTGTATGTTTAGACAGATTAATAACTTTTTCAAATCCACATTTATGATGTTAAATTAAAGAGAAATTAGGTCTCAGGTTTCACAAATGTCAGTGACGAAAGACATAGTGCTACAGTGATCCTGAGAACCCAAGAGAACTTTAGAGATTTTTCTGTTCTATGTGGATGAAAATATTTTTGATTAGAAGAGAGATGGTTCGATTTTTGGACAATGACAATTTAACGTTGGCATTCGACCATACTCTCAGGTAGGAGGTATATTTAAAATCTCTGTCTGACTATCAAAGTGAAATAAATTTGTTTTTATCTTAGTTGTGATCTGATGATGGTGTGATGTTCCTTTTTCTTTCCTTGTCTTGAGTAAGGCTTAACCGGAAAGGAAGTGGTTTGCTAGGAATTCAGTTGATGGCGCCCATTTATATTTGCATTATTTCTATTAAACGTAAGCCCGTAACGACCCTAGAGATACTTTGTCTCGTGTCACCCACTGCTTTTTTCGATAACTCAGCTGAATTTTCGACACATTCCTTATTTGACTAGAGGTTCATTTAACTCCGCTCTGTCCTGGAACTCCAGGAATGCGATGTTATAGCAGATGGGTCATCGCATCCCCAGGACGAACGGGTACAACTGATTCACCTCTACTGGTCTGACTGTCCCACCTCTACTGGTCTGACTGGTCCACCTCTATTGGTCTGACTCTCAGACCTCTACTGGTCTGACTGTCACACCTCTACTGGTCTGACTCTCCTACCTCTACTGGTCTGACTGTCACACCTCTACTGGTCTGACTCTTCCACCTCTACTGGTCTGACTATAGCACCTCTACTGGTCTGCCAGTCACATCTCTACTGGTCTGACTTTCTCTCCTTTACTGGTCCGACTGTCCCACCTCTACTGGACTGACTGTAACACCTCTGCTGGTCTCACTGTCACACCTCTACTGGTCTGACTTTCTCACCTCTACTGGTCCGACTGTCCCACCTCTACTGGTCTGAATGTCCTACCTCTACTGGTCTGACTGTCACAACTCTACTGGTCCGACTGTCACACCTCTCCTGGTCTGACTGTCCCACCTCTACTAGCCTGACTGTCACACCTCTACTGGTCTGACAGTCACACCTCTACTGGTCTGACTGTCCCACCTCTACTGGTCCAACTGTCCCACTTCTACTGTTCTGACTGTCCCACCTCTACTGGTCTGACTCTCACATCTCTACTGGTCTGACAGTCACACCTCTACTGGTCTGACTGTCCTACCTCTACTGGTCCGACTGTTACACCTCTACTGGTCTGACTGTCCCACCTCTACTGGCCTGACTGTCACTCCTCTACTGGTCCGACTGTCCCACCTCTACTGTTCTGATTTTCAGACCTCTACTGGTCTGACTCTCCTACTTCTACTGTTCTGACTGTCACACCTCTACTGATCTGACTCTCCCACCTCTACTGGTCTGACTGTCACTCCTCTACTGGTCTGACAGTCACAGGTCTACTGGTCTGACTGTCCCACCTCTACTGGTCTGATTCTCACACCTCTACTGGTCTGACAGTGACACCTCTACTGGTCTGACTGTCCAACCTCTACTGGTCTGACTGTCAGACCTCTACTGGTCTGACTGTCACACCTCTACTGTTCTGACTTTCACACCTCTACTGGTCTGACTGTCCTACCTCTACTGTTCTGACTTTCACACCTCTACTGATATGACTGTCCCACCTCTATTGTTCTGTCTTTCACACCTCTACTGGTCTGACTGTCACACCTCTACTGGTCTGACTGTCACATCTCTACTGGTCATACTGTAGCACCTCTACTGTCCTGTCTTTCGCACCTCGAATGGTCTGACTGTCACACCTCTACTGGTCTTACAGTCCCACCTCTACTGGTCTGACTGTCCCACCTCTACTGTTCTGACTTTCATACCTCTACTGGTCTGACTTTCCTATCTCTACTGTTCTGACTTTCACCCCTCTACTGATCTGACTGTCCCACCTCTATTGTTCTTTCTTTCACACCTCTACTGGTCTGACTTTCACACCTCTACTGGTCTGACTGTCACACTTCTACTGGTCTGTCTTTCACACCTCGAATGGTCTGACTGTCACACCTCTACTGCTCTATCTGTGCCACCTCTACTGGTCTGACTGTCACTCCTTGACCAGGGGCGGCTGCTTTTAATGTGCTGAAGTGCTGCTGCTCATTGTTTTATTTGAAAGTTAAATATTTTAATAACGATAATGGAAGACCTGTGCTGCTCTGCAGTATTCATTTCAACAGTCCTGCACCACTTCTTTTCATATGACATATTTGCCCTTCGCATGTCTTCATGCTACGGACCTGAACAGACATTTACGGTACCGTTGCTCTTGTGTAAATAATGAAGTACACTTCAGAGATAAAATATGTAGATGTCTGCCTGTCCTCTGTGGGTCCCAACTTATCTTTAACGGTTTACCCAGCGTAAGGTTAATAGGTACACGTACGTCAGGTTCCAGACGCAATTCTGAATAGCCGAGGTGAACAGTGAAACTCCACACATATCTGCTATACTATTGTCTGAAGTATTAACTTGACACGACTCGAGTTTTTGAAACTGGTTGAATCTGTGGTGATAGGTCTATCGCAAGCTTGCAAATTCTCTCCGAAGCTAGTAATTTAAATTTCCACTGAATGTAGATTTCTGGAAGAAATGAAAACATAAAAACACTTGCAGAGGTGATGTGGGAGCTGCCGCGGATTTATTGGCTGAATATATTTCATTTTTAACAAATGAAGGAAATCGACCGGATAGAATGGCCGGATGGACTCGGTTAAATTTTCATAAATATTTCTAATATTCGCTTCGGCACTCATAACATTCCTCAGAATCAACCAAGTTTACTATTTAATACTTCAAAAGAAAGAGCTTGCTCCATCGAGTGCTCTTAGACCAAAAACAACTGCGTATCTCAATTAGAATGAGCTGCAGACCACCGCAGTTTTCGCTAACATAACGTTGCGAGCTACTACAAGGGAAATTCACGACATGGAGGTGATTTTTCATTATGGAAAGAACTATGCAAGCTACCGACTTCATAGAACATCTAGATCTGAGAAGAAGAAGACGAGCTGATTCGTGGTGGAGACGGCTAGGAACCCAGGACTGGTGGACGCGAGGCAAGCAGAGCGGAGGCGAGATCGTGTCATCATCCTGTACGAGTGAAGTGGGTCGACAAGCGGGGAGCCAGCTGGTAAACTGTTTCGAGACAGCACACCAGGTCGATCAACTTTACTGCAGTCCATTCAAGGCCGAGGTGACATAATGCAGCCAGTTTGGAGCAGCACGCTGCATTCCAGAAACCACACGGTGAGGTTACGTGTACACAGGAGTCTTCAGGTCTGTCACCAACTATCTCAGAAAGAAGGTAGAAGAGTGCATTTTTCCTATCTGTAGTTAGATTTTGTTCACGTTATTCCAGAATATTGACCAACATATTTGCATTTATAACCTATGTTATTGTATTGTCTTGAAAATTTAGTAAATTTGAGTAATTGCGATAGTTATTTTCATATGTCACTTGGGACGTATTTTGAAGTTTTGATCGATGATATTAGACATCGTTAGTATTTTTCATTGTCATTTTTAGAGCGTTAAAATTTTACTTACGAACGATTTCGTTGCGATTGCGAACGTATATTTCGTAGATTTGTTGTAACATTGGAGAACTCCGTAGATTCGATGAAATATTAGAGAATTTTGTATATTTGTGGAAATATTGAAGAACGATAATGTATATGTATTGAAACAAGGGAAATGAAGCACAACTTTGTGAGAAATAAATAAGTAATGTATCAGAGAAAGAATATAGTCATGTGCTTGACGAAAGTAAATAGTTTACTACTTGAAGTGAGGAAGGAAGGACAGAGAATCCTATAAGCAAAGAGTTCGTTCATTTCAGGAACGAAATAATATGTATAAAACGAACTAGTTGACAGGAGTATTCAATATTGGCATTGAAGTAACTCTTGTATGCAAGAAATGTAACGACATTGTAAAACCCAGAATTTTGATGTTCGGAAAAGAACAATATGCGATAGTTGAAGGCATAACTGAACGAGAACCGTTATTATAAAATGTTATGGATGTATATTTATCATGAAACGATACTGTAAGATGGAAGGAAAGATATAAACATTTATTGTGAACATAAACGTGAGGGATAGTTATTGTTATTTGTATAACAGACACAAGCAGACTTGAAATTCAGAATTAAGCGATAAATTGTAACAAGGAAATATGTGAAGCGAAGGAGGAAGTATGTGGAACGTATTTGAACAAAGCACGAGATGTATAATCGTTAGAGGAGTTTGTAGGAGGAAGTGAGACGTATTCATGAACGTTATTACCGTTGTAATTTCTAGTAGGAATACTAAATATCATACTTTGATGAAAGTAGTTGATAAGGAACGCTAGAAGTTTTGTGAACGTGCTAAGAGAAGAAAGGTTGATGAAATGTATTTGTATTGATGAAGGCGTAACAAGAGACGCCATAATATGCAACGTGAGTTTATGAAGAAAGGTTTTGTAATATTTGTGGTGATTAAGAGAAGTCATATTCTGTATTTGGAGAAGAAGGGAGTGTGGGAGTGAGGATTCATGCCATACACACTCGGTATTTGGTTGAAGAGCTTATCTGAACAGTCGTGCATTGTTAGTTTCTTTTATTATTAATTATTGAAATACCAGAGTTGTACACTTTAGTGACGAAATATTAACTTCACTGTTTGTATTCATGATTCACATGGAATTGACACACAAACACCTATTTTGACTAGTTTATTGTGTGAGATACGGAGAAAGATGGTGATACACGTAAAGAAGATGATGAGAAAGGAGGAGAGTGGTGGAATGAACTCTAATAAATTAGAGACAGTTGTTTTTATATCGTGGTGGACGCGATCATGTATAAAATGTAAATACGTTATTATTCTAGTATTAATTATTGCGTTTATTATATTTAAGAACTTAAGATCAAAATTCGAAGACTTTAACGATTGTATTACGTAGTGTACCCATGTGAGTAATTTCCATGGAAAACATGCTTCTGCCTCCAGCCAGCATCAGTCCTCAGGCGTGTACCGTTCACCCACTGAGCAGTTGCATATTTTTGATCTGAGACAAAAGGTATCAACTCTACAATAATAAAGCACAACTCTATTCTAAAGACTTTAATTAAGCTCTAAATCATGGCTTCAATCAAACAAAAACACAATCCCAACAATATAACACAAAACAATGCAAAATGATTCCTACAATCCACCAACATTCACACTTTATCCTAGCAAATCCAAATGATTATTCATTCATTTACCATGAGATTAACACAAAATTCATTCTCACGTGCGCTGATGCACAGGTAAATTACACATAAACTGTACTTGTAATCTTATGTCACCTATTGTGACCTCTTTAATTCCACAATCTTAATTGTTTACTCTCAACACATCCTAATTTACAAGATGCGTACAATTGTGTTCTGTATCTCTCTTCCCACCAATATGCTTTACCATGCATTAACCAATTTATGGGTTGCACACCATTTTTACTTGCAACTCCACTGTTACTTGTAATTATACCCCTTTCTGCAGTACCCTTTCTGCAGTTCCACTTTCTACAGTTCCACTGTATGCCGTTGTGAGTTCAATTTCAAAGATTCCGTTACCGCTGTGTCGGATGGTATATTATGCTACCCTTGCGTGGGCATAGCCTATGGCATCTATTGTCCGCCTTCGGAACGAAGTGACAATGTCAGTATAAAAATTCAACTTTCAACAACTCATAAGTTTGCCAAGTATTAAGTTATCAGAACGATCCTTAATTATCAGTGTGTGTCAAACCACACAAATTCATTTTACAATACAACAATGATTCTTTTATTACACACAGGGTTTCAAAGTCTTTCCACTCTAAATGTCACGCTCCAAGGGTCGTTTAACATCTCTCCCTCGGTTCTTCATGTATACAATGGGACTGAGTCGGGCGGTAACAAAACACGTGCTCCGTCCCTTCCTAGATTCCCTCTCTCTTTATCTCCAAGCAGTAACTTGTGGCTTTAAATACAATAGTGCAGTCTCATTGACCTACACATCCCATATGATTTAACTAAACTGTATGCAAGATAGGGTATGGACTTGTTTAATCATTTATTCCTAACCTTAGGATATTAATAACTGGCCTCAACAGGTCCATTTACATTATATGAAGGAACGAGATTCATCATTCACCGGTCGAATTGGCTAGCCGGCATCTTGTTAAATGATACGGTCAGGCACATCCTGCCGTCAAAAAAATTCACTCGCAGGAGCTGAATTTATTCAATAGCTAGTTCTCGGTCGATATCAGGTGTCATGCTGAGGTTTCCATTTTTATCCTGCCATACACCACTGGATTCGAACCCGGAACATTTCATAGCAATCCTCAGAGTTAGGGTACATCACTAAATACACTCTGGCAAATAACAATGTCTCTGTACGCCCTAGGCTATACGAGATTTCACACGTCGAATAGATTACCTGGCTCCCGTGACCATGGTGATAATGATCCCGTCCTTTAATTAGTAAGATAAATCTATCAATTACTCCTACAAGCTTATTCACAAGCTGCAAATTCAATTCTCTATTAAACCCTTCCATTTCTTAGATTCTTGCATATTTATTTCCATTATCATAATATACTCTGATGTTAAATTGCTTTGCTTAGCCCAACACGTACAATATTACTTCTTGGATAGACAAATATTCCAATTAGCATATATATTTTGCTTACAACCATTTTTCCCTGATGTGTATTCTTTTATTCTTCTTATTATTATTATTATTACTGACCTACATTACCATAACCGACACAACGTAACCATTTTCAATAACCGAACATCCGTGTTCGTTACGTTAAGTTTCTATATAACTGAATTGCCATTTTTACATTAGTGGTAACGATTTATCCACTCAATGATGTACAAAGACATCTCAACTTGACTAAAATTAACACAACATTAATATCTCAAGGTTCTACCTCCTAAAATTGACTCTTATTGGCATATTCTATAAATTTTGAAATCACTGAACATACAGTGGACTATAATTACTACAAAATCATGGTTTTTGGGTACTCACATTTGTTAATCTGGTGGCTCCAACCACGCATTTCTTCCAGTAATGCCCGCCATCATTTGTACATTAGCAAGGCATTCTCACACTTTTCACATACATGTCACATAACTTTTGCCTTACAAAACACACGGCACTTTGCTTTTCCATGTTGAAGCTGTTGCTTCCTTATTCACACAACACGTTATATCACTTATTACACTATTGATTTTACATATATTTGAATGATCATCACTACAATCACACGATCACTATGTACATTTCTTAATGGTTGACCTTTCCTTGCAGGATATCAGAAATGCAGGTGTCGAAGATCTCTCCTCCATTTCTCTCCCGCATCTCGTCTGAAAGTCTCGATTCCCTGCCTATGAAAACTACTAGAAGTTCACCTATGTAACTTTTGAAAAACTGGTAGCTACAAAACCAACATGGCGGCCACGCGAATTTGCGACATTTAAATAGACGTTTCTCGCGATTAAACCAACCAAACGCAATAAAACTTGGTACAGTATATGTTTATACACATTGTAATGCACCGACATCTAACTTGGTTCAATTCTTTACATAACCACAAGATGGCGGATGTGCGAAATATTTCACCGGCATTCCATATCTCTGAACTTATTAGCGGTATCACCCTGAAATTTTGTACGGAGATAAAGAGCACTACTGGAAGTTCATCTATAAGACTTTCAAAAACCGGTTAACTACAAATCGAACATGGCGACCAAGCGAATTTGAAAATGTTAAATATACTTATCTCGCGATTTAATGTTCCAAACACAATTAAATCTGGTACAGGAAATGTTTATACACATGTTAATGCACTGTTGTCTAATTTAGTTCAATTGTTTAGATAACCTCAAAATGGCGGCTGTGCGAAATATTTCACTGACATTCTATATCTCCGAAACAATTGCAGATATCAACCTGAAATTTGGTACGGTGATAAAAGGTACTGATTCAAGTTTATCTATGTAACTTTCATAAACCTGTAAAGTAAAAAACGAACATGGCGGCCAAGCGAATTTAAAATATTTTAATAGAATTTTCTCGTGATTTATCTCTCTGAGTGCAGTGAAATGGGGTACAGTAAATGATTTTACATATTTTAATGCACTGGAATCTAATTTAGTTCAATTGTTTACATCACCTCAAGATGGCGGCTGTGTGAAATTTTAAAATTAAGTTTTTATTTCTCGTGTCGTAATCATGCGATCGAAGTGAAAGTGTGAATAATGAACCTAGGCAATAATTGTCCTTGAATGGTACATAACTCTAAGGCCTATACATATAACAATCCAAAATGGCGAGCATCTGAAATATTTAGACCGTTCTCAATAACTATGAATCTTTTACAGCAATCAAACTGAAATTTTTGATGTTCATAGAGGCTATGAACATATGTTCACCTATAGAACTTTCAGTGACCTGGTGAGCACAAATCCAACATGGCGGCGACGCGAAATATAAATATTTAAATGGACGTTTCTCGCGATTTGCCTATCCGAGTGCAGCGAAACGTTGCACGTTAAATTCTTATACAAATGTTAATCCAAAGGCATCTAATTTATTTCAATTGTTTGCACAATCACAAGATGGCAGCTGTGCGAAATTTTAAAATCCCGTTTTTACTTCTTGTGTCCTAATCATGCAATTGAAGTTTGAATACCACACGTACACAATAATCTTAATGTAATAGTACAAAGATAAAAATCCAACATGGCGACCATCTGAAATATTTAGACGGTTCTCAATATCTACGAATCTATCACCACCTTCAAACTGAAATTTTTATGTTGATAGAAGCAATTAACATGATTAAGATATATGCAAATAGACTGTATAGTTCTTCACGGAACAACTTGTTGCCTTTTAAAATTATTTAAAATCTGTTAGTGTTTTGGTTATTAGTGTGTCTCCCCAAAAAAGGATTTAAGGTACGTTTTGTATTATATATATATATTGTTATTGGAGCTCCGATATTGGCCTTATATTGATGTTCTAATATTTTATTTCGTGCTCTAGGCCAATTTTTTTTTAATGTTACCTGATATGTAAAATTTTATCTGTACCTTCCGGGGACACGTTTCAAGTTTATCTCATATTTTAATTTATTAATTATTTATTTTATTTACTTAAGGGGTATTCTCCTTGTGATTAGCTGGTTCATTTTTTTCTCGTAATTTAGGGGTTGACCTATTTGCTGGTCTCTTCTTTATTAGTTTTACGATCCGTAGCCGTCTTCATTTCATTGTCTTATCGTGTTAATAAGTAATTATTTCCCCTTTGTTTATTTTTTCACTGGTGACGTTTAATTTCAAAAGTAATTGTTTGCCGTAATTTCGGCCATGTTTTGTTTTGTTTTGCCAGAGTGCATTGTGGACTGTGGCCATGTTTGTCTTGGCGTCCAGCGTGATATTCAAACGTGTTGTTGTGGCTCCTGATAGATAATTTGTTTCTTTTAATTCACGTTCATTTTCTTGTTGTTTTTCTTCTCTGTAAGTTTTTTCTGAGTATACCGCCGCCATGTAATTTTTGGATTTGTAATTTTGGCTAATTCTACATTTTTTTCTTTTTCGATTCCTCGTGGCATAGCTGACTGCATGTCGAGTCGGTTTTGCATGCTTTGGTGATTCATTAAGCCCTTTCTTTTGTGATCCCCGTCTGCAGTCTTTATTACTTATGGGCTTTATTATTTGTTTTTTATTAAATATTTCCGTTTCGCTCATCAAGCTTACATTCTCATGTTTACCGTCGGTAATTTATTTGTTTTGGCCATAAGCCAGTGTGCTTCGCCAGTGAGTTTTTTTGTGTAGGTATGGGAGTTTTTAAGTTATGTTGTGCTTGCTGAAGGATCTGTTAAATTAGTTTACCTGCCCCTTTTTCTTGATTTTTTTTTTCTAAATAAGCTAACTAGTGTGGCATTATTTCATCGGTGATGGTTCTGTGTGTTATTGGGAGGTATCTGTAGACGAGCCTGTGGGATTCCTTCTCTCCACCTTCCTTCATCTTTAGGTAATCTTCTGTTGATGTGACGTGTGCTCTTGGGGGTGAGCTGCAGTGCGTGCGGATCTCCGAGAAAAGGTAAGTAGGCCCAACCATCTCTTTCCCACTCCCCTAGCACCAATGAATATCTGTAGTTCGTTATCAGTTTGTTGTGCTTCGTCAAGACCTCTGAACTGCACTTCCCTTTCAATGGATGAGAAGTGGGAGAGAGTATCGGCTGGAATAATTTTAGCACCTCCGAGATGGCGTATATCTGTCGTAAATTGTGCGATATAGTCCAGATGGCGTGACTGACGAGGTGATGTTTTCTCTGGTTTCTGCTTCAAAGCGAAGGTAAGATGCTTGTGATCAGTGGACAGAGTGAAATTTCTTCCTTCAAGCATGTGTTTGAACTTCTTAACCGAAGCATACGCAGCGTAGAGCTCACGATCATATGCTGATCATATTGTTGTGAGGGGGATAATTTGTTGGAGAAAAATGCTAATGGCTGCCAATTACTTTCTGTTAGTTGCTGAACCGATGCTCCTATTGCTGTCAACGATGCATCTACCATTAGTGATAGCGGTGCATCCTGTGAAGGGTGCACGAAGAGGGTGACGTTGGCAACTGTATCCTTCAGTTGCTGAAATGCGTGTTCGGTATCAGAGGTCCAATGTAGTTTGTCTTTAGTTTTCGGCCTAACTTGCAAGAATATGTTCATTGGGGCAGAGATGGCTGCTGCATTACGAATGAAACGTCCATAGAAATTAACTAATCCCATAAATCTATGGAAATTTTGTACATTGATTGGTTTAGGAAAGGTTGTGATTGCTTCAACTCTACATGGAGGTGGACAGATTCCATCTGAGTTCACCAAATAACCAAGGAACTACACCTCGTCTGAGCCGAACACCCACTTTGCTGGATTAATCACTACTCCAAACTCACGAAGTCTAGTGAATACCTGATGCAAGTGCTCAAGGTGCTCCGTTTCGTTGCGAG
Organism: Meconema thalassinum; assembly: GCA_946902985.2. Classification (NCBI taxonomy): domain Eukaryota; kingdom Metazoa; phylum Arthropoda; class Insecta; order Orthoptera; family Tettigoniidae; genus Meconema; species Meconema thalassinum. The sequence goes on along the minus strand of OX336393.1, from coordinate 391,517,047 downwards.
ATGCAACCAGTATGTCATCAATATAGACATAGCTGAAATCGAGATTACAAGTAACTTCATCCATGAAGCGTTGAAATGTCTGGGCAGCGTTACATAGGCCAAATGACATGAAGTTAAATTCATACAATCCAAACGGAGTGGTCATAGCAGTCTTGGGAATGTCTTCTTCTGCAATGGGAATATGGTGTAAAACACGAAGAAGGTCAATGATGGAGAATACATGACGTCCATGAAGGTTGATGGTGAAGTGTACAATATGTGGGACTGGGTAGCGATCAGGAATTGTGCGAGCGTTCAGCTGACGATAGTCACCACAGGGTCTCCACTGATTGTTCTTCTTTTGGACCATTTGCAGTGGGGATGACCAACAACTTGTAGATGGTCGACATATTCCTTGGGATAGCATGAATTCAAATTCTCGTTTGGCAGTGTTATATTTTCAGGTGCCAGCCGGCGTGGCCTTGATCGAATTGGTTGACCTGGAGTGGTAACAATATGATGAACAGTAGAATTTTGGATTGGTATAAGAGTTGAAGACGGACGAGTAATTTCAGTGAATTTTCTAAGCAACAAGTGGTAGAGAAAATCGCCGACTACAGATCTAATTGATGGGCAAGTGATGCAGCGGATATGACCATTACTGGTCAAGTTGGTAGTTGAATCAATGAGACGTCTATGACGAAGATCAGGGAGAATTCCGAAGTATGCGAGAAAGTCGGCTTCGATGATGGGATGAGTAACATCGGCAACAATGAAACGCCACGTGAAATCACGGCGGAGGGAAAAATCAAATTTCAGAAATATATGTCCGTAAGTCTTGATAGCTGTTCCGTTCGCGGCAAAAAGTTGGTATTCTTCGAGGCTACGGCGAGGAAAACAAGCTGCAGGATAAACAGAAACGTCAGCTCCAGAGTCAGGAAGGCAACTTTTGCTGATCGTTCGGTCATGAACAGACGGCGATTCGAAGGTGTGGGGTCAGTTGCCGTCGCTACTGACTCCCGGAACTTGTTTCCCAGATTACATGGAGGGCGACATTGACGAGCATTAGAACCAAACGTACGGTGAAACCAACAAGTGTCCCTGTTGACTGAAGATGATCGTGGGGAGCGATAACGGTATGGAGAACTACGTCTCGAAGCTGATAGGCTGGATCGAGTGTTTCTGGTTGACATCTAGGTAACTAGTTTCGTTAGTTCGTTAATTTGGAGTTGCAATGACGCAATGATAGTAGGTTCGGAAGTAGAGGCCATTATAGAGGTACTGGGTGTTGCCGGATATAGTTCAAGTAATCTATCGGCGATTTTTGCAAGCCCATCAAGATTACCTTCTAAAACTGTGAGGATCTTATGTACATCGGAAGGCAGGTGAGACATCCAAATGTTATTAAGCATATCATCAACCATGGTGGTACCGGATAATGTTTTCAGACGACGAAGGAGTTAAGATGGAGTACGTTCTTCGAGTTCCTCGGTTCGCAGTAGCTTCTCTATTCGTTTTGCATCAGATTGTGACATGCGGTCGATTAACGCCTGCTTTATTGCGGCATACTTATTAGTAACTGGCGGTGACGATAAAATGTCCTGAACTTCGATAGCTAATTTTTCACTTAAGCAAGCTACTACATGACTATATTTTGTAGCATTCGCAGTAACGTTAGCTAAAATGAACTGACCTTCAAGTTGGACAAACGAAAGAGCTGGATTTTCAGACCAAACGGGGGTACCTTGACGGAAACGTGGTGCACCACTGGTTGATCGTTGAGTGCCATGAAGTTATGTGAATGATACTTATAAAGGACGGGTTGATAACTAACACTGTAAGTGATGTTCTCCAATATTTACTTCATATCACGTCGGGGTCACCAATTTTTAGCCAATCTATTTATTAACAATCACCAAAGAACAGCAATAATACAAAGACAAAGAATGACATAAATATACATCCTCAGATAGAGCCCATCGCTCTCTGGAAACAGAGATAAGTCATCTCTAGTACCAATCAGCACCACCAGGAAGCGGCACCTCAAATGTATATATTATTTTTAATATATACAATAGATGATTAAAAGTTGGAAAAATTTCAAGAAATCAAATAATTTGAGGAAGGCGGAAGTTTACTGATGTGTAGTACTTTATAACAAATCCGTGCATGAATACCTTTCATTTAAAAAAGGAATGAATGAAATCGACCGGGTAGAATGGCCGGACGGACTCGGTTAAGTTTTAATAAATATTTCTAATATTGCCTTCGGCACTCATAACATTCTTCAGATTCAACCAATTTAAATATTGAATACCTCAAAAGATAGACCTTGCTCCACTGAACCAACCAAGCTATTAGAGCTATTAGACCAAAACGAACTATGTAACTCAATTAGAACCAAGCTATGATTGATTCAATGAGATAAAATGTTGAAAAAAGTTGAAAAAATCAAATAATTTGAGAAAGGCGGAAGTGAAGTGACTGGTAATACTTGATAACATAATATCTGCGTGAATACCTTTCATTTAAAAAAAGAATCAAGGAAATCGACCGGATAGAATGGCCAAGTGGTCTTAAGTTTTCATAAATAATTTTAGCCTATTTTCATTTTATGAAACAAGTAGTTCCGTGAAGAACTATACAGCCTATTTTCATATATCCTACTTATGTTAATTGCCTCTATCAACATTGAAAATGTCAGTTTGATTGCTATAATAGATTCGTAGATATTCAGAGCCGTCTAAATATTTCGGATGGTCGCCATGTTGGATTGTTAAATGTATAGGCCATAGAGTCATGTACCATTAAAGGAAATTTATTGCGTAGGTTCATTATTCAAACTTCCACTTTGATCGCATGACTACGACGCAAGAAATAAAAACCTAATTTTAAAATTCGCACAGCCGCCATCTTGAGGTTATGTAAACAATTGAACGAAATTAGATATCAGTGCATTACAATGCGTATAAACATTATTGTACCAGATTTCATTGCCTTTGGATCATTAAATCGCGAGAAAGGTCTATTTAAAATTTTCAAATTCGTTTGGCCGCTATGTTCGTTTTGTTGTCCGGTTTTAGAAAGTCCTATAGATGAACTTCCAGTAGTGCCCTTTATCTTCGTACAAAATTTCAGGGTGATCCCCCTAATAGTTTCAGAGATATAAAATGCCGTTGAAATATTTCTTACATCCGCCATCTTGTGGTTATGTAAACAATTGAACGAAGTTAGATGTCTGTGCATTACAATGTGTATAAAACTATTCTGTACCAAGTTTTATTGCGTTTGGTTGGTTAAATAGCGAGAAACGTCTATTTAAAAGTCGCGAATTCGCGTGGCCCCCATGTTGGTTTTGCAGTTACCAGTTTTTCAAAAGTCACATAGGTGAAATTCTAGTAGTTCCCTTTATCACCGTAAAAAATTCCAGGGTGATATCGGGAATAGTTTCGGAGATAATGAATGCTGCTGAAATGTTTCGCACACCGCCATGTTGGATTGGTGAGACGAAACAAAGTTTAAAGGGGCACGGTCGGGATCGTCCGGAATCGTGCTATGAACTTACCGAGTTCCATTGAAATCGCTCCAGCCGTTTAGAAGTTATTAGGAGGGAACACACACACACACGGACAAAAGGTAATCTCATAAGCCTTATCTTATATATTAAAATAGTTTTCAAAAAATTTCACCCTTTACTAAAACTGAAATATCTCGGGAAGTATTTGCGCTACGACGACGTTTGTTGTCTTAAAATGTAATGCCCGTCAAACACCGTCGATTGATACCCACCTTATTTGATTATAACATTCGTGTATTAAAATAATTGTGAATATTACTTCCTTCAAGGTCTCACGAAAATAGAATCGAATGACTTGACGGACATATTGTCGCTAGGCGACAACGACTAACACTGGTATCATGATATTCAACGCCGCCCCAATAACAGGTTAGAAAGCGATTTGTAAAACATGTTACAGACAAGTGGAATAATTATTCTTCCTTTATTGTTGGTAACAGCGATATGTACGAAACTGCTATCAATACGAGCGATGATTACAAAATGGTTATGTCTATGAATGGTGTTCAAGGAGGTCATGTTCAGTTTGTTGTCGCTGCTCAAGTTTGCAAAATGGATATTTATTCGTGGATTACTACTGTCGTATGGAAGGTGACCGGTTAAAATATATACGTCATCAACAAACGAAGTTACGAGTTGATACATATGCCGGTTTAGCAGACGCCTTGCATGTACGAGCAGAAATTAAAATCTCAGAGTCGGTCGTATTGTAGTTTTGCCATCTTCTTTTACAGGTAGCCCAAGGAAAATATTGCAAATTTATCAGGATGCGATGGCAATAGTGAGGAAGTTTGGAAAGCCAGATTTATTCATTACGTTCACCTATATGCGGGCTGGCCAGAAATACTTAACAGCTAATAATAGACCTGATATTGAAGTGAGAGTTTTCCATTGCAAAGTAAAGGAATTGCTACGATTGATTGATGTTAAGGAAATTTTCGGTAGACGCATATCTATATATAGTGGAATTTCAAAAACGAGGTCTACCGCACATCCATTTACTCTTAACATTAACGGAAGATTGTAAGTTTCGAGAAATTTCTGACATTGACAGTGTGGTGTCAGCCGAAATACCAGATCTCGAGGATGAAGCGCCATACGAGTTGGTAAGGCGTCAAACGGTACTTGGTCCTCGCGGATCTTTGAATCCTTCTTCAGTCTGTATGAAAGATGGCGTATGTAAGAAAGATTTTCCTAAAGAGTTTCAGGAAGAGACCAAAGATAATGCCAATGGTTATCCTTCGTATAGGAGAAGGAATAATGGACGGATTATTATAAAATCAATTCGAGGAATTGACATTGAAATCGATAGTCGATTCATTGTTCCCTACAATCCATTTCTTTTACTTTACTTGCAAGCTCATATTAATGTTGAAATATGCTCAAGTGTTCGGAGTGTTAAATACATCCACAAGCATCTTATATAATAAAATCCATAAGTATGTGTATGAAGGTCATGACTGCTGCATTGTTAAAATATGTCCTGAAGGCGAAACGGTGAACTACGATGACATTGCTTCTTTCCTAAATGCTAGATATGTTGGTCCAGCAGAAGCCACATTCGGGATATTTTCATTTCACATGCATGAACAGTCACATCCTATCGTGCGATTACCAGTTCACTTGCCAGACTTGCAAAATATCTATTTTAAAACTGATAACGCTCCTGATATTTTACTTCAAGCACAGTTGCGCAACACGGAATTACGAGCGTGGTTCAAGTTAAATCAAGATTCGCAAGGCAGAAGTCCGTATATATATTCTGAAACACCAGTACATTACGTCTGGAATAAGTGCAACTGCCAGTGGCAAAAAAGAAAACATGTTTCAAAAACTATAGGCAGACTGTTTAATGTTTCGCCTACAGAAACAGAAAGATATTATTTACGCCTGTTATTGCTTCACGTCATAGGTGCTACCAGCCTCCAGGATCAACGAACATTCAAAGCAGTTGTCTATTCTACTTTTAAAGAAACAGCTAAGGAGCGAGGTTTGCTGATTGACGATTCTGAATGGCAGCGTTGTTTGGCAGAAGCGTCACAATTTCTGATGCCTTCTCAGTTACGACAACTGTTTTGTTACATTATGTATCTTTCAGACCCCTTCAAATGTAAGATAGTTATGGGACATTTTCAAGAATTCATTATCAGAAGATTATCTGCAGTTTCACGAACCTAACATTGCATATCAGTTCACTCTTATACATATTTCTAATACATTAAAGCTCCATGCTCTTCCCATTACTTCTTTCGAATCGCCAGCTATTATTGATAATTTCCCTCAGGCAAATTTACCAATGATTTATCCAAAACTTAAAGAGGATCAATTAAGTCGGATGATAAACCAAGCAAATGGAAACCAAACGGCTATAATTACAGATATTTTGGGGTTAGTACAAAACAGCAATGAAAGGATGAGTAATGCATATTTCATTGACGGTCCAGGGGGCACCGGGAAAACATTTCTTTACCAATGCTTGATTCACAGTTGCACAAATTTGGGGTTAAATGTAGTTTCTGTTGCATGGACTGGTATTGCAGCAATGTTACTACCTCAGGGGCGCACTGTACACAGCCAGTTCAAGTTACCTCTACATTTAAATGAATGTTCTGTATCAGGAATAAAAGTTAACAGCAAGGAAGCTTTTTATATTCGTTCAGCAAAACTTATCATCTGGGATGAAGCCCCTATGGCTAATAAGCACGCGTTGATGTGTGTAAATAGGTTGCTCAAGGACATCATGAATAACGACGTGCCTTTCGGAGGAAAAATTATCATCTGAGTGGAGATTTTAGGCAGGTATTGCCTGTTGTGCCTCACTCATCTAAAGCAGCATCAGTCCAAATGTCAGTAAGGTTCTCTCCTTTGTGAACATTATTCCAAATTTTTAAACTCAACAAAAATATGCTACCGGACACTGATCAACGTGACTTTGCAAACTTCTTGATACAAATTGGTAACGATGAATACCCTCACGTCGCTGGAGAAAATTCAGAATTAGTCCCACGCTGAAAAATATTTCACGCTTTTCAAAAATAGCGATTTTAGCACCTAAAATGAACATTGCAAAGAAATCAATGACAAAGTTTTAGACCTAATCCCAAGATCATCGAGAACTTACATCAGTGTGAATAATTTGATTACTGAAGATGCTTCTACAATTCCCAACAGAATTTTTAGACAGCATAGGCATAAGTGGATTGCCACCTCATATCCTTCGACTAAAAGAAGGCTCAATTGTGATTTTGTTTAGAAATATTAATGTTACCCAAGGTCTGTTGAACGGTGCTAGACCGTTGGTTTGGAAGATGCATGGCAATTGCTTACACCTGGAAATTATTACTGGCGTAAATGTTGGAAACTATGTCCTACCCCCTCGCCTTGACCTTACGCCATCAGATAATTCTATGCCATTTTCCTTCAAAAGGAGGCAGTTTCCAGTACGTTTGGCTTTTTGTATAACTATCAATAAAGCTCAAGGTCAAACACTAGATGAAGTAGGCATTTATTTACCTCAACCGGACAACTTAACTGTAAGCCGCACTATCGCGAGCAAAATCCTTTCATGACGTCAAAGTTCAAATAGAACCAAAAGGCAAGCGAACAGCAAATGTCGAATGGAAGGAAGTACTATTAGTATTTTGAAACGAATGTTGCGGAGGAGCACAGACCTCAGCAAACGGGGCACAGATTAAATAACAATTATACAAGGATGTCCGCATCCCTAATACGATAACTGTCCTGTGGTAATGGTAAAAAAAATACTATTGTCCTACATCGGTGATTACTATCCTACATCCTGTTATTTCATTCCCTCAGTTCTATAACAAAGATATACTCAATCAAATTTACAGCTTAATAAATATTAATTCCTTCTGTGTGAGTTATCTTTTCATTTCTCATCAATCGCCTTTACTTACTATTCTATCTGTAGGGGTGGAGGCAATAGCTGTCTTGACAGAGATGTGCAAATTATTAGATTCGATGTCAGTTTTCCAAAATTGCATTTTTAGCTTTCAAGGTTTAATGCACTAAGTATGATTACAAGGCGATGAAATTACTTCAAATGTTTAACCAAGACTCTTAATTATATTTTCATTTAAGAAACTCAAATTAAAATTATTTTTTAGAATTTCCAAATTTGCAAATGCAAAATGTCACACGTTTCGTTTTTATTACTTCACTCTACTTTACGTGTGAATTTAGAGCGGAGGGATGTGGGGTCTTTTAACTGATGAACGCTATTGAACTATTCAAATATTCATGAACTATGCATTGAAATCACCTGACTTGAATTCTAAAGTCAATGAAAAATTGAAAATGGACCCAGCTCAGATATCCCTCGGAATCCAATAATCTGAACGTTTCCAGACACAATTCCTTATGGGAAAAGGTGTAATTCCACGGAAGAGGAAACACTACTAAGTAGGTCAATAAAAGAAGTTGGTCAATAAAATGATTTTAAATAAAAGTAATTATGACTAATTAAAATTATCAATTTAATTCTATTAATTTGCACACCTCTATATGTTAACCAAGAGTTACATCTCTAAATTCAAATATAAGAGACTCATCTTTTATTTTAAATTTATACGATTGTTAATAAGTAGACAAAACACCAAATTGTACCGCTGTAGCCTTAAATTATGTGGATATCTCTATCTACTTAGTATAAAACCAAGTTCCCAATTCTTGGATGTAACGGGTAGTCTCGAGAGCAACTTGGTGGATTTTGATACGGTTTTCACCATTCTGTAAAGGATTTCTCGATGAAGGATTAGGTAGGAGAACATTTATTTATGACCAAAAGAAGCCGAGCATTTACGATTTCAGTGAATTGAGTTGAAGAAAAACCTAACGTCCATGTGTCTTTTAAGCTTACACTGGGTAAACCGTTAAATATATCGATATTCTCTGAGAATTGTTCAGCATGAAAAGTTCTGCAAGAAAGTCCGCGACAGCTCCCACATCGACCACTGTGAGTGTTTTTACGTTTTCATTTCTTCCAGCAATCTCCATTCAGTGGAAATTTAAATTACGAGCTTCAGAGTGAGTTTACGAGCTTGCGAGCGACCCATCACCCTAGCTTCAGCCAGCATCAAACTGCCGAGTCGTGTCGAGTTAATTCTTCAGAGAAGTGTATAGCTTATGTGTTTGGAGTTAGCTGTTCACCTCGGCTTTTCAGAATTGCGTCTGGAACCTGACGTTCGTGCGCCTTTTAAACTTACGCAGGCAGGCAGACACCCACACATTTGATCTCATAAGTCTACTTCATCATTTACCCAAAAGCGACAGTACCGAAAATGTCTGTTCAGGTTACTTGATGAAGACATGCAAATGTCATATGGACAGAAGTGCTGTAGGATTGTTGAAGTGAATACTGCGGAGCAGCACCGGTCTTCTAGTTTTTTCTAAATTGAAAATTGGCTAAAAATAAGCTTATGAAATCACCTTTTGTCCGTGTGTGTGTACGTGTGTGTGATGGTGTGAGTGCCCCCCCCCCCCTCCCAATAACCTCTAAATGGCTGGAGCGCTTTCAATGAAACTCGGTAAGATCATAGCACCATTCTGGCCGACCCAGACCGTACCCTTCAAATTTTATTGTGTCTCACCAATCCAACATGGCGGCTGTGCAAAATATTTCACCAGCATTCAGTATCTCCGAAACTATTACCGAAATCACCCCGGAATTGTGTACAGTGATAAACGACACTACTAGAAGTTCACCTATGAGTTTTCCAAAATCCTGGTAAGTACAAAACCAACATGGCGGTCAAGCGAATTTGAGACTTTTAAGGAGACTTTTGTCGCGATTTAACCATCCAAACGTAATGAAACTTGGTACTGCAAATATTTATACACATTGTAATGCACTGGTGTCTAAGTTAGTTCAATTGTTTACAAAACCTCAAAATGGCGGCTGTGCGAAATATTTTACTGGCATTCTATATCTCCGAAACTTGTACAGATATCACCCTGAAATTTTGTACGGTGATAAAGGGCACTGGTACAAGTTAACCTATGTAATTTTCATAAACCTGTAAAGTACAAAACGAACATGGTGGCTAAGCGAATTTTAAACATTTTAATAGACTTTTCTCGAGATTTAACTTTCTGAGCGCAGTGAAATATGGTACAGTAAATGATTATACATATTGTAATGCACTGGCATCTAATTTAGTTCAATTGTTTACATAACCTCAAGATGGCGGCTGTCCGAAATTATAAAATTAAGTTTTCATATCTTGTGTCGTAATCATGCGATCGACGTGAAAGTTTGAATAATGAAGCTACGCAATAATTTTCCTTTAATGATACATAACTCTATGGCCTATACATATAACAATCCAAAATGGCAAGCATCCGAAATATTTAGACAGTTCTCAATATCTACGGATCTTTTACAGCAATAGAACTGATTTTTTATGTTAGTAGAAGATATGAACATAAGTTTACATATAGAACTTTCAGTAACCTGGTGAGCACAAATCCAAAATGGCGCCAACGCGAATTATAAATATTTAAATGGAAGTTTGTCGCGATTTAACCAAGCGAGTGCGGTGAAACTTTGCACGTTAAATGCTTATACACATTTTAATCCAATGGCATTTAATTTATTTTAATTGTTTTCATAACCACAAGATGGCAGCTGTGCGAAATTTTATCATCTCGTTATTACTTCTTGTGTTCTAATCATGCGATTGAAATTTGAATACCACACGTACACAATAATCTTCATGTAATAGTACATAAATCAAAATCGAACCTGGCGACCATCTGAAATATTTAGACGGTTCTCAATATCTACGAATCAATCACAACCTTCAAACTGAAATTTTGTATGTAGATAGAGGCAATTAACATGTGTAGGATATATGAAAATAGGCTGTATAGTTCTTCACGGAACTACTTGTTAATATATAAGATGATTAAAAGTTGGAAAAAGTTCAAGAAATCAAATTATTTGAGTAAGGCGGAAGTTTAGTGATTTGCAGTACATTATAACAAATCCGTGAATGATCACCTTTCACTTAAAAAAGGAATGAAGGAAATCGACCGGATAGAATGGCCGGATGGACTCGGTTAAGTTTTCATAAATATTTCTAATATTACCTTCGGCACTCATAACATTCCTCAGATTCAACCAATTTAAATATTTAATACCTGAAAAGATATACCTTGCCCCACTGAGTGCTATTAGACCAAAACGAACTGTGTAATTCAATTACAACCAAAGATATGATTGCTACAATGAGACAAAATGTTGAAAAAATGAGATGTAATATCGAATGTCCAGTCATAACTTTCCTCAGAATCCGCCGATTTTAATATTTAAGAGTTCAAATGAAAGCTCTTGATTCACTGAGTGTTCTTAAATCAAAACGACCTTCGTACATCAATTAGAACCAAAGATAGGATTGCTACAATGAGATAAAAGGTAGGGAAAATGTTGAAAAATCAAATAATTTGAGAAAGGTGGATGTTAATTGATTTGTAATACTTGATAACAAATCTGTGCATGAATATCTTTCATTTAAAAAACAATGAAGGAAATTGACCGGATATAATGGCCGGACGGACTGGTTTAAGTTTTCATAAATATTTGTAATATTGTAGGGTTTCTTTGTGGGGGTGCCCTACAATGGAGTGTTTCGGGGGAAGTTAAAATGTGAGTGGAGCGGGTAGAGTGATTGAGTTGTCTAGGGGCAAAGACGTAGCTCTGTGGACGAGCTTCCCGATTGTTCAGATTGCCGGGAGAGCTCGGGGGTGTAAAAGTGGTGTTGGGAGAGGTTTAGCAAATGAGGATTTAAACGGTGCGGCCGCTACTCTTCTTAATGCTAGCGTAAGCTAGCTAGCGAAGGCTGAGAGAGAGCCAGCTGACTCAAGCACTTTGATGGCGTAGCAAGTGGTCGTCTGCTGACGCCACGAAGCAATTAAACAATAATGCTATGGGATCCTACCTGGAGGGAATTTAAAGGGTAGGAACTTACTAGCTAGTTAAATAAATGTAAGGACCAGTTATCTAGAGACGTCTATTTTTAATGTACTTACTTCTATGAAGAAGTATTAACAATGATTGCAGAACAGCTAAAGTGCTAATGCAATTCCAGTACAAGTAATAGGGGATGAAAGTGTAAGTGTGTGGGTGTGTGAGTTACTCACTGTACACTTACCAAGATGGCAGCAGTCGTGACGGCGCCCAGCAGAGGTTCAACACTACAACACAACGTCTGTCTGAGAATGACCTCGAGTCATGAACTCTCCGAGGTTTTATAGAGTCGGTGTGCAGTGTTTGAAGAATTGCGCATTCTTTGAGTGTCGAAGCCCTGTCGGGGTCGTTGGAGTTCAGGCATGAGGCCACCTGAGTTCATTGAAGTATTCTGATTTGTAGATGTGGTCGTAGATTGTAGAATTTTGTCTGAAGTCATGTATAAGTATGTATTTTTAGGGGGTGTAAATAATAGGGGATGGGGGTGGCATACCCTACGGGTATAACAATATACTGTATAGATTACCTACAATCAAATACAGCGCGGAACAGAACAGACTTCAGGAAATGTTTCAACTCCCCTCACGAGGTGTCCTCCACTCCGCTGTGCAGATCGCGGCTCAGCGAGAATGTCTACGTCTATTGCCAGTAAATATGAACTCTGCCTTTTGCGCATGCCTGCCTAACTATTCCGTTGTGCTGTTTGGACGGTTGGGACAGCAGCGAAGACTAGAGCCAACACATCACAGCAATTCTTCATTCTACCACAGAGCAGCATCACAAGTCACACGAAATAAGAACATGAATATTTTGTAATTGCAGGTGTTATTGTGTGTTTAGTTACCTTCGCATGAGGATTGTATTGAGTCTGTCTAATATGAAAAACTTAGTGGACAGTCTCTTAACCCTAAACACCACTCTGTGATACTTTCAAGACATGAACCATATTGTGGGCTCACTGGTAACCCAATTCTAAATAGTGATATAGCAATTCATTTGAACGGAGGTCAGGTCAGGATTAAAGACGAACAATAATTTCGCTCGAAAGGTATCTGCCGAAGTTTGCTGGATGCACTTCATCGTTTCCGCCGCTAGGTGGTATTAGCGTAACTTAAGTTCGGTGACTTAACGCCATATATTCAACCAATTGTGTAGATCGAGGTAAAAGCGATTTTATTTTTAGGTAGATTTCATTAGAAAGCTAACTATTGCAATGGGTCCCATGTTTCGACTTCCGGAAAATGTCGACATATCTTCGCGTTTCACAAACCCCAGACCCCAAAACCACCGTCAGTTCAAAAGTTTATATATAATTTATGTATATATGTATCTATCTATCTATCTATCTATCTATCTATATATATATATATATATATATATATATATATATATATATCAGTTTCTTGTGGACACGATAACTGCCGTAATTTTGCACCAATCCCTTTGAATTTTTTACAAAATATGTATCCCTATAAAATCTCGGTCGAGTTCGTTAATGGGCAAAATCGGTCAAAGGGGGTGAAAATGGGGGGCTTTTTTCGAAAAAGTGATATATCGCTATAACTCTCTTAATACATGAAATATCGAATCCCCTTAAAGTTCATAATATGTGTCGGATAAGTGCCAAAAATTTATGTCAAATAAGTTTTTTGATAGCACCAACCATTGACCAAAGGGGTGGGAAAAATTGGGTTTTTCGGGAAACATTAATCATATCTCTGTTAATAGGCACAATATCAAAACCGCACAAAATGGACAATATTCCTCCAATAATTACCTAAAACTTTTGTCTGAAAGAATTTTTGATATGACCCACCATTACGCCACGGGGTGAACAAAATGATTTAAATTATAAGAAAATGCCAAGTGCCAAGAGAGGTTGCCATGACAACTTTACTTTTAATTGATAAGGGATGAGCCATCAGCAGTTGCTATGACAACGCCACTGCACGAGATCACATTCTGTTTTCATATGTCTGTGGGAAGCGACTTCGGTATCGGAACTGGTGCATGCTGAACTTCTATGTCCAAGGTCGCGGGTTCAAACCCGGCTGAAGTCGTCGGATTTACTAAGAGCGCTAAAAAACGTGAGTTTTCTTTCCTTCGGAGGGGAAGTTCCAACGTTCGTTGCGAGTTGCTGATTGAGGTGGCATCTAGTAGCCAAGTTCACAGCTAGGTGTCGTTGACGGTAGTATTTTAGGTAGATTTCATTAGAAAGCTAACTATTGCAATGGGCACCATGTTTCGATTTCCGGAAAATTTCGACATATCTTCGCGTTTCACATCCCCCAGACCCCAAAACCACCGTCAGTTCTAAAGTTTATATATAATTTATGTAATATATGTATATATATATATCAGTTTCTTGTGGACACGATAACTGCCGTAATTTTGCACCAATCACTTTGAATTTTTTACCGAATATGTATACCCATAAAATCTCGGACGAGTTCGTTACTGGGCTAAATCGGTCGAAGGGGATGAAAATGGGGGACTTTTTTTTTCGAAAAAACAAAATATTGCTATAACTCTCTTAATATGTGAAATATCGAATCCGTTCAAAATTCATACTATGTGTCGGATAAAGCTCAGAAATTTATGTTTGAAACGTTTTTTGATAGCACCAACCATTGACCAAAGGGGTGGGAAAAAGTGATTTTTTTGGGAAACATTAATCATACCTCTGTTAATAGGCACAATATCAAAACCGTACAAAATGGACAATATTCCCCTAATAATTACCTAAAACATTTGTCTGAAAGATTTTTTGATATGAGCCACCATTGCGCCAAGGGATGAGAAAAATGATTTCGGAATTATAAGAAAATGCCAAGAGCTATCAGTGGTTGACATGGCAACACTACTAAATTGATGATGGATGAGCCATCAGACGTTGCCATGACAACGCACTTGCGCGAGATCAGATTCAGATTTCCATCTGACTAAGTGTGAAGCGGCTTCGGTGACGTAACTGGTAGCATGCTGAACTTCTATGCCCAAGGTCGCGGGTTCAAAGCCGGCCAAAGTAGTCGGATTTTCTAAGAGCGCTAAAAATCCCTCAGTAAGCTTTCCTTTGGAGGGGAAGTTCCAACGTTCGTTGCGAGTTGCTGATTGAGGTGGCATCTAGTAGCCAAGTTCACAGCTAGGTGGCGTTGACGTTAGTATCTGGTAGCAACATTAGGAACTACTGCTTGAAATTTAGCGTCTGCATTCCTTACCTGAATTACAGACTAATACAGCCATCACAATTCACACCGTTTATCAGACAGATTCTACACTCACCCAAAGTACACGGGCTTATATGACCGCGTTGTCGCAGCCCCTAAACTGAGGAACCAACCAACATCTCTGCGGGAGATATAATTTTGCGTGAAGGAGTAACAGACCGTTACATAGTTACACATCAGTGTCGAAACCTTGCATAAGGACAGTGTGACCACAAATATAACAAGTAGTTCCGTGAAGAACTGTACAGCCTATTTTCATATATCCTGCTCATGTTAATTGCCTCTATCAACATACAAAATTTCAGTTTAATTGCTGTAACAGATTCGTAGATATTGAGAACCGTCTAAATATTTCAGATGGTCGCCAGGTTGGATTTTTATTTTTGTACTATTACATTAAGATTATTGTGTACGTGTGGTATTCAAACTTCAATCGCATGATTAGAACACAAGAAGTAAAAACGAGGTTTTAAAATTACGCACAGCAGCCATCTTGTGATTATGCAAACAATTGAAATAAATTAGATGCCAGTGGATCAACATTTGTGTAAGCATTTAACGTGCAACGTTTCACGGCACTCGGATAGTTAATTCGCGAGAAACGTCCATTTAAATATTTATACTTCGCGTCGCCGCCATGTTGGATTCGTGCTCACCAGGTTACTGAAAGTCCTATAGGTGAACATATGTTCATAGTCTCTATGAACATAAAAATTTCAGTTTGGTTGCTGTAAAAGATTCATAGATATTGAGAACCGTCTAAATATTACGGAAGCTTGCCATTTAGGATTGTTATATGTATAGGCCATAGAGTTATGTACCATTCAAGGACACTTATTGCCTAGGTTCATTATTCAAACTTTCACTTCGATCGCATGATTACGACACAAGAAATAAAAACTTAATTTTAAAATTTCGCACAGCCGCCATCTTGAGGTTATGTAAACAATTGAATTAAATTAGATGGCAGTACATTACAATCTGCAAAATCATTTACTGTACCACATTTCACTGCGCTCAGAGAGTTAACTCACGAGAAAAGTCTATTAAAATATTTCAAATTCGCTTGGTCGCCATGTTCGTTTTGTACTTTACAGTTTTATGAATTATACATAGGTAAACTTGTATCAGTACCCTTTATCACCGTACAAAATTGCAGGTTGATATCTGTAATAGTTTCGGGGATATAGAATGTCAGTGAAATATTTCGCACAGCCGCCATTTTGAGGTTGTGTAAACAATTGAACTAAATTAGACTCCAGTGCATTGCAATGTGTATAAATATTTGCTGTACCAAGTTTCATTACGTTTGGATAGTTAAATCGCGAGAAAAGTCTATTTAAAAGTCTCCACTTCGCTTGGCCGCCATGTTGGTTATGTAGCAACCAGATTTTTGAAAGTCTCATAGGTGAACTTCTAGTAGTACCTTTTATCACCGTACACAATTTCAGGGCGATATCTGTAATAGTTTCGGAGATACTGAATGCTAGTGAAATATTCGCACAGCCGCCATGTTGGATTAGTGAGACGTAACAAAATTCGATGGGCACGGTCGAGGTCGCCGGGAATAGTGCTATAAACTTACCGAGTTTCACTGAAATCGCTCCAGCCGTTTAGATTTTATTAGGGGGGGGACACACACACACCTCACACACACACACACACACAGACGGACAAAAGGTGATCTCATAAGCCTATTTTTTCAAAATTGAAAATAGGCTAAACAAGATGTTCAGTAAAGAACATATAGCCTACTTTCTCCTAAATGCATGGGTATTGTTATAACTCTTTGCCCTTTTCAAGGAGTATGATTGAATGTTGGTTGTAGTAGCTTGTTGAAATACAACGTGCTATAGGGATATTAAACATGAATATGAGGTGCCATTTGCTAGTGCTACCTCTGTACCAAATTTCGTTCAATTCGGTTCCACCGTGTTTGAATTGATAGGGGGAATCGATTTGCACACATACTTGGCCACCATCTGCAAACTATTGGGCTGATGTTCTTGCAATTTGGTCAGAATATGTTTCCCACATAAAGATATGGTGTTGCAAAATTTGGTAGAGACTAGATTATTAGGTTGGTCGTAATTACATTTTAGCTTTTAACATTTGGGTGGCCGCGATTATGTTTCCGTCAAGATAGCGGTGATATAAAACATGACACTGAGGTGCCCTTTGCTAGTGCTACCTCTGTACCAAATGTCGTTCCATTCGGTTCCACCGTGTTCGAATTAATAGGGGGAATCAATTTTGACATAAAGATGGCCGCCATCCGTGAACTATTAGGCTAATGACCTATTAGATTGGTCAAAGGATGCTCCCTCCATAAAGGTATAATGTTGCAAAGTTTGGTAGAGATCGGATGGTTATGTTAGTCATAATTTAATTTAAGCTTTAAACATTTGTGTGGCCGCCATTACGTTTCTGTCAATATGGCGGCGATATTAATCATGACACTGAGATGCCCTTTGCTAGTGCTATCTCTGTACCAAATTTCGTTCCATTCAGTTTCACCGTGTTTGAATTAATAGGGCGAATCGTTTCTATCACAAAGATGGCCGCCATCCGCAAACTATTAGGCGAATGACCTATTAGATTGGTCAAAGGATGCTCCCTCCATAAAGGTATGTACTTGCAAAATTTGGTAGAGATCGTATGATTAGGTTAATCGTAATTTGATTTAAGCTTTGAACAGTCGTGTGGCCGCCATTACGTTTCAGTCAAGATGGCGGTGATATAAAACATGACACTGAGGTGCCCTTTGCTAGTGCTACCTCTGTACCAAATTTCGTTCCATTCGGTTCCACCGTGTTCGAATTAATAGGGGGAATCAATTTTGACATAAAGATGGCTGCCATCCGCAAACTATTAGGCTAATAACCTATTAGATTGGTCAAAGGATGCTCCCTCCATAAAGGTATGTTGTTGCAAAGTTTGGTAGAGATCGGATGGTTATGTTAGTCGTAATTTAACTTAAGCTTTGAACATTTGTGTGGCCGCCATTACGTTTCTGTCAAAATGGCGACGATATAAAACATGACACAGATGCCCCCTGCTAGTGCTACCTCTGTACCAAATTTCGTTCCATTCGTATTCACCGTGTTTGAATTAATAGGGGGAATTGATTTTCACACAAAGATGGCCGCCATCCGCAAACTATTAGGCTAATGACCTATTCATTTGGTCAAAGGATGCTTCCTCTATAAGGGTATGTTGTTGCAAAATTTGGTAGAGATCGGATGATTAGGTTAATCGTAATTTGATTTAAGCTTTAAACATTTGTGTGGCCGCCATTACGTTTCCGTCAAGATGGCGGCGATATAAAACATGACACTGAGGTGCCTTTTGTTAGTACTACCTCTGTACCAAATTTCGTTCCATTCGGTTGCACCGTGTTCGAATTAATAGGGGGAATCGGTTTTCACACAAAGATGGCCGCCATCCGCAAACTATTACGCTGATGACCTATTAGTTTGGTCAAAGGATGCTCCCCCTATAAAGGTATGTTGTTGCAAAATTTGGTAGAGATCGGATGATTAGGTTAGTCGTAATTTGATTTAAGCTTTGAACATTTGTGTGGCCGCCATTACGTTTCCGTCAAGATGGCGGCGATATAAAACATGACACTGAGGTGCCTTTTGTTAGTACTACCTCTGTACCAAATTTCGTTCCATTCGGTTGCACCGTGTTCGAATTAATAGGGGGAATCGGTTTTCACACAAAGATGGCCGCCATCCGCAAACTATTACGCTGATGTCCTATTAGTTTGGTCAAAGGATGCTCCCCCCATAAAGGTATGTTGTTGCAAAATTTGGTAGAGATCGGATGATTAGGTTAGTCGTAATTTGATTTAAGCTTTGAACATTTGTGTGGCCGCCATTACGTTTCCGTCAAGATGGCGGCGATATAAAACATGACACTGAGGTGCCTTTTGTTAGTACTACCTCTGTACCAAATTTCGTTCCATTCGGTTGCACCGTGTTCGAATTAATAGGGGGAATCGATTTTCACACAAAGATGGCCGCCATCCGCAAACTATTACGCTGATGACCTATTGGTTTGGTCAAAGGATGCTCCCCCCATAAAGGTATGTTGTTGCAAAATTTGGTAGAGATCGGATGATTAAGTTAGTCGTAATTTGATTTAAGCTTTGAACATTTGTGTGGCCGCCATTACGTTTCCGTCAAGATGGCGGCGATATAAAACATGACACTGAGGTGTCCTTTGCTAGTGCTATCTTTGTACCAAGTTTCGTTCAATTCGCATTCACCGTGTTCGAATTGATAGGGGGGGGGACAGACATTCAGAGTACACACACTCACACACACACAGACACACCCACACACACACACACAGACTCACACACACACATACACACACACACACACACAGACTCACACACACACATACACACACACAGACAGACACACTTTTTTCGCCCTGTGTTGATCTCATAAGTCTACTTTCATTTTTTGCAAAAATCGAAAGTAGGCTAATAAAAATGGACTCCAAATGACAAGAAGGTTACCGTCCCCATAAGACAATAAAATGTTTAAAATATGTTTAAAATGAAGAAAAACAAAGTTGATTAATCTCCAATTATAAAATACTTTCACGCGATAAATGAGGTCTGATCCTTCTACGAAAACCTGCATATTCTGCCTATTTTCGCCTATCTCCAAGTTTGTCCGGTGTAATCTACCTCCGCCTTCCGGCGTGCCGAGAGGACTTTTTTGTTACGTTAAGGGGTCCATAAGGAACGTTTTCAGCCACGGAGGGTTTCCGTACACCCCTTATTTTTTATGGGCAAACTTAATAACATTTGTATCATTTCCGATGTTTTTGAGGGCAGGGAATTCATTTTTGGGGTCATTTTTCTTGTCGGGGGCAGGGGCGGTGCAACGGGCGGGTCCAAAGCCGTAAAACTTGGTTCATGCATATCTTTTTGAAGGAATTTTGGGCCGTAGAAATCATTTCGGTGTTAGTTTTTGTTCTAGGGGTAAGGGGGGGGGGCAGTGAATCGTGGGGGCGGAACTACAGGGGCGGTTCACACAATGATAGCAAACTGGTGCTTATAACGATTCATTTCCAGGATTTTTGGGGGTTTAGAATTCATTTCTGGGATAGTTTTTGTTCTAGGGGCTAGGGTTGCGGGCTGCCAATATTGGGGGTGGTGCTCAGGGGTGGGGGATCATAAACCGTAAAACTTGGTTGATGCATATCATTTTCAAGGTATTTTGGGGCGCAGAATTCATTTCTGGGTTTGGTTTTGTTACAGGTGGTATGGGTGGGGCCAGTGAATCCCCGGGTCGGAACTCCGGGGGCGGTGCAGACAATGACAGCAAACATCTGCTTATGAAGACGCATTTCCAAATTTTTTTAGGTGTGTAGAATTCATTTCCGAGGTCATTTTGTATTTAGGTGATCGACAGTGGAGATTTAATGGATGCTGTTACAAAAATATTATGCTTGACAGTAGTGTTGTTAAGTATTATTTGTTCTTTGGATAATTTGTTTAATCAAAATACCATACAGTAAAATCAAAATTTCTGACGATAACTTCTTCTTCGAAAATACTATGTACACAAATCGAAGTTACTGGTGCCCTGAAAAGAAAAGAAGTTCATAAAAATTTCGTATTTCTTGAAAGAACAAGAGAAGGTTTCAGTAATATTTAAGAACCTTACCGATACGTCACGTCTCGCAACCACCATATTTGCAAAGGGAAGTGCAAGGAAGACCTGCTTTTGCACAACCGCACCGAGTTGTACTGAACGTCGCTCTGCACGAACAGGTCACAATTTCCTGGCACACCTTTACCGCAGGCGGAATTAGGGTCCATTTTACCTAAAAATCAGAGGTTTTTTTGTGGTTACTTGGTATTCTTATAAAGTAAAACGAAAGCCCTTCATACGAATGCTTTACCTTCCAAGTTACTGGAGTTTCGCTTGTTCGCATCCGTCCGTACTCTTAGGGATCCGGAAGCGACGATGTTTTGTCCAGGCTCCTGATCCATACGTGCGCTGCTGCAGAGATGCTCGCAGATCATGTTGGATGAGAGCGTTGTGGGTTGAGGGGATGTTCTCAATCTGCCGTCCTTTTAAACAGAACAAAGTCTTCCTCACCGCGTTGACGATGTATTCGTCGCTGCATAGGTCGTAAGGACCACGACGTACTTCTCCAGTGCAGGTACAATTGTCTGTACTTCAGCTGGAGTGAGGGGTTCAGACATGGATTTGAAAACTTTGTTGGCCTCTGGAAATGCTTTCCAGGCTGCCCAGGAAGATCGCTTTCTCTTGCTCCTGAAGAACGATGTCGCGTCATATCGCAACCTGTGAAGGCGTGAAACGCCAGCAGCCCAGCACACTTCCTCGTTCCTATGTGATGTGCAATAGTACGGATGTTCAGTAATCTATATGTTTCCCCCGTGCCTAATCCAACGCACAGCTGTTCACATCAATGGAGATTATCCAGCAAGATAGTAGCCAACACGACGACGTCGGTGTCTACTGTCCTCATCAAGATTCTACTGCATCCTTGTCTTGCGCCGTCTGCGGTATGTAGAACCATTCTGCCGTCAGCTTCTTCGTGATTGCAAGCCATCAATCATGATAAATCGCTTTGGACATTGCAAGGAACTCTTTCTTGAAGCGTGACGACATCTTATCGGGAAAATGCTATCGTGCTGATGTAATTAGCAAGATACGCGAACAACTCTTCTTTATTCGCATTGCGTCTCAAAAGTCTGACCATTTTTCTTTTCGGAACTTGTTTTGTTGGCTCCATTTTTTACGAACCTGTCTTCTTTTCATTCGTAAAGCAGACTTCAATGATATACTGACGTATTCGTCGAACACTACATCAATCCTTCGCGCTTTCAAATACCCAGGACTGTTCATGTAAGAAAGGAACTTCCACCCATAATTGGCGAAGGTACTTCCAGGATTTGGAAGGATGTAATTGACTACGGCGACACCACCACGTCAACGTCGAGGCACTGCTGCGCTGGATTTTCTTCGTCAGGTACCAAGCATGGCAAGAGGTCTACTTTCTTTACTTTCTTTCCAAATCGAAGTTCACCATTTTTAGAGAATGCTGAAGGGTAAGTGTGGTTTTCACGGCTGAAAAGACTTCTAGATTGCACGAGTCTGACATGCTATGTACAGTCTTGAAAATAGGCTACGATCCTCTTTAACCGCGACAAGCTGTCGTTCCTTCGAAGATGAAATCTTTGCGGGAATCATGCAGTACAACTCGGGGCAGTTGTGCAAATTGAGGTCTTCCTTGCACTTCCCTTTGCAAATATGGTGGTTGCGAGACGTGACGTATCGGTAAGGTTCTTAATTATTACTGAAACCTTCTCTTGTTCTTCAAGAAATACGAAATTTGTATGAACTTCTTTGCTTTTCAGGGCACCAGTAACTTCGATTTGTGTACATAGTACTTTCGAAGAAGAAGTTATCGTCAGAAATTTTGATTTTACTGTATGGTATTTGGATTAAACAAATTATCCAAAGAATAAATAATACTTAACAACACTACTGACAAGCATAATATTTTTGTAACAGCATCCATTAAATCTCCACTGTCGATCACCTAACTACAAAATGACATCGGAAATGAATTCTACACCCATAAAAATTTGGAAATGAGTCTTTATAAGCAGATGTTTGCTGTTATTGTCTGCACCGCCCCCGTAGTTCCGCCCCAGGGATTCACTGGCACCACCCCATACCTCCTATATCAAAACCAAACCCAGAAATGAATTCTGCGCCCCAAAATACCTTGAAAATAATAAGCAGCAACCAAGTTTTACGGTTTTTGACCCCCCACCCCCAGTAGCACCACCCCCATTATACAACCCCCAACCCTAGATCCTAGAAAAAGAACTACCCTAGAAATGAATTCTACACCACCGTAAACCTGGCAATGAATCGTTATAAGCACCAGTTTGCTATCATTGTGTGCACCGCCCCAGTAGTTCCGCCCCCCACAATTCACTGCCCCCACCCCTCACCCCCTAGAACAAAAACTAACCCAGAATGAATTGTACGCCACAAAATACTTTGAAAATGATATGCATCAACCAAGTTTACGGCTTTTAAACCCTCCGCCCTGTAGCGTCGCCCCATGTCCCCGACAAGAAAAGTGACCACAAAATGAATTCCCTGCCCTCAAAAACATCGGAAATGACACTAATTTTATAAATTTTGCCCATAAAAAATAATTACGTATGTTTAATCCATAACATACGGGTACGCGCCCCATCACATGTTTGGGGGGCCGTAAAGAATTAACCAGGCGGTGTACAGAATGCCTCCATGGCTAAAAACGTTCCTTATGGACCCCTTAACGTAACTTAAAAAATCGCTTTTACATTGATTTGCACAATACCGTACTTCCCTTAACACACCGGACTACTTGGCCTGCCCGTGCAGGTGGCCTGTCTGTCTCGTTGTTCATTAAAAGTAGTATAACACTAAATACTAAGCAAGTTGTGAAAAACAGAAACAAATTTTCAAGGGATTACGAACGTATTAAAATACTATCCAGAACACACTAAAATAAATTTCGAAGAAGAATGAAATACACTAGGGCATGTTCACCGAGAATATTTTTATCTTCCTGTTTTGTAAATTCACCCATGTTTACAAATCCATCAAAACTCACGTTGAAGAGTTATCTGATATCCTCTCTAAACTTCACGTAGTCAAATATAAGAACGCAGTTACGGTGATTCTCGTCAACGCTCTCAAATACTTCAGCAATTGCCGCAATAGCATGTGGATTTACACCATAGGAACACTTCAGTCCACGAGACAACTTTCTTAGCAAAGAAACTGACGGTAGCCTAGTGGGAGCTTCTCGCAATGTTCATACCCTTTCCTAGACTTAATCAGTAGGAGTAAGCTTTCTAGTATAAAGTCAGGTTCGTAACGCATTCCATGCGAATTAGGTTCATTATTTTAATCATGGGGCGAACGATAAGATTATGCTCCTCCGACATACCATTCACATTATATTTCAGAATAAAAGATTTTAATATGTATATTAAGGCTTTCACGGCCCGGATTAGTATATAAATAATTCATGTTTTCTTGAGCTAATGCCTTGTGTATTTAAATTAGAACCATACGTTTCGGAGAAAACTTGCCTCCTTTTTCAATGGAATCAAACAATGTGGCCTAAGAGAGTATATTAATGAGATTACAAAATATTACAAAAAATATAGACAAATTCCTCTGTTCGTCACCAGAGAGCAGCTGCCAGAAATTAATGTATGGACCATGGTAGAACGGCGGACCGAGTAGTAAGTAAGGAGAAGGTAAAGGGGTCGGGCTGAAAAGACTGTGTGCGCCTCAAGTGCGGCTGAAGCAACTTGCTGAGATATTGCGCAAGAGCGTAAGTTGGAGAACCTATTGTGCTAACAATTGATCGAAGAGGTACGTCTTGCTTATGGATTTTTGGAAGACCGTACAATCTCGGAGGAACAGCATCTCTCGGAATAAGACATCTTCCCTCTTCTCTTGGAATTGATGACAGTTTAACAAGCTTAGCAGTAGCATTGGATACACGAGTGGTTGGATGGAAACGGTGTCATTATTTCTCAGTTCCCTTCAATGATTTTCTTTCACCCAGAGTTAAATTGGGTGCGGGTACTTTGGAGGATCTTAATATCCTCACACCTTATTGTCTAACTTCTTCAGCTTCATCTGGAGGTAAATTTTAGATGGCAGCCTCAACGGATGTGATCAACTCTTCTGTAGGGATTTTGGAGGGTGCGAGAGCAAAGTTGAGACATCTGATTAGTAAATTTTTTGATAGTCATCTAAAGGGGTATTAGAAAGATTGACTACAACTTTACTATTATCAAGAACAGTACGAGGAATTGTTTGTCTCGAGGACAATCAGAGGAACTTAGCTCTCTGTCTATCTACAGCCCGACAAAAATTATTCTCGGCCTGAATAGCGGAGATACGTTCAAAGAACAGCCACAATTCCTCTGAGAGAATGCTACTAAGAAGCAGAAGTAAGTGTAATAACTCACGGGAAACTGCGTCCAGTTCAGTACGAGAGTTCTGGATCCTCTCGATAACGAGTGCCTTGCTAGCGGGCTGATAGATTCTGATAGCTTTATGAGTGTGTATAGTTTGCTTCAATTTTACACAGTTGGGAATGATGTTATGATCCCTGTATCTAAGAGAAAGAAAGAAGAGAGCTCCTTATTCGCCCCAACTTACTAAATTTAGATGATTGTCGAACAACTTCCTCCCCATAGAGGTTTATTAAGGCTTTCATGGCCCGGATTAATATATAAATAATTCACATTTTTTGGGCTAATGCCGTGTGTATTTAAATTAGAACCATACGTTTTGGAGATACCTATCCTCCTTTTTTAATGGAATCAAACAATGTGGCCAAAGAGAGTATATCAATGAGATTACAAAAAATTACAAAAAATATAGATAAATTCCTCTGTTCGTCACCAGAGAACAGCTGCCAGAAATTACTGTATGGACCATGATAGATCGGCGGACAGAGTAGTAAGTAAGGGGAAGGTAAAGGGTTCGGGGTGAAAAGACTGTGTGCGCCCCAAGTGCGACTGAAGCAACTTGCTGAGATATTGCGCAAGAGCGTAAGTTGGAGAACCTATTGTGCTAACAATTGGTCGAAGAGGGACGCCTTGCTTATGGATTTTTGGAAGACCATACAATCTCGGAGGAAGAGCATCTCTCGGAATAAGACATCTTCCCTCTTCTTTTGGAATTGATGACAGTTTAACAAGCTTAGCAGTGACATTGGATACACGAGTGGTTGGATCACGAGTGCACAGTCTTTAGACAGGATCAGATAACAGAATCGAGATTTTACTTTTATATTCAAAGGTATCCATCACCTATGTCGCATTTCCCTTGTCAGCGTGAAGAATAGAAACAGTGTCATTATTTTTCTGTTCCTTCAATGCCTTTCTTTCACCCCGAGTTAAATTGGGTGCGGGTACTTTGGAGGATCTTAATATATTCACACTTTATTGTCTAACTTCTTCAGCTTCATCTGGAGGTAAATTTTGGATGGCAGACTCAACGGATGTGATCAACTCCTCTGTCTGAATTTTGGAGGCTGCGAGAGCAAAGTTGAGACCTCTGCTTACTAAAGCTGTTTGATAGTCATCTAAAGGGGTATTAGAAAGGTTGACTACAACTTCACTAGTATATAGAACAGTAGCAGGAGCTGTTTGTCTCGAGGACAATCGGAGGAACTTAGCTCTCTGTCTATCTACCGCCAGACAAAAATTATTCTCGTCCTGAATAGCGGAGATACGTTCAAAGAACAGCCACAATTCCTCTGAGAGAATGCTACTTAGAAGCAGATGTAAGTGTAATAACTCACGGGAAACTGCGTCCAGTTCAGTACGAGAGTTCTGGATCCTCTCGATAACGAGTGCCCTGCTAGCGCGCTGATAAATTCTCATAGCTTTATGAGTGTGTATAGTTTGCTTCAATTTTACACAGTTGGGAATTTCTGGCAGCTGTTCTCTGGTGACGAACAGAGGTATTTATCTATATTTTTGTATTATTTCTAATCTCTTTGGCCACATTGTTTGATTCCATTGAAAAAGGAGGCAAGGTTTCTCCGAAACGTATGGTTCTAATTTAAAGACACAAGTCATTAGGCCAAAAAACATGAATTATTTTTATAGTAATCCAGGCCGTGAAGGCCTTAATATACATATTGGAAACCTCTATGGGGAGGAAGTTGTTCGACAATCATGTAAATTTAGTAAGTTGAGGGGAAGAAGGAGCTCTCTTCCTTCATCGTTGTCCTTCTTTCTTAGATGCAGGGATCATAACATCATTCCCAACTGTGTAAAATTGAAGCAAACTATACACACTCATAAAGCTATCAGAATCTATCAGCCCGCTAGCAAGGCACTCGTTATCGAGAGGATCCAGAACTCTCGTACTGAACTGGACGCAGTTTCCCGTGAGTTATTACACTTACATCTGCTTCTTAGTAGCATTCTCTCAGAGGAATTGTGGCTGTTCTTTGAACGTATCTCCGCTATTCAGACCGAGAAAATTTTTTGTCGGGCGGTAGATAGACTGAGTGCTATGTTCCTCCGATTGTCCTCGAGACAAACAGCTCCTAGTACTGTTCTTGATACTAGTAAAGTTGTAGTCAATCTTACCTTTTATTTAAATTATTGGTAAAGAATTTACCTACAGTATGAATCATTAGTTTTACATCTCTGAATGAAATAAAATATTAGTCACTTTTCATAAAAAGTTCACTTAAAGAGTTCACAAGAAGTTTTCCACTCATGTTCTGAACCGTTGAAATCATTTCTTGCATATCCATATTCCCCATTAGTGTCGTATAACCTGAAGTTATAAATAGGAATGCTCTCTCATAAGGATCAGACCCTTCGTTCCTCTTCTTAGCCATATCATTGAGCTCATTTATGAAGCCATCCCTGATGACGTCACTGTAGATAGAAACGAGCTTCCTTCTTCAGCTGTTCTATGTTCACTTTTCCGTCGTCGTCCATCACGTTAAAAGCTTGGATCATGCACGAAATAAATCATTTGGTCTTGTTTTGCATATCTTTGCATCTAACATCTTTATAGAACTGGATCAAATCTTTCCGAGTTGTGTTGTTTTTTTAGAGGCAGTTTTCAGTGTTTGTAACGAAACATCCCCTCAGTACAGTTACTAATACCCCTTTAGATGACTATCAAACAGCTTTACTAAACAGAGGTCTCAACTTTGCTCTCGCACCCTCCAAAATTCCTACCGAGGAGTTGATCACAGCCGTTGAGGCTGCCATCTACAATTTACCTCCAGATGAAGCTGAAGAAGTTAGACAATAAAGTGTAAGGATATTAAGATCCTCCAAAGTACCCGCACCCAATTTAACTCGGGGTGAAAGAAAGGCATTGAAGGAACTGAGAAATAATGACACCGTTTCTATTCTTCATGCTGACAAGGGAAATACGACAGTGGTGATGGATACCGTTGAAAATAAAAGTAAAATCTCGATTCTGTTATCTGATCCTGTCTACAGACTGTGCACTCGTGATCCAACCACTCGTGTATCCACTGCCACTGATAATCTTGTTAAACTGTCATCAATTCCAAAAGAAGAGGGAAGATGTCTTATTCCGAGAGATGCTGTTCCTCCGAGATTGTATGCTCTTCCAAAAACCCATAAGCAAGGCGTCCCTCTTCGACCAATTGTTAGCACAATAGGTTCTCCAACTTACGCTCTTGCGCAATATCTAAGCAAGTTGCTTCAGCCGCACTTGGGGCGCACACAATCTTTTCACCCCGATCCCTTTACCTTCTCCTTACTTACTACTCTGTCCGTCGTTCTACCATGGTCCATACAGTAATTTCTGGCAGCTGCTTTCTGGTGACGAACAGAGGAATTTATCTACATTTTCTGTAATTTTTTGTAATCTCATTGTTATACTCTCTTTGGCCACATTTTTTGATTCCATTGAAAAAGGAGGCAAGGTATCTCCCAAACGTATGGTTCTAATTTAAATACACACGGCATTAGCCCAAAAAACATGAATTATTTATATAAAAGATTTTAATTTTGCTATTTGTTTCGTCTGCTCACATCGCTTCCTTCGGTTAGAAACGACAATACGCTTCAGACGTTTTACCTCCTTATGCAATCGCATTACTTCACTCTCGAAATTATTACAAGGCTTAGAATAACATTTTCCATCGCACTCAATCCCAATGCTAACACTGACCGCTTCATTTAAAACATCCTGAGCAACTGTGACTCCTCTCTGTCTCTTCCAGAAAAGAGGTGAGCTTTTTATCGGACTTTTCCTTTTACGAGGTTCCAAACTTAAATAACTAGGAATCGCCGGAAAATTATGCGGCACAGCATTCTCGGCTAGCTTCCACCTATCACGAACTAATTCCATCGTCTTTCCATCTATTATGAAATAATCCACGCTTTTAATCATGTCATCACTAAAATGTAAGGCACACACTCGGACACTCAAAGAAGATTAAATCCAGTGCTACAACGATACAACGATGAAAGAAGGTAAGCAATATTGAATAATACCCTATATTATTCTTAAATAATTTTGTCCCATACACTACTTATTGGAAAATAAAGTACTGAATTTTTTAAACTATAATTTTGAACAAATTGATAAAACAGTGTTGTCATCTCATAATTATCAGGGCAGATGACCCCGTTATTCCGTCCTTTGAATTAATAATAACTAACTAAATAATTACATAATTATGAATTCATTTATTCGAGTTATCTTTTCAAGAACCCAGTAAAAATAAATCGAAGGTCGTAAGTATTCTATAAATTGTCATTCTAATTAATCATAAAATAATAATAATAACCCCTGGCACTACAGCCCATGAAGGGCCTAGGCCGACCAAGCGACCGCTGCCTGGCCATTTGGGCTGCAGATATTGGGGTCACGCGTGATCAGCGCATCGTGTCCCCTCAGCCGTTAATCTTGGTTTCCGTGATCGGGGCGCTGTCTCACTGTCAAAGAGCTACTCAATTGTCCTTACGAGGCTGAGTGCACCCCGTTCCTGCCCTCACGTCAGTTTCTAAAATCCCTGACGGAGCCGGGAATCGAACCCGGGGCCTCCGGGTGAGAGGCAGCCGCGCTCTACCCCAACACCATGGGGCCACCGTCATTCTAATAAATACAGTATTTATTGTTAAATTTGTTTTCATTAATGAATATTAAGTTATAGTAAAAAATCTGACATGATCTAGGTCCGATATGCGTGTCATTATAGAGAGACAAATAATGATCAACAAATAACCCTAAATATACTTTGTAAAAACGATCTTTTCAGTACCAGTACTGGATGCTTATTATTATTATTCTTTTTTTTTTTTTTTTTGCAAGAAGAAGGCTGATTTGATAGAGACACATTAAGCCGGAAGCTGTACAAGAAAAACAAGAACAACCAGTATTGGGAAAGCCACAATGCGTCTCACTGAAACTTAGCGGGAGAAGATTTGTAAATATTGTTGACCTTTTAGACCAGATCAAAGAATTAGACAAACACAGCCCGTTTGGTTGCACTTTCGCCAATATGGAAGTGGTTTCTGAAAAACGTCAAGGCTTAAAAAGTAATTTCGTTTTCATGTGTAACATGTGTGGTTTAAGAAAAACAGTTCATTCTGAAAAATCACATGACAACCTTATGGACGTCAACACTGTCAGTGTTTGTGGTACAGTTACTACAGGCGGTGGGCACGCACAAATGGAGGAGTTCTTGAGCGTACTTGACATCCCTCCTATGAGTCATGTCACATTCAAGAAGTACGAGGAGAAAGTGTCGGAGGGTTGGGCAGCTACTGCGGCGGCGGAGATGGAGGAAGCAGCGGTGGAGGAGGCACTGCTGGCGCTGGAGCTCGGCGAGGTAGATAAGGATGGCGTCCCGCTTATCACTGTGGTCACTGACGGTGCCTGGTGCAAGAGGTCGTATCGCACCAACTACTCAGCTTTATCTGGCGTGGTAAGTTATTAGTTACCTTACTGTATATGGCAAGAGACGTAGGCAAATCCTGAACCGAAGCATTTTAGTGGCGCTACATAGTTTGCTCTGTTCACTTTGTGTATCAACGGCCTAAGTAAGTAGCTTTTGATAAAAGTAGTATTTCTGTGATAGCAGAATTTTTTAGCGCGTCAAATTCAAGAGTAGCCTTACCTTGTCGGCGCGCAACTCAAACTTCGTCAGCGAGTTTCACAGCTTAAATTTACCAAAGTACGAGCTGGATTCAGCCAATTCGTACAACATTTATAATTTTAAATTTAAGTTCTTACTTTTCATTATTGTTCGTATGTGATTTTACAAGAATTCCAAAATTAATGCTTCAACGGGAATAATAAGATTACATTTTGAAATAAGTAAAAATAAGAATTTTAGTGTGACTGTGTAACGGGTTAGCGGCTACACGAGAGGATCGATTTTGACGAAATTCAGCAAGTATGTCAGAAAAACGTCCAACTGTATCTCCAGACTTCTTCCCGTATCTTAGTTTTAGGGGTTTCTTCTTCCCAAATAACATTACGTTCATAAAATAAGTTTTAGATGATTTTGATCTGAGTTGGACTGAAATAATCCTTATAGGCCTAATTCACTTTTATTTAATTTCTACCTAATTTGAAATATTAACTTACTGTGTATGATAATAACTATGCAGGTTATACTGTATTTATTTTTGTTTTTCTAGGCAGCTATCGTCGGTCACCGCACTCGGAAGGTGCTCTTCATCGGCGTAAAGAACAAGTATTGTACAACTTGCGCCCGCGCCGAGACAAAAGGACAGGCGGCCAAGACACACACCTGCTATAAGAATTGGAA
Source organism: Meconema thalassinum (assembly GCA_946902985.2). Taxonomy (NCBI): domain Eukaryota; kingdom Metazoa; phylum Arthropoda; class Insecta; order Orthoptera; family Tettigoniidae; genus Meconema; species Meconema thalassinum. The sequence goes on along the minus strand of OX336393.1, from coordinate 391,485,894 downwards.
CATGACTCAGAGCTCTAAAAGTATGGAAGCTGCGATCATTTGCGAGGGCTTCCAGAGAAGTGAGGAAATGTACAACGTTAGGTATGCTAAGCTTATCGCAGATGGTGATAGCAGCGTGTACAAAAGAATTTTAGAGACTAGGCCGTATAAATGTTTGACTGTAGTAAAGGTAGAGTGTAAGTACCATTTGCTAAGATATATGTGCACTCGTTTGAGGAATATTGCCAGTTCCAAAACTGAGAAACCTTCAGTCATGCTTCGCAAAAAGATTGGAAACAATTTGTTACGCTGCAGGGTTGCATTGACCAAAGCCACTGAGCACAGAATAAGAGAAGACCGGCTCATAAATGAAAAAATTGAAAACCTGAGGAAAGACATACTGTGTTTGGTGAACACAAGGGGTGTGCAGAGAGGGGCTACTTCTGTGAGCTAGACACAACAACTGCTCCAGTCGATTCTAACCTTGTGCCTCAACTCGCTTCTGTTGGTCTGTACGCATTGATTTCGGATGTTTTCAGGGATGTTAGCCGTCACAGCAGCAGCTTGCTCGCCGATGTAAATAGCAACTATGTTGAGCATTACAACTCCATAGTTGCTAAGTTCATTGGCGGGAAAAGAATAAATTTTGCTTCGACCGGGTCATACCAGGGGCGCTGTTCTGCTGCTGTTGTTCAGCACAACTCCGGCATGGCCAATTACAAGCTTCACAAAACACTGTATAGTTCAAGTCCAGGATCGTTTGCGAAAGGCACAGAGGTAAAAAGAAAGAAGAAGGCTGATAGTCGGAAGAACCAAAAGAGATGTCACAAGTCATTATTTAGTTCAATAATCAATGAAGAGAAGGATTATGGCCCGGCGGCACAAAGACCCGATATCGACGAAGAGGTGATGAAAAAGGAATCGGATGAGTTCCTGAAAAGTCTACACAGATCAAAGGAAGAATTTGAAAGAATTGAACGAGAAACAATTCAGCAAATTGACTGTAACGAATGGCTAGAACTCCGCAGAAACATAGTCACTGCGTCGAACTTTGGGCGAGTTTGTAAAATGACAGCAACAACGGGGTGCGAGCCATTAGTGAAGCAAATCCTCTACACTGCATTTGATTGCGAGGCAATGGAGTATGGCCGAAGGAACGAGGAGTCAGCTCGCAACGAACTCGCTTTTTTGATTGACGAAAAATAGAAAAATGTGGTCTCTTTATCTATAGAGAGTTTCCTTTTTTCGGAGCCAGTCCCGACGGGCTGGTCAATGATGATACAGTCATAGAAATAAAGTGCCCTTCGTCGGCTAAGGACTTTACTCCAGACGAAGCTATTAAGAAACGCAATGTCACTTTTTGGGCAGTAAACAAGAAGGGAGACATCGGGGAAGTACAAAAAAATCACATATTCTATTTCCAAATACAAGGTCAACTTCAAGTGACAAAAAGGAAGTACTGCATTTTTGCCTTGTGGACCCCAAAAGGAATCAAAACAGCAAAAATAGAACGAGATGAGACCTTTTGGAAAAATGAAATGTTCCCAAAGTTACATAGGTTTTATATGGACTGCCTACTTCCATAAATAGTTGACCCTAGACACAGCCGCTCCATGCCTATAAGAAACGCTGCTTACATAGTGGGAGCCCAAAGGATGGCTGAGGAGAAGAAGGCTAACAAAACTGTAAATAAAATGTAATTTGTGTATGTAATTCACAACTATTTGTATATAAAAGTTTCTAACCGATTTTCGGCCTCTTGTCTAAGATCGGAGTGTTTTTTTATGTAAATTATGAGTACAAACTACTTTTTAAATTCTTTATGTTAGTTTTATACAGTTTTTTTAAGTGATTTAAATCATAGAATATGTTAGTTTTGTCACAATTATTGCATTATTATAATTGAATTTTAGGATGTCATTGAATCTTTGGGTTTTGTAAGATATTGTTTCGTGCAGTATAAAAGTGTTTGTAACATATTTGTAAATTACGAGTATAAGTTACTTTCCAAATTAATTATGTTTATTTTGTCACGACAACGATTGCAATTACTATAAATTGATTTGGATTAATATGTCATTGTTTTGATCAATATTATTTTGTGTAATTTGTAACTATTTGTACTGCTCGAGTCTAAGCTGCGTGAACCTGAGAGGAATGTGCATCACGGACTATGAGAAACGGTGTTGACGATTGATGAGGTTTCTCGGTCCGTGCATAGTACAGAACCAAATACATTGGTCGGTGACTCACTGACTCATTCGTAACAGCACACTGGTTTCAGACAAGACCCTATGTTAGCAGTATTGGAATAGACGAGCATGTCAAGTAACACGGCGTGCTGTTGACAGGCCCTTCTCTTCTCGCCTGACCCTTCCCTGCTCTTTCTCCTCATCCCGCAAATTCATAGAGCTTGGACTCGCACAGTATGTAAGTGTTAGTGATATTTTTGTAAATTGTGATTATGTGTTACATTCAAAATTACTTATCCTATTTAAATTTTGTCAGCTAACAATCACCATTGTCATACTGTTCTTGATGTTAGGTAGATTTCTTTAGAAAGCTAACTATTGCAATGGGTCCCATGTTTCGACTTCCGGAAAATTTCGACATATCTTCGCGTTTCACATCCCCCAGACCCCAAAACCACCGTCAGTTCAAAAGTTTATATATAATTTATGTATATATGTATCTATCTATCTATCTATCTATCTATCTATCTATCTATATATATATATATATATATATATATATACAGGGTGTATTTGATATGATGGAAGTCCGTTACACTAGTGATAGAAGAGACTATTGTAAGCTTCCTAGGTAAAAAATTTGTCACCTATCTTTATATTGAAAATTTATCATTAAAAGGTCAATGTTTTTAGGAATTTCCGAAATTCTTCAAACAGAAGGTGAGGCAGCAGACTGGGGTAAACGGGGAGGGGCTATGTGGGGCGATGCGCGCAGGAGAAGTTATTACGTAATCGGAGCGTTGACCTTACTGGTTGAGGGGAGGTATCAGCTGTTACGAGGGGCGAGCGATACCCGTCTCGTAAGAAAGTTTGTATTGCTGTTGTTGTTGTTGTTGTTGTTGTTGCTGTTGTTGTTGTTGAAATTGCACGCAATGTCTTGGGACGTTGTGACCGGTAGTATTGTGTAGCCTACTTTGTAAGTGTCATTGCCGTCCGACACTTTAATGGAATACAGTGTGACAAAATTCCGACATCCCGTATTCTGTTCAGAACTAGGCATTTAAGACGGAAGTAAAATACTTGATGTTTTGTTTGAGAGGCTTGGCAATTTTGGTCATTTAGCCCCATGTAGCTGGGTGTGGGTAGAATTTGTGTGATAACCTGTGTTTTTGTGGTTTCTGTAGTAATGTGGGTATTTGTAATTCAGGTGAGGATTCGGAAGAAGGCGCCGGCCCTGTGGTGTTGGGGCAGTGCAACTGACTCTCACCCGGAGGCCCTGGGTTTGATTCCCGGCTCCATCAGGGGTATTAGAAACTGACGTGAGGGCTGGAACGCGGTGCACTAAGCCTCGTGAGGGCAATTGAGTCGCTGTCTGACAGTGAGGCAGTGCCTCAGTCATGAAAATCAAGATTAATGGCCGAGGGGACCCGATGGACTGACCACGCGTCACCCTAATATCTGCAGGCCAAATGGCTGGGCAGCGGTCGCTTGGTAGGCCTAGGCCGTTCATTGGCTGCACTGCCAGCGGTTATGGTTATTGAGAAGAAGGCGGCCGTGGCCTTAAGTTAGGAACAATCCCGACATTTGCCTGGGGTAGAAGTGGAAACCCATGGAAAACTACTTCCAAGATTTAATACTAGTACGGTACCACATGTACATATTGTGAATTGTCTCATCCCATCTCCAGCCCTGGGGTGGCCATAAACTGGAGAAGGGGGGGTGTTGATTTATTGGTCAAACAACAATGTACATACATATGAAAATACACGAAAATGAAAATAAAATACAAATACATTGTTATAATACAGTGTTATAATAATAATAATAATAGTAATAATAATAATAATAATAGTCTGATAATAATAATAATAATAAGAGTCAGCATGTGTAGTTCTGGTGGTAGAGTGCTAACCTTCCCGAGGGTGCGATCTACGTTCAGTCATGTAGTAAATGAATGGGATCTAATACGATCATGTCCATGGATTTCATGGCACATACAAGAGATCCTACGTACATTAAAGTCTGGCAACTCGATATACCAAAAAGAAACATAAAAGAAGTTAGTGTGTCTAAAAGCCTATTATTACTATTATTAGTATTATTAATATTTTTATTACAGTTGTTGCACTATCTTCACACAAAGATAGACCAACAGTTCCTTAAATTAATTTACCAAATCTTTAGGATTTATATTTTCTATGCATAGTCCATGAAGCTGGCAAAATCCTAGACAGATCCACCAGCACTAGTCATGTAGCCACTCCCCATGAAGGTGTGTGGAACAGCTGTTCATAGGCTCGGTTTGTGTATTTCAATGTCATTGGCAGACAAGACGAGGAGGTCACTCAACTTCAGACTCTTATCAACATTCCTCAGCGTGGGAGGGGAGGGGACGGGGAGAAGTCTGCTGTGCTGCTGAGGGGAACGGAGTGAAAGCCCGTTTCCAAGACATTGACCGACGATTTTTGTGATTTAATTCCACCTACACTAATTAAGATCCGACTTAAGTTCATGAAGATATTTGCTTAGAATACCATCTTCTATCACCAGTGGGTGTATTTGATATGATGGAAGTCCTTTACACTGGTGATAGAAGATGGTATTCTAAGCAAATATCTTCATGAAATTAAGTCGGATCTTAATTAGTGTAGGTGGAATTAAATCACAAAAATCGTCGGTCAGTGTCTTGGAAACGGTCTTTCACTTCGTTCCCCTCAGCAGCAGAGCTGACTTCTCCCCGTCACCCTCCCCTCCTACGCTGAGGAATGTTGACCAGAGTCTGCAGTTGAGTGACCTCCTCGCCTTGTCTGCCAATAACATTGAAATACACATACCGAGCCTATGAACAGCTGATTCACACCTTCATGGGGAGTGGCTACATGACTAGTGATGGTGGATCTGTTTAGGATTTTGCCAGCCTCATGGACTATGCATAGAAAATAGAAATCCTAAAGATTTGGTAAATTAATTTAAGGAACTGTTGGTCTATCTTTGTGTGAAGATAGTGCAACAACTGTAATAAACATATTAATAATACTAATAATAGTAATAATAGGCTTTTAGACACACTAACTTCTTTTATGTTTCTTTTTGGTATGTCGAGTTGCCAGACTTTAATGTACGTAGGATTTCTTGTATGTGCCATGAAATCCATGGACATGATCGTATTAGATCCAATTCATTTACTACATGACTGAACGTAGATCGCACCCTCGGGAAGGTTAGCACTCTACCACCAGAACTACACATGCTGACTCTTATTATTATTATTAGACTATTATTATTATTATAACACTGTATTATAACAATGTATTTGTATTTTATTTTCATTTTCGTGTATTTTTCATGTATTTACATTGTTGATGGGCCAATAAATCTACCCTCCACCCCCCCCCCCCCCCTCTCCAGTTAATGGCCACCCGAGGGCTGGAGATGGGATGGGACAATTCACAATATGAACATGTGGTACCGTACTAGTAATAAATCTTGGAAGTAGTTTTCCATGGGTTCCCACTTCTACCCCATGCAAATGCCGGGATTGTTCCTTACTTAAGGCCACGGCCGCCTTCTTCTCAATAATCATAACCGCTGGCAGTGCAGCCCATGAAGGGCCTAGGCCTACCATGCGACCGCTGTCCAGCCATTTGGCCTGCAGATATTAGGGTGACGCGTGGTCAGTGCATCGGGTCCCCTCGGCCATTAATCTTGATTTTCCTGACTCGGGCACTGCCTCACTGTCAGACAGCTACTCAATTGCCCTCACGAGGCTTAGTACACTGCGTTCCAGCCCTCACGTCAGTTTCTAGTATCCCTGATGGAGCCAGGAATCGAACCCAGGGCCTCCAGGTGAGAGGCAGTTGCACTGCCCCAACACCACAGGGCCGGCGCCTTCTTCCGAATCCTCACCTGAATTACAAATACCCACATTAAGATACTACAGAAACCACAAAACACAGGTTATCACACAAATTCTACCCACACCCAGCTACATGGGGCTAAATGACCAAAATCGCCAAGCCTCTCAAACAAAACATCAAGTATTTTACTTCCGTCCTAAATGCCTAGTTCTGAACAGACTACGGGATGTCGGAATTTCGTCACACTGCATTTCATTATGTGAATGTTTTCAGTATTTTCAGAAACTAGTCAACAGAAGGTCCGACACGGACGCCAATGATACACCAGGGCTGAGTAGCGAAATTATTTTATATATGAACATCAATCAATGAATTCCACACTTACAAAGTAGGCTACACAATACTACCGGTCCTAACGTCCCAAGCCATTGCGTGCGTTGTCAACAACAACAACAACAAGAACAACGGCAATGCACATTTTCTTACGAGATGGTAGAGCTCTTCCTCATAACAGCTGTTAGCCTACCACCCCTCAAGTCAACCGGTAAGGACAATGCTCCGATTACGTAACAACTTCCCCTTCGCGCGTCGTAACACCTGGCTCCGCCTCGTTTCCCCCAGCCTGCCGCACCACTTTCTGCCTGATTAGTTTCTGAAATAACTAAAAACATTGACTTTTTAATGATTAATTATCAATTTCAAGATAGGTGACAATTTTTTTACCTAGGAAGCTTAGAATAGTGTCTTCAATCACCAGTGTAACGGACTTCCATCATATCAAATACACCTGTATATATATATATATATATATATATATATATATATATATATATATCAGTTTTTTGTGGACACGATAACTGCCGTAATTTTGCACCAATCACTTTGAATGTTTTACACAATATGTATCCCTATAAAATCTCGGTCGAGTTCGTTAATGGGCAAAATCGGTCAAAGGGGGTAAAAATGGGGGGCTTTTTTTCGAAAAAGTGAAATATCGCTATAACTCTCTTAATACATGAAATATCGAATCCCTTCAAAGTTCATAATATGTGTCGGATAAGTGCCAAAAATTTATGTCAAATAAGTTTTTTCATAGCACCAACCATTGACCAAAGGGGTGGAAAAAAGTGGGTTTTTCGGGAAACATTAATCATATCTCTGTTAATAGGCACAATATCAAAACCGCACAAAATGGACAATATTCCTCCAATAATTACCTAAAACTTTTGTCTGAAAGAATTTTTGATATGACCCACCATTACGCCACGGGGTGAACAAAATGATTTAAATTATAAGAAAATGCCAAGTGCCAAGAGAGGTTGCCATGACAACTTTACTTTTAATTGATAAGGGATGACCATCAGCAGTTGCTATGACAACGCCACTGCACGAGATCACTTTCAGTTTTCATGTCAGTGGGAAGCGACTTCGGTATCGGAACTGGTAGCATGCTGAACTTCTATGCCCAAGGTCGCGGGTTCAAACCCGGTTGAAGTCGTCGGATTTACTAAGAGCGCTAAAAACCTGAGTTTGCTTTCCTTCGGAGGGGAAGTTCCAACGTTCGTTGCGAGTTGCTGATTGAGGTGGCATCTAGTAGCCAAGTTCACAGCTAGGTGTCGTTGACGGCAGTATTTTAGGTAGATTTCATTAGAAAGCTAACTATTGCAATGGGTACCATGTTTCGATTTCCGGAAAATTTCGACATATCTTCGCGTTTCACATCCCCCAGACCCCAAAACCACCGTCAGTTCAAAAGTTTATATATAATTTATGTAATATATGTATACATGTATATCAGTTTCTTGTGGACACGATAACTGCCGTAATTTTGCACCAATCACTTTGAATTTTTTACCGAATATGTATACCCATAAAATCTCGGACGAGTTCGTTACTGGGCTAAATCGGTCGAAGGGGATGAAAATGGGGGACTTAAAAAAAAAAAAAATATTGCTATAACTCTCTTAATATGTGAAATATCGAATCCGTTCAAAGTTCATACTATGTGTCGGATAAAGCTCAGAAATTTATGTTTGAAACGTTTTTTGATAGCACCAACCATTGACCAAAGGGGTGGGAAAAAGTGGGTTTTTCGGGAAACATTAATCATATCTCTCTTAATAGGCACAATATCAAAACCGTACAAAATGGACAATATTCCCCTAATAATTACCTAAAACGTTTGTCTGAAAGAATTTTTGATATGAGCCACCATTGCGCCAAGGGATGAGAAAAATGATTTCGGAATTATAAGAAAATGCCAAGAGCTATCAGTGGTTGACATGGCAACACTACTAAATTGATGAGGGATGAGCCATCAGACGTTGCCATGACAACGCACTTGCGCGAGATCAGATTCAGATTTCCATCTGACTAAGTGTGCAGCGGCTTCGGTGACGTAACTGGTAGCATGCTGAACTTCTATGCTCAAGGTCGCGGGTTCAAAGCCGGCCAAAGTCGTCGGATTTTCTAAGAGCGCTAAAAATCCCTCAGTAAGCTTTCCTTTGGAGGGGAAGTTCCAACGTTCGTTGCAAGTTGCTGATTGAGGTGGCATCTAGTAGCCAAGTTCACAGCTGGGTGGCGTTGACGTTAGTATCTGGTAACAACATTAGGAACTACTGCTTGAAATTTAGCGTCTGCATTCCTTACCTGAATTACAGACTAATACAGCCATCACAATTCACACCGTTTATCAGACAGATTCTACAATCACACAAAGTACACGGGGTTATATGACCGCGTTGTCGCAGCCCCTAAACTGAGGAACCAACCAACATCTCTGCGGGAGATATAATTTTGCGTGAAGAAGTAACAGACCGTTACATAGTTACACATCAGTGTCGAAACATTGCATAAGGACAGTGTGACCACAAGTATAACAAGTAGTTCCGTGAAGAACTGTACAGCCCATTTTCATATATCCTGCTCATGTTAATTGCCTCTATCAACATACAAAATTTCAGTTTAATTGCTGTAACAGATTCGTAGATATTGAGAACCGTCTAAATATTTCAGATGGTCGCCAGGTTGGATTTTTATTTTTGTACTATTATATTAAGATTATTGTGTAAGTGTGGTATTCAAACTTCAATCGCATGATTAGAACACAAGAAGTAAAAACGAGATTTTAAAATTACGCACAGCAGCCATCTTGTGATTATGCAAACAATTGAAATAAATTAGATGCCAGTGGATCAACATTTGTGTAAGCATTTAAAACGTGCAACGTTTCACGGCACTCGGATAGTTAATTCGCGAGAAACGTCCATTTAAATATTTATACTTCGCGTCGCCGCCATGTTGGATTCGTGCTCACCAGGTTACTGAAAGTCCTATAGGTGAACATATGTTCATAGTCTCTATGAACATAAAAATTTCAGTTTGGTTGCTGTAAAAGATTCATATATATTGAGAACCGTCTAAATATTACGGAAGCTTGCCATTTAGGATTGTTATATGTATAGGCCAGAGTTATGTACCATTCAACGACAATTATTGCCTAGCTTCATTATTCAAACTTTCACTTCGATCGCATGATTACGACACAAGAAATAAAAACTTAATTTTAAAATTTCGCACAGCCGCCATCTTGAGGTTATGTAAACAATTGAATTAAATTAGATGGCAGTACATTACAATCTGCAAAATCATTTACTGTACCACATTTCACTGCGCTCAGAGAGTTAACTCACGAGAAAAGTCTATTAAAATATTTCAAATTCGCTTGGTCGCCATGTTCGTTTTGTACTTTACAGGTTTATGAATTATGCATAGGTAAACGTTTATCAGTACCCTTTATCACCGTACAAAATTGCAGGGTGATATCTGTAATAGTTTCGTGGATATAGAATGTCAGTGAAATATTTCGCACAGCCGCCATTTTGAGGTTATGTAAACAATTGAACTAAATTAGACTCCAGTGCATTGCAATGTATATAAATAATTGCTGTACCAAGTTTCATTACGTTTGGATAGTTAAATCGCGAGAAAAGTCTATTTAAAAGTCTCCACTTCGCTTGGCCGCCATGTTGGTTATGTAGTAACCAGGTTTTTGAAAGTTTCATAGGAGAACTTCTAGTAGTACCCTTTATCACCGTACACAATTTCAGGGCGATATCCGTTATAGTTTCGGAGATACTGAATGCTAGTGAAATATTTCGCACAGCCGCCATGTTGGATTGGTGAGACGTAACAAAATTCGATGGGCACGATCGACGTCGCCGGGAATAGTGCTATGAACTTACCGAGTTTCACTAAAATCGCTCCAGCCGTTTAGATTTTATTAGGGGGGGACACACACACACCTCACACATACACACACACACACACACGCACACACACACGGACAAACAGTGATCTCATAAGCCTATTTTTTCAAAATTTAAAATAGGCTAAAAATTGACTCCAAATGACAAGAAGGTTACCGTCTCCGTAAGACAATAAAATGTTTAAAATATGTTTAAAATGAAGAAAAACAAAGTTAATTAATCTCCAATTATAAAATACTTTCACGCGATAAATGAGGTCTGATCCTTCTACGAAAACCTGCATATTCTGCCTATTTTCGCCTATCTCCAAGTTTGTCCGGTGAAATCTACCTCCGCCTTCCGGCGTGCCGAGAGGACTTTTTTACTTTTTTGTAGTGCTATATTTTCATTTGTAATATAACGTCTTTTATTACGATATGTAAGACATTGCTTCATGTAATTTACAGTTTTTTGTATGATTGTAGTCCCAACAGACCTTCGTTTGGTCATTGTGTACTAATGTTAGATTTTAGTAACGGTAAAGTCTATATACAGTTTTATTAATAAACCTTTTTTATCATACACTTATTAATGAAAAGTACAGGGTCCTTCTTTTTTTTCGTCTGCAACATAGCAGCGCAGCAATAAATCTCTCGACAATGAGTCACCCGGCTACGCATGCATTTTTCCGCTGCGATGCTATCTCGCTAAACTGATAAAAGGAAGGTCCCGGTACAGAAATCTGATCTATTGTGATTTAGCATTTGTCCTACAATAACACTCAGGTAGTTTCATATACTTGAACTATTTCTAAACATACGGTATAAGATACGCGTAGCGCTAGAAAATATCAGAAAACGCATGAAGAGAAAGAATCACTTATTGTAAGGAGTGACATAATAGCGGCGAGAACTGTATTTTTAAGGATACCGGTACCGCAATGTACGAGATCGGCAAATCAGGGACATACTGTATTTATTACCTTGATGAAGCGTAATGTAAATCAAAACTATACAGGTCACAGCGACGTTTCCGGAGGACTGAAAGTTCCATTGGTTAGGACGGTCGGCTCGAAAATGCAACGTCAGTAGTCGCGTGGATTACAATCGTAGGCCAATTTTTAATGGGTATTTCACTAGTTCATTTATTGTTTTGTTTTTTAATTTTCATTTTCGATTTTATAATAAGGATGGAGTGTGATAAATATACTAATGATAAACAAATACCATAGAGGAAAGAACCGGAAGGAGATGCCTTCGCTGCGCTGGCTAGTGCAATATAATATAATATTAATAAACTCAACCTGCAATAGAATTGTATGGATGCAACTTGCAAAGGTTCAGCTTCAATTGATATTGTAACTTTCAAGTACGGTAAATACTGTAACAGGCCTCTATTTTTATGCTTTCTGGTATGTTCTGTTTCGTCGATTCGTACCGCCATAGGCATTTCACGCCATTATTAAGAAAAACTCAGAAATAACCATGCACAATTCTTTGCCGCATACAACTCACAGAACACTAGGTTACGCCCACTTTGGACTCAGCGCTTGGCTTCACTGACACGAGGTCTAGGCAACTTCTCTCTTTCTTTCCTCCATGAAAAATACATGAAATACCAAATATTTTGACACATCATGAAAAACTTATCTTCTTCTTCTTCTTCTTTTCGTTTGGGCCTACTGAGGACCACGGGGCTCGTTTTGACTTCTTGTAAGGAATTTATGTTTCTTCTTAGCCCTGGCAGCTTTCATCTTCTGGCTGTGTGTCTGCTTATCTAATTTTAACTTTTGAAAGAAATTTGGCAGTTTCCCGTATTGAGTAAAAACATGAAATATTTGCGAACAGATGAGTATCTTTCAACAATTAAGTGTTCCTTAATATATTCAGTTTCCCAATTCTATACAATGCTATATCTATACAAGTAAACCCACGCTGTTCAAGCATGGGCACCCGCAGGATTTCTTTCCGGGAGGGGAAGAAGGGGGTGGGGGGGGGGCGCAAGTTATATTTTTCGTTTCTTTTACCTGTCACTAGCTGATGATGATACGTACCTCCCCCCGCAATGTCGTTTCATTTCTTACATGATTCATGTTATTCATTATTTGGCTGCTCTAAAACCGTTGGGTACATATTATCTTTATGGCATGAATGGGAGGAGTTTTTTTTTTTTGTGAATCATCGTCATAATGTTCATTTCTTAGCAACAAGTAAAATAAGAATCAAGAAGTTCATTAAAATGGTAATGTTAATCCAGTTCGCCGATTTTCTAAATAATTGGAGATATTTTCAAATTATCCGTAATTACTAAGTTAAATAAAACTGTGGAATTATCCCTACACTAAATCAGTTAACTATCAGTAGCTTTAATTGATGAAATCAACTGGTGTGGCAATGAGCAGTAGAAATATTCTCGGGATTTCAGGAGGGGCCCATGGCCCCTTCTTGCCCCCTCCCCCTCCCCCCACTGCGGGCGCCCATGAGTTCAAGCGTAGTTCCGCAAATAGTCGAGTGAAGTACAGTTGACTATTTGGTACACCACTGACACACTATATAGTGGCCATTGATGTAATATTTCTCGGTGATTGTAATGGGAAGAACATCTAGGAAAGGTACTGAACAGTATGTACTAAAATCTAGTCTATTATGTTCGCAGATGTAAAACAATTGAACCTGGATTACAATAGTAATCTACGCGACCAAAGGAGGGCTAGTATCGAACTCTGAGAAATCTGACGATTGCCGTCAAGATAAGACACGCTCGTGTTAAACAATGGTTTACTGAACAATTACTACCAGACCTCTGTCCACATTCGGTTATTATGGAAAATGCGAGCATTCTCTCAGAGCAATTAACAAAGCTCCGACCTCGAATAACAGAAAGGCTTACATTATCGAGTGGTTGTCTTATTACTTCATAAATCCGCGCATTGTACGTACGAAATTGATGAAATAGCAAGGCAACGCGGACACAGGTCGGATGAGAAGGAGGGGCAAATGGGGCTACAGCCCTGGGGACCGAGCGTACTGAAGGGCCCGAAAGAGAAAATCACGTCTTCTTAATTGCTATATCAGTCTTTTAAATAAGTCCAAAGACAAATCTTGTATAATATTGAAATACGAATTTGACTGAATTTTGAAAATAAGCAATGCGTTTGAATTCTCACCAAGCAAATTCTTGAAAGGTAAAGTGAGTAAACTTTAAAACAATGGTGATTCTTGAGCCGTTGTGGAACGAAAACGTTGGGTCCAATTTCAGTTATTTCTAAAGAACTGCTATTTACCTAGGTACAAGGTGTATTGGCAGCAGGTGAAATTTCAAGCGTTACAATGCTAAAGGCAACGTGGAAAATGTAAGCACGCTACGAAAGTTAAAAGTACAAAATTCACGAATGAATGTAAAATGAGATTATGTCCCGGCAAAATGCCTGGTTGGTGGAAAATCAATATATTGAATAGCTTCCCTTTCCCACATACTTTCACATAACCAAATATTGAAATTTTAATTTATTACAAACAAGTAGTTCCGTGAAGAACTATACAGCCTATTTTCATATATCCTGCTCATGTTAATTGTCTCTATCAACATACAAAATTTCAGTTTAATTGCTGTAACAGATTCGTAGATATTGAGAACCATCTAAATATTTCATATGGACGCCAGGATGGAATTTTATTTTTGTACCATTACATTAAGATTATTGTGTACGTGTGGTATTCAAACTTCAATCCCATGATTAGAACACAAGAAGTAAAAACGAGATTTTAAAAGTACGCACACCAGCCATCTTGTGATTATGCATACAATTGAAATAAATTACATGCCAGTGGATCAACATTTTTATAAGCATTTAACGTGCAACGTTTCACGGCACTCGGATAGTTAATTCGCGAGAAACGTCCATTTAAATATTTTATACTTCGCATCGCCGCCATGTTGGATTTGTGCTCACCAGGTTACTGAAAGTCCTATAGGTGAACATATGTTCATAGTCTCTATGAACATAAAAGAATTCAATTTGCTTGCTGTAAAAGATTAATAGATATTGAGAACCGTCTAAATATTTCGGAAGCTCGCCATTTAGGAATGTTATATGTATAGGCCATAGAGTTATGTACCATTCAAGGACAATTATTGCCTAGCTTCATTATTCAAACTTTCACTTCGATCGCATGATTACGACACAAGAATAAAAACTTAATTTTAAAATTTCGCACAGCCGCCATCTTGAGGTTATGTAAACAATTGAATTAAATTAGATGGCAGTGCATTACACTCTGCAAAATCATTTACTGTACCACATTTCACTGCGCTCAGAGAGATAATCACGAGAAAAGTCTATTAAAATATTTCAAATTCGCTTGGTCGCCATGTTCGTTTTGTACTTTACAGGTTTATGAAATACACATAGGTAAACTTGTATCAGTACCCTTTATCACCGTACAAAATTGCATGATGATATCTGTAATAGTTTCGGAGATATAGAATGTCAGTGAAATATTTCGCACAGCCGCCATTTTGAGGTTATATAAACAATTGAACTAAATTAGCCTCCAGTGCATTACAATGTGTATAAAAATTTGCTGTACCAAGTTTCATTACGTTTGGATAGTTAAATCGCGAAAAATGTCTATTTAAAAGTCTCAAATTCGATTGACCGCCATGTTGGTTTTGTAGTCACCAGGTTTTTGAAAGTCTCATAGGTGAACTTCTAGTAGTGCCCTTTATCACCGTTCACAATTTCAGGGCGATATCGGTATTAGTTTCGGAGATATTGAATGCTAGTGAAATATTTCGCACAGCCGCCATGTTGGATTGGTGAGACGTAACAAAATTTGAAGGACACGGTCGATGTCGCCGGGAATAGTGCTATGAACTTACTGAGTTTCATTGAAATCGCTCTAGCCGTTTAGATTGTATTAGGGGGGGGGGACACACACACCTCACACACACACACACGCACACACACGCACACACACACACGGACAAAAGGTGATCTCATAAGCCTATTTTTTCAAAATTGAAAATAGGCTAAAAATCATGAATATTATTAGGATTTCACGGAAGGAACTCAAATGTGGGGCGGCATCATTACGGTGGGCCCCACGATCGCTCTCTACCGTCACGGCCCTGCGTGGACATTGTGTAGTTTTGGTACAACCCAATTGTGGGCGCATGTGAAATCTTATGTTGCAAGAAAAAAACAATACGTTCCGAATAGTAGACGTTGAGACAATTACGGACGAGGCGACGATTGACAGCATCACAACATCCGCTTGGGCAGGTTGCGTTAGTCCTGCAGAAAGACTGAGGGAAGACAATTGAGAAGTCGGCTGAGTGGAGGTTGAATGCTTACCGACTTGCTTCATAGCAATTAGCAACACTGCGGGAAGAGCAGTCTGGCGACATCGCAATGAGTGTCTCTGTCTCTTTAAATACAAAACGCTCTCTCTCACACCTGCCACCTCACGCGCTCTCCTCTGTAGCATGGTCGGTAATGCAGGTTATGGGACAATAGCGCTCACCTTTCAGGTGGCCATTTCTGGAATTAAAAGTCGATTCGCGACCCAAGTTTCGCTCCCTCTTAAGTGTGTACGATTTAGAAATGTAACTAGATACAGTATTCCTATATTGAGAATAGTGATCAATCCTGATTAGGTTAATGTAAGTGCCTTGTCAATTGCAATGTCTGATATATTCAAGATGGTGGCTGCGCGCAATATGCAGTATAACTAATACAGGCGAGGAATCTTACAATCTTACAAAGTTTCGTGTTAATCGCACAATTGGATCCCGAGTTATTGATTTTGAAGGTTCAATAAAATGCTCAGCCACCATCTTGAATATATGGCGGGGGTGTTCTTTTGCCTTTGTCATACAAACCCTTATACGGCTCTACATCAACGCCAATTTAATATATTGCATCTCTGAAATATATAGAGTGATTTGTATGTATATTTTATAATTGCAAGATGGCGGCTGCGCGCTATATTCAGTGTGATATTACTATGATTAATGGTAGCTTGGTCTTTTGTATTGTATTCCTCTCTCTCTACATTTTGCGTTAATTGTGCAATTACTGAATGTCGTGTGTTAAGAATACGTCCAGCCAACATCGTGATGTAGGAAGTGGCTGCTGTTTTGACTTGGTCTAAGGAAACCACTCACAAGGTTCTGCATTACTGCTAAATTTGGTTACTGTATTGTACAATCCCCCAGGGGTCTGCACCCCCTGGAGGCCATCCCCCCATCATCTATTTAAATCCCCTAACTGGCAATTCTTGTAAGTCCAGACCAACATCTATTAACACCGCAAGGGCAGCTAACCAGTCTGGAAAGCTTACCCAATAATTGCATCACTACCACAAACAGCGACACACAATTAACTGGGACATCTATACAGCGGAATGCTGACAACACAACGCCGGAGCCTTAATGAGGTCAAGCTCTCTCAATTACCAGTCTTACAGTGTGGCGGCCGGAGGCTATCGCTGTTATCATCAGGTGAGTCAGCAGTGTTCAGAATCCTGTACTTTGTAACCTTTACCCACAAATTGTATACACATGTTTGTACACATACATTGTAACATTACTACATCCCTTAAAAGGGACTCATAATTCCATATTACTGACCAATAAATACTTGGTCAGTACATTACACCTGTATTACTGTTTACACGCCTCTTTACGTCCTAACGCCCTTCCTGAATCCTCCGTCACGATTAGGCGTGACACACAGTAGCCAGGCACTTGCTCAGGTAGCATTGTATTCACGCAGTGGCCCGACTGCTAGGAACAGCACGCGCCATATAGCTGACGCGTGCACGTCGGTTATCTAATCAGCCAGCCAGGTGGACGACCAGCGCGTTGACCTGTACGCTAAGTTCCATCCCCTAAAATACACCTACATCTTTTATAGGAGCAACCTCTAGCATCCTAACACTAAACAACACTCTACACTGGTCAGCTTACCCGACTACGGGAAGCTACCCCCTTTTAGGCACTTCCTCATAAATTAACATAATAACTCTTCCGTTTTAGATCCAACCACCCCCCAATAAGGGATCTAAAACAGATGGTGGAGGCGCCTCTACTACGTACAGTAAAATGGGACTCAAACAACGAGCCCTCGTAGTAGAAACGACCCCTTCCGTACCGCAAACAGCCAAGCAAAATTGTGAATTTTTTCCCCAGACAGAGAGCAGCATTTTTGCTCCGTACTACTTACACAGGGATTTTTTTCTCCCAAACCAACCCCCCAGCCCCAGAAGGAATCAGAGAGACACAGGATACACTGACAAACACGCACAGTTTTTTTTTCTTCTCTTTTTCTTAGAAGACGCATACATTTCATTTAGAATGGCACCTCATACAGAAACAACAGAGATTGTAAGCCATAGAGGCAGTAGGGGTACGCCAATATTATTAGCATTATTGTTCAGATGCCAGAGGCACATACAAAGCCGGCAAACACAGATACGGGCACTCTAAACAAAAATCGGGGCAATACAGGGCAAACAGCCATACACTCCGCCAGAGGGTAGGACAGCGCAATTAAGATGCGCACATACGCTCTTGAGGCACATACATGAAGACCTCAATAGGATCCATATCCAAAGACACAGAATACACGACCAATTGATCACCACACATGGTCCCGTAATAAATAATGCAACCCTCGACAGGTTGAGGGTGCACTACACGATTTTACACACCCAGTACAGAGAGTTAATTCGCGAACAGGCGTTTCTCCAACTGGCGGCCACAGAACTATACAAAACACAACCACACTGATACAGCAATTTGCCAGCAGGCAATGTGCCTCAATAGGTAGTACGCCCAAATTTGGGGCGAACATAAGGAGCTCCGGGCTCACTAAGCCATTTTCGAGTACATGGCAGGGCCACCAGCCCAGCCGAGAGAGGACATAAGCGTAGATACGCTAACTCGGCAATTTGCGAGGATGTCCCTCTCGCCATGTACTGCCACACATGGGAAGGAGGTCACCATGGCCACAGTCCAGAAGACGGCCAGGTTAGACTCCAATACACTGCGGGGACAAGCTTACACCAATACACATCCCTTAGCGCCGGTTCGGAAGGCAATTTTTCCAAGCCGGGCAGCAGACCCTAGGCCAACCCCCTCGCAACGGACGAACGAGAGGGAGTTGAAGCCAGGACCCTCAGACACACATAGTATGACAGGGAGACAACGGGAGGTAACCACGTCATGGGCTGAGGACGTAGAGCCCGCCCTACAGCACATTGAGCCTACACGCACCCACACAGATAGGCAAACACAATGGCAGGAGTCTACCGTGGCCACAGGCCAGAAAGCGGTCAGGCTACACGCCACCACATTGCCAGGGCAGAGACAGGCAATTAAGCGGCCTTTACCGCCAGTTCAAAGGGCAAGTTTGCCAGAACGAAGGCGAACACCGGCATTCGTACCCCAGGTGCGAATGCATAAGAGGGTGTTGCATTCAGGCCCTCAGGATGCACGATACACGCCCGCACATTTTGACCAGGCACTAACACACGGTACACGGGGTATAGGAAAGGTGTTATTACCTACCCCACAAAACCACTCAGTCAAAAATACACACACCCCCGTAAACTCTACTAGGGTAGCGCAGAGCGCAATTAGGCCCTCGAATACAGGCACACTCAAACCTACAGACACGCGCTACGGTGGAAGTAGGCCCAGGCTTACTTTGCTAGAAATTCCGCCGGAAAATAGCAAAGGAGCACCTCAGTGGATTTCAGGGGCCTATAATCTCGTAACAGGGCGGAAGTCTTTAGAGTCTTCCAGAGCACGGACGCTCGGACGAGAATAACGACTTCCACCAGGGACACAGAAATAAACTAATAACACTTGCACCTATATTAGGGACACACATAAGCTCGGTTACACGGGAGAAATACGCCAATAAACACATAAAGACTCACTAACGTAAACGGCCCTTTTTTTTGCATGTATATGCAGTGCGACATGGTTAAACCAAAGGTGCATAAGTCTAAATTCTTCTTCTTTTTTTTTTGGCACCTAACATTTTATTTTCTCTCTCACAGACCATCCATGGTTATTGAGCATGGTTGGTCCATATTTCTAATATCCAAAGCCAAGTGGAAGCCCATCAGGTGAGCCACGCGGCTTAAGGCCGGAAAGAGATATTCCGAACACAGCTTAAGCATCAAATCACAGCATAGAGCTTAAGCGGGTCTTTCTAGGTGGAAATGACTAAATGTTCTATGATCCGGTCCCACAGTTTGATAGATTCTCTTGTAGCGGGCGAGAGCCCTGATTGGGGCAAGAATTAAGAATCTCAAACTATTTCTCAATTGTGGTAGATTTCCCTGAGACGTAACTAGATTACTATAGTACTAACGTCACCAACTAGGTGGATAGTACGCTCAGGTCCTACTTACCATTTTTAAACATTTTTCATAGTTTTTACGACACAATTTTGACAGACTATCGCCGTCGGGCAACCCGCTTTAATCAGCATAAAGCAGGGTGCAGGCGAGATACCATATATTTTTTATACCTTTTCAAAGTGCTCTCTTAATACGGAGCGGGGCATAGCTCATTTTTTTTCTCTCTGCCTCAGTCATTAGGCCCGATGAAGGAAAAATTGGCCAAGTTGAACTATATATATTGCATCCATAGGCATGCGTGACACGTTACACTGCCTATAACACGACTTTTTCTCACCTCCATAACAACACGCAAGCTAAACGTAAACACACCATAGGGTGAAAATCCCAGACTTTGTGAAACCCTACATATTTTTGGAAGTCACACAATCAATTTACATTGCCACATGACAGTAAAACACACTACCAAAAGAAAAGGAAATGATCCCACTGGCAGACGCGGAAAGAAGGCCAAGAAATAGCCTTCGGACCTCACTGACCGCACCGGGATACGATACTAACACTCACCAGAACTGTCCCGGAGGCACAACCTAGAATGGCACCAGAAACAATTACTCTGGGTAAAGACGGTCTCAAAACCCGCAACCTTCTGAATACCAGGAGTGTCAGGTCGGGTAGCTATCCAGTTGCAGGATAGAAAAGTAGGAAGCTAAAACAGATTGGGACAGTTCCACTAACAGATGTCCATAAATGAAAAACAACAAAATCTCCTCCGGCATCTAGTCACCAAACACGCGACTAGCGGCCCGGAGACACTCGTGTATAACGACATTTTATACACTGGATAGGGACATACTCGACCCACGCTACATTAACACAAAAATTTGGGGACACGAATGTAGTTAGTGAGAGGTTCTTTTGCATTGCGGAGAGCCTGCCCGCAATCACAAGAGACAGCAATCAAGTTCACACGTACACGTGCCGCGAACAAGAGCATGGTCAGAACATAAACAAATGAGGGCGCACGACATTGTAATTCTACACTACCACTGTCAGCGATAAGGTCCGCATGACTGGCCGACCTTCACGCATACAGACGGACTAAGCCAGCTCCAAGTGGACAGGAAAGACGCCATCATTCACGTCAGATCCAAACACCTCATAACTCCCCAAATTACACTACGAGGAGAATTCAAAAACACACAAACTCTTCACAGGAATGCGTACTCCCATCTGCGCATTTCAAATACACGGTACGTGTGTCATAATATATACGGCACAGATAGCGTCGTAACAAGCCTTTACACTAAGCCGGGTCCGAACCCATGATCACACACCACACTCGTACCAAAAACTAACTAACCAACGGTACTTTTGGTACGAGAGACACAAGCAAAAACCACACTGGGGACACCTCAATCCCTGAAACACAACGCAGACATAGAACACAGAGAATGACAGGAGATCACGGGTCCAAATCCCAGCAAAAAATTGGACACCAGGGAAAACAACTATCCAGGCTTTCAATCACACCGAAATTGGCCCATACAACTACAGAACCAGATAATACCACATTTCCTTCGGCCAAAAGCTAGGCATAAAATTTCAATTACACCTGACATGGAAAATATATTTCCCAAACACAGGTATAGAAATTTCGTAAGACAAAGGTCTTATGGAATAGTGGCCACACAACAGTACTAGCTATTGCTACACTAGTCCGCCCGGAATCTAGAACAATGACAACACTCGCATACGTGCAAGGAAGCATGTGCCGGCAGCGGACATACATAACGTCCGAGCCTGCCATTACACATACAGACCGCTGACTTGCAGGTTTCGTCACATGGCAATACTGCTGGTGACAGACACTATTGTTGTATCGGCATTGACCATGAAATTACAAGCACAAAGCAATCATAAGGCCACACATTTTTTTAACACTGCAAAAACAATTGTGACATTTAGCAATGGACAGACATGACAGACCGGAACTTATCTTGGGCCCATAGGAGCACGTTCTCAAAGACGTTGACAGGCCACGGGCACCTCCTGCCCATACACGCGATACACATTACGACTTAGCCTGTAACAGACCAACCGTCCGCATGGTGTAGCGGAACATAGTCACACACACACGCGCTCACTAATCAGGAGCGAACACAGACAGGGGCTCTGAGGAAACAAGACCTCCCCCTAATAACTTCCTTTCGCGATTTTATTTATAAAAAGAAATCATTCCAGGCGATTAGGACATGACCAGTCGCACTACAACCACTGGCCACATTCACACTACAGATGGCAGACCAGATTAAGTCGTGACGTCACAGCGTCACAACGCTTTACTATCCCAAGAAGCGGATAGCGAGCCGACATGGACAAAGGGAGAATGACTGAAGCATAGGTGGATAATCCCAGCGGGATTACCGACATACCACCCAAAGGCTACCATTTTGAATACCTTACTCCTTTCCAATAACCTTCCCACGTCCAACATGACCAACGCAGACACATGAACACGATGAAAACACCTACACTACATTACAAAGTATACATAGGGGTTGATAGACTTCATGCGTTTAAAGAGAGGGCCTACTACGCCTTGGATCTCGATGCTACCACCTGAGTATTAGGGGTGGGTCGGCAAACAACAAATAAGCATAATGCGCATCTCCAAATGAGAGATGAGGCCACAGTCATATATTAACCATTTTTTGTTAATTAAATACTCCCGCATGACAGGAATATATTATTATTACGCCTCACCCTACACCTATCCGTACATGAGTGCAGATGCCTCATATCCAGATACGTGCATGGAATATTCCATCCATTTACCAAGGGTTATTACTATCAAACCTACATGGAATTTTTATATTTTTGCAATCCCGGGAATTACCTGCCCCAGTCCACTCATTGTAAGAGCAATCCTAGCAGCATTACCGGCTCAAGGCCACCATTTATTTGAGCCCAAAGATGCGCAACCTCTTCCTACCATGCTTTCAGCCCACTCTACAAATAACTACCCCCAGATCCAAATAACAGGGTACCTGACATCATAGACCCTACTAACACCTCCATAAAGGGTAACGAAGCATTATCGCTGGAAAGCTGACGTAGCAGCAGTAGACCTAAAGTAGTCTATGCACTTAGAAGCTCTACAACCCCACAACACTTGAAATATTTTACATTTTACACAAAATAAACTATTTACACGGGTTACGCCCATATTTTTTTTTATTATATGAAAAGGAATCTGAAACACTCTGATTGGTGATAGCGGCACAAGCCGAAGGCCAGAGGCACCACACTGGAGCAGAGCTGGGGAAGGTGATGTTGACCCTTACTCCAGTTGGCTCAACAGCTCAGTGACCATACTCAACTTAACGACTAGACCAAACAGACGAACCACGTAAGGTTGAGGCACTCGCGGCCTGGCCGGGCAAGCTCTGGAATCCTAGGTGCGCCTAAACTGCCCCTGGGAAGAAGGGATGCTACACCCACTATGTGCCACGGTCATCGACGCCAAGACCTGCATGGAAGACTTTCTGAGGATGGTGGGAGAAATAGCTCACTCCACGCCGGACCCAGAAGTTGACCCTAGAGACGACCAAGCTAGGACTAGACTCTTAGGTAAATGTAAGTAAGTACGGCTTCTACAGCGGGAAGCAAAACTCCCACGCGCAGGAGTGAAATATTATTGCGGCCAATAAAGGCGAAGAGAATATTATACTGCGAAAAGCATACTACGGCGGCCAATAAAGGCGAAGAGAATATTATACTGCGAAAAGCATACTACGGCGGCCAATAAAGGCGAAGAGAATATTATACTGCGAAAAGCATACTACGGCGGCCAATAAAGGCGAAGAGAATATTATACTGCGAAAAGCATACTACGGCGGCCAATAAAGGCGAAGAGAATATTATACTGCGAAAAGCATACTACGGCGGCCAATAAAGGCGAAGAGAATATTATACTGCGAAAAGCATACTACGGCGGCCAATAAAGGCGAAGAGAATATTATACTGCAAAAAGCATACTACGGCGGCCAATAAAGGCGAAGAGAATATTATACTGCGAAAAGCATACTACGGCGGCCAATAAAGGCGAAGAGAATATTATACTGCGAAAAGCATACTACGGCGGCCAATAAAGGCGAAGAGAATATTACACTGCGTAAAGCATACTACGATTGCCAATAAAGGCGAAGATAATACTATGCCATTGGACGATGTCCAATGCCCACATAAATGGCGACGCATCGGGCAGCCAAAGGGCATTAAATGGGTAGCACAGCGAGCAACTCAAAGGGGTTAAAGTGGGCGACCCAACTACGACAATCTATGAAAACACAACGGTAATGAGCAGGAAAGTACAGCAGGCGAAACGGTTTGCTTCGTAGCACCGTAAGCCGCCTGTGACTAGATTAGTAGTCTACTAGTTAGCAAGACATAGAATAAACGTCGACAATTAGGATTAAGACGGAGGGGACATAGGCATTGTTGGGTTCCGGTCCCAACAATGTACTACAAGGGAACCACCGCGAGAGAAATCGAACGGACAGCCTCCATCTAAATTTTAGTATTTAAGTACAGTGCCATTTTTAAGGTCACTTAGTTGTAAGCAAATTCAACAAGCGCTGTTGCTACAATTGGGCACAGCACATTTCGGCTTTAGAATAAGGTCTACTCGGCTTGTACATACAGCATAGTTTTACAATTAAGGCAATTTTTAAAATTAAGGAAATTTCTTTTTAGATTAAGGTAGAATATCTCGGCACCTGATGGCGACGCAAATCCGTCATCAGGGTAAGCCCGATAGCACATAGGTTAACGATAACACATAGGTTAACGATAGCACATAGGTTAACGATAACACATAGGGTAACGATAATACAGTAAAATAAAAATAATTGAGATGGAATATATCGGCACCCGGTAACAAAAATTCCGCTACCGGGGTAAGACCGACAACACATTAAGAAACAACATTACGGCACCGTCTAGGGTAAGCCCGGCCACACATCGATTAACACTAACCATGCCATTTTTTTTCACAGGTCAAAAGAGCTTCAGACTGTGGATACACTACCACAGGAAGCGTCATAGAAAATAGGCAATATTTAAATGTTTTACTAACCTCTCCATTTTTAGCCTATTTTCAATTTTGAAAAAATAGGCTTATGAGATCACCTTTTGTCCGTGTGTGTGTGTGCGTGTGTGTGTGTGTGTGTGAGGTGTGTGTGTGTGTGTCCCCCCCCCCTAATAAAATCTAAACGGCTGGAGCGATGTCAATGAAACTCGGTATGTTGATAGCACTATTCCTGGCGACCTCGACCGTGTCCTTGAAATTTTGTTAAGTCTCACCAATCCAACATGGCGGCTGTGCGAAATATTTCACTAGCATTCAATATCTCAGAAACTCTCACGGATATCGCCCTGAAATTGTGTACGGTGATAAAGGGCACTACTAGAAGATAACCTATGAGACTTTCAAAAACTTGGTGACGACAAAACCAACATGGCGGTCAAGCGAAGTTGAGACTTTTAAATAGACTTTTCTCGCGATTTAACCATCCAAACGTAATGAAACTTGGTACAGCAAATGTTTATACACATCGTAATGCACTGGAGTCTAATTTAGTTCAATTGTTTACATAACCTCAAAATGGCGGCTGTGCGAAATATTTCACTGACATTCTATATCTCCGAAACTATTACCGTGCAATTTTGTACGGTGATAAAGGGTACTGATACAAGTTTTCCTATGTATATTTCATAAACCTGTAAAGTACAAACGAATATGGCGACCAAGCGAATTTGAAATATTGTAATAGACTTTTGTCGTGATTTAACTCTCTGAGCGCAGTGAAATGTGGTACAGTAAATGATTTTGCACATTGTGATGCACTGCCATCTAATTTAATTCAATTGTTTACATAACCTCAAGATGGCGGCTGAGCGAAATTTTAAAATTAAGCTTTTATTCCTTGTGTCGGAATTATGCGATCGAAGTGAAGGTTTGACTAATGAACCTAGGCAATAATTGTCCTTGAATGGTACATAACTCTATGGCCTATACATATAACAATCCTAAATGGCGAGCTTCTGAAATATTTAGAAGGTTCTCAATATCTATGAATCTTTTACAGCAACCAAACTGAATTTTTATGTCCATAGAGACTATGAACATATGTTTACCTATAGGACTTTCAGTAACCTGGTGAGCACAAATCCAACATGGCGGCGACGCGAAGTATAAATATTTAAATGGACGTTTCTCGCGAATTAACTATCCGAGTGTCGTGAAACGTTGCACGTTAAATGCTTATACAAATGTTGATCCACTGGCATCTAATTTATTTCAATTGTTTGCATAATCACAAGATGGCTGCAGTGCGAAATTTTAAAATCTCGTTTTTATTTCTTGTGTTCTAATCAGGCGATTGAAGTTTCAATACCACACGTACACAATAATCTTAATGTAATAGTACAAAAATAAAAATCCAACCTGGCGACCATCCGAAATATTTAGACGGTTCTCAATATCTACGAATCTGTTACAGCAATTAAACTGAAATTTTGTATGTTGATAGAGGCAATTAACATGAGCAGGATATATGAAAATAGGCTGTATAGTTCTTCACGGAACTACTTGTTTTTTCAGAGATCGTCACCAGGAATATGGCACTGGTGACTATGATTTTGCTGCCATATAGCAGCAGTATGCTTTTAATGCCCCCTTATTATTGTATTACACCTGTGCGCACTAATTTATATTTAATATTCATCTTCACTTACAGGATCACCACATTTTTACAGCTACACTTTAAAAATCTGCACAGCACGGCTGATACCTGTGGGGTATCAGGCTTGCTGGCAGATCAACATACACAAGAAACATAAGGCGTCAAAAATGCGGCGCAAAATTACGGCAATGAGGGCGCAACCGGCTGTGGCGGCGACTCTCATTGTCAAGTGTGAAAGCATTCACCCACAGGGGATGCTTCACAGAATAGAAATGCATTACAAGCGGTACGACCACTAAACCGTAACAGGAAGTGGCCGTACAGGATTAGCCGTGAGACGGCAAGCATACGTACAAAGGGGTAGCGTGCACGCGAGGTACCAAAAACTAGAGTCATAAGAGATTAGCGCGCTTAAGTTAGATGTAAGATCTTTGTAATTGATAATTTTAAAGGGTAACTTAATACAAATTCATGCGCCCACGGGCAATTATTCCACTAGAAATCAATACATATATAATTCTTCGCACCCCCATATTGTCCGAGGAGGTTATCAATAATATTCCTAAATGTCAACATATGAACATCGCAACATAGCACATTAAACGGTATATTTTTTTGTTTGTTTGTTAAAATCACATGTACACAGTGTCTATGATTTGTTTTCTTTCATTTTTCTTTCTTCTAACTTCCCCATTTGTCAGGGTGTTCCGTTTTATCCCAAATCAATAAATGCATTTTTGATATTTCCCTTAAAATTATACCCTGGAACACCCATTTTTGTCTATTTCTTCTCTCATTGCAGGGAGCACTTTTTCCCTAAGATAGGGCGGACGACGCAATCATCCGTCCAGCCCTGGTTTTTTTTCCTCCCTGCACAACAATGTACCGAATAACTATCAGCACCATGTATTTTTTTTTCTTCAAACTTGCAATATGTCAATATCGATTTTCTTTTGCACCATTTTTATAATGTCTATGCCAATGTCAATGTTATATATATATATATGTCTATCCCATAACCCACCCCTCTGAACACGAGCTGATCTCACACCTACACATCTACACGACATCACCACATCTCTACGACGACGACGACGACGACGAAGAGGACACCAACAGAAGATACGAGGGGGCTTCAAGAACTAACTGCTACATCAACTATATCTAATACATCAACATCCCAACCTCAAGTTCCGTTCCCGTTCGCGGGGACGCGAACTAAATAGGGGAAGAGGCTTGTACAATCCCCCAGGGGTCTGCACCCCCTGGAGGCCATCTCCCCATCATCTATTTAAATCCCCTAACTGGCAATTCTTGTAAGTCCAGACCAACATCTATTAACACCGCAAGGGCAGCTAACCAGTCTGGAAAGCTTACCCAATAATTGCATCACTACCACAAACAGCGACACACAATTAACTGGGACATCTATACAGCGGAATGCTGACAACACAACGCCGGAGAATATAAGAGGGAGCCTTGAAGAGGTCAAGCTCTCTCAATTACCAGTCTTACAGTGTGGCGGCCGGAGGCTATCGCTGTTATCATCAGGTGAGTCAGCAGTGTTCAGAATCCTGTACTTTGTAACCTTTACCCACAAATTGTATACACAAGTTTGTACACATACATTGTAACAATACTACATCCCTTAAAAGGGACTCATAATTCCATATTACTGACCAATAAATACTTGGTCAGTACATTACACCTGTATTACTGTTTACACGCCTCTTTACGTCCTAACGCCCTTCCTGAATCCTCCGTCACGATTAGGCATGACACACAGTAGCCAGGCACTTGCTAGCTCAGGTAGCATTGTATTCACGCAGTGGCCCGACTGCTAGGAACAGCACGCGCCATATAGCTGACGCGTGCACGTCGGTTATCTAACCAGCCAGCCAGCTGGACGACCAGCGCGTTGACCTGTACGCTAAGTTCCATCCCCTAAAATACACCTACATCTTTTATAGGAGCAACCCCTAGCATCCTAACACTAAACAACACTCTACACAGGTCAGCTTACCCGACTACGGGAAGCTACCCCCTTTTAGGCACTTCCTCATAAATTAACACAATAACTCTTCCGTTTTAGATCCAACCACCCCCCAATAAGGGATCTAAAACAGTATCTTAACAAGAAGTTCCGTGACGAACTAAAGAGCCTACTCTTCTATAAATTTAAGATGCATACCAATGATTAATCTATATGGATCTATCGAGACGAAATTAAGTTGGTAATATCGAAATTTCAAATTAGTTCGAAATACTGTATACCTGGCGTAATGTAGCCTAATAGTGCACTACAGTTGTCAGCCCTGCTGACTGAATATATTCTTAGTTCCATCTCTCAAGGTACAGAATACAAAATTTGGTTGAAGTCCAATGGATAGCATGGACGTTACATGCTGTTAAACATTGGATCTAGCAGCGCGCGTAAAATCATTTTGGCAACAATGTCATGCATGTATTGGTCATAAATAATAAATAATAAATTATCTGAAATAATATGATCTATTGTTGTGCCAATTTTGAATGAAATCCATTAGTTAGTGTAGAAGTTACATGCATTTTAAAATTGGACCTAACAGCAGGCTTAGAATCGTGTTGGAAGCACTGACGTACATTAGATACTCCAAATTAATATAGAATGCCAGGTGCTGCTATACGTATGCAAAGTTTAGAGCTATTGGCTTCCATACTTTCTGATATATTGTTTTTAGGGTAACAAAAATAGTGACAGCATTTATTGACAGTTGGCCGCCTTGGGTGCTCTTAAGAATACGCATAGTTATAACTGTTATGGTACACATAGCGTTTACAAAAGTTGGTTGAATTCCAATTGATAGTGTAGATGTTATATGCATTTTAAAATTGGACCTATCATCAGGCTTAGAATCATATTGGCAACACTGTCATGTATGGTCTCCTGGAAATTAAACTGAAATATCATTATCTATACGTGTGCCAATTTTGAGATAGCTCCCATTCATACCTTCCAAGATATCCAACATGGAGCTCAAATTTCAGTTGCGATTTTTCAGCAGTTGGTAGCACTGACATCATTTTCAATTATGGCATTGAGAAATTCAGGTATAGATCTTTACTCCTACCAAATTTTGTTTGGATTGCTGCAGCCGTTCAGGAGTTGATAGTGGGGGGAGTGACACACGCAGCCAGACAGACGGACAGACAGACAGACACACATTTGCCGACGCGTGTTGTACTTATGGCTTATTTTAGTAACGTCTATTAATAGTACATTATGCAACGAGCCTATAATGGCAATAATTGAGACAGGAGTATGTTTACGAAACGAGCGAAGCGACTGTTTATGTTCGACGATAATTATATCCTTCTTATATGTTCTAACATAAATATTCATAAATATTTGTCGAGATTCTGTCGGTTGACTTCTTTCTCTTGGGAATTGTGTGGGCTCAGCTTTGATCTCAACCCAATAACGAATTCCAAAGTTTTAAAACATCGTTTATCCTGAAGTAGCACCAACAGATAGCGCACAGGTACTATGCGGGATCAATTGGTTATTTTGGACAAATAACACATAATAGACTATTACAAAACGTTTAAAAATTAAAATGTATCGTGTTATGAACTAGTTATTCTTCAAATTCGATGCGTATAGAATGTCAATGGAAAGCAAATCAATTGAGTCCCAAATAGAACAGTTATGACATTTGGCGGAAAGGTTTCGCGTTAGAAATCAATTTACTGAACATAGAGCTGGAATATAATTTTCGTGGATCTAATGTCTTACACTTGCTTCCTTCATGACTTTCTGGTGTGGTTTTGTCACAAACAGCATTCACTAAAATTGTCGGCGAATTTGTGTAGAAATTGGAGTTGCGGATACTATGGTGCAGTGATATTTCTTTTTCAATATTGCCCAGTTTGTTTATGCAAACATTTGGGACGGTGCACACTTTCCATGTCGGTAATGACTAGAAGAATGGAATCGCACACTTCTGGACGTTCCTAAATGTCTTGCGTATTTCATAGTATTTTCCTATTACCAAAAAGGTTCGTGCTGATTTTGTCTTTGTGTTTAGCATTGCAACTACAATAGTTGATCCTACTTTAAAATAATGTAATTCATGTCCGACATGTTGGATTTTGAGTGTATGTGCGAAGCTATCCTTACCTAATTGGTCAATGAATGAAAATATTGAGCTCTGATTGGTAGGAGAAACTGTATCATAATGAAAAGTTGTACTTAAATGACTCCCATTATGATAGAGTTTTGTGACATAATATTCACATTTCGACATCGTCAAATATAAATGTTATTTCTTACCAAGTCTCGATTTCATTGCACAATTACAGTCTGTTGAATCACAATTACGTTTAAATATTACACCTAGCCGCCATTTAAAAAAATAATGTCACTGTTACTTTGCTTTGAGCATACAATACTCCACATAAGTTTCTACCGTATCACTAATTTTCGTTATGGTAGTTCTAAATCATAGAAAGTGGTTTCCTTTTAAATTATGAAATTTCAGAATGGCCGCTGCACGGTATATTCCGTGTGGTAAATTTATCAGTAATGCTACTGATGCATGTTATACGAGTATAATACTCCTGTTTTACCAAATTTCATTTTAATTAAGAAAAAACAACCTGAATTACTATTGTGTATACGTTAATAATACGCCTAGTTGCCATCTTGAATCTATGGAGTCACTGTTCGTTTGCTTTCGGCATATGCAGTGACTTATAAGTTTCCATTTCATGACCTACTTTCGTTATTATAGCTCTAGGACACTGGCAGTTATTAATTTATTTATTTATTTAGTTTCCTTTTGAAAATTTAAGATGGCTGCTGTGCACTATATTCAGTGTAATAATCTTTTGACTAACGCAATTGAGAGCTCGTATATGATACTAACTTTTGGCAAGATTCTTCATAATTTGCCTATTTCATTCCGAGTGCTTGATTTAATGTTTTAATATGTTTGCGCAGCCGCCATTTTTCCTGAATATCCACCGAATTTTGGGTTATTTACGTGCTTCAGACTTATTTTTATAACGAATGCGCGATTTTAAGGTCCTAGAACAGTTTCAGAGGTATTTTTGCTTTTGGTGGACGCAACTTACACGTAGGTGGTCTCTGTAAGTCTATTTGTAGTAAACGGTAAGACTAATCTAAAAGCGGATTGTATTGACAAAATCGGATTTGGCGAAATTTGGTCCTATGGTTCTACTTTAGACAGACCGAGATTTTTGGATGTGTGCCTTTTCGACATTATTTACAGTTATTTTCCACACTTAATGGACAGCTACATCCTCCAAACTTGGCAAGTGCTTCTACGATAATTTTGATATATCACCTACTGAATTGTAGCATGTATTTTGAGGGGGTTTCCCACGTTCCTCCCCTTTATGAGGGGTAGGATGAAACGTTATATAAGTGATTGGTGCTTGTCCTAAGACGGATACACGTATCAGATCTTTTAAGAACGGGTACTTCTGCTAGACTGTTTATAAACGCGCTGGCGTGCTGTCCGTAAGCCAGAGCGCGCGCAGTTCTTGAGATACGCTAAGCTAATGAAGTGCATGAAACATGTAAAAGATGTCTATTAAATGTTCTTCTTTGTAATTGCCAAGGTGTCCTAATGTAAGTACTTATTAAACACGGAACCGATTTCTTAATTAACGTGGTTCATATCATTTCAATGTGTATTGATAAGATTCAGTACTTCATTACAAGTAAACTACTAATGTTTGTCACACCTCCTGACCCACCGGCGCTGTTGTTCCATCAAACAGCTCTCACTGCGACACTGATCTCATGGCTCGTAATATTAGATATATTACAATAATAGTGGAGACTTCAGCCAAGCACAACTAAGACCGAAGTTGCTTGTGTCCACCTGAATAATAAAAAGGCAACAAGAGAGCTTACAGTTCAATTCAATAACATTCTCCTTTGCCATAACAGACATCCCAAGTATTTGGGCATAACACTGGATAGAGCATTGTCATTCAAAGAAAACCTACGAATGACTTCTACCAAAATGAAGACAAGAAACAACATTTTGCGGAAATTATGTGGCACCACTTGGGTTGCCAATGCAACTACTCTCCGTTGCTCAGCTCTAGGTTAAGTTTATTCTGTTGCTGAGTATTGTGCCCCGGTGTGGATAAATAGTCCGCATGTAAGATTAATAGATGTACAATTGATTAGCACCATGCGCATGATAACAGGAACAATTACGTCAACTCCTACACAATGGCTTCCTATTCGTAGCCACATCCCACCACCTCATTAGCGGCGATGCAACATTTAGATAAGAAAATATAGAAAGATCCAGACCAACAAACAACTACCTATCCATGGGGACATTGCTGATCTACATGTGAAACTATTACGTTCAAGACATCCACCTATCTGCACAGTGGAGAATCTTGCAACGAACAAATTCAACCTGACTGAGAGATGGTCATCTGATTGGAATTCGTTTGCCCCTCCAGAGAGTTCAGTAATGCCACGCATAACTGAGAAGGTGCCAGGGTTCACTCAGCCTAGAAAGACCTCGTCAAAATTAAATAGAATCCGGACCAATCACGGTGTATGAGGGGATCTCCGCTACAAGTGGAGGAAAAGATCATCATGTTGCGAGTGCGGTGCTGAAATACAGACTGTTCGGCACCTAGTTCAAGAATGCCCACAAACATCTCACAGTGGTGAATTCAGCGACTTCTTCTTAGGGACACCACAGGCACTTCATTATATTTCTAACCTTGATGTCAACTTATAAGTAATTTTCATGTATGCAATACGATAAATAAATAACTCATATTACAGTATTGTACTAACCCATGCTCTACCTCGTGAGGAGTAAGCGAATACTTTCGAGGAGGTTGATGTTGCGTTTGATCTTTCCCATTTAAAACAACATTGAGGCAGAACACTAAATGCTTCAGGTAAAGAATGTTGTAATGTTTGAAACTAGGTATTTTACCGCTAACATGTGAAGCTAAAATTCCTTCTGTGTTATGCTGTTCCCACGGCATGAAGAGAACATACAAAGAGAAATCTAGAAGCTAGCCAACTTTATTCCTCAGCGTGGTCAGTTATATTGGATATTAGTAGGTGCCGTTATTAATCACAGAAGTACTGCAGTCCCACTCGGAGCTCACAATTCACGTGAAGGCATGTTCCATTACGGTCGTTCCAATCGTAGCAGCACGTATCGGAATTCCATTAAACATGAGAGCGACCTGAAGCTGAACCTCCCATTCTAAAGGCAACCCGAGAAGCTAAGCACTTTTCAAAAGGTTTTATAGATTTTCTACAAGAAAATTAGTGCGGTACATCTGTATTTTTTACAGTTACAGGCAGGGGCACAAGAGGGGTGCTCGTGTAGTCTATTCGTTCACCTCCGCAATCCCTAGACAGTAAAGAAATATTTTGCGGTGTAGAAAGGAAAGAACAATGAAACGAAGGAAAGAAAGACACAATGAATGAATAAATGAATCAATGAATGAACTCCCAGTAGATTTGTCAATAAATTCAGCTGTACAAAATTAAGGAGATATTTTGTTTAAAATGCATTTTATTCTGTGTCCACTTTTTGCCTGCGACCGTTGAGAAACTGAACTAAACCTGAAACGAGTGGCATGACCTTACTCAACACCCGAGTGAGGAGTGAGTAGCTACTCCACTGACACTGACAGCACAACAACACAAATAGGAAGCATGCAATCGAAAATGATTGTTGTTGTTGTTCGCTAGAGGACGACACGAGCGTTATTGACAACTACGAGTCACCAGCATGTGTCACCAGCATGTTTCAGTCATGGCAACAACCATTATACCATGATTCACGTACATCAAATCATTCAATGACAAGTGATATTTTATTAAGGCCTGTCCAATGTTTCAATGAGCCACATGGCAGGTTAGATTAAGGGTGGTCGAGCATTTACTTGTCCATATGGCAGGCTTGATTATTTATTGTAACGTGCCACCCCTTGTGGCACTTTCGTTAACTGGATTACGGTGGGTAGAAGCACAAAACAATGGTCCTTTTAAAGAGATAGTAATTTTATTGCAGGTCTTAGCAAGTTACAGTACACCGCACAATAAACAGATACAAACAATTAGTATCTCGCTCTAGTTCCTCTCTGACTGAAAACACTTCCCTTTCACTCTCTCGAGCAGCTGTCCGTTCACTAATTAGGCTGACCTGTGTCTAGCCAGTCTGTCACTCACCGAAATACCTGTACACTCCCTTGAGTTCACAAACTACCGTTAGGCTACTTACGAGTCTGCTACACACTGCTCCGCAGGCTCGGAAAGAATCTCACTGGGTTTCGCAATTCACACAGCACTTCACTACATGCAATAGCCTCACTTGGGTTTCGCAAGTCACGTCACCACACTACTGTCGCTCAGGTAAAAAATACGCACTAGCTCAAAAACACAGTCCCTCCCTCGCTGATGAGGCCGCTTATATAGCAGGCTGGTGACTCAATGAATGCTTCTTGAATCGTCCAGGATTCACGGCTTCTCGAGATTTCCATCACTAGCTGGGTCACGAATATTCTGGACCATCCCTTTGTCCTCGCAGCCCGTTGCGTAAGGCGCAGGAAACACACAGAGGCAGAGCATAGCCCGGGGCAGCTGTGACTCACGCGGCGAGGCGACGAAACGAACTCACAGCCGTAACACCACCCCCTTCCTAAAAGGCTGATCGTCCCGATCAATCATTGGTCCGTCCGTGTCCCTTCGTAGGCTGCCAGGCGATCTCGATGCTCGATCTTCATCTTCGCCCTCGCGCTCCGCTGGATCCTGTAGACGACTTCGTTGATCCGTTTCACGACTCGGTACGGGCCCTCCCAGGACTTCTGCAGTTTGGGTGACAGGCCTTTCTTCCGTAATAGGTCGAAGAGCCAGACCAGGTCGTCCTCGTGGAATCCGCCGACATCCGTCTCCTGGTCGTATCGGGTCTGTCTTCATTCGGTCGGTCTCGATCCGCAGTCTCCATCTTGCGAACGCGTGCACGTCCTCCAGTAGGTCGACCAGTTCTTGAAAATACTGGCTTACCGGGACCGGAACATTCCCAGGTCGGCCGAAGGCAAGATCGACAGGTATACGGAGTTCCCTCCCAAACATGGCCCAGGCTGGTGTGCACCCGGTGGCTTCATGCACGGCGGCACGGTAGGCCAGGAGAAATAGTGGAAGATGTTTGTCCCAATCCCTCTGGTGCTCGCTGACGACTATTCGGAGATGGTTCTCGATGGTGCGATTGAATCGCTCTACCAACCCGTCAGACTGAAGGTGTAGCGGCGGCGTCCTTGTCTTCCGGATTCCCAGCAGCTGGCATAGGTTCTGGAACACCTGCGACTCGAAGTTCCTCCCTTGGTTGGAGTGCAGCTCCAGGGGTATTCCGTACCGGCTGAGGAATTCCTTCACCAGGGTCTCTGCGATCCTCGTGGCTTCATGGTTAGGGAGCGCATTTGGTGAAGTAGTCGCTGACGACCAATATGTAGCGGTTCCCCGCCTCGCTCAACGGGAATGGCCCAGCAACATCGAAGGCCACTCTCTCCATGGGGCCGCCCACGTTATAGGTCTTCAGTGGGCCCCGTCGTCTTCGTCCTGGGCCCTTGCTGGCTGTGCAATCGTGGCACCTCGCGCAGTGGTCCTCCACGTCTGTTCGGCATCCGATCCAGTAGAACCGCTCTCTCAGCTTCTCCAGGGTCTTCTTTATCCCTAGGTGTCCACCAGATGATCCTCCATGGACTTCCTTCAGGACTTACTCCGTTATTGTCTTTGGAACAACGACTTGTTCCTGAGATGTCTCCCGTCGGTGCTCTCTCTGGTACGGCAGATGAGGACTTCAACTTTGGGCTGCAGTCACTCACAATGTTCCACCCGGGTCTGGGGACACAGGCCCTCTTCCATTCGGCTATCAGTCCCAGGTCATCATCTTCCGCTTGTGCACGCGTGAAAGATTCGCGGCTCCAGCTCCCTTGTAGTCCCACGGTAGTCCTTCGGCACTGTATCCCGGTGTTCTCCCTTCTGGCACAGAAGGTGCAGTCTTCGGGGCACGGTCTTCGTGACAGGACGTCGGCGTTAGAATGCAGTTGGCCTTTCCTGTGCTGGATCTCAAAGTTGTACTGTTGAACCCTCTCGAAACACCGCGCGAGTTGACCCTTGGGCTGCTTGAAGTTCAGGAGCCACCGCAGGGATGCATGATCGGTCCTGATGAGAAATTCTTGCCCGTACAGGTACTTGTGGAAGTGTTCAATGGTCTTCACGATGGCGAGAAGTTCCTTCCTGGTGACGCAGTAGTTCCTCTCTGGCTTTGACAAGGCTTTGCTGAAGTAGGCCACTACTCTCTCCTCGCCGTCCACTACTTGCGACAGGAATCCCCCTATACGAAAGTCGCTGGCATCGGTAGTAGGGGGGCTGTGGATCTTCTAACGCATAGCCTACATTCCTGGTGACGTCAACCAAGATGGCGGCCATTACGTCGTCCAAGATGGCAGCCATTACGTCACCATGAGTTCACATAAAATGGCGGCCATGATGTCACCATAACGTCACACGGCCATGCCGTCGCCATAACGTCGTACAAGATGGCGACCATGACGTCACAAGATGACGGCTTTAGCTTAACTAACCTAGCCTTAACTAACCTCACCTACTAGGTGTGATCAAAAAGTTTCAAAATGTTAAACAATAGCCTACTTTTCTGGTGACGTCACCTACGAGGTGTGATAAAAATTAACCCATAGCCTACTTTCCTGGTGACGTCACAACGAGGGGTGATCAAGAATTCTAAAATGTTGACCCTTAGCCTACTTTCCGCTAACCAAAATGGCAGCTAACCAAAATGGCGTCTAACCAAAATGGCGGCTGACCAAAATGGCCGCCATGCCTTAACTAACCTAGCCTAACCAAACCTCACCTACGAGGTGTGTTCGAAAAGTTCAAACAATGTTAAACGAAAGCCTACGTTCCTGGTGACGTTACAACGAGGGGTGATAGAAAAGTTCCAAAATGTCAATCCATAGCCTGCTTTCCTGGTGACTTCGCAACGAGGTGTAATCAAAAATTCCAATATGTTGATCCATAGCTTACATTCCTGGTGGCGTCACATACTAACCCGCTATACATTCAGGGGCAAAGCCGATATCCCCCGAACGCACGATCGGATTTTGACCAATGAGGTGTCGTTGAACTCGGGCTTACACCCCCTTTCCAAAATTCCAAAATGTTGACGCATAGCCTACCTTCCTGGTAACGTCACATATTAACCAGTCATACATTCAGGAGCAAAGCCGATATCTCCCGAATGCATGCTCGGATTTTGACGAATGAGGTGTCGTTGAACTCGAGCTGATGCCCCCTTTCCAATGGAAAACCTATTCCTATCCCAAAATGCCGCTTTCCAAGTGCGACATGTGGGGGTTTGAAGGCTAATAGGAAATTAAACGTTGTTTCACATAAACGACATGCCAACGAGTCGACGCCATAATGAATTAGCATTTTTCATTTTTACGCATGCACACTTGGTGATTTTGTAAGGGGGCGGGCTTTTCGAAAAATTATTTATAAGAAGGCGTTATTAGTGGTGAGGAGAGAGCTAGATAGTCGCCTACTTTCCTATGAATTTTTTCGATATCTCATGAACACCTGGTCAGATTACCTGACCTGAAAACAGGGCAAGTGAAAACAATTCGACAACCATGGTTTGGGGAGTGAAATGCATGTGATCACGTGTGAAACAACATGTAAGCTAACAAGTTAGATCCTGTTTGATTCGTACATGACAAAATGCAAGTAGATGTGTCACATAACCTCACGCAGGTGTTGGCCTTGAACGTTAGCTGTACGCGTGCATGATGATAGAATGCTCAAGAGTGTAAATCGCTGAGTCAGTAAAAGTAACATACAAGTGTAGGAATGTTGTAACCTCTAGTAGAGGCTGGGTAAAAAGGGTTGGGTGGAGGCTTTGAGAGGAAAGAGAGAGAGAGAGCAAGCAAGCAAGAGAAAGAAAAGAGTGATGTGTTGCTCATAACACATTCCTCTTAGTTACAAGTCTCTAACAATTTGGAACATGTATATGGAGCTGAGTACAGTATACACACAGGGGTATAGGTTAAGCACAACATGAATGATTAAATTAATTAAGGGCACATGAGTTTACACAACATGTAATTTATTAATCCAAGAATTAAAGGCTGAGCTAAATCCTAGCAATTTTACATAGAGCTTATATCCTTTTTTTTTTTCAACACTTTTTCCACAAGGTAATGTTTCGGAAATGCTGTCTAGCAAAGTTCGTGAAGATAAAACCTGCCTTTTATAGGTTTATGATTGAGATCCTCGAGTAAATATGTGACTGGGCAGTCCAGGTTGACTCGACGAATTAGAAATAATTCAGTTCCCCAATTTGGTGTGAAGCCTTTTTCAAAGACATGCTTAAACTTGATCACACGAACATGGTCTCCGATGTTGAGGAGGTGACGTTTTGGGTCTGCTGTTTTTATGGGGTTAAACAGTTTATCCATTCGCGGAATATTTTTGGTCACAAATCGTGGCTTGGTCCCAGTGGTTCTGTGTTTGGTGTCATTGTAACGTGACACTAGCTCAGGTATCAAGTACAACCAGCGATAAGAGCCTTGAGTGGTAAACGCTTTCCACATATGAATTTTCAATGTTCGGTTAAACCGCTCGACCACACTGGCTTTGAGATTGATGTACGTGGTGTAATGGTCAATATTCAAGGATTTCAGAAAACTAGAGAAATCCTTGTTGAAAAATTATTTTCCCTGGTCGGTTTGCAACAACTGGGGTTGACGTTTGGATTGTTGAATAATATGCTTAAAAGCTTTGATGACTAGTGGGCTAGACTTGCGACTAACAGGTTGAACAAAGGCTATTTTGGAATACACATCAATGACCGTCAACATATAGCGTACACCATCGTTAATGCTAGCATAGGGAATCATTTCCACCAAGTCAACCTGCCAAAGTTCTTACACGCCCCGTGAAATCACTTTGAGTCGCTGATAGTGACGCCTAGCCGGGCGATGCAACTCGTGAGCAATGTCCACTTTGATAGGCGAGGGCTTAGACAATAATTTTGGCATTTCGAAGTTCTTCAATTTCCTGAATTTCCCAATCGTAACCAGTATGGCCAGCTTGATGTGAAGCATGCTACAGCTGTAGTCGTTGGATGAGCTTACTGGGATTATGCCGGTAGGTAACATCCACAAGGGGGTTTTAATGGTTTAAATGTCACTCCAGAAGCGGACACTTTACGATGAACACTTTGACTGGTTGGAAACATTTTTGCAGTGATGGTTTTATATTTTTGAGATATATTAGCATTCACTTGTTGAGTGGGATCATACTGTCTTTTGTGGGCATGAGTATCCAATAAAATGGATTTATATTTAGCAAGGTCTTGTAGCGTATAATCATGCGAAGAGGGGGTACGAGAGAATAGCAGCTTTAACAGTCCTGGTGTTAATTTATAGATGATCTTTTTAATAACGACACCAGTACGAGCGAATTTAATCGATGAATCACCAATTTTAAAACCATCATTCTTATAGCGAATACCATATGTGGTATCCGTATTTCCAATAAATAGATCTCTACGATAGGGTTCCAGTGTTGATCCATAATATTTTATTAAAATGTTTTTGAGTTGAGATTTATGTTGAGGTGTGGCCAAGAGTTGTGAAAAAGGAAACGATCTGGAAGGGCAAGTTGTTTCAACCATGACCAATGATTTCTTTTTTCTTAAAAACTCTGCAAGGGGTGAGGGTTTATTTTGAGGCGTAAACATTTGATTAATATCATCCTCATCCTCAACTTTGCTGGCACTACTTAAATGTTCTGTTCCTCTTCCTCTTCCACAGGCTCCTCGTGTAGCGTCTGCGTAGCTTGTGAAACAGTGGGTAGCGATTCAGATGGCTTGAAAGAAGGTTTAAACATGGCTTTTAGCGGAGGTGCTAAATATTGTTGAATAAACAAAGCTTGATCCGCACGTTATCGTTTCAATTGACGAAACTTTTAGCGAATAGTTTTTTTTTGTTCTAATAATATGCTTTTTGAATTGACTCTCTGCTAACGCCATGGTGTCCTGCCAAATGAATTGAGAGGGAATGAGACTGTCATTTAAATGGTAATAAAATGATCAAACCCTAAGCGATAACGACCTTGGTTGAGTTCACTTTGTTAATCAATCACCAAACAGGCATGGCGTTGAGTGTTCCAGCACTTGGCACACAATTCGCTAAACATTTGAAAGGTCATACCAGGATTCACATGTTCATTATAAATGTGACGACTATTCCCCTCATCCTGCCGAACTAAAACAATGGCATTGGCATTGTCACGAATAAGTTGTATACACATTTTAAAATATGTTTGTCCAAGATAGAAGCAATCGATATGTATGTGACGACCCATGCTGAAATAGCTTTGAATGACGGCTTGTCGTTCAGTGGATACATCATCGAAAATCATGAGTGAATCAGGCTTTACCTCATCCGGGGCAATAACATTTTCTTGCATAGAAAATGTAAAATAACCCATGTTCTCTTTTTGTAATTCAGACATGGCTTGATCCAGGTATACATAGAGGGGTTGGTAGAGAGATATTGCAAAAATATAAATATTTTGAAATCGCAGACCATTGGACGCTGTGATGAACGTTAGCAAAAGAATAGTCTTTCCACACCCTGAAGGTCCCACAATGATGCAGCGAATGGAAGACGGAAACAGTGAACCTTGACGTTGTTCGCGTGATGTGGGATAGAGATGGGAAAGCATGTCCCCCACGGGGAATGACTCTTGCTGCTTAATAATCTTCTTATCAACTAAGGCTTAGAGAGGTGAGCAGGCTGTCTATATACATGGAACCATGTCTCGTCATAGAAACAGTAGGCCCCTACTACTGGTGTCTTTGGACGTGCGTTAACGGCTAAAGCTAGGTCTGTGCTCATACATTATCCTAAAAAAGAAACCGATCCTGCTAATAAACACTATGTGGATAGGTCTGTGGTGCCACGCACTAAACAGGGAGATTATGACTTTACGGGAAAGCGATTTACTCATGTGAAACATCCTCAAGTGTCTACGGATGTCACAACAAAAAGTATGTGGATAACAAGGTGCACGAGTTATATGACAAAGTACCTCTGCTTACGGTGAATGGCTATACGGCTAATCATCACCGCATTATTCACGTGGAAGACCCACAAGAAGAGGATGATGTCTGTACGAAACGTTACATGACCTATGAAATGAAAAGGCTTTATAAATGTATCCCATCCATATTTTTAGTATACCTAACAAATGAAAAACATGTCGATGACATAAACCATTCACCATTAGTCAATAACCACTTAACGTATGTGCTTTCATCGGGTTTAAGAAACTATCGATTGCACTATGATGGAAACATTCACAGCAAACAATCCATGACTGATGAGAATCATTTACATGTAGAGATAAACGGTCATAGAATGTTGGTCCATAATCATCAAACGGTCAAAGTAGGTGATGAGTTATCCTTTCATCTCATGCTCACAAGGAATGAAAAGCAAGCAGGAAAAAGCATAAACGATTTCCCACTTTATGTGGAACTTGAATATACTGCCATGAAATAATGCTAACACGTTAGTTGTGACATAAACTTGCTTGTGAAAGGTTGATCATCATCATGGTGAAACAAAGATATGAGGTGAAAAAGACTAATAAAAAGACCTTGTCTTTGCCAAAGCATGAGGTTAATGCATTAGTGAACAAGCCCTTGAAAATAAAAAAAATAAAAAATAATGTGTTAACCATAAGGAAAGCCCTTTGAGCAGCACAGAAGCGTGTTATTCCAAAACGTCAGCGACAGGGTTCAAAACAGGGTCGAGTGATCCCTGTCCCCAAACGAGCAGGATTTCTACCTGCTTTATTCGCTGGTCTGGCTGCTCTGGGTTCGCTTTTGGGCGGTGCCAGTGCAGTGGCTAAAACCATTAAAGCTGCACAGCAGGGTAAGCAAGAATTGAAAGAAAGTCAGCGACACCATGAAACGATGGAAACCATTGCTATGGGAGCTAGAAACACCGATTTAAAGCCAGCCTTTTATCAACAAGGATTTGGGATTTTTCCATCTCCAAATAAAAAACGTTTAACCTCAACCATAGCAAGACATGCCCTAACCCATGAAGAAGTTAAAAGCTATGCAAACCAACTAAAGCTTGCTCATTTTCGAGGTGTGTTTATGCGGAATCAATTGCCACGACGATCATGGAAACAGGAATGTGCAGTTTTAAATCTAGATGAGAGTACAGGACCAGGAACGCATTATGTAGCCTATGTAAAAGATGGATCCATGGTATGGTACTTTGACAGTTTTGGAAATCTACCCCCGCCCATGGATCTAGTCACCAATTTCGGAAACAGGAATACGATATATTATAATGTGAAACGTGAGCAAACGTTTAACAGCCACGAGTGTGGGCGTTTGTGTTTAATGTTTTATATAAGACAAAGCATAAGCAAAAACGTCAAAAGTATGTCGACAAAAAGTAAGACGTTTACACTGCATGGACGTGGACCTGAAGTCAGCCTAGACTTTTACCCGCCTATTGAATTGAGTGAAAGGCCTTATGGTTTGGGACATGTTTCTCTTGAAACGTACAATAGGATAATATCCTATTGTACGTTTCAACATATGTAAAGATGTACACAACAAGTTTTACTATAATGATTCTGTGCTCACCCTGAACCCTGGTGGATATACAGTACAATAGATGATATTTATGAGCACATTTATGTAGTGTTAATCAACGAATATGGTTTAAAGTCATTTCTTGATGGGACACATAAGTTTGAACTTACAGGAAATACCAACACTCAACGCTGTAGTATTTTCTCTACGTTTAAGATTGACTTTGAATCACAACCCGATTCCATTGGTCCATTACTTGGATTTAAACCACGAGTGTTGGAGCCCATCAAAAAAACACGATTCAGACTATGAAGTGAAATTGATTGAGGATCATCATGTGTCGGTGACGTGAAATATTATTAGCCAAGTGTATACCAATCAAGAACCATCGCATTCGCTTTATGACTTTATTGTAACATCACCCAATGGCTATATTATTCGTGAAAACCGTCCAGTAGTGCTCTTTCATTGTGTGGCTGTTAATCCTATTAGTAATATAACGTTAAGACTGGTCAATAGAGATCAACAACTCATTCAACTAGATTCTACCACACCAGTGACTTACAAGTTGGTGCTAAAGCCGCTATGAAGCTGGTGTATAAAGTATCAACACCGTCTAGGAATGGTGTTAGTTGTTTGCCAGGTGAATACACGTTCACACCTAAGGACAAGCAGATTTTACAACATCTAGGTTACCACATCTACCCCCATGATGAATTCAATCCTAGAAGTGGTGAACAACATCGAGGAGCAACCAGAGGTGGTAAGCTCAAACACCTGGACTCAATAACAATGATGAAATTCAATGTGTTATCAACAACCAAGATATTTACACCGTACCGCAAGAAAGTGTTATTCAAATTGAAGGTCGACTCACTAAAGCTGATGACTCTACAACAACAATATCCAAGTTAGCCAACCATGCTTCTACCTTTCTGTTTTCTGAGGTGCGCTATGTGATTAACGATATTGTGGTGGATGGCACTGAGAAATGTGGGTATTTCAAGTGTCATGAAACTATACCCCTCTTATAGTGAGGAAGAAGGTAAAACACTTTGCATGGTAGGTTGGTCCCCTGACTCAACCAATGACTGGATGGTATACACCGATGGCACCTTTACTGGATTTTTACCTCTTAAACTCATTTTAGGCTTTGCCGAAGATCATCAGCGTATCGTGGTTAATGCAAGGCAAGAGCTTTATCTGGTTAGAGACAGGAGTGATAATAATGCACTAAAGGGAGCTCAAGATGCACCCATAGATTCAAAAATTCAAATACAACGAATGCTATGGAAAGTACCTCCCACGTGACCCTTGCCGATAGCAAAAAACTGGACATGCTCAAGATTGTGGAAAGAGATATGCCGTTACCCATGGAATTTAGAAGCTGGGCACTCCATGAATATCCCCTATTATCAACCACCAACACACATAGTAGGTCTGTAAAAACAGCACGCTATACAGAAAGACTTCTCTACATTATCATGGGTTTTCAAACCAATCGCAAGTATTAACAAACCAAAGATGCTTCTCAATTTGATCATCTGCAATTGAGAAATGCACGTCTTTTCCTCAACGGAGCTGTTTTTCCCTATGAAGGACTAGATTTGTTTTTTTCTAAAAATAAGTTTGGCTCCCTGTACGACTTGTTTTTTTAAATTTAG
This sequence comes from Meconema thalassinum, assembly GCA_946902985.2. NCBI lineage: Eukaryota > Metazoa > Arthropoda > Insecta > Orthoptera > Tettigoniidae > Meconema > Meconema thalassinum. The sequence continues at coordinate 391,441,117 of OX336393.1, read as the reverse complement.
ATGGTCATATTATCAAAAAGAAAACTCTCCCATGTCGTCACCCCAAGCCTTTAAGACAAGGGCACCACTGATTGTCTTTGACTGTTCCTACTTGGAAGAGTCTGTCAAGCAATCCAATATCGACATTCGACTAGATTTTGAAACGCATGACAATGTTCCAGCCAATACCACGGCCTACTGTTTGATTATTCATCACAAACAAGTCAACTACTATCCACTGTCCACCCAAGTGACGAGTATATAAATAACAGGCCAACCCTTGTCAAGCCACTCAGTCATGTCTTGCTTTAAAGCCTCAACAACTGTTACACCCGTGTCTTTAAAATCTGAGGAACTGCGTTTCAAGAACTTTGTGACGTGAACTGTGCCTTTCATAAACCCTCAAGCTTGTGGCAGCCGCTGGTTTCTATTATTTAAAAACAAGAGATGAAGTGAAATGTGTCTTTTGCTCCATCATCATTGATCAATGGGAAGAAAGTGATGAACCTATGCATGAACATCAGCGCTGGTCACCAACCTGTCCCTACCTGTGTGGAATAGAGGTGGGTAATATACCCTATCATTCAAGCTCGCCCTCACCAATACCTCTAAGTAATGAAAAAACAAGTTATGATACATGTGGATCTTTTGGCGTCAACGGTGCTTCGATGAGCAGCACCCAGTTTAGAGACATTGGGATATCATCGATGTTTTGGACGCTATAAACACAAAAGACTGTATTGTTGTATGAGTTGGTATCGTCCCTATCCCAAGATGACAAAAGCATGTAAAACTTGTTATACCAATAAAATTATGTAAACAAAAAGGTTGCTGTTAATGTTATTATTTCTCATGTTCCCTGTCATATCCTAACCTTAATTTGTTTACTAGAATGGGAATGTAAGTCAATGTCATGAGAATACCTTAGTCGCTGATAGTCAGTTAGTGGGTAGTTGAACTTGGCTCAGACAAGCATCAACATGTTGAGCACACTAATTGTGGATTGTCAAGGGTTTAACATTGGAGATAACACATTTATATTTAAAGAGGTTGCCATTATTGATTGTTCGACCTTTTGGATATCACAAGCTATCCATTTAGTGATAAAACCACCCTATGCTTTTGATGTGTTGTGTGAGAAAGACTGTAAACAAACTAAATGGGTTGAAAAACATTTGCGACTGGAATCAAGGAACCATTTCATATAAGCACCTGGACACGGTGATGAAAGCCCATTTGTCCTCTGCCCATGTAGTAGTTGCGAAAGGTAATGAAAAACGCCAATGGTTACAACAATTTTTAACACCTTACTGTCAATGTATTGATCTCATGGCCTTGGGATGCCCCTCGATTCAAACACTCATGGACCTCTGTCCCTGTGGCAACATTAGCCATAAAGCCTTGACCCAAGTATGGCGTCTCTTTCATTGGATAACCACCAATGCCTGCTGGGAGTTGTTGAATAAAATTAAAACTCAAGGTTCACCCGTGGATGACATCAGTGAGATTCCTACAAGCGACGTGTAAACATCAACGTAATAGAATGGAGAGAGGAGATGCTACTGATAAAGCGATTGGGAAATTCTTTGTGTGCAAAAAGAAACTAGACAGTTTTACCAAAGAGGAATTATTAGCGCTCCTAAGCCATTCATTTATCATGTGGCAGCCAATCCTGTGAAAAAAATCTGACAACATGTACCAAAATCATGGACTCATGACCCTGTGTTGAGTGAATTGCAACCATGTACGGATTACGATCATCATAAGCAAGTGGCCATGGCAAAAATACCCTCTATGCGATAGTGTGCTACTTGCCAGCCGGTGAAACTGTATCACGGTCATAAAAGTCTGCGTAAAGACATTGTTTCCTCATTCCACGGGTATGATCGCGAGAAAAAGCAGCAACAACAACAGCAAACATCGTCCACAGAGGAGGAGGAGGAATATCAAACCTTTTCACCATCAATGGAAAAGGATATATCAAACTTGTACTGGCCATGGCCTCATTAACAAAGCCATTCAATACTCGCCTTTCAAAATTCATCTTCCTGGTTATTGTTTTTGTGGACCTGGAACTCGCCTTGAAGAATGTTTGCAGCGTGGTGATGTATCCATTCATCTTTTGGATCAAGCATGCAAAGAACATGACCTTTCTTATCGCCATAGTCATCCTGGTTTAAGACATGTGTCGGATAAAGTGTTGTTGAAAAAAAGCTAAACAACGTTTGGCATCCTGTGATGCCTCAGTGGGAGAGAGGTTGGCAGCCTTGATTGTGATGTGTGTTATGAAAGGAAAGTTAATGATGTGTGGACATAAACATTGAATAAGGAATGAGGAATTGGTATTTCTTTGTATTCTATTTTTGTAAAGTGCTATTTGCTATAAAATAAAAACAAGGTTTCCAATACATTTTAATTGTTGTTTTATTCCTAAAGTTTATAGGTTGATAAAAGTCATTTACCATTCCACTAATAATTAACAGCACGTCTTAATAACGCATCACTGTTATGATGAGCTATATCATTATTTCTTACCTGCATGTCTCTCCCACCTCTCAAACAATCATCAAGCTGAGTGCTGGAACCACAAAAGGAGTATCAAGGTAGGTTTTTTCAGGGGTTTATATTCAATGACTTTATGAATAATTCCATAGCTAGTATACCATACCCTTTCTTATCGCCATAGTCAACCTGGTTTAAGACATGTGACTGAGCACCCACTTTTCCACCCACTTTTTGCATCCACTTTTGCAACCACATTTTTCCACCCTCTTTTGCACCCTCTTTTTACACCCACTTTTGCACCCACTTTTTGCACCCACATTTACACTTACGTTTTGCATCCAATTTTGCATCCACGTTTGTACTCACTCTTACACCCACTTTTTGCAACCACTTTTGCACCCACTTTTTGCACCCACTTTTGCACCCACTTTTTACACCCACTCTTGCACCCACATTTTGCACCCACTTTTGCACCCACTTTTTTCACCCACTTTTGCACCCACGTTTACACCTACTTTTGCACCCAATTTTGCACCCACGTTTGCACTCACTTTTTACACCCCACTTTTGCATTCAATTTTGCACCCACTTTTGCATCCACTTTTGCACTCACTTTTATACCCACTTTTGCACTCACTTTTGCACCCACTTTTTCACCAACTTTAAACTATTATTTATATTATCGAGTGAACTTGACTAGAGATTAGTTTATGCTTGACAATTGACATGGAAGTATCAACGAATAGCTATGGTAAGCCATATGCATACTATAAAGGATATACAGTACATATATTGTAAAACGAATCAATAAAAATGGAACTGTTATTTGGCGTTGTTCAAAACATCGTTCAAAACAGTGTCGAGGTGAGCTGAAAAGTACAATTAGTGAGGTCTTAAGTGTTGGTACTCATCAATGTGGTATATCAAATGAAACACCGTTAGTGTTAACAAAACATGATCATAAGGACAAGAAAAAGCAAGCGCAACAAAAACATAGTAACTTCTTTGTGAAAAATCATTTACCCTCTCCTCAAAAAGTCGTGTTTAAACCCTCCTCCAAGCCATCTGTAAAGCGAATAACACTATCAAAAACCACGCAAACTCTACAAGAAGTGTCCACGGAAAAACATCAAAATGAAGTACATAGTTATAGTGATCATAGTTATAATAATGATGATGATTATGATGATGAATTTCATGATAATGATAATGACAATGATGATGTAAAAGAAGAGGATCAAGTGTTTACACCTATAAAACCATTGCGGCTTCCCCAGTTTTTAACCACATCCGTCCATGCCCCCCGTGGAAAACTCATTTACCGCTAATCATAGGTTTAAAAAACTACATGTATAACCACCTAGAGTAAAGAAAAAAAGTTATAATTTAATGAAATAAAAAATATAGCATGTATGAGTATGCTCTGTTTTCATTAATTATTTCTTACTTAATATCCCCACGCTTTAACAATTCACATTCATGTTCCACGTTTCCAATTTCATATTCACACTTGTTCCATGCCATGTCCTGTGGCTCGGCAATCATTCTTGCAGTTGTTTTTTCAATCATTACAGTCATGCTTCCACCAAGCATAAGCCTCTGCCATTAACGATTCATGAAATATCAATGAATGCATTGTCAAGCATGAGCACCGCATAAGCTTCTACAATCCATGACTCATCAAATAGTGATGAATGCATAGGCAAGCATGGTCACGGCATAAGCCTCTGCGATCCATGATGTATGATACTTTTTACTGACTCAGCGATTTACACACTTGAGCATTCTATCATCGTGCACGTGAACATCTTACGTTCAAGACCAACACCTGCGTGAGGTTATGTGACACATCTACTTGAATTTTGTCATGTACGAATCAAACAGGATCTAACTTGTTAGCTTACATGTTGTTTCACACGAGTTCACATGCATTTCACTCCCCAAACCATGGTTGTCGAATTGTTTTCCATTACCCTGTTGTCAAGTCAGGTAATATGACCAGGTGTTCATGAGATATCGACAAACTTCGTAGGAAAGTAGGGGACTAACTTGCTCTCTCGTCACCACTAAAAACACCTTCCTATACATCATTTTTCAAAAAGCCCGCCCCCTTACAAAATCACCAAGTGCGCATGCGTAAAAATGAAAAATGCTAATTAATTATGGCGTCGACTTGTTGGCATGTCGATTATGTGAAGCAACGTTTAATTTCCTATTAGCCTTCAAACTCCCACATGTCGCACTTGGAAAGCGACATTTTGGTATATGAATAGGCTGTCCATTGAAAAGGCGGCGTCAGCTCGAGTTCAACGACACCTCATTCGTCAAAATCCGATCATGCATTCGGGAGATATCGGATTTGCCAGGTCAGTATGTGACGTCACCTGGAATGTAGGCTATGCGTCAACATTTTGGAAATTTGGAAAGGGGATGTTAGCCCGAGTTAAACGACACCTCATTCGTCAAAATCCGATCATGCGTTCGGGCGATATCGGCTTTGCCCCTGAATGTATGGCGGGTTAGTATGTGACGTCACCAGGAAAGTAGGCTATGCGTCAATATTTTGGGAATGTTTTAAAGGGGATGTCAGCCCGAGTTCAACGACATCTCATTTGTCAAAATCCGATCATGCGTTCGGGGGATATCGGCTTTGCCCCTGAATGTATAGCGTGTTAGTATGTGACGCCACCAGGAAAGTAGGCTATGGATCAACATTTTGGAATTTTTGATTACACCTCGTTGCGAAGTCACCAGGAAAGTAGGCTATGGATTAACATTTTGGAACTTTTCGATCACCCCTCGTTGTGACGTCACCAGGGAAGTAGGCTATCGATTAAGATTTTTGGAACTTTTCGAACACACCTCGTAGGTGAGGTTTGGTTAGGCTAGGTTAGTTAAGCCATGGGCGCCATGTTGGTCAGCCGCCATTTTGGTTAGCCGCCATTTTGGTTAGCGGAAAGTAGGCTATGGGTCAACATTTCAGAATGTTTGATCACCCCTCGTTGTGACGTCACCAGGAAAGTAGGCTATAGGTTAACTTTTTGATCACACCTCGTAGGTGACGTCACCAGGAAAGTAGGCTATGGGTTGACATTTTGAAACTTTTTGATCACACCTCGTAGGTGGGGTTAGGTTAGACTAGGTTAGTTAAGCTATAGCCGTCAACTTGTGACGTCATGGTCGCCATCTTGTGCGACGTCATGGCGACGTCATGGCCGTGTAGGTCATGGAGACGTCATGGCTGCCATCTTGGATGACGTCACCAGGAGAGTAGGCTATGCGTTAGAAGCCCCACAGCCCCCCCCTACTATCGGTATCGACGATGAACCTAGTTCCAGGTCTGGGGTAGGCCAGAATAGGTCCGGTGCACAGAGCCTGCTTGAGTTGTTCGAAGGCACTGTGGCATTCTGCTGTCCACGTGAAGAGTTGGTCCCTCTCAGTCAGTCGATGCAGTGGTTTGGCGATGTCGGCAAATCCTCTCGCGAAGGGACGGTAATAGGTGCAGAGTCCCAGGAAGCTTCTTAGTTTGGACTTGTCCTTCGGAACTGGCCACTCCCTCACAGCTGCGGTCTTCTCTGGGTCGGTGCGCATCACATTCTCGGAGACGATATGCCCAAGGTACTGGACCTGCTTCTGGAAGAGCTGACACTTCTTGGGGCTCAACGTCAGCTGGGCAGCCCGTAGCTTCATCAAGATCTCCTTTAGGTTGCTGTAGTGCTCCTCGAAGCTTCTCCCCAGAACGATGACGTCGTCTAGGTAGACCAGGCAGGTCTTCCTGTGTAGTCCCCTCAGAATGGGCTCCATTAGCCATTCGAAGGTCGCAGGGGCGTTACACAGACCGGATTGCATGACGGTGAACTGTCAGAGCCCGCTGCCCACAGAGAACGCCGTTTTCTTGCGGTCCTTAGGGTGGACCTCCACCTGCCAATAGCCACTCTTCAAATCCAAGGTGGAGAACCATCTTGATCCTGATATGGTGTACAGCGTGTCGTCAATCCGGGGTAGAGGATAGCTGTCCTTCTTCGTGACGTCGGTCACCCGCCTGTAGTCCACGCAGTACCTGCTGGAGCCATCCTTCTTCTTCACTAGCACGACCGGAGAGCTCCAAAGACTATGTGATGGCCCAATCATCCCCTGCTCCTTCATTTCTTCCACCATCCGGTCGACTTCAGCTTGCTTGGCGAGCGGGACACGTCGGAATGGGGCCCTAATCGGTGCGCTGCCCCCAATGTCGATTCTGTGCTGGACTAAGCTTGTCCTGCCGAAGTCTTTGTTCCCCACGGAGAAGACATCCTGGAATTCGCGTAGCAGGTCCCGAAGTTGGCGCGAATGTTCCTCGTCTAGATGGTCCTGGGATCCTTGGTACAGCTTCTGTAGTTCTTCTGGCAGGGCGCGTCTTCTTCGGTTATCCGTCTGCAGGTGTCCATCCGTCGTGTCTGTGATGCGGGCAATCCAGGTAACGGGCTCGCAGACTCCTAGGTTGGTGTCCCGGTGAACCGTAATGTCGTAGTCATTCAGGTTGGACAGGTGGACGTACGGCCGAGGCGTCGTGTTGATGAGGGTCTTGGCAATTAGCAATCCTCTTGTCTGGATGTCCTCGTATTTTGGCTCGATGACAGCCGCCACTCCCTCAGTAGTTCCGTCGACAATTACGGCAGTGCTGACCTCCGTCCCGGCGGGAACGATGACGTCCTCTCTCAGCCTTACACAACATGCGGTGACGGCCTCGTGTGCTGGTTGCAAAGCAAGTTCTTCACCTCCGTAGCGGAGAGTGTTGGTGCTCAGGTCCAAGATGGTGTTGTTCCGGTCCAGGAAGTCCAGTCCGATGATCACTTCGTTTGATACATCAGCCACGAGCACTGGATGCTTCACCGCCCGTCGATCAATGACGAACTCCAGTGATGCTTCGCCATGTACCGGTGCAGTCTCTCCAGTCGCGGTTATTATCTGGAGGTTCCTTTGTGTGGGTTGCGGTCTCCACTTCGGGATCACGGTGGGATTGACGAAGGTCCTCGATGCTCCCGTGTCGGTCAGCATGGGCCAGCTCACTCCGTTGACGACTCCGTCGACCATCAGACTGCTATTATCCCTCAGTAACTTCGTCACACGAACTTGGGCTGCCAGGGCTTGACGACTGTCACAAGCCGACCTTTGCCCCACAATGCTGTCTGGTATTCGTTTTCGTGGGCCGCGCGGTTTCCCTATGACTGACTTTCCCGACGGAAACCCTTGGCGGCGGCGAACACCGCAGTCCTTGCTCAGGTGGCCCTTCTTACGGCAAGTCCAGCAGGTCGGTAGTCCTCTTCCGGGCCACCTCTCCGGTTGTCTTCTGGCTGTGTCGTTGCTGGTGGTGCCGCGACTATCGAAGAAACGGCTTAGCGCTTCCATCAATTCATCGACCAGGGGCTTGGTCTCTTTGGTTTTTGCTGGTTCGTCGACGCCCACTTGACGCACCCGCGCGTGAATTCTAGATGCCTGTTTTGCCGTCTCGAACTCAAGTGCGTGGCTCAGCGCATCTGCCAGGGTCTTATTGCGCGACAGTCGCAGCGCCTGTTGAGTGTCCGAGTCCCGTAGCCCGTCGGTGAAGGTCTGCGTCGCAATCTGTTCCAGAAAGTCGGCTGGCGCTGTTGGATAGGCGAGCCTTACGAGGCAAGCGATGTCCATCTCGAACTCCTGCAGGGTTTCCGCGTTCTTTTGTACCCAGGTCCGGAGCTGCATCTGGTAGGCCTGCTGAAGATGGCTATCTCCATATCGGGACTCCATATGGGTGACTAGTGAAGCGTAGTCCTGAGATTCGGTCGGGATGGCCTGAAAGACGTTAAGGGCGTCCCCTCTCAGCGCTACAATGAGAGCTGTAGCCTTTTCCGTGCTGTTCCAGTTGTTTATGGAACAGGCTGCCTCGAACTGACGTAAGTAGGTGCTCCACGGGCCCTTTCCGTCCAAGGTTGGGGGCGTCACTCTGCTCTGTCCCGGTCCTGATATTCCCGGTGTACCTGTGGGAGGGGCGTCGGCGGAGCTCGGCAACTTCCTCTTGAAGAGCGTTGATTCTCGCTTCCATCCCCGTCGGCGGGCGTTGGCTCAGCTCAGCAATTTCCTTTTGCAAAGCGTTGAATTGCTCTTCCACACTCGTCAGCGGGCTTTGGCGCAGTTCGGCAACTTCCTCTTGTAAGGCGTCGAACTTCTTTTCTACTGCTGTGACTTCCTCACGTAGACCCTGGCAGACGGTGTTCACTTCCTGACGCAGACCCTGTTCCAATTTCTTCCGGTCCTCTGCTAACTTATTCTGACTGTGTCCTAATTTGGAGGTAAGGTCCTCGGCTAACTTCTTCTGGCCGTCCTCCATCTTCTTCTGGCCGTCTTCCATCTTTTTCTGTCCGTCCTCTATTTTGGAAGTTAGGTTCTCTGCTAACTTCTTCTAGCCGTCTTCTAATTTCGATGTTAGGTCCTCGGTTAACTTCTTCTGGCCGTCTTCCATCTTCTTCTGGCCGTCTTCTAATTTGGTTTCCATGCCACTTAACTTTTCTTGCAATGCCGCCAATTGAGCTTCCATTTTGGTTGTTTGTCTTGTAAAGGGCAAGCACTCACAGGAAAATTAGAGAACTGTGGTATAATGACCTGCTTGGGATTTGAAACCAGGACCTTCAGATGTTGTGCTTGTGCTTGAGTTCGTAATCCGGCTTCTGACACCAGTTGTAACCTGCCACCCCTTGTGGCACTTTCGTTAACTGAATTACGGTGGGTAGAAGCAAAAAACAATAGTCCTTTTAATGAAACTAGAAGACCCGTGCTGCTCCGCAGCATTCACTTCAACAATCCTACAGCACTTCTGTCCATATGACATTTGCATGTCTTCATGCTTGTGACCTGAACAGACATTTACGGTAGGCCTACTGTCGCTTTTGGGTAAATGATGAAGTAGACTTATGGGATCAAATGTGTGGGTGTCTGCCTGTCCTCTGTGTGTGTGTGTCCTTCTATTTACCCTGCGTAAGCTTAAAAGGCGCACGGACGTCAGGTTTCAGACGCAATTCTGAAAAGCCGACGTGAACAGCTAACTCCGAACACATAAGCTATACTCTTCTGTGAAGAATTAACTCGACACGACTCGGCAGTTTGATGCTGGCTGAAACTAGGTTGATAGGTCGCTCGCAAGCTCGTAAACTCACTCTGAAGCTAGTAATTTAATTTTCCACTGAACGGAGATTGCTGGAAGAAATGAACATGTAAGAACACTTACAGTGGTCGATGTGGGAGTTGTCGCGGACTTTCTTGCAGAACTTCTCATGCTGAACAATTCTCAGAGAATATCGATATTTTTAACTGTTTACCCAGTGTAAGCTTAAAAGACACATGGACGTTAGGTTTTTCTTCAACTCAATTCACTGAAATCGTAAATGCTCGGCTTCTTTTGGTCATAAATAAATGTTTTTCTACCCAATCCTTCATCGAGAAATCCTTTACAGAATGGTGAAAACCGCATCAAAATCCATCAAGTTGCTCTCGAGATTACCCGTTACATCCAAGAATTGGGAACTTTGTTTTATACTAAGTAGATAGAGATCCACACAATTTAAGGCTACAGCGGTACAATTTGGTGTTTTGTCTACTTATGAACCATGGTATAAATTTAAAATAAAAGATGGGTATCTTATATTTGAATTTAGAGATGTAACTCTTGGTTAACATATAGAGGTGTGCAAATTAATAGAATTAAATAAATAATTTTAATTAGTCATAATAACTTTTATTCAAAATCATTTTATTGACCAACTTCTTTTGTTGTCCTACTTAGTAGTGTTTCCTCTCCCGTGGAATTGCACCTTTTTCCATAAGGAATTGCGTCTGGAAACTTTCAGATTATTGGATTCCGAGGGATATCTGAGCTGGGTCCATTTTCAAATTTTCATTGACTTTAGAATTCAAGTCAGGTGATTTCAATGCATAGTTCATGAATCTTTGAATAGTTCAATAGCGTTCATCAGTTAAAAGACCCCAAATCCCTCCGCTCTAAATTCACACGTAAAGTAGAGTGAAGTAATAAAAACGAAACGTGTGGCATTTTGCATTTGCAAGGCTCCTCTGTTAGTGGAAATTCTAAAAAATTATTTTAATTTGAGTTTCTTAAATGAAAATATAATTAGGAGTCTTGGTTAAACATTTGAAGTAATTTCATCGCCTTGTAAACATACTTAGTACATTAAACCATGAAAAGTAAAAATGCAATTATGGAAAACTGACATCGAATCTAATAATTTGCATATCTCTTTAATGACAGCTATCGCCTCCACCCCTACAAATAGAATATTAAGTAAAGGCGATTGATGAGAAATGAAAAGATAACTCACACAGAAGGAATTAATATTTATTAAGCAGTAAATTTGATTGAGTATATCTTTGTTATAGAACTGAGGGAATGAAATAACAGAATGTAGGATAGTAATCACCGATGTAGGACAATAGTAATTGTTTTTACCATTACCACAGGACAGTTATCGCATTAGAGATGCGGACGTCCTTGTATAATTGTTACTTAATCTGTGCCCCGTTTGCTGAGGTCTGTGCTCCTCCGAAACATTCGTTTCAAAATTCTAATATTACTTCCTTCCATTCGACATTTGCTGTTCACTTGCCTTTTGGTTCTATTTGAACTTTGACGTCATGAAAGGATTTTGGTCGCGATAGTGCGGCATACAGTAAAGTTGTTCGTGGCTAAACACCGGTTGAGGTAAATAAATGCCTACTTGATCTAGTGTTTGACCATGAGCATTATTGATAGTTATACAAATAGCCAAACGTACTGGAAACTGCCTCCTTTTGAAGGAAAATGGCATAGAAGTATCTGATGGCGTAAGGTCAAGGCAAGGGAGTAGGACATTGTTTCCAACATTTACGCCAGTAATAATTTCCAGGTGTAAGAAATTGTCATGCATCTTCCAAACCAACAGTCTAGTACCGTTCAACAGACCTTGGGTAACATTAATATTTCTCAACAAAATCACAATTGAGCCTTCTATTAGTCGAAGGATATGAGGTGGCAATCCACTTTTGCCTATGCTGTCTAAAAATGCTATTGGTAATTGTAGAAGTTCACTCGCATCTTCAGTAATCAAATTATTCACACTGATGTAAGTTCTCGATGATCCTGGGATTAGGCCTAAAACTTTTTCATTGATGTCTTTACAATGTTCATTTGTAGGTGCTAAAATCGCTATTTTTGAAAAGCGTGAAATATTTTTCAGCGTGGGACTAATTCTGAATATTCTCCATCGACGTGAGGGTATTCACCGTTACCAAGAAGTTTGTATCAAGAAGTTTCCAAAGTCACGTTGATCTGTATCCGCTCGCATATTTTTGTGGAGTTTAAAATGTTTGAATAATGGCCACAAAGGAGAGAGCCTTATTGACATTTGGACTGATGCTGCTTTAGATGCGTGAGACACAACAGGCAGTACCTGCCTAAAGTCTCCACCTAAGATGTTAATTTTTCCTCCGAAAGGCACGTCGTTATTCATGATGTCCTTGAGCAACCGATTTACACACATCAACGCTTGCTTATTAGCCATAGGGGCTCCATCCCAGATGATAAGTTTTGCTGAACGAATATAAAAAGCTTCCTAGCTGAGTTTGTGTATAGAGTCAGGCCAGCCTGAGTAATTGTAGTGTCCGTAGACACGTTATGGTATTTAGGCAGGACGGAATAATGTCCATTTATTGTATTTTCCGGCGAACTTTTGAGCCAAGGCCAAGGCAACCGAGGGGTGTAATTGCGTGCAATTGGTGTGAGACGCGCTAACCTGTGTTATTGTATGACTTGTTGAAGTCAGATCCTTTGAGTGTATCTCAAGTGTGATCATCTGCTGCCGACCGCTGGTGTCTCAAACGGAAATATCTAAACCAAAGCATAAATGTTCTGATAAATCAAAAGCATAATTATCCTAAATCAACGGATTAATTAATTAACTAATTACAGCCATTAATTCTTGCGACCTTTTGCTGATTGTTGACAGACACCATGATTCTTATCATTTCCTGTGGGGATGACTGTTTAAATGAGCTGAAACTGTTTTTATTTCGACGACATGAATCTTTGGGACCAGTAGTCAGTAACTTATGGCCCGCGTGATTAAAAGCTTGTAAGTCGCAATTGTAATTGCGCATTGCCACCCTAATGACATGCATGAGATGACGACTGAAAACAAATAGTATTTCAGTTTGCGAAGGCAGGCTAGTGCTAAGTGTTTCATTGATTATTTCTGAGTGTATTAACCCTCTTGTACCCTGTTTAGATATAAGAGGTGTTATCTCATTATTTTCTTTTATAATCAGTGGTCAAACTATCATTAGTTCAGGTAATAAGCATTTGATTGCGACGCGTCTCGTCATAATACCTTCGTTCACATAGGATTTAGATAGAAATTAAAAGTAATAGTAAAGTAGACGTGGTGCCATTCTAACCTAGGGATTGGTTTGTTTGATGTTAAATGTAACTTTTACCGAGTCATTTGTTATAACTTTGCTTCGCGTTAATTATTCTTGTACCACGCGCCTAGTTTAGTTGTTGCTTTGTTTCATGTAACTAGAAATTCGCGAGGGTACTTAACGTCATATTAGGGATTGACTCATTATTGTATTTAGATCAGCGGATTAGACGATTTCGACCCTCGGAAGTAGTTTAGGGGTCTTTCTTTGAATAAATCGTTCACGAAAGTTTACTTAAGACTGGTTCTCTTTATTGCTAGCTTATGTTTTCGGATGTATTTCTCTGGGCGTCTATGACATGTTTCCGTATAAATGACCCGGATCCCCAGGATCAAGTCTATCGTGCTATGCAAGCCCTAAAGAAATGCACCCGATCCTCTCAGGTGTTGGGTTCGAAGGACGGGGTCGTTCGAAGAACCGTTTCTTTCGGCGGATGGTACCCGGATAACCTCCTCTAACGGGCTCAGTATATCACATCAAACTACAAGAGATCCCAAAGAAACTGTACAAGAATAACGAGCCTTAAATGTCACGTCAAGAAACTCAAAGAGACAAGAACTACACCAAGGAACAATACGACCATACTTCATAAAACATGACGTGACGTGACATACAAACTCCACTGAGAATAATAGATCGGTTCAGAAAAATAAAACAAAGGCAAACTCCCTAATAAAGATAAAACAAGGCGATTTCATGGGATGGTAGAATAAAACTTCTCTCGAACGAAAGCACGAGGTTCGGTTATCTTACGGGATACCAAATGAGGGTCGATTGCAGTCCCGGACACATACAATGAACACGAATTCCACCATCTTGAAAGAGTACCCGCTATACCTCTTTTAATAAACGTAATGGGATCACGCGTTGCTTCTTGACTGAAAGCCACAACAAAACAGAACAGCACGAAATATGACCCTCGGCCTTCAGTCAAATTCCCACTTAAACAAATGGCATTTACCCACCCTTAAACATAAGTCTAGAACCGTGATTATAAATGAAATATATTTCTGACACATACATGGTTAGTGTCTGCCCAGTCTCTAAGGATAAAAATAAAATCCTACTCGATCAGCCTTAGAGTTGCACGAATGACAGACACTGAAACTAAAACCCTTCAAACATATAAATAAAATTGGTGTGTTTTCCGACCATACAGAAAGAAATGTCTAAGGCAACGAACAAACACACCCTCCCTCGTCAAGGCACAAACCGCGAAAATAACCTAAGGATACCAGCCCCTAAAGGTCCTTGGAAGAAAACCACATTCTTACAAGGGGTTAGGAACTGGTAAGAAACATCTCTCAAAACTACAATCACGTTTCATGAATAAATCAACCGCAAGAACACGCACTAAATAAAACTCTACAAGATACAGAAAATAAAACAACAACAACAAGAACGCCTTAAGATGAATAAGCCCATAAACAAGCAACTCGATTCTCCACTACGTACGTATATAACAAAATAACTAGGGACCAAATAAATTCAATTTAACCTCAAGCAAAGACATGAACGACCTACAGCTTAACCCTACATTTTGAAGGTTAAATAAAGGGATCATTTAACACGGAAATTTGGGGATATGATTAGAGAGTTACAAATAAGGACCATTTTCCACTTAGCTGTGCCCTTGAGACGTTCCAGACGATCTCCGATGATTTTTATGTTATAATAATTTCGTATTTCAGGGATTCTTAACTGAAAGACAAAATGTCGGAATCTCGCCGTGTCTCCGCAACATTTGCAACATCGTAGATGAATTTGTAATAGACAACACGTAACATTTTTAATAGAACTGCTTGTAATAGTAGTTATGTCGGCTGACCATCTTCTATCTCTCCTCATCATAACAATTCAGACTCGATAACAATTGCCCAAGTCGAGTTCCTTAGTTTTAGATGGATTCTCCATCGCGGGCGTTTTCCTTTTTCAAGACGTGCCGAAATTACGATCTCTTAGATATTTTCCGAATTGACCGCTAGATGGACACGGCGTCAAAAGCAGGAAAATAGAAACGGGTCACAAAAGTGTGCCATAAAAGGCAGATAGGAAGAGAAATAGGAGAGAGTCAGCCACAGAATCACTGGAAAAAGGGAAAAAACAGATCCAGCTCAGGTATCATCCCACACTCAACAGCCGTGAGCCATTGAGAGTGTAGCACCTCCAGTGGTGGGGCTACACACACCCTGCCTCCTTTATGACCTTGTGCAGAAGGCAAGAGAAATTGTGAAAATAAACACAAGAGATCTGACCCTTTGAAAAATGAGGGTATAAGGAAAGATGAAACAAGGTCTAATCAAGGCGGTAATTTGAAAGACTCCTTAGACCCCGGATATCCTAATACCGTCGGTTTCGGACGAGAACAAGAGTTGATCAAGGGAGGCCGACAGTAAATATGCCAAAGAGGACCCCGGCACAATTAAGTGGAAGCAATCGCAAACTCAGCTGGGGCCCCCTGATCGCTAACCAGCGTCCCACAAGTTGTAAGCCCCTGAAGGAGGGGGAGTGTCGTAATGTCATAAGTGAACGTGTCCGGAACAAAGTTATTGCGGGAAATCACGTTAAGACAATCAACACACCTATCTCTGTCTCACGTAAACTCGGGAAAGGAAAGCACACCTCCTATGTTCTTCCTATTTAAAGTGAAAAAAGACACACAACAGTATAACATACTGGATTTGAGAAGCGGCGTTCAAACCATAGTTTACAATTTACCCCAGCATTTAACAATTTCATCAGCAAACACTCCAAACAACGTAGGAATTCAGTATATTAATACCGACTACTTACAATAATTGAAACTGAAACAAAACTTCGTTATTCTAAACGTAACACTGTGAGAAACACATATAATAAACCTATTGAACTGCTGTTTACTAATTGCGCTTATACTTGGGTGGGAGTGCGTTCTATTGGCAACTAGTGGACACTTTTCAATAACACGTTATGCATGGGTTCTAACTGGGAGGGAATGGCAAAGCGGCTATAGAGCGCAGCTCGCATGAAGTCGGCCGTGGACGAGACCACCAAGTTTCCATCTATCTCTGTAAGAGGCCATGCAACTCCATTTTCTCCACAGCGACAGTAGTTCTAGCTATGACCACCAGGTTTCCATCTATTTCTGTAAGAGACCATGTCACTCCATTTTCTCCACGAAGACAGTAGCTCAAGAAATGACCAGCAGGTTGTTTCCATCTATTTCTGTAAGAGGCCATGGCACTCCATTTTCTCCACAGAAACAGTAGCTCAAGCTATGAGTACCAGGTTTCCATCAATCTCTGTAAGAGGCCATGGCAATCCATTTTCTATTAAAAATCTGAACGCCATAAAATCTAAAATCGTATTTTTTAAATGTTATTAATAGGGGTCATTGTAGGGAATTGAAATTAAAAAGGAAATACACTGGCTAACCCTGCATGTGGTGTAACGTTTACAACAACTGGAGATATCATCACGAAACTTAGTATTAATATTAAATGAGCTTAAATGATTCTGTTGTTGATTAATTTAGAGACTTTGCTACGTCATGATAATATAGCCCCAATAACCTGAGTGTTTGAAATTTTTCTGATAACTGTGATGGCTGTAGTAGTGAGTGTATTTGTAATTTAAATCAGGATTGGAAAGGAGGTTGTTGTGGCCTTCAGTTTGGAGCTATCGAGGTATCTTCGAGTAGAAGTGGGAAACCACGGGAAACAATGTCCAAGTTTTGCCTCGGGAGGTGCAGTGTAGGCCATTCCGGCTCTCACACCAGAATTAAAATTTCTTGACAGATCCGGGATTCAAACTCAGTCCTCGAAGGTGAAAGCCGAAAATGTTAGCCGCTAATACACGTGGTCGTCTAAATGATTTTTTCATTTTACGTATAATTTTATTTAACCTTCAGTCTTTAGGTCACAGAAACCTATGTGACATTTTGGGTCTAATCTTATACTCTAATGCCGCAGCTGTTACGGGAGATTTTGAATCTTTACCTTATGACGAAAGGTATCATGCGTAATATATTGTATGTAATATCTACTAGAATCGAAGTTTTATACTCTTCGTTAAGGTGTGTTCTAATACTGATATGTTGACGTTTATGTTTTAATAATCATAATGTACTTACACTGCATTATTTTATTGTTGACAGTGTCTACACCAGATGCATTTTGTATTACAGATCAGAAATACAGTAACGTTTGGGTGATAAAGCAGATTGTTCTATGAATAATATTTCCTTCTGTTATTCGGGTTATATTGTAATTGGTAATTATCCTGCTCTATGACTATGTTAATTTGTAATGGAACCGGATGTTAAATTATGAATTTAGTTGATAACATGCCAATAATATACGGTAATTAAACTACGAATATATAGTATTATGCGATAATTTACTACAAGAACCAAACATTAAGTAATGATACTTTGCCATAAGAATAGCGGACACCATTAAATCAAAAATAAACACTATCAGGAAAGTAATTGTGAGACTGAGTTCTCGAGGAATTGTGTGTATACATCCCTTTTTACTATTGTTGCATTCCCCGCTACGTTATTGCACTCCACAGTACTGTACTTTGTGACTACTTACAGTGAGTTAATATTGAACTTGAGTAACATCAGAATCGAGGAGAACCATGTTCCAAACTCACTTAAGGGCAAAATGAATACACACTGCGAAATATATTGGCATGTATCTTTCTATAACATATAAAGACACCTCCCGGGCAACGCCTGATACAATAGCTAGTAGGTTAATAAATGTAACGTGATAGTTTGTCTGTATGTCTCCTATGCGTTCAAATAGGCCTACCATTCATCCATTTGTGATGAAACTTGGGAGAGTTGATGTGTGCACCCCATGGAAGGTTTCTGGCTGCACAAAAGGGAGATGGACTTAACAGGAAACCTTAAATCCCACAGTAACCCAATTGCACAATCTGTATACTTATGACACCGCAATGCATGGTGGGAGAATGACTTGCTGATTCTAGGCGAGTTTTTTTTTTTTTTTTTGCGTATGGCTTTTGATACCGGGAGTGCCCGAGGACATGTTCGGCTCGCCAGTTTTGTAGCTGCTTCGAGACGGACACCCGATGGGTGAGCTACAAGTACCGTTGGGGAGGGAAGTTGGAAGGGAAGGACGAGGAGTTGGAAGGTAGCGGCTGTGGCCTATAGTTAGGGACCAACCCCGGCATTTGCCTGGAAGGAAGATGGGAAACCACAGAAGACCATCTTCAGGGTTGCCGGCGGGGGGATTCGAACCTCCTCGCCTCCCGGATGTGAGCGACTGCCAGCAGTCATGCCGTAACGACCACAGCTAACTCACCCGGTATCGCGAGGTGACAGGCTGTCTCACCACAGCTCAAATGCAACCTGTAAGATTGTCTATCAATCACTCCACACCGATTATCTTTTATTTTTATTTTCATCAGATGGCGTGGGTCAGTGGTAAAGTGCAGTTCTTAAAACTGAACTCAAGCTTGGTTGCCGGTTCGAATACGCGAATCGTTTCAAGTCCCTTACGCGTTCATATACCATCACCGATTGCGATGAAACTTGGGCGAGTTGTTGTGTGCACTCCAAGGAAGATTTCTGGTTTAGAAAATCCATTTTACAATAAGTAGCGCACGAGTAGATTCAACAAATGTGTGACGGCACGCGACCGTTTCAAGTTCTTTATGAGTTTATATACAATTCATCCGATTGCAATTAAACTTTATTGAATTGTTGTGCACACTCCAGGAAAGGTATTTACAGTAGGTATCGCACGAGTAGAAGTTTTCCGAATTCGAAAATCTATTTTACAATAAATGGCGTGCGAGTCGTTTCAACAAATGAACTTCGGTGAACATTTGTGCACGCTCCAATGTATTTGGTCTGTTACTACGTAAGGACCGGGAATCCCTGACGTCTGTCATCATAGATTATATCGTCGTCCATGCGATCCACATTCCTCTCAGATTCACGGAGCTGCGACCCGAGCAGTACGCCAACAGCTCATTCTATATATGCAACGAGTATCGGCCTAAGCCAGCAAATAAGGTTGATACTACGAAGATATCAAAGGTAACAAGAAGTTCCGTGACGAACTAAACAGCCTACTTTTCTTAAAATTATGATTCATGCCAATGATTAATATACAGTATATGAACCTATCTAGAATAATGACGAAATTAAATTGGCAATATCGAAATTTCTAATTAGTTCGAAATATTGTATACCTGATATAATGTAGCCTAACAGAGCACTACAGTTGGCAGCCCTGGTGACTGAATATATTCTTAGTCCCATCTCTTAGAGCACGCGCACACTGGGGACACTTTGTCGCGGGACTGTTTTGTCGCAAGGTGAAGGGCTATTACACTGTATTGGGATGCGCACACTGGGGACACAACACGGACGAGACAAAAATGTATCCGGGCTGTCGCAACAGCTGGCGCCATATTTGTTGCGGGACTGTCGGTCTCCTGTGTTATAGCATTCAAGTGCGCACACTGGGGACAAAAGTGTCGCATACCTCTCGTTTTCCATGGAGACTCTACACAACAGAGTGAGACATGTAGGCTATATATGTATTCTTTGTCAGACATAAACATACACACGTGACAATAAATAAATAAAACTACGGTATAGAATTTCAAATTATAAATAAAACAAGAAGAACATGAGCACGACGATGGAGGACACTTTTAACTACCTACAGTGACACCCACAGACAATCACTGTCCTCCCAAATAACTGTCAGATAAAAAATAATTATTTATTTTAATGTTGTAAAACTTAGAAATGACTATCCTATCAACAAACCAGTCCCCCCCTTCCCGAACCAAATCTTTGAAGGTTAGCTGTGATACACTTAATCAATATAAGCCCTAAACTACAGTAGAATTGTAGACTAATATGAGGAAATGAACTACGAGTACTCTGTTGTGATGATGGTAAAAAGTTAGCCTATACTATGACTACAACATACGAAACAATGTTTGTCTACTAGAATATTAACTAGTTGAAAGATCTAAAATTGTGAAATGTCTACAAACTGCTCAGCAAATCCCTTTTTGATGTAATAAACTGTTACTATGTAATGCTCTATTACTCTGAATGCTTTAGATTTGAGTAGCTTTTATAAAAGCAGTTATTTCTTGAGAGGTTTTCAGATTACAGTATGTGACAATGAAATACTTTATCCATGCCTAAATTCAAACAATAGTGTAAATGAAAGGAAATA
Source organism: Meconema thalassinum (assembly GCA_946902985.2). Taxonomy (NCBI): domain Eukaryota; kingdom Metazoa; phylum Arthropoda; class Insecta; order Orthoptera; family Tettigoniidae; genus Meconema; species Meconema thalassinum. The sequence goes on along the minus strand of OX336393.1, from coordinate 391,420,937 downwards.
TATAAGAATCACCTATGTTATAGCAACTATAATAATAAAAGATATTAGAGTTCAAAGAAAGAAGTTCAATTTTGAATTGATTTAAGGGGCAGAATAGCGAGGTCATCTGCCCTTCACCCAAGAAACAAATCCATGCCTATAATACAGTCCTGTTATGCGAAATAATCCAAAAACCAGTGTCAATAACCAGGATATGTACGGTACTCTGCGAAAAATACAAATGACATTTTCTTGATATGCTACCGCCCACATTCATTATTCCCAACTGTACCCACTATGCAAAGAAGCATAACTTCTTGCCGTCATTGTTTCTATTCTATTCTGAGAATTAAGTTGAGCACCCCTGACTACGTACAATGCAATTTTGATTGGTTGGTGTGTGCGTGTGCGAATTACGAGGGGAGGGTAGTTTGCAACTTGTACCAAGAGATGGCACGGTAATCGCTGCCCTCCGGCAAGCGCATTCTTTCACGACAGAGTTTCCAGTATTATCATTATAAGCTACTCCATCGTACAAGCAGGATAATTTCGTTCAATCCATCAGTAAGATCGTACGCACATTGTACGATCCTCGTCACTTCGTACCTTATTTTAATTCTAACCGTTTTGGAACTCGATATCCGAGGTTTGGGGAACATTGCGTACGGTAGTTAAGCTTGATGACGGGGAATTGTCGGCATTACCAGAATTCACTCTCTGAGTATTGACATTGGCACATTTTGATGCCGACTGCGAGAGGGTATGCAATAAGACGATTCTTGTCGAATTTAAACATGGGGATAGGCTTGTGACTTCAACAGTGAATGGATGTTTGCATACTATACAAAGGAGAGCAGCAGAGATTCGTGCAAACATTTCACCCCAACTCAGACGTAGGTCTACTGGCGGCCTTAAACATAAACTCCCTCTGGTTAAGACGACGATGACAACGACTTCCACTTTTAAATGTACAGACAATACCTCGTATTTCTTTATTTTGATTGGTGTGGTGGCTTGTAACAAAACTATCTGGTCTAAATAAAGGACTACGTAGAATTCCCAGTCAACTAAAATAGCGGATGTCGAAAATAGGCATAATTTATGAATATATGTATGATCCCACTGTGAATTATACTTACGTTTTGAAGCTACTGGACTAAAATGCAAAGTCAGGACATGGACGAACCTGGACCCAATCCATGGCCTCCTTAATAGATTCACCCTTGCTTTAACCAACTGAATGCTAGATCTTGCCAATCAAAATAAAGGTACTATTTCGTTTAGATTTTTGTTAGTTTTCGTGCACGGCTTTCTAAACTACTGATCTGAATGTGCAATATGTATTTCAGGTAAGGTAGATCTATTAAGAAGGCCATGATCAGGGTCCATATGCCCTTTCTATGCATACGGTGCACAGTAGATACCATAGTGACTCCAGAAAAACAGCTGTTCTCGTGCACTTTTCATTTTCAATTTCCCTCGCCATAATGGATGAAAATGTGGAAACATTAATAGAAGAGGTGGAGAAGCGGCCTGCAATCTATGATAAGACCCTGACAGAATACGCTAACACAAATATTAAACAACAACTCTGGGAGGAAGTGTGTTCAGCAGTTGTCTCCAACTGGAAGGACTTGGAAGGGAACCTTAAAACCAAAGCAGGTAAGTTAATTTCATCAATTTTATTGTGCTCCACGGCTTTTAAAATAGACACATTCATCGGGAGTTTATACGTTTTCCATTTATTTTGGTGTATTGATGCACGAAGATCACTTGTACATTTTATTGTACTGCCATGGTAGAGATCCTTCTGGGCTAGTAAAATAACTAGATAGATACTGCCGCACGTCAGTGCCTCTGTTTTGAGATGGGTCAAAGGAAACATCGTCCAGCGGAGAAGCATAAACAGTGTCATCAAAGCGTATGCCATCTTTTGCGCGTATGAAATTGTGTAAAATACAGCAGCATTTCAATATCTTATCACAAAAGAATTCATTGACATCAATAGGCCTGTGAAGTATTCGCCACTTATTGGCCAGTATGCCGAACGTGCATTCCACCACTCTGCGTGCTCGTGTGTGTCTGTAGTTGAATATTCTTTTAGAAACTGACAAATTATTTTTTGCATACGGGCGTAATATACTCTTTGATAAACCAAAAGCTTCGTCAGCCACCACGAAAAACGGCATTTCTCTACCATTTTCATCACCTGGTAGACGCCTTCCTTCCGGAATGTTCAATGTGTTGTTTTCCAACATTTGTCCCATTTTGGACTCTTTGAAAATAACAGAGTCATTCATAGCCCCTAGTGACCCGACATCTATGAACACAAAATTGTATTCCGCATCCACCCACACCATTAGCACTACAGAGAAATATTTCTTGTAATTCCAGTATCTTGAACCGAATTGTCCGGTTTAACTACCCTGACATGTTTACCATCGATGGCCCCAATGACGTTTGGAAAATTAGTATGCTCAAAGAATTTATCTGCGATTTTGATCCAATCTTCTTCCAGATTTGGTGGCATGAAGATTGGCTGCAGTCCTTCCCAAATTTTTGAACAGCAATTTTTCACAATCCTTTCGAAGGGTGGACGGAGCAATCAAGTACTCCAATGACAAAGCATTGAAGCTTATTCCTGTAGATAAATACCTGTAAAGAAATTGAAACCTTTTTATATCTTTCATGATAAGTACAGTACAGTGCAAGTAATAGTCTACAATGTGCAACAATAAACCCAAGCATACACAAACTAACGAAAGAGTGGTGGTTTTCTCCCTGATGGAATAGACTTAGTGTAATAATCTGCATTGTTAATGATGTCATGACAATTATTTGGAGTTTTGATTTCTGTTTCAGGTATGGAAGTTCAAAAGAAATGGCATAGTCTCAGAAGCTGCTTTGCAAGGGAGCTGAGGTTGCAAAAGCAAGGAAAGTCGGGAGATGGAGCCAAAAAGCGAAGAAACTACATATACTTCCAGAAGTTGCTGTTCCTCCTTCCTTCTATGGAGAACAGGGACACAAGTAGCAATCTGGATGACCAGGGAACAACAGGCTTGGAAGAAGAGGTACGCAACGAATCTCATAGACCTGCAAGACCTCCCAGGCGAACCAACGCTTCCCGAAAAAAAGGCTTTGAACAATCCCTCTTGGAGGTATTAGAAAACAAAAGAAATGACCATATGGACGAGGATGTCAATTTTGCATTATCTCTAGTTCCTACTTTAAAATCACTACCAGATTTTCAGAAGATGGAAGCGAAAATTCAGATAATGAACGTCCTTAAATCGTTGAAATGGCCAGACGTCCATCAGTCCCCTGCTTTCACATCCAACAGGTCTGAAAGAAACAATATACAATACCTACCTAGACCATCGTCAGTGGCTCCATATTTAGAGGGACCATCTACGTCTCGGAATCACCCGGGACCATCTGAAGCTAGAGCTCAATGTTTGGCGGGATCCACATCCAAGGAAGATTTTACGAGGACTGAAATCCACAGACAATCGCTTACGAAACGACCTGGTTCCGAACTGACTTATGAAAGTGATGAAACAATCGAATCGTACATAAACACTTTCATTGGTGATTCTGAACCCGAATTACTGTCCTTGTAATGTGTAATTCATACTTCATACTTGGTAATTTCTTTGACTTGAAACTTTATACTTGTTTCCTTTTGTAAAATACTCATTATACATTGCTGATGAAGGTCATACATAATGTGACCGAAATCAGTTCTTTAGAACAATAACAATATTTACTGACTTATGGTATTTTATTACGGTATCACAAACTTGTCAATAGGGGTCATTTTCAAGACAATTATTTTTTTGTCTTGACGTAATTGTATTGTTTGTAATTTGTACCTGTAATGGTAATATAATCTTAAATCAAACAATAGTCTTTAGTTTATACTTACCTAATGGTTACTGCTATTCTCTCTTCTGGAGGTATGGATAAGCGAAGGTTTGTGTTTTGATAACATACTTGTGGTCCAACTGTTGTTAACAACTCATCAAAGGTTTGCACACTCATACGAAAGTATGACCAAAATTTTGATGGGTGCTCACGAAGGTCTTTGTATAAAATATAAAACGTTCCTTTTAGTAATCTTGAACTGTAAATTGGATGGACCCAGTACTGTCTCCTTATTTCCTTCTTCCTTCGTGACCGAATAACAAGCGCACAAACAACAGCAGTTTCCACTAAATCCATCTTCACAAATAAAACGTGTGAAGTGAGAGTGCTACACAAGATAATCCAAACAAGCACTGTACTTGTTTACGGTGTGCGCAGGTACTACGATAAAACAGTCTTGTCCCTGAGCTGTCGCGCGCAGGCAGCGGTAGGCAGGGACAAAACTGTCCCGCGACAAAATGTCCCCAGTGTGCGCAGGTACTGCGACAAAACAGTGTTGTCCCTGAGCTGCCGCACACAGCGGTAGGCAGGGACAAACCTGTCCCGCGACAAAATGTCCCCAGTGTGCGCGTGCTCTAGGTACAGAATACAACATTTGGTTGAAGTCCAATGGACGTTACATGCAGTTAGACATTGGATCTATCAGCACGTGTAAAAGCACGTTGGCAACAATGCCATGCGTGTGCTAGTCAGAAATAATCTGAAATAGTATGATATCTTGTTGTGGCAATTTTGGATCAGATCCATTCGTTAGTATAAAAGTTACATGTATTTTAAAATTGGACACATCAGCAGGCATAGAATCATGTTGGCAGCACTGACTTATATTAATTACTCCAAATTAATCTAGAATGTCAGGTGCTATACGTGTGCAAAGTATAGAGCTGTTGGCTTGCATACTTTGTGATATATTGATATTAGGATAAAAAAAATATAGACAGCATTAATTAACAGTTGTCAGCGCTGATTGCTCTTAAGAATACTTATAATCATATATGTTATGTTACACATAGCACATACGAAATTTGGTTGAAGTCCAACTGATAGTATTGAAGTTACATGTATTTAAATGTTGGTCCTATCAGCAGGCTTAGAATCATGTTGGTAGAACTGACGTATATAAGTTACTCCAAATTAATCTAAAATGTCAGGTACTATAAGTGTGCATAGTTTAAAGCTGTCGGCTTGCATACTTTCTGATATATTGGTATTTGGATTTAAAAAAGAGAGAGCGATTATTAACAGTTGGCAGCCCTGGTGGCTCTTAAGAATGCGCTCAGTCATATCTGTTTATGTACACATACTTCATACAAAATTGGGTTGAAATACATTTGATAGTGTAGAAGTTATATGCTTTTAAAAATTGGACCTATTAGTAGTGGTTTTTGAGGGGTTCTACACCCACCTCCACCTCCCCACCTCACAAGATGGTGGCAGCCCGATATCTCTCGAACGCATGGTTGGATTTTGACAAATGAGGTGTCATTGAACTCGGGCTAACACCCCCTTTCCAATGGACAACATATTTCAACCCCAAAAGTAAAACCTACCCCTACTAGGGGGTGTAATTGTAATTTTTTAGAGAATCTCTCTTTCCAATTGCAACATGTGAGAGTTTGAATAACGATATCGATTTAAACGTTGTTCCACATAAAGTGCGTGTGTACGGTGGATAGCCACTATGAATTAACATGCTTGTTTTTTGTTTTTTACGCATGCCCACTCATGGCTTTTGAAGAGGGTGGGGGAGCGGTTCCCTGTGGACGGGTCCTTGTTGACAGGTCCCTGTGGACGGGTCATTGTTGCCGGGTCCTTGTGGACAAGTCCTTGTGGACAGGTCCTTGTGGACAAGTCCTTGTGGATGAGTCCTTGTGGATGAGCCCCTTTGGACTGATCCCTTTTGGACCGGTTCCTACGGACTGGCTCATGAATTTATTTAAATTATGTCAAAGGGCCTAACTACATTTCGCGTGTGTTGAACTGACGTTGTTCACTAATCCCCTGTGAGAGTTTGAATGCCGATATGGAATGAAACGTTGTTCCACACAAGAGACATCTTTTCGGTGGATAGCCACTATGAATTAACATGCTTGTTTTTTTTGTTTCTTACGCATGCCCACTCATAGCTTTTGTAAGAGGGCGGACTTTTTAAAAGAAGGCGGCTGTAGTGTAACCTAACCTAACCTAACCCACGAGTGGTGATCAAAAAGTATTTTAAGTGACGCTTGTCGATTGGCAAACCAATAATCAAAGAGGGATATGTCAGGCCTTGTGGTGATAGCCCCTTTTGATTGATCCCTGTTGATTGATCTCTGTTGATTTGTCCCTTTGGATTGGTCTCTATTGACTAGCCCCTTTTGGACGGGTCCTTTTTGACAGGGGGTCATTTTTGATGGATCCTTTTTGGCAGGTCTTTTTCGACGGGTCCCTGTTGACGAGTCATTGCTGACGGGTCCTTGTTGATGAGTCCCTGTGGACGGGTCATTGTTGACGGGTCCCTATTGACAGGCCATTGTTGACAGGTCATTGATGACAGGTCATTGTTGACGGGTCATTGTTGATGGGTCCTTGTTGACAAGTCCCTGTTGATGGGTCCCTGTGGAAGGGTCCCTTTAGACCGACCCCTTTAGACTGGTCCCTATGGACCGGCTCATGAAATTTATCCAAATTATGTCAAAGGGCCTAACTACATTTGTGTGTAAAGCAGTGTGTTGAACTGACGTTGTTCACCAGTCCTTACTACTACAATTGGATAACGATATGAAAGGAATTGATTAACCAGACATGAGTTAACTACCAACGAAACACTCTGGCGACTCTGATTGTTATTGACCAATGAGTAGGGTTTTAGAAAAACTGTTTGCTATTTTGGGTTATATACAAAAAATGCTTAGACCTTTTGAGTGACTATGTTTGCTAAACAAGACATTATACCAGACACGATTAGGATTCTTATGTAGCTCAGACAAGGAAAGCATTTCTACTGAATCAGTTGACATTGAATATAGATTTAGGTATTAGGAAGTCATTTTGAAGGCCTTTGTCTGGAGCGTGGCACTCTATGAAAGTAAAACTTAGACAATTGGTGTGGCAGAAAAGTGGTGAATTGAAGTGTTTGAAATGTGGTGTTACAGGATAATGATGAAGATTAGATGGGTAAATAGGGTTACTAACAAAGAGGTATTAAGACGAGTGGGGGAGAAGAGATGTATCTGGCGACTGTTAATGAAGTAAAGAGATAGGTTGGTAGGACACGTACTAAGACACCCAAGAATAGCAAACTTAGTTAAGGAAGAAAGGTTCGAGGACGAGAACTGTAGGGGTAGACCAAGTTTAGAATATGTTAAACAGATAGCCTTGAATGTAGGGTGTGGTAGCTATATAGAGATGAAACGATTAGCTCGGGACAGATAGGCGCTGAGATCTGCATCAAACCAGTCAAAGGACTAAAGACTCAAACAACAACATGTAAGTTCACTAAAATAATGTTGTGTAACGGTAAATGTTAGTCAACGAACAGTAATGCATTACTAAAACCCATGACACGATACCTAGGAGCTTTTCTAAAATGATTTTAAAATGCCTTTAACCCTATATTGAACACCCAGTTCACAAGACTCATAACTGCAATGTTATGGTAAAACAAAACAAAATCTATATTTCAAAACAAGCAAGTGGTTTAGTCAATGTATACTGGAAAAAGTTTTGTAAACACTCAAGTCCTCAAGACTAATTAAATTAGTAACTGTCAGGTTGACCGAGTGGTTAAGGTGTTTGACTTAAGATCAAATTTTCTGTATAAGGAAGCAAGGGTTCGAATCCCTTACCTGACATAACTATTGCCTTGACATGGCTTGGCCACACTGCATTATTATGATACTCGGTACACAAACCATAGATATAGTGTATTGTTTAAGGCCACTCTCTTTCTGAACATAGTCAGAGACTGTTGATGGTTAACAATTGTATTAATAGTGGGACATGGGGATAGTAATTAAGAAAAACAGACAATACCCATACAATATTTTTATTAAATTCATTTTATAATAGTTACACACTGAATTCAACTCTATCTCTTTACCATTGTTCTATATAGATTTTTAAACACAACGCTTGTTGTAGATCCTTTTACAACTTTCTCCAGGTACTCTTGCTCTTAAAAACTGGGGAAACCGCAATGGTTTTATAAACATAAAACTCTCATCCTCTTCTTTTTCATAATTATAATCATCATCATCATTATGAATATTACATCAAAATTATTATAGTCATTGTCACCATCATTATCATCATCATCATCATCATTCTCAACATCACTAGAACTAGAACTATCCAATTCCTCTTGTTTGTTTTCCACAGGGACCTCTTGTAGAGTCTGCGTTGCTTTTGATAGTGTTAAGGGTTTTTTGAACGATGGTATTTGTCCTAACATGTCTTTTTGAGGTGATGATGAATGCTTTTTAACAAACAATGCACTATCTTGAGCAGCAATATATTTTTCTTGGACTTGCTTTTTTACCTGGGTTAGAGTATTTTGCGTATTTAAATGTGTATTAATTTGAGATTCACAATGATGTTCTTTTGAAGTAAGTACGTTGGAGTCTTTTGTTTTAATCATTCCTCGACACTTTTTGGATCGTTGTTTTGAACATCGCCAAATAACAGTTCCATCTTTATTGGTTGTTTTTACAATATATGTATATCCTTTATAGAAGACACATGGCTTGCCATGACTGGTTGTTGAGACTTCCATATCAACTAATACATATGAATTAAATTTTTAGTAAAGTCACATGAACAATCTTTAGATTACAAGTGATTTACACACACACACACACACTTTCCTAAATGTCAAGATTTATGGATGTTGTTTTCCGCCAACAGCTGCTTACTGCGTATGACAAGGCTGGAGACTGGTAGGTGAGACGGTCTTTCACGATGTGAACACTGTAACAGGCAGTAGTCGACTGACAATATTCTTATACCCTAGTCAAGGTTAACAAGTACTTACTGCGTATGACAAGACCGTACACTCGTAGGTTAGACCGTATTTTTTGTTTATTGCTAAGGATCCCATATATACCCTAGACATCTTAGTTCTGAACACTTAGTGGTTAATTGTATATATTGAATTTAAATGCACAGCTCATACAAGCACGTTTTGCGGATGGGAGGGGTGAGAGGCTGGCAAAAAAGGAAATGTTTTAGTTTAATGAAACGTCATGTCCTAGTAGGCGTGATTTATAGTAGACGCAATTGATAGTAGACGTAATTGATAGTAGGTGTAATCAATACTAGACGTGATTAATAGTAGACGCAATTGATACTAGGCGTGATTGATAGTAGGCGTGATTTGTAGTAAGCGCGATTTATAGTAGACGCAAATGATAGTAGGCACGATTGATAGTATGCGTGATTGATAGTAGACGCGATTGATAGTAGGCGCAATTTGACATGGGCGCGACTCAGATCATTTTTGATATCATAAAGTTACAGTGTCAATGTTTATACAAAGTACAAGGTAGAGAGGGGGTATTTTAAGACATAACCTCAGCTCACTTAACATAACCTAACTTTACCTAACCTAACTTTGTCACGTGACATGTTCTACAAGTTTAGACTTGCTTTAAGACTGATTATGACGTCATAGATTGATGGGAGGGGTGAGAGGCTGACAAAAAAGGAAATGTTCTGGTTTAATGAAACGTCATGTCCTAGTAGGCGCGATTTATAGTAGACGCAATTGATAGTAGGCGCGTTTAATAGTAGACGCAATTGATAGTAGACGCAAATGATAGTAGGCGTGATTGATAGTAGACGCAATTGATACTAGGCGTGATTGATAGTAGGCGTGATTTGTAGTAAGCGCAGTTCATAGTAGGCTCAATTGATAGTAGATGCAATTGATAGTAGACGTGATTGATAGTAGGCGCGATTGATAGAAGACGTGATTGATATGGGCGCGACTTATATCATTTTTGATATTACAAAGTTACAGTGTCAATGTTTATACAAAGTACAAGTATTAAGTATTTTAAGACTTAACCTCAGCTCACCTAACATAACCTAACTTTACCTAACCTAACTTTGTCACGTGACATGTTCTACAAGTTTAGACTTGCTTTAAGGCTGACTATGACTATGACGTCATAGATTGATGAGAGGGGTGGGAGGCTGACAAAAAAGGAAATGTTTTGGTTTAATGAAAAGTCATGTCCTAGCAGGTGCGATTGGTAGTAGACGCAATTGATAGTAGACGCGATTAATGGTAGGCGCAATTGATAGTAGGTGTAATTAGGTACTTACTGCATATCAAAAGGCTGTACACTCGTGTGTTAGACACTCTATCTTGTTAAGGACCCCTATATATTCCCTATACAAGGCTATACATGTTAGTTCTAAACACTTAGTGGTTATTTGTATATTAAATTTATATACACAGGTTATACAAGCACGTTTTTTTCACACAGTAAAACTTTGTCAAATAGCCACATGCGACACGCAAAGTATGTTTCCACTATCTAGCGGTGACTATGGAAACTACCTGAACATATCCTAATCTAATCCTAGCTAACTTCACCTGACGTGACCATACCGGTTTGTAAGCAACAACAACAACACACTATGATTCCATGAATTCCAGAGTACTTTTAGATTAATTATCGACTCTCAACTCTTATAACTATGTCTATCCCACTCTGTCAAAAACACGATATTTTTTTTAAAAATTTTTGCTTGATGTCAATACTAAAGTGATAATGGGTTTTCCGATCCTATCACTATAAATTCATTACCCCCCACTCTTATCTCGGTCTCGACAACAACCATGCCTATTTTTAGCCTATTTTCAATTTTGAAAAAATAGGCTTATGAGATCACCTTTTGTCCGTGTGTGTGTGCGTGTGTGTGTGTGTGTGTGTGTGTGTGTGTGTGTGTGTGCGTGTGTGTGTGTGTGTGTGATTCGTGTGTGTGTCCCCCCCTAATAAAATCGAAACGGCTGGAGCGATTTCAATGAAACTCGGGAAGTTCATAGCACTATTCCCGGCGACCTCGACCGTGCCCTTCAAATTTTGTTACGTCTCACCAATCCAACATGGCGGCTGTGCGAAATATTTCACTAGCATTCAATATCTCCGAAACTATTACCGATATCGCCCTGAAATTGTGTACGGTGATAAAGGGCACTACTAGAAGTTCACCTATGAGACTTTCAAAAACCTGGTGACTACAAAACCAACATGGCGGCCGAGCGAAGTTGAGACTTTTAAATAGACTTTTCTCGCGATTTAACAATCCAAACGTAATTAAACTTGGTACAGCAATTGTTTATACACATTGTAATGCACTGGAGTCTAATTGAGTTCAATTGTTTACATAACCTCAAAATGGCGGCTGTGCGAATTATTTCACTGACATTCTATATCACCGAAACTATTACAGATATCACCCTGCAATTTTGTACGGTGATTAAGGGTACTGATACAGGTATACCTATGTATATTTCATAAACCTGTAAAGTACGAAACGAACATGGCGACCAAGCGAATTTAAAATATTTTAATAGACTTTTCTCGTGATTTAACTCTCTGAACGCAGTGAAATGTGGTACAGTAATTGATTTTTCAGATTGTAATGCACTGCCATCTAATTGAATGCAATTGCTTATATAACCTCAAGATGGCGGCTGTGCGAAATTTTAAAATTAAGTTTTAATTTCTTGTGTCGTAATCATGCGATCGAAGTGTAAGTTTGAATAATGAACCTAGGCAATAATTGTCCTTGAATGGTACGTAACTCTATGGCCTATACACATAACACTCCTAAATGGTGAGCTCCCGAAATATTTACACGGTTCTCAATATCTATGAATCTTTTACAGCAACCAAACTGAATTTTTTTATGTTCATAGAGACTATGAACATATGTTCACCTATAGGACTTTCAGGAACCTGGTGAGCACAAATCCAACATGGCGGCGACGCGAAGTATAAATATTTAAATGGACGTTTCTCGCGAATTAACTATCCGAGTGCCGTGAAACGTTGCACGTTAAATGCTTATACAAATGTTGATCCACTGGCATCTAATTTATTTCAATTGTTTGCATTATCACAAGATGGCTGCTGTGCGTAATTTTAAAATCTCGTTTTTACTTCTTGTTGTCTAATCATGCGATTGAAGTTTGAATACCACACGCACACAATAATCTTATTGTAATAGTACAAAAATAAAAATCCAACCTGGCGACCATCTGAAATATTTAGACGGTTCTCAATATCTACGAATCTGTTACAGCAATTAAACTGAAATTTTGTATGTTGATTGTGGCAGTTAACATAAGTAGGATATATGAAAATAGGCTGTATAGTTCTTCACGGAACTACTTGTTATTATGTCAGATGATGTAATGTTCGAGTGCAAAGTGGATGTAAAAGTGAGTGCAAAGTGAGTGCAAAAGTGAGTGCAAAGTAAGTGTAAAAGTAGTTGTAAAAGTGAGTGCAAAGTGAGTGCAAAAGTGAGTGCAAAAGTGAGTGCAAAAGTGGGGTGTAAAAGTGGTACCCTATTTGTAATGGCTTATTTGACAAGTTATTTTGTGGTACCCTATTCGTAATGGCTTATTTCACAAGTTGTTTTTGTCAATGTATTTAGAGGATATTTCTCTTGTTCATGGAAAGTATCTCAGCCCTTTTTATGATAGCGTAATGCTTACCGTCATGTTTGTAAGCAACAACAACACACTAAAATTCCAAGAATCCAAACTAAGGTTAATGATGGTCTCTCAACTCCATTCCAAGCCTAGTCAAAAACATTATACATTTCAAATTTTTCAAAAAAGGTAAATTGAGAAAGTAGGCTATATATTTAAACTAAAAATCATATGCTAACTCCAACACCTACGTCTATCCCATTCTCAGTCAAAAAAAATGAGAATGTTTATTGTAGTAGCCTATAAAGAAACAAAAAAAAATGTCTATTACAGTTTAGCTATAAGTGACCAGAATCACTATATATATATCATTTTATTCTAAGAGCTTTCCATGATGATAAGAAAAAAAGAGCTTACCATAATGATGGATTAAGTGTAAGAAAACGTCTTTTGCTGCTTGATGTCACTACTAAAGTGATACTCTTACAACAGACAAGTGAGTTCTTGTTTCGCTGACGTAATCGTATGTTTCCACGCACTTCCTGTGTTGAGCGCGTCATAGTGGCTAAATTCAAAACTCTAGATGAGATGTTTTGCTGACGTAATCATATGTTCCCCGCACGCACACTTTGGACGGGTCCTTTTTGAAGGGAGTCATTTTTTTACGGGTCCCGGGGGGACGGGTCCTTGTTGACGGGTCCCTGTGGCGGGCCCCCTTTGTCATATATTGGATAAAATGCAAGGGCCAGTCCATAGGGATCAGTCCAAAGGACCCGCCCACAGGGACCCGTAAAAAAATGACTCCCTTCAAAAAGGACCCGTCCAAAGTGTGCGTGCGGGGAACATATGATTACGTCAGCAAAACATCTCATCTAGAATTTTGAATTTAGTCACTATGACGCGCTCAACACAGGAAGTGCGTGGAAACATACGATTCCGTCAGCGAAACAAGAACTCACTTGTCTGTTGTATGAGTATCACTTTAGTAGTGACATCAAGCAGCAAAAGACGTTTTCTTACACTTAATCCATCATTATGGTAAGCTCTTTTTTTCTTATCATCATGGAAAGCTCTTAGAATAAAATGATATATATATAGTGATTCTGGTCACTTATAGCTAAACTGTAATAGACATTTTTTTGTTTCTTTATAGGCTACTACAATAAACATCCTCATTTTTTTTGACTGAGAATGAGATAGACGTAGGTGTTGGAGTTAGCATATGATTTTTAGTTTAAATATATAGCCTACTTTCTCAATTTACCTTTTTTGAAAAATTTGAAATGTATAATGTTTTTGACTAGGCGTGGAATGGAGTTGAGAGACCATCATTAACCTTAGTTTGGATTCTTGGAATTTTAGTGTGTTGTTGTTGCTTACAAACATGACGGTAAGCATTATGCTATCATAAAAAGGGCTGAGATACTTTCCATGAACAAGAGAAATATCCTCTAAATACATTGACAAAACCAACTTGTGAAATAAGCCATTACGAATAGGGTACCACAAAAAAACTTGTCAAATAAGCCATTACAAATAGGGTACCACTTTTACACCCCACTTTTGCACTCACTTTTGCACTCACTTTGCACTCACTTTTACAACTACTTTTACACTTACTTTGCACTCACTTTTGCACTCACTTTGCACTCACTTTACATCCACTTTGCACTCGAACATTACATCATCTGACATAATAAAAATAGGCATGGTTGTTGTCGAGACCGAGATAAGAGTGGGGGGTAATGAATTTATAGTGATAGGATCGGAAAACCCATTATCACTTTAGTATTGACATCAAGCAAAAATTTAAAAAAAAAATATCGTGTTTTTGACAGAGTGGGATAGACATAGTTATAAGAGTTGAGAGTCGATAATTAATCTAAAAGTACTCTGGAATTCATGGAATCTTAGTGTGTTGTTGTTGTTGCTTACAAACCGGTATGGTCACGTCAGGTGAAGTTAGCTAGGATTAGATTAGGATATGTTCAGGTAGTTTCCATAGTCACCGCTAGATAGTGGAAACATACTTTGCGTGTCGCATGTGGCTATTTGACAAAGTTTTACTGTGTGAAAAAAACGTGCTTGTATAACCTGTGTATATACATTTAATATACAAATAACCACTAAGTGTTTAGAACTAACATGTATAGCCTTGTATAGGGAATATATAGGGGTCCTTAACAAGATAGAGTGTCTAACACACGAGTGTACAGCCTTTTGATATGCAGTAAGTACCTGATTACACCTACTATCAATTGCGCCTACCATTAATCGCGTCTACTATCAATTGCGTCTACTACCAATCGCGCCTGCTAGGACATGACTTTTCATTAAACCAAAACATTTCCTTTTTTGTCAGCCTCCCACCCCTCTCATCAATCTATGACGTCATAGTCATAGTCAGCCTTAAAGCAAGTCTAAACTTGTAGAACATGTCACGTGACAAAGTTAGGTTAGGTAAAGTTAGGTTATGTTAGGTGAGCTGAGGTTAAGTCTTGTACTTTGTATAAACATTGACACTGTAACTTTGTAATATCAAAAATGATCTAAGTCGCGCCCATATCAATCACGTCTACTATCAATCGCGCCTACTATCAATCACGTCTACTATCAATTGCATCTACTATCAATTGAGCCTACTATGAACTGCGCTTACTACAAATCACGCCTACTATCAATCACGCCTAGTATCAATTGCGTCTACTATCAATCACGCCTACTATCATTTGCGTCTACTATCAATTGCGTCTACTATTAAACGCGCCTACTATCAATTGCGTCTACTATAAATCGCGCCTACTAGGACATGACGTTTCATTAAACCAGAACATTTCCTTTTTTGTCAGCCTCTCACCCCTCCCATCAATCTATGACGTCATAATCAGTCTTAAAGCAAGTCTAAACTTGTAGAACATGTCACGTGACAAAGTTAGGTTAGGTAAAGTTAGGTTATGTTACGTGAGCTGAGGTTATGTCTTAAAATACCCCCTCTCTACCTTGTACTTTGTATAAACATTGACACTGTAACTTTATGATATCAAAAATGATCTGAGTCGCGCCCATGTCAAATTGCGCCTACTATCAATCGCGTCTACTATCAATCTCGCCTACTATCAATCGCGCCTACTATCATTTGCGTCTACTATAAATCGCGCTTACTACAAATCACGCCTACTATCAATCACGCCTAGTATCAATTGCGTCTACTATTAATCACGTCTAGTATTGATTACACCTACTATCAATTACGTCTACTATCAATTGCGTCTACTATAAATCACGCCTACTAGGACATGACGTTTCATTAAACTAAAACATTTCCTTTTTTGCCAGCCTCTCACCCCTCCCATCCGCAAAACGTGCTTGTATGAGCTGTGCATTTAAATTCAATATATACAATTAACCACTAAGTGTTCAGAACTAACATGTCTAGGGTATATATGGGATCCTTAGCAATAAACAAAAAATACGGTCTAACCTACGAGTGTACGGTCTTGTCATACGCAGTAAGTACTTGTTAACCTTGACTAGGGTATAAGAATATTGTCAGTCGACTACTGCCTGTTACAGTGTTCACATCGTGAAAGACCGTCTCACCTACCAGTCTCCAGCCTTGTCATACGCAGTAAGCAGCTGTTGGCGGAAAACAACATTCATAAATCTTGACATTTAGGAAAGTGTGTGTGTGTGTGTGTAAATCACTTGTAATCTAAAGATTGTTCATGTGACTTTACTAAAAATTTAATTCATATGTATTAGTTGATATGGAAGTCTCAACAACCAGTCATGGCAAGCCATGTGTCTTCTATAAAGGATATACATATATTGTAAAAACAACCAATAAAGATGGAACTGTTATTTGGCGATGTTCAAAACAACGATCCAAAAAGTGTCGAGGAATGATTAAAACAAAAGACTCCAACGTACTTACTTCAAAAGAACATCATTGTGAATCTCAAATTAATACACATTTAAATACGCAAAATACTCTAACCCAGGTAAAAAAAGCAAGTCCAAGAAAAATATATTGCTGCTCAAGATAGTGCATTGTTTGTTAAAAAGCATTCATCATCACCTCAAAAAGACATGTTAGGACAAATACCATCGTTCAAAAAACCCTTAACACTATCAAAAGCAACGCAGACTCTACAAGAGGTCCCTGTGGAAAACAAACAAGAGGAATTGGATAGTTCTAGTTCTAGTGATGTTGAGAATGATGATGATGATGATGATAATGATGGTGACAATGACTATAATAATTTTGATGATAATATTCATAATGATGATGATGATGATAATTATGAAAAAGAAGAGGATGAGAGTTTTATGTTTATAAAACCATTGCGGTTTCCCCAGTTTTTAAGAGCAAGAGTACCTGGAGAAAGTTGTAAAAGGATCTACAACAAGCGTTGTGTTTAAAAATCTATATAGAACAATGGTAAAGAGATAGAGTTGAATTCAGTGTGTAACTATTATAAAATGAATTTAATAAAAATATTGTATGGGTATTGTCTGTTTTTCTTAATTACTATCCTCATGTCCCACTATTAATACAATTGTTAACCATCAACAGTCTCTGACTATGTTCAGAAAGAGAGTGGCCTTAAACAATACACTATATCTATGGTTTGTGTACCGAGTATCATAATAATGCAGTGTGGCCAAGCCATGTCAAGGCAATAGTTATGTCAGGTAAGGGATTCGAACCCTTGCTTCCTTATACAGAAAATTTGATCTTAAGTCAAACACCTTAACCACTCGGTCAACCTGACAGTTACTAATTTAATTAGTCTTGAGGACTTGAGTGTTTACAAAACTTTTTCCAGTATACATTGACTAAACCACTTGCTTGTTTTGAAATATAGATTTTGTTTTGTTTTACGATAACATTGCAGTTATGAGTCTTGTGAACTGGGTGTTCAATATAGGGTTAAAGGCATTTTAAAATAATTTTAGAAAAGCTCCTAGGTATCGTGTCATGGGTTTTAGTAATGCATTACTGTTCGTTGACTAACATTTACCGTTACACAACATTATTTTAGTGAACTTACATGTTGTTGTTTGAGTCTTTAGTCCTTTGACTGGTTTGATGCAGATCTCAGCGCCTATCTGTCCCGAGCTAATCGTTTCATCTCTATATAGCTACCACACCCTACATTCAAGGCTATCTGTTTAACATATTCTAAACTTGGTCTACCTCTACAGTTCTCGTCCTCGAACCTTTCTTCCTTAACTAAGTTTGCTATTCTTGGGTGTCTTAGTACGTGTCCTACCAACCTATCTCTTTACTTCATTAACAGTCGCCAGATACATCTCTTCTCCCCCACTCGTCTTAATACCTCTTTGTTAGTAACCCTATTTACCCATCTAATCTTCATCATTATCCTGTAACACCACATTTCAAACACTTCAATTCACCACTTTTCTGCTACACCAATTGTCTAAGTTTTACTTTCATAGAGTGCCACGCTCCAGACAAAGGCCTTCAAAATGACTTCCTAATACCTAAATCTATATTCAATGTCAACTGATTCTGTAGAAATGCTTTCCTTGTCTGAGCTACATAAGAATCCTAATCGTGTCTGGTATAATGTCTTGTTTAGCAAACATAGTCACTCAAAAGGTCTAAGCATTTTTTGTATATAACCCAAAATAGCAAACAGTTTTTTCTAAAACCCTACTCATTGGTCAATAACAATCAGAGTCGCCAAAGTGTTTCGTTGGTAGTTAACTCATGTCCGGTGAATCAATCCCTTTCATATCGTTATCCAATTGTAGTAGTAAGGACTGGTGAACAACGTCAGTTCAACACACTGCTTTACACACAAATGTAGTTAGGCCCTTTGACATAATTTGGATAAATTTCATGGGCCGGTCCATAGGGACCAGTCTAAAGGGGTCGGTCTAAAGGGACCCTTCCACAGGGACCCATCAACCGGGACTTGTCAACAAGGACCCATCAACAATGACCCGTCAACAATGACCTGTCATCAATGACCTGTCAACAATGGCCTGTCAATAGGGACCCGTCAACAATGACCCGTCCACAGGGACTCATCAACAAGGACCCGTCAGCAATGACTCGTCAACAGGGCCCCGTCGAAAAGGACCTGCCAAAAAGGATCCATCAAAAATGACCCCCTGTCAAAAAGGACCCGTCCAAAAGGGGCTAGTCAATAGAGACCAGTCCAAAGGGACAAATCAACAGAGATCAATCAACAGGGATCAATCAAAACGGGCTATCACCACAAGGCCTGACATATCCCTCTTTGATTATTGGTTTGCCAATCGACAAGCGTCACTTAAAATACTTTTTGATCACCACTCGTGGGTTAGGTTAGGTTAGGTTACACTACAGCCGCCATCTTTTAAAAAGTCCGCCCTCTTACAAAAGCTATGAGTGGGCATGCGTAAAAAACAAAAACAAAACAAGCATGTTAATTCATAGTGGCTATCCACCGAAAACATGTCTCTTGTGTGGAACAACGTTTCATTCCATATCGGCATTCAAACTCTCACAGGGGATTAGTGAACAACGTCAGTTCAACACACGCGAAATGTAGTTAGGCCCTTTGACATAATTTAAATAAATTCATGAGCCAGTCCGTAGGAACCGGTCCAAAAGGGATCAGTCCAAAGGGGCTCATCCACAAGGACTCATCCACAAGGACCTGTCCACAAGGACTTGTCCACAAGGACCTGTCCACAAGGACTTGTCCACAAGGACCCGGCATCAATGACCCGTCCACAGGGACCTGTCAACAAGGACCCGTCCACAGGGAACCGCTCCCCCACCCTCTTCAAAAGCCATGAGTGGGCATGCGTAAAAAACAAAAAACAAGCATGTTAATTCATAGTGGCTATCCACCGTACACATGCACTTTATGTGGAACAACGTTTAAATCCATATCGGCATTCAAACTCTCACATGTTGCAATTGGAAAGAGAGATTCTCTAAAAAATTACAATTACACCCCCTAGTAGGGGTAGGTTTTACTTTTGGGGTTGAAATATGTTGTCCATTGGAAAGGGGGTGTTAGCCCGTGTTCAATGACACCTCATTTGTCAAAATCCAACCATGCGTTCGAGAGATATCGGGCTGCCGCCATCTTGTGAGGTGGGGAGGTGGAGGTGGGTGTAGAACCCCTCAAAAACCACTACTCCTATCAGAAGGCTTAACATTATTTTGGCAACACTGTCATGTATGGTCTCCTGGAAATTAAACTGAAATAGTATTATCTAGATGTGTGCCAATTTTGGAATAGCTTCCATGCATACCTTCCAAGATATCCAACAGGGAGCTCTAATTTCTAGTGCGTTTTTCCAGCAGTTGGTAGCACTGACAGCATTTTCAAGTATGGGCTTGAGATATTCTGGTATACATCTTTACTCATACTAAATTTGGTTCTGATTGCTGAAGCCGTTTAGGAGTTGATAGGGGGGACAGACAGAAGGACAGACAGAGACATTTTCCCGGATCGATCTCATAAGTCTACCTTTTCCTCATTTTTGCAAAATGTGAAAAGTAGGCTAAAAATCTGCATTACCTGTATCAGTTTTAAAATTTCACCATGTTCCTTTAGAAATCGTTTCCTTTTTCATTAGCCTATTATTATCATTAAGTGCAAATGACCTACCGTAGATATTACGAAATTACAATTCAAACACTTCTTCTTATTCTTTCTTTTATTCTTTCTTTCTTGGGCTGGCTGTGTGGCTCATCGGTAACGTAATCGACTGCTGTGACCAAGGTTGCAGGATCGAATCCTGGCGCAGCCAGTTGACATTTGAGGGTGCGTAAATCCGAGGGAGCCATGTCAGTAGATTTACTGGCACGATAATGATCCCTTTCGGGTCAAAATTCCGTCACCCCGGCGTCACTAAAAGCCGCGGTTCTTAAAAGAGACGTAAATTCAATAACATTATTATTATCTGTCTGTCTTTGATTGGCATTGCAACGCCGGCCCGGTATAGCTAGAATATATACTGTATATCGTCATATCGACTACCTACTGGGGTTTTTCCTTTTTCCCACCTACATTTCTTTCAGTGAATATCGATCCTAATATTGTAGGGGACCTGAGAGGGTGCCCTCTACAATGTAATATCTGGGGGGATGAAATATGAGTAGCTGGGGGCTGCTTGGAGCTCGAGTGTAAGAGGTGTCGGTTGTGGACTGGTTCGAGGGCGTGTAAGCGCTCGAAAGGAGAACTCCCAAATGTACTGTTTGATCGGGTAGATCGGGGATGCGATATCGGGATTAAGGGCGGTTTGGTGCTGGAAGCTCTGAACAGCTGAGCTGCTACTTGGAATACTGCTAACGTGGGCGACTGCCAGCTCGCGCTATAAGCGAGCCCAACACTGTGACGTAGACGAGTGGCTGACTGCGGAAGTCACGGGACAATTAACTAAGTGTTAGCTGGATCCTACCGGGACGGGGGTTGAAGGGCAGGATCTTAACAATTAAAGAAATAAACTAAAAAACAGTTGTTTCTAATATGACTGAGTTTAATGGGGTAATTCTGACTTGAAGTACTCCTAAAATTGGCAGAGCAGTTAATGAATCAGATGCTTATTACAATCCAAGCACTAGGGGTTGAAAGTGTGGATGTTTGTGTGAGGAGTTGTGATCGCTTAAACACTAACCCTTTGGCGGTCGTCAGAGCGGTTCTCGGCAGCGGTCTGGCACAAGGTGGCACTGAGGAAGACTGACCTCGAGTTACCTCACCTCTACAGCTTTATAGCCTTTTGAGTGTCGAGTGTGCACAATTGCACATTTCACACGATGTGAGGAGTTGGCCGGGGTTATTGGAGGTTGTTGCTATGTATTAGGCTTAGATGTGTATTTAGAATTGTATAATGTATTCCGAAGGCGTTTGTTTGGGGATACATGTATTTGTCGTAGATAGAAGGGGATGAGGGTGCATCCCCCGGATGCAACAATATAGTCTTCTTTTTTCAAATTTTCAGGAACGAAAATTCGTCACAATCACGCATACTATTGGCACCGTATATCACGCAATTTGAGCAGCATTCTACGCCACCCATCAATTCTATAAAATGGGCCAGCATATATTGAGAAAATACCAAACCAAAGAAGAAAGTATAGTCTTGGACAATTCAATTTGCATAATGAATGGACATACCACAGTTCCATAACCAACAAGCCTCTAATACAGAACTATCTGACTCATCTTAATTTATCTTTTAACATGTCCTCTATTTTTTTTTAAGTACAGAGCACAATGTTTTAAATAGGCTACTCAAGGCCACATGCAGAAGTGTTGTGTTTAGTATATTTATCTACATATGTTCTTAGTGTATCAATTATTTCCTGTACATAGGCACGTAATATAGCATGATTTTTGACAGGGTTTTATTAGATTTAGAATGTATTATGTAAGGTGTGACTCTCTCCGTAATTATATCGATTTCCTCTGAGAGATGTTAAAATGTTAACTTTAGGTCTCCAAGTGGACTGAAGAAGGGACTAAATGTCCAGAAACATGTATCCTAATTTTTCATAAACTAAGAATCCATTGTATTGAAAAAGGGTGGATAATAAAATAAAGTATACTGAATATACACTATATATAAATAAATAACTAAATAGGTAAATAGATAAATGAACCTTGTTGTCTTGATGCACCATCTTAGATCACTCGTAATATATTTGTCTGGATTTCGTATCATCAGGAATACATCGCTGGGTTATGAGTGAAGACAACGGGGATATTGTTTAATTTAACAAACATTGTATTCATGATTTCAAAGAAAGTGTGGTCTTAGTTTATCCACAGATATATCAAACATTGGACATCTTTTGGAGAGGCATTAAATGATTTAAACATTGTTGTTAACATCCTTTATTCATAGGGAAAATACAAATCAAGAATTCCACAAAACTTAACATATGCAATCATTCCATGGCACTTTCGTATTTTACAATTTTCGTTCATCTGGTAACTCCAAGACCTTAACACTAAATTGAACCACATAACGGCAAAGTGGATCAACCCGTAGTTCAGAAAGATTGTTCCTAATGCTTTTCTGTAGAGAAACATTACTTTCAATGAATTGTGTATTAGTCCACTTGACCGAGGAATGGCTCAATAACATATGCAACACTGCATTCAACACATCGCACCGTAACATCACATAACAAAGTATACGATCAGAGTCAAGTGCCTTCTCAAACCTTTATCCTTCACCCCTATACCTTGTCGGCTGTTATTGTTGGTGTATTTTCAGCGTCATCTTAGCCTCTCTCAGTCGTCATTTTCAAAGTTCGTTTAGTTTAGGCGAAGTGTATGGATACACTAACGTCTTCACACAGAAAACGTAATTATCATCATGTAAGAACACTTAATAAACCTTCGCCGACAGAAATGACAATGATTCTGGGAACGGAAGAAAGGGGCATGGGTCTCTGACATCTACACCATCACTCTGTTGATCTCCACGTGACCCTAACCTCGTTGTGGGGTGTTATCACTAGCAACGTTGAACTTGAACAGGCAGTAATCTATGTGCTGCCTTCTCTCTCGCGTTTTGGAAAGAAATGAGCATTGGATTATGTGTCCAATATCATGGAATACATACGGATCGCATGGAAAACTAGTCGTTAGTTCATTACTAAATTAAATGAATTGAAAAACAATAATGACCAACAATACACCAGCAAAGATATTGGGGTCTACGGCTTCTCAGACATACTACGGTATATAAAAAGAAACCTGATCTTGTTGGAACATTGTACCCAGTAACTTGAGTGTAGTACAGTAGCCTTGACTCTTTGGCACTTCTCACAACATTCGCACATTTCCAAATCATCGTTGAAAGAAAGCAAAAAATTCCTTATACCTTTAATTTTAAATTCTTTTGAAATGTTCACAGCCGAAAGTTGAGATGCTCGCCTTCTCGCCGGAGTTCTCTGACCAATTTAAACGGCACGTTTGCTTGAATAATCATCTTCACATATTTTCAATTAAATGAATGCCAATCGCTTTCCACAAATTTACCTCCCAATATGACTTCAAGTATAATAATATTTACAACTGGATTTGTGTTTCCTCTATTCGATATCAGTACAATATTGAGCTTTGTTTAAAAAGAATACGTTTAGGCCTCTGTTAGAAACATAAATGGAGACTCTTCATAACTTCTATTAAAATTAAAATCTATTGAAACATTACGTTTCTTGAGTTTTGATTAAATGGTCTTCCTGTCAATGCCAAAACAGAATTAAAATGTCTCTATACAAGCATTACATGTGTTATTTCATTTGTATGCTACGTTGCTCAATAAACATTTAGATGGAAAATAAAATATCAATTACTGTAATAATATTGAACTCGCGAAACATGACTGAGATGTATGGATGTGTTCACTTGGTGTAATCAAAGGGACACAAGTGACACATCATCACTTGGGAAAATCAGCCTTAAGGGCTCAGAATTTAAGGGCAATTTTCTCACACTACGTGCCTGTCACTTTTATCCCTTTTTCTTTATTGAGTCGTCAGTAAGCTACTCACAAGTTTGGAACACCCTGTTATCGTTGGTAACTCACAGCAGTTCACACCTGCTGATATTAATTTTTGTATTTTTATCTCACGCAGATTTCAAAATAAACAAATTTCCCTCATAAGTGCCAGTTCATCTTAGTTCCGTAGACATTATTGTCTAAGCACATAAACGAACAGACATGTTCGCAGATTTGCTGACACTTGCATGACCTGGCCCAAGATATTCATGGACTGTCCTTAGTTCACAAACAATGAACTAGTTATTTAGTCTACGCACTAAGAATACGCTAACCACACTGACGTGAAACATGGATTACTCATTACACCGATGCATTTACCCTGTATTTCCAGTCATTCATTTATAATATCGCACCATTCATGCCACCCAGCGAAGTGAAATTATCTATATGTACAAATAGTTTGCTTGTTTCACTGAAGCATTCCAAGTCATACATTAATATTTTTACAAAATGACACAGATGAACATGCAGGAGCTATTGGCCATGAAGCACTCAGGAGATACGCGCTAATATTGATATGTAGGCCTACCTACAAACCTAGATACAGTACACACTCGCAATAACCGTGTATTCCCACACAACATTTCATAACGTTCTGACTTCTCAGATTATCTAAATATAAATTATATTTCTCTTTACGAATATATTGGTTACTTTCGTTTCTTATAATATACAATAATAATAATAAAAGTTGGTCGTTATTCAGTCACAGCTTGCGCTTATGACTGACACTTGACTAGTGAGCGAGTCTGCTCACAAGATGTCGTTGCTGCTACCGTTGGTTCGCGTTGTCTTGGTGCATGTCTTGTCGCCATCCACACGACCGTTCACCTGGTTGACCGAGGCGCGGTGGTAGCGCCCTCCAGAGCCCCGCTGACCTCCCGTTGGGCCACAGTAGATCACCTTGCGGAAAGCCTTTCGGAAATTGTCAGAAAGGAATGCGTAAAGGATCGGGTTTACGCAAGAATTCATGTAAGCCAAGACATGACTGAAGATCTGCAACATCACTGTCGTATTAGTAATCTCATAGAGGTCCAGCGTCTTCAGCACCAAGATCACCTGAAACAGAGAGAATATTCATAAGATATGTGTTTAAGATAAGGGGGTCCAAGTGTGCACTTAAATCAATTATTTCCATAATCTTCACTTGTATATTTGGTGTGTTTAATTTTGTATTTTTTGCCATTGGTGTTTAATTTTAAGTTGTTGTTGTTTTTTTTTTTTTTTTTTTTTTTTTTTGCCAAAACGTTGCGTCCATTGTCAAATTTAAAATATTTTTAGAATTTGAGATTCATGTACAGTACTTTCTTTTTCATGAAACCTGTAAAACAAATTTGCTTAAATTATAGTTTTAAATGTTTAACTACAGTACCTACCAATAGTTTCTCAACAAAACCTTCCTGATTTTATAATTTTGTTGCAAATTTTACAAAATATTTTATTAAAATGTTTTTGTCGTGTATACATTCCTACACTAAATCATTGTGATGTGACTTTCAGTTTTTAATTTTTAATCGTTTAATACATTTGCAATATCGAAGAAAATCACCATATTTAAAATTATATTAAGATGTGGACACTACACCAATGGGCATATGTTATTAATGTTTCAGGTTTTGTATAAGGTATACAGACGTTTTGGTGCATGTAAGAACAAGAAGTTCCGTGACAAACCAAAGAGACTACTTTTCTTAAAAATTAGGATTCATGCCAATGATTAATCTAGATGGATCTATCTAGAATAATGACGAAATTAAGTTGGTAATATCGAAATTTCTGATTGGTTCGAAATACTGTATACCTGGCATGTAGCCTGATAGCATGGAAGTTACATGCAGTTAAACATTGGATCTAACAACGCGCATAAAATCATGTTGGCAAAAATGTCATGCATGTATTGGTCAGAAATAATCTGAAATAATATGTTCTATTGTTGTGCCAATTTTGAATGAAATCCATTAGTTAGTATAGAATAGAATTGGATCTACGTGTGCAAAGTTTAGAACTATTGGCTTGCACACTTTCTGATATATTGTTATTAGAGAAGCACAAATAGAGACAGCATTTATTAACAATTGGCAGCCCTGGTTGCTCTTAAAAATCCGCATTGTCTTATCTGTTATGGTACACATAGCACATATGAAATTTGGTTGAAATCCAAATGATAGTATAGAAGTTACATGTATTTAAAGTTGGATTTCTCAGCAGGCTTAGAATCATGTTGGTAGCACGGACGTATATAAGTTACTCTAAATTAATATAGAATGTCAGGTACCATACGTGTGGGTAGTTTAAAGCTGTCGGCTTGCATACTTTCTGATATATTGGTATTTGTATAAAAGAAATTGAGAGCATTTATTAACAGTTGGCAGCCATGGTGGTTCTTTAGAATACGCTCAGTCATATATGTTTATGTACACATAGCACATTTGAAATTTCGTTTAATTCCAATTGATAGTGTAGAAGTTACATGCATTTAAAATTAGACCTATCAGCAGGCTTATAATAATTTTGGCAACACTGCCATGTATGGCCTCATGGAAATTAAACTGAAATAATATTAACTATTCGTGTGCCAATTTTGAAATAGCTCCCTTCCAAGATATCAAACATGGAGTTCAAATTTCAAATGCGATTTTTCAGCAGTTGGTAGCTCTGACATCATTTTCAAATACGGCATTGAGATATTCAGGTACAGACCTTTACTCATACCAAATTTTGTTTCGATTGCTGCAGCCGTTTAGGAGTTGATACGGGGACACACACACAGACAGACAGACAGTCAGAAGGACAGACAGACACACTTTTGCCCGGATCGATCTCATAAGTCTACCTTTTCCTCATTTTTGCAAGATGTGAAAAGTAAGCTAAATATCGCAAAACATTTTCTTGCCGTTTAGTGGTGATTTTTGTACTTTTATCACTTTAAATGATCTTGTCGACTTCGTCGTTACGCTGGGGTCTGGCGTTACGTTACGGTGACGGGACGAAATGCATCTAGTTGCACTGAGGTGTGTGACGTCACAGTACCGCTTGGTGCATGTGTACCCCGACAATTTCTACTTCGTTAGTATAAGACAAAAATTCCCGATTCTTGGATGTCACGGGTAATCTAGAAAAGCACTGGATGGATTCTGATGCAGTTTTCACCATTCTGTAAAGGATATCTCGAGGAAAGATTCTGTAGAAAATAATTTATGTATGATCAAAGGAAGCCAAGCAGTAATGATTTCAGTGAAAAAGTCGAAACCAAACTTGGCGTCCGTGCGCTTCTTAAGCTTACGCTGGGCAAACCGTTAAAAATATCAATATACTATGAGCGTAAGAATTGGTCAGCATGAAATGTTCTACAAAAAAGTCCGCGAGAGCATATCTCTATCTTCAATACATCGCCCACAATAAGTGTTTTTATACTGGATGGAAGGGGTAAGTCCCCGCGCGCTCTGGTGAGCGTGCACTTGCCGTTCGCGAGTAATTTGAAACAAGATAAACAAGATAAGTATTACGCAGATAATTTTCTAACATGTCAAGAGTCTTTGGCTTCGAGCGAAGCGAGAAGCCTCCAGGCTTTCTAGCATTTTCAGCATTTGTAGCATTTAAAATGATACAAAGTCTAGTCTTTCAGACTGTTTTTTTTTTTTTTTTGTAAATGGTAACAAATATAAGCTAAGACTGATGGGCGTTCACTGGTTAATAGCTTCTGTGAGGGTTGAGCTAGAGCAGACCGCTCTGCTGCAGTTCGGTCTCCGTTATCTTCCTACCTTTTAGTTAGTTACTTACTTATTGTTGTTTAACCTTTTATAGAGCAGACAATTATGATATGGTGCTTTATTTGTATTTATTGAAATTTAATTTTAATATTACAGCTTAATATTTATGATTAATTTCTTTTACATTTTAATGTTGATGTTCGTTTCTATCAATTGATTTCTTATATTCATTTCATTATCTCAATCTTAAGATTATAGAGTTATTAAAAGTGTAACTTTTATAATCATATTTATTAGTAATTGTATCATGCATATTTATTTATGACAGGGGGAATGAAACAACTTGGAGAAGAACTGGGTAAATATCAAAGCACAGTGACAGCAGTTCAAGAAACGAGACTTCCTGAGGGTGTTATGAAGATTGTAGATACCCACACGCTCTTTAATAGCAATGAGCAAAGTCAGGCCTGTACTTCAGGGGTTGGATTTGCTGTTCACAATAGAATGATATCGGCTATCAACAAATGGGCTCAAGTAAATGACTGCATTTGTTGGATGATTTTAAACGCTAAACCATATAAGATCTATTCATAATGTTGAATTTTGGGCTTATGTCGTGTTTTATTATATAAATTCGAAGCGTTTCGAAAGAAACCATGTCTTTCTTCGTCAGGAATAATCTGAAATACGACAAATGATTGCTAAGAGAAAGCAACAAAGAAACTATAAAAGGTGCCCAAAGATTGACGCTATTATAACCCCATGTTAGGGACAACGAAAAGCAGAAGTGTATTATTTTATCAGGGTTCTGATAATAGGTAGCCATGATTCACTGAAATTGTAGCCGGGGTCGCGGTTGAAATTATCTGGTTGTTTACGTATTTCAACCGCATCCCTGATGATTCTGGGGCGATATTGCTTTATACGGGCAAGAGCATCCACTCCTTGGAACATGATATCATGGCCAGGTGTTAAAGCATGATCAGCAACAGCTGATTTATCAGGTTGAATGATCATATAAAATCTGCCTAGTGAACTGTCATGCTCCATCAGAGGATGCTGACGAGGAAGCAAAGAACGATTTCTACCTGGAACTAGAGAATGTAGTAGACAAACTACCAAGACATTCAATTCACTTGATAATGGGAGACTTCAACGCCCAAGTGGGAAGAGGAGAACAGTATCGTCCAACGATTGGTCCTGACAGGATCCACGAAACAAGCAATGAGAACGGTATCAAACTAATAAACTTCGCCGAAACAAGGAAAATGACCATCAGAAGCACATACTTTCCCCGCAAAGTAGTACATAAAGTTACCTGGATATCCCCAGATGGGAATACATGAATCAGATCGACCATGTTCTTGTTGACCGAGGACATCATGGTAATGTCGAACATGTGCGATCTTTTCGCGGGGCAGATATGAATTCCGATCATTTTTGGTGATAGTCAAACTACGTCTGAAACTGTCTACCTAATGGCGAAGAAATCCTGAAAAGATGGCCCGCTTTGACAAGGATAAGTTGGAAGATGCAGAAGTGAGACAACGCTATCAAGATAAAATTCCAGAAAACCTCACAATATCGGAGAACCCTACCAACGTGGAAGACACATGGTTGGTATTGAGGAATGCAGTGTCACAGAGTGCAAAAGAAGAAATTGCTTGTCATCCAAAAGACAGAAGTAAACCTTGGTTCGATGGAGAATGTCCAGAATCTGTTGGGATGAGATCAGCGAAGAGAATATAGTGGTTAGAAAAACTCACGGAATAAGAAAGGGTAGCCTAATGTGAAGTGAGGCGTAACACGGACAAACTCATATGAAAGAAGAAACGGGAACACCAGAAAGGACTGTTGAAAGCAGTAGAAGAAGCAAAGTCATCACGCTCTTTTTTCCAAGCCTCAAGATTTGCCAGAGGTGTATACCGACAACGTACTTTGGTTCTAACGAATGAGACAGGTGAAGTAGTACCGCCAGAAGAACATTTTGAGAAACTATTGGATCGGGACTTTCCACTGACGGTGACATCTCAGGCGGGAGCTTATTTTGACAGAGTAGATGTCCTTGAACCATCAGAGGAAGAAATCAGAGTTGCCCTAAAACTACTCAAGAACAACAAGACCCCAGGAGGTAGTGGTATCACGCTGAGATGTTTCGTTTGGGAGGGCAAGCACTGATGGATGCATTGAAACGATTGATATCCACCATCTGGGCAGCAGAAGTAATTCCTGGAGAATGAAAGGGAGCAATTGTATGTCAAATCTTCAAGAAGGATTATGCTACCAAAGTATCCAACTACCGCGGAATTTCACTTCTTGAAATTGGATACAAAGTCTTTACAACTCTACTGTTAAACCGAATGAAACCACTGGCTGAAGGAATTGTAGGCACATAGCAATGTGGGTTCGTCTCTGGACGGTCACCATCGACCACATATTTACTTTGAGGCAGTTGATAGAAAAATTCTATGAGTGCGATCGGGAACTACACCTCATTTTCATCGATTTTCGGCAAGCTTATGACAGCATTGACCGCGTCGCATTATGGGAAACGTTA
Source organism: Meconema thalassinum (assembly GCA_946902985.2). NCBI lineage: Eukaryota > Metazoa > Arthropoda > Insecta > Orthoptera > Tettigoniidae > Meconema > Meconema thalassinum. The sequence goes on along the minus strand of OX336393.1, from coordinate 391,390,570 downwards.
GAGGAACTGGGCATCCCATCGAAATACATCCGTCTAATTGCAGCTTGCTACCCCCAGTCAACTTCTAAAGTACGGTTGGGCAATCAACTATCACCACCTTTCACTATTCAAAATGGATTGAGACAAGGAGATCCATTGGCGCCAATATTATTCAACTTGGCCTTGGAAAAAGTAAGCCTTGACACTTGCCGAACCAGAGAAATGGAGATGGTGGAAGCAGATACAATTCTAGCATTTGCTGACGATGTTGTGATCCTTGGTGCCACTCTAGAGCAAATGTGTGCTGATACTTCCCGATTCCTCCAAATGGCAGAGAAAATTTGGCTGAAGGTGAACGAGGACAAAACTAAATATCTTGGAGTATCACGTCGTCGAGTTCTCCCCCCTTACATTGTTGTAGACGGATATACCTTCGAACGAGTTGAAGAGTTCAAGAACCTGGGCTCAATATTAACCAACAAAAGTGAAGTGACGAAAGAAGTACTGTAACGGTCCCAATTTGTGACCAGAATGATAATATAATTTTATATTATTATTATTATTATTATTATTATTATTATTATTATTATTATTATTATTATTATTATTATCAATATTTTTTAAGTTTATATTTTACCTTTTATTAGTTATTATGTTAACTAATATGTTTATATCTATTATTATGCGGTAATGTAGAATATTATGGCAATTGAAAGGACTTGGAGCGATACACATTATATTTGAAATAAGTTAGACGCTTGACTGAATATTATTTCTGAAGAAAATTTGAACAAGAGAAGAAGAGGGTTGTTCGCAGAAGGGCGGCTTATCCACGGCTTCTTGGAAATGACATAAATAGACACTTATGTATTTCACATCAAGTATTCTACCAGTATACAAATCATACTAAGAAGGGATTCTAAGAAGACTTGCCACTAACAATGCTGGGCCGATGAATGAGTCCTTTGCAACTTTATACAAAAGGTGGTCTGGACCTCCCGAGAGTTGCTACAAAGAAGTATTGTCATTGTTGATATGTGAAAGGCGTGCAAACTGCCTAGTGACTTCAGAAGTGGGGGTGGGCGCGTGCCTGGGAACGTTATATATATGACGGCCGCCCAAATGGATTATTATTATTGAATTGCTGGAGAAGAGTGGAACGTGTAGCGAGATGGAGTCTGTAACGCAGTGCTAAACTAGACAGTTGACTATTTAAGTATGTGAATTTGATAAGATATTCTGTCTCAACAAACTGTGACATGGTTGTGTACGAGGCTATTGTCACAGGGATGATTTTTGGAATTTATTCCGTCATCCACATATAAATTAATTACTTGGAGGAGCATGAGGAACTCTCTACGCAACAACCCAACTACAAAGCTCTTCAATGCGGTGAGCGATTTAAACAGTTATACTCCAGTCAAATCAGAAGGCTCTCATGCTTATTAAATTCAATCTATATTTTATTCAATTAACTCAGTATACTCCAACTTCCTATCAAGACCCATAATACAAGTAAATTCAGTAGATTCTTTAATTTAATTTATTATTATTATCTTTAGTATTTTATTCTTTTTGCATCTGTTGTTTTATATATTAAATTCATTTTTAAATTCAAATGTTTGACTGGTTTCCTTTAGTAGCTAGAAATTACTATAAGGCAACACCATACTCCTGAACTAATTATCGTAAGGTTAGATTACGTAAGTTTCACTACGGCTGGAGATAGGAATTTCGATGCTCTACCTCTGTTTAACCGAGGTTTAATATATTATTTTGATCATGATATATAAATGGTCTGGCGCCCTTGGCTACATATAATACTACACATTATGTACTTTTTTAGTGAAGCTGACAACAATACAGATACACTATTAGATTAATACACAATTAAATGTTTCATTATGATCACCCAAAAGTGGGCGATTATTTAAATAATTAGCTTTGCATATTAACATTTTTCTTGTTATTATAATAATCCATTACAAATAACGCCCAACTACTGGGGCAAGATTAAGTTAAATAACACATTACAGTACATCAACGCATAACAAGTGCTAATCGTGAGTTCTTTAGTCTGAACAACATCTTCAAATCTCGTCTGATATCTCAGAAGAACAAAGTCCATCTGTACACGACTCTGGTGAGACCAGCACTTTTATACGGTTGTGAAACTTGGGCGACATCAGCAACGACAGAAGATTCAATATGTGCTTTCGAAAGAACGGTATTTCGAATGATATATGTACCCGTCTACAATAACATGGAAGGTAAATGGGAGAGAAGAAAGAAAGAAAGAAAGAAAGAAAGAAAGAAAGAAGACCTGTACCAGATGTTTGGAAAGCCACACATTGGACGGATATTGGGGCAGAGGCGACTACAATGGTTTGGACACATCTTGCGAGCGGACGGATCCCTTCCTAAGAGAGTCCTCCAATCTCAACCCACGGGAAAACGCCCGAGAGGACGCCCAAGAACACGATGGAAGGATCGAGTGACGACGATCCTTCAAGAAGTGGAACCGACAGCCGTGGAGGACGATGCTAGAGACCGGAAAAGATGGAGTGCCATCTGCAGCAAATACCTCCTCTCATGATTGACTTATGATTGGATCTTTTTTGTGTTTTGTAATATTTTTTTCCTTTGTATTTTTTTTGGTGTAATATTTGTAATATTTATCTTTTCCTATTGTTATTCTGCTGTAGGCCTCAATGGCCCGTTTAATGCAATACATGATGATGATGATGATATTTATTTATAAATCTAATATAAAAAATATAAAAAATAGTTTTTTATTTTAACCGAATTAGTTCTGGGAGATAAAAAAAATTGGTTTCAGAAATATGAACACTTCTAAAGAAAATTTGGTGAATTATGGCTGAAAGGTACAACCATCAGCATCCTTGACAATATGTAAATTGGGGCAGATGACCTCGCTGTTTCGCTCTTTAAAACGACAATAACTAACGAACTAGTAATATATTGTCCTGATAGTAGGTGATTATATACTGACCACTGGCCTATAAAGAGTTCAGGGGCGCAACAGAGCTACTGTGTGAACTACAGTACAGTTATAGAAGGAGTTTTTGGTGATGGGTTATATTCAGAAGTAGGTTCACTCAGGAAAATAATAAAACAAGTGACTACTGACTAGCGAGTCTTTATATGCACCAATATCTCTATACATACTATAAAACAAAGTCCTCGATTCTTGGATGTAACGGATAATCTCGAGAACTACTGGATGGATTTTGATGCAGTTTTCACCATTCTCTAAAGCAGTGTTTCCCAAACGTTTTGATGTGTAACATCTTCCCGCTCGGTTGCTGGATAGTTTTGTTGGAGTGATTTTGAAAATTGGGGACGGAAGTGAATCGGTCGGAAGTGGATCGAACGGAAGTGGGTCGGACGGAAGTGAAGACGCACTGCCAGAAAAATGGGACGGAAGTGAATCGGGCGGAAGTGGATCGAACGGAAGTGTATCGGACGGAAGTGAAGACGCACTGCCAGCTGGATGTGCAAATGAAAATGTGTGTATTGGAAACAAGGCAGTGTGTGCTCTGTAGCGCGAGAATGTTATGGCAATACAGTAGGCAGTGCATTTAGCAGGCACTGGTTTGACGAGCACAGTGGCAAATGATTCACCGACTTTCATTTGTCAGTGAGCAGTTTATGAAGCTTCACGTTCAAGGTTGAATATCACATGGGGTAGGACAAAGACGACAAATGACATTTAAGTAAGCGGCATTATTGTCAAGCTGTGGGTGAGTAGTCAAATATTAAATGCATAACAGAATGTAGTTATATGAGTGGAATAAAAGCTGTATTTTCATCACATGTGAGACTAGGTCATTTCATGATTGTAGGAAGCTATGTTTTGATTGTTTACGACGAACTGTATGAGAGCCTTGAGAATAAGGAATGTTATAGTTACTGAGGAATGTGCTCACAGTATTTGAGAGTACTGTCGACGTTGTGTGTCACTTTCTTATTATGAATTATTAATGTAAAAGGAAGGAAGCTTGTAGTTTTGCGTGTCCATTAATCTCACGATCATGATCCACGGTACCTCCCTTTTACGTGGAATGCGAACCACAGGACATGGCATTTCAATTCGAAAATCTCACATGTATTGACCGGGAATCAAACCCGGTCTACCTTGGTGAGAGACTAACAGCTTGACCGCTACGCCACAAATGTGACAGTAGAATATCTCCAATTCAATCTATACATTCATCATAGTACCAGTATGAAAATGGAGTGTAAATTAACATTTTAAGGATGTCCAAGCTGTGTAGTATACGAGTAGGATAACATGTCGGATGTTACACATCATATTCGACTACTGTAAGGCTCGTATCTTTTTTTGTGTGTGCCACTTTAAGAGATGGGAATATCTCGCGTACCACCTAATGGTTGGGAGATATATTAACTATATTCAATTTAAACATTCAGAAATGACACTGTACAAATAATATTAATAAAAGAACTCGTAATAATTAAACATAAAAACCAAAGTTCAATTAACAACTTCAGTGTGAAGGGTGAGCTTGAAGATTAGAAGCCACCATAAGAATGTCTGGTTTAAGATTGCTGAATCTCAAACGAAGATCGTTTTCCACTGTAAGCAGCCTATTCCGGTATTTATTCTTGAAATGAACAAGTTAAGAAAATGCACTCTCACACAAGTACGAAGTAGTGAAAGGCAGTAAAAATCTAACTCCTTTTTCAGCTATGTCTGCATAGTCTGCACGCCTCTCAACCCAAAAGTTCACAAGAGTCATTTTTTATAAAGTTTGCCTTTGTCTGAATCTCAATTCAATTTATAAAACTACTCCTTGCCTCTGTCGTCAAGATGGCAGTCCTCCGGCAATATATCAATGTTTTTATATTTTTATAGCTTTCGTAACATCACCGCGTACCACTGCAGCAGTAATAGTGTACCACCAGTGGTACGCGTACCACAATTTGGGAAACGCTGCTCTAAAGGATTTCTTGGGGAAGGATTCTGTAAAAAAAAAAAATTACGACCAAAGGAAGCCGAGCAGTAACACTTTCAGTGAATCGAGTTGAAGAAAATCCTGCCGTCCATGCACCCTTTATGTTTACGGTGGGGAAACCGTTAAAAATATTTATTTATATATACTATGAGTGTAAGAATTGGTCAGTATGAAAAGTTCTACAAAGACAAAGTCCGCGACAGCTTATCTTTATGTTTAATACATCACCCACTATAAGTGTTTTTACGTTTTCATTTCTTCTAACAATCTCCATTCAGTGGAAATTTAAATTTCCAGCTTCGGAGCGAGTTTACAAGCTATTGAGCGATCCTATCAGCCCAGCTTCGACCAGCATCAAACTGTCGAGTCGTGTCGAGTGGAGTTAAGATTTTAGAGAAGAGTAGCCTATATGCGTTTAGAGTTTACCTCAGCTTTTCCGAATTGTGTCTGGGACCTGCCGTCCGTGTGCCTAAGCTTACGCTGGGTAAACCGTTAAAGATACCGGGCGAAGCCGGGGCGGGTTACTAGTACACATATAAAACAAAAAAGTGACGGTCAGTCTGAAAGGCTAGACTTGGTATCATTTTGAATGCTACAAATGCTGAAAAATGCTAGAAAGGCTGGAGGCTTCTCGCTTCGATCGAAGCCAAAGACTCTTGACATGTTAAAAATTATCTGCATAATACTTATCTTGCTTATCTTGTTTCAAATTACTCGCAAACGGCAAGTGCAAACCAAGGGCAAAGCAAGGTGAAGTGCACGGGATGCCACACGCTCACCAGAGCGCGCGGGGACGTGCCCCTTCCATCCAGTCTAAAAACACTTATAGTGGGCGATGTATTGAAGATAGAGATATGCTCTCGGGGACTTTTTTGTAGAACTTTTCATGCTGACCAATTCTTACGCTCATAGTATATTGATATTTTTAACGGTTTGCCCAGCGTAAGCATAAGAAGCGCACGGACGACAAGTTTGTTTTCGACTTTTTCACTGAAATCGTTACTGCTTGGCTTCCTTTGATCATACATAAATTATTTACTACAGAATCTTTCCTCGAGATATCCTTTACAGAAAGGTGAAAACCGCATCAAAATCCATCCAGTGGTTCTCGAGATTACCCGTGCCATCCAAGAATCGGGGATTTTTGTCTTATACTAACGAAGAAGAGATTGTCGGGGGTACACATGCACCAAGCGGTACTATGACGTCACACACCTCAGTGCATCTGGGTACATTTCGTCCCGTCACCGTAACGTAACGCCAGACCCCAGCGTAACAACGAAGTTGAAAAGTTCATTTAAAATGATAAAAAACGAAATACGGTATCATCTGTCCTCATTCTTTGGAACTGCGTGCGAAGATGGAACCACCACCACTTAGTTAACCTCTATGAGTTAGGACTAGACGCACCTAACCAACAGGAGGCCCAGGTGCTGCATTAGAAGACTCAATGATATTCTCGGTTCCCAAACATTTCAATGTTGACTAAGGAACATATATTTTACAACTGTTCAACCTGTACAAAGAATTCAGCGTCGACAAGTAAAATGATTGTAGATTATCAACCCGGAATGCCAACCAATTAACAGTGTGTCATGTTCTTTAAATAGGAGCGAGAGAATAATATCCTACAGAGGGGAGATATGCTCATTATTTGCCGATAGCCGGGCAAGAAATCAGTCTAGCACAACAAAACCCTGCTCCTCGTTTGTGAACACACTACAAAGAAATGAAGAATACGTTGTGAAGCCCATCAGAGCAGAAGGTCCTTGTTACCGAGCCTGTCACGTGATTGATGGCTTTGTTATTTGCTCTCGTGACGTATCGGAAGGTCGTAAAGTAGGATACATGTTGAGGCAGATCTCCCTTGATTCTCAGATCCAATGCTTTATCATTATTACAGCCGGCCCCAAGGTGTAAGTGTAGCAAGTTTGCCTTTTACTTAGGAAGGGCTGGGTTCGATCCCCAGCTCCACTTTAAATTTAATGAATGATCGTGTGGCCTCTGGAGAGGCCAAGTGCAGGTCTTTCTAGTTGACGCCCGTGGGTGACCTGCGCGTCGTAATGAGGATGAAGTGATGATGAAGACGTCACTTACACCCAGTCTCTGAGCCATGGGAATTAACCCCAGGAGATTAAAATCCCTGATGGCTCGGCCGGGAATCGAACCCGGGGCACATCGGCCCAAAGCATAGCATGCTAACCATTTAGCCACGGAGCGGGACACTACAAATTTGAAATGTGACTTTAGTCCAGCCTCGTGAGAAGAATTGAATAGCTAACCCAGCATCGGCGTGGAGTACATGTAGCAAACCACGTCAAATTATATCCAGGATGGCTGAGGATGGAATCGAACCCACCGGCTCTCAGTTTTGCCTCACGAGGCTGAGAGTGTCCTAGAAGTGACAATCGAACCTGAACATCCAAGGTTATGTTTTATTATCGTGTTGCAGGGGATTTTTCAGTGTTGCCATAGTCGGTCTTCACGATTGTATTGTATATTAATCTCATGCAATATGTTTCACCCATCACAATCATGTGGACTGGCTGAAAAGCATTGCGGTTATGTTTGAAGAAACTATCCTAGGCAGCACTATAATGAAGCGTACTACAGCGCTACAAGCGCATCTGTAGCCCCAGGAAATATACGAACTACTGGGCTTCCTCTTGCCCCTGTAACCTTCATGTTATTGGATTTACTGCTATTTGCTGCCGCGGAAAGACGCGACTCGCACAGAAACCAACTGGCACTGGGTAGCGTGCATGCGCAGATGATTAACCAATGGTGTCACTCTCTCCCCGCCAACCACGTGGCCGGCAGCGCCCTCATTCTGGGCTCGCTGAGCTATAGGCAAAGTGAGTGAGGTAGTTTGTCATAGCTTTCCTCACTGAGCCAGAACAGCAGAACTGGTAGAACAGAGGAACCACCTATGCCCTGAATCTCGGCACCACTCATACCTCAGTAGCTTCCAACTAATCGCAATCATGAATGAGACTGAGATAACAATCAAAACTCACATTTTAATCTCGCCTGTGCCAATATACTGGTCTCATCAAGAGGACACCGGGTTCAAAAATGTCAAGTCTTTTTTTTTTTTTTTTTTTTTTTTTTTTTTAGCTTAAAATATCTCCCATCTTTCCTGAAGAATTTGGTGTATCAATTATTGTGCTGAAGTGATATTTGATGCAATAAAATTTGGGTTTAAACATAATGTTATAGGACTATACTGCACCGAGCATGAGTTGGTCATAGCTAACACCTTATTCAATAACCACAATAGAAGAATATACACATGGATGAGACAAGGAGATAGAGGGCGTTACCAAATTGACTTCATTATGGTCAAGCAGAGGTTTCGAAACCAGATTTTGGATTGTAAAACATATCCTGGTGCTGACATAAACTCTGACCACAATCTGGTTGTAATGAAATGCAGATTAAAGTTGAAGAAACTGAAGAAAAGTCAAAAGCCAAAAAGGTGGGCAATAGACAGACTGAATATAAAGGATGTAAACGAAAGATTCAAGAAGAGTATAAAAGAAGGACTAATGAAAAACCCTAAACAAACTTCAATTGCAGACGAATGGGCACTTTTGAAGAATGAAATAACAAAATCCGCAGAAGAAAACATTGGTAGGAAAGAAAGAATAGGTAGAAAACCGTGGATCACTCAGGATATACTAGAATTGATGGATGAAAGGCGGAAACACAAGAATGTAAGAGATGAAAAGGGGAAAGCAGAATCCAGACGTCTGAGAAATGAGGTCAACAAGAAGTGCAAGGAAGCGAAAGAAGAATGGTTAAAAGAGAAATGTGCAGGTATAGAAAATTGTCTGAAATTAGGAAAAGTAGGCACAGCTTATCGAAGGATTAAGAATACATTTGGGGAAAAGAAGACTAAGTGCTGTAATATTAAGGGACACAAACGGAAAGCCTCTAACAGATAGGGAAGAAAAGGTTGAGAGATGGAAAGCTTACATAGAGAGTTTTTATAAGGGAAAGGAGATTGAGAATCATGTAATGGAAAGGGAGGAGGAAATTGATGAGGATGCGAAAGGAGATTTAATATTGAGATCAGAATTTGATAGAGCTTTGGAAGACTTAAGCAGGAACAAAGCACCAGGCATAGATGATATACCGATTGAGTTGCTACGCTGCTTAGGACATGAAGGCCTGATCAGGTTATTTCACTTGGTGTGTAGGATTTATGAGACAGGTGAGGTACCCGCTGATTTCAAGAAGAATGTAATCATCCCTATACCAAAGAAAGTCGGAGCTGACAGATGTGAAGATTACCGTACAATCGGCTTGATTACTCATGCTTCAAAGATCCTGTCTAGAATAATTTACAAGAGGATTGAAAGCCAGATAGAAAGGGAGTTGGGTGAAGACCAGTTTGGTTTCAGGAGAAATGTTGGAACAAGGGAAGCTGTACTAAGTCTTAGGCTGATTTTGGAAGGTAGAATAAGGAAAGATAAGAGAACGTTCATGGCATTTGTAGACTTAGAAAAGGCCTTTGATAGCGTTGATTGGACTAAATTGTTTGACATTTTGAAATCTATTGGAATAAAGTACGGGGATAGGAGGGTGATCTACAATCTATACATAAACCAGACAGCAGTCATTCGAGCTGAAGGACATGAGAGACAAGCTGATATTCAGAAAGGTGTTAGGCAAGGCTGCAACTTATCACCCATACTTTTCAATCTTTACATTGAACAAGCAATGAAGGAAATTAGAGAAAAAATTAAAGTGGGAGTGAAGATTCAAGGAGAAATAATTTCAACTCTGCGATTTGCTGATGACATCGTCATCTTGGCCGACAAGCCTGAGGATTTGAATGAGTTTTTGAATGGTATGGACTCCGTCTTACGGAAAGAATACATGATGAAAATTAATAATTGTAAAACAAAAATACTAGAATGCAGCCGAAATAAATCAGAAACCTCTATGGACATCACGTTGGCAGGTGAAAAGCTGAAGGAAGTAGGAGACTTCTGTTACTTAGGAAGCAAAATAACCAGTGATGGACGAAGCAAAGACGATATAAAAAGTAGGTTGGCTCAGGCAAGGAAAGCATTTCTACAAAAAAGGAATCTGTTGACATCGAATATAGATTTAGGTATTAGGAAGTCATTTTTGAAAGCCTTTGTCTGGAGCGTGGCGCTCTATGGAAGTGAAACTTGGACTATTGGTGCAGCAGAAAAGAGGGAATTGAAGCATTTGAAATGTGCTGTTACAGGAGAATGATGAAGATCAGATGGGTAGATAGGGTTACAAACGAAGATGTCTAATGAAGAGAAGAGATAGGTTAGTAGGACACATACTAAGACACCCAGGAATAGCAAGCGTAGTTATGGAAGGAAGGGTCGAGGACAAGAACTGTAGGGGTAGACCAAGGTTAGAATATGTTAAACAGATTGCCTCGGATTAAGGGTGTGGTAGCTATGTAGAGATGAAACGATTAGCTTAGGACAGGGAGGCATGGAGACCTGCATCAAACCAGTCAAAAGACTGAAGACTCAAACGAACGAACGAACTATACTGCAGCTACTAGCCAAATTCTTTTTTGTGTCTTCCGTAAGACATATTTTTTGAAACTTCATGTACCATTTTCTCAGAAACTATGTATTTGAAACTTGGTTGTCTCTAAGACACTATATAGATCTACTAGTGGAAATAAATGTATTCAGGTATCTTGATTAGTTCATGGAGCCCAGCATGAAAGGATTGACAATTTTACAGAACATTTCAGTTTTCAAGTAGGATGTAAAAAATAAAATAAACTCAACTCCTGTAAACAATAGGACATTACTTTTACATCAGTATCTCAAACATGGTTTAAAATTTATGCATGCAACGTTTGTTGGGTCTGGTTCGAGTATTTGCTCAGAAAAAGGGACATGAGTTAAGGGAATTTTTAACAATATATTTTTTTAAGATTGTGTATGTAATGCGCTCTCTGACACAAAATATTCAACATAGAAGCTTGAAATAGTACCGAAATAATCATGACTAGCGGACCCGTGCAAGAGATCTCGCATGTTCATGAACTACACTTTCTCCAATCGGTTTATAATGAGAGACGTAGGAGAAATGTTATGTGTTTATTTCATCCAAATGATTATAGGACACTATTTACATTTCAGTTAGAATTCCAAATTTTACGTTCCCTAACTTAAGAAGGCAATCATTGAAAATTGGATCATCATAACACTCACCGGTTAGCCTATTCGATATTTATGAAATTATGTGATTTGAGTACTCTACCGACAGTAGTGGCTACGCTGGCTAAAGCGCAGCATTAGGTCATGGGGCCATGCTCTCTGCTGACTCGGTAGACGCGTGGGTTCGAGCCCCACCGTCGGCCGTCCTTGAAATGGTTTTCCGTGGTTTCCCATTTTCAACACCAGGCAAATGCTGGGACGGTACCTTCAGACAGGCCACGGCTGCTTCCTTCCACATCCTTGCCCAATTTCATTCATCATCATTCATTTCATCTCTCATTAACTCCTCTCATGAGGTTGGTGTCAGGAAGGGCATCCGGCTGTAAAACCCATCGCCACAAAGACTTCCATCGCATCTCATCCCCGACCCCGTTGGAAAACGGGAATAATAAGGGGTAGACATACATACATACATACATACGATTTGAGTACTCATTCCTTTGATTTACTGAGGAAAGACCTCAGAATGTTAAAATGACATGAAACAGGCGTCACCGCGGCCAAACCGTGACGTGGACAGCAATTATGGAGCGTATCTTCCTGCTGAAATAGTATCTGCAAATAGCATACTTCGTACAGTTTTTTAAAGTCATTTTTAAAAGACATTATAGATATTTATGAAATTAGAGTGCAATGCGTCATTGGTAATGTATATTCCCATTCATTTGAATGCTCATTTGTCACGATCGATCGCTTGTGAGCGCCGCAGGAGGGATCTATACTACTGAAATAATATATATGATGAATGTACTCTTAATATACCAAAGAACATTCAAGGAAATATCTATTGTAGTTTCTGAGATATGCAACTAAACATCGGAAGCTACAGTTTTCTATCGATTCACACGTCCCGGTTCCCTTAAGTGATTAAAATAATTGTGTTGAATCCCATTAATACCGTACTCAGTTTATGTATTCACGTGATATTTAAAAATGTGGTCAACATCCAAAGCTTTTCTGAGAGCTTAATGAGGCACGCGAGGGCGTCTGTCGCTACCACGAACCACACAAAGTGTTTCCGAGAACTTTGTAATTAATATTTTGATAGGATTCCTGTTAGAAATAATGTAACAGTGACAATCTCATTAACTAAATGTACACAGTGATTGCACTTCTCATGGAACAGTGGTTAGCGTTGTAGGGTGCTGCCTCACTCCCGGTTGTCAGAGTTTGATTCCTGACTACGCCAAGAAAATGATTTCTGGTTTGATATTGTTGATACACAAGTGGTGTTGCTCCAGGCTACACGAGATAGTAGAGCCCTACGCGGATAAACCAAACGTTATCCGCATCCGCCCCGCATCCACACGGCTGTTATCCACATCCTCCCCACATCCACACGGCTGTTATCCGCATCCTCCCCACATCCACACGGCTGTTATCCGCATCCTCCCCACATCCACACGGCTGTTATCCACATCATCCCCACATCCACACGGCTGTTATCCACATCATCCCCACATCCACACGGCTGTTATCCACATCCGCCCCACATCCACACGTATGTTATCCACATCCTCCCCGCAACCGGACGGATGTTATCCACATCCTCCCCGCAACCGCACGGCTGTTATCCACATCCTCCCCACATCCACACGGCTGTTATCCACACCATCCCTACATCCACACGGCTGTCATCCACATCCGCCCCGCATCCGCATGGCTGTTATCCACACCATCCCCACATCCACACGGCTGTTATCCACATCATCCCCACATCCACGCGGCTGTTATCCACATCCGCCCCGCATCCACACGTATGTTATCCACATCCTCCCCGCAACCGCACGGCTGTTATCCACATCCTCCCCGCAACCGCACGGCTGTTATCCACATCCTCCCCGCATCCGCACGGCTGTTAGCCGCATCCGCCCCGCATCCGCACGGCTGTTATCCACATCCTCCCCCCAGCCACTCGGCTGTTATCCACATCCTCCCCGCATCCGTACGGCTGTTAGCCGCATCCGCCACGCATCCACACGGCTGTTATCCACATCCTCCCCGCAACCGCAAGGCTGTTATCCACATCCTCCCCGCAACCGCACGGCTGTTATCCACTTCCTCCCCGCAACCGCACGGCTGTTATCCACATCCTTCCCGCAACCGCACGGCTGTTATCCACATCCTCCCCGAAACCACACGGCTGTTATCCACATCCTTCCCGCAACCGCACGGCTGTTATTCACATCCTCCCCGAAACCACACGGCTGTTATCCACATCCTCCCCGAAACCACACGGCTGTTATCCACATCCTCCCCGCAACCGCACGGCTGTTATTCACATCCTCCCCGCAACCGCACGGCTGTTATTCACATCCTCCCCGCAACCGCACGGCTGTTATCCACATCCTCCCCGCAACCGCACGGCTGTTATCCACATCCGCCCTGCATCCGCATGTTTGTTATCCGAATCTACTGGCATTACAATAATATTTTCAATTAGATAAAATATTAATGCACAATTAGGCCGCGAAAGAAAATTCAGAGATAGGCTACAACAGGAAAACATACAGCGCACCAGAGGACAAACAAGAATGGAGAGAATTTGATAAACTTCTGTAGGAATTTTGACCTCAAAATCATGTCAAAACAATTCCAGAAACCCTACAAGAAACTATGGACTTGGAAATCTCCAAACAGCGCCCTCGGAGAATTTCAGATAGACCACGTTGCGATATCTACAAAAAACACCAGAGAAGTTATGAATATACGAACGAGAAAAGGTTTTTTCGAATCTGATCATCATCTACTACAAATCAAGGCTAAGTTTATACCAAACAGACAAACTAAGAGAACAACCAGAATTTTCAGAACAGACCCAGAGTATTTACAATTAAACAAGAAAGAAATAACACAAGGACTTAAGAAAATTGAGAGTAACAACTGGACGGACATGTCCGAAAACATGAAAGAACTGATAAAAATGGGGCAGCCCCCGAGGAAAAGGAAGCACAGATGGTGGAACGTGACATGTGACAGAGCCATAGAGGATAGAATACAAGCCTGGAAAAAATTTAACAGCCATAGAACACCCGAAAAATGGGAAGAATTCAACAAGATACAAAAAGACTCCTCGATAATAATCCGCAGAGAAAAAAGAAACTACGATAACAACTGACTCAAGGAGATAGAAGAGGATTTTACCAAAAATAACACACGAAACTTCTATAGAACATTCAGAGAGAATATGACAGGATATCGACCACCGAGCTTATGCTTCAAAAGACAAGACGGAACACTGGAGACAAACCCGAAAAAGAACTGTACGATACTGGCACAATATTTTGACTCACTGCTTAACTGTGATAAACCAACACACAGATTACAGTTCGAAAAGCCAGAACCTAACATTGATTCCAAACCTCCAACACTTGAAGAAATCGTGGAAATAATAAAATCACTAAAGAACAATAGAGCGCCTGGAGAAGACGGATTGATTTCGGAAATCTGGAAATTAGACCACGAAAATGATACACCAAAAATACACAAAATCATCGAAAACATCTGGGAAACAGGGAAGGCACCAGAAGAATGGAAGTCAGCTCTAATACATCCCCTCCACAAGAAGGGAGACAAAACGAACCCTAATAATTATAGAGGGATTTCACTATTACCCGTCGCATACAAAATTTTCTCCAAAGCCCTGTTAAAACGGATAGAGCCTCAGATAGATCCACAGATAGGAGAATACCAAGGAGGGTTCAGGAAGGGAAGATCGTGCAGTGAGCAGATTTGGTGCCTGAGAACAATACTAGCAACGAGAAAAACCAGGAACACAACAATCACATTCGTCGACTACAAAAAAGCGTACGACTCCATAGATAGAGAAACACTTTTTAACACATTAGAAGAAATTAAGGTCGACAATAAGTCCAGAAAACTAATCCAAGAAACATTAACAAATACAATATCCAAAGTTAAATTCATGGGAGAGATCTCGGAACCCTTCAAAATTAATACAGGAGTGCGACAAGGTGATGGTTTATCACCCATTCTATTCAACTCAGTTTTGAATTAAATAATCAAGACATGGGAAAAAGGAGTCAAAGGCTTAAAAATGGCAAAACACCAGAAAAGGACAGTCAACATTAAGTGTCTGGCCTTTGCCGATGATGTAGCGATTATAACAAATAACAGAAAAGAAGCCAAAGAAGCTCTAGAGACGCTACATGAAATCTCTGCCAAAACAGGATTACAAATCTCATACGAAAAAACACAGTTCATGGACACAAAATCTACAGACAAGCACCCACTGGAAACCAAGTATGGAAAAATAACACAAGTGGAAAGTTTCAAATATCTAGGAGAGATTATACAGAAAACAGGACTGAACTTGGCATCCAATGAAGACAGGATCGCTAAATTGCAGAAAGCATACCGACTTACATGGAACCACTACAATAAAAAAAAGTATTTCCATCAATGCCAAATTACGACACTACCGTACAGTAGTCTTACCAGAGGCCTTATACGCTTCAGAAACGACAGCAATCAAGGGGCGAACAAAAATCAAGGAATTAGAAAAACATGAGAGATTTCTGACAAAGATCTACGGGCCAGTTCAGAAAGAGGGAATATGGATGAAGAGACCGGCAATAGAACTGTACAAACAGACAGAGACGATTACAAACAACATAAGGAAAAGAAGGGCAAAATTTTATGGACATATACATAGGATGACCGAAGACAGACTGACCAAGATAATTTTTAATATAGTTACGAATAGCACACTAAAAACCAATTGGGTAAAGGAAACCGTGGAAGACCTTAAGAAACTAAACATCTCTACAGAAGACATCGCAGACAGGAGCAAATACAGAGAAAAACTTAGACTCCAGAAGTTTGAGCAAACTCCCAAAGAGAGACAACCAGCAAAGAGGTGGACAGAAGAGAGAAAGAGGAAACATAGTGTGTATATGAGAGGTTTTTGGGAAAAAAGAAGAAAGGTCCAGAATGGAACATGAAAATTGATTGTGTTGTAACGCTCTCCTTATGGGGAATTAACGAATAAATAAAATAATTAAAGCAACCCATTTAGACATTTGAGGAGAAAATCGTTCCCTTAGGTTATGTAGGCGATGTCATATGATAAGTATAAAATGAATGTTATACAGCTAGAATCGCAACGCTTTTCTGTTAATGAAAATGAAAATCCACAGCCTGCTTCCAGTCTCCGACCAGGTCAGGAATGGAATGAATTAAGCCCCCATCTAGCGGCGAGGATATGAAATGTGCCGGCTGCCGAAGCCTGTCGCACTCCTCTGGGGCGATGATTAAATGAATGACAGATGAAATGAAATGATAGTGGAGAGTGTTGCTGGAATGAAATTTTGACAGGGAAAACCTCAGTACCCGGAGAAAAACCTGCCTGCCTCCGTTCTGTCCTGCACAGATCTCACACGGAGTGACCGGGATTTGAACCACGGACCCAGCGATGAGAGGCCGGCGTGCTGCCGCCTAAGCCACGGAGGCTCTTTTCAGTTAATGTTAGTGTTAATTGTGCTTAGTGACAAAATTTGAATGAGATTAGCGTAGGTCATCTGACATTTGTCCTGAAAAAGAATACATAACGGAGGAATATGAAAATGAAAATCCACAGCCTGCTTCCAGTCTCCGACCAGGTCAGGAATGGAATGAATGAAGCCCCCAGCTAACGGCGAGGATATGAAATGTGCCGGCTGCCGAGGCCTGACGCACTCCTCTGGGGCAATGATTAAATGAATGACAGATGAAATGAAATGATAGTGGAGAGTGTTGCTGGGATGAAATGTTGACAGGGAAAACCGGAGTACCCGGAGAAAAACCTGTCTGCCTCCGTTTTGTCCAGCACAGATCTCACATGGAGTGACCGGGATTTGAACCACGGACCCAGCGGTGAGATGCCGGCGTGCTGCCGCCTAAGCCACGGAGGCTAATAACGGAAGAATATGATATATCATAAACATCCGGGTCCTAGTAATGATATTCAGCAAGTTCGGATTGTATTCTAAAAACTATTCGCAAATTTACTCCAAGCATTATCCGCAGCTTATCCGCTATCCGCACAGCCATGCAAACTATATCCGCATGGCGAAAATCTTAGCGTCCGCGCAGGGCTTTAGAGATAGGCTGAACCAGTGTTCACAAAATGACCCTGTGTACCCCGAAAATAATTCGGGACGAGTGATATTTAATTTTAACATTGTCAAAAACACACGAACTGTAGAATAACGGTACAGCGGCTTCGGTGGCGTAGTTGGTAGCATGCTGAGCTTCTATGCCCAAGATAGCGGGTTCAAACCCGGCCGAAGCCGTCGGATTTTTAGGAGCGTTAAAAATCCCTCAGTATGCCTTTCTTCGGAGGGGAAGTAAGCCGGCGGTCCCATGTCATAGATTCATGGCATGTTAAAGAACTTTCCACTAATTACAGCTGTGTGAAATTAATTGTATAGGTTAAGAATGTAAACAAGGCTCTTAGGTTGGTACGTTCTTTGCCGACTGCGGTGGCGTCTAGCAGCTAAGTTCTGAACTTAGCCTAGTAGTCGTTGACGGTGGCGTTTGGCGGCAAAAGTAGGAACTATTTTAAAAATTCTAAGTTGCAGTCTGTACTTAAATTTTAAAAAAACAGATACACACACTAATACAGCCTTCGCAATTAACACTGGTTATCGGACAAATTCTACACACACCCAAAGTACACGGGGCTATATGACCGCGTTGCCGCAGCCCCTAAACTGAGGAACCAACCAGAATAACGGTACATGACCTCGCAGTTTCGTCCGTCAGAACGTTATCTCATTTCAAAATTCATCCATTCCTCTGATAACATTGGCAAATTAATTAAGCGTAGTAGGAACCAAAGCGTCAACCTTAATCAATATTACTATCTGTATTAGCACATGTTTCAACGGATCATTGCAGTCTTCATCAGCTAAATATTCATAGAATTGTTGTAAAAATTATAACAAAAGAAAGCGAGCATAATTATTACAATAATGAAGTTAAGACTCACTACAGCAGGAAGGATTATATACTTCACACACTCTGACTAAGAACAGACGGGGACTAGTCGACCAGCTAGTGAAAAGAAAACGCGGGATATTGAGAATAATGGTGGGCAAAAAATGGGTTGGCGTACACGCTTGAATCACATGAAAAGTTGAATAGAAAGATAGAAACAGTCAGGTCAACAATGGAAAGAGAAAGTTGTTATTGTATGGGAATAACTTGAGAATGTTCGATGATCGACTAGCAAAGAGAATATGAGATATTTCGTGAAACCAAAGGGGAAGAAATAAATTGGTTTCAAGAATTGTAATAAATATCTTACAGAAATCGGTATTCCTGAGGACGATTAATTTAGCGTAAGTCTTTTAGTGCCAGGAGTGTCCGAGGGCATGTTCGGCTCGCCAGAGTTTGTAGCAATTTCTATGCGGACACCCAGGGGGTGAGCTACAAGTACCATCGCGTGTGGATAAGATGAACTGAGTTCAAGAATGAGCAAGTTCAATTTCAAGTAGTTCAAACTTTGTCACTGAGATCTAGCGGCGAACGTTGGAACTTGATAGAGCGTTTCTAATGATATATAACCTACAAATTTTATTACTCACTACCGATTGTAGTGGAAGGTTCTTTTTCATGCCATAAATTTATGAGATGGGTCCGCCGGCTTTACTTCCCCTCCGAAAGAAGACATACTGAAGGATTTCAACGTTCTTAAAAATCTGACGACTTCGGCTGAGTTTCAACCCGCGATCTTGGGCATAACAGTTAAACATGCTACCGACTATTCTGCGTCACTGAAGCCATTCCTGAAGACAATATTCTAATAGGAATGAATTTAGACAAATGATCGAAACTAACCCTGTTTTAAGGTAGGGGAGGGGAGGGGACTTCTTTCAGAAGATTGGAAGAAGGCACTGAGTTATGGGCTCAAGAGATAGTGGCAGGACATCAAGGCTGGCAGAAGAACAAGAGCAACACACAGAAAATTATATTGATTGTTTACTTGTAGTGGCTCAATTCGAAAGTTGAACAAGTAGTTCCGTGACGAACTAAAGAGCCTACTTTTCTTAAAAATTAATATGCCAATGATTAATCTACAGTATATACTCATGTAGAATAATGACGAAATTAGATGGTAATACGTACATTTCTAATTAGTTCGAAATATACCTGCAATAGTGTAGTCTAATAGAGGACTACAATTGGCAGCCCTGGAGACTCTAAATATGTTCTTAGTTCCATCTCGTAAGGAACAGAATATATATACAAAATTTGGTTGAAGTCCAAAGCATAGTAATGCCGTTACATGCAGTTAGACATTGGATCTATCAGCGCGCATAAAACCATGTTGGCAACGGTGTCATGTATATGTTCCTAAGAATCGATCTGAAATATTATTATCATTGCACCAATTTTGGATTAAATCCATTTGTTAGTATAGAAATTACATGTATTTAAAAATTGAACCTTTCAGCAGGCTTAGAGTCATGTTGGCAGCACTGATGTATATCAGTTACTCCAAATTAATCTAACATGGCATGTACTATACGTGAGCAAATATTAGAAATGTTGGCTTGCATTTCTGATTTATAGATATTAGGGTGAAAAATAGAGCGAGCATTTATTTACAGTTGACAGCCCTACTGGTTCTTAAGAATATGCATAGATAGATAGATAGATAGATTTTTATTAATTCCATTTGATCAAATACATGCATTGAATACATTTTTGATATAGGGCACGTCAGAATTTACATCTATAAAATAAAAGAACTAACAGGTATATATTACTAGTATTATAACTATTGTAACGTGTTTTTCGAGGGTATTTTACGCCACTGACATAAGTCAGTAGGAAGCCATTCAATATTTATTTACGCGGCAAATTGTTCAGCCAAGAGAAGTTTTCATGTAACTTATTATTATTATTAAGGTATTTTTGGAGCTCTTTTAATAAGATTATAAGTATACAAATAGGTTTTCGATGTTATAGAAAACACTATCAAGCGAATTATTACGAACAACATTATCACGGAAAAGTATATGATTACGGAATTTTACGGATTTTGTCAGTTAGAGTTTGTTGAGAGGGATGAGTCACTGGGAATTTGGCTACAGGCTTATTCTTGTCGAGAAGCGTGACGCAAGCGGGGTTGCTGCATCAAGAAAAGGCGAAATGGCCTGGACCGGTAATCGACATCTTCGTCGAGCCGAGCGTATTGACCCTGAGGTGGGGTGTATCGGGTGGTGGCTCAGCCAATCAGTGAAGACCGGGCGACTAGAAGACGACACCAGAGAGGGGATGCGACGAGTGCATATATGGTTTGCGCGCCGAGGAGGCAAGGCGATTATCTTTGTAAAACTTGACCGTTGTGGTTGCTCGTGCGGTTGGTTCCGGTGTGACCGGACCATAATTTAACATTTCTACAAATATTTCTACAACTGACGAAGAAGATGACGACGTCCAGAAGGCTATGGGAAGCTCTTCAGCATCAAGTACGAGGGAAATGCTACGGCAATTTCCAATGGTAAGCGCGAATGACTCAGAACTACATAATCTGTCGTTTCTTTGTTTCATATTCAGTATTTCAGTAACTTCTTAGCTTGGGAATAATAGTAAAATCAGTAATTCATCCGACTCCGCTTTCACGTAATTCTCTAGCGGTAATATTCAAATCGCAACGCTCCAATTTTAATTTTAATTTATTATTATTATTATTATTATTATTATTTATATTATTAATTTTGCCATACTTGTTTTTTATATAATAAATTCATTTCTTATAACCATGCAATCTTTGCTTTCAGTAGGTAGCATTAGATATGGACCAAATTCCTTCTCCTGATACAATTGTTAGTTGGGTTAATGATCAAATCATACCACGATCTGAGTGTGAAGAATCTTAAAGGTGTTCTACCAGAGCTAGGTGTTGTTAAATATAAATTTAGATTTCAACATAGCGTTGAGGTCTTGGCGCCCATTAATACAACATATCTTAGTCAGAGTAAACATTACATTTGTCACCCAACAGTGAGGGCAACAAGAAACGTTTCACTTGTCACCCAACGGTGAGGGCGAAGAAAACCGTTACACTTGTCATCCCAACTGTGGAGCTTCTTATATATGTGTTTCAAAGTGCAAGGCAGGGCTAGTAGAACCGTTTCACATGTACGCTCAGTGAGGCCTAGAAAAAACAGTTACACTTGTACGCTCAACGTGGAGCAAATAAACCGTTACACTATTTAACTTATTATAATAGCAAATCTTAATAGATACAATCTTATTGCACAACTATTTACACCTCACTCTATTATCATAATATGAAAACTCAATTCTATAAATACAACAACATACAGCTAGGTATTACAATTAAATTAAAAAAGTAAAATATAATTATAGATTTCATCGCTCCTATACGCTAAGATATTCAACTACTGAGTAAAAACAATGGCACTGCAGATAAGCTTTCAACATTCTATCAAAGGTTTTTATTTTTGGGGCCAGTTTTATATACTGGGGTAGTTTATTGTGTAATTTAACTCCAGTGTGAAAAGTTCCTTTTTGATATATGCTTGTGTGTGTGTGAAATATGAATGTTTTGATTTTGTCTTGTGTTATGCCTATGAACATCATTGTTTGTTTTAAGAAAAACATCTTTATTCATTAAATTCTTTTTAAAAAACATAATACTTTCAAATATATATATGCAGGGCAGTGGGTGAATGTTTAAATCTTTAAACAGAGGTCTACATGATTCTCTAGAGTTTACATTTGCCATAATTCGAATCACCCTATTTTGTATCCTAAACGTGCTTAGTACAACTGGCGACATACCCCAAAATATGATCCCATATCTTAAGTATGAATGGAAATAAGCAAAATAAGTATTTCTTAATGTGTGCATGCTAGTGCAGGTTTTCAAAATATGTAACGCAAAGCACATCGAGTTCAGTTTAGTATTCAGATATTGTATATGTTTATTCCATTTCAAGTCTTGTTGTATCCATAGTCCTAAAAACTTTGTTTCTGATTTATTTTCTATTTGATGACCATTTTAATGTTATATTGGGTTTCGCAGGATTCCTATTCTGTATAGTGTGGAAATTTAGGCATACTGTTTTTTTAGCCTACTTTCGATTTTTGCAAAAAATGAAAGTAGACTTATGAGATCAACACAGGGCGAAAAAAGTGTGTCTGTCTGTGTGTGTGTATGTGTGTGTGTGAGTCTGTGTGTGTCTCTGTGTGTGTGTGAGTGTGTGTACTCTGAATGTCTGTCCCCCCCTATCAATTCGAACACGGTGATGCGAATTGAACGAAATTTGGTACAAAGGTAGCACTAGCAAAGGACACCTCAGTGTCATATTTAATATCGCCGCCATCTTGACGGAAACGTAATGGCGGCCACACAAATGTTCAAAGCTTAAATCAAATTACAACTAACCTAATCATCGGATCTCTACCAAATTTTGCAACAACATACCTTTATGGGGGGGAGCATCCTTTGACCACACCAATAGGCCATAAGCGTAATAGTTTGCGGATGGCGGCCATCTTTGTGTGAAAATCGATTCCCCCTATTAATTCGAACACAGTGCAACCGAATGGAACGAAATTTGGTACAGAGGTAGCACTAGCAAAGGGCATCTCAGTGTCATGTTTCATATCACCGCCATATTGACAGAAACGTAATGGCGGCCACACAAATGTTCAAAGTTTAAGTTAAATTACGACTAACATAACCATCCGATCTCTACCAAACTTTGCAACAACATTCCTTTATGGAGGGAGCATGCTTTGACCAATCTAATAGGTTATTAGCCTAATGGTTTGCGGCTGGCGGCCATCTTTATGTCAAAATTGATTCCCCCTATTAATTCGAACACGGTGGAACCGAATGGAACGAAATTTGGTACAGAGGCAGCACTAGCAAAGGGCACCTCAGTGTCATGTTTTATATCGCCGCCCTCTTGACTGAAACGTAATGGCGGCCACACGAATGTTCAAAGCTTAAATCAAATTACGATTAACCTAATCATCCCATCTCTACCAAATTTTGCAACTACATACCTTTATGGAGGGAGCATCCTTTGACCAATCTAATAGGTCATTCGCCTAATAGTTTGCGGATGGCGGCCATCTTTGTGTCAAAATCGATTCCCCCTATTAATTCAAACACGGTGAAACAGAATGGAACGAAATTTGGTACAGAGATAGCACTAGCAAAGGGCATCTCAGTGTCATGATTTATATCGCCGCCATATTGACAGAAACGTAATGGTGGCCACACAAATGTTTAAAGCTTAAATCAAATTACGACTAACATAACCATCCGATCTCTACCAAACTTTGCAACAATATACCTTTATGGTGGGAGCATCCTTTGACCAATCTAATAGGCCATTGGCCTAATAGTTTGCGGATGGCGGCCATCTTTATGTCAAAATTGATTCCCCCTATTAATTCGAACACGGTGGAACCGAATGAACGAAATTTGGTACAGAGGTAGGACTAGCAAAGGGCACCTCAGTGTCATGTTTTATATCGCCGCCATCTTGACGGAAACGTAATGGTGGCCACACAAATGTTCAAAGCTTAAATCAAATTACGATTAGCCAAATCATCCGATCTCTAGCAAATTTAGCAACAACATACCTTTATGGAGGGAGCATCCTTTGACCAATCTAATAGGTCATCAGCCTGATATTTTGCGGATGGCGGCCATCTTTGTGTGAAAATCGATTCCCCTTATCAATTCGAACACGGTGAAACCGAATGGAACGAAATTTGGTACAGAGGTAGCACTAGCAAAGGGCACCTCAGTGTCATGTTTTATATCACCGCTATCTTGACGGAAACGTAATCGTGGCCACCCAAATGTTAAAAGCTAAAATGTAATTACGACCAACCTAATAATCTAGTCTCTACCAAATTTTGCAACACGATATCTTTATGTGGGAAACATATTCAGACCAAACTGCAAGAACATCGGCCCAATAGTTTGCAGATGGTGGCCAAGTATGTGTGCAAATCGATTCCCCCTATCAATTCAAACACGGTGAAACCGAATTGAACGAAATTTGGTACAGAGGTAGCACTAGCAAAGGGCACCTCATATTCATGTTTAATATCCCTATAGCACGTTGTATTTCAACAAGCTACTACAACCAACATTCGATCATACTCCTTGAAAAGGACAAAGAGTTATAACAATACCCATGCATTTAGGAGAAAGTAGGCTATATGTTCTTTACTGAACATCTTGTTTTATAGTTTATTATGAGGCGATTATCTTGTGACCATTTGGTTAACTCTCCTGTAACGGAGTCAGCAGACTGCTGTATGACCTGTTTAGTTTCACCTTTTATTACGAGTGTTGTATCGTCCGCAAACAAAATTTCCTTATGTGAATGAGCGTTCTGTGTTATATCATTGATATATAGAAGAATTGTATAACAATTATGATACACAAGGCACATATGAAATTTCATTGATATCGAATTGTTAGTATCGAAGTTACATGCATTTTAATTGGACCTATCAACAGGCTTAGAATCATGTTGGCAACACTGTCCTATATGGTCTCCTGGAAATGAAACTGAAATTGTATTGTTTATATGTGTGCGAATTTTTGAATAGCTCCACTGCATACTTTCTGAGATATTCAACATGGAGCTAAAATTTCAGTTGCGAATTTTCAGCAGTTGGTAGCAGTAACGACATTTCTAAATATGGCCGTGAGATATTCAGGTATAGATCTTTACTGATACCAAATTTGGGTTCGATAGCTGCAGCGATTTAGGAGTTGATAGGGGATGGGACACAGCAGACAGACAGACAGGCAGAAGGACAGACAGATAGACAGGCAGACACACATTTGCCCGGGTCAATCTCATAAGTCTACTTTTCCCCATTTTAGCCTATTTTCATTTTATAAAAAAAAGTAACATCCATTTAAAATTGGACCTATCAGCTGGCTTAGAATAATGTTGGAAACACTTTCATGTATGGTCTCCTGGAAATGATACTGAAATTTTATTGTCTATATGTGTGCGAATTTTTGTATAGCTCCCATGCATACTTTCTGAGATATTCAACATGGACCTCAAATTTCAGTTGCGATTTTCAAGTATGGCCGTGAGATATTCAGGATACCAAATTTCGTTTCGATATCTGCAACCATTTAGGAGTTGATAGGGGAGGGGTAACACACACAGACAGACAGACAGGCAGGCAGACAGAAGGACAGACAGATAGACAGACAGACAGACAGACATTTTCCCCATTTTAGCCTATTTTCATTTTATGAAACAAGTAGTTCCGTGAAGAACTTAAGCCTATTTTCATATATCCTACTTATGTTAATTGCCACTATTAACGTACAAAATTTCAGTTTGATTGCTGTAATAGATTCGTAGATATTGAGAACCGACTAAATAATTCGGATGGTCGCCATGTTGGATTTTTATATATGTAGGTCTTTGAGTTAAGTACTGTTACAGGAAGATTATAGTGTGCGTGTAGTATTCAAACTTCAATCGCATGATTAGGACACAAGAAGTAAAAACGAGATTTTAAAGTTTCGCTCAGCTGCCATCTTGTGGTTATGGAAACAATTGAAATAAATTAGACGCAGTGGATTAAAATTTGTATAAGGATTTACTGTACCAAGTTTCACTGCACTCGGATGGTTAAATTGCGAGAAACGTCCATGTGAATATTTATATTTTGCGTCACCGCCATGTTGGATTTGTGATCACCAGGTTACAGGCTGTGAACATTAGTTCACCTAATGGACTTTCAATAATCTGGTGAGCACGCATCCAACAAGGCAGCGACGCGAAATATAAATATTTAAATGGACGTTTCTCGCGATTTAACCTACTGAGTGCAGTAAAACTTTGTACGGTAAATGCTTATACAATAATGTTAATCCACTGGCATCTAATTTATTTCAATTGTTTTCATAACCACAAGATGGCAGCTGTGCTAATTTTAAAATCTCGTTTTTACTTCTTGTGTCCTAATCATGAGAATGAAGTTTGAATACCACACGTACACAATAATCTTATTGTAATAGTATATAAATAAAAATCCAACATGGCGACCATCTGAAATATTTCGACGGTTCTCAATATTTCCAAATCTATTACAACACTCAAACTGAAATTTTGTATATTGATAGATAAGAGGCAATTAACATGAGAAATAGGCTGTATAGTTCTTCATGGAACTACTTGTTACAAAATTTGAAAAGTAGGCTAAAAATAGAAGTTAAGAATAGCTATTAACACACATTCTTCTAGCAAGTCCATGTTTGTTCATATGCTATCGTAATATGCTCGCTCACTATTTGAATACCGTACCGTAAATGTCCAGCTGATGAAGGCTGCAATGAACCCACATCTTCCCTGTTTTGCCTCACGAGCCTGAGATTACCCCGTCCCAGCCCTCTGACCAGATTTTAATTTCTTGCCAGAGTCCGGAATCGAACCAGGCCCTTCGAGTTGACAGCCAAGAATTATAGCCACTGCACCACGACCGTTCAGAGTCACGCTCGGTTTTTCCTTTTAACCGACAATGCCATGCAATTGGCTTCTCTAAAAATTAATTCCTGTGGTGTCATTTCGCGGGAGGAGTCTTAATCACAGATAATAAAAGCTATAGCTCATAACTTCTCATGTTATGGGTGTTGGTGAAGGCACAGGTTGCTACTTAGAATATCGTATGGAAAATCCTTTTAATAGGCGGGAGAATTTTATTACAGAAGACTAGTGGGATGTATGAAAATAGGCTATTTAGTTCATCACGGAATTACTTGTTTTTCAGATACCATACAATTGAATTTCTACTATCTGTACACCAATTTTTAGCCTATTTTCATTTATGAAACAAGTAGTTCCGTTAAGAATTATACAGCCTATTTTCATATATCCTACTTATGTATTTGCCTCTATCAGCATAATAAAATTACAGTTTGATTGCTGTAATAGATTCGTAGATATTGAGAACCGACTAAATACATAATAAAATTACAGTTTGATTGCTGTAATAGATTCGTAGATATTGAGAACCGACTAAATATTGCGGATGGTCGCCATGTTGGATTTTATATATGTAGGTCTTAGAGTTATGTACTGTTACATAAAGATTATTGTGTACGTGTAGTATTCAAACTTCAATCGCATGATTAGGACACATGAAGTAAAAACGAGATTTTGACATTTCGCACAGCTGCCATCTTGTGGTTATGGAAACAAAAAATTAGATGCCAGTGGATTAACGTCTGTATAAGGATTGATTGAACCAAGTGTTACTGCACTCGGATGGTTAAATTGCGAGAAACGTCCATGTGAATATTTATAATTCGCGTCGCCGCTATGTTGGATTTGGGATCACCACGTCATTGAAAGTCCTATAGGTGAACTTATGTTCATAACCCCTATGGACATTTAAAAATTTCAGTTTGATTGCTGTAATAGATTCGTACATATTGAGATCCATCTAAATATTTCGGATGGTCACCATGTTTGATTTTTATATGTATAGGCCATAGAGTCATGTACCATTAAAGGAAATTTATTGCGTAGGTTCATTATTCAAACTTTCACTTCGATCGCATGATTACGACACAAGGAATAAAAAATTAATTTTAAAATTCGCAAAGCCACCATCTTGAGGTTATGTGAACAATTGAACTAAATTAGATACCAGTGCATTACAATGTGTATAAACATTCCCTGTACCACGTTTCATTGCGTTTGGATCATTAAATCGCGAGAAAGGTCTATTTAAAATTTTCAACTTCGCTTGCCCGCCATATTCGTTCTGTAGTTAACCGGTTTTTGAAAGTCTTATAGATGAACTTCCAGTAGTGCCTTTTATGTCCGTACAAAATTTCAGGGTGATACCGCTAATAGTTTCAGGGTTAAAGATTGCCGGTGAAATATTTCGCACAGCCGCCATTTTGAGGTTAAGTAAACAAATGAACGAAGTTAGATGTCGGTGCATTACAATGTCTATAAGCATATACTGTACCATGTTTTATTGCGTTTGGTTGATTAAATCGCGAGAAACGTCCATTTAAATATCGAAACTCCGCTTGGCCGCCATGTTGGTTTTGTAGTTACCAGGTTTTCAAAAGTCACATAAGTGAACTTCTAGTAGTTCCCTTTATCACCGTAAAATATTCCAGGGTGATATCGGTAATAGTTTCAGACATATTGAATGCTGGTGAAATATTCCGCACAGCAG
This sequence comes from Meconema thalassinum, assembly GCA_946902985.2. NCBI lineage: Eukaryota > Metazoa > Arthropoda > Insecta > Orthoptera > Tettigoniidae > Meconema > Meconema thalassinum. The sequence continues at coordinate 391,362,129 of OX336393.1, read as the reverse complement.
CCATGATGGATCGGTGTCACGTAACAAAAATTTGAAGGGCACGGTCGGGGTCGTCCGGAAAAGTGCTATGAACTTCCCGAGTTTCATTGAAATCACTCCAGCCATTTAGAAGTTATTAGGGTGGACACACGCCCGCACACACACCCGCACACACAGACACACGGATCTCATAAGCATTTTTTTTTCTTTCATAAATGAAAATAGGCTAAAAAATAGGCTTACGAGATCACCTATTGTCCGTGTGTTTGTGTGTGATTCGTAAGCGGGTCCCACCCCCAAATAAAATCTAAACGGCTGGAGCGTTTTCAATGAAACTTGGTAAGTTCATAGCATTATTCCTGACGACCCCGACCGTGCCCTTCAATTATTGTTACGTCTCACCAATCCAACATGGCGGCTGTGTGAAATATTTCACCAGCATGCAATGCCTCCGAAACTACGAGTACTACCGATATCACCGTGGAATTGTGTACAGTGATAAAGAGAACTACTATAAGTTCACCTATGGGACGTTTGAAAATTTGGTAACTACAAAACCAACATGGCGGCTAAGCCAAGTTGCGACTTTTAAATAGACGTTTCTTGCGATTTAACCAACCGAACGCAATGAAACTTGGTGCGGTATATGTTTATACACATTGTAATACACCGATATCTAACTTCGTTCAATTGTTTACATAACCTCAAGATGGGGGCTATGCGAAATATTTCACCGGCATTCTATGTCTCTGAAACTATTACCGGTATCACCCTGAAATTTTGTACGGAGATAAAGTGCACTACTGGAAGTTCATCTATGAGACTAGCTTGCCACGGTGGGTGAGTGGATAGCGTGTCAGTCTACTAACCCCAAGATTGCAGGTTCGCTCCTGGCCGTGGTAAGTGATTTTTGAAAGGCGGCAAAAATACGACTCGCATGTCATACGATGTTGGCAGGTTATAGAACCCATTTGAATTCAGTAGGCCGTGTTCATAGTGGCAAAATTAATCACGGGAGTTTCCGCCAACACAAAGTTCCTCATTTCTCTACTAGAAAGCACTATAGTGTTCAAGGAGCTTAGATATCTAACCTCCTTGACTTTCATAGTGATTCAAGGAACAACGAAATTCGACATGCAAGCTACCCTCTGGGTGTCTATTATTATTATTATTATTATTATTATTATTATTATTATCTATGAGACTTTCAAAACTTTCAAAAACCGGTTAACTTGGTACAGTAAATCCTTATACAAATGTTAATCTACTGGCATCTAATTTATTTCAATTATTTCCATAACCACAAGATGGCAGATGTGCGAAATTTAAAAATCTCGTTTTTACTTCTTGTGTCCTAATTATGATATTGAAGTTTTAATACTACACCTACACAATAATCCTCTTGTAACAATATATAACTCTAAGACCAACACATATAAAAATCCAACATGGCGATCATCCGAAATATTTAGTCGGTTCTCAATATCTACGAATTTAATACAGCAAACCAACTGAAATGTTGTATTGCGAAAGCGGCAATTAACATAAGTTGGATATCTGAAAATAGGCTTTAGTTCTTCAAGGAACTACTTATTTTCTATTTATTTGATTACACCTGGAATCATATTGGGGCTGCGTATTATTGAAACAACTGAAATTGGGGATTCTATGGCTTCTACAATTCCAGATCCATCCAAAGCCGCATTGGTCAAAGTGGCAACTTTTTTCCGGCACTGACTAAAAGCATTCTTTTTGGATCGCTAATTACGTCATGATTAATTTAAAAGCTTCTAAATTTTAATGTATTGCAGTAATGACTCGACACGGTGTCTCTTTGTGTATCATATTATTTCAGCTCCAAGGGTAATAGTGTTCGGTGTGACATTTAGTTCGTTTGATGCTTCATGCATTTTAGAGATTTATTGTAATGATTCCCTTTCATAGTTCATCCTACTTTAATTAAAACGGGCTTACGAGATTAATAGTGTGTGTGTCTCTCTGTCCAGATTACCGGACCACGAAATTCAATAAATATTTTTATGTTCGACCCTGACTGTTATGTGTCAGAAAACGGTATCATAATGATGGTCATTATAATACTATTTTTCATTATGAAACAGTTTCTCCCACCAATCAGAGCTCAAGAAACAGTTGTTTGACCAATTAGATAGGGTTAGCATCGCACCTGCGTGGAGTTCCGAGGCCTTCTAAACTGCGTTGCCTAGTGTCATAGTGGGGTAATCGAGAAGGCCATGGTCAAATACAAGGCATTCCCTCCGTCTCATGCGCTCTGTTCAGTACATAAAACTGGCGAAATCTGGACAGATATTTATGAATATTTATCTTCGAACATAAAATAGTTATAATAATTATTGTCGAACATAAACATTCGTATGCAACTCGCCTATAATGGTAATTAAGACACTGGTATGGAAATTATAAAACTCGCCTACGCTCTTTTTATAAATATACTCGTGTCTTAATTATAGCCATTATAGGCTCGTTGCATAATGTACTATATTAGCACAGCCTCAGGTCTCTTTAACACCTTATATTATTTTATGATCGTTAAGTCATTTTTCATCGTGGTTTTGAATAAACTACAAGGTCATAAGCCCAATAGTTTGCAGATGGTGACCACGTATGTGTGCAAATCGATCACCCCTATCAATTCAAACCCAAATCGAACCACCTTTTGTACAGAAGTACAGAAATAGTACTAGCAAAGGACAACTCAGTGTCATGTTGTTTATCGCCGCCATCATAACAAAAAAAAGAGAAGGCGCCCACCTAAATATTCTGAGCTTAAATCAAATTACGACTAACCTAATTATCCGAACTCTACTAAATTTTGCAACAACATGCCTTAATGTGAGAAGCATCTTTTCCCTAAACTACAAGGTCACCAGCCAAATAGTTTCAAGATGGCGGATGTATGAATCATGCAAGAATTATAGCCAAACCATAACTTACGATTCAACAAGGCCTGCCCTTACCAAATACGCTCATCGTACATAGGGAGGATTATACTTTCCTCAAGGAGGTGACCGTTAGGATAGTAGCATTTTATAATAGAATATGTAAACGCAGTAGTGGCTCACAGTTCAGGCTGACCATGCCATATCGCGCTTATCCATGCCGTCCGGTTAGTTAAATGGCCGTTATTGTTTTCTCGTAAATCCATATATTTCGATAACTTCGTAAGTTTATATCCTTTTAGGAATGTACTGAACAAACTAATACATATTTAGTAACAAATGGTTTATAGAAACCGCAGAAAACGCTAATAAAATCGTTTATTGCAAGACAACATATTGTGGAGTTATACTAAATCAGTTGTAAACCTTCTATACGGCATGTGTGGCCTACTGGTAGCGACCTGGACTGATAGTCTGGAGGTTCGTGGATCAGATCCAAGCAGGTTCAAATATTTTTACTTCGTGTTTTTTTTAATTTTATTTACGGTATTGATTTATAACGACTCACACGTTATAATGCTAAGCATATATAGTGTGTATTTTCAATCAAAAATAGCATTTATATATACTTATAACACCACATACGTCAACACTCGACAACAGCGATTAAATGTCGTTGTCCTTGATCCGCGGTAGAGTCTATCGTTGTTGGTGTTGCTTTTGTTGTTGATTCTTTAGGGGTTTTGTGGCATCATGGTCTTGTAACCCCGTGTACTTGGGTGTCTGTAGAAGTTGTCTGATTTTGCAGGATTAGGGCATAACCCATCTCATTTGGGTACACTCGTGTTGACTGACTGAAAAGCACCAAACTTTTGTCTATTTGATTTACTTATCACACATAAACCACAGAAACTGTTTAAACACCGACAAACTCCGGTGCCTGGCATATCTTACCATGACCTGTTTTCATTTAGCTTATTCTTTGAAAGTTCCTAAGACTACGCCGAAATGCATTATTTGTTGAGACATGAAATGGTTAAACTTTAAACAGTTAATGCAAGACGCTATTCTCTGTCCATGGATCGATAGACTACGTTGACGATAAGGTGAACAGATTTAACAGAATACTGCAGGAACTATACGACAAACATGCACATAAGCGATCATCTATCGTCACTCGCAAAGCTTCTCCTTGGCTATCAAACGAAATTATATCTGCAATGGGTGAACGCGACGCATTACACAGACGTTATAAAGAGACGTTAAAAAGTGACGATTTTGTGCTTAGAAATCAAATTAAAGAAGTTATTCGAAACGAAAAGTATGCTTACTTCCAATAGTTGGCCGGTAACTTAAATGTTAGAAGCATTTGGCAGCAACTCAGGCCCAATACCCATGACATTAATCCCAATGAATGTAATGCCAGCTTTACTCAAGAGGAGTCGTCCAGTTGCAAAACTCGTTTAATCCACTTGTGAATAAGGTTCATGTCATAAAATTATGCATTTAATTGGTTTATTTTATTTTCTTTAATTTATTTTATATTGTTTAATTTTGTTTTGTTTTATTTTATTTCGTTTTATTTTGTTTTATATTGTTTTGTTTATTTTTTTGTTTTATCTTATTTTATTATGTTTTTATTTTGTTTTGTTTATTTTGTTTTATTTTATTTTGTTTTGTTTTATTTTGTTTTTGTTTTGTTTTAATTAATTTTATTTTGTTTTATTTTGATTTTCCAGAAAACAAATAAAAAACAAAAAACAAAAAACACGAAGCAAAAAGCAAAATTCAAAAACAAAAGCAAAAGCAGAAAACAAAAAAAGAAACACAAAGCAAAAAGCAAAATGCAAAAGAAGCAAAATCAGAAAACAAACACAAAACCAAAACCACAAAGCAAAAAGAAAAAAGTAGAAAACAACAAACACAAAAGATACGCGAGGCAAAGTCCAGAGAAACGTTTCTCATGAAAATTATTCTTATTCCCAAGTGGATTAAACGAGTTCTGCAACGTGACGACTCATATTAGTAACTTACTGATCCCCAAATAATACAGACAACAGTAAATGTGTTCCACTACCTCACCGATCGTTATCCAAGTTTTGTTAAGTAAATAAAACTGATGTCAGAAAAAAGTATTAACTATCAAATCACAAGCTTTTGGAGTGGATTACATCCCTACTTCCTTTGTTTTTAACCTGATACTGCCTCAGTTATTCCAGTTCCAAAAAAAAACTTGAAAATAATAATTATCTACCCAACTATCGATCTGTCTCTATACTTTCCTCACTTTCCAAAATTCTAGAAAAGCTTACGCATGAAAAACTGCTACAATATTTACCGCACTTTCGCTACTTGATCCGTTGCAATCTGGATTTAAGAAAGGGCATAGTACATCTAAATTTAAATTAGAGCGCCATATCCCCTCCAGGGACGTAGGCGACCTGAATTAGAGCCGGCTATCCCGAGCCGGAGTTTGCGTGTGGTAGGGTGGCCAGTTCCTTTGCACTCCTCCTCCTGCCATAGCATCCGGCAGGTTCCCACATTGCTTCACGAGGCTGGGAGACCCCATACCAGACCATACCATGACTTTTTAAATTCTTGGCAGAGCCAGGGATCGAACCCGGTACCTCGGGGGTGACAGCCAACAATGCTAGCCACTGCGCCACGAGGCGGTCAACATAGTATATCTACAGCCTTTATTAAAACCACTGATGACGTAAGTCAACCAATAGATGAGCGTTAAGGGACTATACTCATTCCTTTAGACTTCAGCAGTGCATTTGACACCCTTAATGCAGACATACAGGGTCTTTCATCTTCTAATATATAAAAGTAAAAGTCTGTATGTATGTATTGAACCCGATGGGGTTATGCTGACTGGAATCGAACATGGTTCTCAGAGACTGTGATCTCAGTAAAAAGGTTCCACCAGGGAGCGAACCAGAGATCTGTACAGGGAGTTTCTTGGTAAAAACCCCTCGAAAGAGATGTATATTTAATCACTGGTGTGATTTTGATGAAATGGCATTATTTATTAGAATAATGTAGGAAATAATGAGCGGATTATATCATTATAAGACGATTTGGTGTAAGCTATTGGAGGTTTGAAGCAGAGAGGAGGGCAGAGCTGACATTTACTAATCGGCCCAGAATTGTGGGTTGGTCCCAGTGGAGCCACGTCCATCTCTGTCACCCCATTATGTCGTCTGGAGCAGGGGAGAGGCCTGAAAAATGACACAGTTATTCCCCGACGGAGAATAGAGTTAGAGGAGGGGCGGAGAAATGCCCAGAAGAATCATTGATTACTCGTGATTGGAGTAACGAATCGAGATGAGAGTTGCACACAGGTGAATATCTTGGCAAGAAGATAATTTTAGAGTCTTTTACCGGCGAAATTGGTGCATATTTAGTGATGTGCGTAAGGACTGTGAAGCGACCATTGTTCGCGGAGGGATGTGAAGATGTTGACGGGGAGTTCCCGACTAGGTAGCGTCCCACGCCATGGAGAAAGGAATTAATATTAATTAATTGAACGAGCGATTCCTTTGCACACATATAGTTTTTGGACCTGTGAAGAGAGAGGAACACAATGATCATGGTTTGAAGACCGGAATCATGCTGTGAGAGGAGCGAAGATTACGCGGGAAGATGTTGCTCTACTTTCTGTGGAAATCCGATATAAGGGAGTAGACCCCAGGAGGAGCTCTCAGTGTTACTGTGTTACGCAGTTGAACCGCTGTTACTCAGTTGAACCTCACTTGAAGTCAGTTGAAACTCACTTGAAGCTCAGTCGAGACGCAGTCAAGCTCAGTCTACATGCCGCCAAGCGCAGTTACAGCCAGTTACAGTTTTACTCAATTGTCAATTGTAGCACAATGGAAATAAGTTGCAATCAGTATGCAGCAAATATGCAGCAGTACGAGACAGCGTGTAAGCCGCAGACAGAAGTCTTCAAATAAGTTACGTGCAGTCTTCGAGTGAAACTTCAGTCAGCTACAGCCAGGTTGAAGCCAGTTCGTCAAGGCATAACGCATGACGGATCTATTCATCGAGACGCCGAACAAGGACTGGTATGTGTAAAAGAAACAGAAAATATGTTTGTATGAATAATAGTCGTGATACAGGCATAATCAGCCGCACGAACTATGACGTGTTCAGTTATGAAGCACCGTATAGACTAACGGTAGAAATATTGTATATAATTATTTGTGAAAGTGTTGAACTTTATTAAGCGCAGTGTGTATTGTATTAACTAATCGTATATGTGTAACAACGATAGAATGCGCGAAAGAAACTTTACTAAGTGTTTGGTATTGCCATGAGAATACCAGATGTTAACGCTCATGTTTAGGAGCAAGCGTATTGATGTAACGCAGGACGCTTACTGTAGGAGTAATGATCGTCACAAAAACTGTTGGAGAGTTCCGAGAGCAGATAACCAGACTTTCAATCAGGAGTTGATAACGTAAGATGCCGTCGACACCTGCAATTTCGATCTCTGCTAGGGAATTTCAGCATTGAAGTGTGTATAAAGTGACGAGTGTTCAGTGTAATGTATGTAAAAATATCATTTAAAGTAGTGTTTGATGAAGTGTTTCACATGTTTGGGGAGTGATAACTTCCTGAAAGGTATGCAACGTGTCGTGTTGGTGATAGAAATTATGTATAATCAAATGTGTGTAAACAAGAGAAATATGTCGCGTTAAACCCATTATGGCGGGCGACATGGAAGAATATGATTGGTTGGAGCCACCTTAGATGCCTATAGAGATGTAAGTACCCCACAAATTATGGTTATAATTATGTAGAAGTATGGACCGATGCATGTCTGTGATTCCGTAAAGGTATTGTGAATTCCTTATAGATGCCAGTAAAAGTCAGTTAGGAGGCTGATCCTCCATGTTTAATCAGTAATGAGTTGATTTTGATAGAGTTGAAATGATGATTTGCATCATTAAGTGGAGTAATTTTTCCCACTATGAATTAAGAATGGCAATCAGTTATGTAAATGTAACGAACGCGATTGTTCGAGTTTAAAACGTCTAGCTATGTCGGAAAATTTGGTAATTTATGTGAGAATAATAATAAATAATGATTTTGGTCATTTATGTCAGTGAGAAATGATGATAATAATAATAATGGTTATTAAGAGTATGAATGAACACATCAGGAAACAAATGAATTGTTGTAAGCGAGAATTATTAACGATAATTGCAAGACTTATCAATCTAAGCAGGAGGATGTTACAGTGAGATTACATTTCAGTAATTATGGAAAGAAGCTTTATATCAGAATATTGCATATATTCAGTAATGATACCAGTAATGAAAGAGCTTTTAGTGGATTGAATTTGCAGCTTAATTGAGAAGCTTATAGAGTAAATGTTAGATTTCTCTTAATATTATAGGTCGGTGTGTCGTAGCATGGAGCATTAGGGGCCAGATAGTCTATTCTACGTATGAATTCTCCTATGTCGTGGACATTGTTGGAGACATTATTTGCCAGAGTTTTAGTGAATGGACCCTAGCTCTGAAGAAGGATTGAAATGTGTTCCGGGCTGGAATCTTTGTAAGAGTCGAGGAAACAAGGACACCTCGCAGCTCTATGATTTCCCGAGAACTTATGATGAGTTATGTACGCTCGTGGCAGCGAAAACTCATGGCGACAGTGGTTTTGTGCGCCTATATTATACTTGAGACATCGGTCAACCGCCAGGCTCATGCATTACGAACCCCGAACCTTCATGTTGAATGGACCCATGTGAGGCCATTAATTAATCGTTATCCTCGACGTAGGAATAATTACAAAAGCTCATTCAATACCTGTTGGCATAATAGTCAATTAAGATCCTTTGGGAACATGTGTGCCGGTTAGGACACAGTATTTGTCTTGTAAATCTCCACTGCTTAGAGAGGGAAGCTTTCAAACTTTTAGAAAGGTCGAGATAATTGGTGGAACGACCCATCCCACTTTCTATTGTGTAGCGATTTCCTTAGCCGAGGGTCGGTGCCAACCACTCGAACCGCTCAGGCAAGTTATAAAGGGAAGAGATTCTAGACCTTGTTAAAATGACCTATAATGCAAGATTGTTATGTTAAGGATTATAGCCATGTGGTTTGTGAACACATGGATAATTATAGTTAATCCTGATGGTTCATTAATTTAGCTATCTGACGAATAGTTACATGATATATTTGTACTGTCACTGGAACCAAGTCATGTAGTTGGTTACTAGATGCCAATCGCCATGAGCGCGAGGCAGTCTATCGTACAATCCGACATAAGCTATAACGTAACGTTTTATCTAGGAATCACAGACAGCATGCGGTGAAACCATATAATTGAAGGATATGTAGGGGGTAGCTTACATAATTATGGAGTTGCACGTTGATTTTGGTGCAACGTCCAAATAGGTAAATGCATGCAAAGCATTTCATTGGTGAGAAGAAAAATATTAAAACACGCACGGCACACATAATTGTTTAACATAAAGAGATTTAAGGAATAATCCTTGGTGTAATATTAAAGAAGTCACATTGTATGACTGTTATGTTAATGTACAGTTGTTTTGAAGTCGTGGGTGCATCAGCGCACTAGTATATCCTTGTGAAGTTCACAGAAGGGTAAAGCATTATGGCTAGGTATGACTTTGTTGTGATTTCATATTTGTTTATTTGTGGATTGTGGAAGTAAAAATTTTGTTTGCTTTTATTTTATGCTTTTTTTGGGTATTGTTTTGTGTTTGAAGCCATGATTTATTTTAATGAATTAAAGTTTTAGAATAGAGTTGTGCTTTATCATTGTAGAGTTGATACCTTTTTGCCTCAAATCCAAAATATGCACTGAAAAATTGGGGTTACCGTACACGCCTGAGAGCTGATGCTAGTTGGATGCAGATGCATATTATCCAACGAGATTACTCACATGGGTACATGGAAATTGATGTCCTATACTGTGATTTGAGCTAAAGGTACGACTAAAGTCGGTCAGATTTAATGCACACAACTCTATTAAAGTAAGAATTAACGAAGTAGGGTGTGACCGCTCCTAATCCATAGCTAAGTTCCGATACGTATATATAAATTTTGATAGATTGTGCTTATTCTATAATTTATCATGACGCCCATCTGTGGAGTCTATGGTAGTAAAAGCTCTATTAATTTATCATGGCGTGGCCCAAGTGGGGCTTTCGGCAGTAAAAACCACTCCCTGAACAGTTTTTATAGTAAATTAGAATATGGCCGATGTCCTACTAATACCACGACCCTCTGATATTAATTTATCATGGCGCCCAGAATACGTGGAACTTATGGGATTTAGGGAAAACCCATAGATTTTTTATGGTATTTCATGGGGAAAACCATAGTAATTGTTTTGCCTCAAACTGTGTTTGAGTGATTTTTGAATTCAGTAGGCTTTTGAGGTAACGCAGAATCTCTCTATTGAGAAGAGAATGGCCTAAGGGTACGAGCGTTACATACCCAATCCACAATCTACTATAATATTATCAGGTTTTGTACGACTTCACAATATGTGTGCAGTGTTTGATGTTTCTCTTCGAAACGTATCCACATATTTTTCCAGGGAGCCTGCCTGCATATTTAAGTGTGTTATTGTAAAATGCCAGGTACGGAGGAGATCTTGCAAGTTATTGCAGGACTGAAACAACATTTTGATGCTGCTAACGAGCAGAATAAACTGGAAACAAAGGCTTTCCAGGAGAGCATAAACACTCGGTTAGATGAGAACCAGAGAGAGTTAAATAACAGGTTAGATGCCAATCAGGAGGCAATTAATGCAAATCAGGTTGCAATGAACAATAACCAGATTGAATTAAACAACCGTTTAGAGGCAAATAAGGTTGAATATAAAGATGAATTAAACAATAAGTTAGGTCAAATGCAAGAAGTCATTAAGACCGAAGTAACAGATACTGTTGTAAGCATTGTATCGGAAATGCAGGTAAATACTGATAAACGTTTCGAGGCTATAGAAGCCAAACTTGAGGGTAATTTGCAAGCGTGTAGGCATGCTCAGGAGCAAACCAACAGAAAATTAGAGGCGTTGTCTAACGATATTAAGGATATTCAGATCCAAAATGAGGCGAATCTCGAACGCCAAGCGAAACAGTTCGCAGAGTTTACGAAAACAGTAGACCAGAGATTAGAGGAGAACGACTCCAAATGGGATCAGAAATTGAAAAGCTACGCTAGAGCAATTAACGGTGACCTCAAGAAACAGGACCAGAATATATTAGGTCAATGCCAGGAAATAGGCGAAATTAAGGCTATCGCTCAGGAAAATAAGGAGCTGGTAGGCAACGTGAAAGGTCAGATGGGTAAAGTTCATAAAGAACTGGACCAAGTGCAAAGTGATATTGTCATAGTCAATAAAAGACAAGAGGAAAATAGAGGCGAGATCACCAAGGTCCGGAATGAATTGTCTAAAGTCAATGGACACATTCAAGATGAAATTAAAGGTCTGAGAGAAGAACTCGAAATAAGAGAAGGCCAGAAAACAGAGGCAAGCGACAAGACCCTTGCTCAAATTAAAGAGGACGTAGAGGATGAAATATCCCATATCAAACAAAGTCTGAAAGAAGACAAGGTGAAAATTTTTCAAGTAGCCGAGGAAAACCGAGATAGGCTTACGAGAATAGAAAAAGAAGTCATTACTCGCCTAGAAAGAGCAGAAATGCGCCATAACCAAATGGAGACTAGGATAATAGCACAGGAGGAGACACTTCTGAAATATCCTAAGTCAAGTGAAGGCAGCATAGAGGATATAAGAAAAACAAGGTGGGCAGACCTAGAAACCCAACCTATAAGCAGGAACGCTGCAGGCGCAGGAGAAAGTCCTTACATGACGCCAGGTGTACCAATTGCGGCATCGACGCCACATGAAAATGCGATGCACACCCAGGTGATAAACGTCATTAGGGCAAGTGAGGAAAAACCTAGGAAGTTTTCAGGTAGTCACTGTAGTATGACACCAAAATATTGGTTAAAGGAAGTGACTGAATATCTCAATGATGCACGAATACCGCAGGAGCGTAGGCTACGTGCTATAGAGAAGTTAACAGAGGGGGAGTGCGCATTATGGTTTCGCAGCTTCCGTTACACTTTTGATACTGTTGAGGAATTCCGCGAGGCATTCTTGAAGAGGTATTGGGACGCCGCGACTCAGCAGAATTTACGGCTGGATTTGTATGCCAAAAAGTACAGCACGAACAACCCGACGAAGTACGCAGAATTTTTCATATCGCAGATGTGTCGTTTTAAAGAGCTGGATCAAAAACCTAGTGAACTGGAGCTATGCATTGCTATCGCCAAACAGCTCCCATACGAGATCCAAAGGCTACTAATCTCGGCTAATGCGAAAACGGCTATGGAAATGGAGACAGTTCTAAGGCAACTGGACCTCACCACAGCAAATACTATGCGTCAGAGTCGAACCGTGGAACAAGTCCACGTGACCAACACACAGACTGACCAACAGCAAGCTCCAAGGAACAACAAGGCCACGAGCACAGAAACTTTAGATTCCTATGGACGGCAATGGGAACAGGAACCCAGAAAATGGCAGTCAAGGTACAATGGAAATGCTAATAAAGCAGGAAGAGGTCGAAGTTCGTGGAATAAACACAATAACAGGGGCAAACCGTACCATAACAATGGAGGTAATAATGGCCAGGAAGGCAATAATAGAAATTGGAGACCCCAAGAGAGAAGAAATAACTTCGATGACGAGGCAGAAGAGCGATATCATGCTTCTTTGCGATACCTCGAAGAAAGGGGAGATGAGCCCCAGAAATCACAAGTCCGCTGGCAAGAAGTCATGCAGAACAGGACATCGCCAGACAGATATGGAGATGGAGCTAAGAGTTTGGAACTACAGCGCAGCGAACAGGAGAGAAGGAACTCCAAAGGGGCGGGCGCTGAAGAAAAAAAAAAACGCCAAAATTAGAAGAGCTCGAGACTGATGGATGGAAGTCTATTAACATCGTCAATTGGATAGCCAAACCAGAAGAATTGATTGAGGATACAGGAGGACCACAGGTCATGGTCAAGAGAGAATTGCCTATTATAATTGTGAGAGTGGCAGGATTAAAAGTCAGAAGTCTGCTAGACACAGGATCAACAGTGAGCCTGATGACACAAGCTCTATATAATGAAATAGCCCGGAGAGAGAACATTTTGAAGATACCGATCTCCAGTGTCAAAATTAAAGGGGTAATTCCAGACAGAACAATGATATGTAAATACCAGGTATTCCTAGATTTACAGATAGGAGGCTCTATTTTCTCACAGAGTTTTCTGTTAGTAAACAAACTACCTTATAACCTACTTATTGGGGCAGAGTTTATAAGGGAATACAGAGTGATAATTGACCTAGCACAGGACAGGGTTATGTTCCATGTGAATGAAGAAGCTGAAGGCTTAGAGGTCGCACTCAATGAAATTGAACCAGGATCCAGTGAACAAGTATGGCATACATACAGAGATGTGGCTGATGAAGAAGTGTTAGCTATGGAGCAGTTAGAAGCGGAGCTCAAAACACTAGCCACAGACTTGGAAAAAGATCTGGAACCCAAATTGGAAGACTACATTTCGGAGAAGCTAGAAGAAGCGAAAATTGGGCTAAAAGAGAAGGAAAATTTAAAGCAGTTATTGCTGGAACAGAAGGAAGTCTTTGATTCGAGACCTGGTCGGATAAAGAACTTCACTTATGCTTTTCAAGTCAGTGATTGGACACCATTTAGGCAGAAACCCTACCCTATAGCTGAAAAGCATTATGCTAAAGTGAAAGAGGCAATTCAGGAGATGTTGGAGGCCGGTGTTATTGAGAAAACACCTACGCCTTATGTAAGTCCATTGGTAATTGTACCAAAGACAGACGGATCTGTCAGAGTCTGCTTGGACCTGAGACGCTTAAATTTGAGAGTTATTCCGGAATTTGACCAAGTGCCACCTATTAAAGAGATCCTCAGGAAGTTTAAAGGGAAAACTATATTCTCAAACTTGGATATCACATCCAGTTTCCACCATCTTGAATTAGAGAAGAAAACTAGTCTGTTGACAGGATTTATGTTTGATCAACATACATTCACATTTTTAAGGCTACCTTTTGGGTTGAAAACAGCTGGTTCAGCCCTGATAAGAGCGTTAGATCGCAATCTAACAGATGAGGTTAAAGAGAGTACCATCAGATATGTAGACGACATTCTACTCACATCAGAATCTCTGGAGGAGCACATGAGAGACCTGAAGAAGTTGCTAGATGACCTTCGAGAAGCGAATTTTAAGGTCAATATCAAGAAATCGCACTTCTGTCAGAGGGAAGTTAAATTCCTAGGGCATGTTATTGATGCAAATGGAGTGAAGCCTAATCCAGATAAATTGGAGGTAATTCGGAATTTCCCTCGACCCACGAAAGTTAAGCACGTCCGACAGTATTTGGGAGTAATTGGATTCTTTTCGGACCACTGCCCAAACTATACTGCGACAGTAGCACCACTGCAGGACCTATTGAAGAAAGGCGGCAGATGGAATTGGACGGAGCAATGTCAGGAAGCATTCGTGAGGTCAAAACAAATGCTTTTGGAATATGTGAAACTGGGATACCCAGATTATACCCAGAAGTTCATCATACAGACGGATGCATCACTTATTGGGATTGGAGCGATGCTATTCCAGGAAAATGTTGACCAGCCTGAGAAGAAAGTTTTTATCGCCTTTATCAGCAGAAGACTGAGAGCCCATGAGAAAAATTACACGATCACAGAGATAGAATTGCTCGCAATTTTGTACGCGTTGCAATCGTGGCACAAACTCGTGTACGGCTTCCGAATAGTCCTGAGAACAGACCATAAAGCTTTAACATTTTTGTTAAAGACAGATTTGTCTAGTCAGAGATTGACAAGATGGTCCCTGTATATCCAGCAATTTGATGTGGAAATAGAATACTGTCCAGGGAAAGAGAATGTAATACCGGACATATTAAGTCGTTACCCTAGAGAAGAAGAAGTATTAGCGGTCCAGATTGAGAATCGAGATCAGAAGACGTTGGATGACTTAAGGAACATTACCAACCTACAACGCGAAGACCCATGGTTGAAGATGATAATCGATTACTTTGAGGGACGATTAGCAAGGGGAACTGCGATATACAGAGAGGCGGAGGCATTGGCAACAGATTATGTATGGTATAATCAG
Source organism: Meconema thalassinum (assembly GCA_946902985.2). NCBI lineage: Eukaryota > Metazoa > Arthropoda > Insecta > Orthoptera > Tettigoniidae > Meconema > Meconema thalassinum. Next base: position 391,347,017 of record OX336393.1, on the reverse strand, counting down.
ATATTACACAAGTGGGACGATGTGGATCACACACGTCAAAGGATTGTAATTCCTGCATCTTTGCAGAGGAGATTAGTATGGCTAGCCCACAGAGCATTTGGTCATCCGGGGATTGATAAAATCTGTGCTCTGTTGAAGGAAGAATTTACTTGGCCAAAATTGAGAGAAACGGTGAGAAATGTTATTAGAACATGTGATCTTTGCCAAAGGGTAAAGCCGAATCCCTTTTTAATGAGGCAACGACCTATCCCGTTAGTACCAGAGAAGCCAAGGCAGCTATTGAGTATCGACAACTTTGGACCATTGCCTAGAGCACGTAGAGGCAATAGACACATTTTTGTAGCCATGGATGTATTTTCGAAAATGGTGGTGTTGTGCCCCATTCAAAAGACAAGTTCAAAACAGGTCTTGAAGCGCCTGAAAGAGAGAGTTATTCCGATTCTTGGGAAGCCGGATAACATTCTCTCGGACCACGGAAGTTGCTTTACTAGTGCAGAATTTCGTCGAGAACTGGAAACTCTAGGAATTAGGCAGATTTTATCTACCATTCGCCATCCTGAGGCAAGTCCCGTTGAAAGAGTAATGAGAGAGATCCAGAAATACATGAAGATCTACTGTTCTGAAGCGAATTGGCGTTGGATTGACTTTCTAGAAGTCATTGAATACTGTATAAATAATACTGTACATGAGGCGACAGGTCAGGTTCCCGTTACTCTACATCTGGATCAGAGACCTGAGAGACCGTGGAATGGTGTTATTCCATTACCTGTAGACGCACAGCTCGGTAGAGAATTGAGGATCCAACGAACCTCTGAATATCTCAAAGCACAGGCGGAGAGACGTCAGAGAAGGAATCGTGCGAAGAGGTATCATAAACCGCTTCTCGTGGGACAGAAACTTTTAATTAAGAAACCCGCCAGTTCAGATCCAGAGGCACGGAAGTATAAGAAGTTTAATTTTTCTTACCACGGCCCGTTCGAGGTGATAAGAGACCTCCAGAACAATGCATACAGGTTAAGGCATTTAGAGAATGGAAACGAGGTCGTTATGAACATAGCCAACTTGAAAATTTATTACTCGCCAGAAGAATTCGATGAACCAGAAGAAGAATTAGTAACGCACACCCAACTCAACGTGGAGAGCGGAGGCAGCCAAGCAGGCAGACCTGAATGTTGGAACGGCGAGACGGGACGAGAAGCAGACAGTTTACCCAGTGTAAGCGGAGAGCAGAAAGAATGCCAGTGTTTGCAAGAATTCTATGAAGAAATGGTCAGAGTAGCTAGAGAGGTTGAGGCTGTAAACGCGACCCTTCGCAGGGAGAATAGACAGCTCAGAAACAAGGCCGAGTGTGGAAGGGGGAACATTACTAACCCACTCGTAGCCAGACAAGGTGAAGGACCCCAGACGTAAACACAGACGGTGGTCGACAGTCAGCTGGTTACTTATATAAGCCACTTGCATTGGACTTTTATAAGTTTTGCAAGGGGAACATGAACCCGATGGGGTTATGCTGACTGGAATCGAACATGGTTCTCAGAGACTGTGATCTCAGTAAAAAGGTTCCACCAGGGAGCGAACCAGAGATCTGTACAGGGAGTTTCTTGGTAAAAACCCCTCGAAAGAGATGTATATTTAATCACTGGTGTGATTTTGATGAAATGGCATTATTTATTAGAATAATGTAGGAAATAATGAGCGGATTATATCATTATAAGACGATTTGGTGTAAGCTATTGGAGGTTTGAAGCAGAGAGGAGGGCAGAGCTGACATTTACTAATCGGCCCAGAATTGTGGGTTGGTCCCAGTGGAGCCACGTCCATCTCTGTCACCCCATTATGTCGTCTGGAGCAGGGGAGAGGCCTGAAAAATGACACAGTTATTCCCCGACGGAGAATAGAGTTAGAGGAGGGGCGGAGAAATGCCCAGAAGAATCATTGATTACTCGTGATTGGAGTAACGAATCGAGATGAGAGTTGCACACAGGTGAATATCTTGGCAAGAAGATAATTTTAGAGTCTTTTACCGGCGAAATTGGTGCATATTTAGTGATGTGCGTAAGGACTGTGAAGCGACCATTGTTCGCGGAGGGATGTGAAGATGTTGACGGGGAGTTCCCGACTAGGTAGCGTCCCACGCCATGGAGAAAGGAATTAATATTAATTAATTGAACGAGCGATTCCTTTGCACACATATAGTTTTGGGACCTGTGAAGAGAGAGGAACACAATGATCATGGTTTGAAGACCGGAATCATGCTGTGAGAGGAGCGAAGATTACGCGGGAAGATGTTGCTCTACTTTCTGTGGAAATCCGATATAAGGGAGTAGACCCCAGGAGGAGCTCTCAGTGTTACTGTGTTACGCAGTTGAACCGCTGTTACTCAGTTGAACCTCACTTGAAGTCAGTTGAAACTCACTTGAAGCTCAGTCGAGACGCAGTCAAGCTCAGTCTACATGCCGCCAAGCGCAGTTACAGCCAGTTACAGTTTTACTCAATTGTCAATTGTAGCACAATGGAAATAAGTTGCAATCAGTATGCAGCAAATATGCAGCAGTACGAGACAGCGTGTAAGCCGCAGACAGAAGTCTTCAAATAAGTTACGTGCAGTCTTCGAGTGAAACTTCAGTCAGCTACAGCCAGGTTGAAGCCAGTTCGTCAAGGCATAACGCATGACGGATCTATTCATCGAGACGCCGAACAAGGACTGGTATGTGTAAAAGAAACAGAAAATATGTTTGTATGAATAATAGTCGTGATACAGGCATAATCAGCCGCACGAACTATGACGTGTTCAGTTATGAAGCACCGTATAGACTAACGGTAGAAATATTGTATATAATTATTTGTGAAAGTGTTGAACTTTATTAAGCGCAGTGTGTATTGTATTAACTAATCGTATATGTGTAACAACGATAGAATGCGCGAAAGAAACTTTACTAAGTGTTTGGTATTGCCATGAGAATACCAGATGTTAACGCTCATGTTTAGGAGCAAGCGTATTGATGTAACGCAGGACGCTTACTGTAGGAGTAATGATCGTCACAAAAACTGTTGGAGAGTTCCGAGAGCAGATAACCAGACTTTCAATCAGGAGTTGATAACGTAAGATGCCGTCGACACCTGCAATTTCGATCTCTGCTAGGGAATTTCAGCATTGAAGTGTGTATAAAGTGACGAGTGTTCAGTGTAATGTATGTAAAAATATCATTTAAAGTAGTGTTTGATGAAGTGTTTCACATGTTTGGGGAGTGATAACTTCCTGAAAGGTATGCAACGTGTCGTGTTGGTGATAGAAATTATGTATAATCAAATGTGTGTAAACAAGAGAAATATGTCGCGTTAAACCCATTATGGCGGGCGACATGGAAGAATATGATTGGTTGGAGCCACCTTAGATGCCTATAGAGATGTAAGTACCCCACAAATTATGGTTATAATTATGTAGAAGTATGGACCGATGCATGTCTGTGATTCCGTAAAGGTATTGTGAATTCCTTATAGATGCCAGTAAAAGTCAGTTAGGAGGCTGATCCTCCATGTTTAATCAGTAATGAGTTGATTTTGATAGAGTTGAAATGATGATTTGCATCATTAAGTGGAGTAATTTTTCCCACTATGAATTAAGAATGGCAATCAGTTATGTAAATGTAACGAACGCGATTGTTCGAGTTTAAAACGTCTAGCTATGTCGGAAAATTTGGTAATTTATGTGAGAATAATAATAAATAATGATTTTGGTCATTTATGTCAGTGAGAAATGATGATAATAATAATAATGGTTATTAAGAGTATGAATGAACACATCAGGAAACAAATGAATTGTTGTAAGCGAGAATTATTAACGATAATTGCAAGACTTATCAATCTAAGCAGGAGGATGTTACAGTGAGATTACATTTCAGTAATTATGGAAAGAAGCTTTATATCAGAATATTGCATATATTCAGTAATGATACCAGTAATGAAAGAGCTTTTAGTGGATTGAATTTGCAGCTTAATTGAGAAGCTTATAGAGTAAATGTTAGATTTCTCTTAATATTATAGGTCGGTGTGTCGTAGCATGGAGCATTAGGGGCCAGATAGTCTATTCTACGTATGAATTCTCCTATGTCGTGGACATTGTTGGAGACATTATTTGCCAGAGTTTTAGTGAATGGACCCTAGCTCTGAAGAAGGATTGAAATGTGTTCCGGGCTGGAATCTTTGTAAGAGTCGAGGAAACAAGGACACCTCGCAGCTCTATGATTTCCCGAGAACTTATGATGAGTTATGTACGCTCGTGGCAGCGAAAACTCATGGCGACAGTGGTTTTGTGCGCCTATATTATACTTGAGACATCGGTCAACCGCCAGGCTCATGCATTACGAACCCCGAACCTTCATGTTGAATGGACCCATGTGAGGCCATTAATTAATCGTTATCCTCGACGTAGGAATAATTACAAAAGCTCATTCAATACCTGTTGGCATAATAGTCAATTAAGATCCTTTGGGAACATGTGTGCCGGTTAGGACACAGTATTTGTCTTGTAAATCTCCACTGCTTAGAGAGGGAAGCTTTCAAACTTTTAGAAAGGTCGAGATAATTGGTGGAACGACCCATCCCACTTTCTATTGTGTAGCGATTTCCTTAGCCGAGGGTCGGTGCCAACCACTCGAACCGCTCAGGCAAGTTATAAAGGGAAGAGATTCTAGACCTTGTTAAAATGACCTATAATGCAAGATTGTTATGTTAAGGATTATAGCCATGTGGTTTGTGAACACATGGATAATTATAGTTAATCCTGATGGTTCATTAATTTAGCTATCTGACGAATAGTTACATGATATATTTGTACTGTCACTGGAACCAAGTCATGTAGTTGGTTACTCGATGCCAATCGCCATGAGCGCGAGGCAGTCTATCGTACAATCCGACATAAGCTATAACGTAACGTTTTATCTAGGAATCACAGACAGCATGCGGTGAAACCATATAATTGAAGGATATGTAGGGGGTAGCTTACATAATTATGGAGTTGCACGTTGATTTTGGTGCAACGTCCAAATAGGTAAATGCATGCAAAGCATTTCATTGGTGAGAAGAAAAATATTAAAACACGCACGGCACACATAATTGTTTAACATAAAGAGATTTAAGGAATAATCCTTGGTGTAATATTAAAGAAGTCACATTGTATGACTGTTATGTTAATGTACAGTTGTTTTGAAGTCGTAGGTGCATCAGCGCACTAGTATATCCTTGTGAAGTTCACAGAAGGGTAAAGCATTATGGCTAGGTATGACTTTGTTGTGATTTCATATTTGTTTATTTGTGGATTGTGGAAGTAAAAATTTTGTTTGCTTTTATTTTATGCTTTTTTTGGGTATTGTTTTGTGTTTGAAGCCATGATTTATTTTAATGAATTAAAGTTTTAGAATAGAGTTGTGCTTTATCATTGTAGAGTTGATACCTTTTTGCCTCAAATCCAAAATATGCACTGAAAAATTGGGGTTACCGTACACGCCTGAGAGCTGATGCTAGTTGGATGCAGATGCATATTATCCAACGAGATTACTCACATGGGTACAGTATGTATGTATGTATGTATGTATGTATGTTGGTTCCGTATACAAATCTACACCGTTCCACCAATCTCAACCATATTTTGCATACACATAGTTTAGGACCCAGAAGGAACCGCTGGCTACATGAATTTTCGATAGTCTTTCTCATTCTTCTGATTTCGGCCCTTTTTCACTCAAAAACAGGCTAATCAAATCATAAAATATACTCATGAAGGAATGGCAAGGCAGATAGTTTCCATGGCAACATAGCTCAAGTCGAGACACGGCCGTCTGGATGCCAATTGCGCTCAGCACTACCGGTATAGAAAATGAGGATCTTTACTTGAAATCCCGTTAGTTACTCAACTGCTCACACAGCACTGTCAACCGAGTATAGCATAACAAAGACTTGACACTATCTACTAGATATTTGTCAAATATCACTCACTCACTCACTCACACATTCATCACGAAATCTCAGAACCCACCCAACGGATTGGAATGAAATTTGGTATGCAGCTTACTCAAGGGCCGCAAACGCCCACTAAGAAAGAATTTTTGGATATTCAGGTTCTAAAGGGGTGTTAAGGGGGTAGACCTGCATTTCATCGAATAGCAATATCTCCCGATTGGTTTCACTGGGGGATGTGATACTCGGCATATAAACTCATCATTAAAAATAAGGAGACATTTGTCTGAGGGTTTTTCGATGTGGTGTATATTATGAGGTGAAAGGGGTGAAAAGTCGGGGTTGAAAGATTCCTAACGGAGCCTGTATCTCATAAACGACATAGGAGAGGAGTTTGAAACTCAGCGGGAAAAAATCAGCATAAAAAATAAGTAAATAGGTGTTTGACCGTTTTTTTTTCATAAATCCAATTTAAGGGGCCTATGGCGAGGGGTGAAATTCTGTGTAAAAAAACAGGAAAGAAAGTGTCCTAACCGATTGACTCACTCTCTCTTCAAACTCAGGGGGAAAAACTGCTTAAAAATAAGTATAACTTATATGTGTTCGACAGTTTTTTTGATAAACCAAATTAAGGGGTTCATCGGGACGGGTGAAATTCTGAAGAAAAAAATGAAAGAAAATGTCCTGACTCACTCACCCACTCATCATCGCCCAGCCAAAAATATTGAAGTTGGAAACATGTCATTTTCGGGATATGTTCGTTGTATGTCAAAACCATACACTAAGGGAGGATTTTTGAATATTCAGGCTCTAAACGGGTCTTAAGGGGGTTAAACCTGCATTTTATTGAATAACAATATCTCACGAGTGGTTTCATTTGTGGATGTGATACTCGGCATATAAACTAATCATTAAAAATAAGCAGACATGTGTCTAAGGGTTTTTTGATGTGGTGTATTATGAGGTGAAAGGGGTGAAAATTGGGGGTTGAAGGATTCCTAACGAAGCGTGTAGGCCTATCTCCTAAACGACATAGGCGAGAAATTTGAAACTCGGCGAAAAAAAATCAGCTTAAAAAATAAGTAAGTCGGTGTTCCACCGTTTTTTCATAAATTAATTTAAGGAGCCAATGGGGTGGGGTGAAATTCTGGTGGGAAAAAGGAGAGAAAGTGTCCTAACTGACTGACTAACTCACTCAATCATCAAACTCAGGGGAAAAAGACATCTGAAAAAATAAGTTAATAGGTGTTCAAGCGTTTTTTCATCAATCCAATTTAAGGGGCCCATGGGGAGGGGTGATATTCTGGTAAAAATAATTGAAAGAAAATGTCCTGTCTGACTCACTCACTCGTCACGCCCAGAGAAAACTATTGAAGTTAGAAACATGAAATTTTGGGAATATGTTCGATGTATATCGAAAACGTCAACTAATGAATGATTTTTGTTATTCGGGTTTTAAAGAGGTGTTAAGGGGGTAAACGTGCATTTCATTGAATAACGATATCTCATGAGTTGTTTCTTCGGGGATGTGATATTCGGTATATAAGCTAATCATTAAAAGAATCAGACATATGTCTAAGGGTTTATCGATGAGGTGTATATTACGAGGTGAAAGGGGTGAAAATTGGGGGTTGAGGGATTCTTAACGGAGCGTGTATCTCTTAAACGACATAGGCGAGAAGTTTGAAATTCTGCGGGAAAAAAACAGCTTAAAATATAAGTAAATAGGTGTTCGACCGTTTTTTCATAAATCCAATTTAAGGGGCCCTTGGAGAGAGGTGAAATTCTGGGGGGAAAACAGGAAAGAAAGTGTCCTAACTCACTCACTCATCAAACTCAGGGGGGAAGAACAGCTCAAAAATAAGTAAATAGGTGTTCGACCGTTTTTTTTTCATAAATCCAATTTAAGGGGTTCATGAGAGGGGTGAAATTCTGAAAAATAATTGAAAGAAAATGTCCTGACTTACTCACTCATCATCCCCCAGCCAAAATTATTGAAGTTAGAAACATGACATTAAGGGGCTATGTTCGTTGTATGTTGAAAACGTCCACTAAGGAAGGAATGTTGGATATTCAAGTTCTAAATGGGTGTTAAGGGGGTAGACTTGCATTTAATTGAATAACAATATCTCCCGAATGATTTCCTTTGGGATGGGATACTAGGCATATAAACTCATCATTAAGAATAAGAAGACACATGTCTGAGGGTTTTTCGATGTGGTGTATATTATGAGGTGTATGTGTGAAAAGTGAGTGTTGAAGGATTCTTAACGGAGCAAGTATCTCTTAAAAGACAGAGGCAAAAAGTAAGAATCTCAGGGAGGAAAATCAGATTGAAAAAGTAGTAGATAGGTGTTCGATAGTATTTTCATAATCCAATTTAAGGGGCTCATGGAGAGGGATGAAATTCTGGGGAAAGAAGTCCACTAAGGAAGGATTTTTGGATATTCACTCATCATCCCCCAGCAAACCTATTGCAGTTAGAAACTTGAAATTTTGGGGATATGTTCGTTGTTTGTCGAAAAAGTCCACTAAGGATGGATTTTTGGATATTCATGTTCTGAAGGGGTGTTAAGGGGGTTAAACTTGCATTTCATTGAATAACAATATCTCACGAGTTGTTTCATTTGGGGATGTGATATTCGGCATACAAACTAATCATTTAAAATAAGCAGACATATATCTAAGGGTTTATCGATATGGTGTATATTATGAGGTGAAAGGGGAGAAAATTGGGGGTTGAAGGATTCTTAACGGAGCGTGTACTGTATCTCTTATTCAACATAGGCGATAAGTTTGAAATTCAGCGGAAAAAGCAGCTTAAAAATAAGTAAATAGGTGTTCGACCATTTCTTCATAAATCCAATTTAAGGGGCCCATGGGGAGGAGTGAAATTCGGGGGGGGGGCAGGAAAGAAGGTGTCCTAACTGATTGACTTACTTACTCACTTATCAAACTCAGGGGGAAAACAGCTTTAAATAAGTAAATAGGTGTTCGACCGGTTTTTTTATTCATAAATCCAATTTAAGGGGTTCTTGGGGAGGGGTGAAATTCTCAAATATTAATGAAAGAAAATGTCCTGACTGACTCACTCACTCATCGCCCAGCAAAAATTATTGAAGTTAGAAACATGAAATTTTGGGGATAAGTTCGTGGTATGTCGAAAACGTCCACTAAGGAAAGAGTTTTGGATATTCAGGTTCTAATGAGGTGTTAAGGGGGTAAACGTGCATTTCATTGAATAACAATATCTCATGAGTGGTTTCATTTGGGGATGTGATACTTGGCATATATACTAATCATTTAAAATAAGCTGACACATGTCTAATGGTTTTTCGATGTGGTGTATATTATGAGGTGAAAGGGATTAAAAGTGGGGGTTGAAAGATTCCGAACGGAGCGTGTATCCCTTAAACGACATAGACGAGGAGTTTGATTTTCTCCGAGTTCCAATCACCTTAAAAATTAATAAATGAATAAATAATTAAAATAAGTAGATGTTCGACCGTTTTTTTTTCATAAATCCAATTTAAGGGGCATATGGGGAGGGGTGAAATTCTGGAATAAAAACGTCCACTAAGGATGGATTTTTGGATGTTCACTCTCATCGACCAATCAAAACTATTGAAGTTAGAAGAAGGGGATATGTTTGTTGTGTGTCGAAAATGTCTACTAAGGAGGGATTTTTGGATATTCAGGTTCTAAAGGGGTGTTAACGGGGTTAAACCTGCATGTCATTGAATAACAATATGACACGACTATGACGCGAGCGAAGCGAGGCTAAAAATGAGATGGTGTGTGTCTGTGTATTACTCAATCACGCAAGAACCACTGGTCCGACTTACATGAATTTTACATGAAAGTAGCTGATTTAACTGGTTAACATATAGGCTACTTTTGATTTCAATACTTTGCACTATGGCGACCATTTTAGTGACGTCACTACACCCTTTGGTTTCAAACTTTCATATTTCCATTTCAAATAAAGAGTGAACGCTAAGAAATAGCAAATTTTGATGGCATATACGAGGTTTAAAATTACATTTTCTATCCGAAAGGTATCTCCAACGGTTAGCGAGTAAAACCTAAATTTGTGCTATAAAACACGGTCAACGCCGAACGGTGTAGTTGGACAAAATATTCCATCCTTAATCTCCCTCTGCGCAGCACCTCGCCTATCCCCTGTTTTAACTGTCACTTTCAAATTTTAATTTATTTATGACGCGTAGCGAAGCACGGGTACTTCAGCTAGTATAAAATAAAAACGACAACCGGCATTTTTGTTATTCGCTGCTACGGCGGCTTTGGCCGAGCTTGTGGCGCGCCATGGCGCCCTGCTGTACTATTGAAAGCACGCGCGTACATATTTGAGGGCGAGTGGTTTCTTTTTTGTTTTTGTTTTTTGTTTTCAAGTTCCGATGTATAAAAATAACAGATTTTATTACTGATTTTTACTACTGATTTTACTACTAAATGTTTCCTTGTTTTATTTGTATGTCTCAACATAATCGCCAAAACGATTGAAACATTTGTCGTATTGTGGTGTTTGAAGCCATATTTTCAGTGTTGCCTTAGTAAACAAGAGTTTAGTGCTTTTCAGTCGGTCAACACGAATGTACCCAAAAGAGATGGGTTATGCCCTAATCCTGAAATAAATTACATGAGATTAATAAAACACTAGGATGACCAGTTTCGATCGTCAAGCGATCATCATCAGATCCAATACACTTAGGCTATAAAATCTATGTTTGAAATACAGGTGAAAATACTTACAATATGTACAATTATTTAGTTGCAGTATTGGTACTGCAACTGTCAGTGTATGCTAAATGCAGTATATATGTTAGGTGAAATGCTAAATGGTGATGGCTATCCGGAGATTGTACTTTAGAGAGATTATATGGTTGTAAACTATGGTTAAACTATAAAATTTTAGGCTAACTACTTATCTGATTGTCTTCCGTACTACAGCTATTCGCAGTTTCCATGCTCACTTGAACTCGCTGTGCGGTCGACTGCGGTGGTTATCTTAACGACTGGTTTTTCCCTGCCTTCCCCCCCCCCCCCTGTCCCTACGTGCTGTGGGGAGTGATCGCGATGTGTTTATGTGAGGTGTTGCCAACCTAGATAAGATGTATGTTATTGAATGAGGTGGATCTACAACTATTAAAGACCGTGGATTAGTCCTCGCCACGCGTGGAGCATAACCCATTCGAACTAAGCGTTGACGGTCTTATGAGGACGTCCCGGCACTAAAATCTTGTTTACTAAGGCAAGACTGAAAATATGGATTCAAACACCACAATGTTCACGGCTAGTCAGGCAAATCGTGAAGCCAAGAAATTCAAATCACTCAGGCTTAAACTCATGAATTTAGACAAGTCAATTTGGTTCAACAAAAAATGTATAGAACTAAACCTCACCCCTAAATACGTACCAATTAAAACCGTACCGAACACACCAGCCTCGATCATTTCAACTAAACAAGCCAAAGCGCTTTGGATAAAAAACGAATTAAGATTTGCATACATAAGAAAGCAAAAAATTAACCAACAATTATACGACATTCAATTGCAACTAAGTAATTTCTGGCACGCAGCCCAATGGGACAGCTTCACCGAACACCTACATGACACCATCAAAATCAGAGCAACGAGGAAGCATGAAACGCTAGAAAATAAATTAAGAAAACTAGGAGAAACACAGAACCATCAATCTAACGAACAACACACGAATAACAATGAATTCAATTTCCACAGCAGAGTAAACAACAGAACGAACGTAACCTTTTCTCAAGGTGAAATGAATATGTTAGACAAAGGTTTGAAATACAACTGCACAGACGCACACACGAACCACAATATAAAACAGTTAATCACAGATATTGAGATAGCCAGTCACAAGCTCCCAGCAGAAGACAGGGAATTAACCAAAAATCTCGCCACCAACGAAGCCAAAAAAATCCTCAAACGAGAGGGCGATAGCAATAACATTCAAAACAACAAACAAATCAAAGAAATAAAGTCGTTGAAACAAAAAATAAAAGAACATGACTTAATCATCACAAAAGCAGATAAGGGAAACACTACAGTAATTTTGAACAAAACAGAATACATTGAAAAAACAGTCGAATTCCTAAACAACAACGAAATCAAGGAATTAACAAAAGACCCCACCAACAAATTCCAAAAACAAATAAAAAGTGCGCTAAAAGAAACAGAATACATACTGACCAAAGCTGAAAAATCAAAACTAATAAACATGAACCCGAAAATACCGTCATTGAGGGGACAACCAAAAATACACAAAAAGGAATGCCCAATGAGACCAATAGTCAATTGTAGGAATGCCCCTAATTACAAAATCAGCAAAGAGTTACTAAAAATCTTAAAATGCCGTCTTTCCAACGACAAAAACAACTCTGTAAAGAACACAACAGAACTAGTAACAGCATTGAACACCCTACAAATGAAACCTAGCTTCAGGCTAGTATCCTTCGACGTAACTAACATGTACACCAATATTCCGATTATTGAAGCAATCAACACTATCGAAAACAACTTAAAATCCAACAATTCGGTAAAAGAAATTGAAGAGATTGTGAGATTACTGAGGGTCGTTCTCACCCAAAACGTGTTTCAATTCGACAATAAAATATACACACAGAGAGAAGGCCTAGCAATGGGATCGCCACTAAGTGGGTTAATCGCTGACATCTTCATCAATGCACTAGAAAATGCGTTCTTAGAAGAGACTTCAACAAAGGGAATAGTAATATGGAAAAGATACGTAGATGATGTAATTTGCATCTACGATACTGAACTAACAAGCGAAGAAACAATTCTCCAATCCATTAATAGCCTTCACCATTCTATCAAATTCACTAAGGAATCCGAAATAGACCGGAAAATAAATTATCTCGATATAACTATTGAACGTAAAGACAACGACCTTTCATATTCCATATTCCGGAAAGCAACACAAACCTCGCATGCAATCGACAATCAGTCTAATCACCCCAGTACGCACAAACTAGCGGGTTTCAATTCAATGGTGCACAGGGCTTTAAACATACCCATGTCAAAAGACAACTATAATAAGGAAATAAGAACTATTATGCAAATAGCAAAGGAAAACAACTTCTCGCCAAGCAAAATAAATCAAATTATAGCCAAACATAAAAATAAAGATAAAACGATTCCCAAACCGGACAGTAATGAGAAAAAATTTGCGCGTTTCAACTATGTGAATGCGAATACATATAAAATCACTAACCTATTCAAAAATCAAGGCATAAAGATAGCTTTCACGACGAAAAACACAACCGCTAGGCACCTCCTAAATAGTAATCTAAATAAACGTGACCCGTATTCAAGGTCAGGGGTATATTCTATAACGTGCCAAGACTCCGATTGTCAAGCTAATTACATCGGGCAGAGTGGAAGGCGAGTAGACACACGTTATAATGAACATAGAAATGCGATAAGATACGGAACACATTCAGCCGTGTGCGAACATATGTGTGACGCAGGGCATAGCTTTACCAACATAGAGTCGGACCTTAAAATAATCCATCACGAATCGAAAGACAGAGCTCTTGACATAAAGGAAGCAATCGAGATACACCTAGCCAAACGAAACAATCCCAACAATCTAAATGAACACACGTTCATGGAGAGCTCACCCCTCTTCACGCTACTAAAAAACACACCCTGTCGGAAACAAAACACAATTTAGCGACACAGCCAAGCTAGATAAAAAAGGGGGGAAATTAGGGGGTTTTTAATAGATAAATGTTATCTGGATCAGGTGTACGATGTACTTTTCTTCTGCAATAAACCAAGGCCCATATTAGAGGCAGTATTAAAGGTGCCGGGACGTCCTCATAAGACCGTCAACGCTTAGTTCGAATGGGTTATGCTCCACGCGTGGCGAGGACTAATCCACGGTCTTTAATAGTTGTAGATCCACCTCATTCAATAACATACATCTTATCTAGGTTGGCAACACCTCACATAAACACATCGCGATCACTCCCCACAGCACGTAGGGACAGGGGGGGGGGGAAGGCAGGGAAAAACCAGTCGTTAAGATAACCACCGCAGTCGACCGCACAGCGAGTTCAAGTGAGCATGGAAACTGCGAATAGCTGTAGTACGGAAGACAATCAGATAAGTAGTTAGCCTAAAAGTTTTATAGTTTAACCATAGTTTACAACCATATAATCTCTCTAAAGTACAATCTCCGGATAGCCATCACCATTTAGCATTTCACCTAACATATATACTGCATTTAGCATACACTGACAGTTGCAGTACCAATACTGCAACTAAATAATTGTACATATTGTAAATATTTTCACCTGTATTTCAAACATAGATTTTATAGCCAAAGTGTATTGGATCTGATGATGATCGCTTGACGATCGAAACTGGTCATCCTAGTGTTTTATTAATCTCATGTAATTTATTTCAGGATTAGGGCATAACCCATCTCTTTTGGGTACATTCGTGTGGACCGACTGAAAAGCACTAAACTCTTATTTGTCGTATTGTTACACCAACTTTCCAATACCCTCGGCCAAATATTCTGTCGCCACTGAGGTGGGTACATCTGGACAGTCTCCTGAAGTTTTTCCTTCTTGACGAGACGTTGCCGCCCAACCATACCTTCAATTCTCGAAAGAGGTGAAAATCATTCAGTGCTGGTTTGGACTAAATGGTAGATGGTCCAAAACTTCACACTTGAATTCTTTGTAAAAGTCTATTGTAACGTTGGTACAGTGTGCGTCGTGAATGATTTCCCCTTTTTTAAAATTGAAGGTAAGGTTGGGTGGCAACGCCCTGCCAAAAAGGAAAAAAACTTTAGGAGACAGTCCGGACGGACCCACCTCAGTGGGGGCGCAATGTTTTGCCGAGGGCATTGGAAAGCTGGTGTAACGATACGACAAATGTTTCAATCGTTTTGGCGATTATGTTGAGACATAAGAATAAAACAAGCAAACATTTAGTAGTAAAATCAGTTTGGTGTGGCAATCTGTTATTTTTATACAGTCCATCGGAACTTGAAAAAAAACTCGTATGTACTATGCGCGCGCTTTCAATAGTACAGCAGGGGCCCATGGCTTGCCACAAGCTCGGCCAAGGCCACCGCACCAGCGAATAACAAAACTGCCGCTTGCCGTTCCTATTTTATATGAAATATCCTGTACTGACCCGTTCACAGAGAGCACAGTTTGCGCTATAAACGCTCGGGCTCAAATACCGGAGGCTGGGAGTGGTGACGACAACAAGGAACCCCTAAGAAATTCAAGTTACGCACGTGTAAAGTTCTAGTAGGTTCTGCCGTGAAGCGGGTGAGGACTGGTCAAGGGTCACAGGAATCTTGGGATGGTGTAGTTCGAGGAAGACGACCACTTTGCCTCACATTCTAGGGTGGTGCGGTTGGATTCAGTCGAGCAGTTGAAGAATTAATTTACGGTCGAAGTGGGGCAGTCGTGAAGTATTGAGACGTGCGGTGCCGTCATCATGTTGCATTCATAACTGGTCACGAGTATTATCAGCACTAGAGTCTAAAGAACTCTTATTCATGGTCGGTAGCCAGAAGTTGGCCGGATTGAAAATCAGTTTCTAATATACATATTTTAAGAATTTCTTTTAGATATTCTCGATAAGCTTATTACGTTCCAATGTGTATGGATTCCATATAACTGAAGAATATTCTAGTTGGGATCTGATGAAGGCATTAAAGAGCAATATTAAAATCCCATATGAGAAATTAAATGAATTTCTTATTACAAATCCCATACATTTATGTGCTTTAGGGACAATTTTCTCTATATTCCTTTGAAAATTCATATCATTGGTAAATAGAATTCCCAGATCCTGAACTTCACTAATTTTGAGTAAGCACTCCCCGTCAATGACATAGTGAAAATTGATGTAATATTTTCGCCTAGTAAAATTAATTTACTTGCATTTACTTAGGTTAAATGGCAGTTTATTTTCTTTCGTCCATATGTTTAGTCCATTTAAGTCATTTTGAAGTTTGATACAATCGGAACGGTCACGTATTGATTTATATAATTTTATATCGTCTGCAAATAATACAATTCCTGAGTGTTGAACATTATCAGAGGTGTCGTTTAAAAAAAATAAGAATAGTAATGGTCCTAAGTTAGGTCCCTGAGGAACTTCTGAGTTGGTGGGATATGTTTTGGATAGTTGCGTTTTATATTTCACAACTTGTGTTCTGTTCTTCAGGTATGCCATAATAATATGCAGTCAGGATGGCCGCAACTTACGTCTATGAACAGATCTTGTGAGATATGTTATGTTGTATGAAGAGTCACGTGCTCAGAAGAACAGAGTCCCGTTCTGTTAGCTACTTATGACACGTGAACTTGTGGCTACAGAGACTCTAATGTTGTGAATAGACAAAATGAAAGGAGTCATTCTTTTTAATATGTGGGTCAGAAAGCCGACATTTCTGTTCTTGATCCTCAGCGTGTCTGTACTAGTAGCAGTGTAGCCGAGCACGTTACCCAACACGGCTACAACGGGGAGTTGGTAGGAGATATGAACTTGGAATTTCGGCGCCAACAGCCCCCAATCTCAGTGACGTTCTCTGCATTGCCATTGACCGAATCCCTGACTACTAAAGAAGTGTAAAATACTTTTTCTCCTTGTGCTAAATATTTTAGAAGTAAACAATTTGAACTCATACGATTGACCTGATGTAAACATCAACGATGAGATTCATCATTAATTCTGAATGAAACATCACTCATTTCTTTTTCACTTTCATTTTGATAATAAATGATTTGATACCCTATTTCATTTTCTGGGGGCACATTAACGATTGAAATTACTAACCCCGACCACTACTGTACCGAATATACTGTAAGTGCTAAATATGCGCTTTTATTTATTGCTCATTTAACAACAGCAGCCAGCAAATGAGGTATCGTCAACAGCCAGCGAGGCGCACACATTGTCGCCAACACATGGGATACAAAATACCACGTACTAATTAAAGTTAATTGTTACCTGACAAAACCACGTTAATAATAATTAGTCGTCTAGGGCAGGACTGCCCAACCTACAGCCCGCGGGCTGGATACGGCCCGCGAGACTATTTTGTCTGACCCACCGCTCCGCCTCCGCGCCATTTCGCCAAAACTTTGCACAATTAAAACCAACTAGACAAAGCAATGCGCGCGCACCCCTACCCAAGGTCATTGACTCACTGATGAACACTTGAAATCCGTATTAATGAATGGGACAACTAAGTTCGATCCTAAGTGGAGAGAAATTTTAAGTACCGGTACGCCTCAATATAGCACACCCTTGTTTTTTGTGGGTATCTACCCACATATCCTAACGGCGGTACTTTTTGAGGATCCAACCAGCCTTCGGGCTGACTACCTAACAGACAGAGACAAAGCTTTTCCAGTCGTCGCACTAAACCGAATTATCATGAACTTTAGTTCATAATTTGATTAATCATCATCATCATGTTTTTCAGTCGAGCGACTGGTCTGCCCCTACAATGAGCCTTTTCCACTTTGTTCGGTCTTGTGCTGTCCTTTTGACCACTTCATAACTTCGTAGGCCAGAGTTATTTAGGAAGGATCTCATGAAAGTGTTCCGTGGCCTCCCGCGAGGGCGTTTTTCAGGTATTTTGCCTTATAGTATGTCGATCATCAGGCCACCATGTCGTAAACTGTGGCCAAGCCAGGTGGATCTCCTTCTATTGATCTGGCGGATCATTTGCCGTTTTTCCTTTATTCGATCCAGCACCGTTATGTTGGTCATTTTCTCTAACCAGCTGATATTTTCCATTCGGCGCCAACACCACATCTCAAACGCTTCTAGTCGTTTAATATCACCTCTATTCATTGTCCAGGTCTCACTGCAGTACATTGCAACTGGCCATATTGTACCCGTTCGTCCTGGGGATGCGATGACCCATCTGCTATTACATCGCATTCCTGGATTTCCAGGACAGAGCGGAGTTAAATGAACATCTAGTCAAATAAGGAATGTATCGGAAATTCAGTTGAAATATTACAAAAGCAGAGGGTAACACGAGATAAAGTATCTCCAGGGTCGTTACGGGTTTCCACATATTATAATCACATATTTAAATATCACATAATTTATGGCTTGCATGGCATTATTCAAATGCTGAATATATATATTAGTAAAATGCTCCTAAACATCGAATAATTAATTTACACTATTTACACTGTCATTAATAATTGCTTGTTTGTGAATCACAGAAAATCCACTACTCATTGGTTATAATCATCATCATCATCAAAATTAAATATTTCTCACATTAGTTCTCATCTCAAAATTCAATATATTCAAGTCAGAATAATTAATTCATTATCATCAAATCATTTAAATGAATATTATAATCATCAATTCTTTATGCTCTAATTATTCACACACTCTCCTTTCATCATCTCCTTCAGATTAAATCATCTTAAATCATCAATATAAATTGTTTAATTCATCAACTCAAATTGCAAATCTTCAAATCATTCAAATTAAATTAATTTAAATCCATTTAAATTTATTAATCATCAGCTTCTTTAATTAATTATCACCTTCTAATTCAGTTATTCATCATCTATTTGATCATATATTAATTTATCTAAATCAGCTTATTTATTCAATCTTTAATTCATCCATTTATTTAATTCATTGATTTATTCCAAAATTTAATTTATCAATTTATTTAAATTTTAATTCATCTGGTTATTTAGATTTTCATTATTTCATCTAGTCATTCTGATTTTTATTTCATTAGGTCAGATCATTAATATGCTTAAATTTCAGATTATTATTTCATTAATTATTATTATCAGAAAATCTTGTATTATCAACATTATTTATCTGTTTAATTTCCTAACAAATTGTTTAATATGGGTTTATAGAACGTTGTCTTACAGTTTTATCACTTCCAAGTTGTATCTCGTATTTAATTATCATGCCAAAAAATATTATTGCCTTCACAAATTCACGTAGGATCTCACTATCCACAACTACATTATATATTCTCACTTTATCAAATATCACATTTGAATACCTCAATTATTCCACAAACTTCATAAATATTCAGCGCACAGCATGAATCTCAAAATTATGCTAGACTGGGTTCGACAACCTCATGTCCGCTTCAAAATACATTAGCAACATTGCAACTTCCATTTGGCAACTTCCACAAAATGCCTATCACAAACTTCACTTAACCACGTTGCATGATCTACAAAAAATATAACTGGCTTCAAATTATCAACGCACACAATCTCCAATAACTGTAATTAATCTGATCACATCTAGACAACTTCTTAAACAATTAGGAAAAATATTACCTTAGTAATCGAAATCAAATTCAAGATCTGCTTTCAAATAGCATAAATTCTCTTAAAATTCTCATAATTTCACTTCACAGAAAAACACCAATGTGCTATAATCTCTCACATCTAAATATGCAATACTGATCTGCCTTAAAATAAATCTGACCATTAATGATTCATCTTACAAGATTCAATTACTTTAAATCCTTCTCAAATGTATCAAACTCAATCATAAAAATTGTCAAAAGCTTCACCTGTATCAGCTGTTAAACTGAAAATACTCTCAAAAGAGTATAGCAACAAAATATTGGATTGGCAAACAAGAATTACAAATGTAACCCTGCTGACATGTATTTTTAATTTATTTAACAAAATTCGACTGATATGTGACTAGTAGTTTCTTGTTTGATCCTCTTACAATCTCAAGTACACTCGGATGATAAAAATGAGTTCCTCAATGGCAAGTAAGATGAGTATCCACCTCACAATCGTATAAATACGAAAGGCCTTGCCCCGTCGTCTAACATGATAATGCCCTGAACGATGGGTAAAGATGTGTACCACCACGCAATCGTATAAATACGAAAGGCCCCATCTCGTCGTCTCATGAGTGAATGTACCAGATTGGAATCAACAAGTCTCTAGTTGTCACATAAAAGCGATATTCATTCACTTGAGTGAATAACATCTTAATATCTCCAAACAATCCAATGGAAAAATCCCTACTGATGAATAATACACACTCGCTAGTATGCAATGAACTGACGAAGTAATTTAAATAATCCAATTGCAGATCACGAGTTCGAAATACTCGCCACAAAAAAAATAACTATCCAAGAAAAACTATCCTTACTGGAAAAATCTCTAAAAGACCAAACATCTGCTTAATAAAGCCAACCAATGGTGAGAATTTCGTATAATGGTGCCTGCCATAACATATGGTAACGCCATATTCTAGAAAAATTTGGAGCAAATAGTGTTTAAGCCATGTCTAAATAATCGTAGAACTGCTACTAGAAATATATACATGTATGCCCAGTGCTCATGAAAATATCATATCAGAAAGTCATAACTCTTACAGTACCTTCTCATATCAGCTGTTAATATATTTCAAAGATCGTCGATTATCCTCGTGTGTAATAAATTTCTCGAAAGATCGACGTGAATATCGTATCACCCATGCAATAACGATTGCCTTCATATCCCAAGTGAATCAGCTGTTCGACCTCCTCTTCTTCAGGAATCGAATCCATCGCTCCGTGGTGCCATCGCGTCTCTGTCTTCGTTTACTCCGACATGATGAACTGCACGTTATCTATAGCGGATACTGTCCAAATCCTCACGTAAAAGTTCATACAAGCAGCGTACCCCATATTCTTCTTCTAAGTTACGCCACTGTCCCATATAATGTTCGGTTTGCTTATTAAAAGTTCAATCTCCACAGCGGTTAAGTCTCACTTGCAGAAAATAAATTTTATTTATGAGAGTGTATAAGTTTTTGAAACACCCTATAGCTGTGTTCGTACTCGATATTTTATGATAATTCATGAAAAAGAATTGTATTGATGCACGTGCCAATGTTCATAAGTGCATATAATTGTAACATTTCGTTTGCCTAAAAGCGTTAATGTTGTTTGGACCCCATGGTCGCTCTACATGTTCCGTTATGAAATGCATAGTCGTATTGTCATTTGAATATCTAAGTTCATAATTGCAGTATATTATAACTATCTGCCTGCACAATTCTATTACTGAATACAAGTCCCAACTCAATGTTGTAACTGAATGTTGAAATGAAGTTCAGCTTCTTTAATGTTGCCTGCGTATAAAAGTCGGAAACAGCCCGCTCGGATCTACTGCACTGTTCCAGAATGATCTACGCTTAAAGCCGGCCTCGCCATGCCGCTTCGCTGTAATGTTCTGCGTTACAAAATGCAGCTCGAAATAAAGTTCTCAATCTCGTATTATAATGCTGTTCTGACCCCGGCTTTTCTCCTGCTTACACGGCCCGCACAGCTTGCCTCGGAACCGGTCCTCTCGCCGTCTACCGAGCTTTGCTCGCCTTGGCTCACTGACCTACTTCCGCTCTCCGCTTGGTTAAGTAATACTGTCGCTTTCACGCCACGTAACAAATGCTGTGCACCGCTCAACTCTGCCGTACGCTCTGCGCATGTGTTCTACTCAGCCCTGACGACTGAACTCGACTGATGTCTCTAGACTGCATTGACCAGCTCCTACCTGGCGCTGTCACGTGATGCTCCCCCACCATCTACGGTCGTGCGTCACAAGTATAATCTCGACCACCATCATCTCGGCTATTAAGTTATACAATAACTTAAGGGATTATCTGTCTTTCTCCAAGTTATTATCATATATATTGCTTGACATTTCTTCTCTTTTGAGATGATATAATACTATGTTCCATAAAGATCTTAATAAAACTTCATATTCCTCCCATAATTCCATCTGCTTGACTGGTAGTGCCTTCTTGATCCTTGGCCTTCTACGTCATTTCCTAACATTCTTCTCGACTCTATTTGAGCGCTATCTTTACAACTTTTCCCATAAATCTCAACTACGGCTCAATGTCAGCTGGCGTAGCCGATAGCCTCAACTAGGTATCGGGTACAATATGTAGGTCTTAACCAGTTGTTTTCTAAGGCTGAGGGACATCGAGCGTTGACAAATTAGAGAATGATTTTCAGAATGCCTGCTATACGGCTCCTGATTTCAACTTCACATCGTAGGTCTTCAGTGGATATCAGACCAAGGTATTTAAATCGACTGACCTGTTGTACTGGTTCATTATTTATGGTTGTATTTAGTTGGTGTTGATGCTTAATTATCACTAAAATCTTGGTGTTCTTAAAAATGATTTTCATTAATAATTGTGTCATATGAACATAAATACTCACTCGTTGTCATTCATGCTGTATGAGTGTATTGAATATCATCGTACTTATATTTTAAAGGGATTTATTAAAAATATTTAATTTTTTAGTGTTTTATTTTTATATCCACTATATATTATAATAGAAAACGACAACAATACTAAGAAAACTATGCTCAGACAGCCACAAAACTCACCATATTGCACCTATATTTTTAGGTAGATTTCATTAGAAAGCTAACTATTGCAATGGGTACCATGTTTCGACTTCCGGAAAATTTCGACATATCATCACGTTTCACATCCCCTAGACTCCAAAACCACCGTCAGTTAAAATGTTTATACATAATTTATGTATATATATGTATATATATGTAGGCTATATATACATATATCACTTTCTTGTGGACACGATAACTACCGCAATTTTGCTCCAATCAAATTGAATTTTTTACATAATATGTACCCCTATAAAATCTCGGTCGAGTTCGTTAATGGGTACAATCGATCTACGGGGGTGAAAATTAGGGGCTTTTTTCGAAAAAGTGAAATATCGCTATAACTCTCTTGATATTTGAAATATCGAATCCATTCAAAGTTCATACTATGTGTCGAATAAGGCCCAAAAGTTTATGTTGGAAGAGTTTTTTGATAGCACCAACCATTGACCAAAGGGGTGGGAAAAAGAGTTTTTTTTTCGGGAAACATAAATCATATCTCTCTTAATAGGCACAATATCAGAACCCTACAAAATGGACAATATTTCCCTAATAATTACCTAAAACTTTTGTCTGAAAGAATGTTTGATATGACCCACCATTACGCCAAGGGATGAGAAAAATGATTTCGGAATTATAAGAAAATGCCAAGAGCTATCAGAGGTTGCCATGACAACACTACTAAATTGATGAGGGATGAGCCATCAGACGTTGCCATGACAACGCACTTCCACGCGATGACATTCAGTTTTCCATCTGACTAAGTGAGAAGCGGCTTCGGTGACGTAACTGGTAGTATGCTGAACTTCTATGCCCTAGTTCGCGGGTTCAACGCCGGCCGAAGTCATCGGATTTTCTAAGAGCGCTAAAAATCCCTCAGTATGCTTTCCTTTGGAGGGGAAGATCCAACGTTCGTTGCGAGTTGCTGGTTGCGGTGGTATCTCGTAGCCAAGTTCAGGGCTAGGTGTCGTTGACTGTAGTATCAGGTAGCAACATTAGGAACTACTGCTTGAAATTGACCGTCTGCAGTCATTACCTGAATTACAGACTAATACAGCCATCACAATTCACACTGTTTATCAGACAGATTCTACACACACCCAAAGTACACGGGGTTACATGACCGCGTTGTCGCAGTCCCTAAACTGAGGAACCAACCAAAATCTCTGCGGGAGATACAATTTTGCGTGAAGAGGTAACAGACCGTTACATAGTTACACATCAGTGTCGAAACCTTGCATAAGGACAGTGTGACCACCTGTATAAAAATGTACCCCAAATGACAAGAAGGTTACCGTCCCCATAGGACAATAAAATGTTTAAAATATGCTTGAAATGACGAAAAACAAAGTTACTTAAGCTCCAAATATAAAATATTTTCTCGCAATAAATGAGGTCTGATCCTTCTACGGAAACGTGCTTATTCTGCTTATTTTCGCCTATCCCCAAGTTTGTCCAATGAAATCTACCTCCGCCTTCCGGCGTGCCGAGAGGACTTTTTTTTTAAATAGATTCATACCCCACAAACCCCCGGAGTGTTATTGGCCCGCAAGGTCCCCCTACTATTTAAATGTGGCCCTTAGTCAAAAAAGGTTGGGCACCCCTGGCCTAGAGGTAGACAAAAGTCATTGGTATGGATTTAACAAATTTTACAGTAGTAAGCTACCGTAAGCGCGGTGTTGGAAATATTGTATTTAACAATTAATCACGCGCATAATACCGGACATTTCTGGAATATTACTACATAAGTATATAAGTCGTGATCTAAATAAGGGATGGTGGGTGAGTTATGGACAGCAGAGGAGTAAACGTATATTACTACATCAATTCGTGATATGTTTTTCATTATCAGGAAAGGTATTTTGGCTAACTTCAGTTGGTTGGTTGGTTCTTAAGTTTAGGGGCTGCGACAACGCGGTCTTGTAGCCCCGTGTACTTTGGGTGTGTGTAGAATCTGTCTGATAACCGGTGTTAATTGTGATGACTGTATTTGTGTGTGTTATCTGTTTTTTATTTAAGTACTGCAACTTAGAATTTGTCAAATAGTTCCTACTTTTGCCGCAAAGCGCCACCGTCAACGACTACTAGGCCAAGTTCAGAACTTAGCTATTAGACGCCACCGCAGTCGGCTCTTGGCAACGACCGTAGAAACCTAAGAGCGTTGTTAACATTCTTAACCTATCCCATTTAGCATCACACAGGTGCAATTAGTGGAAGGTTCTTTGACATGGGACCGCCGGCTTTACTTCCCCTCCGAAGGAAGGTATACTGAGGGATTTTAACGCTCTTAAAAAATCCGACGGCTTTGGCCGGGTTTGAACCCGCTATCTTGGGCATAGAAGCTCAGCATGCTACCGACTACGCCACCGAAGCCCCTGGCTAACTTCAGTACTTAAGAAAATGTTATCAGACGGGTGATATCTCGTTCAGTGTTCCTGACCAACCTGTTGTGGCGTCCAGCAGGGTTAGGTGAGTTACTTTTCAAAAGTAACTTCGTTGCTATTGTCAAATCGTTACCTTATCGTTAGGTTTGTATAAAATATAGTTAATAACATTAAAATGCATAGACATTAACCATTATGAAGATAGTATTAAATATCATCCGTGTTGACTGATAGTAATCTCCAATTATAAAATCCGCCATGTCAAACATTAAGAAGTTTAATAATTAATTAAAACGTACATGTTTCGGTATACAATGATACCCTCGTCAGCGTAGATTAAATAAAAAGATCTTAAAAGCTATGAGAACACAAATAGAAAATGGATATCCTTACCAAAGCATTATCTTGCAAATAAATGAAAGTTCACAAGAAATTTAGAAAATACATAAAAGAACAAGACCAAAAGTAAATATAAATTTACCCCAATAGGCTGTCTATCGGACATCGCTGCAGAGATCTATGGGTTGTTGCTTTCAGTCAGGTATAATGATACGGAACAGCACATAACATTTTTTTTTATAAGGAAATCATCTAAACCTGGAGCGAATTCTGCCGAATCCCATTTGTCGCCTTCAATATGTCGCTTCTAGATGGTCGAACACTGCACAAACTTCTCTATAAATGGCAAAAATTAACTAACCTCGAACAAGACAGAGGATTCCTACCTGTAACCAGAATGATAATACAGTAATATCAAGCTATCGAATTACCGATAACTTATTTGCACATGCTTCTATAAGTTCGCTGCGGAACTGCGACTGCTCTGTATTACCATGTTATTAGAATCTACTAAGGTGCGCCCCTTGGAATCTCCCGGGAGGACGGGGTCAATCGCCGAAAATAATTGGGATTGACTTCCATTCGCTCATTCTCTTTGCATCTCTAAACTCATGTTTAAAGTGTTAATTGAAGTACCATTGAAGATCAAAACTCAATGATATCGCTTTATGCTTCAAGCACTTGAAAGTAACAAGTACTCAACAGAATGAAGCGATTCTTTCATTTATCATGGAAGCAAGATGTGATGTCGATCGGACCGGAGATGTTTTCAAGTGGTTGAAAGAGAACCTCATTTGAAGTTCAGAATTCCTAATTTTGCCTTCTTCTCCACGGGAGATGTTTTCAACTTGGCTGCACCCTTTGTTCCTCCACTCAACATCATCTGCCTCGGTGGATCCTTCTCTTACCTTCTACTCTTATCCCTTCTTACGTTTCACTGTTTAAAGATGATAATGCTTTCTTTAGAGAACTTTGTGTCTTCAGGTCTTCCCTTGTTTCAGGAGCGTTGCCAGAATAATAATGCATTTCACAGCACCAATGATGTTATCAATATATAGGTATAACAAGCTGACCCGGCAGACGTTGTCCTGCCAATCAAAGGAAGTGTTGTAACTTTGTTTCTTGAAGTGCTTTTGAATACATAATATTTTTCAATTTCTGTTAACTGCCTCTAAACGATCGTGAAATGAATTAACTAATTTAGAAACATTCGTGGGAGCGTGCACAACAACTCTCCAAAGTTTCATCGCAATCGGATAAATGGCATATAACGCATACGGGATTTTGTTTAAATGATTCGTGCGCTGTCACTCATTTGTTGAATCTACTCGTGCTCTACCAACTGTGAAATGTATTTACTAAGTTAGAAAGCTTCACGCAAGTGTACACAACAACTCTTCAAAGTTACATCGCAATCGATGAATAGTATATGAACGCATACGGGAATTTGTTGGAACGCTTCGCACGTCGTCACTCATTTGTTACATCTACTCGTGCGCTACCTATATTGTAGAATGGATTTACGAAGTTGAACACCATCCCTGGCGTGTACACAACAACTCATCAAAGTTTCATCGGAATCGGGTGAATGACATATGAACGCATACGGGATTTTCTTTAAACGATTCGCGTGCCGTCACTCATTTGTTGAATCTACTCATGCGCATCCTATTGTAAAATAAATTTACTAAGCTTGAAACCTTCTCTGGAGTGTACTCAACGATTCACCAAGGTTTCATCGCAATCGGATGAATGATATATGACCGCCTTCGGGACATTGTGGAAACGATTGGCGTGCCGTCGCCCATTTGTTGAATCTACTCGTGCGCTACTTATTACAAACTGGATTTACTAAGAAAGGAACCTTTCCTGGAGTGTACAATACAATTCACCAAAGTTTCATCGCAATCGGATAAATGGTATATGAACGCATACGGGACTTTGTTGAAACGATTCGCACTCCATCGCACATTTGTTGAATCTACTCGTGCGCTACCTATTGTAAAATGAATTTACAAAGCCAGAAACCTTTTCTGAAATGTACACAACAATTCACCAATGATTCATCGCAATCGGATAAATGGTATATGGACGCATACGGTACTTGGTTGAAATGATTCGCGTGCCATCACTCATTTGTTGAATCTATTCATGCGCTACCTATTGTAAAATGGATTTATTAAGCCAGAAACCTTCCGTAGGGTGTACACAACATTTCACCCAAGTTTCATCGTAATCGGACGAATGGTATTTGAACGCATACGGGACCTTATTGAAACGCTTCGCGCGTCGTCGCTCATTCGTTGAATCTACTCGTGCGCAACCTCCTGTGAAATGTATTTACTAAGTCAGAAACCCTCACGTAAGTGTACACAACATCTAACCCAAGTTGCATCGCTATCGGACGAATGGTATTTGAACGCATACGGGACTTTTTTGAAACTCTTCGCACGTCGTCGCTCATTTGTTGAATCTACTCGTGCGCAACCTCCTGTGAAATGGATTACTAAGATAGAAGCCTTCACTTAAGTGTACACAACAACTCATCAAAGTTTCTGCTCAATCGATGAATGGAATATAAACTTATACGGGATTTAGTTGAAACGCTTCGTGCGTCGTCACTCATTTGTTGAATCTTGTCATGCGCTACCTATTGTGAAATTGATTTACTAAGCCAGAAGCCTTCCCTGGAGTGTACACAACAACTCACCCAAGTTTCATCGCTATCGGACGAATGGTATTTGAACGCATAAGAGACCTTTTTAAAACGCTCCGCGCGTCGTCGCTCATTTGTTGAATCTATTCGTGCGCTATCTATTGTAAAATGGATTTACTAAGCCAAACACCTTCCCTGGAGCTCACTCAACATATCACCCAAGTTTCATCGCAATCGGATGAATGGTATATGAACGCATACGGGACTTTGAAACACTCTAACGTGCAGAGACAAACAGTAGAATTCGACATCACTGCCACCTTTGGTTAAAAAAAAAAAAAAACACAACGTTCCGCCACGGGCGGAGTGTATATAATGGCGGTAGTTGCACAGGTTGCGACCAGGTGGCTCTATCATGCAGAGACAAACCGTCCAAAGACATCAACATTCACCAAGGCCAAAGCTAGTGGTTTCCATGACGACTGTTTTTGACTGTACAGTATATTGTGGTTCTAAAATTGTGTGTAAATTGTGGTTCTAAAATTGTGTTCATTCCACCTACCGGGTCAGATTGTGAATCTAAACCATACATGGACCCACCCTAATGTACATACCAAATTTCATCAAAATCGGTCCAGTCGTTTAGGAGGAGTTCAATGACATACACACGTGTCGAAGAATTATATACCGTACTAGCTGACCCGGCAGACGTTGTCCTGCCAATCAAAGAAAGTGTTGTAACTTTGTTTCTTGAAGTGCTTTTGGATAAACAATATGTTTTTCAATTTCTGTTAACTGCCTCTGAACTATCGTGAAATGAATTAACTAATCTAGAAACATTCGTGGGAGCGAGCACAACATCTCTCCAACGTTTCATCGCAGTTGGCTAAATGGCATAAAACGCATACGGGATTTTGTTTAAATGATTCGTGCGCTGTCACTCATTTGTTGAATCTACTCGTGCTCTACCAACTGTGAAATTGATTTACTAAGTTAGAAATCTTCATGTAAGTATACACAACAACTCATCAAAGTTTCATCGGAATCGGATGAATGACATATGAACGTATACGGAATTTTTTTAAACGATTCGCGTGCCGTCACTCATTTGTTGAATCTACTCATGCGCTACCTATTGTAAAATAGATTTACTAAGCCTGAAACCTTCTCTGGAGTGTACTCAACCATTCACCAAGGTTTCATCGCAATCGGATGAATGATATATGACCGCATACGCGACATTGTGGAAACGATTCACGCGCCGTCGCTCATTTGTTGAATCTACTCGTGCGCGACTTATTAAAAACTGGATTTACTAATCCAGGAACCTTCCCTGACGTGAACACAACAACTCATCAACGTTTCAACGGAATCGGATGAATGACATATGACCGCATAAGTGATTTTCTTTTAACGATTCGCGTGCCGTCACACATTTGTTGAATCTACTCATGCGCTACCTATTGTAAAATAGATTTACTAAGCCTGAAACCTTCTCTGGCGTGTACTCAATGATTCACCAAGGTTTGATTGCAATCGGATGAATGATATATGACCGCATACGGGACATTTTGGAAACGATTCGCACGCCGTCGCTCATTTGTTGAATCTACACATGCGCTACTTATTAAAAAACTGGATTTACTAAGACAGAAACATTTCCTGGAGTGTACACAACAATTCACCAAAGTTTCATCGCAATCTGATAAATGGTATATGGCCGCATACGGTACTTTGTTGAAATGATTCGCGTGCCGTCACACGTTTGTTGAATCTACTCGTGCGCTACCTATTGTAAAATGGATTTATTAAGCCAGAAACCTTCCGTAGGGTGTACACAACATCTCACCCAAGTCTCATCGTATTCGGACGAATGGTATTTGAACGCATACGGGACCTTATTGAAAAGCTTCGTGCGTCGTCGCTCATTTGTTGAATCTACTCGTGCGAAACCTCCTGTGAAATGTATTTACTAAGTTAGAAACCCTCACGTAAGTGTACACAACATCTCACCCAAGTTTCATCGCTATCGGACGAATGGTTTTTGAACGCATACGGGACTTTTTGAAACGCTTCGCGCGTCGTCGCTCATTTGTTGAATCTATTCGTGCACTATCTATTGTAAAATGGATTTACTAAGCCAAACACCTTCCCTGGAGCTCACTCAACATATCACCCAAGTTTCAATGCAATCGGATGAATGGTATATGAACGCATACAGGACTTTGAAACGCTCTAACGTGCAGAGACAAACAGTAGAATTCGACATCACTGCCACCTTTGGTATAAAACACAACTTTTCGCCACGGTCGGAGTGTATGTAATGGCGGTAGTTGCACAGGTTGCAACCAGGTGGCTCTAACGTGCAGAGACAAATCAGCTTTCACGAAGGCCAAGGCTAGTGGTTTCCATGACGACTGTTTTTGACTGTATATTGTGGTTCTGAAATTGTGTGTAAATTGTGGTTCTAAAATTGTGTTCATTCCACCTACCGGGCCAGATTGTGAATCTAAACCATACATGGACCCACCCTAATATACATATCAAATTCTATCAAAATCGGTTCAGTCGTTTAGGAGGAGTTCAGTCACATACACACGTGTCGAAGAATTATATATATAAAGATATAAAGATAACACTGTCACTTAACTGATTGGTTGGTTCCTCAGTTTAGGGGCTGCGACAACACGGTCATGTAGCCCCGTGTACTTTGGATGTGTGTAGAATCTGTCTGATAACTGGTGGTAATTTTGATGGCTGTATTATTGTGTGTTATCTGTTTTATTGCAAATAGTTCCAACTTTTGCTACCAAACACCACCGTCAACGACCAACTAGTTCCGAACCTTGTTACTAGAAGCCACCGCAGTCGGCTACTGGCGACGAACGTTGGAACCTAAGAGGTTAGTCAAATAATACCTATAATTTAGGTTCACACAAGTGTAATTAGTGGAAGGTTCTCTATCATGCCATAAATCTATGACATGGGATCGCCGGCTTTACTTCCCCTCCGATAAGGCATAGTGAGGGATTTTCAACGCTCTTAAAAAATCCGACGACTTCAGCCGGTTTTGAACCCACAATCGTGGGCATAGAAGCTCAGCATGCTACCAACTACGCCACCGAAGCCGCCGTCACTTAACTGGAGTTGGAGAGAAGTTCTTATTGTCGCTTGGCAACATCGTTGTCATATAGTCCTATGTATTTGGGTGTGTGTGGAATTTGTGTGATAACCTATGTATTGTGATGGCTCTTCTAGTGTGTCTATTTGTAAATTTGGGATAGGATTTGGAAGGAACAATAACAGCATTTGCCTGGAGTAGAGGTACAGGGGGAGGGCATTGGAAAACCACTTCCAACTTCCAGGATGGCGGAACCGAGAACTGAACCCATCTCACGAAGCTCAGTGGACCCCGTTCCAGACCTAACACCAAAATTGAAATTGCTTGGCAGAGTCGGGAATTGAACCCGGACCTCCTGGGCGACATAAAGAACGCTAGCAGCTACACCATGAGATGGTCAACTCACAAAGTGTCTTAATATTCGTTTGTTTGTATGTTTGATTGTTTTTTTAAATTGTTTGTATGTTCGTGTGTGTGATTGACCTTTTGTTTGTTTGATGGTTTGTTTGACTGATTCTGTTTTTCTTGCTTTACACCTGATTAATTGATTGATGGAGTTCCGCTGGTTTGGTTTTATTTCCAACGTAGTGGACTAGCAGCATGTCGCTTCTTGCCGATGTTCACTGCCACGGTGGTTGAGTATTATCGTGTTGGACTACCAACCCAAGCTTGCAGGTTCGCTCCTGGCCATAGTAAATGATTTTGAAGGCGACAAAAATCTCGGCACGCTTGTCATACGTTGTTGGCATGTTAAAGAACCCATTTGAATTCAGTAGGCCGTGTTGATAATGGCAAAATTATTCTCGGAATTTTCTACCAACACAAAAAGTTCCTCCGTTCACTACTAGAAAGCGCTATAGTGTCAAGGAGCTTAGATATCTAAGCTCCATGATTTTCATAGCACTCCAAGGAACAAAAAATACTTGCAATCTGCCCTTTAGGCGTCAAATAACAAAGCTTGCACCCAGCACCCGAGGCCATATGATATTATTATTATACTGCCAAGAGACTCAGTTCTCACATGAAGTACTACCGTACCAGGTAATCGTTACCGCTAGACGTGGCGTGGGGCTGTTGTGTATACATTACGTCATCTCGCCTCGTTATGGCTGCAGCAAGCGGTTGCGAGGCAAAATGGGGAACCCATGTACAGTCATACAATGTTAACACACCGCACAGCGCACGACCCAGCACGAATCATGCACACAAATGTCATGCGATGAGGTTTTGCTGGCGACTGACTGCACGTCTATCGCAGGCGTGTGACTGGGCAGAGCGCATTAGTTCCGATTTCCGCTACCGGTAACAATTCGCTGGTAGGGTAGTATTCTTGTTTCTTCTGAACAAAGACACCAACACTTTCTGTGTCTCAGAAGAGCAGGTGACCTTGAAGGAACAAATTGTGTCTTGTCAGGTGAATTGCAGGCTGTTTGTGTTGTTGTCGTTGTAGCTGATTCATTTAAAGTCTTGGAAATTGTGGTCATGAGTTGCTATACTAGCGCATTTGCCATTTAATCTCTGTTATTGTAGTGTATGTTGTAGTGTAGTAGTGTGAATTAGGATATGTTTGGGAAGAGGGAACAATCCCTGCATTTATTAGGATAGAAGTGGGGGGAGGGGACCATGGAAGACGACTTCGAGGGTGGCGCTGATTTTGTGCCACAAGGCTCAGTGAACGCCAAGAATGCTAGCCACAACACCAAGAGGTGGCACAGGAAAGGGAATAAGAGCCATAACACCACGAGGTTGCACAGGATAGGAGATAAAAGGAAGAATTGTTTCAGGAAACTGACAATGGTTTTGAAAAGTATTTTTTTACATATCGACACCTCTTGTATTCGATCTACAGGAGCGGTCAATCCGAGGGAGGCGAAGGGAGGTCTTAACGGGCCACAGTTTCTCTTGCTTCGAGCTCTTCTCCGACTTTTCCATAATAATTCGCATGCTTAAGGATATGTATGACATTTATTTTTCGGTGAATTTCCACCTACAAAGGAAATCGCACATGTCCGCTAACTAAGCAGTATTTAAACACTTCTATTTTGTGCAGATGATGAGCCATGTCCCACCAGTTGTGGGCCCCAAGACATACCATTACAGATCTATTTATTTATTTATTTATTTATTTATTTATTTATTTATTTATTTATGTTCGACCTTGACAATTATATGTCTGAAAACTGTATCATAATGATGGTCATTATAACACTATTTTTCATTATGAAACAGTTTCTCCCACCAATCACATCTCAAGAAACAGTTGTTTGACCAATTAGATAAGGATACCTTCGCGCATGCGCTCAAAATCCAACATGTCTATATAAATTACCGAAAGTGCACCGTCCATATGTTCGCGTAAATAAACTGGTGAATATGAGACACTGTACCTTAATATCCCCAAACCCAATTTCTACAGAGCGGGTTGGTTTCAAACGATTTCGGTGACATTTTTACTGAATACTGGTGCTCAATCTGCACATATGGCATTGAAGCACACAGAGCGCATGCGTCGGTCGGTCAGAGAGCTTGGAAATCAGAGATCACAAAATTCTAGTGACAATCTCAACAGATATGTATGAATATTTATGTTAAAACATATAATAAAGTTATAATTATCGTCGAACATAAACAGTCGTATGCAACTCGCCTATAATGGTAATTAAGACACTCGTATGGAAATTATAAAACTCGCATACGCTCGTTTTATAAAAATACTCGTGTCTTAATTATTGCCATTATAGGCTCGTTGCATAATGTACTATTATGCATTTATTTATTTATTTATTTATTTATTTATTTATTTATTGCCTCCAACATAATAAAATTTCAATTACTGGAGTCTGACCACTTTTACATGTTAAATAAAACAAAACAAAACAAAAACACAAACAATAATAACGCAGTTCTAATTGTACAATACTCAAGTTTAACTATTCTTAACACAAATATATGCTGATTGCTAACTGGATAAAGTGAAAGTAAACTTTAATTAAATTAAGAATACTTGTGGGCCCGTGCGAGCTTTCGCAACGTGAATGTAGGTTTATGGGGTAGTAGGGAAGAACGTGGGAGAACGAAGTTTTAAATATTGAAGATATGTATTTATTGTTGTTAAACGGCATACGTACATGAGAAGAACACATAGAATTATGTAGAACAGTGTTTTGTACTTGTCACAGCACCTCTTTGTAGACAATATTCGATGTTACAACGAATGCATCGGTTATTGTTTGCTCGGGAGTTCTGCCGCCGCCGCACTGTCCTGCACTCTAGCAGCAGGCTCGCCTAGCAGTACGCCGCGCTCCCGCCAGATGGCTGCTGCCGCCGCGCTGCCCTGCGTTCTAGCGACAGGCACGCCAGCCTACGGTGCTCCCATTGTAAATGTACATTTTTAATGTATTTATTTAATTGTGAGGCACACATGGGGTTATGCGGAACCTGCAGGTACCCCATATGTGTAGGTTGGTGATAACAGGTTCTTATTTTCGATACAAATCCGGAATGGGACCTTAGCAGAATAATATAAGGAGGATTACAGAAATCAATACTTTGTGATTAGTAATGTAAGAAAACAACAAATTATTAAATGTATTAATACCTGGTGGTTATCACTTGATACAATTGTGCAGATGGTCTAGATTTGACTGACTACAGGGTTCATTCAACAGTTGCATAAAGTATGATGCATAGATTTTAACATTTTATCAGATATATTCCATGATGTATTTGTATTATTCATTTATGTAGGTACTGACTTTGTATTTTTTTTAAACTTTTGCAAAGATAAAGTGAAATCAAACATTTCGAAGTGCACACTGATGAGATTAGCTGTTCGGCACATTGTATGAAGTGGCGAGTTTTGTTGAGAGCACGTTCTTGGTTTGGGGACGACAAGCAAAGGAATTAGCTTGGAAGATATTTACAGAGAGATGACTTCAAAGAGGGATGAAATTCGCGAACTTAAAAATTTAGAAAAGCAAACTGAAAAAGACTTAGGAAAATCACTGAACAGCGTTCATGAAAAGTTGGATGAGCATACGTCAGATCTGAGCAACAGCAATCCAAGGAACGTCACTCACCTGAATAGGGCACCAGCAGATGGCGAAGATGGCCACGACGACCACCACCATCCTAGTGACTCTCTTCTTCCCGCGCCGGCTTTCTGCAGACACGTGACCACCAGGAGCAACTCCGTGCCACAGCCTGAGGATCATGCGCAGGTACAAGCCACAGATGAGCTTCAGCGGGATCACGTAGGACGTCAAGAAGAAGATCACCTGCAAGCAAGGACATGGCCGATGTCAAGACAAGTTGATTGAGTAGGACCGTAGCTTACACTTACACAGTTTTAAGATACGGCTTCGGTGGCGTAGTTGGTAGCATGCTGAGCTTCTATGCCCAAGATCGCGGGTTCGACCCGGCCGAAGTCGTCGGATTTTTTAAGAGCATTAAAAATCCCTCAGTATGTCTTCCTTCGGAGGGGAAGTAAAGCCGGCGGTCCCATGTCATAGATTTATGGCATGTTGAAGAACCTTCCACTAATTACACTTGTGTGAAGCTAAATTATAGGTTAAACATTTCACAAACGCTCTTCGGTTCCGATGTTCGTCGCCAGGAGCCGACTGTGGTGGCATCTGGCAACCATGTTCTGAACTAGTAGACGTTGACGGTGGCGTTTGGCGGCAAAAGTAGGAACTACTTGAAAACTTTTTATGTTTGCAATCCTTACTTGAATTGAAAACAGATAACACACAATAATACATGCATCACAATTAACACCGGTTATCAGACAGATTCTACACACACGCAAAGTACACGGGGCTACATGACTGCGTCGTCGCAGCCCCTAAACTGAGGAATGAAACTTGGTACAGGAAATGTTTATACTCATTGTAATACACTTGGTATCTAATTTAGCTCAATTGTTTACATAACCTCAAAATCGAGGCTGTGCAAATTTTAAAATTAAGTTTTTATTTCTTGTGTCGTAATCGTGCGATCGAAGTGAAAGTTTGAATAATGAACCTACGCAATCTTTTTACTTTAATGGTACATGAGTATGTGGCCTATACATATAACAATCCAACTTGGCAACCATCCGAAATATTTAGATGGGATTTAGATCTCTTACAGCAATCAAACTGAAATGTTGTATGTTGATAACGGAAATTAACATAAGCAGGGTATATGAAAATAGGCTGTATAGTTTTTTCACGGAACTACTTGTTTATTTCCGTATTCTTCTTTCTTGCTATTGGTATTCCATTGCCAAAACATATTTTACATTTATCATTCCCGTAAAGTAACGAATTCTCCGTGATTTTCATTGTCATATACTTTTGAATTATAAATGAAAATTGAGTATTCCGGGCACTCACACGCGCGCACAATCGCTTTCGCCATGAGAGACAATTGCCGAACATAATTAATTTGAGTGGCTTTGATATCGTGGTCACTCAATCCAGTGTACTTTGGTGTGGGTGTAGTATTCTCTCTTATAACCTGCGTTATTGCGATGGCTCTATTAATGTGTGTATCCGTAACTAAGGTGGGGATTGGGAAGGAGACGGCCTTATGTTCCAAAAATCGATCCTACCTCCTCTCAGTTTTACCTCTCGAGACCGAGTGTGCCCCGTTCCAGGCAGTTCTTACGTCCAGTTGTGTATATTAGACACTATAGTGATATCGAATACGACGTAAACATTCACCAAGGTCATTGTACAGCATAATATCTGGAATTGTTTCTGAAATGGCATATTTACGCTTCGAAATTTTGCGCTGAGTTTAGTATATTCTACAGCTGAATATTGTGCGCCGGTATGGATGAACAGCCCCCACGCAAAGAAGGTAGACACTCCGCTCTACATTGCCATGAGAACCATCTCCAGTTGTATAAGAACTACCCCACTCTACTGGCTCCCAACACTCAGCCACATAGCCTCTCCGGTGTTAAGAAGACAAAATGCACTGCGAAAGGAATATTCTAAAATAATGAACAGCCCTGCACTTCCGATCCATGACGACATTCCCACTCTGGCAATAAACCGGCTCCAGTCCAGGAATCCACCCCTGCGACTGGCTCAACAGCTTGCTGATAGTAATTTTAACATTGCAGCTAAATGGCGTGAAACATGGACTAGAAATTCCCCACCCGAAGTTTGTGACCTCATTGATCCTGTAAAAAGAATCAAGGGCTTTGAACAACCGCGACATATGGAAGACCATTAACCGCATCCGTACAGGACATGGAGTTGGTGCGTACAACCTGCACAAATGGGGGAAGCGTCCAGACCCCTGCTGTGATTGTGGTTCGCCAAATCAAACCATCAGGCACATTGTTGAAGACTGCAAACTAAGAGCATACCTAGGTGACCCTATCGACTTTTTCAGTGCTACACCATCGAGCCTGGACTGGATCAATAGTCTAGACATAAGGTTATATGTCGATATCTGTGCTTCTATGTGAAAAAAAATGAAAATCCACAGCCTGCTTCCAGTCGACCGACCGGGTCAGGGAATGGAATGAATGAAGCCTCCATCTAGCGGCGAGGATATGGACTGTGCCGGCTGCCGAAGCCTGTCGCACTCCCCTGGGACAATGATTAAATGAATGACAGGTGAAATGAAATGATAGTGGAGAGTGTTGCTGGAATGAAATTTGTGGCAGGGAAAACCGGAGTACCCGGAGAAAAACCTGCCTGCCTCCGCTTTGTCCAGCACAAATCTCACACGGAGTGGCCGGGATTTCAACCACGGATCCAGCGGTGAGAGGCCAGCGTGCTGCCGCCTAAGCCACGGAGGCTTTTATCTGTGCTTCTATGTACTTTTTATTATTATTTTTTTGTTATTATTATTCTGTTTCATGTGCAATGCCATACGCTAAATAAATATATTCGATTTTAAAAGTGGCTTCGTATGTTCTCCTATTTCTCATTTTTTGCGTCTATTTGTAGTTTACATACGACTGACCAAAATATACTCTCAAATTCCTTGAGATATCATCTCCAGTGAAAAATTGTTTCAGCCTGTCAGGTATTTTATATTCCAGCAGATGTATTTATTTATTAATTTATTTATTTATCTATGGCTTTTAGTGCCGGGAGTGTCCGAGGACATGTTCGGCTCGCCTGAGTATGTAGCTGCTTCCAGCGGACACCCTTAGGGTGAGCTACAAGTTCCGTTCAATTTCAAGTAGTTCCAACATTCGCTACCAGATATCAATGATACCTAGTGGTGAACGTTGGAACTTGGATAGAGCGTTCTGACCAAATCTAACCTAACAATTTAGCTTCACACAAGTTTAGTCTCTTGGAAGGATCTTTTACATGCCATAAATCTATGACATGGGACCACCGGCTTTACTTCCCCTCCGGAGGAGGCCAATCGACGACCTTGGCCGGGTTTGAACCCGCTATCTTGGGACAGCAGTTCAGCATGCTTCCAACTACGCCACCGAAGCCGCATTCCAGCAGATCAACTTTAACAATAAAACAACAAAGGCCGAAGTAACCAAGCGTTGACTTCTCGCAAGTACTGTGTATTGCAGCGTGTCAATCAAGGCATTGGTGCTAGCAGAAGTGTAGCGCCCAACTATTTTAACACATTTACACTTTTTAAAGTATTTACTAATCATCAATACTTAGACTACATGAATTTCAAAGTAGTTGCTGGAAATGCTGTCCTTCATTTTCTAAACACACGTTGCACCGACGTAGGAAGTTTTGGTACACTCGCTCTAATTCATCGTCACAGTTATTTCGTTCTCGAGAGCCTCCAGAGCACGCGGATTGTTTCTGTATATCTTTTGTTTGAGATTACCCACAAGTAAAAATAGCACGGCGCTGAAACTTACGAACAAATTTACTGAACACTTCTTCTTGAGAAGTTAAGTTTCCACTAAGAAAATTCGAAGTTTTGGTGTATACCTAACCATGTTCACCAGATACAAGGTAGGCTACAGTACTTCACAGCAAGTCTTAATTATCACACTACGGTATCTTGCCAGCTGCGTATGTAATAAATGCTATGACAGCATCCAAGGCTTCCCGACCCGAGGCTGTAATCGGCACATGCTATACATCTATATGTTATTCCGACCTGTCCGCGGCATCGCCTCAGCAAAGCTCCGTTCTGTTGGGAGGACCCTCAATTATGTCACTCATGGCTTACAGAGTTTCACTTTACAGCCTATTTTCATTTTTTGAAAAAAATTGGGTTATGAGATCACCTTTTGTCCGTGTGTGTGTGATGGTGTGTGTTTCTGTCCCCTAATAACTTCTAAACGGCTGGAGCTATTACAATGAAACTCGGTAAGATCATAGCACCATTCTGCCCTTCAAATGTTATTGTGTCTCACCAATCCAACATGGCGGCTGGGCGAAATATTTCACCAGCATTCAGTATCTCCGAAACTATTACCTATATCGCCCTGAAATTGTGTACGCTGATAGAGGACACTGCTGGAAGTTCACCTATAAGACTTTCAAAAACCTGGTAACTACAAAACCAACATGGCGGCCAAGCGAAATTGAGACATTTAAATAGACTTTTCTCGCGAGTTAACCATCCAAACGTAATGAAACTTGGTACAGCAAATATTTATACACATTGTATTGCACTGGAGTCTAATTTAGTTCAATTGTTTACATAACCTCAAAGTGGCGGCTGTGCGAAATATTTCACTGACATTCTATATCTCCAACACTATTACAGATATCACCCTGAAATTTTGTAGCGTGATAAAGAATACTGATACAAGTTCATCTATGTAACTTTCATAAACCTGTAAAGTACAAAACGAACATGGCGGCCAAGCGAACTTGAAATATTTTAATAGACTATTCTCGTGATTTAACTCTCTGAGCGCAGTGAAATGTGGTACAGTAAATGATTATACATATTTTAATGAACTGGCATCTAATTTAGCTCAATTGTTTACATAACCTCAAGATGGCGGCTGTGCTAAATTTTAAAATTAAGTTTTTACTTCTTGTGTCGTAATCGTGCGATCGAAGTGAAAGTTTGAATAATGAACCTAGGCAATAATTTTCCTTGAATGGTTCATAACTCTATGTCCTATACATATAACAATCCAAAATGGCGAGAACCGAAATATTTGGACGGTTCTCAATATCTACGAATATTTTACAGCAATCAAACTGATTTTTTATGTTCAAAGAGGCTATGAACATAAGTTCACCTATAGGATATTCAGTAACCTGGTGAGCACAAATCCAACATGGTGGCGACGCGAAGTATAAATATTTAAATGGACGTTTCTCGCGATGTAACTATCCGGGTGCAATGAAACGTTGCACGTTAAATGCTTATACAAATGTTAATCCACTGGCATCTAATTTATTTCAATTGTTTGCATAACCACAGGATGGCAGCTTTGCGAAATTTTAAAATCTCGATTTTACTTCTTGTGTTCTAATCAAGCGATTGAAGTTTGAATACCACACGTACACAATAATCTTAATGTAATAGTACATGAATAACAAGAAGTTCCGTGAAGAACTATACAGCCTACTTTTCATGCCAATGATTATTCTACAG
This sequence comes from Meconema thalassinum, assembly GCA_946902985.2. Classification (NCBI taxonomy): domain Eukaryota; kingdom Metazoa; phylum Arthropoda; class Insecta; order Orthoptera; family Tettigoniidae; genus Meconema; species Meconema thalassinum. Next base: position 391,306,527 of record OX336393.1, on the reverse strand, counting down.
TATATGAACCTATCTAGAATAATGACAAAATTAAGTTGGTAATATCGAAATATCAAATTAGTCCAAAATATACCTGGTATAATTTAGCCTAATAGAGCACTACAGTTGGCAGCCCTGGTGACTGAATATATTCCTAGTTCCATCTCTAAAGGTACAGAATACAAAATTAGGTTGAAGTCCAATGGACGTTACATGCAGTTAGACACTGGATCTATCAGCACGCGTAAAAGCATGTTGCCAACAATACTATGCGTGTGCTGGTCAGAAATAATCTGAAATATGATATCTTGTTGTGCCAATTTTGGATGAAATCCATTTGTTAGTATAGGAGTTACATGTATTTTAAAATTGGACATATCAGCAGGCATAGAATCATGTTGGCAGCACTGCCTTGTATTAATTACTCCAAATTAATCTACAATGTCAGGTGCTATACGTGTGCAAAGTATAGAGCTGTTGGCTTGCTTACTTTCTGATATATTGATATTAGGGTAAAAAATATATAGACAGCATTTATTAACAGTTGGCAGCCCTGATTGCTCTTAACAATACTTACAGATATTCTGTTATGGTACACATAGCACATACGAAATTTTGTTGTGATCCAACTGATAGTATAGAAGTTACATGTATTTAAAAATTGGTACTATCAGCAGGCTTATAAGCATGTTGGTAGAACTGACGTATATAAGTTACTCAAAATTAATCTAAAATGTCAGAATATACGTGTGCATAGTTTAAAGCTGTTGGCTTGCATACTTTCTGATATATTGGTATTTGGATTTAAAAAATAGAGAGAGCAATTATTAACAGTTGGCAGCCCTGGTGGCTCTTAAGAATACGCTCAATCATATCTGGTTATGTACAGATATTACATACAAAATTTGGTTGAAATACAATTGATAGTGTAGAAGTTATATGCATTTAAACATTGGACCTATCAGAAGGCTTAAAATTATTTTGGCAACACTGTCATTGTTGGCCTCCTGAAAATTAAACTGAAATATTATTATCTGCATGTGTACCAATTTTGGAATAGCTCCCATGCATACCTTGCGAGATATCCAACATAGCTCGAATTTCTAGTGCGTTTTTTCAGGAGTTGGTAGTACTGACATCATTTTCAAATATGGACGTGATATATTCCGGTGCACATCTTTTCTCATACTAAATTTGGTTTTGATTGCTGCAGCCGTTTAGGAGTTGATAGGGGGGGGGACACACAGACAGACAGACAGACAGACACACATTTTCCCGGATCGATCTCATAAGTCTACTTTTTCCTCATTTTTGCAAAATGTGAAAAGTAGGCTAAAAATCCAACCTGGCGACCATCTGAAATATTTAGACGTTTCTCAATATCTACGAATCTATCACTACCTTCAAACTGAAATTTTGTATGTTGATAGAGGCAATTAACATGAGTAGGCTATATGAAAATAGGCTGGATAGTTTTTCACGGAATTGCTAGTTATTCATTTTATTCTCTTCAAAACCCATATCATTAGGAGCAGATTACCTAACTGTTTAGCCCTTTGAAAGGACTACCTCCACCACCATACTCCTTCTTCTCTCGATACTATGTGGAAGGAGATTTCATAGTTCATTCTTGATTTATTTCTCTTTACAAGTAGAGGTGTTACTCTGGCTGGCTGCGTGGCTCAGTGGTAACGTTCTCGCTTGCTGTTGCCAAGGTTGTAGGATCGAATCCTGGCGCAGTCAGTTAGCATTTGTGGGTGCGCAGATGCGAGAGAGACACGTTAAAGAACTCCTTCGATGGCGTAGTAGGTAACATGCTGAACTACTATGTCCAAGATCACGGATTCAGACCCGGCCAAAGTCGTTGGTTTTTTCAGAGCGTTAAAATGTTTCAGTATGCCTTCCTTCGAAGGAGAAGTAAAGCCGGTGGGCCCATGTCAGAGATTTATGGCACGTAAAACAACCTATCACTACAATTGGTGGTGTGTAGCAAAATGTTTAGGCTATATTTGGTTGGTTAGAAACGCTCTATCAAGTTCCAATGTTTGCCGCTAGGAATTAGTGACAGTGGTATCTGGTAATCAAAGTTGGAAATACTTGAAATTGAACTTGTTGGGAGCATACAGGCGTTCAATTAAAATACCCTGCTATGACCATTGGCTGCGATTCATACATAAATAAAGACCCCCTTCGGGACAACATTCCGGCACCCCGGCCTCTAAAAACTGCAGTTGTTAAAAGGGACGTGAAACCAATAACATCTTAAGGCTACTCTGCCTGGCAGAACGCTGCACTGGCATTCGCTGGTGGTTGGCCCAACGACACTGTCCTCCCCCATTGTGTCTGTTTGTAAGAAAGGAACCTGGGATTAGAATCCATTATTGATTTCCGAAACTCAATCATCGTCAGAGGAAAATAAATATAGCACATGTACAGAGAAAAGGCAAGGTTGTATTGGTATAAATATAACTAGACTGACTGAGCATAGGATGGAGGATACTAATAGAGCCTGTGCTGCAACTTGTACACTCAGTTCGGAACTCCCCGGTCTCACATGCTGTAAGGCACAACAAACCGCCTTGGATCATTAGAGTAATAAACCATCGTATGTATAAAGTGGCATAAAAATGAACATGATAGCCCGATTCCTTATTGACGTATTAATTATAATAAACTATTTATTACCTTAAGTCAATATTTAGTACATTGTGACCTTCCTCAGCGTGGTGTATGAGAAGTAACTGTGCAGTAACATTCAACTTAATAATTGTCTTGTCATAATAGAGGATACTATAAATATTTTTGTTCCAAAAGCTCACAGAGTAAATTTTCAAAAAAACAGAACTGTTACATTTACTTTTTTGAAACAGATCCCTTATGAAGGGGTGGGAAGAGTGGGAGGGTTAGGCAAGGAAGAGGGAAGGAGGAGGCCGTGGCCTTACGTTAGGCACTATCCCGGCATTTGCCCGAAGATGAAGTGGGAAACCACGGAAAACCAGAAGTTCTTTCGTTTTTTTGTTGTTGTTTTTTTTACTTGCGTACAGGCGTACTTAGGATCACGCTACAATTTCACTGTTTTAGTTGTAATTTCCTCTGTCTCCAGTACTCCTTCATGCGATCGCTGTGCTGCTGCCGTTGTTCGGGCGTCCAAGCTCTTCCGGTCTTTGTAGCTCGTCTCTCGTCATGAAACCCTTCCAAATTGTGTATGCTGTTTCGAAACGTATCCCTTTCCAACATTTGGGCCTCCTGGATGTTAGATCTCTCAAGGTCTCTCCGAGTTTCTTTAATCCATGATGTTGTTTTGTTGTTGTTTTTTTTTGTTTGTTCCAGAAGTAGTCAAACAACTGCTTGGTTAATCTGGATTTTTCCAATCTGTACATGTGCCCGAGAAATATTAGCCTCCATTTCTTCATGGTCAACAACTGCTTAGTTAATCTGGATTTGTCCAATCTGTACATGTGTCCAAGAAATATTAGCCTCCATTTCTTCATGGTCGCCGAGATTTCTTCTACATTCTGGTAGACTTTGGCGTTGCTCTGAAGTTTCCATCCTGTTTCCGTCTGGATTGGGCCCATGATTTTCCGGAGGATTCTCCTTTCCAGAACCTCCAACTTCTCTAGCCTATAGTTCATTGAAAGGCATTCATAGGCGTACAGGCATTCTGTTTTGACTACAGTGTCGTAGTGCTTTATTTTGGCGTTCCAGGATATGCATTTCTTGTAATAGATGTTTTTTGTAAGCCCATACGCTCTCGCCATTTTTGAGATCCTATCGCCTACCGCAGCTTTCTCTAGACCATTGTCCTGGATCGTTTCACCGAGATATTTAAATTTCTTTACTCTCTGAATCCGCCCTATCTCCGTTTAAAGGAATTTCGGTCTTTGTGCGTCATTTATCATGAATTTTGTTTTCTCTATCGAGATCCTGAGTCTTACTGGCGATCTTTTTTAAGAGGTTAATCTGAGTGATCGCTTCCCTTGGGCTTTCCGAGAGTATCGCAAAATCATCTGCAAAGGCCAACCAGTTGACTTTAATCCCTCCTGATTTCCTCCCTAAGCAGATCGGGCTTATTCCTTGATTTATAAGCTCTGAGTTCCACATTCGTTCGATCTTTTCCAGGATGCAGTTGAATAGTATTGGTGAAAGTCCGTCGCCTTGTCTTACACCCGTCTTGATTTCAAACGACCGGGACAGTTCTCCCATGAACTTCACTTTGGATCTTGTGCCTGTTAATGTATCATTGATTATGTTGGCCAACTTGAGTTTCACCCCGCATTCTCGAATGATACCGTCCAGGGTTTCTCTGTCCACCAAGTCAAAAGCCTTTGAAATCTATGAAAGATACTACAATTTTTTTGAAGCTCAGCATTCTATGCCGGATTATTGATTTCAAGTTGAAGATCTGCTCTGCGCAGGAGCGACCTTTTCGGAACCCTCCTTGGTACTCCCCAAGTTGTTTATCAAGGGTCTCCTCTATTCTATTCAGGAGTATCTTTGAAAGGATTTTATATGCGACCGGAAGTAAGGAGGCACCTCTATAGTTATTGATGTTTTTTGTCCCCTTTCTTATGGAGGGGGTGAATCAACGCTGTTTTCCATTGTTCTGGTATCTTCTCTGTCTCCCATATTGTTTGAAATATTTGATGTAAGTCGTCCAGGATTTCCGGTTCCGCCCATTTCAACATTTCTGCCGTTATCGAGTCTTCGCCACTAGCCTTGTTGTTTTTCAGACTTCGTGAGGCATTCTTGATTTCTTCCTTCGCTGGTGGTAAGTCCTCTCCTTGGTACTCCAGTGGCGGCAGAAGTTCTAGTTTGGAGGTCGGTGGCGGGCAGTTCAAGAGAATATAAAAATACTTTGCAAGTATCTCGCTGTTTTCTTGGTTGTTCAAACCGTTTTTTTTTCATGTCATTTATGAAGCTCATACTTGGTGATTGGTATCCTCTGAGTTTATTCTTAAAGGTTTGATAGAAATCACAGGAATTATTTTTGGTGAAAAGAGTTTCTAGGTCTTCCAACTGTGCCTTCTCAAATGATCATTTTGACCGTCGAAATACCATGGATGTTTCCTTCCTTTGACGCCTGAATTGTTACAAGTGTACCGCCTTTCCGGAACATTTCCATATTCTCCATTTCTCAGATCTTTCCTCGAGTGCTTCCTCGCATGCTTCGTTCCACCAAATTGCTCGTTTCCTTTTTGCCAGCCCTAGTGTCTTCTTCGCGGCACCATTAATCCTCGTGCTGAGGTCTTTCCAGCTCTTCGTGTTAAGAGTGTGGATTTCTTCCCTAAAGTTCTTAATGATATTTTCTGTGATGTTTATTCGGTTAATGTTGTATCTGGTCATTCTGGGTGGTCGGTTCCTTTGGTTGGATGGGAGAAAGTGGATTTTAACTTTGGAGAGGTAGTGGTCCGAATCGAATTCACCATTTCTGATCACTTTGACGTTCATCACCTCTCTGGTGCTTGTTCTGGTTATCGCTATGTGGTCCAGTTGGAATTTTCCCAGGGTGGGATTTGTAGATATCCAGGTCTTTACTTTTCTAGGAAGTTTCCGGAAGTATGTGGACATTAGTCTCAACTGGAACGATTTGCAGAATCCAAGGAGTCTTTCCCCGTTATTGTTAGTCCTCGTATGTGCTGGGTTGTCTCCTACTATGGTTCTGTATTTTCTCTCTGTCCCTATCTGTGCGTTGAAATCTCCCAGAAGAATGTTATGTGATTCTCTGGTATCCTGGCGATTTCATTTTCCAGAAGATCCCAAAAAATCATCCTTTTCTGGGGGTTTTGCTTGTTGTCTTCGTTGATGGGAGCGTGGCAGTTGATAAAAGTATACTGTACTTCTTATTCTTGCACTGAATAGTTAGTAAAGACAACCTTTCAGATTTAGATGTGAAGTCAACGACGCTGTTAACAATCTTCTTATGTACGTAGAAGGCGGTCCCGGGCAGGGGCAGGTTAGGCATTATCTTTAGCGCCGGCTTTCCTTGGAATACCCTGTAGTTTTGAGTTTCTGTTATGTGGTCGTCTAGAAATCTTCACTCTTGTTCTTTACACCCTTTAATTTCATTACTTTGCCAGCGATTTTCCCTCGGGCTGCAATATGTTGCAAATATAATTCCAAGCCCTTAAAACTTCTCAGATCTTAACTGCTATGCTAGCAAAGTTCAATGGTTACCGGTATCGTGTTGGAATCTTGATGAATGAAACTTCCATGTGCAGTGTGGAACAACGTTCGATATCTCACGATCTATTCAAACTCTTCTCTCAGTTAATCTAACTCCGAGAGCGGGAACCAACTTTAACTTAATCAACTCGCAGTTCGTGAATGAATCGCATCTAGCTCATGAATGATCATTAAAGTAGAATTGCTATCATTCATATCTTATCTCATCTGCCACCAACTTTCTAAACATAGTCTTTGGTCTGATCCGTGGCAAGAATGTCTGTTCAATATTATCTAATATCGACTGCTGTGTCCACTTAGTTTTTAGCCTATTTTCATTTATGAAAAAATAGGCTTATGAGATCACCTTTTGTTCGTGTGTCTGTCTGTGCGTGTGTGATTGATTGATTGATTTTATTTTCACGGCTACACTTAGAGCTTAAGAGCTCCTTTACAGTAGCTCCCTACATAAAATAAGATTAGGGCTTATAAAAATAAAACATTTCCCTTACATCTATCTATATAAAAATCAATGTAACGTGATAGTTTGTCTGTGGGTATGTCTGTGGGTATGTCTCCTATGCGTTCATATACCATTCGTCCGATTGCGATGAAACTTGGGTGAGATGTTGAGTACACTCCAAGGAAGGTTTCTGACTTAGTAAATCCATTTTACAATAGGTAGCGCACGCGTAGATTCAACAAATGAGCGACGATGTGCGAAGCATTTCAACAAAGTCCCGTATGTGTTCATATACCATTCGTCCGATAGCGATGAAATTTGGGTGAGATGTTGTGTACACTTACGTGAAGGTTTCAAAATTAGTGAATACATTTCACAGTAGATAGCGCACGAGTAGATTCAACAAATGAGCGACGACACGCAAAGCGTTTCAACAAAGTCCCGTATGCATTCATATACCATTCGTCCGATAGCTATGAAACTTGCGTAAAATGTTGTGTACACTGCATGGAAATTTTCTGGCTTAGTACATCCACTTTACAATAGGCAGCGCACGAGTAGATTCAACAAATGAGCTACGAAGCGCGAAGCATTTCAACAAAGTCACGTTTGCGTTCATATACCATTCGTCCGATAGCGATGAAACTAGGCTGAGATTTTGTGTGCACTCCAGGGAAGGTTTCTAGCTTAGTAAATCCCTTTAAAAATAGGTAGAGCACGAGTAGAATCAACAAATGAGCGACGACGTGCGAAGCGTTTCAACAAAGTCCCATGTAATTTCATATACCATTCATCCGATAGCGATGAAACTTGGGTGAGATATTGTGTACACTCCAGGGAAGGTTTCTGGCTTAGTACATACATTTTACAATAGGTAGCGCACCAGTAGATTCAACAAATGAGCGATGACACGCGAAGCGTTTCAACAAAGTCCCGTATAAAGTCATATACCATTCGTCTGATAGTGATAAATGTTTGGTGAATTGATGTGTACACTCCAGGAAAGGTTTCTGGCTAAGTAAATCCATTTTACAATACGAAGCGCACGTTTATGTTCAACAAATGAGTGACTACGCGCGAAGCGTTTCGACAACGTCCCATATACGTTCACATACTATTCATCCGATTGCGATGAAACTTGGGTGAGATGTTGTGTACACTCCAGGGAAGGTTTCTGGCTGAGTACATCCATATTACACTATGTAGCGCAAGAGTAGAATCAACAAATGAGCGACGACACGCGAAGCGTTTCAACCAAGTCCCGTATGCATACATGTACCATTCGTCCGTAGCTATGAAACTTGGGTGAGATGTTGTGTACACGTCATGGAAAATTTCTGGCTTAGTAAATCCCCTATACAATATGCAGCGCACAAGTTGATTCAACAAATGAGGGACGACGCGCGAAGCGTTTCAACAAAGTCCCGTATAAGGTCATATACCATTCTGCCGTTAGCGGTGAAATTTGGGTGAAATATGGTGGACACTCCAAGGAAGGTTTCTGGCTTAGTAAATACATTTCACAGTAGGTAGCACACGAGTAGATTCGACAAATGAACGACGACACGCGGAGCGTTTCAATACAGTCCCCTATGTCTTCATATCCCATTAGTCCGATAGCGATGAAACTTGGGTGAGATGTTGCGGACACTTACGTGACGGTTTCTAACTTAGTAAATACATTTTACAGTAGGTAGCGCACGAGTAGATTCAACAAATGAGTGAAGGAGCGCGAATCGTTTAAACAAAATCAGGTATGCGTTCATATACTATTCATCCGATTGCGATGAAACATTGATCAGTTATTGTGTACCCGCCAGGGAAGGGGACTTAGTAAATCCATTTCACAATAAGTAGCGCAAGAGTAGATATAACAAATGGGTGACGACGCGCGAAGCGTTTCAACAAAATCCCCTATTGGGTTCATATAACATTCTTCGATTGCGATGAAACCTTGATGAGTTATTGTGTACACGCCAGGGAAGGGCTTCGACTTATTAATACATTTCTCAATAGGTAGCGCACGAGTAGATTCAACAAATGAGTGACAGCGCACGAATCGTTTAAACAAAGAAAAACCTATACGTGCATATACCATTCATCCGATTGCGATGAATCATTGATGAGTTATTGTGTACACGCCAGGGAAGGGTTTCGACTTAGTAAATCCATTTCACAATAGGTAGCGTACGAGTAGATTCAACAAATGAGTGACAGCGATGAAACTTTTGAAAGTTGTTGTGCACACTCCCACGAATGGTTCTAAATTAGAAAATCCATTTTACGATAGCTTAGAGGCAGTTAACATGTTGTGTATCTAAAAGCACTTCAAGAAACAGAATTTCAACGCCAACACTTTCTTTGATTGGCATTGCAACGCATGCCGAGTACAGCTTGTATAAAAAAAAATGTTACGTGATAGTATGTATGTGGGTGTGTGGGTGTGTGTGTCTCCTATGCGTTCATACACCACCCATCCGATTGCGCTGAAACTTGGGTGAGATGTTGATTACTCTCCAAGGAAGGTTTCTGGCTTAGTAAATCCATTTTACAATAGGCAGCGCACGAGTAGATTCAACAAATGAGCGACGACGCGCTAAACATTTCGACACAGTCCCGTATTTGTTCGTAAAACTTTCACCCGATTGCGATGAAACTTGGGTGAAAAGTTGTTTCCACTCCAGGGAAGGTTTCTAACTTAGTAAATACATTTCACAGTAGTTAGCGCACGAGAAGATTCAACAAATAAGTGACGACACGCAACGCGTTTCAACAAAGTCCCATATGCATTCATATACAATTCGTCCGATAGCTATGAAACTTGGGTTAGATGTTGTGTACACTTCAGGGAAGGTTTCTGGCTTAGTAAATCCACTTTACAATAGGCAGCGCGCGAGTAGATTCAAAAAATGAGCTACGACGCACGAAGCGTTTCAACAAAGTCACGTATGCGTTCATATACCATTAGTCCGATAGCGATGAAACTTGGGTGAGATGTTGTGTACACTCCAGGAAAGGTGTCTGGCTTAGTAAATCTACTTTACAATAGGAAGCGCACGATTAGATTCAACAAATGAGCTACGACGCGCGAAACGTTTCAACAAAGCCCCGTATGCGTTCATATACCATTCGTCCGATTGCGATTAAACTTGGGTGAGATGTTGTGTACACTCGAGGAAAGGTGTCTGGTTTAGTAAATCTACTTTACAATAGGCAGCGCACAATTAGATTCAACAAATGAGCTACGACGCGCGAAGCGTTTCAACAAAGTCACGTATGCGTTCATATACCATTCGTCCGATAGCGATGAAACTTTGGTGAGATGTTGTGTACACTCCAGGGAAGGTTTCTGGCTTAGTAAATCCATTTAACAATTGATAGCGCACGAGTAGATTCAACAAATGAGCGACGACGCGCGAAGCGTTTCAATAAAGTCCCGTATGCATTCGTATACCATTCGGCCGATAGCGATGAAACTTGGGTGAGATATTGAGTACATTCTAAGGAAGGATTCTGGCTTAGTATATCCACTTTACAATTGGTAGCGCACGAGTAGATGCAACAAATAAGCGTCGACGTGCGAAGCGTTTCAACAATGTCCCGTATGTGTTCATATACCATTCGTACGATAGCAATGAAACTTGGGTGAGCTATTGCGTACACTTACGTGACGGTTTCTAACTGAGTAAACGCATTTCACAGTAGATAGCGCACGAGTAGCTTCAACTAATGAGTGACGACACGCAAAGCGTTTCAAGAAAGTCCCGTATGCATTCATATACCATTCGTTCGATAGCTATGAAACTTGGGTTAGATGCTGTGTACACTTCAGGGACGGTTTCTGGCTTAGTAAATCCACTTTACAATAGGCAGCGCGAGATTAGATTCAACAAATGAGCTACGACGCGCGAAGCGTTTCAACAAAGCCACGTATGCATTCATATACCATTCGTCCGATAGCGATGAAACCAGGGGGAGATGTTGTGTACACTCCAGAGAGGATGTCTGGCTTAGTAAATCTACTTTACAATAGGCAGCGCACGAGTAGATTCAACAAATGAGCGACGACGCACGAAGCGTTTCAACAAAGTACCGTACGCGTTCATATTGGCCTACCATTCGTCCGATAGCGGTGAAACTTGGCTGAGATGTGGTGTACAGTCCAGGGAAGGTTTTTGACTTAGAAAATCCATTGCGCAATAGGTAGCGCACGAGTAGATTCAACTAATAAGCGAAGGCACACGAATCGCTTCAACAAAGTCCCGTATGCGTTCATATAGGCCTACTATTCATCCAATTGCGATGAAACTTGGGTGAGTTGTTGTGCACACTGCAGGGAACGTTTCTAATTTACTAAGTCCATTGTATAATGGGTTGTGCACGAGTAGTTTCAACAAATGAGTGACGGCGCACAAACCGTTTAAACAAAGTTCCATCTGCGTTCATATACCATTCATCCGATTGTGATGAAACTAGGGTGAGTTGTTGTGCACACTGCAGGGAAGGTTTCTGACAGTAAATATATTGTACAATAGGTAGCGCGCGAGTTGATTCAACAAATGAGTGACGGCGCGAATCATCTAAACAAATTCCCGTAAGCGTTCATATGCCATTCATCCGATTGCGATGAAACTTTGATGATTTGTTGTGAATACGCCAGGGAAGGATTTCGACTTAGTAAATCCATTTCACAATAGGTAGCGCACGAGTACATGCAACAAATGAGTGACGATGCGTGAAGTGTTTCAGCAATGTTCCATCTGCGTTCATATACCATTCATCCGATTGCGATGAAACTTTGGTGAGTTGTTGCGCACGCTCCCACAAATGTTTCAGAATTAGTAAATCCATTTTACGATAGGTTAGAGGCAGTTAACGGAAATTGAAGAAAAAATTGTGTATCCAAAAGCACTTCAAGAAACCAAATTACTGTGCCAACACTTTCTTTGTTGGCATTGCAACGCATGCTGGGTACAGCTTGTTCACAATATAAATAATCATAGTCTAACAATTATAGTAACAAAAAGATAGTAACAATACAATAATAATAATAATAATACTAATGATAATGGAAAAATTATATACAAAAGAGTGAGAGTGCATACAGACTATAAGCCCGAAAAACAAACACCATATACTGTACAAGAAGAGCTATTGAAGAAGACAGGTTGTCAGCTATTGTCCTTGTGTTATAATTGAACTTTAAAAAAAGTATTTTATACTGCTCCAGGAAGCAGGATGAAAGATGTCTTTTGATAGCTGCAGTGCTTGCAATATTGACGAAATTGAAGGTGTTGAAGAGGTGTGAGGCGGTGCAAACAACAGATTTATTGAACTTCATGGTTCGGTGTATAGGAATCTGGAGTGTTAATTTTGTATATCTATTTTCTCGATTATGAACAGAATGCATTGGTGTAAAGGCATTGTAGAGATATAACGGGGTCTTGGTATGAATTATTTTATGTGTCAGAATGGCAACTGATAACTGCCTGCGCTCGTGGAGTTTCAGCCATTTCAGCTGCACGTAGTAAGGTGTGATATGTTCATCTCGCCTTACATCCAGAATGTACCGAACACATGCATTCTGGACTCTTAGTTATTTGATGTTCTGTGTTTCTGGTAAATCATTGTATACAGCAGAGCCATAATCAATGATTGGAAAAATGAGAGTTTGGACGAAGAGCTTACGTATGTTAGGAGGGGTGTAAGAAACAGTTCTTTTCAGGAGATGCATAGTTGATACAACCTTCCTTACCACATTATTTAGACGTATGCTCTGCCCACGACAGTGTTCTATCAAATATCACTCCGAGATTATTGACAGTGTTGCTATATTTTATATTATTATCTAGTATCTAGTATCTTGATGGGTGTGTGTGTTATGGTGTGTGTCCCACCTAATAACTTTCTAAACGGCTGGAGCGATTTCAATGAAACTCGGTAAGTTCATAGCACTATTCCGGATGACCCTAACCGTGCACTTAAATTTTTGTTACGGTTCACCAATCCAACATGGCGGCTGTGCGAAATATTTCACCAGCATTCAATATCTCCGAATCTATTACCCGATATCTCCCTGGAATATTTTACGGTGATAAATGGAACTACTAGAAGTTCACCTATGTGAATTTTGAAAACCTGGTAAATACAAAACCAACATGGCGCCCAAGCGAAGTTGTGACTTTTAAATAGATGTTTCTCTTGATTTAACCAACCAATCGCAATAAAACTTGGTACAGTATATGTTTATGCACATTGTAATACACCGACATCTAACTTCATTCAATTGTTTACATAACCTCAAAATGGCGGCTGTGCGAAATATTCCACCGGCATTCTATATCTCTGAAACTATTAGCGGTATCACCCTGAAATTTTGTACGGAGATAAAGGGCACTTCTGGAAGTGCATCTATACGACTTAAACCGGTTAACTACAAACCGAATATGGCGGCCAAGCGAATTTGAAAGTTTTAAATAGACTTTTCTCGCGATTTAATGAGTCAAACGCAATGAAACTTGGTACAGGAAATGTTTATACACATTGTAATGCACTGGTATCTAACTTAGTTTAATTGTTTACATAACCTCAAGATGGCGGCTGTGTGAATTTTAAAATTAAGTTTCTATTTCTTGTATCGTAATCATGCGATCGAAGTAAAAGTTTGAATAATGAACCTACGCAATAATTTTCCTTTAATGGTACATGACTCTATGGCCTATACATATAACAATCCAAAATGGCAACCATCCGAAATATTTAGGTGGATCTCAATATCTACGAATCTATTACAGCAATCAAACTGAATTTTTTAATGTTCATAGGGGCTATGAACATAAGTTCACCTATTGGACTTTCAATAACCTGGTGATCACAAATCCAACATGGCGTTGACTCGAATTATAAGTATTCACGTGGTCGTTTCTCGCAATTTAACCATCCGAGTGCAGTGACACTTGATACAGTGAATCCTTATACAAATGTTAATCCACTGGCATCTAATTTTTGCAATTGTTTCCATATGGCGGCTAAGCGACTTTTTTTTACTTCTTGTGTCCTAATCATGCGATTGAAATTTTAATACTACACCTACAGAATAAGCTTCATGTAACAGGACATAACTCTAAGACCTACATATATAAAAAACAAACATGGCGACCAACCGCAATATTTAGTCGGTTCTCAATATCTACGAATCTATTACAGCAATCAAACTGAAATTTTCTATGTTGATAGTGGCAATTAACATAAGTAGGATATATGAAAATAGAATTTATAGTTCTTCACGGAACTACTTGTTCATTAAGAAACAGTTTCTCCCACCAATCGGAGCTCAAGAAACAGTTGTGTGACCAATTAGGTAAGGACAGCATCGCACCCAGGCTGACTTCCACGGCCCCATATTTTAAATTCCACTGCGTGGCTAGTGTCATAGTGGGATATTCTCGGAGGCCATGGTCAAATACAGGGCATTCTTTGCGTTCCATGCGCTCTGTTCAGTACATTAAACTGACGAAATCTCGACAGATATTTATGAATATTTATGTTCGAACATAAAATGGTTATAATTATCGTCGAACATAAACAGTCGTACGCAACGAGCCTATAATGGCAATAATTAAGACACGAGTATGTTTATAAAACGGCTCCGTCAGGGATTTTAAAACTGACGTGAGGGTTGGAACGGGGTGCACTCAGCCTCGTGAGGACAATTGAGTAGCTGTCTGACAGTGAGACAGCGCCCCGATCACGAAAACCAAGATTAACGGCCGAGGGGACCCGACGCGCTGATCACGCGTCACCCCAATATCTGCAGGCCGAATGGCTGGGCAGCGGTCGCTTGGTCGGCCTTAGCCCGTCATGGGCTGGATAGTGCCAGGGGTTGTTGACTATACGAGTGTCTTAATCACCATTATAGGCATACACATACTCGTGTCTTAATTATTGCGATTATAGGTTTGTTGCATAATGTAGTGTACTATTATAGTAACTGAGAAAATGTGGGTTCGATTCTCACCTTAACCTTCTTATGAGTGATTTTGTATTATTCTCCCCTTTCACTCCAGGCAAATGCTCCGCTGGAACCTAACGTAAGACCATGGCCATCTCCCACCCTAATCCTAAGCCCAATTTCAAATACACCAGTACAGTCATCACAACAACACAGGCTATCAGACAGATTCCATACACAGTCAAGTACGCGGGTCTACACAACTTCAATGTCACAAACAAATTAACAATGAGAACAAACATATTCGGTCACCTCCGTGGTGTAGCCTCATCCCCTATGAGGCACCCTGTTCGCATTGCAGGTGAGGCCGCCTGGGCGAGGTGCTAGTCTCGCCTCCCCAGTTGTATCCCCCAACTTGATGTCAAGCTCCAGGACACTGCTCTTAGAGGTGGTAAAGATGGGATCCCTCGCTGAGTCCGTGGAGAAAGCCTACCTGGAGGGTAAACTGACTACGAACAAACATATTCCGTGACAGCTTTAGCGCCATCCAGTTGGCAGCAATGATTTATGATTCTGTCTGCAGTTGGCAGCAGTGTCTGCCTAGAGCAACATTACGGAGTAATGGAAAAGGACAAACAAACTTTAGCGTTGTTGATTCTTTTAGGGGCTTTGTGACATAGTGGTCATGTAGATCCGTGTTTTCGTTACAGTATTTAAAGCTATCTAGCAGACTAATAGTTTCGTTCTGTTGCACACTGGTGCAAACACATTATTTATTTATTTATCGTATGGCTTTTAGTACCGGGAGTGTCCGAGGACATGTTCGGCTCGCCTGAGTCTATAGCTGCTTCAAGCGGACACCCATGGGGTGAGCTACAAGTTCCGTTCAATTTCAAATAATTCCAACTTTCGCTACCAGATAACACTGAGACCTAGTGGTGAACATTAGAAGTTTGATAGAGCGTTACAACGAAATCTAACCTAGAAATTTAGCTTCACGCAAGTTTAGTTAGTGGAAGGATCTTTTGCATGCCATAAATCTATGCTATGGGACCTCCGGCTTTACTTCCCCTCCGAAGTAAGGCATACTGAAGGATTTTAACGCTCTTAAAAATCCGACGACTTCGGCCGGGTTTGAACCCGCGATCTTGGTCATAGCAGTTCAGCATGCTACCAACTACGCCACCGAAGCCGCTGGTGAAAACACAAAGTCTATAGAACAAACTGTGCTCCCCACCCACCCTGTGTAATCTTTGCTTTCCGTAATGGCTTGCAAATTTTAAATTTCTTGGCAGAACCGGGAATCGGACCCGGGACTCCGCCAATAAATTTTATTCTGGTCTGAGGGCTTCTCATGATGTGTCCAAAGTAGCCCAGTTTTTGTTTCAGGATTAAGCCCTCCAAGGAACACACTGGTTTAATTTGCTGTAAAACTGACTTATTGGTTCTCTTCGCAGTCCATGGAACTCTAAGAACTTTTCTCCAACACCATAATTCGAAGGAATCTATTCTACGGCGTTCAGCTTTTCTTATGGTCCAGGTCTCACATCCGTACATCACAACTGGAAAAACCATAGCCCTTACTATACGAATCTTTGTTGTTAAGGTTAGATCTCTACTCCTTAAGATATTATCCAGATTTGAAAATGCCTGTCTACCAAGTAGCAATCGTCTTTTGATCTCATGACTGCAGTCACCATTGGCAGAAATCTGTGAGCCAAGATAGTTAAAAACAGAGACTATCTCCATTTTTTCTCCTCCTACTTGCCATGAATTGACAGTTGTAGTTGTCGTAATTTTTGTTTTCTTGACATTCTACTTTAGTCCAGCCTTTGAACTTTCCTCTTTCACTTTCAGTAAGAGAATTTTTATATCGTCTTCAGTTTCAGCCATCAGGATTGTATCATCTGCATATCTCAGGTTGTTTATATTTAACCCAGCTATTTTGATTCCTGTTTCTTCTTCATCTAACCCCACATTCCTCATAATGTGTTCTGCATACAGATTGAAAAGGTAAGGTGACATTATACAGCCTTGCCGTACTCCTTTTTGAATCTTAACCCATTTAGTTGTTCCATATGTGGTTCTCACTGTAGCTTCTTGATCAGAGTATAAGTTCCGGATGAGGTTAATGATATGTTCTGGTACTCCCATGTATTTTAGTACTTTCCATAACTCATTATGATCAACACAGTCAAAAGCTTTAGCATAATCAATAAAACAAAAATATACATCTTTCTGGAATTATCTTGCCTTCTCCATTATCCATCGTACATTGGCGATTTGATCTCTGGTCCCTCTTCCTTTATGAAATCCAGCTTGTTCTTCAGGCAGCTCTCGGTCTACATACTGGCGTAGTCTATTTTGTAGGATTTTAAGCATGACTTTGCTAGCATGTGAGATTTTTGTGTTTGTTTTCGTGAGACCTCCTGAGAGGCCGAATGCAGGTCTTTCTAGTCGACGCCCGTAGGCGACCTGCGCGTCGGGATGAGTGATGGAATGGACGAAGGCGAATGGAACTGGGCAAGGATGTGGAAGGAAGCGGCCGTGGCCTGTCAGAAGGTACCGTCCCAGCATTTGCCTGGTGTTGAAAACGGGAAACCACGGAAAACCGTTTCAAGGACGGCCAACGGTGGGGCTCGAACCCACGCGTCTACCGAGTCAGCAGAGAGCTTGGCCCCATGACCTAACACTGCGCGTTAGCCAGCGTAGCCACTGCTGTCGGTAGCATGTGAGATAAGTGCTATTGTTCGGTGATTCGTGCATTCTTTAGAATTTCCCTTCTTAGGAATTGGGATGAATACTGAACTTTTCCAGTCTTTTGGCCATTGTTGGGTTTATCATATTTGCTGACATATGGAATGTAAAATTTTCACTGCACTATCTCCAACTTCTTTGAACATTTCTATTGGAATTCCATCATGTCCACTTGCTTTGTTTTTAGCAATATTTTCTAGGACCCATTTGACTTCAGTTTCCAAAATATCTGGTTCTGGTTCGAAGGGCACATGAACTTCATTATCCATAATACATGGTTCTTTCTTATACAGATCTTCTACATATTCCATCCATCTTTCCTTAATGTCCTCTGCTTCTGTTAGATCTTTGCCATTTTTATCTTTTACCATCCCAAATGTTGCCTGAAATTTTCCTTTCATATCCCTAATTGTCTTGTAAAGTTCCCTCGTCTTTCCCATTCTGTTATTTTCCTCAACTTTCTTACATTGATTAGTTATAAAAATATTCTTATCTCTTCTAGCTAATCTTCTAAACTCTGCATTAAACTCAAACTTCTACTCCAGGCAAATGCCGGGATGGTAACTTACTTAAGGCCACGGTCGCTTCTTACCCTAATTACAAATACACACACTGATACACTGGTTATTGGACTGGCTGCGTGGCTCAGCGGTAACGTTCTCGCTTGCTGGGCCCTAGGTTGCAGGTTCGTATCCTGGCGCAGTCAGCTGGCATTTGAGGGTGCGCAAATGCGAGGGAGCCGTGTCAGTTGATTTACTGGCATGTTAAAGATCCCCTTCGGGGCAAAATTACGGCACCCCGGCGTCTCTAAAAGCCACAGTAGTTAAAGGGGACGTAAAACTAATAACATTATTATTATTATTATTACACTGGTTATTAGATACACCCAAGTACATTATCCATCTAAACCATTTCTATTATGGGCCTATAGGTTCCCGGCAACTTAGTTATATTCCACCCACCCTGTATACAGCCCTTGAAATATTTGACATTAACAATCCTGTTTAGAAAGTGTCCTTGCCATGTGATTGCTATCGGTGTTAATGAAATATATACCTATACCAAACGTCCCTCCGCGCCCGCGTATCTTCTCTCTCTCTCTCTCTCTCTCCTTTCTTGTGTTTCCGACATGGAAACTGTTTGCTCGTTTACTCAACTTCTCCCCACTTTTATTACCTTTGAAGTATTTTATTGGTGATTCAAGCTTTACATCTCGAGTTTGAACACGTTGTCTATTTGAGGAAACCATGTTGAACTTGGTGCATTCGCAATAGTGTGGCAAACCTTAGAGCCTGATTCGCCATATAATCGAATTCCTCGGGTGCCCTTTTGCTGCTCAAACAAGGTTTGTACAAAACAAAAGGTAATATAATATCAAATTCGTACTGAATTAATCTGCCTATAGTTCCAAATATCACTGAAATACATGGGTTGGTTTTTTTAGTTTTGGCACCTTAGTTATAACTGGATTAATAACTCACTTAGATGGTTCCAAGTTTCACAGGCCCTCGATGTAGTCCCCACCATTGCGTACAACGTGTTCCCAGCGATGCGGAAGTCGTTGGATCCCGTTGGCACTGCCCTATCTATTGATGGTACGAAGAGAGCGCTTGGCAGCCTGCTTAACGTCATTGTCATCTTCATCTTCGCTGGGACTGATGTCGGGAGAATATGGCGGGTGATAGAGGACCTCCCAGTCCCAGCGATCCAACAATGCCGACACAACGCCTGCTGTGTGTGCCCTAGCATTGTCATGCAGAACGATGGGCGGTGTAACCATGTGGTGGCGCCGTTTCCTTCTCAGAGCTCCTCGGAGATGGTCTTGCAGAAACGAACAATAGTACGCCGCATTAACGGTTTGTCCTCGGGGAACAGTATGGCAGCGCTTCCGTACCATTGAAGACGTTAAGCACGCTGCCGAGCGCTCTCTTCGTACCATCAATAGATTGGGCAGTGCCAACGGGATCCAACGATTTCCGCATCGCTGGGAACACGTTGTACGCAACGGTGGGGACTACATCGAGAGCCTGTGAAACTTGGAACCATCTAAGTGAGTTATTAAAGCAGTTATAACTAAGGTGCCAAAACTAAAAAACCAACCATGTATATATTCACACACACAATTTATCACATAAAAAGCAAAGTTGGTAAAGCTCCCAATTAACATAAATGGAAAATGTATTCATAGATTATACAAAGGAAATGCCGAAAAGTACCCAGCTTATGGAAACATACTAACACGCGCTCGAAAATCTTGTGCGCCAAAAACAAGCACAAAAAGTGAGAAGTATTTCCTGGCGCGTTAGCCTCTTCACAGACCAAACATCAAAGGGACCGCTTAGGTTTTGAGGTGACTATGTGTATAATTACTCAGTAATTCACCGATAAAAGAAACAAGTAGTTCCGTGAAGAACTAAATAGCCTACATAGGTGTGCAAATTATTAGAATCAAATAAAGAATTTAAATCAGTCACAATATTTTACCATTTTAAATGATTATGTCGACTTCGCTGGGGTCTGGCGTTACGTCACGGTGACGGGACGAAATGTGACGAGAATGCACTGAGGTGTGTGACGTCATAGTACTGCTTGAGCTTCCTCCTTTCCTCGCGCGCTCCGGTGAGCGTGACGTCATCCAGCCAGCTACCTCCGTATGACCTTTGACCTTGGTTTGCACTAGCTTTGCTATTTTTTTTTTTATTTTATTTTTTTTGCTAACGGACTTTGAGTTCACGCAGAATTTGTAGCATTAAAATGATATAAAGTCTAGTCTTTCAGACTGACTATCAGTGTTTTATTCAAAATCATGTTATTGGCCAACTCATGGCTTCTTTTATTACCCTACTTAGTAATGTTTTCTCCCTTATCGACTTACACCTTTTTCCATAAGGAATTGTATCTGGAAACTTTCAGAATTGTGGATTCCGAGGGATGCCTGACTGGCCCTTTTTCTATTTTTCATTGAATTTGGAATTCACCCTCTAAGTCAGGGGATTTCAATCCATTCTTCATGAATCTTTGAATAATTCAAGAGCGGATCATCAGTAAAATGACTCCAAAACCCTCTGCTTTAAATTCGCACGAAAAGTAGAGAGAAGTGGCAATCATGTGGCATTTTGCAGTAGCAAGGCTCCTCTGTTAGTGGAAATTCTAAAATATCATTTAACTTTAAGTTTCTTTATAATTAAGACTGGCAGCCAATTTTAACGACATATTCAATTTGCACTGCAGTGTGTTTTTAATGTATGATTGATCTGGACTCGGCTAGTGTCGCGGAGGCATCCCGGCTGGCCGGTAGCACACACTACACGAGAATTATGACCAAGATGTCGGAGCCCCTTCAGCTCTCGTGCTCCACGCCTTTCACTTGTTCTTACTGCTCTACCTTACCGCCCACCGCCGTGGAACATCTACCTGTGTTCTCCTTCCTTCACATGTTCGCTGGCACTGCGTTAGTTCATCCTTCTGCGTCCTGTCAGTGACTTTGTTACTGTATCAAATGTCCAACCCATTCGCACATCCCCCCTCCATGGGTACACATCTAGTGGGACGTGGGTTGGCGACCATGGGCCCCGGGCTGAGTCCGGCATTGCTTCCACTTACTTGTGCCGGGCTCCTCTCCGTCTTCTTTCCTGTCGACCGCTCTTGGTCAACTCTTGTTCTCTTCCGACCCCGACGGTATTAGTGTATCCAAGATCTAGGGAGTCTCTTCTTTTCTCGCCTTCATTGGCCCTTGTCTCATTTTTCCTTAACCCTCGTTCTTCTATGGATCAGCTTTTTTTTTCATTATAGTTCCTTTTCTCTTTAAGATCCCGCCCTGTTTTTCTGAATCGGCTCCCCGTGTCTCTAAATTACATTTTGTGAGTATTTTGAATCTCAACCACATTCTGTAAATATTTTCAAACTACAATGCATTTTGTAAGTATTTTCGATCTAAAATCCATTTTATAAGTATTTTCAATCTCAATTGCATTTTGTCAGTACTGTATTTTGAATCGCTGGCTTCCACACATTGTGAGTATTTTGAATCTACCATACATTTTGTAAGCATTTTCAATTTCAATTGCATTTTGTAAGTATTTTGAATTCCAATTACACTTTGTGAGCATTTTGAATCTCAACCGGCCTTTTTCAATCTAACTTGCATTGTGTATTTTCAATTTCAATTGCATTTTGTAAGTATTTTGAACCTCAATTGCATTTTGTACGTATTTTCATTTTCAATTGTATTTTGAATTTCAATTGCATTTTGCGAGTATTTCGCATCTAAATTGCATTTTGTACCTATTTCCGCTCTACGTTGTGTGAGTCGTTTCAATCTGAGTTCCATTTTGTAAGTATTTTCAGTCCAGCTTAATTTTCGTTATGGTTTCCATTTCATTGTCATTTTCGCTATCACCCAGACCATTAGGGGCCGATGACCTAGATGTTAGGCCCCTTAAAACAACAATGATGATCATCATCATCATCATAATTCGCACATCAACCCTGGTCTCTTCAAGGAGAGAATAAAAGAACGAATCCTCGTGAAACGACTTTTAATTAAATCGCTCTGATAGCATTTACAAGACGTTATCAGGTATGGATATACAGTACTGTATCCAGGTACGGAAAAAAGGTTTCTAGGAGCAAACATAAATACATCCCTCGGACAGCTGAACAGAAGTTACCATGACTGGTTCTAGAAAGCGACATAAGTAAGAAGAAAGCATTTTGAACTTTCATGACCAGTGCATTCCGGATCTTGAACTGTGGGATGGTTCTGATGAGTTGTTTCGTCATTTGACTTATACTAATGGAGCAGTGGTTGTGTTTAAAACTTGAATAACAATGTTGAGAACACAAAACGGACTGGGTTGAACTTTCAAAGATTCTGAAGCCAAGTTATACAAATTCTGGAAATTATTCACTGTCTGCCATGAACTTTTCCGAGTGTAGGGAGTACTTTCTTTAATTATAAGTATTTGAACGCCCAAGAGGAGTAGAGCCTTGTTGAAATTTAAGACAATTCAGAGTTGTGTCGCGTATTGCAATCTATAAGTGGTACCGGTACCTATAAACGCGAGATTGATGCAACCCTTGAACGCCTCCAGGAGTGGGAGTTGTCAATCATTGAACATCTTCGGGGGAAGGAAGTTAGTAATCCTTGAACGTGTCCAGGGGTGGGGGTTATTAATCCTTGAATGTATTCGGGGGGAGGAAGTTAGTAAACCATGAACGTGTCCAGGGTGGGGGTTGTTAATCCTTGAATGTCTCCGGAGGAGGGAGTTAGTAATCCTTGAACGTATCCAGGGTGGGGGTTGTTAATCCTTGAATGTCTCCGGGGGGAGGAAGTTAGTAATCCTTGAACGTGTCCAGGGTGGGGGTTGTTAATCCTTGAATGTCTCCGGGGGGAGGGAGTTAGTAATCCTTGAACGTGTCCAGGGTGGGGGTTGTTAATCCTTGAATGTCTCCGGGGGGAGGGAGTTAGTAATCCTTGAACGTGTCCAGGGTGGGGGTTGTTAATCCTTGAATGTCTCCAGGGGGAGGAAGTTAGTAATCCTTGAACGTGTCCAGGGTGGAGGTTGTTAATCCTTGAATGTCTCCGGGGGGAGGAGGTTAGTAATCCTTGAACGTGTCCAGGGTGAGGGTTATTAATCCTTGAATGTCTCCGGGGGAAGGAGGTTAGTAATCCTTGAACGTGTCCAGGGTGAGGGATATTAATCCTTGAATGTCTCCGGGGGGAATAGGTTAGTAATCCTTGAACGTGCCCAGGGGTAGGGTTTTTAATCCTTGAATGTCTCCGGGGGGAGGGAGTTAGTAATCCCAGAACGTGTCCTGGGTGGGGGTTATTAATCCTTGAATGTCTCCGCGAGGAAGGAGTTAGTAATCCTCGAACGTCTTCTGGGGGAGGGAGATATTAATCCTTGAACGTATCCAGGGGTGGGGGTTATTGATCCTTGAACGTCTCCGCGAGGAGGGAGTTAGTAATCCTTAAACGTCTTCTGGGGGAGGGAGATATTAATCCTTGAACGTGTCCAGGGGTGGGGGTTATTAATCCTTGAACGTCTCCGCGAGGAGGGGTTTATTATTCCTTAAACGTCTTCTGTGGGGGAGATAGTAATCCTTGAATGACTGAAGGGATGGGGGTTATTAATCCTGGACACACTTGCGACTGAAAATGTTAGATTCATTCCCTAGATTCCAGCAACCTACCAGAGAATTCTGCCCTTATCCTATCCGCGAATTGGTCTAGCCTTCTCCTTTTGTCTGTACGATAATTATAAGCATATGTTTCTATTGAATACAGCGGCAGAAATAACATCCACAATTTACTATGTTTATCTCAGACGGCAGCAAGATCCAGTAAACAAGTTCATAATGTACATGATCTCAAGATGAGATAATCAAACTCCATCTAAACTGGGAACATGTTTACATCATAACCATTGTTCTAAACCAGCTGGTTTATACAGACCCATTAAACTGTTTGTTAGACAGTCCGAGCTGCCCGACATTCGTCTTTCATATTCAGAAGAGGCTGTTAGGAAAGCGGGACATCTTAATCATCAGCCCCTGTAGTTGGGTGTGTGTCTCTCTGGCGACGTAATTCTTAGGGTCAGGGAGTACCGGGTCTTGAAATAAGCATCCATCCTAGAATATAGTTATAGTTATAGTTATGTCTCTAGCAGTGAGTAAATTTGTAATTTTGCTTGGATGGGAAGGAGGTACGTAAGTTAGGAACTGTCGCAGCATTCGCCTGACTTGGAAGAGGGGGAACCACTCCTAGGATGGCTGAGGTAGAATTGAAACCGAACACTTCTCAGCTGTACCTAATGAGGCTGAGTATGTGTCCCGAGTTCCAGCCCTGACATTAAAATTAAATTGCTTGGCAAATTCGGATACCAAATTCCTTTCCCAGGGGTGAAAGCCAAGAATACAGGCTTATAGGATTTCTTGTCAAGATTCGTCTTAATTACGCAGTTATATTCCGAGTTGTCAATTTTAATCCTCTAAAAGTCCGCGAAGCCGCTATCTTGAATACATGGAGTCACTGTTCTTTTGCTTGGCAGGCAGTTTGTAGTTTTATGTGACCGTTAATCTCACGATCATGAGCAACGAGACCTCCTTTTTAGGTGGAATCCGAACCACAGGATATGGCATTTCACTTTGAAAATCTCACTAATTTTCGTTGCTGTAGCCATTAAGTGTTCTACATTATTTATGTTTACACTTTATAATTTAAAGATGGTGGCTGCACGTTATATCCACTCCCATATTGTCAGTAAAAGAGGAGTCCTTATATAAAACTACCTGACAGGCATGTAATGTGAGTATTGCTCATTGGATCAAAGGTTATGGTTTATAATGCTTGCATGATTCGCACAGCCGCCATATTGAATTTATTCCACCTTGTTAATACGGCCAAAGACGCTTCGCACAATTTTGTTGTTATTATTACAAACAAATGAGGTCGAATGATTCGTTTAGAGAATTCAATTTAAGGTTTGAACACTTGGGAGGCCAACATATAGTTTTCGTTAAGATGGCGGCGACGTAAACATGACACTGAGGTGTCGTTTGTTGGAGCTACCTCTGCACTGAATTTGGTTCAATTAGGTTCCGCCGTTTTGAAAATTGATAGCGAGAGGTCGATCTCATAAATCTACTGTGATATTTTACAAACTTCGATAGTAGGCTAAAAATATGAACACCCTAAACTTGATGTATGCCTTAATAACGTGTCGTTAGCTACTGTACAGCAGATCTGATGATCTGCAGCAATTAAGGTGATCTAGTCTTCTATTAGGATTTCCTACCGGGTGAGTTAGCCGTGGTCGTTACAGCAGGACTGCTGGCAGTCGCTCACTTCCGGGAGGCGAGGAGGTTCGAATCCCCCCGCCGGCAACCTTGAAGATGGTCTTCTGTGGTTTCCCATCTTCCTTCCAGGCAAATGCCGGGGTTGGTCCCTAACTATAGGCCACAGCCGCTACCTTCCCACTCCTCGTCCTTCCATTCCAACTTTCCTCCCCAACGGTACTTGTAGCTCACCCATTGGGTGTCCGTCTCGAAGCAGCTACAAAACTGGCGAGCCCAACATGTCCTCGGACACTCCCGGCACTAAAAGCCATACGCTAAAAAAAAAATAGGATTTCCTGTTTAACACTGGCATATGTTAGTGAAAACCACAACTCTACTGGGGGGCCTTTTGCTGAAATGTTATTAACCCGTTGAGTGCAACCATCGCCTGTCTATAAGCGTTCAACAAGGACTGTTATTTATATATTCCCCATTCTCTTTCGAGTGCCCTCGATCTCTGGTATGTTCTGCCATCTATTGAGTATTATGTAAGTACAGTGTAACTTGGATAATTAGAATTTCAAGGGACAATAAAAAAACGAATTATTCAAAAATTCGAATTTAACACCAAAAAAACATATATTACTCAAATTTAAAGATTTAAAAAAACTATAGTTTAGATACTATTAGCATGTACAAGAGTAGGGGCCTACTGGACACAGTAAATAACATTCACTGTTTGCCAAAAAAGTCCGAGATAGTCGATTGCTTTCTTGATTTAATTCTCTCACAAGTAATAATATGAATCTACGCCATTTAGTGACTAAAAAACAGAAGCACATAGGTTGTGTTAATTTTCAAAAAATATTCTGTGTTGTAAGACGTAATTGGATAATAATAATAATAATAATAATATCGTATGGCCTCGGGTGCCTGGTGCAAGCTTTGTTAATTGACACCCATAGTGTAGCTTGCATGTCGAATTTCGTCGTTCCTTTGAACGCTATGAAAGTCAAGGAGGTTAGATATCTAAACTCCTTGACACTACAGCGCTTTCAAGTACAGAATGGAGGAACTTTGTGTTGGCGGAAAATCCCGAGATTAATTTTGCCATTGAACACGGCCTACTGAATTCAAATGGGTTCTTTAACATGCCAACAACGTATGACATGAGTGTCGTGATTTTTGTCGCCTTTCAAAAATCACTTACCATGGCCAGGAGCGAACCTGCAATCTTGGGGTTGGTAGTCCGACACTATAACCACTCCCCCACCGTGGCAAGCTAATTGGATGCTTCTGCCGCACTCGGAATCGGTCGTACCTGATCCTGTTTAGAAAATATACGAGTTATGAAGCACAATACTGCGCTCTACCGTTGACGTAAAGAGTTCGAATTAACCAAAAAATTATTCGAATTATCCACGATCTTTTAACACTGTTAAAAATGCTGGGGACCAAGAAAAATATTCGAATTAAAGACGATTTCGAATTATTTTTAATTTAATAAGTGCAGCTATCTGCCAAAAAATATATGTATATACACGACCGTGCATACAATAACCATACTAAGACCATCTCACACAGCACATTCAGTCATTCAGTCATTGCAGAATTCTGTCAACGAGATTTTCCTCTTTGAGCACAAAAGCAGGTGATAACGGTCACAGGTTGTTCCACACAATTTACACCTGCAGTTATCGTCCGGGTCGTCGAATTCCTCAGTCTGGCATATCGGGTGGTGGACACCATGCACGGCGTATCGCGTCACTACATGCCGTAGTTCATATCCAACTTGAATAAGGAATAAGGAATAAGGGCTTAAGATCTTTATTACCCACTTCACGCAACAGAAACATGTGTTGAATATCCTTCAAATAGTGAGGTATTATCTCCAGCGTCTTCAAATCTGCGGTAGTTGAACCAAAATGACAAAGTTTTAAGCAAGTAACGTCCGTTCACCCGTAGCCACAAGGTTTTTTTTAGCCTACTTTCGATTTTTGCAAAAAATGAAAGTAGACTTATGAGATCAACACAGGGCGAAAAAAGTGTGTCTGTCTGTGTGTGTGTATGTGTGTGTGTGAGTCTCTGTGTGTGTGTGTGTGTATGTATGTGTGTGAGTCTGTGTGTGTGTGTGTGTGTGTGTGTGTGTGTACTCTGAATGTCTGTCCCCCCCTATCAATTCGAACACGGTGAATGCGAATTGAACGAAATTTGGTACAAAGGTAGCACTAGCAAAGGACACCTCAGTGTCATGTTTTATATCGCCGCCATCTTGACGGAAACGTAATGGCGGCCACACAAATGTTCAAAGCTTAAATCAAATTACGACTAACCTAATCATCCGACCTCTACCAAATTTTGCAACAACATACCATTATGGAGGGAGCATCCTCTGACCAAACCAATAGGTCATCAGCGTAATAGTTTGCGGATGGCGGCCATCTTTGTGTGAAAATCGATTCCCCCTATTAATTCGAACACGGTGCAACCGAATGGAACGAAATTTGGTACAGAGGTAGTACTAACAAAAGACACCTCAGTGTCATGTTTTATATCGCCGCCATCTTGACGGAAACGTAATGGCGGCCACACAAATGTTCAAAGCTTAAATCAAATTACGATTAACCTAATCATCCGATCGCTACCAAATTTTGCAACAACATACCTTTATGGGGGGAGCATCCTTTGACCCAACTAATAGGTCATCAGCGTAATAGTTTGCGGATGGCGGCCATCTTTGTGTGAAAATCGATTCCCCCTATTAATTCGAACACGGTGCAACCGAATGGAACGAAATTTGGTACAGAGGTAGTACTAACAAAAGGCACCTCAGTGTCATGATTTACATCGCCGCCATCTTGACGCAAACGTAATGGCGGCCACACGAATGTTCAAAGCTTAAATCAAATTACGATTAACCTAATCATCCGATCTCTACCAAATTTTGCAACAACATACCCTTATAGAGGAAGCATCCTTTGACCAAATGAATAGGCCATTAGCCTAATAGTTTGCGGATGGCGGCCATCTTTGTGTGAAAAACAATTCCCCCTATTAATTCAAACACGGTGAAACCGAATGGAACGAAATTTGGTACAGAGGTAGCACTAGCAAAGGGCATCTCAGTGTCATGTTTTATATCGCCGCCATATTGACAGAAACGTAATGGCGGCCACACAAATGTTCAAAACTTAAGTTCAATTACGACTAACATAACCATCCGATCTCTAACAAACATTGCAACAACATACCTTTATGGAGGGAGCATCCTTTGACCAATCTAATAGGTTATTAGCCTAATAGTTTGCGGATGGCGGCCATCTTTATGTCCAAATTGATTCCCCCTATTAATTCGAACACGGTGGAACCGAATGGAACGAAATTTGGTACAGAGGTAGCACTACCAAAGGGCACCTCAGTGTCATGTTTTATATCGCCGCCATATTGAATGAAACGTAATGGCGGCCACACGAATGTTCAAAGCTTAAATCAAATTACGATTAACCTAATCATCCGATCTCTACCAAATTTTGCAACTACATACCTTTATCGAGGGAGCATCCTTTGACCAATCTAATAGGTAATCAGCGTAATAGTTTGCGGATGGCGGCCATCTTTGTGTGAAAATCGATTCCCCCTATTAATTCGAACACGGTGCAACCGAATGGAACGAAATTTGGTACAGAGGTAGTACTAACAAAAGGCACCTCAGTGTCATGTTTTATATCGCCGCCATCTTGACGGTAACGTAATGGCGGCCACACAAATGTTCAAAGCTTAAATCAAATTACGACTAACCTAATCATCCGATCTCTACCAAATTTTGCAACTACATACCTTTATGGAGGGAGCATCCTTTGACCAATCTAATAGGTCATTCGCCTAATAGTTTGCGGATGGCGGCCATCTTTATGTCAAAATTGATTCCCCCTATTAATTCGAACACGGTGGAACCGAATGGAACGAAATTTGCTACAGATGTAGCACTAGCAATGGGCACCTCAGTGTCATGTTTTATATCGCCGCCATCTTGACTGAAACGTAATGGCGGCCACACGAATGTTCAAAGCTTAAATCAAATTACTATTAATCTAATCATCCGATCTCTACCAAATTTTGCAACTACATACCTTTATGGAGGGAGCATCCTGTGACCAATATAATAGTTTGCGGATGGCGGCCATCTTTATGTCAAAATTGATTCCCCCTATTAATTCGAACACGGTGGAACCGAATGAACGAAATTTGGTACAGAGGTAGCAATAGCAAAGGGCACCTCAGTGTCATGTTTTATATCACCGCTATCTTGACAGAAACATAATCGCGGCCACCCAAATGTTAAAAGCTAAAATGTAATTATGACCAACCTAATAATCTAGTTTCTACCAAATTTTGCAAGACCATATCTTTATGTAGGAAACATATTCTGACCAAACTGCAAGAACATCAGCCCAATAGTTTGCAGAAGGTGGCCAAGTATGTGTGCAAATCGATTCCCCCTATCAATTCAAACACGGTGAAACCGAATTGAACGAAATTTGGTACAGAGGTAGCACTAGCAAAGGGCACCTCATATTCATGTTTAATATCCCTATAGCACGTTGTATTTCAACAAGCTACTACAACCAACATTCAATCATACTCCTTGAACAGGACAAAGAGTTATAACAATACCCATGCATTTAGGAGAAAGTAGGCTATATGTTCTTTACTGAACATCTTGTTTTTACAAGATACTTGTACAATGGGGTCCTGTGTTTGAATTGGGATTTCAACGACGAAGGGTCTATGATCTGAACTTCTGCACATAGTCGAATTCTTTAAGTATGTTACGTCCATTTTTAAATAACTTTGACGTTTGTAAAAAGATTTTTTTAAAGTTTTTTAACAAGATCAACACATAGACTGTCATATGGGAATCATTAATGTGTTTGACTGAAGAAGGCTCACAGAGCCGAAACGTGTATCTAAGAGTGTAAGGACATCGTATAAAAGCATTTTTGTATTGTAAAGTGGATATTGATGTAATATATAATATACAAAAAGCAAATATCAGTTTATAAAAATTCAGGAAAAGATAATTTGGTGAAGATAATGTTATGGAACATAGAAGGATTGAAAAACGCTGTCAACATGATACCAGAGAATACTTTCAACGCCTATGACTTAGTTACACTTACGGAAACACAATGGAGCACAAAACATTTTTATTTCTAATTATAGAAGTTCGAATTATCCAAGTACCACTGTACCACTGGAGTGGGGATATTCGCCTCTGGAAGTAACTAACAGACCGTTTTGTAGACGTCTGTTCTCTACAGCTGAGGTTCATCTGTGATGTAAACAAACATGGCAGAATGACTATCAAATTCCTCACGCCACGCCGCGATGTGATTTCAAGCCTCGTCCACACCGGCAGATTTGTTTCCAGAAACACTGTATGCAGACTGTTGCCCAAATGTTTCTCATTTGTATGCGGGATGTTTGCAGGCTTTTTGAAAACTTTCTACATACAATCGGGAGACTCGAGTGATGTTTGGAAACAGTCTACATACAGTTTGCATACAATTGACATACAAATGACAAACAAATCTCGTGTTTCAAGAGACAAGATACAATGTTTCCTGTTTTCCAACGAAATGGAAAACACGCATACAAGAAACAAGTATTTTGTCTCAAGTCTTCCTGTGTGGACGTGTTTTGAAACTGTAGACCGGATACAAACCACTGACGCATCCAGATAGCCACGTTTTTCCACATCATATTGTGTTGATTTAGTTTCAATATCCCATCCTTCTTTATGGTGCACCATATAAGATTTAATAACAAGGGACTTTTTGTTGTTACGCTATACATTTCGTGTGTCTTGGACATTTATTAATTCATATCGGCTGATGAAGGTACCAAATCTAACTAGGCCTTGAAACATGTCCCACCAATGACCACACAGTGATCTCATTTTATTGCCACAAAATGTAGTTTAGTAGGGCTACCGGCGGGGTGTCAAATTACACCCCCTCCCCACAAAAAGAAAATAGCGGTTGTTATATGAAATATTAGTAGAATGAGTATTTTGGTTAATTATTCGACTAATACAAGAGGTACATTTAAACACAATCCCCCTCCCACCATGATCGTTTCACTTTGATCCCCCAATTTACACATTCGCAGACTTTATAAGAAATCCCCCTGTGGTAAAGGTATGAATGTGGACTAGAGGTCGAATTCTGGTGTGGACGCAAAAACAAGTAACATACTTGTATCGGATACAATGTTTCAATACAGTCTGCACACTGTATGCAGACTTATATGGAGACTGTTTCTAGACTCCAAAGTAGTATACATACAGTCTTCATACAGTTTTCAAACAGTTTGCATACAGTATGCAAACAATCTACATACAGTCTGCAAACAAATATGCCGGTATAGACTAGGCTTCAGATAACAGAGTACCGTAGCCAACTAGAACTAGTGCGGAGCAACGAGTATTAGCTGTCTACTCATCATCATCATCATCATCATCATCAGCGTTTCTTCGCTCCAGCAAGCCGGGTGCGGAGCCATCTCCAATTTGTCGTGTCCATCCATAACTGTTGTTCTTGTATTTAATGCCAGTTCTTATCTCTGGCTTCAAGGTCCTTATAAATTTGCTTCTCCCACACATCGCGAGGTCTCTTCCCGGGGACAGTCTGGCCAAAGTACACTCGAGGTATCCTGTGTGGAGCCATCCTCTTCATGTGACCACACCATCTCAATCTCTTGAGTTCGAGTGTCTCCAGCAGGCTCCTTTCCAATCCCAGTTGTTGTCGGATATCCTCATTCCTTATTTTATCCATTTTCGTCTTTTGAAGGCAAGAACGTAGGAACTTCATTTCTACTGCCTGGAGACGACTGTTTGTTGGTACAGTAAGGGTTGCTAATTCCTGTCCATATGTTAAGTATATCTTGAACAAACTAAACTTGGAAGCTTGTGGAAATGTTTCGTCCCAAAGTAGCTGACGCACTGCCTGATAGAAATTAGAAGCTTTCTGTATTCTGTATTCTGTCTACTGGTTTTAGGAAATAATTTTATTTTGAGCCCATTCCCTGGTATGAAGATGATGGCCGCACAAAAAAAAATATTTTTGATTCGTCTCAACATCAAAATTATTATAAACATAGGCTTTTTAAAACTCAGCAATGTTTCTAGGTATGTGCCTAGAAAAATTACAGAGTTATAATTCACTGGCCGTTTAAGCCAATATACCATCTTTTTGGAAGCCTTCATAGGGAGGTTATGACTGCTTGAGCTCTTAGTTCTCAGTTAAGAGGCGCAGGTGCGCTTCATAAGAAGGGAGGTATAGCGCAGTTCGCTACTCCTGTGAGGGTCAAGGCGGGGACACCCTGAGCCTGCTGATGAGCCAGTTTGGTGTCCTAGGCGAAACCTCACACAAAAAACGGAACAAACCTAGAAATATTGATGAGTTTTAATTCACTGGCCGCAAAAGTCAATATACCAACTTTTTGGAAGTCTTCATAAGGAGATTATGGCTGCTTGAGCTTTTAGTTCTCGCAGTGAAGAGGGGCAGGTGCGCTCCATAAAAAGGTAGGTAGCGCGCAGTTCGCTACTCCTGTGAGGGTCAAGGCGGGGACACCCTGAGCCTGCTGATGAGCCAGTTTGGTGTCCTAGGCGAAACCCCACACAAGACACGGCGCAAACCTAGAAAATTGCTGAGTTTTAATTCACTGGCCGTGAAAGCCAATATACCATAGACTTTTTATTTAGATTAATTAAGACCCAAAATGTACAAACATTTAGGGCCTATCACTACCTCCTCCCTCCCCCATTATATGTTAAAAATTATAACATGTACAATCTTTTGTAAAATGCGAATGAAAAACTTCATCACTGAGATAACACATCGCTAACTCGGTAACTTAGCACTCCTGCTAAAGTGATACGAGAGATCTTTTATGAGCCGAAATTGCACCACTCCGAGTGCCCTTGTCTTTTGACGCCCATCAATAATCAGACTTTCTCGACCGGAAATCGAACCTGCGTTCTTGAGATCCAGAGGTGTAACTTACACTCTACCGCTGTCCCACTAATAAAATTAACTAGCGGACCCGTGCGAGAAATCTCACATGTTCATAAACCACACTTTCCCCGGCGTCCCTACGGCTCAAATGTGAACTGAACAACAATGATGTCGCGTATTTTCCTACAGCAACAGTATTTGCAAATCGCACACTTCTTACAAAAAATTATATTTATGAAATTAGGTTGCAATTCCTGCTAAAGTAATTTGTGTGCTGAATCCATTGATTGACAGCTTAGCTGTAACGCTCACCGGTTATTCGATATTTATGGAATTATACGATTTGAGTAGTCTACTCATTCCTTTGATTTACTGTTTCTGAAATCCATGCCAAATGATAAAGGAAAGATCTCAGAATGTTAAAATGACATAAAACAGGCGTCACAGTGGCCAAAATGTGCAGTGGGCAGCAATTATGGAGCGTATTTTTCTACATCAACAGTATCTTCAAATATCACACTTCGTAGATATTTTTATAAGTCAAATTTTAAAGAAATTATAGATATTTATGAAATTTGAGTGCAATTCGTCTCTGCTAATATCTATTCTCTTTCATTTGAATGCTCATTTATCACGATCGGTCGCTTGTGAGCGCCGTAGGAGGAATCTATACTACTGAAATAATATATATGATGATATTAGGACAAAACTAGTATCATTCTTCCCTCACAGAAAGCGTTTCCTTCAATGCGAGAAACCATACGTAGGCTAAGTTGGAAAGCAGATGTAAATTGGTAAATATATGTCGCAGTCTGCTACAGGAATCGTAAAATGCACCGCTGTTCACCTGACACATATTAAAAAGAAGTCATATTTCCGAACAGTGGAGATCAATACTTGGTACAGCATTACTCATGTGCTGGCGCCATATGAACCATAATTCACCAACTCTCAGCTAAAATATCTAATAAACTTTATCTGCCTTGTCTAGACTATAAAACGTCTCCGAGTCAGAATCTATGTCAGGCAGTACTTGTCTCAAAGTGCTCGCGAGATATGTAGAGGTTTATCACTTCAAATACCTTCCAGGCCGTTGAAAATGTCGAGATTCTGTTTCATCTCTGAGAAATTTCAATATGAACTACTCTGTGGTGTAATGGTTAGCACTATTGCCTGTCAACCCTAAGGTCCGGGTTTGATTCCCAGCCCCTCCTAGAAATTTGATTATAGGCTAGCATTTGGATTGGGATGCTCCCAACTGATTTTTGAGACAAAGCTGAAAAGTGGTGGGTTTGAGTTCCACCTGTCCCCTCCCAGAATTGGTTTGTTTAGCCTACCCTCGATTTTTGTTAAAAAAAAGAAGAAGAAGAAAAAGATATCTAGACGGACCAAATGTCCGAGTGTGTCGGTCTTACCCCCTGCCAACCTATCAATTCCCAAACGACGAAACACCGGTATAGCACCGGTATAGGAAACATCAATTTCATGTTTCATACAGCCGCCAACTTAAATAAAACAAAATGGCGCCACCCAAGTATCCAAAGCTCATATAGGATTTCGACTCTACTAATCGTCGGATCTCCACAAAATTTTGGAAAAACAAGCCTTCGTGAGGGAAACATATGGGGCACAAACTACAAGACCATGAGCCGAATATTTGCAATTCTTACCCAAAGCAAAAGATAAACGACTCCATACATTCAAGATGGCGGCTTTGCGTACTATTGAAATATACAAATTAGTAACTCAGTATATAATAGCACAATTAAGACCAAACTTGGTTGGCGAGGAGTATTATGTAAGAGGCATCGCGCCTTGAACACGTCAAACCGACAACTAGCCTCGTGGCTATGGACACCTCTAGTTCCAGCCGCCTTATAGACGACTCCTCGATTCACAGCCCATGCAACATTCAAGCGCAATACGGTACAGGCTTCCCCCGCTATACCACCCGACTCCAACGGTGACGGAGCCAGTCACTCTGTCTGGCAGCACATGATTGTGTTCCTGATATGTTTCCAGAGTCTGTGGACATGTACCAGGAAGAAACTTCACAGCAACACTTGGACGCTGCCCAGTCACCCCCTCCAGTCGCCAACCCTACCCATAGTCAAATCCACGGCGAAGGCTCGGCACATGAAAATTCGGGGATACGAAAAAAGCTCAAATGGTCTGAGGGCATTGAGGAAGGCAAGTTCGTTAGCCGTACTTCCGATGACTCAGATGTTTCGCTTGCAACCGAACTTGTTAAAACCCGTAAAGCTAAGTACAAGCCTAAGCAACTGAAGAAAGGTGAAATACGTGTCAGTGAGAAAGACCCCCGTTTCCGAGTGCCGGAAATCTCCAGACGTTGTCTAACAGAGGCCTCACCTGCTGAGAGCCCTACTACCAGCGAAGCCCTTGAGGTTCAGCAAATGATGTCGGACCTGTGTCATATGACAACCATTCCTGGCCCCGGACCCATTATTTCACTTCTACGAAAGTGCTCTCAAATGGGTCAGCATGAGAGAGTCCCCGAGTTCGTTAGCAAGATGCGTGCTAAATATCGTGAGCAGTCCCGGGAGGCACAGCAGGATTTGGATTTACAGATAGCTCCACTCTTAGCCGACGTCAACAATAATTCACATTTGAGGACCTATGCCACAGTAAATGTTCCTGGCTTGAGGAATCCGGCCACTCAGGCGCTGTTAAGCCTTTTTCTGCGTGAATATGATGTTGACATTCTTTTTCTGCAAGAAGTCAGCGAATGCAACATTGGTTTCCTGTATGGCCATGACTATATAGTTACCATGGGCACCACTGCTAGGGGTACGGCCATTATCTACCGTAAAGGCACCCTCGTAACGGATGTGGTGATGGATCCTTCTAGGCGTATAACGTCTGCTAATGTACAGGGTGTCAGGATCATTAATGTTTACAGTCCATCTGGCTCCAATTATAAATCTGAGAGAAACTTTTATTTAGACAAGACATCTTACCACACCTGGTAACGAATCTCCCCATTCTCTTGATGGGGGATTTCAACTGCACTTTACGCCCCCAGGATCAGACTGGTTCCTTCAATTTCTGTCCTGGTTTACAGGGACTCACCCAGAGCATGCAACTAATAGATATATGGACACACATACATACTGATCCAATATACATTTTGCCGTGGGGCCTCTAAATCTAGAATTGATCGGGCGTATATGTCCAATACGCTCGCCTCACGTGTACGCGGCTGTCGGATAATCCCTGTCGCCTTTAGTGACCACAATGGCTTTTTATTTACGGCGCGAAGTGCCGCCCCTGCACACACAATACAAGGGCGAGGCACGTGGAAAATTAATACCAACTGCTTTAAAAGGGAGGAGGATACACAACGTTTTGGGCTGTGTATCGGCAGTGTCAACGGTTGAAACACCGTTACAACAATGTGGCTGTCTGGTGGGTAGAAAAGGTGAAGCCAGCCGTTCGGGCAGTCGCCAAAGCCATAACCTTTGAACGTAATCAAAATTTCTATAGGAAACTGGACTTCTATGACACCGTGTTACAGGACCTCCACCATCGTGAACAACTTGGGGAAAATGTGTCGGTGGTACTACGCACGATTAAGAAAACCATCTGTCATGTCCGAGAAAGCTATTTAGCCACCCTGCAGCAGCATGTCAAGAAATATTCCTTGATCGAAAGGGAAAAGATGTCTGTTTATCAGCTTGGCCGTCTACGCCACTCGCAAGGGCGTCAGTGTATTCGTCAGTGGACGGGACAGGATGGGGGCATATTAACAACCCGTGAGGAACTACTTGCAGAAGTTGAGCGCTATTTTTGAGAGATGTTAGCCGAGGAACCCGTCTCGGAATTGGCAAGTAACCAACTCCTGACGTCTACGGACCGGCACCTGGACAACGACTGCATGCGTCAAATTGGCGCACCAATCATGAAGGCAGGGATCGAATATGCCCTCCGAAGCACAGCTAATAACAAGACTCCTGGAATAGATGCTCTGCCGTATGAATGGTACAAACACTTCTGGCACCTCGATGGGGATGATGTAACCCAAGTACTCAACAACCTCTACACACATGAAGTACACACGGCTTTAAGGAAGGCGTTATCCTTTTGATTCCCAAGCTTAATGGTGTTCGGGGTATTGCTGACTACAGACCAATAACTATTCTCAACATGGATTAGAAGTTGCTGGCAAAAGTCCTCGCACTTCGGCTTAAAAGTGTGCTGCACAGCTTGATAGGCCCTGGTCAAACCTGCACGATACCCCAGAAGAACATTCTGCATAGCATTCTTGATATCCGAGACCTCATTCTTTATGCTTCAGGTCATGGAAATAACGTGGCTGCCTTGCTCAATATTGACCTGAACAAAGCCTTTGATAGGGTCGCACACGCATATCTTTGGCAAACTTTGCGTCACTTTAACATTCCTACGGGCGTCATACACTGCCTCCAACGAATCTACGCATCCGCTTCATCCAGAGTTTTGATAAATGGATTTATATCCCGTCCAATTCCCGTCCATAAATCCATCAGGCAGGGCTGCCTATTGTCGATGGTGCTCTTTGTTTTGGCTATTGAACCCCTGATCCGCAGTCTGGACGAGAAACTACACGGTATCGATCTGCATGGTGCCCATATCACCCTGCGGGCATATGCCGATGACGTGACCGTCTTTATCAATGATGAGTCAGAACTTGAGTCTACAAAGATAATCTTGGACACTTACGCCCTAGCGTCAGGTGCACGCATCAATGCTTCGAAGTCATCGCTAATGCCCATCAGGCCTCCGCAAGACCTAGCCATTCCCATAGTTGACAAGTGTACAATCTTGGGTATAACTTTCTTCCCAGATTTTGCAGAAACTGTCAGCTACAACTGGAACCGGCGTCTAAATATGCTGAGATTTCAATTAAAGGAAGAACTGACGAGAAGATTGAACCTGATACAGAAAGAGTGGTATATTAATACCTTTGCACTGTCCAAAGTATGGTATATGGCACAAGCAATTCCAGCTCCGCATGTTCTCTGCCAACGAATGGAAATGACCATCGGATATTTCCTATGGTCCGGATACCGATATAGGATTCGTCGCGATCAAATGAACCTGCCACTTCGACGAGGCGGACTGCAACTTGTAGCAGTTGAACACAAATGTGCCGCCTTGCTGGCCACACAGATTTTTCAAGCGCAACAAAATATGGGAGACCCCTATGACACTGTCCGCATGCAGTCACTTGTCCCAGGTGCTAATCCCCAGATGCTAGGTTGGTTGGTTCTTAAGTTCAGGGGCTGCGACAACGCGGTCATGTAGCTCCGTGTACTTTAATCCCCAGATGCTACTACCAGCCAATGTTTTCAAGAAGGAACTAGCAATTCTTAAGCGACTTAAATCCAGTGTCTCCACACCCTTCACCGCACTCCCTACCAAGGTGATTTATATGTTTCTGACCAACGAAAGACTCTTCACCCCCTATATACAGATGAAATATCCTACTCGAGCCTGGTCGACTATCTGGGAGAACCTGTGGAATACCTGGATTCCACTGGAATGGCGCTCGACACTGTATGAGTACCTCAATGAAATTTTGCCGACCAGAGAAAATCTGTCACGGCATGGGCAGGGTGATGAAGACATGTGTGACGCCTGTGGTCGCACTGACACATTAGGCCATCGGGTCACTAAGTGTGGGAAGGCGACAGTCGTCTGGACTTGGACCCTCCATGCAGTATCGAGAATATGCGGACGGACGTTGGACGTGGCCGATGCCATGAAGATGCAACGTTTTTCAGTACAACATTCCAATGTAGAAAAGCGTAACGCAATCCTCTGGTTCACTGCGGGAGCGATTCATTATAACCTCTCCGAACCACCTCCGCTGGGAGAGATGGAAAACGGCCAATTATGGAACACTTACTGCAGCGTTTGGACGGATTTTATGTATGTTTTGATTTATACATGTAAAATTGTTATATTCACAATGAACTATTCCCTGGCGGCTTCGGTGGCGTAGTCGGTAGCATGCTGAGTTTCTATGCCCAAGATAGTGGGTTCAAACCCGGCCGAAGCCGTCGGAATTTTTTTTATTATCATTTTATTTTTAGAGTGTTAAAATCCCTCAGTATGCCTTCCTTCGGATTCTACACACACCCAAAGTACATGGGGCTACATGACCGCGTTGTCGCAGCCCCTAAACTTAAGAACCAACCAACCAAACTATTCTCTACTGTAAAAAAAAGGAAGGTCAGTTTAATAAGCAAGGTGCAGGGTACAGAAACTTTTGTAAGGATAAACGTGCGGACGAACACAGAATACATGGAGTTGGCTTTGCCATTAAGAGCAAGCTTCCCAAGGATCTGTTAAGAGCTTCCAACTGGGTATAATGAAGGCCTCATGACGCTAAGATTTCGGTTGTATAACAACCAGCATGCTGCTTACGCCCCTACACTAGATGCTGATGATGACATTAACGAATGGTTCTATTCAGATCTGGATACCGTCCTATCAAACATCAACCGTGAAGATAGGATCATCTTACTCGGAGATTTTAACGCTAGATTGGGCAAGGACTACAATGTTTGGAATGGTGTCATTTGTAAGGAGGGAGTTGGGTGCAAAAACTCCAATGGTATCAGACTGCTCTCCAAATGCACTGAACATGAATTGGTAATCACCAATACCATCTTTCGCCAAAAGAATCGCTTTAAAACATCATGGCAGCACCCTAGATCGAAGAACTGGCATCTTATTGACTATGTGATTGTAGGCAAGAAAGAATTACGAGATGTTCTTATCACCAAAGCAATGACAGAAGGCGATGACTGTTGGACAGATCACCGGCTTATCAGATCAGTTATGCGTATACCATTATCCACACAGAGGAGGAAACAACAGAAGAGCTTTAGACGTATTTTTGATACCGAGAAGTTTGATAAGTCAAGGCATATCTCCCAATATAAAGAGTTGCTTAGCCAGACACTGCCACAGGAATACCATCCAGATGTAACACAGCACTGGGAGAGTCTGAAGACCACTATTCAGAATGCTTGCACGGACACGCTGGGATGTAAGACCAGGAAACAACAAGACTGGTTTGATGAAACTGAAGAAGAAATTGAAGCACTAATCTCAGAAAAGAGAAAAGCCTTGCAAACTTGGAGAAAAGATATGAACTCCCGTGCTAAGAAAGAAGTATTTTGTCTTGCGAAGGCAAATGTCCAAAGAGGAACATGTGCGCTCAAAAATGCATGGTGGATATCCAAAGCTAAAGAGCTGCAATATCTAGCAGACAAAGATTCGCGACAGTTCTTCCAAGCCACAAAAGCAATTTATGGCCTCTCCACTTTTGGTAGAATCCACTTTGGACCAGCGACAAAAGTACACTTCTAAAAGATCAATACTCCATCATAAATAGTGTAAGGAGCATTCTGAAGACCTCTTGAACCAGGACTCAGTTATTGATGAGCAGGTGTATGATATATTAGAATAAGCACCCATCAAGGAAGAACTCGGTACCCTGCCAACACTAGATGAGGTTCAGTGTGCTATTAATCAAGCAAAGCGACGCAAAGCCACAGTATGTGGTGGAATACCAGCGGAAGCTCTCACAGAAGGAGGTGGAGGAACTCATAAGCTACATACATGATCTTATCATTAAAATTTGGAGAACTGAAAAAATGCCTGCTGATTTCAGAGATAGTCTGATAGTTCCCATATTTAAGAAAGGTGATCGTGCAGACTGCAACAACTATCGTGGTATATCTTAGTTATAATGCCTTGGAAAGTTAATTGCTCGTATTTTGGCGAATCGTATTCTATCCCTGGTGTAGAAAATACTTCCAGAGAGCCAATGTGGTTTCAGGCCTTCTAGAGGAACCTCAGATATGATATTCACTGTTCGTCAGCTTCAGGAGAAATGTAGAGAGCAAAAGAAACGTCTTTATATTGTCTTTATAGACCTCAGTAAGGCATTTGACTCGGTAAACCATGAAGCCTTGTGGAATATTTTAGCATTGTATGGTTTTCCACTAAAATTTATTACCATCTTAAGACTACTCTTCACTGATATGAAGGCAAATGTCATTGGTAACGACTCCATTGGAGAACCATTTCATATAAATACCGGCGTTAAACAAGGCTGTGTGATTGCCCCTACATTGTTTTCTCTGTAAGTTGCCACTGTCATGCAGTTAGTCCAAGATGATCTTCCTTCAGACATACAGATAACTTACAGGATGGATGGGAAGATCTTTAATTTGAGCCGTCTAAAGGCAAGGACTCGAACATCTCCTGCTGCATTGGTTGAGTTACAGTACGCTGATGATAATGCAGTAGTAGCTCAATCAGAGGACGAACTAAGAAAAATCCTGAATGCTTTTTCTTCAGCATACAAAAAGATTGGGATGAAAATTAATACCAGTAAAACCCAAGTCCTCTACCAAGCAATCCCTGGACAAGGACAAAGAAACATCAATGCCACCATCGATGGAGCGAAGCTTAAAGAAGTTAACACCTTCCCTTATCTTGGCAGCACACTGTCATGAAGTGCAAATATAGATTCCGAAATCCAACACAGGATTAACCGTGCTGGGGCATCCTTTGCAAGATTAAGATCTAGAGTTTGAGATAACCATGATATCAATGCTGCAACGAAGATCCTTGTGTACAACTCAGTTGTAGTTCCCACCTTACTTTACGGATCTGAATCCTGGACATGCTACAAACGTCATTTTAAGAAGCTGGAGCAATATCACCGGCGATGTTTGAGGAGAAATCTTCATGTGACATGGCAAGACAAACGCACAAACACCAGAATTCTCGAAGAAGCACTGACTTCCAGTGTTGAAGCCATGCTTTTGAAACGTCAACTGCGATAGACAGGACATATAATCCGCATGCCCAATAATTGCATTCTCAAGCAGGTATTTTGCTCTCAATTAACTGAGGGCAAGCACTGTGTGGAAGATCCGAGGAAGCGATTCAAAGACGTACTAAAGGCTAATATGAAAATGTGCCACATTGATATCAACAACTGGTAGACCTTAGCCCTTGATCGCTCATCCTGGAGATCACGAGTTCATTGAAGAAAACCGCCGACGTATGGTAGAAGATCGGAGGCAGCGCAGAAAGAACAGAATGTTCATTAGGAGACAAGGAATGAATGCAGATGTCTCACCTGGACCTGATATTACCTGTTATCACTGCGGAAAACTGTGTGTCTCCCGCATTGGGCTTTATAGTTACCTCCGGACTCATCGATGAAGAGTCATTCGACATTGGAAGGCCAACCTACTCTAGACGAGTGTTTGCTATCATCATTTTCAATTTCAATTGCATTTTGTACGTATTTCGAATCTACATTGGATTTTGTAAGTATTTTGAACCTAATATACATTTTGTGCGTATTTCGAATCTACATTGCATTTTGTGTGTATTTATCAATACATTCCTTTCGTGAGTGTTTTCCTTCTAAATTACCTTTTGTAAGTACAGTATTTCCATTCTACATTATTATTGTGAATCGTTTCAATCTGAATTCCCTTTTGTCAGTATTTTCATTCAAACTTAATTTTCGTTATGGTTTCCATTTCATTGTCATTTCCTCTATCACCCAGACCATTAGGGGCCGATAACCTAGATGTTAGGCCCCTTACAACAACAAATATCATAATCTTGAATATATAAGACATTTGTATAGACAACCCACTATTTATAACAGTTACAATGACGAAGCGCAGCAAATAGGTAGTCTTACATGTGAGACTTGCTTTGAAGAAGGCAACAATTTCATATATTCAAGATGGTGGATGAACGTACTTTCCTAATGTTCGAATCAATTTGTCTGAATGAATGAGCGGCAATGCCACGAAACTTAGTAAAAAAGTCTTGCATATGATACATCTCTGAATGTTCATCACAGGAACATTCAATTTAATTATATTGTTTTATAAGGACGTAGAGTTATAACTAGACCCATACATTTAAGAGAAATTGAGGAGCTTGCTTTCAAAATTGAATATCTCCACATTCTCAAATTTTACAGGAGAGAGGAAAAACATGTATCTTCAGACAGACTAAAATATATAGTTTGAATGATAGCTAGAAAGAGCAACATACTATTACCAAAAGTGCACCAAATTATATATAGTACATAAAAAG
Organism: Meconema thalassinum; assembly: GCA_946902985.2. Taxonomy (NCBI): domain Eukaryota; kingdom Metazoa; phylum Arthropoda; class Insecta; order Orthoptera; family Tettigoniidae; genus Meconema; species Meconema thalassinum. The sequence goes on along the minus strand of OX336393.1, from coordinate 391,263,269 downwards.
TTAAGATAAAAATGAATGGGTATATTTAGTTTCGAAAAAAATGGTGGTTGTATTTAGCTAAGGAAATCAGGATATTTCACATAATCTCAAATATTTATCCTAATTCGTTTTATTTATGTTGAACATAATATTAATATGTACAATTAGAAATTAAATGCCTAAATTAAAAAAAAATATTCCTTTAGTTCAATATATTGTAAGTGATGAATATATTCAGTTTTGAACGAAAATAATGTTTTCTCACAGCCTTATCAATGGGAAATATTAACATTTGATCAAAAGAGATTTTACCATCCAATGTAGCTGAGGCAAATGTTACCGAATTTAATATATATTTTAATTTAATTTTTAGAGATATTCAGTTTTGAAAACATGGTCCTTAATTAGGCTACATGTTCTTTACTGAACGTCTGTTTCATTTATATTTCAGGAAATGACGGAATGGTACCTAACTTACGGCTAGCCTCAATTTCAAAGACACATACTACTATAGGTACCATAATTCCACAGATTATTCGTCAAATTCTACATACAAATACATGGGACTGATCACCACGATGTCAGAGTCTTCAAATCAAACAACATGGCAATAATGCTGATGCTAAGATGTGCTTAACGTAGCATGACGCGACGTAACAATGAACGGTAACACAAAGGAGCTAATTGCAATGGCCGTGCGTAGCGCCATATTCTTGTTTGAAAATACGTATTATTATTGGTGCCTTTATTGTGGAGAAGTTAGGGCTCGAGGCCCTCTCTTTCACTTAACCACACACAATGCAACTTACATGAATACTCACATATGTTATTCTTAACATACTAAACTTAAATACTAGGAAAACTGAAATTCTAGAATTGAATTAGCAACTTCGTGATATTATCTAAGCTATACATATTACAAACAGTATTTCCAATATATGGAGTTTTACTATGGGCATTCACTCACACATTCATACACAAATTGTTCTAGTTGGCTTACGAATTCAAGAGGAATCTTTACATGCATTTATGGTGGCGAAGATGGGCCAATCAGTGAAGAGGTGGGTTGAGCAAATTCCGCACTTAACTTGGACCAATCATATACCTCGTGGGATCGAATGAAAGGCCATCAAATGACGCACTCACGCTCGAAAAATATAAATACCGTCTCCGTTCTGAATGGTGCACTTAAGGATCCCTCTAACTCCTACTCTGGTTATCTTCCGTGTTGGGGAAAGTTGCCCCAAAGCCAGGAAAGACAGTCAACGTGTATCACAAAATAATGTCAATGAATGTAACATTCTCAATAAATTTTAGTAAACTCAATAGCCACAAGAGTGCGTGATCCTCAGCACGCAACACCTTACAACTTTGGTACTTCATCACTCCATCACCAAGCATCAGGAAGGACATACGGCTTGTTGGCTCCAGCGATACCAATTAACTGCTGAAATGCGTAGAATGAAAGAAAAGGTGGTATTTATAAATACGAGTACTATGCGCCTAGAGGGAATTACCAATAGGGATGAAGCGGTTTAGTTCCAACATGCGGAACAATCGAATTATTTCAGCCCGCTTCTTCCCGCGCTTTGATGTGGCTCATGTGGCAATTGCGACCGATATGCTCCATGTGTGGAACATCGCAACTAAACAATTAAGAAAACAGAGGCGTCGCGACTTCTCCCGATTTGAGGCACAGTAAAGAGCAACCTTCCATATTATTTAAATAAGTCCTGAATTACAAAAGTCGCACCTTGAAAGTATATTTTTGCTGAAATGTTTCTACATTTTGGTTATGTTGGCGGCACTGGTACTCCAATTTGGGAGAAACGAAGCGATACTGAAAGTCAAGAAACTTATTCATTAGTAGGCCTACTTTAGTAGACTATCGTTGAACTTATGCAATGATGCATCATGTTCTAATTTCTGAAAATCCACAGCCTGCTTCCAGTCGACCGAGGTCGAACATCAATTCCCCTCAATTTTCCTTAATTCCACTCGGTCCTCAAAGGGACCCAAAAATGAGTTCCTCAACTCCGCTCAGGCTTTGGCAAGGGGTCGGCAAAGGGGTTATCCCCAATGACGTGAAGAAATGTCATAACTCTCCTACTCGCATACCAAGGGCCGGGTCAAACACCATCTGTAGCGCATTACCTGTCCATATTTTTATTTAACAACAGTGATTAATATCTAGTTCTTTATGTATTATATATATACCAGGTGGCCCGTTTGCCCCGTGCAATCTAGTTTTAGGTGTCCCGCATACATTAATACCGTATGGGATGTCTGTTAACTGATTTCCACAGGGGCACACTGAACGCAGGTCGATTACGTCAGAATACGAAGGAATAACAACCGGACGGCCACTAGCTGCATGTTCCTCAGCGCTAACCGTCTAATGCACCCCATTGCCTTTTGGAGCCTCGAATTTGAGAGCGTAAGAGGCTCTTATGTGATACAACAACATGACAGTTGCTGGCAACATATTGACGATGGCTGGTGTATTCAGCATCGATGAGTACACGGACATTACACTAATCTATGGAGAAGCTGGTCGTAATGCCGTTGAAGCTCGTAGACGGCAAGCACTGGTGTTTACAGATAGACGTCTGCCGTCTAGCCTCACCAGCGAGGCTTCATACCGCAATGGGGCGCATTAGACGGGAGTACTGAGGAACATGCAGCGTGCAGCCGTCTGGTTGTTATCTCTTGGCAATCTGACGTAACCGGTTTGCATGTTAGGTTACCCCTCATCAATTCAGTTATTAGACCTCCTGTTCATCAGCCGTAAATGCGGAACACTTATAAGTAGATTGCACGGCGCAAATGGGCCACCTGGTATATCTGATTTAACGAATGAGCGGACTTGATTTGAGAGCGCTTGACCGATGGCGTGGTGGTGTTCGCAAGACATTGTTGTGCCATTGGTCAACTGCTCTGATGTCAAGTCCGCTCACTCGTTAAATCAAGTATAAGGTGTTTGGCACATTATAACGTCTATGGCAGAAAATACAAGTGATTTAAAATTAATCATAATATTCTTTTAAATAAGTCTGCCAAGTTTTCTATTTTTTTCTACAAATTTTATGCATTGTTTTTAACATGTGCACAATTAATTTTTTTTTGTTTTTAACCGAGTCAGACATTATAAAATTAAATTTAGATAGGCCTAATAATAGGTGTGTAATTTGTACCTAAAAAAATATCAGCTGCGGATGCTGAAAATACTGTTTTCCAGCCTAGAACGGAAAAATCAGCTGCATTCCCACACAACAAATTAGTTATGAATTTTAACTCTTATAGAACTAGGCTTATTTACCGTAACAGCTATACGGATTTAAGATATCGTCTGCACACCTCTTTTTCTATGCAATCATCTCGTCTGCTCTTATCAGTTTACAAGTGATAAGAAATTGTTAAATGAGGAGTACACTAAGTAACAACAACAAATGTTAAACAATTCTACTGTATGTTTTGAAATTAGCTGTTCCACTTATTTTAGTAAACTTACAAATGTAAACACTGAAGCAGTGGTTGTTTTACTGCTGAAATATAACTGACCACGGTAGGTTATTTTGAGAAATTATACTTAATTTGTTATCATTATTAGAAGTTATATTAGTTATATTAGAAGCATTGATTATAATCAATGGTAGAAGTGAGCATGGAAGACTTGTGTCGTTCTAAGAATGCATAAGGATAAAGAGACCGTGACCGAGCGGAGTTGAGGGACTCCTCTGGCGACTACCTGGAGTGTCGAGTGGAATTGAGGTAACCTTGGCTACCTGACTCAGGTACCTGAGTGGAATTGATGCCCGCCCTAGACCGACCGGGTCAGGGAATGGAATGAATGAAGCCCCCATCTAGCGGCGAGGATATGAACTTTGCCGGCTGCCGATGACTGTCGCACTCCCCTGGGGCAATGATGAAATTAATGGCAGATGAAATGAAATGGCAGTGGAGAGTGTTGCTGGAATGAAATTTGTGACAGGGAAAACCGGAGAACCCGCGTCCGCTTTGTCCAGCACAAATCTCACATGGAGTGATCGGGATTTGAACCACGGACCCAGCGGTGAGAGGCTGGCGTGCTGCCGCCTAAGCGATGGAGGCTGTGGCAGGCCCCCCTAACGCTTGTAAATGGTTTTTTTTTATTGTATTTTCAGCTAAAACAGTAAAACGAGTTTCGAAATTGCTGCGGTGTTTTTACTCAGCGTGTTTGTAATTACTGAAAATAAGAATACATGATATGATCTATGATTAGTATATATGTTAAAAATTAGAGATCTATTAAAAAAGATAAGACTTCAGGAAGGTATGATTGGATTACAGAGTGCTTCTCAACTGACAATTTAAGTTGCTTGAGTAAATACTATTGTATAGCATAGACAGGTCGCAGTCACTTTATAGACTTCGTCACAATGTCCTGATATTGTGCCCTACCGTAATGGCAATTCTACTGGAGGCTGCTGGTTTCTTATTGGTCGTTGGTTGAATGCAAGTTTGTTCCTTGGACTATAAGCTGTTTTCGTGGGTTAAATCCCTTGAATGTTCCAGATTTCACGTTCTAAATGGAAAGATGGGAGCAGAAAAAAGATACTATTATTTATAGCATGCTTCCTTCAAAATTTTTCTGCGCATGGCTAAATTTAAAACATCCAGGGGGGCCGTAAATTTTCTGTGTGTAGTCAAAGGCTCTAAATGCATTGTCGCTTTGATAAGCGATCTTTTGTATGTTTTCTGTGCGGTGTATTAATGCACGAGTATAGCTGTGCAAATTAGGATTCGTATTGTGCAGTATCTGAAATGTGCTGCCAGAACTTCTTATTTCATTTGAGGGACTCGGACTTCGTGGTCATTTAGTCCCATGTGCTTGGGTCTGTGTAGAATCTGTTTGATAACCAGTGTTATTGTGGTGTCTATAATAATAATGTGTAGTAAGGTGAGAATTGGGAAGGAGGCGGCCGTGGCCTTTAAGATTGAAAGTTTCCCGGTATTTGCCTGGATGAGAAGTGGGATCAGCGGAAAGCCACTTCCAAGGCGGCTAAAATAGGAATGGAACCCGGACCTCTGGAGGGACAGTCAAGAATGCTAGCCACTACACCACGAGGTGGTAACATATACGTGCAGAGTTGGAGACTGAAACATCCAAGTATGTCATTTTAACACTGTGAATGCATCACACGTTAATTATAATATCAATATTTTCTCTTTAATTTGATATCCAAACGGCCGCAGTCGTAACAAATCCTATTACTCAAACAATAATATTTATATTATCTTTCATATAAACAGGTTTACGTGTGGGTTTATACAGATACATCACTGTCATTGCATTTCTACGCATATTGATTGGTTCAATATTTAAATGCTGCACTATATAATACATTTCATGGAAATTCTGCTCTTTTTCAAGATACACATATTTTGTACAAGTCTGCAATGCTCTTGTGATTTCTTAGCCTATAATATCTTATGACTGAAACAATCTTCTCAGTGTTATGAATATTCCTTAACCCTAAAATACTAACATACGTAAAATTTACGTGTCTGAATAATTTATCTGCTTAGAATTCCCTCTTTATCTGTCCCCACTCTACCATCTTCCGACAGTGTTTCTACTGGTCTATGGTTGTGATGTCAATGCTTTAGTTATTAATGTAAATCAGTTCTAGAGGCTTAATCATGGGGAAATGAATTGCATGGAAGATATCCTAGAATTTAACAATATATTGGTTTCTCCATGGCAATAACAAACAGGTGGGGGATTTGATGTAGATATGTCACATCCCTTCAGAGGGATTATAAAAACAAACTCATAAAAACCAGAGACAGTATAAGAGACCGAAGAGATTGCGTATTACTATTTACGTCCAAGTAAACGACTTCTGTATTTGTTGTATTTAACACTTACCCTGCTGATGCCTTAAATGTTGCTCCTCACCCATGTGCTGGCTGATTTACAGAATTTATGGCTATGTTCAGAATGGCACAAACTGAAAGTGGTTTGAGTTACAAATAAATTTTAAAGTCCGTTCGATTTCCGAATCCTTACACTACAAATTTAATAAAAATCCGACACGATTGAAAAAAACTTTATTGTAAAACAAGTAGTTCCGTGATGAACTATACAGACTATTTTCATATATCCTACTTATATATATTTCCTGAAGGACATCCGCCCGGCATTCCGGGAGACCATAAAGATCCAGAATACAGTGAAGGTACATTGTTGGCCCTACAGTACAGTACATAAGTCATTACGATACACCATCAATTGCCACTATCAACATACAAAATTTCAGTTTGATTGCTGTAATAGATTCGTAGATATTGAGAACCGACTAAATATAAATATTTTGGATGGTCGCCATGTTGGATTTTATATATGTAGGTCCTAGAGTTATGTACTGTTACATGCAGATTATTGTGTACGTGCAGCATTCAAACTTCAATAGCACGATTAGATCACAAGAAGTAACAAGGATATTTTAAAATTTCGCACAGCTGTCATCTTGTGGTTATGGAAACAAGTGAAATAAATTAGATGCCAGTGGATTAACATTCGTTTAAAGATTTACTGTACCAAGTTTCACTGCACTCGGATGGTTAAATTGCGAGAAACGTCCATGTGAATATTTATAATTCGCGTCGCCGCCATGTTGGATTTGTGATCACCAGGTTATTTAAAGTCCTATAGGTGAACTTAAGTTCATAGCCCCTATGAACATAAAAGAAATCAGTTTGATTGCTATAATAGATTCGTAGATATTCAGAGCCGTCTAAATATTTCGGATGGTCGCCAAATTGGATTGCTAAATGTATAGGCCATAGAGTCATTTACCATTAAAGGAAAATTATTGCGTAGGTTCATTATTCAAACTTTCACTTTGATCGCATGATTACGAAACAAGAAACAGAAACTTAATTTTAAAATTCGCACAGCCGCCATCTTGAGGATATGTAAACAATTGAACTAAATTAGATACCAGTGCATTACAATGTGTATAAACATTTCCTGTACCATATTTCATTGCGTTTGGAACATTAAATCGCGAAAAAGGTCTATTTAAATTTTTCAAATTCGCTTGGACGCCATGTTCGTTTTGTAGTTAACCAGTTTTTAAAGTCTTATAGATGAACTTCCAGTAGTGTCCTTTATCTCCGTACAAAATTTCAGGGTGAAACCGGTAATAGTTTCAGAGATATAGAATGCCGGTGAAATATTTCGCACATCCGCCATCTTGTAGTTATGTAAACAATTGAACAAAGTTAGATGTCGGTGCATTACAATGTGTATAAACACATACTGTACCAAGTTTTATTGCGTTTGCTTGGTTAAATAGCGAGAAACGTCTATTTAAAATCGCAAATTCGCGTGGCTGCCAGGTTGGTTTTGTAGTTACCAGTTTTTCAAAATGTACATAGATGAACTTCTAGTAGTTTCCTTTATTACCGTAAAAAATTCCAGGGTGATATCGGGAATAGTTTCGGAGATATTGAATGCTGGTGAAATATTTCGCACAGCCGCCATGTTGGATTGGTGAGACGTAACAAAATTTGAAGGGCATGGTCGGGGTCGCTCGGAATAGTGCTATGAACCTACCGAGTTTCATTGAAATCGCTCCAGCCGTTCAAAAGTTATTAGGGAGGGGGGGGGGACACACACCTCTCACACACACACGCACACACACACACACGGACAAAAGGTGATCTCATAAGCCTTTTTTTTAATTGAAAATAGGCTAAAAATGCCGTGAAATTACACAAGTTTTTTGAGGAAGAAAAAAAATTAAAATCAAATGTGCATGCACTACATTGTTGAAATAAATCTCAATAATCATTTCATTGACATAACACCCTACTTGGAACTTAAAACCAAAAATTTAATTTCTCATAATGCACTAAGATAGGGTAAACTTTAAGGGGTGACACAATGTCCAACGTCACAGTCAGTGCACTGCCTTCGAACAGATCGATATTCTTCCGCTGAACAGGACGTGGTGCTATCTAGCGATAGTATGTGCAACTTCATGCTTACTGGCACCCACACGCGAGTGCTAGAGCTGTAATATTACGTTCGTCTCCAACACAAAACGCGAGAAATCGATCAACGTAATATTACGCTCGCCGCAGTTTTTAAAAGTTCCCTTCAAACGTAATAGTACGCCGCCCGCGCTCTAAGTGTAAAGATGGAACTTAATGTATTATACTTCGAAGACCACAGAGGATTCAGTGTATATAAATAGTGTTACATACGAAATACATATAAATTTCAACCATTTAACTAATTGGTGCCTTAGCACAAAGTTCGTAATGTACGTAAATTTAACGTATTATTAATATTAAGCATCAATTGGATATTGTTAGTATTCTAGGGTTAAAAACGCTGTACTTTGAATATTAACTACTCATTTGTGGTCCCAGTTTCGATAGGGATTTGCGACAATCGTGACAGATGAGTTATTCCTTCTGGAGTCCGAGGTAAAGCCCACACTTGGATAAACGGAATTTTTATAAACGTAGTTAAATACATGTTAAGGTTCCCTTCGAAAAAAAAAAATGAAATAATACGCTTCAGTGGTATAGTCGGTTGCATGCAGAACTCCTATGCCCAAGATCACGGGTTCAAACATGGCTGAAGTCTTCGAATTTTTAAGAGCGTTAAAATCCTTTGCTATACCCTCCTTCGGAGGTGAAGTAAACCCGGTGGGCCCATGTCATTGATTTATGGCATGTAGAAGAACCTACCACTGCAATTGGTAATGTGTAGCAAAATGTGTAGGTTATATTTGGCAGGTTAGAAACGCTCTATCAAGTTCCAACGTTCACCGCTAGTGTTAGTGACAGTAGCATCTGGTAGCCAAAGTTGGAACTACTTGAAATTGAACTTGTTGGAAGCCCTCGGGCGTTCAATCAAAAATACTCAGCTATGGCAATTGGCTGCGATTCATATATCATAATATTTCAATAAAGATGTGAAAATATAATAATACTCCACAGATATAGCAATTCTATGTTGAAAGCATCCTTTAATGTCATAGGCTAGACCTTCCATGAACACTAATCATTTAGGAGATATAGACTTGGGAATTTACGTACCATCAACCTCTTGGGATATGAGCTAGTAATTTTAGGTAAATAAAATATAAAGTTTGAGAATACATTCTTTACTTATTCCTAAAAAATAATCCTTTTCTTATCATCGAATGTATATTTAGGCATTTTTCACCAGACACTCAACGATATCCGTCGACTAAGATTACCGTACCGGTTTGCCATTTCTACCAATACGAGCGCTAGTGTAAGTCAATGCAGAGTTTCATTTAAGCCCTTATAACTACTCCCGGCGTGAATAGTTTTCAAAAATAAAGAAACGCCTGAGGGTATTGAACCAAGGAACACATTAACGAAATAATTATGTAAATAAGTTAATTTGCCTAGGATTTGAATAAAATAAAACGAGTAAAGAAACAAGTTATTTTAGACTGTCCTTCCAGAACTGCATTTAGGCCGAAACTGATTTTTGAAATCTCCAAGACTCACAATTTGAAAATTTTCCAGTCCATTTAGCCCTTCACCTTTTGGTACAATATTGTGGAAATTGGTCAAATTTACGTTTTTGCAAAGATGAGGACCCCTATTTTGTCTGCTAAAATGGTCCCCCTAATTTTTCTGCTGGGATGGGGACCCCTACTTTGTCTGCTAAGATTGGGACCCCTACTTAGTCTGCCAAGATTGGGACCCCTACATTGTCTGCTAAAATGATCCCCTTATTTTTTCTGCTGGGATAGGGACCCCTACTTTGTCTGCTAAGATTGGTAACCCTACATTGTCTGCTAAGATAAGACCCCCACTTTGTCTGCTAATATGGGGACCCCTACTTTGCGAAGATGGGAACACAACTTTGTCTGCTGAGATGGGGACCCCTACTTTGTATGTTAAAACGGGGACCCCTACTTTCTCTGCTAATATGTGTACCCCCACTTTGTCTAAGATGTGGACCGCTACTTTGTCTGTTAATAAGGGGACCGCTACTTTGTCTGCTAATATGGGGACTCCCACTTTGTCTGCTATTATGGGGAACCCTACTTTGTCTGCTAAATTGGGCCCCCTACTTCGTCAGCTAAGATGGGGCCCCCTACTTCGGCTGCTAAGATGGGGACCCCCACTTTGTTTGCGAAGATGGGGAACCTACTTTGTCTGCTAAGTTGGGGACCGCTACTTTATCTGCTAAGATGGGGACCGCTACTATGTCTGCTAAGATGGGGACCCCTACTTTTTCTGTTAAGACGGGGACCCCTACATTGTCTGCTAAGATGGGGAACGCTACTTTGCCTGCTAAGATGGGGACCGCTAGTTTGTCTGCTAATATTGCGACTCTTACTTTGTCTGCTAATATGGGGACCCCTACTTTATCTGCTAAGATGGGCCCCCTACTTTGTCTGCTAAAATGGGGACCGCGACTTTGCTAAGATGGGACCCCCTACTTTGTCTGCTGAGATGGGGACCACTAATATGTCTGCTAAGATGGGACCCCTACTATGTCTATTAAGATGGGGACCACTACTTTGTCTGCTAAGATGGGGACCACTAATGTGTCTGCTAAGATGGGGACCCTTACTTTGTCTTTGAGATGGGGACCCGCACTTTGTCTGCTGAAATGGGGACCGCTACTTTGTCTGCTGAGGTGGGGACCCCTACTTTGTCTGCTAAAATGGGGACCCCTACTTTGTCTGCTAATATGGGGACCCCTACTTTGTCTGCTAAAATGGGGACCCCTACTTTGTCTGCTGAGATGGGGACCCCTACTTTGTCTGCTGAGATGGGGACCCCTACTTTGTCTGCTGAGATGGGGACCCCTACTTTGTCTGCTAATATGGGGACCCCTACTTCGTCTGCTGAGATGGGGACCCCTACTTTGTCTGCTGAGATGGGGACCCCTACTTTGTCTGCTGAGATGGGGACCCTTACTTTGTCTGCTGAGATGGGGACCCCTACTTTGTCTGCTAAGATGGGGACCCTTACTTTGTCTGCTAAAATGGGGACCCCTACTTTGTCTGCTGAGATGGGGACCCCTACTTTGTCTGCTGAGATGGGGACCCCTACTTTGTCTGCTAAGATGGGGACCCTTACTTTGTCTGCTGAGATGGGGACCCCTACTTTGTCTGCTGAGATGGGGACCCCTACTTTGTCTGCTGAGATGGGGACCCCTACTTTGTCTGCTAAGATGGGGACCCTTACTTTGTCTGCTGAGATGGGGACCCCTACTTTGTCTTTGAGATGGGGACCCGCACTTTGTCTGCTGAAATGGGGACCCCTACTTTGTCTGCTGAGATGGGGACCCCTACTTTGTCTGCTAAAATGGGGACCCGCACTTCGTCTGCTGAGATGGGGACCCCTACTTTGTCTGCTGAGGTGGGGACCCTTACTTTGTCTGCTGAGATGGGGACCCCTACTTTGTCTTTGAGATGGGGACCCGCACTTTGTCTGCTGAAATGGGGAGCACTACTTCGTCTGCTGAGATGGGGACCGCTACTTTGTCTGCTGAGATGGGGACCCCTACTTTGTCTGCTAAAATGGGGACCCCTACTTTGTCTGCTGAGATGGGGACCCGCACTTCGTCTGCTGAGAAATATGTGCAACATTAACATAAGAGTCGCCAGAGACACTGATTGCTCCATCTCGAGCGTTTCCGTTACTCTTACATTTACTGAATGTTACGCGATACGCTGCTGTGTTGGAGACAAACATATCGAGAAACACAACGTGGATCGCTCGCCTACAAGAACTGATCTTATCTACATTGAATTAGGAAATGTGCACCACCTCTGATGTGAGTAATGTTGACCCTATTGTTCATCCAGTAACGCAAGCATGTCGGATGTGGTTACACTACAAGCCCATTGTTCCAATTCTCACATCACGATCGATTCAAGTTCTCTTGAACTGCTACTGGGACAAGAGGACACAAGTTCCATGCTTTGATGTGTTTCAGGTTACCTTTCATTGGTAATGGCTCACAAACATCCAGTGGAATACCGCGGCATCTCTCTTGGCACTGTTCTAGACGAGCGTTACATAACAGCCTCCCCCAACCCACTCCGGTATGTATGCTCTCTACTCCGTGTAGCCCAGTCAGGGTCCTCGTAATTTGAGCTGTTATAGATATTAACATTTCTTACTCACTTTCATGAATGTTTATAAAGAGTTCATAAAAATAACGCATGGTACTAATGAACCACTGAAAACCACTGCCCCGATTGAGCCCTCAGAAAGGAATCCAATTTCTTGGCGGAGCCGGTAATCTAACCCAAGAATGCTAGCTACTACGCTATGAAGTGGACACTGGAAAAGAACATAAAACTATTGTCATTTCGAAATGTTTCTCCGTTTCAAGATCATTGCGACTTGCGAGAGTCAAGCGAAAACTGGCTCATTCGATAGTGAACAAACCAGATGGTGACCTTCGGTCTTCCTTTCCGCTCTCTGGTGCGTAGGAGGGAGGTTATAGGTGCTGAAACGTCTGTCTGGCAGTTATCAGGTCATTTGATAGGAGTTGTCGGAGTGAACCGAACGTTGTGATTCTAATGAGTTCAACGAGGTGTTGTTTTCTGCGGCTCATGGAATAGTGAAAAGAGGTATGTGTTCGCACTTTTATGCGTAATACAAGCTTTCTGCACTAAATAAATTATTTACTTTATGAGTGCCTCATAGTGCCACTTTACTTTAAACGTCATTCCATAGGAAATTTAATGTAGATTCAGGATCTGTAGTGGTTTGGTTGCGCATGAATGTGCATGATGGTTTATTTTCTTATTTTCAGTGACTATATGGGCAATACCGCGAGAAGAATTCTTCAACGCTGTACCCGTTCGTCCTGGGGATGCGATGACCCATCTGCTATAACATCACATCCCTGGAGTTCCAGGACAGAGCGGAGTTAAATGAACCTCTAGTCAAATAAGGAATGTGTCGGAAATTCAGCTGAGTTCGTGAAAAAGCAGTGGGTTTCACGAGACAAAGTATCTCTAGGGTCGTTACGGGCTTAAGTTAATAAAAATAATTCAAATATAAATGGGCGCCATCAACTGAATTCCTAGCAAAACCACTTCCTTTCCGGATAAGCCTTACTCAAGACAAGGAAAGAAAAAGGAACATCACACCATCATCAGATCACAACTAAGATAAAAACAAATTTATTTTACTTTGAAAGTCAGACAGACATTTTAAATATAAATCCTACCTAAGAGTATGGTCGAATGCAAAGTTAAATTGTCATTGTCCAAAAATCGAACCATCTCCTTTCTAATGCAAAATTATTTCAATCCACATAACAAGAAAATGTATAAAGTTCTCTTGGGTTCTCAGGATCACTGTCGCACTATGTCTTTCGTCACTGACATTTGTGAAACCTGAGACCTAATTCTCTTTAATTTAACATCAATGTGGATTTAATTAAGTTACTAATCTGCCTAAACATACACATATAATAATCACTCATGTTAAATATCACATAAATTATGGTTTGCATGGTATAATTTGAACGTAGAACATGTTAATCAAATGTTCCTAAACATTGACTAATTAATTTACATTATTTACATCGTCATTAATCTCTTATCTGTGAATTACAGAAAATTCAAATTCTCATTGGTCATCCTCATCATTATTATCAAATTAAATATTTCTCACATTAATTCTCACTTCAAAATTCCAAATATTCCTGTCAGAATCGTTAATTCCTCACCATTACATCATTTAAATTCACATTTCAAGTTGCAATTCCTTCGAATTATCTCTCAATCAAATTTATTTAATTGCATATAAATTCATTAATCATCAGCTTCTTTAATTAATCATCACCTTCTAATTCAGTTATTCATCATCATTACAATCGTCTAATAATTCATTTCAATCAGTTTAATTAATTCAATCTTTAATTCATCCACTTATTTAATTCATCGATTTATTTCAAAATTTAATTTATCAACTTATTTAAATTTCAATCATCTGGTTATTTAGATTATTATTTCATCTAGTCATTCTGATTTTTATTTTCATTAGGTCAGATCGTTAACATGCTTAAATCTCAGATTATTATTTCATTAATTATTATTTTCAGAAAATCTTGTATTATCAACTTCATTTATTTGTTTAATTTCCTAACAAATTGTTTAATAAGGTTTATAGAACGTTGTCTTACAGTTTTATTACTTCCAAGTTATATCTCGTATTTAATTATCATGCCAAAAATATTATTGTCTCCACGACATCACGTTGGATCTAACTATCCACAACGACATTATATTTCTTCAATATTCCAAATATCACATTTGAATATAAGAATTGCTACAAAACTCCATAAATATTCAGCACATACAGCATGAATCTCAACAAATACGCTAGACTGGGTACAACGACCTCATGTCCGCTTCAAAATACATTATCAACGTTGCAACTACCAAATGGCAAATTCCACAAAATGCCTATCACAAACTTCATTTAACCACGTTGCATGATCTACAAAAATATATAAATGGCTTCAAATTATTAACGCACATAATCTCCAATGACTGTAATTACTCTGATCACTTCTAGACAACTTCTTAAACAATTGGAAAAACATTACTTCAGTAATTTAATATCTGCTTTCAAATAGCATAAATTCTCTTTCACAAGTTTCATAATTCACATCGTAGAAAAACACCAATGTGCTATAATCTCTCACATGAAAATCTGCAATACTGATCTGCCTTAAAATAATTATGACCATTAATGATTAATCTTATAAGATTCAATTACTTTAAATCCTTCTCAAAGGTATCAAACACAATTATAAAAATCATCAAAGCCTCAGCTGTGACAGCTGTTAAATCTGAAATTACTCTCAAAAGAGTATAGCAACAAAATATTGGATTGGCAAACTAGAATTACTAAATGCAATCCTGTTGACATTTATCGTTACTTTATTTAACAAAATTTCGACTGATATGTGACTAGTAGTTCCTTGTTTAATTCACTTACATCTCGTGTACATTCGGATGATAAAATGAGTTCCTCAATGGCGAGTAAGATGTGTAACCACCGTGCAATCGTATAAATACGAAGGACCTCGCCCCGTCGACTTGGATGATAGTTCCCTAAACGGTGGGTAAGGTGAGTAGCCACCATACAATCGTATAAATACGAAGGACCCCACCTCGTGGACTATATGAATGAATGTACTAGAAAGGAATCAACAAGTTTCTAGTTGTCATATAAAAGCGACGTTCATTCACTAAAGTGAATAACTTCTTAATATCTCCAAACAATCCAATGGAAAAAAATCCCTACTGATGAATAATACACACTCGCTAGTATGCAATGAACTGACGAAGTAGTTTCTGATAATCAATTGCAGATCACGAGTTCGAAATACTCGTTACTCAAAAAAAAACTATCCATGAAAAATATCCTAGCTGGAAAAATGTCTATAAGACCAAACATCTTCTTAATAAAGTCAAACAACGGTGAGAATATCGAATAATGATGCCTGCCATATCATATGGTCACTCCATATTCTAGCAAATTCGAAGTATATAAATTCAAACCATGTCTTAATAATCAAATCACTCCTATTAGAAAAATATACATGTGTGCCCAGTATTCATGAAAATAATCGAATCAGGTAGATAGAACTCTTACAATACCTTTCATTATCAGTTGTAATATAATTTCCAAGATCGTCGATTTTCCCTACCTAAAGATTTCTCGTAAGATCGGCGTGAATATCATTTCATCCATGAAATGACGATTTCCTTCGAAATCCCAAGCGAATCAGCTGTTGGACTCCTCTCGTCAGGAACCGAATCCATCGCTCTGTGGTGCCATCTTGTCTCTATTCACGTTTACTCGATCATGTTGAACCTCGAATTACCCATAGCGGATATCGTCCAACTCCTTCTCGAAAAGTTCATGGTAACAGCGGACCCCCTACTCTTCTTCTAATATACGCCACTGTTCCGATAAATGTTCAGTTTGAGAATTGTAAGTCCTCTCTCAACTTACTGCAAAGTTCTACTTGAGTAAAATAAAAATTTTACTAGATAGTGTTCATGATTACGATACACCCTGTATCTGTCTATAATTTGTAATCCATGAAAATTGCATAAGATAAAAATCTTATATATGCACGCTGTAATGTTCATCAGAGCCTATGCTAAACATTCAGTTTACTTGAAATAGTAAAAAGTCGTTTGAATGTATTATATAACAGCATGGTTATAAGGTTGTATGTGAAAGCCTGTGTTCGAACAGCGTCGAAATGAAGCTTGAAACAAAGTCTTCATACGCGATCAGTGTGGTTTTGAAATACCCCGGCTATCTACAATTGTCTTCTCGGCCAGGTCGCCTGTATCAACGACCCGCGCGGCCTCTGTTGCTCGGTGATGCGAGAAATGTCGCCTACACTTGCCGTGACGGTTTACGTGTGTTGCGTGACCTTCAATGCCCGTCTCGCTGTGCTATAGAGCTGCTCTGTACTGCTCCTCTCATAGAGCTCAACTGAATTGCCTAGCGCTGTGTTCCAGCTTATGAGCTCCGTGCGGCACGTGGCTAATTCTCCCCACCACGGTGCTCCTACGTCACGAAGATAGTCTCGAACCCGACTCCTCTCGGCTGTTCTGTTATACAATAACTTATTTCCATAAAATTATTTCCACATATAATGCATGTCATATATACTCTTCTAAGTTGTTTTAACTTATTATAATCCCATATATATTTCAATAAAGCTTCACATCTTTATTCATAATTCTATCTTCTTACAGATTTCAATGCCTCCTTGATTCTTGACCTCCTACGTCATCTTGGCTTTCTTCTTGACGCGATCGATGCGCTATCTTATCTGCTTTCTTTCCAAAACCTCAACTACAGCTTAATGTCAGCTGGCGTAGCCGATAGCCTAAAATAGGTATCGGGTACAACGCGTGGTGGTCGTGTCGTAAATAGGGACGTACGGACGTCATATTTCAACATGTTATGAATAAATTTGATCCTACAACTCTTACTAACACTCAACCGACAGTAGTGGCTACGCGGGCTAAAGCGCAGCGTTAGGTCAAGGGGCCAAGCTCTCTGCTGACTCGGTAGACGCGTGGGTTCGAGCCCCACCGTCGGCTGTCCTTGAAATGGTTTTCCGTGGTTTCCCATTTTCAACACCAGGAAAATGCTGGGACAGTACCTTCTGACAGGCCACGGCCACTTCCTTCCACATCCTTGCCCAGTTTCATTCATCTTCATCAATTCCATCACTCATCCCGACGCGCAGGTCGCCCACGGGCGTCGACTAGAATGGCCTACACTCGGCCTCTCAGGTGGCTACACGACGAAAAAAAAATGACACTCAGTTGCAGTAGCTAAGAAACAAAATTAAGTTGATATCCCATAATGCGGTATTAACAAAAAAAAAGGGAGAGTGCAGGAAGAACAATGCCACGTACATAGGTGATCTACCTATGGGAGCTATTGAGTTACTTAAAGACCCCCAAGGAACTTTGACATCAAATGATGAAGACCAGTATAGCATTGACTACGATGCTCAGGACTCGACAGAAGAATCAGGTGACGAATGAACATTAGACATTTTGTTATTATTAAGGGGAGTGAGATTAATGAGAACATTACTTGACGAATGGACGTTTTCTTTTTATTTGCAATAGGAGAAATAGGCCTAATATTCAATATATGTTGTCTTTATTTCCATGTTTTCTAGAGAAATAATATTGTTTTCGTGTGTGTTTACTAAAACTACGCCATTAACAGGACTGTAAAATGACATTTTGTTATAAAGAAATTGTTTGTATGATTTTGAGGAATATTATTTTTATTTTTAGGAAATAAATGTTATTTTTGTGCATATTTCGTTGTTCTATGTTTAATATCAATTTAATATACGTTTTTAATCTGGATGTTTTTACATACAGTGACTTCGTCTATTCCTCAAATAAGGTGTAACAAGAATACTTGACTGAAAGTCTCATTGTTATTCATATTTTGTCCAGTTTTAAATAGTATGTTGACCACTGTCATAAACTATCATATTCACATCCAAATCGTGATTTTTACTACCAAAAATGGATGAGTCTTCTGTTGCTTTCGGTCATTTTTTACACCTCACATTACCCCTCACCCCTACATATTTACCCCCGAATATCGTACACTTTAGACGATGCCAAAAATTAATTCAGTGACCTCGAAAACGGTATATTGCCAACTTTTAGTAAAATTATTAACGAAGTTATTAATTTTTTCCACCTAGAATTGGGATTCGACACACTGTAAGTCGTTTCAAAAGTTCCCAACCCACCGAACAGACGTCCACGGCGGGTTGCGGAATATTCACTTTCACTCCAAATTTGAAGTATTACCAAGTTGTGTATTAACTTCATTATCATTCTTCAAAATTTATTTTATGCTATTAAATTTTATTTAATTACAAATGTAGAGATTTGAAGCCATTCTTTTCCAGTGTTGCCTATACGAAAGAAAATTAATTACAAATATCGAAGACCAATTAAGCCTCCGTGGCTCAGGCGGCAGAAAGCCGGCCTCTCACCGCTGGGACCGTGGTTCAAATCCCGGTCACTCCATGTGAGATCTGTGCTGGACAAAACGGAGGCAGACAGGTTTTTCTCCGGGTACTCCGGTTTTCCCTGTCACAATTTCATTCCAGCAACATTCTCCACTATCATTTCATTTCATCTGTCATTCATTTAATCATTGCCCCAGAGGAGTGCGTCAGGCTTCGGCAGCCGGCACAGTTCATGTCGTCGCCGCTAGATGGGGGCTTCATTCATTCCATTCCTGACCCGGTCGGAGACTGGAAGCAGGCTGTGGATTTTCATTTTTCATCGAAGACCAATTGAAGAAGTCATATGAAAAACATCACAAGTTCACCAAACACAGTTATGAGAAAATAGTTTTTTTTTTAGTTGTTTCATTAATAAATGTATACAGACTTGTGCCAGGGCTAGAAATGACTCCCAGAAAGGTTGTGTGAGGGTATTGGATTTTTATGTCTACTGACTTCTTCTAAAACAATATATAAGGTAATTGGACATATGCCATTTTGCAACTCTCTATATTTATTAAGAAATATAATGACCTTTTGAAATAACAAAACAAAAATTCTGTGCAGGTCTTGCAGAAACAACGCACACGCTACCCCTTAAATGCTCGTGGTTCAGTCCTTATTCGTCGTACAGAAACAATAAAATACAGGTGAGTTAGTCGTGGTCGTTACGGCATGACTGCTGGCAGTCGCTCACATCCGGGAGGTGAGGAGGTTCGAATCCCCCCGCCGGCAACCTTGAAGATGGTCTTCTGTGGTTTCCCATCTTCCTTCCAGGCAATTGCCGGGGTTGCTCCCTAACTATAGGCCACAGCCGCTACCTTCCAACTCCTCGTCCTTACATCCCAACTTTCCTCCCCAACGGTACTTGTAGCTCACCCATTGGGTGTCCGTCTCGAAGCAGCTACAAAACTGGAGAGCTGAATATGTCCTCGGACACTCCCGGCACTGAAATCTATATGCTAAAAAAACACCATTGGAAAGATAAATGTCTCCTCTGAAAGGTTTATTTAAAGCATTTTTTGATATATGGCATATTAAACCACCCACCACAACACTAACATAAACATAGAGACGGAAACGCGAACTTTTTAAACAATTCGCGCCGTTTTGCGCTTCCAACGGTGGCGAATGTTTTAGGATATGCTTTTCGACGACTTCAGAAAGTAGCTCTATCCTTCTTTTTGAATGTGGGACATCTCCAGTCGATTTTGGTACAGCCGTTCGCATTAAATACCAATTCCAGTGAGAACATGTACTTTTCCAGGACTCCAAAATTTCCAGGGCCTGGAATTCAAGGAAGCCGACTTAGGAAAGTTGGGAACTTTTAATATGTTGTTAAACACATAAAATAGGACCACTGTGCAAAAAATTAGTTTTACATTAATTATTTCCACCTTTGGCCTCTTTTTGACCTAAAATTACTGGGCTGAACACCCACTTTGAGGGATAAGAGCGACGCGTGCAGCGAATTTCGTTTCGTTATTTTCGTATGTTTTATTGTAGTAACGTTTTTTGTAAAAAAAAAGCCACAATAAGAAGGAGGCGGCCGTGGCCTTCAGTTAGGAACCATTGCTGCATTTATCCGAACAAGAAATAGAAAATCAAAGAAAACGATTTCTAGTTTGGTCGAGGTGGAAAGTTCTGCCTCACGATGCTGAGTGTAAGAATGCTAACCACTACACCATGAGGTCAGTGTGCGTGGTTCCAAGGGTGCAATTTGGTCCTGGGTAGAAGACAGATTAACACATAACAGTATTTCACGATGAGAACGAGCCAGATAAAATAACGTTGTGTGGAATTCCATTAAAGAGGTCGTCGTAACTCTGCAGGAAGAGACATACCAGAGCGGGAAGTGTGCAAATCAGGCGACATTAGCGTGCTTTACTGCTTCCATTAACGTAACGACTGTCTGTCGGCTCAGATACACCGCCCAGCCTTGTGCCACAGTGCTCATTCCCCATGTCTGTGGGGTAGTCAACCCAGAGGTTGGTTGGATCCTCAAAAAGCGCCATCATAGGTTGTGTGGAAGAAAACCACAAAACCCAAGGCAGCACTATAAAGAGGCGAACTAGGCATGGTGAGGAGTGAGGTAGTTTGCCTTTGCTTTCCTCACTGAGTCAGAACAACAGCACTGACGCTATGAGTAGAACCTTTCACAGCATCCATAGACACTAGCAATGCCCTGAACGCCATTACTCAGCACCACTCATACCTCAGTAGCTTCCAAATAGCCATAGCCATGAATGGGGCTTTGACATCGGTAAAAAAGCCACATTTTACTCTAGCCTGTGCCAACAGACAAATACAAAAATACTGCGTCCATCAGCAGGTGGTAAACAAGCCCCATTTCCCATTAGAATGTTATATTCCAATAACAAGCGATCCATCAAATCTGTTGGGTTGTCTGTTTTAATGCTGAAAACCCATATTAGCAGACAAAGTAGGGGTCCCCATCTTAGCAGACAAAGTAAGAGTCCCCATCTCAGCAGACCAAGTAGGGTTCCCCATCTTAACATACAAAGTAGGGGTCACCATCTTAGCAGACAAAGTAAGAGTCCCCATCTTAGCAGACCAAGTAGGGTTCCCCATCTTAACAGACAAAGTAGGGGTCACCATCTTAGCAGACAAAGTAAGGGTCTCCATCTTAGCAGACAAAGTAGGGGTCCCCATCTAGGCAGACAAAGTACGGGTCTCCATCTTAGCAAACAAAGTAGGGGTCCCCATCTTAGCAGACAAAGTAGGGGTCCCCATCTTAGCAGACAAAGTAGGGTTCAGGGCGTGGTGGCTCAGCGGTATAGCTGAATGCCTCTCACCAAGGCGGTCCGGGTTCGATTCCCGGTCAATGCATGCGAGATTTTCGAAGTGAAATGCCATGTCCTGTGGTTCAGATTCCACGTAAAAAGGAGGTCCCGTGGCTCATAATCACAAGATTCACGGTCACGTAAAACTACAATCTTCCTTCCTTCCTTTTAAAGTAGGGTTCCCCATCTTAACGGACAAAGTAGGGGTCCCCATCTTAGCAGACAAAGTAGAGGTCCGATCTTAGCAGACAAAGTAAGGCTCCGCATCTTAACGGACAAAGCCTATATGGTTACCATGGCAACAAGTGTTCATCATCTAGGCCCCTTATATGGTTACCATGGCAACAAGTGTTCATCATCTAGGCCCCTTATATGGTTACCATGGCAACAAGTATTCATCATCTAGGCCCCCTATATGTGTATGGTTACTAAGGCAACAAGTTCATCTTCCAGGCCCCGTATATGGTTACCATGGCAACAAGTGCTCATCATCTAGGCCTCCGGTATGGTTCCAATGGCACTAAGTGTTCAACATCTAGGCTTCTTATATGGTTGTCATGGTAGCAGGTGTTCTTCATCTAGGCCCCCTGTATGGGTACCATGGTATTATGTGTTAATCATCTATGCCCCCTATATGATTACGGTGGCATTAAGTGTTCAACATCTAGGCCCCCAATAATCTATATGGTTACTAAGCAAACAAGTTCATGATCTAGGTCCCCTATATGGTTACCATAGGATTAAGTGTTCAACATCTCATCATCTAGGCCCCCTGTATGGTTACAATGGCAACAAGTATTCATCATCTAGACCTTATCCATGACTGGATGTTTCCCAGTGTAGCGGAGAGACTTAAATATCATTTTTCTGCTTTCTACTTTCTGCTTTCTAGTTCGTGAACAATCTTGTCGCTAGAGCTCTGTTCATCTCAAGAAAAGAATAAAGAAATGCTTACGGTGCTCAAAAGGTTCGTCTTCAATATGCATGAATTGTTGTATTATTGTAGTTACCAGGCAGTGGCAAAGCTATTTTCATGCAACTGGGTATTCTAAAGTTCATATCTCATAGTATTTTTGTTTTGTTTTTCTTTTGTAGATAAACTCCAGTGACTGGAGAGGCGGTTTTAGAACAGGGGCACACGGTCACGTGCCCCACCATTAATAACCATTCTCCTTGAGTCGTAGTCGTCTTGATAGTCCTTCCGTGGTAATGGCACTTATGAGGTGACCAAGCAGTTCAATCACTTTGCTGTTCACTTTCCCCAACAGTAGGAGCTTGTCACGAGGTGCTGGGCACATGTCTGTTTTGACCAACACTGTGTAGCCACATGCTTCCTTTTCCTCGCTCTTTAACCTCATCCCTTGCTTTTACAGCGGGACGAAGTGACAGAGGGGCTATGGGTGTTTCCTAGACTTGGGGCAAAGCCAGTGTGACGACCCGGCGATACGGCCATGAGAGTAGCGAGGGTGGCTAGGGTCGGGGAGGGGTGCTAAAGTTTACCGTTAGCAAGGAGTACCGATAGAGGGCAGAATAGTTCATAGATAGCTCATTTACCAACCCTCAGCAATTTTCCACCAAAATAATATACGATACATCCCTCTGAACATTGCGCCCTTTATTAATATGTACGGAGAAGAATCAACATGTATAATATGCATTGAGACAGAAACGTAACATTATGGACGTAGGGTATGTACCGTAAGCGAATTTGTATTATGTTATAACTTCAAGTCTGAGAAATTTCATTATCTAGGGGAATACACAACTGCGTGACGACAGTACGGCCTCAGTACTTGGCTCCGAAAGTTTTGGCGCCTACGATATTGAGTTACTGTATAATTGTGCACAAGTGCGGTGGTCTTTTGCAATGTTCAGTAATATTAATCTTACATAGGCTTATATTTGTTATTGGAAGCGTGTTTTGTGAGGTGGGAATAACGCGTACCAGTCTTATTAAACATAATTAAAATATACACTGAACGAGTATTTCGTCGTACGAGGTAAGTGGTGAATTCCTACTTGTCAACTATGAATTATGTGGCATTTTATTTTTAGACCGTAACTTAATGCTGCGACAAATTACTTCATAATTTTCACTGTGTTTTCAGGCATTGAAGGTGTGCATGTCGTTAACGAAACCGTGAACGAGGTAAAATACTTACAAAATAAGTCCTTAACTTATGACGACAGACTATTAGCAAAGGAATTAGGGCCTCCGAAACCCAATCTGTGCATCAATCAAGTCTCTAATGATAAAAACAGAACATATCACAGGACTTTCAATAAATCTGTGTATAAAAAATGGGATTGGTTACGTGGATGTCCGGTAGTAAATTCATTCTTTTGTTTTCCGTGCCTGTTATTTGGTGGCGATGACATGGACCAAGACTGGCATTAATGATTTAAAACATTTACCTGAAAAAGGAAAGACACATTGTTTATCAAAATGCCATATGAACAATGAAATGAGTTTAGCAGTGTTATGGAATATAAGCATAGCACAGCAACTGGATGATGGCTACTGGATTTCTGTTCGTAAACACAACGAACTTGTGGACAAGGATATATATATTATGTCGCGCATTATTGATGCTATTAAGTTTTGCGGGGAATTTGAATTGGCCTTGCGTGGACATGACGAAACCGACGAATCAATTAATCCAGGTGTTTTTAAAGGTCTCACCAATTACACTGCGGCACTGGACAATGTTTTAAAGGATCAATTGGAAAATTCAAGCGTGTTTAAAGGGACATCGAAGGTCATCCAAAATGAAATTTTAGACACGATTCTGTCCGTTTGTCGGAAGAATGTTGTCAACGAAATCAGTTCGGAAGACTTCCTCTCGCTCCAGGCTGACGAAACAACGGACGCTTCATGCAAAACACAAATATCACTAATTTTTAGGTATCAAATAGCAGGAAGAATTGTTGAGCGATTTTGGGGCTTCTTTGAAGTCACCGACAGGAGCGCGCACGATCTGGCTGCAACAATATTGGGACAGTTAAACGAAATTGAAGTAGAAAAATCCCCTGAGAAACTTATTTGTCAAACGTATGACGGTGCTTCTGTGATGAGTGGGCATAGGGGTTGAGTGCAGTCGTTAATTAAGGAGAAATACTCAAACGCGAATTACATTCATTGTTACGCACATCAAGATAATTTGATTCTCCAACACGCCAATTCATCTTGCTCCCAAAGCAGAATATTTTTTCAAGATTTGCAAGGGATAGGGCCATTTTTTTCAAGATCTCCGAAGAGAATGGATTGCTTGATTGAAGTGGGTCAAAATAAAATAGGTTACGCCCCTCCGACAAGATGGTACTTTCAACATAGAACTGTTAACACTGTGTTCGAAAACAAAGAAAATCCTTTGAAATGTTTTGAGCACATTAGAGACTCAGAAGTTAATGACAGAAATGCCTCAAGTCAAGCTGCAGGATTTGTGCGTATATTGAAAGATCCCCAGTTTATATACTGGCTGACTTTCTTTTATAAAGTTATGCCACAAGTAGCTATTTTCTTTGATTGCATTCAGCAAAGTGGTATTGATGCTGTTATAGTCAATGACTTTATAAAGCAGTTTTCTAAAGCAGTGACCAAAGTTCGCGAAGAATATGCGGAAAGTGAAGTGTCCTTTAGTGAGCCTGCGAGCAAAAGACTTTTTGTTGAACAAGGAAGTAGTACGAGTAATCGTCTGGCCGTAATTGAAGTGTGCGATACTATTGTTAGTAGCATTAATGACAGGTTTGAGTTTTCGGATCACTTGTGTGCTTCAAAATTATTTCTAGTTGAAAAGTTTCCATACTATTCCATTGAATTTCAAGAGAGGGAATTCCAGACAGCCGTTACATTGTTCCGTTCAATAAATGGTCCGAAACTGAGAACGGAATTGGAGGTATTGTACTGTCGTGAAGATTTGCGTAATGCTTCCGGTGCGCCACCACTTCTGCAGTTCTTTTATACCAATAACATGTTGCGCACGTTTTCAGAGTGTGTGATACTTTTAAAAATTATTGTTACTATCCCAATGACGACTGTAGAGACCGAAAGGCCAGTCTCTACTTTGAAGAGGATAAAAACTTTCCTGAGAAATTCTATGGGGGCCGATAGACTGTCTGCACTTGCAATGTTGTCGATGGAGAAGAGTAAATGGGAAACGAAGGCATGATGAGGATGACGCTCATAATCAAATCACTCAACAGTGAGTGGTTTCATAGTTCACTCATGGCACGGGTCAACATCGAGGATTAGGGGGCAGATGACCTCGTAGTTCCTCTCCCTTAAATCAACAATAACTAACTAACATCGAGAATTATGGTCATGTGTTTTAGCAAAACTGATACCTGCTGTGCTCCGCCCTTATCAAAGCCCACGAGCCGCCTCTGCTCCAGTCGTGTTTTACCCTCAGGAAAGATATCAATGATGCGTTCTTTGAAGATGTCATACCTGGAATGATAGTTCACTAAACTCTTCTCAATAACCAGAGTACTCACATTGCTCAGTTTTGAATCTGACATGGAGTTCCTTAAAAATGCCTTAACACTCATACTTCGTTCACTTGAAGCAGTAGAAACAGGAAAGGTACGGATCAATCACACGAGGCGCACTGTTTCTTGATATGTTTTTTCTAGGTCGTTGTTCAAAAAATATCCTCTTCATAGGACAACGAAGAAAATGGTCTTGATTTTAAAATATACTATTAAATCACTACAATGATCCATGTTTAAAACGAACATGCACGCGCTGAGATATACCCCTCACTGCTTGGAGCCTAGGCTCTCTGCTGACGCATTCAGCTATCGACCTTCCGCTTGGCGCATGCGCAATTGCCTTCTCTACCCACAGAGACTTGAGCCTGTTTCAAACGAGACTCACTGACTGCTCAGTCCCACACTGAGAAGCTGGCGTCAATCCCACCGTGGCAACAGAGAATAATATCGAAAACTAGAGATTAATTTGCCTATGCCAACGAAAAATAGGAACATTTAAAAGTGCATATTCCTTGAGAATGAAATGGGTATCTAAGGCACAACAATTCTCCACTGGTAGTTACCGACAGTGGTACATTAGTTAACTGATATACGACCTGCCCTGTTAGTGATGGGACTATAAACCACCGCGCTGTCCAAGAGCAAGAATACTGCTATAAAAACTGAATGGATCTCAGGAAGAGCTAAGAGGAACATCAATTGAGTCGTCCAGTTGCAAAACTCGCTTAATCCACTTGTGAATAAGAATCATTTTCATGAGAAACGTTTCTCTGGACTTGCCTCACGTATCTTTTGTGTTTGTTGTTTTCTACTATTTTCTTTTTGCTTTGTGTTTTTGGTTTTTGGTTTCGTGTTTGCTTTGTGCATTTGCTTTTGAATTTTACTTTTTGCTTTTCTTTCTTGTTTTGGTTTTGGGTTTGTTTTCTGCTTTTGCTATTTTTTTTAATTTTGCATTTTGCTTTGTGTTTCTTGTTTTTTGTTTTCTGCTTTCGCTTTTGTTTTTGAATTTTTCTTTTTGATTCGTCCTTTTTTTGTTTTATGTTTGTTTTCTGGAAAATCAAATCAAATAAAACAAAACAAAATAAAACAAAATAAAAATAAAAAAGAACTAAACAAAACAAAAATCAAATAAAACAATTTAAAACAAAATAAAACGAAACAAAATCAAAATTAAATTAAATTAAACAAAACAAAATAAAACAAAATAACGTAAGATAAAATGAACTAATTAAATAAATAATTTTACCACATGATCCTTATTCACAAGTGGTTTAAACGAGTTTTGCAACTGGACGACTCAATTGCGAATGGCTATGGAAGCTCGTTTTGTGGTGATTGCGATACCCTATTATACCCGCAGTATCCACATTCTATGCAATGGCCAGACACCAGCCGCGTAGCACAGGCGCTCCCAAATGCTGTTATTTTTTTGAAGATCTGTTGAATTGAAATGCTAAATTGTGGTATTATGGATTTTATTTTATTTTTGGATTGTCCTAAAAGAACAAATCTTTGAAAATGCTGGATATTATGCAGCACGGTTTTACAACCAAAAATGCCGTGCTGAAGATTATCAGGTGTATGATAATTACAAACCCTATTTGAACAATAGTGAATATCTCCAAATTCTAATGATACAACCTGTACATTAGAAGCACTAATAACCGGCTTTAGCGTGTTCGTTGGTCGCCAACTTGTCCGAGCATGATCGATGTTTACAAATAACATCATGAACAAATTTTAGGAGCAGATGACCTCGCTGTTCCGCCCTATAAAATAACAACAAACGCAACAATGCCCTCCAGTGACGTGTTGGTCTAACAATATCATGAAAGAGCGAGACATTTTCTTCCAGTACAGAGCAATTAGAGGGACGCCGTCTCATCCGGCAGTAGAATTAGAATTGGTAGACGGATTACATTTTACTGTATTAATCGGGTTGAGTTAATGGTCTAATACGATGCATTTTGGCCATTTTCACCAACGTCAATTATCACTTAAGTCATCATTAAGGTTTATTTAACTTTGCACGAGCATTTCATTAAACAGAAACGCTCGTTAACTAACCATTAACAAGCAATAACGTTACATGACCAGTACTAACCACTCAACTCCCTATAGCAGGGGTTCTCAAACCTCATAGGTGAACTTCTAGTGGTGCCTTTTATCTCCGTATAAAATTTCAGGGTGATATCGGTAATAGTTTCGGAGATATGGAATGCCGGTGAAACATTTTGCACAGCCGCCTTGATTGATTGGTGAGACGTAATTAAAATTGAAGGGCACGATCGGGGTCGGCCAAAATGATGCTGTGACCTACCGAGTTTCATTGAAATCGCTCCAGCCGTTTAGAAGTTATTATTACACATACAGAGACACACATACGCACACACACACGGACAAAAGGTAATCTCATAAGCTTTTCTTTTTTTTCATAAAATGAAAATAGGCTATAAAAGAAAAGTCCAAAACTCCCTATGAAAATGGGAGATGTGAGGATCAGCACAAAGAAAGAACCTAATTTTGAAAATTAGTTACGATTTGAATTTTGAAAATTTAAAACAGTGCTTCTAATAGCAAGATGTGTGCGTATATAATTGTTGTATAAGATCTATGACATAATATTCAAATCGTTATTTTTAGCCTATTTTCAATTTTGAAAAAATAGGCTTATGAGATCACCTTTTGTCCGTGTGTGTGTGCGTGTGTGTGTGTGTGTGTGTGTGAGGAGTGTGTGTGTGTGTGTGTGTGTATTAAATTCTAAACGGCTGGAGCGATTTCAATGAAACTCGGTAAGTTCAGAGCACTATTTCGGACGACCCCGACCGTGTCCTTCAAATTTTGTTACGTCTCACCAATCCAACATGGCTGGCCTTCAATATCACCGAAACTATTACCGATATCACCCTGGATTTTTTCCGGTGATAAAGGGAACTACTAGAAGTTCACTTATGTGACTTTTAAAAAACTGGTAACAACAAAACCAACATGCGAATTTGCAACTTTTAAATAGACGTTTTTCGCAATACAACTTGGTACAGTGTATGTTTATACACATTGTAATGCACCGACATCTAACTTCGTTCAATTGTTTACATAACCACAAGATGGCGGCTGTGCGAAATATTTCACCGGCATTCTATATCTCTGAAACTATTAGCGGTATCACCCTGAAATTTTGTACGGAGATAAACGGCACTATTGGAAGTTCATCTATAAGACTTTCAAAAACCAGTTAACTACATAACGAACATGGCGGCCAAGCGAATTTGAATGTTTTAAATCGACCTTTCTCGCGATTTAATGTTCCAAACACTATGAAACTTGGTATAGGGACTGTTTATACGCATTGTAATGCATTGGTAACTAATTTAATTCAATTGTTTACAAAACCTCAAGATGGCGGCTGTGCGAATTTTATAGTTAAGTTTTTATTTCTTGTGTCGTAATCAAGCGATCGAAGTGAAAGTTTGAATAATGAACCTACGCAATAATTTTCCTTTGATTGTACATGACTCTATTGCCTATAAATTTAACAATCCAACAAGGCGACAATCCGAAATATTTAGACGGTTCTGAATATCTACGAATCTATTATAGCAATCAAACTGATTTTTTTTATGCTCATAGGGGCTATGAACATAAGTTCACCTATAGGACTTTCAATAACCTGGTGATCACAAATCCAATTCACATGGACGTTTCTGGCAATTTAACCAACCGAGTGCAGTGAAACTTGGTAGAGTAAATCCTTATACAAATGTTAATCCACTGGCATATAATTTATTTCAATTGTTTCTATAACTACAAGATGGCAGCTGTGCGAAATTTTAAAATCTCGTTTTTACTTCTTGTGTCCTAATCATGCGATTGAAGTTTGAATGCTACACGTACACGTTACAGGAAGGAAATGATGAATGGATTAGCTTTAAAGAAAGTATTGTCGGAGCTGCTGTATAAGTATGTGGCAAGACTAGCAACAAAATAAAGGCAAAGGAACCCCTTGGTGGAACGATAGGGTGAAGAAAGCCGTAAAAGAGAAGAATTAAACCAGGAAAGCCAGAGATAAAGAAATGCAAAAAGGAAGTGGAAGAAATGAATCCAGTGTGAATGAATTACAGCAGAAATACAGAGATCTGAAGCTACAAGTTAAAAGAATTGTGGCCGAAGAAAAACATAAAACTTGGACTGATTTTACAGATAAACTGGAACAGGACAGCAAAGCCAACTCTAAACTACTGTACCGAACAATAAGAAATATAAGAAGAGACTTTGAATACATAACAGCAATAGAGAAACCAGATGGCAACATAGTCAGGGAAGAGACAGAAATAAGGAAGGTCATGAAATCTTATTTCGAAAAATTATACAGCAGTACAGGAGTAGACCCCAACGATGGAACCACAAAGGTCAGTTTATGCTGTAATGATGAACTAGATCAAGAGAATCCACCAACATGGAAGGAAGTAGAAATAGCCCTTAATAGAAAAATCGACAGGATTTGATGAAGTCAGTGCGGACATGATCAAAGCAGCTGGTCCACTAGGAATACAGTGGCTTCATAGAGTAATAGGTGCAATATGGAAGGATGGAAAAGTTTCAGATGATTGGAAAAAAGGAATAATAGTACCTCTCTTCAAAAAAAGGAAGCCGAAAGAAATGTGGCAATTATAGAGGGATCACTTTATTGTCTCATGGCCTGAAAATATTTGAAAAAATACTTGAGAAAAGGCTAAGGAAAATAATAGAACCTCAACTGCAGGAAGAGCAGTATGGATTCAGAGAACACCGTGCAACTATAGATCTCATATTTTCCCTCAGAATGCTGCTAGAAAAGCACTGGGAGAAAGGTAGACCCCTAACACTTGTATTTTTAGATCTTGAAAAAGCATTTGATAATGTCCCAAGATAGACTATATGGGAATGCCTAAGAAAGAAAACCGCACCCGCGGGGCTAATCCAGAAAGTTAAAATGCTTTACGAGGGTTGCCACAGTTGTGTTCAGATAGGAAATGGCAATTCTGACTGGTTCCAAACAACTAAAGGAGTTCAACAGGGCAGTGCCCTCTCACCATTACTTTTTATCACTCTAATGGATGAAGTTATGAAAGGAATAAAGCATAACAACAATACAGAAATCAGCGCATTTGCATTTGCAGATGACGTAGTAATTTGGGGTAATACAGAGAAAGAAGTACAGGAGAGGTTGGCCACCTGGAATAACTGTCTAAAAGCACACGGATTAACAATAAACAAATCAAAAACGGTAGCGATGTCAGTCAACAGACAGAACAAGAAAGGAGAAATAAGGCTTGAAGGTTCACAGCTTGAAACAGTAGACCAGTTTAACTATCTTGGGTGCAATATTTCAAGCAATAACAGGATACAGCATGAGATCAATAGCCGAACCCAAAAAGCAACCCAGTTCTACCATCAAGTTCGGAACCTACTCTGGAACGAACAAGTCCCCTTGAGATCAAAACAGACGCTCTATCAATCATACTTTACCCCCATACTAACATATGGCCTAGAAACCTGCACAACAACCAGACAGATAGACAGCAAACTACAAGCTGTGGAAATGAAGTTTCTACGTACAATGGTCAAAAAAACTAGGAGGGATAGGGTAAGAAATGAAAAAATTAGGGAAGAAGCTGGAGTGTACCCAACTTTGAAAGAAAAAGTGACAAGGGCCCGTTTGAGATGGTTTGGCCATGTCAAGCGAATGGACGAGGGAAGGATAGCAAAACAAAGACTACACACAGATGTGGTTGGTAGAAGGCCGGTAGGAAGACCAAGTAAGAGATGGCTAGACCAGGTGAAGGAGGACATAGGAACAAGGGGAGTTAGCTGGGATAGAATCCTGAATGAAGAATGGTACATGGACAGAAGCAAGTGGAGGGCGCTCGTAAACTACACCCGGGCAACTGGAGTAGAAGATAGATGATGATGATGATGACGTACACAATAATCTTCATGTAACAGTACATAACTCTAGGACCTACATATATAAAAATCCAACATGGCGACCATCCGAAATATTTAGTCGGTTCTCAATATCTACGAATCTATTACAGCAATCAAACTGAAATTTTGTATGTTGATAGTGGCAATTAACATAAGTAGGATATATGAAAATAGGCTGTATAGTTCTTCACAGAACTACTTGTTTGATCCCTTGTTCCTGTTGTGTAGTTCCACCATTACATTTAAATGTTATTGCAAGCTGTGAAAGGCAAATCATTTCATAATGGGAAATGTTACACCACACACAGTTTTAAAACCACACAATAATTATGGACAACAAGCGTAATTGAACGCAACGGGAATAATGAAAGTTGACACCGTTTTAATCAGCACCAAGCCGCGCATAAACATCAGTGCCTCTTGTGTCGCAAATTACAGCACACCACATAAATCCTTACCTTTTGTCTGTACATTGTTTAGAACCATTAACTTTCATATTTTCTACTCGTTTCATCCTGTCTGCATGTTTGTATGTATAAACGCAGTATTACATCCAAACA
The DNA here is from genome assembly GCA_946902985.2 of Meconema thalassinum. NCBI lineage: Eukaryota > Metazoa > Arthropoda > Insecta > Orthoptera > Tettigoniidae > Meconema > Meconema thalassinum. The sequence continues at coordinate 391,230,858 of OX336393.1, read as the reverse complement.
GCTGCATACAATTTCATGACGGTTTGTTTCTAGGTCCAAGGCCATTAGAGTAGACATTGCTTATGACAATAATGGTTGCAAATATTATTTGAAACACTTTGTTTTCTATTTGCAGTTTTGGTTTGTTTTTATTGTAATGTTAAAGAAAGCTTTCCAGTCGGTCAACACGAATTGTGCCCAATTAAATTAGGCGGGAAAACAAGTATTTAAACACCCTAACCTGAAAGTAATATTATATGTGATGTTTATCACAAGATTAGTACGCTGTTGTGTAAGGAAACAAGGCAACACTTCAATATTATTGTGATAGGAATCAGGGTTCAATCTACTAAATCACAACTGGTAACATGCATTAAATTTGACGGCTTCTGTAGTCTACATAATATTTCCACACACTGTACAGTGCAGGCTGTTATCCTCTGTTCGGTGGCGTTTCGCCATAGTCCCGCTTCGTAGTCGCCGTGTCTGGTTGCGCGCCGCGTCGAACTCAGGGCCTCTGGCACTGGCATGCTCCTAAACTCACACAACGCTCCGTGGCACAACACTCACTGACACACGCTTATTTGCTCAACTCATCGCTGTTCTTCACGCACTGTTCAGAACAGTAATTGACTTCCACTTGTGACCGGCAGTTTACAGTTGTCCGAAACTGCCAAATCTCGACTCCCGCTCACCGGTCTTAAATACCAGAATACGAGACTTCTCGAGGCTTCTCGGCGACCCTAACCTATCGGGTGATGTCACTGACTAGCTTACGTCAAGCTCCTTCCAGAAATAGAACAATCCAGCACTATTTGGCACATCAACAAAAGCAGCCCTGCGGTCAACAAGGCAGGTCACTCTGTTTCGCCGGGTGCGTGGTTCTGTCACCTTATTATTATTTTTCTTCCTTATGCCCATTCAGAGAGCGCGTTCAAAATTGTGAGTTGGCTGATGGTTTTCGCCTTCTTATCCTCCCAAAATATGAATGTACTGTGTTGCACCTTGCGTTCTGTGGACCACTTCTTACCAGTTTTCATTTTAGGTTACTCCATTAAATCGTGCTTGTATTATTATTATTATTATTATTATGTGTTTTTTTTTATATTGGGCATCGGCCTCAAAAGTTCTAAAAGCAAATTCTGTATCACGATAGGCAGATGAATACAGTGTTCCGCCTCCTAAAAATATTTTGCATCATCATCACGATGTGAGGTCAACCACTATCTTCAAATCACAGGACCTGCACCAGGCCATAACGGACGTCACATGCTATTATTATTATTATTATTATTATTATTATTAATCTTGATTGGTCACATTGGACCACTTGAGTCGTTCCACAATCACTTCTTCTTTGAAGGTAGTACTGCTTGGTTCTTGCGCTCTTTCCAGTACTTTTTCATTCTTTCAGATCGGGATTTTCTCAACTCATCTGAAATCTCCATAGGCTTTCTGTGTGTCATTTCTGCAGAAAATTTGTGAGTTTTAAGTACGGTGTTAATTTTATTTTTCTCCTCGGCATAATTATTATTATTATTAATAATATATCGTTTCGGTCGTCTAGGGACCACGAGCCAATTTCAATGCTTTGTCCTTTGCTGTTCCTCTCCTTCCTCCAATATTCCTTCATCATCACACTATGTTTCCTCTTCCTTTCCTCAGACCATTTCGAGCCGGTTTTCTTTCCCTTCCACCCTTGGAATCCTTTCATTTTTAGCACTGTTTGCCTAAAAATATCTCTCTGTGGTGTATCTTCTTCTCTGATATTGTTTCTTTCCAAATCCATTTGACTTCTTGTACCAGGTTGTTGTCGACTTCTTGTTCCACAGGAATGTGAAGATCTGCTTGGTAAAACTAGCAATCTCCTCTTCCGTATTGTTTCTGATATGTTTTCTATTTTTCGATATATTTCATCGTTACTTCTTAATTTCCATAATTCTGCAGATTTTAAAGGACCGAGTATTTTGCGTATAATTCTTCTTTCTACTACTTCTAATTTATCCAATTTGTAATTCAGTACTAGACATTCACTCGCAAAAGGCATTCCGGTTTTACTACGGTGTTGTCTATTATTATTATCGTTTACAATATCAGAATAATTGTGTTGGCGGCAGGTGGAGGTGGCTCTCGTTACTAGCTTGTGCCGTAGCGAGATAAGCAGGCAGCCAAGCTGTTCGCCGGAGATAATATACGGGCCGTCTGCTCCAGTCAGCAGCCGACAAACAAGACATTTTATCACTCTGCTTGCTCGTTACTTCATGGCTCCTCTCAAGATAACACGTCAGCTGGCCCCGAGGCGTTGCTGATCGCTCACCTCGACTGAGATGGGAATCTGCAACATGTCCGGAGTTCAGAGGTTTGAATCCCGGTGCTGAAAGCGGCTACTCTGAGAGTGGTTTTTTCCAGGTTTTTTCCACACTCGCATCAGGCAATTTCTGACATAGTACTTATTTCGAATCCCAGGGCACCTATCACATGGTCCACACAAGGTACACAAACTACAGAAACACAGGTTATCAGAGAAATACAATACACACCCAAGTACACAGGGCTGATGAACAACAGGTGTTTTGTTAAATTCTGTTGCATGATTTTGGTTATCATGTGCATAACAAGTAGTTCCGTGACGAACTAAAGAGCATACTTTTCTTGAAATTTAAGATTCATGTCAATCTATATAAGCCTGTCTAGAATAATGACGAAATCAAGTTGGTAATACTAGCATTTCTAAGTACTGCAGTTTGAAATACACCTGAAATGCTGTAGCCTAATAGAGTAACTTACTACGGTTGGCGGCCCTGGTAACTCTGAATATAGCTATTATAGATCCATCTCTTAAGGTTAAGAATGCACATACAAAATTTGGTTGAAGTCTAATGATTAGTATGGACGATACATGCTGTTTTATATTGGATTTATCAGTGCGCGTAAAATCATGTTGGGAACAATGTCGTGTATGTGATGCTCAGAATTAATCTGAAATATTACGATCTATTATAGTGTCAATTTTGGATAAAATCCATTTTGTTAGTATAGAAGATACATGTAATTAAGAATTGAAACTATCAGTAAGCTTAGAATCATGTTGGCAGCACTGAGGTATATTAGTTACTCCAAATTAATCTAGAATGTCAGGTACTATACGTGTGCAAAGTTTAGAGCTGATGGCTTGCATACTTTCTGATATATTTAAATTAAGATTAAACAAATTGAGAGAGCATTTATTAACAGTCAGCAGCCCTGCTGGTTCTTACGAATACGCATAGTCATTACTGTTATGGTACACAAAGCACATACGAAATTTGGTTGAAATCCAATTGTGAGTATAGATGTTATATGCATTTAAAAACTGGACCTATCAGCAGACTTAGAATCGTGTTGGCATCACTGATGTATATAAGTTCCATCAAACTAACGTAGAATGTCAGGTACTATACGTGTGCGAAGGTTAGAGCTGTTGGCTTGCATATTTTCCGATATATTGATATTAGGTTTAAAACATAGAGACAGCATGTATGAACAGTTGGCAGCCCTGGTAGCTCTTTATAATTCGCAGTCATATCTGTTGTAGTACACATAGTACATACAAAATTTGGTTGAAATCCAATCGATAGTACAGACGTTTCATGCATTTAGAATTTGGACCTATCGGGAGGCGTAGAATCAGGTTGGTAACACTGGCATGTATGGGCTTCTGAAAATTAATCTGGAATTTCATTATCTATATGTGTGCTACTTTTGGAATAGTTTGCATGCATAACTTCTGAGATATCCAACATTGAGCTCAAATTTCAATTGCGATTTTTCAGCGGTTGGCAGAACTGACGTTAATTGACTACTTTTTCCGTTTTTTTTTTTTTTTTGCAAAATGAGAATAGTAGGCTAAAAATGGCTTCCAAAACGATTATAAGACATAATACTTTTATGAAAGAGGATGGATTAGAAACAAGGGCAAAGGATCAGCAGCAAAACGGATGCTAGTGCTTCAAGAGGAATCTTATCGTAATGGCAGGTTCTAAAACCCTGAAAAATCTTTGACACAAATTCTCGCAAAAAAAAATGTAGATGTAATATATATTTATATATATATATATATATATTTTTTCCTAGCAACTTTCCAACATACAAATGACATTTAACAAGTAATTCATCCTGAACGCATCCATGTTTTTTAATGTACTTTAGTTTAATTTTGCCTCATGGAAGTGCTGCTAAAATTATGAAATTTTAAAAAGATTTATGCAAATTGCCAAGATGTTCAGTAAAGAACATATAGCCTACTTTCTCCTAAATGTATGGAACTCTTTGTCCTTTTCAGTGAGTATAATCGAATGTTGCTTGTTGAATAGCAACGTGCTATCTCATATATTGATGGATTGAATCCTGACCTAAAATATGGACTAGCGAGCAAACAATAGCCTCCATTTTGATTCAACGGGACGGCACGGCCCAGCACGATACTTCACGGTCGACCTGAACTCTTAGTCACTGCTATGGTACAATAATGCTATTATAAGATGTTAATAGCCTACGGGTCACCTTCTTGATGAGAGTTTAAATCATCCTCTGTACGATAAACGGATTTGTTGAGACCGGGCCTTGTTGAATCGTAAGTAAATGTTAAGCTATATTACTCGCATGATTCACACGTCCGCCATCTTGAAACCATTTGCTGATGACCGTGTAGTTTAGGCAAAGAACGCTTCCCACATTAAGGTACATTTTTGTAAAATTTGGTAGAGATCGGATGATTAGGTTAGTCGTAATTTGATTTAAGTTTTGAACATTTGGGTGGCTGTCATTACGTTTTCGTCAAGATGGTGGCGATATAAAACATGACACTGAGGTGTAATTTGCTAATGCTACCTCTGGACCAAATTTCGTTTAATTCGGTTCCATCGTGTTTGAATTGATATGGGGGGGGGGCGGATATACACACTCACACACACAGAATGACAACTTTTGGCCCATGTTGATAGATCTCTTAAGTCTACTTTAATTTTTTTTTTTTTGCAAAAGTCGAAAGGTCGCCTCCGTAGCGTAGCGGTCAGCATGGTTAGCTGCCGCCCCGGAGGTCCTGGGTTCGAATCCCGGTTCTGGCACGAAATTTGAAAAGTGGTACGAGGACTGGAACGGGGTCTACTCAGCCTCGGGTGGCCCAAATGAGTAGAGGGGGTTCGATTCCCCCTCAGCCATCCTCGAAGTGGTTTTCCGTGGTTTCCCACTTCGTCTTCGGACAAATGCCAGGATGGTACTGTCCCCGATAATCCGGATAGTAGGCTGTCAGAAATCCGCCCCCACAAACGGATTGTCAATAATCGATTGCACCGGCACAGCTACATCAATGAAAATGACACTGACAGATACTACCGAGATTAGAGCACAGTAGTTAACATAAAATTATTGTGGAACACACCAAAATATAGGGGGGTTCATACTTACCTTTTACTTACCTATTCAATTTAATCTCGGGTCTGGGTTTTCAACTGGATCACTTAATAGTATGCCCTCACAATAACCTCCACCACGATATTTAAAATGAACCAAGTCGAAGACCAGAAAATTTAAACTGCACAATAATTTATTTCACATAAAGAAAAAAAAATTAACAAAATTTAACAACAAAATAGTTATGGCTGTCTGAAGCCATTGTCAATGCAACCATGTCCTCCTGTAGGACTGTCGACTTCACATACAAAAATTCAGCTTTCTCTAGCTCAAAAGAACGTAATAATAACAACAATGCACCTTGGAATGGATAAGGGAGCTGGGACGAGACATATAGCATTTGTTTCCTTGTTCATGAACTTCATAATTTAGTTCATTGACACACATTTATTAATAACCGCCAGGCCGCTAAGTAGATGACCTTGACATCCACCATTCAGTTATCTGGCCACCTGCAATACACCCTACGCAGTGTTGCATGCTTGCTTCGTCAAATGGACGCAGCTGCCTAACCAGTGTCACCAAATGCTGGCCAACGCAGAGTCTAGCTCTCATTCAAAACAATTTAAATGCTCACATCTCAACTCAAATATTATCACGCAAAATTTATACAAGTTCCGTTCACATTGCAATGGATTACTCTGTTAATCTCAAATATTATTTAAATATTTATTCCAATTATCGAACTAGCGTTGTTTAAATGTTAATAGCAAAACGCATAATGTTATATCATAGTGTTCAATAATTATTTATAGCATTTAGATTGTTCATAACTTAGTCAAACGACAATTGAAAAATTTTTACACGCCTCTATTAATCCCGTTTGTTTAAAATTATTATTATAGATATTCACATAGTTATTTACATTATTTATATTTTATTTATATTTGAAATACATTAACCACACGTTTATCCGGTTGATATTTTCTTAAATCGTGGTAATATAATCGACCGATGAAGGTTACTTATATTAAAATTTTAGATTCAGGTTTAATAAGATTTAATAATTATTATTTGTGACGGTAACCTCCATTCAAAATCTATAATTCAATCAATTTATCACTCTTGTTAATTTTAACAGTAACTTCACATGAATAATTTTCAATGGACCTGAACAATACAACTCAGCGGAAACATACCTCGCACAAACGCACAAAATTGGCCCATAATTCATCATATATCTCATTATATATGGCATCAAAATCTTCCACAATACACACAAAGAAAACTCCACTTATAAATTCATCATGATTATCAATATTATTGTGGGAACCTCCTTCACTTATTAAAGGGCATTATTCATCAGCGACTTTTACACGTCCACTGAACTAACGATTATACATCCATAGTTCCTCTTTAAAAATTCTTATATTCATCAATTGTATCGAAAACTGTTATTATATTTAACCTTCGTGGGTTTCATTCATGAAGCGATATGAAGTAAAAATTTGCCAGTCACAAATAAATTTAATAGCAAATACGATTAGACACGCCTCCCTGGTCTATCAAAATGAATTAATCTCATCATAATTATCGCAGTATAAAAATACTATATTCAAGCAAAATTCATTTAACTGCAGAAATAGTCGAATAGAACGCAAATAGACCAGAAAATGCAAACATTATTGTTTCAATCTAGAATTGAGAAAATCTCCTATCAAATGTTCATTACTATACTGTACTGAATAAATCGTATTCAAAGTTCATATTTCATAAAATTGTCTATAATGCAATGGTATTTCAGAATTGACTAAAAATGTCTGTGTTTCAATCATGTTCATAAAAACGACTAGTATTTCCAAGATCGTCGATAAAGTAGTAGATTTTAACGCTCTAAAATCTTTTAATCATTCTTCTTTCTTGAGGATGACAGAAAATTGGTCAAAGTAATTTACTGGAAAGAATTACTTTAATAAAATGACACGCTGTCTGAATTCAAACTTGCCATAGAAAATCGTTAACTTTACAGTCAAATCGTGACTACAAGAAAAATTCAAATTCTCGAAAGAATATTTAACTTCAATATAAACTGATCCAAAATGTTTAAATATGCAATTGACATAATAATGTCTCAATAAATCGAAGAAAATGGCATAAAGCTGCAAAGTGTACAGAGTACAGAAACATCTAGCAAAAGAATAAGGGGCAATCAAATATATGACAGAAAATATGGGAAAGATAGTTGCTCAGATCTCACTAAAATGGCTCAAATAAATCAAGAAACGTTCACGGCTACCTTATCTGTTGGATTGAAGTTCTAGAAGAAAACTTCAAAGAAGACTGCTGCTGGTTCCAATTCACCACATGATAGATGTGCACCGACCTCGAACCTGGAACCTGCGCCCTCGGAGAATAGAACCGCTTCCTCCTCCGGAAATCGCACTGCTCCGTGTAGACGATAGACATCCTTCTGGCAAAACTCTTCTTTGTGTGCTGGGAAAAACCCTTGCCCCTCTTGAAAGTTCCCTGAAGTTCTTGTAGAAGTCAGCCATGAAGTTCATTGCAAATATTTCTGCAGAAATGTTCATAATTGTGGAGTATGAATTTATTTCCACTGCCATTTGATGTAATTCAGCGATGAATTACGATGCATGAGTGTAGCTGAATGTTCGCTACATGCTCGTCTTTGTAGAATGACGATTATCGAAGCTCCATGTTGCTACTTCACACTACTGATGTATGTCCCAATTGCATTAAAGTTTTAGTCTTCCATCTCCACTTCCATTATAATGTTAGTCGAAAGTACTGCCAGATTGTATAGTTCCATTGTAGAATGTAGCGTTGTATCACCAAAAGTAATCTTCAGTATCACGGTTGCGATACACGTGCCTGCCGTAGCGTAGAATGTGGTATTAAAAGTGCTTCTCAGGATTCGAGAAAAACACTTTTCTCTGCAGTCTTTAAATGCAAATATCTTCTGAAGTATTATAATGAATATGTTCAACTTTCGCACACGCCTCAATATTGTAATGCACTATTGAATTAGTATAAATGCCGTAGCTAATTCTTGATAGATAAACTTGTAGAATCGTTTATGTGTGCGCTCCAACTTCGCCTAGTTTTAGTAACAGTAAAATTGCACTGCTGGATACCCAATACTGTTCGATGCGGTGGGCTCTAACACGCTTGCTTATGACGATATGCTTGTTCTATCAGAACACGAAGTCAGACTATCAAGTCAGAATAAAACCACGAAGTGAGAAAAGAAAAAAAAATCTCTGCTGTGCAAGGCCTTTTATCAACTTTGAAGGGGCGTATCCATCCCTACCATAGCTTCTTCTTCCATCATTACTCGATGTTCCAACTTTGGCTATTCTTGACGGATTTTCAGATTTCAAAAACATATAAATAATTTCTTCAAAAATTTCATATCAATGCCATAACTGAAAATAGTTTTCCCAATTCTGCATGCCAAAAGTTATTAAATATGGTAGTTTCAGTAATCTCCGTCTCCCTTCAAGCTATCATTCATTGGTTCGAGCCTCTCCTCCAATAGCGTAACTTCTTCCTCAGTACGGTTATTTGCTTCCCTGCGACTGCGTCGTAAATCTAAGATCCTTCTGGAACAAAATCGTGACGTCAGCAAGAATCTAAGCTCAGCCAGCCTACTTGCTCGAGCGTTGCGTCATCCACGCCTACGTCATGAAGATACACGTCACAACTATGACGGCCATAACTTTATTCACATATGCCAATACAGCCACCGTGGTCTCAGTATAATTCAATTTACGGGGGCATTCTCCCTTCACCACGTTTTAAAAACCGCTGCAAATTGTTTTTAAACTCTGTTACAAATATCTGAATTCACTTGAACACGAAATTGAATTATTATTGGCTTACTCTTGGATAATATTTCTTCAAGTTTCCAGCATTGAACTTGCCATATACGACATCATTCTCATCATCATAGAGTTCATAACAGTTGTTTCCATAAGCATTCGTAATTCTGAACGGACCCATAAATACTATTCCAAACTTGGGATAGATTTTCTTACTCACGTCAGCCTTGACAGGTCTGCGTAGTAATACCAGATTTCCAATTTCTAAGGGAGTACCAAAACATTTTCCAGCTACTCTTTTCAGTCGTTTTTGTGCTGCTCTCTGGAATTGTTCTTTCGCTCTGTCAATTCTCTGCTGCCTTCCTAGGTCGGGATCTCTAGGAACGTGGTTGAAAAGATTGTCCCACGGCCTTTCTGGGTTTCTTCCTAGATGAAGTCTCATTGGCACCTCTCCTGTGCTCTCCTGCACTGTAGAATTTAGACACTCCTCAATAAGGGGTACAAATCTCACCCAACTAGTATGATCATTCGGACAGAAAATTCGACAAAATTTCGAAAATTCAGCCATGTATCTTTCTGAAGAATTCGATTCCGGATAGCGCACGCTTGAAAATATGTGCTTAATACCAAGCCTTTCCATATCTGCAGCAAATTCTAAGGATGTAAACTGAGCTCCATGATCCGATAGTAGATACTCTGGTTTACCAGCTTTTGGAAATACAGCATGTTCCAGTCTGCTTACAACGTTCCTCGTGTTAGCTTTTTGCATGGGACTCATTGTTAAAAATTTCGAGAAGACATCCACGGTAACCAACAGGTACTGATTACCCTGGTATCCCTTCGGACAGGGGCCAAATATGTCCGTCGCCATGAGTTCATTCGGTTTAGAGGGAATCATAGCCTTAGGTTTTCCTTTTAATAGAGCGGAAGCATACTTTGCTCTTTGACATTTATCACATGAACGAATGACATTAGCAATGCTGGAACGCATGTTAGTCCAAATAAACCTCTCTTTAAGAGTATCAAGAGTTTTATCCAGACCGGCATGTCCAGTTGCGTGATGAGCTACCCACACTAAATTGACTACAAGTTTAGGTGGCACGACTATTCGGAGCTTTGTATGCGCAGAGTCAGCATACTTACATACGACGTCTCCACTCAAGACAAAGTGTCGTGAATCTCTCTGTGCAGCTGCATAGTCAACATCAGTATTGTCCATGTAACCCTTAAGGAACCTGTACATTTTCCTGATTGGAGCGTGTCTCTTCTGTGACACACCGATTCGGGCTAACCTCCTGACGGTCTCTTGATTTTGCTGCTCCAATTGTACATGGTGTATCTGCACATTTTTGATATGGTTACGAGATAAAGCATCAGCCAGTAAGTTGTCTTTCCCAGGCTGATGGACAATAGTGGCGTTAAACTGTTGGGTGAACAAAGCCCAACGTGTCAATCTATCACTAGACATGTCAGTTTGCAGCATAAACTGAAGTGCTTTGTGATCTGTAATAATGATTACCTTGTGTCCCAGCAGCATTTTCTTCCACGCTTGCAAAGCTGTTACAAAAACTAACGCTTCTAGTTCTGTCGTAAAGTAGTTTTCCTCGTGTTTCTTTAATTTCCGACTAGTGAACGCAATGTAGTGCTTGTTGCCTGCCTCGTCTTTTTGGTATAAGACTGCACTAATGCCTATTCTTGATGCATCAGACTCAATATAGAACACCTTCTCAAAGTCTGGGTACTCCAGTTTAACGTTGTTTCTGAGCATCTCCTTTGCTTTCTCAAAAGCCTCGTCTGCTGCGGTACTCCATTTCCATCTATTATTCTTCTTGAGTAAGTCATACAGAGGAGCCATAATTTCAGAGTATCTCGGACAGTGGCTGCTGATGAATTGGCATGCGCCTACAAATTCTCTGACTTGTTTCACCTTAGTTGGCTTTGGGAACCTTGTGATCGCATCTACTTTCTGCATGTTCGGATGATATCCATCCTTATCAATAGAATGCCCCAAGTAGTTGATCTCCTTCTTCATGAATTGACATTTTCCAAAATTGACCTTAATATTGGCCTTCCTTAAATTTTCAAACAACTTTCTCAAATGCACTAAATGTTCTGCGGCGTTGGGTGAAGATACAATTAAATCGTCAATGTAGCAGATTACATTTTCCTTTACTTCGTCAGTGAGCTTGCTATCAAGTGCTCGAATAAGTGCTGGTCCACTGTTGACCATTCCAAAAGGCATTCTCTGGAAGACCCATGACGTCTGGTCAAATAAGAATCCAGTGTACTGCATACTTTCTTCTTCCAGTTGAACTTGGTAAAACGAAGATGTCATGTCAAGAACACTGAAACATGCTCTCCCTTTGAACTTTCTAAGCAGATCTTTAATCTTAGGTGGTCGGTCATTTTCTGGAAGAATCTTTAAGTTGATGGTCCGAGCATCGAGACAGAGACGTATCTGACCATTACTTTTCTTGACTAGAGTGATGGGGTTTATGTAAGACGACGCCTGTTTTTTTATAATCCCGTCTACCTCCATTTTTCTGATCAACCCTCGTACTTCTTGGTAGTATTTCTCAAGTATGGGGTATATTTTCTTTTGGTAAGGGGTTCCATCGGTCAGCCTTATCTTATACTTATAGTCTTTAATCAATCCAGGCTTTTCATCAAATATATCTTGGAATTCCTTTATCAAATCCTCAAATTCCCCCTGAATTTCTTCAAATCCTTCAGTTTTTCTACTGGGTATTTCTGTTAGATTCTCCACTTCATTGATAATGGTATTTAAAGTCTCTTCCCTAAGGTCTATCTCCAGACTGTTTTTCACGTCCTGTTCTTCGATCTCTTCTGTGATCATGTACCCATCATTAAAGCTAATAATCCTATTCTTCATATCAATAATGGCTCCAACTTTCGATATAAAATCGATTCCTAGCACAATGTCGAAATGGATCTTGTTCACCACAATAAAGATCTGTTCATAATTCCTTCCATTAATTTCAAAGTTCAACAACACTTGGATCTTGCATTTCACTGCCTTGTCTTGGAAAATTCCTCTCACTTTGACGGTAGAAGCGGGTAAAACTGTCATGTTTTCTCCCTTTAATAGACTTTGATAGCATTCATCAGAAATGATAGAAATAATTGCGCCGGTATCCATAAGAGCTTTGTACTGTTGGCCATCTATCAGTACAGAAATAATAGGTAAGGCACATGGTCTTTCCTCTTTGACGATTCCTCTCTCTTCTAATAAATCCTCATCAGTTACTTCGTAAATTTCATTGATAGTAATTATGCGTGGTGTGGCAATGTATTCATTGTTTCTCACTTTTGTTGAGAAATCGGCGTTTTTTTTTCTGTGTTACCATTTTCAAAGTTCCCCTGCTGGCTTGTAGAAGGACCAGGATCGATCACTAAATCCTGTCTTTTCTTCTGGTTTTCAGCTTCCTTCTCTCGTAATTCCTTCAAATACTGCTGACTTTCTTTCTCTCTCTCTTGATACTTGTCCGGTGTCATAACCTGACCTTGAGAATTTTGATTCCGATTCTGGTACTGGGTATTTCTGTTGTAGTTCCTATTGTACCCATTGTTATTATAATATCTACCTCTTCCGTTATTATAGTTCCCTCTATTGTTATTCCAGCCTCGTCTTTGCTGATATGGACGGTAACCTTGTGATCTGTTGTTGCGAAAATAATTGTTCCTGTGAGGACCTACATTTTCAGTTTTCTCTTCAGCAAGCGTATCAGTTTGCTGAACTTGATCCATGTAGACTGTATTAATGTCTTTGAATTCGTGCCTCTGACCTTTTTGAACCAAATTTGGCACCGGACTCGTGTAATCAAGCCTTCTCAATAGTTCGTCCATACTGGTCAAATCCCTTATATTTGACGATATAATAAGTCTTCTTACCTCAACAGGTATCATACGTGAAATGGCATCTATTAACTGCTCTGTAGACAATGGGGGTTGTAAAAATCTTAAGCGCGATAACTGGCTCGTGAAGAAATCAGCGTACCGTGTTGGAAGAGTACCCGAATACTTCCTCGAGTATACCTCAGCTCTTAATGAATTTTGTGCTTCTATTGACCAGAATCGTTTTATCAGTGCCTCTGCAAATTCATCGAAATTACTAAAAGTGTACCGAAATGCTCGGAACCACTCAAGAGGTCCTCCAGCTAGAAATCTTTCTACGATTCTCATTTCTCTTTCTCTAGGAATATGGGCTTCAATAAAATAGTCTTTCAGGTTTCCGATATACTCTACCGGTGTTAGACTATCTGTATTACTAAATTTCTGAGGCTTGTCCTCAAAGTTTCGGATGACTGTCACATTTCTTGGATATGAATCCATGTAATTCTTCCCACTATCACGATATTTCCATTCAGGTTCAATATTCCTATTCTCTTCTTCTTCCCGGAATCTGAATATACGTTCCTCAGGACTAATATCTCTCTCTTCAGTAGCGAGGTTACATCTTCTCACGTAATTCCTATTATCATCAAAAATCAACCCTTCTGGATCCTTATCTGTGATTTCCGTGTTGACTTTCCTAATCAACTCTTCTTTATACGTTTCCAACATGCTAGCTTCTCCTAGGTTTAAATTCTGAAGTTTGCTCTTAGTTTCATTGACATCAGAGACAACCTTATGAATTTGTTCCTCTAACGCGGTTTTTAATGCTTGCACGTCCTGGCTCATTTGAGTTCTATCCTCTACCTGCTTTTCGGATAGCGAATCCATCCTTATACTCAAATCCTTTCTAATTTGAACTACCTCATTATTTATATCTACTTGTGTACTGGCTAGTTTTCGTTCAATTCGCTCCTGAATCTGATTGACATGTTCCCCACTTGACTTGTTCCATTCATCTTTCCAAACCGTTACATTTGCAGTTAACATTTCAGCAATATCTACTTCAATGTCTTCCTTAAGTAAACGATTATGATCTAAGACTTGGGTCCTCATGACCTCTACATCATGTTTTAATCCAGCTAGTGAAGCTGTTGTCCTAACAGACTCGTCATCCAATCTAGTTGTTAAAGCACTAATGTTACGAGTACAAAGCGTTTTTGAAGTTTCAATTTCTTCTCTAACCTTATTAACATCAGTTTGAACTTTGGCAATGTCTACAAAAACTGCATTAACTTCTATTTGCACCTTATTGATATCGCTTTGTATATCATTAATATCAGACTGAATATTATTTATGTCTACTTGAACGTTTGACACGTCGGTTCGAACATTTCTAATCTCTCTTTGAACTTCTTCTACCTTGTCTTGTACAGTAGCAACATCATTCCTAACAACGATTACTTCTGCTCTAGCACATGAAATATCACCCCGGACATTAGCAACATCATGATTTAACAAAGTAAGGTCTTTCTGGACTGAATCAACTTTTCCCTGTACATTGGAAACATCAATTTTTACATCTGAAACATCTTTATGGACATTGGATAAATCTACTTTAACATCTGAGACATCCTTGTGAATGGCAGTCACGGCATTCTGGACCTCCTGTGTACTGGTCTGTAAACGCGACATGTTACTTTCCAAATTTGCAGAACTGGTCTGGAGATCCTTCATCATCTCCTGCATTCGACTAGCATTCCTAGCTTCCATCTCCCTCACACTTTCATTCATGCTAGCTTTCAAACTGTTGGACATCTCCTCCAACATCTTTCTCATACACTCATCTGCCATCTCAATAATATTTCAATAATAGACTGCGTTAGGGACATACATCAAATAGCGCAAGATAACAACATTTGAGCAACGCCCTTCGCCATATATAAAGTTTGAGCAATTTTCTGTCTTGAATCTAACTTATAATTAGCTTATCACTAACTTCATAAACACCCTATGTTGAAATAAACTCACGCACATGTTCAAATTTCTTTGGTTCATTTTAAATATCCTAACATAAATAATTTACATTTACAATCCAAATAGTTTAATTTTATTTTTAATATGACTAAACATGTCATAAGCCGGTCAAATAAAATAAGACTCCAGATCATAGGCGATTTTTCTAAGTTTCCAGCCTATTTAACCTCTCTCAGGTTGTATAAGATCTGATCTTTTCTGAGTGTAATTTTCCTAATACAACACAACATTTAATCCCTATATAATCACACTCTCAAATTCTACAATTGGCCAAGACATCTAACAAAGAATCAACCTCTTTATTTGAGTCTTCACAATCCCATTGACATCGATAACTTGGTAATCCAATGTTATTCGAGCCCCACATGTTGATTGCGCCAATCCTACTGTCCCCGATAATCCGGATAGTAGGCTGTCAGAAATCCGCCCCCACAAACGGATTGCCAATAATCGATTGCACCGGCAAAGCTACATCAATGAAAATGACACTGACAGATACTACCGTGATTAGAGCACAGTAGTTAACATGAAATTATTGTGGAACACACCAAAATATACGGGGGTTCATACTTACCTTTTACTTACCTATTCAATTTAATCTCGGGTCTGGGTTTTCAACTGGATCACTTAATAGTATGCCCTCACAATAACCTCCACCACGATATTTAAAATGAACCAAGTCGAAGACCAGAAAATTTAAACTGCACAATAATTTATTTCACATAAAGAAAACAAAATTAACAAAATTTAACAACAAAATAGTTATGGCTGTCTGAAGCCATTGTCAATGCAACCATGTCCTCCTGTAGGACTGTCGACTTCACATACAAAAATTCAGCTTTCTCTAGCTCAAAAGAACGTAATAATAACAACAATGCACATTGGAATGGATAAGGGAGCTGGGACGAGACATATAGCATTTGTTTCCTTGTTCATGAACTTCATAATTTAGTTCATTGACACACATTTATCAATAACCGCCAGGCCGCTAAGTAGATGACCTTGACCTCCACCATTCAGTTAACTGGCCACCTGCAATACACCCTACGCAGTGTTGCATGCTTGCTTCGTCAAATGGACGCAGCTGCCTAACCAGTGTCACCAAATGCTGGCCAACGCAGAGTCTAGCTCTCATTCAAAACAATTTAAATGCTCACATCTCAACTCAAATATTATCACGCAAAATTTATACAAGTTCCGTTCACATTGCAATGGATTACTCTGTTAATCTCAAATATTATTTAAATGTTTATTCCAATTATCGAACTAGCGTTGTTTAAATGTTAATAGCAAAACGCATAATGTTATATCATAGTGTTCAATAATTATTTATAACATTTAGATTGTTCATAACTTAGTCAAACGACAATTGAAAAACTTTTACACGCCTCTATTAATCCCGTTTGTTTCAAATTATTATTATAGATATTCACATAGTTATTTACATTATTTATATTTTATTTATATTTGAAATACATTAACCACACGTTTATCCGGTTGATATTTTCTTAAATCGTGGTAATATAATCGACCGATGAAGGTTACTTATATTAAAATTTTAGATTCAGGTTTAATAAGATTAAATAATTATTATTTGTGACGGTAACCTCCATTCAAAATCTATAATTCAATCAATTTATCACTCTTGTTAATTTTAACAGTACCTTCACATGAATAATTTTCAATGGACCTGAACAATACAACTCAGCGGAAACATACCTCGCACAAACGCACAAAATTGGCCCATAATTCATCATATATCTCATTATATATGGCATCAAAATCTTCCACAATACACACAAAAAAACTCCACTTATAAATTCATCATGATTATCAATATTATTGTGGGAACCTCCTTCACTTACTAAAGGGCATTATTCATCAGCGACTTTTACACGTCCACTGAACTAACGATTATACATCCATAGTTCCTCTTTAAAAATTCTTATATTCATCAATTGTATCGAAAACTGTTATTATATTTAACCTTCGTGGGTTTCATTCATGAAGCGATATGAAGTAAAAATTTGCCAGTCACAAATAAATTTAATAGCAAATACGATTAGACACGCCTCCCTGGTCTATCAAAATGAATTAATCTCATCATAATTATCGCAGTATAAAATACTATATTCAAGCAAAATTCATTTAACTGCAGAAATAGTCGAATAGAACGCAAATAGACCAGAAAATGCAAACATTATTGTTTCAATCTAGAATTGAGAAAATCTCCTATCAAATGTTCATTACTATAGTGTACTGAATAAATCTTATTCAAAGTTCATATTTCATAAAATTGTCTATAATGCAATGGTATTTCAGAATTGACTAAAAATGTCTGTGTTTCAATCATGTTCGTAAAAACGACTAGTATTTCCAAGATCGTCGATAAAGTAGTAGATTTTAACGCTCTAAAATCTTTTAATCATTCTTCTTTCTTGAGGATGATAGAAAATTGGTCAAAGTAATTTACTGGAAAGAATTACTTTAATAAAACGACACGCTGTCTGAATTCAAACTTGCCATAGAAAATCGTTAACTTTACAGTCAAATCGTGACTACAAGAAAAATTCAAATTCTCGAAAGAATATTTAACTTCAATATAAACTGATCCAAAATGTTTAAATATGCAAATGACATAATAATGTCTCAATAAATCGAAGAAAATGGCATAAAGCTGCAAAGTGTACAGAGTACAGAAACATCTAGCAAAAGAATAAGGGGCAATCAAATATATGACAGAAAATATGGGAAAGATAGTTGCTCAGATCTCACTAAAATGGCTCAAATAAATCAAGAAACGTTCACGGCTACCTTATCTGTTGGATTGAAGTTCTAGAAGAAAATTTCAAAGAAGACTGCTGCTGGTTCCAATTCACCACATGATAGATGTGCACCGACCTCGAACCTGGAACCTGCGCCCTCGGAGAATAGAACAGCTTCCTCCTCCGGAAATCGCACTGCTCCGTGTAGACGATAGACATCCTTCTGGCAAAACTCTTCTTTGTGTGCTGGGAAAAACCCTTGCCCCTCTTGAAAGTTCCCTGAAGTTCTTGTAGAAGTCAGCCATGAAGTTCATTGCAAATATTTCCGCAGAAATGTTCATAATTGTGGAGTATGAATTTATTTCCACTGCCATTTGATGTAATTCAGCGATGAATTACGATGCATGAGTGTAGCTGAATATTCACTACATGCTCGTCTTTGTAGAATGACGATTATCGAAGCTCCATGTTGCTACTTCACACTACTGATGTATGTCCCAATTGCATTAAAGTTTTAGTCTTCCATCTCCACTTCCATTATAATGTTAGTCGAAAGTACTGCCAGATTGTATAGTTCCATTGTAGAATGTAGCGTTGTATCACCAAAAGTAATCTTCAGTATCACGGTTGCAATACACGTGCCTGCCGTAGCGTAGAATGTGGTATTAAAAGTGCTTCTCAGGATTCGAGAAAAACACTTTTCTCTGCAGTCTTTAAATGCAAATATCTTCTGAAGTATTATAATGAAAATGTTCAACTTTCGCACACGCCTCAATATTGTAATGCACTATTGAATTAGTATAAATGCCGTAGCTAATTCTTGATAGATAAACTTGTAGAATCGTTTATGTGTGCGCTCCAACTTCGCCTAGTTTTAGTAACAGTAAAATTGCACTGCTGGATACCCAATACTGTTCGATGCGGTGGGCTCTGCCACGCTTGCTTATGACGATATGCTTGTTCTATCAGAACACGAAGTCAGACTATCAAGTCAGAATAAAACCACGAAGTGAGAAAAGAAAAAAAATCTCTGCTGTGCAAGGCCTTTTATCAACTTTGAAGGGGCGTATCCATCCCTACCATAGCTTCTTCTATCATCATTACTCGATGTTCCAACTTTGGCTATTCTTGACGTATTTTCAGATTTCAAAAACATATAAATAATTTCTTCAAAAATTCCTTATCAATGCCATAACTGAAAATAGTTTTCCCAATTCTGCATGCCAAAAGTTATTAAATATGGTAGTTTCAGTAATCTCCGTCTCCCTTCAAGCTATCATTCATTGGTTCGAGCCTCTCCTCCAATAGCGTAACTTCTTCCTCAGCACGTTTATTTGCTTCCCTGCGACTGCGTCGTAAATCAAAGATCCTTCTGGAACAAAATCGTGACGTCAGCAAGAATCTAAGCTCAGCCAGCCTACTTGCTCGAGCGTTGCGTCATCCACGCCTACGTCACGAATATACACGTCACAACTATGACGGCCATAACTTTATTCACATATGCCAATACAGCCACCGTGGTCTCAGTATAATTCAATTTACGGGGGCAGTACCTTCTTCAAGGCCACGGCCACCTCCTTTCCTCTTCCTTGTCTATCCATCCTAACCATCCCTTACCTTCCCTCATGAGGCCCCAGTTCGCTTTGCAGGTGAGGCCGCCTGGGCGAGGTGCCAATCCCACCTCACCAGTTGTATCCCTTCCGATTCGATGTTCCCAGCTCTAGGACACTGCCCGTAGAGGCGGTAGTGGTGAGTTCCCTGGCTGAGTCCGTGGGTTCCACCAACATGGAGGGTAAACGACTAAAAAAAAAGGGAAGTAGGCTAATACATGTAATTTCAAAAAGCCTGTGTCAAGGTAAGGAGAGAGAACATCTCTGATTGGTTCCTGTTACTAGTTTCTAAGAGAAAGGTCATTAACAAGTTAGGAGATAGCCTGGCCGATAGAGCGAGTCTCTTAACAGGAGTGTCATGGGCTTCAGAGCAGGTGTCTAACATCACAAACGCACCATTCACTAGAAATGTGACTGTCGGTGCAGCAGAAAAGAGGAGAATTGAAGCGTTTGAAATGTGGTGTTACAGGAAAATGATGAAGATGATATGGGTTGATAGGGTTACAAACGAAGAGGTATTAAGACTAGTGGGAGAGGAGAGATGTTTCTGGCGACTGCTAATGAAGAGAAGAGATAGGTTGGTAGGGCACATACTAAGGCACCGGGGAATAGCAAGCTTAGTTATGGAAGGAAGGGTCGAGGACAAGAACTGTAGGGGTAGACCAAGGTTAGAATATGTTAAACAGATTGCCTCGGACCAGGGGGTGTCAACCAGATAGGGATTATTTGGTACCATCGGTGTAGTTGCGCGGCCAGCCATATGGAGCGCTGTATATCATCTTGCCAACATATGCATGATACACGTTGTAATTAAATTGCAAATATATCCCTATATTTAGTCAATAAATATACACATAATTCCTAATTGGCATTTCCTTGCAATTATCTTGCTCACCGACGATAATTACGGCACTTATCATTAAATAAACATTATTTCTACTGGGTTGGCGGCATTGACCAACATGGACGCTCTGTTTATGTCGTGCTTGCTGTAAACAATATTGGCCGTATATTAATATTTTATAATAAGCTAATGTTGTGTTCTTTCTCATCTTTCTTTCATCAAATCGTCTTCTTGGTAATGAGAAGTGAACAGTTCTTCTTCTGCTACGCCAAGTAAGTACGCTTATTTTAAGAGTTTAAGTGAAAACTTGTTTCTGTAGTGCCTGTGAAAAATATACCGTACCGGTAGCCTAGTTTTGAATTGATATTAGACGCAGTGTACAGGTGATATTCTACTTGACATATTAATTAACTTTCACTATTATTTATTCCACAGGTAGGCCTACCAAATTCTGTGAACAAACAAATCGTAAATTGCTGTTCTCGAAATAGCAGATGAATGACCAGGTAAGAGTCTATGTTACCGTAATGTTTTCAACTTGATTACATCTTGCAGAGATACATACAGTACCATGAGCCTATTGCATATGTGTACTCAAGTTCTTGAGGAGTGTTAATAATTCATTTTACATTGCGGTAGATTAAAAATGTCATGGCTCATGGCAACGTGTCTAAGCTTTAATATTTTCCCCTTCCTTGAATTTCAAATTATTGGTACCGTATTCAAAAAAGATCAGTTCTTGCACATGTTAGTTACTGGTGCAGTGGCAAGTATTCAGTTGGTCGAATATGTAGTAATGCCATTACTGATGTAGAACTGTAATTACAGGTTCAAAATCTTAGCACACACTGGTCCTATGGGTAGCTGTGTGCTCTTGCTCTGTGGAGCAAAGTCCAACATTAAAATTTATTTCAGAGGTCTACATTTTGGTCCAAATATACAAATGAACGAAGCATCTAATGGTGAACGCATTTGTACTCTGAATTTGAAGCATATTAAGTTCATCAGAATGGTTTAATTTTATGCGTATGTTGTTATTTTAGAATAGGCTATATTTATTTTTCTTCCCATCATTCCATAATTATTTTTAGAAAATTCAGCAGCTACAGCACTGTATTCATGCGTTGCAAAACTATTTCTCCTCTGGCAGAAGATAAAGAATAGAATTAGAAACGATGAGACATCTTTCAGAAGGGTGATACCTGAAGAAGCAGTAACAAAACCACTCACCAGACACATCAAAAATCTGGAGTTACCCTTAATTGTTGTGTAATAGAAACACTCGTGGATTAGTTACATTAATCGCAGAATTAAAATTTTAGTTATTTTCTGAAAGGTGAGAGAGGCAATCTTATGGGTTTCATCAATCATAGATGTCTATTACATTAATAAATAAGCTTCTGTGTCCAACTAAAATAACTCCTCATCAGTTTTGATGTGGTGTTAACTCATAAAACAGTGTAAAGAAGATTGGTTAATATGTTTATGTTCGACACTGGCGAAATGTAAATATTATGTCAGAAAACTGTACTATAATGAGGCTCATTATAGTACAAGTTTTCATTATGATACAGTTTCTCCCACCAATCAGAGCTCAAGAAACAGTTGTGTGACCAATTAGGTGAGGATAGCATCGCACCTGCGCTCACTTCCATGGCCCCCTTATTTAAATTTCACTGCGTGGCGAGTGTCATAGTGAGGTATTCCAGGAGGCCATGGTCAAATACAAGGTATTCTCTGCATCCCATGCGCTCTGTTCAGTATATAAAACTGGTGAAATCTCGACAGATAATTATGAATATTTATGTTCGAACATAAAATAGTTATAATTATCGTCGAACATAAACAGTCGTATGCAACTCGTCTATAATTGTAATTAAGACACTCGTATGGAAATGATAAAACTCGTGTCTTAATTATTGTCATTATAGGCTCGTTGCATAATGTACTATTAAGTTACAAGGTGCACATATAATAAGCCACTACAACAGAGATCTGAGTGAAATCACATGAAATTTTATTAACAAATACTGTAGGTGCAGGCTAGAACTATTACCACTGTGTTGTATTGTTTCTTCCAGTATCACAGTAAACAATTTGTTTTAAAGGACTTTTCACCTTGTATTATGTTATATCGTGGGATAGATAGATACAAGATAAATATAATGCATTTATTATATGCCAATGTAATGGTTGACATACCTATAGGTAGTATTTTATTCCTACACGTTACTTACAATATTTTTCAACACGTAGGATGCTAATGTCTAAGCCAGTCACAGCTCATGCGCAGTAGCGGCTGGTGTAGAAAATTAGTTGTGTGTAGAGATGGGCAGCAGTCGACTGAAAACAGTCGAATGAATTCAACGACTACTCACCGTATCATAAACAAGTCGTTTGCAAACGACTGATCTCAAAACAATCGTTGGAAATCATTGGAATGAAACAAGTCGTTGGCAAACGACTAATTCCAAGCGAATGGAATCATTCGAATTTAAGTAGTCGTTCTAATCAAACGACTTCTTCAGGATAACTTCATGCTACAATTCATTGTGCTGTATGTTTATTGTAGAGCTTTAATTAATAAGTTAAGTATACCTGTAGGTGCCTATAGTTTTATACAGTTCGTTGATTCTTTCAATGATATAGCCTAAATCCAGTTGTCCAAGTTATTGGAAATGTTAAGCATTCAATATTTAGGTTATGCTTGAACTCCAGATACCGGTTTTCTGGCCCATCATCCCAGGCAAGCCTCCCAGTCAGATGGATCATTTGGCTGTAATTTTGAATTAGAGTAAGGTTGTAGTATGCGTGGTCAGATTTAGACAATAGCCTACTCCATGAAGGGGTCATGGCTACGCCTATTATGTTTGTTTATTGAATAGAGTAACTGAAATGAGGGATGTATACTGATTTTAAGATTTGTGGAATGAATTTATGAATTTTTAATAGAATTTAATGAAGTCTTCAGTAAAGTTGAAGGAGACATGATCGTGTTTAGACAATAGCCTACTCCATGAAGGGGTCATGACTATGCTTTCTATGTCTGTTTAAGGTGTAGTGTGGCTGAAATGAGGGAGGTTTACTGATTTTGGTGTTTGTGGAGTAGTCTTTTCGTTTATAATTTAGGTTTTGTGAAGCTCGTTGCGGAGTTGTTTTATGGATTTTATTGCTCTGCAAATGAAGTGTATTAGAGGGTTCTGGGTTTGGTTTAGCTGTAGTTTACAGGGTTATGGCTGAGAGTTGTTGTAGCAGGCCTAACAACTGTGTCAGAACAGTGGCGTGCTGTGTGGGAGGGGTGGGGGGGTATTGGCAAAGACATGAGGGCAGGGATGGAAGAGTTTATGTGTTCCCTCACAGTTGGCGCACTTAGGCTTATCTCGAGGTACCGTACAGATAGAGTGGTGATGTAAATCTCCAGCGGGTACTGTGAGGACAGCTTGACGGCTGTAGGTGCCTATAGTTTTATACAGTTTCTTGTTCGTAGATTCTTTCAATGAAATAGCCTACGTCCAGTTGTCCAAATATATATGTATGTCATTTCATTGGAAATGTTAAGCATTCAATATTTAGGTTATGTTTGAACTCCTTAACACAGTCTATACACTTTTAATGAGAATTGGGTGCATTCTTGAATTATTACACTACTTGAACATGGGCTTACCATTAATGGCTTAGAGTTCTATTTATTTTTTGATTGAATTTCATTCATTTATTCTACCGCGTGATAAATGAATTACAAGAAAATTATTATGAAATTCTCCCCATAGCGTGATGGTAATGATCGATGCAAACATAGAATAGATTTTCCAGGAAAATTAAATCAGAAAATATTTTATATTGGGATCCAATATTAATAGCATTCTAGCAAGTCGGAGGGTGTGTACGCTCAAATTGATTCTGGTTGTCAATTGGTTTGTTGAGATGGGCATCAGCAGTCGACTGACAAAAGTTAAAACCATCGACTTGTTTGAATGCTTTTAGAAAACAGTCGAATGAATTCAACGACTACTCACCGTAACATAAACAAGTCGTTTGCAAACGACTGAACTGATCCCAATTGTTTTAACATGCTCTGAGCGCTGGCATAGTTTTACGTTCTAGTCATAAATTGTTTGTATTCACATGGTTGCCAACATCTCCACTGAAAGTTCGCTCTCGTTACTGTTCTAAAGTGCTCTATTGTCGTGTCTCGTGTGTATTTATTCTAGGCTGTCGTGTTCTTGTTCAAGTTGTATTTCAACTCTACACTCTTAGTACGGTATTTTCTGCAAAACAACTAAGAAATAAAAGGCACGTCACAATTTTGGCTATGGAATTGTTACCGGTACTTTCAGATCTAGTAATTTAATTAAGTATTGCTCTATTGCTTCACTTATTCAGAGTACATACAGGTAATGTGTCCTATACCAATATCGGGGAACATTTACTCATTGCAACATTGAATATAATGGCTGCACTATACACAACGCCGCAACCTCCATTCGAAGCACAGTAAAAATAAATAACTTGGATCAATTTCAATTTCTTTTTAGTACATATTATTCTTAAAAATAAATGAGACCAACCAGGTGGTATAGTTCTTGGTTGACACTTCTGGGGTCCATGTTTGATTGCTGAATGTCAAGAAATCTAATTCTAGTCTGAGGGTAAGAACAGGGTACACAGCCTAGTGAGGTAAACCGGGAAATGTTGGGTTTGATTCTCCGCTTAGCCACCCAGCAAGTGGTTTATCATGGGTTCCCAGACATACAGAATATAAATTTCTAGGTAATTCCTATCTTGACTGCCTCCTGTAAATCCATAAACAAGTAGGGTAGTCGTATTCATTCATTCCTATTCGTGAGCTTAAATGGCACTCTGTCAAACGCATACATGTGTCAGAATCCAACACAACACAAAATAACATAATGACTTGATTTTGTCTGCTGTGAATTCATTTTATTGGCTTGGGACATCTTGGTCATCAGCCCCATGCAGTTGGGTGTGGGTAGAATTTCTCCGATTATGTGATGACTGTAGTAGTGTGTGTAGCTTGTAACGGCTACCTTCGTCGTTGGATATCGCTCTACAAGTTGGGCGATCATTTATAACGTTTCTACAGATATTACACTCAAGACTCCTTAAAACCACCTCATCGTTCTTATTTAGCATTGGCCTGTCTAGACAGACGACATACACTTTATTAATTTAGATTTACTGGGCGCCAGTTATCGTAGAGATAACACATTAAAATTTTATTTAGCCACGGCCGCTCCCTTCCTTGAGCCAAGATCTATCATCGGAGCGTAGGGCAATAAACTTGCTCTATGAGATACTCTTTGCATTTCAACTATCCTATATATTCAACTCCCAATGAACAAGACATTTTAACTACTACTGGTTTATTTACAACAAAATTATTAACATTTGATCTGAGGTTTCGAGCTGTGTACAATATGTGCATTAATATTCCCTAATTGCGGGGCAATATTGACTGTCTTCTCGCTAGCGCTGATCTTCTGTGTTGATAATAACTCGGTCCACATACCTGGTGCCTTGTGGTTCAAAGTCCATCTCGTTGGTCTGCTTGCAGTCTAATTTGAGATCTTACGCCAACACACGTTTATTGACCTTTGAAAACATATGTTTTCTTCTTCTCGTTGTTGTTGTTGTTGTTGTTGTTGTTGCTGCTGCTTGTTGTTTCTGAGTTTGATCACCATGGTAAGCAAATTTGAACAAACCAGGCTAATTGAATTCACTAAGTCCCATCTTACTGAGGGACTGGCAGAGTCTACGACTCACAAAGTCAGTGAGTGAGTGCGTGATCGAATATGTGAATGACAGAATAGAATCTATAGAATAGCCAGTGCTGAAGTCGCGCTGGGCTTTTATACACTCTGAATGGTCCCGATGTTTCGCGGCATAAATTTGCCCGCGACCCATCAGACCAATTATAGCAAAGCATTTCTCAGTCCTCAAGCGACGCTAAAACTTCTCCGAGCGGGAATACAGGCCCGCGTACTTCAAATATTCCACTCAGAACCCGCTATTCCTCTCGTTGCGCATATATATATTCCGCCGAAATCTTTCTCCAAGCCCTTGTCTCCAGTCAGCGTGGCTTCGTTCCAGAAATACATTTTCTTGCAATATGTTGCTTCATCGTCCGTAACTTCTTCCAACCAGGCCCGTCCTGTCTTTACAATTTAACTAATAAAACAGCCCTAGACCTCTATAAAAACCCTGTTTCTTAATCTAAGAACTTGGCAATATTATATATGACTATGGTAATGACGTGAATATGGTATGGCCCCTCCCTTGATATTAATGGGTGAATAAAACGATATAACTTTGATATTTCAATAATAATAATAATAATAATAATAACAATAATAATAATAATTACACAATGACTTTAAAAATAATAATAATAATAATAATAATAATTTGTACCGTAATCAAGATTACGTTACAAAACGTCCCCATGGTTTCATAAAGAATGTAATGAATGATGAAATCACAAATCTTCCCTTTAAAACTTAACAGGAAATACACTGAATATACATATATGACCCTTCAAATTACAAACATAATGATTATACCCTTTTCATTTTCCTTGATTGATCTGCACTCTTCTTGCAATGTTACATAAACATTCTGATTGTCCTGTGCAGTCATACAGGATTTACATGCTACATTTGTTCTTGTAGTCCCTTACAATAACAGAACGCAATATATTGCTTCTTGTTTCACGCAACACAAGTGATTTATCTCACTTCCACCAATTCCTTAGAGCCACGACACGACTCTAATTATAAACACACGGCAGTCTGCCCTTCTTGCAGCACTTGCTCTTTTCTATGATATTTCCTCAGATTGTAAATGTTATATGTACCAATGACACAATTTTCCTGATCTTTCAATAAGTAGGCATTCTTTCCTATCCTCTTCGAAACGACATAAGGCCCAGTAAACAATAAAAACAGCTTTGACATTTTCCCTTCCAATGCACAAGATGGCAACGGCTTACGTAACAAAACTTCGCTACCTACTTCCAATTCGTCGTAGACCCCCTTCTGTCGGCGTTTCCTTTGGTTTCCTGACTTTACTAAGTTGTCCCTGGCCAACAGAAGATAATACTCCGTGGAGTGTCCCTCACCCGGATCTAAACCTATCATTCTTGCTATTTCGTTGGAGGGCTTCCTTCCATAACGAATTTCATATGGTGAACATCCCGTACTCTCGTGTAACACTGAGTTTAACCAGCGTTCGGCATCACCCAACCGTGAGAACCACGCGTTGTGTTTGTCGTGCACGTATGTACGGAATATTCTTCCAATGGATTGCATAGACCGTTCAACCATGTTGCCTTGTGGATATCTAATTGAAGAGTAGATAATCCGGGTACCTAGTTCCGTCAGCTTGGTAGTCCATATTTTAGACGTGAACTGGCTTCCATGATCGCTAAGTATACTGAGTGGGCATCCGAACTCAGGAATATACTTTTCTGCTATCTGCTTGACACAACACCTTCCCGTAGCTTGTCTCAAGGGATATAATTTGACAAATTTACTGAATGCGTCAATTATTACCATTATAAATTGGTATCCGTATCGAGACTTCACCAGTGGCCCATACAGATCAACACACACAAGCTCTCCCGGCTTCTTGGCTATTACCGCTTGATACTCTCCAATCAAGTGCCGATTTGAGTGCTTCGCGCGTTGGCAGAGATCGCAAGTAGCAAGAATCTTCCTAATCTTCCTTCCCATAGCTTTAAAAAAGAAATGCCCTTTAATGGCATACAGAACTTTCCTGGCTCCGAAATGACCCAATTGAGCATGAAAGAACCAGATTAAATCTTCCTGTAAAGATTCTGGTACACACACTTTCCACTCACCATCTCTATCTTTCCTAGATAGCATACCTTGATATAGCCCGTACTTGAGCCTCCCTACTGATAACTCACCATCATTGCTGCTTCTCACCAAGCGGACAATGTCGCCTAATACTCTGTCTCTCTCCTGTTCAACAGACATATTTCGTAAACGTACTCTCTCATCCTCCTGCACTATACGTTTACCAACACACACTAAGATGCCTTCTTTCACTCCTATATTGATTTCACACTCTTCACTATGAATGTGTCTGCTCAGGTAGTCTGCTAAATTATTATTCGTTCCACTGATATGTTTGATACTGAAATCATATTCACTCATGGCTAGCGTCAAACGTGTCATCCTATTACTAGTTAACCTGCTAGATTTAATGAACGTTAGCGCCTGATGATCGGTCCAGATTTGAAAGTGCGTGCCTAGCACGTAAACCCTAAATTTACTCATTGAGTAAATAATTGCCAAGAATTCCATCTCAGTAATTGTATAGCGTTTCTCAGCCATTGACAAACCTCTACTTGCCAACGATACAATGCCTAACTGACCCTGATCATCGTATTGGCATAGGCAGCCTGCAATACCAACCTCTGATGCATCCGTGATTACTATAAACTCTCTATCATACCTAGGGTGTTTCAGCATCACTGTTCTACTGAATCCTTCTTTCAGCTTTCTGAAGGCTTCCTCGTGGACCTGTGTCCATTTCCACACACTCTTACTCTTCAATAATTCTCTAAATGGTTCTAATAACCCTGCATACTGGACAACAAAACGCCTGAAATAATTGAGAACACCAATAAATGACCTTAATTGCTTACTATTACGTGGAGACGGCATACTACTAATTTTCTCTAGCCTAGATGACTCTGGTGTAACACCATCTGCAGAAACAGTGTGTCCTAGAAAAGTTATGTGGTGTACACAAAATTCAGATTTTTCCAGTTTCAAAGTGAAACCCCCTTCCCATAATTTACGAAAAACCATACTCAAGTGATCTATATGTTCCTCGAATGTATGTGACGCAATAACTATGTCATCCACATAATTCGTAACAAACTCACTAGTCTCTGGACCTAGAGCCATAGATAAAGCTCGAATTAAGGCGGAACTGCTAGTTTTAGTCCCAAATGGTACTTTTTTGAACTGTAGGAGTCTATTCTTAAAAGCAAAGGCAGTTAAATACCTATCTGAAGCACGGAGTGGAACTTGCCAAAATGAGCTACTTAAATCTACTGTCGAGAACCACTTCCGCCCCTGAAAACGTTGAACTAATTCCTCCACTGTTTCAGTTCTCAGCTGGTCGCTTTCGATTCTGGTATTTAACATTCTGGCGTCTATGCACAGTCTCACTGAATTGTCTTTCTTGGCTACTACAACTAATGGATTTAAACAATGGCTAGCTGAAGGCTCAATTATGTCGTTTTCCAACATTAATTCTATCTGTTCTTCGACGGCTTTCACATATTTAGTTGCGACAGGATACCTAGGCCCTACGAAACTACTTGTGTCTTTAACGACAAAACTATGCTCATATAAGTGTGTTGCTCCGGGTTTTGAGCTGAAAATTTCCTTATATTTTATTAATACCTCATGTAACTGATGACCTTGCTCATCATCCAGCTTACACTGTGACAATGCATCATGGATCCTACTCTCAAGTTCAGACTCCATTGCAACCTGACACACCTTAAAAACTTTGCTCTCACTAGCATCTCCGCGGTCTACCTCATTTACTTCAGGAAACTCATCACTCACAACCACGTTGCTTTCTTCCTCAAACATACACACTTTCATCTGTTTGTCAGTCTTAGACACCTTATACGTAACCTGAACTTCTTTATCCTGCCAAAATAAACATATCCTGCCAAAATGAAAATCTAATTTAACTTGATATAATGATAACCATTCCGCACCGAGAATCACCGGATATACTAAATTTGGAACTGCCAAACAGGGCTGAAATTTAACTAACTCACTAATGTTAATTGGAACTGCGACTTGCTTAGATATTTTCTGAGACCTACTACCTACAGCTGTGACAATGAAAGTGGACTTAACTGGAATTATATCAACATGAATACCTTCTCTCATTACATCTTCCAAAAATCTTAAATTTATACAAGAGTTTTCGCTTCCACTGTCCAATAAAACATCAACTTCTTTACCCCACACATTAAGTTTAATTACTGGTGACATAATCTCATTCTCAACATTATCTAAATTTCCACCATTTAGGTCATAAAGCAGTTCTTCTCTAACATCTATATTAAAATCTCCTAAATACTCAATATTCCTAGGACATTGAACTGCAATCACTTCGGGCTGTCTGTTGACCTCACTGCAACCCGTTATTCGTTTAAATTAGGCCTACCTGCCCCTGGTGTAGATTGTTGTTGTTGTTGACCTGTACGTCTGTCTGGCCTAGTACCTTCCCCTCCTCTGTTCAAATTCTCGTTCCTCGTATTTGCTGTGCGTCCCCCATTGTCAAGTCGTCTTTCGTAATTCGCATTCCTGCCTTGTTCTCTTCCCCTCTCTCTCTCACTTTGCACGAAATTATCTCCTCTACTTATTGGCTTGCGGTCGGTCCTACTATTTTCAAGAGAGTCAAAGTTTTCCAATAGCTTCTCGAACCCGTCAATAATAGTAATATTCTGCATGAAGAATGCTTCTTTAATTATATCAGGAAAATGCCTTAATAATGTTTTAATTACCTGTGATTCAGTCTCTAAACCTTCTAAATTCTGGCATATAAGTACATGCGCTAAGAAATACTCTGTGTACGAAACACCATCTCTCCTTTGGTACTTTCCAAAAATAATGTTACATCTTTCTCTTTCTTGCACATTTTCATTCCAGTACTTGGCTATGAACTTCTCTTTAAATTTTCTAAAACTAGTCATCTGGTATTTATACACACTGAACCATGACCTTGAATCCCTAACAAAGGATTTATCTAGCATCTCAAGTACTTGTTCCCATTGAACGATCCCCTCTTCTAAATCTTTAGCGAACTTCTTTTCTACTGTTTTTAAGAATTCCATTGGGTTATATGCCTTGCCTGTGAATACTGGCAAATCTGCCTCTTTAGTTAGAAATCTACTTAAATTTCCTATTTGTACATTACCGCTATTTGTTGCTATTTGCTTCTGACATCTCTGCAATTTCTCCTCCATTTTATCTGTTTTACTCGCTACTTCTTCACTGATACTGTTAAATTTACTGTTAACCTCTTCCCTAATTTCTTGATTATCGCTCTCAAGTTTATTTTCTAAATTACCTATTTTAGCAATATTATTATCACACTTGACCTTCATACTGTTGACTTCTCCTTCTAAGTCAACCCTAACCTTACTACATTTAATTTTCACTTCCTCGTCAATTTTGTCAACTCGCTCCGACACTTGTTGCATTCTGGCATCAACCTTAAGTGACCATGATTCCTCCACCTCAGTAATCCTGTTTTCTAGCTTATTGTGAAATTCTCGGCCTACTTCTTTAATTTGTCTATTGAAGTTCTCTGTAGCTTCATCAAACTTCTTACCTTGTTCATCTAGCTTCTTACTATGCTCAGTGAACTTAAGATCTATTGATTTCTCTAATTGATCACTACGCACGTCAAATTTCTTACTTTGTTCCTCTTGCTTCTTACTCTGTTCATCTAGCTTCTTACTCTGTTCCTCTAACTTAATACCTATGTTTCTGTTCTGTTCCTCCTGCTTCTTACTCTGTTCTGTTATCAGCATCGTCAGGTTTCGAAGCCAGGAAGGATTCTCCCCCTCATTACTCTGGATGTTTGTAGCCCCGTCTTGTTTATTTTCCTCAGTTTCCTGATTTTCGCTTACTTTTGACATCTCATCATTGGTACCCTGCACATCTAATTTCGACATTTTAACTGATCTTATAATACTACGGTTTCTCAAATTTATGTTCCCCAAATTATCCCTGTTACTCATTACCCAAAAAAACAACTCATCAAAAGAATACTAATTTATAACCGTAGTTCCCTAACTTGATATATGCCTCTTTATTGAAAAACTCGGAATGAATGCAAAGAGTACTCGTTTATATCGTACATGAAAACAACTTTAAACTTTAACATACTTGAAATAAACTGGATTTATACATAATATCCATTCACTTCAGTACGATATTTCGTAGCCCCACATTGGTTGTGCCATTTGTAACGGCTACCTTCGTCGTTGGATATCGCTCTACAAGTTGGGCGATCATTTATAACGTTTCTACAGATATTACACTCAAGACTCCTTAAAACCACCTCATCGTTCTTATTTAGCATTGGCCTGTCTAGACAGACGACATACACTTTATTAATTTAGATTTACTGGGCGCCAGTTATCGTAGAGATAACACATTAAAATTTTATTTAGCCACGGCCGTTCCCTTCCTTGAGCCAAGATCTATCATCGGAGCGTAGGGCAATAAACTTGCTCTATGAGATACTCTTTGCATTTCAACTATCCTATATATTCAACTCCCAATGAACAAGACATTTTAACTAATACTGGTTTATTTACAACAAAATTATTAACATTTGATCTGAGGTTTCGAGCTGTGTACAATATGTGCATTAATATTCCCTAATTGCGGGGCAATATTGACTGTCTTCTCGCTAGCGCTGATCTTCTGTGTTGATAATAACTCGGTCCACATACCTGGTGCCTTGTGGTTCAAAGTCCATCTCGTTGGTCTGCTTGCAGTCTAATTTGAGATCTTACGCCAACACACGTTTATTGACCTTTGAAAACATATGTTTTCTTCTTCTCGTTGTTGTTGTTGTTGTTGTTGCTGCTGCTTGTTGTTTCTGAGTTTGATCACCATGGTAAGCAAATTTGAACAAACCAGGCTAATTGAATTCACTAAGTCCCATCTTACTGAGGGACTGGCAGAGTCTACGACTCACAAAGTCAGTGAGTGAGTGCGTGATCGAATATGTGAATGACAGAATAGAATCTATAGAATAGCCAGTGCTGAAGCCGCGCTGGGCTTTTATACACTCTGAATGGTCCCGATGTTTCGCGGCATAAATTTGCCCGCGACCCATCAGACCAATTATAGCAAAGCATTTCTCAGTCCTCAAGCGACGCTAAAACTTCTCCGAGCGGGAATACAGGCCCGCGTACTTCAAATATTCCACTCAGAACCCGCTATTCCTCTCGTTGCGCATATATATATTCCGCCGAAATCTTTCTCCAAGCCCTTGTCTCCAGTCAGCGTGGCTTCGTTCCAGAAATACATTTTCTTGCAATATGTTGCTTCACCGTCCGTAACTTCTTCCAACCATGCCCGTCCTGTCTTTACAATTTAACTAATAAAACAGCCCTAGACCTCTATAAAAACCCTGTTTCTTAATCTAAGCACTTGACAATATTATATATGACTATGGTAATGACGTGAATATGGTATGGCCCCTCCCTTGATATTAATGGGTGAATAAAACGATATAACTTTGATATTTCAATAATAATAATAATAATAATAACAATAATAATAATAATAATTACACAATGACTTTAAAAATAATAATAATAATAATAATAATAATAATAATTTGTACCGTAATCAAGATTACGTTACAAGCTTTATAAGGGACAGGCTTGGGGAGGTGCCCCAGGAGTTGAAATAAGGTACTACCGGATTTCCATCAGGAAAGGAATAAAATAAAATAATGTTGAGGCCCACAGGAGAGATCTGCAGAATATCTTGGCTGAGTGGACTGGGAATTTGTAACTGTTCCTGTCGGTATTTCAATTTAATTTTAGTACATATTATTAAAAATTCTTAAAAATAAATGTCCCTAACTATGGCTGCCACCTTTCCAGTCCTCATCTGAATTACAGAAAGTATAGCCTACACACTACTACAGATACCACAATAACACAGATTATCATATAAATCCTATACACTTCCAAATATATGGGGCTAAATGAATATGTTATCAAAAGCCCTAAAATTAATATCAAAAACACAATGATTCTACAATAAGAGATTCTTTTAAAATATAGTTATAGTAGGTGCAAACATACATATAACAGCAAATTCAAGTTCTCCATTTCAAGCATTACACATTTATTAAGTTAACTGTTTCAACATACAAACTTGCATGTGTTGTAGGAATTTGCGGTTCATCGTTGTCAGCCATGGCGTCAAGGAGGTAATAGGTCCATTATCATGTGCTGTAGCCTACCGTTATACCTTGGCAAGAAAGAAGAACATGCCTCAACACATACTTTTAAAAGGACCAGATTTGATTTCTGTATTTTTGCTAAGTTTGATTTTGGCTCTCCCTGTTATTAGCCTACTTTCGATTTTTGCAAAAAATGAAAGTAGACTTATGAGATCAACACAGGGCGAAAAAAGTGTGTCTGTCTGTGTGTGTGTATGTGTGTGTGTGAGTCTGTGTGTGTGTCTGTGTGTGTGTGTCTGTGTGTGTGTGTGTGAGTGTGTGTACTCTGAATGTCTGTCCCCCCCTATCAATTCGAACACGGTGAATGCGAATTGAACGAAATTTGGTACAAAGGTAGCACTAGCAAAGGACACCTCAGTGTCATGTTTTATATCGCCGCCATCTTGACGGAAACGTAATGGCGGCCTCACAAATGTTCAAAGCTTAAATCAAATTACGACTAACCTAATCATCCGATCTCTACCAAATTTTGCAACAACATACCTTTATGGGGGGAGCATCCTTTGACCAAACCAATAGGTCATCAGCGTAATAGTTTACGGATGGCGGCCATCTTTGAGTGAAAATCGATTCCCCCTATTAATTCGAACACGGTGCAACCAAATGGAACGAAATTTGGTACGGAAGTAGTACTAACAAAAGGCACCTCAGTGTCATGTTTTATATCGCCGCCATCTTGACGGAAACGTAATGGCGGCCACACAAATGTTCAAAGCTTAAATCAAATTACGATTAACCTAATCATCCGATCTCTACCAAATTTTGCAACAACATACCCTTATAGAGGAAGCATCCTTTGACCAAATGAATAGGTCATTAGCCTAATAGTTTGCGAATGGCGGCCATCTTTGTGTGAAAATCAATTCCCCCTATTAATTCAAACACGGTGAAACCGAATGGAACGAAATTTGGTACAGAGGTAGCACTAGCAAAGGGCATCTCAGTGTCATGTTTTATATCGCCGCCATATTGACAGAAACATAATGGCGGCCACACAAATGTTCAAAGCTTAAGTTAAATTACGACTAACATAACCATCC
This sequence comes from Meconema thalassinum, assembly GCA_946902985.2. Lineage (NCBI taxonomy): Eukaryota > Metazoa > Arthropoda > Insecta > Orthoptera > Tettigoniidae > Meconema > Meconema thalassinum. The sequence continues at coordinate 391,195,422 of OX336393.1, read as the reverse complement.
GATCTCTACCAAACTTTGCAACAACATACCTTTTTGGAAGGAGCATCCTTTGACCAATCTAATAGGTTATAAGCCTAATAGTTTGCGGATGGCGGCCATCTTTATGTCAAAATTGATTCCCCCTATTAATTCGAACACGGAGGAACCTAATGGAACGAAATTTGGTACAGAGGTAGCACTAGCAAAGGGCACCTCAGTGTCATGTTTTATATCGCCGCCGCCTTGACTGAAACGTAATGGCGGCCACACGAATGTTCAAAGCTTAAATCAAATTACGATTAACCTAATCATCCGATCTCAACCAAATTTTGCAACTACATACCTTTATGGAGGGAGCATCCGTGACCAATCTAATAGGTCATTCGCCTAATAGTTTGCGGATGGCGGCCATCTTTGTGTCAGAATCGATTCCCCCTATTAATTCAAACACGGTGAAACAGAATGGAACGAAATTTGGTATAGAGATAGCACTAGCAAAGGGCATCTCAGTGTCATGATTAATATCGCCGCCATATTGACAGAAACGTAATAGCGGCCACACAAATGTTTAAAGCTTAAATCAAATTACGACTAACATAACCATTCGATCTCTACCAAACTTTGCAACAACATACCTTTATGGAGGGAGCATCCTTTGACCAATCTAATAGGTCATTAGCCTAATAGTTTGCGGATGGCGGCCATCTTTATGTCAAAATTGATTCCCCCTATTAATTCGAACACGGTGGAACCGAATGAACGAAATTCGGTACAGAGGTAGCACTAGCAAGAGGCACCTCTGTGTCATGTTTTATATCACCGCTATCTTGACGGAAACGTAATCGCGGCCACCCAAATGTTAAAAACTAAAATGTAATTACGACCAACCTAATAATCTAGTCTCTACCAAATTTTGCAACACCATATCTTTATGTGGGAAACATATTCTGACCAAACTGCAAGAACATCAGCCCAATAGTTTGCAGATGGTGGCCAAGTATGTGTGCAAATCGATTCCCCCTATCAATTCAAACACGGCGAAACCGAATTGAACGAAATTTGGTACAGAGGTAGCACTAGCAAAGGGCACCTCATATTCATGTTTAATATCCCTATAGCACGTTGTATTTCAACAAGCTCCTACAACCAACATTCAATCATACTCCTTGAAAAGGACAAAGAGTTATAACAATACCCATGCATTTCGGAGAAAGTAGGCTATATGTTCTTTACTGAACATCTTGTTTTTTCTTCGTTGACAAACTTTTTAAATAAAACATGATGATTTCTAGAAGTATTGATTGTGTTTCTTGTTTTTCATTGAAAGTCCTATTTCTCCTTTCCCCTTCACAGCATGTCATAGAATTTACTGTATTAGTGTGCCATGAAATTTGTCTACGTACATGTACTTTCTGTATTTCACCCTTCAAAATTGGTGAACTGGATATATTTTAAAGGGAATATCAAATGAACTACTGTATATAAATTTTGTGATATCCAATTATTTTTCTGAAACTAATGAATTTGGCATTAATTACACTAACAATTTTAGTGTGATGAGGATCAGGTTACACCACCTACTTCCTTAGTATTCTCTCTTAAAATGTTCCTGTTATTGCGAACAGCATCAAGCATTTTAAGATATGAATATTCTCCCTTCCCAGTACTTTTCCTTTCTAGTTTAATCTCGGAACTAATCGGTTATAATTGGGCCTACAGTGGTTAATTGGAAGGGACCATTTTTTTTAAATTGAGTAATAATATGCTGCAGACCTTATAGTAGCCTAATTCTTGTCAATGCAATATGCTCCAATTGCAACTGAAAGAAATGTAAACATGTAAATTATTGATGAGGTCATGTCCTAAATGCTGTGATTGCTCATTTCAGAGTTCCGGAATTCACAATTTACCACTTTGGTATTATTTAAAAAAACTGTTATTGCTATTTTGAATGTGATTTATTTCGTGTAGATCATATTATTATCTCCACACTTAAAGACGTGTGCTATAAGTATTGGGAAGATTGTGATTTTCGGAACATTGAAGTGGGCAGAGCAGTTAGGAAGAGAATATTTAGCTGAACGAGGGGAAGGGGTGGGGTAGACTACCTGCACGGCCGTCTTCAACTAGTACCGCGGTCAAACACCAGACAGCGCTGAAGTCTTAGGTGCCAAGAATTAGCATGGCTGTCGACTATCTGTAGTAGTAGGTAATCTGTGCCTCGGACGTAGGGTGTGGTAGCTATGTAGAGATGAAACGATTAGCTCGGGACAGAGAGGCATGGAGAGCTGTATCAGACCAGTCAAAAGACTGAAGACTCAAACAATAACAACAAAAGGTTTATAACTTTTTCGTAACTACTTAAGAATTTACGAGGAAAATCAATAAATGTAAAACAAAAATATTGGAATGAACCAAAATAAACCAGTGATGGACAAAGCAAAGAGGATGTAAAAAGTAGGTTGACTCAGTTAAGGAAAGCATTTCTGTAGAAAATGAACCTGTTGTCATCAAATATAAATTTAGCTATTAGAAAATAATTTGTGAAAGCCTTTGTCTGGAGCGTGGCGCTCTATGGAAGTGAAACTTGGACTATTGGTGCAGCAGAAAAGAGGAGAATTGAAGCGTTTGAAATGTGGTGTTACAGGAAAATGATGAAGATCAGATGGGTAGATAGAGTAACAAATGAAGAGGTATTAAGACGAGTGGGAGAGGAGAGATGTTCCTGGTGGCTGCTAATGAAGAGAAGTGATAGGTGGTAGGACACTTAATAAGACACCCGGGAATACAAAACATACTTATGGAAGGAAGAGTTGAGGATAAGAACTGTAGAGGTAGACCAGGGTTAGAATATATTAAACAGAATACCTCGGATGTAAGATGTGGTAGCTATGTAGAGATGAAATGAAAAACTCATGACAGGGAGGCATGGAAGGTTGCATCAAACCAGTCAAAAGACTCACAAACAATAATTGCGTATATTTTTGTACTTTTGTAATTTATATACAGATTCGTCGAACCTAAAAAGTGTGAACACATTCTGATGATGTTCCTGATGAACGAATTATGTCATGTATAAAACATGTAAATAATTAAATTTCAGGTTGGTAAAAGTAAGTAGATAAACAAGAACATGCAGTTTCAGCCTGAACATTTTGGCAGTGTGTTTTGTCTGACTACCTTACCATGCTGCCAAGTTTCTCGGTCCTAGGCAGAAGGTTATACAGAGCGTGCGCCACGGCAATTAGATCGAGTGTGAAGTGTCGTGGACGTAATCACTTCTGGGGCTGGGGACAACTGTGTCATTTCTAGATTACGGTCTCCTACTTGTACGTTACATCAGCAGTTGTGGACTTGTTGTTGGTGTTGGTGTTGAGAGGAAGATTGGAAGTGCTGTAGTTGACTCTGGCTCAGACATGGGTAACCACAGAAAACCTCTTCTAGGATGTCCGAGGTAGAGTTACCTCTTCTCAGTTTTCCCTCACGAGGCTGAGTAGACCCTTTTCGAGTCCTAGGATAAGAATTTAATTCCATGGCAGAGCAGGTAATCGAACCCGAACCTCAGGAATAACTACCAAGAATGCTAGCGACTACAACACAATGTTGTAAGCTTCCACAACAATGAAATTCATGACACATATAAGGGATTTTCAAACATGCAATTCAATTTTCAACAGGTAATAATAATAATAATAATAACTATCTTAAATATATAGTTAAGGCAAATATTCAGGATGATAAATGCCGAAGATGCCAACTAGAACCGGAAACAATTCAGCATATCACAGGAGGCTGCCAAGCAATCTCCTGAACTGATTACATGAAGAGGCACAACCAAGTGGCCAAAATAATGCACCTACACCTTGCACAAAAGCACTTATTATCTGAAAATACTTTGCCTTACTATCAGTATGTTCCTGACGCCGTTTTGGAAAATCCTAGTCACAAGTTGTTATGGAACCGATCAGTTATTACTGATAAAACCATACCAGCAAACCGGTCAGATATCGTTCTTGTGGACAAGGTGCAGAAGAGAACCTTCCTCATTGATATTGCAGTGCCCAATTCCCATAATCTCCAACAAACCTGCTGTGATAAGATCACCAAATATCTGCCCTTGGCTGAGGAAATACGGCAAATGTGGAGACAGGAAAGTGTAGTGGTTCTGCCCATAGTCATTTCTTCTACCGGCATCGTCCCTAAATCGTTGGCTCGCAATCTGGAGATATTGGGAATACATCCTGGTCTATATATCACCATGCAATAGGCCGTCATCTTGGAGACCTGTTCCATTGTTCGCTCGTTTCTCAACGTGCCACCTTAAGAGATTTAGCCATACCGTCTTGCAAACAAGCCGACGATATGTTGATATGTCCCACTTATGTGGTGAAATGAATGTGATAACAATAATAATAATAATAATCTCCTTCATATCCGTAACCAACAAAGTTCTCTAAAAAGCTCTTCAAATCACGCCAGAAGAACAGCTACTGTAGATTCAGAGTTGGATGATTAACAAGGAGGTTTCAAGGCGGTCATGTGTGAAGCAGATTGTGAATCTCATAATACAGTATATTCTTTCATGAAAAATGAAAATCCACAGCCTGCTTCCAGTCTCCGACCGGGTCAGGAATGGAATAAATGGAGCCCCCATCTAGCGGCAAGAATATGAACTGTGCCGGCTGCCGAGGCCTGACGCACTCCTCTGGGGCAATGATTAAATGAATGACAGATGAAATGAAATGATAGTGGAGAGTGTTGCTGGAATGAAATTTTTTGACAGGGAAAACCGGAGTACCCGGAGAAAAACCTGTCTGCCTCCGTTTTGTCCAGCACAGATCTCACATGGAGTGACCGGGATTTGAACCACGGACCCAGCGGTGAGAGGCCGGCGTGCTGCCGCCTAAGCCACGGAGGCTTCTATAATTATCTGAAACTAAGGAGCAAGATATTCTTAGTAACATTTTGTTGACTTTACGAACAACTACGGCTCAATTGATCTAAGTACCTTAATTCAGCTTTGACGACGAAACAAAAGCGATCATCCAACAGATTCTCACCAACACCTTCTCAAAATTGTTTAAAGGAGAAGGTTCAAATTATTTTGAGGTAAGAACAGGAGTGATGATGAAGCATTACTGTAATTACATTCACGGAGGAAACCGTAAGTTTCACAAATAGGTTTCAACCTGTCATGAAGCGGTGTCGTGTAATCTTCTCGTCATATATTGAATTTAAGCGTGAAAACATCTTCATAAAACTGGAGATTATCTCCCCCACACTTGCCACAGTGGCACGCTATTCAGAGGACACGATAACGCTCGACATAATACCCCTCGCCGCTATTCATCATTCCTAAGTGTTAGCGAGTTACGATAAGGGACGCGCGATACATAGCTCCCAAATGTCCATAAGAATTATTGGTTTCAGATACATTCAGTCGATTTCATCTATGAATCAAATGCTTGACTAGAACATTTAGAAACATTAAAAACCGAAGAATGTTCATTTTGAAATGACAATAATAATAATAATAATAGACTAATAATAATAATAACAATGAATACAAGTTGTATTGGGACCGAACTATTCTGACTGATCAATCGGTATCACACAACAGGCGGGATCTGGGGGTTGTCAGCAATGAAATGAATCAAACTATCTTGATTGATGTTGCGATTCCTAACAACAAGAATATCCAGGCAAAACACATAGAAACGATCAGCATATATAGCGAGTTGGTCGGCCTTATCAAAAGGCAATGGCATGTAGAACGGGTCAAGTCCATACCTATCATTGTCTCAAGTTCGGGTGTGATCCCTAGTACCATGCTCCAAGGCCTTAAAAAACTGTATCTGTATACTCAACTGTACAAACTAATACAGAAGGCAGCAGTTCTTTCAACCACTCAAATCGTTCGGAAATTCATGGGTAGCGACTTTCCAGCTTAGAAGTGGCTGTTCCAGTAACTATACTTTGGTTCCCTGAAGCCCGTATAGTTATGTTATGTTGTACCAGCAATGTGTTATATGTACTGTATAAAATAATAATAATAATAATAATAATAACAATAATAATTGCCTTATCAAGAGGCAATGGCATGTATACGGGAAAAGATCATACCTATCATTGTCTCAAGTTTGGGCGTGATCCTAAGCACCTCGCTCCAAGGCCTTAAAGAACTGGATACTCAACTGTACAAATTAATGCAGAAGGCAGTATTACTCTCAACAACCTGAGTCATCCTGAAGTGCATGGGTAGCGATTACGACTTGATAGCTTAGAAGTGGTTGTTTCAGTAACCATACTTTGATTCCCACTTTAAATTTTTCTCCAATCGATAGTGCGTTTAATCAATTAGTCGTTTAATCGAATAGTTTGTTGATAGATGTACTTCGCTCCTTTCAGTGCGCTCTTACAGAATCAAAACAGACATTTAGACCTAATTAATTAAAATATATTGCTACGTGCTACCCCTAGTGGCACTTTCGTTAATTGGATAACAGTGGGTAAAGCACAACACAGTTGGTTCTTTAAAGAATATTAGTTCTATTTCAAGTCTACAAACATACACCGAGCACGCACACACACACACACTGAGTCTCACTTCATGAAACACTACTAGTCACTCTTAAGTTTCCACATTTACTTTCACACCACTGTCCTCGCTATTTTTGTTCACTCAGCCCGTGAGGCGTTACAGTGTCCCAGCTCACACTCACACGTACAGTCTACACAGGTTCTCTACGGCCCTGCACCTGCCACATCACTTACTTCCAGAGTCCTCTTGCTGCTTCTTGTGCGCTCTTGCTCGTCCCGTGTCGATCCCAGATCCTCGACCACGTCTTCCACGAAGCACCGCGACACCTCCAAGCACTCACAGTCCTGACTCAAAGTTGCACCCTGGCAGATAGGCTTCCACTCTGTTACAGTGGACTTCCAGTAATAATCGCTGTACTGCCCCGCACTCACAGAAATAGACACTCATAAACACTCCAATACTGTCCAATACACTGCAATACACTACTCCTGCTCGCCGCGGCTCACTGGTATATATGGAATCAGTCCCTGGCCTGGAAATTTCTAAATGTCACAACCCCTTGCGACAAAGGGTTTGTTCTAGTCGGTTTTAAGTCCAGACTTTTCGTGTATTCTCTGGCCGGCCCGCGATGTCTCACATGTGCTCTGCAATTGAGTCTGCCGCAGGGAGGAGCCGGGAGGGTGTGGGAACTTTCACTCTCCGGCGGATGGTTCTGTCCAAGGCCAACGAAACAGCTGCCTTGGTCTGTCACACTGCTCCTCCCCCGAAAGCCTCCTGCCGGCCCGCAGCGGCACGTAACAATATTGTATCATATATTTTCAAGTAATGTACCTTCTTTGTGAAAACTAGACTAAACCAAAGTAAAACAGAAATCTTCCTGTCCTAAATTTTAAACATTGAACAAGAATTCAATATCTTTGTCCCCCAGGGGCTCACATATAGTGGGACGTGGGTTGGCGACCACGGGGCCCCAGCAGAGTCTGGCATTGCTTCCACTTACTTGTGCCGGACCCCTCTCCGTCTTCTTTCCTGTCGACCTCACTTGGTCAACTCTTGTTCTCTTCCGACCCCGACGGTATTAGGGTTTCCGAGGCCTAGGGAGTCTCTTCCTTTCCCGCCTTAATTGGCCCTTGTCTCATCATTTCTGATACTCTGCTTCTGCGAGGGGTCAGCCTTCTTTTTTAGCCTATTTTCAATTTTGAAAAAATAGGCTTATGAGATCACCTTTTGTCCGTGTGTGTGTGTGAGGTGTGTGTGTGTGTGTCCCACTTATTAATTCTAAACGGTTGGAGCGATTTCAATGAAACTCGGTAGGTTCATAGCACTATTCCAGGCGACCCCGACCGTGCCCTTCAAATTTTGTTACGTCTAACCAATCCAACATGGCGGCAGTGCGAAATATTTCACCAGCATTCAATATCTCCGAAACTATTCCCAATATCACCCTGGAATTTTTCACGATGATAAAGGGAACTACTAGAAGTACACTTATGTGACTTTTGAAAAACTGGTAGCTACAAAACCAACATGGCGGCCACGCGAATTTGCGACATTTAAATAGACGTTTCTCGCGATTTAACCAACCAAACGCAATAAAACTTGGTACAGTATATGTTTATACACATTGTAATGCACAGACATCTAACTTGGTTCAATTCTTTACATAACCACAAGATGGCGGATGTGCGAAATATTTCACCGGCATTCCATATCTCTGGACTTATTAGCGGTATCACCCTGAAATTTTGTACGGAGATAAAGGACACTACTGAAAGTTCGCCTATAAGACTTTCAAAAACCGGTTAACTACAAATCGAACATGGCGACCAAGCGAATTTGAAATGGTAAATATACTTTTCTCGCGATTTAATGTTCCAAACGCAATGAAATCTGGTACAAGAAATGTTTATACACATTGTAATGCACTGTGGTCTAATTTAGTTCAATTGTTGAGATAACCTCAAAATGGTGGCTGTGCGAAATATATCACTGACATTCAATATCTCCGAAACTATTGCAGATATCAACCTGAAATTTGGTACGGTGATAAAAGGTACTAATTCAAGTTTATCTATGTAACTTTCATAAACCTGTAAAGTAAAAACCGAACATGGCGACCAAGCGAATTTAAAACATTTTAATAGACTTTTCTCGTGATTTATCTCTCTGAGCGCAGTTAAATGGGGTACAGTAAATGATTTTACATATTGTAATGCACTGGCATCTAATTTAGTTCAAATGTTTACATAACCTCAAGATGGCGGCTGTGTGAAATTTTAAAATTAAGTTTTTATTTCTTGTGTCGTAATCATGCGATCGAAGTGAAAGTGTGAATAATGAACCTAGGCAATAATTGTCCTTGAATGGTACATAACTCTATGGCCTATACATACAACAATCCAAAATGGCGAGCATCCGATATATTTAGACCGTTCTCAATAACTATGAATCTTTTACAGCAATCAAACTAAAATTTTTGATGTTCGTAGAGGTTATGAACATATGTTCACCTATAGGACTTTCAGTAACCTGGTGAGCACAAATCCAACATGGCGGCGACGCGAAGTATAAATATTTAAATGGACGTTTCTCGCGAATTACCTATCCGAGTGCAGCGAAACGTTGCACGTTAAATTCTTTTACAAATGTTAATCCAAAGGCATCTAATTTATTTCAATTGTTTGCACAATCACAAGATGGCAGCTGTGCGAAATTTTAAAACCCCGTTTTTACTTCTTGTGTCCTAATCATGCGATTGAAGTTTGAATACCACAACGGAACAAGTTAGATCTGAACCTTTCGATGCACATGTGCGTCCAGTTGCATTACGTCATCCCCCCGCCTGGATTCTTTGTCAACCAGTGAGCACATACTTCTTCACGCGCTGGTTAGATGTTGCCAAGTAGTCACTATTCCCAACATCTTGGCAGAGTACAGATGCTGTCAAGGCATGCGAAGCAAGACTGAGCGGCTTTGCTCTTTGACAAGCATGGCAACAAGCTTGCTGTCAGGAGTGTGTGAAGTGGGCGCGCTCTCAGTTCATTACCACCAATACCAATGCTATGTCACTGAGAATGCTCCTATTCGATACTTTATGCTTGCATAATAAAACCACGACGAGCAGCGAGCAGCCCCAAACAGTTGTTGCACCAAAGAGGGGAAATCGCATTTGCGCCTAGTGATCCCACTACTTCCCCTCCTAGACGAGACTCCGCCATGACAGGCCAGGTCTAACTTGCCACGCTATACACAATAATCTTAATGTAATAGTACAAAGATAAAAATCCAACCTGGCGACCATCTGAAATGTTTAGACGGTTCTCAATATCTACGAATCTATCACCACCTTCAAACTGAAATTTTTATGTTGATAGAAGCAATTAACATGATTAAGATATATGAAAATAGGCTGTATAGTTCTTCACGGAACTACTTGTCTTTTCCTGTTATCTCCTGCCTTCTGCTCAAGGCCCTCAAGGAGGAAGGATGTATATAGCCCCACCACTTCTGGTGCACCCTGGATATTGCTACACCCTCACGGGCTCACGGCTGGTGAGTTCGGGAGTTGGCGACATCGAGGGATTCCTGAGCTGGCTGCGTTTTGTCCCGTTTTCTTATGACCTTGAGGCGGGCCCTCTCCTCTTTCCCTTTCCTATCTGCCTTTCATGGCTCTCCTTCCTTCCAAGTCCCTCAATCCGCATTCTACGAGGATTGAGGGCATTTCTTTTCCTCCTGTACTTTATTTGACTTATTCTCCCTTTGTTTTTCATTTCTTCTTCTAGTATATAAGTTAGTGGATAGTTTTAGATAGAGTTTACATTTCATTATCATCTTCACGATCACCCAAACCATTAGGGACCGATAACCTAGATGTTAGGCCCCTTAAAAACAATTATTATCATCATCAATATCTTTGCTGAAAACTCTTCGATGTCTTTGTTTCGAAACCCTTCCCAATTTCAATTATGTTTGTTCTTCCACTGTCACTAACTTTTATTTGCTTATTGTTAACATAAAGAAGAAAGGAAACGTTGTAGGCTATATTTAGTAAAAAAGTAAATTTTATAGATTTCAATACTTCATTTTGAAAATAACCGTAACTCAACTTAAGCAATCACCTATAATTTAAACTTCTTTTCTTATCTCGTATCTACGAATCAATTAATCGATTCTTTGGTTAGTCGATTAATGGGTTGATCGACTGTCGATTAATCAATTAATCGTTTTCAATTAATTTCGATTTAACCGATTTATCAATTATTAATTGATTAACCGTACATCGCTTATTACCATGATGATGATGATGATGATGATGATAATTGTTGTTTTAAGGGGCCTAACATCTCGGTTATCGGCCCCTAATGGTTTGGGTGATCGTGAAGATAATAATGAAATGAAATCTATAACTAAAACTAACTACTAACTTATATACTAGAAGGAGAAATGGAAAACAAAATGAGAATAAGTCAAATAAAGGACAGGAGAAAAAGAACGCCCTCAACCCTCGAAGAACGCGGATTGAGAGACTTGGAAGGAAGGGGAGCCATGAAAGGCAGATAGGAAAGTGAAAGAGGAGATGGTCCTCCCCACAGGTAATGGATAAAAGGGGGAAAACCAGACCCAGCTCAGAAATCCTTCGGGATCGCCAACTCCCGAACTCACCAGCCGTGAGCCCCTGAGGGTGAAGCAATATCCAGGATGCACCAGACGTGGTGGGGCTACATACACCCTGCCTCCTTGAGGGCCTTGAGCAGAAGGCAGGAGATAACAGGAAAAGAAAAAGAAGACTGACCCCTCGCAGAAGGAGGGTATCAGAATAGATGAGGCAAGGGCCAATTAAGGCGGGAAAAGAAGAGACTCCCTAGGCCTCGGATACCCTAAGATTATCGGGGTCGGAAGAGAACAAGAGTTGACCAAGTGAGGTCGACAGGAAAGTAGACGGAGAGGAGCCCGGCACAAGTAAGTGGAAGCAATGCCGGACTCAGCTGGGTTCCCGTGGTCGCCAACCCACGTCCCACTAGATGTGAGCCCTGGGGGACGCTTATTACCAGCCCTAATAGGAACGAAAGGTATGTTTGATAATCAACTTGCGATAAAATTATAATCGGCAATGTCAAGTGTAATATCAAGTGTAATACAATGTTTCTTCTTTGACAAACATAGAACGTAAATTTGAAGAATGTAAAATGCTCATGGAAATGAACATCTCATTTTAGATGCGCGCGTACACAGATGAAAAATTGCCTGCCACTTCCAGAATTATTTTCTTTATAGCCGCATTATCCCAGTGTTCTTATCAATGGTGTAAAAAGCCTGACATCATGGCTGCAATTAACGAATGAGTGAGATAATTCTCCAACTTCCATCTAAATGGCCGTGTGTCGTCATTTCTGTTAGTCTTCTATGATATCGTGTGGCACACATAATTATGTTATGCATTTCATCCAAACCAGACAATTGGCAACACATTGTCGTTAATGAGTCTGTTTAGAGCGTTTAGTGCGCAGTGGTCTTGGGATTAATGTTATTGGCCTTGAACTTTATGTACTGCAATAAAGAGGGACAGAAACTGACCACTGCAATGACCCAGGGATGTATCGCGTGCCCTTGCTGTGTTTGTCTCTGGACATGTTTAATCAACAGTCCTGTTTCTTTCCTTGTCTGATAAACTGTTCTGCTCCGATAAGATTAGCTGCCCAGAAACTTGAAAATAGTTATCGACTTCTCATTTTCTTGCAGAGAGTGTGGAATACCCAGATGACATAGCTGGTTGTTTTCTTTGTCGTTTTGAGCAGGGATACCCCTGGCTGGTTGCATTAACGTTTTGCGATACAACTGACAAGTAAGTCTATTCTTTGACGCTTTGCGCCACAGCCTTGTAATACGTCTGTTTGCTTTCCTTGGCGTTTTGCATCACAACCCCGGGGGTTGTTTGCGCCACAACCTAAGACACATTGCAGAGTGTCACTAGGATCATTCGTGTGTTAATGTTGGTTGCAAACTCGGTCAAAACATAATGAAGACTCAGTAAATTGAGACAACTACACAATTTTCAGTCCCACTTCATCCCAACTTTGACCAGCAAAAATACACCTTGTATTTTTGTTTCAATTAATGTGGTTTTAAAATTGTAGTTTCGGTTGAAAAAATAACTGTCAAGTTTGACTAATTTCTATTACTGTCTTATATCTTGTCACAGCTGAGCGGCTCCAGTATTCTGCAATATGCCTCCTCTCTTTGCCCAGCCCATATTTACCCTTCTTTAGTTATCAAAAATCCATAATGGGTGAGGACAACAGGCGCATGACAGATTCTGACGACAAACTACATACAAATTAATGATCGTGTCGCGACTTGGAATTTGATATCGCAAACCAATGGGGTACTGCAAGGAGACGCGCTCGGTCCCCTGATGTTCAACATTGCGACGGCAAGTAAGCAAGGAACAGTAAATGTTAAAATATACTTACACGATATGGTCACTGCTTCGAATTCTATATATGGAGTTTAAAAAGTCATAGAAGACCTAGATGGATGCGCAAAGGGTAACAACATGAATATCAACACAGAGAAAACAGTGAAAATGGCTGTTTCGGAAAGGAGGCAGAGATACCGCAGGATACAGGCTATACATAGGATCGTCTCTCCTCAAGTCTGTAAATACAACCTGTGACAATACAGTTCGGTGAATAGTCCTGTACTATCAACATAAATGAACAATGCACGACAGTGAAAGCCTCCGTGGCTCAGGCGGCAGCACGCCGGCCTCTCACCGCTGGGTCCGTGGTTCAAATCCCGGTCACTCCATGTGAGATCTGTGCTGGACAAAACGGAGGCAGACAGGTTTTTCTCCGGGTACTCCGGTTTTCCCTGTCAACATTTCATTCCAGCAACACTCTCCACTATCATCTCATTTCATCTGTCATTCATTTAATCATTGCCCCAGAGGAGTGCGTCAGGCCTCGGCAGCCGGCACAGTTCATATCCTCGCCGCTTGATGGGGGCTTCATTCATTCCATTCCTGACCCGGTCGGAGACTGGAAGCAGGCTGTGGATTTTCATTTTTCACGACAGTGACCCTACTGTCCTTCGAAATAGTCCCCTCCCGTAATTATGCAATGCTGAGATCGGCGATACATATCCTGGAAACTTTGCAAGAAGGCGTCCTTTGGGATGGTGTTCAAAAGCTACGTCACGTTGCGTTCGGTGAATCAAGTCGTTCAGACTGGCAACGTTGGCGACACACAACGCAACGTGTAAGACCTGTTTGACACTGTGCGTGTTTAGAAGGATGAATTTATGCAACCTACCATGCACAACCTTTGTCATGGTGTTCAAAAGCCTTCAGTTGGGTCGTCACATTACGTTGGATGTCCGAAATGACCGAAAACCTCTGGCCCTTCTTGGTTTTTCGGTGACCCTGGTCCTGGACCTCGCCACTCCATACTTTGACGCTTGATTCGGGGTCGTACCTCAGACACCATGTCTACTCGCCCGTGACGATGGTTTTCAGAGTCATTACTTTCCACAGAACATTCTCCCTTTTCACTGCCACCCACCGAACTGGTGTGCATGGTAGGTTCCATAAATTCATCCTGCTCACTGCCACCCGCCGAACGGGTGTGCATGGTCGGTTGCATAAATTCATCCTTCTAAACACGTACAGTGTCAAACAGGTCTTACACGTTGCATTGTGTGTCGCCAACGTTGCCAGGTTGACCGTTCTGACTTTATTCGCCGAACGCACGGTACATTCACATATCTAGAATTGACAATGCAAACAACAGCCAGAGCCTATAGATGTCACATAGAGCCATGGGGACCACGCACGACATTAAAACAATCACGAAGCTCTCACTGGGAACCGTTATGAGATTATTACGACGCGAAAATAGCGCCCTTCACCACATACGGACTAGAAATCATCTGGGAGAAACTGACCCTGATGAACCCGATGACGCTAGAAGCAATGAGTGAAGTCGCGCTTCCTGAAAGCTACCCTGGGAATATCGAATAACACAAAATCTAGACTAGCGTATAAACTTGCCGTGGAGACCTTCTTCATTGAGGTCCTCCGGGTGAAGAGAGGGCTACCATCCACTGATGCTTGGGAAAACCGAATGCAGGACAGAGTGAAGTGGAGGGAAGAAATCTGGCTCAAGTTTTACGAAACGGATGCCATGATAAACAGGGCATGGACAGACACTAACCAAGACCTGCAACACTTTGTAAACTCGATGACGGTACATGGATATAATATGTAATATAACGTTTGAAATTATATAAAATTTTCCGCCGAGTCAATACTTTCAAATTGCTTGTATTCAAAGAATCAGTACATGTTTCAAGGTCTAATCGTATTTTTGGCACTCTTCATCAGCCTTAGGATGGTTGGTTTGTTCTTAAGTTTAGGGGCTGTGACAACGCGGTCATGTAGCCCCGTGTACTTTGGGTGTGTGTAGAATCTGTCTGATAACCGGTGTTAATTGTGATGACTGTATAAGTGTGTGTTATCTGTTTTTTAATTTAAGTACTTCAACTTAGAATTTTTCAAATAGCTCCTACTTTTGCCGCCAAGTGCCACCGTCAACGAATACTAGGCCAAGTTCAGTACTTCGCTACTAGATGCCACGGCAGTCGGCTCTTGGCAACGAACGTAGAAACCTAAGAGCGTTGTTTACAATCTTAACCTATCCAATTTAGCTTCACACAGGTGCAATTAGTGGAAGGTTCTTTAACATGCCATAAATCTATGACATGGGACCGCCGGCTTTACTTTCCCTCCGAAGGAAGGCATACTGAGGGATTTTTCACGCTCTTAAAAAATCCGACGGCTTCAGCCGGGTTTGAACCCGCTATCTTAGGCATAGAAGCTCAGCATGCTACCGACTACGCCACCGAAGCCGCCCATCAGCCTAACAAAAATCATAAAAACTAGCACTTTCTGCCGGCAATACATTCGCAACTTATTCATAGTGCTTCCCGGGTTGACAGTCATATAGAGCATTACTATTTGGACTCGGCGTGCACAAAACACGTAAGGTTTTACATATTGTCTCATTCAAACAATTTTAAACACCTGTGATTTCTCAGTATTTTTCCGTGTGTTTCAGCGTTTTTCCTGCATTCACTCCACAATGATTTTCATAATTTCTATTGTTTTTACAGTTTACTCCGATCTATATTAAGGACTTTGTACTTTGATGTGGTCCATGGGACTGGATCCATTTGAATTTAAGTAAGTTTACTTTTCCACATTCAACTACTTTTTTTCTTCATTTTATGGGTTTTCAATTTTTTGGAACTCAACATCCTTCAAATACGTTTTCTCTCATATGTGTTTCCCGTACTTTAATGCTATAAATATTCTATTTTCCCAATTTTAATAATTTCTCTTTCTTTTTCTTTTTCATTTCAGAATTCGAAAGCTGATTGGTGTGGAAGTGCCTGAACAGATTACGATCAGAAGTTGGAAGATCCCGAGACAATCTGAGGAAATGGGACCTCAGTACAGGTGACACGTCCTGTGAATGTGGACAAGAACATACCATAAAACACATGCTTCATTGCCCTCTGTGCCCTTCATCTTGTGCAGAGGAAGATCTCCTGCAAGCAACTCCGAGCGCCTTGAATGTTGCTCAGTATTGGGCACGGGTTATATAAATAGCAACTGTACATTTCTATGTTTCCGACACGAGAATAATAATAATAATAATATTAATAAATTATACTAGCCTTACAGTAGTCACATACGATGCGTAACATGTGACATGTTATCCTACTATGTGCGTCCCGGGAGCACAAATCCCTTGTTGACAGTGAACTCTGTTGGTTACTTGTAAAACTCCAGTGCCAAATCCTGACCGTAATGAATCATAATATTGTTATTTGCCGTGCCGGAAGCAATCCACTGCCTACTTGATGCGAGCTGCGCTCTATACCGGCCAGTTAGTGAACCCATGCCAGCGATGTTATTGAAAATGGCCTCGTTTTGCCGATCAGCGCACTGCCAAGTATAGGCGCGATTAAAAATTAGGTGTGCGGAAGGTATATTAAATGTGTTTCTTCCAGTGATGTGTTTAGACCAACGAAGTTTCAATTATTGTTAGTAGTCGGTGTTAATACATGTATACTGAATTCCTACGTTGTTTGGAGTGTTTGTTGATGCGATATAGATTCCACATAGCCACAAGGCCGACAGTACATCGAGTGCTTACATTAAATAAGAATACAGCAAAAGTATGAAGATTTAATAAATCGTAATTGTTTTCAGCAAATATGATAAAATGAATATTTTAACACCAAAGAACGACAACTTGAAGATGATTTACTGTAGGAATATCTTAAATGGGGTCTCCAAACCTTGAACTTAACTTTATGAGATATACATTCACCATAGTCACATGGCCTACAGTACGTCGTTGTACCGATCTCCGCCATCACGCGCGCTCTCTGTTTCCGTTCCATGCACTTCCGTCCCATCCATTTCCGTCCCATCCACTTCCGTCCCTTTTCCAAAATCACTCCCACAAAAATGTGCAGCTACAGAGTGGAAAGATGTTACACATCATTAATAATTTTAGAACTGCATATTGACTCCACAAGTTTTCCAAATGGATTCGTATTGAACCGTATGACAGTTTTATTCAATGACGTGAGCTCAAGCCACGCCAGCTCCTATTTACTAACAACCAGAGTAAATATCTTGATTCTTCGTCAGCCATTTAATAGAAACACAATTAACAACATCACTGCAGCATAGAATATTTGGAATATTTTTCAACAACAAGACTATTTTGACCACATACTGAGCTATAAGCCAGGTCAAGTGCAACATGTAACATGTTTTAGTGGTCCAAAAGGGATTTTAATGTGTTCTTCATATGTTTCATGTTCATTCCTGACTCAAATTTATATATTTAAATTTTGTGTTATCCATCAAAAAACTTTAATGTGTTTAAAGATACTATTTTATGCAATGTCATAGTTTTGTGATTTTTGTAAGGGTGATGAAGGGTATTATCTTATTAAAACCACCTAGTCAAACACTAAAGAAGCGTTTAATTACATTATTAATCGTACATGTTTCGGTATTTCATTGATACCTTGCTTGCCACGGTGGGTGAGTGGATAGCGTGTCGGTCTACTAACCCCAAGATTGCAGGTTCCCTCCTGGCCGTGGTAAGTGATTTTTGAAAGGCGGCAAAAATATGACACGCATCTCATACGATGTTGGCATGTCAAAGAACCCATTTGAATTCAGTAGGCCGTGTTCATAATGGCAGAATTAATCTCGGGAGTATCCGCCAACACAAAGTTCCTCATTTCTCTACTAGAAAGCGCTATGGTGTTAGATATCTAACCTCCTTGACTTCCATAGTGATTCAAGGAACAACGAAATTCGACATAAAAGCTACCCTCTGGGTGTCAAATTACAAAGCTTGCACCAGGCACCCGAGGCCATACGATATTATTATTATTATTATTATTATTATTATTATTATTATTATTATTATTATTATTATTGATACCTTCCTCAGCGTGATTGATATTAAAGATATGTAAGCTTGGCTAGCTCCTTCATAAAATGCGGTTTTAATAAGATAGTACTATCAGTCAACACGGTTATTAATTATTACCATTGCCTTAATGTCAATGTTTACGCATTTTTGATGAAGGGTGCCAAAAATACGATTCGGCCCCGAAACATGAACTGATTCGTTGAATACAAGCAATTTGAAAGTATTGACTAGGCAGAAAACTTTATATAATTTCAAATATTATATTGTCAATATTATATTGAAGTACTAAAGGACTTGGATTCGGCTGGAATTGCTGACCTTGATGTAGAAGATCTTCTAAATTTTGTGCTATGGTAGAATCTTGGACCCCACCACCTGGAGTACCTAAATGTCGGAAGCCCCTTTCGCAGGAGAGAAAGGAGAAATTATCAGCAGGGCTCAAGAGATATTGGGAGCGGAAAAGAGCATCGAAGAAGAACTAGTCATAAGCACTCCGTAGTGGGCTCAAATCAATAATAATAATATATTGTCGTCAATACGTATCCATGATGAATTTTGATATTCCCACGCAGGTACATAGGTACCACCATAAACTGTGTAGCACCGAGTATTGCCATGTCCCAGATGACTACTGTATATATAGAAATTGTGCGGTGTGTGCAATGCTGCCGATACCACGTGATCAATTGTAAAAATCGGGGATTATCAATTGTGATCTCTTGTACAAGTAAGAGGTGACAGATTGTAATCAGCATTAGGCACAAATTGAGCTCTGTATATTTAATAATTATGAAAAGTAGTTCCATGAAGAACTAAATAGCATATTCCCATATATCCTACTTATGTTAATAGCCCCTATCAACATTAAAAAAATGTAGTTTGATTGCTGTGATAGATACTGAGAACCGTTTAAATATTTCGGGTGGACGCCATGCTGGATTTTTATATAATATGACGACCATTGAGTTTTGAAGATTATTGCATTGGCTTATTATTCAAACATCAGTCGCATGATAACCCCTGGCACTACAGCCCATAAAGGGTCTAGGCCTAGGCCTACCAAGCGAACGCTGCCCAGCCAGTTGGCCTGCAGATACTGAGGTATTGATATCAGCGATTCGGGTCATCTCGGCCGTTTATCTTGGTATTCGTGATAGGGGCGCTGCCTCACTGTCAGACAGCTACTCAATTGTCCTCACGAGGCTGAGTGCACCCCGTTCCAGCCCTCACGTCAGTTTCTAAAATCTCAGACAGAGCCGGGAATCGAACCCGGGGCGTCCGGGTGAGAGTCAGGTGTGCTACCCCAACACCACGGGGCCAGCTCAATCGCATGATAGGACACAAGAAATAATAAAAACGAGATTTCAACAGCCGCCATCTTGAGGTTGAACTAAATTAGATAAGAGTGCATTACAATTTGTATAAACATTTGTTGTACCAAGTTTCACTGCGCTCGGATGGTTAAGTCACGATAAACGTTTATTTAAATGTTTCAACTTCGCTTCGTTTTGTACTTAGGCTAACAGGTTTACGAAAGCCACATAGGTGAACTAGTAATGCCATTTATTACCGTACATAATTTCAGGGTGATATCAGTAGTAGTTTTGGAGATACAGAATGTCGGTGAAATATTTCACACAGCCGTCATGTTGGATTATGGAGACGTATTGACAATATTTGAAGGGTCAGACAAAATAGTACTATGTCCTTACCGAGTTTCATTGAAATCGCTCCAGCCGATTAGATTTTATCAGGCGGGGGACACGCACACATACACCTACACAAACGCGCGGACAAAAGGTGACCTCATAGGCCTAAGCCTATCTTTTTCATGAATGAAAATATGCTAAAAATGAGTAGAAAATAAAATTATGAGGTCAATGATGCCAGGAGTTAATGAGAGATGTTATTGTTTTCTTTGGGGGGCTTGGATATCGTGGTAATTTATGCCCGTGTTCTTGGGCGTGTGTTGAATTTGTCATTTAACCTGTGAAATTGTAATGTCCATAATAGTGTGTGTAATTTTAATTCAGGTAAGGATTAGGAAGGAAGCGACCTTGGTCGTAAGTTAGAAGTCATCCCGGCATCCACCTTAAGTAAAAGTGATAAATAAGGTTCGGATGTTAAGGAAAAGTCATATTTTTTTCCTGGGCTCATTTTACCCGAAATCTGAAAAATAAATTTGAATGACGGGTTCCTGACCACGTTTAAAGCAATTTGATGTTGCCTATAAATGCATATTTCGGCCATTTTTATTGTTTGGTCATATTTTAGTGATATAAGGTCATATTTGATTAAAATTTCAGCATTTGTGTTTATATTGAGGCGTCGTAAACAAGGTACGTGTTATCTGCGTCGAGTTTCAAACACAGGATTTCCGAATAGTGTAGTAGATATTTTTTCTTTCTTTTCCCCGAACTGGCAGATAGCAGGTTTAGAAGACTTGATTCCAAGAAGGCGCTCCTCTACGGACGTCTTTTAGCACATCTTTCTGGACAAGTTAGATTGCGACACTGTACGCATGAGGTCACGGAACATGACGATAGTGTGCTTCCGCCTTTCAATAGGATGTCACTCCAATAGATATATTTAGCTCAGAAGCAATTAGCAAACAAGGAAATGCCATGATTTTTAGGTCATATTTTATAGTTTTAGGTCATATTTAGCTAGTTTTTAGGGCATATTTGATTGCTTATTTTGTGCTTCTTTAGGTCTTAAACTTCCGAACCCGAGTGATAAACCACGAAACACCAGTACCAGGATGTTAAGGTACCGTATGCGTGGGGTTGGCAATTCTATATTCATCCGTACTTCACGCTGGAATGCTGGAATTTCATCTACACAAGTCGTGGTCTAAAAATAGGATGGTGGGTTTTAGACAGCAGAGGAGTAAGCATCTATTACTAGGCTACATCAGTTCCACATTTTATTTTATTTTTAGCCTATTTTCATTTTATGAAAAAAAAATAGGCTTATGAGATCACCTTTTGTCCGTGTGTCTGTCTGTGTGTGCGTTTGTATGTGTGATTCGTGTGTGTGTGTGAGTCCCCCCTAATAACTTTTGAACGGCTGGAACGATTTCAATGAAACTCGGTAAAATCAGAGCACCATTCTGGCCGAACCGGACCGTGCTCTATAAATTTTATTCTGTCGCACCAATCCAACATGGCGGCCATGCGAAATAATTCACCAGCATTCAGTATCTCCGAAACTATTACCGATATCACCCTGAAATTTTGTACGGTGATAAAGGGCACTACTACAAGTTGACCTATGAAACATTCAAAAACCTGGTAAATACAAAACCAACATGGCGGCCAAGCGAAGTTGAGAATTTTAAATAGACTTTTCTCGCGATTTAACCATCCAAACGTAATAAAAAACTTGGTACAGCAAATGTTTATACACATTGTAATGCACTGGCGTCTAATTTAGTTCAATTGTTTACATAACCTCAAAATGGCGGCTGTGCGAAATATTTCACTGCCATTCTATATCTGCGAAACTATTACAGATATCACCCTGAAATTTTGTTGGATGATAAAGGAAAAGGAAGCTTGTAGTTTAACGTGACCGTTAATCTCGAGATCATGAGCCACGGGACCTCCTTTTTACGTGGAATCCGAACCACAGGACATGGCATTTCACTTCGAAAATCTCACATGCATTGACCGGGAATCGAACCCGGACCGCCTTGGTGAGAGGCATACAGCTAGACCGCTGAGCCACCACGCCCCCAGGATGATAAATGGCACTGCTACAAGTTTACCTATGTAACTTTCAAAAACCTGTAAAGTACAAATCGAACATGGTGACCAAGCGAAATTTAAACATTTTAATTGTCTTTTCTCTTGATTTAACCATCTGAGCGCAGTGAAATGTGGTTCAGTAAATGATTATACATATTGTAATGCAATGCCATCTAATTAGGTCAATTGTTTACATAACCTCAAGATGGCGGCTGTGTAAAATTATAAAATTAAGTTTTTATTTCATGTGTCGTAATCATTCCAACATTGCGGCGACGCGAAGTACAAATATTTAAATGGACGTTTCTCGCGATTTAACCATCTGAGTGCAGTGAAATTTAGCACGTTAAATGCCTATACAAATGTTAATCCACGGTCATCTAATTTATTTCAATTATTTTCATAACCAGCTGTGTGAAATTTTAAAATCTCGTTTTTACTTCTCGTGTCCTAATCATGCAATTGAAGTTTGAATACCACACGTACACAATAATCTTCATGTAATAGTACATAAATAAAAATCCAACCTGGCGACCATCTGAAATATTTAGACGGTTCTCAATATCTAAGAATCTATCACAAAAATCAAACGAAATATTGTATGTTGATAGAGGCAATTAACATGAGTAGGATATATGAAAATAGGCTGTATAGTTCTTCACGGAACTACTTGTTCATCTTTACGAAAGCCATTTTGGCTAATTTCAGTAATTAAAGAACAATTCTCCCCAGGATTTGGTCCCCTCCGGCGTTACTCTTTCTATCTGCTATGAGACAGATATGGGCCTATTTCATAAAACACCACTGGTAGAATGGTTCCAGAAATGTAGACACTAAGACTACTGAGTAACGTAAAACAGCAAGTAGCTAGCTGTATTCAGATTGGGGCAAGTGTTGAGAGTTTCCACACATGCTCACAACCTCACAATTTATATCTAGGCTGTCACTTTTTCTCATTAAACATTTGCTCTCTGTTGAAAGTGGGGGAAGGAGGTTGTTCTCAAAGTTTAATTACCGCCAGTAATTGCAATGGAAGGAAGCGGCTACCCACGTGATGGAGCGTTAAGGGAAATCGCTTCAAACTCGGCAGAGGATTGACACTCAAAGTGCAGTTGGCGAAAACATATTTCTCTGTCATAATCTCAGACCACTGCAGAGAAATGGTAACCAGCGGTAGCGCAAAACCTCTTGGTACTCGGCAGACAACTGGTTTCGAACCCCAGCGTCCATCTTATGGTTCTCCATTTTAAGTCGAGGTGAATCCTCGGATGGCATCATGTAATGGAAGCCATTTCTATGTTGCAGTTTAACAATAACTTTGTTATCATAGCCAAGTAATGTTCGGTCTGAGAAGGAAGCTTGTAGTTTAACGTGACCGTTAATCTCGCGATCATAAGCCACGGGACCTCCGTTTTACGTGGAATCCGAACCACAGGACATGGCATTTCACTTCGAAAATCTCACATGCATTGACCGGGAATCGAACCCGGTCCGCCTTGGTGAGAGGCATACAGCTTGACCGCTGCGCCACCACGGCCCTCTGTTCGGTCTGAGAATTGATGTGCCAATGTATTAGTAGTTCCACAGATCCTCCGACCGCGTCCTCACGTACGCATAGGCAACACCACTGTATTGAAGGTACCTCTACGCCAGCTCCAGTAGCGCGCTTGCCTCTCACCGGGAGGCCCCGGGTTCGATTCCCGGTGCCATCAGGGTTTTTAGAAACTGACGTGAGGGCTGGAATGGGGTGCACTCAGCCTCGTGAGGACTATTGAGTAGCTGTCTGTCAGTGAGGCACGGTCACGAAAACCAAGATTAACGCTGACCACGCGTCACCTCAATATCTGCAGACCAAATAAATGGACAGCGATCGCTTGGTAGGCCTAGGTACTTCATGGGCTCTAGTGCCAAGGGTTATTTTATTTGTTATTTTTACGGCGATTAGCAGACGCTGAGCTGGGGCGACAACCACCTGCTATACAACGAGGTGGTCTATTTTCTGTTATTATAATCTGGTTCCCCCTCATTTCTTACGTAAGTTGTACCTGGCAGCCCAGGAGGCAATTGTGACGTCGCAACACTAAGGAAGTGAGTAGGGGAGGCTTTCGCTCTCTTTGACACATATTCCAAATATTATAGAAAGCTTTTCAGTCGGTCAACACAAATTGTGCCCAATTACAGAGGTGTGCAAATTATTAGACTTGACGTCAGTTTTCCAAAATTACATTTTTACTTTTCACGGCTTAATGCACTTAATACGAAGGTGGATCAAAAAGTTAGTTGCACTAACGCGCTGCAGCAGCGGGCTCTGTGTCGCATTTGTGGGCACAGCGGAGAAAGGGACAGACACTGCCCACACATCTGTTAGGCAGGTCGCTGTGGTGTCTCGTCTTGTATGGTGTGAATAGTGGCCAAAAGCAATGGCGCGTCGACTAGACGTTCACTCCAAATATGAGGTGCGTGCGACAATCTGATTCCTATGGGCCAAAAGGAAGAATTGCACGGACATTCATCGTGAAATTAGTGCTGTGTATGGGGACCGGGCCATTTCCCGGCAAGGGATCGTAAAGTGGTGTCAGCAATTCGAAACCGGACGCACGGATATCACGGATGAATATCGCGAGAGTAGGCCCGCAACTTCCAGGACCCGTGCAAATGTCAGCAGTGTGAATGCGATCATTAGACAGAACGGTGGTCGCCATTCCCAGACCGATGAGGAGGGGAAGGCCACTGTCTCCGTGTGGTTGCACAACGCTGGAGGGACTTTCTATGCATCCGGCATCAACAAGTTGGTTGTGCGTTCGTAAAAATGTTTGGAGACTCTTGGAGACTATGTGGAAAAGTGACTTTACATTGTATGTCGTTATAGGCGTTGTGGCATAATTGCGCCCGTCCTCATCAAGAGTAATTAGTAATGACCTAGTATTATTATTATTACTGGTCTAAGTAGTGAAACCACTCTTCAGTGCAAGTTACTGCTACTATGAAGCAAGGCTGATAGTCATATCGCTTGAGGCAAACATATGTACTTAGGACAGGAAGCCTTGGCTAATATTGTGCCGCTTCATAAACAGGAACTTTCCAAGGAGGTATTCATCTCCGGTTCATATTTTACTAACTAGTCAGCTAGATATTTGTCACTGGTTTACAATAACAAGTAATCGAGGTCAGGAAGTGCCCTCTAGACTTTACTGTAATCAACAAAAGTAGTATATAAGGTACTAGAGTATTATGCTCAAGGTCTTTTTTGAATATCATCGCTACTACACACAACTGTACCATCTTTGAAGGCGTGACTTGAAATATCTACTTGTGGAAATAAACCAATCATCTTTACTCTTCGTCTTCTAATTCTTTCAACGCTTGCCACGGTGGGTGAGTGGTTATAGTGTCGGACTACCAACCCCAAGATTGCAGGTTCGCCCCTGGCCATGGTAAGTGATTTTTGAAGGCGACAAAAATCACGATACTCATGTCATACGTTGTTGGCATGTTAAAGAACCCATTTGAATTCAGTAGGCCGTGTTCAATGGCAAAATTAATCTCGGGATTTTCCGCCAACACAAAGTTCCTCCATTCTCTACTTGAAAGCGCTGTAGTAGTGTCAAGGAGTTTAGATATCTAACCTCCTTGACTTTCATAGCGTTCAAAGGAACGACGAAATTCGACATGCAAGCTACCTTCTGGGTGTCAATTAACAAAGCTTGTACCAGGCACCCGAGGCCATACGATATTATTATTATTATTATTCTTTCAACGTCTCTTGGTAGGCTCTTACCAAGGCAGAGCCCTTACCCAACTACCCTTTCGAAAACTCATAACAACCAAAATTAAATCGAGTGTCTCGGCTGGCTACGCGACAGCGTGTTGCTCTTGTATAGGTGGTGTAATAAATGGCCATAGCTGGGAAGTGCAACTTATTCTTTGATCTGCCCTAGTAGGTTTGCTAGGCGGAGAAATTACTTCTAATGGTTAACCAAGAGTCTTAATTATATTTTCTTTTAAGAAACTCAGAGTAAAATGATATTTTAGAATTTCCACTATCAGAGGAGCTTTGCTACTGCAAAATGCCACACTTTTTTTTTTTAATTTAGTCAATTTACCCTCTAGGTTGGTGGATCCCACGGACTCAGCGAGGGAACTCACCACTACCGCCTCTATGGGCAGTGTCCTGGAGCTTGGAACATCTGGTCGGGATGGATACAACTGGGGAGGTGTGATCAGCACTTCGCCCAGGAAGCCTCACCTGCAAAGCGAACAGGGGCCTCATGAGGGATGGGAACGGATGGAAGATTGGGATGGATAGGCTAGGAAGAGGGAAGGAGGCGGCCGTGGCCTTACAGTAGGTACCATCCCGGAATTTGCCCGAAGACGAAGTGGGAAACCACGGAAAACCACTTCGAGGATGGCTGAGGGGGAATCGAACCCACCCGAGGCTGAGTAGACCCCGTTCCAGTCCTCGTACCACCTTTCAAATTTCGTGGCAGAGCCGGGAATCGAACCCAGGACCTCCGGGTCGGCAGCTAACCATGCTGACCGCTACGCTACGGAGGCGACTCACGTTTTGTTTGGAGTCATTTTACTGATGATCCGCTCTTGAACTATTCCAAGATTCATGAACTATGGATTGAAATCATCTGACGTAGAAGCATGCCACGGTGGGTGAGTGGTTAACGTGTCGGTCTACTAACCCCAAGATTGCAGGTTCGCTCCTGGCCATGGTAAGTGGTTTTTTTTTAAGGCGGCAAAAATACGATACGCATGTCATACGATGTTGGCATGTCAAAGAAACCATTTGTATCCAGTAGGCCGTGTTGATAAAGGCAAAATTAATCTTGGGGGTTTCCGCCAATACAAAGTTCCTCATTTCTCTACTAGAAAGCGCTATAGTGTTCAAGGAGCTTAGATATCTAACCTCCTTGACTTTCATAGTGCTTCAAGGACAACGAAATTCGACATATAAGCTACCCTTTGGGTGCCAAATAACAAAGCTTGCACCCGGCACCCTAGTCCATACGATATTATTATTATTATCTGACTTAGAGGGTACATCCCAAAGTTAATGAAGAAATAGTAAACGGACCCAGCTCAGATATCCCTCGGAATCCCCAATTCCAGACGCAATTCCTGCAACGAGCCTATAATGGCAATAATTAAGACACGCTTACGCTGGTTTTATAATTTCCATACGAGTGTCTTAATTACCATTATAGGCGAGTTGCATACGACTGTTTATGTTCGACGATAATTATAACTTTATTATATGTTTTAACATAAATATTCATAAATATCTGTTGTGATTCAGTCACTCGAATTTTGTAATCGGAGTGCAGCGCTGGGTAGGATATTTCTGTTTTCCAAGCTCTCTGACTGACCGACCGACGCATGCGCTCTGTGTGCTTCAATGCCATATGTGCAGATTGTGCACCAGTATTCAGTAAAACTGTCACCGAAGTCGTTTGAAAGCAATGTGCTGTGCAGAAATTGGGATTGGTGATATTAAGGTACAGTGCTATTTCTTGTCTCATATTTGCCAGTTTATTTAAGCGAACATATGGACGGTGCACTTTCGGTAATTTATATAAATATGTTGGATTTTGAGCGCATGCGCGAAGGTATCCTTACCTAATTGGTCACACAACTGTTTTTTGAGCTCTGATTGGTGGGAGAAACTGTTTCATAATGAAAAGTAGTGTTATAATGACCATCATTATGATACAGTTTTCTGACACATAATAGTGAGGGTCGAACATAAAATTCTTTATTTGATTCTAATAATTTGCACACCTCTGTACATTAGGCGGGAAAACAAGTATTTATATGCCCTAACTTGAAAGAAATATTACATGCCATATTTATCACAAAATAACATGTAATATTTCTTTCGTGTTATGAATGGTATACCGAGTGAATCAGCTGCCCCTAATTATATTGCTTTATGCAACCCAACTAACGCGTGTTATCGGGAAGGTTGATATTTCTCTGCTT
Organism: Meconema thalassinum; assembly: GCA_946902985.2. Classification (NCBI taxonomy): domain Eukaryota; kingdom Metazoa; phylum Arthropoda; class Insecta; order Orthoptera; family Tettigoniidae; genus Meconema; species Meconema thalassinum. Next base: position 391,167,643 of record OX336393.1, on the reverse strand, counting down.
ACATGTCGTATGGCACCAATGCACTGCAAGCACATCTCGCAAACGATGCTGATTACTAGGGCTCGGATGTTCATGCTCTAAAAAAGTTTGGTTGGTTTGGTTGGTTCCTAAGTTTAGGGGCTGCGACAACGCGGTCATGTAGCCCCGTGTACTTTGGGTGTGTGTAGAATCTGCCTGATCACCGGTGTTAATTGTGATGACTGTATTAGTGTGTGTTATCTGTTTTTTAATTCAAGTAAGGACTGCAGGCTTTGGATTTTTCAAATAGTTCCTACTTTTGCCGCCAAACGCCACCGTCAACGACTGCTAGTTCAGAACTTAGCTACCAGACGCCACCGCAGTCGGCTCATGGCAACGAACGTAGGAACCTAAGAGCGTTGTTTACATTCTTAACCTATACAATTTAGCTTCACACAAGTGTAATTAGTGAAAGGTTCTTTAACATGCCATAAATCTATGACATGGGACCGCCGGCTTTACATCGCCTCCGAAGGAAGGCATACTGAGGGATTTTTAAAGCTCTTAAAAAATCCGACGGCTTCAGCCGGGTTTGAACCCGCGATCTTGGGCATAGAATCTCAGCATGCTACCAACTACGCCACCGAAACCGCCCTAGAAAAGTTTAAGAAATGCACTTCAAATTTTCAAAAATGACCTCAACATTCGAAAAATGCACTATAAAAAATGGAGAAATGATCTTATAAAAATAAACTCACCAATAATTCAAAATTTCGAAAAATGCACTATAAAATGGTGAAAATTATCTTATAATAATCAACTCACCAATATTTCAAAAATGACATCTTAAGCTCAAACTGAAAAGTCAATCAAAATAGATTTCTAGCACTTAACAAAAGGTTTATGTTCACTTTAGTCCGAGTTGCACTGCACTACGAATGTCATTCTGATGCTGTCAAATGTAAATGATCTGCGGTTATCAGCCAACAAGTTTTTATAGTCTATCTCGAAAAGCTGCGTTCACCATCAACTGATGTGATCGGAGCGTACTTGAAGTGAGGAAGGTCGTTTGCAGCTAAATCCTCCTCAATCCCATACATGCAGTAGTTTTCACCAGAAATAATGTCTGAAATTTTGCATAATGTTTTATACCCGGTGTTTTTGTCCAGCACTTTTTTCAGTTTTTATGCAATACCCGCAGCAATTTCGCCACGATTGTTGCTAAGTTTCCACCCGGTTGACTAAGGAAATGGAATCAATATTTCAATATTTTAAATTATCTTGTATCAGCTACTAGCTTCTTCTTAACTCTGAGAGTCGTAACTCCCTCATATAAAGCTGCGAACATGACTAAATTGGAAATAAAAATGACCTTATAAGGCCGATTTCTCTAAAATAAGACTAAAAAATCTACCAAACTTAAAAAAATTCTCTTAAAATGGAAAAATAGCACCCAAAAATGCAGAAAGATGCAAAATAAAAATGGCATACTTGAAGACAGGCTGGCCCGTCTGGAGTTTCTATGCACTTCAGCATTGTTTTAGACAGCTCAGTAAAAATATGACATGTCATCAACATCCTGGCCCTACTCATTACTATTATATTTTCCTCGAATTAGTCTGTAGTTACCTCGAGGAAACAGAAGCCAGACACCCGCCACGTATTCTATTGTCAAACCACAAGGAGATGACAAATGCTTCTTACGTCCAAGCAAGCAGCCACTTTGTGTTTTTTTACATTTAAATGTAATCCCATAGCATTATTCTCTTCAGTAACAGAATCTATTTGTAGATCATCCATACTTGACGGTGTCATCAGCATATCGGATATTATTAATCATAACTCCTTTGACCACTAATCTTCAAGACTTTCTATCAAGGGCATCTTGGAAAATCGTATTTTCACAATAGATGTTTAAGAGGAGTGGAATGCAACCTTGACGAACTTCCTTCAGACAGTCGACAATCAACTCATACAGACACACGTGGTTCCAGGAAAGATTTCCAATTAATTTGATGTCGCGTCCATCTAGTCGCAGGTCAAATCAGTTTATCATGTTGAACAGTGTGAAAGGCTCTTTCGTAATCGATGAAACACATCGATATGAACGTCACGACATCGTTGAATTAGTACCTGAAGAGTTACGACTCCCAAATTCCCCAAACCTATCCTGAATCCAAACTCTGACTCTCCCGTGTTCTCCTCACATTTCCTTAAATGCAACAATTTAAGGAATAACTTCAGGGCATGACTCATTAAACTGATCATTCTATAGCCATTGCAGCACGTTGTATTTATTTATTTTTTATTTTTTACTTTTTTCATTGGTATAAAAGTTGATTTGAGCCAAGCATGTGGTATGTATCCACTTCGATAGATATTATTAGACAACCCAACAAGGAAAAGATCGTTCTTCATTGAGTAGTTTTAGTTCATCGTTTCCAGCGATGTCTGTCGTGCATCGTTCTGAGTGCTTCTCTGAATGTTTGGCTCAAGAGGATGTCTACTTTAACGCAGTTCTTAGGTGCTGGTGCTCGGGCATGCGCAGAATGATGTTCAGCTAGGCATACTTCATTTGTGATATGGTCACGGTATATAAAAATCATAGCATTAGGGTTCATCGATGTATCCGTCAACGATGGGTACGACTGCTATAAAATTCTTAACTGTTCAGTTTAGCTGACCTAGAAAAAGTGCTGTTACGTCTAAATCAGGGAGAGGTCATATCACCACCAGACGGGTAACATCGACCGCTGCTGTGCTATTCAGATGGTAATCGGGGATGACGTGTGGCCAGAGCGATTGGTTTTTGACAACTGCCACACGTCATCCTTATCCTGAAGATAGCTCCAAGATACACACAACCTCCAAACTATCTCACTTTCATCCGCATTCTATATTAACTTATATTATTATTAGACTATTATTATTAGTATTGTTATTATAATTATTATTAAATACTATTATTGTCTTCAGCCCACCAAGGAGCACTTGAGTAGTTCTTCTTCAATGCTCTCTTTTGTTCCCAATATCTCTTGAGCCCAGCTTTCTCTCCTGTGAGAGGAGTTTCCGACACTTAGACACTTTGGGAGGTGGAAACCAAGAGTTACCCAAATCACAAAATGTGTGGTATCAAAATTCGCTCTTTCACGATATGTGTATGCTTTAGCCAGAGAAACATTTTTGGTAGAAGACCTTCGGCTGCTAAGGCACCTACCATCCACACAGGCATGCGTAGACCTGTTAAGCGAACTTCGAAGGAAGAGAGACTCCATCCCAGAAAGATTCTTCGCAACAGATGGAATGTTATATAAAGAATGGTTGCGACCAGAGTATGAAATGAGGCACCTAGTGACCAGATTTGCGATCCATGGCTTCCACCATCGCATCTGCACTAGGATGTCCTTCCATGAGCCCAGCCACGAGTGTGTTTGCCTATTATGCAATAATCAGTGCGATATATATCACGACATGGAATGCAATAAAAGACTAGTATCACTCACTCAGTTTTGTTTAGACGAGGACTGATAAAGTTGTATTGATTAAAGTGTAGTGTAGTGGAATGGGTGAACGGACTCGATGAACACAAGTCTCTGGTGTTACCTACGTACATGATTGATACAAATTTTCACATTGTTATGTTGTTCTTATCTAAGGCCATTGGGCGCAATAAATATTTTATTAAAATGTGGATCGATCTTGGATATCAAGGTGAGAAATCCCAGCGGAATCTAAAACTTTTTGGACTTGACTGAGCCACATGCTTCCAGTTTTACAGCTTTTAACCAAGGAGAAGATCTTTTGGTTAGTCTGCCGTTGTCTATTCGTAGAAAGTACCCGTAGAACTCCATCCACCAACGTCATATGCAGGTGTTGGCCTTTTCTAACCGTCGATACAATTCGGAGATTGCTTTCAGTTGGTAGGTTCCATCTGGAATCAATCTCGGCCCTTGAATTTTCCTGAGGATACGTCTTTCGAGTTTTTACAGATCGTCCGTGGTGCCTTTCCTGTTCTTTTCTCATAAGTTATTCTCTTTCATTTCAGCAAACCCATTCTAAACTTATTATACAACTAATATAATATTCTTCTCATAAAACATTTCGCCATTATGAAATAATTTCTGTTGTTGTACTATCTATTTGAATGATATATATTTTACGACCAAGTATATCACACATGAGTCGTCCAGTTGCAAAACTCGTTTAATCCACTTGTGAATAAGGATCATGTCGTAAAATTATTTATTTAATTAGGTTATTTTACTTTATTTTATTTTATTTTATTTTGTTTTATTTTATTTCGTTTTATTTTGTTTTAAATTGTTTTATTTAATGTTTTGTTTTGTATCTTTGTTTTGTTTTGTTTTATTTTAATTTGTTTTGTTTTATTTTGATTTTTCAGATAACAAACATAATACCAAAAACAAAACATGAGGCAAAAAGAAAAATTCAGAAACAAAAGCAAAAGCAGAAAACAAAAAACAAGAAACACAAAGCAGAAAGCAAAATTCAAAAAAGCAAAAGAGAAAGCAAACACAAACCCAAAACCAAGAAAGAAAACCAAAAAGTGAAATTCAAAAGCAAAAGAACAAAGCAAACACAAAACCAAAAATCAGAAACACAAAGCAAAAAGAAAAAAGTAGAAATAACAAACACAAAAGATACGCGAGGCAAAGTCCAGAGAAACGTTTCCATGAAAATGATTCTTATTCACAAGTGGATTAAACGAGTTTTGCAACTGGACGACTAACATCCTATAGTTATTTATTAATTCATTTTTGTAACCTCTCATTTATTTAAATTATGGATATCCATTTTCTTCTTGGTTTTTGTTAAGATACCGTAGTTCCTAAGATTTTTACACTGACGAAGTTATCATTGATATAATGAAACATGTACGTGTTAATTTAATTATTAAACTGCTTTCTAGTGTTCGACAAGGCGGCTTTATAATTTGAGATTAATATCAGTCAACACGGAAGCCTCCGTGGCTTAGGCGGCAGCACGCCGGCCTCTCACCGCTGGGTCCGTGGTTCAAATCCCGGTCACTCCACGTGAGATCTGTGCTGGACAAAACAGAGGCAGACAGGTTTTTCTCCGGGTACTCCGGTTTTCCCTGTCAAAATTTAATTCCAGCAATACTCTCCACTATCATTTCTTTTCATCTGTCATTCATTTAATCATTGCCCCAGGGGAGTGCGTCAGGCCTCGGCAGCCGGCACAGTTCATATCCTCGTCGCTAGATGGGGGCTTCATTCATTCCATTCCTGACCCGGTCGGAGACTGGAAGCAGGCTGTGGATTTTCATTTCATCAGTCAACACGGATAATATTATTACCATGGTGTTAATGATTAATGTCTGTGCATTTTAGGATACTGGTCAGAAAACAAGAACGAAATACGGGGAGCTATATTTAACAAAGTAATGAATAGATATGACTTCAGGTTATAGAGCTCGTGCCCCAGTTCACATGTAGGTCAGCCGGAGTCCCGAGGTACCACCGGCACAAATAGGGTTCTCTTTATCATAGTGATCTGATCGGTTCAATAACAGCACCGTCCAATACTAGCATTGTTATCATCACCATAGTTACACCAGAAATTTGCATTAATTTCTAAACAAAATCGCGATATGAATATGGAATTTCGCGTTTTAACGTGAAATAGTTGTAAGGTTATCGCGATAATTTCGTGTAAATTTGAGAGGGATTATAGAGTTGGCTCCGTGGTATGGAGATAATGCGCCTTCCTGTCACCCGGTCGCCCCGGGTTCAATTCCCAGCTCCGTCAGGGAATATAGAAACTGACTTGAGGGCTGGAACTGGGTGCATTCGGTCCCGTGAGGAAAATTGAGTAGCTGTCTGACAGTGAGGCAGTGACCCGGTCATGAAACCCAAGATTAACGGCAAAGGGGACCCGATGCGCTGACCACGCGTCACCCCAATATATACAGGCCAAATGTTTGGGCACCGGTCGCTTGGTAGGTCTAGGCCCTATATTCTTCATTACTCACCTGGAGCTTACTTCTCAAACCACGTTCCACCTTTTCAATTGGAACATTTGCGCCCAAAAACATTATTGTATCATCCATTTCAAACTCCGTTCTTTTTAGGCTATTTCCATTTAAGAAAAAATAAGCTTATGAGATCACCTTTTGTCCGTGTATCTGTCTGTCTATGCGTGTATGATGGCGTGTGTGATGGTGTGTGTCCCCCCTCTAATAACTTCTAAACGACTGGAGGGATTTCAATGAAACTCGGTAAGTTCATAGCACTATCCCGGATGACCCCGACCCAGCCCTTCAAATTTTGCTAGGTCTCACCAATCCAACATGGTGGCTGTGCGAAATATTTCACCAGCATTCAATATCCCCGAATCTATTATCGATATCACCCCGGAATATTTTACGGTGATAAAGGGAACTACTAGAAGTTCACCTACGTGACTTTTCAAAATCTGGTAACTACAAAACCAACATGGCGGCCAAGCGAAGTTGCGACTTTTAAATAGACGTTTCTCGCGATTTAACCAACCAAACGCAATAAAACTTGGTACAGTATATGTTTATACACATTGTAATGCACCGACATCTAAATTCGTTCAATTGTTTACATAACGTCAAGATGGCGGCTGTGCGAAATATTTCACTGGCATTCTATATCTCTGAAACTATTAGCGGTATCACCCTGAATTTTTTTACGGAGATAAAGGGCACTACTGGAAGTTCATCTATAAGACTTTCAACAACCGGTTACCTACAAAACGAATATGGCAGCCAAGTGAAGTTGAAATTTTTAAAAAGACCTTTCTCGCGATCCAGAATGAAACTTGGTACAGGAAATGTTTATACACATTGTAATGCACTGGTGTCTAATTTAGTTCAATTGTTTACATAACCTCAAGATGGCGGCTGTGCGAATTTTAAAATTAAGTTTTTATTTCTTGTGTCGTAATCATGCGATCGAAGTGAAAGTTTGAATAACGAACCTACGCAATAATTTCCCTTTAATGGTACATGACTCGGCCTATACATATAACAATCCAACATGGCGACCATCCGAAACATTTAGATGGATCTCAATATCTACGAATCTATTGCAGCAATCAAACTGAATGTTTTAATGTTCATAGGAGCTATGAACATAAGTTCACCTATAGGACTTTCAATAACCTCGTGATCCCAAATCCAACATGGCGGCGACGCGAAGTATAAATATTCACATGGTCGTTTCTCGCAACTTAACCATCCGAGTGCAGTGACACTTGGTACAGTAAATCCTTATACAAATGTTAATCCACTGGCATCTATTTTTTCAATTGTTTCCATAACCACAAGATGGCAGCTGTGCGAATTTTTAAAAACTCGTTTTTAGCCTACTTTCGATTTTTGCAAAAAATGAAAGTAGACTTATGAGATCAACACAGGGCGAAAAAAGTGTGTCTGTCTGTGTGTGTGTATGTGTGTGTGTGAGTCTGTGTGTGTGTGTGTCTGTGTGTGTGTGTGTGTGTGTGAGTGTGTGTACTCTGAATGTCTGTCCCCCCCTATCAATTCGAACACGGTGAATGCGAATTGAACGAAATTTGGTACAAAGGTAGCACTAGCAAAGGACACCTCAGTGTCATGTTTTATATCGCCGCCATCTTGACGGAAACGTAATGGCGGCCACACAAATGTTCAAAGCTTAAATCAAATTACGACTAACCTAATCATCCGATCTCTACCAAATATTGCAACGACATACCTTTATGGGGGGAGCATCCTTTGACCAAACCAATAGGTCATCAGCGTAATAGTTTGCGGATGGCGGCCATCTTTGTGTGAAAATCGATTCCCCCTATTAATTCGAACACGGTGCAACCGAATGGAACGAAATTTGGTACAGAGGTAGTACTAACAAAAGGCACCTCAGTGTCATGTTTTATATCGCCGCCATCTTGACGGAAACGTAATGGCGGCCACACAAATGTTCAAAGCTTAAATCAAATTACGATTAACCTAATCATCCGATCTCTACCAAATTTTGCAACAACATACCTTTATGGGGGGAGCATCCTTTGACCAAACCAATAGGTCATCAGCGTAATAGTTTGCGGACGGCGGCCATCTTTGTGTGAAAATCGATTCCCCCTATTAATTCGAACACGGTGCAACCGAATGGAACGAAATTTGGTACAGAGGTAGTACTAACAAAAGGCACCTCAGTGTCATGTTTTATATCGCCGCCATCTTGACGGAAACGTAATGGCGGCCACACAAATGTTCAAAGCTTAAATCAAATTACGATTAACCTAATCATCCGATCTCTACCAAATTTTGCAACTACATACCTTTATGGAGGGAGCATCCTTTGACCAATCTAATAGGTCATTCACCTGATAGTTTGCGGATGGCGGCCATCTTTATGTCAAAATTGATTCCCCCTATTAATTCGAACACGGTGGAACCGAATGGAACGAAATTTGGTACAGAGGTAGCACTAGCAAAGGGCACCTCAGTGTCATGTTTTATATCGCCGCCATCTTGACTGAAACGTAATGGCGGCCACACGAATGTTCAAAGCTTAAATCAAATTACGATTAACCTAATCATCCGATCTCTACCAAATTTTGCAACTACATACCTTTATGGAGGGAGCATCCTTTGACCAATCTAATAGGTCATTCGCCTAATAGTTTGCGGATGGCGGCCATCTTTGTGTCAGAATCGATTCCCCCTATTAATTCAAACACGCTGAAACCAAATGGAACGAAATTTGGTATAGAGGTAGCACTAGCAAAGGGCACCTCAGTGTCATGTTTTATATCACCGCTATCTTGATGGAAACGTAATCGCGGCCACCCAAATGTTAAAAGCTAAAATGTAATTACGACCAACCTAATAATCTAGTCTCTACCTAATTTTGCAACACCATATCTTTATGTGGGAAACATATTCTGACCAAACTGCAAGAACATCAGCCCAATAGTTTGCAGATGGTGGCCAAGTATGTGTGCAAATCGATTCCCCCTATCAATTCAAACACGGTGAAACCGAATTGAACGAAATTTGGTACAGAGGTAGCACTAGCAAAGGGCACCTCATATTCATGTTTAATATCCCTATAGCACGTTGTATTTCAACAAGCTCCTACAAACAACATTCAATCATACTCCTTGAAAAGGACAAAGAGTTATAACAATACCCATGCATTTAGGAGAAAGTAGGCTATATGTTCTTTACTGAACATCTTGTTACTTATTGTGTCCTAATCATGCGATTGAAGTTTGAATGCTACACGTACACAATAACCTTCATGTAACAGTACATAACTCTAAGACCTACATATATAAAAATCCAACATGGCGACCATCCGTAATATTTAGTCGGTTCTCAATATCTACGAATCTATTACAGCAATCAAACTGGAATTTTGTATGTTGATAGTGGCAATTAACATAAGTAGGATATATGAAAATAGGCTGTATAGTTCTTCACGGAACTACTTGTTTTGGTTTGCATTCTTCTGACGATCGAGCGAACCAGCGATAGGCATTTAGTAGCTACACTTTTCTCTTTAAGTCGCAAATACTCTTCACTTTTAAAACAATGTTTAGACACTGTGTCCCAATCTAGCCGCACATTATAATATTTACACATTATAATTTTAGAATCGGATACATAAAGACGTTCAGTAGAAAATTCTTTGGCTCTGTCACTGTTGTCGTCGGACCCATCTCTAATTCTCAACTACTACTGAATATTTGAAAAGTCCCTAAAATAGCGACTTGCAGACATTCTTGGTGGCCTTGGAGTTAATACCAGCACCCTTCCAGCAGATGGACAACAGCCCCAATAGGGTTTTACCCTCTGCCAAGTGTCAGTGACCGCCGGATGTTTATATATATCGCCTTTGGAATGTGTGCTTTTCCCATTCCAGCTCTGGCTTGTACAAATTTGACTGTCATGTTCACAAGTTCAAATGTTCGAGAGGTGAATTATTAAAGGAAATGCTCATAAACATGCATAGTAATACATACATATAGTGTATAGAAGTGTCAATTTGAACTGCTGTATTCCTTTGAGGATTTCAGTCACTTTTGGCATGCAAGTATATGGTACCTGTCACAAAACTCATCACATAGTGTGCAAACACAGTCATCATCAGGGGAGTGATATTGTGTCTTCCTGCAAATCTTGTGATGGTATCCATGGACACCTAAGCTTGTTAGCAGGTGTCTTAGTTCTTGATTCGGTTTAGTCCATCCTCTGTCGATCATTGCTTCCGTGCTATAGAACTCAGGCCATATGTCTTCTTGTTTTTCTTTCCTCTCTGCCATAACTTGGACCCTTTGTGGAGTCGATGTAAGAACCATTTTCAATCTTAGGTTTTCCAGAAGGAAACATTCTCTGGGTTGAAGTTATGCAAGTCGGGAGGGCGCGTATTTTGAGATTCCGAGGGTTGCCTTCAGAAATCTCGCTTTTATTTTCTCTATTGATCAGTCTTTAAGACTTTGCTTATCCCAGATTATCTCTAGTCCATAGGTGAGTATTGGGATTATTTTCGCTTCAAACAGGAATAAGGCAGTTTCAGGTGACAGTGCAGTGACATTCTTGAGGTTCGAGAGGTGAATGGAATATTGAAAAAGTGATGATTACAAAATGCCAATAAATTTCGCTTTTTCTTGACCGAAATAGTTTATTTCACTATTAAATATATACAAAGCGTACAAATTATGGGAAATATTGTTTCATTAATCGTGGCATTGATAACTGGAACTGCCACAGTCTTAGAGCCTTTCCCCAAACATAGGCTATTGATGTTTAAGATAAAACTGAAATTTTGTGTAAATACTACGTTATAATAACTATAGTTTCCAAATCGTTGATGTTGCTCACGTCCGTATGTATAACCTTAAAGTACCCTACGTGTGACCCCTGGGTGCTGCTAAACGAGCGACAATATTCAGGCATTCAGTCTATCTGAAACGATATCCTGGCTATCACATGATGTCAAGAACACCTAATGGAAACGGCTAATTTAAGAGCTTCTTAACAAGAAACATTGGACCTTCTATCCGTATTTTACAACTAAACATCGAAAATATCAAAAGCCAAGTGTGATTTTCTCTCGAAAGTGCTACTGGATAATAACATAGATGTACTAGGGTGGATAGAAAGACCGGACATTTCGATATGAAATTATGCTTTCTTGTTATTGAGCTATATTTAATTGTTTATGTTCGACGATGTCGATATGTAAATATTATATGTCAGGAAACTGTATCATAATGGGTGTCATTAAAGTACTACTTTTCATTATAAAACTGTTTTTCCAACCAATAGGAGCTGAGTTATCGCCTGTGAAACCTCATCGCGTGTTACTTGTGTGCATGATTCATGCTGACATGCACTCAAAATCCAACATGTAGGACATGAATTACATGATTTGAAAGTTGATAATGAGGTCTATATGGGATCAACTAATGTAGTTACAGTGCATCAAAAAACTGGGCAAAGAAATACCACTGTACCTTAATATCCGCAACTCCAATGTCTACACATTCGTAAGATTTCGCCGACAATTTTAGTGAATGTGTTGACATAAACACACCATAACGTCATGGAGGAAGCAGGTATATGACATTAGTTCTAGGGAAATTATAATCCAGCACCCTGTTCAGTAAATGGATTTCATATGCGAAACTTTTCCTCCACACACCGTCACTGTTCTATTTCGGACTAAATTGATTTGCCTTCCATTGACATTCCATACGCATCGAATTTGAAGAATAACTAGTTGATAAAATGATACATTGTAATTTTAAAGCGTTTATGTTCGACGATGTCGAAATGTAAACATTATGTGTCGGAAAACTGTATCATAATGAGGCTCATTATAACACTATTAGCCTACTTTCGATTTTTACAAAAAATGAAAGTAGACTTATGAGATCAACACAGGGCGAAAAATTGTGTGTCTGTGTGTGTGTCTGTGAGGCTGTGTGTCTATGAGTGTGTGTACTCTGAATGTCTGTCCCCCCCCCCCCCCCCTATCAATTCGAACACGGTGAAACCGAATTGAATGAGATTTGGTACAGAGGTAGCACGAGCAAAAGGCACCTCAGTGTCATGTTTTATATGGCGGCCACCCAAATGTTCAAAGCTTAAATCAAATTACGGCTAACCTATTCATCCGATCTTTACCAAATTTTGCAACAACATACCTTAATGTGAGAAGCGTTCTTTGACTAGGCTACAAGGTCATCAGCCCGATACTTTGCGGATGGCGGCCATGTTTGCATGCAAATTAATTCCCCCGATCAATTCAAACACCGTGAAACCGAATTGAACAATATTTGGTACAGAGGTAGCACTAGCAAAGGGCACCTCAGTGTCATGTATTATATCGCCGCCATCTTGACGAAAACGTAATGGCGGCCACCCAAAATTTAAAATTTTAATTCAAATTACGACCAACCTAATCATCTCATCTCTACTAAGTTTTACGACATTATACCATTATGTATGAAGAATCATTTGACCAAACTACAAGGTCATCAGACCAATAATTTACGGATAGCGGCCATGTATGTGTGCAAATCGATTCCCCCTAACTATTCAAACACGGTAAAACTGAATTGAACGAAATTTGGTGCTGAGGTAGCACTTGCAAAGGGCACCTCAGTGTCATGTTTTATTTCGCCACCATATTGACGAAAACGTAATGGCGACCACCCAAATGTTAAAAGATTAAATCAAATTACGACCAACCTATAATAATCTGATCTCTACCAAATGTTGCAACAACATACCTTGTGTGAGAAGCATATTTTTACCAAACTACAAGATTATCAGCCCAGTAGTTTGCAGATGGCGGCCATGTATGTGTGAAAATACATTCCCCTATCTATTCAAACACGGTGAAACCGAATTTAACGAAATTTGGTACAGAGGTAGCACTAGCAAAGGGCTCCTCAGTGTCAAGTTTTATATCACCGCCATCTTGACCGAAACGTAATGGCGGCCACCCAAATGTTAAAAGCTTAAATCAAATTACGGCCAACCTAATCATCTGATCTCTACTAATTTTTGCAACAAAATACCTTTATGTAGTAGGCATCGTTTGACCAAACTACAAGATCAGCAGCTCAATAGTTTGCACATAGTGGCCATGTATGTGTGCAAATTGATTCCCTGTATCAATTGAAACACGGTGAAACTGAATTGAACGAAATTTGGTACCGAGATAGCACTCGCAAAAGGCAACTCAGTGTCATGTTTTATATCGTCGCCATCTTGACGGAAACGTAATGGCGGCCACCCAAATGTTAAAAGTTTAAATCAAATTACGACCGACCTAATCATCTGATCACTACCAAGTTTTGCAACAACATACCTTTTTGTGGGAAGCATCGTTTGACTGAACTACAAGGTCATCAACCTAATAGTTTGCAGATAGCGGCCATGTATGTGTGCAATTCAATTCACCGTATGAATTCAAACACGGTGAAACCGAATTGAATGAAATTTTGTACAGAGGTAGCACTATCAAAGGACACCTAATATTCATGTTTAATATCCGTATAAAACGTTGTATTTCAACAAGCTACTACAACCAACATTCAATTGTCTACTCCTTGAAAAGGACAAAGAGCTATAACAATACCCATGCGTTTAGTAGAAAGTAGGCTATATGTTCTTCACTGAACATCTTGTTTTTCATTATGAAACAGTTTCTCCCACCAATCAGAGCTCAAGAAACAGTTGTGTGACCAATTAGGTAAGGATACCTTCGCGCAGGCGCTCAAAATCCAACATGTCTATATAAATTACCGAAAGTGCATCGTCCATATGTTCGCGTAAATAAACTTCCAAGCACACAGAGCGCATGCGTCGGTCGGTCAGAGAGCTTAGAAAACAGAGATATCCTACACAGCACTGGCACTCCGATCACAAAATTCTAGTGACCGAATCTCAACAAATATTTATGAATATTTATGTTAAAACATATAATAAAGTTATAATTATCGTCGAACATAAACAGTCGTATGCAACTCGCCTATAATGGCAATTAAGACACTCGTATGGAAATTAGAAAACTCGCTTCGCTCGTTTTATAAACATACTCGTGTCTTAATTATTGCCATTATAGGCTCGTTGCATAATGTACTAATATGCAATTTTATGTCATACGCTAAATAAAATCCAAATCATGACTTGTTTTAGTGTGTTTGATATCATTACTGGTAATTTTGTTTAAGTGTACAATTTGCCACGGGGGAATTACCCCCTTTGCAAATAAAGCGAATGAATGCATGATTGAATGAATGAATGTTTCGGAAAACAAATGCAGGTGTGGAAGTGAAGTCTGGGTCTCTGCCGTTGAGTTCACGATAATTAAATGTAAAAACGAATATTGAGTAATTTTAATGAGCGTCGCTTCCCATTCATTTGTTGGTCACGACGCAGGCTCTCTCCTCCACTAGGATCTGGACGTTGGGGGATTTTATTATTTCCTTTGAATGGAGTCTTCTTCAATTCCGAACGTATTTGCAATTCCAATGGAATGGCATCGTGACTTCCTTCAAGATTAACAAGTCGGAATAAATCTTCTTACATTTGTTCTAACTGCGATATTGTAGCTATCGGCAAATTCTTTACAACACACCATAGTTAACGCCTTATCTGAACGCGTTCAGGAGCACGTTGATTTATTTTGTGCGTGTGGAATGAAAACTAGGTGCTTACACGTTTATGATGACATCATCGGTTGGCTCAACCCTTCATGTCGAGAACAAAGCATTGAGAGAAGTAGGAAAAGAGGACCTTTGCCTGTTTTGTGGGAAGGTTATGGGTGTAGCACACCTGATCAAGGAATGCAATGAGACTAAAACGATAAGAGCAAAGTTTGTAGACAAGTCAGATATAAACAGAATAGAAATGAAAATGAATATCACACTTTAATTAAATCACTAAAATGGGAATGGAGGAAGGCAGGTAAATTAGCGAAACGTTTTAATATTATCAGAGGGATGTGGAATAGGATAAAGACAGAAGAGAAACAGAACAAAGATGCATGTGAAATAAGTATACGGGTACAGGTGACAGTTTCCTAAGCTATAAAACTTAGTTCAAGTCTAGGATAGCCTCTCTGTATCAACTAGGACCTAATATTAAGTTAGTACACAATTAATAGCCATTATTAGTGTCTTGATAATTGTATATAACATTTAATTAGTTGTAGGTTTGGGACTTATTTTGAAATTTTATGTTGCGATGTATTAATCTTACGGAGAAGGATTTTTGTATTAGGCTATTGGGGAAACGCTGTACATCGTAATACAGTAATCACAGGTATCAGGTGATCGTTGTAATAAATAATACTCTCGTCCGAATCTCTGGTCGCCCGAGATTTGGAACAGAGGGTATTCTATACTATTCTACTCTCTGAAACATAAGGGTTTGAAGTTTTATCTGTTCGTCACACCAGGAAGTTTGACCGACCTCTACTTCACCGAGCGAATAGACTTTTTCACGTCAAAATCGGGAGATGAGCTGTGTTGGGCCATCTGCTAGTATTTTATGGCAATATCTATCCTAGACGTGGTTCCTTACATCAATTACAGGCTAACGCTAGAATGGTCCCTAACTTAACTCTTTCCAAATGAATTCCCAATTACAGTACTAGTATAAACACTAAGCTAACCAATTGCCACAGTAAAGAAGGAGGGCTGTGGTGGGAGCAGGTCATGAGAAGGTCATAGAGTAGAAACCAATGGTTTTGTTTTGTGGTCTGTTAAATATTTCCCTTGAGAGTCGAGTTTTTCTTTAAACATGAGTGTTGGTGAGCGCAATAGCTTACTGACCAGCCTGTTCTTGTAACCCCCTTTAGTATTACGTGCGATAAGTTCTCTGTTCGCCAGAATCGTTTCTAATATCGTTTAATTATTTTGTCAAGGACTGGGTGGGCATGACATCTCCTCCACTAGTTTGGAGTACTTAACCCGGGAGAGCAGAAAGTGAGTTGGTGCAGTCATATCCGTGAAGGAGAGACGTTGGTACATCTAATGCTATTCCAGACCATCCCTTCAGCATGTTTGATAATGTTCTCCTTCCAAAAACCATGTCCTCTCCATCGCAGGGAAGTCCAGTTCCCTCCAAGATTTTCTTATGAATAGTGCAGTCATTAAATTCGTGGACTGGCACCTAGAGTGTAAGGTTCCAGCAGAAACAGTCTTACATTTTGCCGCACAACATGGCCTACACTTACACAGAACCATATCATCCCTCAAAATAGTCGCCGTTCGTCCCTATGCACGTCTTCAATCGTTCATATAGCTGCTGGAAACACCACTGAGACATATTTGCAAGATGTTCCCGTACGACTTCTCTTGTGGCAATAATGATCTCCCCAAACGAATGAAATTCACGACCACACGGCTTTGCTTTCAATTTGGGAAAGAGAGAGAAATCGCATGATGCGAGATCAGGTGAGTACGGAGGAGTTGTCAAAACGGTGACCTGTTGTCTTACGAGTTCCTCTTGGACAAACACAAAGCGATGTACTGGGGCGTTGATATGTAGCAACAACCAGTTCTTCCTCCGCCAAAGAACAGGACTCTTGCAACGAGTATATTCGTGTAGACGGCGAAGGATATCCTTGTAGCGGGACTTGTTGACAGTTGCTCCTTGTGGGATGAATTCCATGTTAACAATACCCACTGAGTCGAAAAACAGTTCAAGCATCACCTTGCCTTATGACCCATCATGTCGGGGGATTTCCCGTCGTGGCGATGATGGAGATTTCCAGGTGGCCGATCGTCACTTCAGGTGCGGATCGTCAAGAAAACATCGTGTTGAAATACATCCCGACATCGTCAGCACTAGTGATCAGGTCCTTGAAAATGGTGATGCGATCGTCACGTTGGTCTTGAGTTAGGATGCGTGGCACATTGTGCTGGGTAACATGCGACATGTTCAGATCATCTATCGATTGAGAGAGGTTGGTACGCCCTAGCATACCAACTTCCTCGACCTCGCGTTCAGCTCGAAATGTTTGTGACCGAGCAGTACGCTCATCGTCCCCAAACTGTGTCTCCCATACGCGTCGTCACCGTACACATTCCTCTTCATCTGAAACGTTTCACAAGCGGATTCGTCTAATTTTTGTCAGAACTTAACCTTTGCCTGTTGCTCGAACTGAGACATACTCAAGTTCCACCGAGCGCATTCAACGTCCCCTCACTTCTACTGACACTGTATGCACACGGCTCTCTCTTGCTGGGCCGAGAGATTGGCTCACACAACCTGCCTACTGTAGTGCACCACGACACCATACGACCAGTCCACGAATTTATTGACTCAACTAACGTAAGTATTTCTTCATGTTGTTGCCTGAGTCTGATTTTTGTAATGAAATGAAAAACAACAAAAAATGTGAAATGTCTACGACTGCTAGGGGGCGATGCACGTCCAAAAATCGAAGGCTTGAATCCTAGAACTCACAGCAGCCGTTTCCAGTGTGTATTTTCCACATTTACACCAGGCAAATGCTGGGAAGGAAATTGTTCCAAGTCCCAGTCCGGCAAACACACTATTAGTCACGATAGAATCACAAGTTGCTAGACAACCCCAAGAACACGGGGCTGATCGCCAAGATGCCCCAGGCGCGTACAATGAATAATTGACACCCTCATGCAGTTTGAAACACGCCATCAGCAGAAGACCTGTTTCTTGTGTCATCTCCTCGATGATGGAGTGTTAGAGAATGTCTTCGCTCTAAAGACAGGCACATTATTACTGATAACTGAACGACGCCTGGCCCTGCATACATTCTCTATCAGCTGTCAATGCTTTCTGAAGGATTAGCCTCCTTGGATATTGGGATTCTGTCACGTACAGATTGAACTTCATCCAATTTCCCGGCCGGCATCCACCACACTTCTACCTCTTCAAGAAATAGCCTAACAACGGGATGAACACTGGTCTTGCTCTTTTCAAGTGCTAGGAACCTGCAACAGCCATGTCTCATGTTTCCATCCACGTGGAGATAACATTTGCTTAGCAAAACCGCACCCAGAGAAGATTAAAACGAAATCCACAACATGAATTGCCCCGTAACTTGGACGGACTTTATGGGATCTATAGATTACAATGTTTAAACTTTTTATTTCAATTTCAATTTAAATTTTAATTTCAGTTTCCATTTCCATATTTTAGCCTACTTTTATCATTTTGCAAAAATGAGGAAAAAGTAGTCTTATGATATCGATCCGAGAAAATGTGTGTCTGTCTGTCTTTGTGTGTGTCACTATCAATTCCTAAACGGCTGAAGCTATCGAAACGAAATTTGGTAGAAGTAAAGATCAATACGTGAATATCTCACGGCCATATTTCAAATTCACGTCAGTGCTACAAACTGCTGAAAAATTGCAACTGAAATTTGGACTCTATGTTGGATATCTCATAAGTTATGCATGCGAACTATTCCACAATTGGCATACTTATAGATAATAACATTCCAGATCAATGTTCATGCCAGTGTTGCCAACATGATTCTAAGCCTTCGAATAGGTCCAATTTCTAATTGCATGTAACGTCTATACTATCGATTGGATTTCAACCAAATTTCGTATGTACTATGTGTACAACAGCAGACATGACTGTGCGTATTCTAAGGAGCCACCAGGGCTGTCAACTGTTAATAAATGCTATATCTATATTTTAACCCTAATATCAATATATAATAAAGTATGCAAGCCAACAGCTCTAACCTTTGCACACGTACAGTACCTGACATTCTGCATTAGTTTGGTGTAACTTATACACATCAATGCTGCCAACGCGATAGGTCCAATTTTAAAATGCATATACTCACAAATGGATTTCAGCCAAATTTCGTATGTGCTTTGAGCACCATAACAGTTATGACCATGCGTGTTCGTAAGAACCACCAGGGCTGCCAACTGTTAATAAATTCTCTCTCTATTTGTTTAATCCTAATAACAATATATCAAAAAGTATGCTAGCCATCTGCTCTAATCTTCACACACGTATAGTACCTGACATTCGAGATTAATTTGGAGTAACTAATATACTTCAGGGCTGGCAACATGATTCTAAGCTTTCTGGTAGTTTCAATTATTAATTAGCCTATATACATGTAACTTCTATACTAACAAATGGATTTTATCCAAAATTGGCACTATAATAGACCGTAATATTTCAAATTAATTCTGAGCATCACATACATGGCATTGTTCCCAACATGATTTTACGCTCAGATTTAATCTGGAATATTACGATCTATGATAGTGCCAATTTTGGATAAAATCCATTTGTTAGTATAGAAGTTACATGTATATAGGCTAATTAATAATTGAAACTACCAGAAAGCTTAGAATCATGTTGCCAGCATGTTACATGAAATTAAAAATTGAAACTATCAGAAATCTTAGAATCATGTTGGCAGCACTAAGGTGTATTAGTTACTGCAAATTCATCTAGAACGTTAGGTGTGTTCAAAGTTTAAAGCTGATGGCTTGCATACTTTCTGATATATTGATATTAGGATTAAACATATAGAGAGAGCATTTATTAACAGTTGGCAGCCCTTCTGGTTCTTACGAATACGCATAGTCATAACGGTTATGGTACACAAAGCACATACGAAATTTGGTTAAAATGCATTCGATGATATAGTTATTTACAATTAAAAGCTGGGCCTATCAGCAGGCTTAGAATCGTGTTGGCAGCACTGATGCATATAAGTTAAACTTAATTAAGGTAGAATGTCAGGTACTATACGTGTGCAAAGGTTAGAACTGTTGGCTTGCATACTTTCTGAGATATTGATATTAGGGTTAAAACATAGAGAGCGCATTTATTAAGATAATATCTGTTTAAATATTCATCTTATTGTAATCCATCTCCATTTGGCAGCCCTGGTGGCTCTTTAGAACACGCACAGTCATATTTGTTGTAGTAGACCTACACATAGTACATACGAAATTTGGTTGAAATCAAATTGATAGTATAGAAGTTACATGCATTTAGAAATTGGATGTATCGGCAGGCATAGAATCATGTTGGCTACACTGGCATGTATGGACTTCTGACTTAATCTGGTATGTTATTATCTACATGTGTGCCAATTTTGGAATAGTTCACATGTATAACTTATGAGATATTCAACATAGAGTTCAAATTTCAATTGCGATTTTTCAGCAGTTGGTAGTACTGAGGTCAATTTCAAATATGGCTGTGAGATATTGATGTATAGATCTTAACTCCTACCAAAGTTGGTTTCGATAGCTGCAGCCATTTAAGAGTTGTTAGGGGAAACACACACACAGAGACAGACAGAAGGACAGACAAACCGACAGACACACATTTTTCCGGGTCGATCTCATAAGTCTGCATTTTCCTTATTTTTGCAAAATTAGAAAACTAGGCTAAAAATGAATGTTTTGTGATAATTTGTATGTCTGTCTGTGTGTCATTTATGCGTTCCTTTACCATTCATCAGATTGCGATGAAACTCGGGTGAGTTATTTTTCACGCTCCCTTGAATGTTTCTGAATTATTAAATCCATTTTACAATACTTTAGAGGCAGTTAACGGGAAAAATACAGAAGCACTTCAACAGACAAAATTACAACGCCAACATTTTTTTCGATTGGCTTTGCAACGCATGCCGGGGACAGCTACTTGTATTTTATCAAAACTACAGATCAGTGGAGGTAACCAAATAAGCACCTGGTCGCTGAAAATATCGTGGCCAAATTGATAGCGCTGTATGGTTTCCATGGCAACAAACATTGCGCGTGATCTATTCGTCGGTGTCTTCCTGATTGCGGTCATTCCAGATTGCGTTCACCTCATTAGTAGACCAGATTGCGGTCACTTTCATTTTAGGGAAGAGCTATAAACATTCCAGCGTCCAGATTGCGATCACTTTTCTTGGGAGACCGGTCCAGTTGTAACTCCCCTAGGGATTTCCTCACCATTCACTTCCACCCCTCTTGCCAATGTTGAGGTACATGTCATGATTTTGACTTATCAAAAGTCACAGATTTCAAATCTGGAATGTTAATAAACCTAAAACTTCAAATGTTTGATTTTGTGTGTAGGAGGGGGCGGGGACAAAATTTGATTACAAAAGGGATTTTGAATCAAACGCAGAACAAATTACTTTTTAGAGACGAATTTCGAGGTAATGAAAAGAATGTGTTTCACGATATACAGTACCTATTATAAAAATAGATATCTCGCGCCTCAAATGGGAGAAGAGGGGCAGAAATTAAAAAGTATACCCTGTAACTATAAAATGTCCCGTTACAAGCTTGCCACGGTAGGTGAGTGGATATCGTGTCGGTCTACTAACCCCAAGATTGCAGGTTCGCTCCTGGCCGTGGTAAGTGATTTTTGAAAGGTGGAAAAAATACGATACGCATGTCATACGATGTTGGCATGTCAAAGAACCCATTTGAATTCAGTAGGCCGAGTGCATAATGGCAAAATTAATCTCGGGAGTTTCCGCCAACACAAAGTTCCTCATTTCTCTACTAGAAAGCGCTATAGTGTTCAAGGAGCTTAGATATCTAAGATCTGACCTCCTTGACTTTCATAGTCAAGGAACAGCGAAATTCGACATGCAAGCTACCCTCTGGGTGTCAAATAACAAAGCTTGCACCCGGCACCCGAGGCCGTACGGTATTATTATTATTATTATTATTATTATTATTATTATTATTATTATTCCCGTTACTACAATTTTGTTCAAAGTGAAGGTCGTTGATTCCGACCCTGAAACGTTTCTATTCTTAAGACTGAAAATGTTATAATCATTTCTTTACGAGTTGCCGTCAGATTGGGAGGGGACTTGATTTTTTTAAGCGAAGTTTTATGGGGTGTGCTCAGCTGAACACTGCACTGTATTCTTTGGTTAGGTAGTGAAATATCAGTTTCCCCTTCTTATCCACAAAACTTACGGAAGGTATGAGTCAGTCGGGAAGAACCAAGAGCTAAGGACCGGTCTCCCAAGAAAAGTGATCGCAATCTGGACGCTGGAATGTTTATAGTTCTTCCCTAAAATGAAAGTGACCGCAATCTGGACTGCTAATGAGGTGAACGCAATCTGGAATGACCGCAATCAGGACACAAACTATCCGTCAACTGTCTTTGCACACTGGCTCCGAAACGGTAGATATCTCCGTGAAAATAGCAACTGTAGGTGAGGAGTGAGGTAATTTGCCCTTGTTTTCTTCGCCCACTGAATTACTGGTATACAGTGGTGGAAACATTTATTGCATCACTTTCTATACTTGAACGTTTGAATACAATCAAAATAATTCTGATAGATTAGAAAATCAAATAATGTTATTTATATTCATAATATTGAATTATAAATTAATATATTTATGTACAGAAATGTCACGGGCCGCGGCAAAGGTAAAATTATTGACGATATTGAAAGTTAGAATCTATTTTTATTTTTTTAAATTTATAATTTAAAAAAGTTAATGTTGTTAGAAACTTATGATTAGCGCTGACATCAAAAGGCAAGCAAGCAATTATATCAGTGATTTTGAGAGAAAGAAGCTGATGAGCACTGCTCCTCTGTAAAGTGAAAATATTGGAAACTTAGGGATAACGTATTATTGGTAAATAGGACGAGGAAAATCAAGTGTTAGAAGAATTATTAAAATAATCCAGACAATAATGGATAGTTATAAGTATCTCGTCAACGATAAAACAATGAAAAATGAACGTCAATGCAATTAATCACTGTAGCTATTGAAATCATAATAATTTTTCAGCCATAATTCGCAAACACTAAGGACTTACGTCAGGTTGTTTTTTGGCCAATAAATGAAGCAGTGACATAAGCCTGGCTGACCCACTGGGACCTCTTGCCGGAAACAGATGTCCTTGTTGCAGCATTGCAGTCAAAGCAACAGGAAATGTATCATCAAAGATACTGATGTGAGTCTGGTATATTTACTGAGTTCATCCTCTTCATCAAGCTTTTCTTCCATGCTCATAATTCTTGATCTAATTGCCTCATTCTGGATCTTGGGATATCCTGGCCATCTACCCCGCGTACTTATCTCAGATGTGAAACGCCAGTACTGAAACAGAAACACCCTTGCCTCTTACCTATTAGGTCATTCACGGACTTGAGAACTGACATTATGGCTGGAACGGGGTGCTCTTAGCCTCGTGAGGACAGTTGAGTAGCAGTCTGATCGGAGTGGCAGTTATTATTAAGCTCATGGCAAAGTACACAAAATAAATAACATACTAACGGACCCGTGCAAGAAATCTCGCATGTTCATAAACCACACTTTCACTGGCGTCCCTACGGCCAAAATGCGAACTGAACAGCAATGATGTCACGTATTTTCCTACAGCAACAGTATTTGTAAATCGCATACTTCTTACAAAAATTGATATTTATGTATTTAGAATGCAATTCGTCACTGATACTGTTATTTGTGTGCTGATTCCATCCATGCATTCATCCATCCATTCTGAAATCCATGCAAAACGATAAAGAAAAGACCTCAGAATGTTAAAATGACATGAAACAGGCGTCACAGCGGCCAAAATGTGAAGTGGACAGCAATTAAGGAGCGTATTTTCCAACAGCAACAGTATCTGCAAATCGCACACTTCGTACAATTTTTAAGTCATTTTCATAAGAAATTATAGATATTTAGGAAATTAGAGTGCAATTTGTCACTGCTAATGTCTATTCTCTTTCATTTGATGGCTCATTTGTCACGATCGGTCGCTTGTGAGTGCCGCAGGAGGGATCTATACAACAGAAATAATATATATGATGATTACAAACAAAGACATCTTAAAACAATCAACTTAGAACCTGATAAATTTAGAGTTTTGGATCGAAATTGTCCAGCCACTCTATAGCCTTTGTAGAAGCCTGTAGAGGCTAGCACAAAGTCTTCTGGCGGTCCCAAGTACGCCCCTTGTTACAACACTCTGTAACAGCCTGTCTTGGCGCACCACAGTCACAGTTCTGCTACCTATTCTAGGCGACATACCAGCTCTTAGTCTCCAAAGATTGAAATCACGACATCCACCTCTTTGTGATGCAGCTCTGAAGACATCCACCAACTTCGATGCTTTGGAGGAATGGAAAGGCCGCTGGAATAACTCCACTGACTTGCCCCTACATAACATCTTCAGAGGTGAAAAATTGCTAACGGATTCCAACTACCGCGTGCAACTTGGTTCAGACTGAACAGGATCTGGACAGGTCATGGAAGGTGCAGGGATTCCCTCTATAAGTGGAACTTTGTACCTTCTCCAGAATGTGATTGTGGAGCCCCTCGCCAGACCATTCCCCACATTTTAAGCGAGTGTCAACTACGGGCTTATCCAGGTAGATTGGAAGACTTTGTATCACCAACAGCGGAGGCACTGCAGTGGGTTCAAAAGTTGGACATTCAGCTTTAATGGATAACTCTAAAGCCTGACGTGAATCAATGTTTTTTTGTTATTGTGTATATATTGTATATATTATGTATATAATTTCCTTGCCATACGCTAATAATAATAACAGTCACAGTTGGGTGACTTTTTTATGTCCCACTTATACAGCAACGAGGCACACCGCCCATGGTGGTTCCTATCCTTAAGGGCAACCCACGTTTTACGTGGCATATCAAAACCTGCTGGTATCTTGGGTATCAAGCAGTGTCTGCCATTCCTTCAGAGCTGCGTTGCTTCACTCCTGTCGCCATTCGTCTGCAACGTTAAACCGCCTCCTAACCTATTCTTGGGCTTTTAACACTGATGGAGGACGTGATTTCAAACGAACAAATTTATGAAGTACGTCTTCATGAATTGGAAGAACTACGTTCAGTGATATTTTTGTGAACTAAAGGATCAGATGGTCATATCTCCTTAGTCTTGGTGCTTCTATATGGCTCAGCATAGGCAACCCGAAAAAAGAAGTGGCAGTGATCCTTATAAAGAAAACCAAGATTAACGGTCGAGAGAACACTTCGCGCTGATCACGCGTGACCCTCAATCTGCAGACCAAATCACTGAGTAGCGGTCACTAATCGGGCTGAGGTCATTGAGCTGTAGAAACAGTGGCGGAGGGAAAAATCTGTCGCAGATTCAAACAGCTCATTCATTACGTAATAGTAATAGTTCCATGAGATGTAATACATTCATTTTTATATATTTGCATATCCAGCCATTTCATGGCTTAACTTTAACAGCATTGTCTCCGTTGGAGAGCCTACCAGGCCTCCACACCTATCGCCAGTTGACCATTTATTGGATAATTTTCAAAGTCAGCTTCGCTGGCCGGCAAGTGTGCCGGAACTAGAAAACATGTTCAAGAATGTGCTGCTTGTTGTGAGTCGATTTGTGTGTCAGAGAGTGCATATGATCATAATGTCTCATTAAGTTTAAACATTTCTCGGGCCCCAGATTATCGCTGTTTGAACTGCAGCTCTGCCAAGCTGACGTCGTAAATTTATGAGAGCATTTATGAGAACTGTCTGCCAAAGGTCGGTGTAAAACATCGAGAAGAGATAAATAAAACCAAGCACACCCCATTTCAAGCTTCCGTGGCTTAGGCGGCAGCACGCCGGCCTCTCACCGCTGGGTCCGTGGTTCAAATCCCGGTCACTCCATGTGAGATCTGTGCTGGACAAAACGGAGGCAGACAGGTTTTTCTCCGGGTACTCCGGTTTTCCCTGTCACAATTTCATTCCAGCAACACTCTCCACTATCATTTCATTTCATCTGTCATTCATTTAATCATTGCCCCAGAGGAGTGCGACAGGCTTCGGCAGCCGGCACACTGCATATCCTCGCCGCTAGATGGGGGCTTCATTCATTCCATTCCTGACCCGGTCGGAGACTGGAAGCAGGCAGTGGATTTTCTTTACACCCCATTTCAAAATAATGTCAATACACCTGCCAGTATTCTACAGTACAGGGTGTTTTGCAAAATGTGGATGTTAAGAAAGCTTGGTTGGTTGGTTCCTTAGTTTAGGGGCTGGGACAACGCGTTCATGTAGCCCCGTGTACTTTGGGTGTGTGTAGAATCTGTCTGATGACCGGTGTTAATTGTGATGGCTGTATTAGTGAGTGTTATTTGTTTCAACTCAAGTAAGGATTGCAGTTAATAATTTCAAGTAGTACCTAATTTTGCTACCAAATGCTACCGTCCACCTAGCCTGCGGACTTGGCTACTAGATGGCATCGCAGTCAGCACCTGGTGGCGAACATCGGAACAAATAGGGCGTTATCAATTCTAACCTACAAATGTTGGCTTCACACAAGTGTAGTTAGTGGAAGGTAGCTTGCCACGGTGGGTGAGTGGATATCGTGTCGGTCTACTAACTCCAAGATTGCAGGTTCGCCCCTGGCCGTGGTAAGTGATTTTTGAAAGGCGGCAAAAATACGATACGCATGTCATACGATGTTGGCATGTCAAAGAACCCATTTGAATTCAGTAGGCCGAGTTCATATTGGCAAAATTAATCTCGGGAGTTTCCGCCAACACAAAGTTCCTCATTTCTCTACTAGAAAGCGCTATAGTGTTCAAGGAGCTTAGATATCTAACATCTAACCTCCTTGACTTTCATAGTCAAGGAACAACGAAATTCGACATGCAAGCTACCCTCTGGGTGTCAAATAACAAAGCTTGCATCCGGCATCCGAGGCCATACGATATTTAAAAATATATATTAATTAGTGGAAGGTTCATTTTCGTTCCATAAATCAATGACATGGGACCGCCAGCTTTACTTCCCTTCCGAAGGAAGGCATACTGAAGAATTATTAACAATCTTAAAGAAGGAAGCTTCTTCGCCATGTTGGCTGTATTTCTGGAAAACTTCGGATAGAACAAGTAAGTTAGTTCCGTGAATAAGTAAATAGCATATTTTCGTACATCCCACTGGTCTTTTCTATTAAACACGCTCTCGGTTATTAAAAGTATTTTCCATGTGATGTACTAAATATCTCTCGATACACGACCTGACTACTACACAAAGACCATTGCATTGAGAAGTTATATGCCAGAATATGTAACTTTCAGAATCGGTGAATAAGATTCCTCCCACGAGATGGTATCTTTCTGTAACGCGTCCCGGGAGTTCAATTTAAGTAAAGTCAAATGCACGGATTCTCTGGTATACGAAAAGAAAGCTACAAAATGTAGTGCCATTAGAGTATAATTGTTATAATAACCTAGCATACCAATCTTCTTGTCAATCGTTTGAATAGGGCACGTAAAATAAAATATAAAATAAAATAAAGAAAAGAAGGTTTTAAAATTTAAAACTGTTGTCCCCTTGAATTTTTGAAAATAATTGAACAAGAGATGTCTTTACATTAGACTCTGAATAAAGATTCTCTGTTCTTTGCATCACTGGTCTCAGGTGATTAGATCGCTAGAAAATCACTTGGGCGCCATATTGTGTTTGTGTTTCTGAGGATTTGGAAAGTCACAAATATGTACTAAGTTAATATTCCATAAAAAACTGTAAGCCATAGAATTAAGTACCATTAGGTGAAGATTATTGCGTAAGTTAATTATGCAAACCTTGACTTCAATCGCATGATTAGGACACAAGAAATAAATACTTGCTTTTAAAATTTCGCACAGTTTGATTGCTCACATAGTTTGAGAGACATTGTGAACCGGTAAAATGTATTGAATGAAACATGGCTGTTGAATGAAAGCCATGTTGGATTGTTCATATATAAGCTATAGAACTATTATGCTAGCAAATGAATGTTCTAATGATAATTCATTATACCAAGCTACATTTCAATTTCCTGATTAGGACACTAGAAATAAATACGAGATATTAAATAATTTGCACAGCCGCCATTTTAAAGTTCCAAAAATGCAGTTAAATTAGACGTCAGTCATATTAAGGCTTGTATGAAGATATACCATGCCAAGTTTCACAGCGGTCGATTGAAAAGTCGCGAGAAAATTCCATTTAAATATTTCAATTTCGCGTCGCCGCCATGTTGGATTATTGCTCATCATGTTATTGAAAGTCCCATAGGTGAATTTAAGTTAATAGCCATTTTCAACATACAACATTTCAGTTTGATTGCTGCAATAGATTCGTAGATATTGAGAAACAACTTTCGCGTCGTCGCACCGCCATGTTGGACTAGTCCTCATCAGGTTATTGAAAGTAATATTGGTGAACTTATGTTAATAGCCTTTATCAACATGAAAGATTTCAGTTTGATTGCTGTAATAGATTCGTATATATTTCGGATGGCCGGACATATTGGATTTGTATATATACCTAGCTAGTCTTATATAGACCATAGAGATGTGTACCATTAGATGAAGATTATTGCGGCGGCTTCGGTGGCGTAGTTGGTAGCATGCTGAGCTTCTATGCCCAAGATGGCGGGTTCAAATCCGGTCGAAGTCGTCGGATTTTTAAGAGCGTTAAAATCCCTCAGTATGCCTTCCTTCAGAGGGGAAGTAAAACCGGTGGTCCCTTGTCATAGATTTATGGCATGTTAAAGAACCTTCCACTAATTACACCTGTGTGAAGCTAAATTAGCTTAAAAATGTAAACAACGCTCAGTTTCCTACGTTCGTCGCCATGAGCCGACTGCGGTGGCTTCTAGTAGCCAAGTTCTGAACTAGTAGTTGTTGACGGTAGCGTTTGGTGGCAAAAGTAGGAACTACTTGAAAAATCCAAAGTCTACAGTCCATACTTGAATTAAGAAAGAGAAACACACACTAATACAGTCATCACAATTAACACCGGTTATCAGACAGATTCTACACACACCCAAGTACACGGGGCTACATGACCGCGTTGTCGCAGCCCCTAAACTAAGGAACCAACCAACCAACCGAAGATTATTACATAGGTTCATTATTCAAATGTTGACTTCGATCGCATGATTAGGACACAAAAATATAAACTTAATTTTAAAATTGCGCATTGTTACCGTCTTGAGGTTATGAAAACAATAATTAGATGTCATTAGATTGAAATGTGTAGAAACATTTTCCGTTCCAAGTTACACTGCGTTCAGACGGTTCAATCACGAGAAAAGTCCATTTTAATATTTCAACTTTGCTTGGCCGCTAAGTTAGTAGAGTACTTAACAGGTTTTTGAAAGTCGCATATGTGAACTTTAAGTAGTGTCCTTTATATCACGACAGAAAATTTCAGGGTGGTATCGGTAACTGTTACGGAGATAGAGAATGCCAGTGAAATATTTCGCGTGGCCACCATGTTGGATTAGGGAAACGTATTAAGATTTGAAAGGCACGGTTGAGGTTGGAAGAGGTAGTAGTAAGCACTTACCTAGTTTCATTAAAATCGCTTTTGCCGTTTAGATTGTATTGGGGAACACACACTAACACACACGCGCGCAGACATAAGATGATCTTATAAGTCTTTTTTTTTTTTTTTCAAAAACTAAAATGGGTTAAAAATGGGATTCGTAATATCTGTAGACACCAAAGTGTTTCCACCTCCTGATTTGAGGAATGTAGACAACATCAACAATGATATGAACGTATCGTTGTCAATCCTTCTGCACAGTATCAGTCCGTCAATGGGACCGCTTTTAGAGCGCTGTGCTTCTCAATAAAACTCAGAATCCCCAAATGTCTCGTATTCCCTGCGTTCCAAAAGGATTTTATATTCTAAACAAGTAGTAGCCCATTTTGATATATCTTGCTTATGTTAATTGCCTCTATCAACATACAAAATTTCAGTTTAATAGCTATAGTTGATTCGTAGATATTGAGAAACGTCTCAATTTTTCTGATGGTCACGATGTTGGATTGTTATATATTTAGGTAGGCTATAGAGTTATGCACCACTAGATGACGATTACTGCGAAGGTTCATTATTCAAACGGTGACTTCGATCATATTATAATAATAATAATATCGTATGGCCTCGGATGCCGGGTGCAAGCTTTGTAATTTGACACCCAGAGGGTAGCTTGCATGTCGAATTTCGTTGTTCCTTGACTAGGAAAGTCAAGGAGGTTAGATGTTAGATATCTAAGCTCCTTGAACACTATAGCGCTTTCTAGTAGAGAAATGAGGAACTTTTTGTTGGCGGAAACTCCCGAGAATAATTTTGCCATTATGAACTCGGCCTACTGGATTCAAATGGGTTCTTTGACATGCGTATCGTATTTTTGCCGCCTTTCAAAAATCACATACCACGGCCAGGAGCGAACCTGCAATCTTGGGGTTAGTAGACCGACACGATATCCACTCACCCACCGTGGCATGCTTCGACCATATGATTAGCACACAAGAAATTAAAACATAATTTTAAAATTTTTCACAGCCGCCATCTTGAGGTTATGTAAACAATTGAACCAAATTAGATATCGATACATTACAATGTGTATAAGCATTTTCTGTACCAAGTTCGACTTCGCTCACATGGTTAAATAGCGAGAAAAGTCTATATAAATGATTCAACTTCGTTTGGTCGCCATATTAGTTTTGTACTTAACAGGTTTATGAAAGTCACATATATGAAATTCTAGTAGTGTCCTTTTTCACCGTGCATATTTTTCTGTTGTGGAGATATAGAATGCTAGTGAAGTATTTCGCGCTATGTTGGATTGGTGAAACGTATTAAAATTTGAAAGGCACAGTCGAGATCGGACGACGTAGTGGTATGCACACCGAGTTTCATTGAATTCGCTTCGGCCGTTTAGATTTTAGTAGGGACACACACACGGACAAAATTTGATCTCATAAGCCTAATTTTTCAAAAATGAAAATAGGTAAAATTTAAAGCCCTCAACGACTGTGCTTAAGGAGCCCCGGGTCCCCACTAATAATGAGATTAGTGGTAATGGAGTCCACCTCTTCTCAGTTTTTCCTTTGTACCCCATCCAATCCCTTGGACCAGAATTAACTTATTTGGCAGAGCCTAAAATCGACTGCCAAGAATGCAAGCCAGTACACCACGAGGTGCATTAAATTTATTCCGCTAGCGAGTTACAGAGCGAGTGTACTCCATTTTCCTGTGATCAGACATTTCATTCAGTTCTGTGGTGACTGGGAGATGACCTAGTAGTCCCTTACTCTATGAACCTATCATGGACGGGTATTCCCCCAGGGGCTCACATCTAGTGGGACGTGGGTTGGCGGCCACGGGGCCCCAGCTGAGTCCCGCATTGCTTCCACTTACTTCTGCCGGGCTCCTCTCCGTCTTCTTTCCTGTCGACCTCACTTGGTCAACTCTTGTTCTCTCCCGACCCCGACGGTATTAGGATATCCGAGGCCTAGGGAGTCTCTTCCTTTCCCGCCTTAATTGGCCCTTGTCTCATCTTTTCTGATACCCTCCTTCTGCGAGGGGTCAGCCTTCTTATCCTTTTCATGTTATCTCCTGCCTTCTGGCCAAGGCCCTCAAGGAGGCAGGGTGTATGTAGCCCCACCACTTCTGGTGCACCCTGGATATTGCTGCACCCTCAGGGGCTCACAGCTAGTGAGTTCGGGAGTTGGCGACACGGAGGGATTCCTGAGCTAGGTCCGGTTTTCCCCCTTTTATCCATTGCCTGTGGCGCGGACCCTCTCCTCTTTCACTATCATATCTGCCTTTCACGGCTCTCCTTCTTTCCAGGTCCCTCAATCCGCATTCTTTGAGGGTTGAGGGCATTTCTTTTCCTCCTGTCCTTTATTTGCCATATTCTCCTTTTGTTTTCAATTTCTTCTAAGTTAGTAGTTAGTTTTGGTTATAGTTTGCATTTCAATATCATCTTCACGATCACCCAAACCATTATGGGCCGATAACCTAGATGTTACGTCCCTTAAAACAACAATTATCATCATCATCATCATCATGGACGGGTATACAGTAGCGGAAACCCCGCAGGTGGCAACACTGGCACACACCACACAACTGCGGCTTCGGTGGTGTAGTTGGTAGCATGCTGAACTGCTGTGCCCAAGATAGCGGGTTCAAACCCGGCCGAAGTCGTCGGATTTTTAAGAGCGTTAAAATCCTTCAGTATGCCTTCCTTCGGAGGGTAGTAAAGCCGGTGGTCCCATATCATAGATTTATGGCTTGTAAAAGAACCTTCCACTAATTAAACTTGTGCGAAGCTAAATGTGTAGGTTAGATTTCGTTGAAACGCTCTATCAAAGTTCCAACGTTCACCACTATATGTCAGTGACATCTGGTAGCGAAAGTTGGAACTACTTGAAATTGAACGGAACTTGTAGCTCACCCCATGGGTGTCCGCATTGAAGCAGCTACAGCTCGGACACTGCCGGCACTACAAGCCATACACTAAATAATAATAATAATAATAATAACCACACAACTATAAATGACGTTCGGTTTGGCTCAAGCGTAGTGGCACTCAAGCGAATAAGAAATTAATGGATCGGCTGTGTGGACCTGCATTATTTATCATCCCTCATTTCCCGGAGAGACTCTGCTAACTCGAGGCGACAATCAATCTCAAGAAGTTCATCTCACGCAAATACAGAGACAGTGGTGGCTGGCCAGGACTCCAAGTGGTAGTAGAATGTCTGAAAATTGCTTGTTCGAATCCTGACATACCTCATAGATCGTAGGTTTTAATTTAATTGGCATCCATCACAAACTATTCTTGCCATCTCTCTCCATTCGCGCCAAACAGCCTTAATTCATTTATGAACTTCTCCTCCGCAATCGGGTGGTCCTAATAAGTACAGTCACCACAGAAAAGCAGGTTATCAGACAAATTCAACTTAGAACCTTGTACACGGGGCTGCTGATATATTTAAGGGTATAAAATGTTATAGAAATTTTGATATCACCCACCATTACGCCAAGGGATGAGTAAAATGTTATCGGAATTATAAGAAGATGTGAATTTGTTGGAAGAGCCAGCACAGGACACCATGACAACGCCACTCCACGAGATCACATTCAGATTTCTGTCTCAGTGGGAGATACAATTTTGCGTGAAGAAGTAGTAGACCGTTAGATAGTTAGACATCAGTGTTGCAACCTTGAATAAGAACCGTGTGACCATCAGTATAAAAATAGACCCCAAATGACGGGAAGGTTACTGGCCTCATAAGACAAAACAATGTTTAAACAAGACGTTCAGTAAAGAACATATAGCCTACTTTCTCCTAAATGCATGGGTATTGTTATAACTCTTTGTCCTTTTCAAGGAGTATAATTGAATGTTGGTTGTAGTAGCTTGTTGAAATACAACGTGCTATAGGGATATAAAACATGAATATGAGGTGCCCTTTGCTAGTGCTACCTCTGTTAAAAAAAAACATTCAATTCGGTTTCACCGTGTTTGAATTGATCTAGGGAATGGATTTGCACACATACATGGCCGCTATTTGCAAACTATTGGGCTGATGACCTTGTAGTCAGTCATAAGATACTTTCCACAAAAAGGCATGTTGTTGCAAAATCCGGTAGAGATCAAATTATTAGGATGGTCGAAATTTGATTTAAGCTTTTAACATTTGGGTGGCCGTCATTCCGTTTCCGTCAAGATGGCGGCGATATAAAACATGACACTGAGGTGCCTTTTGCTAGTGCTACCTCTGTACCAAATTTCGTTCAATTCGGTTTCACCGTGTTTGAATTGATAGGGGGAATCGATTTGCACACATACTTGGCCACCATCTGCAAACTATTGGGCTGATGATCTAGCAGTTTGGTCAGAATATGCTTCCCACATAAAGATTTGTTGTTGCAAAATTTGGTAGAGACTAGATTATTAGGTTGGTCGTAATTACATTTTAGCCTTTAACATTTGGGTGGCCGCGATTACGTTTCCGTCAAGATGGCGGTGATATAAAACATGACACTGAGGTGGCCTTTTCTAGTACTACCTCTGTACCAAATTTCGTTCCATTCGGTTTCACCGTGTTCGAATTAATAGGGGGAATCGATTTTCAGACAAAGATGGCCGCCATCCGCAAAATATTAGGCTAATGACCTATTAGTTTGGTCAAAGGATGCTCCCTCCATAATGGTATGTTGATGCAAAATTTGGTAGAGATCGGATGATTAGGTTAATCGTAATTTGATTTAAGCTTTGAATATTTGTGTGGCCGCCATTACGTTTCCGTCAAGATGGCGGCGATATAAAACATGACACTGGGGTGCCCTTTGCTAGTACTACCTCTGTACCAAATTTCGTTCCATTCGGTTTCACCGTGTTCGAATTAATAGGGGCAATCGATTTTCACACAAAGATGACCGCCATCCGCAAACTAATAGGCTGATGACCTATTAGTTTGGTCAAAGGATGCTCCCTCCATAAAGGTATGTTGTTGCAAAATTTGGTAGAGATCGGATGATTAGGTTAGTCGTAATTTGATTTAAGCTTTGAACATTTGTGTGGCCGCCATTACGTTTCCGTCAAGATGGCGGCGATATAAAACATGACACTGAGGTGTCCTTTGCTAGTGCTACCTTTGTACCAAATTTTGTTCAATTTGCGCTCACCGTGTTCGAATTGATAGGGGGGGACAGACATTCAGAGTACACACACTCACACACACACACACAGACTCAAACACACACACAGACAGACACACTTTTTTCGCCCTGTAGTGATCTCATAAGTCTACTTTTAATTTTTTGCAAAAATCGAAAGTAGGCTAAAAATATGCTTAAAAACACGAAAAAGACGTTATTTAACACGTTATTTAAGTTCAAATTGTAATATTGTTTCTCACAATGAGGGGGTTGGTAGCATTCAGAGCTTCTATGCCCACGGTCGCGGGTTCAAACCCGGCCGAAATCGCCAGATTTTTTAAGAGGGTTAAAAATCCCTCAGTATGCCTTCCTTCGGAGGGGAAGTAAAGCCGGCGTTCCCATGGCATACATTTATGACATGATCAAGAACCTTCCACTAATTACACCTGTGTGAAGCTAAATTATAGGTTATATTTGTCTAAAGCTCTTAGGTTCCAACGTTCGTCGCCAGGAGCCGACTGCGGTGCCATCTAGTAACAACGTTCAGAACTAGTTGGTCGTTAACGGTGGCGTTTGATATCAAAAGTTGGAACTGCAGTAGAAACCCGCTTATCCGAGTTAATTGGGACCGAGGGTAGCTCGGATAGCAGATAACTCGGTTAAGAGGGAATGTGTAGGGAATCGTATTAATTCGACGAATCACAACACAATAGCGCACAAAACGTTGCAACTTGTGTATAAAAGTCGAAATACAACTAGTCGAGCAAGCGAAGCAACACGCGTAGATGCAATCATTACAACCTCTGTTCCGGGTGGCCACTGCGGAGAAATGCTAAGTAATGTACGTCATCGCTAAGTCAGCTTAATGGAATCTGGTTTGGAGGTTCATGAGGTGTGCGTTGTGTGGATGTCATTGCAGTTGACGGAAATAAAACATCGAAAGAAAATACAGGTTTCCTCAACAG
The DNA here is from genome assembly GCA_946902985.2 of Meconema thalassinum. NCBI lineage: Eukaryota > Metazoa > Arthropoda > Insecta > Orthoptera > Tettigoniidae > Meconema > Meconema thalassinum. Next base: position 391,132,274 of record OX336393.1, on the reverse strand, counting down.
AATATTCAATGAGCTCTATGCATGTCCAGTGTTCAGTCAAAATCGTGTAAACCCATAATATTTGTATGAAAATTCTAGCGGAGCACTAGACGTATCAAATTCAGAATTCTCCGAACAAATGATTTCTTATAACTTGCATAGAGCTCATCGAATATTCTGTTGAGGAAACCTGTATTTTCCTTCGAATTTTATTTACGGTTTGCAATCACTTAGGTATTGCCTATTTGCAATGTTACGGTGATTCTTAATTCTAAATTAACACCAACGCACGTTAGGTGACTCCTGGCGCTGAAGCTCGATCCATTAAGTGTTGAACTTGAAGGAGATGTAGTCCCCGATGGTGAAGGCGATAACTGTGATGATAGACATCGTCATCCTCACCATCAAGGACACCAAAGCCTTCATCTTGATCTTCGTCTTCTCCTCCTTCAGTGTCTCACACCAGGTCTTATTTCCACACGTGGAACCAATAGGAGAATGGAGAGTATGTTAAATGGATTTAGGGCCATGATGTAGAATGGAGCTGATGTGTGTTTGGTCATCTGAAGATACATAGCAGTTAAAAGAATAGTAAAGTGCACCTCTCGACACCCACCGCCCCTGAGAGCTATTCGCGACGTTGAGGGCAATCACATACCTTGAGACGTTGCTAGGTGACACGCAAATAAGGAATTCGCGACGTAGTAGCAAATGTAACTGTTTGACATGCAAAGATAGATCTTTCCTTGTAGCGTTAGATAATACATAAAGGATCTATGTGCGCCCAACATGCAATCCAGCAATAAGACGTCAAGACCAAGAACACACATTGTTTACATGATATTCCTTGAGTGCGCTTCCACTGACGTTTACTGCTCATTCCTCTGTGTGATGTACAGTCGATTTATTGCTGGGAATTGCATCCCGCTGCCACATGAGTCATCTTTATTGTTCTATCCAATGTCAGATGGGACGATTGTAGAGACGTCGAGGCCTACATATGAGCATGGGTATTTGGGTCAGGGGAGAGAAGTGAGTAAAGAGATATTGTCACCGGTATCACCACGTTAAATATTACTAGAGCCTGTATGAAAGAACGTGGCGGGAGTTTGTAACAGTTGAGCAGCGTTGCCAACTTTGTATTATTGTTATAAATCGGCTGATTTGTCATACAATGAACTACACTTCGGCACAATTATACGTAACTTATACGTTCTACGAACGGCCTATAGTACTTGCCGACCAAACACATTCATATAATCACACATTCATAATGTAGGGTAAAGTTAAGTAACTCCGTGATACTAAGCTTTTTTTGTTACTACTTCAGAAATTTTAGATTTCAGTTATTTCGATTCGTTTCGTGTTAAAGAGGGATACCATACGGAACATTTCTGGCATATATCTTACAAATACTCATAAGTTATTTCCATGTATTAACTAACAAAATCCGGTAGTAGAAGTTGGTAACGCCGTGATATTCAAGTTAGTCCGTGATAGTGTTCAAGTTACTCCGTGATAGCATGGTGTTCACCATTCAGTGTACTTTTCAATCGTGAAAACTAATGTTTAATGTAATAAAAGTGTTCAAATCGTATGTAGACTGCTAGTTTTTTTTACCCCATATTGCCCATATTGAAACATTTCACTACACAGTTTTTTTTTATAGAAAAGAAACATTCTATTGAAATCTTCCATTAAACATATTTTTAGTCTTCTTAGTCACTATCAGATTCCTCACACCTATCACACATAAAGTAGACATTATAGGTACCAGATATTACAAAACTGATAATCAATCCATTCGGCTCCATTCTTCCACTTGGTGTCATCCGCCAGGGGAGCCACCTCACGCACCACAACCATCCTCGTCATTGTTCTGTGGTCTGGAATTAGGCTAGACCGATCTATTGTGTCTATCTTGACACACTATCTTCACTTCAAAAACAGGTGACACAACGAATGGCTTTCCAATTTTTGCAAGGGTTGCACTTCCTGGAACTGCTGATTATTTTGTGCAATAATTTTTAGTGTACTCCACGGGTTATTAAAACGTCTACGGGTCTTGTATACTGACCATCCTTCTTTCTTCATCGATCTCGATGCTTCTTTAAGTATTTCAGCTGTGTAGGAGCGAGCCTCTTTATTCCGTGTGGCGCCATTTCAGCGTCCAACCTAAGAAAAATGAACGTATTGCTAAGCTCACACACCTTGCATGCGTAACACTACATGCATGTAAGTTATGTATGCGAATGGTCTGCATCTTACCTTTGACTGGTGTTAAAATGAAACTTATACAATGAAACAGCTGTTTATAAGAAATTAAAATCTTCACCACAGATTTCACTGGATGTGGATCACTTGTTGAAATGTCAACTCTCTGTTAATATATTTTTTAAACTTCATTGAGTTGGTGAAAGATAGAGAGCAAGGGCTTCCTGGATTCCTGGTTTCTACTGCCATCTGTTGGTAAAAACTTAGAACTTGCGGAGTTGAACCTACATAGTGATAGAGGAAATACGCTTTATCACGGTGTTACTTGATATTATCACGGAGTAACTTGACTCTACCCTAGTTGGATTCTTAGGTTTTTACCATTTTTTAATTACTTCTAAATACAAAAATACGTTAATACTTTTCCGAATCACACTCAAATCAAATCACGTTTTCACTCTAATTAAGCAAGTTTGGAGGTCCATCACCACTTTCAGTATCTTAACTAAACATCACATAGACTCTAACAAATACCGACTAGTTGAATTACCTCAACTAATACTGAAACTAAATGAGTGTTCATATTGTAAATATTTTCACCCATACTTTCAGGCAAACATTTTAGAGCCTAAGTGTAATGGATCTGATGATGATTGTTTGCCGATTGAAACTGGTCGTCCACGTGTAATTATTAATCGCATGTAAATAACTTTCAGGATTAGGGAATAACCTATCGTGCTAACCGACTGATGATCATCAAACTTTCGTTTATTTCTTTTCTTCGTTTTGCCCACTTAGGGAGCGCGTTTGAACTTGTTGACTCGGGTTGATGGTGTTTTTCTCTTCTTCTCCTCCCAAAATCTCCTCATGAACTCACTATGCCCCTTCTTACGTTCCTCCGTCCATTTTCTTCCAGTGGTCTTTTTAGCTTTTTCGGTGAAAGAGTAGTTTGTAACTAGAGTTCCAAAAGTCTTGCGATTCATGATTATATCTTCTGTAATGTTTATTTCTTTAAAGTCCTGTTTGATTTCCTCTAACCAACTGATTTTGACCTTCTTTGAATTAATTATATCAAGCAGTTCTTTTGCATATTTGGTGTTGTCCATTCGGCAGATGTGACCATAAAATTTCAATCGTCTCTTACGCACGGTATCATTGAACTTATTGATTACTGTGAATAAGTCTGTGGTTATCCTTTTAATCCATATACCATTAACATAAACGTGGCCATATATTTTCCTGAGAATTTTACGTTCCTGGATTTCGATTTCACCAATTTGAGAGTGGCCTCCTAGAGATATCGTTTCGGAGGCGTACAATGCTCTCGGAAGAACAACTGTCTGGTAGTGCCGTAGTTTTGCATTTCGTGACATCACTCCTTTATTACGCGAATGTTACGGTGACGTAAGTCAGGGGTTTTCAAAGTGGGGGGCGTCCCACCCTCCACCAGGGGGCCGCAGAGAGTGATAAAGAGGGACGCCGGCATTGATTGAAATATTTATATTTCATATTCTGTAACAAATTATATTTATTATATTTATTTATTTATGTATTTATCAATTAGGAGAGGAGGCAATTTGTGTTCAATTCGTAATTTTGAACAAGTTAAGATTCTGTATCGTTCACTGGCTTATAATTGGTATATGTAATGTTTGAAAAGAGGTATTTCTAGTGATGTAGTTTTGGATGTGATATTTTATTATTTTATTGAGGCAAAGAAACACCAACGTATTCACTTCGTAAGAGTGAACCCATTCAGATTATTCCATTCATGAATTTCGAATAGAATTCAGACCTCACTGACTGAAAGATCACTGAAAAACGTAAATCACACATGCATTTTGTGAGGAGGGCCATGTAGATGCTTTACTTACGATTCATCTGGGGTATGAAAATCCGAAATCTCTTCTTCACAAGTAGGTAGAAGTAGCAAATCTCTTAGCACTTGTTATTGAGTATCAACACACCGGTAGTACCTATATTTTATACATGTACAATAGGGAAAACTTTTTCAAACTGGCTATCTATAATAATAATACAAATATAACCTACAAATTTTATCTTGCCACGATGGGTGAGTAGATAGCGTGTCGGTCTACTAACCCCAAGATTGCAGGTTTGTCCCTGGCCGTGGTAAGTGATTTTTGAAAGGCGGCAAAAATACGACACGCATGTCATACGATGTTGGCATGTCAAAGAACCCATTTGAATTCAGTAGGCCGTGTTCATAATGGCAAAATTAATCTCGGGAGTTTCCACCAACACAAAGTTCCACATTTCTCTACTAGAAAGCGCTATAGTGTTCAAGGAGATTAGATATCTAATGTCCTTGACTTTCATAGTGATTCAAGGAACAACGAAATTCGACATGCAAGCTACCCTCTGGGTGTCAAATTACAAAAGCTTGCACCCGGCACCCAAGGCATACGATATTATTATTATTATTATTACCTACAAATTTAATTACACACTACCAATTGCAGTGGTAGGTTCTTTTACATGCCATAAATCAATGACGTGAGCCCTCCGGCTTTACCTCCCCTCCGATGGAAGGCATAATGAGGGATTTTAACGCTCTTATAAAATCCGACGACTTCGGCCGGGTTTGAACCCACCATCTTGGGCATAGCAGCTCAGCATGCTAACGACTACGCCACCGAAGCCGCATATAGTAATAATAATAATAATAATAATAATATTAATAATAATAATAGGCGTAGGGATGTGGCGACCCCATCGCCCAGCGGGAAACCACTGCAATCAGCCACCCGAGTATTGGCGGGAAAACCATAACTATTCGGGTTAGGAGGAAATGCCTGCCCACCGCCGGATAACATCTTGAGGCCCTCCAAGTCTAACAACCTTGGTTGCATTCATTATGAGCAATTTGCTCCAAGCTAAACTAAAGCTTCTTAAGCATGATGGTAAAACAAATACAGGAGATTAATACCCCAGGTGGCAACTTTTCAAAGAAATCCACCGTCACCCACGAGCGACGCATGCATCCCATTCGGACTCTGGGGGGGATACAACGTCATGCTAAAGACGAGTCGGAGCGTCTTGGAAATCCTGAACAGTCACGAAAGCTGAAACCCAAATCTAAGAGTTTTTTTTGGCAACGTTCAACATCAACTCTCTAATACAAACTGGTAGGATGAAACAGCTGACCCTTGCCCTTCACGAAAACAAAATCGCAATAATGGCCTTGCAAGAAACTCGCTTCACTGACCAAGATACGTTTGAGTCTGATGGGTATCGGTTCTTCAAGAGCAAATCCCGTAAGAGGGTAATGAAGAACACCCCTATCTTCGGTACAGCCTTTGCTGTCAACATCAGAATCCTTAGGTCAGTCTCGAATTTTGAAGCTGTTAACGATAGGTTATGCCTTCTATCTCTGCGCTGTGCAAACAAAACATACACGCTAGTCAATGTACATGCTCCAACTAATGAACAAAACAAAAAAGAGTTGGAAGACACTGATAGATTTTGGAACCTCTTGGATGCTAGATTGGCAAAAATCCCGAAACACCACGTTAAGATCCTAATGGGTGATTTCAACGCACAGGTAGGACGTGAACGGAAATACAGGAATGTCGTTGGGCTCTATCCAGCACACAATAGAACTAACAAGAATGGAGAACGCCTCATTGAACTATGTAATAACCATAACCTCCAGCTGATGTCAGCACACTTTCGTCACCTACCTAGAAAACAGACTACATGGAGATGCCCGAACAAAACATTAGGAGAGTTCCAAATAGACCATGTTGCGATATCTCGAAGGTCTAGTCCGGAAATCATGAACGTTACCGTAAAAAAGGGAATGAACATAGACTCAGATCACTATGTATAGGTAATAAAGTTCCGGCCCATTCTACTAAACAAAAAGAAAAACAAACCTACCATAATCCGCTTCGACACAAACATGCTCAGAGATAGGGAGAATGAATTCAAAGAACTTGCCCAACCAGTGGAAAAAGACTTCAACAGCACGAGAAAGCAGATGATAAACGCTGCAAAAGAAGTAGCAGAAACCAAGAAGAGGAAGAAACACACATGGTGGAACAATAACTGCGAGAAGACCTTAAAGGATCGTCTAAATGCTTGGAAAAAGTACTACACCACCAAAGAGGAAGAAGATTGGAACATCTATAGAGACCAACGAGCACAAACAGCAAAAATAATACCCAGCGAGAAACGCAAGTATGAAAAAGAACAAATGGACAAAATTGAACAAAACTTTCACAGAAATGAGACCCGTGAATACTACAGGGATTTTAAAAAGAAGATACAAGGATACAAGACACCTTCCCTTTGTTTTCTAAGAAAAGATGGAACTCTAGCAACATCCAACGAGGAAAACTGCGAAATTTTAGCCGGGTATTTTAACGACCTCCTAAATTGTGAAAAGCCATCCAACCCCATCAGAACAAACAAACAAATGAACCACAATTTGCCATCTTCTCCACCAAATCGCGATGAAATCAAACGCCTCATAAAGATGTTGAGAAATAACAAGGCTCCTGGTGAAGACTCCATGATTGCAGAACTGTGGAAACATGCCCTAGAAGAAGCAATTGACATCCTACACCAAACCATTGTAGATATATGGGAGACAGAACAACTCCCAGAGGACTGGAAGATAGCTTTGATCCATCCTTTACACAAGAAAGGAAATATAAGAGATGTGAACAACTACCGTGGTATTTCTCTTCTGTCAGTAGCTTACAAGATCCTGTCACTTTCCATCCTTGAAAGATTGGAACAGCAAGTTGAACACAAACTCGGAGAATACCAAGGGGGTTTTAGGAAAGGCCGATCGACTGCAGAACAAATCTTTAACCTAAAAACCATAATTAGGTACTAAGTGTTGAGAGGTCGAACGTATGTATCGACATTTGTAGACTTTAAGAAAGCGTACGACTGCATCGACCGTGATGTGTTGATTAACATACTTGCAGAAATGTGAGTCGATATGAAACTTCTGGCGATAATAAGGGCAACCCTAATTAATACCACATCCAAAGTCAAATTCCAAGGATGTATCTCTGAACCCTTTGAAATCAAGACAGGTGTTCGAAAGGGAGATAGCCTGTCACCTCTGTTGTTCAACTGCGTGCTTGAAAAGGTAATACAGAATTGGCGACAGAAGTTAAAAGAAGGAGGCCTTTACAAACCTTTAAGGATCGGGACGAAGAAAAACGGAGTGGAAATAGATTGCTTAGCATTCGCTGATGATATAGCCCTGATGACAGAAGATTTGGAAAGTGCAACAGAACAAGTCAATATATTGAAGGAAGTAGCAGAACAAACAGGATTACAAATTTCCTTTCAAAAGACAGAAGTAATGTCGAACATCAAGGATGATACAGCACAACTAAACACCAAATATGGAACGATAAACCGTGTTAATAAATTTAAATATCTTGGGGAATGGATCCAGCAAAATGGCCTTGACAAGGAAGCCATAGAAGCAAGAATCAAGAAAATGGAAGTCGCTTTTCAAACCACCCGCAACATATATAACAAAAATGCTTTTCTATGAACACAAAAATTCGTCACTACAACACTGTCATCAAACCAGTACCGCTATATGCATCTGAATGCCTTATCCTATCCGAGAAATGTTTGCTCGCGAAGTTAGAGAGAAAAGAAAGAAAGAAAGATCCTACACATCATACCTCGAGGATAGAGAAGATCACAGACACAATGCGAAAACGCAGAGTTTGCTTCTACGGTCATATGCGACGGATGATCGATTCCCGATGGACGAAACGTATCTTCAGTATATTCGACTCAAAACCAAAAACGACAATGCCATGGTATGTTAACGTCCAGAAAGATCTGAAAGAAATGGGGATACGAGCAGAAGATGCACAAGACCGAAATCTTTATAGAGCAGCCATCAAGACGTTTGGGACTTTCCGGGACGAAAAACGGACAACTGGTGCGAAATGGACAGAGGAACGTCGTGCTCAGCACGTAACAGGGGAAGCAAGAGACATGATAAATTCCACAGCTCCAGTGAACGGAAGTTCCACAAAGCCTTAACCGCAGTGAATATGCAAACTTGTGTAGAAACCACTTCAATCTCTGATCCCACACCCTTGGGCGACTGCTTGTGGCATTGTTGGCGGAAATGGACAGCCTGTGGCAACTTTCCAACCTTGCCTGGAAAACACACTATGTGCCACTTTTGAGCGACAGCTAGCTTAAGTATTGGTGGAAGTGGACAGCGTGGGGCCAACCTTCAAACCTTGCCTGCAAAACACAATATGTGCCACTTTTGAGCGACAGCTAGCTTAAGTGTTGGTGGAAGTGGACAGCGTGGGGCCAACCTTCAAACCTTGCCTGAAAAACACAATATGTGCCACTTTTGAGCGTCTGCTAGCGTAATTGTTGGTGGAAGTGGACAGCGTGGGGCCAACCTTCAAACCTTGCCTGAAAAACACAATATGTGCCACTTTTGAGCGTCTGCTAGCGTAATTGTTGGTGGAAGTGGACAGCGTGGGGCCAACCATCCAACCTTACCTGCAAAACTCAATATGTGCCACTTTTGAGTGACAGCTAGCGTAATTGTTTGTGGAAGTGGACAGCGTGGGGTCAACCATCCAACCTTACCTGCAAAACACAATATGTGCCACTTTTGAGTGACAGCTAGCGTAATTGTTGGTGGAAGTGGACAGCGTGGGGGTCAACCATCCAACCTTACCTGCAAAACACAATATGTGCCACTTCTGAGCGACAGCTGGCGTAATTGTTAGTTGAAGTGGACAGCGTGGGGCCAACCTTCCAACCTTACCTGCAAAACACACTATGTGCCACTTCTGAGCGACAGCTAGCGTCATTGTTGGTGGAAGTGGACAGCGTGGGGCCAACCTTCCAACCTTGCCTGCAAAACACACTATGTGCCACTTTTGAGCGACTGCTAGCCTAATTGTTGGCGGAAATGGACAGCCTGTGGCAACCATCCAACCTTGCCAGCAAAACACACTATGCGCCACTTCTGAGCGACAGCTAGCGTCATTGTTGGTGGAAGTGGACAGCGTGGGGCCAACCTTCCAACCTTGCCTGCAAAACACACTATGTGCCACTTCTGAGCGACAACTAGCGTAATTGTTGGTGGAAGTGGACAGCCGGGGGCCAACCTTCCAACCTTGCCTGCAAAACACACTATGTGCCACGGTTGTTCTCTGCCAGTCTCTCCTGAACCTCAGCTATGCCCCCAGCAACATGTGGATATAACATCTTCGTAAGGTTCATTTCCCTATGGTCATAATCGCCTTGACCTCCATCGTTGTTGAACTTCTTATCCAAGTGAGGCTGCGGGGCGTCACCGTTTTGCGGAATAGAACAGTAGAGAGGGAATTAAAACTCAGCATATTCTCTAGGTATGTGGCATGTCTTGTGTGGGGTTTCGCTTAGGACACCAAGAGCCCGCTGATGAGCCAGCTTGGTGTCCTAGGCGAAACCCCACCCAAGACACGGCACAAACCTAGAAAAATTGCTGAGTTTTAATTCGCTGGCCGTGAAAGCCAATATACCATCTATTTAGTAGAGAGGGTCATTCTCACAACGGTGATCTGATTTTCCATATCAGAGCTTTGGACATCGTGGTCTCCAGTCCGTGTCTGATAGCCTTTGTTATTGTGGTGACCGTGCTTGAGATTGATAACCAATTCTTCGATGACAGAACCTGCTTCCCATCTCTGTTGTCCTCATAAAGCTAAAGGCAACAGACGCGCCATCTGCCAGCGAGCTAGGAAGCAACTACGAGTACAACAATGCCATATGTTAGGCCGTAAAGATACTTCACAATTTGGTTGCTAATGTGTACCATATTTCCGTACAAGACCCGCGATCTCACAGGAACTCCGTCATAATTAATTTAAATTATCGAACAATATCGATGAATAGTTCTCGGGAGTAGGCTACTAGTTCCCCTTTAAGCTGGAGTTCAGTATCAGGTGTGTGCACGTAAGTGAGTCACTTTCTAGAAGAGGCATATTATCAATATTAATTGAACACGATAGCACGCAGAGTACTCTTCTCCAGGCATTACTGCGCACGCGTCACCAACATGACAACTTGCATGATACCGGAATATCATACTAAAAGACACGTGTGACCACAATAATGAACATGGAATATTACCAAAGACCAGCCAGTAACAACGCCGTCAGAACTTTATCAATATTTAAATTGCTGCTTCTGTTTGAATTTTCAAAGCAGCAAGACGCCGAAACTTCAAGTTGGAGGATGTACTTATTGGAGTGCCCATGTGAGAATTAATGATCTTTAAATATAAATTTAAGCAATATATGTTTCTTTGTTGCTTTAAAAAAGTGACAGGCTGTCTGAAAGACTAGACTTTGTATCATTTTAAATGCTACAAATGCTGAAAAATGCTAGAAAGCCTGGAGGCTTCTCACTTCGCTCGAAGCCAAAGACTCTTGACATGTTAGAAAATTATCTGCATAATACTTATCTTGCTTTTCTTGTTTCAAATTACTCGCGAAGGGCAAGTGCAAACCAAGGGCAAAGCAAGGTCCAGCGCGGGGGATGCCGCAAGCTAACCAGAGCACGCGGGGACTTGCCCCTTCCATCCAGTCTAAAAACACTTATAGTGGGCGATGTATTGAAGATAGAGATATGCTCTCGCGGACGTTTTTGTAGAACTTTTCATGCTGACCAATTCTTACGCTCATAGTATATTGTTATTTTTAACTGTTTGCCCAGCGTAAGCTTAAGAAGCGCACGGACGTCAAGTTTGTTTTCGACTTTTTCACTGAAATCGTTACTGCTTAGCTTTCTTTGATCATGCGTAAATTATTTTCTACAGAATCTTTCCTCGAGATATCCTTTACAGAATGGTGAAAACCGCATCAAAATCCATCCAGTGGTTCTCGAGATTACCCGTGACATCCAAAAATCAGGGATTTTTGGTCTTATACTTCATTCATTCCATTCCTGACCCGGTCGGAGACTGGAAGCAGGCTGTGGATTTTCATTTTCACTAACGAAGTAGAGATTGTCGGGGTACACATGCACCGAGCGGTACTATGACGTCACACACCTCAGTGCATCTGTCTGTCCGTCACCGTAACGTAACGCCAGATCCCAGCGTAACGACGAAGTTGACAATATCATTTAAAATGATAAAATGTGTAATGCAAATTAATAGCATTACTTGGAATACTTTGTCAGTTGTTGAAAAAGGGGAAATTCAAAAGAGATGTTTGCAAGGATATGCTATTGTGTATAGGCTACTATTTTTATTTTTTATTTTTGATGTGTAACATCTTTCCGCTCGGTTGCTGGATAGTTTTGTGGGAGTGATTTTGAAAATTGGGGACGGAAGTGGATCGGAACGATCGAGCTGGCAGTGGTGGATCCAACGGAAGTATGCACTGCCCGCTCGATCGATCAAACGGAAGTGTACTAGCTGTCAGTGGTGGACAACGGAAGTATGCACTGCCCACTCGATCAATCGGACGGAAGTGTACTAGCTGGCAGTGGTGGAAAACGGAAGTATGCACTGCCCGCTCAATCGATCGATCCAGCTACCAGATTATGATTTTAAACGATATTTATCATATCATTATGACTCATTTTAACAGAATGCATATGAAATTACGTGTTGGTCTGGGAATGAAGAGGACCTGTTTATAAGGAATCTAAGGTTATGAGCGGCGTCGTGTCTATTAATCTAGTTGATCCATATCGTATTCTTTATTTAGACTAGTGCTGGTGGAAGCTACAAATCATCTAATAATATGAGTTCCGTATTATAAACTACAATATCTGTAAAACACTCCCTTTTACAATAACAATTGGAAATGTGTGTATTGGAAAAAAGGCAGTGTGTGCTCTGTACCGCGAGAATATTATGGTAATACAGTAGGCAGTGCATTTAGCAGGCACTGGTTTGACAAGCACAGTGGCAAATGTTTCACCGACTTTCATTTGTCATTGAGCAGTTTATGAAGCTTCACGTTCAAGGTTAAACATCACATGGAGTAGGACAAAGACGACAAATGACATTTAAGTAAGCGGGATTATTGTCAAGCTGTGGTTGAGTAGGCTAGTCAAATATTAAATTCATAACAGAATGTTCTTATATGAGTGGAATAAAAGCTGAGACTAGGTCATTTCATGATTGTAGGAAGGCATGTTTTGATTGTTTACGACGAGTTGTATGAGAGTCTTGAGAATAATGAATGATATAGTTACTGAGGAGTGTGCTCACAGTATTTGAGAGTACAGTCGACGTTGTGAGTCACTTTGTTATTATGAATTATGAAGGAAGGATGGAAGCTTGTAGTTTTGCGTGACCGTTAATCTCACAATCATGATCCACGGTACCTCCCTTTTACGTGGAGTGCGAACCACAGGACATGGCAATTCAATTCGAAAATCTCACATGTATTGACCGGGAATGAAACCCGGTCTACCTTGGTGAGGGACTAACAGCTTGACCGCTGCGCCACAAGTGTGACAGTTTCATATCTCCAATTCAATCAATACATTCATCATAGTACCCGTCTGAAAATGGAGCGTAAATTAACATTTTTAGAATGTCCAAGCTGTGTAGTATACGAGTAGGATAGCATGTCAGATGTTACACATCATATGCGACTACTGTAAGGCTCGTATCTTTTTTTATTTAGTCGATTTACCCTCTAGGTTGGTGTTTCCCACGGACTCAGCGAGGGAACTCACCACTACCGCCTCTATGGGCAGTGTCCTGGAGCTTGGAACATTTGGTCGGATTGGATACAACTGGGGACGTGTGATCAGCACTTCGCCCAGGCGGCCTCACCTGCAAAGCGAACAGGGGCCTCATGAGGGAAGGGAAGGGAGAGAACGATTGGGATGGAGAGGCAAGGAAGAGGGAAGGAGGCGGCCGTGGACTTACAGGAGGTACCGGCATTTGCCCGAAGACGAGGTGGGAAACACCGGAAAACCACTTCGAGGATGGCTGAGGTGGGAATCGAACCCCCTCCACTCATTTGGACCACCCGAGGCTGAGTAGACCCCGTTCCAGTCCTCCTACCACTTTTCAAATTTCGTGGCAGAGCTGGGAATCGAACCCAGGACCTCCGGGCCAGCAGCTAACCATGCTGACCGCTACGCTACGGAGGAGACCCTACTATTTATTCTGTGGAAAATTACATATTGTATCTGTAAAGCCATACGCAAAATAAATAAATAAATAAATAAATAAATAAATAAATACATGTGTGGAGGTGTCCATTTAATTTCAAAGGTTCGTTCTGAAATATCGTTCCCTTGGCACGTGGCACTTTAATGTTACAGAGATAAATTTGTGGGAAAAAACAATTCCCTCGGGGTGCAAATTAATTGTAAAGTATATGAAGTAATTCAGCGAGGCTGAACAAGCGCTAGTAATTAAACACGACCTGACATTATTTGATACAATTTAAACTTTGCTGAGTTGTTTGTTCTTTGGTGGTTATAATTCAGAAAGCAGAATAACATGTAATTGAGGACCAGCGTGTTGGATCGCTGGAAATGGAACAAAAGCAGTGAGTGTGGTCAAATGAATTGTTGAGTGGCGAGTACAAAGGGTGTGACACATCACAGTCGAAAGTGTTTGATTGTGCTGTACGAACACTGGCTGTGCAGCCTGAATGTATAATTTTCAATTATTATTTGTGAATATCACAGGAAGCGCCAGGCATCAGTCTTTTCACTGAAGGCTCACAAAGAACTCCCTGAGGCGTCACGTCGCGTCCCGTAGACACACAATGAACTGAGCCACAAACCTATGGATAATTGAGTTCAGAACTCAATAGAAAATCAGTCCAGTTAGTCGATAACAAATTGAGTTACGTCATTATTTGGCTGCATTATTTCTGCGTTTACAACTTGTAAACACAATTTTAATGTTGAAAATATGTCTTAGCAGACAAATTAGTGGTCCCTATCTTAGTAGACAAAGCAGTGGTCCCAATCTTAGTAGACAAAGTAGTGGACCCCATCTCAGCAGACAAAGTAGGGGTCCCCATCTTAGCAGACAATGTAGTGGTCCCCATATTAGCAGACAAAGTAGGGGTCCCCATCTTAGCAGACAATGTAGTGGTCCCATTTCAGCAGACAAAGCAGTGGTCACAATCTTAGTAGACAAAGTAGTGGTCCACATCTCAGCAGACAAAGTAGGGGTCCCCATCTTAGCAGACAATGTAGTGGTCCCCATATTAGCAGACAAAGTAGGGGTCCCCATCTTAGCAGACAATGTAGTGGTCCCATTTCAGCAGACAAAGCAGTGGTCCCAATCTTAGTAGACAAAGTAGTGGTCCCCATCTCAGCAGACAAAGCAGTGGTCCCAATCTTAGTAGACAAAGTAGTGGTCTCCATCTCAGCAGACAAAGTAGGGGTCCCCATCTTAGCAGGCAATGTAGTGGTCCCCATATTAGCAGACAAAGTAGGGGTCCCATTTCAGCGGACAAAGTAGGGGTCCCCATCTTAGCAGACAATGTAGTGGTCCCCATATTAGCAGACAAAGTAGGGGTCCCCATCTCAGCAGACAAAGTAGGAGTCCCCATCTTAGCAGACAATGTAGTGGTCCCCATATTAGCAGACAATGCAGTGATCCCCATCTCAGCAGACAAAGTAGGGGTCCCCATCTTAGCAGACAAAGTACGGGTCCCCATATTAGCAGAAAAAGTAGGGGTCCCCATCTTAGCAGACAAAATAGTGGTCCCCAACTTAGAAGACGAAGTAGTGGTCCCCATCTTAGCAGACAATGTAGTGGTCCCCATCTCAGCAGACAAAGTAGCGGTCCCCATTTTGGCAGCAAATTAGGGGTCCCCATCCTAGCAGTCAAATTAGTGGTTTCTTAATCTTAGTAGACAAAGTAGTGGTCCCCTTCTTAGCAGACAAACTTGGTGCCACCATCTTAACAGATAATGTGGCGGTCCCCATCTCAGCAGACAAAGTAGTGGTCCCCATCTGAGCAGACGAAGTAGCGGTCCCCATCTCAGCAGACAAGGTAGGGGTCCCCATCTTAGCAGACAATGTAGTGGTCCCCATATTAGCAGACAATGTAGTCGTCCCCATCTCAGCAGACAAAGTGGGGGTCCCCATCTTAGCAGACAAACTAGGATTCCCATCTCAGCAGACAAACTAGGGGTCCCCATCTTAGCAGACAAACTAGGGGTCCCCATATTTGCAGACAAACTAGGGGTCCCCTTAGCAGGCAAACTAGGAGTCCCCATCTTAGCAGACAAAGTGGGGGTCCCCATCTTGGCAGACAAACTAGGGGTACCTATCTTAGCAGACAAAGTAGGTGTCCCCATCTTAGCAGACAAACTAGGGGTTCCCATCTTAGCAGATAAACTAGGATCCCCATCTTAACAGACAAACTAGGGGTCCCCATCTTAGCAGACAAAGTAGTGGTCCTCATCTTAGTAGACAAACTAAGGGTCCCCATCTTAGCAGACAAAATAGGGGTCCCCATCTTAACAGACAAACTAGGGGTCCCCATCTTAGCAGACAAACTAGGGGCCCCATCTTAACAGACAATCTAGGGGTCCCCGTCTTAGCAGACAAACTAGGGGTCCCCATATTTGCAGACAAACTAGGGGACCCCATCTTAGCAGATAAAGTGGGGTCCCCATCTTAGCAGACAAGCTAGGATCCCCATTTAAGCAGACAAAGTAGGATCCCCATCTCAGCAGACAAACTAGGGGTCCCCATCTTAGGAGACAAACTAGGGGTCCCCATCTTAGAAGACAAACTTGGGGTCCCCATCTTAGCAGACAAAGTGGAGGTCCCCATCTTAGCAGACAAACTAGGAGTCCCCGTCTTAGCAGACAAAGTAGGTGTCCCCATATTAGCAGACGAACTAGGGGTCCCCATCTTAGCAGACAAACTAGGATCCCCATCTTAGCAGACAAACTAGGGGTCCCCATCTTAGCAAACAAACTAGGATCCCCATCTTAGCAGACAAACTAGGGGTCCCCATCTTAGCAGACAAAGTAGTGGTCCCAATCTTGGCAGACAAAGTAGTGGTCCCCATCTTAGCAGACAAACTAAGGGTTCCCATCTTAGCAGACAAATAAGGGTCCCCATCGTAACAGACAAAGTAGGGGTCCCCATCTTTGCAGACAAACTAAGGGTCCCCATCTTAGCAGACTAAATAGGGGTCCCCATCTTAACAGACAAAGTAGTGGTCCCCATCTTAGCAGACGAAATAAGGGTCCCCATCTTAGCAGACAAAATAGGGGTCCCCATCTTAAGAGACAAAGTGGTGGTCCCAATCTTTGCAGACAAAATAGGGGTCCCCATCTTAACAGTCAAAATAGGGGTCCCCATCTTAACAGACAAAGTAGGGGTCCCCATCTTAGCAGACAAACTAAGGGTCCCCATCTTAGCAGACAAATAAGGGTCCCCATCGTAACAGACAAAGTAGGGGTCCCCATCTTTGCAGACAAACTAAGGGTCCCCATCTTAGCAGACTAAATAGGGGTCCCCATCTTAACAGACAAAATAGAGGTCCCCATCTTAACAGACAAGGTAGGGGTCCTCATCTTTGCAGACAAACTAGGGGTCCCCATCTTAGCAGACAAACTCAATGTCTTTAATAAGAGATCTGCCTCCACCCGCGTGGAGGAGGCATTGTTTTCAGTGGTGTAGGCGTCCTTCCGTTGAAGGTCTTTGTATGAGTCAGATGTTCAGTTATAGTATGCGGTTTTATTGACAGTGCAGTGTGGTACCCGCACCAGACTGGTAGTCCCGTGATATGTGGACGACGTAAAGAATACGATGGAGTATTCCTCAAGGGAAATGGCAGACATGGCTGTTTACTATGGATTAGCAAATGGTAGTAGCATGGCCTCTCTGTTTGCTGGACCTTAATCCATTGGATTTCTGGCTATGGCGACATTCAAAAACATTGGTGAATGCCTCACCCATCGTCAATGTGCAGATGTTACAAGAGCGAACAGCCACCCGTGAGTAGTGGTTTTGTGCCGGTTCAGATGCCTCCTCCTCCTCCCCTCCTCACAAGATGGCGGCAGCCCGATAACTCCCGAACCCGTGGTCGGATTTTGATGAATGAGGTGTCATTGAACTCGGGCTGACACTCCCTTTCCATTGGACAACATATTTCAACCCCAAAAATAAAACCTACCCCTACTAGGGGTGAAATTGATTTTTTTTAGAAAATCTCTCTTTCCAATTGCAACATGTGAGAGTTTGAATACCGATATGGATTTAAACGTTGTTCTACATAAAGTGCATGTGTTCGGTGGATAGCCACTATGAATTAACATGCTTGTTTTTTTTTTTATGCATGCCCACTCAAGGCTTTTGTAAGAGGGTGGGGGAGTGGATCCCTGTTGATGGGTTATTGTTGACAGGTCATTGTTGGCAGGTCATTGATGACAGGTCCTTGTGGACGAGTCCTTGTGGACGAGTCCTTATGGACAGGTCCTTGTGGACAAGTCCTTGTGGACGAGTCCTTGTCCCTTTGGACTGATCCCTTTGGACGGGTCCCTTTGGCCTGGTCCCTATGGACTGGCTCATGAATTTATTTAAATTATGTCAAAGGGCCTAACTACATTTGTGTGTGTTGAACTGACGTTGTTCACCAACCCCCACTACTATAATGTGATAATGATATGAAAGGAAAGAGATGAAATACATGTGAACATACAAGGGATCTAACTTGGTGGATGGATGTGTTCTAACGAGTCATTTGTAGTTGAAAGAGAATAATACATGTTCTTAAGATGTTAAAACTGAGGAGATGGTACGTGCAGTAAACCGACTTGTTACTTCCTGTGTCATATTACAGACATGACAGAGAGCGTGCAGATCTGTTGCTATGACTAACACTGCAGTAATTTGAAACCGCAAGTGTTCATTAAGACAATGGATGATGATCATGCAAAGTTAGCAGTTATTGGATATTACGCAGGTGTTCCTTCCTGTGTCATGTTGCTGACATGGCAGGGAGCGCTCACTGCTGTTGCTATGACTGACTCTGCAGTAATTTGAAACCCCATGTGTTGATTAAGACAATGGGTGATGATCATGCAAAGTCAGCAGTCATTGGATACCACACAGGTGTTCCTAGTGTACTTTGGACTTTCAGCTGTATTGGGAAAGGAATTGCAATGATCTGCAAAAAACTGCTGACACGAGCGATGAGAGTTTATATAAGAGAGGTGTCATATATCTCCCTACTGTCAGTCTTTATTACTCGCTTTGAGTGAACAGTGCTCTATTACTGCTCAAGAGTTGTAAAGCAGTTTTGGTAGAAAATCATTAAATTATTTTGCAAGGTAAGTACTTATTATTAATGGATTGTAGTCTTTTATTACTAATTGATGTTGAAGTTATTGATTGGAATGTATTTATTGATTGATTAATTGATTGATTGATTGATTTGTTTACAGATAATTGGGTACCTGTAGGATACCAGATTCCTACAATCTGTTCATTCAGTGACAGCAGTTGATCAATTATAAAAAGGTAAGCGCCCCTCTAATAACTTTTAAACAGCTAGAGTATTATTTTCCAATGTTCACCACTAAATGTCAGTGAAAATGGTATATTTAGCAGTAAAAAGTTGGAACTACTTGACCATGATGTGTAAAGCTAAATTTGTAGGTTAGATTTTGATTACCACTCTATTAAGTTCGAATGTTCATTGCTAGGTGTCAGTGACCGAGGGAATATTTAAAGTCTTAACCTCAGTTCACTTAACTTTACCTAACTTAACCTTATCATGTGACATGTTTTACAAGTTTAAACTAATTTTAAGACTGAATATGACGTCACACTTAGGTCACTTAACTGGCGATCGCTGGTTTCCAATATGTGACATGTTCTACAAGTTTAGACTTGTTTTAAGACTGGCTATGACGTCACACTTAGCTCACTTAACTAGTGATCGCTGGTTTCTATCACGTGACATGTTCTACAAGTTTAGACTTGTTTTAAGATTGGTTATGACGTCACACTTAGCTCACTTAACTGGCGATCACTGGTTTCTATCACTCTATCATGTTCCAATGTTCACCGCTAGGTGTCAGTGACAGTGGTATATAGTAACCCCCAGTTAGAACTACATGAAGTTAGACTAGCTAGGAGTTCACAGATGATCGATTTAAATACCCTGCTATAACCATTGACTGGAATATAATTAAACTATTTATATTGTACTTTGTTTTTATCATTTATTAACATTTATGATTTCTTTCTTTTATAGGTAATTTCGAAAGGGATCATCATGTTCAAGTGTGGTGACTGTAAGAAACAGTTCTCAAGACCTGACAACCTTCAACGACATGCAAATGTTAAAC
This sequence comes from Meconema thalassinum, assembly GCA_946902985.2. NCBI lineage: Eukaryota > Metazoa > Arthropoda > Insecta > Orthoptera > Tettigoniidae > Meconema > Meconema thalassinum. The sequence goes on along the minus strand of OX336393.1, from coordinate 391,112,745 downwards.
ATAACATTAAAATGTTTGTGTGCAGTCATTGTGCTACCACATTTTACAGACAAGATAATCTTACACGTCATGTAAATTTAAAGCATGTTAGTTCAGCACCATTTTCATGTTCAGTTTGTGAACTTGGTTTTTCTGCTGTAAAGCAATATCAATCCCACATGGTTAAAGTGCATGGTGAACAACAAGAATTAAAAACTGTAAAACCAACAACTAGCACGGAATCTTTAAACGAAAGTGATGCTCAAAAGCGTAAACGTTCTCAAGATTGTGAAAATAGTTGTGCATTAAAAAGAAAGAAGAATGGTGAACCTTCAATAACACATTGTGATGTATGTAATATTGATATACCTTCTTCAATCATTCATGGACATTTACGCAGTATTCAACATAAAAATAACACTTGCCATGAAAGAAATTCTGGAAATGTTCAACAAATTGGTAGTGCATTTAAAAGTCGAATTGCTAGTTATAGACTTTATAGTGAAGAAAAAACTCAAAGTATTGAATCATTTTTAAAAAATGTTCAACCAACTGTGTTTGGCTTAGTAGAAAATGTTTTATTAGAGCATAAAACAATTAAAATGAATTTTGAACTTTTTGGACTCTATGTAAAAACTGGGAGTGAAGGTGAAATTACGGATATCAAATCTTTTAATACAAAAAACATAATTGTTAGAGAATCAACTAATATTAGTGATATATATCAAAATATTTCAAGTGCCATCATCGTGAAGAGTGAAGAGTTCCAGGAAAGGGAGTCAGGCTGGGCGTTGGTTGAAGTACTTTATTTAGAAACCAACATGAATAAATACAACCCCCTTCGAGCATCATCATACGTTGATTTGCCAGGATGGATCAAACGTAAACACGCTTGTGTAAACGTTATGAATAATGATGACGCATGCTTTGCATGGGCTGTAAACTCACCTCTCTATCCAGCAGTGAGGGACACGATGAGAACATCATCATATCCTCACTATTCTTCAGTGTTAGATTTAGAAGAAATGGAATTTCCTATGGCGATAAAAGACATTCAACGTTTTGAAGAGCTGAACAATGTAAGTATTAATGTTTATGGAATTGAAAATAAGAGTATAGTTGGTCCTCTATATTATACTCAGGAAAGAAAGGATGCTCATGTAAATTTACTGTACATAACTAAAGGTGAAAACGCCCACTATTGTTGGATAAAACATTTAAGTAGACTTGTCGGTAGTCAGCTATCAAAAAGAGAACATAAGAAGTGGTTGTGTGATGGCTGTTTGCTACATTTCCAGAAAGAGGATCAACTAACTCAACATCAAAAATGGGGGTGTAATCATGTGTGTACGGTATTACCGACTCCTAAAAATAACATTCTAAAATTTAAGGATTATGAGAAACAGCTTCGAGTACCATTTGTTATATATGCTGACTTCGAGGCTTTGCTAAAACCATTTAATACATGTTCATCGAATCCAGCCCAACCTTTCACCAACACTACTCACATTCATGAACCTTTTAGCTTTGCATATTATATTAAATGTAGTTATGATGACTCTTTAAATAAGTTTGAGCTCTATAGAGGACCTGATGCACCTAAAGTTTTTATGGAAAGGCTTGAGAAAGATGCCGTCCGTATATCCTCTATTTTAAATACGATCATTCCAATGAAACCACTAACTTCATTAGAGCAAATGAATTTTGAAACTGAAACTAATTGTTTTATATGTGGTGAATGTTTATGTACAGACAGGGTTCGCGATCATGATCATTTAACAGGAAAATATCGTGGTGCGGCTCACCAAGAATGTAATTTAAATTATAGAGTAAGTAAATTCATTCCGGTCATTCTACACAACGGTAGCAAATACGATAACCACTTTATCGTTAAAGAATTTGGAGCTTCAGATGTGAAAATTGATGTTATTGCAAATAATAAGGAACAATACATATCGTTCACAAAATACATCAAAACTAGCAATAAAAAAACATTAAACTACGATTTTTAGATTCATTCCGCTTTATGTCGAGTAGTCTTGATAAGCTGGCTAGTAATTTAAAATCAGATCAGTTTCATGAAATTCAACGTGTCTTTCCTAAAGAAGATGATTTTAATTTGATTCGTCAAAAGGGTATATTCCCTTATGAATATATTAACTGTGTGGAACGTCTTGAGGAGTGTTCTTTACCACCGAAAGATGCATTTTACAGTTCCTTAAACACAAGTCATATCAGTGATCAGGAATATTTACATGCACAACGCGTATGGGCACAGTTCCACATTCACACTTTAGGAGAATTTTCAGACATATATTTGAAGACAGATGTGTTGTTATTAGCAGATGTTTTTGAAAATTTTCGGAATGTTTGTATGAAAACTTATGACCTTGATCCTTGTCAGTATTTCACAGCTCCTGGGTTAAGTTTCAGTTCAATGTTGAAAAAAACGAAAGTAAATTTAGAATTAATGACTGATATAGACATGATCAATTTTATAAAATCATCAATTCGAGGTGGATTAAGTCAATGTAGTGGACGGTACTCTAAAGCGAATAATAAATACATGCCTAGCTACAACCCTTGTGAAGAGTCAAAGTATATTGTCTACCGCGATGCAAATAACCAATATGGTTGGGCTATGAGTCAATATCTACCACTGAAAGATTTTCGCTGGCTGACACAACCTGAAATTGATGTCTTACATGTTGACACTCTTAATGATAACGATGATAAAGGATATATTTCAGAGGTAAATCTTGAGTACCCTAAAGAGTTACATGATGATCATAATGATTTACCATTTTGTCCTGAGAATATGAAATCTCCATACATTACATCACGAACAAAAATGTTAATTGCTAATGTAAATGATAAATGTAAATATGTAATACATTATCAAAACTTGAAACAGTGTCTACAGCATGGATTGAAATTAACTAAAATTCATCGCGTATTGCAATTTCATCAGTCAGCATGGCTCAAACCGTATATTGATATAAACAATAATTTAAGAACGCAGTCAACAAACGCGTTTGAAAAAGATTTTTATAAACTCATGAATAATAGTGTTTTTGGAAAGACTATGGAGAATGTTGATAAACGAGTTGATGTAAAGCTGATAACAAAGTGGGAGAATGATGGTAAAAGGTATGGTGCGAGCAACTTAATAAGCAAGCCTAACTTTCATAGCTGTTCAATTATTCATGAGGATTTAGTTGTAATACAAATGAATCGTCTTAAAGTAACTTACAACAAACCCATATATGTGGGTTACACCATTCTGGAATTATCAAAAACACTTATGTATGAATTTCACTATGATTATGTAAAGAAAAACTATCTTGATAATGCTAAATTACTCTACACAGACACAGATTCTTTTATTTATGAGTTTAAAACTGATGATTTTTACGAGGATATCAAAACTGAGCTAAATAGGTTTGATACAAGTGACTACCCCAAGGATAATATTTACCATTTACCTCTAGTAAACAAAAAGGTTCTTGGGAAATTTAAGGATGAATGTGCTGGTGTTATTATAGACATCTTTGTAGGCACAAAATCTAAATCATACAGCTATATGACAATTGATGATGTAGTAGTAAAAAAATTAAAAGGAGTGAAAAAGAATGTTGTTAGTAAAGAGTTAGATATAAGTGATTATAAAAACTGTATAGTTGGTAACCCACCTGTATTATATAAGAAAATGTGTGTATTTAGAAGTAAAAATCATCAGCTACATACCAATTTGTTGAACAAAGTTGCTTTAAGTAATGAAGACAACAAACGATTCATTATACCCAACACATTTAATACTCTTGCTTGGGGAAACAGTCGTATTGACGACTATTACTTTACTTAAGTCTAATGATCACTATATTGTAATATTTGTAGTGTGTTTTATATTGTAATATTTTTTGTAAAACTGTAAGTAGAATGTATAATGTTAGGCTACAGTAGTTTAGTATAAATAAGATAAGTAATACATTTTAGTGTAAAATGTTTGCTTTTGTATATTACGAAAAAGATTTAAAAAAATTTACTGAATGTGTGAACTAAACAAGGGGAATGTAAAAAATGTAAAGTGGAAATTGTAAATATCCATGTATGAAAAAGTGAAATGACTATCACCATTTTAAAATTAAAAAAGACATTGTAATCTGGTAAACCTTGTTTTTTATTTCACAACAACAAAAATGTACAGAATGTGTAAACTAAACAAGGGAATGTAAAAAATGGAAAGTGGAAATTGTAAATATTCATGTGTGAAAAAATGAAATGGCTATCACCATTTTTAAAAATTAAAAGATATAGTGATTTAGTGAACCTTATTTATATTTCACAAAAAAAATGTACGGAATGTGTGAACTAAACAAGGGGAATGTAAAAATGTAAAGTGGAAATTGTAAATATTCATGTGTGAAAAAAAATGAAAATGAAGAAAATGACTATCACCATTTTTAGAATTAAAAGACATTGTGATCTGGTAAACCTTGTTTTTATTTCACAACAACAAAAATGTACAGAATGTTTAAACTAAACAAGGGGAATGTAAAAAAAATGTAAAGTGGAAATTGTAAATATTCATGTGTGAAAAAAATGAAATGGCTATCACCATTTTTTAAAATAAAAGACATTGTGATCTTGTAAACCTTGTTTTTATTTCACAAGAAATAGAGCTTTACAAAAATAGAATACAAAGAAATACCAATTCCTCAATCCTTTTCAATGTCCATGTCCACTCATTATTAACTTTCCTTTTATAACACTAATCACAATGACGACTGCCAACCTCTCTCCCACTGAGACATCACAGAATGTCAAAAGTTGTTTAGCTTTTCAACGATACTTTATCCGCTACACGTCTTAATGCAGAATGACTGTGGTGATAAGAAAGGTGCATGCTTGATCCAAAGGATTAATAGGTATATCACTACGCTGCAAAGGTTCTTCAAGATAAGTTCCAGGACTACACAAATAATAATCAGGTAGGTAGATTTCGAAAGTCAAGTATTGAATTACTTTGTTAATGACGCCATTGCCAGTACAGGTCTGGCATATCCTTTTCCATCGATGGTAAAAAGGTTTGATCTTCCTCCTCCTCTGTGGATGATGTTTGTTGTTGTTGCTTTTTTTCTTCATTACTCCCGTGGTATGAGGAAACAAAGTCTTTACACTGACTTTTATGACCATGATACAGTTTGACTAGCTGACAAGTAGCACACTGTCGCATAGAGGGTATTTTTGCCATAGCCACTTGCTTATGGTGATCATAATCCGTACACGGTTGCAATTCACTTAACACAGGGTCTTGAGTCCATGATTTTGGTACATGTTGCCAGATTTCTTTCACTGCATTTGCTGCGACATAATAAATGAATGATTTTGGAAGAGCCAATAATTCTTCTTTAGTAAAACTGTCTAGTTTCTTTTTACACACAAAGAACTTTCCAATCGCTTTATCGGTAGCATCCCCTTTCTCCATGGTATCACGTTGATGTTTACACGTCGCTTGTAGAAATCTCACTGGTGTCATCCACAGGTAAACCTTTAGTTTTAATTTTATTTAACAACTCCCAGCAGGCATTGGTGGATAGCCAATGAAACAATTGCCACACCTGTGCCAAGGCTTTATGGGTAATATTGCCACAGGGGCAGTGATCCATGAGTGTTTGCAGCGATGGACAGCCCATGTCCATTAAATCGATACATTGACAGTAAGACGCTAAAAATGGTTGTAGCCATTGACGTTTTTCACTACCTTTCACAAATATTACATGGGCAGAAGACAAGTGGGCTTTCATGACCATGTCCAGGTGCTTATATGAAATGGTTCCCTGCTTCCAGTCTAGTTGCATATGAGTTTCAATCCACTGGGTTTGTTTACGGTCTTTATCACACAACAAATCAAACGCATAAGGTGGTTTAAACACCAAATGAGTAGCTTGTGATATCCAAAAAGTGGAACAATCGATGATGGCCACTTCTTTAAATATAAATTTGTTATCTCCAATTTTAAACCCTTGACAGTCGACAATCAGTGTACGCAACATGTTCACTCTTGTCTGGATCAAGTCCAACTGACTACAGACTGACAATTGTTCAGTAAGGTGTACCCATGTCATTTACTTACATTCCATTCTAGTAAAAGAAAAGAAAAACATCGAGTAGTCACTATAGAGGATAGGATATGACAGGGGGGCATAAGAAATAATAATATAACAACAACAACCAATTTTTTTTATTTCATCATTTTATTAGCATAACAAGTTTTACATTCTTTTTTCATTCTATGATAGAGGCGGTACCATCTCATACAACAAAACAGTCTTTTGTGTTTATAGTGTCCATAACACCGATGATATCCCAATGTCTCTAAACTGGATGTTTTTGACTGTGAGCTGCTCACTGAAGCACTGCCGGCACCATAAAGTCCACACGTATCATAACTTTTTTCATCACTCAGAGGCATGAGTGAGGGGTAACTTGAATGACAGGGTATATTACCCACCTCCATTCTGCACAGGTAGGGGCAGGCAGGTGACCAGCGCTGATGTTCCTGCATGGGTTCATCGCTCTCTTGCCATTGGTCTAAGATGATGGGACAAAACACACATTTCACTTCATCTCTTCTTTTTAAATAGTAGAATCCAGCGGCTGCTAAGGCTTGAGGGTTTATAAAAGGCACCGACCACGTCGCAAAGGTCTTGAAACGTTGTTCCTCAGATTTTAAATTCATGGATGTAACTTCTCTTGAGGCTTGAAAGCAAGACAAGACTGAGTGGTTTGATGTGTGTTGACCTGCTATTTATACACTTGTCACTTGGTTGGACAGTGGATAATAGTTGACTTGTTTGTGATGAATAATCAAACAGTAGGCCGTGGTATTGGCTGGAACATTGTCATGCGTTTCAAAATCTAGTCGAATGTCAATATTGGATGGTTTGACAGACTCTTCCAAGTAGGAACAGTCAAAGACAATCAGTGGCGCCCTTGTCTTAAAAGCTTGGGGTGACAACATTGGACAATTCTCTTTTTGATAATACGACCATCTAAATTTAGAAAACAAGTCGTACAGGGGGGCAAACTTATTTTTTGAAAAATCTAAATCCAGCCCTTCATAGGGAAACACAGCACCGTTGAGGAAAAGACGTGCATTTCTCAATTGCAGGTGATCAAATTGCGTGACATCTTTGGTTTGTTGATACTTGCGATTCGTTTGAAAACCCACAATCATGTAGAGAGGTCTCTCTGTATAGCGGGCTGTTTTTATAGACCAACTGTGTGTGTTGGTGGTGGGCAATAACGGGTACTCATGGAGTGCCCAGCTTCTAAATTCCATGGGTAGAGGTATATCTCTCTTTACCATTTTGAGTATGTCCAGTTTTTTGCTATCGTTAAGGGTCACATGAGGCACTTTCCATAGCAGGCGTTGTAGTTGAATTTTTGAATCAATGGGGGCATTGTCGACTCCCTTGAGTGCATTATTATCACTCCTGTCTCTCACTAGATAAAGCACTTGCCTTGCGTTGACCACAATGCGCTGGTGATCTTCAGCAAAGCCTAAAATCAGTTTAAGAGGTAAATATCCAGTGAATCGGTGTGTACCATCCAGTCATTGGTCGAATCAGGGCACCAACCCGCCATGCAAAGTGTTTTAGCTTCTTCCTCACTATAAGAGGGATATAGTTTCATGACACTGGAAATACCCACATTTCGAGTGCTATCCACCACGATATCGTTAATGACATATCGTACTTCAGAAAACAGGAAGGCGAAAGCATGGTTGGCTAACTTGGATGTAGTGGGTGTAGAACCATCGGCTTTGGTGAGTCGACCTTCAATCTGAATAACACTTTCATGCGGTAGGGTGTAAATATCTTGGTTGTTGATAACAAATTGAATTTCATCATTGTTATTGAGTCCAGGTGTTTGAGCTTGATAAGAATGCAGATCAATTCTTACCACTCCTGATTGCTCCTCGATGTGGTTCGCTACCTCTAGAATAGAATTCATCGCTGGGGTTAATGTGGTAACCCAAATGCTGTAAAATCTGCTTGTTCTGAGATGTTAACGTGTATTCACGTGGTAAACAACTAACACCATTCCTAGACGGTGCTGTTGCTTTATATACAAACTTCATAGTGGTTTTAGCACCAACTTGTAAGTCACTGGTGTGGTAGAATCTAGATCAATGAGTTGTTGCTCCCTATTGATCAGTTTTAATGTTATATTACTAATACCATCGACAGCCACAGAATGAAAAAGCACCACTGGAGGGTTTTCACGAATAATATAGCCATTGGGCGATGTTACAATAAAGTCATAAAGCGAATGGGATGGTTCTTTATTGGTGTACACTTGGCTAATAATATTTCACGTCACCGACACGTGATGGTCCTCAATGAATTTCACTTCATGGTCTGATTCATGATTTTTGTTGGGCTCTAACACACGTGGTTTAAATCCTAGTAATGTACCAATGGAATCGGGGTGAGTTTTAAAGTCAATTTTGAATGTAGAAAAAATACTGCAGCGATGAGTGTTGGTATTTCCTACAAGTTCAAACTTGCGCGTTCCATCGAGAAATGACTTTAAACCATATTCATTGATCAACACCACATAAATGTGTTCATAAATGTCATCTATCGTATATCCACCAGAGTTCAGGGTGAGCACAGAATCATCATAGTAAAACTTGTTGTTCACATTTTCACGTATGTTGTATATTCGATTGTACGTTTCAAGAGAAACAAGTCCTAAACCATAAGGTTTTTCACTCAATTCGATAGGTGGGTAAAAGTCTAGACTCACTTCAGGTCCACGTCCATGCAGTGTAAACGTCTTACTTTCCGCCGACATACTGTTGACGTTTTTGCTTATGTTGCGTCTTATATAAAAAAATTAAACACAAACGTCCACACTGTTGGCTGTTAAACGTTTGCTACGTTTCACATTATAATATATTTTGATCCTGTTTCCAAAATAGGCCACTAGTTCCATGGGCGGGGGCAAATTCCCAAAACTGTCAAAGTACCATACAGTAGATCCCTCTTTGACATAAGCTACATAATATGTTCCAGGTCCTCGGTGATCATCCAAATTGACAACAGCACATTCATGTTTCCCGGGTTGTGAGGGTAATTGGTTTCGCATAAACACACCTCGAAAATGAGAAAGCTTCAGTTGTTTAGCATAGCTTTCCACTTGCTGATGCGTCAGGGCATGTCTTGCTATGGTTGAGGTTAAAGATGTTTTTATTTTATTTCGAAAAGGTGAAATTCCAAATTCTTTTTGATAAAAGGCTGGCTTCAAATTGACATTTCTAGCCCCCATAGCAATGGCCTCCATTGTTTCATTGTGTCGCTGACTTTCATTGAGTTGTTGCTTGCCCTGTTGCACGGCTTTAATGGTTTTTGCCACTGCACTGGCGCCGCCTAAAAGTGAACCTAGAGCAGCTAGACCGGCGAATAATGCAGGTAAAAATCCCGCTCTTTTGGGGACGGGGATCACTCGCCCTTGTTTTGAACCCTGTCGCTGACGTTTTGGAATGACATGTCTCTGTGCTACTCGAAGAGCTTTCCTTATGGTCAACACATTATTTTTTCTTTTTTTCTTTCGTAAGGGCTTGTCCACGAATGTCATAAGCCCAGGCTTTGCCAAGGACAGGCTCATATTTTTTGTTTTTCTCACCACATATCTTTGTTTCACCATGATGATGATGACCAACAACCTTTCACAAGAAAGTTTAAGTCACAACTAACATTAGATTGTTATTTCATGGCTGTATATTCCAATTCTACATAAAGTGGGAAATCATTTATGGTTTTTCCAGCTTGCTTTTCATTCCATGTCAACAGGAGATGAAAGGATAATTCGTCTCCTGCATTGACCATTTCATGGTTATGGACCAACATCCTATGACCATTTATCTCTATTTGTAAATGGTTCTCATCAGGTATGGCATATTTGATGTGAATGGTTCCATTATAGTGTAGTCGATAGTGGCTTAAACCCGAAGCAAGCACATAGGTCAAGTGCTGGTCATGAACTAGCGGTATATGGTTTCTCTCATTCACAGGTTTTACATTTGTCAGATGCACTAAAAATACAGATGGGATAAATTTATAAAGCCTTTTCATTTCATAGGTCACGTATCGCTTGGTACAGACATCATCATCTTCTTGTGGGTCTTCCACGTGAATAATGCGGTGATGATTAGCGCTATAGCCATCCACCGTAAGCTGAGGCACTTTATCATAAAACTCATACACCTTGTTATCCACATACTTTTTTGTAGTAACGTCTGTAGACACTTGAGGATGTTTTACATGAGTTAACCGCTTTCCTTTAAAGTCATAATCTCCTTGTTTTGTGCGTGGCACTACTGACCTATCCACATTGTGTTTATTAGCAGGATCTGTTTCTTGTTTAGGATCATGTATGGGAACAGACCTAGCTTTGACCATCAACGCACGTCCAAAGACATCCATCGTCAACCTGTAATACGAGTCTACTGTTTCTATGACGAGGCTCGGTGCGATGTATATAGACAGCCTGCTAGCCTCTCTAAGCCTTAGTTGAAATGAAGCTAATTAAGCAGCAAGAGTCATTCCCTGTGAGGGACATGGTTTCCCATCTCTGCCCCACATCACGTGAACAACGCCATGGTTCACTGTTCCCATCTTCCATTCGCTGCATCATTGTGGGACCTTCCGGCTGTGGAAAGACCAATCTTTTGCTGACACTTATTACAGCGCCCAATGGTCTGTGTTTTCAAAATATTTATATTTTCGCAAAATCTCTCTACCAACCCCTCTACGTGTTTCTGGATCAAGTCATGTCTGGATTAAAAAATGAGAATATGGGGTATTTTACATTTTCCACGCAAGAAAATGTTATTTCACCGGATGAGGTAAAGCCTGATTCACTCATGATTTTCGATGATGTATCCACTGAACGACAAGGTATCATTCAAAGCTATTTCAGCATGGGTCGACACAAACATATCGATTGCTTCTATCTTGGACAAACGTATTCTAAAATGTCCAAACAGTTGATTCGTGACAATGCCAATGTCATTGTTTTATTTCGCCAGGACGAGAGGAACAGTCGTTACATTTATAATGAACATGTGAATCCGGATATGACCTTTCAAATGTTTACAGAATTGTGTGGCAAGTGCTGGAACACACAACGTCATGCCTGTTTAGTGATTGACAAACAAAGTGAACTCAACCAAGGGCGGTATCGCTTAGGGTTTGATCATTTTATTGCTATTTAAGGCACTGTATCATTCCCTCTCAAGTCATTTGTCGCGACATCATGGCGTTAGCAAAGAGTCAATTGAAAAAGCATATTATTAGAGCAAAAAATACTATTCGCCAAAAGTTTCGTCAATTGAAACGATCGCGTGCGGATCATGCTTTGTTTATTCAACAACATTTAGCACCTCCGCTAAAAGCTATGTTGAAACCCTCTATCAAGCCATCTGAAACGCTACCTACCGTTTCACAAGCCAGTCAGACGCACCACGAGGACTCTGAGGAAGAGAAAGAGGAAGATGAAGAGGAACTGGAAGATTTAACTAGTGTTAGCGAAGTTGAGGATAATGAGGAACAAGTGTTTACGCCTCAAAAAAAGGCATCACCCCTTGCAGAGTTTTTAAGAAAAAGGAAATCCTTGGCCATGGTCGAAACCCCTTGCCCTTCCAGATCGTCTCCATTTTCACAACTCTTGGCCACTCCTCAACATAAAGCTCAACTGAAAAACATTTCAATAAAATATTATGGATCAACACTGGAACCCTATTTCACCAATCTATTTGTTGGAAACACAGATACCACATATGGCGTTCGCTATGAGAATGATAGTTTTAAAATTGGTGATTCATCGATTAAATTTAGTCGTACTAAAGCTGTCATTAAAAAGATCAACTATAAATTAACACCAGGACTGTTAAAGCTACTATTCTCTAGGACTCCTTCATCTCAAGATTATACGTCAGAGGACCTTAGTAAATATAAATCCATTTTATTGGACAACCATGCTCACAAAAGACAGTATGATCCCACTCAACAAGTGAATGCTAATATATCCCAAAAATATAAAACCATCATTGCAAAAATGTTCCCCACTAGTCAAAGTGGTCGTCGTAATGTGTCCGCTTCAGGGGTGACATTTAAACCATTAAAACCCCTTGTGGATGTTACCTACTGGCACAATCCAAATAAACTCGTCCAGCGACTACAGCTGTTGCATGCTTCACGTCAAGCCGGCCATACTGGTCACGATTGGGAAATTCAAGAAATTGAGGAAGAACTTCGAAATGCCAAAATTATTGTTTAAGCCCTCACCCATTAAAATGGGTATTGCTCACGAGTTGCATCGTCCAGCTAGACGTCACTATCAGCGACTCAAGGTGATTTCACAGGGTGTGGATGAACTTTGGCAAGCAGACTTGGTTGAAATGATTCCCTATGCTAACGTTAACGATGGTATACGCTATATGTTGACGGTCATTGATGTTTATTCCAAAATGGCGTTTGTTGAACCTGTGCGTCGCAAGTCTAGTCCACTAGTCACCAAAGCCTTTCAACATATTATTCAACAATCTAAACGTCAACCTCAGCTGCTACAAACGAACCAGGGAAAAGAATTTTTCAACAAGGAATTCTCCAGTTTTCTCAAATCTAAGGATATTCACCATTACACCACGTACAGCAATCTCAAAGCCAGCGTGGTCGAGCGGTTCAACCGAACATTGAAAACCCATATGTGGAAAGCGTTTACCGCTCAGGGCACTTATCGCTGGTTGGACTTATTACCTGAGTTAGTGTCACGTTACAACGACACCAAACACAGAACCATTGGGACCAAGCCAAGACTTGTAACTAAAAATATTCCACAACTGGATAAACTGTTTAACCCCATAAAAACAGCAGACCCTAAACGTCATCGCCTTAACATTGGGGACCATGTTCGTGTGAGCAAATTCAAGTCCGGCTTCGACAAGGGCTACACATCGAATTGGGGGACAGAACTATTTCGAATTCGTCAAGTCAACCTGAACAGTCCAGTCACCTATTTACTCGAGGACCTCAACCATCAACCCATAAAAGGCAGGTTTTATCTTCAAGAACTTCAAAAGACAGCGTTTCCTAAACATTACCTTGTGGAAAGAGTGTTGAAACAAAAAGGAAATAAACTATATGTAAAATGGTTGGGATTTAGCTCAGCCTTTAATTCTTGGATTAATAAATTACATGTTGTGTGAACCTGTGTGTCTTGTATTTATTTATTTACTCATGTTGTACTTAACCTACAGTCCTATGTACAGTCCTCAGCTATACATGTATTATGAGCAAATACATATTTCTTTCTCTCTTCACCTGTGTTCTCTCTTACACTAACTCTCCCCCCTTCACCTCTCACCACTGTCAAAACAGGTTGTGACTTGCTAGCTCTTATCGTGCACGTGTACAGGTGAACACCTGTGTGTTAGATCATATTACACATGAACTTGCATTTTCTCACGTATGAAGCAAAACAGGATGTGACTTGTTTCACAAGGAGGACGGTAATAAGGTCATCTCACACGTGCTCACATGTATTTCGCCACTTTCCTTTCATATCGTTATCCCATTATAGTAGTGGTGAACAACGTCAATTCAACACACACAAATGTAGTTAGGCCCTTTGAGATAATTTAAATAAATTCATGTGCCAGTCCATAGGGACCAGGCCACAGGGACCCGTCCAAAGGGATCAGTCCAAAGGGACAAGGACTCGTCCACAAGGACTTGTCCACAAGGACCTGTCCACAAGGACTCGTCCACAAGGACTCGTCCACAAGGACCTGTCATCAATGACCTGCCAACAATGACCTGTCAACAATAACCCATCAACAGGGATCCACTCCCCCACCCTCTTACAAAAGCCATGAGTGGGCATGCATAAAAAAAAAAAGCATGTTAATTCATAGTGGCTATCCACCGAACACATGCACTTTATGTAGAACAACGTTTAAATCCATATCGGTATTCAAACTCTCACATATTGCAATTGGAAAGAGAGATTTTCTAAAAAAATCAATTTCACCCCTAGTAGGGGTAGGTTTTATTTTTGGGGTTGAAATATGTTGTCCAATGGAAAGGGAGTGTCAGCCCGAGTTCAATGACACCTCATTCATCAAAATCCGACCACGGGTTCGGGAGTTATCGGGCTGCCGCCATCTTGTGAGGAGGGGAGGAGGAGGAGGCATCTGAACCGGCACAAAACCACTACTCCCGTGATTGGAAGAGTTCGGGATTCGTTGTGAGAAAGAGCCAAACATGTGTACGAAATCGTGGTAACCATATGGAGCATCTCTTTAACGTGCAGATGGTATCCGCGGACAGAACGGCTGAAATCATCACAGCTCCTGGTTGGTGGTGTTGATGGATGTTTGACCAACGCATGTTGTGTTAAACGTGTGTGAGAGAAGTAGATGGTAGGAAAACGTCCATTGTCTGAAGTGTAAATACACAACACACACAAAATGGCGCATATCTCAACAGGTATTTGTTTCCGGACATATGTTTATAGGAACATTTATTCTCGTTTTGACCAATCCCAGCCCCTGTTGCAATATCGGACACTTTTTTCGAAATTCCCTTTATAAACGCGATGTTCTATTAAGTTAATATGTGGTTATACTGTAGTGGAACGTGGTATATTGGCTTTCACGGCCGGTGAATTAAAACTCAGCAATTCTTCTAGGTTTGTGCCGTGTACCATCTTTTTGGAAGCCTTTTTAGGGAGGTTGAGGCTGCTTGAGATTTTAGTTCTCGCAGCAAAGTAGTGCAGTTGCACTCAATATAAAGGGAGGTAGCGCACAGTTCGCTACTGCTGTGGGGGTCCGGGCGGGGACACCAAGAGCCCGCCGATGAGCCAGCTTGGTGTCCTAGGCGAAACCCCTCACAAGACATGGCACAAACCTAGAGGAATTGCTGAGTTGTAGTGCAACGTGATGTTAACTTTTTTTCACATCGTTATGCCCATCTGAGGAGCGCGAGAGGACTGATTTAGCAAATGATGTTGGTTTTTTCTTCTCCCAAAAGCTCTTCATCTGAGCACTGAAGAGTTTCTTCCGTTCTTCAGTTCATGGTTTCCTGGTACTGGTACTGATTTTCTCCACAAAATGATAGTTGTTTACAACTGTTCTGAATTTGGATCTGTCTTGTATGATTTCAACCACGATGCCTACTTCCTGAAGATCTTCCTCTATTTCCTTAAGCCAGTTGATCTTGACTTCCATTAAGAGAGAAAGGTTGTGAATCCTCTTCGTCAGTCTGTCATCTGCCATGCGAAGAAGGTGGCCATATAACTTTAATCGCCTTTTCCTGGACGTGTCGGTGATCTTTTCAGAGTGATGATATAGCTCCTGAGACTTTCGTTTCATCCAGATTCCCTCTACGCTGACTGGACCAAAGATTTTGTTCAATATTTTCCTCTCTTGCTTCTCAATGTCTTTAATAAGAGATCTGCCTCCAACGAGCAAAGTTTCTGAGGCGTATAATGCTTCAGGTTTGATGACTGTGTTATAATATGGACATTTAGCATTCAGGGATATTAATCTTTTGTTGTATCTGGGGATAAAATTATTATTATTATTATTATTATTATTATTATTATTATTATTATTATTATTATATAATTCGTTGAGGCCATCTAGGACCACATTAAGTCTTGCTACACTTGGCAATATGTTTCGCTTTCCACTGAGCCCAGAATTCCCTCATTCTCAGTGAGTGGGCCAACTTGCGCTCCACTGTCCAGGTGGTACCTAGCCGTTGATAAATCCCTTAATGGGCGAAGGCCTTCTGCTAGCAGAGTAGCTCTGGTGTTCAAGGCTGATCAAAATGTACCTTAATAGTAACATAAAACTATGGTAACGCCTCGGGAGTGAAGAACGTACAAAACTACTTACTACTACCAGAATATCAAATAAGGTATGAAAATCATGAAAATAATTGCAAGTGTAGGATCCACGTTCATTAGTCCAGAAGAATTACTATCACTAGTAGCCTAGTACTGAATTATTCACACCCCTATACATGTTCATCACAAATGATCGTACATGCACTGGTACAGCTTGGAACTACTGTAGTTCATATTAGCTTTAATATTTCTCAACGCTGACGACGAGTCTAAGGATGTTTCAAACAGACTGTTTCGGTGATAATCCTCCACGAATTTCGTTGACCTGCCACTCTCATCCACCGCTTCCCGATCGGCGATTGGAATTCGTCCGACCATCTACCATCCACTTCACGTGATGACATCCACTAGCGCTGTCCTCTTCACGTGATGACATCCTCTAGCCCAAGTCCACTTCACGTGATGACATCCTCTAGCCCATGTCCACTTCACGTGATGACATCCTCTAGCCCATGTCCTATTCACGTGATGACATCCTCTAGCCCATGTCCTATTCACGTGATGAAATCCTCTAGCCCTGCCCTCTTCCTGATTTCCTCGTTTCTAATGCTGTTTCTTAATGTGATTAATATTGTTATAAACGGAGTTGTTATTTATTCTTTCGGGAAACAGTTTCTCAGTGCCGACAATTTCTCAGTTCCGGGAGGTCTCCTCATCTTAGATTATACAAGTATTCAAAATGTTCATTGGTGTGTTATACTGAGTGTGTCCGACTTTGTGACTATTTGGAAAGCCTGCTAGACTTTGGCCCGAAGGGCCCCGTGTTCGAAGGGATTCTAATCTCCTATGGCTAACTCCCTGGCTTGGAGGTACGCCCGTTTATAGGACCCTCCAGGTTAAGATTTAATCTCAGGGTCGTGCTCAGTCCACTAATAATTCAAACAACCCTGGTAAATTTAAACTAGATCATAGGGCTGATTACCTTTCAACACAAACAAAATGTATTTGCTATTCAGGGTACAACATTAAAAAGAAACCACACAAACAAGATTAGATTGTACACACTTAATCCACGTACTGAAAGATTAAAATCCGAAGACTTAAATATGTTCAAGTAATGAATGTCCAACGTAATTACGCTACAAAAATCAATTTTATTGCAGCTGTGGTGATCAATACTCATTTATTGGTCCAATTTCAAATACTTACGAGCTTCCGATTTAAATGGCATTCTCACGCGATTTAATAATTTGAGCGGAGCGCAGTGAAACTTGGTACGTTAAATGCTTAAACAAGATTTCATGTACTAGCATCTAATTTAATTCAATTGTCCCTCACTCCGCGAGGATATAGCCTACCTGTTAATTCATTTTATGGGCAGTTATAAGGTTCACACTGCAAGTAATCCGAGTAGCTGCTTTGTGCGAGTCAGATGAAAAGTAAGGCCAGACTGGTGTTCATCCCCAATGAGCAACGAAGGAAAGTCGGTCTCTTCTGGTGGCTCCGTACTGGTTATTTGTTAGCCTACTTTCGATTTTTGCAAAAAATGAAAGTAGACTTATGAGATCAACACTGGGCCAAAAAATGTGTGTGTGTGTGTGTGAGTGTGTTTACTCTGAATGTGGTTCCCCATCTATCAATTCGAACACGGTGAAACCGAATTGAACGAAATTTGGTACAGAAGTAGAACAAGCAAAGTGCACCTCAGTGTCATATTTTATATCGCCGCCATCTTGACGGAAACGTAATGTCAGCCACCCAAATATTAAAAGCTTAAATCAAATTACGACCAACCGTATCATCTGATCTCTACCAAATTTTGCAACATTATACCTTTATGTATAAACAAGATGTTCAGTAAAGAACATATAGCCTACTTTCTCCTAAATGTATGAGTATAGTTATAACTCGTTGTTATTATCAAAGAGTATAATAGAACTATTCTTTGTTGAAGACCTTAGAAACGATTTACCTCTACCAAACGCCACAACCTAGATAAAAACTGCTACCATCATTGAAGAAAGAAAGATAAGAAGCATATCAAGAATGTTATGGATCTGGAGACATAATCGACTGGACTGGCTGCGTGGCTCAGCGGTAACGTTCTCGCTTGCTGGGCCCTAGGTTGCAGGTTCGTATCCTGGCGCAGTCAGCTGGCATTTGAGGGTGCAAAAATGCGAGGGAGCCGTGTCAGTACATTTACTGGCACGTTAAAGATCCCCTTCGGGCCAAAATTCCGGCACCCCGGTGTCTCTAAAAGCAGCAGTAGTTAAAAGGGATGTAAAACCAATAACATTATTATTATTATTATTATTATTATTATTAATATTAATATTATTATTATTATTATTATTATTATTACATATACGACCTGCCGTGGGCAACATCCAACTTTGAGTTGAGGCATGTCTTTACACGTCTGGTTGTGCATGGCTTTCACAACCCTAATTGAATTAACAAATCTTTCCATGTCCCTACAGAGACGTGTGTATACAAACTATGTGGATATTTTCGATTGCTATTTGCCTGAAATAAAAGTAGTAATTAATAACCTGAACTAACACCAACGCCTTGAATTCAGTTACTATGTGAAATCGTTTTGTTCTTTACTTCAAATAACATTTTCAAGTAACGCAAAATAGGCTGTTACAAACCCTTTAAAATAAAAAGTAAAAATGTATCGTAGTATCATCTTGTCATTCTTCAAATTCGATGCGCATAGAATGCCAATGGTATAGTAATCAATGGAGCCCCACGTAGACTAGTCGAGACATCTAGTGGTGAAATATCGAACAATATAATCCTAACAGAGCGAGTGCATTCTAGCGGCCAGAAGAAGAAACTTTTCAATAAAATCTGGAAGTTAATAAGTAGGTCAGCGTGCAGTTACCTTTTTGGCAGCTAGATGTCTCGAGTAAATCTGCTGGCGAATTATGTTTTAATTAAATATATGTTTTACACCATAATATGCACAATATAACGCTTAATTTTAAAACATCTGAGTCATTACAAAACAATAAACATATAACATATCAAGCAAAAAACCTAGCTCTGGTCGGGTTTGAACCTTAGGCACTTGAGCGATAGGCGAACGCTCTACCACTCAGCTAATTGTGTCAACGAATATCGTTCTATATAAAATGACTTACATAGAACTTGTTAGCAAATAATGATTTATACTAAACGATTTCATCACTGGAGTATATTATTTATATATAAAGCATTTCATACAAAGTTTATTTATTTTGTATCAGTACGCTATATTGCATGCAATACTCAAATTAGTGAAATATAAGTCAGGCACAAGATAAAGCATTTCATACAAAGTTTATTTATTTTGTATCAGTACGCTATATTGCATGCAATACTCAAATTAGTGAAATATAAGTCAGGCACAAGATATCCGCTGCCATCTTGTCTTATTAATGAATCAGCTCAGCTTTTTAAAATCACGTCTGCACTATAGTATTACAAAATAAACTTTTAATTTCGAACGTGCCTCTTCCTTTAGAACAGTTAAAACGATTCTCGGCTCGATAATCGGAACTGGTGGGTCCCATGATATAGATTATAAAGTTTGCATAATTCGCACGGCCGCCATCCTGAAATGGTATGGCGTACGACCTTGTAGTTTGGTCACAAGACGCATCCTATACGAAGGTATGTTGTTACCAAATTTGGTAGAGATCGGATGATTTGGTTAGTCGTTATTTGATTTTACGTTTTGAACGTTTGAGTGGCCGCCATTCAGTTTTAGTAAAGATGGCGGCGATATGAAACATGACACTGAGGTGTCCTTTGCTAATGCTACCTTTGTACCAAATTTCGTTCAATTCGCATTCACCGTGTTCGAATTGATAGGGGGGGACAGACATTCCGAGTACACACACTCACACACACACAGACACACACACACAGACACACACACACACACACACACACAGACTCACACACACACATACACACACACACACAGACTCACACACACACATACACACACACAGACAGACACACTTTTTTCGCCCTGTGTTGATCTCATAAGTCTACTTTCATTTTTGCAAAAATCGAAAGTAGGCTAAAAATCTTCTGACCAAACTACAAGGTCATCAGCCCAATCATGTGCGGATGGCGGCCATGTAGGTGTGCAAATCAATTCCCCCTATCTTTTCAAACACGGTGAAACCGAATTGAACGAAATTTTGTACAGAGGTAGCACTTGCAAAGGGCACCTCAGTGTCATGTTTTATATCACTGCCATCTTCACAGAAATGGAATGGCGGCCACCCAAATGTAAAATGCTAAAATCAAATTACGTCCAACCTAATCATCTGATCACTACCACATTTTCTAACAACATACCTTTATGTGAGAAGCGTTCTTTGACCAAGCTACACGGTCATCAGTCCAATAGCTTCCATATGGCGGCCATGTATGTGTGCAAATAGATTCCCCTTATCAATTCAAACACGGTAAAACCGAATTGAACTAAATTTGGTACAGAGGTACCACTAGCAAAGGGCACCACATATTCATGTGTAATATCCGTATAGCACGTTGTATTTCAACAAGCTACTATAACCAACATTCAATTATACTCCTTGAAAAGGACAAAGAGTTATAACATTGGCCATGCATTTAGGAGAGAGTAGGCTATATGCTATAATTTCCCAGCAAAACGGGCATCTCTTATTATCGTTACCAAATTTCAACTTATTATAACTATTATTATTATTATTATCAGGTCTCAGAGAATAAATGTATGTCTTACTCCTACCATTGATACTGTTAATTTATGTAAGTCAAAACGACCCGAAAAGAAAGGGGGAAAAATATCTGTACAACCCTATGAGAAAATGATGCTCTTGTTCAATCTGGAATAAATGATTATGAGTGGCGTTAAGTTACACGATCTCAGGTCATCTCATGGCACGGCTATCCGAGGTAGAAGTTCTCTTCTTCCTGATGAACAGGATGGAAATGAAACGTCTTACTTTAGATCCGGCGTCCTCGGAAACCCTTGGCGTCGGCGTCGTCTGCGGCATTTGGGCAGCGTTGTTCCTCCAGCGTCTCCGCGATGTGGTCTCCCAGCGTACTGGTAGAGGTATTCGCCCCCGGCTCCTCTCGATCTCCTGGCGACGCCCATGTCCGCCCACCGGTTGCCCCCGGTCACCGTCAGCGATGGCATCTCCTGACGTCCCAACCAAGGTCCACTCGTCGCGACCGTTCACCCCATTATGGCCCCTTTAGAGGTTCAGTGCAACATAATTTGCGTATTAATATGCATGTTGATTCCCAGAATATTTGAGTCCAAGGTTATAAGGTTCATGCTGCCGTGTAGCAATATTACATTTCACTATATCAGAACACTTTCACGCCCACGCACTATAGCGTCTAGTTCCTGGTTCACTTGAATTATATGTACTCACTTTCCTCAACCAGTGACACACTTCCTTCCACGAGGAGCTATTTCGACCTGGCCTTGACCAACATATGAAGTCGCCTGCAGCCTGCAGTCCTTCAACACAAGCTTAAAGCAGATGTAGCCTTCCGTCACATTCTCACTGCGTCTCTTAAATGCCAGCACTGCTATGCTATTTTCGAATGAATGTCTGTTACAATATAGGGCCTCGCGATAATGCTTCGCCTCTACTATCGTTATTATTGTTCTTTCCCCGATACTCGTAATGTTAAACACCTCCTGGTATTCACCTCTAATTAACGTAAATTGTCGGCATGATAATTCAGTTTTTCATTACGGCCTCCACTCGGACGTTCAAAGGCGCACAATTTGTCTTGCTATTACCACAGTACATGCCTTCATCACTTTACTATCCGCTAACTTAACCGGACCACATGCATTAATCTTCGTAATCAAAATGGTAAAGTACTGGATAATATTCCACGCGTCTTCACATATCAATAGCAGCATATGCATGAATTTAACGGACCTTCGTTTATCAGTTCTGATTATTTCCCCGCATACTAGCGAGTCCGATATCGTCTTGAAATTCACGATTATCGTTCTTGTGACACCTTACTGAACACTGATCGACAAACAAACTGACACACTTCACTGTAGACAACTCACTGGCACTACACGCACGCTAGCCTCATGGCCTGCTGATCACTCCTCGTATCAAATGGCCACGAGCACTGACCACTCACGTAAACCGTTCAAGTTCCCGATGCAAATTTCAGTCCACGTGACATAGGCTACTCGTCCGTGCCACGCTGGATAACATACTCGTCCATGCCCCGCTGACTAACTGAACATTCCGGAACTGCGTCCTCCTCTCGAGAAAAAAAAAGGGGAAGGAGTTGGAATCTTCTGGAGCATTCCCCTACTCCAGCGGTTACCTCGCTGCGTCATGCCATGACGTCATACTGACTCTCCGGTCTCCTCTCGATCTCCTATCCTCCGGGGCCGGTAATTGACCCTGACTGGATCGGTCACAATGTTCTTTACTGAACATCTTGTTGAATTGTATAGTGATTTATAGAACGGTTAGTTATATTTGAACGTGTGGTGTACTGGCGTATCGCCTTTAAAGAAAGAAAGTAAGAAAGAAAGAAAACAGTATAACTCTATATTTTCCAATTCATCGGAAGTATCAAAAATAATTGTCACCGTTAAATGGTTATTATAAACACATATTTAAACTTTGAATTTAAACTCGGTACATCAGTATTATAATATTACTAGCTGTTATGCCCGGCGTTGCTCGGGATCACATTTGGATATTAAGAGATCGTACCTTGGCTCGCATTATCGTATTGTGTGCAACCCGGAGGAAGGTTGTTGTTATAATGAGGAATATTATTGACACTCAAAGTCATCGAGCGTGATTTCCATCTGATCAAAAATTGTGCTGAAGTTATTATATAGGAGGGTACGACGGCTTATAGATTAAGCCTGATGATTCGCAAATAGAACTGAATATTTAAGAGGCCTACTTAAGTCACTGTATGCATTATTATTCTAACACATTTTAAGGGCCAATGAATTTATTTTTCTTTATTGTATTAGCCTTGCGTGTTTTGTCGAACAGCTACATTTGAAGTGGATAATGGAAGTCCGCAGATAAACGCTTAGAATCCCAGCTTCATAATAATATATGCATTTGATTATGGAAATATTGAATACCTACAATAAGAAATGCATACTAAATATCATCTGAGAATCTGTATGTCCACCTACACTTAAATAAGAACTACTCATACGAGTGCAGAGAAATCTTGTGGCCAAGAGACAAACTAAACCTATTCAAAACACCATATCACCCAGATTACTAAATCTGGAAGTGAAAACTATACACTAAAATGACCCAGGTTCTATGTGATGAAAAACCTTGACAAAGAAAATTATATAAGTAACAAATCATATCTGAAGCTGTATTTACCAAAACTCTCCTTCCTCAGGTGAAATCAATATTGAAACACTCATACATGAAACACAACACACGTAGTATAATAAAAGACCCTAAAACAACAAAAAAGAATCAAATAAAGTACCATTAAAGGCATGAACCACAGAGGCAGGCGAGCTGCCACCTAAGCTACGGAGGCTTCTATGTAGTAAAATTTAAATAACCTTTCTTAAATATTGAACACCCATCGTTTAACGTCCTCATACTATATTTAAAGATAAATAATAGTACGTTTGCTAAAAATACATCAATGTTGGTAGCAATTGTCATATCCGCAGTAAGTAATATTGTGCAAACTACGTATCATGTTATGATTAAGAGTAAAAGTAACAAAACAAACTGTAATCATTTCAAGAAAAAATAGTAAAACCATTTTTAAACACATCAATATATCCCAAGTTTATGCCGTGTCTTGTGAGCAGTTTCGCCTACTATTTCCAAGATGGGTAATCAGCGAGCTCTTGTTGTTAATGTGGGGACCCACAAAGGAGTAGCGAATGGCGCGCTATCTAAATTCTTATCTAGTGCACCTGCGGTACTTAACTGCGAGACCTAAACGCTCAAGCAGCCTTTAACCCCCTATAAAGGCTTCCGGAAAGATTGTGTATAGGCTATCACGGCCAAGCAATTAAAATTCGGATACTTTTATATGTTTGCGGTCTGTTTTTTGCGGGGTTTCCTTGGCCTTGAAAGACAAGAAAACAACTTTATATAAATAGGTTTGTGCAATTGACCAGTAAGATTTATAAGGAGAACATAGTAAACTAATTGGAGAGTCAGTAGAATGCGTCACACTAGTCTGTGAATTTAGGTCGCACATATTGGAAGAAAACGACAAAAAGCAGTTAAATATTTGCAAACAGAAGCATTCAAGTAACAAACAAAAATCTATAAACAGTAAGAAAGCATACCGTGCAAAATAGAAACAATCATACCTTGGTAAACGGTCGTAAAGATCCAAATACTCCCCTACAATAAGCGGCGCAGAGATTAGAAAATTAGACTCAAAATCACGTTTCAGACCCCACAATCCACCTTTATAAATACAGTTCATGTAGGGATATAAGATTAGTACATTCCTCACACTTCACCCTTTTAACGAACTTACGATTTCAAGGCAATCTGAGGCGTAATCGTTGGAGGTACGGAAAATGTCATACAACCAAATTTGTAGAGCTTTCCAATTTCGATATGCCTGCCAAGTTTGGAACCTGTACCTTTTCATAAAGTGTGGAGAATAACTGCGAAACATGTCCAAAAAAGCACAAATTGAAAAATATAGTTTTTTAACCTTCTGAAAAAAAATACAAGAAATGGAGTAAACTTGTAGTTATCGCTTTCATTCTGTCACTGTAAGAGATAATATTCGCATGAAGGAATAACAGACTGTTAAACCCTGCTACCTTTGTCTCGATAAGAATTCAATCCCTTTTTTAATTTATTTACTTCTCGAGGGTTTTCGTAATCCCACAACAGTTTGCCTCCGCGAGCACTGGCTTTAGCTCTGCAGTGACAAAGGAGCGTTAATACTCGGCCCGGATTTGTTTCCAGCGGGAAAAGTACTTCTCCAAGTAAAATCATTTACGAATGTACAAGTGGATAGCCGGCCCCATGGTGTTGGGGTAGTGGATAAGAATTTGAGGTTTAATTCCTTAACAACTTACGAAATACTGAAGGCTTTAAGATATTAGGTAGTGCAATGCACACACAGTGTAACCTATGTAAATTGAATTCAATTGTCTGACCCCAGTTGGATTTGAATCCACGACCTCGCGCTTGGTACGCGGGTGTTTCAGCCACTGGACAGTGGCACCAGTCTATTATACTGACATTGTTGCCTACATGACCTAACAGTTCTACTGTAAGCTACACTGGAGAAGCAAGACGCGTTGAGTAATCGTTAACGCATCTTGAGGCCGGAAAAAAGAGCGTTAAAAATCCCTCAGTATGCCTTCCTTCGGAGGGGAAGTAAAGATGGCGGCCCCATGTCATGGAGTTATGGCATGTTAAAGAACCTTCCACTAATTACACCTGTGTGAAGCTAAATTGGATAGGTTAAGAATGTAAACAACGTTCTTAGGTTTCTACGTTCGTTGCCAAGAGCCGACTGCGGTGGCGTCTAGTAGCTAAGTTTTGAACTTGGCCTAGTAGTCGTTGACGGTGGCGCTTGGCGGCAAAAGTAGGAACTATTTGAAAAATTCTAAGTTTCAGTCTGTACTTAAATTAAAAAACAGATAACACACACTAATACAGTCATCACAATTAACACCGGTTATCAGACAGATTCTACACACACCCAAAGTACACGGGGCTACATGACAGCGTTGTCGCAGCCCCTAAACTTAAGAACCAACCAACCGAGGCCGAAAAAAATGGTAGGCCAATAATATGATGATGGGGTATTACTGTATTAGGCAACCGAAACGCTTGGTTCTTCAGTTGAGGAAACGCTGAAATTTGTGAAACACGTAAAATGAGCATGATTTTAGTTTGTGTTTAAGCTATAGCATGCAGCATAACAAATTAAAGAAATGTTACCCAGGGTGAATCTGCCAACAGCGACTGTTTCTTCCAAGAATCCAGCACTTTGTGGGAGGCTGTACTCTGTAATCAATCTGGCAACAGCGCATGTGCTTGAAGAGAAGGGAGGGCAAGGAAATGTGATTGGATGGTAAGTCCTCACCACTTGCACTTATGGTTTGGATACCAGCAGGCTACATGACTGTTACGTTTTACATTATTTACATTCTCAAATTTGATGTCTGCATAAAAAACTAGTTTGTCAAGTCACGTCTTCTGGATCTTAAGTTTGCAAACTGCAAAAGGTGTTTATCTTCCTCTTTTCTCGTAAATTACGCGCCCGTTTCCTATACAGAAAGCTCTGATGCAATTTCCTGAATGGGTATTGTATCTTGGACAGGAAGAGAAGAGTCATTATTTCAATCAATTGTTGTGAGAGCAACTGGAAAAGACAATACACAAGTATTCGAAGACAAACACTGCTTATTTTTGTTCACAGTTGTAGTTTGTTTTCTGCACTGGGGCTTGTCACCTAAGTAGTGATTTGAACTAAGAGCTTTCTTATTGACATTTAATCTAACTGAATACCAGGGTGTTTGATAAATGTATTACAACTTAGTTAGTAAAAATAAATTAATACACATTAATTAATGAAATGTACCAATTTCGGTCAGATTATGGCATTCTTCAGCAATGTTTTTAACCCTTATAAGGCAAAACATTTTTTTTTTTTACTTTTCTTTTCTTTTAAGTGTTTCTACATTTCAATTTATTTTAATTATTATAATTATAAATAATGTTATTTTTTATTTTCTAATTTTAATGTTTATATATTTGTATTTAATTTTCAATTTATGTTCTTATAAATTTAATTTTGATATTTTTAATGAATTAACTAATTTCGAATTGATTTTTACAATTATTTTCATATTTCTTTTATAGTTATGTTTATTTTTTTAATTTGTTATTTCTTTTATTATTGTTATTTTATTTTTATGATTTTTATTTCTATATTTATATTTTATTTTTACACTTTAATTGTTAATGATTTTAGTTTTAAATTCTTTTAAATTTTATCCGACACATTACACCAAGTACTGTGACCATTTAGATGAGGGCCACTGATTGTTTTTCTTAGAGGAACCACCTGTTTGAAGAACGCGTGGAGCTGAGGTATTTCGTTTCATCAAGATTACACTAGAGGGAGAGAGCTTCGATATGAGAGATCTCATATGGTATATTTACGAGTTTCTATGTGAAGAGGTTGAACCACCAAAACATCGGGGGAACATGCAGTACTCATTACTGGGGAAAAATACCGAAGAGATCAAGAGAATCCGTCGTTTGGATCAGAATATATTGGAGTTGAAGAATCCATGGCGCAAGGTTTATGTTTCGCATCGGAGTGGCTGACGGAAGTAGGCTGCACGCAACAGGTGAGGCGAGTAGGCTGGACGGTATGACTACTAACACCGCGCGCTCAAGGTCTACGTACTTGGCAGATATTGTGTGGAAGATATTTTACACCTTTCCACGCCTAAACCTTATGTTAGGGAATCTAGCCTAGAAACTAGAAATGATACTAGCATGCTACGTAAACCACTCTTAAGATTATCAGTGTATCGATTCAAACATCAAGGCCATAAGCAAATAAAGTACGCGAGGATCGAAAAGAAACAGTTATGGTTGAAAAATGATTTCGGACCCGGTGTTGATATTCTAGAACGGGAAGTGAACCAGTCGAGTTAGGAAGTTTTCTGTGGCACAAAGCTGCACGTGTTAGTTTGGGACTCGAATATTTATAACATTATGTTGCCAGACTTGCATCATAGTGTTTTGAAAATGGCAGATCGGACCGTCACCATGAAGTATTAAAAGAACTGGAGGTGAGATGTCATGGGATTTTTGGGAACATCTCCCGGAATAATGGAGTATAGGCGAGTAGGGACACGGAACATCTGTTCACTGGAAAGAACGTGTGCCAGCCGGCGTACATGGAATCTACGTCAGAAGGACTCTTCATACAAGATCTTCACGATGTAAGCCAACTTTATTATTAAGTAGCTAGTGTATTGCATTCTCAATTTCGACTATACTGTCTGCTAAGTAGGTTTCTGCTTCTGGATATTTATTTCAAGACGTTATAGTACATTTGAAGATTTATCAGCCAATTTATTTCGAATGGATCTCTTTGATGGAAATCTAGTGCGTTTGGGATGTCAACCTGATAAGCTTCGATATAGCAGTAGACTATTGTGTGGAAGATATTTTACACCATTCCACGCCTACACCTTATGTTAGGGAACTTTGAAATAATATTTGGATTTGTTAAAAATTAAATGGTTTACAATTAAATTAATTTGTTTATAATATTTTCTCGACTTTGTTAGTAGTTTCTCTTTTGAATATGTTGATAGATGAGGAATGTGGATAGCCACATTACGTTTAAATATTATTCTTTGGGAATAATAGTTCGAAATTTTCTGTGAATTTATAAATTTTTATATTTGAATGTAAAATAAATGTAAAATATTTTTTCGTTGTAAATGAAGTTGAAATATGATATCGGAAGGCTGTATGACTGATAGTCAAGCCATAATGATAATAATAATATGTAAATGATTATATTGTTTGGAACATTTTCCAATAATAATAATAATAATAATAATTCTTGGTAATAATAGCGGTTAATAATCGGAGGAATAATGGATCGTAGTTGATAATATGGGAGCTGATTTTGAATAGAGGGACATGCCGAAAGCGTGATCTTTGTTATTGGGAGCGGAAGGTCATTCATATACGAATTTTGTGTAAAATGAGGAACTATGTATTGGAATTATGCGACAGTTTAACAGGAGTGTGTTGGAGCAGACATTAAAAGTTTATTACACCTATGCGAAAGGCCGAGATATTTAAATTTTGTGAGGGAGAGCATGATCCCATGTGTTGGTTGCTTAGAAGCCATTGAACCCAGCCTGCGTAGCTGAGGGTTCATTATAAAAATAAGATTATAATGGTCAAATGTTAAGTGAAAATAAAATTGAATTAATAATGGATGTTTATAAGTTGAGTTTTGAGGGTCAAATAATTGCTCCATGCTCAAATATGATTAAAAAAAAGTCCTCTCGGCACGCCGGAAGGCGGAGGTAGATTTCACCGGACAAACTTGGGGATAGGCGAAAATAGGCAGAATATGCAGATTTTCGTAGAAGGATCAGACCTCATTTAATGCGAGAAGGTATTTTATAATTGGAGCTTAATTAACTTTGTTTTTCGTCATTTTATGCTTATTTTAAACATTTCATTGTCTTATGGGAACGGTAACCTTCTTGTCATTTGGGGTCCATTTTTATACTTGTGGTCACACTGTCCTTATGCTAGGTTTCGACACTGATGTGCAACTATGTAACGGTCTGTTACTTCTTCACGCAAAATTATATCTACCGCAGAGATTTTGGTTGGTTCCTCAGTTTAGGGGCTGCGACAACGCGGTCATGTAACCCCGTGTACTTTGGGATGGCTGTATTAGTCTGTAATTCAGGTAAGGACTGCAGACGGTCAATTTCAAGCAGTAGTTACTAATGTTGCTACCAGGTACTACCGTCAACGACACCTAGCTGTGAACTTGGCTACTAGATGCCACCGCAACTCGCAACGAACGTTGGAACTTCCCCTCCAAAGGAAAGCATACTGAGGGATTTTTGGCGCTCTTAGAAAATCCGACGACTTCGGCCGGCTTTGAACTCGCGACCTTGGGCATAAACATTCAGCATGCTACCAGTTACGTCACCGAAGCCGCTTCACACTTAGATGGAAATCTGAATCTGATCTCGTGCAAGTGCGTTATCTTGGCAACGTCTGATGGCTCATCCCTCATCAATTTAGTAGTGTTGCCATGGCAACCACTGATAGGTCTTGGCATTTTCTTATAATTCCGAAATTATTTTTCTCATCCCTTGGCATAATGGTGGGTTATATCAAAAATTCTTTCAGACAAAAGTTTTAGGTAATTATTATGGGAATATTGTCCATTTTGTACGGTTTTGATATTGTGCCTATTAAGAGAGATATGATTAATGTTTCCCGAAAAACCCACTTTTTCCCACCCCTTTGGTCAATGGTTGGTGCTATAAAAAAAACTCTTCAAACATACATTTTTGGGCTTTATCCGACACATAGTATGAATGTTGAACGGATTCGATATTTCACATATTAAGAGAGTTATAGCAATATTTCACTTTTTCGAAAAAAAAGCCCCCCATTTTCACCCCCCAACGACCGATTTAGCCCAGTAACGAACTCGACCGAGATTTTATAGGTATACGTATTCGGTAAAAAATTCAAAGTGATTGGTACAAAATTACGGCAGTTATCGTGTCCACAATAAACTGATATACATATACATACATAAATTATATATAACTTTTGAACTGACGGTGGTTTTGGGGCCTGGGGATGTGAAACGCGAAGATATGTCGAAATTTTCCGGAAGTCGAAACATGGTACCCATTGCAATAGTTAGCTTTCTAACGAAATCTACCTCTGGTTGGTTCCTCAGTTTAGGGGCTGCGACAACGCGGTCATCTAACCCCGTGTACTTTGGGTGAGTGTAGAATCTGTCTGATACACGGTGTGAATTGTAATGGCTGTATTAGTCTTAATTCATGTAAGTACTGCAGACGGTCAATTTCAAGCAGTAGTTCCTAATGTTGCTACCAGGTACAACCGTCAACGACACCTAGCTGTGAACTTGGCTACTAGATGCCACCCCAACCATCAACTCGCAACGAACGTTGGAACTTCCCCTCCAAAGGAAAGCATACTGAGGGATTCTAGTGCTCTTAGAAAATCCGACGACTTCGGCCGGCTTTGAAACCGCGACATTGGGCATAGACATTCAGCATGCTACCAGTTACGTCACCGAAGCCGCTTCCCACTTTATCAGGCGGCTTTGGTGGCGTAGTCGGTAACATGCTGAGCTTCTATGCCCAAGATACCGGGTTCAAACCCGGCCGAAGCCGTCGGATTTTTTAAGAGCGTTAAATATCCCTCAGTATGCCTTCCTTCGGAGGGGAAGTAAAGCCGGCGGTCCCATGTCATAGATTTATGGCATGTTAAAGATCCTTCCACTAATTGCACCTGTGTGAAGCTAAATTGGATAGGTTAAGAATGTATACAACGCTCTTAGGTTTCTATGTTCGTTGCCAAGAGCCGACTGCGGCGGCGTCTAGTAGCTCAGTTCTGAACTTGGCCTCGTAGTCGTTGACAGTGGCGCTTGGCGGCAAAAGTAGGAACTATCTGAAAAATTGTTAGTTGCAGTACTTAAATTAACAAACAGATAACACACACTAATACAGTCATCACAATTAACACCGGTTATCAGACAGATTCTACACACACCCAAAGTACACGGGGCTACATGACCGCGTTGTCGCAGCCCCTAAACTTAAGAACCAACCAACCAACCACTTAATCAGATGGAAATACTGAATCTGATCTCGTGCAAGTGCGTTGTCATGGCAACGTCTGATGGTCCATGCCTCATCAATTTAGTAGTGTTGCCATGGCAACCACTGATAGCTCTTGGCATTTTCTTATAATTCCGAAATCATTTTTCTCGTCCCTTGGCGTAATGGTGGGTCATATCAAAAATTCTTTCAGACAAAAGTTTTAGGAAATTATTAGGGGAATATTGTCCATTTTGTACGGTTTTGATATTGTGCCTATTAAGAGAGATATGATTAATGTTTCCCGAAAAACCCACTTTTTTCCACCTCTTTGGTCAATGGTTGGTGCTATCAAAAATCTTATTTGACATAAATTTTTGGCACTTATCCGACACATATTATGAACTTTGAATGGATTCGATATTGCACGTATTAAGAGAGTTATAGCGAAATGTCACTTTTTCGAAAAAAGCCCCCCATTTTCACCCCCTTCGACCGATTTAGCCCAGTAACGAACTCGACCGAGATTTTATAGGTATACATCTTCGGTAAAAAAATCGAAGTAATTGGTGCAAAATTACGGCAGTTATCGTGTCCACAAGAAACTGATATACATATATATATACATATATATATATACATAAATTATATATAAACTTTTGAACTGACGGTGGTTTTGGGGTCTGGGGGATGTGAAACGCGAAGATATGTCGAAATTTTCCGGAAGTCGAAACATGGGACCCATTGCAATAGTTAGCTTTCTAATGAAATCTACCTAAATGAGGACAATATAGTCGCTCATATGGGAAGTTAGTGGCCGATCGTCTGTGAAATTCTACATTCCTAGACTGTTGTATAGTCGCCCTCATGGTGTAGTCGTTTATATATGAATAAGTTGATGTCTCGCCCTATTTTTTGCTGAAGGCCTTACCGTGTCCTATTTAACGTATTGACAGCATGAGAGGAATTTTGTCTAGAGATTGGTTCATGTATTAAAAATTTTAAGCTGATAGCTGGTTGAATTTGTGGATCCATTAATCTTCATAAAATACCTGTGTGGATTATTCTAAATAATATCTTTTTTTTACAATGAATTAAATTGAAAGGATTAACCTAAATAAATTGAATTATATGAATATTATCAAAGAAGTTAAATCGAAGCGATTAAATCAGAGGATTTAAATTATATGTGAATTGGTGAATAAAATTTATTTATGGTGACATTGTGGGAAAATGTCGTTAGTTCAGTCAAAGTTTAAATTTGATAAATGCCGTCATGGGGTTTATGATTTTGATTTCACACCGTTTTGGGAATGTGACTTCCCTGAAATGAGTTTAAGACGTGTGAAATTCCCCGCAGAGGTTGAAACAATTCTGGAAAATTTGATTCAAGTGATACTTTTGTAAATATTAAAATCATGGTCCACGAACCTACTACGTTGTCGTAGCAGGCGGAGAGGTGATACTCCGACGTGGCGCGTCCAGGTGGCGGATAGGGGGGTCCTCACCGGCTTGCCGGCGGACTTGAGCGAAATAAAATAGCTCTCGCGGACCAAACACACAAAATCCAATAGTGTCTGTTCTGGTATCCAGCGATTATTGGTCAGTGTCTGTTCACCTAGTTGGTGCGGCTGTGAAATATGTCTTGATCTCAACAATCAAGTCAGCAATCATCGTGATCTTTCTTTAAGATCGCCACAACCACCTTCAACTTGAAGTAATCATGATGGAACAAAAGGAAAGAAATCCGCTACCCCAGGCCCCAGTCACCGTGCTGGACTTTCCTGGTCACCGGATTCTGGGGGACCAGGAACATCATGAGGAGAAGAGTCGGAGCTTCTCAAATTCTCTACACAAACACTACATTGGCACTCTCAATGTTAATACTCTCTTCAAACTTGGAAAACTAAAACAACTCACAGACATGTTAGAAAAATTTCAAATAAAATTCTTGCGATTCAAGAGACTCGTTTTCAAGATGAAAATCATTTCATCACAGAAAATTATAGGATTTATAAAGGTAAACCTGCTGTCAGAAGAGGTACACCATCATTGTTTGGAACAGGATTTGCAGTACACAAATCAGTCATGGATAACATTATTGACTTTAATTCCATATCAGAAAGGATCTCCACACTCTTCTTCAAATCAGGTAATAAAGGTTACACGATTATCAATGCACATGCACCTACAAATGAGCATAATAGAAAGAAACCACAAGAAGTTGAAGACTTCTGGGAAGACCTGGAAGAAGTAACAAACAACATACCAGAAAGGCATGTTAAAATTTTAATGGGAGACTTTAACGCGCAATTAGGTAAGGAGAGAAAATACAGACAAATCACAGGCCCTCATTCAGCACACTATCGCACAAACAAAAATGGGGAACACCTCATAAAATATTGTCAAAATTTTAACCTCAAAATTATGTCGACACAATTTCAAAAGCCAAGACGAAAACTTACAACATGGAAAGCACCCAACACCGTATGGGGAGAATTCCAGATTGATCATGTGGCCATTTCTAACAAAAATACGCAGGAAATTTTAAATGTCAGAACGCGTAAAGGGTTCTTCGAGTCTGACCATTATTTGTTACAAGTCAAGATTAGACCAATCCCAAGACAGAAAAAGACAACAAAAAACAAAATAGTGAAGCCTGATCCAGAATATTTGAAGATAAACAGGGACAAAATCATTGAAGAACTTAATAGGCATCCAACAGACACTTGGACAGATCTTGCGACCACAGTTCAAAAGGCAATGCGTTGGGCACAACCTCCTAGAAAACGAAAACATAGGTGGTGGAACGTAATTTGTGATCAAGCCACTGAGAGAAGAACACAGGCATGGATGAAGTTCAGCAGTAACAGAACATCCGAAACATGGAAGGAATTTCACGAAGTTCAAAAACAATCATCAAAGGAAATCAGAAGAGAAAAACGAGCGTACGACAACAACAGGCTAAAAGAAATTGAAGAAGATTTTAAGAGAAATAACACAAGAAATTTTTACAGAACATTCAAAGAAAATATTAGGGGTTATCAGCCTCCTAGCCTCTGCTTTCGAAGAACAGATGGGTCCCTGGAAACGAACACGAAAGAAAACTGTACAATTCTCAAACAATACTTTAATAATCTTCTCAACTGTACAGAACCCACGGAGAAATTGACCTTCCAAAAAACCACATCCAATCCCGATTCTACTCCACCTACAATAGAGGAGATAGAGGAGATCATACAACAAATGAAAAATAACAGAGCGGCAGGAGAAGATGGCATTATTGCTGAAGTATGGAAGCTTCAAGATAAAAACATCACCAAAACAATTCATAAGATCATCACAGACATTTGGATCACAGAGAAAATGCCAGAGGAATGGAAATGTGCATTGATCCACCCATTACATAAAAAGGGTGATAAGTCAGATCCAAATAATTACAGAGGGATTTCTCTAGTGCCAGTCGCTTACAAAATATTCTCTAAAGTGTTATTGAACAGACTAGAACCACAAGCAGATCCACAAATAGGAGAATACCAGGCAGGCTTCAGAAAAGGGAGATCATGCATCGAACAGATCTGGAACTTGAGAACACTACTGAAAGTCAGACAGACAAAAAACACTGTAGTTACCTTTGTGGACTTTAAAAAAGCATACGACAGCATTGATAGACAAACGCTATTTGCAGTACTGGAATAATATGGCATTGACAAAAAAAACAGGGCACTTATACAACTAACGCTCTCGGACACCACCTCTAAAGTTAAGTTCATGGGTGAAATTTCAGAACCCTTTCATATATGCACAGGTGTCAAACAAGGAGACGGCCTCTCACCAATCTTGTTCAACATGGTCTTAGACAAAATTGTTAAGTAGTGGGAGGAACAAGTTAAAGGAATACAGCTAGGAAGAACCCGTGAAACAAAAACAATCATAAAATGTCTAGCATTTGCAGATGACGTAGCCTTACTCAGCAATAACACACAGGAGGCAAAGGAAGCACTGGAACGATTACATGAAATAGCTGCTAAAACAGGTTTACAGATATCTTATGAGAAGACCCAATACATGGAACGACACACCAACAATGTACAAACCATGCATACCATATATGGATCCATACAAAGAGTTGAAAAATTTAAGTACTTAGGAGAATATATACAAATAGGAGGATCAAACAAGATGTCTAACATAGAACGAACGGAAAAACTCCAGAAAGCATACAAACTTACATGGTCACATTATAATAAGAAAAGCATATCAAGACAGGCCAAACTTAGACACTACAAAACAGTTGTATTACCAGAAGCATTGTATGCGTCAGAAACGACCACAATTGGAGCATCTGGCATCACAGAAACAGAAAAAATTGAACGTAAAATTCTGAGAAAAATATTTGGAGCAGTACACAGAGATGGGATATGGATGAAAAGACCTACCAAAGAGCTATATGAACACACAGACAGACTCACAGATATCATTAGAAAACGCAGACTAACTTTCTACGGGCACATACAGAGAATGAACAATAAACGACTTACAAAGAAAATCTTTGATGTAGTAAACAGTTCAAAAAGGAAAACAAATTGGTATCATGAAATGACGATTTAAAGCAATTAGGGATCAACAAGCAAATGATAGAAGACAGAGAAAATTTCAGAAACAAAATTAAGAACGCCAAATATTTAGTAAGTGAAAGGAAGAAGATAGGAACATTGTGGACGGAACAAAGGAAACAGGAGCACAGTCAAACGATGAAGAGATTTTGGGAAGAGAAGAAGGGAAAGAAGTGAAAATTGTGACATCATGAGATACTTAAGTTCAAACACTGTCCATAAGGGCAACAATGATGTAATAATAATAATAATAAAATCATGGTGTCAGGATGGACTGATATTTTCCTGCACATCAGTGATAATTGTAAAGTTTAAACAATTAATTGAAACAGATGCTGAGATGGACTAATGATTTTCTCAGACATCAAGTTAATATTTTGAAAATAGTGAATTTACTTTTGGTTAGAGGCTGGAAATACTTTATTTGATGCGTTCTAAAATTTGTATGTAGATAAGGGACCCAAAGGGGAGCGTAGGATGTCTTTATTTTTCAGGACTGGAATTTTAGATTTCTCCCTGGGGGATCATTGTATTCTCATAGGACCAGCAGACAGTTAAATTAAACTGAGGTATTTTAAGAATTTGGTGTTATTCACAAATTATTTGCACTGCCTTCCATCCTTTATGGAGTGTGAATTTCGATATCCGTCCGGCTGATTTTTGATTAAAAATTTTGTTTTGCTATACTCAGTTTGACCCCGAGTTTGTTTTTCGATTCTTAGGCTCGGCGGATGTTGAAATTCATACTCGTGTGCACGTGGGACTTCGGTCAAACGGTCACTGTACATACTTATATAATATAATAGAGCCCCCGTGGCTTAGGCGGCAGCACGCCGGCCTCTCACCGCTGGGTCCGTGGTTCAAATCCCGGTCACTCCATGTGAGATCTGTGCTGGACAAAACGTAGGCAGACAGGTTTTTCTCCGGGTACTCCGGTTTTCAATGTCAAAATCTCATTCCAGCAACACTCTCCACTGACATTTCATTTCATCTGTCATTCATTTAATCATTGCCCCAGAGGAGTGCGTCAGGCCTCGGCAGCTGGCACAGTTCATATCCTCGCCGCTAGATGGGGGCTTCATTCATTCCATTCCTGACCCGGTCGGAGACTGGAAGCAGGCTGTGGATTTTTCACATACGTATATAATATTTGATTTATAGAGATACTAGCATTTCGGCATGAAAATTCTCCGAAATTTGGCTGAAAGATTCGACTATCAGCATCTTTGAAAGTATAAACTGTGGTTAATATAGAGACCACTGCCCCATAAAGGGTTAAGAAATGAAAGAAAATTATTGTCATTACGAGCAAAAGTTTGTAATAATATTTAACTTGGGTTTTTACATGTATATAAAACATTTTATACAAATGGTTAAAAACAAATGTGGGCTTTAATTGGATGATAATATAAACATTATTGATGAGCAAAATATGTTATTCTTTTATAGTAATTGCCCTCCCCCACCCCCTCCCCCGGCCCTCTCCCCCGTCCCCTCCTGTAATCTGCGAATTTACCTGCAAGTGGATCCGGCAACACTACAGAAAAGCCTCAATGAGGACCCCGCCAATGAGCACGAACCCCGTTATCCTTTCCATCCTCAACAGATCTCACCCAAAGCTGACGAGTAAAGAATGTTAGGAATGAAAGTATACATGGTCTTGTTTATTATCTCCCATACACTGGTGATGAGATAACTCTAAACAACTCTGCAGTTTTATCAGCTTCTGGACGTCAACACAGGCTTTGAAATGTTTTGGTTTAGTGGCTTGCACCCAACAGGTATTGAAAGATAGTATACGTCTCGTGGAGGTGTATATTATTCTTAATGACCTTTATTGTGTTCTGAAAGACTGGTCGCTCGCCCTCTCGATAGGTGAGCGCTCACACCTGGGAGACACTGGCCATCATAAATTGAATCTAGGAGTCAAATAATAATACAATGAAAGTTACGATTAGGCCCATAAGGTTCATGAGTACTATTAGTGGAAATGCGAGCAATGAATCACACCCTCTGTCTGAAATGTTCGGTGAAAATGAAAATGAAAATGAAAATCCTCAGCCTGCTTCCAGTCTCTGACCGGGTCAGGAATGGAATGAATGAAGCCCCCATTTAGCGGCGAAGATATGAACTGTGCCGGCTGCCGAGGCCTGACGCACTCCTCTGGGACAATGATTAAATGAATGACAGATGAAATGAAATGATCGTGGAGAGTGTTGCTGGAATGAAATTTTGACAGGGAAAACCGGAGTACCCGGAGAAAAACCTGCCTGCCTCCGTTTTGTCCAGCACAGATCCCACATGGAGTGGCCGGGATTTGAACCACGGACCCAGCGGTGAGAGGCCGGCGTGCTGCCGCCTAAGCCACGGAGGCTGTTCGGTGAATGGGTCTATATTACGAACGGATTGTTGGCTTACCTGAAACAGCCGTTACTATCCTTCGAAGTAATCCACGTGGATGGTTATGCGCTTCTTAGAACGGCTGTACAAGTCCTGGCATTGTCTTGCTGAGGGATAGCCTTCAATTGGGTCGTCACATTACGTTGGATGTCCGAAATGTCCGAAAACCTCTGGCACTTCAAGGCTTTTCGGTGACCCTGGACCTCGATACTCCATACTTTGACGCTTGCCTACGAGGTCGTCCCTCAGGCACCAGGTCTCGTCACCCGTGACGATGGTTTTCAGGACCATTCCATTCCACGGAACATTCACCCTTCTCACTGCCACCCGTCGAACCGTTGTGCACGTTAGGTTGCATAAATTCACCCTTCTCACTGCCGCCCGTCTATCAGCTTTGCAAGGTAGGTTGCATAAATTCACGCTTCTCTCTTGCTTTCAATTTAGAGTTTTGACGACACAAAATGAAGGCTTTGCCTAAAGAAGACTATGCCAGGAGTTTCCAGGACTTGAGCCATCCACGGGGATTACTTCGAAGCACAGTAGCGGCTGTTTCAGGTAAGCCAACAATCCGAACTTTTCAGGCAGAGGGTACATATGAATTAATAAAGCGCTTCCAGCAGTCGTACAACTCAAATTTGGTACCGGAGGAGCTGATCCACTAAAAAAATAAAAAAAACTCCCATAGAAAGCTCGTTTGTAGTGGTTTTAAAATTGGTCATCAATCACCGAAGTCCATAAACCATAAACACACAATGTATTCATTATTTTCTTTATCAAAGGGAAATATTCTCGAAAGGGATAAACTACAGATTTTGTGGGCTTAATTTCCCGAAAGTTCAAACTAAATCATAACATCAAACCCCCGATAAGGTCCTCTTCTAATATTTGAGATATCATACCGGTACTGTGTGTGCAACGAAGTAGTTCATACTCGGAAAATAAAATGCATCCATCATTAGGGCTACATTGGCTGTCTCTGTAAAATAGATTCGTTGTTGTATTGCTGTAGATGATGATGATGATGATGATTACGATGATTTTTTACGAGGGATTGTGGGAAATCTGCTTCCAGACGCTTGAAGAGGGTCCGCACTCTTCAAGTGTGTGGGGCTCTTACCCACTAAAGCCCATACAGCCTTTTCCCACGACGTTTATATCCACCCCGGAACCGCTCTCGCATTACATCAGGGCGGCGTCGTTTATGAAGCATCTTATGCTCCTTCTTCCTTCAGTTCTTCTTTACTATTGGCCATAAGCGTCTAGATCCCGCTTCTTTAGGCGCAAAGTACTCTCCACATACACTGCTACCTGATCCCAGGATTCCTGGTTTAGTAGCATGACATGGACTATGTTGTCTGGCTTGAGCTCTACCTGCACTGCCTCCAAACATCTTCTTTGTGGCAGCCAATGGTCACATTGGAGTGCATCATCAATTTCACTGCAGTATGTGCACGCCGAACTACTCGCTCGCCTGTAGAGGAATTGTCGAAAGTATCCGTGACCTGTCAAGGACTGCGTCAGGTAATAGTTCACCTCACCGTGATTCCGGTTGACCCAGTCAGCCAATGATGGTATCAGCTTCTTTGCCTATTTCCCCGAGGCTCATTTTCCCATCTCTGTTGCCATCGCCTCATCCTTTGGCGAAGCGCCAGCTCCTTTGCCTGTTTCCTTCCCAGCTCTCCTTGGGTACGCCAGATCTCCTGTCTTTCTAAGGCAAGTAAGTCAATAGGACCTACTGCTGCCACTATAAGGATCGCAGGTTCTGACACCGTACGATATGCTCACGCAATTCGTAACGCTGCTCTCCGCTGTACCGCAGACATCCTTCTCCGATATTTATCAATCCTCAAGGACTCACTCCAAATTTCAGAACCATACAGTAGTATCGATTGGGCAGTTGTCATAAGTAGCCGTCGTTTACTGGATTTCGGGCCTTTAATATTACCCATCAATCTACTCAACGCAGTCACAGATGGTGATAGTGATGATAATTATGGTGATAGTGATGAAGATAATTATGTCAATAGTGATGATGATGATGACGACGATTATAATAAATGGTGAAAGTGATGACGATAATGATGGTGCTAGTGATAATGATGAGGATGATGATAATGTTGGGTTTTTAGTCGTGTGACCTCCTGAGAGGCCGAGTGCAGGTCTTTCTAGTCTACGTCCGTGGGCGATCTGCGCGTCGGGATGAGAGATGGAATGGATGAGGATGAATGAAACTGACCGTGGATGTGGAAGGAAGCGGCCGTGGCTTATCAGAAAGTACCGTCGTAGCATTTTCCTGGTGTTGAAAATGGGGAAACCACGGAAAACCGTTTCAAGGACAGGCGACGGTGGGGGTCAAACCCACGCGTCTACCGAGTCAGCTGAGAGCTTGGGCCCATAGCCTAAGGCTGCGCTTTAGCTACCACTGTCGGTATAATGATGGTGATAGTGATGATAATGGTGATTATGATGGATGACGACAATGGTTGTGATGATGATGACGATGATAAGGTTATGATGGAAGACTACAATGATGACGACGATCACGATGATGGATGACTGCAATGGTGGTGGTGATGATGATGATGACGATTATAATGATGAAAATGATGGAGATCATGATGGTGATGATCATGACAATGATAATGATGGTTACGATGATATTGATGATGATGATGACCATGTGTAGCCTATTTAGGGGCGGGATATTTTTGTGTACCTCGTAAAGTAAAGAATTCGTCCTATAACTTGTCTTATTGTTATGTCTGTAGTAGAGTGGGTGCCGGCCCCATGGTGTTGGGCTAGTGCGCCTGCCTCTTACCCGGAGGCCCCGGGTTCGATTCCCGGCTCCGTAGGGGATTTTAGAAACTGACGTGAGGGCTGGATCGGGGTGCACTCAGCCTCGTGAGGACAATTGAGTAGCTGTCTGACAGTGCGGCAGCGCCCCGATCACGAAAATCAAGATTAACGGCCTAGGGGACCCGATGCGCTGATCACGCGTCACCACAATATCTGCAGGCCAAATGGCTGGGCAGCGGTCGCTTGGTAGGCCTAGGCCCTCACGGGCTGTAGTGCCAGGGGTTATTTATTTATTGTAGTAGAGTGGGTATTTGCAAAAATACTTCCTCCGCTCAGTTTTGCCTCATGAAGTTGAGAATACACTGTTCCAGCCCTCAGACCAGAATTAAATTCATTGGCAGAGTCGAGAATAAACCCGGAACTAAGGGGCGACAGCCAAGTATTTTAGTCAGTACACGACGAGGTGGTCGCTCTGATTGAGGAGTCAACTGATAACTATCTAGGGGAAGACAAGATGTGCAGGCTAAGAAAAGACATGCTCTACGTTTTCAAGGTGAGACATACAAAATCAGAAATCACAGTGATAACTGATGGTTGGTTGGTTGGTTCCTTAGTTTAGGGACTGCGACAACGCGGTCATGTAGCCCCATGTACTTTGGGTGTGTGTAGAATCTGTCTGATAACCGGTGTTAATTGTGATGACTGTATTAGTGTGTGTTATCAGTTTTTAATTCAAGTAAGGACTGCAGACATTGAATTTCAAGTAGTTCCTACTTTTGCCGCCGAATGCCATCGTCAACGACTAACTAGTTCAGAACTTGGCTACCAGACGCCACCACAGTCGGCTCCTGGCGACGAACGTCGGAACCTAAGAGCGTTTGTCAAATGTTTAACCTAACCTAATTTAGCTTCACACAGGTGTAATTAGTGAAAGGTTCTTTAATATGCCATACATCTATGACATGGGACCGCCGGCTTTACTTCCCCTCCGAAGGAAGTCATACTGAGGGATTTTTAACGCTCTTAAAAATGTGATAACTGATAAATGAAAAGGAATCAAGGAAGCACTTCTTCCTGTCACAGAGGCTTGCAAACTGAACTGGGCATAACAATCTGCAATGGAAATTAATGAAAGAATTACATTATTGAATTTTGATGTTGGGTGTTTTCCCAGTTAACGTAATTGATTTGGCATCCGCTTGTAGGTCTGGCTTCACGCATCACACTACTATGCATACTCATTTGGAAAATTAAAGGTTACCATCATGTTTGCAAAACCATAACAAACATGTTGTTTTTGGACGAACACTTATGTTACTAATATAAACATGGGGCAATGCACTGTTGTATTTGCTCCGTATGATGGATATTGACTGCATACGCTTTTCGTTCCATTGAAATACATATTCCACTACGCAGCATAGTTACAAGTTGCTTCATAGGAAAGGTAATTCCTCCTGGGAACAAAGATAACAAGAGAATATCGAAATGTAATGTTCTTCAGTC
Source organism: Meconema thalassinum (assembly GCA_946902985.2). Classification (NCBI taxonomy): domain Eukaryota; kingdom Metazoa; phylum Arthropoda; class Insecta; order Orthoptera; family Tettigoniidae; genus Meconema; species Meconema thalassinum. The sequence continues at coordinate 391,070,130 of OX336393.1, read as the reverse complement.
GGTCAACACTATTGCACCCGATTATAATGGGTAGTTCGCTAATCCTGAAAGAAGTGACCAGTTTCGATCGTCAAGCGATCATCATCAGCTCTTTACACTTAGGCTATTAAATCTATGTTTATAAGTAAGGGTTATGATATTTACAATATATACACTTACCAGCAACTGGCCCCGGCTTCGCCCGGGAACAGTTATGAATGCATTACCTGATAGGCGCTTCTTTTCTTTTTCGATGTCAATGAACAACGACCAATATCCGTTTTACGTCTCGGCATGATGGGTTAAAATCACTGATTTGACTATTAATTATATTATCATGGAGATGCATATGCAACTACTTCTTGTCAGACGTAATTTAAGAATGGCAAGGTGCATGAAACACAAATCCCCCTTCCGTCCAATCTTAACTTGACTGTATTTTGCGGAACGAAAAGTTAACAGGCGAAATGAAGAAACGCCGAGTTGCACTTCCAGGGAAACTCCAAACACAACCACTCTTCTCTGAAGTCTTAACTCAACACGACTCGACAGTTTGCTGCTGGCTGTATCTGGAGTAATAGGCTCGCCTGCTAGCTAGGCTGTAACTGGGGTGATAGGCTCACCCCTAGCTAGCTCGTGAACTGTCGCCTCAGTAATTGAAGGAGATTGTTGGAAGAATTTAATAGGCCGTAAAAACGCTTACAGTGGGCGGTGTATTGAAGATAGAGATATGCTATCCAGGACGTTTTTGTAGAACTTTTCATGCTGAACAATTCTTACACTCATAGTATATTGATGTTCTTAACGGTTTGCCCAGCGTAAGCTTAGAACCTTTGAAAGTGCACGGACGCCAGGGTTTTTATCGACTTTTTCACTGAAATCGTTACTGCTTGGCTTCCTTTGATCATAAATGAACAATTTTCTACAGACATCTTCCTCGAGATATTCTTTACAGAATGGTGAAAACCGCATCAAAACCCATCCAGTGATCCTCGAGATTACCCGTGACATCCAAAAATCGGTGACTTTGTTTTATACTAAGTAGAGATTTAGTTGCAGTAGCGATTCTACAGGCACAACTAATCAAGATATGTGATTTATTGTAGAGATACCGAATGAAGGTCATTCAAGTTTGTTTGTAGAGCAAATGATCTGATGATGATCACTTGACGCAGAAGCTGGCCATCCAAGTGTATTTATTAATCTCATGTAATCTTTTCTCGGGATTAGGGAATAACCCATTACAATTGGGTACAATGGTGTTGACCGACTGAAAAAACATTGAACAAGTAGTTCCGTGAAGAACTAAATAGCCTATTTTCGTATATCGCACTGGCCTTTTCCATTAAAACTCTCCCGCCCATTAATATTATTTTCCATGTGATGGGTCTATGCAGCATCAAAGCCTTGTTTGAAAATTTTCCGTGCTTAACTTCACTGTAGCGGCTTCGGTGGCGTAGTTGCTAGCATTCTGAGCTTCTATGCCCAAGATCGCGGGTTCAAACCCGGCCAAAGTCATCGGATTTTTAAGAGCGATAAAAATCTCTCAGTATGCCTTCCTTCGGAGGGGAAGTAAAGCCGGCGGTCCCATGTCATAGATTTATGGCATATTAAAGAACCTTCCACTAATTACAACTGTGTGAAGCTAAATTATATATAGGTTAAACATTCGACAAACGCTCTTAGGTTCCGACATTCGTCGCCAGGAGCCGACTCCGGTGACATCTGGTAATCAAGTTCTGAACTAGTAGTCGTTGACGGTGGCGTTTGGCGGAAAAAGTAGGAACTACTTGAAAAAAATCAATGTCTGCAGTCCTCACTTGAATTGAAAACAGATAACACACACTAATACAGTCATCACAATTAACACCGGTTGTTAGACGGATTCTACACACACACAAAGTACACGGGGCTATATGACCGCGTTGTCGCAACCCCTAAACTGAGGAACCAACCAACCAACTTCACTGCGCTTGGATAATTAAGTCCCGAGAAAAATCCATATAACTATTTAAATTTCACGTCGCTGCCATGTTGAATTTGTGTTCATCAAGTTATTGAAATGGCCATAGGTGAACTTATGTTAATAGCGTCTATCTACATACAAAATTCCAGCTTGATTGCTGTAATAGATTCGCAGATATTGGGAACCGTCTAAATATTTCGGATGAACGCCATGTTAGATTGTTATATATGTAGGTCATAGAGTTATGAATCATTAGATCAATATTATTGCATAGGGTCATTATTTAATCGTTCACTTCGATCGATTGATTATGACACAAAAAATAATTCAAATAATTTCAAAATTTTGCACAGCTGCCATCTTGAGGTTATTAAATCAATTGGATAAAATAAGATGCCAGTAGCTTAAATCATGTTAAATTGTGTGCTTTACACAGCTCCACTGTGCTCGGATGATTTAATCGCGAGAAGATGCCATTGAAATATTTTAACCTTGCTTGGCTCCCATTATGGTTTTGTTGATAACAGAATTTTCAATGTTACATGGGTGAAATTATAGTAATATTCTCTATCACCATATGAAATTTCAGCGTGATATCATGAATAACTTTGGAGATATAGAATGCCAGAAAGATATTTCGCGCAGCCACCATATTGGATATTTACCTATGTACGCCATGGTATTATGTACCATTAAATGGAGATTGTTGCGTAGACTTATTATTCAAACATTCACTTCGATCGAATAATTAGGACATAAGAAATAGAATCTTAATTTTATAATTGCGCACAGCCGCCATTTTGAAGTTATGAAAACAATTGAACTAAATTAGGTACCAGTAGATTAGAACGTGCATAAACATTAATCGTACTAAGCTTAACTGCGCTCGGATGGTTAAATCGTGAGAAAAATGATTTCAATATTTCAACTTAACTTGGCCGCCATGTTGCTTTTGTACTTAACAGGTATTCAAAAGTAACATATGTGAAGTTATAGTAGTGCCCTCTATCACTGTAAAAAAAAAAGCAGGGTGATACCAGAACGGTAGGGGAGATATAGTGTACTGTAGAATGCCGGTGAAGTATTTCGCGCGGCCGCCATGTTGGATTGGTGAAACATATTAAAAATGAAAGGCAGGGTCGAGGTCGGACAAGGTAGCAGTATGTACTTACTGAGTTTCATTAAAATCGCTTCGGCCGCTTAGATTTTATTAGGGACACACACACACAAGCACACATATACGGAAAAAGGGTGATCTCATAAGGCTATTTTTTCATAAATGAAACTAAAAATGGCTTAAAATAAGGAGAATATCGCGAAGGTGCAGTGGCTGATCTTAACGAAATTTCGTACACATTTAGAACAGACCCAACAGCTTAGTCGAGAACACAACTGGACAGGGGAGATCGAAGTTTGGAATCCCGGTGCTGGGAACGGTCATCCTGGGTGTGGTTTTCCGCACTTCTTCCAGGCAAATGCCGGGATCGGTACCTTACTGACACCCTCGGGCATATATCCCAATAACAACCATAAACATAATACCAGAGTCACCATAGGAACACAGGTTATGAGACAAACCTTGAGAGGGCAGGTAATATCCTTCACTTTTGGCACGTTTTCTTCAAACCTTTATTGCACTGCCTCAACTCTATCTGATGCTTAAATCTTTGTGTTAATAAAAAGCACAACATTTTAAATAAGTTCATAAGGTTATCTCGAACTCTCGAACTATAAATGTGTATTGGAGGTGCGATCATCACAAGCATTAAGTGCATAAAGCTGTTACTAACGGTTGGTAATTTCTTGGGCTGAGTGTTCTCTCACAGTCTACACCATGAAGTATGCCTTGCTCTTACATACCTCAGGTTTGTCGATATTGTGGCGTGTCTGAGTGCAAACATTACATTCCACGCGATATCACTCGCGCTTGAGGTAGTTGTCTGTATTTTGGGACGAGAACATATCCAGCATGCCTTAAGCCCCAGCGGTAAACATAAAGCCATTATTATTATTATTATTATTATTATTGTTACGTGCCACCCCCTAGTGGCACCTTTGTTAACTGGATTACGGTGGGTATAAAGCACAACACCAATTACTGCTTAAAGAAATAATTAATTTTATTGCAGCCAGAAAAATACACTACTCAACAGCAATTATTACCTTACTCCAGTTTCCTCACGTCGAGAATACTTTCCCTTTCACTTGTCAACAGACCACAGTTAATCCTCTTCGCTAATGAGTCCGGTCCCGTACGCTCGCTGGAAATAGCTGTACTAGGTCTGTCACTGTACTATACACTGTTTCACAAGCACCACAATCACTGCCTCGGTGTCAAGAGAATCAGCTTCACTAGGGATTTCGCAAGTCACCACACTTCTGTCGCCCAGGATAAACACTCGCACTAGCTCATAAAACACAACAACAACCACTGCTTGACAGGTCGCACTTATATAGCAGGCCGGTGACTCAATAAATGCTTCTAGATCCATCCAGGGTCCACGGCGTCTCGAGGTTTCCATCGCTGGTCCATTCACGAATATTCTGGACTATCCCTTTGTCCTAGTAGCCCTGTTGCATAAGGCGCACGCAATACAGGAGGCAGGGCACAGCCCAGCCCTGGGGCAGTTGTGACTCATGCGGCGAGCGATGACACAAACTCACAGCCGTAACACCATTATTATTATTATTATTATCATTATTATTATTGATGTGTAACCTCTTTCCGCTCGGTTGCTGGATAGTTTTGTGCGAGTGATTTTGAAAATTGGGGACGGAAGTGAATCGGGCGGAAGTGGATCGAACGGAAGTGGATCGGACGGAAGTGAAGACGCACTGCCAGAAAAATGGGACGGAAGTGAACCGGGCAGAAGTGGATCGAACGGAAGTGGATCGGACCGAAGTGAAGACGGACTGCCAGCTGGATGTACAATTGAAAATGTGTGAATTGGAAACAAGGCAGTGTGTGCTCTGTAGCGCGAGAATGTTATGGCAATACAGTAGGCAGTGCATTTAGCAGGCACTGGTTTGACGAGCACAGTGGAAAATGTTTCACCGACTTTCATTTTTCATTGAGCAGTTTATGAAGCTTCACGTTCAAGGTTGAATATCACATGGGGTAAGACAAAGACGACAAATGACATGTAAGTAAGCGGCATTATTGTCAAGCTGTGGGTGAGTAGTCAAATATTAAATGCATAACAGAATGTTGTTATATGAGTGGAATAAAAGCTGTATTTTCATCATATGTGAGACTAGGTCATTTCATGATTGTAGGAAGCCATGTTTTGATTGTTTACGACGAAATGTATGAGAGCCTTGAGAATAATGAATGTTATAGTTACTGAGGAATGTGCTCACAGTATTTGAGAGTACTGTCGACGTTGTGTGTCACTTTGTTATTATGAATTATTAATGTAAAATAAAGGAAGGAAGCTTTTAGTTCTGCGTGTCCGTTAATCTCACGATCATGATCCACGGTACCTCCCTTTTACGTGGAATGCGAACCACAGGACATGGCATTTCAATTCGAAAATCTCACATGTATTGGCCGGGAATCAAACCCGGTCTACCTTGGTGAGAGACTAACAGCTTGACCGCTGCGCCACAAATGTGACAATAGCATATCTCCAATCCAATCTGTACATTCATCATAGTACCAGTATGGAAATGGAGTGTAAATTAACATTTTAAGAATGTCCAAGCTGTGTAGTATACGAGTAGGATAACATGTCAGATGTTACACATCATATGCGACTACTGTAAGGCCCGTATCTTTTTAATTATTATTATTATTATTATTATTATTATTATTATTATTATTATTATTATTATTATTATTATCATCATACTTATTATTGTATTCAAGTACACTCGTTGTCCTCTTCTTTCCACTCCCGCCCGAGGTTTATTCAACCTTTGGCTCCTCCATTGTTCTTCCACTAAACGTTCCGCTGTTTAGCAGGTTTTTCAGGATTTTTCATCACATCGGGAACATTCCTTGCACCTCTCTCACTCAGCGGGAACGAGTTTTCCGAAATCCTTCTGAAGTGCTAGTATATTACATGAACAATTTTCAGGTGCATTCTCCTCAGATTCCAATCTCCTTTTCATATTGTGCTGGATATTTGCGTACCACTCCTTGTTGGATCCCAGGTGGAACGTTAACACTTGTAACACATTATCAGGTCCAAAATTCCTGCTGAGGAACTTCCTTTCTAACCAGGGGCTCTAAGGAGTTCGTACTACAGCAATCAAACTGAAATTTTGTATTTTGATAGAGCAATTAACATACTGTATGTAGGATATATGAAAATAGGCTGTATAGTTCTTCATGGAACTACTTGTTATGATTATTATCATTAATATTACTTGAAGTCTGAGACTCTGAAGCTCTGATTGTCGGAAGCTTTATCTTATCCATTACCCGCATAATGCCTGCGATCTGCGTACGAGGGACTAGAGATAGAAAGATATCACTGAACAGAACTTGACAATACTCGACCATGTTCTTTTAAATTCACTTGCTGGTTAATCAAGTTTACTAGTGACGTGTGCAATTTGTGTATTTATTTCAGGATTTTAACACTACCTTTCATACCCCACCTTGCCTGGGAGACCAATATCCACCCTTTTCAGAGCCCCTGTCTCTTCGTTAGAAAATATCATAGTGTTGCCATGATTACACTAATTGCTATCCTCAGCCGCTAGGTACGAGCATAGGGGCAGATGACCTCGTAGTTCCACCCCTTGAAACAACAATAACTAACTAACCAACTAACTAGGTTCGAGCAATGCCACAGTGAATGCCTAATACTTGCTCTCGCCCTACGTGTCTCAACAATGTGATGTGAGGACTGTGTAGTTAAATGTTCGAGATCCTTTGGACACTGATTTTTGTTTTGCATCGGACAGCTTAAATTCTGCTCTTTTTATTTCTTAGTGTGTCAGAAAGTGTTAATTGCTCCGTCACAGTCTCTCCCCCATTAAATGGGTGGTTTGGTAAAAGAATATACAAATGATTGGTGATATGCGTGTGGTGGATTTCCCCAGAGTTATGAGATGAGTGTGGAAACAAAAAACAAAGAAACAAACTAATAGGTTTGCGTACATTCGTCACAAAATAGTTTCAAACACGCAAATAACGTAAAACTCCAGAGGAATCCACGAAAAGAACAGACAACGTTGATTCTTTATAAAAATAGATTAACTGCCCAAGATAATTTGGCTCACTATGCGTGCTTACCGATTGAAGGACGATATTTCACAAAGCAACACTGGTTGTCAGTGTCTGCCTACAACTTACTGCAACGCAAGCCAAATCTCGCGATCCTGATCCATGGAACCTTTTTCTTACGCAGAATACGAACCACAAGACTTATAAATCTCATATGCACCAACCAGGAATAGAACCTTGGTTAGCGTTAAGCAGCTTGGCCGCCACGGGCTACCACGAGACATTCTCCTTCCTTTGAACCGAGCCCCTACAACAATAGGCAACTTTCTGGTCAGCTGGGCAATTATCAGTTTGGCAAGTTGAACAACATGGCTTCGCGTCTAATTGTGAACTTATCTTGTTTTAGATCATAAACCGTACATTTCCTGTGTTCCCTTCAGTACGAGATGATCCACTGTACTAATGCTGTTGCTAGCCAATTCGTGAAATTCAGAGCGATTTACGGCTTGTCCCAAATAGCCTCTTTAATAATCAGCATTTTTTTTTCTAAATTGTGTCGTGTCTTGTGTGGGGTTTCGCCTAGGACACCAAGCTGGCTCATCAGTGGGTTCTTGGTGTCCCCGCCCGGACTCCCACAGTAGAAACGAACTGCGCGCTACCTCCCCTTTTATGAAGGGCACCTGCACCTCTTCACTGCGAGAACTAAAAGCTCAAGCAGCCATAACCTCCCTCTGAAGGCTTCCAAAAGATGGTATATTGGCTTTCACGGCCAGTGAATTAAAACTCAGCAATTTTTGTAGGTTTTTGCCGTGTCTTGTGTTGGGTTTCGCCTAGGACACAAAGCTGGCTCATCAGCGGGCTCTTGGTGCCTTACTCTGTTGTTTATGCTCACATTATAGTATTCGTTTGAATTATCTGGTAAAATATCCCTTGTCAACTTGCACGTACAATAACTTGAATAGTTTCATTACAGAATTAAATCCAATGTATATCTACACATTAATATTCCAGTTTTCAACGGGGTTGCGTATGAAATACATTGAATTTCTATGTGGTGGATGGTTTTTATGGCTGGATGACCTTCCTGACGCTAACCTCCTGAGAGGAATTAATGAGAGATGAAATGAATGAAGATGAATGAAACTGGACAAGGATGAGGAAGGGAGCGGCCGTGGCCTCTCAGAAGGTACCGTCCCAGCATTTTCTTGGAGTGAAAATGGGGGAAAACACGGAAAACCATTTAGGACGGCCGACGGTGGGGCTTAAACCCACGTGAATTGTAATGTTTCTTCTTCCTGAAAAACAATGTTTTATTGACATGAGCCAATGGTCATAGAGGGGTAGCCTATGTTGGGCTCCTCATCAAGTTCAATATCAAGTAGTTCCAACTTTGGCTACCAGAGATGCCCTGTCACTGACATATAGTAGCGAACGTTGGAAATTGATAAAGCGTTTCTAACCAGCCAAATAGAACCTACAAATTTGGTTGCACATTACCAATTGTAGTGGTAGGTTCTGTTACATGCCATAAATATATAACATGGGCTCGCTGGCTTTACTAACCCTCCGAAGGATTTTAACGCTCTTTAAAATCCGACGGCTTTGGCCGAGTTTGAACCCGCAATCTTGGGCATAGCAGTTGAGCATGCTACCGACTACGCCACTGAATCCCTTCAATTCATACGAACCGTCCATAAAATGAAACTAGGCTGCACATTAATTATATACATAGTTCAAGAAAGTCTTCATCGTGTTTCGCTCTTTCATTCAAAGTGGACGTTTTAAGTTTGGAACCGTACAGAACGAAGTCAACAGGAATTTAATTATGAAGATTTTCATCTAATAACACACATGATGGATTAAGTAAACATCTGTCGAGGAAAGTATGTGCAATCGGCAATCCTCACACATGAACTGGCCCGTCTGTAATACTTCCTGTTTGCCAACAAGCGTGAGTCAACACTGGTCTTGAAACTGAGGTTACGCATGGTGTGTGTAGCCTTTCCGCTATGGTGAAACTGGTGATTATAATCACCAATGAAAGCGATAAGTTTCTGAACATTATGAAAATAACCGGCAAGTTTATAATTCCGGACACGTATTGGTGAATGTGGATCATATAATAAAGGTTGCACATCACTCCTATCGAGCCATGGTGAGACAAAACCGTTGGTCGCTACTTAGTTAGACGACTATATGGACGATAGCATTGGTCACTACTTAGTTAGACGACTATCTGGACGATAGCATTGGTCACTACTAGGTTAGACGACAGTCTGTACGATAGCATTGATCGCTACTTGGTTAGACGATTGTCTGGACACGTATTGGTGAATGTGGATCATATAATAAAGGTTGCACATCACTCCTATCGAGCCATGGTGAGAGAAAACCGTTGGTCGCTACTTGGTTAGACAACTGTCTGGACGATAGCATTGGTCACTACTTAGTTAGACGACTATCTGGACGATAGCATTGGTCACTACTTAGTTAGACGACTATCTGGACGATAGCATTGGTCACTACTAGGTTAGACGACAGTCTGTACGATAGCATTGATCGCTACTTGGTTAGACTACTTGGTCGCTACTAGGTTAGACGACTGTCTGTACGATAGCATTGGTCGCTACTTGGTTAGACGACTGTCAGGACGATAGCATTGGTCACTACAAGGTTAGACGACTATCTGTACGATAGCATTGGTCACTACTAGGTTAGACGACTGTCTTGATGATATCATTGGTCACTACTAGGTTAGACGACTGTCTGGACGATATCATTGGTCACTACTAGGTTACACGACTGTCTGGAAGATATCATTGGTCACTACTAGGTTAGACAACTGTCTGGACGATATAATTGGTCACTACTAGGATAGACGACTGTCTGGACGATAGCATTGGTCACTACTAGGTTAGACGACTGTCTGGATGATATCATTGGTCACTACTAGGTTAGACGACTGTCTGTACGATAGCATTGGTCACTATAGGTTAGACGACTGTCTGGATGATATCATTGGTCACTACTAGGTTAGACGACTGTCTGGACGATAGCATTGGTCACTACTAGGTAAGACGACTGTCTGGACGATATCACCGGTCACTACTAGGTTACACGACTGTCTGGACTATGGCATTGGTCACTACTAGGTTAGACGACTGTCTGGATGATATCATTGGTCACTACTAGGTTAGACGACTGTCTGGACGATAGCATTGGTCACTACTTGGTTAGACAACCGTCTGGACGATATCATTGGTCGCTACTAGGTTAGACAACTGTCTGGACGATATCATTGGTCACTACTAGATTAGACGACTGTCTGTAAGATATCATTGGTCGCAACTAGGTTAGACAACTGTCTGGACGATATCATTGGTCACTACTAGGTTAGACGACGGCCTGTACGATATCATTGTTCGCTACTAGGTTAGACAACTGTCTGAACGATAGCATTGGTCGCTACTAGGTTAGACGACTGTCTGGACGATATCATTGGTCACTACTAGGTTAGACGACTGTCTGGACTATAGCATTGGTCACTACTAGGTTAGACAACTGTCTGGACTATAGCATTGGTCACTACTAGGTTAGATGACTGTCTGGACGATAGCATTGGTCACTACAAGGTTAGACAACTGTCTGGACTATAGCATTAGTCACTAAGAGGTTAGACAACTGTCTGGACGATACCCTTGGTCGCTACTAGATTAGACGACTGTCTGGACGATATCATTGGTCACTACTAGGTTATACGACTGTCTGGACGATATCATTGGTCAATACTAGGTTAGACAACTGTCCGGACGATATCATTGGTCACTACTAGGTTAGACGACGGTCTGGACGATATCATTGGTCACTACTAGGTTAGACGACTGTCTGGACTATAGCATTGGTCACTACTAGGTTAGACGACTATCTGGACTATACCATTGGTCACTACTAGGTTAGACAACAGTCTGGACGATACCATTGGTCACTACTAGGTTAGACGACTGTCTGGACTATAGCATTGGTCACTACTAGGATAGACGACTGTCTGGACTATAGCATTGGTCACTACTAGGTTAGACGACTATCTGGACTATTCCATTGGTCACTACTAGGTTAGACAACAGTCTGGACGATACCATTGGTCACTACTAGGTTAGACGACTGTCTGGACTATAGCATTGGTCACTACTAGGTTAGACGACTGTCTGGACTATTGCATTGGTCACTACTAGGTTAGACGACTGTCTGGACTATAGCATTGGTCACTACTAGGTTAGACGACTGTCTGGACGATATCATTGGTCACTACTCGGTTATACGACTGTCTGGACGATATCATTGGTCACAACTAGGTTAGACGACTGTCTGGAGTATAGCATTGGTCACTACTAGGTCAGACGACTATCTGGACTATACCATTGGTCACTACTAGGATAGACAACAGTCTGGACGATACCATTGGTCACTACTAGGTTAGACGACTGTCTGGACTATAGCATTGGTCACTACTAGGTCAGACGACTGTCTGGACGATATCATTGGTCACTACTAGGTTAGACGACTGTCTGGACTATAGCATTGGTCACTACTAGGTTAGACAACAGTCTGGACGATACCCTTGGTCGCTACTAGATTAGACAACTGTCTGGATGATATCATTGGTCACTACTAGGTTACACGATTATCTAGACGATATCATTGGTCACTACTAGGTTAGACAACTGTCTGGACGATGTCATTGGTCACTACTAGGTTAGGCAACTGTCTGGACGATAGCATTGGTCGCTACTAGGTTAGACGACTGTATGGACGATAGCATTGGTCACTACTTGGTTAGACAACCGTCTGGACGATATCATTGGTCGCTACTAGGTTAGACAACTGTCTGGACGATATCATTGGTCACTACTAGGTTAGACGACGGCCTGTACGATATCATTGGTCGCTACCAGGTTAGACAACTGTCTGAACGATAGCATTGGTCGCTACTAGGGTAGACGACTGTCCGGACGATTTCATTGGTCACTATTAGGTTAGACGACTGTCTGGACTATAGCATTGGTCACTACTAGGTTAGACAACTGTCTGGACTATAGCATTGGTCACTACTAGGTTAGACGCCTGTCTGGACGATAGTATTGGTCACTACAAGGTTATACGACTGTCTGGAGGATATCATTGGTCACTACTAGGTTAGACAACTGTCCGGACGATATCATTGGTCACTACTAGGTTAGACGACGGTCTGGACGATATCATTGGTCACTACTAGGTTATACGACTGTCTGGACTATAGCATTGGTCACTACTAGGTTAGACGACTATCTGGACTATACCATTGGTCACTACTAGGTTAGACAACAGTCTGGACGATACCATTGGTCACTACTAGGTTAGACGACTGTCTGGACTATAGCATTGGTCACTACTAGGTTAGACGACTGTCTGGACGATATCATTGGTCACTACTAGGTTAGACGACTGTCTGGATTATAGCATTGGTCACTACTAGGTTAGACGACTAGCTGGACTATACCATTGGACACTAATAGGTTAGACAACAGTCTGGACGATACCATTGGTCACTACTAGGTTAGACGACTGTCTGGACTATAGCATTGGTCACTACTAGGTTAGACGACTGTCTGGACTATAGCATTGGTCACTACTAGGTTAGACGACTGTCTGGACTATAGCACTGGTCACTACTAGGTTAGACGACTGTCTGGACGATATCATTGGTCACTACTAGGTTAAACGACTGTCTGGACGATATCATTGGTCACTACTAGGTTAGACGACTGTATGGACAATAGCATTGGTCACTACTAGGTTAGACGACTATCTGGACTATACCATTGGTAACTACTAGGTTAGACAACAGTCTGGACGATACCATTGGTCACTACTAGGTTAGACGACTGTCTGGACTATAGCATTGGTCACTACTAGGTTAGACGACTGTCTGGACGATATCATTGGTCACTACTAGGTAAGGCAACTGTCTGGACGATACCATTGGTCGCTACTAGGTTAGACGGTTATTTAGACGATATCATTGGTCACTACTAGGTTAGACGATATCATTGGTCACTACTAGGTTAGACTACTGTCTCGACGATATCATTGGTCACTACTAGCTTAGACGATTATCTAGAAGATATCATTTTTCACTACTAGGTTAGACGATTGTCTCGACGATATCATGGGTCACTACTAGGTTAGACGACTCTCTGGACGATACTATTGGTCGCTACTAGGTTAGACGACTGTAATGACGATAGCATTGGTCGCTACTAGGTTAGACGACTGTATGGATGATAGCATTGGTCGCTACTAGGTTAGACGTCTGTATGGACGATAGCATTGGTCGCTACTAGGTTAGACGACTCTATGGACGATAGCATTGGTCGCTACTAGGTTAGACGACTGTCTGGACTATAGCATTGGGCACTACTAGGTTAGACGACTGTCTGGACGTTAGCATTGGTCAGTACTAGGTTAGACGACTGCCAGGACGATATCATTGGTCACTACTAGGATAGACGACTGTCTGGACGATAGCATTGGTCACTACTAGGTTAGACGGCAGTCTGGATGATATCATTGGTCACTACTAGGTTAGACGACTGTCTGGAATATAGCATTGGTCACTACTGGGTTAGATGACTGTCTGGACGATATCATTGGTCACTACTAGGTTAGATGACACTCTGGATGATATCATTGGTCACTACTAGGATAGACGACTGTCTGGACTATAGCATTGGTCACTACTAGGTTAGACGACTGTCTGGAGTATATCATTGGTCACCACAAGGTTAGACGACTCTCTGGACGATATCATTTGTCACTACTAGGTTACACGACTGTCTGGACGATATCATTGGTCACTACTAGCATAGACGACCCTCTGGACGATATCATTGGTCACTACTAGGTTTGACGACTTTCTGGACTATAGCATTGGTCACTAATAGGATAGACGACTGTCTGGACTATAGCATTGGTCACTACTAGGTTAGACGACTGTCTGGACGATATCATTGGTCACTACTAGGATAGACGACCCTCTGGACGATATCATTGGTCACTACTAGGTTTGACGACTTTCTGGACTATAGCATTGGTCACTACTAGGATAGACGACTGTCTGGACTATAGCATTGGTCACTACTAGGTTAGACGACTGTCTGGACGATATCATTGGTCACTACTAGGTTAGACGACTGTCTGGACGATATCATTGGTCACTAGGTTAGACAACTGTCCGGACGATATCATAGGTTACTACTAGGTTAGACGACTGCCTGGACTATAGCATTGGTCACTACTAGGTTAGACGACTGTCTGGACGATAGCATTGGTCACTACTAGGTAAGACAACTGGCTGGACTATAGCATTAGTCACTACTAGGTTAGACAACTGTCTGGACGATACCCTAGGTCGCTACTAGGTTAGACGACTGTCTGGACGATATCATTGGTCACTACTAGGTTAGACGACTCTCTGGACGATATCATTTGTCACTACTAGGTTACACGACTGTCTGGACGATATCAATGGTCACTACTAGGATAGACGACCCTCTGGACGATATCATTGGTCACTACTAGGTTTGACGACTTTCTGGACTATAGCATTGGTCACTACTAGGATAGACGACTGTCTGGACTATAGCATTGGTCACTACTAGGTTAGACGACTGTCTGGACGATATCATTGGTCACTACTAGGATAGACGACCCTCTGGACGATATCATTGGTCACTACTAGGTTTGACGACTTTCTGGACTATAGCATTGGTCACTACTAGGTTAGACGACTGTCTGGACTATAGCATTGGTCACTACTAGGTTAGACGACTGTCTGGACGATATCATTGGTCACTACTAGGTTAGACGACTGTCTGGACGATATCATTGGTCACTAGGTTAGACAACTGTCCGGACGATATCATAGGTTACTACTAGGTTAGACGACTGTCTGGACTATAGCATTGGTCACTACTAGGTTAGACGACTGTCTGGACGATAGCATTGGTCACTACTAGGTTAGACAACTGTCTGGACTATACCATTAGTCACTACTAGGTTAGACAACTGTCTGGACGATACCCTAGGTCGCTACTAGGTTAGACGACTGTCTGGACGATATCATTGGGCACTCCTAGGTTATACGACTGTCTGGACGATATCATTGGTCACTACTAGGTTAGACAACTGTCCGGACGATATCATTGGTCACTACTAGGTTAGACGACTGTCTGTACGATATCATTGGTCACTACTAGGTAAGACGACTGTCTTGACTATAGCATTGGTCACTACTAGGTTAGACGACTATCTGGACTATAGCATTGGTCACTACTAGGTTAGACAACAGTCTGGACGATACCCTTGGTCGCTACTAGGTTAGACGACTGTCTGGATGATATCATTGGTCACTACTAGGTTAGACGATTATCTAGACGATTACATTGGTCACTAGTAGGTTAGACAACTGTCTGGACGATATCATTGGTCACTACTAGGTTAGGCAACTGTCTGGACGATAGCATTGGTCGCTACTATGTTAGACGATTATCTAGAAGATATCATTGGTCTCTACTAGGTTAGATGATTATCTAGACGATATCATTGATCACTACTAGGTTAGACTACTGTCTCGACGATATCATTGGTCACTACTAGCTTAGACGATTATCCAGACCATATTATTTTTCACTACTAGGTTAGACGACTGTCCCGACGATATTATGGGTCACTACTAGGTTAAACGACTCACTGGACGATACTAATGGTCGCTACTAGGTTAGACGACTGTAATGACGATAGCATTGGTCGCTACTAGTTTAGACGACTGTATGGACGATAGCATTGGTCGCTACTAGGTTAGACGACTGTATGGACGATAGCATTGGTCGCTACTAGGTTAGACGACTCTATGGACGATAGCATTGGTCGCTACCAGGTTAGACGACTGTCTGGACTATAGCATTGGGCACTACAAGGTTAGACGACTGTCTGGACTATAGCATTGGTCAGTACTAGGTTAGACGACTGTCAGGACGATATCATTGGTCACTACTAGGATAGACGACTGTCTGGACGATAGCATTGGTCACTACTAGTTTAGACGACTGTCTGGATGATATCATTGGTCACTACTAGGTTAGACGACTGTCTGGACTATAGCATTGGTCACTACTAGGTTAGACGACTGTCTGGACGATATAATTGCTCACTAAGTTAGATGACTGTCTGGATGATATCATTGGTCACTACTAGGATAGACGACTGTCTGAACTATAGCATTAGTCACTACTATGTGAGACGACTGTCTGGACGGCATCATTTTTCACTATTAGGATAGACGACTGTCTGGACGATATCATTGGTCACTACTAGGTTAGATGACAGTCTGGATGATATCATTGGTCACTACTAGGATAGACGACTGTCTGGACTATAGCATTGGTCACTACTAGGTTAGACGACTGTCTGGACGATATCATTGGTCACTACTAGGATAGACGACTGTCTGGACGATATCATTGGTCACTACTAGGTTAGATGACTGTCTGGACTATAGCATTGGTCACTACTAGGTTAGACGACTGTCTGGACGATATCATTGGTCACTGCTAGGTTAGACGACTGTCTGGACGATATCATTGGTCACTACTAGGTTAGACGACTGTCTGGACGATATCATTGGTCACTACTAGGTTCGACGACTGTCTAGACGATATCATTGGTCACTACTAGGTTAGACGACTGTCTGGACGACATCATTGGTCACTACTAAGATAGACGACTGTCTGGACAATAGCATTGATCGCTAGAAGGTTAGACGACTGTCTGGACTATTGCATTGATCGCTACTAGGTTAGACGACTGTCTGGACTATAGCATTGATCGCTACTAGGATAGACGACTGTATGGACGACTGTCTGGACGATATCATTGGTCACTACTAGGGTAGACAACTGTCCGGACGATATCATTGGTCACTACTAGGTTAGACGAATGTCTGGACGATATCATTGGTCACTACTAAGTTAGACGACTGTCTGGACTTTAGCATTGGTCACTACTAGGTTAGAAGACTATCTGGACTATAGCATTGGTCACTACTAGGTTAGACAACTGTCTGGACGATACCCTTGGTCGCTACTAGGTTAGACGACTGTCTGGATGATATCATTGGTCACTACTAGGTTAGACGGTTATCTAGACGATATCATTGGTCACTACTAGGTAAGACAACTGTCTGGACGATATAATTGGTCACTACTAGGTTAGGCAACTGTCTGGACGATAGCATTGGTCGCTACTAGGTTAGACGATTATCTAGACGATATCATTGGTCACTACTAGGTTAGACGATTATCTAGATGATATCATTGGTCACTACTAGGTTAGACAACTGTCTAGACGATATCATTGGTCACTACTAGGTTAGACGATTATCTAGACGATATCATTGGTCACTACTAGGTTTGACAATTGTCTGGACGATATCATTGGTCACTTCTAGGTTAGGCAACTGTCTGGACGATATCATTGGTCGCTACTAGGTTAGACAACAGTCTGGAAGATATCATTGGTCACTACCAGGTTAGACGATTATCTAGACGATATCATTGGTCACTACTAGGTTAGACAACTGTCTGGACGATATCATTGGTCTCTACTAGGTTAGGCAACTGTCTGGACGATAGCATTGGTCGCTACTAGGTTAGACGATTATCTAGACGATATCATTGGTCACTACTAGGTTAGACGATTATCTAGACGATATCATTGTTCACTACTAGGTTAGACCACTGTCTCGACGATATCATTGGTCACCACTAGCTTAGACGATTATCTAGACGATATCATTTTTCACTACTAGGTTAGACGACTGTCTCGACGATATCATGGGTCACTACTAGGTTAGACGACTGTAATGACGATAGCATTGGTCCCTACTAGGTTAGACGACTGTATGGACGATAGCATTGGTCGCTACTAGGTTAGACGACTCTATGGACGATAGCATTGGTCGCTACTAGGTTAGACGTCTGTCTTGACGATATCATTGTTCGCTACTAGGTTAGATGACTCTCTGGAAGATATCATTTGTCACTACTACGATAGACGACTGTCTAGACTATAGCATTGGTCACTACTAGGTTAGACGACTGTCTGGATGATATCATTGGTCACTACTAGGTTAGACGACTGTCTGGACTATAGCATTGGTCACTACTAGGTTAGACGACTGTCTGGACGATATCATTGGTCACTACTAGGTTAGATGACTGTCTGGATGATATCATTGGTCACTACTAGGATAGACGACTGTCTGGACTATAGGATTATTCACTACTATGTGAGACGACTGTCTGGACGATATCATTTTTCACTACTAGGATAGACGACTGTCTGGACGATATCATTGGTCACTACTAGGTTAGATGACTGTCTGGATGATATCATTGGTCACTACTAGGATAGACGACTGTCTGGATTATAGCATTGGTCACCACTAGGTTAGACGCCTGTCCGGACGATATCATTGGTCACTACTAGGATAGACGACTGTCTGGACGATATCATTGGTCACTACTAGGTTAGACAACTGTCTGGACGATAGCATTGGTCACTACTAGGTTAGACGACGGCCTGTACGATATCATTTGTCGCTACCAGGTTAGAAAACTGTCTTAACGATAGCATTGGTCGCTACTAGGTTAGACGACTGTCTGGACGATATCATTGGTCACTATTAGGTTAGACGACTGTCTGGACTATAGCATTGGTCACTACTAGGTTAGACAACTGTCTGGACTATAGCGTTGGTCACTACTAGGTTAGACGACTGTCTGGACGATAGCATTGGTCACTACAATGTTAGACAACTGTCTGGACTATAGCATTAGTCACTACTAGGTTAGACAACTGTCTGGACGATACCCATGGTCGCTACTAGATTAGACGACTGTCTGGACGATATCATTGGTCACTAATAGGTTATACGACTGTCTGGACGATATCATTGGTCACTACTAGGTTAGACAACTGTCCGGACGATATCATTGGTCACTACTAGGTTAGACGACGGTCTGGACGATATCATTGGTCACTACTAGGTTAGACGACTGTCAGGACTATAGCATTGGTCACTACTAGGTTAGACGACTATCTGGACTATACCATTGGTCACTACTAGGTTAGACAACAGTCTGGACGATACCATTGGTCACTACTAGTTTAGACGACTGTCTGGAGGATATCATTGGTCACTACTAGGTTAGACGACTGTCTGGACTATAGCATTGGTCACTACTAGGTTAGACGACTATGTGGACTATACCATTGGTCACTACTTGGTTAGACAACAGTCTTGACGATACCATTGGTCACTACGAGGTTAGACGACTGTCTGGACTATAGCATTGGTCACTACTAGGTTAGACGACTGTCTGGACTATAGCATTGGTCACTACTAGGTTAGACGACTGTCTGGACTATAGCATTGGTCACTACTAGGTTAGACGACTGTCTGGACGATATCATTGGTCACTACTAGGTTAAACGACTGTCTGGACGATATCATTGGTCACTACTAGGTTAGACGACTGTCTGGACTATAGCATTGGTCACTACTAGGTTAGACGACTATCTGGACTATACTATTGGTCACTACTAGGTTAGACAACAGTCTGGACGATACCATTGGTCACTACTAGTTTAGACGACTGTCTGGACTATAGCATTGGTCACTACTAGGTTAGACGACTGTCTGGACGATATCATTGGTCACTACTAGGTTAGACAACTGTCTGGACGATACCATTGGTCGCTACTAGGTTAGACGGTTATTTAGACGATATCATTGGTCACTACTAGGTTAGACGATATCATTGGTCACTACTAGGTTAGACTACTGTCTCGACGACATCATTGGTCACTACTAGCTTAGACGATTATCTAGAAGATATCATTTTTCACTACTAGGTTAGACGATTGTCTCGACGATATCATGGGTCACTACTAGGTTAGACGACTCTCTGGACGATACTATTCGTCGCTACTAGGTTAGACGACTGTAATGACGATAGCATTGGTCGCTAATAGGTTAGACGACTGTATGGACGATAGCATTGGTCGCTACTAAGTTAGACGACTGTATGGACGATAGCATTGGTCGCTACTAGGTTAGACGACTCTATGGACGATAGCATTGTTCGCTACTAGGTTAGACGACTGTCTGGACTATAGGATTGGGCACTACTAGGTTAGACGACTGTCTGGACTATAGCATTGGTCAGTACTAGGTTAGACGACTGCCAGGACGATATCATTGGTCACTACTAGGATAGACGACTGTCAGGACGATAGCATTGGTCACTACTAGGTTAGACGGCAGTCTGGATGATATCATTGGTCACTACTAGGTTAGACGACTGTCTGGATGATATCATTGGTCACTACTATGTTAGACGACTGTCTGGACTATAGCATTGGTCACTACTAGGTTTGACGACTGTCTGGACGATATCATTGGTCACTACTAAGTTAGATGACTGTCTGGATGATATCATTGGTCACTACTAGGATAGACGACTGTCTGAACTATAGCATTAGTCACTACTATGTGAGACGACTGTCTGGACGGCATCATTTTTCACTATTAGGATAGACGACTGTCTGGACGATATCATTGGTCACTACTAGGTTAGATGACTGTCTGGATGATATCATTGGTCACTACTAGGATAGACGACTGTCTGGACTATAGCATTGGTCACTACTAGGTTAGACGACTGTCTGGACGATATCATTGGTCACTACTAGGATAGACGA
Organism: Meconema thalassinum; assembly: GCA_946902985.2. Lineage (NCBI taxonomy): Eukaryota > Metazoa > Arthropoda > Insecta > Orthoptera > Tettigoniidae > Meconema > Meconema thalassinum. The sequence continues at coordinate 391,049,149 of OX336393.1, read as the reverse complement.
CTGTCTGGACGATATCATTGGTCACTACTAGGTTAGATGACTGTCTGGACTATAGCATTGGTCACTACTAGGTTAGACGACTGTCTGGACGATATCATTGGTCACTGCTAGGTTAGACGACTGTCTGGACGATATCATTGGTCACTACTAGGTTAGACGACTGTCTGGACGATATCATTGGTCACTACTAGGTTCGACGACTGTCTAGACGATATCATTGGTCACTACTAGGTTAGACGACTGTCTGGACGACATCATTGGTCACTACTAAGATAGACGACTGTCTGGACAATAGCATTGATCGCTAGAAGGTTAGACGACTGTCTGGACTATTGCATTGATCGCTACTAGGTTAGACGACTGTCTGGACTATAGCATTGATCGCTACTAGGATACACGACTGTATGGACGACTGTCTGGACGATATCATTGGTCACTACTAGGTTAGACAACTGTCCGAACGATATCATTGGTCACTACTAGGTAAGACGACTGTCTGGACGATATCATTGGTCACTACTAGGGTAGACAACTGTCCGGACGATATCATTGGTCACTACTAGGTTAGACGAATGTCTGGACGATATCATTGGTCACTACTAAGTTAGACGACTGTCTGGACTTTAGCATTGGTCACTACTAGGTTAGAAGACTATCTGGACTATAGCATTGGTCTTTACTAGGTTAGACAACAGTCTGGACGATACCCTTGGTCGCTACTAGGTTAGACGACTGTCTGGATGATATCATTGGTCACTACTAGGTTAGACGGTTATCTAGACGATATCATTGGTCACTACTAGGTAAGACAACTGTCTGGACGATATAATTGGTCACTACTAGGTTAGGCAACTGTCTGGACGATAGCATTGTTCGCTACTAGGTTAGACGATTATCTAGACGATATCATTGGTCACTACTAGGTTAGACGATTATCTAGACGATATCATTGGTCACTACTAGGTTAGACAACTGTCTAGACGATATCATTGGTCACTACTAGGTTAGGCGATTATCTAGACGATATCATTGGTCACTACTAGGTTTGACAATTGTCTGGACGATATCATTGGTCACTACTAGGTTAGGCAACTGTCTGGACGATATCATTGGTCGCTACTAGGTTAGACAACAGTCTGGACGATATCATTGGTCACTACCAGGTTAGACGATTATCTAGACGATATCATTGGTCACTACTAGGGTAGACAACTGTCCGGACGATATCATTGGTCACTACTAGGTTAGACGAATGTCTGGACGATATCATTGGTCACTACTAAGTTAGACGACTGTCTGGACTTTAGCATTGGTCACTACTAGGTTAGAAGACTATCTGGACTATAGCATTGGTCACTACTAGGTTAGACAACAGTCTGGACGATACCCTTGGTCGCTACTAGGTTAGACGACTGCCTGGATGATATCATTGGTCACTACTAGGTTAGACGGTTATCCAGACGATATCATTGGTCACTACTAGGTAAGACAACTGTCTGGACGATATAATTGGTCACTACTAGGTTAGGCAACTGTCTGGACGATAGCATTGGTCGCTACTAGGTTAGACGATTATCTAGACGATATCATTGGTCACTACTAGGTTAGACGATTATCTAGACGATATCATTGGTCACTACTAGGTTAGACAACTGTCTAGACGATATCATTGGTCACTACTAGGTTAGACGATTATCTAGACGATATCATTGGTCACTACTAGGTTTGACAATTGTCTGGACGATATCATTGGTCACTTCTAGGTTAGGCAACTGTCTGGACGATATCATTGGTCGCTACTAGGTTAGACAACAGTCTGGACGATATCATTGGTCACTACCAGGTTAGACGATTATCTAGACGATATCATTGGTCACTACTAGGTTAGACAACTGTCTGGACGATATCATTGGTCTCTACTAGGTTAGGCAACTGTCTGGACGATAGCATTGGTCGCTACTAGGTTAGACGATTATCTAGACGATATCATTGGTCACTACTAGGTTAGACGATTATCTAGACGATATCATTGTTCACTACTAGGTTAGACCACTGTCTCGACGATATCATTGGTCACCACTAGCTTAGACGATTATCTAGACGATATCATTTTTCACTACTAGGTTAGACGACTGTCTCGACGATATCATGGGTCACTACTAGGTTAGACGACTGTAATGACGATAGCATTGGTCCCTACTAGGTTAGACGACTGTATGGACGATAGCATTGGTCGCTACTAGGTTAGACGACTCTATGGACGATAGCATTGGTCGCTACTAGGTTAGACGTCTGTCTTGACGATATCATTGTTCGCTACTAGGTTAGATGACTCTCTGGAAGATATCATTTGTCACTACTACGATAGACGACTGTCTAGACTATAGCATTGGTCACTACTAGGTTAGACGACTGTCTGGATGATATCATTGGTCACTACTAGGTTAGACGACTGTCTGGACTATAGCATTGGTCACTACTAGGTTAGACGACTGTCTGGACGATATCATTGGTCACTACTAGGTTAGATGACTGTCTGGATGATATCATTGGTCACTACTAGGATAGACGACTGTCTGGACTATAGGATTAGTCACTACTATGTGAGACGACTGTCTGGACGATATCATTTTTCACTACTAGGATAGACGACTGTCTGGACGATATCATTGGTCACTACTAGGTTAGATGACTGTCTGGATGATATCATTGGTCACTACTAGGATAGACGACTGTCTGGATTATAGCATTGGTCACCACTAGGTTAGACGACTGTCCGGACGATATCATTGGTCACTACTAGGATAGACGACTGTCTGGACGATATCATTGGTCACTACTAGGTTAGATGACGGTCTGGTCTATAGCATTGGTCACTACTAGGTTAGACGTCTTTCTGGATGATATCATTGGTCACTACTAGGTTAGACGACTGTCTGGACGATATCATTGGTCACTACTAGGTTAGACGACTGTCTGGACGATATCATTGGTCACTACTAGGTTAGACAACTGTCTGGACGATAGCATTGGTCACTACTAGGTTAGACGACGGCCTGTACGATATCATTTGTCGCTACCAGGTTAGACAACTGTCTTAACGATAGCATTGGTCGCTACTAGGTTAGACGACTGTCTGGACGATATCATTGGTCACTATTAGGTTAGACGACTGTCTGGACTATAGCATTGGTCACTACTAGGTTAGACAACTGTCTGGACTATAGCGTTGGTCACTACTAGGTTAGACGACTGTCTGGACGATAGCATTGGTCACTACAATGTTAGACAACTGTCTGGACTATAGCATTAGTCACTACTAGGTTAGACAACTGTCTGGACGATACCCATGGTCGCTACTAGATTAGACGACTGTCTGGACGATATCATTGGTCACTAATAGGTTATACGACTGTCTGGACGATATCATTGGTCACTACTAGGTTAGACAACTGTCCGGACGATATCATTGGTCACTACTAGGTTAGACGACGGTCTGGACGATATCATTGGTCACTACTAGGTTAGACGACTGTCTGGACTATAGCATTGGTCACTACTAGGTTAGACGACTATCTGGACTATACAATTGGTCACTACTAGGTTAGACAACAGTCTGGACGATACCATTGGTCACTACTAGTTTAGACGACTGTCTGGAGGATATCATTGGTCACTACTAGGTTAGACGACTGTCTGGACTATAGCATTGGTCACTACTAGGTTAGACGACTATGTGGACTATACCATTGGTCACTACTTGGTTAGACAACAGTCTTGACGATACCATTGGTCACTACGAGGTTAGACGACTGTCTGGACTATAGCATTGGTCACTACTAGGTTAGACGACTGTCTGGACTATAGCATTGGTCACTACTAGGTTAGACGACTGTCTGGACTATAGCATTGGTCACTACTAGGTTAGACGACTGTCTGGACGATATCATTGGTCACTACTAGGTTAAACGACTGTCTGGACGATATCATTGGTCACTACTAGGTTAGACGACTGTCTGGACTATAGCATTGGTCACTACTAGGTTAGACGACTATCTGGACTATACCATTGGTCACTACTAGGTTAGACAACAGTCTGGACGATACCATTGGTCACTACTAGTTTAGACGACTGTCTGGACTATAGCATTGGTCACTACTAGGTCAGACGACTGTCTGGACGATATCATTGGTCACTACTAGGTTAGACAACTGTCTGGACGATACCATTGGTCGCTACTGGGTTAGACGGTTATTTAGACGATATCATTGGTCACTACTAGGTTAGACGATATCATTGGTCACTACTAGGTTAGACTACTGTCTCGACGACATCATTGGTCACTACTAGCTTAGACGATTATCTAGAAGATATCATTTTTCACTACTAGGTTAGACGATTGTCTCGACGATATCATGGGTCACTACTAGGTTAGACGACTCTCTGGACGATACTATTCGTCGCTACTAGGTTAGACGACTGTAATGACGATAGCATTGGTCGCTAATAGGTTAGACGACTGTATGGACGATAGCATTGGTCGCTACTAAGTTAGACGACTGTATGGACGATAGCATTGGTCGCTACTAGGTTAGACGACTCTATGGACGATAGCATTGTTCGCTACTAGGTTAGACGACTGTCTGGACTATAGGATTGGGCACTACTAGGTTAGACGACTGTCTGGACTATAGCATTGGTCAGTACTAGGTTAGACGACTGCCAGGACGATATCATTGGTCACTACTAGGATAGACGACTGTCAGGACGATAGCATTGGTCACTACTAGGTTAGACGGCAGTCTGGATGATATCATTGGTCACTACTAGGTTAGACGACTGTCTGGATGATATCATTGGTCACTACTAGGTTAGACGACTGTCTGGACTATAGCATTGGTCACTACTAGGTTTGACGACTGTCTGGACGATATCATTGGTCACTACTAAGTTAGATGACTGTCTGGATGATATCATTGGTCACTACTAGGATAGACGACTGTCTGAACTATAGCATTAGTCACTACTATGTGAGACGACTGTCTGGACGGCATCATTTTTCACTATTAGGATAGACGACTGTCTGGACGATATCATTGGTCACTACTAGGTTAGATGACTGTCTGGATGATATCATTGGTCACTACTAGGATAGACGACTGTCTGGACTATAGCATTGGTCACTACTAGGTTAGACGACTGTCTGGACGATATCATTGGTCACTACTAGGATAGACGACTGTCTGGACGATATCATTGGTCACTACTGGGTTAGATGACTGTCTGGACTATAGCATTGGTCACTACTAGGTTAGACGACTGTCTGGACGATATCATTGGTCACTGCTAGGTTAGACGACTGTCTGGACGATATCATTGGTCACTACTAGGTTAGACGACTGTCTGGACGATATCATTGGTCACTACTAGGTTCGACGACTGTCTAGACGATATCATTGGTCACTACTAGGTTAGACGACTGTCTGGACGACATCATTGGTCACTACTAAGATAGACGACTGTCTGGACAATAGCATTGATCGCTAGAAGGTTAGACGACTGTCTGGACTATTGCATTGATCGCTACTAGGTTAGACGACTGTCTGGACTATAGCATTGATCGCTACTAGGATAGACGACTGTATGGACGACTGTCTGGACGATATCATTGGTCACTACTAGGTTAGACAACTGTCCGAACGATATCATTGGTCACTACTAGGTAAGACGACTGTCTGGACGATATCATTGGTCACTACTAGGGTAGACAACTGTCCGGACGATATCATTGGTCACTACTAGGTTAGACGAATGTCTGGACGATATCATTGGTCACTACTAAGTTAGACGACTGTCTGGACTTTAGCATTGGTCACTACTAGGTTAGAAGGCTATCTGGACTATAGCATTGGTCTTTACTAGGTTAGACAACAGTCTGGACGATACCCTTGGTCGCTACTAGGTTAGACGACTGTCTGGATGATATCATTGGTCACTACTAGGTTAGACGGTTATCTAGACGATATCATTGGTCACTACTAGGTAAGACAACTGTCTGGACGATATAATTGGTCACTACTAGGTTAGGCAACTGTCTGGACGATAGCATTGTTCGCTACTAGGTTAGACGATTATCTAGAGGATATCATTGGTCACTACTAGGTTAGACGATTATCTAGACGATATCATTGGTCACTACTAGGTTAGACAACTGTCTAGACGATATCATTGGTCACTACTAGGTTAGGCGATTATCTAGACGATATCATTGGTCACTACTAGGTTTGACAATTGTCTGGACGATATCATTGGTCACTACTAGGTTAGGCAACTGTCTGGACGATATCATTGGTCGCTACTAGGTTAGACAACAGTCTGGACGATATCATTGGTCACTACCAGGTTAGACGATTATCTAGACGATATCATTGGTCACTACTAGGGTAGACAACTGTCCGGACGATATCATTGGTCACTACTAGGTTAGACGAATGTCTGGACGATATCATTGGTCACTACTAAGTTAGACGACTGTCTGGACTTTAGCATTGGTCACTACTAGGTTAGAAGACTATCTGGACTATAGCATTGGTCACTACTAGGTTAGACAACAGTCTGGACGATACCCTTGGTCGCTACTAGGTTAGACGACTGTCTGGATGATATAATTGGTCACTACTAGGTTAGACGGTTATCTAGACGATATCATTGGTCACTACTAGGTAAGACAACTGTCTGGACGATATAATTGGTCACTACTAGGTTAGGCAACTGTCTGGACGATAGCATTGGTCGCTACTAGGTTAGACGATTATCTAGACGATATCATTGGTCACTACTAGGTTAGACGATTATCTAGACGATATCATTGGTCACTACTAGGTTAGACAACTGTCTAGACGATATCATTGGTCACTACTAGGTTAGACGATTATCTAGACGATATCATTGGTCACTACTAGGTTTGACAATTGTCTGGACGATATCATTGGTCACTTCTAGGTTAGGCAACTGTCTGGACGATATCATTGGTCGCTACTAGGTTAGACAACAGTCTGGACGATATCATTGGTCACTACCAGGTTAGACGATTATCTAGACGATATCATTGGTCACTACTAGGTTAGACAACTGTCTGGACGATATCATTGGTCTCTACTAGGTTAGGTAACTGTCTGGACGATAGCATTGGTCGCTACTAGGTTAGACGATTATCTAGACGATATCATTGGTCACTACTAGGTTAGACGATTATCTAGACGATATCATTGTTCACTACTAGGTTAGACCACTGTCTCGACGATATCATTGGTCACCACTAGCTTAGACGATTATCTAGACGATATCATTTTTCACTACTAGGTTAGACGACTGTCTCGACGATATCATGGGTCACTACTAGGTTAGACGACTGTAATGACGATAGCATTGGTCCCTACTAGGTTAGACGACTGTATGGACGATAGCATTGGTCGCTACTAGGTTAGACGACTCTATGGACGATAGCATTGGTCGCTACTAGGTTAGACGTCTGTCTTGACGATATCATTGTTCGCTACTAGGTTAGATGACTCTCTGGAAGATATCATTTGTCACTACTACGATAGACGACTGTCTAGACTATAGCATTGGTCACTACTAGGTTAGACGACTGTCTGGATGATATCATTGGTCACTACTAGGTTAGACGACTGTCTGGACTATAGCATTGGTCACTACTAGGTTAGACGACTGTCTGGACGATATCATTGGTCACTACTAGGTTAGATGACTGTCTGGATGATATCATTGGTCACTACTAGGATAGACGACTGTCTGGACTATAGGATTAGTCACTACTATGTGAGACGACTGTCTGGACGATATCATTTTTCACTACTAGGATAGACGACTGTCTGGACGATATCATTGGTCACTACTAGGTTAGATGACTGTCTGGATGATATCATTGGTCACTACTAGGATAGACGACTGTCTGGATTATAGCATTGGTCACCACTAGGTTAGACGACTGTCCGGACGATATCATTGGTCACTACTAGGATAGACGACTGTCTGGACGATATCATTGGTCACTACTAGGTTAGATGACGGTCTGGTCTATAGCATTGGTCACTACTAGGTTAGACGACTTTCTGGATGATATCATTGGTCACTACTAGGTTAGACGACTGTCTGGACGATATCATTGGTCACTACTAGGTTAGACGACTGTCTGGACGATATCATTGGTCACTACTAGGTTAGACAACTGTCTGGACGATAGCATTGGTCACTACTAGGTTAGACGACGGCCTGTACGATATCATTTGTCGCTACCAGGTTAGACAACTGTCTTAACGATAGCATTGGTCGCTACTAGGTTAGACGACTGTCTGGACGATATCATTGGTCACTATTAGGTTAGACGACTGTCTGGACTATAGCATTGGTCACTACTAGGTTAGACAACTGTCTGGACTATAGCGTTGGTCACTACTAGGTTAGACGACTGTCTGGACGATAGCATTGGTCACTACAATGTTAGACAACTGTCTGGACTATAGCATTAGTCACTACTAGGTTAGACAACTGTCTGGACGATACCCATGGTCGCTACTAGATTAGACGACTGTCTGGACGATATCATTGGTCACTAATAGGTTATACGACTGTCTGGACGATATCATTGGTCACTACTAGGTTAGACAACTGTCCGGACGATATCATTGGTCACTACTAGGTTAGACGACGGTCTGGACGATATCATTGGTCACTACTAGGTTAGACGACTGTCTGGACTATAGCATTGGTCACTACTAGGTTAGACGACTATCTGGACTATACCATTGGTCACTACTAGGTTAGACAACAGTCTGGACGATACCATTGGTCACTACTTGTTTAGACGACTGTCTGGAGGATATCATTGGTCACTACTAGGTTAGACGACTGTCTGGACTATAGCATTGGTCACTATTAGGTTAGACGACTATGTGGACTATACCATTGGTCACTACTTGGTTAGACAACAGTCTTGACGATACCATTGGTCACTACGAGGTTAGACGACTGTCTGGACTATAGCATTGGTCACTACTAGGTTAGACGACTGTCTGGACTATAGCATTGGTCACTACTAGGTTAGACGACTGTCTGGACTATAGCATTGGTCACTACTAGGTTAGACGACTGTCTGGACGATATCATTGGTCACTACTAGGTTAAACGACTGTCTGGACGATATCATTGGTCACTACTAGGTTAGACGACTGTCTGGACTATAGCATTGGTCACTACTAGGTTAGACGACTATCTGGACTATACCATTGGTCACTACTAGGTTAGACAACAGTCTGGACGATACCATTGGTCACTACTAGTTTAGACGACTGTCTGGACTATAGCATTGGTCACTACTAGGTTAGACGACTGTCTGGACGATATCATTGGTCACTACTAGGTTAGACAACTGTCTGGACGATACCATTGGTCGCTACTAGGTTAGACGGTTATTTAGACGATATCATTGGTCACTACTAGGTTAGACGATATCATTGGTCACTACTAGGTTAGACTACTGTCTCGACGACATCATTGGTCACTACTAGCTTAGACGATTATCTAGAAGATATCATTTTTCACTACTAGGTTAGACGATTGTCTCGACGATATCATGGGTCACTACTAGGTTAGACGACTCTCTGGACGATACTATTCGTCGCTACTAGGTTAGACGACTGTAATGACGATAGCATTGGTCGCTAATAGGTTAGACGACTTTATGGACGATAGCATTGGTCGCTACTAAGTTAGACGACTGTATGGACGATAGCATTGGTCGCTACTAGGTTAGACGACTCTATGGACGATAGCATTTTTCGCTACTAGGTTAGACGACTGTCTGGACTATAGGATTGGGCACTACTAGGTTAGACGACTGTCTGGACTATAGCATTGGTCAGTACTAGGTTAGACGACTGCCAGGACGATATCATTGGTCACTACTAGGATAGACGACTGTCAGGACGATAGCATTGGTCACTACTAGGTTAGACGGCAGTCTGGATGATATCATTGGTCACTACTAGGTTAGACGACTGTCTGGATGATATCATTGGTCACTACTAGGTTAGACGACTGTCTGGACTATAGCATTGGTCACTACTAGGTTTGACGACTGTCTGGACGATATCATTGGTCACTACTAAGTTAGATGACTGTCTGGATGATATCATTGGTCACTACTAGGATAGACGACTGTCTGAACTATAGCATTAGTCACTACTATGTGAGACGACTGTCTGGACGGCATCATTTTTCACTATTAGGATAGACGACTGTCTGGACGATATCATTGGTCACTACTAGGTTAGATGACTGTCTGGATGATATCATTAGTCACTACTAGGATAGACGACTGTCTGGACTATAGCATTGGTCACTACTAGGTTAGACGACTGTCTGGACGATATCATTGGTCACTACTAGGATAGACGACTGTCTGGACGATATCATTGGTCACTACTAGGTTAGATGACTGTCTGGACTATAGCATTGGTCACTACTAGGTTAGACGACTGTCTGGACGATATCATTGGTCACTGCTAGGTTAGACGACTGTCTGGACGATATCATTGGTCACTACTAGGTTAGACGACTGTCTGGACGATATCATTGGTCACTACTAGGTTCGACGACTGTCTAGACGATATCATTGGTCACTACTAGGTTAGACGACTGTCTGGACGACATCATTGGTCACTACTAAGATAGACGACTGTCTGGACAATAGCATTGATCGCTAGAAGGTTAGACGACTGTCTGGACTATTGCATTGATCGCTACTAGGTTAGACGACTGTCTGGACTATAGCATTGATCGCTACTAGGATAGACGACTGTATGGACGACTGTCTGGACGATATCATTGGTCACTACTAGGATAGACAACTGTCCGAACGATATCATTGTTCACTACTAGGTAAGACGACTGTCTGGACGATATCATTGGTCACTACTAGGGTAGACAACTGTCCGGACGATATCATTGGTCACTACTAGGTTAGACGAATGTCTGGACGATATCATTGGTCACTACTAAGTTAGACGACTGTCTGGACTTTAGCATTGGTCACTACTAGGTTAGAAGACTATCTGGACTATAGCATTGGTCTTTACTAGGTTAGACAACAGTCTGGACGATACCCTTGGTCGCTACTAGGTTAGACGACTGTCTGGATGATATCATTGGTCACTACTAGGTTAGACGGTTATCTAGACGATATCATTGGTCACTACTAGGTAAGACAACTGTCTGGACGATATAATTGGTCACTACTAGGTTAGGCAACTGTCTGGACGATAGCATTGTTCGCTACTAGGTTAGACGATTATCTAGACGATATCATTGGTCACTACTAGGTTAGACGATTATCTAGACGATATCATTGGTCACTACTAGGTTAGACAACTGTCTAGACGATATCATTGGTCACTACTAGGTTAGGCGATTATCTAGACGATATCATTGGTCACTACTAGGTTTGACAATTGTCTGGACGATATCATTGGTCACTACTAGGTTAGGCAACTGTCTGGACGATATCATTGGTCGCTACTAGGTTAGACAACAGTCTGGACGATATCATTGGTCACTACCAGGTTAGACGATTATCTAGACGATATCATTGGTCACTACTAGGTTAGACAACTGTCTGGACGATATCATTGGTCACTACTAGGTTAGGCAACTGTCTGGACGATAGCATTGGTCGCTACTAGGTTAGACGATTATCTAGACGATATCATTGGTCACTACTAGGTTAGACGATTATCTAGACGATATCATTGTTCACTACTAGGTTAGACTACTGTCTCGACGATATCATTGGTCACCACTAGCTTAGACGATTATCTAGACGATATCATTTTTCACTACTAGGTTAGACGACTGTCTCGGCGATATCATGGGTCACTACTAGGTTAGACGACTGTAATGACGATAGCATTGGTCCCTACTAGGTTAGACGACTGTATGGACGATAGCATTGGTCGCTACTAGGTTAGACGACTCTAAGGACGATAGCATTGGTCGCTACTAGGTTAGACGACTCTATGGACGATAGCATTGGTCGCTACTAGGTTAGACGTCTGTCTTGACGATATCATTGTTCGCTACTAGGTTAGATGGCTCTCTGGAATATATCATTTGTCACTACTACGATAGACGACTGTTTAGACTATAGCATTGGTCACTACTAGGTTAGACGACTGTCTGGATGATATCATTGGTCACTACTAGGTTAGACGACTGTCTGGACTATAGCATTGGTCACTACTAGGTTAGACGACTGTCTGGACGATATCATTGGTCACTACTAGGTTAGATGACTGTCTGGATGATATCATTGGTCACTACTAGGATAGACGACTGTCTGGACTATAGGATTAGTCACTACTATGTGAGAAGACTGTCTGGACGATATCATTTTTCACTACTAGGATAGACGACTGTCTGGACGATATCATTGGTCACTACTAGGTTAGATGACTGTCTGGATGATATCATTGGTCACTACTAGGATAGACGACTGTCTGGACTATAGCATTGGTCACCACTAGGTTAGACGACTGTCCGGACGATATCATTGGTCACTACTAGGATAGACGACTGTCTGGACGATATCATTGGTCACTACTAGGTTAGATGACGGTCTGGACTATAGCATTGGTCACTACTAGGTTAGACGACTTTCTGGATGATATCATTGGTCACTACTAGGTTAGACGACTGTCTGGACGATATCATTGGTCACTACTAGGTTAGACGACTGTCTGGACGATATCATTGGTCACTACTAGGTTAGACAACTGTCTGGACTATAGCATTGGTCACTACTAGGTTAGACGACGGCCTGTACGATATCATTTGTCGCTACCAGGTTAGACAACTGTCTTAACGATAGCATTGGTCGCTACTAGGTTAGACGACTGTCTGGACGATATCATTGGTCACTATTAGGTTAGACGACTGTCTGGACTATAGCATTGGTCACTACAAGGTTAGACAACTGTCTGGACTATATCATTGGTCACTACTAGGTTAGACGACTGTCTGGACGATATCATTGGTCACTACTAGGTTAGACAACTGTCTGGACTATAGCATTGGTCACTACTAGGTTAGACGACGGCCTGTACGATATCATTTGTCGCTACCAGGTTAGACAACTGTCTTAACGATAGCATTGGTCGCTACTAGGTTAGACGACTGTCTGGACGATATCATTGGTCACTATTAGGTTAGACGACTGTCTGGACTATAGCATTGGTCACTACTAGGTTAGACAACTGTCTGGACGATAGCGTTGGTCACTACTAGGTTAGACGACTGTCTGGACGATAGCATTGGTCACTACAAGGTTAGACAACTGTCTGGACTATAGCATTAGTCACTACTAGGTTAGACAACTGTCTGGACGATACCCATGGTCGCTACTAGAATAGACGACTGTCTGGACGATATCATTGGTCACTAATAGGTTATACGACTGTCTGGACGATATCATTGGTCACTACTAGGTTAGACAACTGTCCGGACGATATCATTGGTCACTACTAGGTTAGACGACGGTCTGGACGATATCATTGGTCACTACTAGGTTAGACGACTGTCTGGACTATAGCATTGGTCACTACTAGGTTAGACGACTATCTGGACTATACCATTGGTCACTACTAGGTTAGACAACAGTCTGGACGATACCATTGGTCACTACTAGTTTAGACGACTGTCTGGAGGATATCATTGGTCACTACTAGGTTAGACGACTGTCTGGACTATAGCATTGGTCACTACTAGGTTAGACGACTATGTGGACTATACCATTGGTCACTACTTGGTTAGACAACAGTCTGGACGATACCATTGGTCACTACGAGGTTAGACGACTGTCTGGACTATAGCATTGGTCACTACTAGGTTAGACGACTGTCTGGACTATAGCATTGGTCACTACTAGGTTAGACGACTATCTGGACTATACCATTGGTCACTACTAGGTTAGACGACTGTCTGGACGATATCATTGGTCACTACTAGGTTAGACAACTGTCTGGACGATACCATTGGTCGCTACTAGGTTAGACGGTTATTTAGACGATATCATTGGTCACTACTAGGTTAGACGATATCATTGGTCACTAGTAGGTTAGACTACTGTCTCGACGATATCATTGGTCACTACTAGCTTAGACGATTATCTAGAAGATATCATTTTTCACTACTAGGTTAGACGATTGTCTCGACGATATCATGGGTCACTACTAGGTTAGACGACTCTCTGGACGATACTATTGGTCGCTACTAGGTTAGACGACTGTAATGACGATAGCATTGGTCGCTACTAGGTTAGACGACTGTATGGACGATAGCATTGGTCGCTACTAAGTTAGACGACTGTATGGACGATAGCATTGGTCGCTACTAGGTTAGACGACTCTATGGACGATAGCATTGTTCGCTACTAGGTTAGACGACTGTCTGGACTATAGGATTGGGCACTACTAGGTTAGACGACTGTCTGGACTATAGCATTGGTCAGTACTAGGTTAGACGACTGCCAGGACGATATCATTGGTCACTACTAGGATAGACGACTGTCAGGACGATAGCATTGGTCACTACTAGGTTAGACGGCAGTCTGGATGATATCATTGGTCACTACTAGGTTAGACGACTGTCTGGAATATAGCATTGGTCACTACTAGGTTAGATGACTGTCTGGACGATATCATTGGTCACTACTAGGTTAGATGACTGTCTGGAATATAGCATTGGTCACTACTAGGTTAGATGACTGTCTGGACGATATCATTGGTCACTACTAGATTAGATGAGTGTCTGGATGATATCATTGGTCACTACTAGGATAGACGACTGTCTGGAGGATATCATTTGTAACTACTAGGTTAGACGACTGTCTGGACGATATCATTGGTCACTACTAGGATAGACGACCCTCTGGACGATATCATTGGTCACTACTAGGTTTGACGACTTTCTGGACTATAGCATTGGTCACTACTAGGTAAGACGACTGTCTTTACTATAGCATCGGTCACTACTAGGATAGACGACTCTCTGGATGATATCATTGGTCACTACTAGGTTAGACAACTGTCCGGACGATATCATTGGTCACTACTAGGTTAGACGACTGTCTGGACGATATCATTGGTCACTACTAGGTAAGACGACTGTCTTGACTATAGCATTGGTCACTACTAGGTTAGACGACTATCTGGACTATAGCATTGGTCACTACTGGGTTAGACAACTGTCTGGACGATACCCTTGGTCGCTACTAGGTTAGACGACTGTCCGGATGATATCATTGGTCACTACTAGGTTAGACGATTATCTAGACGATGTCATTGGTCACTAGTAGGTTAGACAACTGTCTGGACGATATCATTGGTCACGACTAGGTTTGGCAACTGTCTGGACGATGGCATTGGTCGCTACTAGGTTAGATGACTGTCTGGAATATAGCATTGGTCACTACTAGGTTAGATGACTGTCTGGACGATATCATTGGTCACTACTAGGTTAGATGACTGTCTGGACGATATCATTGGTCACTACTAGGTTAGATGACTGTCTGGAATATAGCATTGGTCACTACTAGGTTAGATGACTGTCTGGACGATATCATTGGTCACTACTAGGTTAGATGACTGTCTGGATGATATCATTGGTCACTACTAGGATAGACGACTGTCTGGAGGATATCATTTGTAACTACTAGGTTAGACGACTGTCTGGACGATATCATTGGTCACTACTAGGATAGACGACCCTCTGGACGATATCATTGGTCACTACTAGGTTAGACTACTGTCTCGACGATATCATTGGTCACTACTAGCTTAGACGATTATCTAGACGATATCATTTTTCACTACTAGGTTAGACGACTGTCTCGACGATATTATGTGTCACTACTAGGTTAGACGTCTCTCTGGACGATACTATTGGTCGCTACTAGGTTAGACGACTGTTATGACGATAGCATTGGTCGCTACTAGGTTAGACGACTGTATGGACGATAGCATTGGTCGCTACTAGGTTAGACGACTCTATGGACGATAGCATTGGTCGCTACTAGGTTAGACGACTGTCTGGATTATAGCATTGGGCACTACTAGGTTAGACGACTGTCTGGACTATAGCATTGGTCAGTACTAGGTTAGACGACTGTCAGGAAGATATCATTGGTCACTACTAGGATAGACGACTGTCTGGACGATAGCATTGGTCACTACTAGGTTAGACGACTGTCTGGATGATATCATTGGTCACTACTAGGTTAGACGACTGTGTGGACTATAGCATTGGTCACTACTAGGTTAGACGATTGTCTGGACGATATCATTGGTCACTACTAGGTTAGATGACTGTCTGGATGATATCATTGGTCACTACTAGGATAGACGACTGTCTGGACTATAGCCTTAGTCACTATTATGTGAGACGACTGTCTGGACGACATCATTTTTCACTACTAGGATAGACGACTGTCTGGACGATATCATTGGTCACTACTAGGTTAGATGACTGTCTGGATGATATCATTGGTCACTACTAGGATAGACGACTGTCTGGACTATAGCATTGGTCACTACTAGGTTAGACGACTGTCTGGACGATATCATTGGTCACTACTAAGATAGACGACTGTCTGGACGATATCATTGGTCACTACTAGGTTAGATGACTGTCTGGACTATAGCATTGGTCACTACTAGGTTAGACGACTGTCTGGACGATATCATTGGTCACTGCTAGGTTAGACGACTGTCTGGACGATATCCTTGGTCACTACTAGGTTAGACGACTGTCTGGACGATATCATTGTTCACTACTAGGATAGACGACTGTCTGGACAATAGCATTGATCGCTAGTAGGTTAGACGACTGTCTGGACTATTGCATTGATCGCTACTAGGTTAGACGGCTGTCTGGACTATAGCATTGATCGCTACTAGGATAGACGACTGTCTGGATGACTGTCTGGACGATATCATTGGTCAATACTAGGTTAGACAACTGTCCGGACGATATCATTGGTCTCTACTAGGTTAGACGACTGTCTGGACGATATCATTGGTCACTACTAGGTTAGACAACTGACCGGACGATATCATCGGCCACTACTAGGTTAGACGACTGTCTGGACGATATCATTGGTCACTACTAGGTTAGACGACTGTCTGGACTTTAGCATTGGTCACTACTAGGTTAGAAGTCTATCTGGACTATAGCATTGGTCACTACTAGGTTAGACAACAGTCTGGACGATACCCTTGGTCGGTACTAGGTTAGACGACTGTCTGGATGATATCATTGGTCACTACTAGGTTAGACAACTGTCTGGACGATATCATTGGTCACTACTAGGTTAGGCAAATGTCTGGACGTTAGCATTGGTCGCTACTAGGTTAGACGATTATCTAGACGATATCATTGGTCACTACTAGGTTAGACGATTATCTAGACGATATCATTGGTCACTACTAGGTTAGACAACTGTCTAGACGATATCATTGGTCACTACTAGGTTAGACGATTATCTAGACGATATCATTGGTCACTACTAGGTTAGACAATTGTCTGGACGATACCATTGGTCACTACTAGGTTAGGCAACTGTCTGGACGATATCATTGGTCGCTACTAGGTTAGACAACTGTCTGGACGATATCATTGGTCACTACTAGGTTAGACGATTATCTAGACGATATCATTGGTCACTACTAAGTTAGACAACTGTCTGGACGATATCATTGGTCACTACTAGGTTAGGCAACTGTCTGGACGATAGCATTGGTCGCTACTATGTTAGACGATTATTTAGACGATATCATTGGTCACTACTAGGTTAGACGATTATCTAGACGATATCATTGTTCACTACTAGGTAGACTACCGTCTCGACGATATCATTGGTCACTACTAGCTTAGACGATTATCTAGACGATATCATTTTTCACTACTAGGTTAGACGACTGTCTCGACGATATCATGGGTCACTACTAGGTTAGACGACTGTAATGACGATAGCATTGGTCGCTACTAGGTTAGACGACTGTATGGACGATAGCATTGGTCGCTACTAGGTTAGACGACTCTAAGGACGATAGCATTGGTCGCTACTAGGTTAGACGACTCTATGGACGATAGCATTGGTCGCTACCAGGTTAGACGTCTGTCTGGACGATATCATTGGTCGCTACTAGGTTAGATGACTCTCTGGATGATATCATTTGTCACTACTACGATAGACGACTGTCTGGACTATAGCATTGGTCACTACTAGGTTAGAAGACTGTCTGGATTATATCATTGGTCACTACTAGGTTAGACGACTGTCTGGACTATAGCATTGGTCACTACTAGGTTAGACGACTGTCTGGACGATATCATTTTTCACTAATAGGATAGACGACTGTCTGGACGATATCATTGGTCACTACTAGCTTAGATGAGTGTCTGGATGATATCATTGGTCACTACTAGGATAGACGACTGTCTGGACGATATCATTGGTCACTACTAGGTTAGACGACTGTCTGGACGATATCATTGGTCACTACTAGGTTAGACGACTGTCTGGACGATATCATTGGTCACTACTAGGTTAGACGACTGTCTGGACGATATCATTGGTCACTACTAGGTTAGACGACTGTCTGGATTATATCATTGGTCACTACTAGGTTAGACGACTGTCTGGACTATAGCATTGGTCACTAGTAGGTTAGACGACTGTCTGGACGATATCATTTTTCACTAATAGGATAGACGACTGTCTGGACGATATCATTGGTCACTACTAGCTTAGATGAGGGTCTGGATGATATCATTGGTCACTACTAGGATAGACGACTGTCTGGACGATATCATTGGTCACTACTAGGTTAGACGACTGTCTGGACGATATCATTGTTCACTACTAGGTTAGATGACTGTCTGGACTATAGCAATGGTCACTACTAGGTTAGACGTCTGTCTGGACGATATCATTGGTCACTACTAGGTTAGACGACTGTCTGGACGATATCATTGGTCACTACTAGGTTAGACGACTGTCTGGACGATATCATTGGACACTACTAGGTTAGACGACTGTCTGGACGATATCATTGGTCACTACTAGGTTAGACGACTGTCTGGACGATATCCTTGGTCACTACTAGGTTAGACGACTGTCTGGACGATATCATTGGTCACTACTAGGATAGAAGACTGTCTGGACTATAGCATTGATCGCTACTAGGTTAGACGACTGTCTGGACTATTGCATTGATCGCTACTAGGTTAGACGACTGTCTGGACTATAGCATTGATCGCTACTAGGATAGACGACTGTCTGGACGATATCATTGGTCACTACTAGGTTAGACAACTGTCCGGAAGATATCATTGGTCACTACTAAGTTAGACGACTGTCTGGACGATATCATTGGTCAGTACTAGCTTAGACAACTGTCCGGACGATATCATTGGTCACCACTAGGTTAGACGACTGTCTGGACGATATCATTGGTCACTACTAGGTTAGACGACTGTCTGGACTTTAGCATTGGTCACTACTAGGTTAGACGACTATCTGGACTATAGCATTGGTCACTACTAGGTTAGACAGCAGTCTGGACGATACCCTTGGTCGCTACTAGCTTAGACGACTGTCTGGATGATATCATTGGTCACTACTAGGTTAGACGATTATCTAGACGATATCATCGGTCACTACTAGGTTAGACAACTGTCTGGACGATATCATTGGTCACTACTAGGTTAAGCAACTGTCTGGACGATAGCATTGGTCGCTACTAGGTTAGACGATTATCTAGACGATATCATTGGTCACTACTAGGTTAGACGATTATCTAGACGATATCATTGATCACTACTAGGTTAGACAACTGTCTAGACGATAGCATTGGTCACTACGAGGTTAGACGATTATCTAGACGATATCATTGGTCACTACTAGGTTAGACAATTGTCTGGACGAAATCATTGGTCACTACTAGGTTAGGCAACTGTCTGGACGATATCATTGGTCGCTACTAGGTTAGACAACTGTCTGGACGATATCATTGGTCACTACTAGGCTAGACGATTATCTAGACGATATCATTGGTCACTACTAGGTTAGACAACTGTCTGGACGATATCATTGGTCACTACTAGGTTAGGCAACTGTCTGGACGATAGCATTGGTCGCTACTAGGTTAGACGATTATCTAGACGATATCATTGGTCACTACTAGGTTAGACGATTATCTAGACGATATCATTGGTCACTACTAGGTTAGACTACTGTCTCGACGATATCATTGGTCACTACTAGCTTAGACGATTATCTAGACGATATCATTTTTAGCCTACTTTCGAATTTTGTAAAAAATGAAAGTAGACTTATGAGATCAACACAGGGCGAAAAAAGTGTGTCTGTCTGTGTGTGTGTATGTGTGTGTGTGAGTCTGTGTGTGTGTCTGTGTGTGTGTGTGTCTGTGTGTGTGTGAGTGTGAGTACTCTGAATGTCTGCCCCCCCTATCAATTCGAACACGGTGAATGAGAATTGAACGAAATTTGGTACAAAGGTAGCACTAGCAAAGGACACCTCAGTGTCATGTTTTATATCGCCGCCATCTTGACGGAAACGTAATGGCGGCCACACAAATGTTCAAAGCTTAAATCAAATTACGACTAACCTATTCATCCGATCTCTACCAAATTTTGCAACAACATACCTTTATGGGGGGAGCATCCTTTGACCAAACGAATAGGTCTTCAGCGTAATAGTTTGCGGATGGCGGCCATCTTTGTGTGAAAATCGATTCCCCCTATGAATTCGAACACGGTGTAACCGAATGGAACGAAATTTGGTACAGAGGTAGTACTAACAAAAGGCACCTCAGTGTCATGTTTTATATTGCCGCCATCTTGACGGAAACGTAATGGCGGCCACACAAATGTTCAAAGCTTAAATCAAATTACGACTAGCCTAATCATCAGATCTCTAACAAATTTTGCAACAACATACCTTTATGGGGGGAGCATCCTTTGACCAAACGAATAGGTCTTCAGCGTAATAGTTTGCGGATAGCGGCCATCTTTGTGTGAAAATCGATTCCCCCTATTAATTCGAACACGGTGCAACCGAATGGAACGAAATTTGGTACAGAGGTAGCACGAGCAAAGGGCACCTGAGTGTCATGCTTTATATCGCCGCCAACTTGACTGAAACGTAATGGCGGCCACACGAATGTTCAAAGCTAAAATCAAATTACGATTAACCTAGTCATCCGATCTCTACCAAATTTTGCAACTACATACCCTTATGGAGGGAGCATTTTTTGACCAATATAATAGGTCATTCGCCTAATAGTTTGCGGATGGCGGCCATCTTTATGTAAAAATTGATTCCCCCTATTAATTCGAACACGGTGGAACCGAATGGAACGAAATATGGTACAGAGGTAGCACGAGCCAAGGGCACCTCAGTGTCATGTTTTATATCGCCACCATCTTGACTGAAACGTAATGGCGGCCACACGAATGTTCAAAGCTAAAATCAAATTACGATTAACCTAATCATCCGATCTCTACCAAATTTTGCAACTACATATCTTTATGGAGGGAGCATCCTTTGACCAATCTAATAGGTCATTCGGCTAATAGTTTGCGGATGGCGGCCATCTTTGTGTCAGAATCGATTCCCCCTATTAATTCAAACACGGTGAAACCGAATGGAACGAAATTTGGTACAGAGATAGCACTAGCAAAGGGCATCTCAGTGTCATGATTAATATCGCCGCCATATTGACAGAAACGTAATGGCGGCCACACAAATGTTTAAAGCTTAAATCAAATTACGACTAACATAACCATCCGATCTCTACCAATCTTTGCAACGACATACCTTTATGGAGGGAGCATCCTTTGACCAATCTAATAGGTCATTAGCCTAATAGTTTGCGGATGGCGAGCCATCTTTATGTCAAAATTGATTCCCCCTATTAATTCGAACACGGTGGAACCGAATGAACGAAATTTGGTACAGAGGTAGCACTAGCAAAGGGCACCTCAGTGTCATATTTTATATCACCGCTATCTTGACGGAAACGTAATCGCTGCCACCCAAATATTAAAAGCTAAAATGTAATTACGACCAACCTAATAATCTAGTCTCTACCAAATTTTGCAACACCATATCATTATGTGGGAAACATATTCTGACCAAACTGCAAGAACATCAGCCCAATAGTTTGCAGATGGTGGCCAAGTATGTGTGCAAATCGATTCCCCCTATCAATTCAAACACGGTGAAACCGAATTGAACGAAATTTGGTACAGAGGTAGCACTAGCAAAGGGCACCTCATATTCATGTTTAATATCCCTATAGCACGTTGTATTTCAACAAGCTACTACAACCAACATTCAATCATACTCCCTGAAAAGGACAAAGAGTTATAACAATACCCATGCATTTAGGTGAAAGTAGGCTATATGTTCTTTACTGAACATCTTGTTCACTACTAGGTTAGAAGACTGTCTCGTCGATATCATAGGTCACTACTAGGTTAGACGACTGTAATGACGATAGCATTGGTCGCTACTATGTTAGACGACTGTATGGACGATAGCATTGGTCGCTACTAGGTTAGACGACTCTATGGACGATAGCATTGGTCGCTACTAGGTTAGACGACTCTATGGACGATAGCATTGGTCGCTACTAGGTTAGACGACTGTCTGGACGATATCATTGGTCGCTACTAGGTTAGATGACTCTCTGGATGATATCATTTGTCACTACTACGATAGACGACTGTCTGGACTATAGCATTGTTCACTACTAGGGTAGACGGCTGTCTGGACGATATCATTGGTCACTACTAGGTTAGACGACTCTCTGGACGATATCATTGGTCACTACTAGGTTAGATGATTCTCTGGATGATATCATTGGTCACTACTAGGATAGACGACTGTCTGGACTATAGCATTGGTCACTACTAGGTTAGACGACTGTCTGGACGATATCATTGGTCACTACTAGTTTAGACAACTCTCTGGACGATATCATTGGTCACTACTAGGTTAGACGACTGTCTGGACGATATCATTGGTCACTCCTAGGATAGACGACCCTCTGGACGATATCATTGGTCACTACTAGGTTTGACGACTTTCTGGACTATAGCATTGGTCACTACTAGGTTAGACGACTGTCTGGACTATAGCATTGGTCACTACTAGGTTAGACGACTGTCTGGA
The DNA here is from genome assembly GCA_946902985.2 of Meconema thalassinum. Taxonomy (NCBI): domain Eukaryota; kingdom Metazoa; phylum Arthropoda; class Insecta; order Orthoptera; family Tettigoniidae; genus Meconema; species Meconema thalassinum. The sequence continues at coordinate 391,025,813 of OX336393.1, read as the reverse complement.
CGATATCATTGGTCACTACTAGGATAGACGACTGTCTGGACGATTTCATTGGTCACTACTAGGTTAGATGACTGTCTGGATGATATCATTGGTCACTACTAGGTTAGACGACTGTCTGGACTATAGCATTGGTCACTACTATGTTAGACGACTGTCTGGACTATAGCATTGATCGCTACTAGGATAGACGACTGTCTGGACTATAGCATTGATCGCTACTAGGATAGACGACTGTCTGGACTATAGCATTGGTTACTACTAGGTTAGACGACTGTCTGGACGATAGCATTGGTCACTACTAAGGTAGACTACTGTCTGGAATATAGCATTGGTCACTACTAGGTTAGACGACTGCCTGGACAATATCATTGGTCACTACTAGGTTAGACGACCCTCTGGACGATATAATTGGTCACTACTAGGATAGACGACTCTCTGGACGATATCATTGGTCACTACTAGGTTAGACGACTGTCTGGACTATAGCATTGGTCACTACTAGGTTATGCGACTGTCTGGACGATATCATTGGTCACTACTAAGATAGACGACCCTCTGGATGATATCGTTGGTCACTACTAGGTTAGACGACTGTATGGACGATATCATTGGTCACTACTAAGTTAGACGACTGTCTGGACTATAGCATTGGTCACTACTAGGTTAGACGACTGTCTGGACTATACCATTGGTCACTACTAGGTTAGACGACTGTCTGGACTATAGCATTGGTCACTACTAGGATAGACAACTGTCTGGACGATATCATTGGTCACTACTAGGTTAGACGACTGTCTGGACGATAGCATTGGTCGCTACTTGGTTAGACGACTGTCTGGAATATACACACATCAAAAAAAGTTTTGCATCACCTCGGTTCCCAGATCTCCGGCATATAGACGTTGACTGTGTATATTGTATCCAAGATACAGTCCCTTTGACTGTTCATAGATGTCACTAAAACTGCTCAAAGATGTAAACAACCATGCATGAGCAGGGCCTATTAGACGGAGGGGGTACGACAGCCGATCAGTTCCAGTCATTCCACCAGGACGAAGGTACGCTGCTCATGTTGTCTGTAGTTCTACCATGCCTAGAAGGTCAATACCGCAGTTCGATCGCGTCCGCATTGTTACTTTGTGTCAAGAAGGGCTATCAACAAGGGAAGTTTCCAGGCGTCTCAGAGTGAACCAAAGCGATGTTGTTCGGACATGGAGGAGGTACAGAGATACAGGAACTGTCGATGACAGGCCTCGCTCAGGCCGCCCAAGGGCTACTACTGTAGTGGATGACCGCTACTTACGGATTGCCGCTCGGAGGAACCCTGACGGCAATGCCACCATGTTGAATAATGCGTTTCGTTCAGCCACAGGACGTCGTGTTTCAACTCAAACTGTGCGCAATAGGCTGCATGATGCGCAACTTCACTCCCGACGTCCATGGCGAGGTCCAGCTTTGCAACCCCGACACCATGCAGCGCGGTACAGATGGGCCCAACAACATGCTGAATGGACCCCACGGAATTGGCATCACGTTCTCTTCACCGATGAGTGTCGCATATGCCTTCAACCAGACAATCGTCGGAGACGTGTTTGGAGGCACCCTGGTCAGGCTGAACGTCTTAGACACACTGTCCAGCGAGTGCAGCAAGGTGGTGGTTCCCTGATGTTTTGGGGTGGCATTATGTGGGGCCGACGTACGCCACTGGTGGTCATGGAAGGCTCCGAAACGGCTTTACGATACCTGAATGACATCCTCCGACCCATAGTGCAACCATATCGGCAGAATATTGGAGAGGCATTTGTCTTCATGGACGACAATTCTCGACCTCATCGTGCACATCTTGTGAATGCGTTCCTTCAAGATAACGACATCGCTCGACTACAGTGGCCAGCATGTTCGCCAGACATGAACCCTATCGAACATGCCTGGGATATGTTGAAAAGGGCTGTTTATGGACGTCTTGACCCACCAACCACTCTGAGAGATTTACGCCGAATTGTCGTTGAGGAGTGGGACAATTTGGACCAACAGTGTCTTGATGAACTTGTGGATAGTATGCCACGGCGAATACAGGCATGCATCAATGCAAGAGGACGTGCTACTGGGTATTAGAGGTAGTGGTGTGTACTGCAATCTGGACCACAAATGCTGAAAGTCTTGCTGTATGATGGTACAACATGCAATGTGTGGGTCTCATGAGCAATAAAACGAGCTGAAATGTTGTTTGTGTTGATCTCTATTCCCTTTGTATTTAACGGTTCCGGAACTCTTGGAACCGAGGTGATGCAAAACTTTTTTTGATGTGTGTAGCATTGGTCACTACTAAGATAGACGACTGTCTGGATGATAGCATTGGTCACTACTTGGGTTGACGACTGTCTGGACCATATCATTGGTCGCTACTAGGTTGGACGACTGTCTGGACGATACCATTGGTCACTAGGTTAGATGACTGTCTGGACGATACCCTTGTTCACTAGGTTAGATGACTGTGTGGACGATACCATTGGGCACTACTGTGGTAGGCGTAGGTCTGGACGATACCAATGTTTGCTAATAGGTTAGACGACCGTCTGGATGATACCATTGTTCGCTACTAGGTTAGACGACTCTGTAAAATTCCATTGGTCGCTACTTGGTTAGACGACTGTCTCTACGATATCATTGGTCTTTACTAGGTTAGATAACTGTCTGGACTAAGATTACTTCTTGTAGGCTATTACAAGCAAGAGGGTATGTGGTGTAAGTGCCAGGTTAGGTTTGTGTCGGTATGTAAAGCCATATTAACCGCAGAGATAGGCATGCCAAATTGATTTTTATCACATTCGCCATTACGAGTTGGAAATTATATAAACTCGCCGGTTAATTTGGTAAATATTCAATTATAATTTACCACATTTAACAAATTTAGTGGTGGTTGTATAATAACCGCCAAACTTTATCTGAGGATAAGTCAACAAAAAAAAGGCAACCCCTGGCACTGTACAGCCCATGACGGGCTAAGGCCGACCAAGCGACCGCTGCCCAGCCATTCGGTCTGCAGATATTGGGGTGACGCGTAATCAGCGTGTCGGGTCCCCTCGGCCGTTAATCTTGGTTTTCGTGATCGGGGCGCTGTCTCACTGTCAGACAGCTACTCAATTGTCCTCACGAGGCTGAGTGCACCCCGTTCCAACCCTCACGTCAGTTTTAAAATCCTTGACGGAGCCGGGGATCGAACCCGGGGCCTCCGGGTGAGAGGCAGGCGTGCTACGCTAACACCACGGGGCCGGCTTCTGAGGATAAGAGTGTTGCATATCCCTTAACAACTGTTTCATGTTGAAGCAGAACAGTGTACAGGGTGCAACAGTCCAGCCGCACCTCCACCCAATATAATAATAATACTATTTGTTTTACATCCCTGTTAACAACTGCGGCTTTTAGAGACGCCGGGGTGCCGGAATTTTGCCCCGAAGGGGATCTTTAACGTGCCAGTAAATATACTGACACGGCTCCCTTGCATTTTCGCACCCTCAAATGCCAGCTAACTGCGCCAGGATTCAATCCTGCAACCTTGTGAACAGCAGGCGATAACAATACCGCTGAGCCACGCTGTAACAGTATTTGATAGTATAATGTCTTCGGACACCATGGTCATCAGACTCATGTATTTGGGTGTGAGTTGAACTTATAACCTGTATTCCTGTGATGACTGTATTAGGGACAGGGATGTGGTAGGCGCCCCGAGACTTAAAGTAAGGTACAGGGTCATTATCTATGTGCGCCCCGATAATCACGGCAAGCTAAGCCGGCTGTGAATGGCGCAGGTCGTGGGCACACGTACCCGTTTCAGCCGCTGGTGGCGCGCACTTTCACACTTTTACCAAACATGTTCAATAATGTGTACTTACAGTGCTCATAGGCGATGCTGAAAATGTCCTCCCTATCTTATAACACACACCTGACATCTTTTAGATGAAAGAATGTCCGTGAACTCTTTCATTATTTACGAAGCCTGTTTGCTCGATCGTTTAGCGAGCCTCGTAATTGTACTGGCATTAGGCACAGGTCTTCCTGCAAACTTTATTCAAAATTTTCGTCTCGTTTCAGAACAAGATTTTCTGCATTTCATATACGAATTATGGATATAGGCCTACACACGTTCGCGCAAAGTGAATTGGTGTCTAGGCATGACCAACAATCACAGTTATCACAATACACACTAAACGTGCAACACTAACGTCTAAGCTTTGCAGATACACGTCCATATGAATGATAAAACACGTGTGAACTAACGATATGAGTCAGCGGAGCGCACCAACCACTGGCTGAACCACGTACGTGCGCCCGCGATCTGAGCCAGTCACAGCTAGCTTAGCTTGCTGCGTTTATCGGGGCACACATAGGTAATGAACCTGTACTATTCCGGAATTTCCCTGTAGGGTGTGTGGAAAAAAACGGGTAAATCCATACTCAAGATAGCCACAGTCAATGCCGGAATTAGAACGAGCGATCTCCGGACTTGTTGCAGTTGCTCCCGTGGCCGTAGTGCATTATTTGACAAACACGGCTACGCTGTGGATCTATTTAGTAGTAGTGTTTGTGGTTTATTTGGCCTCATACGGGACGAATACAAAGTCTTATCAAAGAATTATAAATGTATTTAAATAGATTAAACATTACAGCTGCCTCTTTTACAAACCCTTCTTCATGTAAGTGCGATTTCAACAAGGATCAGCTGTAGGCTTAGTTCTGAATCTGGATCTGGATCTGGTAGATTTAAGATCCAGTTGCAATATAGAATCCAGTGGTGGACGGTAATAAGGTTGCAGTGTTGCACAACGACCAGATTAATTCTAACAAGAAGTTCCGTGACGAACTAAAGAGCCTACTTTTCATGCCAATGATTATTCTACAGTATATGAACCTATCTAGAATAATGACGAAATTAAGTTGCTAATATCGAAATTTCTAATTAGTTCGAAATACTGTATACCTGGCATAATGTAGCCTAATAGGGCACCACAGTTGGCAGCCCTGATGACTGAATATATTCTTAGTTCCATCTCTTAAGGTACAGAATGCAAAATTTGGTTGAAGTCCAATGAATAGCACGGACGTTACATGCAGTTAAACATTGGATCTAACAGCGCGCGTAAAATCATGTTGGCAACAATGTCATGCATGTATTGGTCAGAAATAATCTGAAATAATATGCTCTATTGTTGTGCCAATTTTGAATGAAATCCATTAGTTAGTATAGAAGTTACATGCATTTTAAAATTGGACCTATCAGCAGGCTTAGAATCATGTTGGCAGCACTGACGTATATAAGTTACTCCAAATTAATATAGAATGTCAGGTACTATACGTGTGCATAGTTTAAAGCAGTCGGCTTGCATACTTTCTGATATATTGGTATTTGGATAAAATAAATTAGGAGCATTTATTAACAGTTGGCAGCCCTGGTGGGTCGTAAGAATACGCTCAGTCATATCTGGTTATGTACACATATTACATACAACATTTGGTTGAATTCCAATTGATAGTGTAGAAGTTATATGCATTTAAAAATTGGACCTATCAGCAGGCTTATAATCATTTTGGCAACACTGCCATGTATGGACTCCTGGAAATTAAACTGCAATATTATTATCTATACGTGTGCCAATTTTGAAATAGCTCCCATTCATACCTTCCAAGATATACATCATGGAGCTCAAATTTCAATTGCGATTTTTTAGCAGTTGGTAGCACTGACATCATTTTCAAATATGGCCGTGAGATATTCAGGTATAGATCTTGAATCCTACCAAATTTTGTTTCGATTGCTCCGGCCGATTAGGAGTTGATAGGGGGGGGGGGACACACACACAGCCAGACAGACAGAAGGACAGGCAGACAGACAGAAGGACAGACAGACAGACAGACAGACACACACACATTTGCCCGATCTCATAAGTCTACTTTTTTCTCATTTTTGCAAAATGTGAAAAGTAGGCTAAAAATACAATTAATACCGTAATAATATTTTTAGTAATGAAAGCTCTACGTTTCCTTCTATATGTATAGGAATTCATAATCCTGCTCTTTAATTGTTCAGGATATCTTATAGTAAGTTACTGTGAACTGTCTGAGAAAGCGCCAACTGTCTAGGAGCACTCTTGGTTTGGTCGTTGCCAGACCCAAGCTCCGACCAGCTCTCAATAGTGGAGAGTATGGCAGAGATGCTCGACCGATTTAGTCCTATCTCAACAGTTAACTCGGCTGGTCGTTGCCCGCTGATTGCAACAAGGGAGCCAAGGCGTGGACGGAGACATCCGTGATGCTCCGTCAACTGCCAATAATATATGTCTTGCAATGTAATTTGTGCGTTCATTCTCACCCACGTATATACAACTTAAGTTGTTCTGTTCTTGTGAAGGTTTTCATGTCAACTAACTTAGAATCCATTTAATCCGATGATAATGTGATGTTCTCTGAAATGCAGCATTCGTGATGAATGAGGTACATCAGTTATACCGCACAATTGAATACAGTTTTCTCTGATATCAAGCAGTCTTTTACCCTATCCCCCCTCTTTAATGAAACTAGTGCAGCACCCAGAACAATTATCCACCAGCCACCACTAGTAGAGTACTTTGAATTCCGCTTGGTCAGACACGATCGCGTGGGACAATCGCCACCTAGGGTGTGTCTTCCACTTAATATTCCCTTTTGAACAGGGTTGCTAATGATATGCGATTAAAGTTTATGTGATGGGTTGTTTATTACGGCCAGATGCCCTTCCTGTCGCCAACTTCATGAGACAAGCTTATAACTAGGGCCCGGATGTTGATGACATGTCATCTTTTTACTGAGCTGTCTAAAACAATGCTGAAGTACATAGAAACTCCGGACGGGCCTCCCCATATACAAGTACGACATTTTTATTTTGCATCTTTTTGCATTTTTTGCTATTTTTCCATTTTAAGAGCATTTTTTTAAGTTTGGTAGATTTTTTGGGTCATATTTTGGGGAAATCGGCCTTTTAAGGTCTTTTTTTTTTCTTCAATTTAGTCATATGTCCGCTTTATATGAGGGAGTTACGTCTCTCAGAGTTAAGAAGAAGCCAGTAGCTGTGAACCTTTTGTTAAGGGCTAGAAATGTATTTTGAGTGACTTTTCAGTTTGAGCTTCAGATGTCATTTTTTAAACATTGGTGATTTTATTATTACGGTATAAGGTCATTTTCTCCATTTTAGAGTGCATTTTTTGAATTTTTTGAAAAATTGGTGAGTTTATTAGACTATTATAAGATCATTTTCTCCATTTTATAGTGCATTTTTTGAATTTTTAGGTCATTTATAACAGACATTTTTGAAAATTTTAAGTGCATTTTTTCAACTTTTTTACGGGATCAATATCCAGGCCCTATTTATGAGTAATGAAAGGTCAAGGAGATGGAAAGAAGGGGAAGATAGTCCCGATATGGCTGGAGGGAGTGTGGCACAACGCGGGGAGAAATCACTCTCTTTATAACCGGTGTTATCGCCAGGATTCGAACGTGCAACTTCCGGATTTACTCCAACTTCCCTCCCGGGTGTGATGCACGATTTACTGAACACGGCTACGCCCCAGAACAGTCCGCAGGCCTAGCGCTGCGCGTTGGCGAGTGTAGCTACTGCTGTCGGCAATAATAATAATAATATTATTAATAATAATAACAATAATAATAATAATGAAATGTTTCAGATACAGACACGTAAGAATGTAACTTTATATATAAACAATACACATGGTATATATCAGCTGACTAATCAATAACCACGCCATATTAATGTACAGTCCATTTAAATAAACATGAATTACTCTTTCACGCCCGGTGGCGTAGTCGGTAGCATGCTGAGCTTCTATGCCCAAGATCGTGGGTTCAAATCCGGCCGAAGTCGTCGGATTTTTTAAGAGTGTTAAAAATCCCTCAGTATGCCTTCCTTCGAAGGGGAAGTAAAGCCGGCGGTCCCATGTGTTAGATTTATGGCATATTAAAGAACCTTCCACTAATTACACCTGTGTGAAGCTAAATTGTATAGGTTAAGAATGTAAACAACGCTCTTAGGTCCCTACGTTCGTTGCCAAGAGCCGACTGCGGTGACGTCTGGTAGCTATGTTCTGAACTAGTAGTCGTCGACGGTGGCGTTTGGCGGCAAAAGTAGGAACTACTTTAAAATTGATCGTCTGCAGTCCTTACTTGAATTAAAACAGATACTCACACTAATACAGTCATCACAATTCACACCGGTTATCAGACAGATTCTACACACACCCAAAGTACACGGGGCTACATGACCGCGTTGTCGCAGCCTCTAAACTTAAGAACCAACCAACCAACCAATCTTTCACGCCGGGTCATTTGCTGACAAACTCATGAGGCCTAGATGTGGCAATCCCAAACAGTGATAACAAAAGCTCTCAAAAGGCATAGATGTTTCAGAACTTATAAAGAAGCAATGGCACATGGAACAAGTCAGGATAGCACTGGCGTGATTTTGAACACCTTAAGGGAATCTCACCCAGGCCCTGCAGAAGACAGTGATACTTTCAACGTGTCGCATGGAGAGGTTGTTCATGGGCGATTGAGCCTGAAGGAGTGAGGGAGATTTAGTTCTTATGTTGTACTCAATATCAGGGATTGTAAATTATTTCCTCACAGCGAATATACAATTATTATTATTGTTATTATTATTATTATTATTATTATTATTAGACTATTAATAGTAATAATAAAAGTAATTATTGAGCTCTGGAATGTGGTAGGTGCCCCAAGACTTGAAATAAGGCTACTATTCGACATTTTCCTGTTGGGATTGTAGAAAATCCCGGACAACCGCTCAAGATGGCCGTTATCAATTCCAGGATTCAACCCTAGGATCTACGGACTAGGTCCAACTCCCGGTCGCAGTTCTGGTGAGTGATTTAACACGCACGGCTATTTCACGGGGTCTTGCAAGAACTGTGTCGCTCGGTTGCAAGCAATCCAAAATACCTATGGATTGTCATTTTAAGGTTCAGTATTGTAGATTCCCTTTTAATTTTATAAAAACATAAAGTTTTAATTGGGATATGTGATAATAACCGCCCAAGGACTCTGGAGGGGTGAGGTTACGGCCCTGAGCTCAGCCGTGACGGCCATGGTCCCTGTGACTCTACAGTAGCTGATAATCACTTGACTCTTGAACCTTGGCAAGGCGCTAATCTGATGTAGACTCACCTGGAAAGCCAGCTTGTTGTAGCCGTCAGGTCTGGCTGTGTGGTCCCACTCCAGGAAGACGCAAGCCGTGTGTTCGATTGACTTGTAGGTATACGTCACCTCGCCATGGCTCAAGTACACGGGGATGGACGACGTGAGAATCACCACCCAGGTGACTGCGATGGCCATTAGGGCGTTGGTCTCGGTGCGAATAGACATGGAGGTGATGGGATGTACCACGGCAAGATAGCGGTCTAGAGACATTAGCACCAGGGTGTAGACACTGGCATAGGCTGTCACCACTATCAAATACTGGACGATCTTACACCACACATCTCCAAATGGCCAGAAGGGTAGGACATAGTCTGTGGCGGTAAAGGGAACACAGAAGACGATGAACAGCAGATCAGCAATCGCTAGGTTTATGATCAGCAGGTTGGTAGTACTGCGCATCTGTTGGTTCGCTGACACCACGATGACCACCAGGGCATTGCCGATCAGACCAATGAGCACGATCAGGCCGAACAGTATCGGCACAACGATGGTCACTACCTTGGTCATGACTTGGTTCGAAACTTCGGAATCGTCGAAAGGACCAGATAAATTCCTTCCACACAATGTGGATGACCAGACGGAACTATCTTCGGTCATGTTGAGGCAGAGTGCATACTGCCCATCGAGGTTCCTGGTCCCCGCGGTGGGGGACACTTCCTCCTCCATGATCACACTGTGTTCACCGTGATGATGCCTGGCTTTTCCCCCCGAACGACCTCTTCGGCTAATACATTAATCAATGAGCGACTCTCCAGATAATTAAATGTCTAATTAACGTGTCATGAATACGCACTGTGACGTGACCAATTTGCGATCAGAAATTTTTTAAATACAATTTATATTTATAAACCCTTGCTAGAAATTAATATCGTTAATCAAGAGGAAATGTTAACACCTTGGAATATAACAATTATGGTGATAGTCTTAATTAAGTTCATCCTATTCCAAGTAACAATTCCCTTCGATTCTAACTTAAAATATGTTTCTAGTTATTGTGAAAATAATGTGATTGTTCACTGGTCCTTCGCACACACCAGAAAATGTCACTTTGACTTCCCAGTTGTGGACTTTGCTTAATTAAATAGCTTCGTTCTTTTTTACTTTTCCAAAACCGTGGAGCTGAGTTTGGTTCCAATCCACATTGGTTTCAATATATCTGTTCATTTGAACGAGCAAACAGTTACGAGCAAGTCATTAATTTCAAAACAATAATGTTCTGTCATTCATAAACAAAGCACTGCCAAGTATTAAACGGTTCCCTTTAAGATAGCAAGGTTAATGAAGTTTATGAACGAACATGTGAATGTCATTTATCAGAATAAGTGGTTAAAAGACGAAGTAAAGCTCATGACGTCTCACGTCAATTTATGGACGTAACATAGAGCACTCGCTTGAACTAAATATCTGGGATGATTCGTTTGGACATATGACTACAGCTGTATCTTTATCAGCACTAAATGTTTCCTGCTGTTATCTGGAACTGTTCCATCCGTCCAGGCCAACATTATCATAAACAACTTAAAGAGTACGAGACGTTCTGATCACTGTCCGAACACCTGTTGAGAATACGCCACTGCCAAGACTGTGATGCGAGCACGTGTGATGCTCGCTGATGCACGAGTCGACTGAACTACCAGCCGATCGAGTCGGGAGCTGGTGGGCAACTGACTGGCGCGATGCACCGCACCCCACCGCCGCGCCGCTACCATCCCCGGGCGTACGTCGGGACGCGCAAACTCGACGCGCCCCTCCTCAAAGGTCGCGCCTGTCCCATCATTTGAGTGGCATTAAGCATAACTCCTTATGAGCCACCTCTCCAATGTATGATAATTATGTACTAGTTCTGATTCTTTCAGCACGATGACGTGAGGTTTCCTACTGGGCGATAGATCTAACAGTAGCTGAAGACAGTCCACTAGCTGTCAATCACCACTTCATTCTGTATAAGTTCATGTTGTTCTCGTTGCTGTTACTGATTCGTTTAAGGGGCTTTGCAACACCGTGCTCATGTATCTCCGTGTACTTGGGTGGGGGTATAAGTGTGGAATCTGTCTGATAACCTGTGTTATAGTGATGTACCTATTAGTGTGCGTATTTTTAATATTGGGTATAGGATGCTTAATTTTTATTTATCTATTAAATTAATTAATTCATTCATTCATTATTTATTTATTCATTTATATTATTTATGTATTTATTTATTTATTTATTTATTTATTTATTTATTTATTTATTTATTTATTTATTTATTTATTTATTTATTTATTTATTTATTTATTTATTTATTTATTTATTTATTTATCGTATGGCCTTAAGATACGGGACTTGCAGTATATACACACGTTGTTTACAATCACATAACAAGGTTTGATTAGGATTGGTTAGGAGGCGACCGTGACCTCAAGTTACAATTCATCCCAACATTAAGTAGTTCCGTGACGAAATATAGAGCCTACTTTTCTCAACATTTAAGATTCATGCCAATGATTAATCTATATAGACCTATCTAGAATAATGACGAATTCAAGTTGATAATACTAACATTTCTAAGTGCTGTAGTTTGAAATACATCCGAAATAGTGTAGCCTAATAGACCACTAACTACACTTGGTAGCCTTGGTGACTCTGAATATATTCTTAGTTCGATCTCTTAAGGTATGGAATGCACATACAAAATTTGGTTGAAGTCTAATGGATAGTACGGACGTTACATTCTGTTAGATATTGGATCTATCAGTGCGTGTAAAATCATGTTGGCAACAATGTCATGTACCTAGGTATGTGCTGCTCAGAATTAATCTGAAATATTACGATCTACTATAGTGTCAATTTTGGATATAATCCATTTGTTAGTATAGAAGTTACATGTAATTAAAAATTGAAACTATCATAAAGCATAGAATCATGTTGGCAGCACTGAGGTATATTAGTTACTCCAAATTAATCTAGAATGTCAGGTACTATACGTGTGCAAAGTTTAGAGCTGTTGGCTTGCATACTTTCTGATATATTGATATTATGATTGAAGAAATAGAAAGAATATTTATTAACAGTTGGTAGCCTCAGTGGCTCTTAAGAATACGCACAGCCGTATCGGTTATAGTAGACATAGTACATACGAAATTAGGTTGAAATCCAGTCAATAGTACAGAAGTTACATGCATTTAAAAATTGGACCTATCGGCACGCTTAGAATCATAATGGCACCACTGTCTTATATGGGCTCCTGAAAATGAATCTGGAATGTTATTATCTATATGTGTGCCAATTTTGGAACAGTTCTCATGCATAACGTCTCAGATATTCAATATAGAGCTCAAATTTCAATTGCGATTTTTCATCAGTTGGTAGCACAGCCATCATTTTCAAATATGGTCTTGAGATATTCAGGTATAGATCTTTACTCATACTAAATTTGGTTTTGATTGCTGCAGCCGTTTAGGAGTTGATAGGGACACACACACACAGATAGAAGGACGGACAGACAGATACACATTTTGCCGGATCGATCTCATAAGTCTACTTTTTCCTCATTTTTGCAAAATGAGAAAAGTAGGCTAATAATCACTCTGTATGCCTTCCTTCGGTGAGAAATTGAAGTTGGCGGGCCCATGTCATAGATTTATGCATGGTAAAGAACCTTCCACTAACTTCAATTGTGTGAAGCTAAAATGTGTAGCTTCTTCGCTAGGTGCTGGTTGCCGTGGAATCTAGTACCCAAGTTCGCAGTTAGGTGTCGTTGACGGTAGCATTTGGTAACAAAAGTAGTAACTATTGAAATTGATCGTTTGCAGTCTTTAACTGAATTGCAGAAAACACACACTAATACAGCCATCACAATTAACACCGGTTACCAGACAGATTCTACACACACAGAAAGTACACGGGGCTACATGACCGTGTTGTCGCAGCCCCAAAACTGAGGAAGCAACCATGCCAATATTTTCCTGAAGTAGAAGTGGGAAACCACAGAAATGCACTTCAGAAAACTCTTCTTTGTTTCGCCTCAAGAGGTAGAGTGAAGCGTCGTTACATCTCTCTGGTCAGAATTAAATGTGTTGTCGGAGCCGAGAATCGTACCCGGAACTCAAGAATGAGCACCAAGAATACTATCCACTGCGCCATGAGACGGCCACATCAATGTACGCCTCGCGACCTAGGAGGCCCCGGTTCGATTATTGACCTAGTCCAGGAATGTAATTCTGGTTTGAAATACTGGAACAGTGTTGTTCCCATGCAAGTGAGCCGCACGAGTTTTACTTCAATGCAATTCAACTTTATTCTAGTGAGAAGATGATGATGATGATGATAATTGTTGTTTTAAGGGGCTTAATATCTAGGTTATCGGCCCCTAATGTTTTGGGTGATCGTGAAGATCATAATGAAAAGAAAACTATAACTAAAACTAACTACTAACTTATATATTAGAAGAAGAAATGGAAAACAAAAGGAGATTAAGGCAAATAAAGGACAGGAGGAAAGGAAATGCCCTCAACCCTCGAAGAATGCGGTTTGAGGGACTTTGAAGGAAGGAGAGCCATGAAAGGCAGATAGGAAAGTGAGAGAGGAGAGGGTCCACCCCAGAGGTAATGAAAAAAGGGGGGGGGGGGAAACGGACCCAGCTCAGGAATCCCTCGGAGTCGCCACCTCCCGAACCCACCAGGGTGTAGCAATATCCAGGGTGCACAAGAAGTGGTGGGGCTACATAGGCCTACACCCGGCCTCCTTGAGGGGCTTGGCCAGAATTCAGGAGATAACATGAAAAGAAAAAGAAGGCTGACCCCTCGCAGAAGGAGGGTATCAGAAAAGATGAGAAAAGGGCCAATTAAGGCGGGAAAAGAAGAGACTCCCTAGGCATCGGATACCCTAATACCATTGGGGTCGGAGGAGAACAAGAGTTGACCAAGTGAGGTCGACAGGAAAGAAGACGGAGAGGAGCCCGGCACAAGTAAGTGGAAGCAATGCCGGGCTCAGCCTCGGGCCCCGTGGTCGCCAACCCACGTCCCACTAGATGTGAGCGCCTGAGGGGCTAGTGAGAAGAGGGAGATGTTCTATTTTCCTTTAGTTTCACGCCAAGAGAACGTCGCGTCGGTTCATTTCAGTCCGGTGTGTCTCATCACGTTTACGGTTGTACAAGGCAGTTAGGGTAGAAATATTCTTGTATGGCAATGTAGAACACAGGTTTATTTGACGGAGTTTGGACTATACTATGTTAGTAATGATTCGTTCTGTTGTGCACTAGATCGGATGGAAGTTAGACAATTACGAGGCGCATTCAGGAAGTAAGTTTCCCTATCTATATATATAAATAGCAACCCGCCCCGGCTTCGCCCGGGAACAGTTATGAATGCGCGGTGATAGGCCACTTTTAACCGAGGTCTTATTAGATTTTCTTCTATTAGAAATTAGTCGTTTTCCCTCCAGCAGTGAACAAGAAAGCTAGCTCGTAAACTGTCGCCTCAGTAATTGAATGGAGATTGTTGGAAGAAATGAAAACGTAAACACGCTTATAGTGGGCGATGTATTGAAGATAGAGATAAACTCTCGCGGACTTTTTTGTAGAACATATCATGCTGAACAATTCTTACACTCACAGTATATTGATAGTTTTAACGGTTAGCCCAGTGTAAGCGTAAAAAGCGCACGAATGGCAGTTCCTTTTTTCGACTTTTTCACTGAAATCGTTACTGCTTTGGCTTTCTTTGATCATAAATAAATTATTTTCTACAGAAACCTTCCTTGAGATATTTTTTACAGAATGGTGAAAACCACATCAAAATCCATCCAGTGGTTCTCGAGATTACCCGTGACATCCAAGAATCGGGGACTTCGTTTTATACTAAGTAGAGGTACGCTAAGTTCATCCGACAAAAAACTCAAGCCCCTGAACGAGACGGAGTTAGAAGGTGCGTTTTGTGTCAAAATCATCCAAATCGTCTCAATAGTACAGGATAAATTTTTCATTTCTTGCAAAGTCAGCGGAAACATACTTATTTGTTTAAAAATTGTGTTTAAACAAATAAAGCCCCTGACAGAATTGTGTCGCGTCCAGCCTGCATAACACTAAAGCCGGGCGGGTAGTCTGTACACATGGGGCGCACACTCTGACTTCATAAATATCGACAATTTGTTTATATAGTGCGTTTAAACAAATAATTGTAGACCCTACATTATGCAACGAGCCTGTAATGGCAATAATTAAGACACGAGTATGTTTATAAAACGAGCGTAGCGAGTTTTATAATTTATGTTCGACGATAATTATAACTTTACTAGCTGGTACCCGCGGCTTCGCCCGCGATCAAGACATTGGGGACGATGCATTATTGCTGATAATTTGTCTATTCTATTACAGCAATCGCGGCTACAGGTGGGTCCATTCTAATTCTGAATATTCTGATACATACAGTATATTGATATGAGTAGCAAAGTGGGAATTTTATAGAGTTGTGAAAGTCTGCAGGGTTCGATGTTACATTATGTTAACACATTATAAAATTACGTTTTTGGTTTTGCCATCTTCTGCTGAGACATAACGATTTTGTTGTCCGGATGCCATCGAGCACGCCACATACATTTGCCCATGGAAAAAAATGGTTTTGTCTAAATGTACACGTGCTACTCTTAAGTGTGTGTCATTGCGCTTTGTTAAAGAAATTGCGAATATTGTTTGAAGAGGGAACTGCACTCTTGCAAACTGGAATGGCATATCTATCGGAATATGGAGAATTAAAATATTCTTACTTAAGCTATGCTGGATGTAATTTGGTCATACTTATTGATGATTTGAACGTCAACATATCGCTATTAATAGACCTATAGTTAAATATCTCTCACCTTGGCCGCTGATGTACATTATGCAGTCTCTTCCAGCGTTACATCCCAGGGATTAATATTCTCCAACAACCCTTTTGCCTCACATGCCTCTCTAAGTAATTAAAATTCCTGATTGTTGTTGTTTGAGTCTTCAGTTTTTTAACTGGGTTGATGCAGCCCTCCATGTCTCCCCCTCCTGAGCTAATCGTTTTATCTCTACATAGCTACCACACCCTACATCCGAGGCAATCTGTTTAATCCTGGTTTACCCCTACAGTTCTAGTCCGCGACCCTCCCATCCATAACTCAGCTTGCTATTCCTGGGTGTCTTAATATGTGTCCTACCAGCCTATCTCTTCTCGTCATCAGCAGTCGCCAGAAACATCTCTCCTCTCCCACTCGTCTTAATACCTCTTCATTTGTTACTCTATATACCCATCTGATCATCATTCTCCTGTAACACCACATTTCAAAAGCTTCAATTCTCCTCTTTT
The DNA here is from genome assembly GCA_946902985.2 of Meconema thalassinum. Lineage (NCBI taxonomy): Eukaryota > Metazoa > Arthropoda > Insecta > Orthoptera > Tettigoniidae > Meconema > Meconema thalassinum. The sequence goes on along the minus strand of OX336393.1, from coordinate 391,009,239 downwards.
CTGCAGCACTATTAGTCCAACTCAGCAACTTTTCTAGGTTTAAGCCGTGCCTTGTGCGGGATAAATGGCCGTGAATGACAAAATACAAACTTTATTGAAATAAGTTTGCCCAATTCCTCAGTAAGAGTAATTAAGAAAAAAATAATATTTTAACGTGACAGCCGGTAGAATACGACACATTCGTCTGTAAATATGGGTTGATGATCATGGTAAAGAACGAAAAAGGGCAGATCAATATTGGCAAACAGAAATATTCAGTTAACAAAAAACAAATTTATAAAGAAAATGAAAGCATACCGTGCAAAATAGAAAGCACCTTAGCATTGTAAATTAGAGTAAAGATCTGAAAGCTCGCTTACAATAACCAGCTCAAAGAGTATAAGATTAGACTCAAAATCACGATCGTATCCGACCCCAAAAACCACCTCTATAAATAAAATATATTTCATTTTACGCGTATCAATGCGAGGAGCAATGTTCGTGGTGGGAACCGAACCCCGCGTTTTAAGGCCCTAAAACGAACGGTTTTCGAGATATTGCCAGAAAACTATCCCCGGTCTGGGAAATTTCAGCGGTTGCCATAGTAACGTTGATCTGTTTCTCAGAGGGAACACAGTTATTTGGGAATATCTCCGAAACCGTTCATTTTAGGAACTTAAAAATTGTGTTTCAGGGTCCCTACAGGGCCTCCGAGTATTGTTTCTCGTATCTGGCGGCTTAAAATGAGCTAAATCCGATCTTTGTACCGACTGTCCTTGCTCAGTGCCAAAGGGACGAAAAAAGTCCCTTACAAATTGAATTTTCAAAAACCGTTTCTTTGTGAGCCTCTACATACTCGGATGAACCAACATGCAAAATTTCAGCTTTCTATGTCTAGTGCTTTGAGCCCTGCGTCGATGAGTCGATTTTGGATACTCAATGCCAAAGGGCCGAAAAAAGTCACTTACAAATTTAATATTCAAAAACCGTTGCTTAGTGAGCCTCTACATACTCGGATAAACCAACATGCAAAATTTCAGGTTTCTAGGTCTAGTGGTTTGAGCCCTGCGGTGATGAGTCAATTTTGGATTATATATAATAGATTATATGTTCAAACATAAATATTCATGAATATCTATGGGATTCAGTTAGTGAACAGGGCGCGCTGACTTTGCTGACTGAACAGAGCGCATGCGTGGGTCAAAGCACTTCCAAAGAAGAGACCATTTACTTTGCTTGGCAATGCTATTGTTTACAGCCTGCATGATGACTAGTGCCGTCCAGCTCTAGCATTCACTAATATTGTCACCGAAGTCGTTTGAAAGCAATGCGCTGTTTAGAAATTGGGGTTGGGGATAATAAGGTACAGTGCTATTTCTTGTCTCATATTCGCCAGTTTATTTACGCGAACATATGGACGGTGCACTTTCCATGTCGGTAATGTATATAGAAGGATGCTGTGTTGCTAACTTCTGGACGTAGATTCATAAATTTCTTTCATATGTCGTAGTATTTTCTTGTTACCGTAAAGGTTCGTAAAGGTTGTGTTTGGGATTGTAACTACAATAGTTGATCCGATATCCAATTTGAACTTTCAAATCATGTAATTCATGTCCGACATGTTGGATTTTGAGCGCATGCGCGAAGGTATCCTGACCTAATTGGTTAATGAATGAGCTCTGATTATCTGGAGAAACTGTCTCATAATGAAAAACAGTACTAAGTAATGACCATCATTATTATACAGTTTTCTGACGTACAATATTTACATTTCGACATCGTCGAATATAAACATATTTATAGAAGCCCGCATAACAGTAAAACCGGGCGGGTGGTTATTGAACAAGCGAGATTTCTCGCACAGGTCCCCTAGTTTATTTATTATTTTAAGAGAACATAGTGAACCCATGTGCCATAGGGTCCAAGGAGGTCGAATCCATGTATTTGGGGAAGAAATGAAAGAAACGTACAGTTTCTAATGTAACATAGAGGAAGATCAAGCCAGGATTCTAGCCTAACATTGTGCAAGCAGCGCGAGCCAGGTGTTCGAGAGATGAGATCACCCCTCTTGACATTCAGAATGAGCTGGTCATGAGTATTAATAACCGAGTGGAAAATTCCAACTGTTAGACAAGGAATCCTGACTCGGAAATCGAGCTGAGCTGGCTGGAAAACGACAACACCGCTTATGCGCCAGAAGAGGAATAATTAAATTTAACCCGTTTACGAGTATAAAAATAAGTAAACAATTACAGTACGGTGAATCATTTCGAATTAGAGATTTTTGTGTAAAGAAAAACCCTTTAATAATTGCACAGGAGAAAACTGCAAACGCAAGTAGACGTCATCGGGGATTTACCAAGGCCTGTGGAGAGGGGAGAATGCAAAAGAACAGCAACACCCACACAGTTGAGGACGAGAAATTAATTAATATCTCCGAATTGCACGATCGATTCTTATGCGCAATGAGATTATTTAACATTGAGAAGACGAGCTTTTTGAAGGTATAATTTTTATAATGGTGCAACCATTATTTTAGAAGTTGGGCACGGAAAGTGCTAGAGTCTTATCTTTTTGTAGCGAGAGAGTATAAAAACTCCTGGCATCACCAAGCCAAACATGCAGTTATTGTCAGCCTGCGGGCGTGACACTGTGTCACTATCATCAATGCAGTACGAGTCCGTCCAGGGGGGCGTGACGTTGGAGCATCATCAACGCAAAGTATTATTCAGTCCAGGGGACGTGAAGTTATATCAGTGAATGCAGTTTCAAACAGTCCAGGGGACGTAACGCTGGAGCATCAGTACAAGCAGTTCCAGACAGCCATGTGGGGTGTTACTCTGCTCCACACCGAAGACAGTTTACCAGTACTCCTTGAGGGGAGAAACGCTGTATTACACCGCAGAATTAATATCTGATAGCCATAGGCGTCGCAGTATTAACAACTTGCGTGCCTCCATAAGGAGTTGTAAAGAAGAAATATTAAAGTATCGCCGTGTTGAAAAATTAGGAAAATCCTAGTTACAGGATTTAGGTCCGACAGTACACAAGTTTACAGTGAAAAGTTCGTAAGATATAGTCAGAGCAGGCTGCGAACGTTGGATTTAAGGCGATAGGTCTTTAAATAAACGACCGAAAATATCATAACGTACGGAAGTACCGTAATAGAAAGATAAACAGTTATCTAAATTAAAGAACCCAAATAGGGAAAAACAGAGTAGGGTTCGCAACGTGTTTCAGAAAAGTAGGAGTGCGAGGACCGAATAAATAAAGAAGAACGGAGACTATAGACATTATCTCCAGAAAGCAGACGAACTATTCTAAAGCACTAGACTCGAGAAGTACTAGCTGCTATAAAATAAATCCATCGATCATCGATAGGTTATCGAGGGGACCTCGATCCGAACAGACTTTCACTAGGATCGATAAACTAGATCTAAAAAAGGAAGCCGTTCAAGCTAGAGAAATAGCCGGTCATCCAGACTAGGATTCGAAGAATTAGGATTCCAGGGAAAGGTAGATGATTCGAGACTTTCGTATTCTGCAGGATAGGAAGCCGACATTGAATAAATTTCACCCTTGGAAACGGGAGATTAAGAAGTCACGTGTGATAGGCTAGAAAAATACGGCCTAGTGATCAAAAGTTGTGAAGTGTAAATCTATCAAGATTGTGTGTTAAAATAATATTTTTTAGTGTTCATTGTGTGTTCTAAATGGATACACCAGTGGATTAAAAATGTTGTCAATGTTAAGTGTATTGAATATGTGTCAAGAAGTGTTTGTACATGAGATGAATTTCTACAATATGGAGTAAAGTTTCAAAGTGGGACAAAATGAAACACCGCACAAGGATAAAGGTCATGAGACGACCTTAAAAACATGTGAGTAATGAATTTCATTATATTTTGGTGTCAGGAAATGATTGTGTACAAATCCACCGGAGTTTTTGAGTAAAAGGGATGTGTTTAAATAAATAAATACTGAATAAACAAGAACGCGGTCTGAACAATAATAGAAATTTGAGAAACTATAAATAATTATGTAAAAGAATAAATCCAGTAGATGAAATATATGAATAAAATGTCAGTGTATTTGACGAATGTCCTAAGAGCAAGCGAAATATTATTAATTATCATGAAAGATATTTAAATAAAAGTAAATTTGAGTTATATGAAAGAAATAGCTTTTGAGCTTTTGTAAAGAATGAAGATATAAATAATAATAATAATAACCAAGTAAGGAAATATTAAATAAAGATCAAATTAATTGATGTGAATATAAGAGCGTTAGAGCCTTAATAAAAAGTATAGACATGTTGTTCAAATGCATGTTCTTAAAGATAGAGAAAGTTATTGTCAAAGGAAAAGAATAATATAAAAATTGAGATGTGTATCAATTGTTAATATGATATTATCAGTTCTTTGGATGACGCTACGCTTAAAATAAAGTATAGCGCAAAAGAGCGCAATTAAAATAAAATGTCACGCTAGGAACGCGTAAAAGTTAATGTACTTGGTAAATTACTTATGAGAGGTAGTTGATTGTAGCGAATTGAGAATTGGTATAAGTCCTCTATTTGTAACGTAGTATCACGAGGCCATTGTGTATGTTGTATTTGAAAGGGAGCAAATGTATGGTATTGAGCGTAGGTCTTAAGCTATAGGCTGACCCTAAATCGCATTTTGTATAGTCCTCTGTATGGGAAAGGTTCCCGAGGCATGTGAAGAGATTCGAACTCAGAATCCTCTAATTGTGAAAGCCCCTTATTATTCGTCGTAGAATGTGTAATTACTCTTCCCCAATCAATGAGGACCTTTCATAATTAATAAATGCCAAGATTACGAATGTGGTTTATGAGCCCAATAATACTATTGATTTTAAACAAGGAATAGAATGCCAGGTCTCCCCAAAGAATTGAGAATGAACGAAAAGCTGTTTGTAAAAGCATTAAAGAGAGCTCAAGCTTAGGCTAGACGGGAGGGTTCCCGCATAGTCATAAATAACGCTCGAGTAGCACGGTCAGACCCTCGGAGCAGGAGGGGTGTCTGAAGGCCGTTTTGTAAGGAGTAATGAATACACCGTGAGTGTTTAAAGTTGTTAACGACCCGGGGGTTGAACCGAGGTCCTTGTAGATTGATATTTCGGCTTGCCTGTTCAGATCGTAGTTTTTTTTATGTAATAATGGTCGTATAAGACATATGAAATAAATAACAATCCCTATTGTAATGTTGTATGGAAGTAGGATTCCACGAGTTAATTGAAGGCAACTAGGTTCCGGGAGTGACTATAGTTTTTTGACTGTGTCAAGTATCTTCATACTCGGGAGTACACAAGTAATTTCCTGATTACCTTAATGTATTTGTAAACCTAGAGAGAGATGATAACAGCTGAAAACCGGTGAAATGCCCAAATATTGAGTTAGATAATTAACATGTAATTTTGAATGTAATTATACATTGTTTTGATGATTAAGTAAATATAAAAAAGTAGTATTTGAGGTGTACAAAGAATGACACCATTATTATAGAAAGCATTGAGCCAAAAGAGCTCGGAGTTATATGAAACTTACCGTTGATGCTTTATGGAAGTAAAACGAATTGGGAATTGTTGGTTTATATGGAAACCATCTGTTTTAATACAATATTTGTTTTATTCTTATGTTATTCCTTGTTCATTTGGAACAAGTAGATGATTATGGGTCAGTAATTTAATTGTTTAACCGTTTTCCAACGTGGGGCCTGTATGATTTTATCATACACCTGACAAAATCGTAGATTTTGGCGCCCAGTACGCAGGGATGAGTTTTCCTAGGGAAAACCCGAGTTTTCTCGAAAAATCAAAATTATCATTTTTTTGAAAAAAATGGTTTTTCGAAATTTTGAATTTTAAATACTTCCATAAAGGTTTATGAAATTGAAAAAAAAGTATCAAAAGGGTACGTTGTAGTAAATACCCGTACCAAAGTAAATTTTTAAAGAAATTGGGACACAATGATTCAGAGTATCATCTCTCAAGCATGTACTAGTGTGGCGGCATGAGTGGCCCACTGTATTCTAATAAGATGTTGTTAAGTGAAGAGAGGCGGAGGCTCTCAGAGAATGTAAGGGCCGAGAGTCCAGATAAAGGTAAAATTACAGGTGATAAAGAGTACCCAAATAATGAAATTGTAAAGGTTTCTGTAGAAAGCATGCGTGCACCTGGAGACATAGTTACACGAAGAGAAGGTAACATGTCTGCAGACAAAAGGGTAAATGTTGAGCCTTTAGAGCTCCAAATGGAAAAGGAAAATTGTAAACCGAGTCCAAGGGAAAATGTAATTAATACAGATAATGATAATAGTAAAGGTAATTCAAAGTCTCACGTAGCAACGCAGGTTCAGGTAGGCTCAGAAAACGAAGGGAAAAAGAACGATAGTCTTTGCGTTCAGGATCAGGAGAAGGTAGAAATGGCGAAGTGGGAGGAAGTAGGAAAATTCTTGAAGATAATTGATGGAATACGAGACGAGCACTATAAGATGAGGAGTGAACTTTGGGAATTTAGAGATGTAGACTCAAAGGAGAAAGAGAAAATTAAGGAGCAAAGGGAAGGTATCTCCGAGGAAATTGAGAAGATAAGCCAACTCTGTGAAAGGGCAAGTAAAAATTGGTATGAGATACCCAAACAAGATTTAGAGGAATTATACCAGGAAATCCCGAAGCTTAAAAAGTCCTTAAGAGAAACGAAGAAGGCATTTGCAAAACGTATGGAGAAGGAAGAAAAAATAGAAATAGCTCCGTGGGAACAGAAAAGAAAGATACATGATGAAGTAAGTGAAATAGGGGATAAATTATGGAAAATAAGAGACGCATGGGATAAGATTTGGTGGAAGACCGATTATGAAGAGCACGAAAGGAAGAAATACGTTCAGGAACAGAAAGATTATATAGCAGAGGAAAGGAGTAAGATGTATCGGTTCATAATGAGCATGTATGATGAAGATGGAATAATAACTATTCAGGAGTTAGACGAATTGAGAGAAATCAAGATTCGGGAATACAAAGAAATATTAGAGACCGTCCAAAAGAAATATGATGAATACATATTAGCAGAGGACCTCAAAGCGGCTATCCCAGTCATAAATGAAATAGTTGCCCAAGAGGAAAAACAAGCTGAAATTGAAGAAGAAAAAGAAGTAACGGTGCCAGAGGAGCCCGAAATTGATATTAAAGAAGAAAAACAAGAAGTAGAAATTAAAATGACTCCAGTGGAAACTGAAGAAAACTTTGAGATCCTTCCTGAAGAACAAATGGAAACTCAAGAGGAAATAGTAATTCCAGACCAGGAGGACAGCCAAAATGAAAACGAGCTGCGAAGTGAAGAGAATCATTTAGATGAAGAGGTCGAGCTGAAAGAGCAAGATATAATCTCGGAACAGGAGATAACAAAAGAATTGATAGTTGAAGAAACGGAAATAATAATTCCTGAAGAAATGGAAAAAGTAAAGGAAAGTAAAATAGAAACTATCGTCGAGGCACTGATAGAAACAGAGGTTCAAAATCTCACAGAAATTGAAAAAGAAAACTCCGAAGAAATTCAGGAGGTGAAGAAAGATGAGATACACTTAGAAGAAACTCAGGATAAGAAAGATAGGAAACAATTAAAAGAAGAAGAGGAAAAATTGAAAGCCCAGATCCTTGAATTAATGATCAAATGTCAAGATTGCCAAAGAAAGACGAGAGAAATGGAGAAAGATGCCAATAAGAGCCAAGAAAACCTAAAAGAAAAAGATGAGATTGTTGGGAACAATGAAAAAATGAGAGGAGACGTCTCTGAAGAAAATCAAGAAAGAGGAAGACCGAAATTGGTAGTCGGTGTACCAGGAAATGGATACCCCATGGAAACAATGAAAGGAGGAGGAATATTATACGATGCCTTGGAGGAAGAGGATGCCCAGGCATATTTCAGCTGGAAGCTCCGTAAAAAGAAAGGGAGTGATAAAAAGAAGAGAAAGAAGGGAGATATGAAAGATCTAAAGAATTGGAAGAGTCGAAAAAAGAAATACTCTTTGGAAATGCCATCTCGATGCGAGATGAAGGAAAAGGATTATTCCATCATAAGCTGACGGGTTAAGCCTTTTGCAACCGTCGAAGAATAAGAGGAATAAAATAATATTTGTTTGAAATACCATCTCAAAGAGAGATGAGGAAGGGGGAAGAAAACCAGAAAGAGTCAGGTGAGGTTAGACCGAGCTCTCAAAAATCAAATGAAGTGTTACAGACTTGAAGTCTGAGAACAGTAATGATGATTAAGTTACGGGTAAAGCTAGTTGCACCCGCAAGGTAATTTAAAATAAAAAAAGGTCATTAAGTTGAAAATATATAATGAATAGAGAACAGACCGACAAGAAGTCCGTCTTATGAAACGAAGAAAAGAAACCAACTGTTTGACTCGAGTTTGGAGAGAGCTCGCCAGACGAGGGTAGAAGTTGTAAACACCCGAACGTGACAAGAAATTTATGACCCTGAGTGTAGTCGACCACAAAAGGGGGAATGAATGAATGGGACCTTTAAGAAGACCCAATACAAACACAGACCAGAGAGGAAGGGAACTTTAAAGCAATAATTGATTTTATTGAAGAAGAGAATTTCAATGTAATAAAGGAAAAAGAAAGAAAGGGTAGGGACAGAGCATACCCGACCTACACAATCAGAGTGGAAGGAACTTTAAAGAAATAAAACAACAGAAGATACGGACAACGTTATGATGGCTTCGACGAATAAAAAAAGATAAGATTAATTGAAATAAATTTCCTCAACATTTTTCGAAAATTTATTTATCCTAAGGAAGGGTGAGATGAACCCATGTGCCATAGGGTCCAAGGAGGTCGAATCCATGTATTTGGGGAAGAAATGAAAGAAACGTACAGTTTCTAATGTAACATAGAGGAAGATCAAGCCAGGATCCTAGCCTAACATTGTGCAAGCAGCGCGAGCCAGGTGTTCGAGAGATGAGATCACCCCTCTTGACATTCAGAAGGAGCTGGTCATGAGTATTAATAACCGAGTGGAAAATTCCAACTGTTAGACAAGGAAGCCTGACTCGGAAATCGAGCTGAGCTGGCTGGAAAACGACAACACCGCTTATGCGCCAGAAGAGGAATAATTAAATTTAACCCGTTTACGAGTATAAAAATAAGTAAACAATTACAGTACGGTGAATCATTTCGAATTAGAGATTTTTGTGTAAAGAAAAACCCTTTAATAATTGCACAGGAGAAAACTGCAAACGCAAGTAGACGTCATCGGGGATTTACCAAGGCCTGTGGAGAGGGGAGAATGCAAAAGAACAGCAACACCCACACAGTTGAGGACGAGAAATTAATTAATATCTCCGAATTGCACGATCGATTCTTATGCGCAATGAGATTATTTAACATTGAGAAGACGAGCTTTTTGAAGGTATAATTTTTATAATGGTGCAACCATTATTTTAGAAGTTGGGCACGGAAAGTGCTAGAGTCTTATCTTTTTGTAGCGAGAGAGTATAAAAACTCCTGGCATCACCAAGCCAAACATGCAGTTATTGTCAGCCTGCGGGCGTGACACTGTGTCACTATCATCAATGCAGTACGAGTCCGTCCAGGGGGGCGTGACGTTGGAGCATCATCAACGCAAAGTATTATTCAGTCCAGGGGACGTGAAGTTATATCAGTGAATGCAGTTTCAAACAGTCCAGGGGACGTAACGCTGGAGCATCAGTACAAGCAGTTCCAGACAGCCGTGTGGGGTGTTACTCTGCTCCACACCGAAGACAGTTTACCAGTACTCCTTGAGGGGAGAAACGCTGTATTACACCGCAGAATTAATATCTGATAGCCATAGGCGTCGCAGTATTAACAACTTGCGTGCCTCCATAAGGAGTTGTAAAGAAGAAATATTAAAGTATCGCCGTGTTGAAAAATTAGGAAAATCCTAGTTACAGGATTTAGGTCCGACAGTACACAAGTTTACAGTGAAAAGATCGTAAGATATAGTCAGAGCAGGCTGCGAACGTTGGATTTAAGGCGATAGGTCTTTAAATAAACGACCGAAAATATCATAACGTACGGAAGTACCGTAATAGAAAGATAAACAGTTATCTAAATTAAAGAACCCAAATAGGGAAAAACAGAGTAGGGTTCGCAACGTGTTTCAGAAAAGTAGGAGTGCGAGGACCGAATAAATAAAGAAGAACGGAGACTATAGACATTATCTCCAGAAAGCAGACGAACTATTCTAAAGCACTAGACTCGAGAAGTACTAGCTGCTATAAAATAAATCCATCGATCATCGATAGGTTATCGAGGGGACCTCGATCCGAACAGACTTTCACTAGGATCGATAAACTAGATCTAAAAAAGGAAGCCGTTCAAGCTAGAGAAATAGCCGGTCATCCAGACTAGGATTCGAAGAATTAGGATTCCAGGGAAAGGTAGATGATTCGAGACTTTCGTATTCTGCAGGATAGGAAGCCGACATTGAATAAATTTCACCCTTGGAAACGGGAGATTAAGAAGTCACGTGTGATAGGCTAGAAAAATACGGCCTAGTGATCAAAAGTTGTGAAGTGTAAATCTATCAAGATTGTGTGTTAAAATAATATTTTTTAGTGTTCATTGTGTGTTCTAAATGGATACACCAGTGGATTAAAAATGTTGTCAATGTTAAGTGTATTGAATATGTGTCAAGAAGTGTTTGTACATGAGATGAATTTCTACAATATGGAGTAAAGTTTCAAAGTGGGACAAAATGAAACACCGCACAAGGATAAAGGTCATGAGACGACCTTAAAAACATGTGAGTAATGAATTTCATTATATTTTGGTGTCAGGAAATGATTGTGTACAAATCCACCGGAGTTTTTGAGTAAAAGGGATGTGTTTAAATAAATAAATACTGAATAAACAAGAACGCGGTCTGAACAATAATAGAAATTTGAGAAACTATAAATAATTATGTAAAAGAATAAATCCAGTAGATGAAATATATGAATAAAATGTCAGTGTATTTGACGAATGTCCTAAGAGCAAGCGAAATATTATTAATTATCATGAAAGATATTTAAATAAAAGTAAATTTGAGTTATATGAAAGAAATAGCTTTTGAGCTTTTGTAAAGAATGAAGATATAAATAATAATAATAATAACCAAGTAAGGAAATATTAAATAAAGATCAAATTAATTGATGTGAATATAAGAGCGTTAGAGCCTTAATAAAAAGTATAGACATGTTGTTCAAATGCATGTTCTTAAAGATAGAGAAAGTTATTGTCAAAGGAAAAGAATAATATAAAAATTGAGATGTGTATCAATTGTTAATATGATATTATCAGTTCTTTGGATGACGCTACGCTTAAAATAAAGTATAGCGCAAAAGAGCGCAATTAAAATAAAATGTCACGCTAGGAACGCGTAAAAGTTAATGTACTTGGTAAATTACTTATGAGAGGTAGTTGATTGTAGCGAATTGAGAATTGGTATAAGTCCTCTATTTGTAACGTAGTATCACGAGGCCATTGTGTATGTTGTATTTGAAAGGGAGCAAATGTATGGTATTGAGCGTAGGTCTTAAGCTATAGGCTGACCCTAAATCGCATTTTGTATAGTCCTCTGTATGGGAAAGGTTCCCGAGGCATGTGAAGAGATTCGAACTCAGAATCCTCTAATTGTGAAAGCCCCTTATTATTCGTCGTAGAATGTGTAATTACTCTTCCCCAATCAATGAGGACCTTTCATAATTAATAAATGCCAAGATTACGAATGTGGTTTATGAGCCCAATAATACTATTGATTTTAAACAAGGAATAGAATGCCAGGTCTCCCCAAAGAATTGAGAATGAACGAAAAGCTGTTTGTAAAAGCATTAAAGAGAGCTCAAGCTTAGGCTAGACGGGAGGGTTCCCGCATAGTCATAAATAACGCTCGAGTAGCACGGTCAGACCCTCGGAGCAGGAGGGGTGTCTGAAGGCCGTTTTGTAAGGAGTAATGAATACACCGTGAGTGTTTAAAGTTGTTAACGACCCGGGGGTTGAACCGAGGTCCTTGTAGATTGATATTTCGGCTTGCCTGTTCAGATCGTAGTTTTTTTTATGTAATAATGGTCGTATAAGACATATGAAATAAATAACAATCCCTATTGTAATGTTGTATGGAAGTAGGATTCCACGAGTTAATTGAAGGCAACTAGGTTCCGGGAGTGACTATAGTTTTTTGACTGTGTCAAGTATCTTCATACTCTGGAGTACACAAGTAATTTCCTGATTACCTTAATGTATTTGTAAACCTAGAGAGAGATGATAACAGCTGAAACCCGGTGAAATGCCCAAATATTGAGTTAGATAATTAACATGTAATTTTGAATGTAATTATACATTGTTTTGATGATTAAGTAAATATAAAAAAGTAGTATTTGAGGTGTACAAAGAATGACACCATTATTATAGAAAGCATTGAGCCAAAAGAGCTCGGAGTTATATGAAACTTACCGTTGATGCTTTATGGAAGTAAAACGAATTGGGAATTGTTGGTTTATATGGAAACCATCTGTTTTAATACAATATTTGTTTTATTCTTATGTTATTCCTTGTTCATTTGGAACAAGTAGATGATTATGGGTCAGTAATTTAATTGTTTAATTGTTTGTAGCGCCATAATTTTTATTAATTAAATGTTTTAAAATAGGAGTAGATTTTGTTGTTATTTTTGCAAGTGTATCCTCTAATTAATCCAAAATATGTGAGTCACAGAGTGGGTGAACTTACCGCTACCCCGAAAAACCCGAATTGAGCTACGCTGGTATACTGTGATTGGCATATTTCTTGCTAAAAGGGCACAATAGTTATATGCAAACCTTTATTGCCAACAGGTACAGCAATGTGTCAGCTATTTTTTGACACTTGTCATAGCGTGGTATCAACTTTTGTAGTTCTGTGTCATAGAAGTCTGCGCCCGCGAATTGAACCAGCGTGTGACAGTCGTTAGTCAGTTCTTCATCATCATCTTCATTTCCCCTTTCCCAGTTGACACTGGGTGGGGGAAAATATGGTTTCTCTCCACTTTGTTCTGTCGTTCCACCATTCCTCTTCCGACACGGTGTTCCAATTCAGGTTCCGTTTCCTAATGCTATGCTTCACCGAGTCCATCCAACGCATTCATGGTCTTCCTCGTCCTCTCTTCCCTGTCATCCGTCGTAGGAACATAATATGCTTTGTACATAACTTCTTTAGCCTTAATTGGTATATCCTTGTTCCATACTAGTCCCCGTACCTGTTGGTAGAAAGCACTCCCGAGTTGTATTCTTCTGCTAATTTCCAAATCTAGTCTTCCATGTTCAGTCAGTTCACTTCCCAATCTAGCAAATATGGTTCAGCTTCAGTTCTTCGTCAGTTTGAAAATGCTGACCGGGGGCCAGGAATTTTTCGAGGTGTCAGGTCCTCCCTTGGTAAACTCTTGTTCTCTTCTGATTCGACCCTTGTAGTATTACGATATCCGAGACCTAGGTTGTGTGTGTGTTTATCTCACTATCAATTCCCAAACGACGAAACCGAATTTAATGAAATTTGGTATAGGGCACCTCAATGTCATGTTTTGCATTGCTACCTTCTTAAAGAATACAAAATGGTGGCTCATATTGAATTCCGACTAAACCAAATGTTAACATATCACACCTTCATATAAGAACCGACCGAAGCTCAAACTAAAATGTCATCAGTCCAATGAAATCAATAAGGCGACTGTGCAAATAATTCAAACCCTATAGTCCATAAAGTCGTATGATCCAATGGAGTAATGCTCACATAAATTGGCTTTTTGTAGTCCTATATAAGGACCCTGTGTTATCAAAGTGATAACTTTATGTCATTGAATATTACGCACAGCCACCATCTTGAATCTATAAGATATAAGATTAAATAACTCTCAATTTTTAGCCTATTTTCAATTTTGAAAAAATAGGCTTATGAGATCACCTTTAGTCCGTGTGTGTGTGCGTGTGTGTGTGCGAGAGAGAGAGAGAGGTGTGTGTGTGTGTGTCCCTAATAAATTCTAAACGGCAGGAGCGATTTCAATGAAACTCGGTAAGTTCATAGCACTATACCGGGCGACCCCGACCGTGCCCTTCAAATTTTGTTACGTCTCACCAATCCAACATGGCGGCTGTGCGAAATATTTCACCAGCATTCAATATCTCCGACACTATTCCCGATAGCACCCTAGAATTTATTACGGTGACAAAGGAAACTACTAGAAGTTCAACTATGTGACTTTTGAAAAACTGGTAACTACAAAACCAACATGGCGGCCACGCGAATTTGCGACTTTTAAATAGACGTTTCTCGCGATTTAACCAACCAAACGCAATAAAACATGGTACAGTATATGTTTATGCACATTGTAATGCACCGACATCTAACTTCGTTCAATTGTTTACATAACCACAAGATGGCGGCTGTGCAAGATATTTCACCGGCATTCTATATCTCTGAAACTGTTAGCGGTATCACCCTGAAATTTTGTACAGAGATAAAGGGCACTAATGGAAGTTCGTCTATAAGACTTTCAAAACCGGTTAACTACAAAACGAACATGGCGGCCAAGCGAATTATAAAATTTTATATTGACCTATCTCGCGATTTAATGTTCCAAACGCAATGAAATCTGGTACAGGAAATGTTTATACACATTGTAATGAACTGGTATCTAATTTAGTTCAATTGTTTACATAACCACAAGATGGCGGCTGTGCGAATTTTAAAATTAAGTTTATATTTCTTGTGTCGTATTCATGAGATCGAAGTGAAAGTTTGAATAATGAACCTATGTAATAATTTTCCTTTAATGGTACATGACCCTATGGCCTAAACATTTAACAATCCAACATGGCGACCATCCGAAATATTTAGACGGCTCTGAATATCTACGAATCTATTATAGCAATCAAACTGAATTTTTTGATGTTCATAGGGGCTATGAACTTATGTTCACCTATAGGACTTTAAATAACCTGGTGATCACAAATCCAACTGGCGGCGACGCCAAGTATATATATTCACATGGACGTTCCTCGCAATTTAACCATCCGAGTGCAGTGAAACTTGGTACAGTGAATCCTTATATGAATGTTAATCCACTGGCATCTAATTTATTTCAATTGTTTCCATAAACACAAGATGGCAGCTGTGCGAAATTTTTAAATCTCCTTGTTACTTCTCCTGTCCTAATCATGCGATTGAAGTTTGAATGCTACACGTACACAATAATCTTCATGTAACAGTACATAACTCTAGGACCTACATATATAAAATCCAACATGGTGACCATCCGAAATATATAGTCGGTTCTCAATATCTACGAATCTATTACAGCAATCAAACTGAAATTTTGTATGTTGATAGTGGCAGTTAACATAAGTAGGATATATGAAAATAGACTGTATAGTTCTTCACGGAACTACTTGTTATGATATACAATACTAAAATAAGTGGCCAAGGACAGTATATGTGACCGTGTATGCACTAGGCAAACAAGCAGTGATTCCATACATTCAGGATGGTGGCTGGGTGTAATATTAGAACATTAAATTGAACAATGCACATAATTGTTCAATTAAGCTTAATATTGGCAATATAGGAGCATAATCCTGCATAAGACATCTCACTACCTTTAGTCAAAGAGCAATCACACTGAATATAACGCGTAGCGGCCATATTCAAAATTCAGAAATAATTAATAAATCACGGTATTTAAGAGCTATATAACGCCATATAGCACTTTGGTTGTTGTTGTTGTTTGAGTCTTCAGTCTTTTGACTGGTTTGACGCAGCGCTCCATGCCTCCCTGTCCTGAGCTAATCGTTTCATCTCTACATAGCTACCACACTCTACGTCCGAGGCAATCTGTTTAACATAGCATAACCTTCGTCTACCCCTACAGTTCTTGTCCTCGACCCTTCCTTCCATAACTAAGCTTGCTATTCCTGGGTGTCTTAGCATGTGTCCTGCCAACCTGTCTCTTCTCTTCATTAGCAGTCACCTGAAACATCTCTCCTCTCCCACTAGTCTTAATACCTCTTCGTTTGTAACCCTATCTACCCATCTGATCTTCATCATTCTCCTGTAACACCACATTTCAAACGCTTCAATTCTCCTCTTTTCTGCTGCACCAATAGTCCAAGTTTCACTTCCATAGAGTGTCACGCTCCAGACAAAGGCCTTCAAAAATGACTTCCTAACACATAAATCTATATTCGATGTCAACAGATTCCTTTTCTGTAGAAATGCTTTCCTTGCTTGAGCCGTAAAAGTCTTTTTGTACACCCAAAAGAAAAGAACATCGGCACCATTATTTCAGGATGGCGCCTAGCCGAACTTTTAAATATTTACATCATTAACCTTTGTTATCTGCCTCTCATGGCTCTACCTCCTTCCATGTCACTGAATACTCGTTATTTCAGGGTTGATGGCAGTTATCCTTGACTGTTATTTCCCTTGTTTGAATCATTTGGGATTGAGTTATCGTAGTGGTTCTAATTATCAACATATCATTACTCATTTTGGGCAGATGACGTAGACGTTTCGCACCTTTAAACAGCAATCACCAATATAGAGCGTGTCACTTTGAGTGACGGCCAGAACTCGATACGTTTAGTATGTTTTTATTTCTTTCCTCGTATAAACAGTTCTAACTGGTCTGCTTATTGTTCCAGCCTTGGCCACAGCTCTTCTCCCATTGATTTACGACCTACTGTTTGGGACCACAAAGCCAACTAACAGACGCCAACAGCAGCAGGTTCATGATCTCGGCAGCCACAATAAAACCTTCCATTATTAGAGCACATCACTGGGGTAAATGTGAAGAAGAGTAAAACAGTGGTGATGGGTAGAGCTGAGAAAGAAGGAAAAGGAGCAATCAAAGTCGGAGATAAGGAATTGGAAGTGGTGAAACACTTCAAATACTTGGGAAGTGAACTGACTGAAGATGGAAGACTAGATTTGGAAATAAGCAGAAGAATACATCTCAGGAGTGCTTTCTATCAACAGATACGGGGACTAGTATGGAACAAGGATATACCAATTAAGGCTAAAGAAGTTATGTACAAAGCATATTATGTTCCTATAATGACATCTGCAGCAGAAACTTGGACAATGACTAAGAGGGATGAGAGCAGAGTACAAGCAGCTGAGATGAGATTCCTGAGAAGTATGATCCAGAAAACGAGGAGAGATAGAGTGAGAAATGAAGATATACGTAAAGAACTGGGAGTACAGAAACAAAATGACAAACTGGGGCAAAACAGATTGAGATGGTTTGGACATGTCAAACGGATGAATGAAGAAAGGCTACCAAGATGAGCACTGGAACGGAAGATGACAGGGAAGAGAGGACGAGGAAGACCAAGAATGCGTTGGATGGACTTGGTGAAGTATAGCATTATAAAACGGAACCTGGATTGGAACACCGTGTCGGAAGAGGAATGGTGGAACGACAGAACAAAGTGGAGAGGAACCATATTTGCCCCCACCCAGTGTCAGCTGGAAAAAGGGAAATGAAGATGAATGAATGAATGATCACTGGGGTATCTCAGTGATTTGCTGGTTCGAACACCCCCATCGGTGGTGCTAGAAGCCATACATTATATTTGAGAGCACATCACCGGGGTATCTCAGTGAATTGCTGGTTCGAACACCCCCCCCCCCCCCCCGGTGCTAGAAGCCACCCATTATTAGAGCACATCACTGGGGTATCTCAGTGGCTGGTTCGAACAACACCCACAGGGGTGCTAGAACTTTCCATTATTCGAGCACATCACCGGGGTATCTCAGTGATTTGCAGGTTCGAACACCACCCTCGGCTGAGGTAGAAATAGTTTCTCATGCAATCTAATTTTCAACCTCACACAAATCACGGGTTCGATTTCCACGTCAGCCACCTTAGAAGTATTATAAGATATTAAAGAACACGCCAATCAATACTTATTGAAATATATCTAGTTTAAGTATTAATGATGATACATGTTTCAACCTACGTTGAGGTCAGCTTCAGTCAGTAATAAAAATTGAAGATTGTTGAGAAACTATGTTCTAATATGAATGTTGGGTAAGAAAAACTACATGATAAATTTGTAATTGGATTTTCATTTCAAATCCAATGTCTTCATGTCTTCACTACCATCTAAATAAAATGCTTGTTAGAAATCACAGATTCGTACAAACTGTTTATGCTGTAACGTAATCTTGATTACGGTACAAATTATTATTATTATTATTATTATTATTTTTAAAGTCATTGTGTAATTATTATTATTATTATTATTATTATTATTATTATTGAAATATCAAAGTTATATCGTTTTATTCACCCATTAATATCAAGGGAGGGGCCATACCATATTCACGTCATTACCATAGTCATATATAATATTGTCAAGTGCTTAGATTAAGAAACAGGGTTTTTATAGAGGTCTAGGGCTGTTTTATTAGTTAAATTGTAAAGACAGGACGGGCATGGTTGGAAGAAGTTACGGACGGTGAAGCAACATATTGCAAGAAAATGTATTTCTGGAACGAAGCCACGCTGACTGGAGACAAGGGCTTGGAGAAAGATTTCGGCGGAATATATAGATGCGCAACGAGAGGAATAGCGGGTTCTGAGTGGAATATTTGAAGTACGCGGGCCTGTATTCCCGCTCGGAGAAGTTTTAGCGTCGCTTGAGGACTGAGAAATGCTTTGCTATAATTGGTCTGATGGGTCGCGGGCAAATTTATGCCGCGAAACATCGGGACCATTCAGAGTGTATAAAAGCCCAGCGCGACTTCAGCACTGGCTATTCTATAGATTCTATTCTGTCATTCACATATTCGATCACGCACTCACTCACTGACTTTGTGAGTCGTAGACTCCGTCAGTCGCTCAGTAAGATGGGACTTAGTGAATTCAATTAGCCTGGTTTGTTCAAATTTGCTTACCATGGTGATCAAACTCAGAAACAAGCAGCAGCAGCAGCAACAACAACAACAACGAGAAGTAGAAAACATATGTTTTCAAAGGTCAATAAACGTGTGTTGGCGTAAGATCTCAAATTAGACTACAAGCAGACCAACGAGATGGACTTTGAACCACAAGGCACCAGGTATGTGGACCGAGTTATTATCAACACAGAAGATCAGCGCTAGCGAGAAGACAGTCAATATTGCCCCGCAATTAGGGAATATTAATGCACATATTGTACACAGCTCGAAACCTCAGATCAAATGTTAATAATTTTGTTGTAAATAAACCAGTATTAGTTAAAATGTCTTGTTCATTGGGAGTTGAATATATAGGATAGTTGGAATGCAAAGAGTATCTCATAGAGCAAGTTTATTGCCCTACGCTCCGATGATAGATCTTGGCTCAAGGAAGGGAGCGGCCGTGGCTAAATAAAATTTTAATGTGTTATCTCTACGATAACTGGCGCCCAGTAAATCTAAATTAATAAAGTGTATGTCGTCTGTCTAGACAGGCCAATGCTAAATAAGAACGATGAGGTGGTTTTAAGGAGTCTTGAGTGTAATATCTGTAGAAACGTTATAAATGATCGCCCAACTTGTAGAGCGATATCCAACGACAAAAGGTAGCCGTTACAAATGGCACAACCAATGTGGGGCTACGAAATATCGTACTGAAGTGAATGGATATTATGTATAAATCCAGTTTATTTCAAGTATGTTAAAGTTTAAAGTTGTTTTCATGTACGATATAAACGAGTACTCTTTGCATTCATTCCGAGTTTTTCAATAAAGAGGCATATATCAAGTTAGGGAACTACGGTTATAAATTAGGAGTGTTCTTTTGGTGAGTTGTTTTTTGGGTAATGAGTAACAGGGATAATTTGGGGATTATACATTTGAGAAACCGTAGTATTATAAGATCAGTTAAAATGTCGAAATTAGATGTGCAGGGTACCAATGATGAGATGTCAAAAGTAAGCGAAAATCAGGAAACTGAGGAAAATAAACAAGACGGGGCTACAAACATCCAGATTAATGAGGGGGAGAATCCTTCCTGGCTTCGAAACCTGACGATGCTGATAACTGAACAGAGTAAGAAGTTAGAGGAACAGAGTAAGAAATTTGACGTGCGTAGCGATCAATTAGAAAAAGCAATAGATCTTAAGTTCACTGAGCAGAGTAAGAAGCTAGATGAACAAGGTAAGAGGTTTGATGAAGCCACAGAGAACTTCAATAGACAAATTAAAGAAGTAGGCCGAGAATTTCACAATAAGTTAGAAAACAGGATTAGTGAGGTGGAGGAATCATGGTCACTTAAGGTTGATGCCAGAATGCAACAAGTGTCGGAGCGAGTTGACAAAATTGACGAGGAAGTGAAAATTAAATGTAGTAAAGTTAGGGTTGACTTAGAAGGCGAAGTCAACAGTATGAAGGTCAAGTGTGATAATAATATTGCTAAAATAGGTAATTTAGAAAATAAACTAGAGAGCGATAATCAAGAAATTAGGGAAGAGGTTAACAGTAAATTTAACAGTATCAGTGAAGAAGTAGCGAGTAAAACAGATAAAATGGAGGAGAAATTGCAGAGATGTCAGAAGCAAATAGCAACAAATAGCGGTAATGTACAAATAGGAAATTTAAGTAGATTTCTAACTAAAGAGGCAGATTTGCCAGTATTCACAGGCAAGGCATATAACCCAATGGAATTCTTAAAAACAGTAGAAAAGAAGTTCGCTAAAGATTTAGAAGAGGGGATCGTTCAATGGGAACAAGTACTTGAGATGCTAGATAAATCTTTTGTTAGGGATTCAAGGTCATGGTTCAGTGTGTATAAATACCAGATGACTAGTTTTAGAAAATTTAAAGAGAAGTTCATAGCCAAGTACTGGAATGAAAATGTGCAAGAAAGAGAAAGATGTAACATTATTTTTGGGAAGTACCAAAGGAGAGATGGTGTTTCGTACACAGAGTATTTCTTAGCGCATGTACTTATATGCCAGAATTTAGAAGGTTTAGAGACTGAATCACAGGTAATTAAAACATTATTAAGGCATTTTCCTGATATAATTAAAGAAGCATTCTTCATGCAGAATATTACTACTATTGACGGGTTCGAGAAGCTATTGGAAAACTTTGACTCTCTTGAAAATAGTAGGACCGAACGCAAGCCAATAAGTAGAGGAGATAATTTCGGGCAGGGTGAGAGAGAGAGGGGAAGAGAACAAGGCAGGAATGCGAATTACGAAAGACGACTTGACAATGGGGGACGCACAGCAAATACGAGGAACGAGAATTTGAACAGAGTAGGGGAAGGTACTAGGCCAGACAGACGTACAGGTCAACAACAACAATCTACATCAGGGGCAGGTAGGCCTAATTTAAACGAATAACGGGTTGCAGTGAGGTCAACAGACAGCCCGAAGTGATTGCAGTTCAATGTCCTAGGAATATTGAGTATTTAGGAGATTTTAATATAGATGTTAGAGAAGAACTGCTTTATGACCTAAATGGTGGAAATTTAGACAATATTGAGAATGAGATTATGTCACCAGTAATTAAAGTTAATGTGTGGGGTAAAGAAGTTGATGTTTTATTGGACAGTGGAAGCGAAAACTCGTGTATAAATTTAAGATTTTTGGAAGATGTAATGAGAGAAGGTATTCATGTTGATATAATTCCAATTACGTCCACTTTCATTGTCACAGCTGTAGGTAGTAGGTCTCAGAAAATATGTAAGCAAGTCGCAGTTCCAATTAACATTAGTGAGTTAGTTAAATTTCAGCCCTGTTTGGCAGTTCCAAATTTAGTATATCCGGTGATTCTCGGTGCGGAATGGTTATCATTATATCAAGTTAAATTAGATTTTCATTTTGGCAGGATATGTTTATTTTGGCAGGATAAAGAAGTTCAGGTTACGTATAAGGTGTCTAAGACTGACAAACAAATGAAAGTGTGTGTGTTTGAGGAAGAAAGCAACGTGGTTGTGAGTGATGAGATTCCTGAAGTAAATGAGGTAGACCGCGGAGATGCTAGTGAGAGCAAAGTTTTTAAGGTGTGTCAGGTTGCAATGGAGTCTGAACTTGAGAGTAAGATCCATGATGCATTGTCACAGTGTAAGCTGGATGAGGTGCAAGGTCATCAGTTACATGAGGTATTAATAAAATATAAGGAAATTTTCAGCTCAAAACCCGGAGCAACACACTTATATGAGCATAGTTTTGTCGTTAAAGACACAAGTAGTTTCGTAGGGCCTAGGTATCCTGTCGCAACTAAATATATGAAAGCCGTCGAAGAACAGATAGAATTAATGTTGGAAAACGACATAATTGAGCCTTCAGCTAGCCATTGTTTAAATCCATTAGTTGTAGTAGCCAAGAAAGACAATTCAGTGAGACTGTGCATAGACGGCAGAATGTTAAATACTAGGGTCGAAAGCGACCAGCTGAGAACTGAAGCAGTGGAGGATTTAGTTCAACGTTTTCAGGGGCGGAAGTGGTTCTCAACAGTAGATTTTAGTAGTAGTTGCTCAACGTTAGTGAGGAAATTAGGTAGGACACTAGGTAGTTATTTCAGGTATGTATTGTTGACTCATGTGATGTTATCGAGACTAGTCAATGTTTTGTTGAGAGGTAGGAAGTACATGGAAGTTTGTAGCAACGATTGTTACGTAAGCCGTTGCCATCTTGTGCATTGGAAGGGAAAATGTCAAAGCTGTTTTTATTGTTTACTGGACCTTATGTCGTTTCGAAGAGGATAGGAAAGAATGCCTACTTATTGAAAGATCAGGAAAATTGTGTCATTGGTACATATAACATTTACAATCTGAGGAAATATCATAGAAAAGAGCAAGTGCTGCAAGAAGGGCAGACTGCCGTGTGTTTATAATTAGAGTCGTGTCGTGGCTCTAAGGAACTGGTGGAAGTGAGATAAATCACTTGTGTTGCGTGAAACAAGAAGCAATATATTGCGTTCTGTTATTGTAAGGGACTACAAGAACAAATGTAGCATGTAAATCCTGTATGACTGCACAGGACAATCAGAATGTTTAATGTAACATTGCAAGAAGAGTGCAGATCAATCAAGGAAAATGAAAAGGGTATAATCATTATGTATGTAATTTGAAGGGTCATATATGTATATTCAGTGTATTTCCTGTTAAGTTTTAAAGGGAAGATTTGTGATTTCATCATTCATTACATTCTTTATGAAACCATGGGGACGTTTTGTAACGTAATCTTGATTACGGTACAAATTATTATTATTATTATTATTATTATTATTTTTAAAGTCATTGTGTAATTATTATTATTATTATTATTATTATTGAAATATCAAAGTTATATCGTTTTATTCACCCATTAATATCAAGGGAGGGGCCATACCATATTCACGTCATTACCATAGTCATATATAATATTGTCAAGTGCTTAGATTAAGAAACAGGGTTTTTATAGAGGTCTAGGGCTGTTTTATTAGTTAAATTGTAAAGACAGGACGGGCATGGTTGGAAGAAGTTACGGACGGTGAAGCAACATATTGCAAGAAAATGTATTTCTGGAACGAAGCCACGCTGACTGGAGACAAGGGCTTGGAGAAAGATTTCGGCGGAATATATAGATGCGCAACGAGAGGAATAGCGGGTTCTGAGTGGAATATTTGAAGTACGCGGGCCTGTATTCCCGCTCGGAGAAGTTTTAGCGTCGCTTGAGGACTGAGAAATGCTTTGCTATAATTGGTCTGATGGGTCGCGGGCAAATTTATGCCGCGAAACATCGGGACCATTCAGAGTGTATAAAAGCCCAGCGCGACTTCAGCACTGGCTATTCTATAGATTCTATTCTGTCATTCACATATTCGATCACGCACTCACTCACTGACTTTGTGAGTCGTAGACTCCGTCAGTCGCTCAGTAAGATGGGACTTAGTGAATTCAATTAGCCTGGTTTGTTCAAATTTGCTTACCATGGTGATCAAACTCAGAAACAAGCAGCAGCAGCAGCAACAACAACAACAACGAGAAGTAGAAAACATATGTTTTCAAAGGTCAATAAACGTGTGTTGGCGTAAGATCTCAAATTAGACTACAAGCAGACCAACGAGATGGACTTTGAACCACAAGGCACCAGGTATGTGGACCGAGTTATTATCAACACAGAAGATCAGCGCTAGCGAGAAGACAGTCAATATTGCCCCGCAATTAGGGAATATTAATGCACATATTGTACACAGCTCGAAACCTCAGATCAAATGTTAATAATTTTGTTGTAAATAAACCAGTATTAGTTAAAATGTCTTGTTCATTGGGAGTTGAATATATAGGATAGTTGGAATGCAAAGAGTATCTCATAGAGCAAGTTTATTGCCCTACGCTCCGATGATAGATCTTGGCTCAAGGAAGGGAGCGGCCGTGGCTAAATAAAATTTTAATGTGTTATCTCTACGATAACTGGCGCCCAGTAAATCTAAATTAATAAAGTGTATGTCGTCTGTCTAGACAGGCCAATGCTAAATAAGAACGATGAGGTGGTTTTAAGGAGTCTTGAGTGTAATATCTGTAGAAACGTTATAAATGATCGCCCAACTTGTAGAGCGATATCCAACGACAAAAGGTAGCCGTTACAATGCAGTATTGAATCTTTTTTGTTATAATTTTTAGAATCCACGACTACTTCATTTCGGATATTAGTACTTCATTTAATGAAGTTATCATTCCTGTGTGACATGAAGTCAACTTCTGTTGTAAATTGTATCTATTTTGTATGTAATAAATATGTATATTTAAGTAATGTGATAAAGGATATTTCTTTACCGCATCTTTCCTTTGACACATCCCCATTGTCCTATAATGACATTGAAGGGAATTAATTATTTGCACTGTAGAAAAATTCATGATAGTTTTGGAATCAGTTCATCACAGGAAAGGACGAAATTCTGAATCATTCGAAATCTGTAGGGGAATATCTAGTACCAGAGGTGCCAACTACTACGATTGTCCATAATTATTACGGATTTCACCTCACGATTTCGGTCAAAGGGGAAATTATTACGGAAAAGTCACATTATCATGAAAGAATACATTTCTATGAAAAGAAAAAAAAGGAAAGTTACAGGGTGTCTACCGGTAACGAAAAGTAGCTAATTTTCATGTCTGGATAGTTGGAGGTAACACAAATTTGCAGAGGTCGGTTTAAATAATTTCAACTCGCGGCGCTAAAGTCACAGATTGTGATGGAGCAAGTTTCACGCAAGCGACGTCGATTGCGTAATATTTCCCCTTGCCCGACCTCAAGGAAATGCATACTGAGGATGCCTTGAGAGGTGTAAATCGGTTCATCGTATCTTTTCGGCATCAAGAAGAGTTGTTATACCAGACCCAAAACAACTGTGAACATGAGGGAGGAGCCAGATTCAGTCACTCACTCGCGTCAGCCAATAGCATAGCGCGGCGTTGCCTAGTTAACTCAACTAGCTGGGCTCGCTATGCCGTACGAAATCGTTATTTCTCTCCGCGCACAAAAATAATTAATTATTCAATTATTTTGATGACCCTATGTTACAGAGCTAAAAATTTTGAAACTTACTGTCCAAAGCCAGTGACGATACGACCAGCCATTCGGGAGATAACATCTGCCCTTGAACTGAAGGCATGATTTAGGTGTTGAAATATTTAGGTTCACTAGGGTAGATAACGAAGAGTGACGGTATTGCTGTATCAATTCAGTAGTGGAGCTTTAACAAGTGCTGTGAGCTGAAGTTTTGAATTCATAACGTCATAACAATGTCCCTTAGCAAGCCCAGTGGCAGCCGAACAGTTTTACACAGCAAGGCAAGAAATATAATTTTCAGGGTATATGGCCTTTAAAAGAAGCTTTCGAATACAGAAGTACGTGAAAACACAAATTATGATAACCTGTGTTATTGTGGTATCAGCAATTATGTTTTTATTTGTAATTGAGTCGAATAAAACTCACCTCTTCACAGTTTTACCTCACGAGGCACAGTGTAGCCAGTTCTAACCCTGAAACCAGAATTAAATGTCATGATTGAGCCGTGAATCGAATCCGGACCTCAAGGGTTGTTGTTAATGATTGTTTTAGGAGCTTTGCGACATCGTGGTGTGTATTTGGGTGTGTGTGGAATTTGTCTGATAACGTGTGTCACTGTGATGT
Organism: Meconema thalassinum; assembly: GCA_946902985.2. Taxonomy (NCBI): domain Eukaryota; kingdom Metazoa; phylum Arthropoda; class Insecta; order Orthoptera; family Tettigoniidae; genus Meconema; species Meconema thalassinum. The sequence continues at coordinate 390,983,088 of OX336393.1, read as the reverse complement.
CTGTACTAGTGTGTGTATTTGTAAGTCAGGTAGGATTTGGGTAGGAAGCGGCCGTGGCACGTTAGGTACCATCCCGGCATTTGCCTGGATTAGAAGTGCGAATCCACAGAAAAACCACTTCCAGGATGGTTTTGGTAGGAATCCAACTCACATCTTCCCAGTTTTGCTTCACGAGGCTGAGTGTACCCCGTTCCAGCCCTCAGACTAGAATTTAATTGCTTTGCAGAGCTGGGAATCGAACCTGGACCTCCTGGGCCACAGCCAAGAATGCTGGTTGCTACACCAGGAGGTGGACACGTGCACAAATAACGTTTGTGTGATATCTTATGCCTGCCTCATATCACAATGTGCGCACTCCGTTGTGAGCATAGATATTCGTAGGATTAGGCCCCCAGCTCGTACATGCTCTTACACTCGGAGCGCCTTGTGTTCACGGAACAGGTCGTGCGTATACTGCGAGCGTAGAGCCTTATCTCCGCTGTGGCAACAGTGCGCAGCTGGACGCACGTTACTGGGCTAGCCCATGTTCACAGTTGTTTTGGGTCTGGTATAGTTTTGTGTGATATATTTTTCTCTATTATTAGGAAGCCTGACTTTCCGCGAGATGTTTATTCGTGAAAACTTCCGAATCTCGACGGAAACCTCTCATTTCTGTCATTGGGCGCGTTCAGCGGGCTCAGCAATCTGCTAACCTGCTAGGTGCCTGCTGAATTGTTGCTAGGCTAGCAAGCGTGAGCTCGCCCGAACGCTTTGCTACAAGCTGACGCGGGAACTTTGAGCAATGCACAGAGTTCCTTTGAAGCTAGCATACTTACTGGTCTATGGTCTACGATAAATACATAGAAAATAATAACTTTTATGCGACAGAGCTGTAGACAGCCCTGTTAATGCGCGGCGCTAGGCCGTGGAGCCAAGCTATCTGCGGACTCGGGAGACGTGAGTTCAAATCCCACAGTCGGCCGTCATGTAAATGGTTTTCAGTGGTTCCCAATCTTCAGGTCCAGGCAAATACAGGGACAGTAAGTTACCTTCTAATAGGCCACAACCTCTTATCTTCCATCTCCTTGTCAAGTTTCATTAATTTCAATTCTCATGAGGTTGGCATCAGAAAGGCCATCCGGTGGTATAAACCACCCGCCACATAGACTTTCATCGTATCTCATCCCCGACCCTGTTGAAAACGGGAATATTAAGGGGGTAGACATCCTGACGATAAGAATAACTCTTATTTTGACATTCAATTTCATTGTAGGCTAGTCCACTCCTTTAATTAGTCTTATTCAAGGATAATGTAAGTATAAGAGATTCATCACTTTTGGTTATAGAATTTCCAAGAGAGAACACCGCCTGAGGCTATGGATTGTACTGCAAGTCTGGCAACATAAAAAGTAAAATGCCATATGAATGTAGCCTTTATTACACTTAATTGAACAGTATGTTCTGCGATGAGTTATTGATAATTGATGAAAATAACACAAACATAACTGCGCCTTTCACTAGGCGCTGAAATATACGTCCAGATAGGAAAATAATACATTTTGATATATATCAATGTTGGCAATAGATTTGTCACGAAGGACACAGTTATGCCGTTCTAGAGCTTAATTCACCTTTAGGCTAATTAAAAATGTTCTACTCTACAGAATTGTTGGGATATTCAATGAATATAAAGAAAACTGTCCAAATGCACACAATATATTGCCATAACCTCACTTTACTTATTCTGAAAGGGAGTAGCAGCCTTTCAGAATAAACCAATTCTTTACTAGTCTAATAGACGGTTAAGATATTGATAATATAAGCCAACTAATGGCTACACTGCGTTCTGCTGCACGGCTGAAAGCAACGGGAAACTACAGCCGTAATGCTATTCCCGAATATATGCACCTCTCTATGCATAATTACATGTGATGATGGCCTCCTCCCTTGTAAAATTTCAATCCGGAGGTAAACTAGTCCCCAGTTCGGATCTCCGGGTGGGGACTACTCGAGAGGGGGTTAACATTACAGAAGTGACAAAGAGGAAATCTGACATTCTACGGATCGGAGCGTGGAATGTTAGAAGTCTGCTAGGAAGTGGAAAGTTAGAAAACTTAGAAAGGGAAATGGATATGTTGAGGTTGGATTTGGTTGGGATTAGTGAAATGCGCTGGCAGGAAGAACAGGACTTTTGGTCAGGAGACTATAGGGTCATTAGCACTAAATCAAACAATGGCCAAGCAGGAGTTGGTCTCATATTGAGTAGGAAACTTGGACAGCGGGTGGAATATTATGAGCAATACAGTGAACGGATTATTGTAGCAAAAATCAATACTAAACCTATGTGCACCACAGTGGTACAAGTCTATATGCCTGCCAGTCAAGCTGATGATGAGGATGTTGAAAAGGTCTACGAAGAAATAGATGACATTCTGAGGTATATCAAAGGTGATGAAAATGTTATAGTAATGGGAGATTGGAATGCTGTGGTAGGAAAAGGGAGAGAAGGGAAGATAGTAGGAGATTTCGGATTAGGTGAAAGGAATGATCGAGGAAGTAGGCTGATGGAATTCTGCACCGAACATGAGTTGGTCATAGCTAACACCTTATTCAATAACCACAATAGAAGAATATACACATGGATGAGACCAGGAGATACAGGGCGTTACCAAATCGACTTCATTATGGTCAAGCCGAGGTTTCGAAACCAGATTTTGGATTGTAAAACATATCCTGGTGCTGACATAAACTCTGACCACAATCTGGTTGTAATGAAATGCAGATTAAAGCTGAAGAAACTGAAGAAAAGTCAAAAGCCAAAAAGGTGGGCAATAGACAGACTGAAAGTAAAGGATGTAAACGAAAGATTCAAGAAGAGTATAAAGGAAGGACTAATCAAAACCCCTAAACAAACTTCAATTGCAGACGAATGGGCACTTTTGAAGAATGAAATAACAAAATCCACAGAAGAAAACATTGGTAGGAAAAAAAGAATAGGTAGAAATCCGTGGATCACTCAGGATATACTAGAATTGATGGATGAAAGGCGGAAACACAAGAATCTAAGAGATGAAGAGGGGAAAGCAGAATACAGAGGTCTGAGAAATGAGGTTAACAAGAAGTGCAAGGGAGCGAAAGAAGAATGGTTGAAAGAGAAATGTGCAGGTATAGAAAAGTGTCTGAAATTAGGAAAAGTAGACACAGCTTATCGAAGGATTAAGAATACTTTTGGGGAAAAGAAGACTAAGTGCTGTAATATTAGGGACACAAATGGAAAGCCTCTAACAGATAGGGAAGAAAAGGTTGAGAGATGGAAAGCTTACATAGAGTGCTTGTATAAGGGAAAGGAGATTGAGAATCATGTAATGGAAAGGGAGGAGGAAATTGATGAGGATGCAAAAGGAGATTTAATATTGAGATCAGAATTTGATAGAGCTTTGGAAGACTTAAGCAGGAACAAAGCACCAGGCATAGATGATATACCGATTGAGTTGCTACGCTGCATAGGAGATGAAGGTCTGACCAGGTTATTTCACTTGGTGTGTAGGATTTATGAGACAGGTGAGGTACCCCCTGATTTCAAAAAGAATGTTATCATCCCTATAGCAAAGAAAGTGGGAGCTGACAGATGTGAAGATTACCGTACAATCAGCTTGATTAATCATGCTTCAAAGATCCTGTCTAGAATAATTTACAAGAGGATTGAAAGCCAGATCGAAACGGAGTTGGATGAAGACCAGTTTGGTTTCAGGAGAAATGTAGGAACAAGGGAAGCTGTACTAAGTCTTAGGCTGATTTTGGAAGGTAGAATAAGGAAAGATAAGAGAACGTTCATGGCATTTGTAGACTTAGAAAAGGCTTTTGATAACGTTGATTGGACTAAATTGTTTGACATTTTGAAATCTATTGGAATAAAGTACAGGGATAGGAGGGTGATATACAATCTATACAGAAACCAGAAAGCAGTCATTCGAGCTGAAGGATATGAGAGAGAAGCTGGTATTCAGAAAGGTGTAAGGCAAGGCTGCAACTTATCACCCATACTTTTCAATCTTTACATTGAACAAGCAATGAAGGAAATTAGAGAAAAATTTAAAGTGGGAGTGAAGATTCAAGGAGAAATAATTTCAACTCTAAGATTTGCTGATGACATCGTCATCTTGGCCGACAAGCCTGAGGATTTGAATGAGTTTTTGAATGGTATGGATTCCGTCTTACGGAAGGACTTCATGATGAAAATTAATAAATGTAAAACAAAAATGCTGGAATGCAGCCGAAATAAATCAGAAACCTCTATGGAGATCAAATTGGCAGGTGAAAAGCTGAAGGAAGTAGGAGACTTCTGTTACTTAGGAAGCAGAATAACCAGTGATGGACGAAGCAAAGAGGATATAAAAAGTAGGTTGGCTCAGGCAAGGAAAGCTTTTCTGCAAAAAAGGAATCTGTTGACATCGAATATAGATTTAGGTATTAGGAAGTCATTTTTGAAAGCCTTTGTCTGGAGCGTGGCGCTCTATGGAAGTGAAACTTGGACTATTGGTGCAGCAGAAAAGAGGAGAATTGAGGCATTTGAAATGTGGTGTTACAGGAGAATGATGAAGATCAGATGGGTAGATAGGGTTACAAACGAAGAGGTATTAAGGCGAGTGGGAGAGGAGAGATGTTTCTGGCGACTGCTAATGAAGAGAAGAGATAGGTTGGTAGGACACATACTAAGACACCCAGGAATAGCAAGCTTAGTTATGGAAGGAAGGGTCGAGGACAAGAACTGTAGGGGTAGACCAAGGTTAGAATATGTTAAACAGATTGCCTCGGATGTAGGGTGTGGTAGCTATGTAGAGATGAAACGATTAGCTCAGGACAGGGAGGCATGGAGAGCTGCATCAAACCAGTCAAAAGACTGAAGACTCAAACAACAATCGAAATGGATATCCCTACAGACAGAAATAAAAGTTATTTTTATACAGATATAATATTGTTGGTTGGTTCCTCAGTTTAGGGGCTGCGACAACGCGGTCATGTAGCCCCGTGTACTTTGGGTATGTGTAGAATCTGTCTGATAACCGGTGTTAATTGTGATGGCTGTATTAGTGTGTGTTATCTGTTTTTTCTTAAATTCAAGTAAGGACTGCAGACATTCGATTTTCAAGTAGTTCCAACTTTTGCTACCAAACGCCACCATCAACGACCAACTAGTTGTGAACTTTGTTACTAGATGCCACCGCAGTTTGCTCCTGGTGACGAACGTTGGATCCTAAGAGCGTTAGTCAAATATAACCTACAATTTAGTTTCACACAAGTGTAATTAATGGAGGGTTCTTTATAATGCCATAAATCTATGACATGGGACTGCCGGCTTAATTTCCCCTCAGAAGGAAGGCATACTGAGGGATTCTTAACGCTCTTGAAACATATGACGACTTCGGCTGGGTTTGAACCTGTGACCTTCGGCATAGAAGCTGAGCATGTTACCAACTACGCCACCGAAACCGCTGATTTATAACATTGTGTTTCACAGTAAAACCCTCAAAAGTGTTCAGTAGAAAAACAAGGAATTTAGAATATCAAATATAGTGTATATATACGTTAAAAATCTTGAAGCTGACGCACTATGTAGCGAGGTGACACCCTATTGGTGAGTTATATCACCTTGATTATGTTTAAAGTCTGTTAATTAAAATGAAATGTGTAACGAAGCTTCCTTGATTGCAAGATGTGACGCTGCAAGCGTAAATGGAGTGCAGAATGTTCTATGGATTGAATCCTTTGAAGTTACTGCCATGTATCGTGGACATATGCAGTTGTTATCAATTAACGTATAATGAGGCTGAGAAGCAAACATTGACTTGATGAAACAGTGTTCTTTCTGATGAAACTTATGCCAAAATAATATGGTATTTATTCTTTTTGAAAGTATTGACAATGTTAATATATATACGATTGATGTTCTACCTTGCTGTATAATATATCGTTATGAAGAGGTGTGGTGTGAATTGGTTCATTCAAATCGAATATGTTATGTGATATTTATTTTTTTATTTGTCAAAACTATATGGTTCAATGAGATCTTAGAAGTGTTATTTCATTAAAAAGGGAGGTAGCGCGCAGTTCGCTACTCCTGTGTGGGTCCGGGCGGGGACACCAAGAGCCCGCTGTAGAGCAAGCTTGGTGTCCTAGGTGAAACCCCACACATGCCACCGCACAAACCTAGAAGAAATGCTGAGTTTTGTTATTTCATTGTTGAACATTCCACCAATATGCTCGGATGGCTCCTAGCTTAAAAATCAGGGCTACATCTACCAAAATCCTAGTCCTTATTACAAATTGGTTGGTTGGTTCCTTAGTTTAGGGGTTGCGACAACGCGGTCATGTAACCCCGTGTACTTTGGGTGTGTGTAGAATCTGTCTGATAACCGGTGTTAATTGTGATAACAGTATTAGTGTGTGTTATCTGTTTTCAATTCAAGTGAGGACTGCAGACTTTTAATTTCAAGTAGTTCCTACTTTTGCCGCCAAACGCCACCGTCAACGACTACTAGTTCAGAACTTAGCTACCAGACGCCACAGCAGTCGGCTCTTGGCAAAGAACGTAGGAACCTAAGAGCGTTGTTTACATTCTTAACCTATACAATTTAGCTTCACACAGGTGTAATTAGTGGTAGGTTCTTTAACATGCCATAAATCTATGACATGGGACCGCCGGCTTTACTTCCCCTCCGAAGGAAGGCATACTGAGGGATTTTTAACGCTCTTAAAAATCCGACGACTTCAGCCGGATTTGAACCCGCGATCTTGGGCATAGAAGCTCAGCATGCTACCAACTACGCCACCGAAGCTGCCAAATATTACAAATTATTATTATAATGATATAAATTGCAGCTGAAAGGCCATAGCTGGGTATTTTTGACTGAACGCCTGAGGGTTCCCTACAAGTTCATTTTCAAGTAGTTCCAACTTTGGTTACCAGATGCTACTGTCACTTAATTACAAATGCACACATTTGTACCGCTGTCACAATTACACAGGTTATCAAACAAATTCCATACACATCAAATAACACGGGACTACATGACCGGGATGCCGCATGAACTACAAACCGTCCTCTATTATTGAATTACGAGGGCTGTTTTTTTAAGTATGGGTCTTTTTTAGCCAGTTAGTTAGTGCGCACGCCGCAACAAGCGTGCGCGCTACCTCCCGGCGTCCTTTGCGAACAAGCAGGCGTCAGTTGCAGCTGTGTAGCTAACCTGTACGCTGACCCGTGCCTCTTTACAATGTTCAAGATTATTGATTCGCCCGCCGCGTGTAAGGTACGAACTGTGATACGTTTTTTATTTTAGTGCAAGAAACATGTCGGCTGCAGACATTCATCGTCAGCTTTGTGAGGTGTATGGTGATAATGCAATGACGGAAGGTAAAGTGCGAAAATGGGTACGCGAGTTCAAAAGTGGCCGTGAAAATGTTCATGACGATGAACGCTCTGGTCTGTGATCACAGATGACTTGGTGACAGCAATTGACACGAAAATTCACGAGGACCGAAGATTCATGATAATCACTCTATCAATGGATTTTCCTCAAGTGTGACTTCTTGGTTGTCAGAGCAGGTGGCAAACTTTTATGCAGAGGGATTTCAGAAATTAGTTTTTAGGTATGACAAGTGCCTAAATAAACAAGGCAACTAGGTAGAAAAATAGAGGAAGTTATGTAAAACCTAAAAATACGGTAAATGTGGTTTCAAAATAAAATATACGGTTAATTTTTAAAAAAATCCACCCTTACTTAAAAAACAGCCCTCGTACAATCTAGCTCCATGTTATCGACAAGACATAGAGGACTGAGTGGTGAAAGGGAGACTTCATTGCCTTTATATTGTTACGGCTGTGAGTTTGTGTCATCACTCGCCGCATGAGTCACAACTGCCCCAGGGCTGGGCTGTGGCCTGCCTCCTGTATTGCGCGCGCCTTATGCAACAGGGCTACTACAGACAAAGGGATAGTCCAGAATATTCGTGACTGGACCAGCGATGGAAACCTCGAGAAGCCGTGAACCCTGGATGGATCCAGAAGCGTTTATTGAGTCACCGGCCTGCTATATAAGTGCGACCTGTCAAGCACGGGTTGTTGTTGTGTTTTACGAGCTAGTGTGAGCGTTTATTCTGAGCGACAGAAGTGTGGTGACTTGCGAAACCCCTAGTGTAGCGGCGAAGTGAGAAACATACAGGGGACTGCCTGAGTGAGTGTGCTTTCACTGAGTGTCTGAGATATTGTGGTGTCGAAATCCAGTGACATTGTTTCTCCCAGCTTGTGAACAGCGTGCAAATGCTCGTAAGTACTGTAGTAGGCGCACATTAGGAAGAAGTTGCATGTAGTTCTGTCAAGGCTACTAGGCTCATTAGCGGCAGGATTAACTTCTGGGGTTTGTTGACAAGTGAAAGGGCAAGAGCTCTCCGCAAGCAAGAGACTTGAGGAAACTGGAGTAAGTTTCCTATTGTCTGTAATTGCTGATGAGTAGTGTAATATTCTGGCCGCAATAAAGTTAATTATTCCTTTAAGCAGTAATTGGTATTGTGCTTCCTCCCCACCGTAATCCAGTTAACAAAAGTGCCACTAGGGAGGTGGCCCGTAACAACTGGTGTCAGAAGCCGGATTACGAACTCAAGCACAACACCTGACGGTCCTGGTTTCAAAACCCGAGCAGGTCATTTTCCCTAATTTTCCTGTGAGTGCATGCCCTTTACAAGACAAACAACTAAAATGGAGGAGAAATTGGCAGCATTGCATGAAAAGTTAAATGGCATGGAAACCAAGATGGGGGACGGCCAGAAGAAGATGGAGGACGGCCAGAAGAAGTTAGCCGAGGACCTAACTGCCAAACTAGAAGACGGCCAGAAGAAGTTAGCCGAGGACCTAACTGCCAAACTAGAAGACGGCCAGAAGAAGTTAGCCGAGGACCTAACTGCCAAGCTAGAAGACGGCCAGAAGAAGTTAGCCGAGGACCTAACTGCCAAACTAGAAGACGGCCAGAAGAAGATGGAAGACGGCCAAAATAAGCTAGCGGAGGACCTGAAGAGGATAGAGGACGGCCAGAAGAAGATGGAAGACGGTCAGAATAAGTTGACACAGGACCTGAAGAAATTAGAACTGGGTCTGCGTGAGGAAGTCACGGCAGTGGAAAAGAAGTTCGACGCCTTACAAGTGGAAGTTGCCGAGCTGCGCCAACGCCCGCTGATGGGGGTGGAGGAGAAATTCAACGTCTTACAAAAGGAAGTTGCCGAGCTGCGCCAACGCCCACTGACGGGGGTGGAGGAGAAATTCAACGCCTTGCAAGTGGAAGTTGCCGAGCTGTGCCAACGATCGCTGATGGGGGTGGAGGAGAAATTCAACGCCTTACAAGTGAAAGTTGCCGAGCTGTGCCAACGCCCGCGGATGGGGTTGGAGGAGAAATTCAACGCCTTACAAAAGGAAGTTGCCGAGCTGCGCCAACGCCCACTGACGGGGGTGGAGGAGAAATTCAACGCTCTACGAGAGGAAGTTGCCGAGCTGCGCCAACGCCCGCCCACCGTTACACGGGGAATATCGGGAACGGGACATAGCAGAGTGACGCCCCCAACCTTCGACGGAAAGGTCCAGTGGAGCACCTACTTACGTCAGTTCGAGGCGGCCTGTTCCATAAATAACTGGAACAACACAGAAAAGGCTACAGCTCTCATTGTAGCGCTGAGAGGTGACGCCCTTAACGTCCTTCAGGCCATCCCGACTGGATCCCAGGACTACGCTTCCCTGATCGCCCATATGGAGTCCCGATATGGAGATAGCCATCTTCAGCAGGCCTATCAGATGCAGCTCCGGACCCGGGTACAGAAGAACGCGGAAACCCTGCAGGAGTTCGAGATGGACATCGCACGCCTCGTAAGGCTCGCCTACCCAACAGCGCCGGCCGACTTTCTGGAGCAGATAGCGACGCAGACTTTCACCGACGGGCTACGGGACTCGGACACTCAACCGGCGCTGCGTCTCGCGCGCAATAAGACCCTGGCAGATGCGCTGAGCCACGCACTTGAGTTCGAGACGGAAAAACAGGCATCCAGAATGCACGCGCGGGTGCGTCAAGTGGACGTCGACGAACCAGTAAAATCCAACGAGACCAAGCCCCTGGCCGACGAATTAATGGAGGCGCTAAGCCGTTTCTTCGATAGTCGCGGCACCACCAGCAACGACACAGCCGGAAGACAACCGGAGAGGCGGCCCGGAAGAGGACTACCGACATGCTGGGCCTGCAGTAAGAAAGGCCACCTGAGCAAGGACTGCGGTGATCGCCGCCGCCGAGGGTATCCGACGGGAAATCAGTCGTCTGAAAACCGCGCGGCCCAGGGAAACGAGTATTAGCCAGCCTTGAGGGGCAAAGGTTGGCTTGTGACAGTCGTCAAGCCCCAGCAGTCCAAGTGCGTGTGACGAAGTTACGGAGGGACAATAGCAGCCTGATGGTCGATGGAGTCGTCAACGGAGTGAGCTGGTCCATGCTGATCGACACGGGAGCGTTGAGGACCATCGTCAATCCCACCGTGATCCCGAAGTGGAGAGTGCAACCCACACGAAGGAACCTCCAGCTAATAACCGCGACCGGAGAGACCGCACCGGTACATGGCGAAGCATCACTGGAGATCGTCATTGGTCGACGGGTGGTGAAGCATCCAGTGCTTGTGGCTGACGTATCAAACGAAGTGATCATCGGACTGGACTTCCTGGACCAGAACAACATCATCTTGGACTTGAGTACCAACATTCTGCACTTCGGAGGTGAGGAACTTGCTTTGCAACCAGCACACGAGGCCGTCACCGCACGACGAGTAAGGCTGAGAGAGGACGTCATCGTTCCTGCCAGGACGGAGGTCAGCGCTGCCGTAATTGTCGACGGAACTGCTAAGGGAGTGGCGGCTGTCATCGAGCCAAAATATGAGGACATCCAGACAAAAGGATTGCTAGTTGCCAAGACTCTCATCAACACGACGTCTCGGCCGTACGTCCGCCTGTCCAACCTGAACGACTGCGACATTACGGTTCACTGGGACACCAATTTAGGAGTCTGCGAGCCCGTTACCTGGATTGCCCGCATCACAGATACGACAGACGGACACCTGCGACGGACAACCGAAGAAGACGCACACTGCCAGAAGAACTACAGAAGCTGTACCAAGGATCCCAGGACCATTTAGACGAGGAACAATCACGCCAACTTCAGGACCTGCTACGCGAATTCCAGGACGTCTTCTCCGTGGGGAGCAAAGACTTCGGCAGGACAAGCTTGGTTCAGCACAGAATCGACGTTGGGGACAGCGCACCGATTAGGGCCCCATTCCGACGAGTCCCGCTCGCCAAGCAAGCCGAAGTCGACCGGATGGTAGAAGAGATGAAGGAGCAAGGGGTGATCGAGCCATAACATAGTCCTTGGAGTTCTCCGGTCGTGCTAGTGAAGAAGAAGGACGGTTCCACCAGGTTCTGCGTGGACTACAGGCGGGTGAACGACGTCACGAAGAATGACAGCTACCCTCTACCCCGGATAGACGACACGCTGGATACTATATCAGGGTCAAGATGGTTCTCCACCTTGGATTTGAAGAGTGGCTACTGGCAGGTGGAGGTCCACCCTAAGGACCGCGAGAAAACGGCGTTCTCTGTGGGCAGCGGGCTCTGGCAGTTCACCGTCATGCCATTCGGTCTGTGCAACGCCCCTGCGACCTTCGAAAGGCTAATGGAGTCCATTCTGAGGGGACTACACTGGAAGACCTGCCTGGTCTACCTAGACGACGTCATCGTTCTGGGGAGAAGCTTCGAGGAGCACTACAGCAACCTGAAGGAGATCTTGTTGAAGCTACGGGCTGCCCAGCTGAAGTTGAGCCCCAAGAAGTGTCAGCACTTCCAGAAGCGGGTCCAGTACCTTGGGCATATCGTCTCCGAGGAAGGGGTGCGCACCGACCCAGAGAAGACCGCAGCTGTGAGGGAGTGGCCAGTTCCGAAGGACAAGTCCCAACTATGAAGCTTCCTGGGACTCTGCACTTATTACCGTCGCTTCGTGAGGGGATTCGCCGACATCGCCAAACCTTTACATCGACTGACTGAGAAGGACCAACTCTTCACGTGGACAGCAGAATGCCACAGTGCCTTCGAACAACTCAAGCAGGCTCTGTGCACCGCGCCTATTCTGGCCTACCCCAGACCTGGAACAAGGTTCATCGTCGATACCGATGCCAGCGACTTTGGCATAGGGGGAATCCTGTCGCAGGTAGTGGACGGCGAGGAGAGAGTAGTGGCCTACTTCAGCAAGGCCTTGTCAAAGCCAGAAAGGAACTACTGCGTCACCAGGAAGGAGCTGCTCGCCATCGTGAAGACCATTGAACACTTCCACAAGTATCTGTACGGGCAAGAATTTCTCATAAGGACCGACCATGCATCCCTGCGGTGGCTCCTGAACTTCAAGCAGCCCGAGGGTCAACTCGCGCGGTGGTTAGAGAGGCTTCTACAGTACAACTTTGAGATTCAGCACAGGAAAGGCCAACTGCATTCTAACGCCGACGCCCTGTCACGATGACCGTGCCCCGAAGACTGCACCTTCTGTACTAGGAGGGAGGAGAACACCGGGATACAGTGCCGGAGGACTACTGTGGAACTTCAAGGGAACTGGAGCCGCGAATCTTTCACGCAGGCACAAGCAGAAGATGATGACCTGGGACTGATAGCCGAATGGAAGAGGGCCTGTGTCCCCAGACCCGGGTGGAACATTGTGAGTGACTGCAGTCCAAAGTTTAAGTCCTACTGGGCCCAGTGGGACTCGCTGATTGTAAGGGATGGCCTCATCTGCCGCGCCTGGGAGAGCACCGACGGGAAGACATCTCGGGAACAAGTCGTCGTTCCAAAGGCTATGACGGAGGAAGTCCTGAAGGAAGTCCATGGAGGATCATCTGGTGGACACCTAGGGATAAAGAAGACCCTGGAGAAGCTGAGAGAGCGGTTCTACTGGATCGGATGCCGAACAGAGGTGGAGAACCACTGCGCGAGGTGCCACGATTGCGCAGCCAGCAAGGGCCCAGGACGAAGACGACGGGGTCCACTGAAGACCTACAACGTGGGCGGCCCCATGGAGAGAGTGGCCATCGATGTTGCTGGGCCATTCCCGTTAAGCGAGGCAGGGAACCGCTACATATTAGTCGTCAGCGACTACTTTACCAAATGGCCGGAGGCGTATGCGATCCCTAACCAAGAAGCCGCGACGATCGCAGAGACCCTGGTGAAGGAATTCGTCAGCTGGTACGGAGTACCCCTGGAGCTGCACTCCGACCAAGGGAGGAACTTCGAGTCGCAGGTGTTCCAAAACCTATGCCAGCTGCTGGGAATCCGGAAGACAAGGACAACGCCGCTACACCCTCAGTCCGACGGGATGGTAGAGCGATTCAATCGCGCCATCGAGAACCATCTCCGAATAGTTGTCAGCGAGCACCAGAGGGATTGGGAGAAGCATCTTCCACTATTTCTCCTGGCCTACCGCGCCGCCGTGCATGAAGCCACCGGGTGCACACCAGCCCGGGCCATGTTTGGGAGGGAGCTCCGTCTACCCGTCGATCTTGCCTTCGGCCGACCTGGGAATGATCCGATCCCGGTAAGCCAGTATTGTCAAGAACTGGTCGACCAACTGGAGGACGTGCACGCGTTCGCGAGGAGGAAACTGCGGATCGAGACCGACCGAATGAAGACCCGATACGACCAGCAGACAGATGCCGGAGGATTCCACCAGGACGACCTGGTCTGGCTCTTCAACCCATTACGGAAGAAAGGCCTGTCACCCAAACTGCAGAAGTCCTGGGAGGGCCCGTACTGAGTCGTGAAACGGATCAACGATGTCGTCTACAGGATCCAGCGGAGCCCGAGGGCGAAGATGAAGATCGTGCATCGAGATCGCCTGGCAGCCTACGGAGGGACACAGACGGACCAATGATTGATCGGGACGGTCAGCCTTTTTAGGAAGGGGGTGGTGTTACGGCTGTGAGTTTGTGTCATCACTCGCCGCATGAGTCAGAACTGCCCCAGGGCTGGGCTGTGGCCTGCCTCTTGTATTGCGCGCACCTTATGCAACAGGGCTACTGCAGACAAAGGGATAGTCCAGAATATTCGTGACTGGACCAGCGATGGAAACCTCGAGAAGCCGTGAACCCTGGATGGATCTAGAAGCGTTTATTGAGTCACCGGCCTGCTATATAAGTGCGACCTGTCAAGCACGGGTTGTTGTTGTGTTTTACGAGCTAGTGTGAGCGTTTATTCTGAGCGACAGAAGTGTGGTGACTTGCGAAACCCCTAGTGTAGCGGCGAAGTGAGAAACATACAGGGGACTGCCTGGGTGAGTGTGCTTTCACTGAGTGTCTGAGATATTGTGGTGTCGAAATCCAGTGACATTGTTTCTCCCAGCTTGTGAACAGCGTGCAAATGCTCGTAAGTACTGTAGTAGGCGCACATTAGGAAGAAGTTGCATGTAGTTCTGTCAAGGCCACTAGGCTCATTAGCGGCAGGATTAACTTCTGGGGTTTGTTGACAAGTGAAAGGGCAAGAGCTCTCCGCAAGCAAGAGACTTGAGGAAACTGGAGTAAGGTTCCTATTGTCTGTAATTGCTGATGAGTAGTGTAATATTCTGGCCGCAATAAAGTTAATTATTCCTTTAAGCAGTAATTGGTGTTGTGCTTCCTACCCACCGTAATCCAGTTAACAAAAGTGCAACTAGGGAGGTGGCACGTAACAATATTTCAATCGGCCGGACCTGAAAACTATTAAGTAAATTTTCACTACTTTTCAGGAGACAGATAAAACGTCATTGACAGAACGGGACTTAACAAACACACTATATTAGAGCAACTATTCAGGTCATATTTGTGTTAGCGATATACCAAATTTAATTTAATAACATATTTTTCAAATCAATATTGGAAAAGTGACTTAAAGCCTTTCAGCTCCTTGGTCCATTTAGTGCGGCATAAAGCCATCCAGAATGAATATTTCACGTGATATTTTAATTTAAAATGGATTTGTAACATAAATGCCACCAAAACCCTGTACAAATGTAATTTACAATAGCACTGTAACACGCGGGAATCTTGCAGTGCGGGCCAACATTTTTAGCCTACTTTTCACATTTTGCAAAAATGAGGAAAAAGTAGACTTATGAGATCGGGCAAATGTGTGTCTGTCTGTCTGTCTGTCTGTCTGTCTGTCTGTCCTTCTGTCTGTCTGGCTGTGTGTGTGTCCCCCCCTATCAACTCCTAAACGGCTGCAGCAATCGATACAAAATTTGGTAGGAGTAAAGATCTATATCTGAATATCTCACGGCCATATTTGAAAATGATGTCAGTGCTACCAACTCCTAAAAAATCGCAATTGAAATTTGAGCTCCATGTTGGATATCTTGGAAAGTATGAATAGGAGCTATTTCAAAATTGGCACACGTACAGACCATAATATTTCAGTTTAATTTCCAGGAGGCTAAACATGGCAGTGTTGCCAAAATGATTATAAGCCTCCTGATAGGTCCAATATTTAAATGCATATAACTTCTATACTATCAATTGGAATTCAACCAAATTTCGTATGTTGTATGTGTACATAACCAGATATGACTGAGCGTATTCTTCAGACCTACCAGGGCTGCCAACTGTTAATAAATGCTCCTAATTTATTTTATCCAAATACCAATATATCAGAAAGTATGCAAGCCGACAGCTTTAAACTATGCACACGTATAGTCCCTGACATTCTATATTAATTTGGAGTAACTTATATACGTCAGTGCTACCAACATGATTCTAAGCCTGCTGACAGGTCCAACTTTAAATACATGTAACTTCCATACTATCATTTGGATTTCAACCAAATTTCGTATGTGCTATGTGTACCATAACAGATATGACTATGCGTATTCTAAGGAGCAACCAGTGCTGCCAACTGTTAATATGTGCTGCCCTATTTTTGTTACCCTAATATCAATATATCAGAAAGTATGCAAGCCAATAGCTCTAAACTTTGCACACGTATAGTACCTGGCATTCTAGACGAATTTGGAGTAACGAATATACGTCAGTGCTGCCAACATGATTCTAAGCCTGCTGATAGGTCCAATTTTAAAATGCATGTAACTTCTATACTAACTAATGGATTTCATTCAAAATTGGAACAACAATAGATCATATTATTTCAGATTATTTCTGACCAATACATGCATGACATTGTTGCCAACATGATTTTACGCGCGCTGTTAGATCCAATGTTTAACTGCATGTAACGTCCATGCTATTCATTGGACTTCAACCAAATTTTGTATTTTGTACCTTAAGAGACGGAACTAAGAATATATTCAGTCATCAGGGCTGCCAACTGTAGTGCTCTATTAGGATACATTATTTCGAACTAATTGGAAATTTCGATATTAGCAACTTAATTTCGTCATTATTCTAGATAGGTTCATATTCTGTAGAATAATCATTGGCATGAAAAGTAGGCTGTATAGTTCTTAACGGAACTTCTTGTTTTATTTTTATTTAGTCAATTTACCCTCTAGGTTGGTGGTTCCCACGGACTCAGCGAGGGGACTCACCACTACCGCCTCTATGGGCAGTGTCCTGGAGCTTGGAACATCTGGTCGGGATGGATACAACTGGGGAGGAGTGATCAGCACTTCGCCCAGGCGGCCTCACCTGCAAAGCGAACAGGGGCCTCATGAGGGATGGGAAGGGTTGGAAGATTGGGATGGATAGGCCAGGAAGAGGGAAGGAGGCGGCCGTGGCCTTACAGTAGGTACTGCCCCCGTAATTGAATTATATAGAGACCACGGTGGCTGTATTTGAAATTATAAGGAGAGTTATGGCTGTCATAGTTATGACGTGGGTAGTCATGACGTAAACACGGATGACGTAAATGTTATGCCAGCAGGTTACTTGAGCTGAGATTCTCAGTGACGTCAGCTTTTAGTCGAGAATGTTCCAAGATTTACGACGCAGTCGCAGGAAACGAGGAATTCTGCTGAGGAAGAAACTATGCTATTGGAGGGGAGGCTTGAACCAATCAACGATAGTTTAAAAGAAGACGGAGATTGCTGAAACTATGGTATTTTTATTACTTTTGGAATGCAGAATTGTGGAAATCCATTTGCAGTAAAGGCATTGATTTGGAATTTTGGTGAAATTTATTTTCAGTTTTTGAATTTTGAAAATCCGTCATGTATTAACGAAGTTGGAAGTTTTAGCGATGACGCAGTATCTCGCTTTGGAAGGGATGGAAACGCCCCTCGAGAAGTTAATAAAAGGGCTTGCGCAGAAGAGAGGAGCCTCTTTCGTTCTCTGATCATTCTGAGATCTCATTCTCAGATCATCGAAGTCTATTGTGAAAGTTCTTTTCTTATACATTCATTATAGTGAGACGTCGAAGTGAACAGCAGTGAAAAGAATCGTCTTTATAACGCGTGGCGAGGCCACTGTATTAACGAGATCCAAGTCAAACTAGGTGAAGTTGAAACGGACCTTAGAAAGCTTCTACAAGTTTAGCTTCGAACAGTTAGCGGTCACCGATAAGCTAATTGTATTGTGCTGTGCTTCATAAAGTAATAGAGAAAAGCTGAACAATTTCGACCGATTAATTTGAAAGATATTAGCAGTTTTATACGACTGACCAAAAGTGATTATCTCGCCACAAGAGAAGCACTTTTGTATAGCCAGAATCAACGCAACGGCTGACGCTGCGAGTGGAATAGAAAGACTTCAGATTGCTTGGTTACACAACGCTACAGTATAATGGAGCAATTTAATACGGCAGTTTGTTCTTCTGACACTACAACCGAAGAGCAGATGGAAGGCTAAAGGGCTTATTGCAATTGGGACATATTTCAACGGAGTAAGATAGCGACATGGAACTTCGCTAATTGCTATTCCACACAAGCGAACATGCGGTGAATACCATCTACACCCATGTTTCGTAATTAAAGGCTGAATACCATCGAACAGCCATAGAAACAATTTAATACTCTGTATATGAAATATTTCATCGGAAATTTCTACAAAACTTCATGACTATTGTCTACTGGAACTTCAGGGAATTTTTCAAGAGAGGTCAGGGATGTCCCGACTCACAAAGAAGATTATTGCCGGAAGGATGTCTATTCGTCTTCAAGGAGCAGAGCGATTTCCGGAGAAGGAAGCAGTTCGATTCTCCGAGGGTGCTATTTCCTATTTCGAGGATGGAGCTCAGCTTTAACGTGGTGAAATGGATCCATCAGCAGTCTTCTTTGGGGAATTTTCCTCTGGAACGTCAATCGGCAGATAAGGTAGTCGTGAACGTTTATTGTATTTGAGTTTATTAATGATGTTTGAGCAACCATTTTTCCCATATTTTTATCCTCATGTTTTTTGCCCTATTTTCTTGTTGAGATTCTTATTCTCAGTACACCTTGATGAATTTTGCATTTTTCGACGATTTATTAAGACATTGTTATGTCATGGGCATAGTTAATGATTTTGGATCAGTTGAGACTGATATTTAGAATATTCAGTAATTAATATTTTTGTAGTCACGATTTGACTGTAAGTTAATGATTTTTATGGCAGATTTAAATTCAGACAGCGTGTCATTTTATTAAAGTAATTCTACCCCAGTTTAATTACTTTGACCAATTTTCTGTCATCATCAAGAAGGAAGAACATTTAAATGATTTTAGAGCGTTAAAATCTCTTACGTTGTCGACGATCTTGGAAATACTAGTCGTTATTGAATTGATTGCAACACAGACATTTATCGTCAGTTATGAATGAACATTGCATCATAGACACTTTTGTGAAAGAGTAACTTTAATAATGAATTTTTGAATGCATTAAAGTCTAGAACTTTTGTTAGGAGTTTTTTCTCAATTAGAGAATTATATAACGATGTTTGCATTCCCCAGTCTAATTGGATTCTATTCGACTACTTTGCATTTTAGTCGCACTTTATTTGATGATAGTATTTTTATACTATATTTCTTTTAAGATGTTAATCTTAAATTTTGATAGACCAGACAGGCGTATATAAGCGTATTCACTATTAAATTTGTTTGTGATTGGCAAGTTTTGACTTCATTTCGGTTCATGAATGAAATCCACGAAGGTTAAATAAAAAACAGTTTTGAAACAATTAATGATTATAAAATTTTTTAAGTGGAACTATGAATGTATAATCGCTAGTGCAGCGCGTGTTGAAAGTCGCTGAGATATAATGCCCTTGAATATGAAGGAAGTTCCCACAGGAATTAATGTTAAAGAATTATTTGTGGAAGTTTTGTAAGTTATGTGGAAGTTTTTAATGCCATATAGATTAATATATGATGATTTTGGGCATATTTTTAATGCAGTTGGTGCATTAACTTGTTAGCGAAGGATTTTCCGCTGGAGTAAGATTGTCATAGTTCGTTGAAAATTAATCAAGTGAATTACTGTTATAATTAACACGAGTTTTGAAAGAATTTGAGATAAGATTGTGAATGAAGGTTGCCGTCACAAATCATTATTAAAACCTTTATTAAACCAGATTGTGACACTAATATGTATAACTAACCTTCATTGGTCGATTATATTAAACACGATTATGAAAATTACCAACCGAATGAACATGTGGTCAATGTATTTCTTAAATTAATAATTTAAACAATTTAAATGTTAATATTGTAAATAATTGCTGTAAATATTTTTGAAAATAATATGGAACGAGAGTGATGTTAAAGGCGTGCTTATAATATTTTTATTGTCTTTGACAAATATTATAAACAATTTCTAATTGTTATAAATAATTTATGTGATTTTGTTATAAACATTTAAGAGCTAATTAAACATTTAGATTAAACTTAACAAGTTTAAGGAATTAACATAATGATCCAATAGGATGTGAGCAAAGTACTTGAAAGATTTGCGTAAATATTAATGTGAGTTGTCTTGTAGACATTTAAAAGCTTGAGAGAACAAGCTGTATTCTTACGTAACATAGCATGTGAGAAGGGAGTGCATTTGACCAGTATGCAACAGGCTGGAGGGTAGCTCGCAGCTGGGCCAACATCTGGTTATCAGTGTGAGGTCGTCCGCACTCTGGCCTTGCGACTATAAATACCATTCTCATGTTTATTAAAAGGAAACCAAATGCTCTATATATGTCACACCCTGACGTCCTTTTCCAATCCAATAGTGTTATGAATATTACGTTATTTTGAGCTCAAGGGAGCTAACATATTGTATGATAATTTTTGCAAGTCCTACTGGAGGACGTAGTCAGATTGACTTGGGCTACTGATAGCCACGTTGATTTTGTTGTGTTAGTAAAATCATACCCTTTATTAGAAATAAAGCTTTTGTACAGTTCAAAGTTCTCGTCTTCGTTCTGGTTCATTTTTAAATGTCATGGTGGAGGTTATTGTGTGAACAGACTTTAGTGATCCTGTTGTCAACTCAAACCCCGAGATAATTAAGAGGTAAGTAACGGTAAGTATGAACCCCCGTCTATTTTGGTGTGTTCCACAATGATTTCCTGTGAACTTCTGTGCTCTTATCTCGATAGTATCTGTCAGTGCCATTTTCATTGATGTAACTGTGCCGGTGCGATTGATAATTGGCAATCCGATTGAGGGGGCGGATATCTGACAGCCTACTATCCAGGTAAACGGGGACTGAAAGATTGGCGACCCTAATACGTGGGGCGAATTCGACAAAACTGGATTACCAGGTTGAACGCCAGTAAGAGTGGCAAACCTAAAACGTGAGGTTCGATTAGACTCAAATAAAGAGGTTGATTCTTTGTTAGATGTCTAGGCCAATTGTAGTATTTAAGAGTGTGATTATATAGGAATTAAATGTTGCATTGTATTAGGAAAATTACACTCAGAAAAGATCAGATCTTATACAACTTGAGAAAGGTTAAATAGGCTGGAAACTTAGAAAAATCGCCTATAATCTGGAATCTTATTTTATTTGACCGGCTTATGACATTTTAGTCATATTAAAGATAAAATTAATTATTTGGATTGTAAATGTAAATTATTTGTGTTAGGATATTTTAAAATGAGCCAAAGAAATGTGAACATGTGCTTGAGTTTGTTTCAACATGAAGTATCTTCGAAGGTTAATTATAAGGTAGTTATAAGTTAGATTTAAGACAGAAAATTGATCAAAATTATATATGGTGAAAAGTGTTGCTCAAATGTTGTTATTTTGCTCTTTTGATGTATGTCCCTACAGCAATCCATTTTTGAATAATATTGTAATGGCAGATGAAAGTTTGAGGTTGATGCTAGAGGAGATGTCTGCTAACTTGAAAGCTAGCATGAACAATAGTATGAAGCAGATGCTGAATGAAAGCATGAAGGAGAATGTTAGTAATTTGTCTGCTAATTTGAATGCAAGAATGGAGGAGAATGCTAGTAATTTGAAAGCTAGCATGGGTGAAAGTTTGAAGGTTCTTCAGACTAGTGCTGCTAATTTGGAGGATAATATGTCGCGTTTACAGATTAATACCCTAGGAATTGAGAATACTGTAACGGACATGCGCACAGACGTGTCTAATGTCCATAAAGATGTGTCTATTGTGCATAAAAGTGTTGATGATGTTAAATTTGATGTGTCTAAGGTACAGAAAAACCTTACAATGTTAAATCTAGATGTAGCTAATGTCCGAGGGGATATTTCTTGTGCTAGAGCCGAAGTAGTTGTTGTCAAAAATGACGTTGCGACTGTCCAAGACAAGGTCGAGGAAGTCCAAAAAGAAATTCAAAAAGCTAGAACTGATGTATCCAATGTTCAGGTAGACATTAATAACATTCGTGCGGATATAACTGAGGTGCAAAGTGACATAACTAAGATTCAGGTAGAGGTCAACACAGTTTTCATAGATATGACTAAAGTCCAAACTGATGTAAATAAAGTCAGGGAAGAAATCGAAAACTCAAAAACTCTTTGTACGCGTAATATAACTGCATTAGCGACTAGGTTAGTCGATGAATCAGTTAGAACAACAACGTCTTTAGCAGAGTTGAAGTATGATGTAGAGGTCATGAGAACCCAGGTATTAGACCACAATAGAGTATTAAAAGAGGATATCGAAGTAGACATAGCCGAAATGTTAACAGCAAACGTAGCGGTATGGAAAGACGAGTGGAATAAGTCAAGTGGGGAACATGTAACCCAAATTCAGGAAAGGATTGAAAGAAAACTTGCCAGTACGCAGATAGAAATTAACAATGAAGTAATACAGATTAGGAAAGATTTAAGCGTCAGGATAAATTCGCTATCCGAAAAACAAGTTGACGATAGAACACAACTAGATCAGGATATGCAAACTTTAAAATCTACATTAGAGGATCAAATTCATAAAGTTGTCTCGGATGTAAATGAAACGACGAGTAAACTGAAAAATTTGAAGTTAGGAGAGGCTAGTTTAATGGAAAACTACAAAGAAGAGATAATCAAGAAAGTCTTAACGGAAATCACTGACAAGGATACAGAAGGCTTAGCTTGCGAATTGAATAGGAATTATACCAGAAGATGTAACCTAAATCCAGAAGAGAGAAACGTGACTCCTGAAGAACGTGTATCCAGATTCAGAGAGGAGGATGACGAGAGGAATATGGAACCTGAGTGGAATTATAGAGATAGTGGGAAAAACTATCCGGATTCATATCCGAGGAACGTGACGGTCATCAGGAATTTCGAAGACAAACCACAAAAATTCAGTAACGCTGATAGTTTGACACCTATAGAGTATGTAAGGAATCTCAAAGATTATTTCATCGAAGCTCACATTCCCAGAGAGAGAGAGATGAAGATAGTAGAGAGATATCTGATTGGAGGACCCCTTGAATGGTTTTGCGCATTTAGATACACGTTCAGTAACTTTGACGAGTTTGCAGAGGCATTAATCAAACGATTTTGGTCCATAGAAGCGCAGAATTCGTTAAGAGCGGAGGTGTATTCAAGAAAATACTCAGGTACTCTTCCAACGAGGTACGCTGATTTCTTTACGAGTCAGTTGTCCCGCTTGAGATTTTTGCAACCCCCATTGTCCACGGAGCAACTAATAGATGCGATTTCTCGTATGCTGCCAGTTGAGGTGAGGAGACTTATAATTTCGTCCAACATCAGGGATTTATCCAGCATGGATGAATTACTGAGAAGGTTAGACTACACAAGCCCAATGCCTAACGTAGTACAGAAAGGTCAAAGGCAGGAGTTTAAAGAAATCAATACGGTATATATGGACCAAGTCCAACAAACTGACAAGCCAGAGCAGGAGAAAACTGACAATGTAGGTCCTCACAGGAATAATCAGTTTAGAAATTACAGATCACAAGGTTACCGACCGTATCAACAGAGAAGAGGTTGGAACTACAACCGAGGAAACTACAATGGAAGAGGCAGATATTACAACAATAATGGGTATAACCGTAACTATAATAGGAATAACCAAAACCAAAATAGAAACCAGAATACTCAAGGTCAGGTTATGACACCTGATCAGTATCAGCAAAGAGAGAAGGAAAGCCAGCAATACTTAAAAGAATTAAGGGATAAAGAAGCTGACAATCAAAAGAAAAGGCAGGATGTTGTAATCGATCCTGGACCTTCTACGAGCCAGCAGAACTTTGAAAATAGAAATACTGGTCAGAAGAGAAAGTAGAGAGGAAAGAATACAATAACCACACACAACCCAGAGTAGAAGAAATTTATGATTAAGGAACATAGAGGAAATATCATACTAGAGTAAGCCAGTAATAATTCAATTTCGTGTTCAAGAGAGTTGAGATACTTGTAACACTGAGTTTAAAAACAATTTGCAACTGTTTTTAAAACGTGGTGAGAGGAGAATGCCCCCGTAATTGAATTATACAGAGACCACGGTGGCTATATTTGAAATTATAAGGAGAGTTATGGCTGTCATAGTTATGACGTGGGTAGTCATGACGTAAGCACGGATGACGTAAATGTTATGCCAGCAGGTTACTTGAGCTGAGATTCTCAGTGACGTCAGCTTTTAGTCGAGAATGTTCCAAGATTTACGACGCAGTCGCAGGAAACGAGGAATTCTGCTGAGGAAGAAACTATGCTATTGGAGGGGAGGCTTGAACCAATCAACGATAGTTTAAAAGAAGACGGAGATTGCTGAAACTATGGTATTTTTATTACTTTTGGAATGCAGAATTGTGGAAATCCATTTGCAGTAAAGGCATTGATTTGGAATTTTGGTGAAATTTATTTTCAGTTTTTGAATTTTGAAAATCCGTCATGTATTAACGAAGTTGGAAGTTTTAGCGATGACGCAGTATCTCGCTTTGGAAGGGATGGAAACGCCCCTCGAGAAGTTAATAAAAGGGCTTGCGCAGAAGAGAGGAGCCTCTTTCGTTCTCTGATGATTCTGAGATCTCATTCTCAGATCATCGAAGTCTATTGTGAAAGTTCTTTTCTTATACATTCATTATAGTGAGACGTCGAAGTGAACAGCAGTGAAAAGAATCGTCTTTATAACGCGTGGCGAGGCCACTATATTAACGAGATCCAAGTCAAACTAGGTGAAGTTGAAACGGACCTTAGAAAGCTTCTACAAGTTTAGCTTCGAACAGTTAGCGGTCACCGATAAGCTAATTGTATTGTGCTGTGCTTCATAAAGTAATAGAGAAAAGCTGAACAATTTCGACCGATTAATTTGAAAGATATTAGCAGTTTTATACGACTGACCAAAAGTGATTATCTCGCCACAAGAGAAGCACTTTTGTATAGCCAGAATCAACGCAACGGCTGACGCTGCGAGTGGAATAGAAAGACTTCAGATTGCTTGGTTACACAACGCTACAGTATAATGGAGCAATTTAATACGGCAGTTTGTTCTTCTGGCACTACAACCGAAGAGCAGATGGAAGGCTAAAGGGCTTATTGCAATTGGGACATATTTCAACGGAGTAAGATAGCGACATGGAACTTCGCTAATTGCTATTCCACACAAGCGAACATGCGGTGAATACCATCTACACCCATGTTTCGTAATTAAAGGCTGAATACCATCGAACAGCCATAGAAACAATTTCATACTCTGTATATGAAATATTTCTTCGGAAATTTCTACAAAACTTCATGACGATTGTCTACTGGAACTTCAGGGAATTTTTCAAGAGAGGTCAGGGATGTCCCGACTCACAAAGAAGATTATTGCCGGAAGGATGTCTATTCGTCTTCAAGGAGCAGAGCGATTTCCGGAGAAGGAAGCAGTTCGATTCTCCGAGGGTGCTATTTCCTATTTCGAGGATGGAGCTCAGCTTTAACGTGGTGAAATGGATCCATCAGCAGTCTTCTTTGGGGAATTTTCCTCTGGAACGTCAATCGGCAGATAAGGTAGTCGTGAACGTTTATTGTATTTGAGTTTATTAATGATGTTTGAGCAACCATTTTTCCCATATTTTTATCCTCATGTTTTTTGCCCTATTTTCTTGTTGAGATTCTTATTCTCAGTACACCTTGATGAGTTTTGCATTTTTCGACGATTTATTAAGACATTGTTATGTCATGGGCATAGTTAATGATTTTGGATCAGTTGAGACTGATATTTAGAATATTCAGTAATTAATATTTTTGTAGTCACGATTTGACTGTAAGTTAATGATTTTTATGGCAGATTTAAATTCAGACAGCGTGTCATTTTATTAAAGTAATTCTACCCCAGTTTAATTACTTTGACCAATTTTCTGTCATCATCAAGAAGGAAGAACATTTAAATGATTTTAGAGCGTTAAAATCTCTTACGTTGTCGACGATCTTGGAAATACTAGTCGTTATTGAATTGATTGCAACACAGACATTTATCGTCAGTTATGAATGAACATTGCATCATAGACACTTTTGTGAAAGAGTAACTTTAATAATGAATTTTTGAATGCATTAAAGTCTAGAACTTTTGTTAGGAGTTTTTTCTCAATTAGAGAATTATATAACGATGTTTGCATTCCCCAGTCTAATTGGATTCTATTCGACTACTTTGCATTTTAGTCGCACTTTATTTGATGATAGTATTTTTATACTATATTTCTTTTAAGATGTTAATCTTAAATTTTGATAGACCAGACAGGCGTATATAAGCGTATTCACTATTAAATTTGTTTGTGATTGGCAAGTTTTGACTTCATTTCGGTTCATGAATGAAATCCACGAAGGTTAAATAAAAAACAGTTTTGAAACAATTAATGATTATAAAAAATTTTAAGTGGAACTATGAATGTATAATCGCTAGTGCAGCGCGTGTTGAAAGTCGCTGAGATATAATGCCCTTGAATATGAAGGAAGTTCCCACAGGAATTAATGTTAAAGAATTATTTGTGGAAGTTTTGTAAGTTATGTGGAAGTTTTTAATGCCATATAGATTAATATATGATGATTTTGGGCATATTTTTAATGCAGTTGGTGCATTAACTTGTTAGCGAAGGATTTTCCGCTGGAGTAAGATTGTCATAGTTCGTTGAAAATTAATCAAGTGAATTACTGTTATAATTAACACGAGTTTTGAAAGAATTTGAGATAAGATTGTGAATGAAGGTTGCCGTCACAAATCATTATTAAAACCTTTATTAAACCAGATTGTGACACTAATATGTATAACTAACCTTCATTGGTCGATTATATTAAACACGATTATGAAAATTACCAACCGAATGAACATGTGGTCAATGTATTTCTTAAATTAATAATTTAAACAATTTAAATGTTAATATTGTAAATAATTGCTGTAAATATTTTTGAAAATAATATGGAACGAGAGTGATGTTAAAGGCGTGCTTATAATACTTTTATTGTCTTTGACAAATATTATAAACAATTTCTAATTGTTATAAATAATTTATGCGATTTTGTTATAAACATTTAAGAGCTAATTAAACATTTGGATTAAACTTAACAAGTTTAAGGAATTAACATAATGATCCAATAGGATGTGAGCAAAGTACTTGAAAGATTTGCGTAAATATTAATGTGAGTTGTCTTGTAGACATTTAAAAGCTTGAGAGAACAAGCTGTATTCTTACGTAACATAGCATGTGAGAAGGGAGTGCATTTGACCAGTATGCAACAGGCTGGAGGGTAGCTCGCAGCTGGGCCAACATCTGGTTATCAGTGTGAGGTCGTCCGCACTCTGGCCTTGCGACTATAAATACCATTCTCATGTTTATTAAAAGGAAACCAAATGCTCTATATATGTCACACCCTGACGTCCTTTTCCAATCCAATAGTGTTATGAATATTACGTTATTTTGAGCTCAAGGGAGCTAACATATTGTATGATAATTTTTGCAAGTCCTACTGGAGGACGTAGTCAGATTGACTTGGGCTACTGATAGCCACGTTGATTTTGTTGTGTTAGTAAAATCATACCCTTTATTAGAAATAAAGCTTTTGTACAGTTCAAAGTTCTCGTCTTCGTTCTGGTTCATTTTTAAATGTCATGGTGGAGGTTATTGTGTGAACAGACTTTAGTGATCCTGTTGTCAACTCAAACCCCGAGATAATTAAGAGGTAAGTAACGGTAAGTATGAACCCCCGTCTATTTTGGTGTGTTCCACAATGATTTCCTGTGAACTTCTGTGCTCTTATCTCGATAGTATCTGTCAGTGCCATTTTCATTGATGTAACTGTGCCGGTGCGATTGATAATTGGCAATCCGATTGAGGGGGCGGATATCTGACAGCCTACTATCCAGGTAAACGGGGACAGTACCATGCCGGCATTTGCCCGAAGACGAAGTGGGAAACCACGGAAAACCACTTCGAGGATGGCTGAGGTGGGAATCGAACCCCATGTACTCATTTGGACCACCTGAGGCTGAGTAGACCCCGTTCCAGTCCTCATATCACTTTTCAAATTTCGTGGCAGAGCCGGGAATCGAACCCAGGACCTCCGGGGCGGCAGCTAACCATGCTGACCGCTACGCTACGGAGGCGACTGCGGGCCAATATTAAGTACGGAATACGGCGGTGAAAGGCAGCAAGTAATTGACTTAATGCTTTTCTCCTCTGATCGCACTATATGTAGCAGTGGTTTCTGGCTTAAACAGAAGGCTGATATAATTCTTTCCTATCCCATTCCAAGGTCATTGGGTCAATACTTCAGAATACTAATTGTTTAAAAAATTACCATTTTTGGCTTAATGCTCTTCAGCTCCGACTCATTCATTTCTACAAAAAGAATATCTGCTATGGCAGCCCGTGTTATAACCAGAGCCACTGGCGCTTTCTTGATCATCCCTTCCCTAGGACAATTCTAGAAGACATTTTTGATGAGATTTTCGTCAGGAAGAGCACCCTGCCGTAGAGCATACCTATAGAAGTCCCACAGTTCCGACTTGGATATACGTGCGAATTAATTGAGATGTAGGAAGCGTGATGGCGCAGCTCTTGAGCTCGACTGGGATTTTCAAAGTAAAATGCCACGGCCAGTGGTTCGGATTCCGTGTAAGAAGGAGGTCCCATGGCTCATGATCTCGGTACCAAACAACATCGCAAGCTCGCTAGCTTCTGCTTTTAACTGTTGTATTGCTGTTGTTGTTGCTTGTTTTAGTGGCTTTGCGACAACGTGTTCATGTAGCCCCGTGTACTTGGTTGTGTGTGGAATTTGTGTGACTACCTGTGTCGTATAAACAGGTCTTGTTATTGTTCCAGCCTTGGCCACAGCTCTTCTCTCATTGATTTACGACCTACTGTTTGGGACCACAGAGCTAACTAACAGACGTCAACAGCAGCAGGTTCATGATCTCGGCCGCCAAAATGAAACCTTCCATTACCACATCGCCGGGGTATCTCAGTGACTTGCTGGTTCGAACACCACCCTCACCCCTGCTAGAAGCCTTCCATTATTATTATTATTATTAATTAATTTATTTATTTATTTGTTTATTTATCGTATGGCTTTTATGCCGGGAGTGTCCGAGGACATGTTCGGCTCGCCTGAGTCTGTAGCTGCTTCCAGCGGACACCCTAAAGGGTGAGCTACAAGTTCCGTTCAATTTCAAGTAGTTCCAACTTTCGCCACGAGAAATCAATGATACCCAGTGGTGAACGTTGGAACTTATATAGAGCGTTCTGACGAAATCTAACCTAACAAATTTTGCTTTACACAAGTTAAGTCTGTGAAAGGATCTTTTACATGCCATAAATCTATGATATGGGACCGCCGGCTTTACTTCCCCTCCGAAGGAAGGCATACTGAAGGATTTTTAACGCTCTTAAAAAATTCGACGACTTCAGCCGGGTTTGAACCCGCTATCTTGGGAACAGCAGTTCAGCATGCTACCGACTACGCCACCGAAGCCGCTATTATTATTATATACCGTAATCATATAGCAAAACTTGATGTATTGATTTAACGTGCTCTATTGAGGGCTATTCGATTAAATAAATAATTATTATTATTAGCAAACACAAAACAACTGTGAACATGAGAGAGGTACAGATTCACTCGCTCACCCGCGCCTTCCAATGGCATAGCGCGACGTTGCCTAGTTAACTCTACTCGCTAAGCTCGCGGTGCCGTACGAAATCGTGATTTATCTCCGCGCACGAAAATAATTAATTCTTCAATGATTTTGATGTCCCTATGTTACAGATGGTTGTACTAGTGGGTGTATTTGTAAAATGGGTATGAGATTTGGGTGGAGGTAGCAGTGGCCTTAAGTTAGGAACTATCCCAGCATGTGCCTGGAGTAGAAGTGGAGAAACCACCACGGAAATCCATTTCCAGGATGGCTGTGGTGGAAATCGAACCCACCTCTTCTCAGTTTTCCAGCCCTCGTACTAGAATTAAAATTTCTTGGCAGAGCCGAGAATCGAGCAATGTTTCGCTGCGAATGGATCAGTAGAACACGATATAGGGATTAGTAAACGTGTCATTTACTGTGAACAGTGATGCACTCACGGTGCTTGTCTTATCTCATGTCACCAACTAACTCTGTAGGCTATTTATTCTCTTGATAAGCGGAATCTATTATATCATGTGTAGTAGGCTACATAAAGTACAATCTGGAAGGTGGAGAAAGTGCAAGCATATCAACCATTCAGAGTAACGTCGCAACCCGATCAGCGATACTACCATCTGTACAATCTGAAAATGAAAGATTCTAGCATCATTGA
The DNA here is from genome assembly GCA_946902985.2 of Meconema thalassinum. Classification (NCBI taxonomy): domain Eukaryota; kingdom Metazoa; phylum Arthropoda; class Insecta; order Orthoptera; family Tettigoniidae; genus Meconema; species Meconema thalassinum. Next base: position 390,952,915 of record OX336393.1, on the reverse strand, counting down.
TCTGGTTGAGATGTTACTCTGAGTGGTTGGTTATTATGCGACAAATTATGTTTGTACAAATGGAATCATAGCTCCAAAAGTAAGAGACCGCCATTCTATCGGTGCCACAATGAAAACTCGAAACATTACGATAAGTCGTCCCGAGCCCCACAGTGTGGGGTAGCCTAAGTCTTATGAATAGGAGTAGAGGAGTCGACGGCTCGAATTCTCAGGAATACAGCGATCCTCACCGGCAGGTAGTCGGTAGCATGCTGAGCTTCTATGCCCAAGGTCACGGGTTCAAACCCGGCCGAAGTCGTCGAATTTTTAAGAGCGTTAAAAATCCCTCAGTATGCCTTCCTTCGGAAGAGAAGTAAAGCCGGCGGTCCCATGTCATAGATATATGGCATGTTAAAGAGCCTTCCACTAATTACTCCTGTGTGAAGCTAAATTATAGGTTAAATTTAAACAACGCTCTTAGGTTCTAATGTTCGTTGCCGGAGCCGACTGCGGTGGCATCCAGTAACAAAGTGCAGAACTAGTTGGTCATTGACGTGGCGTATGGCGGCAAAAGTAGGAACTACTTGAAAAATTCAAAGCCTGCAGTCCTTACTTGATTTAAAAACAGATAGCACACACTAATACAGCCATCACAATTAACGCCGGTTATCAGACAGTTTCTAAACACACCCAAAGTACACGGGGCTACATGACCGCGTTGTCGCAGCCCCTAAACTGAGGAACCAACCAACCAACCTCACCGCCAGAGTATTGTACTGTTGGTTGGTTCTTAAGTTTAGGGGCTGCGACAACGTGGTCATGTAGCCCCGTGTAATTTGGGTGTGTGTAGAATCTGTCTGATAACCGGTGTTAATTGTGATGACTGTATTAGTGTGTGTTATCTGTTTGTTTGTTTTTTTAATTTAAGTACTGCAACTTAGAATTTTTCAAATAGTTCCTACTTTTGCCGCCAAGCACCACCGTCAACGACTACTAGGCCAAGTTCAGAACTTAGCTACTAGACGCCACCGCAGTCGGCTCTTAGCAACGAACGTAGAAACTAAGAGCGTTGTTTACATTCTTAACCTATCCAATTTAGCTTCACACAGGTGCAATTAGTGGAAGGTTCTTTAACATGCCATAAATCTATGACATGGGACCGCCGGCTTTACTTCCCCTCCGAAGGAATGCATACTGAGGGATTTTAACGCTCTTAAAAAATCCGACGGCTTCGGCCGGGTTAGTATTGTACTGTACTGTACTGAGCGAGAATGGATAGGCCTAGGTCCGAGTTTCTCAAAGTGTGGTCCGCGGACCCCCGGGGGTCAGCAAGCATATTTTCAGGGGTCCGCAAAAAATATTCGAATCTAATTTTGTTAATTACTCATACCAAGAACTACTGTTTCTGCAAATAAAAGTTTTAGTTTGTATTACAAAATATGTGCGTGGCAAGCTTAGCCAATCCTATGATCAGGTCAATATTGTTTTCGACGGGTGGCTACCCTGCGGCTAGCCACTAACACACCTAGTCTGTCATCTGTTCTGTCAGCGGAGCAAACGTATCGGCATCTGTTATTCAGTTGACTTTTGTCGCTATTTTGATGCTTGTCGTGATGGTTTGTTTGCTTTGCTTTGTTGTGATATTTAACATTTAATGGTGGAAACATTTTACGTAAGGAAGTGTTAATTTTGGGCCTGTATCATGGATCGTTGGTTAAAGACAGGGAATGTAAAACGTTCAGTTGATAAATTAGAAAGAGACAATGACCGTGAAAGTGAGGTTAGCTGCTCAACTTCAGTAGCTAGTTCTAGCTGCAACACTGATTTACGTAAGACTGTTAAGCGCCGCAAATATTCTGAAGAGTATTTAAAATTAGGTTTTGTGCAATCTAATGACGAACAAAAACCACAGTGCATGTTATGCTACAAGATTCTTTCCAATGAAGCTACGAAACCTGCGAAATTAAGGACGCACTTAGAAACAAAACATCCAGACTTTGCTGATAAGTCATTTGAGTTTTTTTAATAAAAAGTCAAGAAATGGAAAAGATGAAAACATCAATGGAGAAAATGGCGTCAGGTAGCGCTGCTGAAAAAGCTACTGTGGCATCATACGAAATAGCATTACTCATGGCTAAATCTGGAAAGCCATATACGATTGTAGAAGAACTAATCTTACCAGCGGCAAAAAAATGTGCAATATAATGATAGGAGAGGCAGCTGCTATGGAATTAAGTACAGTTCCACTTTCAAACGATTCTATAAAACGTCGAATTGATGACATGTCTCAAAATATTGAAAAGCAGTTACTTGTACGCTTTGCAGCTTGACAAAAGTACAGACCTATCAAACAAATCTCACTTGTCAGCCTTTGTTAGGTATGAAAATGAAAATTGGCTTTTAGAAGAGCGTTTGTTTTGCAAAGAGATTCTTCATAACAATGCCCATGATGTTTTAGAAGCATTAAATGATTTTATTTTATCAAATGACTTGGACTGGCAACGTTGTGTTGGTGTGAGTACCGATGGAGCAGGGGCCATGGCCGGCAAAAAGACAGGCCTTGCTCGTGTCAAGTATGTCGCTCCCAAAGTTAAGTGGACTCACTGCTCTATTCATAGGGAGGCATTGGCTGTAAAACAAATGCCAGAAGATCTAGAAACATAATTAAAAGAAGTTGTGAAAGTGGTAAATTATATTAAAGACCGGCCTTTGAACTCTCGTATTTTTACTCAGCTTTGTGAAGAAATTGGAAGTGAACATGTACAGCTCTTGCTTCACACTGAAGTTCGCTGGCTCTCCCGAGGTAATGTCCTCACACGTTTTTTTTGAATTGCGTGATGAAATTAGAATATTTCTTTCGGAAGAAAAATATGAAAACTTTCTTCTCAAAGACAAGTTGTGAGAGTTTGCGTGGTTGATCAAGGTTGCATATTTGGCAGATATCTTCCAGCATTTGAATGTCCTAAATACGAAACTTCAAGGGTCTGACACTGACATATTCCGTGTAGAAGAGCAAGTAGAAGCTATGATAGGAAAACTGCAGCTTTGGTCTGACCGTATGCTTAAGAATTCATACAACAATTTTACAACGTTGCAGGAATTCTTAATAACATCTGAAGAAGAGATGCCTACAAATACAAAAGAACTGTTTGCTGAGCATTTAACAGGCCTAGCCCAGAGTCTGAGAAGTTACTTTCCTGAACCTAATCCTAATAATGATTGGATGAAGTATACATTCAAGAAGAGAAGTATTGGTAACCTCATCGACCTATCTGATACTGAGCAAGACCAATTGGTGGAACTCTCATGCAGCAGAGCCTGGGAGATTGTTTATCAAGAAAATAACTTGGCAAGGTTTTGGCTACTTGTACAAGCTGAGGTACCAGAACTTGCCAAAAAAAAAACTCAAACATATTGTGCCCTTTTGTACGACATATTTGTGTGAACGCGCCTTTTCTGAACTGTGCAACCTGAAGCCAGCAAAAAGTAACAGACTGAAGAACATTGAAACCGATTTAAGGCTAAAGCTTTCTAAAATAAATCCCAACATTTTAGAGATAGTCAAAAGCAAAAAACAGTACCATTGTTCTCACTAAAGTAACGGTAAAAACACGGATAACTTCTTATTCTAAAATTGCATTTGAAGTCTACTCCTACTGTAATTAAGAAAATTTGTCTATACTTATGTAAGTCATGTTTTTTCCAGTAAACAGATTAATTGTTTTTACAACCCACCATTTTTTGGTATAAATTGTTTATCTTTTAAAATGACAACCATTAAAAAAATTACAACAAAAATTAAAGGCAGTTTTGAGGTGTCCGCAATGACTACATAACTAATTGAAGGGGTCCTCGATTACAGGAAGTTTGAGAACCCCTGGCCTAGATGACCAGCACTTGTTGCTATGGTAACCACCTTGTCCACGTTAACCACAGATATAAGTTACTAGCAGTAGTGCCCGGCTTCGCCCGGTGGATTTATTTGCTTTATGGATGATAATTAATACTTCTACAGAACTGGCACATGATACATAAACTAACAGAAAAGGAATATTTTTTAATATAACTTTTTGTGGCGGTGGTTGTAGTGGGGGTAATAAGTAGTACAGTATATTGGACGTAACATTCAGGTCATTTTCCCGTTATGATAATAATGAATAGGGAAACGGCTGTTTACTAACTAGAGAACTGACACATGTAATTTACAAACAAATTTTAAAATATGTTAAGAAAGAGGAGTAAGTGAAATAAGACACTGCCTAGGGCCTATATCTCATTGGCTGTTAGAAATGTAGAGACCAATAGTGTCGTCTTTTGTTGCATAGCGCCGTAGGAAAATAAGCAGAACACTTTGCAAAACTTCGGCTGTCCCGAGCTCCTAAGGTAGAAAATTATCATTTACCGCCACATAGCGCTCAACGATAAGGTTCGTAATAAATGAAGGTAAATTTGAAAGCACCAATGCTTATTGCAGCTAATAACCTCAATGTACTGCACCAACACCATTGCACTTATACAGAGGCATAATACACTGAAGAAAATGGGAATTGCAACACCCAGAAGGAGTGGTGCTACATTGCTGCAATTGAACATGCAGGACGAGTGTTCAGTTGTGATTCGATGATTACACTTTCAGGTCCCTCTGACCGCAAGTTTGGACAACAATCAATACAGGATGTGCCCACCTCGAGCTGCAATACACTGATGAATTCGGTGAGGCATGGAGTCAATAAGGCCCTGGATCGCTTCCTGAGGAATTGTGGCCCATGCTTGCTGCACTGCATGAGTCAGTTGTTCCAGAGTTGTGGGTGGCTGAGGACGGATGGCCAGTTGTCGACCCATCATGTCTCACACATGCACAATAGGACTGAGGTCCGGGGATCTGGTGGGCCATTCTAAGGTTGTGCTGTCGTGGAGAGCTTCTCTGGAGATGCGGGCATTGTCCTGCTGAAACATCCCATTAGCAATGTTCGCCATCATAGGGACAACCACTGGATTGAGTACCCTATCAACGTACTGTCGAGCAGTCATAGTGCCCTCAACAAGCACTAATTGTGATTTCACATTAAAGCCAAGAGCTCCCCAGACCATAATGCTTGGTGTTGGCTCTGTGTGCCTCTCGTCAATAAAGTCTGGGCGGCCCCTCTCCCCGGTACGTCGGCGCACACGATTCCGGCGATCACTGCGGGCAAGACAGAAGCGCGATTCATCACTAAAGACGACCCTATGCCATTCGTCGACCCACGTCGATCGTTCTCGACACCAGGCCAGCCTTACACGTCGCTATTGTGGGGTCAATGGAACACCTTCTGCAGGGACACGGGATCGTAAGCCAGCTGTACGCAGGCGATTACCAACTGTTTGTTGTGTAACGTGGGGTGCCACAGCTGCTCGAATTTGCGCTGCTGTTGCATGGGGCTCCATCCGAGCCATCCGAATGATGCGGCGATCCTCTCTCCCAGTTGTCTGTCGCGCTGGGCCTGTGCCAGGTCTGCGAGTGTGGGTACCTTCATTTGACCGCTGATGCCATACACGTTGTACCGTAGATGCCTGTCGGCCAACACGTGCAGCGACAGTCCTTAGCGATAATCCAGCCTCACACAGCCCAATAATCCAAGCCCTCTCAAACGGAGACAGTTGTTGATAGCGTGCTCTTCTCTGTCGTCGAGGCATGTTTGACGGGGAACACTTCACTGCACAGACTGCAAGTCAACTACGCTACGCCATAGTCCGTATACTGGAGTTGATTCCTCCACGACCAATCACGTGGGGAGACCTGTAGCAACAATCCACTGGGTCGGAAACTTCGATCGTTTACATACCTACATGGCATCGTTCCATATCTTGAAAATCAACACAAACGAGCAATGCCTTCATGGTGTTGCAATTTCCATTTTCTTCAGTGTATGTTCATGATGATAACAGTTTTAAGGGGTCTAAGAAATCTTCTTGCACTAATCCCCCCCGTGACTGCAATTTATAAGCAGCGCAAGATTTAACTATTTTCGCAATTCTGTACCAGAACACTGGTAGGGGCGACGTGATGCAGCCCGAATTGCCAGTTAACAATGGATTTATTAAAATACTCTTACAGTTACACTACTACGGACATGAATGGTTCTAGGGCCTTAATGCGTGGTTTTCAAGTTCAGTTTGTTTGTTATTCTAAATGTAGGGAATGGAGAGCGTTGTACAAAATATCAAGTGAACAGTGTTACCAGCAGGGTTTCAAAGTGTAAGTAATATTTGGTGCAATTAGGAGGAACGGTGCAGATTTGTGATAAAGGGCCTAAATGCAGGAAATGGAGTGATCTGTCCGAAATTTTAAGTGGACAGTGTCACCCGCAGGGTTCCAAAGGGTAAGTATACCAAATGTGGTTCAGATCGGTGAAACGGAGTAGATTTGTGCCAAAGGACCTAAATGCAGGGAATGGAGTGGTCTGTTCAAAATTTCAAGCAGACAGTGTAACTCGTCGGGTTCCAAAGGGTATGTATGTGAAATTTTGTTTAGATCGGTGAAACGGTGTAGATTTGTGCCAAAAGGGCCTAAATGCAGGGAATGGAGTTGTCTGTCCAAAATTTCATGCAGACAGTGTTACTCGCAGGGTTCCAAAGGGTAAGTATACAAATTTTGGTTCAGATCGGTGAAACGGTGTAGCCTACGTATCACTAACCATAACGCCAGCGTATGCGGATAGAGCAGTATGGGAGCGCTTGTTCTACCGACTTACTGAACAAAAATCAATCTTTAAGGTTACTTGAGAGGTGTAGTCTAATACTACACAGCCTAAACTATTCCTCTTGAATCTGGCTATCATATAAAATAGAATTTTTCGAATCGGACCGGTAGTTTCGGAGATTAGCGCGTTTAAAGACACAGACACACAGACAAACTCTTCTGCTTTATTATATTAGTATAGATATGGCGTGATCAAGAAATTACCGTTGAGAGGGTTGCTACAGCGTATATGCAACGTAGTGCTACTCCTGTGCGGTTATATAAGCACGGACACGTAGGCAAGGGATTAGTGCAGGGGGATGACAGTTAATAGAGAGCGCGTGGGTCGGAGTAAGGCCCTGTACTGGATGTTCTGCCAACCAATGAAGAATTAATTTTAGCACTAAGGTTCCGTAGTTGGCACTCATGAACGTTCACATCAAATCGACTGGCGGAAGCGGGAACAGTCTGTTTTGATTGAATTTCCTCGTGGTGTTGTTGGTTGTTTTGATTTGTTCAGTATTTTGATTATTTATTTGAATTTAATTGAGAGTCAATCATGCCACTGCAAGGGAGGAAAAATTGCCAAGCACCGGGATGTAAGAATTATAATGATAGTAAGAACAATACGCCAATTTTCATCTGCCTGGTGTTGACCATGTGTAAAACTACTGGGCAATATGGACTAGGCCTACTCTCGAATAAAAATATATAGAGAATAAATGTGTGCATTTCGTCTCTTGTTTGTTTTATTACTCATTCCCCTTTGCATTGCAATACAATTTGTGGTTTAGGGCTACGGGGAGAGGTGGATGGCATACTAGGCAAAAAGTGAGGTTATGGCAATATAGTGTGTGCATTTGGACAGTTTTCATCAAATATCCCAACAATTCTGTAGAGAAGGAGAGCATTTTTTAATTAGCCTAAAGGGGAATTAAGCTCTAGAACGGCATAACAAATCTATTGCCAACATTGATATATATAAAAATGTATTATTTTCCTATCTGGACGCATATTTCAGCGCCTAGCGAAAGGCGCAGTTATGTTTGTATTATTTTCATCAATAATCAATAACTCATCGCAGAACATACTGTTCAATTACGCGTAATAAAGGCTACATTCATATGGCGTTTTACTTTTTATGTTGCCAGATTTGCAAGTACAATCCATAGCCTCAGGCGGTGTTCTCTCTCGGAAATTCTATAACCAAAAGTGACTAATCTCTTATACTTACATGATCCTTGGATTAGAGGTCCACATGGTGGACGATTCCTGTCGGACGAGGATGTGCAGTAGGCGGTTACGGACTTCTTCACGCAGCAGGAAACAAGTGTTTTACCACACAGGGATCTTCTCTGTGTGATGAGCGCCTCAATACTCACGGCGATTTTGCCACATGGGCTGTACAGCCCCCATATATTTGTCTCAAGTGCGTGTCTCGTCACTGTAGGGCCCGGATCCTTAGGTTTTTACCTATTTTTTTCCTGGCTATGTAATTCACAAATTTCAACATATATGTTCGTTTCACACTTTCTGGGACAGAATATGTGAATTTTATTTCACCTAAGAAAATCTAAATGAGGGGTTGACACCTAAAATAACCTAAATAGCTGTTTTGCCTTTTTCTAATAAAGAGTGATATTTCCCCATTGAAATGCATCGTAAAATTATTTCCACCGCGATTACAAGCAGTAGGACGGAGACAGTTCAGGATACTACCACTAAATGCAGTACGATGATGATAATTGCTGTTTTAAGGGGACTAACATCTAGGTTATCGGCCCCTAATGGTTTGGGTGAGAATGAAAGATGAGATGAGAATGAAAACTGTAACTAATACTAACTACAGACTTACATACTAGAAGAAGAAATAGTAAACAAATAAAGGATAAGGCAAATGAAAAACAGGAAGAAATGAAACGCCCTCAACCCTCGAAGAATGAGGAATGAGGGACTTGGAAGGAGAGCCATGAAAGGCAGATGGGAAAGAGAAGAGGGCCCGCCCCAAAGTCAGTGGAAAAAGGGGAAAAAACCGAACCAGCTCAGGAATCCCTCGGGATCGACAACTCCCGAACTCACCAGCCGTGGACCCTGAGGGTGTAGCAATATCCAGGGTGCACCAGAAGTACACCCTGCCTCCTTGAGGGCCTTGAGCAGAAGGCAGGAGATAACATGAAAAGAAAAAGAGTGATAGTCAGTCTGAAAGACTATCATTTTAAATGCTACAAATGCTGAAAAATGCTGGGTGAGTAGTGTGTTTTGGACAGTTCAGATCCCTCCTCCTCTTCACCCTCCTCACAAGATGGCGGCAGCCCGATAACTCCCGAACGCATGGTCAGATTTTGAGGAATGAGGTGTCATTGAACTCGGGCTAATACCCCCTTTCCAATGGACAATATATTTCCACCCCAAAATAAAACCTACCCCTACTAGGGGGTGAAATTGTAATTTTGTAGAAAATCTCTCTTTCCAATTGCAACATGTGAGAGTTTGAATGCCGATATGGATTTAAACGTTGTTCTACATAAAGTGCATGTGTTCGGTGGATAGCCACTATGAATTAACATGCTTGTTTTTGTTTTTTACGCATGCCCACTCATGGCTTTTGTAAGAGGGTGGGGGAGTGGATCCCTGTGGATGGGTTATTGTTGACAGGTCATTGTTGACAGGTCCTTGTGGACGAGTCCTTGTGGACAGGTCCTTGTTGACAGGTCCCTGTGGACGAGTCCTTGTCCCTTTGGACTGATCCCTTTGGACGGGCCCCTTTGGCCTGATCCCTATGGACTGGCTCATGATTTTATTTAAATTATATTAAAGGGCCTAACTACATTTGTGTGTGTTGAACTGACGTTGTTCACCAACCCCCACTATTATAATGGGATAACGATATGAAAGGAAAGTGACGAAATACATGTGAACACGTGTGAGATGACCTTATTACCGTCCTCCTTGTGAAACAAATCACATCCTGTTTTGGTTCATACGTGAGAAAATGCAAGTTCATGTGTAATATGACCTAACACACAAGTGAACACATGTGCACGTGCACGATAAGAGCTAACAAGTCACAACCTGTTTTGACAGTGGTGGGAATAAGGCTAGAGACATGTACAAGTAGTCAAATTATTCCGGCAGACAACCCCTTTCCTATGGATAACTTATTTCCACTCAAAAATAAAATCTACCCCTTCTAGGGGGTGAAATAATAATTTTTAGGTAAAAGTCGCTTTCCATGTGCAACATGTGGGAGTTTGTATGTCAATATGAAATTAAACTCGTTCCACATAAAGTGCATACATACAACTGAATGCCGCTATGATTTATCATTTTTGTTTTTGTTTTACGAATGCGCAATTGGAGTTTTTGTAAGAGGGCGGGCTTTTTGAATAATGATTTCTAGATACTTTTTTTTTACAAATTAACCAAAGATCCAAAAACTAATAGGTCATCGGCTTTTTTTAAATATCTTATGAACTAAGAAAGCTAGGGACTTGTATGAGGGGTCGTTGGACTTGGGGTGACGCCCTGTTTTTGAATGTATTTTTCATTTTTTGTCAAAAGGGTCTAACTGCATTTTCGTTAATATCTCGCTAACTAATAATCACAGAGGGTCAAGTGAGGTGTCATAGGACTTAAAATGGCCAACCCCTCTCCATGACCAATGAATTTACCCAAAAAAACAGCATGGTCATTAACCTAAGATTTTATCAACTAATAATCAGAGAGGGACAAGTGAGGTGTCACAAGACTCAGGATGGCCAACCCTTTTCCATGACCAACGAATTTACCCAAAATACCCAAAACAGCAAGGTCATTAACCTAAGATTTTATCAACTAATAATCAGAGAGGGACAAGTGAGGTGTCACAAGACTCAGGATGCCCAACCCTTTTCCATGACCAACGAATTTACCCAAAATACCCAAAACAGCAAGGTCATTGACCTAAGATTTTATAAACTTATCAGTAGAGAGGGTCAAGTGAGGTGTCATAGGACTACGAATGGTTAACCCTTTCCCATGACCAATGAACTTACCTCAAAAATTCAAAACAGCAAGGTCATTGACCTGAGATTTTATAAACTAATAATCGGATATCAACATGTGAGATGTCATAGGACTTAGAATGGTCAACCCTTTCCCATGGCTAATGAATTTACCCAAAAATACCCAATACATCAAGGTCATCGACCTGAGATTTTATAAACTTATAATCGGATATGGACATGTGAAATGTTTACAGTGAGTGATGAAACATAGCTAGGTAGTGAAAGAATTATTGTAGGCTACATGTATGGTGACTGACAAATCTTTCACCATTGGAACTTGTTTTCAGATCAAACTGCAGTACAGAGAGAGTATAGGTTGTAGGTATGGGATAATAAATGACAAATGGTGTATACAAAATCTGATTTATCGATTCAAGAAATAAGAGTAGACAATCTTTAATTGATTGGTTAAAGAGGATAGCTAAAATCCAAAATGGTGACTACATTGAACTAAACTGAACCAAGTTGAATCAAACCCAACCAAACCGAACCAAACTTAACCAAAAACAATCCAATGGTTTAAGTGTAAAACTTGTGGGTGATTGTGGTCATTGGTAATGTCAGAAGGGAAAGGGATAACGCTCTACCTATAGAGGGTAAGGTAAAGCTAGTGCATCATTCTAATGCACACACACACAAGTACATGAACCACACACAACTATCCTATGCAGTTATTATGGGTTGACTGTTAAAACTTGCTCAGTGGTTACTGGGACAAGATGGTCACTACACACAACAAGCTTTAAATACCTGAGGCTAATAATCTATACACACACTCACACACACTTGTTCTAAACTAAACTGTCTTGCTGGCAGAGCTCACACAGTAGGTAAATGACAGAAATGCTTGGCTAACAGAAATACAATCATTTTCGGTTGTCTTATGTTACCAGCTAAACATTACGTGCTATAGTGGAGAGCACATGTGCCTCTTTCACTGGAGATCTTAGCTCGATTTCTAGCTCTAAGGCCTAGAACGAATCAAACTAAGAAAAAAGGGTATGGTGACGCAGTGGTTAAACTGTTAGCCTTTCACTAAAGTAGACTAGGGTTTGATTTTAGGTTAATATGCATGTCATAAACAAACAAATAAAAGCAGAGATAATGTTTAAAACTGATTACACTTGTCTCTTTTCAAATTATTACTTAGATTACAAATACAAACGTGGACTGGGTTTGACATACAGTTAATGCTTCCTATCACATACTAGACTGTAAGAAAGCCAAACAAGCAAAAGGCGTAGGTAGAGCAGTGGTAAAATCGCTATGTGTAGAGAAATACCTAACGGTTTTATGAACTGGCAAAGGTATGTCGCATAAACAGTGCAGGATACAATCCAGCAACCATAATTTTTATCTCGTGGACAAGAGAAAACATATATATAGAGAGAGATAGAAAGCTTGTGTGTGTGTGTGTGTGTGTGTGTGTGTGTGTGGGTAGCATTGGTTGTTTGACCAGAGAAAATACGGTGAGGTAGGGTGGGGAGAGGGAGAATTAGCACTTATATATGAATGGAAAATAGATTTTTTTCAATCGTTTTGTTTTTTCAAATGCAGTGGTAGATAGTCGTTTTTTGTAAAACATTCTTACTTGCAGTAGTAATAAGCCTCTATGGTTCCGCTAACACATAGATAGACTGTATTATTGCCATGGTCAAGCATTCACATTGAGATCATTTACAAAATCATAAAATTAAAAATTAAAAATCTTGTTTTGGAAATATCGTTTTTCAACATACACACAAAATGAATATATAAAAAATTTGTAAACAGCAAAATGGAAAATCCATGATTCCATATAGACAAAATTTAAAAACCTCAAACGGACATTTAAGAAAATATATGCAAATGGGAAATTGACAAATGTGTAAATATGAAAATGGAAAAATCCATGTTTCCATATCATGAAATTGAAAAACATCAAACTGTCATTTTGAAAAATGCAAATGGAAAATTGACAAATTGCAATGTGTGAAATGTGAAATTGAACAAACGGCTATCATTATTTAAAATAAAAGAACATGGTGCTCTATGGTTGAGGTGTGAATCAAACCCTCTCTACTTATTTGGACCACTCGAGACTGTGTAGACTAGTTTTAGTTGTCATACCACTTTTAAAAGTTTGTGTTAAATCTAGGAATTGAACCCAAGAGCTTGTAGGGGGGATCCAAGGTTATAATATGTTAAACAGATAGCCTTGAATGTAGGGTGTGGTAGTTATATAGAGATGAGACGTTTCGCTCAGGACAGGGAGGCATGGAGATCTTCATCAAACCAGTCAAAAGACTGACGACTCAAACAACAACATGTAGCGCTCACCAAAATAATGTCGTGTAACGGTAAATGTTAGTCAACGAACAGTAATGCATTACTAAAACCCATGACACGATACCTAAGAGCTTTTCTAAAATTATGTTAAAATGCCTTCAACCCTATATTAAACACCCAGTTCACAAGACTCATAACTGCAATGTTATGGTCAAACAAAACAAAATCTATATTTCAAAACAAACAAGTGGTTTAGTCAATGTATACTGGAAAAAGTTTTATAAACACTCAAGTCCACAAAAATAATTAAATTAGTAACTGTCAGGTTGACCGAGTGGTTATGGTGTTTGACTTAAGTTCAAATTTTCTGTACAAGAAAGCAAGGGTTCGAATCCCTTACCTGATATAACTATTACCTCAACATGGCTTGACCACACTGTATTATTGTGTACTCGGTACACAAACCATAGATAGAGTGTATTGTTTAAGGTCACTCTCTTTGCGAACATAGTCAGAGACTGTTGATGGTTAACAATTGCATTAATAGTGGGAGATAGGGATAGCAATTAAGAAAAAACAACAATACCCATACACTATATTTATTTATTTAATGTAAGTACTTGTACAATAGTTATGTACAAACTACAACTCTCTTTTGTCTATTACTATCTAGTCCTTTTCGATCCACTTGCATAACAAGGCAGATGACTTTGTAGTTCAGCCCCTTAAAACAACAACAACACTACCTCTTGCATAGTCTGTGATGTTGATGACTCTTGAGGCGTGGAAGATGGATACAACATAACTTTTACAACAGGGGTTAAACGTTGCTCAACAAACAATGCACTATTTTGAGTAGCAACATCTTTCTCTTGTACTAACTTATTAGCATTCTGATGATTTTTTGCCAACACCATCAGTGTTTTGTCTGGAGCACTACATTGATGATCACTCACACTTAAAACCACACCATTTCTACTTTTCATATTGCCTCGACATCTTGTTGACCTCTGTTTTGAGCATCGCCAGAATATTATTCCTTTTACATTTTGTAGTCTATAGTTATAAGAGTAGCCTTTATAGAGTACACGTTGTTTACCTCGGTTAGTTGTAGTAAGTTCCATAGTAGTTAGTATGATTTGCACACTACAAAGGTTATCTCTGTTCTGGTAATATAATTATTTAGCGTTGGCTTTTATATTTAATATGTACAGTTAAAAGTGATAGAAAAGTGGTAGAAACGTGATAGCAAAGTGGTAGACAAGTGGTAGACAATTGGTAACATAGTGGTAACAAAGTGGTAGAAAAGTGGTAGAATGTAGTAGAAAAGTGGTAGCAAAGTGGTAGTAAAGTGGTAGCAAACTAGAAAAGTGGTAGAAAAGTGGCAGAAAAGTAGTAGAAAAGTGGTAGCAAAGTGGTAGAAAAGTGGTAACAAACTAGAAAAGTGGTAGCAAAGTGGCAGAAAAGTAGTAGAAAAGTGGTAGCAAAGTGGTAGAAAAGTGGTAGCAACTAGAAAAGTGGTAGCAAAGTGATAGAAAATATTACATGTATTGATAAGAAATAGTTTAAGCGGTTACATGGATTCATTACACTATAATTTTAGCATCACGAAGCTCATTTTCTATATCCAAAAGTTCTTCCTCATATTTAGTATGACCAGCCTGTTTACAGGTATGCAAGTACTGAAGCCGCTGGATTAGCTTATTGGGATTGTTCCAGTAAACAAATTTAACAAATGATTTTTTGGGGTGTAAACCATTATCATCATCATCATGGTTATCATCATCAATATAATTATCATCAATATAATCATCATCACTATTACTATCTAATCCTCTTTGTTCATCTTGCAATGCAAAACCTTTGGCATAGTTTGTGTTGTCTTTGATAGTGTTAGAGGTTTCTTATACGTTAACGACTGTCCTAACATGTCTTTTTCAGGAGATAATAAATGCTCTTTAACGAACAGAGCACTATCTTGAGCCACACTATTTTTTCTTGGTCTTGCTTTTTTACCTTGGTTAGAGTATTTTGTCCATTTAAATGAGTATTATTTTGAGATTTACAATGATGATCGATTGAAATAAGTATGTTGGAGCCTTTTGTTTTAATCATTCCTCGACACTTTTTAGATCGTTGTTTCGAACAGCACCAAATAACAGTTCCATTTATATTAGTTCTTTTTACAATATATGCATATCCTTTATAGTAAGCACATGGCTTACCATAGCTAGTCGTTGATACTTCCATGTCAACTGTTAAGCATAAACTAATCTCTAGTAAATTTAACTCGATAATAAAAATGATAGTTTGTAGTATGTGCAGTTTAAAGTAAGAGCAAAAGTGAGAGTCAAATGGTAGAAAAGTGTTAGCAAAGTGGTGGAAGAGTGGTAGCAGTTTATAGTAGTCAATATCTGTTTTACCAGAATGTGATTTGAGTAAATGCAATTTCTAAACCTTAGCAGTGAGTAGTCAGTTAGTCTTGGTTCAGACAAGCGTAAACAGTTCTCCAATGAATCAGAGATCAAGATTTTCATTATAAAACAGTTGTGTAACCAATTAGGTATCGGTACTTGATAGCTTCACTCATGAACAAAAATTCCAACATATCTGACATGAATTACATGATTTGAAAGTTGACAAAGAATATCCAATCAACCATTGTAGTTGCAATGTCAAACACAAAGACAAAATCAGCATGAACTTTTAAGTTACAGGAAAATTCTATGAAATAGACTATGCAGGAAATTTGGAAATACACATCAGAAGTTTGCAACACCATCCTTCTAGCCTATATAAATTATCAACATGGAAAGTGTGCACTGCCCCTCACATTAAACCAATTTATCAATAACGCAAGTCAGCAATCAAAACATTTTGTGTTGAGTCTATCATTTTATGCACATATTCTGTCTACATTGAACAGTACGGTAACAAAAAACGCCATTCATAATTAATTAAGTTTGCTTTAATTCTTTATGTAATGATAAATACATATTTAAAGTTTTGGCTGACTGTTCAGGGTGAATCGGCTTTGAACACATAAGAGAGGGAATATTTTAAGACTTAACCTCAGCTCACCTAACATAACCTAAATTTACTTAACCTAACCTTGTCATATAGATAAGAAACGGGTCAAGCTATGCTTTCGACTACCGAGTTTCAGCTACTTTTCAAGGTTACTCTCCCGAACATTGCCGGAGACTGCTGATAAACACCTATGTTCCCACGGCGGCGGCGCGCAACGACTTACATGACGCGCTTCCCCCTTTTCATTGATCCCTGTTGATTTGTCCCTTTGGACTGGTCCCTGTTGACTAGCCCCTTTGGAAGGGCCCTTTTTGAATGGAGTCATCTTTGACGGGTCCCTGTGGACAGGTCCTTTTGGCTGATCCCTATGGACCGGACCCTTTGACATAATTTGGATAATTGCATGGGCCAGTCCATAGGTACCAGTCCAAAGGGACCGGTCCATAGGGATCAGCCAAAAGGACCTGTCCACAGGGACCCGTCAAAGATGACTCCATTCAAAAAGGGCCCTTCCAAAGGGGCTAGTCAACAGGGACCAGTCCAAAGGGACAAATCAACAGGGATCAATGAAAAGGGGGAAGCGCGTCATGTAAGTCGTTGCGCGCCGCCGCCGTGGGAACATAGGTGTTTATCAGAAGTCTCCGGCAATGTTCGGGAGAGTAACCTTGAAAAGTAGCTGAAACTCGGTAGTCGAAAGCAAAGCTTTACCCGTTTCTTACCTATATGACAAGGTTAGGTTAGGTAAATTTAGGTTATGTTAGGTGAGCTTAGGTTAAGTCTTAAAATATTCCCTCTCTTATGTGTTCAAAGCCGATTCACCCTGACCAGTCAGCCAAAACTTTAAATATGTATTTATCATTACATAAAGAATTAAAGCAAACTTAATTAATTATGAATGGAGTTTTTTGTTACTGTTCAATGTAGACAGAATATGTGCATTAAATGATAGACTCAACACAAAATGTTTTGATTGTTGACTTGCGTTATTGATAAATTGGTTTAATGTTAGGGGCAGTGCACACTTTCCATGTCGATAATTTATATAGGCTAGAAGGATGGTGTTGCAAACTTCTGATGTGTATTTCCAAATTTCCTGCATAGTCTATTTCATAGAATTTTCCTGTAACTTAAAAGTTCATGCTGATTTTGTCTTTGTGTTTGACATTGCAACTACAATGGTTGATTGGATATTCTTTGTCAACTTTCAAATCATGTAATTCATGTCAGATATGTTGGAATTTTTGTTCATGTGTGAAGCTATCAAGTACCGATACCTAATAGGTTACACAACTGTTTTATAATGAAAATCTTGATCTCTGATTCATTGGAGAACTGTTTACGCTTGTCTGAACCAAGACTAACTGACTACTCACTGCTAAGGTTTAGAAATTACATTTACTCAAATCACATTCTGGTAAAACAGATATTGACTACTATAAACTGATACCACTCTTCCACCACTTTGCTAACACTTTTCTACCATTTGACTCTCACTTTTGCTCTTACTTTAAACTGCACATACTACAAACTATCATTTTTATTATCGAGTTAACTTTACTAGAGATTAGTTTATGCTTAACAGTTGACATGGAAGTAACAACGACTAGCTATGGTAAGCCATGTGCTTACTATAAAGGATATGCATATATTGTAAAAAGAACTAATAAAATGGAACTGTTATTTGGTGCTGTTCGAAACAACGATCTAAAAAGTGTCGAGGAATGATTAAAACAAAAGGCTCCAACATACTTATTTCAATCGATCATCATTGTAAATCTCAAAATAATACTCATTTAAATGGACAAAATACTCTAACCAAGGTAAAAAAAAAGCAAGACCAAGAAAAAAATAGTGTGGCTCAAGATAGTGCTCTGTTCGTTAAAGAGCATTTATTATCTCCTGAAAAAGACATGTTAGGACAGTCGTTAACGTATAAGAAACCTCTAACACTATCAAAGACAACACAAACTATGCCAAAGGTTGTTGCATTGCAAGATGAACAAAAAGGATTAGATAGTAATAGTGATGATGATTATATTGATGATAATTATATTGATGATGATAACCATGATGATGATGATAATGGTTTACACCCCAAAAAATCATTTGTTAAATTTGTTTACTGGAACAATCCCAATAAGCTAATCCAGCGGCTTCAGTACTTGCATACCTGTAAACAGGCTGGTCATACTAAATATGAGGAAGAACTTTTGGATATAGAAAATGAGCTTCGTGATGCTAAAATTATAGTGTAATGAATCCATGTAACCGCTTAAACTATTTCTTATCAATACATGTAATATTTTATACCACTTTGCTACCACTTTTCTAGTTGCTACCACTTTTCTACCACTTTGCTACCACTTTTCTACTACTTTTCTGCCACTTTGCTACCACTTTTCTAGTTTGCTACCACTTTTCTACCACTTTGCTACCACTTTTCTACTACTTTTCTGCCACTTTTCTAGTTTGCTACCACTTTTCTACCACTTTGCTACCGATTTTCTACTACTTTTCTACCACTTTTCTACCACTTTGCTACCACTTTTCTACCACTATGTTACCAATTGTCTACCACTTTGCTATCACGTTTCTACCACTTTTCTATCACTTTTAACTGTACATATTAAATATAAAAGCCAACGCTAAATAATTATATTACCAGAACAGAGATTAAATGATAACATTAAAAGTATGATGGCACAGCGTGATGCACTATTCCGGCGTTTTAAACGTACCCGTGACGAAACTGATTTTGAAAATTATCGTGTACTCAGAAATCGTATTAAGCAGCTCGTAAGAAACGCCAAATTCTCCTACATACAAAACGTGACAAAGAAGATGAATACAAGGAATGCCTGGAATAATATGCGTTCTCTAGGTATAGGCAAACAGAAGCAACAGACACATGTACCAGACATACCGCTTGATGAGTTAAATGAATATTTCACCGAAGAGAGAGTACCAACTAATTCAACACCCCATGATTCTTTTCACCCACTACCTGACCACCCGCTCTTTACTTTCCATCCGGTTACGGCAGACAAAGTAAAAAAGGTACTATATTCCATAAAATCAAAAGCGAGAGGAGTTGATGATATTCCCATATCCTTCATACATAATATCATCGGTGCCGTTCTACCAATTATTACTCACATATTCAACCATAGTCTTACAACCAACACCTTTCCCTCCCTATGGAAACAAGCCAATGTCATCCCTATTCCTAAGAAAACCGAACCTTTATTTCCATCTGACTATCGGCCAATATCCATTCTACCTGCACTTTCAAAAGCCCTCGAGCGTCTGGTTCATGAGCAAGTACTTGAATATTTGAATAGCCGTTCTCTTTTAGACCCTCTGCAATCAGGTTTCAAGAAGGGACATAGCACCGCAACAGCATTACTCAAAGTGACTGACGACATTAGACACGCAATGGACCAAAAACTGGTGACAATCCTCACCCTTCTCGACTTCAGCAGTGCTTTTGACACCATAAATACTCAGACACTATTGAAAAAGATGGAATTTTATTACTTCGACCAGCAGACAATTAACTTTTTCGCATCATACCTGAATAATCGCCAGCAACGTGTTGTAACCCAGGATAAAACTTCTCAGTGGCTAAGCAGAAAGTCAGGCGCCCCACAGGGTAGTGTATTAGGGCCCTTGCTTTTTGTACTATATATCAATGACATCTCATCTAATTTGAAAAATTGCAAATATCACCTATATGCAGATGATTTGCAAATATACTCCCACTGCAAGACAAATGACATTCCATTGACAATTGAAACTATCAACGCTGATCTTCAACGACTTGGAAAATATTCTCAGGAAAATTCCCTTCTTCTGAATCCATCCAAAACACAAGTTATCATAATTGGCTCTCAAAAACTATTGACGTCACTCCGAGATCAAATTATTCCCCCAATTGTACTGAACAACAATGAAATTCCATACTGTCCTACAGTGAAAAATCTAGGTGTGATAATAAATCAGACTCTTAACTGGTCTGAACATGTACAGAATGTATGCAAGAAGATTTTCGCAACGCTCCACTCCCTCAAAAGAAAAAAAGATATTTTACCATTCAAAGTAAGAATCCTACTCATACAGACACTAATACTTCCTATTCTTGACTACTGTGACGTTATTCTTGTAGACGCAACCAAAACATTAACTTTGAAACTTCAACGAGCTCTGAACTCTTGCATACGATTTATCTACGATCTGAGCTATGATAAACATATCACTCCCTATTATTGCGCTCTTTCCTGGCTGAAACCTGAACTACGTCGATCATATCACATTCTTGTCCAGATTTTCCGATTATTGTCTGACGATAGACCACTATACTTATCAAATAAATTCAAGTACTTGTCTTCTTTCCATGGTAATAATACACGCTCTGGTTCTTCCCTCTCCATTCCTATTCATCGCTCCTCTATATACAATAACTCTTTTCATGTGGTGGGGTCTAGGCTGTGGAATACCCTTCCAGCCAGTGTCAGGGGTACCACCTCACTATCTAAATTCAAGACCACCTGCTGGGGTAGCCTGCTGGGCATTGCTGACCGACAACAAGTATGACTGGATGGGTGAATGAGAGTGTGAAAGTCATGATCAATGTCAATTATTATTGTTTAATTTTGTCGCCATAATATGCTTACTGTATTGTATTAATGTGGTTAAGTGTAAGAGAAGGCCAAGAGCCCTAACTGCGCCACCAATAAAGGCAATAATAATAATAATAACCTTTGTAGTGTGCAAATCATACTAACAGGTTAGTTACTACTATGGAACTTACTACAACTAACCGAGGTAAACAACGTGTACTCTATAAAGGCTACTCTTATAACTATAGACGACAAAATGTAAAAGGAATAATATTCTGGCGATGCTCAAAACAGAGGTCAACAAGATGTCGAGGCAATATGAAAAGTAGAAATGGTGTGGTTTTAAGTGTGAGTGATCATCAATGTAGTGCTCCAGACAAAACACTGATGGTGTTGGCAAAAAATCATCAGAATGCTGATAAGTTAGTACAAGAGAAAGATGTTGCTACTCAAAATAGTGCATTGTTTGTTGAGCAACGTTTAACCCCTGTTGTAAAAGTTATGTTGTATCCATCTTCCACGCCTCAAGAGTCATCAACATCACAGACTATGCAAGAGGTAGTGTTGTTGTTGTTTTAAGGGACTGAACTACAAAGTCATCTGCCTTGTTATGCAAGTGGATCGATAAGGACTAGATAGTAATAGACAAAAGAGAGTTGTAGTTTGTATATAACTATTGTACAAGTACTTACATTAAATAAATAAAAATAGTGTATGGGTATTGTCTGTTTTTCTTAATTGCTATCCCTATGTCCCACTATTAATGCAATTGTTAACCATCAACAGTCTCTGACTATGTTCGCAAAGAGAGTGACCTTAAACAATACACTCTATCTATGGTTTGTGTACCGAATACACAATAATACAGTGTGGTCAAGCCATGTTGAGGTAATAGTTATATCAGGTAAGGGATTCGAACCCTTGCTTTCTTGTACAGAAAATTTGAACTTAAGTCAAACACCATAACCACTCGGTCAACCTGACAGTTACTAATTTAATTATTTTTGTGGACTTGAGTGTTTATAAAACTTTTTCCAGTATACATTGACTAAACCACTTGTTTGTTTTGAAATATAGATTTTGTTTTGTTTGACCATAACATTGCAGTTATGAGTCTTGTGAACTGGGTGTTTAATATAGGGTTGAAGGTATTTTAAAATAATTTTAGAAAAGTTCTTAGGTATCGTGTCATGGGTTTTAGTAATGCATTACTGTTCGTTGACTAACATTTACCGTTACACGACATTATTTTGGTGAGCGCTACATGTTGTTGTTTGAGTCGTCAGTCTTTTGACTGGTTTGATGCAGATCTCCATGCCTCCCTGTCCTGAGCGAAACGTCTCATCTCTATATAACTACCACACCCTACATTCAAGGCTATCTGTTTAACATATTATAACCTTGGATCCCCCCTACAAGCTCTTGGGTTCAATTCCTAGATTTAACACAAACTTTTAAAAGTGGTATGACACCTAAAACTAGTCTACTCAGTCTCGAGTGGTCCAAATAAGTAGAGAGGGTTTGATTCACACCTCAACCATAGAGCACCATGTTCTTTTATTTTAAATAATGATAGCCATTTGTTCAATTTCACATTTCACACATTGCAATTTGTCAATTTTCCATTTGAATTTTTCAAAATGACAGTTTGATGTTTTTCAATTTCATGATATGGAAACATGGATTTTTCCATTTTCATATTTACACATTTGTCAATTTCCCATTTGCATATATTTTCTTAAATGTCCGTTTAAGGTTTTTAAATTTTGTCTATATGGAATCATGGATTTTCCATTTTGCTGTTTACAAATTTTTTATATATTTATTTTGTGTGTATGTTGAAAAACGATATTTCCAAACCAAGATTTTTAATTTTTCATTTTATGATTTTGTAAATGATCTTAATGTGAGTGCTTGACCATGGCAATAATACAGTCTATCTATGTGTTAGCGGAACCATAGAGGCTTATTACTACTGCAAGTAAGAATGTTTTACAAAAAAACGACTATCTACCACTGCATTTGAAAAAACAAAACGATTGAAGAAAATCTATTTTCCATTCATATATAAGTGCTAATTCTCCCTCTCCCCACCCTACCTCACCGTATTTTCTCTGGTCAAACAACCAATGCTACCCGCACATACACACACACACACACACACACAAGCTTTCTATCTCTCTCTATATATATGTTTTCTCTTGTCCACGAGATAAAAATTATGGTTGCTGGATTGTATCCTGCGCTGTTTATGCGACATACCTTTGCCAGTTCATAAAACCGTTAGGTATTTCTCTACACATAGCGATTTTACCACTGCTCTACCTACGCCTTTTGCTTGTTTGGCTTTCTTACAGTCTAGTATGTGATAGGAAGCATTAACTGTATGTCAAACCCAGTCCACGTTTGTATTTGTAATCTAAGTAATAATTTGAAAAGAGACAAGTGTAATCAGTTTTAAACATCATCTCTGCTTTTATTTGTTTGTTTATGACATGCATATTAACCTAAAATCAAACCCTAGTCTACTTTAGTGAAAGGCTAACAGTTTAACCACTGCGTCACCATACCCTTTTTTCTTAGTTTGATTCGTTCTAGGCCTTAGAGCTAGAAATCGAGCTAAGATCTCCAGTGAAAGAGGAACATGTGCTCACCACTATAGCACGTAATGTTTTGCTGGTAACATTAGACAACCGAAAATGATTGTATTTCTGTTAGCCAAGCATTTCTGTCATTTACCTACTGTGTGAGCTCTGCCAGCAAGACAGTTTAGTTTAGAACAAGTGTGTGTGAGTGTGTGTATAGATTATTAGCCTCAGGTATTTAAAGCTTGTTGTGTGTAGCGACCATCTTGTCCCAGTAACCACTGAGCAAGTTTTAACAGTCAACCCATAATAACTGCATAGGATAGTTGTGTGTGGTTCATGTACTTGTGTGTGTGTGCATTAGCATCATGCACTAGCTTTACCTTACCCTCTATAGGTAGAGCGTTATCCCTTTCCCTTCTGACATTACCAATGACCACAATCACCCACAAGTTTTACACTTAAACCATTGGCTTGTTTTTGATTAAGTTTGGTTCGGTTTGGTTGGGTTTGATTCAACTTGGTTCAGTTTAGTTCAATGTAGTCACCATTTTGGATTTTAGCTATCCTCTTTAACCAATCAATTAAAGATTGTCTACTCTTATTTCTTGAATCGATAAATCAGATTTTGTATACACCATTTGTCATTTATTATCCCATACCTACAACCTATACTCTCTCTGTACTGCAGTTTGATCTGAAAACAAGTTCCAATGGTGAAAGATTTGTCAGTCACCATACATGTAGCCTACAATAATTCTTTCACTACCTAGCTATGTTTCATCACTCACTGTAAACATTTCACATGTCCATATCCGATTATAAGTTTATAAAATCTCAGGTCGATGACCTTGATGTATTGGGTATTTTTGGGTAAATTCATTAGACATGGGAAAGGGTTGACCATTCTAAGTCCTATGACACCTCACATGTTGATATCCGATTATTAGTTTATAAAATCTCAGGTCAATGACCTTGCTGTTTTGAATTTTTGAGGTAAATTCATTGGTCATGGGAAAGGGTTAACCATTCGTAGTCCTATGACACCTCACTTGACCCTCTCTACTGATAAGTTTATAAAATCTTAGGTCAATGACCTTGCTGTTTTTGGGTATTTTGGGTAAATTCGTTGGTCATGGAAAAGGGTTGGCCATCCTGAGTCTTGTGACACCTCACTTGTCCCTCTCTGATTATTAGTTGATAAAATCTTAGGTTAATGACCTTGCTGTTTTGGGTATTTTGGGTAAATTCGTTGGTCATGGAAAAGGGTTGGCCATCCTGAGTCTTGTGACACCTCACTTGTCCCTCTCTGATTATTAGTTGATAAAATCTTAGGTTAATGACCATGCTCTTTTTTTTTTGGGTAAATTCATTCGTCATGGAGAGGGGTTGGCCATTTTAAGTCCTATGACACCTCACTTGACCCTCTGTGATTATTAGTTAGCGAGATATTAACGAAAATGCAGTTAGACCCTTTTGACAAAAAATGAAAAATACATTCAAAAACAGGGCGTCACCCCAAGTCCAACGACCCCTCATACAAGTCCCTAGCTTTCTTAGTTCATAAGATATTTTAAAAAAGCCGATGACCTATTAGTTTTTGGATCTTTGGTTAATTTGTAAAAAAAAAAGTATCTAGAAATCATTATTCAAAAAGCCCGCCCTCTTACAAAAACTCCAATTGCGCATTCGTAAAACAAAAACAAAAATGATAAATCATAGCGGCATTCAGTTGTATGTATGCACTTTATGTGGAACGAGTTTAATTTCATATTGACATACAAACTCCCACATGTTGCACATGGAAAGCGACTTTTACCTAAAAATTATTATTTCACCCCCTAGAAGGGGTAGATTTTATTTTTGAGTGGAAATAAGTTATCCATAGGAAAGGGGTTGTCTGCCGGAGTAATTTGACTACTTGTACATGTCTCTAGCCTTATTCCCACCACTGTCAAAACAGGTTGTGACTTGTTAGCTCTTATCGTGCACGTGCACATGTGTACACTTGTGTGCTAGGTCATATTACACATGAACTTGCATTTTCTCACGTATGAACCAAAACAGGATGTGATTTGTTTCACAAGGAGGACGGTAATAAGGTCATCTCACACGTGTTCACATGTATTTCGTCACTTTCCTTTCATATCGTTATCCCATTATAATAGTGGGGGTTGGTGAACAACGTCAGTTCAACACACACAAATGTAGTTAGGCCCTTTAATATAATTTAAATAAAATCATGAGCCAGTCCATAGGGATCAGGCCAAAGGGGCCCGTCCAAAGGGATCAGTCCAAAGGGACAAGGACTCGTCCACAGGGACCTATCAACAAGGACCTGTCCACAAGGACCTGTCAACAATGACCTGTCAACAATAACCCATCCACAGGGATCCACTCCCCCACCCTCTTACAAAAGCCATGAGTGGGCATGCGTAAAAAACAAAAACAAGCATGTTAATTCATAGTGGCTATCCACCGAACACATGCACTTTATGTAGAACAACGTTTAAATCCATATCGGCATTCAAACTCTCACATGTTGCAATTGGAAAGAGAGATTTTCTACAAAATTACAATTTCACCCCCTAGTAGGGGTAGGTTTTATTTTGGGGTGGAAATATATTGTCCATTGGAAAGGGGGTATTAGCCCGAGTTAAATGACACCTCATTCGTCAAAATCTGACCATGCGTTCGGGAGTTATCGGGCTGCCGCCATCTTGTGAGGAGGGTGAAGAGGAGGAGGGATCTGAACTGTCCAAAACACACTACTTGGGTGAACGCCTCACGATCATGCAGCGAACTGTGTGAACTCAAAATTCATTAGCAAGTACAAACCAAGGTCAAATGAGGTAGCTGGTTGGATGACGTCACGCTCACCGGAGCGTGCGGGGAAAGGAGGAAGCTCAAGCGGTACTATGACGTCACACGCCTCAGTGCATTCTCGGTACATTTCGTCCCGTCGCCGTAACATAACGCCAGACCTCAGCGTAACGACGAAGTCGACAAGATCATTTAAAATGGTAAAAGAAGGCTTAACCCTCGCAGAAGGAGGGTATCAGGAAACATGAGACAAGGGCCAATTAAGGCGGGAAAGGAAGAGGCTCCCTAGGCCTCGGATACCCTAATACCGTCGTGGTCGAAATAAAACAAGAGTTTACCAAGAGAGCCGACAGGAAAGAAGACGGAGAGGAGCCCGGCGTAAGTGACAATGTAAACTTTTGTGAAATAAGTTCATAAATAAATTTCACAGAAATAAGAAAAACAGAAAATTATTGCTGCCTGTATTGATCCTGGAAGAAATAATAACCTATTTTTAGAATACAAGAAACCTAAAGTGAAGGTTTAAGCCACCTAAAAATCTGGGCCCTACTAATCAGTTCCACATTCTCCTGATAACATTGAAAAGTTTCGATCGTAGACTTTCGCGCCCGGTGTCTAGTTTATCATCTAGGCTTACATGATTGAGCCGCGTCGTATATATCGGTTATTATTTCCCGACGTTTCAGCTGAATAGTTGCAATAGCTGAACTTGCTGACGTCACGAGACACGCCATCGAATTTGATAAGACCGAAACTGTTGCTAAAATTCCCGGATATCAAAACATGTTAATTATAGAGGCAATAGAGGTCATGAAGCATCCCAATAATTTCAATCGCGAAGATGGTTTCAATCTTAGCAACATTTGGAAAGTTCTCCTAGCGCGCGACTGGCAGAGGCGCGGACCAATGAGGGAACAGCATGACGACAATGCAGGGCAAGCAAGCACCTTTGACTGGCAATAACCGTTAGTTTGAGTACGGACACCTCCCCATGATTAAGGCTGCTGCAATGTCATCCGAAATGTCGGGAAATAATAACCGATATACGACGCGGCTCAATCCTGCAAGCCAAGACGATAAATTGAAAAGTTTCGTTAATATCCTCCATTCCCCGTTTGTGATATTCTGTGAGCTGCTCCACCATTTTGATACGCCCTGTGTTACACTCTTTCCAATTTAATGTGGTAATTGATCGCATGAATGTCCAATGAATGTTGGTGTCAATATTGTGTGTGAAATGCTACGTGTTGTACATCAGGTGGACTTCTAATCGGAATTGTAAATGTATGGAAATTATACAGCGTAGACTAATATTCAACAATAACACACATTACATATTCTGCCTGCTTCCCATTACGCGCGTCATATCAATTATTATTATTATTAGTATGCCGTGGGATTAATAGAGGAGGGGTGTCTAAAGCTATATGAGATACATGCATGTTCAAGGTTTCTTCACCCACACAGCCACCGTGTATTTTGAGGGGTGAAACCGCTTGATCACCGTAGCGGATCGTCATGACATGTTGAAAATCCACAGCCTGCTTCCAGTCGACCGACCGGGTCAGGTATGGAATGGATGCAGCCCCCATCTAGCGGCGAGGATATGAACTGTGCCGGCTGCCGAAGCCTATCGCACTCCCCTGGGGCAATGATTAAATGAATGACAGATGAAATCAAATGATAGTGGAGAGTGTTGCTGGAATGAAATGTTGACAGGGAGAACCGGAGTACCTGGAGAAAAACCTGTCTGCCTCCGTTTTGT
The DNA here is from genome assembly GCA_946902985.2 of Meconema thalassinum. NCBI lineage: Eukaryota > Metazoa > Arthropoda > Insecta > Orthoptera > Tettigoniidae > Meconema > Meconema thalassinum. The sequence goes on along the minus strand of OX336393.1, from coordinate 390,925,082 downwards.
CCAGTACAGATCTCACATGGAGTGACCGGGATTTGAACCACGGATCCAGCGGTGAGAGGCCGGCGTGCTGCCGCCTAAGCCTGGGAGGCTTCGTCATGTCACGTTATATTGTGTTAAATACAATCACAAGAGCTCTCACTCAAACTATCCAGTTGAGGTTCATCACACTCGAGCACGCGCATGTTGTGAACATACTGTATAGCCTACAATAATACGGTACAAGTACAAACATAGTTACGAACTTGTACGTTATTCAGGATTGCCAACGGTACTCAAGAAAATTATCGAAGTCTACAAAAATAACTTCTCTTAGCTATAGAAATGGCCGATCTTGAACGGTCCCAATTATATCTATATCTCGTATAATAGCTTTAAATTACATTAATGGCTTGCCACGGTGGGTGAGTGGTCAACGTGTCGGTCTACTAACCCCAAGCTTGCAGGTTCGCTCCTGGCCTTGGTAAGTGATTTTTGAAAGGCGGCAAAAATTACGACACCATGTCATACGATGTTGGCATGTCAAAGAACCCATTTGAATTCAATAGGCCGTGTTCATAGTGGCAAAATTAATCTCGGGAGTTTCCGCCAACACAAAGTTCCTCATTTTTCTACTAGAAAGCGCTATAGTGTTCAAGGAGCTTGGATATCTAACCTCCTTGACTTTCATAGTGTTTCAAGGAACAACGAAATTTGAGATGCAAGCTACCCTTGGGGTGTCAAATAAAGCTTGCACCCGGCCCCCGAGGCCATACGATATTATTATTAGTACATTAAAGTAATACTGAATGAAAGTTGCTCAAGTAGTACCGTCAAAATGCCATTTAACAACACCTAAAATCGTAGCTCCAAATGGTGGTCGTTAGCCATGTTGCTAGACCGGAATCCATAAAGAGCAGCAATAAACGACAGTGCTGTAAATAGTAATAATACTCTCAAACCCTCCTCACGACATGTTCAATACAACAACCACGCTTCCCATCATTATGAATTAAAACCACAAAATCAACCCCTGGCACTATACAGCCCAAGACGGGCTAAGGCCGACCAAGCGACCGCTGCCCAGCCATTCGGCCTGCAGATATTGGGGTGACGCGTGATCAGCTCGTCGGGTCCCCTCGGCCGTTAATCTTGGTTTTCGTGATCGGGGCGCTGTCTCACTGTCAGATAGTTACTCAAATGTCCTCACGAGGCTGAGTGCACACCGTTCCAACCCTCACGTCAGTTTTAAAATCCCTGACGGAGCCGGGGATCGAACCCGGGGCATCTGGGTGAGAGGCAGGCGCGCTACCCCAACACCACGGGGGCCGGCAAAACCACAAAATCACCACGACAAAATCTTCTCTCAAAAACTTATTACAATTAATGAATTTGGGAGAAAAATCTGTTTTCTTTACATTAAAACTAAATTGAATCGGCCGGAGCTGAAAAGTATTAAATCAGTTTTGACTACTTTTCAGGAGACAGATAAAACGTCATTGACAGAACACACTGTATTAGTCATCAATGTTGTGAAGCAACTATTCAGGTTATATTTGTGTTAGTGGAATATCAATATTAATTTAATAAACATATTTTTCGAATCAATTTTGGAAACGTGACTTAATGTCTTTCAGCTCCGTGGTCAGTTTAGAGCGGCATAAAGAGATATTTTATTTTGAAATGGATTTGTCACATAAAAACACCTACATCCTGTACAAATGTAATTTATGTTCGACCCTCACTATTATGTGTCTGAAAACTGTATCATAATGATGGTCATTATAACACTCTTTTTCATTATGATACAGTTTCTCCAGCCAATCAGAGCTCGTTCATTGACCAATTAGGAAACGATACCTTGACGCGTGCGCTCAAAATCCAACATGTCGGGCATAAACACAACATCGAACTATAATAAATTACCGACATGGAATACGCACCGTCCATATGTTCGCGTAAATAAACTGGCGAATATGAGACAACAAATAGCACTGTACCTTAATATAATTTCTACACGGCGCATTCATTGTCTTCAAACAACTCCAGTGGCAATATTACTGAGGGGCGGCAGATGTAAACACATGGCCTGCGTATGGCATTGCAAGCACAAAAAACGCGCATGCGTCGGTCGTCCAGAGATCTTGAAAGGCAGAGATATAACACCCAACGCTCGCTCTGCGATCACGAAATTCAACAGATATTTATGAATATTTATGTTAAAACATATAACAAAGTTATAGTTATCGTCGAACATAAACAGTCGTATGCAACTCGCCTATAATGGTAATTAAGACACTCGTATGGAAATTATAAAACTCGCATACGCTCGTTTTATAAAAATACTCGTGTCTTAATTATAGCCATTATAGGCTCGTTGCATAATGTACTATTACAATACCACTGTAACACGCTGAAATCTTGCAGTGCTGCCAATATTAAGTACGGAATACGGTGCTGAAAGGCAGCAAGTCATTGATTTAATGCTTTTCTCCTCTGAACGCACTACATATAGCAGTGGTTTCTGGCTTAAACAGAAGGCTGATATAATTCTTTCCCATGCCGTTCCAAAGCCCTTGGGTCAATACTTCAGAATACTAATTCTTTAAAAAATTACCATTTTGATACAATGCTTTTCAGCTCCGAATGAATCAATTAAAAATCACTTTTCAAGTTTATGTTCATAAATAGAAGAGGAAAAGGAGCCCTGGCGATATTACGGCATGAGAATTTTACTACTACTAAGTAGCATTCTAGGTCCCATCTGGTTCATTGTTTGGCTCGCACCCAAACCCCATCCCCATCATTACAAACATGGCGAGGTATACAGTTTGTATGATACTTGTCTTGCTTTTGTGTTGAATTGGACAACTGAAAACCAGTGTTTTTTATTCCTGGAATGTCTCCGGGGAGTATCGCCCCTGTGGATGCTGATTTCCGGCCCCAGGGAGAGTTTGGGGAAAATCAAAAATCCATCAAAGGTTCTCACATCGTAACACACGAAAAATTATTTTTGAAGTATTTATCACTCGCTCATGTCTGTCAGCTTGAAGGTTGGTCGGATCATCTGTTGGTTATGGGCAGGAACCCACAGAAGGAAGGGCTATAATGAGGCGACGTGAAGAGTGACGTAGTTTTCCCTTTCCTTCCTCAGCGCAGTATCCATAGGCAATGTCATACCTCCGTAGTTACATTTGTACCAAGGCAGTGGTCATATTTCTGCATCCATGGCGGATAGTTCAATAATTCCTTCTGAAAATTAAACCTAATTAAAGCTAGCTTCACTAAATAAGAAACGTAATGTCTTTGACCCACGAAGACTGGCGCATTGGGTGTTTTTGACCCGAGGCTTACATAATGCTCTATATTTTCATTTTGGTCAGCCCTTATTTCCTGTCGCTTACTGTACCTTCCTTCCCAGCTTCAGCTTTGAACGTTATCCTGCAGAAGAAACATGTCCATAGCTTTTTGAACACTCAAGTTATTTCTATATTATTTACGGGTGGGTCAGATTTACCCATGGCGCCAGTCCTCACGTGAAAATTTTGGCTGTAAAAATCTATAAAAATTAAGTGGGAAAATCCAACTATTTTGGTGCAGCAAAATAACATAATTCACGTTCTTGTTCGTCCATGTTTAGTGTCTAGAAATACCTTGTTATCCTTTGTTGAAAACAATCGAGATGACAGCTTTACCGCTACTATCAAGGCCAACTATACTGTTACGAAAATTTTTGACATTTTTCTGCATGTTAAATTTTAAAAAAATATAAATAAGCCTCATTTTATATTGGGAATAGTTCATAGGAAGATACCAGGTGTAAAATAACTTAATTAAAATACGTACGAACACGACAAAAAGGGAATTACAAACTAGGCCTATGGGTCAAAATTGTGACAGTTGGACTGACACAATACCTCTACTACCCCATAATTGCGTCACTCGATAAAGCCCAGGACATGGAAAGTAGTGAAATCTCTGAGAAGATTGAAGATGTGTGATCTCCTTGGTTTTGTTAATGAACGTACATATAGAGACTCAAGTGTGATCTCTTTGATTTTACTAGTGTTTGATTACTTAAGTTCCTTGTTTTTAATTCTGTTGATATAACAATTGGATGGTAACGCCATGACACTTGAGATAGACTGATCATGTTAGCACATGAGAACAAACTCCCCGTCTCTTAGGGCTCGGATTTTTAGGTAAATAAATATTTTTTTATGTAAATACATATTTTAAGCATTTTTTCTACAAATACATAAATTCCTGCTTTTCACTTATTAGCACATAAAAAGCCGTAATATTTACATTTTTAAAATCAGTATACTAGATCTTTCAGTTTATTGCATTTTTGTTCTGTGTTACTTCAACAGCTATCTAATCTTCATGCAGAGCGTTTGTCAGCTAGTAACTGTGTTATTCCTAACTTGTCGCCCCATGCCACTCACTGTGGAAGCCGGGGATTTCCATGTTCAAAGCCATTTTGCACCACGTGCTAGACCTCCCCCTCCCCCCAGCTACCTGGAACCAGTGTCACTCACATGCAGTTCATTTCTGGCACTGTGAAGTGTAAGGCAGTTCTACGATGCCAAAATAATAAACTACAAGTTATCGTCTGTTGCAGAATTTAAAGATAATTTCACTTCCGATGTGGGCGTTCTGTTCTGCCAACCATGTGGGAAAGCAATCAAGGCTGAACAGCGATCTCAAATTACACCACACCTCGTGGGCAAGAAACATAATGCCGCAGTTTCGCGCCTTCAGAATAAGTGTTTTGCGATAATCGTCTGTCATTTGTGATGGACAACCTGAAGATGTATCTCGTTGTGTATTGTAATGCTACAGCAGTCAGTGAGACAGAATAAATTGCATTCGTGATTACTGCATAGTGTTTATATTCACACTAATAAACTAAATAATAATTACATATTTTTACTTTTTTGACACATATTTCAGGTATTTTTAATACATAAAAAATATGTATTTTCCCGATTTTTAGCACCTAAAAATCCGAGCCCTAGTCATATTTTATATGGCTATATACGGTTATCCAACTGAGGTGACAGATTTACCTTTAATTTAAAAAAGGAAAGACATTATTTTATTTCCATTATTTAGTTTTTCGAATAATTTTCTTGTCACCGTTTTCCTCTTTAGGGGTATTGTCTTAAGTGTAACAACGTGTGCTTTGGTGTTATATGTATTTTTCCTTTTTCCAAATATAGTATGTTTTTTTTTCTGCATAATATATCCTTGTATTGTATGGATTTTAAACCACCCTCTTTGTCCAGGTCCACTTCTACTCTAGATTTTAAACCACCCTTTTCGTCTAGAGCCCACTTTCACTCTCGAGCAAGTTCTCCGTTATCCCTGTTTACCTCCTTTCTTTCTGATTCTCTTTATTCGGGGGCGGATAAGGTAAGGTGGGGGGGGGGGCAAAAATGAACCGGCGCCAGTCCTCGTGTTATATTTTTTCACGCCAGTTTTCAAGGGTTAAGGGAAACTTTCATATTTGGAATGAAATATTAATACGTGTTTTCTACGTGTGGACTCCGGAGAGCAAGAGTACAAGTCTTTCTAGTTGACACCCGTGGGCGTCGTAATGAGGATGAAGTGATGATGAAGACGTCACATACACCAAGTCCCCGAGCCACATGAATTAACCCCAGAAGATTAAAATCCCTGATGGCTCGGCCGGGAATCGAACCCGGGGCACTTCGGACCAAAGCCTAGTGCGCTAACCAATTTAGCCACGGAGCCGGACATTTTAATAAGTGATATCAAAGTATAGCAAGCCTTGAAGGTTATTGCACACAATTGACCAGTTCATGTTGTATGACATCTACAACAAGTTCCAATAGCGCCGCGTGTTGTGTGTTCGCTGTATTTGCCCTTTGCTGTGTGTGATGTGTGCACTGTATTTGCTGCTTGTTGTCTGAGCTGTTTGCAAGGATATACCGTCGCTACAGTGGTCACAGGATCTGCCAACCCTTGCCTCAAGTTTAAATCTATTGTTGCGGCTCTGACAACTACATTCAGCAAGAGCCGAAGATAGTAAACTGAAGGCGGACCACCATTTATTATTGTAAGTCTTATGCCGGAATATTACACAAGATTTCATGAGGTCATAATTATTGAACATTTTCCTTATTCGAACGATCTCCTTTCGCTTTGAATATATTATTGCATAACAAGTAGTTACGTGAAGAACTATACAGCCTGTTTTCATATATCCTACTTATGTCAATTGCCTCTATCAACATACAAAATTTCAGTTTGATTGCTTTAATAGATTCGTAGAAATTGAGAACAGTCTAAATATTTCGGTTGGTCGCCATGTTGGATTTTTTATATATGTAGGGCATTGAGTTATGTACTATTAGATGAAGATTTTTGCGTTGGTTCATTATTCAAACTTTCATTTCAATCGCATGATTAATACACTAGAAAGTGGGGATTTGCCTGCGACTCCACACTATGTGACTGTGGTGAAGAACAGACAATGAGCCATCTCCTTGTCTGCAACTCGTGTCCAACAACATGCTCTCCCCAGGATGTGATCGACGCTACCAAGGAAGCACGTGAATTGGCTACATACTGGTCACACTACATTTAATTAAATCTGTGCTTGTGTAGTGTATAATTATGCTGTTACATGCCATCAGAAATGATAATGCTTATAGTACCAGATTTTGGAATATTCCTCTTTGTATTTTGCTTTCTTGTTTCTTTTTATACCTTGTGAGTTATGATGTATGTTTTCTGACACGATTAAATAAATACACTAGAAATAAAAACTTAAATTTAAAATTGCGCACAGCTGCCATCTTGAGGTTATGTGAACAAAAAAATGAAAATCCACAGCCTGCTTCCAGTCTCCGACCGGGTCAGGAATGGAATGAATGAAGCCCCCATCTAGCGGCGAGGATATGAACTGTGCCGGCTGCCGAGGCCTGACGCACTCCTCTGGGGCAATGATTAAATGAATGACAGATGAAATGAAATGATAGTGGAGAGTGTTGCTGGAATGAAATTTTGACAGGGAAAACCGGAGTACCCGGAGAAAAACCTGTCTGCCTCCGTTTTGTCCAGCACAGATCTCACATGGAGTGACCGGGATTTGAACCACGGACCCAGCGGTGAGAGGCCGGCATGCTGCCGCCTAAGCCACGGAGGCTTCAGGTTATGTGAACAATTGACAAAATTAGATGTCATTGCATTATCATTTACTGTACCAAATTTCACCGCGCTAATACGGTTAAATTGCGAGAAAAGTCTATTAAAATCTGTCACCTTCGCTTGGCCGCCATATTCGTTTTGTATTTTACAGGTTTTTGGGAAGTATCATAGCTGAACTTCTATTAGTGCCCTTTATCACCGTACAAACTTTCAGGGTGATATCAGTAATAGTTTCGGAGATATAGAACGCCGGTGAAATATTTCGCACAGCCGCCACGTTGGATTGGTGAGACGCAATTAAATTTGAAGGGCACGGTCGGGGTCGGCCGTAATAGTACTATGACCTTACCGAGTTTCATTGTAATCGCTCCTGCCGTTAATAAGTTATTAGGGACACACACACACATACGCACACACACACGGACAAAAGGTGATCTCATAAGCCTTTTTTTATGAAATGAAAACAAGCTAAAAATAAATGTTTTCTACTTCCTCAAATAACCGAATTAGCTATTTTTATGTTCTGCCACGAAAAATAGGTCTTATTAAGTCCTCACTTTGAATTAGGCTCTGTGTTACTCGTTGGTCCTAAAATATTAAAATCATCTGAATCACCTCGTGAACTATTTCTAGAACAGGGAAGGATCAAGAAAACCAACAAATTCAAGTACCGTACTCAGGTGAATGGTTGGAACCCAATCTCTCCGAAGGAACAGCTTTATCACTTGAGTAAATAAACTAGAACTGGCATACCAACTGACTTAGAATACCTACAATAAGAAGTGCCTCTCCCGAAACACCAAAATGAAGCACTATCAGACAGTCATCCGGCCTGAAGCTTTATAATTATGCCTCTGAATGCCTCATATTAAACAGGAAAGGACTCACGGACAAACTTGAAATTCAAGAGAGGAAGATAATGAGAAAGATATTGGGACCAGTCAAGATTAATTATTCAGTCGCACAGCACTATTATGAACACATTACAATACATTCAAATACCACTCCAAAGATGTGCACAAACTGAAAACAGATTATCCATTCTGACCGCGTGAAATCGTAACCTATAAGCCCGTAGTGTTGATTTAAATTCAACCAATGGCAAGACATGAAAATCTCAGCAGACGTCCTCAGAGCGCCATTTAACAGACCAAACCTGCCTCTTCAAGGGCTCCTGAGCTATTACACGCGCTTTGAGGATGCAAGGCTTCCTTCCTCAGCTTTCTACTTCTAGGGGTGAAATGTAGAACTAGTTACAAGTACTGACAGTGAGACAGAGCGTATCGAGAGGACGCGCAAGCTAGCACCAAAGACTGTTTAAAACCATTTTTTTTTTTTTTTTTTTACAGTTACAGCTGAGGGCTGACTGTTGGATGATCCTCACGTCCTACATGGAGGAATCGCCACTGCAAAAGACGACCTAACTATGAGCTCAATATATATTCTGAAAGAATTACAGTCAGATCTGCAAATCAAGTGAATTCTTGCATCAGGGAGGGCACACTTTACGATTTAAACTATATTTTGCAAGAGCATAAGCCCTATATTCAACATTCATAATACCTCTCAATTTAAATGAGAGTTCAGTGTCTAGATAAAATTAAATTGCAATCCAGCTGACGATATTCGATTATCATGGCACATAGGCTAATATGGGATGAAGCCCCAATGGCAAATATTCATCATTAATGTGTGTGAATCGACTTCAAAAATGTATCATACATAACACAATTATTCTTTATTATGGAAAATGTTTTGTTCTTGGAGGAGACTTCAGGTATAAAAAAATAGGTTTTGTCTGTTGTGCTGCACGTAGTTCAATTGTTTACATAACATGGCGGTTGTGCGGAACTTCCAAAATTAAGTTGTTGTGGTATTTTTTTTGTTTGTTTTTTATTTTATTTTTATTAATCATGCGATTGAAGTGAACGTTTGAATAATGGACCTACGAAATAATCGTCATCTAATAGTACGTAACTCTATGGCCTACATATACAAAAATCCAACATGGCGACCATCCGAAATATTTACACGGTTCTCAATATCTACTAATCTATGACAGCAATCAAACCGAAATTGTGTATGTTGATAGAGGCAATTAACATAAGTAGGATATACGAAAATAGGCTGTATAGTTCTTCACGGAACTACTTGTTATATATACAGTATAGTAGATAGTAGATTAGCATGGGGAAATCACCCATATTGACATATCTTTAAGGATCATTTTTATCTGATAAGCATAGGGAAATCTCCCTTACTGACAAATCTTTTAAGGATCGTTATCCGAAGTTTATCAGATATCACTTGTACCCCTTGTACTCTTAGCCCCTCAGTTATGCTCCATAGAAATCTAAACGTTTCCCAATGTCTCCTAAATTGAACCAGATTAATTGTAAGAAATATGTATGAAAATTGCTTAGATTTGGAAGTAATAAGTGTAGATAATATTGGACAGAGAGATCTAGTTAGTTAGTTAGTTATAGTTGTTTTATGGGGCAGAACTACGAGGTCATCTGCCACTAGAAAGCTCTAATCCTTAGACTTCACTTAACACCATCTGACAAAACACTTTCATTTTATGTTAAGAGGAACCAATTTCCAATTCGCTTGGCATACCTTATCACAATCAATAAAGCTCAGGGGGAAACTCTGGAACGTGTAGGTCTCTATTTGCCTCATCACGTTTTCAGTCATGGCCAATTGTATGTTGCAAAGTCGATCTTTCGACGCCCTTAAAGTTGCAATAGTGGCAAAAAGTAATCGCGCAAAGAATGCACATAAGATAATCCTTCAGTATATATTTTCCTAATGACTGCCATGTGTTGACGGGTTTCAATTGATTTATGTTTGATAAAATATAATGAAGATGGTATATTAATAGTAATAAAAAATTACGAGCCTTACAGTAGTCGCATATGATGTGTAACATCTGACATAGAAGAAACCTCACGTGAAATTGTTGATACACCGGTATTTTATAGTATTATTGGTACAAAGTCGCCTCCGTAGCGTAGCGGTCAGCATGGTTAGCTGCCGCCCCAGAAGTCCTGGGTTCGATTCCCGACTCTGCCACGAAATTTGGAAAGTGGTACGAGGACTGGAACGGGGTCTACTCAGCCTCGGGTGGTCCAAATGAGTAGAGGGGGTTCGATTTCCCCCCCCAGCCATCCTCGAAGTGGTTTTCCGTGGTTTCCCACTTCGTCTTCGGGCAAATGCCGGGATGGTACCTTCTTCAAGGCCACGGCTGCCTCCTTCCCTCTTCCTTGCCTATCCATCCTAACCATCCCTTACCTTCCCTCATGAGGCCCCTGTTCGCTTTGTAGGTGAGGCCGCCTGGGCGAGGTGCCAATCCCACCTCACCAGTTGTATCCCTTCCGATTCGATGTTCCCCACTCTAGGACACTGCCCGTAGAGGCGGTAGTGGTGAGTTCCCTCGCTGAGTCCGTGGGTTCCACCAACCTAGAGGGTAAACGACTTTTAAACAAGTAGTTCCGTGAAGAACTATACAGCCTATTTTCATATATCCTACTTATGTTAACTGCCACAATCAACATACAAAATTTCAGTTTAATTGCTGTAACAGATTCGTAGATATTGAGAACCGTCTAAATATTTCAGATGGTCGCCAGGTTGGATTTTTATTTTTGTACTATTACATTAAGATTATTGTGTACGTGTGGTATTCAAACTTCAATCGCATGATTAGACAACAAGAAGTAAAACGAGATTTTAAAATTACGCACAGCAGCCATCTTGTGATAATGCAAACCATTGAAATAAATTAGATGCCAGTGGATCAACATTTGTATAAGCATTTAACGTGCAACGTTTCACGGCACTCGGATTGTTAATTCGCGAGAAACGTCCATTTAAATATTTATACTTCGCGTCGCCGCCATGTTGGATTTGTGCTCACCAGGTTCCTGAAAGTCCTATAGGTGAACATATGTTCACAGTCTCTATGAACATTAAAATATTCAGTTTGGTTGCTGTAAAAGATTCATAGATATTGAGAACCGTCTAAATATTTCGGGAGCTCACCATTTAGGAGTGTTATGTGTATAGGCCATAGAGTTATGTACCATTCAAGGACAATTATTGCCTAGGTTCATTATTCAAACTTTCACTTCGATCGCATGATTACGACACAAGAAATTAAAACTTAATTTTAAAATTTCGCACAGCCGCCATCTTGAGGTTATGTAAGCAATTGAATTAAATTAGATTGCAGTCCATTACAATCTGCAAAATCAATTACTGTACCACATTTCACTGCGCTCAGAGAGTTAAATCACGAGAAAAGTCTATTAAAATATTTTAAATTCGCTTGGTCGCCATGTTCGTTTCGTACTCTACAGGTTTATGAAATATACATAGGTATACCTGTATCAGTACCCTTTATCACCGTACAAAATTGCAGGGTGATATCTGTAATAGTTTCGGAGATATAGAATGTCAGTGAAATATTTCGCACAGCCGCCATTTTGAGGTTATGTAAACAATTGAACTAAATTAGACTCCAGTGCATTACAATGTGTATAAACATTTGATGTACCAAGTTTCATTACATTTAGATAGTTAAATCGCGAGAAAAGTCTATTTAAATATCTCAAATTTGCTTGGCCGCCATGTTGGTTTTGTAGTCACCAGGTTTTTGAAAGTCTCATAGGTGAACTTCTAGAAGTGCCCTTTATCACCGTACACAATTTCAGGGCGATATCGGTAATAGTTTCGGAGATATTGAATGCTACTGAAATATTCGCACAGCCGCCATGTTGGATTGGAGAGACGTAACAAAATTTGAAGGGCACGGTCGAGGTCGCCGGGATATTGCTATGAACTTCCCGAGTTTCATTGAAATCGCTCCTGCCGTTTCGATTTTATTAGGGGGGGACACACACACGAATCACACACGCACACACACACACGCACACACACACACACACGGACAAAAGGTGATCTCATAAGCCTATTTTTTTCAAAATTGAAAATAGGCTAAAAAATGGTACAAATATTAATCTATTGTAAAAGGGAGTGTTTTACAGATATTGTAGTTTATAATACGGAACTCATTTTATTAGATGATTTGTAGCTTCCACCAGCACTAGCCTAAATAAAGAATACGATATGGATCAACTAGATTAATAGACGCGACACCGCTCATAACCTTAAATTCCTTATAAACAGGTCCTCTTGATTCACAGACCAACACGTAATTTCATATGGATTCTATTAAAATGAGTCATATTGATATGATAAACATCGTTTAAAATGATAATCTGGTAGCAAAAATATCTACCCCGCCCAGGATTCGAACCCAAGATCTCTAGATTCACAGTGATACGCAATAACACCAAGGCTATTTCGACTAAGAAAGTATTGTGCACAAGATGGTGACTTATTTCCACGTTCCAATAATACTGCATTACGGAATTAAGTTTCATTTATATTTTGCTTTTTTCGATAATGTTCCTGAGTGACATTGAGTTTAAAATGCCTTATGCCAATGCAATGCTGACTACTTACAATGTTTGATATTAAGGAATTTTACCATTTAACAAGTAGTTCCATGAAGAACTATACAGCCTATTTTCATATATCCTACTTAAGTTAACTGCCACAATGAACATACAAAATTTCAGTTTGATTGCTGTAATAGATTCGTAGATATTGAGAACCGACTAAATATTTCGGATGGTCGCCATGTTGGATTTTATATATGTAGGTCCTAGAGTTATGTACTGTTACATGAAGATTATTGTGTACCTGTAGCATTCAAACTTCAATCGCATGATTAGGGCACAAGAAGTAACTAGGGGATTTCAAATTTCGCACAGCTGCAATCTTGTGGTTATGGAAACAATTGAAATAAATTAGATGCCAGTGGATTAATATTCGTATAAGGATTTACTGTACCAAGTTTCACTGCACTAGGATGGTTAAATTGCGAGAAACGTCCATGTGAATATTTATAATTCGCGTCGCCGCCATGTTGGATTTGTGATCACCAGGTTATTTAAAGTCCTATAGGTGAACTTATGTTCATAGCCCCTATTAACACAAAGAAATTCAGTTTGATTGCTATAATAGATTCGTAGATATTCAGAGCCGTCCAAACATTTCGGATGGTCGCCATGTAGGATTGTTAAATATATAGGCCATACAGTCATGTACCATTAAAGGAAAATTATTGCGAGGTTCATTATTCAAACTTTCACTTCGATCGCATGCTTACGACACAAGAAATAAAAACTTAATTTTAAAATTCGCACAGCCGCCATTTTGAGGTTATGTAAACAATTGAACCAAATTGGATACCAGTGCATTACAATGTGTATTAACATGTCCTGTACCAGATTTCATTGCGTTTGGAACATTGAATCGCGAGAAAGGTCTATTAAAATTTTTAATTCGCTTGGCCGCCATGTTCGTTTTGTAGTTAACCGGTTTTTGAAAGTCTTATAGATGAAGTTCCAGTAGTGCCCTTTATCACCGTACAAAATTTCAGGGTGATACCGCTAATAGTTTCAGAGATATAGAATGCCGGGGAAATATTTTGCACATCCGCCATCTTGTGGTTATGTAAACAATTGAACGAAGTTTGATGTCGGTGCATTATAATGTGTATAAACATATACTGTACCAAGTTTTATTGCGTTTGGTTGGTTAAATCGCGAGAAACGTCTATTTAAAAGTCGCAAGTTCGCGTGGCCGCCATGTTGGTTTTGTAGTTACCAGTTTTTCAATAGTCACATAGGTGAACTTCTAGTAGTTCCCTTTATCACCGTAAAAAATTCCAGGGTGATATCGGGAATAGTTTCGGAGATATTGAATGCTGGTGAAATATTTCGCACAGCCGCCATGTTGGATTGGTGAGACGTAACAAAATTTGAAGGGCACCATCGGGGTCGCCCGGTGTAGTGCTATGAACTTACCGAGTTTCATTGATATCGCTCCAGCCGCATAGAAGTTATTAAGGGGGACACACACACCTCACACACACACGCACAGTCAGACACACGGACAAAAGGTGATCTCATAAGCCTATTTTTTTTTTCAAAATTGAAAATAGGCTAAAAATACTGATACGAAGACTTCGAACATGTACCATGTCATTTGTTTAAATCACTTGACACCAGAGTTGGCTTGTGTGTTTTCCGTTCAGTATGTCATATTCATTCCACATGGCCGAGAGTGCGTCATGGTATCAATTTTCGACACCGCGCGCTGATTGTTTCTCTTACCAGTGCCAGCTGGATAGATCGATCGAGTTGGCAGTGCGTCTTATACTTCCGTTCGACCCACCACTGCCAGCTAGGGCACACTTCCATTCGATCGATCGAGTGGGCAGTGCATAGTTCCGTTGTCCACCACTGCCAGTTAGTACACTTCCGTTTGATCGATCGAGCGGGCAGTGCATACTTCCGTTTGATCCACCACTGCCAGCTCGATCGTTCCGATTCACTTCCGTCCCCAATTTTCAAAATCACTCCCACAAAACTATCCAGCAACCAAGCGGAAAGATGTTACATATCAACAATAATACAAATGTTTATGTGGTAGCAGCAGCATCATAATACGTGCGTGTGATGAGAGAGAAAGACCTCTAGTGGGTTTGTTGGTAGACAGAATTTAATTTAAGGAGAAAAAGAAAGACCTGTACCGTAGCTGTTTGCTTAAATATGATACGGTACCTATCTCTGTGGTCACTGCTCTGTACCGGAGTAGCGTGTGTGTACACCATCAAGAAGAAGAAGAAGAAAACTATGGGGACTAAAATGCGTGAGGATTTTTCGAGTGGTGATCTCTTCCACGGGAGTTGTTCCAAAGGCATTATCAATGGCTTTGGAGGAACTGGAAATGAAACACCTGATTGCCAGAATACAGAAGGCAGTGCTGCTGGATACGTGCCATACTGTTAGGTTATTTTTATCTCAGTAATAGGTTTATAGGGTACTTGATTATCAAATCCGTACCTTGTAAACTGAGTTGTACCATAATTATGAGAAATTAAAGATAATATTTTTTTTTTTTTTTTTTTTTTATCGTGTAGCCTCCTGAGAGGCCGAGTGCAGGTCTTTCTAGTCGACGCCCGTGGGCGACCTGCGCGTCGGAAGATAATAATAATAATAATAATAATAATATAGACAGTTAAAAAGATTTTGACGCTAAGATGGCTGCTAGTGCGTATCACTGAGGCCCATGGCGAGTACCTTCCCGAATTGTTTAAACGTAGATTGGTTCGCCTCGTGTCACAGTGGCTAGAATACTTGGCTATCGCCCATGGGGTCCGGGTTCAATTCCAGGTTGTGCAAAAAATTGTAACTCTGATCTGAGGGCTGGAACGGGGTGCATACAGTTAGTCCCGTGAGGAAACACATCCCACCTCAGTCATCCTGGAAGTGGGTAACCACCTCTACTCCAGGCAAATGCTGGAATAGTTCCTAACATAAGGCCACGGTCACCTCCTGAATTAGAAATGCACACACTATTACAGACACTACCGACAGCGGTGACTTCGCTCGCTAAAGCGTATCGTTAGGTCGTGGGGTCAAGCTCTCTGCTGACTTGGTAGACGAGTGGTTTCGAGCCCCACCATCAGCCGTCCTTGAAATGGTTTTCCGTGGTTACCCATTTTCAACTCCAGGCAAATGCTAGGACAGTACCTTCTGACAGGCCACGGCCGCTTCCTTCCACATTCTTGCCCAGTTTCATTCAATATAATTCATTTCATCGCTCAATAACTCCTCTCATGAGGTTGACGTCAGGAAGGGCATCTGGCCGTAAAAACCATCCGTTACAAAGTCTTCCATCGAAATTCATTCCCGACCCCGTTGGAAAACGGGAATAGTAACGAGTAGGCATACATTATATAACACTATTACAGACACTACAATACTACAGGTTATTAGACAACTTCTGCACACTGCCAAGTACCCGGGGCTAAATGACCACGATGCCCTAGACCCACAAATGAAACCACAACAACAAATTAAACGTAAAATCGTTGCATAATTTGTATATTTTTGGCTATAGTTGAGGAGAGACTCACCTGGAAAGCCAGCTTGTTGTAGCCGTCAGGTCTGGCTGTGTGGTCCCACTCCAGGAAGACGCAGGCTGTGTGCTCCATGGAGGAGTAGGTATACGTCACCTCACCGTGGCTCAAGTACACGGGGATGGACGACGTGAGAATCACCACCCAGGTGACTGCGATGGCCATTAGGGCGTTGGTCTCAGTGCGAATAGACATGGAGGTGATGGGATGTACCACGGCAAGAAAGCGGTCCAGAGACATAAGCACCAGGGTGTAGACACTGGCATAGGCTGTTACCACGATCAAATACTGGACGATCTTACACCACACATCTCCAAAAGGCCAGAAGGGTAGGACATAGTCTGTGGCGGTAAAGGGAACACAGAAGACGATGAACAGTAGGTCAGCTACTGCTAGGTTGATAATCAGTAAGTTGGTAGTACTGCGCATCTGTTGGTTCGCTGACACCACGATGACCACCAGGGCATTGCCGATCAGACCTATGAGCACGATCAGGCCGAACAGTATCGGCACAACAACGGTCACTACCTTCTGAATGACCTCATTAACCTCCGTGCCAGAGTCGAAAGGGTTGGTTGCATTCCTCACACACAATGGAAGATACACTGCGCTGTCTTCAGACATGTTGAAACATTGGGAATAGAGACCGGTGAGGTCCATCAACCCCGGCGAGGGGGATGGAGGCGACGTGTCTTCCCCCTCCATCGCTTAAAACAACTCAAGTGCTTCAAAATAGAGTCATGGCAAAACTTAAACCCGCATCCACCTACAGTTGAATACTAAATCATGTAGGTTTGCATTACATTACAGTTCACTGGATGATGGTTCACAGCGTCCTCTTTCTTGTTGCGTGAAGCATTTATCAACATATTGCCAGGGACATTACACTGCAGTGCTGTTATTCTAGTCCCTTATGAGAATATTTTTCAATCAGTTTTTTTTTTATCGTTTTAGAGTAACAAGTATGTGAAAGTTCGCAAAGAAAAACACTACATTACAGCACAGTTCGAAATGCCTAAGTGTCAATTCCGCTGTGAGGTGTTGAGCTGTAGGCTCACCTACTTCCCGTACCAGCTGTGTCAACACGCGTAGACAAAGTCCATTACAACACGGAGCATGAGTTGGCTTCGGCTTGATTATTAAAGTATTAGCCTTGAGTCAAGACTCGGAATCTCTCTAACATACACTAACGAAGGAAACCAACATGAGTAGTTTTATTCTAAATTAATTATGTTAAAAACATGGATTTTATACTGTATAGCAACGCAAATACTTTTCCGAAATGTTATTAACCATCTGGATAATGCAATTATTAACAGTCTACCACATTAATTCGAAACCTTCATCGCAAAATTCTGTTCGTAGACAGAGTATAGTGTTCAGTAGAATGAAAGAAAGTAAGTAAGTAAGTAGGATTGTTCAGTCTTATAAAATACTTTCGCACACCGAGAAAAACACCTGTTGAGTAGAGCTATACCTAGGTCTTATCGCCAAAAGACAGAAACAGAAACTCGGCCAGATGGTACAAGTGGCGACACGCGTGACGGAACTGAGCGATGCACGCGCGGGTTGACGGGATGGACGCTGGCGGGGAACTGACCGACGCGAAGTGCCGCGCCCGATAGCTTCCACCGCCCGCTAGTGCCGAGACGCGCAAACTCGGCGCGCCCTGCCTCAAAGGCCCACAATGACATTGGTGCCATAGGACTACGGGACTTTCTTTCTGTTATGTTAGCAATGAAAAACACGAGTATTTAAACTGATGTGAAATTAGAGATAATTATAATCGCACGTTTAGGCGAATTGTGACATTTCACGATATTATGATGGCAACACTGTCATTGTTAGCCTCCTGAAAATTAAACTGAAATAGTATTATCTGCATGTGTATCAATTTTGGAATAGCTCCCATGCATACCTTGCGAGATATCCAACATGGAGCTCAAATTTCTAGTGCGTTTTTTCAGCAGCTGGTAGCACTGACATCATTTTCAAATATGGACGTGAGATATTCCGGTGCACATCTTTACTCATACTAAATTTGGTTTTAATTGCTGCAGCCGTTTAGGAGTTGATAGGGGGGGACACACACAGCCAGACAGACAGAGAGACAGACAGACAGTCAGACAGAAGGACAGACAGACAGACAGACACACATTTTCCCGGATCGATCTCATAAGTCTACTTTTTCCTCATTTTTGCAAACTGTGAAAAGTAGGCTAAAAATACTGGAATGCAGCCGAAATAAGTCAGAAACGTCTATGGACATCGAATTGGCAGGTGAAAAGCTGAAGGAAGTAGGAGACTTCTGTTACTTAGGAAGGAAAATAACCAGTGATAGACGAAGCAAAGAGGATATAAAAAGTAGGTTGGCTCAGGCAAGGAAATCATTTCTACAGAAAAGGAATCTGTTGACATCGAATATAGATTTAGGTATTAGGAAGTCATTTTTGAAAGCCTTTGTCTGGAGCGAGGCGCTCTATGGAAGTGAAACTTGGACTATTGGTGCAGCAGAAAAGAAGAGAATTGAAGAATTTGAAACGTGGTGTTACAGGAGAATGATGAAGATCAGATGGGTAGATAGGGTTACAAACGAAGAGGTATTAAGACGAGTGGGAGGGGAGAGATGTTTCTGGCGACTGCTAATGAAGAGAAGAGATAGGTTAGTACGACACATATTAAGACACCCAGGAATAGCAAGCTTAGTTATGGAAAGAAGGGTTGAGGAGAAGAACTGTAGGGGTAGACCAAGATTAGAATATGTTAAACAGATTGCCTCGGGTGTAGGGTGTGGTAGCTATGTAGGGTTGAAACGATTAGCTCAGGACAGGGAGGCATGGATTGCTGCATCAAACCTGTCAAAAGATGAAGACCCTAACAACAACCGTAGTTTTAGGCTCGGATGCCCTTATTGGTACCAACTTGATGAGAGATGAGAAATGAATGAAATAGGTCGTTGTCCATTAGTGGGTACTATCTCTGCATTTTCCTGTATTTTATCATAGGGAAACAATGGAATACCATTTTAAGTACAACCGGCGATGGGGTATGAAGCCACGTCTAGCGAGTCCGCAAATGGTCAGGCCCCATGTACAAGAGGTAGTCAGTTATTGTTATTGTCGTTTTATAGAGGGGAGGAACAGCTAGGTCATCTGCCCCAATAAGAGGTACATACAAGAGTGGGGTACACTCAGCCTCCTGAGGCACGTGGATTCAATCCCCTGCTCTGGAGAGCTGGAGTGGGGTACACTCAGCCTCCTGAGGCACGTGGGTTCAATCCCCTGCTCTGGAGGGCTGGAGTGGGGTACACTCGGTCTGCAGAGGAACGTGGGTTCAATCCCCTGCTCTGGAGGGCTGGAGTGGGGTACACTAAGCCTCCTAAGGCAAGTGGGTTCAATCCCCTGCTCTGTAGGGCTGGACTGGTGTGCACTCAGCTTCCTGAGGCAAGTGGGTTCAATTCCCTGCTCTGGAGGGCTGGAGTGGGGTGCACTCAGCCTCCGGAGGCAAGTGGGTTCAATCCCCTGCCCTGTAGGGCTGGAGTGGTGTACACTCAGCTTCCAGAGGCAAGTGGGTTCAATCCCCTGCTCTAGAGTGCTGAAGTGGGGTGCACTCAGCCTCCTGAGGCAAGTGGGTTCATTCCCCTGCTCTGGAGGGCTGGAGTGGTGTACACTCAGCTTTCTGAGACAAGTGGGTTCAATCCCCGGCTCTGTAGGGCTGGAGTGGTGTACACTCAGCCTCCTGAGGCAAGTGGGTTCAATCCTCTGCCCTGTAGGGCTGGAGTGGTGTACACTCAGATTCCAGAGGGAAGTGGGTCAATCCCCTGCTCTGTAGTGATGGAGTGGGTTGCACTCAGCCTCCTGAGGCAAGTGGGTTCAATCCCCTGCTCTGGAGGGCTGGAATGGTGTGCACTCAGCTTCCTGAGGCAAGTGGGTTCAAACCCATGCTCTGGAGGGCTGGAGTTGGGTACACTCAGCCTCCTGAGGCACGTGGGGTCAATCCCCTGCTCTGTAGGGCTGGAGTGGGGAACACTCAGCTTCCTGAGGCAGGTGGGTTCAATCCCCTGCTCTGGAGGGTTGGAGGGGGGTACAGCCAGCCTCCTGAGGCACATGGGTTCAATCCAATGCTCTGTAGGGCAGGAGTGGGTTACACTGAGTCTCCTGAGCCACATGGGTTCAATCCCCTGCTCAGGAGGGCTAGAGTGGGGTACACTCAGACTCCTGAGGCGCATGTGTTCAATCCCCTGCTCTGGAGGGCTGGAGTGGGGTACACTCAGCCTCTTGAGGAACGTGGGTTCAATCCCCTGCTCTGCAGGACTGTGGTAGGGTACACGCCGCTTCCTGAGGCACGAGTGTTCAATCCCCAGCTCTGGAGGGCTAGAGTGGGGTACACCCAGGCTCCTGAGGCACGTGGGTTCAATCTCCTGTTTTGTAGGGCTGGAGTGGGGTACACTCAGTTTCCTGAGGCACGTGTGTTCAATCCCCTGCTCTGGAGGGCTGGAGTGGGGTACACCCAGCTTCCTGAGGCACGTGGGATCAATACCCTGCTCTGTAGGGCTGGAGAGGGGTTCACTCAGCCTCCTGAGGCACGTGGGTTCAATCCCCTGCTCTGTAGGGCTGCAGTGGGGTACACTAAGCTTCCTGAGGCACGTGTGTTCAATCCCCTGCTCTGGAGGGCTAGAGTGGGGTACAGCCAGCCTCCTGAGGCACGTGTATTCAATCCCCTGTTCTGGAGGGCTGGAGTGGGGTACACTCAGCCTCCTGAGGCACGTGGGTTCAATTCCCTGCTCTGTAGGGCAGGAGAAGGGTACACTGAGTCTCCTGAGGCACGTAGGTTCAATACCCTGCTCTGGAGGGCTGGAGTGGGGTACACCTAGCCTCCTGAGGCACGTGAGATAAATCCCCTGCTCTGTAGGGCTGGAGTGGGGTACACTCAGCCTCCTGAGGCACGTGGGTTCAATCCCCTGCTCTGGGGGGTCAGAGTGGGGTACACTCAGACTCCTGAGGCACGTGGGTTCAATCCCCTGCTCTGTAGGGCAGGAGTGGTGTACACCGAGTTTCCTGAGGCACGTGGGTTCAATCCCCTGCTCTTGTGGGCTGGAGTGGGGTACACTCAGCCTCCTGACTAACGTGGGTTCAATCCCCTGCTCTGGAAGGTTGGAGGGGGGTACAGTCGGCCTCCTGAGATACGTGGGATAAATCACCTGCTCTGGAGGACTGGAGGGGGGGTGCAGACAGCCTCCTGAGGCACGTGGGTTCAATCCCATGCTCTGTAGGGCAGGAGTGGGGTACACTGAGTCTCCTGAGTCACGTGGGATCAATCCCCTGCCCAGGAGGGCTGGAGTGGGGTACAGTCAGCCTCCTGAGGCACGTGGGTTCAATCACCTGCTCTGGAAGGCTGGAGTGGGGTACACTCAGACTCCTGAGGCACGTGGGTTCAATCCCCTGCTCTGGAGGGCTGGAGTGGGGTATACTCAGTCTGCAGAGGCACGTGGGTACAATCCCCTGCTCTGTAGGGCTGGAGTGGTGTACACTCAGCTTCCTGAGGCAAGTGCGTTCAATCCCCTAATCTGGCGGGCTGGAGTGGGGCGCACTCAGCCTCCTGAGGCAAGTGGCTTCAATCTCCTACCCTGTAGGGCTGGAGTGTTGTACACTCAGCTTCCTGAGGCTAGTGGGTTCAATCCCCTGCTCTGGAGTGCTGGAGTGGGGTGCTCTCAGCCTCCTGAGGCAAGTGGGTTCAATCCCCTGCTCTGGAGGACTGGAGGGGGGTACAGTCAGCTTCCTGAGACACGTGTGTTCAATCCCCTGCTCTGTAGGGCAGCAGTGGGGTACACTGAGTCTCCTGAGTCACGTGGGATCAATCCCCTGCCCAGGAGGGCTGGAGTGGGGTACAGTCAGCCACCTGAGGCACGTGGGTTCAATCACCTGCTCTGGAAGGCTGGAGTGGGGTACACTCAGACTCCTGAGGCACGTGGGTTCAATCCCCTGCTCTGGAGGGCTGGAGTGGGGTACACCCAGCCTCCTGAGGCTAGTGGGTTCAATCCCCTGCTCTGGAGTGCTGGAGTGGGGTGCTATCAGCCTCCTGAGGCAAGTGGGTTCAATCCCCTGCTCTGGAGTGCTGGAGTGGGGTGCACTAAGCCTCCTGAGGCAGGTGGGTTCAATCTCCTGTTCTGGAGGACTGGAGGGGGGTACAGTCAGCCTCCTGAGGCACGTGTGTTCAATCCCATGCTCTGTAGGGCTGGAGTGGGATACAACCAGCCTCCTGAGGCACGTGGGTTCAATCCCCTGCTCTGTAGAGCAGGAGTGGGGTACACTGAGTCTCCTGAGTCACGTGGGTTCAATCCCCTGCTCTGTAGGGCAGGAGTGGGGCACACCCAGCCTCCTGAGGCACGTGGGATTAATCCCCTGCCCAGTAGGTCTGGAGTGGGGTACACTCAGCCTCCTGAGGCATGTGGGTTCAAACCCCTGCTCTGCAGGGCTGGAATGGGGTACACTCAGCCACCTGAGGCACGTGGGTTCAATCCCCTGCTCTGGAGGGCTGAAGTGGGGTACACTCAGCCTCCTGAGGCACGTGGGTTCAATCCCCTGCTCTGGAGGGCTGGAGGGGCTACAGTCAGCCTCCTGTGGCACGTGGGTTCAATCCCCTGCTCTGTAGGGCTGGAGTGGTGTACACTCAGCTTCCTGAGGCAAGTGGATTCAATTCCCTGCTCTGGAGGGCTGGAGTGGGGTGCACTCAGCCTCCTGAGGCAAGTGGGTTCAATCCTCTGCCCTGTAGGGCTGGAGTGGTGTACACTCAGATTCCAGAGGCAAGTGGGTCAATCCCCTGCTCTGGAATGCTGGAGTGGGTTGCACTCAGCCTCCTGAGGCAAGTGGGTTCAATCCCCTGCTCTGGAGGGCTGGAATGGTGTACACTCAGCTTCCTGAGGCAAGTGGGTTCAAACCCATGCTCTGGAGGGCTTGAGTTGGGTACACTCAGCCTCCTGAGGCACGTGGGGTCAATCCCCTGCTCTGTAGGGCTGGAGTGGGGAACACTCTGATTCCTGAGGCAGGTGGGTTCAATCCCCTGCTCTGGAGGGTTGGCGGGGGTACAGCCAGCATCCTGAGGCACGTGGGTTCAATCCCCTGCTCTGTAGGGCAGGAGTGGGGTACACTGAGTCTCCTGAGTCACATGGGTTCAATCCCCTGCTCAGGAGGGCTAGAGTGGGGTACACTCAGACTCCTGAGGCGCATGTGTTCAATCCCCTGCTCTGGAGGGCTGGAGTGGGGTACACTCAGCCTCTTGAGGAACGTGGGTTCAATCCCCTGCTCTGCAGGACTGTGGTAGGGTACACGCAGCTTCCTGAGGCACGAGTGTTCAATCCCCAGCTCTGGAGGGCTAAAGTGGGGTACACCCAGGCTCCTGAGGCACGTGGGTTCAATCTCCTGTTTTGTAGGGCTGGAGTGGGGTACACTCAGTTTCCTGAGGCACGTGTGTTCAATCCCCTGCTCTGGAGGGCTGGAGTGGGGTAGACCCAGCTTCCAGAGGCACGTGGGATCAATACCCTGCTCTGTAGGGCTGGTGTGGGGTTCACTCAGCCTCCTGAGGCACGTGGGTTCAATCCCCTGATCTGTAGGGCTGGAGTGGGGTACACTAAGCTTCCTGACGCACGTGTGTTCAATACCCTGCTCTGGAGGGCTAGAGTGGGGTACAGCCAGCCTCCTGAGGAACGTGTATTCAATCCCCTGTTCTGGAGGGCTGGAGTGTTGTACACTCAGCTTCCTGAGGCTAGTGGGTTCAATCCCCTGCTCTGGAGTGCTGGAGTGGGGTGCTCTCAGCCTCCTGAGGCAAGTGGGTTCACTCCCCTGCTCTGGAGGACTGGAGGGGGGTACAGTCAGCCTCCTGAGACACGTGTGTTCAATCCCCTGCTCTGTAGGGCAGCAGTGGGGTACACTGAGTCTCCTGAGTCACGTGGGATCAATCCCCTGCCCAGGAGGGCTGGAGTGGGGTACAGTCAGCCACCTGAGGCACGTGGGTTCAATCAACTGCTCTGGAAGGCTGGAGTGGGGTACACTCAGACTCCTGAGGCACGTGGGTTAAATCCCCTGCTCTGGAGGGCTGGAGTGGGGTACACCCAGCCTCCTGAGGCTAGTGGGTTCAATCCCCTGCTCTGGAGTGCTGGAGTGGGGTGCTATCAGCCTCCTGAGGCAAGTGGGTTCAATCCCCTGCTCTGGATTGCTGGAGTGGGGTGCACTAAGCCTCCTGAGGCAGGTGGGTTCAATCTCCTGTTCTGGAGGACTGGAGGGGGGTACAGTCAGCCTCCTGAGGCACGTGTGTTCAATCCCATGCTCTGTAGGGCTGGAGTGGGATACAACCAGCCTCCTGAGGCACGTGGGTTCAATCCCCTGCTCTGTAGAGCAGGAGTGGGGTACACTGAGTCTCCTGAGTCACGTGGGTTCAATCCCCTGCTCTGTAGGGCAGGAGTGGGGCACACCCAGCCTCCTGAGGCACGTGGGATTAATCCCCTGCTCAGTAGGTCTGGAGTGGGGTACACTCAGCCTCCTGAGGCATGTGGGTTCAAACCCCTGCTCTGCATGGCTGGAATGGGGTACACTCAGCCACCTGAGGCACGTGGGTTCAATCCCCTGCTCTGGAGGGCTGAAGTGGGGTACACTCAGCCTCCTGAGGCACGTGGGTTCAACCCCTGCTCTGGAGGGCTGGAGGGGCTACAGTCAGCCTCCTGTGGCACGTGGGTTCAATCCCCTGCTCTGTAGGGCTGGAGTGGTGTACACTCAGCTTCCTGAGGCAAGTGGATTCAATTCCCTGCTCTGGAGGGCTGGAGTGGGGTGCACTCAGCCTCCTGAGGCAAGTGGGTTCAATCCTCTGCCCTGTAGGGCTGGAGTGGTGTACACTCAGATTCCAGAGGCAAGTGGGTCAATCCCCTGCTCTGGAATGCTGGAGTGGGTTGCACTCAGCCTCCTGAGGCAAGTGGGTTCAATCCCCTGCTCTGGAGGGCTGGAATGGTGTACACTCAGCTTCCTGAGGCAAGTGGGTTCAAACCCATGCTCTGGAGGGCTTGAGTTGGGTACACTCAGCCACCTGAGGCACGTGGGTTCAATCCCCTGCTCTGGAGGGCTGAAGTGGGGTACACTCAGCCTCCTGAGGCACGTGGGTTCAACCCCTGCTCTGGAGGGCTGGAGGGGCTACAGTCAGCCTCCTGTGGCACGTGGGGTCAATCCCCTGCTCTGTAGGGCTGGAGTGGGGAACACTCTGATTCCTGAGGCAGGTGGGTTCAATCCCCTGCTCTGGAGGGTTGGCGGGGGTACAGCCAGCATCCTGAGGCACGTGGGTTCAATCCCCTGCTCTGTAGGGCAGGAGTGGGGTACACTGAGTCTCCTGAGTCACATGGGTTCAATCCCCTGCTCAGGAGGGCTAGAGTGGGGTACACTCAGCCTCCTGAGGCACATGTGTTCAATCCCCTGCTCTGGAGGGCTGGAGTGGGGTACACTCAGCCTCTTGAGGAACGTGGGTTCAATCCCCTGCTCTGCAGGACTGTGGAAGGGTACACGCAGCTTCCTGAGGCACGAGTGTTCAATCCCCAGCTCTGGAGGGCTAGAGTGGGGTACACCCAGGCTCCTGAGGCACGTGGGTTCAATCTCCTCTTTTGTAGGGCTGGAGTGGGGTACACTCAGGTTCCTGAGGCACGTGTGTTCAATCCCCTGCTCTGGAGGGCTGGAGTGGGGTACACCCAGCTTCCAGAGGCACGTGGGATCAATACCCTGCTCTGTAGGGCTGGTGTGGGGTTCACTCAGCCTCCTGAGGCACGTGGGTTCAATCCCCTGCTCTGTAGGGCTGGAGTGGGGTACACTAAGCTTCCTGACGCACGTGTGTTCAATACCCTGCTCTGGAGGGCTAGTGTGGGGTACAGCCAGCCTCCTGAGGAACGTGTATTCAATCCCCTGTTCTGGAGGGCTGGAGTGGGGTACACTCAGCCTCCTGAGGCACGTGGGTTAAATTCCCTGCTCTGTAGGGCAGGAGAAGGGTACACTGAGTCTCCTGAGGCACGTAGGTTCAATACCCTGCTCTGGAGGGCTGGAGTGGGGTACACCCAGCCTCCTGAGGCACGTGGGATAAATCCCCTGCTCTGTGGGGCTGGCGTGGGGTACACTCAGCCTCCTGAGGCACGTGGGTTCAATCCCCTGCTCTGGGGGGTCAGAGTGGGGTACACTCAGACTCCTGAGGCACGTGGGTTCAATCCCCTGCTCTGTAGGGCAGGAGTGGTGTACACCGAGTTTCCTGAGGCACGTGGGTTCAATCCCCTGCTCTTGTGGGCTGGAGTGGGGTACACTCAGCCTCCTGACTAACGTGGGTTCAATCCCCTGCTCTGGAGGGTTGGAGGGGGGCACAGTCGGCCTCCTGAGATACGTGGGTTAAATCACCTGCTCTGGAGGACTGGAGGGGGGGTGCAGACAGCCTCCTGAGTCACGTGGGTTCAATCCCCTGCTCTGTAGGGCAGGAGTGGGGTACACTGAGTCTCCTGAGTCACATGGGATCAATCCCCTGCCCAGAAGGGCTGGAGTGGGGTACAGTCAGCCTCCTGAGGCACGTGGGTTCAATCACCTGCTCTGGAAGGCTGGAGTGGGGTACACTCAGACTCCTGAGGCACGTGGGTTCAATCCCCTGCTCTGGAGGGCTGGAGTGGGGTATACCCAGTCTGCAGAGGCACGTGGGTACAATCCCCTGCTCTGTAGGCCTGGAGTGGTGTACACTCAGCTTCCTGAGGCAAGTGGGTTCAATCCCCTAATCTGGCGGGCTGGAGTGGGGCGCACTCAGCCTCCTGAGGCAAGTGGGTTCAATCCCCTACCCTGTAGGGCTGGAGTGTTGTACACTCAGCTTCCTGGGGCTAGTGGGTTCAATCCCCTGCTCTGGAGTGCTGGAGTGGGGTGCTCTCAGCCTCCTGATGCAAGTGGGTTCAATCCCCTGCTCTGGAGGACTGGAGGGGCGTACAGTCAGCCTCCTGAGACACGTGTGTTCAATCCCCTGCTCTGAAGGGCAGGAGTGGGGTACACTGAGTCTCCTGAGTCACGTGGGATCAATCCCCTGCCCAGGAGGGCTGGAGTGGGGTACAGTCAGCCTCCTGAGGCACGTGGGTTCAATCACCTGCTCTGGAAGGCTGGAGTGGGGTACACTCAGACTCCTGAGGCACGTGGGTTCAATCCCATGCTCTGGAGGGCTGGAGTGGGACCCAGCCTCCTGAGGCTAGTGGGTTCAATCCCCTGCTCTGGAGTGTTGGAGTGGGGTGCTCTCAGCCTCCTGAGGCAAGTGGGTTCAATCCCCTGCTCTGGAGTGCTGGAGTGGGGTGCACTCAGCCTCCTGAGGCAAGTGGGTTCAATCCCCTGTTCTGGAGGACTGGAGGGGGGTACAGTCAGCCTCCTGAGGCTCGTGTGTTCAATCCCCTGCTCTGTAGGGCTGGAGTGGGCTACAACCAGCCTCCTGAGGCACGTGGGTTCAATCCCCTGCTCTGTAGGGCAGGAGTGGGGTACACTGAGTCTCCTGAGTCACGTGGGTTCAATCCCCTGCTCTGTAGGGCAGGAGTGGGGCACACCCAGCCTCCTGAGGCACGTGGGATCAATCCCCTGCTCTGTAGGTCTGAAGTGGGGTACACTCAGCCTCCTGAGGCATGTGGGTTCAAACCCCTGCTCTGTATGGCTGGAATGGGGTACACTCGGCCTCCTGAGGCACGTGGGTTCAATCCCCTGCTCTGTATGGCTGGAATGGGGTACACTCGGCCTCCTGAGGCACGTGGGTTCAATCCCCTGCTCTGGAGGGCTGGAGTGGGGTACACTCAGACTCCTGAGGCACGTGGGTTCAATCCCCTGCTCTCCAGGGCTGGAGTGGGGTACACACTGCCTCCTGAGGCACGTGGGTTCAATCCCCTGCTCTGGAGGGCTGGAGTGGGGTACACTCAGACTCCTGAGGCACGTGGGTTCAATCCCCTGCTCTCTAGGGCAGGAGTGGGGTACACTGAGTTTCCTGAGGCACGTGGGTTCAATCCCCTGCTCTGGAGGGCTGAAGTGGGGTACACTCAGCCTCGTGAGGCACGTGGGTTCAATCCCCTGCTCTGGAGGGCTGGAGGGGCTACAGTCAGCCTCATGAGGCACGTGGGTTCAATCCCCTCTTCTGTAGGGCAGGAGTGGGGTACACTGAGTCTCCTGAGTCACGTAGGTTCAATCCCCTGCTCAGGAGGGCTGGAGTGGGCTACGCTCAGCCTCCTGAGGCATGTGGGTTCAATCCCCTGCTCTGGAGGGCTGGAGTGGGGTACACAGCGTCCTGAGGCACGTGGGTTTAATCCCCTGCTCTGGAGGGCTGGAGTGGGGTACACTTAGACTCCTGAGGCACGTGGGTTCAATCCCCTGCTCTGTATGGCTGGAGTGGGGTACACTCAGCCTCCTGAGGCACGTGGGTTCACTCCCTGCTCTGGAGGGCTGGAGTGGGGTACACTCAGTCTGCTGAGGCACGTGTGTTCAATCCCATGTTCTGGAGGGCTGGAGTGGGGTACACACTGCCTCCTGAGGCACGTGGGTTCAATCCCCTGCTCTGAAGGACTGGAGTGGGGTACACTCAGTCTGCTGAGGCACGTGGGTTCAATCCCATGCACTGGAGGGCTGGAGTGGGGTGCACTCAGCCTCCTGAGGCAAGTGGGTTCAATCCCCTGTTCTGGAGGACTGGAGGGGGGTACAGTCAGCCTCCTGAGGCTCGTGTGTTCAATCCCCTGCTCTGTAGGGCTGGAGTGGGCTACAACCAGCCTCCTGAGGCACGTGGGTTCAATCCCCTGCTCTGTAGGGCAGGAGTGGGGTACACTGAGTCTCCTGAGTCACGTGGGTTCAATCCCCTGCTCTGTAGGGCAAGAGTGGGGCACGCCCAGCCTCCTGAGGCACGTGGGATCAATCCCCTGCTCTGTAGGTCTGGAGTGGGGTACACTCAGCCTCCTGAGGCATGTGGGTCCAAACCCCTGCTCTGTATGGCTGGAATGAGGTACACTCGGCCTCCTGAGGCACGTGGGTTCAATCCCCTGCTCTGGAGGACTGGAGTGGGGCACACTCAGACTCCTGAGGCACGTGGGTTCAATCCCCTGCTCTCTAGGGCAGGAGTGGGGTACACTGAGTTTCCTGAGGCACGTGGGTTCAATCCCCTGCTCTGGAGGGCTGAAGTGGGGTACACTCAGCCTCGTGAGGCACGTGGGTTCAATCCCCTGCTCTGGAGGGCTGGAGGGGCTACAGTCAGCCTCCTGAGGCACGTGGGTTCAATCCCCTCTTCTGTAGGGCAGGAGTGGGGTACACTGAGTCTCCTGAGTCACGTAGGTTCAATCCCCTGCTCAGGAGGGCTGGAGTGGGCTACGCTCAGCCTCCTGAGGCATGTGGGTTCAATCCCCTGCTCTGGAGGGCTGGAGTGGGGTACACAGCCTCCTGAGGCACGTGGGTTTAATCCCCTGCTCAGGAGGGCTGGAGTGGGGTACACTCAGACTCCTGAGGCACGTGGGTTCAATCCCCTGCTCTGTATGGCTGGAGTGGGGTACACTCAGCCTCCTGAGCCTCGTGGGTTCACTCCCTGCTCTGGAGGGCTGGAGTGGGGTACACTCAGTCTGCTGAGGCACGTGTGTTCAATCCCATGTTCTGGAGGGCTGGAGTGGGGTACACACTGCCTCCTGAGGCACGTGGGTTCAATCCCCTGCTCTGTAGGACTGGAGTGGGGTACACTCAGTCTGCTGAGGCACGTGGGTTCAATCCCATGCACTGGAGGGCTGGAGTGGGGTACACTCAGCGTCCAGGGACACTTGGATTCAAGTCCCTGCTCTGTAGGGCTGGAGTGGGGTACACTCAGCCTCCTGAGACACGTGGGTTCTATCCCCTGCTCTGTAGGGCTCGAGTGGAGTACACTCAGCCTCCTGAGGCACGTGGGTTTAATCCCCTGCTCGGTAGGGCTGGAGTGGGGTAAACTAAGTCCGCTGAGGAACGTGGGTTCAATCCCCTGTTCTGTAGGGCTGGAGTGGAGTACACTGAGTCTGCTGAGGCACGTGGGTTCAATCCCCTCCTCTGTAGGGCTGGAGTGGGGTACACTCTGTCTGCTGAGGGACGTGGGTTCAATCCCCTGCTCAGTAGGGCTTGAGTGGACTACACTCAGACTGCTGAGACACGTGGATTCAATCCCCTGCTCTGGAGGGCTAAAGTGGGATACACTGAGGCTCCTGAGGCACGTGGGTTCATTCCCCTGCTCTGTAGGGCTGGAGTGGTATACACTCAGCCTCCTGAGGCACGTGAGTTCAATCCCCTGCTCTGTAGGGCTGGACTGGAGTACACTCAGTCTGCTGCGGCACGTGGGTTCAATCCCCTGCTCTGGAGGGCTGGAGTGGAGTACACTCAGTCTGCTGAGGCACGTGGGATTAATTCCCTGCTCTGTAGGGCTGGACGGGGTACACTCAGCCTCCTGAGGCACGTAGGTTCAATACCCCGCTCTGGAGGTCTGGAGTGGGGTACACTCAGCCTCCTGAGGCAAGTGGGTTCAATTCCCTGGAGGGCTGAAGTGGGGTACACTCAGCCTCCGGAGGCAAATGCTTTCAATCCCCAGCTCCGGAAGGCTGGAGTTGGGTACACTCAGACTGCTGAGGCACGTGGGTTCAATCCCCTGCTCTGGAGGGCTGGAGTGGTGTACACTCTGCTTCCTGAGGCACGAGGGTTCAATCCCCTGCTCTGGAGGGCTGAAGAGGGGTACACACAGACTCCTGAGGCACGTGGGTTCAATCCCCTGCCCTGTAGTGCTGGAGTGGGGTACCCTCAGCCTCTTGAGTCATGTGGGTTCAATCCCCTGCTCTGGAGAGCAGGTGAGGAGTACACTCAACCTCCTGAGGCACGTGGGTTTAATCCCCTGTTCAGGAAGGCTGAGGTGGGGTACACTCAGTCTGCTGAGGCACGTGGGTTTAATCCCCTGCTCTGTAGGGCTGGAGTGGGGTACACTCAGCCTCCTGAGGCACGTGGGTTTAATCCCCTGCTCTGGAGTGCTCGAGGGGGGTAGACTCAGCCTCCTGTGGCACGTGGGTTTAATCCCCTGCTATGTAGGGTTGGAGTGCGGTACACTCAGCCCCCTGTGACACGTGGGTTCAACCCCTATCGCCGGAGGGCTGCAGTGGGGTACACTCAGCCTCCTGAGGCACATGGGTTCAATCCCCTGCTCTGGAGGGCCGGAGTGGGGTACACTCAGCTTCCTGAGGCACGTGTGTTCAATCCCCTGCTCTGGAGGGCTGGAGTGGGGTACACCCAGCTTCCTGAGGCACGTGGGATCAATACCCTGCTCTGTAGGGCTGGAGTGGGCTTCACTCAGCCTCCTGAGACACGTGGGTTCAATACCCTGCTCTGTAGGGCTGGAGTGGGGTACACTGAGCTTCCTGAAGCACGTGTGTTCAATCCCCTGCTCTGGAGGGCTAGAGTGGGGTACAGCCAGCCTTCTGAGGCACGTGTATTCAATCCCCTGTTCTGGAGAGCTGGAGTGGTGTACACTCAGCCTCCTGAGGCACGTGGGTTCAATTCCCTGCTCTGTAGGGCAGGAGTAGGGTACATTGGGTCTCCTGAGGCACGTAGGTTCCATCCCCTGCTCTGGAGGGCTGGAGTGGGGTACACCCAGCCTCCTGAGGCACGTGGGATAAATCCCCTGCTCTGTAGGGCTGGAGTGTGGTACACTCAGCTTCTTGAGGCACGTGGGTTCAATCCCCTGCTCTGGAGGGCTATAGTAGGGCCTACTCAGTCTGCTGAGCCACGTCGGTTCAATCCTCTGCTCAGGAGGGCTGGAGTGGGGTACACTCAGCCTCATGAGGCACGTGAGTTCAATCCCCGGCTCTGGAGGGCTGGAGTGGGGTACACTCAGCCTCTGAGTAACGTGGGTTCAATCCCCTGCTCTGGAGGGTTGGAGGGGGTACAGTCGGCCTCCTGAGATACGTGGGTTAAATCACCTGCTCTGGAGGGCTGGAGGGGGGTGCAGACAGCCTCCTGAGGCACGTGGGTTCAATCCCCTGCTCTGTAGGCCAGGAGTGGGGTACACTGAGTCTCCTGAGTCACGTGGGATCCATCCCCTGCTCAGGAGGGCTGGAGTGGGGTACAGTCAGCCTCCTGAGGCACGTGGGTTCAATTCCCTGCTCTGGAACAGAGTGGGGTACACTCAGCCTCCTGAGGCACGTGGGTTCAATACCCTGCTCTGGAGGGCTGGAGTGGGGTATACTCAGTCTGCAGAGGCACGTGGGTACAATCCCCTGCTGTGTAGGGCTGGAGTGGGGTACACTCAGCCTCCTGAGGCAAGTGTGTTCAATCCCCTGCTCTGTAGTGCTGGAATGGTGTACACTCAGCTTCCTGAGGCAAGTGGGTTAAATCCCCTAATCTGGCGGGCTGGAGTGGGGCGCACTAAGCCTCCTGAGGCAAGTGGGTTCAATCCCCTACCCTGTAGGGCTGGAGTGTTGTACACTCAGCTTCCTGAGGCAAGTGGGTTCAATCCCCTGCTCTGGAGTGCTGGAGTGGGGTGCACTGCGCTTCCTGAGGCAAGTGGGTTCAATCCCCTGCTCTGGAGGACAGAAGGGGGGTACAGTCAGCCTCCTGAGGCACGTGTGTTCAATCCCCTGCTCTGTAGGGCTGGAGTGGGATGCACTCAGCCTCCTGAGGCACGTGTGTTTAATCCCCTGCTCTGGAGGTCTGGAGTGGGGTACACCCAGGATCCTGAAGCACGTGGTTTCAATCCCCTGCCCTGTAGGGCAGGAGTGGGGTACACCCAGCCTCCTGAGGCATGTGGGATCAATCCCCTGCTCTGTAGGTCTGGAGTGGGGACACTCAGCCTCCTGAGGCATGTGGGTTCAATCCCCTGCTCTGTATGGCTGGAATGGGGTACACTCAGCCTCCTGAGGCACGTGGGTTCAATCCCCTGCTCTGGAGGGCTGGAGTGGGGTACACTCAGCCTCCTGAGGCACGTGGGTTCAATCCCCTGCTCTCTAGGGCAGGAGTGGGGTACACTGAGTTTCCTGAGGCACGTGGGTTCAATCCCCTGCTCTGGAGGGCTGAAGTGGGGTACACTCAGCCTCCTGAGGCACGTGGGTTCAATCCCCTGCTCTGGAGGGCTGGAGGGGCTACAGTCAGCCTCCTGAGGCACGTGGGTTCAATCCCCTGTTCTGTACGGCAGGAGTGTTGTAAACTGAGTCTCCTGAGACACTTGGGTTCAATCCCCTGCTCAGGACGGTTGGAGTGGGGTACACTCAGCCTCCTGAGGCACGTGGGTTCAATCCCCTGCTCTGGAGGGCTGGTTTGGGGTACACTCAGCCTCCTGAGGCACGTGGGATCAATCCCCTGCTCTGTAGGGCTGGAGTGGGGTAAGCTCAGCCTCCTGAGGCATGTGGGTTCAATCCCCTGCTCTGGAGGGCTGGAGTGGGGTACACGCAGCCTCCTGAGGCACGTGGGTTTAATCCCCTGATCTGGAGGGCTGGAGAGGGGTATCCTCAGACTCCTGAGGCACGTGGGTTCAATCCCCTGCTCTGTATGGCTGAAGTGGGGTACACTCAGCCTCCTGAGGCACGTGGGTTCACCCCCTGCTCTGGAGGGCTATAGTGGGGTACACTCTGCCTCCTGATGTACGTGGGTTCAATCCCCTGCTCTGTAGGGCTGGAGTGGGGTACACTCAGTCTGCTGAGGCACGTGGGTTCAATCCCATGCACTGGAGGGCTGGAGTGGGGTACACTCAGCGTCCTGAGACACTTGGATTCAATTCCCTGCTCTGTAGGGCTGGAGTGGGGTACACTCAGCCTCCTGAGAAACGTGGGATCTATCCCCTGCTCTGTAGGGCTCGAGTGGAGTACACTCAGCCTCCTGAGGCACGTGGGTTTAATCCCCTGCTCGGTAGGGCTGGAGTGGTGTACACTAAGTCTGCTGAGGCACGTGGGTTCAATCCCCTGTTCTGTAGGGCCGGAGTGGAGTACACTGAATCTGCTGAGGCACGTGGGTTCAATCCCCTGCTATGTAGGGCTGGAGTGGAGTACACTCAGACTGCTGAGCCACGTGGATTCAATCCCCTGCTCTGGTGGGCTGGAGTGGGATACACTGAGGCTCCTGAGGCACGTGGGTTCATTCCCCTGCTCTGTAGGGCTGGAGTGGTATACACACAGCCTCCTGAGGCACGTGGGTTGAATCCCCTGCTGTGTAGGGCTGGAGTGGAGTACACTCAGTCTGCTGAGGCACGTGGGTTTAATTCCCTGTTCTGTAGGGCTGGACGGGGTACACTCAGCCTCCTGAGGCACGTGGGTTCAATACCCTGCTCTGGAGTTCTGGAGTGGGGTACACTGAGCCTCCTGAGGCAAGTGGGTTCAATTCCCTGGAGGGCTGGAGAGGGGTACACTCAGTTCCCTGAGGCACGTGGGTTCAATCCCCTGCTCTGGAGGGCTGGAAAAGGGTACACTGAGTCTGCTGAGGCACGTAGAGTCAATCCCCTGCTCTGGAGGGCTGGAGTGGGATACACTCAGCCTCCTGAGGCATATGCGTTCAATCCCCAGCTCTGGAGTGCTGGAGTGGGGGTACACTCAGTCTGCTGAGGCACGTGGGTTCAATCCCCTGCTCTGGAGGGATGGAGTGGTGTACACTCAGCTTCCTGAGGCACGTGGGTTCAATCCCCTGCTCTGGAGGGCTGAATAGGGGTACACTCAGCCTCCTGAGGCATATGCGTTCAATCCCCAGCTCTGGAGTGCTGGAGTGGGGGTACACTCAGTCTGCTGAGGCACGTGGGTTCAATCCCCTGCTCTGGAGGGATGGAGTGGTGTACACTCAGCCTCCTGAGGCACGTGGGTTCAATACCCTGCTCTGGAGTTCTGGAGTGGGGTACACTGAGCCTCCTGAGGCAAGTGGGTTCAATTCCCTGGAGGGCTGGAGAGGGGTACACTCAGTTCCCTGAGGCACGTAGGTTCAATCCCCTGCTCTGGAGGGCTGGAGTGGGGTACACTCTGCCTCCTGAGGCAAATGGGTTTAATCCCCTGCTCTGGAGGGCTGGATTGGGGTACACTCAGTCTTCTGAGGCACGTGGATTATTCCCCTGCCCTGTAGGGCTGGAATGGGACACACTCAGTCTGCTGAGGCACGTGGGTTTAATCCCCTGCTCTGGAAGGCTGAGGTGGGGTACACTCAGTCTGCTGAGGCACGTGGGTTCAATCCCCTGCTCTGTAGGGCTGGAGTGGGGTACACTCAGCCTCCTGAGGCACGTGGGTTTAATCCCCTGCTCTGGAGTGTTCGAGTGGGGTACACTCAGCCTCCTGTGGCACGTGGGTTTAATCCCCTGCTATGTAGGGCTGGAGTGCGGTACACTCAGCCCCCTGAGGCACGTGGGTTCAATCCCCTTCGCCAGAGGGCTGCGGTGGGGTACACTCAGCCTCCTGAGGCACGTGGGTTCAATCCCCCGCTCTGGAGGGCCAGAGTGGGGTACACTCTGCCTCCTGAGGCACGTGGGTTCAATCCTTTGCTCTGGAGGGCTGGAGTGGGGTACACTCAGCCTCCTGAGGCACATGGGTATAATCCCCTGCTCAGGTGGGCCGGAGTGGGGTACACTGATCCTCCTGAGGCACGTGGGTTCAATCCCCTACTCTGAAGAGCTGGTTGGGGGTACACTCTGACTCCTGAAGCACGTGGGTTCAATCCCTTGCTCTGGAGGGCTGGAGTGGGGTACACTCTACCTCCTGAATCACGTGGGTTCAATCCCCTGCTCTGGAGTGCTGGAGTGCTGTACACTCAGTCTCCTGAAGCACTCGGGTTCAATCCCCTGCTCTGGAGCGCTGGAGCGGGGTACAATCAGTCTCCTGAGGCACGTGGGTTGAATCCCCTGCTATGGAGGGATGGAGTTCGGGTACACTCGACCTTTTGATGCACGTGGGTTCAATCCCCTGCTCTGGAGTACTGGAGTGTGGTACACTCAGCCTCTTGAGGCACGTGGGTTCAATCCCCTGCTCTGGAGTACTGGAATGGGGTACACTCAGCCTCCTTAGGCACGTGGGTTCAATCCCCTTCTCTGGAGGGCTAGAGTGGGGTACACTGAGCCTCCTGAGGCACGTGGGTTCAATCCCCTGCTCTGGAGGGCCGGAGTGGGGTACACTCTGCCTCCTGAGGCACGTGGGTTTAATCCCCTGCTCGGGAGAGGTGGAGTGGGGTACACTCAACTTCCTGAGGCAAATGGGCCTATTCCCTTGCCCTGGAGTGCTGGAGTGGAGTACACTCAGCTTCCCGAGGCAAGGTGGTTCAGTCGCCTTCTCTGGAGGGCTGAGGTAGGGTACACTCAGCCTCCTGAGGCATGTGGGTTCAATCCCCTGCTCTGGAGAGCTGGAGTGGTGTACACTCAGTCTGCTGAGGCACTTGCGTTCAATCCCGTGCTCTGGAGGGCTGGAGTGGTGTACACTCAGTCTGCTGAGGCACGTGGGTTCAATCCCCTGCTCTGAAGGTCTGGAGTGGGGCACAATCAATCTGCTGAGGCACGTGGGTTCAATCCCCTGCTCTGAAGGGCTGATGTAAGGTACACTCAGCCTCCTGAGGCACGTGGGTTCTATCCCCTGCTCTGTAGCGCTGGAGTGGGGTTCACTCAGCCTTCTGAGGCACGTGGGTTCAATCCCAAGCTCTGGAATTCTGGAGTGGGTTACACTCAGCTTCCTGAGGCAAGTAGGTTCAATCCCCTGCTCTGGAGACTTGGAGTAGGGTTCACTCAGCTTCCTGAGGCACGTGGGTTCAATTTCCTGCTCTGTAGGGCTGGAGTGGGGTACACTCAGCCTCCTGAGGCACGCGAGTTCAATCCCCTGCTCTGGAGGGCTGGAGTGGGGTACACTCAGGCTCCTGAGGCACGTGGGTTCAATCCCCTGCTCTGTAGGCCTGGAGTGGGGTACACCTAGACTGCTGAGGCACGTGGGTTCTATCCCTGGCTCTGGAGGGCTTGAGTGGGGTACACTCAGCCTCCTGAGGCACGTCGGTTCAATCCCCTGCTCTGTAGGGCTGGAGTGGAGTACACTCAGACTCCTGAGGCACGTGGGTTCAACCTCCTGCTCTGTTGGGCTGGAGTGGGGTACACTCAGCCTCCTGGGCACGTGGCTTCAATCCTTTGCTCTGTTGGCCTGGAGTGTGGTACACTCAGCCCCTGAGGCACGTGGATTCAATCCCCTGCTTTGGAGGGCTCGGGTGTTGTACACTCTGTCTTCTGAGGCACGTGGGTTCAGTCCCCTGCTCTGGATGGCTGTAGTGGGGTACACTCAGTCTGCTGAGGCACGTGGGTTCAATCCCCTGCTCTGGAGGGCTGGAGTAGGGTACACTCAGCCTCCTGAGGCACATTCATTTCGTGTATTTGCAATTGGTGGTGTGCTGTGGTCGGCCCTTAACTTTGAAAGGGTGATCGCTCCTACCCATGTAAGTAGGCTTTTCCATACGTTTTCTAGGCTCACCCCATGCTGGTTGATTTGTATACGCGTTGTACATAGCGCAGAGTCTAGATTTCATCCTCCTAGCCTCAAGTGATTCCCACCCAAGTTTCTTTAACATACGGCTCACACTGCTCCTGGGATTAAAGTCACTGAGCACAAATCTAGCGGCCTTTCTTTGTACCATTTCCAACTCATTTATGAGCCCTACTTGATATGGATCCCAAACCGCCGAGGCGTATTCCAGAATAGGTCTTACAAGTGACAAATATCCTAATTCTTTAGCAGAGGTACTACTTCCTTTTAATACCCTCATTACAAAGTGCAGGGATTTGTAAGCTTTAGAAACTACACATCCTATATGACTACTCCATTTCATATCATTTCTACGTGAACGCCCAAATATTTGCAGGAATCTTCTTCTACAAGTATTTCCGAGCCAATGTTATATTGAAAATCTTGCCTTCGCACTTTCCCTATTTTTATTTGACTACATTTTATTGTGTTTATTTTTATTTTATTTTCAATCGCCCACTTATGGACCAGGTTCAGGTCATCTTGAAGCACTGCATTGTCTTGTGAGTCATGTATCTTTCGATATGTTACACAATCATCCGCAAACAATCGACAGCCACTGCGAATCCCATTTGGTAAGTCATTTATAAACGCCAAAAATATCATAGTTCCGATTACGCTGCCCTGAGGGATACCCGACGTTACGGTAATTTCATCCGAGAATCGGCCTTCAACTTTCACTTTCTGGGAACGACCCGTCAAAAAATCTTGGATCCAAAAAGTTACTCTTCTATCAATCTTCGTCGAAGCTAATTTATGGAGTAGCATGTCATGCGGCACATCAAATGCCTTCGCAAAATCTATAACTACGGCATCGACTGAAACTCCATCGTCTAACGATTCGATAATATCTTGAAAAAGTTATAGAATCTGACTCTCGCATGAGTAACCTTTCCGAAATCCATGTTGCCTATCATTATACCATGATAATGTTTCCCACTGTTCCCTCAAGTAGTCGCAAATGAGATGCTCCATCTGTTTACAAACGATGGACGTAAGACTAACCGGCCTGTAGTTGCCCAATTCAAGTCTGCTCCCTCCCTTAAATATTGGGACTACCGTAGCTCTTTTCCAGTCATCTGGGATTTGCGCATTGTTTATGGACACATTAAACATCACCTCTAAGTATCGTGCCACGGCCCTACCTCCTAGTTTAAGTACTTCACTAACAATATTATCAGGACCCTTCGATATATTGTAACGAAATTTTTGTATTAGCTTTACAATTGCTGACTGGTTTATTTGGAGAAGTGGAGCCCCTGATTCACCGTTAAGGTCCAACACACAGCTATTGGATTTATTAAACACACTACCATAAAGACATTTAATTCATTAGCAATGGCCGGCTTCTCAGTAATTAATTTAATTGTTTATGGACACATTAAACATCACCTCTAAGTATCGTGACACGGCCCTACCTCGTAGTTTAAGTACTTCACTAACAATATTATCAGGACCCTTCGATATATTGTAACGTAGTTTTTGTATTAGCTTTACAATTGCTGACTGGTTTATTTGGAGAAGTGGAGCCCCTGATTCACCGTTAAGGTCCAACACACAGCTATTGGATTTATTGAACACACTACCATAAAAGACATTTAATTCATTAGCAATGGCCGGCTTCTCAGTAATTAATTTAATTGTTTATGGACACATTAAATATCACCTCTAATTATTGTGCCACGGCCCTACCTCCTAGTTTAAGTACTTCACTTACAATATTATCAGGACCCTTCGATATATTGTAACGTAATTTTTGTATTAGCTTTACAATTGCTGACTGGTTTATTTGGAGAAGTGGAACCCCTGATTCATCGTTAAGGTCCAACACACAGCTATTGGATTTATTGAACACACTACCATAAAAGACATTTAATTCATTAGCAATGGCCGGCTTCTCAGTAATTAATTTACCGTCACATGACATTTTCATCGACAAATTATTCGAATTTCCCTTTCTTCTCCTAACATAACTGTAAATTCTTTTCCACCCATCGCCTCCCGAACCAAGTAAACCTTGCATATAATTGTCATGAGCAGCCTTCTTTTTAAAGACGAGCTCTCTTGATGAAAATCCACAGCCTGCTTCCAGTCTCCGACCGGGTCAGGAATGGAATGAATGAAGCCCCCAGCTAGCGGCGAGGATATGGACTGTGCCGGCTGCCGAGGCCTGACGCACTCCTCTGAAGCAATGATTAAATGAATGACAGATGAAATGAAATGATAGTGGAGAGTGTTGCTGGAATGAAATGTTGACAGGGAAAACCGGAGTACCCGGAGAAAAACTTGTCTGCCCCCGTTCTGTCCAGCAAAGATCTCACATGGAGTGACCGGGATTTGAACCACGGACCCAGCGGTGAGAGGCCGGCATGCTGCCGCCTTAGCCACGGAGGCTTCCGAGCTCTCTTGATAAGGACTTAAATTTCAACATATACTTATCATTATCATGTCTTTTATTGTATAATATTTCGTTTAAGACTCCTGATTTCCCGTGTGTAATACTCAGGATCTGGGTTATGTTTCAGTAATTTAAATGGAACAAAATTATCAATAGTGCTATTTAAAATTTTCAAAAAGTTAGTCCACAGGATATTAATGTGATTTCCTTCCGATGCCCATCCTACAAATAGCTCATTCAAATACCCCCTGAAATTTGCCCTGATCCGCCCTGCGATACTGGAATATGATCTTATTTGCTACATCAGAGTCTAATTTTGTAATGTCACCGTATCTAATATTTAATTCAACCCCAGAATGGTCACTAATTCCTGGTACTTTCAGACAGTTAATACACAGCTCTACAGGCCTTACGAGATAAACATCTAAGGTATTTATTGCCTCTAGTTGGAAAGTCAACTACTTGGGAAAATCCACCCTCCCTTAAGAATTTGTTTGCAGCGCTCTGAGCTTGACCACAGCTAGTTGACTCACCAGACCAGTCTACTTTGGGGAGGTTAAAATCTCCGGCAATTATTATGCTCTTTTTCATAGCATTATCCGTACAAGTTTTATCATACAATGTGTCGAGAAGCGAAAAGTTATCTTTCGGTGCTCTATACGCCCCTATCACCTGAAGAGGGAATTTATTCTCTTTATCCGAAATTTGTACACATAACATTTCATGATCCGTATCAGCCCTCTTTAAGAAGCTAGCTATATTTTTGCGCACACAAATAAATAGCCAACCAGCTCGCTTCCCCCGATCCCTTTTGTACATTTCGTAGGTCCCTTGAATTATTTCATTAGTATTTATATCCTCATATAACCAAGATTCAGTAGCAATGACAATGCCCGGAGAATACGTCTCTAAAAGATTCCAAAATTCAATTAATTTATTTCCTAAACTCTGACAATTAACCGGCAGTAATCTTAGAGTCTTACCTCCGCAGCAAATATCCCGAAGTACTCCTTCTGTGCCCGTCAGCCGGCAACCTCTGGACCTGCTCCTCCTCATAATGGGTTCAATCCCCTGCTCTGTAGGGCTTGAGTAGGGCACACTCAGCCTCATGAGGCACGTGGGTTCAATCCCCTGCTCTGTAGGGCTGGACTGG
Source organism: Meconema thalassinum (assembly GCA_946902985.2). Classification (NCBI taxonomy): domain Eukaryota; kingdom Metazoa; phylum Arthropoda; class Insecta; order Orthoptera; family Tettigoniidae; genus Meconema; species Meconema thalassinum. The sequence continues at coordinate 390,883,813 of OX336393.1, read as the reverse complement.
GGTACACTCAGCCTCCTGAGGCACGTGGGTTCAATCCCCTCCTCTGTAGGGCTGGAGTGGGGTACACTCAGTCTCCTGAGGCACGTGGGTTCAATCCCCTGCTCTGTAGGGATTGAGTGGGGCACACTCAGCCTCCTGAGGCACCTGGGTTCAATCCCCAGCTCTGTAGGGATGAAGTGGGGTACACTCAGTCTGCTGAGGCACGTGGTTCTGTAGGGTTGAGTGGGGCACACTCAGCCTCCTGAGGCACGTGGGTTCAATCCCCAGCTCTGTAGGACTGGAGTGGGGTACACTCAGCCTCCTGAGGCACGTGGGTTCAATCCCCTGCGCTGGAGTGCTGGAGTGGGGTACACTCAGACTCCTGAGGCACGTGGGTTCAATCCCCTGCTCTGTAGGGCTGGAGTGGGGTACACTCAGTCTGCTGAGGCACGTGGGTTCCATCCCCTGCTCTGTAGGGCTGGAGTGGGACACACTCAGCCTCCTGAGGCACATGGGTTCAATCCCCTGCTCTGTAGGGCTTGAGTGTGGCACACTCAGCCTCCTGAGGCACTTGGGTTCAATCCCCTGCTTTGTAGGACTGGAGTGGGGTACACTCAGCCTCCTGAGGCACGTGGGTTCAATCCCCTGCGCTGGAGTGCTGGAGTGGGGTACACTCAGACTCCTGAGGCACGTGGGTTCAATCCCCTGCTCTGGAGGGTTGGAGTGGGGCACACTCAGCCTCCTGAGGCACGTGGGTTCAATCCCCAGCTCTGTAGGACTGGAGTGGGGTACACTCAGCCTCCTGAGGCACGTGGGTTCAATCCCCTGCGCTGGAGTGCTGGAGTGGGGTACACTCAGTCTGCTGAGGCACGTGGGTTCCATCCCCTGCTCTGTAGGGCTGGAGTGGGGTACACTCAGCCTCCTGAGGCACGTGGGTTCAATCCCCTGCTCTGTAGGGCTGGAGTGGGGTACACTCAGTCTCCTGAGGCACGTGGGTTCAATCCCCAGCTCTGTAGGACTGGAGTGGGGCTCACTCAGCCTCCTGAGGCACGTGGGTTCAATCCCCAGCTCTGTAGGACTGGAGTGGGGTACACTCAGCCTCCTGAGGCACGTGGGTTCAATCCCCTGCGCTGGAGTGCTGGAGTGGGGTACACTCAGACTCCTGAGGCACGTGGGTTCAATCCCCTGCTCTGGAGGGCTGGAGTGGCGCGCACTCAGCCTCCTGAGGCACGTGGGTTCAATCCCCAGCTCTGTAGGACTGGAGTGGGGTACACTCAGCCTCCTGAGGCACGTGGGTTCAATCCCCTGCGCTGGAGTGCTGGAGTGGGGTACACTCAGTCTGCTGAGGCACGTGGGTTCCATCCCGTGCTCTGGAGGGCTGGAGTGGTGTACACTCAGTCTGCTGAGGCACGTGGGTTCAATCCCCTGCTCTGAAGGTCTGGAGTGGGGTACAATCAATCTGCTGAGGCACGTGGGTTCAATCCCCTGCTCTGAAGGGCTGATGTAAGGTACACTCAGCCTCCTGAGGCACGTGGGTTCTATCCCCTGCTCTGTAGCGCTGGAGTGGGGTTCACTCAGCCTTCTGAGGCACGTGGGTTCAATCCCATGCTCTGGAATTCTGGAGTGGGTTACACTCAGCTTCCTGAGGCAAGTAGGTTCAATCCCCTGCTCTGGAGACTTGGAGTAGGGTTCACTCAGCTTCCTGAGGCACGTGGGTTCAATTTCCTGCTCTGTAGGGCTGGAGTGGGGTACACTCAGCCTCCTGAGGCACGCGAGTTCAATCCCCTGCTCTGGAGGGCTGGAGTGGGGTACACTCAGGCTCCTGAGGCACGTGGGTTCAATCCCCTGCTCTGTAGGCCTGGAGTGGGGTACACCTAGACTGCTGAGGCACGTGGGTTCTATCCCTGGCTCTGGAGGGCTTGAGTGGGGTACACTCAGCCTCCTGAGGCACGTCGGTTCAATCCCCTGCTCTGTAGGGCTGGAGTGGAGTACACTCAGACTCCTGAGGCACGTGGGTTCAACCTCCTGCTCTGTTGGGCTGGAGTGGGGTACACTCAGCCTCCTGGGCACGTGGCTTCAATCCTTTGCTCTGTTGGCCTGGAGTGTGGTACACTCAGCCCCTGAGGCACGTGGATTCAATCCCCTGCTCTGGAGGGCTCGGGTGTTGTACACTCTGTCTTCTGAGGCACGTGGGTTCAGTCCCCTGCTCTGGATGGCTGGAGTGGGGTACACTCAGTCTGCTGAGGCACGTGGGTTCAATCCCCTGCTCTGGAGGGCTGGAGTAGGGTACACTCAGCCTCCTGAGGCACATTCATTTCGTGTATTTGCAATTGGTGGTGTGCTGTGGTCGGCCCTTAACTTTGAAAGGGTGATCGCTCCTACCCATGTAAGTAGGCTTTTCCATACGTTTGCTAGGCTCACCCCATGCTGGTTGATTTGTATACGCGTTGTACATAGCGCAGAGTCTAGATTTCATCCTCCTAGCCTCAAGTGATTCCCACCCAAGTTTCTTTAACATACGGCTCACACTGCTCCTGGGATTAAAGTCACTGAGCACAAATCTAGCGGCCTTTCTTTGTACCATTTCCAACTCATTTATGAGCCCTACTTGATATGGATCCCAAACCGCCGAGGCGTATTCCAGAATAGGTCTTACAAGTGACAAATATCCTAATTCTTTAGCAGAGGTACTACTTCCTTTTAATACCCTCATTACAAAGTGCAGGGATTTGTAAGCTTTAGAAACTACACATCCTATATGACTACTCCATTTCATATCATTTCTACGTGAACGCCCAAATATTTGCAGGAATCTTCTTCTACAAGTATTTCCGAGCCAATGTTATATTGAAAATCTTGCCTTCGCACTTTCCCTATTTTTATTTGACTACATTTTCTTGTGTTTATTTTTATTTTATTTTCAATCGCCCACTTATGGACCAGGTTCAGGTCATCTTGAAGCACTGCATTGTCTTGTGAGTCATGTATCTTTCGATATGTTACACAATCATCCGCAAACAATCGACAGCCACTGCGAATCCCATTTGGTAAGTCATTTATAAACGCCAAAAATATCATAGTTCCGATTACGCTGCCCTGAGGGATACCCGACGTTACGGTAATTTCATCCGAGAATCGGCCTTCAACTTTCACTTTCTGGGAACGACCCGTCAAAAAATCTTGGATCCAAAAAGTTACTCTTCTATCAATCTTCGTCGAAGCTAATTTATGGAGTAGCATGTCATGCGGCACATCAAATGCCTTCGCAAAATCTATAACTACGGCATCGACTGAAACTCCATCGTCTAACGATTCGATAATATCTTGAAAAAGTTATAGAATCTGACTCTCGCATGAGTAACCTTTCCGAAATCCATGTTGCCTATCATTATACCATGATAATGTTTCCCACTGTTCCCTCAAGTAGTCGCAAATGAGATGCTCCATCTGTTTACAAACGATGGACGTAAGACTAACCGGCCTGTAGTTGCCCAATTCAAGTCTGCTCCCTCCCTTAAATATTGGGACTACCGTAGCTCTTTTCCAGTCATCTGGGATTTGCGCATTGTTTATGGACACATTAAACATCACCTCTAAGTATCGTGCCACGGCCCTACCTCCTAGTTTAAGTACTTCACTAACAATATTATCAGGACCCTTCGATATATTGTAACGAAATTTTTGTATTAGCTTTACAATTGCTGACTGGTTTATTTGGAGAAGTGGAGCCCCTGATTCACCGTTAAGGTCCAACACACAGCTATTGGATTTATTAAACACACTACCATAAAGACATTTAATTCATTAGCAATGGCCGGCTTCTCAGTAATTAATTTAATTGTTTATGGACACATTAAACATCACCTCTAAGTATCGTGACACGGCCCTACCTCGTAGTTTAAGTACTTCACTAACAATATTATCAGGACCCTTCGATATATTGTAACGTAGTTTTTGTATTAGCTTTACAATTGCTGACTGGTTTATTTGGAGAAGTGGAGCCCCTGATTCACCGTTAAGGTCCAACACACAGCTATTGGATTTATTGAACACACTACCATAAAAGACATTTAATTCATTAGCAATGGCCGGCTTCTCAGTAATTAATTTAATTGTTTATGGACACATTAAATATCACCTCTAATTATTGTGCCACGGCCCTACCTCCTAGTTTAAGTACTTCACTAACAATATTATCAGGACCCTTCGATATATTGTAACGTAATTTTTGTATTAGCTTTACAATTGCTGACTGGTTTATTTGGAGAAGTGGAACCCCTGATTCATCGTTAAGGTCCAACACACAGCTATTGGATTTATTGAACACACTACCATAAAAGACATTTAATTCATTAGCAATGGCCGGCTTCTCAGTAATTAATTTACCGTCACATGACATTTTCATCGACAAATTATTCGAATTTCCCTTTCTTCTCCTAACATAACTGTAAATTCTTTTCCACCCATCGCCTCCCGAACCAAGTAAACCTTGCATATAATTGTCATGAGCAGCCTTCTTTTTAAAGACGAGCTCTCTTGATGAAAATCCACAGCCTGCTTCCAGTCTCCGACCGGGTCAGGAATGGAATGAATGAAGCCCCCAGCTAGCGGCGAGGATATGGACTGTGCCGGCTGCCGAGGCCTGACGCACTCCTCTGAAGCAATGATTAAATGAATGACAGATGAAATGAAATGATAGTGGAGAGTGTTGCTGGAATGAAATGTTGACAGGGAAAACCGGAGTACCCGGAGAAAAACTTGTCTGCCCCCGTTCTGTCCAGCAAAGATCTCACATGGAGTGACCGGGATTTGAACCACGGACCCAGCGGTGAGAGGCCGGCATGCTGCCGCCTAAGCCACGGAGGCTTCCGAGCTCTCTTGATAAGGACTTAAATTTCAACATATACTTATCATTATCATGTCTTTTATTGTATAATATTTCGTTTAAGACTCCTGATTTCCCGTGTGTAATACTCAGGATCTGGGTTATGTTTCAGTAATTTAAATGGAACAAATTTATCAATAGTGCTATTTAAAATTTTCAAAAAGTTAGTCCACAGGATATTAATGTGATTTCCTTCCGATGCCCATCCTACAAATAGCTCATTCAAATACCCCCTGAAATTTGCCCTGATCCGCCCTGCGATACTGGAATATGATCTTATTTGCTACATCAGAGTCTAATTTTGTAATGTCACCGTATCTAATATTTAATTCAACCCCAGAATGGTCACTAATTCCTGGTACTTTCAGACAGTTAATACACAGCTCTACAGGCCTTACGAGATAAACATCTAAGGTATTTATTGCCTCTAGTTGGAAAGTCAACTACTTGGGAAAATCCACCCTCCCTTAAGAATTTGTTTGCAGCGCTCTGAGCTTGACCACAGCTAGTTGACTCACCAGACCAGTCTACTTTGGGGAGGTTAAAATCTCCGGCAATTATTATGCTCTTTTTCATAGCATTATCCGTACAAGTTTTATCATACAATGTGTCGAGAAGCGAAAAGTTATCTTTCGGTGCTCTATACGCCCCTATCACCTGAAGAGGGAATTTATTCTCTTTATCCGAAATTTGTACACATAACATTTCATGATCCGTATCAGCCCTCTTTAAGAAGCTAGCTATATTTTTGCGCACACAAATAAATAGCCAACCAGCTCGCTTCCCCCGATCCCTTTTGTACATTTCGTAGGTCCCTTGAATTATTTCATTAGTATTTATATCCTCATATAACCAAGATTCAGTAGCAATGACAATGCCCGGAGAATACGTCTCTAAAAGATTCCAAAATTCAATTAATTTATTTCCTAAAATCTGACAATTAACCGGCAGTAATCTTAGAGTCTTACCTCCGCAGCAAATATCCCGAAGTACTCCTTCTGTGCCCGTCAGCCGGCAACCTCTGGACCTGCTCCTCCTCATAATGGGTTCAATCCCCTGCTCTGTAGGGCTTGAGTAGGGCACACTCAGCCTCATGAGGCACGTGGGTTCAATCCCCTGCTCTGTAGGGCTGGACTGGGGTACACTCAGCCTCCTGAGGCACGTGGGTTCAATCCCCTCCTCTGTAGGGCTGGAGTGGGGTACACTCAGTCTCCTGAGGCACGTGGGTTCAATCCCCTGCTCTGTAGGGATTGAGTGGGGCACACTCAGCCTCCTGAGGCACCTGGGTTCAATCCCCAGCTCTGTAGGGATGAAGTGGGGTACACTCAGTCTGCTGAGGCACGTGGTTCTGTAGGGTTGAGTGGGGCACACTCAGCCTCCTGAGGCACGTGGGTTCAATCCCCAGCTCTGTAGGACTGGAGTGGGGTACACTCAGCCTCCTGAGGCACGTGGGTTCAATCCCCTGCGCTGGAGTGCTGGAGTGGGGTACACTCAGACTCCTGAGGCACGTGGGTTCAATCCCCTGCTCTGTAGGGCTGGAGTGGGGTACACTCAGTCTGCTGAGGCACGTGGGTTCCATCCCCTGCTCTGTAGGGCTGGAGTGGGACACACTCAGCCTCCTGAGGCACATGGGTTCAATCCCCTGCTCTGTAGGGCTTGAGTGTGGCACACTCAGCCTCCTGAGGCACTTGGGTTCAATCCCCTGCTTTGTAGGACTGGAGTGGGGTACACTCAGCCTCCTGAGGCACGTGGGTTCAATCCCCTGCGCTGGAGTGCTGGAGTGGGGTACACTCAGACTCCTGAGGCACGTGGGTTCAATCCCCTGCTCTGGAGGGTTGGAGTGGGGCACACTCAGCCTCCTGAGGCACGTGGGTTCAATCCCCAGCTCTGTAGGACTGGAGTGGGGTACACTCAGCCTCCTGAGGCACGTGGGTTCAATCCCCTGCGCTGGAGTGCTGGAGTGGGGTACACTCAGTCTGCTGAGGCACGTGGGTTCCATCCCCTGCTCTGTAGGGCTGGAGTGGGGTACACTCAGCCTCCTGAGGCACGTGGGTTCAATCCCCTGCTCTGTAGGGCTGGAGTGGGGTACACTCAGTCTCCTGAGGCACGTGGGTTCAATCCCCAGCTCTGTAGGACTGGAGTGGGGCTCACTCAGCCTCCTGAGGCACGTGGGTTCAATCCCCAGCTCTGTAGGACTGGAGTGGGGTACACTCAGCCTCCTGAGGCACGTGGGTTCAATCCCCTGCGCTGGAGTGCTGGAGTGGGGTACACTCAGACTCCTGAGGCACGTGGGTTCAATCCCCTGCTCTGGAGGGCTGGAGTGGCGCGCACTCAGCCTCCTGAGGCACGTGGGTTCAATCCCCAGCTCTGTAGGACTGGAGTGGGGTACACTCAGCCTCCTGAGGCACGTGGGTTCAATCTCCTGCGCTGGAGTGCTGGAGTGGGGTACACTCAGTCTGCTGAGGCACGTGGGTTCCATCCCCTGCTCTGTAGGGCTGGAGTGGGGTACACTCAGCCTCCTGAGGCACGTGGGTTCAATCCCCTGCTCTGTAGGGCTGGAGTGGGGTACACTCAGTCTGCTGAGGCACGTGGGTTCCATCCCCTGCTCTGTAGGGCTGGAGTGGGACACACTGAGCCTCCTGAGGCACATGGGTTCAATCCCCTGCTCTGTAGGGCTTGAGTGTGGCACACTCAGCCTCCTGAGGCACTTGGGTTCAATCCCCTGCTCTGGAGGGCTGGAGTGGGGCACACTCAGTCTCCTGAGGCACATGGGTTCAATCCCCTGCTCTGTAGGGCTGGATTGGGGTACACCCAGCCTCCTGAAGCACGTGGGTTCAATCCCCTGCTCTGGAGGGCTGGAGTTGGGTACACTCAGCCTCCTGAGGCACGTGGGGTCAATCCCCTGCTCTGGAGGGCTGGAGTGGGGTACACTCAGCCTCCTGAGGCACGTGGGTTCAATCCCCTGTTCTGGAGGGCTGGAGTGGGGTACACTCAGACTGCTGAGGCACGTGGGTTCAATCCCCTGCTCTGGAGGGCTGGAGTGGGGTACACTCAGTCTGCTGAGGCACGTGGGTTCAATCCCCTGCTCTGGTGGGGGGGGGCTGGAGTGGGGTACACTCAGCCTCCTGAGGCACGTGAGTTCAATCCCCTGCTCTGTAGGGCTGGAGTGGGGTACACTCAGCCTCCTGAGGCACGTGGGTTTAATCCCCTGCTCTGGAGGACTGGAGTGGGGTACACTCAGCCTCCTGAGGGACGTGGGTTCAATCCCCTGCTCTGGAGTGCTGGAGTGGGGTACACTCAGCTTACTTAGGCACGTAGGTTCAATACCGTGCTCTGTAGGGCTGGAGTGGGGTGCACTCAGCCTCCTGAGGCACGTGGGTTCAATCCCCTGCTCTGGAGGGCTGGAGTGGGGTACACTCAGTCTGCTGAGGCACGTGGGTTCAATCCCCTGCTCTGTAGGGCTGGAGTGGGGTACACTCAGCCGACCTGAGGCACGTGGGTTCAATCCCCTGCTCTGTAGGGCTGGAGTGGGGTACACTCAGCCTCCTGAGGCACGTGGGTTTAATCCCCTGCTCTGGAGGGCTGGAGTGGGGTACACTCAGCCTCCTGAGGCACGTGGGTTCAATCCCCTGCTCTGGAGTGCTGGAGTGGCGTACACTCAGCTTCCTGAGGCACGTAGGTTCAATACCCTGCTCTGTGGGGCTGGAGTGGGGTGCACTCATTCTCCTGAGGCACGTGGGTTCAATCCCCTGCTCTGGAGGGCTGGAGTAGGGTACACTCAGACTGATGAGGCACATGGGTTCAATCCCCTGCTCTGTAGGGCTGGAGTGGGGTACACTCAGCCGACCTGAGGCACGTGGGTTCAATCCCCTGCTCTGGAGGGATGGAGTGGGGTACACTGAGTCTCCTGAGCCACGTGGGTTCAATCCCCTGCTCTGAAGAGCTGGAATGGAGTACACTTCGATATTTCCCCGGTTGAGAAGCGAAATACACGATGGATATTTTCAAAATTCGTTATAGTTCTCATTGCAATGTTTCCGATACCTTTCATTGGTTGCATTTACATTGAACACATTCTTATGATAAGGTTCAGATTGGATTAGAAATGGTTTTTTTTTTTTTTTGAAATGTTGTCAACTGTTGCCCTCCCCGGGCTTTCAGTAATTCCGGGCACCGGGATACAGCACCTCTTGCCCCACCGTCTCCTCGGGCTCATGTTCTGTTAACACAACGTTTATATAAACAATCCGTTATGGATTCGACACAGAGCACAGGACCAATGGTTCAGCAACCGAACGGTTGAAATGCAACTGGCATGATTGTTTCTTTTGAAAGAACTTAGAGTGATTCTCGGTAGGTAAAATTCTACATCTGGGCGTCTATTAAAAATACATCACGTGAAAGAAAAGAAGTTGAACTTCACCGGCTGAACGTACAGTAGCATGGAGAGCGTAGTGCGTAAGATTAGATGGTCGTCATTATGAAACGCAGACGAAAGACGTGTTGGTTGGTGCCTCAGTTTAGGGGCAGCAACAACGCGGTCATGTAGCTCCGTGTACTTTGGGTGTGTGTAGAATCTGTCTGATGACAGGTGTTAATTGTGATGGCTCTATTAGTGTGTGTTAACTGCAATTCAGGTAAGGACTGCAGAGATCAATTTTCAAGTAGTTTCTACATTTGTTACCAAATGCTACCGTCAACGACATCTAGCAGCGGACTTGGTTACTAGATGCCACCACAACCAGCACCTGGCAACGATCGTTGGAACTTATAGAGCGTTATCAAATCTAATCTCTATATTTGTCTTCACACAATTTATTGTAGTTAGTGGAAGGTACTTTTACATGCCATAAATCTATTATATAGACCCGCCGGCTTTACTTCCCCACCAAAGGAAGGTATAGTGAGGGATTTTTAACGCTCTAAAAATGCAATGACTTCGGCCGGGTTTGAACACTCGTCTTGGGCGTAGAAGCTCAGCATGCCACCCGCTACGCCACCGAAGCCGCCGAAAGACTTGTACAAGTGCTGATAGCGAGGAGCAAGTTATTTTGTCCATCACGCGAATGCACACAAGCAGCAAGTCGCAGGAAGTTGGAAGTTAGTTTGACAGTGAGTGACAGCGACTTTCCTTTACAGCTTCTCTCGAGCAAGTTGGGGAATTTCCTTGATGAATAACATCTTGTCACCAACTCCACGATAGCGAGTAAACTACTGCAACTACTTCCACTACTACATATTATTATTATTATTATTATTATTATTATTATTATTATTATTATTATTAAGTGAGACACCGGAGGAAGCAGACGTGTACCGGAGTGCTCCGCAAAAAAGTTAAGTATAGCAAGGTAATGGTTTGCGACCGTTGTCAGGAAGGACTCCCAAGTGATGGTGACTATGTATTCTGCACGGGATGCAAAAGGAAATATCACTATGAATGTACAACCTTAACTGTACGTACATGGAAGGGTATGGCCAAACAAGCGAAGGAATCATGGCGGTGTCCACAATGCCGTAGTTTCAAGAAGACGACGTCAGCTCCTGCTGTCGCAAGCAGTTGAACAATGACCCAACCAGCTGCTAATACTGATGACACAGAGACTCCACCTTCAACACCGGACACGGAGACAATACACGCATCGGATATCAAAGGTATGTTCTTAGAATTAAAGAAACAGATTAGTGAACTGAAAAACCAAGTGAGTGAAAGTGTAAAAAGTGTCGACTTTATTGCGCAGAAATATGATGAGTTGATTAAGGAAACTAAGTCAAATGCAACTCTTCTGAAATCACTTACAGCAGAAATAAAAACGCTAAAAGACGAAAAGAATCTACAAGACAAAATAATATCAGATCTAAACGAGAAAGTGCACACAATGGAACAGAACGGTAGGCAACAATACATTGAAATATGTGAAGTGCCACGCGCGAAAGATGAATGCCTGGATGAAATCGTCCACAAAATTGCTGAAACTTTAGAAGTAGATCTAAACATGTTTGATGTAGAGGAAGTTTACAGGCCCCCACTGCAAAGAAAGAACAAAATCCCCCCAATAATGGTAAAATTCAACTCTATATCCAAAAAGAATGAATTTTTACAGAAAAGAAAAGGACAAAATTTCATCACTCATGGGAACACTAAATCTAGGTTTTTCATTAACGAAAGTCTAACGTCATTTTACAGAGAGCTACTATGGAAAACTAAAAATCAGGCAAGAGAAAATAACTGGAAATTCATTTGGGTTAAAAACGGCAAAATTCTAGCGCGAAAAAACGATGAAACTGGTATATTGAGAATCTCCCGTGTGGAAGACATTAACAAAATTAGGTAATCCCCCCCCCCCCCCGCCAAAAAGAAAGAATTATTATTGAATTATTATATTAATTGATATTATGAACAGTTGGGATAGCAATATAAATGCTTCTGGAATACAAAAGGAACTCAAAAAACTGGGATTATTTAACCATAACCTTAGGCAAGAAAATTAATGATCTGGATATTATTTGCTTAACAGAAATTAACATACTTGAATCTAATAATTACCTATTTACTTTGGATAATTTTAATGTTGTATTTTGTAATAGAACAAATCGTAAAGGAGGAGGCATAGCCATATATGTAAAGAACAACATGGCTATTAGAACACACAATTCATACATTTCCAATACTCATGAATCAATGGTAATAGAAATACTTCACATGAACAAAAAGATTGGATTAACATGCATTTACAGACCACCTAGCACTAACATAAATGACTTTCTTGATGAACTGGAGACACATATAACACAACACACTAGTAAGTACAGCGAATACGCCATTTTAGGAGATATCAACATTGATACCTTATCTAATGACAGCAGTCTATCAGCTATCAAATATACAAATATTATGGCAACTCATGGTTTCCTACCACTTATCACTCAATGTACTCGTTATGATCCAAATTTAGACTCGAGAACATGTATTGATCACATATACTATCGTAGCAGACTAGATCAATATACTTCTGCAGTCATACAAGCAGACATCTCTGACCACTACATAACATATGCAGGTATTTGGCCAAAAAATGATAAGACACAATCACAATATAATGAATCGACAATTACGCTAATGAACGATACTATAATACACACAAGTCTTAACAACACAGACTGGACAGATTGCCTTGAATTAAAACATCCTAATGACATATATAACAATATAACAACCAAATTTAAGGAAATCTACCAAAAATCATCTTACATAACCACACGTAAACACAGAAAAAGCAAACAATGGTTCACTTATGACCTAAAAATACAATGTAAGGAAAGAGACAGACTTTACAAAACAATGCTCAGAAACAAGGATAATATTACAATAAAAATGAATACAAAGCTTTCAGAAACAAATTATATAAGCTAATAAACAAAACAAAACATCAATATTATAAAAATAAGATAAATAGTTCCAAAAACGATAATAAAGGAATGTGGAAAGTTATTAATGACTAGCAGAAGTACCCGTTCTTCGAACGGTGTTCGTAGTTAACACCAGACATTATCAATTGAGCTACTGTGCAATGGTTAGCGGTTTGTCATTCCATCAAGTTTATCAGAACGAAGTTAGTTTACTGGGAATATCACACACACTGTTAATTTAAGGCCCTTAAAATGTAGTTTTCGGAGACCCTTTATAGATTCCCGAATTTTCTGTCTCACATGGAGAAGCGCAACATATGCTTTGGTCGTCCTTGTAGGATAATTTTTATATTTCGCATATTTTAGCATATATTGAGAAGTTTGTCTCTATATCCACCCTTCTACTGTATGAAAAGTACGGCGAAGAGTTTTATAAATGATTGGTGTATTGACTCTCATGGTTACCATACCTAATTTTAAGATGCACCAAGCATCCGAACATGAGGTATAGGCGTACATAAAGATACACAGAAAGACAGACAGACAATTCTATTGTCTACAACATATTACCCAGATATCCAAATATGGGTATATCTACCACACAGTATCAAATAAAATCATCCTTATGATGAACCCTTATGTCGACAAACAAATAAATTAGTTGAAATGTGCTCTCAGACTAAATTCACCTAACGTGTACTTCCTGACGTGAAATACAAAACGCAATACACGTCACATAAAATCTGACCCTCTACGTTGTGTTAGGTCCCCATACACAGGAAGACCCCTTTCATAAATTATAAAGGCTTGTGGTGCATGAAAATTCAGGTTCTCTAGACTCAAATTGCCCAGATTCCTAAAAGCCGCAAAAAATGCTAGTTCAATTCAGGAATTTTTGAAAATAATGTTGCTGTTTGGAGATATAATAGACCTTCTGTACTATATGTCGAACGTGAAAATTGCATGAAAAAATTCTAGGTTACCCCTTCACCCACTTAATTGCATTGATGAATTATACGGTCTACGTTAGTTCCGTGATAACCTTATAGCCATTTGCAAACTTTCACAGAAATGTAATAAATGGAGTGTCATTGCTTCTTACAGAAATAGATGGGAAGTTGTATGCCACCCCTTGAGATAATGTTCTCATGGTTACCGATTTGCATTCCTTCATTAGTTTGTTAAATTAAATTAAATTAGTTTTCTGGGAATATTTCAGAAACTGTTGGATTAAGAGCCTTATAATGTAGTTTTCGAGGACCCTTTAGGGCCCCCGAGTTTTGTTGCTGGCACCGAGGGGCTTTGTCTCGTCGTTGTACGCCATAATATAATACTAATAATAATATAATATAGGGAGAAATTATAACACCTATTTTTTTTATTCAGCCAATGGCCATGTACTTTTCTTTTCAGGACGGGTCAGGGAAGGGATATTATCAGAGAAAGAAGCATTCACATCGCGCTTGAGCAAAATGGAAATGGCCTACCATTTAACTAAGGACATCTATAAGAAAAGGTCAATATCCTTCAACGCAAAACTAAAACATTACTGCAGTGTCATCCGTCCGGAGGTCTTGCATGCTTCTGAATGCCTCACGATGAACAAAAAAAGGCTTGGTCGAGAAACTGGAGGCCAAAGAAAGAAAAATTTTGAGAAAGATATTGGGTTCCATCAAACACAATGGGGAATACAGAAGACGGCATAACCATGACCTATATACTCATTTGGAGAAGATAAGCAACGTCATCCGGAAGAGAAGGTTACCATTTGTTGGGCATGTGAAACGAATGAGCCCAGCGAGACTGACCAACCGCAACATAACTTACTTTCAGGAGAGGAAAACAAAATGGGCCTGGTTCATTGAACTGGATAAAGGTCTGAAAGAAGTGGGGATTACACCAACAGACATTCAGGAGTGCGTCCCACTCAAAGGGAAACTTCAAGCCTGTAAAGCTTTCCAAGAAAAACCGAAGCTGAAAACGGGAAAGATTTGGACCCAGGAACGGAAGGAAGTCCACCGAGAACGAATGCGGGCGTACAGGGCAAACATCAAAGCCAGTAGGAGACGGTTGGAATGACGCGGTCCATAGATGGCCTATACGAAATGAATGAATGAATGAATAATATGGCGATAGGAATATAATAGACCTGCCGTACCACACCCGCAGGTGTAAATCGCGTGAAAAAATTCTAGAGTACCCCTTGATCCCCTTAAGCGCATTATACGTATTGATGAATTTTACGGCTTAATTTGGTTCCGTGATGACCTTCTAGCCGTTTGCAAACTTTCACACTAATGTAATTAATGGAATTGCATTGCGTCTTACAGCAATAGATGGACCTCTGAGAATCCGTTGGCAAGGTTACTGGCTTGCATTCGTTCATTAGTTTATTAAATTAAATTAGTTTTCTGGGAATATCTCAAAAACGGTTGGTCTTCGGTCCTGAAATGTGGTTTTCGGGGACCCGAGTTTTGTCTCTCACATATAGGGGCTGAAAATGAGTTTTGTCTCGTCCTTCTACGCCTATTTCAGCATGTATTTTAAGGGGGTAGGCCCCCTTTTAGGAGAGGTACGGAGAAGAGTTACATCAATGATTAGTGTCGTGCCTCTGATGGATATCTGTACCAAATTTTACGTTGATACACCCAGCCGTTCTCGATTTATAAGGGAACAAAGTTGTCCACAGACAAACAAACAAACAAACAAACAGACAGACAGATAAAAAAAATATTTTCGCGCGCATCCATCATAAAACAGTCTACAACGCGTAAACAACTCAAATTTCCGTAGAAATTCAGAGAAAAACATACAAACTTTCATTTTTATATATAGAGAGATATACTGCACCGCTCGGTGTTGACCGTGTTTTATTGCACAGATTTTGGTTTTACTCGCTAACCGTTGGAGATATACGAAAAGTGATAAGGACCTTTCGGATATAAAATTAAATGTTAAAGCACATGTATACCATCAAAAGTTTGCTATTTCTTATCGTTCTCTTTTTATTTGAAAAGGAAATATGAAATTTTGAAACCAAAGGGTGTAGTGACGTGACAAATGTCGGTTTTACTCGCTAACTGTTGGAGATACACGAAACGTGATAAGGACCTTTCGGATAGGAAATTAAATTTCAAAGCTCGTATGTGCCATCAAAAGTTTTCTATTTCCTACCGTTCTCTTTTTATTTGATATGGAAATATGGAATTTTGAAACCAAAAGGTCTAATGACGTCACTAAAATGGTCGCCATTTTTTAATAGTGCAAAATTTCGAAATCAAAAGTATCCTATGTGTAAACCTGGTAAATTAGCTATATCCATACAAAATTTCATTTAAATCGGACCAGTGGTTCTTGAGTTATTGAGTAACAGACAGACAGACAGACAGACAGACACACACCATCTCATTTTTATATATTAGTATGATATAACAGGTCGGAAAACACAAACTGTCAATGAAGTCATAAACAAACACTTACGATTATATTATACTAACGAAGTGTTAGTCAATAAATTCAACAATACCTTTAGTGAAGAAATAAACAGCCTAGCTCATAACTGTAGTATCAACATATGGCAATCAAATAGAAACACATTAATGAATTCCTTTACATTACTTGAAACTGATGAACATGAAATAGAAAACATAATTAAGGAATTAAAAACAGACAAATCGCCTGGGGTGGACAATATACGCTTGAAAGACATAAAGGCAACATCCAAAAAAACTATACCAAACATAATACTTCTCATAAACAAGATATTCGAATCAGGCATAATACCAAAATATATGAAATACACAATTATTAAACCAATATATAAGAATGGCGATCACTTAGACTTTGGCAACTACAGACCAATATGCATTTTATCAATCCTACACAAAATAATGGAAAAATGCTTGGATAAGAGATTGAAGAATTTCCTAAATAAATATGATATTTTAAAGGGACACCTATACGGTTTTAGGAAGGGAAAAAGTACTGAACTACTCCTGGCTAAATTTGCCAATGTAAAAAATAATGCCTTAAATAAGAACAATCACATAATAGTACTTTTTCTTGACTTTTCTAAAGCATTTGACACAATAAACCACAATAAACTACTTGCTAAATTACACGATATTGGAATAAGAGGCACGACTTACAAACTATTTGAAAGCTATCTGAAAAACAGGGAAATGGCAGTTATGGTCAATAACACTATCAGTGACGCAGTAGAAGGAACACGGGGTATCCCTCAAGGCAGTATTATTTCACCTACACTATATAACCTGTTCGTAAACGACATGAATGAAACCATTAAACACAGTAAAATATTTATCTATGCTGATGACACCACTATATATACCATACATAAAGACTCTAAAACAGCTTTTGATAGACTTCAAGAAGACTTCAATAACATCACAAGATGGTGTCATGACAATAATTTGTATATAAATACAACAAAATCTAAAATAATGCACATCAGAGTTGATCACTTCACACAAGAAAAATACAAACTAACGCACCACAGCATATCATGCATACACCAAAACATCCTGGCAGGTTGCAAATGTAACACCTTCATAAATAGTACTTCGACACAAAAATACCTAGGAATTACCCTTGATGAACACTTTAAAATGAATACACACACAGTAAACATAATAAAAACCTAAGAGCAAACCTCTACACCTTCTACAATCTCCGATTTTATGTAGATAGGAAAACTTACAAAACAATTTATTGAAAGCAAATTAAGATATGCTATAGCAGCTTGGGGAAATCAAAACACAACTTTAATTAATAATCTTCAAGATAGCCAAAACAGGTTCTTTAAATACTTCACTGATATCCCTTATTTTAATATTAAAGAGTTGTTCCAAATTACTGTACTGAATCTCTACTACCATGATCCAAGATTCAAGCATAAGGTCTCTCACAACATACAAACAAGAGCCATAACAAGTACTAAATATGTAAAACCCTTATGTATAAATAGCTATGGTTTCAAGAGACTAGATTATATTATACCATCACTACTTAATGAACTACCACCTGGATTGACGAACATTAACAACAAACAACTAGCTATTAGTCACATTAAAAAATATTACTTAACCAAACATTAACTCATAACATAAATGTATTAATATAACTACCATAGTGTAACTTTTTGTGTCTTTAATTATTTACACTAATACTTTATCATTATCATAACAAAAAAAATTGCATGCACTTTTGTATTGAAATATAATCTATATATATATGTTGTAAATAATAATTAATATGTATCACAGATAATCTGTACTGTCATCAGATTCGTGAGACATATCACAATAATGTAACATAAATAGTATTTAATAAATAAATTAAATTAAATTAAAATTTAAGCGAAAATCCCCCTACAGGAGAGCGATAAACTTGATAACTAAGGTTCGGATGTTAAGGAAAAGTCATATTTTTTTCCTGAGCTCATTTTACTCAAAATCTGAAATATAAGTTTGAATGACGGGTCCCTGACCACGTTTAAAGTAATTTGACGTTGCCTATTAATGCATATTTTGGCCATTTTTATTGTTTTGGTCATATTTGGTCATATTTTAGTGATATAAGGTCATATTTGGTTATAATTTCAGCATTTGTGTTTAAATTGAGGCGTCGTTAACAAGGTACGTGTTATCTGCGTCGAGTTTCAAACACAGGATTTCCCAATAGTGTAGTAGATATATTTTTCTTTCTTTTCCCGGAACAGGCAGATAGCAGGTTTAGAAGACCTGATTCCAAGAAGGTGCTCCTCTACGGGCGTCTTTTAGCACATCTTTCTGGACAAGTTAGATTCCGACACTGTACGCATGAGGTCACGGAACATGACGATAGTGTGCTTCCGCCTTTCAATAGGTTGTCATAGTTTTTTAGGTCATATTTTATGGTTTTTAGATCATATTTAGCTAGTTTTTAGGGCATATTTGCTTGCATATTTTGAACTTCGTTAGGTCTTAAACTTCCGCACCCTAGTGATAACATGATGTCATTTATTTCAATTGTCTTCACAACAACAAGGTGGCAGTTGTGTGAAATTTTAAAATCATTTGGAGGTGTGTCTCCTCCACCCCTCCCAAAATCTCTTCATTCTCGCGGAATGCTCCCTCTTCCTCTCATCCGTCCAATTTTTCCCAGGTTGTCGTAATGATCTTGGTTCAAACTTAACATTCGCGATTTTCGTCTGGCATTCAGTTCGGTCTTTGAAATTTTGTATACTGATTACTTGTCAGTCTCTCTGTACCTCTTTAAGCCATTCTGTGCCGCATTTACTCTGTGTTATGATACCAAGTAGTTTCTTTGGCAACCTGGAGGTGGCCATCCTGTGGATGAGAGTGTAAAATTTGGCTCTGCATTTTCTAATTTCGTCTGTTATCGTATTGGTCTTTTGATAGAGTTCTGTACTAGGTCTTTTCATCCAAATGCCGTTTCTGTTGATTGCTCCGTAGATCTTCCGGAGTATTTTTCGCTTCTGTTTTTCCATTTCCTTAATCTTGGAATGGCCATCGATTACTATTGATTCAGTGGCATATGTTGCTTCTGAAATAATAACTGTTTTATAATGACGTAATAATTTGGCGTTAGTCGAAATGCATTTCTTGTTGCAATGGGCCCACGTTAGCCTGTAGGCCTTCTGGAGCTTAGTGATTCAGTCTTCATTCGCGATTCGATTATTAATTATTATCATTATTATTATTATTATTATTATTATTATTATTATTATTATTATTATTACGGGAATGGTCTGGCGAGGGCCTCCACAATCACATTCTGGAGATGGTACAAAGTTCCACTTATAGAGAGAATCCCTGCAACTTCCATGACCAAGTTGCACGCGGTAGTTGGAATCCGTTAGCAATTTTTACCCCTCTGAAGATGTTATGTAGGGGCAAGTCAGTGGAGTTGTTCCAGCGGCCTTTCCATTCCTCCAAAGCATCGAAGTTGGTGGATGTCTTCAGAGCAGCATCACAAAGAGGAGCAATGGCAATATTTGCACAGTTCCGTCACAGAGCCACTCGTTGGTTTTGAAGCTTGATCATTGATGAATAAATTAATTTTAGGTGCATCGAATCCCAGCTCGGCTCATAGTTTTGCTTGCAAATTTTCGTTTCTTATGTGTTTTTTGCTTTATCATGTCATTTTATTCTAATATAGAAATTCCTCTAATGGAGACTCAACCAAGGGGGTTGATGGTAAATATGTAGGGGAGACTCAGCTCAAGGGGTTGAAGGTAAACATGATAAATTAAGGGAAAGGGTTTCAAAGAATTTACATAGAAATTAAATTACTACATATTTAGACATAGTCGTACATTCCATTCTTAAAATTTAATCTGGCTTGGTTTGTCTAAATCAATTCAAAATAATAATAATAATAATAATAATGTCGTATGGCCTTGGATGCCAGGTGCAAGCTTTGTTATTTGCGCCCAGAGGGCAGCTTGCATGTCGAATTTTGGCATTCCTTGGAACCCTTTGAAAGTCAAGGAGGTTAGATATCTAAGCTCCTTGACACTATAGCGCATTCTAGTAGAGAAAAGAGGAACTTTGTGTTGGCGGAAAATCCCGAGATTAATTTTGCCATTATGAGCATGGCCTACTGAATTCAAATGGGTTCTTTAACATGCCAACAACGTGTGGCATGAATGTCGTTACTTTTGTTGCCTTTCAAAAATCACTTACCACGGCCAGGAGCGAACCTGCAAGCTTGGGGTTGGTAGTCCGACACGATAACCACTCACCCACCGTGGCAAGCCTAATTGATAATACTTTCCAAGATAATTGAATTTAGTAATTTTTAGTTCATTTTTGTTAACACTATTGGTACTAGTCCCGATCACGAAAACCAAGATTAACGGCCGAGGGGACCCGATGCGCTGATCACGCGTCATCTCAATATCTGCAGGCCAAATGGCTGGGCAGCAGTCGCTTGGTAGGCCTAGGCCCTTCTTGGGCTGTAGTGCCAGGGGTTATTTATTATTATTGGTACTAGTGCTAAATCCGCGGTAGGACAAGTCTAATACAGTAATATACTTCGTTACTACCACTACCGCAAAACTGCATCACCAAACCCAAGTGATTTTTGAAAATACTTCACAAACAAACTACAACACAGTTTTTCACGATGTTAACTCCACTGAGATTAACTCGTCTCTGCGGATAAAGTCTACTCCGGAGTTATCAAAGTCTCCACTACACTTTTTTTTTCTTAATCATCCATTAAAGTACTGCATTTTTGAGGTGTTATTATTGTTGTTGATTCCTTTAGGGGATTTGCGACAACGTAGTCACGAAGCCCTGTATACTTGGGTGTGTACAATGTGCCTGATAATCTGCGTCACTGTAGTGTCTGTACTGAAAATCCACAGCCTGCTTCCAGTCGACCGACCGGGTCAGGGAATGGACTGAATGAAGCCCCCCATCGAGCGGCGAGGATATGAACTGTGCCGGCTGCCGAAGCCTGTCGCACTACCCTGAGGCAATGATTAAATGAATGACAGATGAAATGAAATTACAGTGGAGAGTGTTGCTGGAATGAAATTTGTGGCAGGGAAAACCGGAGTTCCGGGAGAAAGCTCTGTCTGCCCCCGCATTGCCCAGCACAAATCTCACATGGAGTGACCGGGATGTGAACCACGGACCCAGTGGTGAGAAGCCGGCCTGCTGCCGGCTGAGCCACGGAGGCTCAGTGTCTGTACTAGTGTGTGTATTTGTAATTGAGGTAAGATTTGGGTAGGAAGTGGTCGTTGCCTTAGGTTGCGTACAATCCCAGCATTTGGCCGGAGTAGAAGTGGGAAACCACGGATAATTACTTCCAGGATGCCTGAGGTAGGAATCGAACCCACCTATTCTCAGTTTTGCCTCACGAGGTTCAGTGTACTCCTTTCCAGCTCTCAAACCAGAATTAAATTCCTTGTCCGAGCCGGGAATCGAACACGAGCCTCTGCACTGACAGCCACTATTGAGTGAAACATGGCTCTCATTTTAACAGGTATGCCAAAACATTTCGATTGGTCAAGAAAGCCATCAAGCTTTGAAATGCATTTGTTTATTTGGTAGTAGGGGATATCAGATGTGCATCTTGGAGGATGATTCTCAAATGACAAGGACTTGAGTTTCTACGTCTCGTTGTTAGAGTAAGCTACTATCTCTGGGATTGCTCATTCACATGCTGCTTGTGACGGTGTCGTGCCATTTCGTCCAGGTGCTATTTCGTCCAAATTCCACGAACAGAGGCAGGTGGGTTGACTCTCTGCCGGTCCACTAGTGCTATTTCGTCCAAACACCTATGATTGACAGTTAGACAGGTTTACAATAACTGTTTCATTTCATTGCGTTTCTTATTAAAAATAAGTAATTTTTTGATGTTTTTAATAATGGACGTTACTCGTCCGCTCGTTTGTCACCAGTCAACTACCGTATAGTTTACAATGAAATGCTTATAATGTAAACAACATAGTGGGAATAGAAAAAAAATGGATTAAAATCGATCTCTGAGCTTCGGTGTATCTTAATTATCTAAATATTGTGCCGTCGTTCGCTGCAAGGCATGAGGTACAGTTATATACAACAAACAAATATTTTGGAAATTTCCTGAGATTTTCGTAAAAGCATGCCTGTATACGAGTTATGTTACATCATTTGTCCGGCCTTTCAGAACTTGATATATGCAGTAGATCTGGCATCAGCGCGCTCCATTTAATGCGTACTGTATTTTAAGGTAGAGACGCACTATAGAGTCTGGGGCGTAAATATTGTCACTAATAAAAACATAAACTTACCTGTGAAATGGATTGATCAGCTTCTTCGCGGGCTGTCTTCATTCCCTGTGTCATAGCCTTATGGACATCTTGTGCAGACACATCAGGAACACACGTATTGTGGATCTCTTCTTTAATAATTTCACGGTTTATAGTAAACACTTTTCCACTACAAGAACGGTTAACACAACGCCACACAACTTCACCGCACTTCTTCTCATTCTTAACCGTATACCGATACCCGTTAAGTAATAAACTAGGTTGGCCGCTTGTAATGGTTGAAAACTCCATAATTAACAAGGATGTTAATTCATAGAGATCATTCGAACGAATTAAGCATCTGTTCATAAACAGAGGTGGGGAGGGGAGAAACAGAATTCCACAGCAGGGATGGGTGGGAAATCCCACACTGCACTGCCTCAACCCTTGCCAACATTTCGTCTGGACGAGATGGCACTCATTAAATTGTGTAATAATTAGTAAAACCGAGCTGGACGAAATGGCACTTTTTTTTTTTTTTTTTTACGAAATAGCACTGAACCGTTTTTGACACCGAGAAAGCGGTAGCTGCACTGACCGGCAAAACAAAAACGATCACTTAAAAAATTCAACATTAGCTTCAATTAAATCATAAATATGAACGCTCTAGTCTAATAGTTTCTGTTTATAGCATGGAAGTAAGGTTCCCGGATGTATTATCATTATTCATGTCTTTGTTTCACTTAACAAGGAAGGAAGCTTTTAGTTTTACGTACCGTTAATCATGCGATCATGAGCCACGGGACCTCCTTTTTACGTGGAATCCAAACCACAGGGCATGGCATTTCACTTCGAAAATCTCACATGCATTGACCAGGGATCAAACCCAGGCCACCTTGGTGAGAGGCCAACAGCTTGACCGCTGCGCCTCCACGCCGCCTGTTTCACTTAACAATAGCGATTCATTGACATGATTCTGTTTCCCGCGGAGCGATGTGCGCGCCACCATTTTCGATCAGAGCCACTGTCGTGGCAATATCTTCAGGCCTCAAGCGCATATTCGTTTCTGAATTGCACAAGTGCAACTGAGGATATTGCTTTATTGATCTTTTCCTATGCCAACAAGAGGCAAAAGAAAGAAGAATAAATCATTGCATTGTTGACGATAGCGATGGCACGCACATCTTTTCGCGGGAAACAGCATCATGTCAAAGAATCGCTATTGTTAAGTCTCTGCTTTATGGCTGCGAAATCTGGGTTACTTACAGAAGGCATCTCTTATCTTTAGAAAAATACCATCAACGATGCCTTAGGAGAATTCTTGGTATTAAATGGCAAGACCGGCGCACTAACACAAGTGTTTCAGGGGAAGCTAGCACTATTAGTATAGAGGCTCTCATTATAAAACACCAACTTCGATGGACAGGACATGTAGTTCGCATGCCTGAGTCCCGCCTCCCAAAACAAATCATATATTGCCAGCTGAACGTCGGTCAGAGAAAGCAGGGTGGGCAACAAAAACGCTACATAGATGTTCTGAAGACCAACTTGAAGAAATGTCAAATTGATACAGGTAACTGGGAGGCTGTCGCATCCGACCGATCAGAGTGGCGCCGCAACGTCCACCAAGGCCACTTGTTCTTCGAACAAGAGAGAAGACTGAAAAAAGAAATGCCAGAAAAGAGCGCATGATTCGCAGAATGATCAACCCCCAAGATCCATTTGCTGCTCAAGACCTTGTGTGCCAATATTGTGGAAGAGTCTGTGGTTCTCGGATCGGACTGTACAGTCTCCAAAGAACTCACGCAATATGATTAGGCCTAATGTTGGTTTACAGCGAAGATTTACATAAATGTACCTTGGAAGACAATCATACTCGTATCACGAGTGATAGCCTAAATAATAATTGTTAAGTGAAACAATGACATGAAGAATGGTAATGCATCCAGGAAACCAATTATTTATTATTATTATTATTATTATTATTATTATTTATTATATTATTATTATTTATTATTATTATTATTAAGATTAATCAATATTACATCCAGAAATACAAGAAAATATATACACACATAGCTTTTTAAGTATTAGGACATACGTCCGTACATTGATCAAGCAATCGCGTGTGCTATATAGACCACTAGCTGAAATACCCGTGCTTCGCTACGCGTCATTAATAAAATAAAATGTGTAGGTGACAGTTAAAACAGGGGATAGGCGAGGTGCTGCGCAGAGGGAGATTAAGGATGGAACATTTTGTCCAACTACACCGCTCGGCGTTGACCGTGTTTTATAGCACAAATTTAGGTTTTACTCGCTAACCTTCGGAGATACCTTTCGGATATAAAATGTAATTTTAAACCTCGTATACGCCATCAAAAGTTTGCTATTTCTTAGCGTTCTCTTTTAATTTGAAATGGAAATATGAAAGCTTGAAACCAAAGGGTGTAGTGACGTCACTAAAATGGTCGCCATCTTTAAATAGTGCAAAGTATTGAAATCAAAAGTAACCTATATGTTAACCAGGTAAATCAGCTACTTCCATGTAAAATTCATGTAAATCGGACCAGTGGTAGTTGCGTGATTGAGTAATACACAGACACACACCATCTCATTTTTAGCCTCGCTTCGCTCGCGTCATAGTCGTGTCATATTGTTATTCAATGAAATGCAGGTTTAACCCCGTTAACACCCCTTTATAACCTGAATACCCAAAAATCCCTCCTTAGTAGACGTTTTCGACACACAACAAACATATCCCCAAAATATCATTCTTCTAACTTTAATAGTTTCGGTTGGTCGATGAGAGTGAACATCCAAAAATCCATCCTTAGTGGACGTTTTTCTTCCAGAATTTCACCCCTCACCATAGGCCCCTTAAATTGCATTTATGAAAAAAACGGTCGAACACCTATTTATTTTATTTATTTATTTATTTATTTATTTTTAAGCTGATTGATTTCGTCCAATTTTCAAACTCCTTGCCTATGTCGTTTAAGAGATACACGCTCCGTTAGGAATCTTTCAACCCCCACCTTTCATCCCTTTCACCTCATAATATACAAAGCAAAGCAAAGCCAACTCCGTACAGGCCATGGAGGCCCTGGGAGTAGTGGAAGGTAGAGGCTTCCACTTTTTGTGACATCGGCACTAGATGGGATGGAGTTGTCAGCTCCATGCCCGGCAGCCTTTGCTCCCAGGGATTACCCTGGTACTCATTTCCGGTGTAGGCTGAGTGAACCCCAGGGCCATTTGCGTTTCCGAAAGTGGTAGTTTTGTTTCTAAAATCCACTACCTGGGTGGGGATCGAACCCACTCCCTTTCAGTTAGAAGCTCAGCGCCTCTACCGACTGCGCCACGCAGCCCCCTCCTCATAATATACACTACATCGAAAAACCATTAGACATGTGTCAGCTTATTTTTTAATGATTAGTATATGTGCCAAGTATCACATCCCAAAATGAAACCACTCGTGAGATATTGTTAGTCAATGAAATGCACGTTTACCCCCTTAACACCTCTTTAGAACCTGAATATCCAAAACTCTTTCCTTAGTGGACGTTTTCGACATACAACGAACATATCCCCAAAATTTCATGTTTCTAACTTCAGTAATTTTGGCTGGGCGATGATGAGTGAGTGAGTCAGTCAGGACATTTTCTTTCATTTATTTTTGATAATTTCACCCCTCCCCATGAACCCCTTAAATTGGATTTATGAAACAAACCGTCAAACACCTATTTACTTATTTAAAGCTGTTTTTCCCCTGAGTTTGATGAGTGATTAAGTGAGTCAATCAGTTAGGACACTTTCTTTCCTGTTTTTTTCCCCCAGAATTTCACCCCTCTCCAAGGGCCCCTTAAATTGGATTTATAAAAAACAGTCGAACACCTATTTACTTGTATTTGAAGCTGTTTTTCCCGCCGAATTTCAAACTTCTCGCCTATGTCGTTTCAGAGATACACGCTCCGTTACGAATCCCTCAACACCCAATTTTCACCCCTTTCACCTCATAATATACACCACATCGATAAACCCTTAGACATATGTCTGATTATTTTTAATGATTAGTTTATATACCAAATATCACATCCCCAAAGAAACAACTCATGAGATAACGTTATTCAATGAAATGCACGTTTAGCCCCTTAACACCTCTTTAAAACCCGAATAAACAAAAATCATTCCTTATTTGACGTTTTCGACATACATCGAACATATTCCCAAAATTGCATGTTTCCAACTTTAATAGTTTTCGCTGGGCGTGATGTGTGAGTGAGTCAGACAGGACATTTTCTTTCAATTATTTTTACCAGAATTTCACCCCTCCCCATGGGCCCCTTAAATTGGATTGATGAAAGAACGCTAGTACACCTATTAACTTATTTTTAAGCTGTCTTTTTCCCCTGAGTTTGATGAGTGAGGAGTTAGTCAGTCATTGAGGACACTTTCTCTCTTTTTATCCCCCAGAATTTCACCCCACCCCATTGGCCCCTTAAATTAATTTATGAAAAAACAGTCGAACACCGATTTACTTACTTTTTAAGCTGATTTTTTTATCGCTGAGTTTCAAATTTCTCGCCTATGTCGTTTAAGAGATAGGCCTACATGCTCCGTTAGGAATCCTTTAACCCCCACTTTTCACCCCTTTCACCTCATAATAATACACCACATCGGAAAACCCTTAGACACATGTCCGCTTATTTTTAATGATTAGTTTATATGCCGAGTATCACATCCACAAATGAAACTACTTGTGAGATATTGTTATTCAATGAAATGCAGGTTTAACCCCCCTAAGACCCCTTTAGAACCTGAATATCCGAAAAACCTCCCTTAGTGTACGGTTTTGACATACAACGAACATATCCCCGAAATGTCATGTTTCCAACTTCAATATTTTTGGCTGGGCGATGATGAGTGAGTGATGAGTCAGGACATTTTCTTTCAATTTTTTTTCTTCAGAATTTCACCCCTCCCGATGAAACCCCTTCAATTTGATTGAAAAAAAAACTGTCGAAAAGCTATTTACTTACTTTAAAGCAGTTTTTTCGCCCTGAGTTTGATGTGTGAGTCAGTCAGTCAATCAGTTAGGACACTTTCTATCCTGTCCCCCCCCCCCCCCAGAATTTCACCCCTCCCCATGGGCCCCTTAAATTGAATTTTGATATACAATGAACATATGCCCAAACTGTCATGTTTCTAACTTCAATAATTTTGGCTGGGCGATGATGAGTGAGTGAGTGAGTGAGTCAGGACATTTTCTTTCAATTTTCCTTTTTCAGAATTTCACCCCTCCCCATAAACCCCTTAAATTTGATTTATGAAAAAAAAACTGTCGAACAGCTATTTACTTACTTACTTTAAAGCAGTTTTCCCCCTGAGTTTGATGAGTGAGTCAGTCAGTCAATCAGTTAGGACACTTTATTTCCTGTTCCCCCCCCCCCCCCCAGAATTTCATCGCTCCCCATGGGCCCCTTAAATTGGATTTATGAAAAAAAGGTCAACACATATTTAATTCTTTTGTATGTTTTTTTTTTTTCGCTGAGTTTCAAACTCCTCGCCTATGTCGTTTAAGAGATACACGCTCCGTTAAGAATCTTTCAATCCCCACTTTATCACCCCTTTCACCTCATAATATACACCACATCGAAAAACCCTCAGACACGTGTCTTTTTATTTTCAATGGTGAGTTTATATGCCGAGTATCACATCCCCCAATGAAACCAATCGGGAGATATTGCTATTCAATGAAATGCAGGTCTACCCCCTTAACACCCCTTTAGAATCTGAATATCCAAAAATCCTCTCTTAGTGGGCATTTGCGGCCCTTGAGGAAGCTGCATACCAGATTTCATTGCAATCCGTTCGGTGGTTTCTGAGATTTGGTGATGAATAAATGAATGAGTGAGTGAGTGAGTGAGTGAGTGAGTGGTATTTGACAAATATATAGTAGAAAGAAGATAGTGTCAAGTCTTTGTTATGCTAAACTCGGTTGACAGTGCTGTGTGAGCAGTTGAGTCACTAACGGGATTTCAAGTAAAGATTCTCATTTTCTATACCGGTAGTGCAGAGCGCAATTGGCATCTAGTAGGCCATGTCTCGACTTGAGCTACGTTGCCATGGAAACTATCTGCCTTGCCATTTGGTGTATTCTTTGAATACACGGTACCTGAGATATAATTTTTATTGCTCTTTGCATGTTCATTTCTTCCTTCCTCTTTGTCAAACACCAACAGTGATCATCTGTTTTCTCCTTGTTGGGCATATCTCTTATGTCTTCATAAGTCTGTTCTAGATATATAACTTCTGTGACCCACCTAGCGTCATCTCGCAGCGAATCTCTGAAGCTCCTCAATTCTTCCTGGTGCTAGAGGACTTACTTATCCATTTGGCCACCAGATCCTGTTACCATCGCCAGCTATTTTCTCCTGGAGCAAGAGGACTACGTCTACTTCTTTACTCACCATGCTGCGCTAGTATCATCTGTTGTCAACTCTTTGGTTGGTTGGTTGGTTGGTTCCTTAGTTTTGGGGCTGCGACAACGCGGTCATGTAGCCCCGTGTACTTTGGGTGTGTGTAGAATTTGTCTGATAACCGGTGTTAATTGTGATGACTGTATTAGTGTGTGTATCTGTTTTTTTAATTCAAGTAGGGACTGCAACTTTGAATTTTCAAATAGTTCCTACTTTTGCCGCCAAACGCCACCGTCAACGACTACTAGGCCTAGTTCAGAACTAGCTACTAGACGCCACCGCAGTCGGCTCTTGGCAACGAACGTAGCAACCTAAGAGCGTTGTTTACATTCTTAACCTATCCAATTTAGTTTCACACAGGTGTAATTAGTGGAAAGATCTTTAACATGCCATAAATCTATGACATGGGACCGCTGGCTTTACTTCCCCTCCGAAGGAAGGCATACTGAGGGATTTTTAACGCTCTTAAAAAATCCGACGGCTTCGGCCGGGTTTGAACCCGCTATCCGTCAACTCTTTGAAGACTGGCTCAGCAAGAGATCAATTTTTTGTTTTAAAGTTGGCAATGCTTATATGTTCTCCTTTTGTCTCCTACCCCCCACTCTTTTCCCCTTCCTTGGTCTCTCCGTGCTCCGTTGAGCAGGTCTCACTTCTCAGTCGGCAGTTGACTCGATCAGTCAAAGCTCCTCTCGAGCTAGCTTCCTCAAACCAAGAGGCACACACTCTTCTACGCCATGTTGGCTAGGTAGTCATCAACGGAAATTTCGACTTCAACATGAAATCAAGATAAGTACCATTTTAAAGGTTTTAACCTCATCTTCATCAATTTTATCTACATGCTTTTATTGATTATTTTATAGACAGCGTGAGATTACTTGTGGGGCGGTAATCATTCTTCGCGGGATTTTCCATGTTGGGCTTTTGTCTAATCAAGCCAATCTTGGTGAAAAGCAGCATTTCTTATGCTTGCAAAATGAGAAATCCTCTCACTACGTGGGATATTATCTAATACCCGCTGTCTATAATTATAAAGCTAGTTCCTCCGTTGGATTTTCTCAACCCCATTTTTCTGCTAAGGTCGTTCTGGAACCTTCGAGATCTTGTACTCTATCTGCGAGTCTTGCCGTCAAGTATTTTTCACGCACTTGTGAAAATACTAGTTAAAATGAGGAATCTTCCTTAAATTACTGCAATAGCGAACTTTCTTCCCCCGTTGGAACATTCTATGGCGCATTTAATTGTAAATCACAACTTTTTCAAGAAATAGACTCTCACCTATATAGGGCAATCAGTTATTTCCATAATTGCAATAACTTTCTTTCTCATAAACTTCAGTGTTTCTATAGTGAACTTTGCATCCATCTTTATAGACTACAGTGATAACCAGTGCTTGCTCCACGTTTCTACCGCGTCGCGCTCGTCCGTTTACATTAAATACGGCCATGAACATTGATCCTATATCCCAATGATCTTTCCTCAACCTTCTACTAACCACCATTATTAATAAAATTGTAACTTTCTATAAGGTGTCACTCACGAAGTGCCCTTCCAACTTTGCTAGTTTAACATTAATTAAATTCTGCATAATTGCTTGTGTGATACAAGTTTCAAATAACATTGTTCCTTTCCTATAATCAGGGAAAACAATTCTTTAAACTCTTGAGCGAGTCTAGTTCAGGTTTCACGAAATGGAAACTGTCCCATTTGGCTAGTGATTCCTGCTCAAACTTGGGAAGTCTAGAACTTTCCTTTTCACTTTCTTCAGGTTTCACAGTAAGTGACCTGCCCTCTTTTGTATAATTCTCATATAATAATTCTGTATAAATATAAGAAGTTGTAGGAACTTCTATCTTATTTTTCATGTTTTTATTATTGTTATATTCGAAGTTGTCATTTTCTCTAGAACATTCTCTCAAGAATTTCTTAAGGTACACTCTTTGTACTACAATTCACTTTCCAACTTTAATTACTTCATTGTTTATTTGTTTAAATCTTATAAAGATTTTAGAAACATGTAAGGTTTGAAACCTTGTAAATCGTCAATTGCCTGGAGCAAACATTTAATGTTGAGAGGTCTGCGACCCCATTTGTTAAAAAGTTCAAATGAACTGTTTGTCTAAATTATATTACCTAGTTGTTAATTTCTTCAAACTTCTTGTAATTGTAAAATAAATGAAGCGTATCCCTTCGCTTTTTCATTTACGAATACAAAGTTTAGGCAAAATCCTATCTTCCTTGACTCTCCTCACTTAATGACATTAAAATCATTAATAGGGCTTTTCCCCTTTGTTGCATTTGAGCAAGAACTCTTAATTTTCACCTCACTCAAGTTCTTTTTAGCTTTAATAGCTAATTCTAATTGGCCAGTAAGGCAAGTAAAGCTCGCTAAGCCAGCTACCTGCTTGTGGAGATCCTCTCCGAAAACTTATGGTCAGTTTTCTAAAAGATAAGTGTTTCTTTTTGTCTAAACTTTTAGCCGGCTCCTCGCTGAGTAAAAGCTTAGCCATTTTCCAATGCAACCATTGGTTCATTTACCAAGATTACTTCATAAGGCATAATCCTTTATCATTTTCCTTCTTAGAGACACTTGGTCGCCCTTACAGGAACTCCATAATTTTGGAAATTGAAAATACCAAACCTGAGTTAAATCATTGGCATTCTTCGAATTATTTTGAAAAACCCAATTTCTTTGAGAAGACATACAGTAAATTTGTTCCTCTCAGTCTTGCCAGACCATCACTCTTCCCCATAGTAGTTTTATATATGCTTGAGAGGGATTATACGAAAGCCACTCTGTTGCAAACCGCCCAAGTTCTATCTGTGTTTCTCGTCAGCTTAGACCAAGTCCTTACTCATTTTGGGTATCCGAAAGCGGATTTTCGGTGGCAACCACCTTTAAGTGTGTTTAAAGCTAAACTTATTAATTTTGTGGGACTCTCCTCCTATTTTTCTATCCTTCTTTTCCAATCCCAAATCTACTTCCTTCTCTCAATCATCTTCCCTTGGTGGGTGGGTTATTCCTCAGGTAATAAACTACCCAAAATTTGGTGCCGAAACCCGGGAGAGCCCATTTTTTCTTTTTTCTTTAAAAAAAAGGGTCATTTGACAATACTTTGCATATTACTAATATCTGCTTTGAATTTTTCAGCTATAATTACATCATGCAAAGCCTGTGAACGGGAAAGAGGCCGCTCCTGTCTCCTTTGGTGTGCCCCGTTCTTTCTACTCATTCGCTGCTGCCAGCTTGACAGCATTTCCAAGGTTCCACAGTTTCGTGAGTTACATTTTCATCTAGCTTCTTTAATATGGCTCCCACTGATAAGGATAAGGATGAAAAACTTACTTCTAAACGAGCATCCTATAAAGGGCAAATTACCCGATTCAGAAGGTACATAAAAGAATTAGATCCCTCAGACGCGCAATTAGGCTTGTTGAAACATCGTGTAAAGGATTTTGAACGTTCATATGAAAACTACTGTAACATTCAAACTGAAATAGAAACTTGCATGCTCAATCAAACAGAAGATCGTGTCGAAGTAGAAAACCTATATTACGAAGGCATAGGTTCTGCTTTCAAAATAATACGCCAACTCGAAGAGGAGCAGAAAAAGGACGCTTCTGTTCTTGGTTCCCTTCACGAACCACAAACTTCCTTCCGTGAGGGCACTCACAAGCCCAAACCAACTTTACCTAAAATTGATTTACCCCATTTCTCTGGAGATGAATCCACTTGGGATTCTTTCTATGAATTATTTTGCTCCCTTGTTCATGACAATGAAGACATTCAAGTCATTTACAAGTTTCATTACTTGAGATCTATCCTCCGAGGTCAAGCTTTGCAGTTGGTCGAAGCACTTCCTCTGCGTGCCGAAAATTACCCCATTGCCTTTAACTTATTAAAGGAAAGATATGGAAATTTACGTTTACGTATTCAACGCCATATGAAGGCTCTATTTAACCTACCTGCGTCACAGCACAATGACGTCACCAGTTTGCGTACTTTAATTGACACTACCCAACTCCACGTTAAAGCTTTGTCCCAATTAGATCAACCTACTGAACATTGGGATACTTTCCTAATACATTTAGTAGTCTCTAAAGTTGATGCTGCTACCCTCAAAGCTTGGGAAATTGAACTTTCTAAAGAAGATGACTACTCTTACGAGCATTTAGTCACTTTCATAAACGCTAGATGCCAACTTTTAACCGCTCTAGCTAATCAAAGTGAACCTTCATCTCCTAGTTCCAAATTCGAATTAATGTCCATCAAATCAAAAAGTGAACGCTCAGCGTCCAATACCCAAAAACCCGGGTCCAGCTCATCCAAATTTAAATCAAACACTACTGGTTACCCAACCAGGTCTAGTGAACGTCGTGTTGCTAGCTCTATTGTTCTAAACACGCAAAGCGAACCTCGCAAAAGTTTAAACGAACCGGTAAAGTGCATACTTTGTAAAGATCCCCATGCCCTATACCTCTGCAAATCTTTTAAAGAAATGTCAGTCGACGACAGACGAAAATTAGTCGCTCAAAACAAACATTGTTTCAACTGCCTAGCGCCCACGCATTCTGC
The DNA here is from genome assembly GCA_946902985.2 of Meconema thalassinum. NCBI lineage: Eukaryota > Metazoa > Arthropoda > Insecta > Orthoptera > Tettigoniidae > Meconema > Meconema thalassinum. The sequence goes on along the minus strand of OX336393.1, from coordinate 390,850,721 downwards.
TTCTAACTGTAAGTCCACAAGACTTTGCTACCATTGTGAAAAGGCTCATCATACTTTGCTACATCGTCATGATCAGGCAAGGTCATCGACAGCATCTAATTCTCCGAAAAATGATAGTGCTAACAGCTCTAATGCTTCATCGTATATTCAAAATGCCAAGTCCATACGCAGTGCCCAAGTATTGTTGTCCACTGTCCAAATCGAAGTTCAGGATAACTTTGGCAACTGGGTCCGTGCACGCGGTCTTCTAGACTCAGCGGCAACTCATGATTTTGTGTCTAATTCCTTGATTAGAAAACTAGGTCTACCTGTAAACCCCACTTCTATCAACGTGTCGGGCATCAACAGCTCAAAATCGCAAGCTTTACAATTTTCAAAGCTAACTATAAGAGATACTTGTCATAGAAACAACTTTCTTAAACTTAATTGTCTAATTCTTAATAGCATCGGAGAAGACACTCCAAGTCACTCTGTGGATATTTCAGGGTTAAACATTCCCTCGCATTTAAGGCTATCCGATCCTTGTTTTAATATGCAGAACCCTATTGACATACTCTTTAGTGCCAATGTTTTCTGGAATTGCCTACGTAAACAGGTTCGTAAGTTATCCTCAAACGTGGTCGCCAGAGACACTAATTTTGGATGGATCGTCACGGGGCAACTTCCCCATTATTCTCCTCAACCCGCATCGCAATGTTACTTCTCCAATACTGACCTGGAACAGTTCTGGAGACTTGAAAATATTGATTCTCCTAATGTAACCTCTTCAGAAAATGAATTCTGTGAGCAACTTTTTTTAAATACCACCACTCGTTCTTCTGATGGCCGGTTCGTCGTTCAAATGCCAAGATTAAATAATTCTCCTAAACTTATCAACACTCAGCCTAAAGCTCGAAAAGCTCTCTTCGCTATCGAGAGCAAATTCAAGAAGGAACCTCTTGTTAAACAACAGTACACTGATTTCATGGATGAGTATGAAAGCTTAGATCATATGGAAGTTGTTAACAAATCTGATGATGAATTGCACCCCCCAATTGAAACGGTTTATTTAAATCATCATCCCGTGTGGAAAAACCCTCTTGTAAAAGATAAAATTCGAGTTGTTTTCAATGGTTCATCACCCGACGTTAATGGCAACAGCCTTAACGACACTCTTTATTCTGGTCCTGCTATTCAATCAGATTTATCTGCTATACTCTTAAACTTTCGATTATTTCCCATAGCTGTCATAGCCGACATAAAACAGATGTACCGTCAAGTGTTAATTCAACCAGAACAACGAGATCTTCAAAGAATCTTGTGGCGTGATGAAATCAGTAAACCCATTAAGGTATTTCGCTTGAAAACGGTTACTAATGGCTTAAAACCCTCTGCTTTCCTTGCTATCCGATCCCTACACTTGCTAGCCTCTCAAGATGGTCATTTATTTAACCCCAAAGCCTCTGAAGCACTAACTACGTCATTCTATGTTGACGATTATTTGCAGTCCTTCCCCTCTTTGGAGGAAGCTTCTTTTGTATCTTTAGAACTTCAGGCATTACTAAGGAATGGAGGTTTCCCACTCCATAAGTGGAACTCCAACTCCCCTGAGTTTCTCGCTCAGTTTCCCATCGAAGACGTAGATCCTTCTTCTGTCGAAATTTGTGGAAACTCCGAATCTATAAAAACTCTAGGAGTTCACTGGTGCACTAGCACTGACACTCTTATCTATAAAGTTTCGCTCGCAGAAGAGCTTCCTAATACAAAAAGACAAATTCTCTCTGAAATTGCAAAAATTTTTGATCCACTTCAATTCCTTGCCCCAGTCATCGTTATAGCCAAACTCTTCATGCAAGAGCTGTGGTCGCTTAAATGTGAATGGGATGACACTGTCCCTCTTTCTTTTCTTAATCGTTGGCTCTCGTTTCGCAGCAATTTGTTGGATCTTTCCCTTATTGAAATTCCCAGGAATTTAATCAGCTCTCATTCTAATGCATCTTTTTTCCTTCATGTGTTCGCGGACAGTTCCGGAAAAGCTTATGGTTGCTGTGCATATTTAGTTTATCACGATTCACTTTATGGATCTCCAGTTTCCAACCTTGTTTGTGCCAAATCGAAGGTCGCTCCTCTTAAAACTATCACTTTGCCTAGGCTCGAACTGTGCGCTGCACTAATGGCTGCAGAACTTGTCAAGAAATTACGGGAAGTATTAAAAGTCGAATTCTCGCAAATCTATCTCTGGAGCGATTCCATGATCGCCCTTTCTTGGATCGCCAAGAACCCTTCTCACTGGCAAACTTTCGTTGCAAACAGGGTTTCCAAAATTCAAACTCTTTCTTCTGGATGTCAATGGAGGCATGTTCCCAGTGCGGATAATCCAGCCGATATTATCTCTCGTGGTTGTTTACCCTCTCAATTGGCAGCTTCCCAATTGTACTGGCATGGGCCCTCGTGGCTAATCGACGAATCTTCCTCATGGCCTTCTAAACCCCCAGCTACAAACCCCAACTTGCCTGACGCTAAAGTACCTCTACCCATTGCTTCTTGTCTTGTTTCCAACGCTTCTCATCCTTTGTTGTCCCGCTATTCTTCTTTTCATAAATTACTACGAATTGTCGCCTATCTCCTTAGATGGAAATATCTTGTGGTTGACCAACCTCTTCTCCCTAAACCACACCTTACCAATCATGAATTGAATCTCGCTACCGTTAAGGTTTTACAACTGACACAGCAAGAAGCCTTTTCTTCTGAATTGTCATTGCTTTCTTCTAAAAGAGATCTTCCCAAATCCAGCCGTCTCCGTGCTTTAGCCCCGTTTCTTGATGACCATGGGTTACTCAGGGTAGGTGGAAGGCTCTCGCAATCTTTACTCTCTGAGGACAAAAAGCATCCCGTTATTTTGCCTTCCAAACATCACGTAACTTCCTTAATTATACGTGACTTTCATTACCGTAATCTTCATGTTGGTACACGTACTCTGCTTTGCCTCTTAAGGGAAAAGTACTGGATTATAAATGGAATTCATGAAGTTTCTTCTGTAATTCATAAGTGCATTCCTTGTTTCAAAGCGAAACCTAAAATCAATACTCAATTAATGAGCGATCTGCCCTCTTTTCGTTCTTCTCCTAAACGCCCATTTGCCTTAACTGGCGTGGACTATATGGGTCCGTTCCAATATCAACGAAACTCTCCTGAAGCTAAACGCAAATTGTTTGGTAAGCTTCATGTTTCTCTCTTTGTTTGCATGGTTACCGGCGCAATCCACTTGGAACTAGTAACGAATGCTTCTACTTCTTATTTTTTATCAGCTGTCTCTCGTTTCACTGCTAGGCGTGGTGCTCCTTCTGAGATGTTCTCTGATAACGCTTCCACCTTTCAGGGCGCAGCTTCCCTATGGAAGAAAGCTCTCACTTCCTCTCCTGCCATGGAACAAATCTCTAATTTTTCCTACTCAAAGGATTTCAAATGGCGCTTTATACCTCCTTACGCTCCTCATCACGGTGGTAGGTGGGAATCTTGCGTAAAGCTCACTAAACGTCATTTAAGAAAAGTCTTAGGTAATCGAATTCTGACTTACGAAGAATTCAATTCACTGTCTGTTCTGATTGAAGGTGTTGTTAACTCTCGCCCTTTAACTCCGCTTTCCAATGACCCTGATGACCTACTTCCACTCACCCCTGGTCACTTCCTTATCGGCACTTCTCTTTCTGCCCCTCCTCCTCTTCCCAATTCTTACAGGGATTTTAATCTACCTATTGGTTGGCGTAAACTTGAAGCCCTCCGTAATTCTTTTTGGAAGAGGTGGAACCTGGAATATTTAACTTCCTTGCAACGGAGGCAGAAGTGGTTTCTTTCCAGTCCCGACATTAAAGTGGGGGACTTGGTCTTGGTTAGGGATGTTTCTCCCCCTCTAGTTTGGACTTCCGGTAGAGTAACCAAGTGTTATCCTGGAAGAGATGGAAGAGTCAGGGTGGTCAGAGTCTTGACCATTAACGGTTCGATTACAAGACCCCTGTCTTTGATCGCTCCTCTTCCATTAAATGTGTAACTGCTTATTTGCTCTCTGTTGGTGTTTCCCCCCAGTATGGTGTATTCTTTGAATACACGGTACCTGAGATATAATTTTTATTGCTCTTTGCATGTTCATTTCTTCCTTCCTCTTTGTCAAACACCAACAGTGATCATCTGTTTTCTCCTTGTTGGGCATATCTCTTATGTCTTCATAAGTCTGTTCTAGATATATAACTTCTGTGACCCACCTAGCGTCATCTCGCAGCGAATCTCTGAAGCTCCTCAATTCTTCCTGGTGCTAGAGGACTTACTTATCCATTTGGCCACCAGATCCTGTTACCATCGCCAGCTATTTTCTCCTGGAGCAAGAGGACTACGTCTACTTCTTTACTCACCATGCTGCGCTAGTATCATCTGTTGTCAACTCTTTGAAGACCGGCTCAGCAAGAGATCAATTTTTTGTTTTAAAGTTGGCAATGCTTATATGTTCTCCTTTTGTCTCCTACCCCCCACTCTTTTCCCCTTCCTTGGTCTCTCCGTGCTCCGTTGAGCAGGTCTCACTTCTCAGTCGGCAGTTGACTCGATCAGTCAAAGCTCCTCTCGAGCTAGCTTCCTCAAACCAAGAGGCACACACTCTTCTACGCCATGTTGGCTAGGTAGTCATCAACGGAAATTTCGACTTCAACATGAAATCAAGATAAGTACCATTTTAAAGGTTTTAACCTCATCTTCATCAATTTTATCTACATGCTTTTATTGATTATTTTATAGACAGCGTGAGATTACTTGTGGGGCGGTAATCATTCTTCGCGGGATTTTCCATGTTGGGCTTTTGTCTAATCAAGCCAATCTTGGTGAAAAGCAGCATTTCTTATGCTTGCAAAATGAGAAATCCTCTCACTACGTGGGATATTATCTAATACCCGCTGTCTATAATTATAAAGCTAGTTCCTCCGTTGGATTTTCTCAACCCCATTTTTCTGCTAAGGTCGTTCTGGAACCTTCGAGATCTTGTACTCTATCTGCGAGTCTTGCCGTCAAGTATTTTTCACGCACTTGTGAAAATACTAGTTAAAATGAGGAATCTTCCTTAAATTACTGCAATAGCGAACTTTCTTCCCCCGTTGGAACATTCTATGGCGCATTTAATTGTAAATCACAACTTTTTCAAGAAATAGACTCTCACCTATATAGTGCAATCAGTTATTTCCATAATTGCAATAACTTTCTTTCTCATAAACTTCAGTGTTTCTATAGTGAACTTTGCATCCATCTTTATAGACTACTGTGATAACCAGTGCTTGCTCCACGTTTCTACCGCGTCGCGCTCGTCCGTTTACATTAAATACGGCCATGAACATTGATCCTATATCCCAATGATCATTCCTCAACCTTCTACTAACCACCATTATTAATAAAATTGTAACTTTCTATAAGGTGTCACTCACGAAGTGCCCTTCCAACTTTGCTAGTTTAACATTAATTAAATTCTGCATAATTGCTTGTGTGATACAAGTTTCAAATAACATTGTTCCTTTCCTATAATCAGGGAAAACAATTCTTTAAACTCTTGAGCGAGTCATGTTCAGGTTTCACGAAATGGAAACTGTCCCATTTGGCTAGTGATTCCTGCTCAAACTTGGGAAGTCTAGAACTTTCCTTTTCACTTTCTTCAGGTTTCACAGTAAGTGACCTGCCCTCTTTTGTATAATTCTCATATAATAATTCTGTATAAATATAAGAAGTTGTAGGAACTTCTATCTTATTTTTCATGTTTTTATTATTGTTATATTCGAAGTTGTCATTTTCTCTAGAACATTCTCTCAAGAATTTCTTAAGGTACACTCTTTGTACTACAATTCACTTTCCAACTTTAATTACTTCATTGTTTATTTGTTTAAATCTTATAAAGATTTTAGAAACATGTAAGGTTTGAAACCTTGTAAATCGTCAATTGCCTGGAGCAAACATTTAATGTTGAGAGGTCTGCGACCCCATTTGTTAAAAAGTTCAAATGAACTGTTTGTCTAAATTATATTACCTAATTATTAATTTCTTCAAACTTCTTGTAATTGTAAAATAAATGAAGCGTATCCTTTCGCTTTTTCATTTACGAATACAAAGTTTAGGCAAAATCCTATCTTCCTTGACTCTCCTCACTTAATGACATTAAAATCATTAATAGGGCTTTTCCCCTTTGTTGCATTTGAGCAAGAACTCTTAATTTTCACCTCACTAAAGTTCTTTTTAGCTTTAATAGCTAATTCTAATTGGCCAGTAAGGCAAATAAAGCTCGCTAAGCCAGCTACCTGCTTGTGGAGATCCTCTCCGAAAACTTATGGTCAGTTTTCTAAAAGATAAGTGTTTCTTTTTGTCTAAACTTTTAGCCGGCTCCTCGCTGAGTAAAAGCTTAGCCATTTTCCAATGCAACCATTGGTTCATTTACCAAGATTACTTCATAAGGCATAATCCTTTATCATTTTCCTTCTTAGAGACACTTGGTCGCCCTTACAGGAACTCCATAATTTTGGAAATTGAAAATACCAAACCTGAGTTAAATCATTGGCATTCTTCGAATTATTTTGAAAAACCCAATTTCTTTGAGAAGACATACAGTAAATTTGTTCCTCTCAGTCTTGCCAGACCATCACTCTTCCCCATAGTAGTTTTATATATGCTTGAGAGGGATTATACGAAAGCCACTCTGTTGCAAACCGCCCAAGTTCTATCTGTGTTTCTCGTCAGCTTAGACCAAGTCCTTACTCATTTTGGGTATCCGAAAGCGGATTTTCGGTGGCAACCACCTTTAAGTGTGTTTAAAGCTAAACTTATTAATTTTGTGGGACTCTCCTCCTATTTTTCTATCCTTCTTTTCCAATCCCAAATCTACTTCCTTCTCTCAATCATCTTCCCTTGGTGTGTGGCTTATTCCTCAGGTAATAAACTACTCACCATTCCTTCATGAGTATATTTTATGATTTGATTAGCCTGTGCTTGAGTGCAAAAGGGCCGAAATCAGAAGAATGAGAAAGACTATCGAAAATTCATGTAGCCAGTGGTTCCTTCTGGGTCTTAAACTATGTGTATGCAAAATATGGTTGAGATTGGTGGAACGGTGTAGATTTGTATACGGAACCAACCCACATACATACATACATACATACATACATACATACATACATACATACAGACTTTCACTTTTATATATTAGATTGTCCTTTGCACTACAACATTGTATAATTCACTTGTTCTCTTGATCACTGGAGTCCCGTTATTAGCCTACTTTCGATTTTTGCAAAAAATGAAAGTAGACTTATGAGATCAACACAGGGCGAAAAAAAAGTGTGTCTGTGTGTGTGTGTGTGTGTGTGTGTGTGTGTGTGTGTATGAGTGTGTGTACTCTGAATGTCTGCCCCCCCCCCCTTATCAATTCGAACACGGTGAACGCGAATTGAACGAAATTTAGTACAAAGGTAGCACTAGCAAAGGACACCTCAGTGTCATGTTTTATATCGCCGCCATCTTGACGGAAACGTAATGGCGGCCACACAAGTGTTCAAAGCTTAAATCAAATTACGACTAACCTAATCATCCGATCTCTACCAAATTTTGCAACAACATATCTTTATGGCGGGAGCATCCTTTGACTAAACTAATAGGTCATATCAGCCTAATAGTTTGCGGATGGCGGCCATCTTTGTGTGAAAATCGATTCCCCTATTAATTCGAACACGGTGAAACCGAATGGAACGAAATTTGGTACAGAGGTAGTACTAGCAGGAGGCACCTCAGTGTCATGTTTTATATCGCCGCCATCTTGACGGAAACGTAATGGCGGCCACACAAATGTTCAAAGCTTAAATCAAATTACGACTAACCTAATCATCCGATCTCTACCAAATTTTGCAACAACATACCTTTATGGAGGAAGCATCCTTTGACCAAATTAATAGGTCATTAGCCTAATATTTTGTGGATGGCGGCCATCTTTGTGTGAAAATCGATTCCCCCTATCAATTCGAACACGGTGAAACCGAATGGAATGAAATTTGGTACAGAGGTAGCACTAGCAAAGGGCACCTCGGTGTCATGTTTTATATCACCGCCATCTTGACGGAAACGTAATCGCGGCCACCCAAATGTTAAAAACTAAAATGTAATTACGACCAACCTAATAATCTAGTCTCTACCAAATTTTGCAACAACATATATTTATGTGGGAAGCATATTCTGACCAAGCTGCAAGATCATCAGCCCAATAGTTTGCAGATGGTGGCCAAGTATGTGTGTAAATCGATTCCCCCTATCAATTCAAACACTGTGAAACCGAATTGAATGAAATTTGATACAGAGGTAGCACTAGCAAAGGGCACAACAGTGTCATGTTTTATATCGCCGCCATCTTGACGGAAACGGAATGACGGCCACCCAAATGTTAAAAGCTTAAATCAAATTATGACCATCCTAATAATTTGATCTCTACCAGATTTTGCAACAACATGCCTTTTTGTGGAAAGCATCTTATGACTGACTACAAGGTCATCAGCACAATAGTTTGCAAATAGCGACCATGTATGTGTGCAAATCCATTCCCCATATCAATTCAAACACGGTGAAACCGAATTGAATGAAATTTTTTACAGAGGTAGCACTAGCAAAGGGCACCTCATATTCATGTTTAATATCCCTATAGCACGTTGTATTTCAACAAGCTACTACAACCAACATTCAATTATACTCCTTGAAAAGGACAAAGAGTTATAACAATACCCATGCATTTAGGAGAAAGTAGGCTATATGTTCTTTACTGAACATCTTGTATTAAATATGTACAATCTTCATCATATCGTAACTTTAGTCTATATCTGATTATTATCTAAGTAAACGTATTAGTCTAAAAATGTACATTCTGAGATCTATGTGATGAATATCAAATTCAGCCGAGTTAGGGAAGAATACATGTAAGCTATACCACGTAAGGCAAGGCCTTGTGGGTGGCATATTAGGTCTACTTACCTAATTATAACGTTAAGTGTTCATGTTAAAAAAATATATTACATATACTGCATATATTAAAATAAGCGTTGGGAAATAGCTAGTAGCAATGGTAATGATAATTTATAGATTAAGCTACTTGAATATATCTTTAATGACATTTTTATTCTCTCGAACAAATATCTTTGCGTTACGTATAAACTTTGTAGATTTATGTAACTGCTCTTTTATGGGTTTAGGAAGGATATTGTAAAATTTAGGAATAAAGTATTGAAAATTAACCTTACTTCCATGCTAGAAACAGTATGTATTGTACTAGCCCTATACCGTTCATATTTATGTTCTGAATGAAAGTATTGTTGAATTTTTCAAGTGATCGTTTTCTTTAGCTGGTCAGTCTATACGAGTAGCGCAGTCTTCTAAATGTTGATGATTGCACGTTATTAGCAGAAGGGGGCTGATGACCTCAATGTTTACACAATGACCACCAATACCGAAATATTAATCGCTGAAGATGCTCGTAACATAGCGGTATAATATTAGTGGACTCGGATATCTTATTTCTTACGTGCTTCAGGTAGTTTTCCTTCGAGACATGACAATTTGTTAATTGTCTTCATGACTTGAAGTATCGGAATCCTCGGGCATATCCAGGGCTAGATTTGTGACGGTACGCACCGGTACGCCGTACCGAAACATCTGTTCGGGGGAAACGTAGAATATATAACATATTTTTTAGAACTGTGGAACGTTAGTTGTAAGTCAAGGTCAACTTGGTCTTTGACTGAACTGTACTTCTAAGTACGTGCAATCTTGGCTGCTTCGGGGATGGCACTCCGCTCTGGATACTAACGGAAAGGTGAGAGAGGGAGGTGTCATATACAATGAAAACTTTTCTCAACTTTGAACAATTTTATAAACTGTGAGGTAAAACATTTTTGAGTACAGTACCTTTTATAGTAAATAATTATTTCAGAAAACTGTAAAGACAAAATTACAAAACAAGAAATAAAGGATTGTTGGTGAACATGTGTGTATTTTCAAACCAAATGTATTTAATTTTTTAAATTACGTAAAAAAATTGGAAATAATGTACATTGTTTGAATGGTAGCCTAGTTGGCCTACATTAAAATTTAATACAGGCCAACGGCTATGGTAAGAAAAATGTTGCTACAGCAGTCTAAATATAATTTAAAATTGCATTGAAAATTACATTGCTATTTTGTCCACTGAATAATTTTAAAGGTGTTCAGAAAAGCGTAAAAATATCGTTTTTAGAACTCTATATTTCAATATTCCATAAAGACCCCCTACCCCCTTCCCACCAGCACCCGGTAGCCCACAGTACTGGGACCTTTTTTTTTTACAAATCAAGCACTGGGCATATCGATATTCCCGAAATTGTACTGCTTATTGCCTTTGTTAAACTTGTAGCCTGGAGCTCATTTCTGGATTAGAAAATCACTTTCATTTATCGGTGCTTTCAGCAACTCATTACAACACGTTCGTCCATAACTTAAATTAGTTTCCTTCTGGAATAGCATAGAAAATTAAAGAACTCTTTAAAGTGAAAGGTTCTTTACGATAACACGTATAAGATGAAATTGCTTCTAATAACTTTAGCTTTGTATGTTTAAAAGTTGTAACAAGTAGTTCCGTGAAGAACTATACAGCCTATTTTCATATATCCTACTCATGTTAATTGCCTCTATCAACATACAAAATTTCAGTTTGATTGTTGTGATAGATTCGTAGATATTGAGAACCGTCTAAGTATTTCAGATGGTTGGGTTTTTATTTATGTACTATTACATGAAGATTATTGTGTACCAGTGGTACGGTATTCAGACTTCAATCGCATGATTAGGACACAAGAAGACAAAACGAGATTTTAAAATTTCGCACAACTGCCATCTTGTGGTTATGAAAGCAATTGAAATAAATTAGATGCCAGTAGATTAACATTTGTATAAGCATTTAACGTGCAAAGATTCACTGCACTCGGATGGTTAAATCGCGAGAAACGTCCATTTAAATATTTTATACTTCGCGTCGCAGCCATGTTGGATTTGTGCTAAACAGGTTACCGACAGTAGTGGCTACGCTGGCTAAAGCGCTGCGTTAGGCCATGGGGCCAAGCTCTCTGCTGACTTGGTAGACGCGTGGGTTCGAGCCCCACCGTCGGCTGTCCTTGAAATGGTTTTCCGTGGTTTCCCATTTTCAACACCAGGAAAATGCTGGGACAGTACCTTCTGACAGGTCACGGCCGCTTCCTTCCACATCCTTGCCCAGTTTCATTCATCTTCATCCATTCCGTCATCCCGACGCGCAGGTCGCCCACGGGCGTCGAATAGAAAGACCTGCACTCGGCCTCTCAGGAAGCCACACGACAACAACAACAACAACAAAACTGAAGTTCCCATAGGTGAACATATGCTCATAGCCTCTATGAACATTTAAAAAAATGTCAGTTTGATTGCTGGATAAGATTCGTAGATATTGAGAACCGTCAAAATATTTCCGATGCTCGCCATTTTCGATTGTTATATGTACAGACCATAGAGTTATGTACCATTAAAGGAAAATTATTGCGTAGCTTCATTAATCAAACTTTCACTTCGATCGCATGATTACGACACAAGAAATAAAAGAAAAACTTAATTTTAAAATTTCGCACAGCCTCCATCTTGAGGTTATGTGAACAATTGAATTAAATCAGATGCCAGTGCATTACAATATGTATAATCAATTACTGTAGCACATTTCACTGCGCTCAGATGGTTAAATCACGAGAAAAGTCTATTAAAATGTTTCAACTTCGCTTGGCCGCCATGTTCATTTGTACTTTACAGGTGTTTGAAAGTTAGATAGATAAACTTGTAGCAGTGCCATTTATCACCGTACAAAATTTCACGGTGTTCGGGGAGTAGGTTGGGTCCCATTTCCAGTGTCTCGTTAAGTGGACGCGCGTTTTCTTCGTGTGAGGATGCGTCGAAGACTATACGCCATTTAGTAGTTCTATGTCTCTCTTTCTTTACTAGGTGATGAGGAAGATAAAACTCATCCGTATGGGTCTCCTCTGGCGCTAGTTCCACGTGACCTTTCCTTATGTAGTCCATCATGTGGTTCGTATATGTTTGCCTCAGGGCTTCGTTCTTCCAGAATCGGGTTTCCAGTGATTGGAATCTGTTTCTTTGCATTATGATAGTTGTTGGCAAGTTCCATATTTTCCTTGCGTGGCAATCGTACGACTCTTCTTTGGTCCTCAATACTGTGAGACGCGTGAAATTGTGTTAGAATTGCGGTGTCTTTAGCGCTCATTGCTCGGTCATGTTCAGTTGCAATCCCAACGGACTCCAGATCCCAAAAACGTCGAAGAGAGTCGTCACAGGGCATGGAGTGACATGCATCAATAAAGTTTACAACCGTGTTAATAGCTGATACGCCTGAGCGGTTTCCGGTGAATATCCATCCAAATTTCGATGAAATTAACACAACTGATGAGGAGAGTCGGGGCGGAGTCACTGACGATTGTCCAATACTGATCCGATTAACAGCTCGATTGGAAGGTCAGTTGAATCATCTGTTGGGTCAGCCAATTGCAGTTTCCGCGTTTGTCCGGTCATCATGATATCTCGTGGTACTGCTGGGTGGTGAGAAAAGGAGTGGGTGGTTTCAAATGCCGTCAAGGTTACTTGGGAACTGTCCCAAAATCCTCTCGTCTTCAGGCGAACGAACCTACGTGAATGTGATGTATTGGATGGTGTTTCAAACGCGAGGACCATTAATGGTGCGCCTCCCATGACTTTCAGACCCAGTTCATCGACCAAAGAACTTTTGACGAAACTGGATTGACTACCTCCGTCGAGAACACACCTCGTCAGCTTACTCGAACCCGTTGGTTCTGAGATCTATATTCTAGCCGTCTGTAGATGGGTAAATTCCGGGGAAGTGACGTTTATTTTACCAACGGCGGTTGTTCCTGTGCAATTCACGACAGGAGAATGATTTCAGTTGTTGCAAATCGCTCTATGGTGACCTTTCCCACACTGGGAACACGAAGCTCTTCCTTTCCTGCTACAGTATTTTGTGTAATGGCCTCGTTTAAGACAGAGGAAGCAGCGCGATGACTGCTTCAATTTCTGAGTTCGAGCGTCTGTCCCGGTTACCTTAGTACAGTGTGGTCCAACCCACGGCCCGCGGGCCAGATGCGGCCAGCATGTTCAATTTTGTTGGCCCTTGCCCTTCTTACTGCCCTTCACTCTTCGACAGTTATAATCCGTGGCGTGCCTACTTTAATTTTCACTTTCATTCATTAATGTTACCAAGGAGCCAGGCTGGAAAGGAAAGATCCCTAAAAATACGTCAGTAATCAGAATTGTCTTTCCATGAATACGTACGGCACGAGAAGCGGCCCCGCCTCCAAGCGACAACTAGTTGGCTGCCAGTGATTGGCTGCATATTAGTTCGCGATCGTTCGTGTGCTGCGGCTGATTTCCCTATGAAAGGGAGCGCAGAGCTGTTCGAAGAGGTTGTCTTTGACGAGAGAGGTTGTTCGAGAGATATAGTACGACGAGAGTTTGTTGTCATCGTTGTTGCGAGAGCGGTACCTAATATGGCGGGACTTAATAAACGGCTTAATGAAGGTGAGAAACGACAATTTCAGTCAAAGTGGCAGGGAAGTTACCTTTTTGTTGAACATAATGGAAAACCACAGTGCGTTATCTGTTCTCTAGTCTTAGGTGTTTCGAAGGAGTATAACGTCAATAGACACTATACCAGCTTGCATAAATCAAAATACGATCAATACCAAGGAAGTGCCAGATGTTGTGTGTTGAATGATTTGAAGCTGAAACTAAACAAGACAGAAGAATATATTTCAGCAACCATCAAACACTGCCGGTTTGAAGGCATCTTATGAGGTATGTTTAGAGCCACCGAAGCTAAAAGTAAAACGTCTTTTAGGGATGGTGAGCTCATTAAGAGATATGTGCTGTAAAAATGGCATCTTCATTCGGAGATAATAGGATGGCTAAAAATGTTGAAACAGTTTCCTTGTCTCATCAGACAGTTAGTACAAGAATTAATGATACGGCTGGTGAAGTTTCAGGTTCTCTCAAGAGCATTTTGGAAAAATATGAATTTTACTCTCTAGCTCTAGATGAGAGCACAGATATTGCTGACATCGGCCAGCTCCTTATCTTTGTCAGAACAATAAACGAAGAATTCGAAATTCATGAAGAACTGTTGGAATTAAGATCATTAGAAACCAGCAAAAAAGGTATTGACATATTCAATGCACTGGATGATGTCGTTACTAAATATGGAGGTTTTGTGAAGTGCTATGGCATTGCAACAGATGGAGCTAAAGCAATGGTTGGTCCTAACATTGGTTTAGTAGGACTGTGTAAAGAAAAAGGATTGAATTGCTTGTTTTTCCACTGCATTATCCACCAGGAGGCTCTCTGTAAAAAAAAAATATAAGGCTCAGTGCGCCAATGAAAACTGTTGTAAATACTGTACATTTAATAAGAGGAGGCAATAAAGCCTGTAGACACTGAGCATTTATTGCATTCCAGGACAATTTGAAAGCTGAGAATGGTTGACTACGTGCTGGAAATTGCTTGCAACAGTTTTTTGGGTTGAGGAATGAAATTCTTGCTTTTCTCAAAAATGAAAACATTGGGCATGCGTATCAAGAAAAACTGGAATAAATCCAGTTTTTAAATAATTTCTCTTTTCTGACAGATTTAACATCCAATCTAAATGCTTCAAATCTGAAACTACAAGGCAGAAAACAAAATATCTCCCAGCTTTATGGACATATTGAGGGCTTCGGCAAAAACCTTGATGTAATGCAAATTGCATTGAAGGCAAATAATATGGCACACTTCCCATCTTGTCAGCAGTTGAAAGAAAAAACAAGTGACATAAATTTTAGTATGTTTTATGAAATAATAATAGATATCAAGAAATAGTTCCAGAAGAGGTTCCAGGATTTTGACTCCCTGTAACCAAAACTTGCACTGTTCAATAACGCTATGGATATTGAAGTGAGTGAGGTGCCCTGCGACCTTCAAATGGAAATTTGTGATCCTCAGGCAGACCCATTCTACCAGAATAAAAAGTGTGATGTCCCTGAAAATCTTTGGAAAGTGATTTCTAAAGAACTTTTTCCTAAACTGCTTAAATTCTCTCATCAAGTGTTATCGCTGTTTGGCAGTACGTATGTGTGAAATAGTGTTTTTTCTGCTCTCAAACAAATTAAATAAAAAACGAGAAATAGAATTGAAAGTGCTTCACTGGAATCGGGCCTGAGACTTTGCCTTACTGAACTTACAGTGGACATTGATACACTTGTATCAGGAAAGCAGTGCCAATCATCACATTGATTTCTCGACTGTAAAATGAAGTGGTATAATAAACTAGTAATATTATACTTTTTTCAATATAAATTTTAATAAATGTTTTTGAGTAAAATATGTAGTACGTTTTCTTTCTGGATTGTCTCTGGCCCCCACATTCCTATACTAAAGTTTGATTGGCCCTCGGGTAACAAAAGGTCGGACCACCCTGCCTTAGTACAATCCTCAGTCCAATGTCCTCTTCCCTCACAAAAGATGAAAAATGGCTGTGGTCTTTCCTTCTCTCTCTTCTTCCCCTTCTTCGCGTGAGCGTCAATCTGGAACGCCGCTGTTGCTGGGACAGAAGCCGGATGCTGATATGTAATATTCCCCCCGAATCTTTTGACTGATAAGTGCGCCTTCAAACTCTTCGTTCAAAAAACACATGAGTTTGATGATGTCACCTTCACTCAAGTTGTCTCTCCGCGTGTGGATGATCCAACGCCGGCAGATATCGTCTGGGAACGCTCTTAGAATCTTTGGGGCTAGCACGCGACCGTAGTTGGAAATATTTTCCCCCAGAGCCTGCAGTGCTTGAATCCGTCTGTTACACTCAACGTAAGTGTGATTTAGGGACTCTGGGGTGGCGGAGTGTATCGGTGGTATGTTTTCCAGATGGTCTAAGTGCGCCTAGATCATTCTATTTTTAGCCTACTTTTCACATTTTGCAAAAATGAGGAAAAGGTAGACTTATGAGATCGGGCAAATGTGTGTCTGTCTGTCTGGCTGTCCTACTGTCTGTCTGTCTGTCTGGCTGTGGGTGTCCCCCCCCCCCCCCCTATCAACTCCTAACCGGCTGCAGCAATCGAAACAAAATTTGGTAGGAGTAAAGATCCATACCTGAATATCACACGGCCATATTTGAAAATGATTTCAGTGCTACCAACTGCTGAAAATCGCAATTGAAATTTGAGCTCCATGTTAGATATCATGGAAGGTATGAATGGGAGCTATTTCAAAATTGGCACACGTATAAATAATAATATTGCAGTTTAATTTCCAGGAGGCCATACATGGCAGTGTTGCCAAAATGATTCTAAGCCTGCTGATAAGTCCAAATTTTAAATGCATATAACTTCTACACTCTCAATTGGATTTCAACCAAATATCGTATGTGCTATGTGTACATAAACAGATATGACTGAGCGTATTCTTAAGAGCCACCAGGGCTGCCAACTGTTAATAAATGCTCTCATTTTTTAAAAATCCAAATACCCATATATCAGAAATTATGCAAGCCGACAGCTTTAAACTATGCACAAATATAGTACCTGACATTCTATATTAATTTGGAGTATACGTCAATGCTACCAACATGATTCTAAGCCTGCTGAGAGGTCCAACTTTAAATACATGTAACTTCCATACTATCATTTGGATTTCAACCAAATTTCGTGTGTGTTATGTGTACCATAACAGATATGACTAAGCCGAGTCTTAAGAGTAACCAGGGCTGCCAACTGTTAATAAATACAGTCTCTTTTTTGTTACCCTAATATAAATATGTCAGAAAGTATGCAAGGCATTAGCTCTAAACTTTGCACACGTATAGTACCTGGCAATCTAGATTAATTTGGAGTAACTAATATAGGCCTTCGCCAGTGCTGCCAACATGATTCTAAGCCTGCTGATAGGTCCAATCTTAAAATGCATGTAATTTCTATACTAACTAATGGATTTCATTCAAAATTGACACAACAATATATCATATTATTTCATATTATTTCTGACCAATATATGTATGTCATTGTTGCCAGCATGATTTTACGCGCGCTGTTAGATCCAATGTTTAACTGCATGTAACGTCCATGCTATCCATTGGACTTCAACCAAATGTTGTATTCTGTACCTTAAGAGATGGAACTAAGAATCTATTCAGTCACCAGGGCTGCCAACTGTAGTTCTCTATTAGGCTACATTATGCCAGGTATACAGTATTTCGAACTAATTAGAAATTTCTATATATCCAACTTAATTTCGTCATTATCCTTGATAGATCCATATAGATTAATCATTGGCATGAATCTTAAATTTTAAGAAAAGTAGGCTCTTTAGTTCGTCACGGAACTTCTTGTTATCTCCGTACTTGGAAATGAGAATTTTCTTTGTGTGATGGCAATACCGTCGACGAGATGCTTGGGTTCTCCTTCTAAGTAATCTCTCAGAAAGACGTGTTTATGTTCGACCCTGACTATTATGTGTCTGAAAACTGTATCATAATGAGGCTAATTATAACACTATTTTTCATTATGAAACAGTTTCTCCCACCAATCACAGCTCAAGAAACAGTTATTTGACCAATTAGATAAGGATACCTTCGCGCATGCGCTCAAAATCCAACATGTCTATATAAATTACCGAAAGTGCACCGTCCATATTGAAGCCTTATTGATCTACGATAATAAGTATTCATAATTTATTATTATTATTACTGCAGCCCAGGCAGTACTTGTGGAAGTTGACGACGATAAAGGCAAGGTAGCGTGTCGCAATGATTGCCACAGAAGTAGCTCTTGGTAGCTATTCTTGAGAACGGCCGGCTAAGCTGAGTTCAAGGCCAAATTGTGTAACAACTTGCACCAGAATTGGAATCATAAAGGGATGGTCTCGAGTTTCTCGCAACCGACCTACGGTTGAATCACCCAATCAGGAGAGACCACGCCAAGACCACGCGATGTGTAGCGTCAGTGGTAAAAAGCGCGCGGAATTGATTATCTAAAGAACCGCCGATCGGAATTACCTCCGCACGAGTGCGCTTAGACGTTTGAATTAATTGATGAAGATTGATACTAGTCCCGTGTGTGTGAGATGAAAACTCTGGATTTTTTTTCTTAATTTACCCCACTCTTCATCCCCCTGTCAGTTTCTAATAAATTGATCGACGAGACGCTGTTCGATGTCATTCGTTTTGGAGCTCTGTGAGCTAACTTCACGCCAGTTTGTGTAAAGATTTTAACGCTCTAATATTATTCGAAGTCATTTTATTTGTGAGCTCTGATGAGCTAACTTCACATCAGTTTGTGTAGCGATTTTTAAAGCTCTAATATATTATTTGAAGTCTAATACTTTGTGAGCTCTGTGAGCTAATTTCACGCCAGTTTCCGTGGTGATTTAAAACTTGAATATTATCTTAAAGACAACTATTTCAGCTCTTAGGGGGCAAGACGTGAGTAACATTCTAATTAGCGCTCCAGCCCGAGCGAAGGTCAAGCAGAGCAGTAGAGATTACCGAGCGAGATAGCGAGTGTGAGTCAGTCAGACTTTAAAACTGGTATTGTCGAGCCAGTGACGATGGACTCGAAGTTGTATATTTCATGTAGATTTTTATTGTATTTTTCATGTGTGTATCGTGTGTGTGTGAGCGAGATTAGGGAAAGTCTTCGTGATTAATCGCATAGGACTATTTGTGGGCGAATTTAGTAACTCACAAGCGTTTATAGCCAAGTCAAATTATAATAACATTGAACTTTTCTTCCAAAGAGACTACACCAAGATGTCCAACGTGTGGTCAGGAGCCGGAGTGATGTCCGACGCTTCTACGAAGACGACTATGGAGTGCTAATTTTCCCATAGGGAAATGGGCTGAGATGGAGGTCATATGTTCTACAAGCTGAGACGGTGATGTACAACAATTGATTATTCAATTATGTAGTTAGATTGACGGGGGAACTTTGTAAATAGTTAATTTTAGTCTTTTCTTGTTTTAGAGTGTTTTTCTTGTACCGACACTAAATGTTTTAAATGTACGTTGGCACGTGGCCAAAGTGTTTGTTGTGTATTTATTTTTTCTTTGGATTCATATTTAATGTACACGGCGCGTGTACGTGATTTTCATCCATGCAAATGCGAAACCCGTTACATTCGATAAGTGGTGCTTTATTAAAGTTCATATTTTTGATAGGAAAGGGAGGTAATTACTGTAAGGTGTTTGCTGAACAGGTTATTATTCATATTAGGGTTGCCGAGCGCAACGAATTAAGATGTAATTGTAGAACACCTTAGTTCTAATTTTTTTAGATTTTTTTGAGTCCATTTCAGGTTAATTAGTCACGGCGTAGAACGGAGGCGCCAGCAAGTGGAAAATATTTATGTCATTTTATTTCAGGGTCTGTCAAACCCATACGTGTGATTCTGTGTGTGTTATTGTGTCAGTGTGTGTGTTGATTCTACGTGAAGAGGGGTAGAGGTCCTACCGCTCTCATATTTTTGTTGTTGTATTTTGATGGAAAGGCAGGGTGCTCTAGGGAGACCGCTGTACCTTGTCCATATGCTGATTCTTGGATTTCTTAGGGGAAATGCCGGGATATTTTGTTCTGACACACACACACACGTATTATTGTGCTTTGGGGCACGCTTCTTCGAGATTCGATCCCGGCCCTTGGGAGGTCGAGGTCATTTTGACACGTGGGTTGACAGATATGCAGATTTCCACGAATCGCCCGTCTCGCCTGGTGACTTATTTTTGTTAGGCAGTCCTATGTTCCGACTGGCCCCTTTAAGCTTTCATGTAGCAAACCTGTTCATTGTGATGGTTATTTGGAACCATAATTAATTGGGGAGTTCGCCATGTGTGTGACGGATTATTGCATGTTGTGTGGATAGAATGTTGTGTTGATAATGTAAATGTTGGCTTTGAGCCTATTGATTTGTCTATGACTCAATTCATGTAATTTAGTATGTGACGCCCGTGTGGTGTAGTGGTAGTGTACTTGTAAAAATGACGGCGGTCATATGTGTATTTCTTTTATTGGTCACGTGTTAACTTACATGTGTTGATTTGTGTGAGAAGTCCTAATTTTAGGCAGTAATGTTTTTTGCTACGGCAGTTTTGATTCCAATTTCATGCGGAAATTATTGTGTTGTTTATTTTTAAGTATAGGAAGTGTCGGTTTAGTTTTAAGTGTTGTATAGTTGTTCCCCGCGTCTGTCTAGCTCTAAGCAATGTGGATTCGTCGTCTGAAAGTTTATTCTGGATGATGACGAATCATGCATTCGTTTGTACTCATCGTGGAGCATGTAGAACAGCACGCGCGCATACATTGTCACTTTTGTTGATTTTTCTTTGGGACATTTGGTCCAAGTATAATCTCTCCAGAGATTTGGCCTAGTCTTGGCAAACTTTAATTATTTAGTGGGAGTCATATGGGAGTTTGTTTTGTTAATTTTTGTTGTAAATAGCTGATCAGTTTATTAAATTCATTTGTTTTAACCCTGGCTTCACTTTTTCCTGCATGTTATTTTGTTATATGTTACCCTGCATGTTAATGAAGCGCTTTGACAACAACTTACGATATGGACTGTCACACCCCCCTAAACTGAGTCTCATAAGCTTCTTTGCAAGGGTTCATAAAACAAAAATGGCTGCCCAAGTGGGACTGTTGTTGTTGTTGCTTCGCTGATCTCATATTTATTTCGCTGAGAAATAATGCCAGGTCAAGCGGGCAAAGTAAATTCAGTAAATTGAGGCGATGTTGTACCGCCATGTGCATTAGTAAAATCACTGAGTTCCTAAAGTTAGAGATATTGAACAAGGTTAGAATTTGATATTGTATTTGTTATAAACTTGTTCTGGCGCCCGGCATTAAAATTAGAAAATTTGCATATTATTGAACTCAGTCAAAGTAGGAAGGTGTTGCCTTATATTTGACATTTAATTAACTTCGGTTAATTGGTGTTCTTCGTAAATTCTGTTGGTTAGGAATTTAAAAGCAGATCACTAGGGAGTTATTTTGTTGTTTGGAAATAAGAGTAATTTATTCAGTAAATTTTGATTACTGAAATGTTTATTAAATTAGAATCAGTAATAATTAAATGTTATGACATGTATACGTGTGTATGACTGAAATCTCGGTGCATGACCCTGTTTTTATCTGGTTATATTTGTGTATTGTGCAATGGCGAGTGTTGAGGAAATTAAGGGATTGTTGGAACAGATGTCGATCCAAATGTCCGCGAAAACGGAAGAACAATTAGTGCAGATGTCCGCGAAAACGGAAGAACAGTTTAAAATTCAGAGCGAGCATAATGATAAACAATTAAAAGAACAGTTAGTGCAGATGTCCGCGAAAACGGAAGAACAATTAAAAGAACAATTAGAAATTCAGCGTGAGAATTGTGAAAAACAGTTACACGACATGAGCGGTAATATTTCGGTCCAATTACAGGTCCAGAAATTGGACACTGATAAACAATTTCACGAATTAAATCACAAATTATCAGAACAGGCGGTAACACAAACAGAGCAATTACAGAAGATCACTAACGACATAAATCAAAGTGTTAGGGAAGTAGAGAAACTGGCAGGTGAGGTCGCAGAGAATATCGTCAAACAATTAGGTGAAATTAAAAAGTTGGAGGCGAAATTTGATAATAAACTCATTCAATTTGATGGAATGGTGGCCGATAAATTAAAGCAAATCGAGGCAGCATGTGTCAACAACACAGCGGGAATAAAAAACACACAAGATAAATTACAGCAACAAATTAATTCAGTCGACAGCAACGTACTTGAATTAATAAAAGAAATCGATAAACTTGAGATCAAGACCGAAACAGAACGTATGCACTTGTGGGATAATCTGTAAGACCAATTAATTAAAACCCAGCAGGTCATAAGAGAAGAGGTCGGAGAACAGTAAGTTAAAACACAAGAGGTTTTAAGAGAAGAGGTTGGGGAACAATTAGTCAAAACACAAGAACAGATACGAGAAGAGCTAGAAAAGAATCAGGAAAGGAGCGAAGAGAAAATTAGCAGTTTGAAGAGCAAGATCCGAAGAGATTGGGAACAGCAGGCAAACGCAAATAAAGAAGACAGGCTGACAATTTTAAAACGCTTAGGGGAATGCAATTCGAGAATGCAGGCTTTGGAGGAAAATGTAAAATCTAAACTAGAAGAACAATCAGATTTAATAATTAAAAATGAAATTAGATCATTAAAGAATGCTACATTATTTTCGGCTGAAAATACGGCAGACAAGCAGGGAAGCATTGGAAGTCCGGTGGGCTTGAAGTTGGCTGAGGATAACAGCCGAGGTCAAAGTCCCAAATTAACGAGCAACGCATTCCAAGAGTACCGGGGAGAGACTTCCACACCACAACCAAACTTGGCACCCGCCCAAGTAATTCAAGTCATTAGGGGAAATGATTTCAAACCCGATAAATTCAGGGATCACTCAGGAACCACTCCCAAAGCCTTTTTACGTCAGTTGACTGACTATTTTAATGATCAACATATCAGTCCCGAAAAACAGTTGCGACTCGTGGAGAAGTTTTTAGAGGGACCAAGCTTAACCTGGTTTTTGAGCTTTAAATATACATTCACCGACATGGCTCAATTCAGAGAAGCGTTCTTAAAGAAGTTCTGGAGCCCTTCTTTACAGCAGGGATTAAGAATGGACTTGTATACTCGAAAATACCACAGCACGCATCCGACCAGATTTTCAGAATTCTTTAGCCAACAGCTGGTGAAATTCCGCGATTTTGACGACCCCCCTTGCGAACAAAATATGGTTCTAACCATCGGGAAACAACTTCCTATGAAAATTCAACAGCTGTTAGTAGCCGGAAATATTAAGACCGCAGTGCAGGCCGAAGAATTACTCCGACACCTAGACGAGACAAGAATGGTGAGTCCACAGACAGGGAGGAGAAATATGGAATGTGTCAACACGGCAGAAGTGGTCCAGGGACACCAAACTAGTCACAGCCAGGGGAACCAAACGAAAACTCAATCCACAGGAACGCAGTTTACACCGAGAAGGCAGGAATATGATGGCCGGAACCAATTCAACCAAAATAATCGAAATTTGCAAAATCACCGAGATAGATATAAGCAAAACAATCCAAACCAGCAAAATCAATGGACGTACCAGCGGGAATACACCAATTGGAGGGGAAATCAAAGGCAGGGTAGACCTTACCAAAGAAATGGAGATGGCAGGTGGAACAACGCGAGGAACTATCGCCAAGAAAATAGGGGAGACTATCGCAACAATTGGGATGAGCGGTATGTCGAGTCTCAAAAGTATTTAGATCAATTAAATGCCGAAGAGACAGAGAAGGAGAAGTGGGGGCGTGCAATGGCAAATAGACAGAGCCCAGACAATCATCAAGGAGAGGGGGCGGAAAGTCTATTACGGCAGCAGGAGAGGCGCGATGACAACCGGCGGAACACAACGAATGGGTCCCGGGATTTAAAAAAACTTCAAATGAACTAAAACCTGATAGCCTGAAAATGGAGGACGCCAGGGAGCGAGAAGAGATGATTGTGGCCAATATAGAAGAGTGGGTAGCATTCTCGGACGATTGCCTGGAGGAAGTGGTGAAAGATCGAGAAAATGTCATCAGACAATTGCCAATTATTTACGCACATATTGGAGGTATGAGGGTGAGATGTTTAATTGACACAGGTAGCCAGGTGAGCCTAGTCACTGAAGTACTGGTAAAAGAAATCGGAAGAAAACAAACAGTTCCAATTATGCCTGTACCGCTAATGAAAGTCAGAGGGGTTATTCCTGACTAGACCATAAATTGTAAACATAAATTGAACCACACTTTTTCGCAAACATTCATTGTCATTCCGAAGATGAATTATAACATCATTTTGGGAGCCAACTTTATCTGTGATGTTCATGCTGTAATTGACTTACATAACAACACTGTAAGTTTCAAACAAGTTGAGGGGTTGAATCACGTGGGTTTAAACATGGAAGAGACTCCACTAGAGAGAGAGGCGAATACTTGGGTCGTTGAAGAATGCACTAATGAGGTGATCAGAGATAAGAACTTGACGGAGGAGCAAGTAAGCCAGACAGCAGTGGTGGAAATTGACAGCCGAGATATTTCGCAGGAACTTTGGGTACATTTGGCGGAAGAAGAAATTAGCGGAACTAAATTTGAAATTCTACTTCAGGAGCCGCTTAAGGAGGCTGTAGTAGGGGAACCTAATAGAAGAAAACTGGAAGAAATTTTGAGATTACATAAAGGAGCTTTTGACACCATCCCTGGGAAAGTTTTAAATTTCCAATATGCCATGCAAGTTACTGACTGGACTCCATTTAAAAGTACATTGTTCCCGATCCCAGAGAAACATTTTGCTCAGGTGAAGGACATCATTAGTAATTTATTAGAATCCGGCATGATAAGGAAAGCAGCAACCCCGTACCTGAACGCAATATTGGCTGTGGCCAAGCCAAATGGATCAATTAGGTTATGCCTAGACGCGCGAGTTTTGAACAGTAAACTGCTAGTTGAGCATGACCAAGCACCTAGGATCAAAGATGTTTTGAAAGGCTTCCGTGGGAAGAAGATTTATTCGAGTGTCGATTTGGCAAATAGTTTCCACCATCTTGAACTTGAAGAAAAATCCCAACTATTGACGGGATTTTTATTCGATAACCAAAGTTATATCTGGTCTCGAATGCCCTTTGGCGTGAAAACTGCTGGATGTGCACTGATAAGAGCACTAGATAGGAATCTGACTGAGGAGGTCAAGAGCTTCACTCCGAGATATGTTGACGACATATTAATTGCATCTGAAACAATGGAGGAACACTTGGTAAACTTAAACAAACTTCTGGATAACTTGAGAACCATGAACTTCAAAATTAATCTAAAGAAATCACACTTTTGCCAGAGCGAGATTCTGTATTTGGGGCATATAATTGATGTTGAGGGCGTGAGACCTAATCCAGCGAAAATTGATGCTATCAAGAAATTTCCCACACCAACTAAAGTCAAACATGTAAGAGCGTTTTTGGGAGTGACAGGCTTCTTCAATGAAAATTGTCCTGGATACACAGAAACAGTAGCACCTATGCAAGAGATGTTAAAGAAGGCAAATCGATGGTCGTGGAATGAGGAGTGCGACAGGTCTTTTAGAGCTACGAAAGATTTACTGGAAAACTGTGTGAAGCTGGGATATCCGGACTTTGAGAAGAGATTTATTATTCAAGCAGATGCTTCATTGATTGGAATCGGTGCTATGCTGTACCAAGAGGACGGTGAAGAACCCAAGAAGAGATCATATTTGGCATTTACGAGTCGTAAATTGAGGAAGCACGAGAGGAACTACACTGTGACGGAGCTTGAGCTGCTAGCAATTTTATATTCTCTCCAACAATGGCGTAAGATGATCTTCGGCTATTCCATTATTGTCAGAACCGACCACCATGCACTGACATTTCTATTCAAGACGACGATGGCAAGTGAGAGAGTTACGCGTTGGTCCATCTACATACAGCAGTTTGACATTACAATAGAGCATTGCCCTGGAAGGATGAACGTCATACCAGATGCTTTGAGCAGGAATCCTGAAGACGAGAACGAAGTAACAGCGGAAGTTCACCATATAACATTAACACCTAAGGCTCGTGAGTTTTTGGAGAAATTAAAGGAAATTCGGAAGGAGCAAGAAGCAGACCCATGGATGATGATGATGATCAAATTCTACAGGAAGGAATTACAACCAGATTCACCTGAATACCGAGAAGCCCGTGCTAAAGAAGCGAGATTTCACTACTTAAATAACCTGTTGCATAAGTACGTGGATGAGCATCATACCAAACTGCGAATCCTAGTTCCAGCATCACTACAGAGAGGATTGACGTGGCATGTCCACGAGAGCCTAGCACATATCGGCACTGATAAGACTGAAGCTACGATAGGGGAGACTTTCACTTGGCCTAAGATGCGATTTACCATTGTGGAACTAATAAGAACTTGTGACGCATGCCAGCGCACTAAACCGAACAACTTCATTATGAAACAACCCCCAAGACCACTATAACCTCAAAAACCATGCGAGATGCTCGCTATCGACTGTTTTGGCCCTTTGGTCAAAGGGAAGCGTGGATGCCGACACCTTCTGGTGTGTGTCGATGTATTTTCAAAGATGGTAGTGTTATGTCCAATCCAGAAGACGACATCAAAACAAGTCCTCAGTAGAATTCAGAACAAAGTTATTCCGATGCTTGGGAAGCCGGAATCCATTTTATCAGACCATGGTACTTATTTCACGAGCAATGTTTTTAGGCAAGGTTTAGAGAGCCTAGGAATAAAACATATATTTTCGAGCATACGTCATCCTTGTGGGAATCCGAGCGAGAGAACGATTCGCTGTGTTGCCAAGTACTACAGAGAAATGATTCCTAACGATCATAATAAATGGGTTGACAAAGTACGAGATATTGAGATGTGCATGAACACCACTAAGCACGAGTCGACGGGTCAAGTCCCACTAATTGTACACCACAACAGGTTGCCGGAGAGATCTTGGGACAAGATTATTCCGTGTCCAAGGGATCCACTATTAGCGCATGAGTTGGGAATTCAGCGAACGAGAGAGCACATGAGGAACCAAGCGGACCGAAGACTGAGAAGGTACTGTGCCCAACTCTAGGAATGGGTATGCCAAGATTCAGACACCTAGATATCAAGGGAAAGGCTACAGCCGCTTTTGAAAGTTGAGATATTTGAATATCGCGCTCCATGGCTTCTAGAAGCAATTGGAAATTTTATGCAGCTAAGAGCATGTCAAGTGACGTAGCAAGTAGTAGCAGAGGTCGAGACTATTTATTGATTAAATAGTTAGCCATGGAGTAGAGACTTGAGACTTGGATCAGATTACTGGCACGGCCAAATGAAAGAGAATGCACTTAGTATCAAGTAAATCGGACCAGGGATACCAGAGATATGAGGATTTCCAGATTTCAGCTGATTCAGCGTGACCCTGACCGTTTTGAATAAAAGCCGGCCGGCCGAAGCAACTTCAGCTCACTTCGAAACAAGCACTTGCAAGGCAAGGTGCTGCTGCTACGCTGAGCCAAGGCACATGGTTGCCGGATCTACGCAGAAGATATTTCAAATTGTGATAGTTATAAAAGTACTGCGCGACACGTGGAACATAGTAAGTTTCCGGCAGAGAGAATCACTAAGGTGATTGATATTTTTCTACGGACACTGGTGAAATACTTTATTTCTTCATGGACATATGCTAGACTTTGTCTAGACAAGTACTTTGTCACAGACCAGTAATAATCTAATACTTGGATATTTTAGTCCATTTTAGTCAGTTTTCATATTTGTAACCTGATAACCACTTCGATCTTTTAGTACATTGAAGGCCAGTCTATCACGGTGTTGTTTATTAGCCAACGAAGGGAAACTATATGTTGCTTCGCGCATGATAGATGGTGAGAAGCCATGCCCAGGGAACGATCTTCAGAACAGCCGTTGATTGGTTTAGACTGTCAGTGTTTTCTTGTACTGAAACGATTACCGTGAATTACGTTACAACTGACATATTTGAAAATAGATCATTTAGATCTGACCCCATTTAAGCAAACTGTTATGGCGTTAACAGAAGCCAATATTAAAATGGATCAACAGTTACTTCAAACGTCTACCACTATGTCCTGTTAGACAGATTGTGGGTATATAATGGCGGCCGATACAAGGATTATACGTGCTTGTCCGATAGGGCATGTATATGGATAAATCTGGTACAGACCAGGTTCACTACGCTTCAAGACCATCAAGAAATGTAAGCCACATTTTGACTTTATATTATGCCTAGCTAATTGGAACAAACTATTTTTCTGCAGATGACCAACACATTTATTTTTTTCTTCGTATTTAAATCTTGCAATGATTTACGCAAGACATATTAGAGTTATTCTGAGTATTTTCAGCACTCAGAACAGTTTAGGATCGATGACCGAGCAGAACGAGCATTTATTTGAATATTTCATATTTTTGGGAAGTCACGGAAAACCGTCGATGTAACTGTAAAAGTTAATAATTATTTTTGTTGAGGAATGGATATTTTATCCATATTCGAAGATTCGAACATGTGGATTCTCACATAGTGAGATAATAATTAAAAATATTTAAAATAATATAACTAATAATAATAATAATGATTTTCATAATTTTTCTAAATAATTTTTGGATCTTATATTTTCTAATAATCATATTTATTGAGAGAGAGCTTATGAAGTAGTTTAATCATTTCTAGTTTGGAACAGGTGATTTTCCGAAGGAGAGTGGTTAGCGCAAGCCCGCATTCAACCAACATTTCAGTTCTGGTTGAACAGTTGATATTTGCAATGAGCAAAGTATATTTTTCAGATAACACGGAGAGGCATGAAACGGGAAGCAAATGATATTTGTATCAAATAGGATATTTTTGTATTTATATAAAATCATGACGTAGATACACATTCGAAAGGGAAATAAAGAGTATCATAAGTATGATAACTTCACGGGTTGAACTGAATGGTAAAATAAAATAAACTTGTCAGTTTATAAATCTTCCAGTGTTGATAACAAGCAGAGGCTTGATTTATTGTATAAATTTTGGGAAGAAAATTTATGTGTGTGGAGTAGTTGAAATGCCATTCCCAGGTGCGCATGTTTAAGTCGCAGGAATGAGGAGGTTTTTTGGAGCATCAATCAAATAGCAGGTTCGATGGCTCAGATTTATAGAAGGAGTATTGGAACTACACATTGCGTCGTATGAATGACCCGAAGGTTATTTCTTAGAAACCATCAGTTCTTATTTCAACCTTGTTTACGGATTCCATTTAGACTTTGATTTTGCTAGAACCCGGATTTGTCATGATAGTAGTTTATTCTTCTTCAGAGGAAGACCTTTGCCGTTGTTGTTGGAATATTATGTTCTTATGAAAATAATAGAATGGGCCACTGCCAATTAAAAATAATTCTATAACCACGAATAATTTGAAGGATGTTTTCAATCCTAGTGCCATGAACTAAATGAATTTATTATAAAGCTATAATTCTTATTTCCGCATTCTGTTGAAGAATTGTAAGTTGTGAAAGTTACTAAAATGGCCATGAATATAATTATTTTTCATAATAATGATTCCAAGTGGAAAGTCAAATTGTTGAATAGTTGAATGGTCCAACAATTTATTGATCAAGTTGATGATTCAGAAATCATATATTTTGTTAGGAACTTGAAGTTCATAATCGAGTCACTTCTCGAAACGTTTAATGTCAGAAGAACAATTAATTTTGTTGTGCTTCGCACAAGTTCTTCGATGCTATGCTCAATGGTCAAATACTTTTCAGATGATGTTATTAATATGTGTAAATAATTTGTGTTGATTCAGAGATAATAATATTTTTTGACAATATTTTTTGAAACTGGAAAAATAAGTGAAAGTTAAAAATTCTATGAACATTTATTCTACGAGTGTTAATATTATGTAAAAATTCAAACAGTGAACTACAGTATTTCCAGTAAAGACAATTAAATTTGAACTGGATTTAATCTTGAATAATCAATATAATTTTGGAACACAGTCTACAGGACTAATAATCAGACTTGTGTTTCCAAAGATAATTGTCCAATGTGTTGGAAAATTTCTGTACATTGTGTAAATAGTAATGTGGGTCGCCACACGTGAAGGATGCTGCTTTGAGCATTTTTGCAGTCAATTTTAAATTCAAAATAAAATGAGATAATTTTACATGATGTGTTATGCCCAGTTGAATCTCCTTCTATCCTTATTGTTGCATTGAGCCAAAAATCAGTAAAGCCTTTTTTTTTATTTGATGTCGTTTTTGCGATTAGCTTTAACCCATCTGGCGCCCCGGGATATTTTGACTCTCGTGCTGACTGATTATTGGTAAAATGCATATGTGGTCGTGCGGACTCCGGTCTAAACGGGCACATAAAATAAGATAGAGAGAGAAATGACTTCGAACGTGGGTCTCGAGTTAGACACGGTCAATCGCATGCCGATTTAAATTGTGATAATTTTTATGTAGATATTTTGGGAGTTGAGAGATGTCTGGTTTGGATGAATAAATTAGTAGGAAACCCAATTAGTGGGGAAAATTAAAATTTAACTGGATTAATAATTAGAATGGGTTTGATTATTTTTGATAATGGCTTAACCATTAGGGCGTCAAGTAAATTCAGTAGTAAACGTTCGATGACTGGACATACGCATTATTAGAATCCAGGTGGAGGATATTTGAGAACTTGCATATTTTTCTTGTGATATTGTGGTAAATGTAATTCGTAAAAGTAGAGAATTTTGTTTTTCCATCACGTCGACATTAGGACAAATCTCATTTTATTAGAGTGTTCCAATTAGCTATTCATATTTCTTGTTCTAGTTATAGGCTTGTGTCTGCCAATATTGTATACCCCTAAGTTTTGAATAATAATTGAAAATTATGGAAGAGATGATGAGGATGATGAGGAGTTTGGAAGAGAGTTCCAAAGAAGCTGGACGGCGTGTAGCCGCCATTATGAAAGAAAATACAGAGGCTTTGGAAAAGAAACTTAAAGAAAATTCTGATTCTTTAGAAAATAAACTTAAAGAAAATTTAAATGAGAAACTTAAAGAAAATTCTGATTCTTTAGAAAATAAACTTAAAGAAAATTCTGATTCTTTAGAAAATAAATTTAAAGAAAATTCTGATTCTTTAGAAAATAAACTTAAAGAAAGTTTAAATGATAAACGTAAAGAAAGTTCTGATTCTTAAAAGATAACTTGAAAGAAAATTTAAATAGTAAATTTAATTCTATGGAAAATAAATTTAAAGAGAATTCCGAAATTTTGAAAATGTCACTTGAGAGTAAAATGACTAAATTATGCGAAAAAACACATGAGCTCGAAACTTCATTAGCCACTAACGCAAGTTTAATGGACGATAAATTTCGCGATGCCGATTTAAGATCCCAAAGCTTAGCTGATAGGATAGAACATGGTCTTAGGAAAGTTGGTGAAGACATGATCAACCTAGAAGTCAGAGTGAAGAAAGAGAGTAATGAGATGGGAATTCTAGTTGTTCAACGTTTGACAGAACAATTCAAAGAACTTGTAATGGGAGAAATAAGAGAAGGTGTGATTAATGAATTACAAACTGAAATTAAAACCACAGTTGTCAATGAAATTAAAGACACACTCAAGCTGGAGAACCAAGAGGGAATCAAGGAAATTAGGGAATCTTTGTCATCCCATATTCAAGTAATTTCCAAAGATATCCAAGCAACTCAGAAGGACATATCAGATTTGACAGGGTCGTTGAAAAGTCACGAGGCTGTTATGAACCAGATATCCACTGATGTCAAGGAGAACTGTAAGGAAACCGAAGCAATTAAGAAAATGGCAGAAGAAAACCATAAGGAACTTGAGGCTATGAAAACCCAAATCAAGGACGAGAAACAGTCTGACCATCTGTTAAAAATGTCAAGTATAAGGGGAAAAGAACCGATACAGATAAATCTAGGAGCAGCTAGAGAAACTGATAGTCAAAGACAGGATGAGGTCAGGACAGTGTTTCAATCCAACCCCATAACTGTATTCAAGAATGTAGAGGATAAGCCTTCTAAATTTTCAGGGCGAGATTCTGTGACACCCGTAGAATTTTTGAGAGAAGCAGGTGATTACCTGAATGATTCCAAGATCCCTAAGGAAAGACAGATCCGAGTGAGAGGGAAATTTTTGGTAGGTCCTGCACTTCTTTGGTTTAGAGCTTTTAGGTCCACTCTAACCAATTTTGAGGAGTTTTCTCGTGGGTTATTAAAGAAGTTTTGGTCCCCGGAAACCCAACAGCAAGTCAGAGCAGAATTATATTCAAAGAGATTCTCGACGTCACAGCCTACTCGATACTCTACGTACTTTTCTGGACAGCTTTCTAAACTACAACATTTAGATCCGCCGATGCCAGATAATGAATTAATTACTGCATTAATACGTCAGTTTCCAGCAGACGTCCAAAGAACTTTGATCGCTGCTGACATCTATAATATGGAGCAATTTGACGAGGTATTGCAGAAGCTTGATCATACGAACGCTCAATTCTTCCATCAGAAGGGAGGAAAGAATAACAACGCTGTGTACGCTGTTATGGCCAACAGTTATTCCCAAACACCTCGAGAGATTCGAGAGGGGCGAGAAGAGAAAACGCCGAGGGAAGAGCCCAATAAAAGAGGATGGAATCAGTACAGTAACAGATACAGTTACAAGCCTTATGCAAGACCGGATGGTGGAAATCGATATCATACTCGATGGAGAAGGCCAAGGGATAATCAAGGAAGGTACCAGGAAAGACGGTACTACGGTAGAAACAACTACAATAATAGAGGGAATGTGAATACTCGTCAGTCCAATGAAGAGTTCAATAAGGAGACGAGGAAGAACTTAGAAGAAAGACACCAAGAAAACTTGCAGTTCTTGGAACAGAAGCACAATGAACCAGGTCCATCGGGAACACAACAATCCCGGGGGAATGGAAACGAAAAAAAAAACTTCGAATTCACAGTAGAAGATAGAATTTTAAACACTTTCACTTCCAGAATTATTAAATGGCAAGCAGAGGATGATGACTTAATTCAACAGAATGACGAACGGAAAGAAATGGGTACAAGAATTAGAATGCCAATCATATCATGCGAAGTATTCGGTATGCCTGTCGATACTTTGATTGATACTGGGGCTATGCTTTGTCTTGTAAGCGAGAAGCTTTATATTCTGTGGAAGCTCAAAGAGAATTTAGAGGAGATTCCAGTATCAGGAATCAAAATCCAAGGAATAATACCCAACAAAATATCTCTGTGTAAAACACAATTATACTTATGTATTACGATTGCAGGACATGATTTCCGACATGTGTTTGTAGTAATGAAGGACATGGATTTTGACATGATATTGGGAGCGGATTTCATTCAGAAATATCAAGCAGTGATAGACATGAAGACAGAGACGATCAGATTCAAGAATACCGAAGAGATAAACTTCGAGGGAAAAGAAGAGGAAGACATCGAGGGAGATGATCAATGGTCTCTGATTTTTCATGAAGCTGAAGGAAGAGAAGTCTACACTGAGAAGGAGTCCCCAGAGCTAGGAAAAATTTTGGAAGAGTATCACGATATTTTTGATATTAAACCTGGTGAAATTAAAGATTTTGAATATCGTATTGTGGAAGTAAACAACAATGGAAGCTATGAAATCGCTAATACACGAACTGGTAACATCGTGGGAACTTATAATGCATCGAATTTGAAGATTTATTATTCAAGAACCAGATGATTTGATGTGTAAATAGGAAAAATAAAAATTTTACAATTTTTATTTTTTGCTGGGTGTGGGGTGGATGTGCCCAACTCTAGGAATGGGTATTCCAAGATTCAGACACCTAGATATCAAGGGAAAGGCTTCAGCCGCTTTTGAAAGTTGAGATATTTGAATATCGCGCTCCATTGCTTCTAGAAGCAATTGGAAATTTTATGCAGCTAAGAGCATGTCAAGTGACGTAGCAAGTAGTAGCAGAGGTCGAGACTATTTATTGATTAAATAGTTAGTCATGGAGTAGAGACTTGAGACTTGGGTCAGATTACTGGCACGGCCAAATGAAAGAGAATGCACTTAGTATCAAGTAAATCGGACCAGGGATACCAGGGATATGAGGATTTCCAGATTTCAGCTGATTCAGCGTGACCCTGACCGTTTTGAATAAAAGCCGGCCGGCCGAAGCAACTTCAGCTCACTTCGAAACAAGCACTTGCAAGGCAAGGTGCTGCTGCTACGCTGAGCCAAGGCACATGGTTGCCGGATCTACGCAGAATATATTTCAAATTGTGATAGTTATAAAAGTACTGCGCGACACGTGGAACATAGTAAGTTTCCGGCAGAGAGGATCAATAAGGTGATTGATATTTTTCTACGGACACTGGTGAAATACTTTATTTCTTCATGGACATATGCTAGACTTTGTCTAGACAAGTACTTTGTCACAGACCAGTAATAATCTAATACTTGGATATTTTAGTCCATTTTAGTCAGTTTTCATATTTGTAACCTGATAACCACTTCGATCTTTTAGTACATTGAAGGCCAGTCTATCACGGTGTTGTTCATTAGCCAACGAAGGGAAACTATATGTTGCTTCGCGCATGATAGATGGTTAGAAGCCATGCCCAGGGAACGATCTTCAGAACAGCCGTTGATTGGTTTAGACTGTCAGTGTTTTCTTGTACTGAAACGATTACCGTGAGTTACGTTACAACTGACATATTTGAAAATAGATCATTTAGATCTGACCCCATTTAAGCAAACTGTTATGGCGTTAACAGAAGCCAATATTAAAATGGATCAACAGTTACTTCAAACGTCTACCACTATGTCTTGTTAGACAGATTGTGGGTATATAATGGCGGCCGATACAAGGATTATACGTGCTTGTCCGATAGGGCATGTATATGGATAAATCTGGTACAGACCAGGTTCACTACGCTTCAAGACCATCAAGAAATGTAAGCCACATTTTGACTTTATATTATGCCTAGCTAATTGGAACAAACTATTTTTCTGCAGATGACCAACACATTTATTTTTTTCTTCGTATTTAAATCTTGCAATGATTTACGCAAGACATATTAGAGTTATTCTGAGTATTTTCAGCACTCAGAACAGTTTAGGATCGATGACCGAGCAGAACGAGCATTTATTTGAATATTTCATATTTTTGGGAAGTCACGGAAAACCGTCGATGTAACTGTAAAAGTTAATAATTATTTTTGTTGAGGAATGGATATTTTATCCATATTCGAAGATTCGAACATGTGGATTCTCACATAGTGAGATAATAATTTAAAATATTTAAAATAATATAACTAATAATAATAATAATGATTTTCATAATTTTTCTAAATAATTTTTGGATCTTATATTTTCTAATAATCATATGTATTGAGAGAGAGCTTATGAAGTAGTTTAATCATTTCTAGTTTGGAACAGGTGATTTTCCGAAGGAGAGTGGTTAGCGCAAGCCCGCATTCAACCAACATTTCAGTTCTGGTTGAACAGTTGATATTTGCAATGAGCAAAGTATATTTTTCAGATAACACGGAGAGGCATGAAACGGGAAGCAAATGATATTTGTATCAAATAGGATATTTTTGTATTTATATAAAATCATGACGTAGATACACATTCGAAAGGGAAATAAAGAGTATCATAAGTATGATAACTTCACGGGTTGAACTGAATGGTAAAATAAAATAAACTTGTCAGTTTATAAATCTTCCAGTGTTGATAACAAGCAGAGGCTTGATTTATTGTATAAATTTTGGGAAGAAAATTTATGTGTGTGGAGTAGTTGAAATGCCATTCCCAGGTGCGCATGTTTAAGTCGCAGGAATGAGGAGGTTTTTTGGAGCATCAATCAAATAGCAGGTTCGATGGCTCAGATTTATAGAAGGAGTATTGGAACTACACATTGCGTCGTATGAATGACCCGAAGGTTATTTCTTAGAAACCATCAGTTCTTATTTCAACCTTGTTTACGGATTCCATTTAGACTTTGATTTTGCTAGAACCCGGATTTGTCATGATAGTAGTTTATTCTTCTTCAGAGGAAGACCTTTGCCGTTGTTGTTGGAATATTATGTTCTTATGAAAATAATAGAATGGGCCACTGCCAATTAAAAATAATTCTATAACCACGAATAATTTGAAGGAAGTTTTCAATCCTAGTGCCATGAACTAAATGAATTTATTATAAAGCTATAATTCTTATTTCCGCATTCTGTTGAAGAATTGCAAGTTGTGAAAGTTACTAAAATGGCCATGAATATAAATATTTTTCATAATAATGATTCCAAGTGGAAAGTCAAATTGTTGAATAGTTGAATGGTCCAACAACTTATTGATCAAGTTGATGATTCAGAAATCATATATTTTGTTAGGAACTTGAAGTTCATAATCGAGTCACTTCTCGAAACGTTTAATGTCAGAAGAACAATTAATTTTGTTGTGCTTCGCACAAGTTCTTCGATGCTATGCTCAATGGTCAAATACTTTTCAGATGATGTTATTAATATGTGTAAATAATTTGTGTTGATTCAGAGATGATAATAATATTTTTTGACAATATTTTTTGAAACTGGAAAAATAAGTGAAAGTTAAAAATTCTATGAACATTTATTCTACGAGTGTTAATATTATGTAAAAATTCAAACAGTGAACTACAGTATTTCCAGTAAAGACAATTAAATTTGAACTGGATTTAATCATGAATAATCAATATAATTTTGGAACACAGTCTACAGGACTAATAATCAGACTTGTGTTTCCAAAGATAATTGTCCAATGTGTTGGAAAATTTCTGTACATTGTGTAAATAGTAATGTGGGTCGCCACACGTGAAGGATGCTGCTTTGAGCATTTTTGCAGTCAATTTTAAATTCAAAATAAAATGAGATAATTTTACATGATGTGTTATGCCCAGTTGAATCTCCTTCTATCCTTATTGTTGCATTGAGCCAAAAATCAGTAAAGCCTTTTTTTATTTGATGTCGTTTTTGCGATTAGCTTTAACCCATCTGGCGCCCCGGGATATTTTGACTCTCGTGCTGACTGATTATTGGTAAAATGCATATGTGGTCGTGCGGACTCCAGTCTAAACGGGCACAGTACAGAGGAAAGAAGTTTCACCGGGAATTACAAGAACAAGAGTTAGTGCTGGTTCGCAGACCACCGATATCTGATCCCAAAAACAAAGTCTTTGCGAAATTCTGTCCAAAATTTATTGGCCCGTTCCGTGTCATTAAGAATCTGGGTAACAATGCTTACAGGCTTGAAGAAGTGAGCACTGGTGCTAAATCTGTTTTTAATAGCGCCAACTTAAAACCATATTAGAGAAGAGAACCATTTGATGAATAAGAAGGATTATGTGTGCAGAAACAGTATTGCAGAATTTTATTTTGAGAGCCAACACTCAAATGTACGTGGCCGTGGAGTGCTTGAGAGAGAGCGCACTTTATTTGTAAACAACAAGCAGCTGAGACGACAGGAGTGGCAATCACGTGAGGAGACATTCCGGCGAAGGAGCGCGCACACTAATTGGGTCAGTGGAGTGTATACTCGAGCAGCTGAGTGAGATACTAAAGAGATGTTGTTGTTACTACTGTGGATGTTGTTTTTGAAATCCAAATCAATCACTTGCTTCGAATTTCGAAACCTTGCTGAGGATAAATGAACCCTTATTGATCTACGATAAATAAGTATTCATAATTTATTATTATTATTACTGCAGCCCGGGCAGTACTTGTGGAAGTTGACGAGGATAAAGGCAAGGTAGCGTGTCGCAATGATTGCCACTGAAGTAGCTCTTGGTAGCTATTCTTGAGAACGGCCGGCTAAGCTGAGTTCAAGGCCAAATTGTGTAACAACGTGCACCAGAATTGGAATCATAAAGGGATGGTCACGAGTTTCTCGCAACCGACCTACGGTTGAATCACCCAATCAGGAGAGACCACGCCAGGACCACGCGATGTGTAGCGTCAGTGGTAAAAAGCCTGCGGAATTGATTATCTAAAGAACCGCCGATCGGAATTACCTCCGCACGAGTGCGCTGAGACGTTTGAATTAATTGATGAAGATTGATACTAGTCCCGTGTGTATGAGATGAAAACTCTGGAAAATGTTTCTTAATTTACCCCACTCTTC
Organism: Meconema thalassinum; assembly: GCA_946902985.2. Taxonomy (NCBI): domain Eukaryota; kingdom Metazoa; phylum Arthropoda; class Insecta; order Orthoptera; family Tettigoniidae; genus Meconema; species Meconema thalassinum. Next base: position 390,812,841 of record OX336393.1, on the reverse strand, counting down.
ATCCCCCTGTCAGTTTCTAATAAATTGATCGACGAGACGCTGTTCGATGTCATTCGTTTTGGAGCTCTGTGAGCTAACTGCACGCCAGTTTGTGTAAAGATTTTAACGCTCTAATATTATTCGAAGTCATTTTATTTGTGAGCTCTGATGAGCTAACTTCACATCAGTTTGTGTAGCGATTTTTAAAGCTCTAATATATTATTTGAAGTCTAATACTTTGTGAGCTCTGTGAGCTAATTTCACGCCAGTTTCCGTGGTGATTTAAAACTTGAATATTATCTTAAAGACAACTATTTCAGCTCTTAGGGGGCAAGACGTGATTAACATTCTAATTAGCGCTCCAGCCCGAGCGAAGGTCAAGCAGAGCAGTAGAGATTACCGAGCGAGATAGCGAGTGTGAGTCAGTCAGACTTTAAAACTGGTATTGTCGAGCCAGTGACGATGGACTCGAAGTTGTATATTTCATGTAGATTTTTATTGTATTTTTCATGTGTGTATCGTGTGTGTGTGAGCGAGATTAGGGAAAGTCTTCGTGATTAATCGCATAGGACTATTTGTGGGCGAATTTAGTAACTCACAAGCAATTATAGCCAGGTCAAATTATAATAACATTGAACTTTTCTTCCAAAGAGACTACACCAAGATGTCCAACGTGTGGTCAGGAGCCGGAGTGATGTCCGACGCTTCTACGAAGACGACTATGGAGTGCTAATTTTCCCATAGGGAAATGGGCTGAGATGGAGGTCATATGTTCTACAAGCTGAGACGGTGATGTACAACAATTGATTATTCAATTATGTAGTTAGATTGACGGGGGTACTTTGTAAATAGTTAATTTTAGTCTTTTCTTGTTTTAGAGTGTTTTTCTTGTACCGACACTAAATGTTTTAAATGTACGTTGGCACGTGGCCAAAATGTTTGTTGTGTATTTATTTTTTCTTTGGAGTCATATTTAATGTACACGGCGCGTGTACGTGATTTTTTATCCATGCAAATGCGAAACCCGTTACATTCGATAAGTGGTGCTTTATTAAAGTTCATATTTTTGATAGGAAAGGGAGGTAATTACTGTAAGGTGTTTGCTGAACAGGTTATTATTCATATTAGGGTTGCCGAGCGCAACGAATTAAGATGTAATTGTAGAACACCTTAGTTCTATTTTTTTTTAGATTTTTTTGAGTCCATTTCAGGTTAATTAGTCACGGCGTAGAACGGAGGCGCCAGCAAGTGGAAAATATTTATGTCATTTTATTTCAGGGTCTGTCAAACCCATACGTGTGATTCTGTGTGTGTTATTGTGTCAGTGTGTGTGTTGATTCTACGTGAAGAGGGGTAGAGGTCCTACCGCCCTCATATTTTTGTTGTTGTATTTTGATGGAAAGGCAGGGTGCTCTAGGGAGACCGCTGTACCTTGTCCATATGCTGATTCTTGGATTTCCTAGGGGAAATGCCGGGATATTTTGTTCTGACACACACACACACGTATTATTGTGCTTTGGGGCACGCTTCTTCGAGATTCGATCCCGGCCCTTGGGAGGTCGAGGTCATTTTGACACGTGGGTTGACAGATATGCAGATTTCCACGAATCGCCCGTCTCGCCTGGTGACTTATTTTTGTTAGGCAGTCCTATGTTCCGACTGGCCCCTTTAAGCTTTCATGTAGCAAACCTGTTCATTGTGATGACTATTTGGAACCATAATTAATTGGGGAGTTCGCCATGTGTGTGACGGATTATTGCATGTTGTATGGATAGAATGTTGTGTTGATAATGTAAATGTTGGCTTTGAGCCTATTGATTTGTCTATGACTCAATTCATGTAATTTAGTATGTGACGCCCGTGTGGTGTAGTGGTAGTGTACTTGTAAAAATGACGGCGGTCATATGTGTATTTCTTTTATTGGTCACGTGTTAACTTACTTGTGTTGATTTGTGTGAGAAGTCCTAATTTTAGGCAGTAATGTTTTTTGCTACGGCAGTTTTGATTCCAATTTCATGCGGAAATTATTGTGTTGTTTATTTTTAAGTATAGGAAGTGTCGGTTTAGTTTTAAGTGTTGTATAGTTGTTCCCCGCGTCTGTCTAGCTCTAAGCAATGTGGATTCGTCGTCTGAAAGTTTATTCTGGATGATGACGAATCATGCATTCGTTTGTACTCATCGTGGAGCATGTAGAACAGCACGCGCGCATACATTGTCACTTTTGTTGATTTTTCTTTGGGACATTTGGTCCAAGTATAATCTCTCCAGAGATTTGGCCTAGTCTTGGCAAACTTTAATTATTTAGTGGGAGTCATATGGGAGTTTGTTTTGTTAATTTTTGTTGTAAATAGCTGATCTGTTTATTAAATTCATTTGTTTTAACCCTGGCTTCACATTTTCCTGCATGTTATTTTGTTATATGACACCCTGCATGTTAATGAAGCGCTTTGACAACAACTTACGATATGGACTGTTACACCCCCTGAAACTGAGTCTCATAAGCTTCTTTGCAAGGGTTCAATATGTTCGCGTAAATAAACTGGCGAATATGAGACAAGAAATAGCACTGTACCTTAATATACCCAAATCCAATTTCTACACAGCGCGTTGATTTCAAACGACAACGGTGACAGTATTACTGAATGGTTCACGATCTGCACATATGGCATTGAAGCACACAGAGCGCATGCGTCGGTCGGCCAGAGAGCTTGGAACACGGAGATATGCTACCTAGCGCACCACCCGATCACAAAATTCTAGTTACTGAACACATATTTATGAATATTTATGTTAAAACATATAATAAAGTTATAATTATCGTCGAACATAAACAGTCGTATGCAACCCGCCTATAATGGTAATTAAGACACTCGTATGGAAATTATAAAACTCACTAAAGCTCGTTTTATAAACATACTCGTGTCTTAATTATAGTCATTATAGGCTCGTTGCTTAATGTACTATTGTCAAACTGCTATACTGTATAATTCTGGTCAATGGAAGTAGCAAATTGCTCCCAAAAGCGGGACCATTCTTCTCTATCTCCCGTGATGGGGCTAACTTAATTGGTTGTGGCGTGGGCAAGGCAGTGGGAGTGGTGGAAGCTTCGTTTATGGACAAAGTAGAGGTGACAGAGTAAAGCTTCTTGTCCGCTCCAATGGTAGCTTTCGGTATGACGCGCTTTACATTGTCAATATATTCGTCATATACAGTAATGTCAACAATTGTATTCTGTGTCAGATAATAGATCGTGAATAGCATCGTCGAGTTGGATTCGGCTAGAGAGTGTTTCCTGTAGTCCATCGCGGTGGAAAGTGAAGTCTTCTAGTGCTGCATCTTCTGTAAGGCTGTTAATGGATGTAATGAAGCGTGTGGCATTTGCCCTATCTCGTGTTCTTTTCCTTTTCCAATTGTGCAGGGTCGCTGCAGCAGCGATCTCTTGCTCAGCCGGCATAATGGGTGCAATAAATCTTAAGCTTAACTGACCGGCCTCTCAGTCTAGACGTGACGTAGCGAGAGGAGAGGGTGACCAGAGTATCTTTAAGAGCTGACAGATGGCGTGCTAGGTCCTTGGAAGATCTTAAGACCTTGTTAATAGAGGGCGCGGTGTTGTTGGTGTAGGTCTGTGCGCTCAGATCGTTAGTGTTGATGTAGGCTTGTGCACTCAGATCATTAGTGGTGGTGTAGGCCTGTGCACTCAAATCGTGCGGAACCGAAAGGAACTAGACATGCGTGGCAGGATCCAAAGTCCAGCGGTGGAAGATATTCTACTTATAGATTAAAGGTACACTGGATTCCTTAATAATTCGTGCACAATTCATGCAGACAATTCATAATACAACATCCGTGCATACAGTTTCGATGGGCGATTTACTTTCGTATGAAGTTAACTTATCTGAGAGTGCAGTGCAGGTTAATGGAGGCACCTCAGCATCCGACGTCGTGTGGTGTTGTGGAGTATCCTTTTTTCCCTCGTCGTGGAACTTCCTGTAGTGTCGAAAGTTCGTCTCGTGGAGCTTCCTGTAGAGTAGAAAGCTCGTCCGTAGATATACTTCGTTGTAGAAATTAATTCGTTGTCTTCCCGAGTGTTTCGGCAGCTAATGTTGAGGGATAGGGAGGCATAAAACTGACATCACAATAGTCACTATTCTAAACTCTTCAACCTTTTTATTACATATCATAGAATAAAAGAAATAACGATACAAAGGACAGGGAGCGACAGATAAAACACAAACAACTGCAGTCCAATATAATGGCAAAGCTATGGGGCTTGTGAGATGGCACCATCTGTGGCCAAGTTGAAAATCAATTCCCAACAAAGCTGTCTGAGGTGCTGGCAAAGCGGTCTGAGGAGCTGGCAAAGCGGTCTGAAGAGCTGGCAAAGCTGTCTAAGGAGCTGGCAAAGCTGTCTGAGGAGCTGGTAGAGCGGTCTGAGGAACTAGCAAAGCTGTCTGAGGAGCTGGCAAAGATGTCTGAGGAACTGGTAAAGCGGCCTGAAGAGCTGGCAAAGCAGTCTGAGGAGCTGACAAAGCGGTCTGAGGTGCTGGCAAAGCAGTCTGAAGTGCTGGCAAAGTGGTCTGAGGAGCTGGCAAAGCTGTCTTATGAGCTGGCAAAGTGGTCTGAAGTGCTGGCAAAGCTGTCTTATGAGCTGGCAAAGCTGTCTTATGAGCTGGCAAAGATGTCTTATGAGCTGGCAAAGTGGTCTGAGGTGCTGGCAAAGCAGTCTGAAGTGCTGGCAAAGTGGTCTGAGGAGCTGGCAAAGCTGTCTTATGAGCAGGCAAAGTGGTCTGAAGAGCTGGCAAAGCGGTCTGGGGAGCTGGCAAAGCTGTCTGAGGAGCTGGCAAAGTGGTCTGAAGAGCTGGCAAAGCTGCCTGAGGAGCTGGCAAAGCGGTCTGAGGTGCTGGCAAAGTGGTCTGAAGAGCTGGCAAAGCTGTCTAAGGAGCTGGTAAAGCGGTCTGAGGTGCTGGTAAAGCTGTCTAAGGAGCGGGTAAAGCGGTCTGAGGAGCTGGTAAAGCGGTCTGAGGTGCTGGCAAAGTGGTCTGAGGAGCTGGCAAAGTGGTCTGAGGAGCTGGCAAAGCTGTCTAAGGAGCTGGTAAAGCGGTCTGAGGAGCTGGCAAAGTGGTCTGAAGAGCTTGCAAAGCGGTCTGAAGTGCTGGCAAAGCGGTCTGAAGTGCTGGCAAAGTGGTCTGAGAAGCTGGTAAAGCGGTCTAAGGAGCTGGCAAAGCTGTCTAAGGAGCTGGTAAAGCGGTCTGAGGAGCTGGCAAAGCTGTCTAAGAAGCTGGTAAGGCTGTCTAAGGAGCTGGTAAAGCGGTCTGAGGAGCTGGCAAAGCTGTCTATGGAGCTGGTAAAGCGGTCTGAGGAGCTGGCAAAGTGGTCTGAAGAGCTGGCGAAGCGGTCTGAGGCTCGGCAAAGCGGTCTGAAGTGCTGGCAAAGCGGTCTGAGGTGCTGGCAAAGCGGTCTGAGGAGCTGGCTAAGCGGTGTGAGAAGCTAAGGTAAAAGCCATTGTCCATGCGCCTGTTCCTAAAAATGTGACAAACTAAATCATTTTTGGGTTCAGTAAATTATTACGGAAGGTTTGTGTTTAATCTGTCTACGGTATTAACCTGTTAAAAAAGATTCCGACTTTATATTTGATTACACATGTATGCAGGCGTTTAATGAGATTAAGAAGCGTTTGTCTTCAGTGCCAATATTGGCACATTACGACCCAGATGCTCCAATAGTGTTAACTGTTGATGCGTCTAGTTATGGGTTAGGCTGTGTTCTTAGCATAATTACTAAAGAAGGTATGTAAAGGCCAGTGAGCTATGCCTCACGGACTCTTAACTCAGCAGAATCTCATTACTCTCAGATTGGCAAGGAAACCACAGCGATTGCCTATGGAGTTTAAAAGTTCCACCAGTATCTGTACGGCAGACACTTTACCCTGAAAAGTGATCACAAGCCATTATTGAGTATGTTTGGACCCAAAAAGGGGTTACCTGTGTTTGCAACAAGCAGACTGCAGAGGTGTGCATTATTTTTATCTGGTTATGATTTTGACATTAAGTATGTGAATTCTAATGATAATGTAGCTGATGCACTATCTAGATTGCCTTTGAAAATACCTAATGTGGAACCTACTTCAGATCTGTCAACAGTAGGTACTTACTTAAATTTTATTAATGAATGTTCAGTGCCTATTTCTTGTGAGCAAATCCGAGTGGAAACTCAGAACGATCCACTTTCGAAGCGAGTTTATGGCTATGTAATGTACGGTTGGCCTCCTTATTTGTCTAATGATAACCCTGTTTTATCGCCATTTTTCCAAAAGAGAGAGGAAATAGCTGTTGAACAAGGTATCTTAATGTTCAGTTATAAGGTAATAATTCCTAAAAGTTTACGGAGCTTTGTTTTGAGAGATTTACATGCTAGTCATTTAGGCATGTTTAAAATGAAATCTGTAGCGAGAGCTTATTTTTGGTGGCCTAATATTGATCAGGAAATAGAAAACCTTGCGAACAGCTGTTCTTCCTGCCTTTTGGAGAGATGTAATCCACCCAAGAGTGTACTACATCATTGGCATTATCCTGATAAGCAGTGGGAAAGACTACACCTTGATTATTTGGGGCCATTTAAAGGGAAAAATACCTAATAATTGTAGATGCTCATTCTAAGTGGTTAGAGGTATTTGAGACCAGTTTTACTCCTGCAAACTTAGCTATTGTTAATTTACGCCAGCTTTTTGCCCGTTTTGCTTTACCTGTGTTAGTTCATAGTGATAATGGCCCGCCATTTAATTCGGCGGAGTTTAACAAGTTTTTGGTTTGTAATGGTATTAAACATACTTTTTCACCTCCATACCACCCTCAGAGCAATGGTCATGCTGAAAACTCTGTCAAGTATGCTAAAACTAAACTTAAATGTGATTTTAGAGATAACGTTAGGGATGTTTCAGTAGCTTTTGATATAATATTGTTCGATTATCGAAATTCTGTACATTCCACTACTAATGAGACCCCAGCCAAACTAATGTTCAATAGATCACTATGAACTAGATTTGATCTTTTACGACCAAGCGTCAGGAGAGTAGTGGAGGCTAAGCAGGATAAGCAGAAGACTTATGCCAATGGCAGTAAACCATGTGTCTTTTACGTAAATCAATCTGTTCTGATTAGAGATTATAGATCTCAAGGTAAATGGATTGAGGGAACTGTGGTTAAACAAATTAGCAATACCATGTATCTAGTTAGAATAGGTTCAGGTATTATTAGGAAGAGGCATATTGATCAACTAATTGCAACTGATGCACAGGCGGGCGAGCAAGAACAGGAGTTCTTGGGCCAAGCAGCTGACAGTTTCTCATCTCACCATCAGCTCAGAGCTTCACCATCAGCTGTTTGTACAAGGTAGTCTATTGTAAGACAGCCAACTCCTATATCGAGTCCGGTTAACAAAACTACTAATAGCTCAGCAGTAGAGCGTTCTCAGAAGTTTCCAAAGCAATTTACGCAATCTTCTCTGAGACGTTACCCAGTACATGAGAGAAAAACAGTTTATCGTCTTGATTTGTAATTTGTAATTAAGTTAACTTAGTAGTATGTCATTTTATTGGTTATCAAAAAGATAAGTTTTTAGTTGTAAGCTGATTATTATTTTGTATATGTTGTTAAGTATGTTTGTTATTTAAGACGGAGGAATGTAATATATTTACTATTTGTATTTTCACTTGTATAAGTTGGTACTATGTGTGAGATTGAGTCAGAATAAATGATATTGGCCCGTGCGGTGACCAATCCCCCCTTCCCCCTTCCCGGGCTGTAGTGCATGTCTCAGCCGACCTTTCGAGAAGTCACTTCACTACTTGACTTCACCCTGGTCTAGCATTCGGGCTGTAGCATTACAAAATACTATCTACTTATTTATTCCCCTTAGTGGGAAGACGTCACGGACGTCACAATTTCAGTATTTCAAAAACTGACTCTCCCTACCAGAAATCAAATCTGGGTTCATGACGTTATCAGGATAGAAGGAATGTTTGTTTATTGCATTACAACAAAGGATTTGGAAGTAACCTCATAAAGCAATAACATCTAAATAAAAATAACTTACAATTGTTGGACAGCCAAAGGACTTAACATAATCCTCCATGGTTTTAGACAGGTGCAACGATCCATTAGTTCTGGGTTATCCCATCTCAAGCAGATGACCTCGTAGTTCCGCCCCTTAAAACAACAACAACAACAACAATATCCCATCTCATTAGGAAATGGAAGGATTGGGGTTTGAGACCTAAGGATGTTGTACAACATTAACTGGAAATCACATCAGCAATTAACTCACCACACTGAAGACCTGTTTTGGGAAATAAGTGGGTTCATAGCCCTTCACCTGTCATTTCAAGTTAGTTTCCTTGTTTCTCTTCTCAAAATGCTGAGATGATGGCTTTCCCGTAGACCACAGTAAATTCCCAATTCCTTTCTTATCCTTCTTCATCTACTTTGAGGCTGCTTGGATGATCTTTTCTCTAGAATCAAAGGGCTGCATGACACTGTCAATTCGGATGATAAAGAGTTTGGGAGTGAGGTAAGGGGATAAAAGAAACATCTAAGAAATAAAAATAGCCAAACATGAAGGCCCATTGTTTCCACAGCTACTGGCATGGTCAAATAAGCATAGCTAGTTTCTAACTGGTTGCCAGTTTTGAATCCTGGTTTTGCCAAGGATAATTTAAATTTTGGTATATAGTCTCGTGTAGGCTCCTTGGGTGTGTGTATAATTTGTCTCATAATCTGTCTTATTGTGATGGCTGTATTAGTGTGTGCATTTGTAATTGTAGGTGAGGATTGGGAAGGAGACAACTATGGCCTTAAGTTAGTTACTGTACCCGAAAATACCTACCCTTTACCTGCTAGAATCCCTCGATGATAGCTGGTTCGTAGAACTTGAGAATACCCGGCTAGAAAACCCCCCAGATCCTGCCAACTGGTGAAGGGAGTATTAGGGTACTATTAATTCCCAACAGAGGTGGCATTAAGTAAAACAAAAGCATAGCAGTGAAGTGCTCAAAGAACATGAGAATCATGAAGTGAATCATCTCACGAGTGTGGGGAACTCTATAAATACCTAGCTTTAGCTCCTTAATGCGACCTCTTTTTGCCCCTATAAATCATCACAATCCACGATTAAAAGAAATTAACAAATTTATTCCAAAAATAGGCTGACTAAAGGTCAGTCAAAAATGTCCGTGAATGGACACACAAAATCAAAATCCTCATGTTAATTCATATAGAATATATGAAACCAAAATGCAGCAATTAGCCCCCATGGACTGGACTGCATTGACCCTAATCTGTCAGAAAGAATAAATTAATTACACATGGTGATCCAACAATCATAAACATTTTAAATCTAAAGAATCACCATCACGGTCCTTCCAAGATTAAAGATATTAATTACGCATAGAATGTTACCCTTATATACATATATACAACATTAAATTATTACACTCATAAGTGTAATCGCCATAGGTCTCGTAATTCTGCACTCACCATGTGTGCATTGTTATAATTTATTTATTGCTTTAGCAATTCAAGTATCATTTGGTCCATCGACCAAGCAATTAAGCTACAGTAAGTAGACGTAAAATTGTTAATCCAATATTTCAAGAATTTTAATAATTACTCATTATTAATTTTTGTTTTATAATTCTGAATTATTTCTGTTTCATTACTTATCATTTCTTATACTTGCTTACAAACTCTTAATTGAACACAATCGCAGAGACATTTAAGTAGGGAAGACACGAGCAAAATTTAGAGGCCTTCCTAATGTTAATACAAAATTGGAATTATCAATTCAACAACAAATCAAACGTAATAAATGCATTGAGAACTATGTTCTTCCCTGAACATCTTTAATCTATCATGATTCAAATGAGACACTGTAATAATAATATAGTTAAACATGACATCTACGATTGCTTAATATTGGTGGCTAATACCACCCACTTCACGAAGAATATTCCTTATAACCTGTTTTATACATTATGCTCGCATTGGCATCACAAAAACTAATGTACTTCACTGAGTACTTTAATATATATATGTTACTCTTTATTTCCCCTATATCACCTTCATGGCGATTATTAAATTCATTTACTAGTATCTAGTTATATTCAGTTGTGCATATCGAAAATATTTCGTTGTATAACGTTAATGCATCACAATCTATTAAATTTGGATCGTCAATTTATTCCACTGAACTACAAAAATCTTGCCTTGCAGAATCATGTTCGAAGTCAGGTAAATATACGTCTCCATTTAAAATTAAACCCTGGGATCAGTATCAAAAAGAGTTAATGTTCTTCAATAAATTCTCATGTTAATATGTTCTACTCATAACTCATAATACTGAATCAAAAATCAAGGATATCAATCCTTATGAAATTTAACAATAATCTGCATGTACCAAAGTACACCGGGCGACACGACTAGAAGTCGGAATCCATCAGTCGAAAATAGAAATATCCCCCTCAAGTGAAATCACGATGACCGAACTGGGCCTACACCATGAATCTAGTTAACGACTCGAGTTAATGACTAGTGATTCATTAGGCACCAGAACGATTAACGATCCTTCCCAAGACAAAAAAACTCCCATTCCAAAAGAATGATCTAACTTCACATTCGAAAAAAAACCCTATAAAAATCACTATCAAAAATGCTAAGATCATCTGCAATGTTGTCACATCGCAACTATGAAACACGAAGTATAGTGCGTCTATTAATCTCAAGTCAATGCTCGATTAAAAAAACAATCGAAGTATTTATAAGTTTCAAAAATATTTATAACAACAATTAATCCAATTCCACTAAGGAATAACGGTAGTCTTCTCCTAAGAAACTCCTCTTCTCTACAATTAAGAATATCATAATAAGTTACTGAATTTAATTTATTCATATCAAAGCTGAAATCAGAATATCAATTATCAAAATTTAGAAAATGAGTGCACTTTTATTCAAGCCTAAACTCAATTGGAAATGCGATCAGACATGAATGGAAAATCAAGCCTAAACCTCATTCCAATTCAACTGCAGAAAACGTAAAGGATGGCAGTGTAGTCACTCTGGAATATCGCTACTTTGCTACACTACAAAAATATTCATTCTTCTACCTGGTTGCAGAATAATGTAGGCGAACTAGAGCATGTATATGCCCTACCATATAATTGCATTACATACAGCAGGATAATGTAGTTCCTCCCTGCCTGAGGCACACAAACCCGGGACTTCCATCTCTCCATCCCTCGGTCCACAGCTGGCAATGGGCATGGTCCCTGGCTGTATATCTCCATTGACAAGTTCCAGAACGCCCGAAAGAATTTATGATCTCATTCACAATGTCGCGAGACCCGAGTGAGAACTCGGATGATATTAATATAATTTGCGGTTGCATGGCTTCGACAGTCCCCTGGCCACATGCAGTTAAACAGCATTGCGAGTACACTACACTGCCTGAATATGGCATCGTGATTACCTGTAGCGTTCACATCATTGCCTGGCGAGCAATGTCCACGTTAGATATTTAGCCTGACATAGCTAAAATATCACTGTTCATAGTCGTTGTTCCTCCTAATGTCTCAGATTTCATTACAGCGTACATATTGACATGGGCGCCCGCAGGATTTTTTCCAGAGGGAGGGCCAAGTTATAATTTTCATTTCATAACCCCCCCCCCCATTCTTGTTTCATTTCTTAGTTGCTTCGTGAAATTCATTATTTGACTGGTCTGAAACCGTTGGCTGCTTTATGGCAAGATTGGGAGGAATGTTTCGTTTTTAGTTCACAGATTTAGTTTTTCTTCGCGTTTCTTCTTTTGTAATTCATTGTCATAATGTACAGTTCTTAAAAACAGGTAAAAAATAGTGGAATCACCATGTATCGACAAAAATATAAAAATCAAGCAGTTCATTAAAATGCTAATGTCAATCCAGTAACTGGAGGACATATTTTCATATATTTCAAATTACTGAGTTAAATTAAACTGTGGAACTATCCCTACGTATGAATCTGCCTAATAATTCAAATGGCACCGTTTCCAAATATCGAGTTTGTACTGGCCGTTACAGCAGATTCTTAACAAGCTATCAGGAATACTTCGCATTGCTCTTCTTAGCCTAATAAATTTTGTACGAAGTGATAAATTTGTATTGTACGGTACTCGTACTTGTGACGCCCATGGTTTTAGCAAATTTTCGTTTTAGAAAGAAAATATTTCATTTGATTATTGCTGACCGTTAAGTAAAATATATAAAACTCACTAAATCATGTACTTCTTACTTAATCGCTTTGATAACGACAAACATCGCATGATCATTTAACTATTATACATTATTACTTAAGAATGTCACATAAATATTCCTTGTTCTGTAATTTTCTTCTTTCAGAAGCACATCATTATCAATCCTCCCTTGAACTTTGGATTTATCACCTAATTGATCTATATTGAATTGTAACTTTCAGTCGGTCAATACGACTATGAGCCAAATTAAATTAGGATTAAATTAGCTTCTCCGCTCATAGCCTATAAGTAGGCTACATGTTGCGCATCGGAAATTGCCTTGCAAGAAGATTCCATTGGAATCATATAGCCTACAACATTACGAAGTCTATCACTATTGAATTCATCATTTTGTCTCAAATGATCTACCGTCTACATTCGATTGAGAGTGAGAACGGCACAAAAACACCGCAGAACTACCCAGTATTTAACTATTAGCCTGTAAATTGTTTCGATCGTTGAAGATTTAACACTAGTCTACAGGTTAAGAATCTACAACAATGGTAGATTGCTATTCATTTGTAGCAATAATTGCTCTGTTCTCAAGAAATGGACCACAGTACTATGGCACACCTCGAATAAAATTATACGGCATTTCGCAGCACGAATAACGATCGCAGTAATAAGGCAGAACGATGCAAATTTGGACGAGTGCAAAACACAGTCAGGCCCGTATCAAGGGCTCCTGAGGCCCATGGGGAAAATATAAAAATAAAAAATCTTTGCTAACCCTAACTTAAAATATGCAGATTTATTAAAGTGTCCTTAACATATGGTAACATGTAACATATGAACATGTATAAGGTGCGTTCAAAAAGTAACGAGCCGGAGGCATAATTACAGAAACCATTTCCTGTATGTTAGAAGTATTGGCCCTGGCTGTTGAGGCACTTGTCCCACTGTGACACGAGGCGGTGAATGGCTGTCTCATAAAATTCCCTGGGCTGCGATGTGAACCAGTTCCGCACGTACAACTGGACGTCGGCGTACGAGGTGAATCGTTGGCCCCGCAGAGCCCTTTTCAGGGGACCAAACGTGGCGTAATCACAGGGAGAGAGGTCTGGACTGTATGGAGGGTAGCCGAGAACCTCCCATTTAAATTTCTGCAGGAGTGCCGCGACTGTGATGACCGTATGAGGTCGTGCATTGTCGTGGAGCGACCACGGCGGCTATGGCGTTCACTGTCACTCGGCGGTCCTGGGTTATGAGTGCATCAACCAGCTGGACGTTGTCATCGGTATTGCAGGGGGTGCCTCAGACCGGGCATCATCGGCTAACGACACCCGTCCATCCCTGAACCGCTTGTGTCACGCCTTGACCCTTGCAAGGGACATGCAGTGTTCGCCGTACACTTGTGACATTCGGGGATGAATGTCCGTTCTCCCTACTCCTTCCGCTGTCAGAAACCGAACACCTCTTTGCTCTTCGGTTGACGCCTCCATGTCACTGTTTGCAATGCGACTGGCAGCGTTGGACGATTGATGCATGCTGCTCGCTTTTTATCGTCACGTGACGTGCACGCGTGCCCTCTAGCGACGAGCTGTGACCTTCCACGCTCTGGTCGGAACCACACCTCGTTACACACGCCACATGACGGTTTGCGCATTCTAGCCTCCGGCTCGTTACTTTTTGAACGCACCTTATATTTAACTATGAGTGGGAAACACTATACATATGTGTTTACTAAAATTACAAATTGAAAAAGAACTTAATACAAAGAATTTACATTTTACAAGACTTCATACACAACCAATGGCAAAAGAACGGGTGAGTTAGCCGTGGTCGTTACGGCGTGGCTACAGGCAGTCGCTCACATCCGGGAGGCGAGGAGGTTTGAGTCCCCCCGCCGGCAACCTTGAAGATGGTTTCTGTGGTTTCCCATTTTCCCTCCAGGCAAATGCCGGGGTTGGTCCCTAAGTATAGGCCACAGCCGCTACCTTCCAATTCCTCGTCTTTACATTCACAGTTTCCTCCCAGACAACACTCCACACGCGACGGTACTTGTTGCTCACCCCATGGGTGTCCGCATACAAGCAGCTGCAAACTCTGACGAACATATCATCGGACATCCCGGCACTAAAAGCCGTACGTGAAAAAAAGGAACACCAATTATTTAAATAACAAGGGGATTCCTTCCTGCCTTGTCATTTGCAAACAAGATTAGGATTTCATTAGTCCAATTTCACTTTCAAGTCAGATTCAAAAACCAAGAACACCAAGATGACTAACAAAATCCCGTTTTGTGTGTCCTTAAATAATCAATATTGCAAATGTGCGACAAAGAATAATTATCTTGTGTGCGTGTGTGTGGAGGGGGTTAAACTTTAATAACTTGGCATTTAATGCCCAAGCGGTTTTGTACAGTTCTCCCGATTTTCTTCCGCCCCTAAAACCTGCCGCCCTGGGCAGCTGCCCTGTTTGTTCCCCCATAATTACGGTCCTGAATACAGTAAATGACCCTTTATTGTAAGCGAGACCTTAAGGGACCAGTGTTTCACTAGTCAGCAAAGAAAACCTAGTTTTAGGGGCTGAAATCCGCTATCGGTGTTGCAATGTATAAAAATATCTCCAGAACGTGCTTTCATATCGTCACTGCCAAAGTGAGGTAGCGAAAGTAGTAGCCAGCCTAGCCACTCTTGGTAGTGTTGGGTAAACATACAGTATTTACACTAGGCATAACCATGTTGAAAAATGGAGCTATGTTTCCATTAGTGGTCTAGTGCATGACATCATTAGAATCATATTTTTTTTTAAATATAAATACATATTATGTCAGCAACATTAAAGAAGTTTTCTATTGTGACATTTGTCAGTTAATTATCAGAAACTTCAATTTATGAAATAACTGGTGACAATGACCAATCAAATATCAACATTCTCGGAATTCCAGGGAGGGGGCAGGGCCCTACCTTGCCCCTCCCTGCGGGCGCCCATGCATATTGAGGAAAATCCACAGAAACAGTTCGTATAACTGGGCTGCGGTAAATACAGGATACTCGCAGTATTCTTGGTGAACGTGAAAACGAAAGCACCAACATTTCATGCAGCGGCTTCGAAATCGAGTTCCGTTATATAATATATCACTGCGCGCTATAGTCCGGGACAGCTAAAGTAAGTTACTAGATCAAAACAGGGTAGGCAACAATACCAGCCGTCCCCTATGCCTACGTAAATGTTGGTTTCTGGTTGCATTTCTTGAAGTTACGTTGTTTTCAGGTGCGAGCACATTGTCGCCAACCCTGCTTAAAATCTCACCATCTACAAATGCTACAATACCAGTATTTTTTTTCCCCGTACAGTTGAAACAGTTTTGAAACACGTAGAGGCGGGAAATGTTGTAGCGAGTGTGGCCAACATTCTCGATCTAATATCACCACACGCACGTGTCTGTTCAATTAATTGGATAAATCATCATTTTTCTTTGGAATATTACGTCTAGAGCAACTGTACCAGGTAGGTGCTACAAAAATACGTCAATTAGAACAGTTATTATGATTATTTTAGACTTATAGATTATATAATATGTATGTTTACATTTGCAGTCGTCGGAACTTTCCTATAGAGGCCTAATGTTCGTAATCTTTATTTTTGCCTAAATTGTTATTGTTATTGTTATTTAGATTTCGTCAAAATGCCTAAAAGAGGCCAGAAACAGTTACAAACGCCACGGAAAAAGACTAGGCCTACAAGGCCCTACGCCCTACAGCGATCACTGCAATTGGCGATAGTAAATATGTACAATTGCTTTAAGAAGGGAGATGACCAAAAAGCAATTAAGTGTAGTGATACGGAAATAATTGTAAGAATTGCTGGTCTGGTGGGAGTAAGTATTTTGTTAATTTCTTGGTATCCTAACATAACCTAACATAAACTCAACAACATAGCCTTATGCAATGTACACTTACATTAGCCTCCCACTATTGTCATTCAGCATAGGAATTGATTGATGTATCTTATTGTAGACTTCTAAGTGTGCTATTTTTAAGTCATTGTAACTTATTTCCATTCTGGGACCTTTTATTCGCTGAAGGACCTAGTCATATTTGTGAAATTTTAATCTATGGTACTTATGTTATTACAGCATGGATTTTCTGCTGTCCAGAAGGTTATATTACGGTCTAGGAAAGGGGAGCTCCTTGTTACACCAGGCAAACATCGAAAGCGTAGGTTTATTGCAACTGGAGTAGATGATTTTGCTAAGGATGCCATTGCAAGGTTCATATATTCCAAATTAGATCGAGGTAAGGATATTGTAGGCCTACTACTACTTCTACTTCTCTAATAGGCTTATTATGTACATATGTTGTAAGCTTCGTTGAGTGCTTCTTTTAATTTGTACTACAGTATTTTCTTTATCTCGTAGGAGAAGCAGTGAGTGCTTCAAACGTTTTCGACCATCTGAAGGAAAATTACGAGACTTATTTTTTTGAAGGATCGTTACGTTCAGTCAGAAGGATATTGAGGGACATGGAATTCGTTTGGAGCAAAGGGGATAGCTTTGCTCACATTCGAGAGAGCGATATCATTCGCTATAAGAGGACGTGCTTTGTCAGAGAGTATGTTAGGAACTTGCAGAGTGATCACCCTAAGCCTGTTGTTTTCTTGGATGAAACATGGATATTTATGAATGGTGAGGCTCTACATTACTCTATGAGAAACAGGAAATAAGATTTATAGCCTACTCATGAAGATATATGCGTATATAATAATATATTTTTAATACACCTTGTTCGCTGTTACATTTATTTATTGTGAATTATTATTTCAGGATCTCCCACTTACTCGTGGAACAAGCCAGGAAAGAGTGGAGATGTCAGAGGAGTGCTCCGTAGACCTGTTTCAGAAGGAGGTAGACTGGTAATTGTTCATGCTGGAACAAAGGAGGGATTTGTACCTGGTAAATTATTATTTCATTTAGTATGGTGATCCATTTATGGTTTTAATATCAAAAGAAATATGTTCCTTCAATGCAATTCATAAATAATTTTAAGAATAATTTAAGTTTTGCACTGTCAAATTACCATTTCTTTTAAATTTCCAGGTGCTGATTTAATATTTGCTTCAGACTTGAAGCAAGATCAAGATTACCATGGAGCAATGAATTCCGATACATTTCAGCAATGGGTGGAAAAGCAGTTGATTGATGGCCTCAGAACCATTGGAGATTGTATCATTGTGATGGACAATGCTTCATATCATAGCAAAGTTGTGGAGCAACAACCAACTACCAAGTGGAGGAAAGATCAACTATTGGTGATTACCGTATTTATAATAATAAATACCTTATTGCGCACAATGTGCATGAACGTGGTACTTACGATCCATCATTAGTACAAACTTTTCTGAGGTTTTCTACCCTCAGTTTACATGATAGTACGTGATAACGTTCACGTGGGCTGTCACATTTTTGTGCACCTATACTCAGGACGTGGTTCGCGAATTTTCATCGTCCTACATATACAGTGGTGAAAACCATGCACCGATATTCGAATCATAACGTGCCACAACTGATAACCACCCTGCGTCCTTGCCCGTTTAGTCATTGCATCACACAGGTGGAAATCCTCCCATAAGCTAATCTTCTTCTGATGAATCTAGCTAAGTAGCTAAACTCGCCTACCAATTTCTCTAGTTTGTCGATGATAATTTGTCTGTTAAGGGTGTCAAAATCTTTTTTTTTTTTTTGTCAATGAAACAGCATGCAGTTTCCTCCATGGTAATGTTATTGCTTA
Source organism: Meconema thalassinum (assembly GCA_946902985.2). Taxonomy (NCBI): domain Eukaryota; kingdom Metazoa; phylum Arthropoda; class Insecta; order Orthoptera; family Tettigoniidae; genus Meconema; species Meconema thalassinum. The sequence goes on along the minus strand of OX336393.1, from coordinate 390,794,809 downwards.
TGATTATTTATGTAGTTATTAATTGTACTGACTGATACTCAGTATGTTTTTATTTTTTTATATCAGTCATGGCTGAGACAGAATGGTGTTGTACCTCCAGAAAAGGCGACGAAGGTTGAACTCCAAACATTGTGCAGTATGAATCGAAATCATCTGAAGAGGTATTTTAGCACTATACAAGATTTCTTATTGTTAACCCCCCAAAAAATCAGAGTACAGTAATGAAACAACATTATTTTTACCAGGTATGTTGTCGACGAGATGCTGCAGAATGCAAGGCATATTGTTCTGAGACTTCCTCCTTACCACTCTACTTTCAATGCTATAGAACTGGTGTGGTCTGTGGCAAAGCAATACTACAACAAAACTGTGGCTTCGAAGCCCGGCCAGCGTTGGGATAGAGCAAAATCTGTTTGGAAGGAGGCCCTCGAACAGGTAGGTTAAGTGGATATGTTGTATTTTAACAGAAATTTTGTTGGGACAAACTGCTCTGCTAAGAAATTTTAATTCTGGTGTTTGGAGCGTAAGCCGATGCAAAGTCGGCGCGTGCCTGCGGAAGCTCACTACCGCTCCACATGTATTTAGACGGGCTACATTTCGAACTCCGCTGCCGAAGCAGCGCTACTTGTGCAGCGTGGCCGCCCATCCGTGCCAGTAGTGGTCTGGCGGCAGCGCCGCACCGTTGGTAACGAAATTATACAAAGCCTGGAAATGGAGCATAGAATAAACATGTAAACGTTGTTTAAACCTTATGTGTCGTCCATGAAATCATGGATGCTGCCATTTTTGGTGTAGGGGAATTATGAAGTGAAATGTATCACAATCTATACTACTCCCATTCACTTTAAGAACTTGTGACATCTTAAGTACTAGCCCCATATACTTGGGTGTGTGTGTTGGGTTTGTTTGATAACCTGTGTTTCTGTGGTGACTGTAGTTATAGAGGTATGTGCTTTGGAGTGTGAAATTAGGCAGTGGCGGCTGGTGCAGAAAATGAGACGAGTGCTGTAACCCATACCCCCTACAAAATATATAAATTAGAAACAAATTGTTATAGTGCATCGATTAACAAAATGTGGCTGTAGACCTAAGTTGTGAGATTAAAAGACCTTCTGGCGGGAACAGCCGATGCCTACCTCTAATAGTTTCTCCCGTTTGCTTTGAGCAAATCCCTCTTAAATGCTACCGCATACTCAAGAGGGAGCCACCTGCCGCGTTCTTATTTCGTTTGACCAGTGCTGCCCCTCTGTGTTTGAGCGAGGAATCGCTGTGAAGTCTTGGTTCTGTTCATGGCTGTTGTCCCAACAGCACAACGGAAAGGTTTGGCACGAATGCGCAACAGGCAGAGTTCATGCTTGCTGGCAATAAACGTAGGAATTCTCGCTGAGCTGCGATCTGCACAGCCAGTACCGGACGCGGAGTGGAGCCCGCGAGTAGTTAGGCTATGTCGTTGCGATGAGAGTTGATTGTCTCCTATGGTGTGACTGACGTGTTTTAATGCGCTATATTTGATTGTAGATAATATTATTAAAGTAATTTATTTTCAAATAAAACAATGTGCTACAGCACTTCAGTACATAGGTGCAGCCGCCCTGAAATTAGGTACCATCTCTGCATTTATCTGCAGGAGTGTGGAAAAACTGGGGTGATTCGACGACACTCCGGATGGCTGTTGTCAGCACCGAGATTCGAACCTCTAATGCGGATTATACCGGTACTTGTAGATAACTCATACCACCCTTATGCATACCTATAATTTGCCACTTTATTTCATCTGGAACACTTCGACGATCCATCTTCAACAACAAATTCCTGAACTCAACGAAGTACGCACTTAGCCTAAAAATATCACAAGCTGTTCAGAGAACAAAGCAATGAGCTGTTCCAAAACATCATTTCCCGCCTAAACAGACGTGTATCAAGTAGCTGTGACAACATTTTAGCGCTGGTGCCAAACATAAAATTTTAAAATGATCATGAAAAATTGGGACTTTTCCTGAAAATTTCTAATAATTTCAAAGAAATACATCACTCATCCTCACATTTTTCCTCAATATTTTTACACTACACGTTTGATAGGTCTTTATGAGGTTTATTGATAAACCAAATTTCAAATGCATACGTGCCCCCATTTCCATGCATACGAGTGTTCATTTTTGTGCCAAACTTAAAAGAAAATTGCCAGTAACTTTCGTATTTTTTCAACCAAAATCCATGTTTTTTTTTTACTAAACGCCTGCTCATTCTCTGTAGGTTTTATTAATATTGAAGAAAATTGCGCAGTACCAATAAATTGAGGACAAGAGGCAAAAGTTTATCTACAATTTCTCAAAATTGATGTGTAAATATGCTATAGGTGACGGATGAGATATGGAGGAACGAGGTACAACATACAGAAAAGATAATAATGGAGCATTTCGACAAAGAGGTTAGAAACCTTCCCGAGGTAGATGATCTCGTCATTTGTCACGGAGGCATTGAATCTGAGGAAGAAACTGATACAGCAGAAGAAGGTGATGAGGAGTTAGCTGTTCCATTGTGATCTTGGACTTAGGCATATTGTTATTGCTACTTGATATATGTCAGGTGGGATGGGTAGAGTATAGTGCTCCCCGGGTGAGTGTTAAGTTGCACCCCAATCTTCTACTTTCTACGCTTTCAAGCAGTGGACACAAACTTCCTGCGTAGTGTAAGTGAACTTCAGTCCCTCATTCAATTTGCTGCCCGTGTCAGTACATTTACTGGCACGTTAAAGATCCCCTTCGGGGCAAAATTCCGGCACCCCGGCGTCTCTAAAAGCCAGGGTAGTTAAAAGGGACGTGAAACCAATAACATTATTATTTATTTTCAATTTGCTGCAAAGTTAATTTTCCTCTTCAGTATAGAAGCCATATGTACTGTATGTCATATTTTCCAGTGTTGCCTACCTAAAGCCTTTGTACGGTTTTTCTCCTGTTAGTCAAAGGCTATCTTATCTTCTTTTTAACATAAGTAATGATTTAGTCAAATTTATATTTCTGATATGTCCTGCGTCACAGTCTATCATATACTCGTCGCAGTAAGTTCTTTCTATTTCTCCTTTCCCATCCAAAAGGAATTGTACTGAGTGACTGCATTTAAAGTCCAGGCAGCTAGTTCGTGTCCACTTCTGCATATCTAGTGTATCAAAAGGGATGAATAGTATGCCTCACATTGTTCACTTGTACTTCTAATAATCTTCTGGTAATGTAGGATGTTAGTTTGTTAGATTTTAAGACTCCTCTTAGTTCTAAGATACTACGGTATTAATTTTCAGTTTAAGTCTTACAGGCCGAGTGTCAAGCCCAGTTGCAGGTCCTTGATTGTCCCAGTGAAGAATAGACCACCAATATATTCATTCTGGCTTTGGATATGAAACTTCGAAATGATGCATGACACCTCACCAACACTAACAAAACCCATATCTATCCTGGACATTATCCTTGCATGTGCTATCTCCAAATCTGCCAGGTTTCACCTGTAGGCACTTTCCATTTCTTCCTACAGGACTTTTACCTGGCCCTTCGTTCTACCATATATCCATATGCCTTGTAACATGCAATGTATGGGGACAGGCACTAAGCCTCAAAGGGCAAATCCTTCCAATCCCTTGACTGATTTCTTCCGCTATCTAGGACTAATGGCATGTCGGAGGCGGTGTAGCTTGAGTTGACCGTCACGCGAGGGGAGCGGGCTACGGGTGCCCCCCTATAAAAATAAAAAAATAACTCTCATTTTGATAATATGTTCATAAATTAAATTTGACTTTATACTTGGGCCTTTTTTTCTTCCCCACACCCTTTCTTTTTTGATGTTGCATAATTAAGAGGCGAGTTACCAGCTTCAAGCCAGTTAAAGTATGAGTAAGAGGTTCAACAGTATTTAAAAAGGCTACTGATGCTGTTTATTGTCATACCATTCATCGTTTCGACTCGTCAATAGTTGCACTGGTCTGTAATATTGGCAAAGCTCTCTAGAGATAGAATCCTCGTTTTAACAACACAACACCTGACGTCTTTGGGAGTTTTATCATGATCTTCCCTCATTTCATGGAATGTATGTTAATTTAGAATTATTCTTTTTCTTTTTCAGAATCATCCCTAAAATACAAGACTACTTAGAGTGGATTTAGGCCTAAGCATTGGAAAAGCCTTTTATTATCTTGCATGACAAAAGGGCTCTGTCTCCAGGAAGGTCTGTGTATGCAAGGAAGGAATGAGCACTAGAGAAATAAAAATATAATGAATAATAATAATCTGCAAATATTTACCATTTTATTTCTCCTTTCTCCTTTCCTGATCATTCATCCTAAAAATATGAACTAATTATTAAATTATTAAAAACAAGTAGTTCCGTGAAGAACTATACAGCCTATTTTCATATATCCTACTTATGTTAATTGCCACTATTTAACATACACAATTTCAGTTTGATTGCTGTAATAGATTCGTAGACATTGAGAACCGACTAAATATTTCGGATGGTCGCCATGTTGGATTTTATATATGTAGGTCCTAGAGTTATGTACTGTTACATGCAGATTATTGTGAACGTGTAGTATTCAAACTTCAATCGCATAATTAGGACACAAGAAAAAACAAGGAGATTAATTTTTTTTTTCACAGCTGCCATCTTGAGGTTATGGAAACAATTGAAATAAATTAGATGCCAGTGGAATAACATTCGGATAAAGATTTACTGTACCAAGTTTCACTGCACGCGGATGGTTAAATTGCGAGAAACGTCCATGTGGATATTTATAATTCGCGTCACCGCCATGTTGGATTTGTGATCACCAGGTTATTTAAAGTCCTATAGGTGAACTTAAGTTCATAGCCCCTATGAACATTAAAAAATGCAGTTTGATTGCTAAAATAGATTCGTAGATATTCAGTATCGTCTAAATATTTCGGATGGTCGCCATGTTGGATTGTTAAATGTATAGGCCATAGAGTCATGTACCATTAAAGGAAAATTATTGCGTAGGTTCATTATTCAAACTTTCACTTCGATCGCATGACTACATCACAAGAAATAAAAACTTAATTTTAAAATTCGCACTGCCGCCATCTTGAGGTTATGTAAACAATTGAACTAAATTAGATACCAGTGGATTACAATGTGTATAAATATTTCCTGTGCCAGGTTTCAGTGCGCTTGGAACATTAAATCGCGAGAAAGGTCTATTTAAAATGTTCAAATTCGCTTGGCCGCCATGTTCGTTTTGTAGTTAACCGGTTTTTGAAAATCTTATAGATGGACTTCCAGTAGTGCCCTTTATCTCAGTACAAAATTTTAGGGAGATACCGCTAATAGTTTCAGAGATATAGAATGCCGGTGAAATATTTCGCACATCCGCCATCTTGTGATTATGTAAACAATTGAACGAAGTTAGATGTCGGTGCATTACAATGTATATAAACATATACTGTACCAAGTTTCATTGCGTTTGGTTGGTCAAATCCCGAGAAACGTCTATTTAAAAGTCGCGAATTCGCTTGGCCGCCATGTTCGTTTTGTAGTTACCAGGTTTTCAAAAGTCACATAAGTGAACTTATAGTAGTTCCCTCTATCACCATAGAAAATGTCAGGGTAATATCGGTAATAGTTTCGTAGATATTGAATGCTGGTGAAATATTTCGCACAGCCGCCATGTTGGATTGGTGAGTCGTAACAAAATTTGAAGGGCACGGTCGAGGTCGCCGGGAATAGTGCTATGAACTTTCCGAGTTTCATTGAAATCGCTCCTGCCGTTTAGATTTTATTAGGGGGGGGACACACACACGAATCACACACACACACACACACACGCACACACACACGGACAAAAGGTGATCTCATAAGCCTATTTTTTCAAAATTGAAAATAGGCTAAAAATACTATACTATACAAAATGTGTGAGAAGAAAAGAAAATCACAAGTTCATCTATAGCTTCTCAGCAAAACTGTAGAAGCCTTGAGTAAGTATTAATATTCCTTAAATTTTGCATTTTATAAGGTGGTTTAAATGAAGAAACCCAAAGTTAGCTTCACAACCATAACACTGGTTATGGGACTGATGATCAAGATGTCCCTTACTCGAGCAAGTATTGCCTCACAAGTTTATGAAAAATGTATGTGGGCAAGGAGGTCTTTAATTATTTGGTTTCCTTTGGGTTAGTTGTTACATGGAAGTATTTGGTGTTGAATGATGTAAGTTGGTAACACCGATGTGGCGGCCATGTTGGTTTTTCTAGTAACTTATTTAAGGTGTCCTGGACTATACTCTCTGCTCATCCATGTGGCTACAACAACTTGACATGAGGCAGAGTTCCTTTCCCTTTGCATTGCCTGAATATATAATGATCGGCATGCTTGTAATTCCAAGTACATTTCGTCACACTGGACTGGAGATCCCGGTAGTTTTACCGAACACGGCATTCACGAATACACTTGGTTACAAATTTTGAGTTGTTGCTTGCTTGACAAAGCTATAACGAGATCTGTTTCTGTCCACTCGCTTGCACAACACTGCAGACAGAATACCCCCCCCCCCCCCCCCCCCTCTCCTAGGCGTAAGGTATAGATCGGCCTGTGATTCGTGGTCATGATTTATAAACATTTCAATACAACCGCAGATTGTATTTCCACAGAAAAGGTTTGCATTACCATTTTGCTAGATAATAATGAACTCCTATACACGCTCGACAGTATAAAAACATCTTATTTCCATTTAATGAGGATTTGTAAATCTCAATTCCTCCTTCGTATGACATCAGGCGCTCCATGCGTCAGAAAAATTAAACTTGAGCTCAGTGGACCGTCACAGGTGACCGTAGCAACACGGGCGGATGCATACTTGCGCGTCCCATATAGCAGTGACGTAACTTAAACTGGGTCATGGGCTGTCATGTAGCAGTGGCCTTTAAGTGGACATGTACCGTAATTCGGACCAATAAAATAACGGCACAGTACCATCCCGGCATTTGCCTGGAGTAGAAGTGGGAAACCATGGAAAACCACTTACAAGATGGCCGAGATGGGAATCAAAATCACCTGTTGTCAGTTTTGCCTCACAAAGCTGAGTGTACCCCGTTCCAGCCCTCAGACCAGAATTAAATTTCTTGGCAGAGCTGGGAATCGAACCCGGACCTCTGTGGCAACAACCAAGCATGCTAGTTTCTACAAGACGAGGTGATCTAAGTGAAAAGAGGTATGGATTCTAATGCACCTCCTGGTCATAATAGAAGTGAATTTCTATAGTTTCTGATTCCCCTTCCCCCAACTCCTTGAAGCAAACATTCCGTCTCCAAATTATTTTACATGCCCAATTAAATGGAGTAATGTAGCTCGGGTGGTGTTGGGGTAGCGCACCTGCCTCGCACCAGGAGGCCTCGGGTTCGATTCCAGGCTCGGTCAGGGATTTTAGAAATGGCGTGAGGGCTGGAACGGGATGCACACAGCCTCGCGAGGACAATTGAATAGCTGTCTGACCAGTGAGTCAGCGCCCCAGTCACAGAGACCAAGTTTAACGACTGAGGGTACTCAACGCGCTGACCACGTGTCATCCCATAATATGCGGGCCAAATGGCTCGGTGGCGATCGCTTGGTAGGCCTATAGGCCCTTCATGGGCTGTAGCGCCACGTTGTTTTTTATGGTAGCTCGGAGACTACAGTTTCAATAGTATTCATCACGATGTGTAGATTGCATATGAGTATTAGCTTAAAAAATACCTGCACGAGTCTCTCTTAGCCCAGTGCAATTAGACGAAAAAAAGGCCAACCCCGGAAATTTAGAATATCAAGTCCGAATATGAAAAAAATAGTTGTAAGTACCTTTAAATAAGATAATCCTAAGAGTCCCATGGCCTCCTTGATGGGATACCTGAAATATCCTGAAATAACCTGGAGAAACCTGGAATTTTCCTGGAACGCTTATAAATCGCGACCGAGTGGTCAGAATATGGATGTTTTTGGTTTATAAATATTTATTTGTATGCAGAATAATATTTTTAGGTACCCAGGACAAAATTTTTGATTTTTGGCGCTTTTTAGGTCAAAAATCCGAATTTTGACACAAAAAATATGATCTGCTTCCTTGCTAAAATGCAGCCACATACACGCAAAATTTATCAGCGATGATAAAATTAATTAATCACTGTAAAAAAAAGCCTAAAAGAATCGAAAACACGGCGTTAGTTGCCTGGAATATGGCTACAATGGGTGTAAATCAAAGTCCGAAAAATGCTCAATTTATCGCTTTCTCTCGTATTCTTTATTTTTTTAATTGTCGTCTTATATGCTGAAACGTACGATACTTTTGGGTTGTATTGCATTTTATTTACCTCCTTGCACAGTAAATGTAGGAAGATCTACACAAAACCACCAAAACCTCCCGAAGCCCTGACAGAAGAAGAAGTTTTTCGAACGAAAAGACAATCGGGAGACTTTGTGTTCGTTTTTAAAACTCAGTGTCTTTTTTGTGAAGAAGAAATAGATTACGCTCATCCTGATCGCAATCCGTTTAGCAATGTAGAGTACATTGAGTTTATTGACGCCCTCCGTGGAGAAGCTAAGAAGAGGAATGATGACTGGGGACGAAAAGTTGAATTAAATTTGAGTGCCTTGACGGATTTGGTAGCCGCTGAAGGAAGATATCACCAGAAGTGCTGCGCGTATTTCGAACGGCCCGGCTCTTCTGTCCCAGGCAATACGCCCAACAAAGGCAGAAAAGATGACGCCCCTCAAAAAATCAGCATTTGGATTTTTTGTGCCAAGTGCTAGAAAAATAATCTGCTGATTGCCATGTTACACTAGCATCTCTCATGGAAGTAATGAAAAACCTGAATCCGGGGAGATGTACGCTGTAAAACATTTAAAATCTAAATCAAAAGAATAGTATGGTGACGCCATAACATTTACGGATCAATCCGGTGAACGCTGTGTGTGATTTACGGGCTTTGCTCTTAGAATTCTGAATGACAGTTGGTACCGGTACATTGCAAAAAGTGGTGACCCGGAAAAAGAGAAACTGTGGATTATATCGCTTGCTGCAAAGCTGATTCGAAAATAAATTAAATCTCGTGGGTATGATGACACCGTCTACTCCTCAGTCGAGGAAATGCCTACTGGAGGCCAAGATTTAATTCCAGCAAGCCTTCAAGCATTCATTGAAGATCGTATCTGTGACACTGACAAGAAAAAATGTGATCCGGCTCGTACGCGGATAGTTAAGTCGATCGGCCACTCAATCGTGTCAGATGTGCGTCCTCGCTCGTTTTTGTCTCCGATTCATGTTGGTTTAAGCATCGCTCTTCATAGGCGTTACGGCTCCAGATCCCTCATTGCCCCTTAGGCGCCTGTGCATCTTACAGGGAAGCAATGGCATTTGAAGATTCGTTATCAAAGAGTGCGCCACCAATTATTGATCCTGAGGCATACCTCCAAGTGGTCTTTGACATCGCTGACCATAATGTAAACACTCTTAATGGGCACGGAACATTCCATGTCTTACGCGTCACTCCAAAATCCGCTCTACCGTGACCACCGAGAGGAAGGCCATAGCGCTCCGCTATGACGTCACGGCCCGTCGATCCACTCTTCACCGTCACCCGAACTCACAAGACCGTCTCACCTCATTACACAAACGTACTACCCTACTATTCTGTAAAATCTCGAACTATTAATTGAACGAGTAAATTGTACAGCATTTACACCTGTTTGAAACCTTAACGTTCATAGAGATCATTCGCTCAGCCTCACTGTAGAGACATACTTGTAACATGTTATAGTACCGATATCTCTAGTATTAACTTACGAAGAGAATAAGTCTAACTAGAACAGGTCTCTAGGAATACAGCCATTTATTTATTTTATTGAAAGAGGAATTAGAATATAATTATTCTTCACGGCTTGATATATCGGCCGTTCGGCAGTCGGAGGTAAACTTAAAAACAAAAAGGTTCTTAATTTGTTTCGTTTTTGTATATATTTGAAATGGGTCGTGACATACTGTAGGCTATATTTAAATCAGTGCATTCCTTGTGCTATTGGTGTTATTAGTGCTAAGGCCTACTAGGTTATATTATGCCTTGAGAGCAGGAATGCAATACTTAAGGAAATGTTAAGTTTTGAAGACATTTTTCAATGTTATCTATACAACATGTAGTAACTCTTCAGTCGGTAAACACAAGTTTGAACTGTGCGGGGATAAAATGTAATGTTAAAAAAATTCTGAAACAAATATGTTAAAAATTTGGAGACTGAGGAGGTGCCTGGAAAAAAATAAAAACTTATACTTACGTCTTTTTGTACAACTCCATTTGATTAATAATATCAGCTACAAGGACGTGGCCCATAAATTCTATTGTAATTAGAAACTAAATAAATCATCCATGAATGGAATTATTCCTTCTTTTAAAATCCCCATTCATCTTGCCTTAACTTCCAATTCGGAATTTTCAATGAATATTGTACATTGGTGTTAATTATAAATATCAATTAACTTCAGCAGTAGACTATAGGCTACATATTGTTACGTTTACGGTTCTTGAAATAACCGGTCAGGCATATACAAATACACTACCGTACTTCTTTATTTAGCAAACCTTACACTACTAAATATTAATGTAGTGTTCATTAATATTTAAACTGGGAACGTCGAGCTCTAGTCTTTCTGAGACTACCACACTCCAAATCTCAACACTCCCTTTTCACCGAATCCTAAATCTCTTCTCTGTCGTATCGTCGCCTTCTCGATTCATCCACTGCCAGCTTGCCCAAGACCAACTACAATCCTCAGACCTTAATGTAGAAAAATCATGGCGGCGATGGTTGCCCTACCAATAGCTAAGATCATGTCATCGGGCTTGTCACAGTTCGTGTAAATTATTACGGTATTTTTACTCACCTAAGAGCATAAAAGATATCACAAGACAAGACTAGGTTCCGAAGAAATATGCATCAATAATTTAGACTTACCTGAATTAATTTATCTATGTAGTGCTGGCCTCGAATTATAGGTTCCTTCGTCTTCACCCAAGGGGCAGCTACAATAATTTCACCGTTTCTATGGTTGAATAAGAAGCTTTCTGGCGAGTTATCACGATTTGTATTAAAGTTTAGTAATTATAAATTAATATTATTAGCAAAAAAATCAAACAGATTCTGAAGTAGGACAGAAGGAAGTAATCGGTTACTGAAGTGCTGTCCCAGCACATGCAGAGTATTTGTGTACACAATCGGAATGAGCATATTGCCTGAAATAATCGAACCAACGCCATAGAGATACAATTCAATTAAGACCTCTCGTGGAATTGTCTAAAATCTCGGGTAAAGCATCACACTGAATTAGTTGATTGAAATATGCAAATAAGTCGTCGTGTGGATATCAGAACATAATTATGGAGAATACTACACACAAGGGACACGATAATATGTTAGCCTACCATTTAACCTATTAAACATTCGCTGTTACCGTTTGGAATAGCTGCACGCTGGAAATAGTTGATTTAGTAAAGTACTATAGGTTGGAAAGCACCATCTCTCTCTTACGGAATCATCGCGTCACACCATCTCGCAATAGAAGTGCATAATTGGCAAGGTACTCACAACACTTTATTACACACATCATAATAAAAAAATAACTTGCAAGCTGTAAGAATCACAAAAGTATGAATAATGACGGAACACAATGAGTTCACTGTTTGGCACAGGGGGAACATCTTCCTTAACCAATAAAACAGAAGTTCACTGTAGTATTTGGCGTGTATACAAGGTAGTGTAGAACATCTGCCAGACTGGTAAGGATTTACGGAGGCACATATTGCTGAGCATTCAAAATAACGTCAAAGGTTTGGTCTAGCCGTAGATTCTCATTGCGTTTTCCCTTTACGTACTTAAGTTCGACACTACTGAAGTGTACTAAGCCAGGTATTGTCACTAACTAGTAAATCATTCCGGTGTATATTCTTGAGACACTTCTATTATGCTTTAGTCTTAGGTACTTCAACATCCGAAGTAAATGACACAATGCCATCGGTTGACTGGACAATCATCACACAAACGAACCAGTCCATACTAAGCATATTACCACATATTTACATACGATTGCAGTACATTAACGCGAACTGGACTTTACAGACATACAGAAGACACTATAAAAATTACAGATGAGCGACATTTTATCCCAACTTTCATAAAACGAAGCTAATCAAAGCTAAATAGTGTATCCCAGCAACGAATGTAAACAAACAATATGCCGGGGCTTCCGCATACGCCATTTTCACACTTTCGAGACCTGCATTAAGGTCTGAGTATTGTAGTTGGTCTTGGCTTGCCGGCCCAACTCACAATTGCAGCCAGCGCGCCACGCGCTCGCACGAGTCTGCCACCAGGTGCGCTCACACGTGTCTGTCACACTGTCCCCTCCTTAAGATTGTTCCGTCCCGGAGCAGACACCTCGTCTTTGGGACCAGCAGCATGCCAGAATTTCAATCCCTGTGCGCCGAAAGACTTCTTCTAGCATGCTTCTTACGATCCTCCAGTCCAATCCATCCTGCCCACAGCCCAACTTGGGCACAGCTAATCTGGATATGTTCCGCTGCAGTAGGAGCTCTCGCATCGCAAGTAGACTATCCCAGACGGCACGATAGGTCGGTTTCTGATGGGAAAGTTCTTTCGTCACTAGATAGAATAGCGATCGCTCGTTCCTGGGTAAATACAACACGTTTCCGACACGAGGCTCTTGACGCTGCAGCTCTTCAATCCCACCATACTTCCGCCGGAATACTTGGGCGATTCCTCGGCTCATCCTCAGGTCCTTAGCCACAGAGTGAGCCAAGGCATACTCACTGGAGGTTTGGAATAAATCCTGCCGAATCTCAGTACTGACGCCATAACAAACATTGCGGTCAGTACCACATTGGGACATGAATTCTTCGAACGATCGTTCCGACTCCGGGACTCGACATATACGGGCGAGTTGCCCGTGCTCCTCGTCATGGTTGTCGCCCAGGAACGATGCCAGCCGATTGAAGTGGACCACTCGGGGTTTGCCATTCGGTCTCCTCCTGATACGGTAGACGACGTCGTTAATCCTCTTCAGTACCTCATATGGTCCGTCCCAGGAGCGTTGCAGCTTTGGAGAGAACCCTCGCCGCCGTTTAGGGTCGAAAAGCCAGACTAGATCTCCTGCTTGGTACCCGCCTGATTCGGCTCTTACGTCGTATCGCTCCTTCATCCTGTCGCTCGCATTCTGAATGTTTGTGCGAACGCGGTCGTGAATGTCATCCATCCTTCGACGAAGGCCGGAGATGTAGTCCTCCCCAACGACATTATCCTCAGGTTTGCAACCGAACGCCAGGTCACACGGCAACCGCAGTTCTCGGCCAAACAGCACATTAGCTGGTGTTTGGCCTGTGGTCTCATGGATAGAAGAGCGATATGCCAGTAGAAACAAGTGGAGAAACTTTTCCCAGTCCCGCTGGTGGTCGGAGACAATTTTTGACAGGTATTTCTCTACTGTCCTGTTCATGCGCTCCACCATTCCATCGGACTGTGGGTGCAGGGCAGTCGTTCTCGTTTTCCGGATTCCGAGAATCTGGCACATCTCCTGGAACACCGACGACTCGAAATTTCGCCCCTGATCGGAATGCAGTTCCAAGGGTACACCAAATCGGCTCACCAGCTCCTTTATTAGCGTCTCGGCAACCACCACAGCTTCTTGGTTGGGCAACGCATATGCCTCTACCCACTTGCTGAAGTAATCTATTGCCACCAAGATGCATTTATTCCCACTCTCAGTCGTAGGGAAAGGGCCCGCTACATCGATGGCGATCCGTTCAAACGGGGCACCAACGTTGTACTGTCTCATCGCTGCTCTTCCCTTCTTCTGTGGCCCGTTCGCAGTGGCACAAACCACGCACTTCCTACACCATTCACGTACGTCATCTGAGTAATTAGCCCAATAAAACCGCTCTCGAACTTTCTCCATGGTTTTTCGAACTCCAAGGTGCCCCCCAGAGGTTCCATCATGCAGCAACTGTAGTACCTCGGGCACTCTGTTTCGTGGAACAATACCCTGTAGCCTCTCCTGAGCCCCGTTCTCTCTCCCCAGTACCCTCTTTAGCACCCCGTTTTCCAAAATCACGGAATTCCATTGAGCCCAGTAGGCTTTCACAGTGCGCGTGTAGGGTGCTACCTCTTCCCAAGTCGGTCGTTGCTCAGACGTCTTCCACCGCAGTAGGTGTTTTAAGTCCGGGTCATTTTCTTGATCCTTACGGATTTCCTCATCCTTCCAGTGGTCGTCGATCACAGTGCTTCTTCTCACTGCTGCAACTTTTTCGTCAATCCGATTGCAGTGCTTGCAGTCTTGTGCGCATGGTCTCCTTGACAGAGCATCAGCATTTCGGTGCTTAAGGCCAGCCCTGTGTTCAGTGTCGAAGTCGTACTGCTCGAGCCTTTCAATCCACCTGGCTACCTGTCCCTCCGGGTTCTTGAAGCTCAGTAGCCACGTAAGCGCTGCATGATCAGTCCGTAGAAGGAACTTCCTCCCATAGAGATATTTGTGGAAATGCTCCACTGACTTCACTACAGCGAGCAATTCCCTTCTAGTTACGCAGTAGTTCCTCTCCGGTTTAGAAAGAACCTTGCTGAAGTAAGCTATCACCTTTTCTTGCCTACCTTGCAGTTGGGAAAGCACGCCACCTACTCCCACATTGCTAGCATCGGTGTCCAAAACGAATAGTCCTTCCGGTTGTGGGTAACTCAGGATAGGAGCATTGGTCAATACCTCCTTCAGTTGTTCGAAGGCTTGTTGACAGGTCGCGTCCCACACAAAACTCCGACTTTCCTCGGTAAGTCTGGTCAGAGGCTTAGCAATGTTAGCATATCCTGGCACGAATCGACGGTAATAGGTGCACAGTCCGAGGTAACTCCTGACTTCTTGCTTATCTTTCGGTACTGGCCATTCCTTCACCGTGTTAATCTTTTCCGGATCCGCGGTGACTCCCTCTCCGGAAACAACATGGCCGAGGTAGTTAACTTGTTTCCGAAACAGGAAGCACTTCTTGGAGTTAAGCTTAAGGTTGGCTTGCTTAAGACGTAAGAACACCTGGTCGAGATTTCTCAGGTGATCTTCAAAAGTTCTTCCCAGAACGATGATGTCATCCAGGTAGACCAAGCATGTTTCCCAAGACAGCCCTTTTAAAACGCGATCCATCAGTCGTTCAAAGGTCGCAGGGGCATTACAGAGTCCGAATGGCATAACTGTGAAGTCCCAAAGCCCAGAACCAATCGTAAAAGCGGTCTTCTCCTTGTCCCTGGGGTCCAATCCTACCTGCCAGTATCCACTCTTGAGATCCAACGTGGAGAAGATCGTGCTCCCACCCAAGGTGTCTAGGGTGTCATCGATGCGTGGTAGTGGGTAACTGTCCTTTTTCGTCACATTGTTCAGTTGACGGTAGTCTACACAAAACCGTGTAGATCCATCTTTCTTCTTCACCAGGACCACTGGCGAAGCCCATGGGCTGCTTGAAGGTTCAATCACCCCATCGCGAGCCATATCATTTATTATCTGCTCTGCTTCCTCTCGCTTGGCTAGTGGTAATCTTCTGGGAGTCTGGCGAATTGGTCTTGAGTCACCCGTATCGATGTGATGTTGAACCACGTTCGTTCTTCCGTTACTGGTCCCGTCCTGGAAGGCATCCTTATGACGTCGAAGAAGTTCCCTCACTTCTCGGCTCTGCCCAGGATTAAGCTCTTGACACGCTGCCTCGATAAGACCGTCGAGCCACACCGAAGATATATCGGATGAGGAAGTAGCTGTTTGTACTTGGCGTACGACGGAGGACACAGACGAACAGCTTCCCAAACTGGTTCCTTTCCGAACGATTATCGAGCGTTCATTAAGGTTCATTACTCGCACAGGAATTTTCGCCCCTGCACGGACCAAAGCTCTGGCTACCAGTATTCCACGTTCAGGTTCATCGTCAGCAAACCTAGGCCCTACCATGACGACACAGCCATGAGGAACTCCACCATCCGGCTTTCCTTCTACCATCACTTCACTAAGCCCAGGTAGTACAACATCTACCGCTGCGATCACCCGTACCGATGAGGCGTTCCTCCCCTGCAGCACTACTTCCTCGTTTCCGACTCTCAAAATCCCACTCTCCAGGTCCAGTCTAAATTTATACTCAGTCATGATATCCATCCCGAGAATGACGTCCTCCTCCACTTCAGCGACCAAGACACGATGGCGAAACTGGGTATCACCGATGACGAAGTTGACGTCTACCTCCCCGTGAACGTTGGCTGGTTCCCCCGTAGCCGTTCGCAGTGTCCATCTCGTGGTTGTTACTGTTCGTCTCACGATGCCTGGTCTGATTATTGTCATTGTGGCTCCTGTATCCAGCAGTAGGTCTCTGGGCTCTCCGTCCACATGGCCACTAATAAAAATAGATTTGGCTTGACAACCCAGAGACGCGACGATAGAAGTGGGGGCATTTCTGGTGTTGCCACTGGTTGACAGTCGCCCCTTTCTATCAACCCTGTTTAGTTTTTCCTGTGGCTGGTGCTTCCCGTTCATAAACTTAGGGCATCGATCTCTGAGATGCCCCATCTCCCCGCAGCCCCAGCACCTCGTCCGTTTCTTCTTGGACTGCAAGGCTTGAAGTACTTTCTCCACGATTTCTTCTATGGAAGGCACTGGCTGGACCTCCTTGTCTCTCTCCAGAGCTCGAATGCGAGCCTGGCCGCGCACGGATTGTTCGACAGCCTCAAACTCAAGAGCCAGAGTCAAGGCATCATTCAATGTTTGCGGACGCGCCAGTTTCACAGCCCGCTGCGTCTCAATCTCGCGGAGCCCATCGAGAAACTTCTCGGTAGCAAGACTCTCATACACATCGCTGGGCACTGTTGGATAGGCGCTCCTAACGAGACGTACTATGTCTGCTTCGAACTCCTGTAGGTTCTCGTTGGGTCTCTGACAACGGTTTCTCAACTGGGAGCGATACAGCTGTTCCATGTGACGATGACCGAACCGCATTTCAAGTTTCTGTACAAGAATGTTGTAGTTCTGCCTTTCCGACAAGGGAACGGCCTGCAGGACTCGTAGGGCCTCCCCGCGCAGCGACAAACTCATCAATGAAGCCTTCGTGGCATCCGACCATCCATTAATCATGGCAGCGGTCTCGAACAAGGTGAGGTATTCTTCCCACGCAGACTTCCCATCGAAAGTCGGCAGGTCAGTCCGACCAAACGCGGAAACAGGTATACGCTCCTTACCTTCCGATGGTCCACCAGCGGTAATGATTTCGTTTTCCTGCTTGTCTTTATTTGGAAGCACACCGCTCGCAAGCTCGTCCTCAAACGTCCGCAGGGATTCTTGAAATTCTTCCCTCAGTTTGGTTTTGGTAGTGAGCGTTACTTCTTGAAGTTTCCTCTCGAGGTTGGCAGTATTTTCCATTAACTTCCTTTCCAAATTCTCTGAGTTTTCCGCTATTTTCTTTTCCATGTTTTCTAATACCTGACACAAATCCTCAGTCCCACCAGTAATCTCGAAAAGAAATGTTTCTGGATCCTCACCTGTGTCCACCAGTACCTGTCTTAACCTCGCTTGCAGCACAGATTTTATTCCCGTAGAATCAACTTCCCTTTCTTCCAGTTCCTGACGTAACTCCGAAACCTTCAGTGCTGAAAGTTTTACTTTCCTGGTCGTCATTTCACACTCTAAAATGCGGTACCTCAAGACTTTCACTATGTATTTACTCTATAGCCTGACCCCACACGTCTGACACCAGTTGTTACGTTTACGGTTCTTGAAATAACCGGTCAGGCATATACAAATACACTACCGTACTTCTTTATTTAGCAAACCTTACACTACTAAATATTAATGTAGTGTTCATTAATATTTAAACTGGGAACGTCGAGCTCTAGTCTTTCTGAGACTACCACACTCCAAATCTCAACACTCCCTTTTCACCGAATCCTAAATCTCTTCTCTGTCGTATCGTCGCCTTCTCGATTCATCCACTGCCAGCTTGCCGGCCCAACTCACAATTGCAGCCAGCGCGCCACGCGCTCGCACGAGTCTGCCACCAGGTGCGCTCACACGTGTCTGTCACAATATCCTGAGAAAATTTCAGTACAAATAGAAAGAGTATGCTACTATAGGCCTACTACAATATTAAAAATGAATTGTAAGACAAAATTACAGCTGGAGACAAACATTTATTAGGCTACTCCAATCAATTGCAGCTTACAGATAGGGAATGTTAATGAGCACATTTTCAGATTCATTATTATAGATCACTTATAAATTATTTGAAGCCCATATCACACAAAACTCACTAAAGGAAGCTGTGTGATAGCTATTAGAATGTAAATAGCACAATATGTTTCCCCCACTATATTAATAATTATAGCCTGTTCATAACTCCACTTCTGCATTCGTTAATGTTTTAATGGCATTCTAATTCACATGAGTACTCAGTGGAGTATTGTGATCGCTTACATCCCAGGTAAGTCCTCGTCATCAAGAATTTCTTAGGGGTGATGGTTGTACAAGTAACTACGGGAGTCATAATTAATATTTAGAAATTATTTGAAATCAAATGTCATGAGGGGTTCTTTAGAGGCTTTCTAATTGTCCATAATCAAGACCCCATAGAAATGAAAAATGAAAATAATAGGGTAAATACCTACATAATGTACCGTATATAAGATGAACAACATGGAAAAGGGAGCAAGCTAAATCGTCCAGAACATAACCTAAAAGTTAATCATCTAAAACTGAAGTATAAAGTTCACATGAGTCTCCCATATGGTTACCGAGGCAATAAACATTAAGAGGAGACGATGGCTGAATAACAGAGAAGTTTTAAAATTGGCATAACTTATGTAATATTAAAAACAGATCAATGAAAATTTGCACAAGCATTCATAATGAGTAAAGCCTATTGTGTAATGATTAATGGATTTTTGGTTAATATTTGAACTCGCTCAAAAAAAATCCTTATATTTTTTAACGCATCAGTCGGGTACATTTTTTCCAAAAACCCGTGCAGATATTGCTTTATAATTTTCCACACATATTTGAGAGCACAAGGAACTTTGTTTGCTGGAACAGTTTCTTAGATTTTTCATTAGTTGAATTTTGAAAGGATTATAAAATTTGGATTCATTTTTTATGTACAGAATGTTACTTGGTAAGACTCTAGATTCCAAAATACACACATCAAAAAAAGTTTTGCATCACCTCGGTTCCAAGAGTTCCGGAACCTTTAAATACAAAGGGAATAGAGATCAACACAAACAACATTTCAGCTCGTTTTATTGCTCATGAGACCCACACATTGCATGTTGTACCATCATACAGCTAGACTTTCAGCATTTGTGGTCCAGATTGCAGTACACACCACTACCTCTAATACCCAGTAGCACGTCCTCTTGCATTGATGCATGCCTGTATTCGTCGTGGCATACTATCCACAAGTTCATCAAGACACTGTTGGTCCAAATTGTCCCACTCCTCAACGACAATTCGGCGTAAATCTCTCAGAGTGGTTGGTGGGTCAAGACGTCCATAAACAGCCCTTTTCAACATATCCCAGGCATGTTCGATAGGGTTCATGTCTGGCGAACATGCTGGCCACTGTAGTCGAGCGATGTCGTTATCTTGAAGGAACGCATTCACAAGATGTGCACGATGAGGTCGAGAATTGTCGTCCATGAAGACAAATGCCTCTCCAATATTCTGCCGATATGGTTGCACTATGGGTCGGAGGATGTCATTCAGGTATCGTAAAGCCGTTTCGGAGCCTTCCATGACCACCAGTGGCGTACGTCGGCCCCACATAATGCCACCCCAAAACATCAGGGAACCACCACCTTGCTGCACTCGCTGGACAGTGTGTCTAAGACGTTCAGCCTGACCAGGGTGCCTCCAAACACGTCTCCGACGATTGTCTGGTTGAAGGCATATGCGACACTCATCGGTGAAGAGAACGTGATGCCAATTCCGTGGGGTCCATTCAGCATGTTGTTGGGCCCATCTGTACCGCGCTGCATGGTGTCGGGGTTGCAAAGCTGGACCTCGCCATGGACGTCGGGAGTGAAGTTGCGCATCATGCAGCCTATTGCGCACAGTTTGAGTTGAAACACGACGTCCTGTGGCTGAACGAAACGCATTATTCAACATGGTGGCATTGCTGTCAGGGTTCCTCCGAGCGGCAATCCGTAAGTAGCGGTCATCCACTACAGTAGTAGCCCTTGGGCGGCCTGAGCGAGGCCTGTCATCGACAGTTCCTGTATCTCTGTACCTCCTCCATGTCCGAACAACATCGCTTTGGTTCACTCTGAGACGCCTGGAAACTTCCCTTGTTGAGAGCCCTTCTTGACACAAAGTAACAATGCAGACGCGATCGAACTGCGGTATTGACCTTCTAGGCATGGTAGAACTACAGACAACATGAGCAGCGTACCTTCGTCCTGGTGGAATGACTGGAACTGATCGGCTGTCGTACCCCCTCCGTCTAATAGGCCCTGCTCATGCATGGTTGTTTACATCTTTGAGCAGTTTTAGTGACATCTATGAACAGTCAAAGGGACTGTATCTTGGATACAATATACACAGTCAACGTCTATATGCCGGAGATCTGGGAACCGAGGTGATGCAAAACTTTTTTTGATGTGTGTAATTGGCATATCAAAAAATGCTTCCAGTCAATTGTGTACCATGTAATTTTCTATGTGAGTTTCAATTTTCTCTTTAATTCTACAAGTAGTTCTGGAGAAAAATGTACCTACACCCTGAAAATGACAAAACTTAGAAAAACAAGAAAATATAAATGCATGTTAGTTTTTTTAATGTTTCACAGTCTAAAAGCCTCCATAACTGTACTCTTCCTCTCCTTCCTGATCCTCTACACCTGTTTTGTTGCCCCTCTTTTTTTTTTTGTCTTGTCGATTTCAACTTATTTATGGTAGCAGCATCTGCTTTCATGGCACGAAGGCTGTCGATTTGTCCTAGCATTTTCTGTGCAAACATGCCTGGTTCAAATCCTAGCTGCTTTAAGACATTAATTCCTTTGTTTCCATTATTGTAGACTGAAGCAGCCTCAAAAGCAGCCATTTTCACCAAATGGCTGGGAACAAATGTTGTCTTTGGACATCTTTTGCAAATAAGAAAATTTAAACTCCCATTAGGGTTTTGAGTTTTTCCATGTGTACATTTCTTGAGGAGTTCAGGTGAAGCGTGGGCTCGGTACACTGGCTTAATGGCTAAAAGAACAGCTTCAGGAAGGCTGTTCTTATGAGTAAAATGTTCACCAGTTACATTTGCTTGCATGTATTTACACCAAAAATCTGAACTGTTCACTAAATAATGGCATTTTTTTTTTCGTGAAGCACTGACAGGAGTTGGTATGGTTACATTCCTGACCTCAGTGTTCATTTTACTTTTCCAAATGCTGTTTACATGCATCTTCTACACTTTCTTGAACACTTAACCATGTCTAGCCATCATTAAACGACTGAATGTATAGTTCAGTCTCTATAAAAGAATGGATCAGTAAATCAATTAGAAATTTATAACATTTTTATGAAAACAAACTGAGAGCTTTGCTAACAACAGCCACTGCCTTCCATCAAATGTATGGGAACAGGCCTGTCCAATAACTACAGTAATCATAAATGTCATCTAGAATATGCTAAGTTACATAGTTCATCGCCTGTCACTCTCATCCAGAACACGGAATGTAGGAAATAAACTTACAATATGCAGGGGGCGTGGCCTCTCCACGACATCAATTCTTCCGTTATTTAACCCACTTATAATTTTATTTTAGATTTGAAATTTTGGGAATATGTTCTCAAAGCATGAAGCTTTTATATAAGTTGATTTTTTAGAAAGTCATGTTTTGAAAATTTTCTGCCATCATCTCCCCTTAATCAAACTGAAGTATAAAGGTTACATGAGCCTCCCATATGGTTACCGAGGCAACAAATATTAATCAAACTGTAGTATAAAGGTCACACGAGCCTCCCAGATGGTTACCGAGACAACAAATATTAATCGAACTGAAGTAAAAAGGTAACATGATCCTCCCATATGATTACCGAGGCAATACACGCGGACTCTCCTGCTCCTCGATATCCAAGCACATATACCTGATCTTTGACATACCCCTACAGGAAGAAGTCACACGGTGTTAAATCTGGTGACCTTGGTGGCCAGGATAAGGGCATCTGATCATTTTTCGTTCCACGTCCGATCCATCGTCTTGGAAGTTCTCGATTTAAAAATGCTCTAACTTCCCCGTGGAAATAAGGCGGTGCACCATCCTGTTGCAGCACGTAATCGTCTTTGTCGTCACTCAACTAGGGTAACAGCCATTCAGTGAGCATGACCAGGTAAATCAGCCTGTCGATGTCTTTTCACGGAAGGAGAAGGGATCGTAGACCTTCGTCTTTGAAACGGCACAGAACACATTCACTTTTGGTGAGTCACGCACGTGTTCCACATAACAATGGGAATTACTTGTCCCCCAAATTCGAACGTTTTGTTTATTCGGTCGAACATCAATTCCCCTCGATTTTCCTTAATTCCACTCGTTCCTTCAAGGGACCCAAAAATAAGTTCCTCAACTCCGCTCAGGCAAAGGGGTTATCCCCAATGACGTAAACAAATGTCATAACCCTCTTGCTCGCATACCAAGGGCCGGGTCAAAATATTTAGGGGATGAAAAGAGTTTCATCTAATGTTTTTTGTGTAGTTTGAAATTAAGTAAAGATTTATGTGATTTTATGCTGATTGTTCTTATTTTATTAAATTTCCTGTCCATATTCTTATTTAACAACAGTGATTTACTATCTAGTTCTTTATGTATAATATTTATATCTGATTTAACGAATGAGCGGACTTTACTTCAGAGCGTTTGACCGATGGCGTGGTGGTGTTCGCAAGACATTGTTGTGCCATTGGTCAACTGCTCTGATGTCAAGTCCGCTCATTCGTTAAATCAGGTATAAAGTGTTTGGCACATTATAACTTATATGGCAGAAAATACAAGTGATTTAAAATTAATCATAATATTCTTTTAAATAAGTCTGCCAAGTTTTCTACAAATTTTATACATTGTTTTTAACATGTGCAAAATTAAATGTTTGTATGTTTTTTAACCTAGTCAATCATAATTAAGTTAAATTTAGATAATAATAGGTGTATAATTTGTACCTAAAACACTTTCGATATCGGCTACGGATGCTGAAAAGACTGTTTTCCAGCCTAGAACGGAAAAATCAGCTGCATTCAAGAATGTCATTTGTTTACGTCATTGGGGATAACCCCTTTGCCTGAGCGGAGTTGAGGAACCCATTTTTGGGTCCCTTGGAAGACCGAGTGGAATTAAGGAAAATCTTGGGGAATTTATGATCGACCGAGTGGAATTGATGCCCGCCCGTTTATTCACCTTACCACTCAGATGGAAATTGGCTTCATCACTGAAAACTAGCCGGTTACGAAAATTACTGTTGTCTTCTTCCTCTTCTTCTTCTTTAAAACGTTGTTGTTTTTAGTGAAACTGTGTGAAGACTGATCAATACAACTTGAAAATGAGTTGCGATTCGAATCCGAATGTCCTGCTTTCCATGCACTTACACCACCGTGACGTCACCATCTCCGATGAATGACGGGCGACTGCCAGAGTATCGCAGAGATAACGATGACCTCCAACTGTGTGCCATAGTCGAAATCTGTGAATACTGCAATTACCATAGCCAGTGCCGGATTAAGATAAAATGAGGCCCAAGTCCCTCAGATTTTTGGGGCGCCTTTATTTTTTTCAAATATATTTTTTTTATTTTTTAGCACCTGTACATTTAATCTATATATATAAAAATCAATCTTACGTGATAGTTTGTCTGTGGGTGTGTATGTCTCCTATGCGTTCATATACCATTCGTCCGATTGCGATGAAACTTGGGTGAGATGTTGAGTACACTCCAAGGAAGGTTTCTGACTTAGTAAATCCATTTTACAATAGGTAGCGCACGCGTAGATTCAACAAATGAGCGACGATGCGCGAAGCATTTCAACAAAGTCCCGTATGTGTTCATATACCATTCGTCCGATTGCGATGAAACTTGGGTGAGATGTTGAGTACACTCCAAGGATGGTTTCTGACTTAGTAAATCCATTTTACAATAGGTAGCGCACGCGTAGATTCAACAAATGAGCGACGATGCGCGAAGCATTTCAACAAAGTCCCGTATGTGTTCATATACCATTCGTCCGATAGCGATGAAACTTGGGTGAGATGTTGAGTACACTCCAAGGAAGGTTTCTGACTTAGTAAATCCATTTTACAATAGGTAGCGCACGCGTAGATTCAACAAATGAGCGACGATGCGCGAAGCATTTCAACAAAGTCCCGTATGCATTCATATACCATTCGTCCGATAGCTATGAAACTTGCGTAAAATGTTGTGTACACTGCAGGGAAATTTTCTGGCTTAGTACATCCACTTTACAATAGGCAGCGCACGATTAGATTCAACAAATGAGCTACGACGCGCGAAGCATTTCAACAAAGTCACGTTTGCGTTTATATACCATTCGTCCGATAGCGATGAAACTAGGCTGAGATTTTGTGTGCACTCCAGGGAAGGTTTCTAGCTTAGTAAATCCCTTTAAAAATAGGTAGAGCTCGAGTAGAATCAACAAATGAGCAACGGCGCGCGAAGCGTTTCAACAAAGTCCCATTTAATTTCATATACCATTCATCCGATAGCGATGAAACTTGGGTGAGATGCTGTGTACACTCCAGGGAAGGTTTCTGGCTTAGTACATACATTTTACAATAGGTAGCGCACCAGTAGATTCAACAAATGAGCGATGACACGCGAAGCGTTTCAACAAAGTCCCGTATAAAGTCATATACCATTCGTCTGATAGTGATAAATGTTTGGTGAATTGTTGTGTACACTCCAGGAAAGGTTTCTGGCTAAGTAAATCCATTTTACAATACGAAGCACACGTTTATGTACAACAAATGAGTGACTACGCGCGAAGCGTTTCGACAACGTCCCGTATACGTTCACATACCATTCATCAGATTGCGATGAAACTTGGGTGAGATGTTGTGTACACTCCAGGGAAGGTTTCTGGCTGAGTACATCCATATTACAATATGTAGCGCAAGAGTAGAATCAACAAATGAGCGACGACGCGCGAAGCGTTTCAACAAAGTCCCGTATAAGGTCATATACCATTCTGCCGTTAGCGGTGAAACTTGGGTGAAATATGGTTGACACTCCAAGGAAGGTTTCTGGCTTAGTAAATACATTTCACAGTAGGTAGCACACGAGTAGATTCGACAAATGAACGACGATAGCGATGAAACTTGGGTGAGATGTTGTGGACACTTACGTGACGGTTTCTAACTTAGTAAATACATTTTACAGTAGGTAGCGCACGAGTAGATTCAACAAATGAGTGACGAAGTGCGAATCGTTTAAACAAAATCAGGTATGCGTTCATATACTATTCATCCGATTGCGATGAAACATTGATCAGTTATTTTGTACCCGCCAGGGAAGGGGACTTAGTAAATCCATTTCACAATAAGTAGCGCAAGAGTAGATGCAACAAATGGGTGAAGACGCGCGAAGCGTTTCAACAAAATTCCCTATTGCGTTCATATAACATTCTTCGATTGCGATGAAACCTTGATGAGTTATTGTGTACACGCCAGGGAAGGGCTTCGACTTAGTAATACATTTCTCAATAGGTAGCGCACGGGTAGATTCAACAAATGAGTGACAGCGCACGAATCCTTTAAACAAAAAACCCTATACGTGCATATACCATTCATCCGATTGCGATGAATCATTGATGAGTCATTGTGTACACGCCAGGGAAGGGTTTCGACTTAGTAAATCCATTTCACAATAGGTAGCGTACGATTAGATTCAACAAATGAGTGACAGCGATGAAACTTTTTGAAAGTTGTTGTGCACGCTCCCACGTATGGTTCTAAATTAGAAAATCCATTTTATGATAGCATAGAGGCAGTTAACATGTTGTGTATCCAAAAGCACTTCAAGAAACAGAATTTCAACGCCAACACTTTCTTTGATTGGCATTGCAACGCATGCCGGGTACAGCTTGTCTATTATATAATCCAAAATTGACTCATCACCGCAGGGCTCAAACCACTAGACTTACAAAGCTGAAATTTTGCATGTTGGTTGATCCGAGTATATAGATGCTCACTAAGGAACGGTTTTTGAAAATTCAATTTGTAAGTGACTTTTTTCGGCCCTTTGGCATTGAGCATCCAAAATTGACTCATCGACGCAGGGCTCAAAGCACTAGACCTAGAAAGCTGAAATGTTGCATGTTGGTTGATCCGAGTATTTAGAGGCTCACTAAGAAACGGTTTTTGAAAATTCAATTTGTAAGTGACTTTTTTCGGCCCTTTGGCATTGAGCATCCAAAATTGACTCATGGACGCAGGGCTCAAACCACTAGACCTAGAAAGCTGAAATTTTGCATGTTGGTTGATCCGAGTATGTAGAGGCTCACTAAGAAACGGTTTTTGAAAATTCAATTTGTAAGTGACTTTTCTGGCTCTTTGGCACTGAGCAAGGACAGTCGGTACAAAGATCGGATTTAGCTCATTTTAAGCCGCCAGATACGAGAAACAATACTCGGGGGTCCTGTAGGGAGCCCGAAACACACCTTTTAAGTTCCTAAAATGAACGGTTTCGGAGATATTCCCAAATAACTGTGTTCCCTCTGAGAAACAGATCAACGTTACTATGGCAACCGCTGAAATGTCGCAGACTGGGGATAGTTTTCTGGCAATATCTCGAAAACCATTCGTTTTAGGGCCTCAAAACGCGGGGTTCGGTTCCCACTTCATAGAAGTGGAAACCACGAACATTGCTCCTCGCATTGATACGCGCAAAATGAGATATATTTTATTTATAGAGGTGGTTTCTGGGGGGTTGGATACGATCGTGATTTTGAGTCTAGTTTTATACTCTTTGAGCTGGTTATTGTAAGCGAGCTTTCAGATCTTTACTCTAATTTACAGTGTTAAGATGCTTTATATTTTGTACGATATGCCTTCATTTTCTTTATAAATTTGTTTTTTGTTAACTGAATATTTCTGTTTGCCAATATTGATCTGCTGTATTTCGTTTTTTACCATGATCAGCAACCCATATTCATAGACGAATGTGTCGTATTCTACCGGCTGTCACGTTAAATTATTATTTTTTCTTAATTACTCTTACTGAGGAATTGGGCAAACTTATTTCAATAAAGTTGGTATTTTGTCTTTAACGGCCATTGAATCCCCGCACAAGGCACGGCTTAAACCTAGAAAAGTTGCTGAGTTGGACAAATGGACTAATGGTGCAGCAGAAAAGAGGAGAATTGAAGATTTTGAAATATGGTGATACAGGAGAATGATGATCAGATGGGTAGATAGGGTAACAAATGAAGAGGTATTAAGACCATTGGGAGAGAAGAGATGTTTCTGGCGACTGCTAATGAAGAGAAGAGATAGGAGGGTAGGACACATATTAAGACACCCAGGAATAGCAAGCTTAGTTATGGATGGGAGGGTCGAGGACCAGAACTGTAGGAGTAAACCAGGCTTAAACAGATTACCTCGGATGCAGGGTGTGGTAGCTATGTAGAGATGAAACGATTAGCTCAAGAGAGGGAGCCATGGAGAACTGCATCAAACCAGTTAAAATAATGAAGACTCAAACAACAACAATCAGGAATTTTAATTACTTAGAGAGGCATGTGAGACAAAAGGGTTGTTGGAGAATTTCAATCCCTGGATGTAACACTGGAAGAGACTGCATAATGTACATCAGCGGCCAAGGTGAGAGATATTTAACTATAGGTATATTAATAGCGATATATCGACGTTCAAATCATCAATAAGTATGGTCAAATTCATCCAGAATAGCTTAAGTAAGAATACTTTTAATTCCCATATTCCGATAGATTTGCCATTCCAGTGTGCAAGAGTGCAGTTCCCTCTTCAAACAATATTCGCAATTTCTTTAACAAAGCGCAATGACACACACTTAACAGTAGCACGTGTACATTTAGACAAAACCATTTTTTTCGCATGGGCAACTGTATGTGGCGTGCTCGCGAGGATCCGGACAACAAAATCGTTATGTCTCAGCATAAGACGGCAAAACCAAAAACTTAATTTTAAAATGTGTTAACATAATGTAACATCGAAACCTGCAGACTTTCACAACTCTATAAAATTCCCACTTTGTTGCTCATATCAATATACTGTATGTATCAGAATATTTAGAATTCGAATGGACCCACCTGTAGCCACGATTGCTGTAATAGAATAGACCAATTATCAGCAATAATGCATAGTCCCCATTGTCTTGATCGCGGGCGAAGCCGCGGGTACCTGCTAGTAAAGTATATACAAGAGTGTTTTTTTTTTCTCAAGATGAATAATACACCTTTTATTACATCATATATTCATATATACACACATTTCAATTGAAACGATCATCGGTAGTTGAAAACATTTCAGATGTTTTGATGAACAATTTAACAAATCTTACTATTTTTCACTTCTGTAAAATGTAATCAAATTTTTTCTTTCTGTTTTTTCGGTCAATAAAATCTTCTACAATGTCATTAAAATCAATTTCCCGCAGAACATCTGACTCGATATACATTAAACTTAGCATGTCTAATCGTTCTTGTGACATGATACTTCTTTGCGCACTTTTGATCCGTTTCAATTTTGAAAACGAGCGCTCCGCAGAACAATTCGTTATCATGAGGGTCAGGAAAATGCAAAAAGCAATTTCAACGTTCGGAAAAACACACTCAAGCCTTTTTTGGGGGCCCTAGGCCTGGGCCTAGTCGGGCCTAATGGGTAATGACCATAGCACTTGAATGACAACGATAATTAGGTAAGTAATAATAATAATAATATCGTATGGCCTCGGGTGCCTGGTGCAAGCTTTGTTAATTGACACCCTGAGGGTAGCTTGCATGTCGAATTTCGTCGTTCCTTTGAACGCTATGAAAGTCAAGGAGGTTAGATATCTAAACTCCTTGACACTACAGCGCTTTCAAGTAGAGAATGGAGGAACTTTGTGTTGGCGGAAAATCCCGAGATTAATTTTGCCATTGAACACGGCCTACTGAATTCAAATGGGTTCTTTAACATGCCAACAACGTATGACATGAGTATCGTGATTTTTGTCGCCTTCAAAAATCACTTACCATGGCCAGGGGCGAACCTGCAATCTTGGGGTTGGTAGTCCGAAACTATAACCACTCACCCACCGTGGCAAGCTATTAGGTAAGTAATTTGGTGCAAATTAAAGCTTGGCACAATATAACGGACAACTCTGGATAACTTTCGCACAAGAGAAAAGTTATTAAATCCATGAAAATCTGATTAATAGGACTGGATTTCGTGTTCGAACTGCATCCACTATAAATGCTCTTTATAATTTCTATATAAACTTTTATGAACATTTGTTCGAGGCCAGACAAGTATTAATCTAATTTTCCCCAGCTACTAACTCAATGTATGGCCATTCATAGACTAAGAGAATGGAATGCTTCTCTGAAATGACGGTTTTATGCTACTAATTTTAAAGTTCAATATAGTACGGAGTTTTTGAATCTTTTATTTCTGCCGGTTTCTTGATTTAAACTTTAGCAGTCTTTGAATCAGAGAATATACAGTACGTAATAAAATGCTTCGCCCTGTAGCGAAACTAAGTTTATCTCTTTGCGCTTGCACACTTTGACCTGACACGTGACCGCTATAAGGGCATTGCTCATGTTGAACTTGCGACAACAAGTGAAAGTTTAGTATTCTTTTCTCATTTCTGTAAAGTCATCTCACAAAATTGAATTACAAAGTGTTTAAACGACTGCCATGGGAAGAGAGCAATTAGCCAAGGGGATGCAATTACGCGGTTTGTCGTAAATTGCTTTTCTTTCATCAAGGAAATGAAACGTCTATTATTTCAAAGCATTAAATCCATCTTCCAAAGTAAACTGACATTTTGTAATGCTCCCACCGTAAAGTTGCATCATTTTCAAGTTAGAAGTTAGCACGTATGAGAGAAAATATTTGGATTGTGTGATAAATAAGTACTTCCGTGACGAACTAAAGAGCATGCTTTTCTTAAAATTTACCATTCATTCCATATTCCTCTAATTACACCTATGAAAATATTTGTCTGCGGAATTATGCTGGTAGCACTGGCATTATTAAATTTTCTCAAAATATAACTGAAATACGGTATTGAAGTTACATTTCGATAACATTGATAGTGCATTGTATCCTCGTGCCTAAAGCCCAAGTATGCATTGGAATACAAACTACAGCAATATTACAATCATAAGAAGGCAGGAATTAGTAGGGGAGTAGTGCCGATTCCAACCAGTGTCATGGCCGCCGCGTGAGTCCAAGCCAATATCTCGCGAACCCATGGTCGGATGTTGACAAATGAGGTGTCGTTGGACTCGGGTTGACGCCCTCTTTCCAATGGACCACTCATTTCAACCCCTAAATAAAACCTACCCCTACTAGGGGGTGAAATTGTAATTTTTTAGTGAAAGCCTCTTTTCAAATGGGACATGTATAAGCTGCACTGCTAAAATGAACTTAAACGTGGTTGCTCATATCGCGCATGCGTTTTTCTGGCTGTCGCTATGGATGAACATTTTTGTTTTTGTTTTTTACGCATGCGCACTGGGGATTTTTGTAAGAGGGCGAGCTCTTTGAAAAAAAATGATTGATAAGAAGAGGTTTTGGTGGTGAGGAGAGAGCCAGATAGTCGCCTACTTTCCTACGACGTTTGCCGATATCTCTCGAACGCAAGGTCGGATTTGGACGTGTGACGTGTCAAATCGCTTGTTTCAAAGCCCTATATATGTTATTAATAGGTTAAAGTTTTGAGAATGAGGGAAACAGGCGTTTTGGGGTAAAATTATGATTTTAGACTTTTTCTGATATTTCACGAATGCCTGGTCGGATTTGGTCCTATGACGTGTCAAATGGCTTGTCTTGAAACCCTCTTTATTTTGGTAATAGGTTAAAGTTTTTGAGAATGAGGGAAACAGAATTTTTTGTTGTAAAACCGTGATTTTAGACTTTTTGTTATATTTCACAAACCAATAACGCCAGAGACGTATACGAGGGGTCGTAGGACTCGGGGTGACGCCCCTCCCCTCTCTCCCTTTCGAATATAGTATTTATGTTTAAAAAAATGCGAAAGAGCCTAACGACACTTATGTTGAAAACATTTCAGTTTTTAAAACTTTTCTTAAATTTGTCTAAAATGTTCATGACGAGTGGTTGTAGATAGAAAGAGACGATACCACTGGACACGTGTTTCAACGAAGCTATTACTGGCCACGGTGGTGATATACCAATACAGTATTCGCTATTTCGATGAGACGGCGGGTCGAGGGTTCGTTTTCTGATTATTCCTATGATGGAATTCCTAATTCCTAAACCCCCTGAAGGGGGTCTTTAACGTGTAAACGATTATGAGTGACATGACAAATGATAATTCCTTGATTCGATGAAGTTGGCTTTAGATAGAACAAACAGAACTTGGTTATATGTTGCTTGAAGTGAGTATAGAAAACAAACTTGCTGGGGCAGACTGACAGGATGTGAATGTTATTTGATCTTATTGGAATGCATTGACTTGACAGGGCAATGAAAAAAAGCACAGAGATGCTGAGGACACTTGAAGGTCAAACGATATGGCAACCATGGTGGGAGGGGGAAGCTAGGATGATGTCGCCGATCATGTTCAATGGATGAATTTATATTTTGCGAAGCATTGTTCGGAGAGGGTCATGGGACGACTTGTTTTAAGGGTATTTATTTTTTCGATGTTTCCTATGGTGGACTCATTGATTGAAATAATCCAAAACTGCTAGGGCATGGCCTTGAGATTTTATAAACCGATAATGGGATTTTGACATACAAGATCCACTCAGAACTTGACATGATGTCATTCTTTTTATGGCTTATGAATTTCCCCAAAAAAGACCCAAAACAACAAGATCATGGACTTTTGCTTTTCTTAATATATTGCAAACCCATAATGTAAGATGTTTACTGTGAGTGACGAAATCTAGCTAGGTAACGAAAGAATTATTGTAGGATATATGTATGGTGACTGACACGTCTTTGACCATTGGAACTTGTTTTCAGATCTGACTGTAGTACATAGGGAGTATAGGTTGTAGGCATGGATTGACAAACGGTGCACACAAAATTCAATTTATCGATTCAAGAATTAAGAGTAGACTATCATTAATTAATTGGTTAAAGAGTGTAGCTAAAAATAAAAAAATGGTGACTACATTAAACTAAACTGAACCAAGTCGAATCAAACCCAACCGAACCAAACCAAGCCTAAAGCAAACCAAACCTAATCAAGAACAAGCCAAGGGCTTAAGTGTAAAACTTGTGGGGGAATGCAGTCATTGGCAATGTCCAAAGGAAGGGATAACGCTCTACCTCTAGAGGGTAAGGTAAAGCTAGCGCATGGTGCTAATGCATATTCCCAAGTACATGAACCACACACACACAACTATCCTATGCTGTTTTTATGAGTTAACTGTTAAAACTTACTCAGTGGTTACTGAGCAAGATGGTCGCTACACACAACAAGCTTTAAATACTTGAGGCTAATAATCTATACACACACACACACGCTTGTTCTAAACTAAACTGTCTTGCTGGCAGTGCTCACACAGTAGGCAAATGACAGAAATGCTTGGCTAACAGAAATACAATCATTTTCGTTTGTCTAATGTTACCAGCTAACCATTACATGCTATAGTGGTGAGCACATGTGCCTCTTGCACTGGAGATCGTAACTCGATTTCTAGCTCTAAGGCCTAGAATGAATCAAACTAAGAAAGAAGGGTATGGTGACGCAGTGGTTAAACTGTTAGCCTTTCACTAAGGTAGACTAGGGTTTGATTTTAGGTTAATATACATGTCATAAACAAACAAACAAACAAACAAACAAACAAAAAAAGCAGAGATAATGTTTAAAACTGATTACACTTGTCTCTTTTCAAATTATTACTTAGATTGCAAATACAAAGGTGGACTGGGTTTGATATTCAGTTAATGCTGCCTATCGCATACTAGCCTGTAAGAAAGCCAAACAAGCAAAAGGCGTAGGTAGAGCAGTGGTAAAATCGCTATGTGTAGAGAACTACCTAACGGTTTTATGAACTGGCAATGGTATGTCGCATAAACAGTGCAGGATACAATCCAGCAACCATAATTTGTATCTTGTGGAGCAGAGAAAACATATATATAGAGAAAGATATAGAAAGCTAGTGTATGTATGGGTAGCATTGATAATTTGACCAGAGAAAATACGATGAGGTAGGGTGGGGAGAGGGAGAATTAACACTTATATATGAATGAATGGTAAATAGTATTTTAGTTTTTTTTCCCCAATAGTTTTGTTTTTTAAATGCAGTGGTAGATAGTCGTTATTTTGTAAAACATTCTTACTTGCAGTAGTAATAAGACTCTATGGTTTCGCTAACACATAGCTAACACATAGATAGACTGTATTATTGCCATGGTCAAGCACTCACATTAAGATCATTTACAAAATCATAAAATGAAAAATAAAAAATCTTGTTTTGGAAATATCGTTTTTCAACATACACAAAATAAATATATAAAAAAATTTGTAAACAGCAAAATGGAAAATCCATGGTCAAGCACTCACATTAAGATCATTTACAAAATCATAAAATGAAAAATAAAAATCTTGTTTTGGAAATATCGATTTTTTTCAACATACACAAAATAAATATATAAAAAATTTGTAAACAGCAAAATGGAAAATCCATGTTTCCATATAGACAAAATTTAAAAACCTTAAACGGACATTTAAGAAAATATATATAAATGGGAAATTGACAAATGTGTAAATATGAAAATGGAAAAATCCATGTTTCCATATCATGAAATTGAAAAACATCAAACTGTCATTTTAAAAAATGCAAATGGAAAATTGACAAATTGCAATGTGTGAAATGTGAAATTGAACAAATGGCTATCATTATTTAAAAAAAAAAAAGAACATGGTGCTCCTATGGTTGAGGTGTGAATCAAACCCTTTCTACTTATTTGGACCACCCGAGACTGAGTAGACTAGTTTAAGTTGTCATACCACTTTTAAAAGTTTGTGTTAAATCTAGGAATTGAACCCAAGAGCTTGTAGGGGAGATCAAAGGTTATAATATGTTAAACAGATAGCCTTGAATGAAGGGTGTGGTAGCTATATAGAGATGAGACGTTTCGCTCGGGGCAGGGAGGCATGGAGATCTGCATCAAACCAGTCAAAGGACTAAAGACTCAAACAACAACATGTACGTTCACCAAAATAATGTTGTGTAACGGTAAATGTTAGTCAACGAACAGTAATGCATTACTAAAACCCATGACACGATACCTAAGAGCTTTTCTAAAATGATTTTAAAATGCCTTTAAACCCTATATTGAACACCCAGTTCACAAAACTCATAACTGCAATGTTATGGTAAAACAAAACAAAATCTATATTTCAAAACAAACAAGTGGTTTAGTCAATGTATACTGGAAAAAGTTTTGTAAACACTCAAGTCCTCAAGACCAATTAAATTAGTAACTGTCAGGTTGGCCGAGTGGTTAAGGTGTTTGACTTAAGATCAAATTTCTGTATAAGGAAGCAAGGGTTCGAATCCCTTACCTGACATAACTATTGCCTTAACATGGCTTGGCCACACTGTATTATTATGATACTCAGTACACAAACCATAGATATAGTGTATTGTTTAAGGCCACTCTCTTTCTGAACATAGTCAGAGACTGTTGATGGTTAACAATTGTATTAATAGTGGGACATGGGGATAGCAATTAAGAAAAAACAGCCAATACCCATACAATATTTTTATTCATTTTAGTTTTTTTTTTACAATAGTTACACACTGAATACAACTTTTTATCTCTTTACCATTGTTTGATATAGATTTTAAACACAACGCTTGTTGTAGATCCTTTTACAACTTTCTCTAGGTACTCTTGTTCTTAAAAACTGGGGAAGCCGCAATGGTTTTATAGACATTAAACCCTCATTCTCTTCTTTTTCATCATTATCATCATCATTATTATAAATATTATCTTTATAATTATTATAGTCATTGTCACCCATCATTATCATCATCATCATCATCCTCAACATCACTAGAACTATCCAATTCCATTTTTTCCTTTTCAAAAGGGATCTCTTGAAGAGTCTGTGTTGCTTTTGATAGTGTTACGGGTTTATTGAACGTTGACAACTGTCCTAACATGACTTTTTGAGGAGATAAATGTTTTTTTCATAAGGAAGTCACTATGTTGAGTAACACTATGTTTTTGTCGGACTTGCTTTTTCTTGTTCTTTTGATCATGTTTTGTTAACACTAACGGTGTTTCATTTGGTATACCACATTGATGAGTACCCACACTTAAGACCTCACCATGTTTACTTTTTAGATGACCTAGACATTTTGTTGTTCTTTGTTTTGAGCACTGCCAAAATATGATGCCATTCGCATTTTCTCGCTTATAGTTATAAGAGTACCCATGATACAGGGCACGTGGTTTACCTTTATTGGTTATAGTATATTCCATAGTAGTCACTGACTTGTATAGTCGATCCGCCTACTACAAAGGTCTGAACACTTGTGGTGAAAGAATGATGTTGTGTTGACGTTTTATGCAGGATAATGTTGGTGGCATATGTGGGGTGGCTTATGTTGATGACATGTGTTGTTGGCTGATTTTGGTGGCTTATGTTGATGGTTTATGGTGGTGGCTTATGTTGATGGCTTATGTTGGTGGCTTATGTTGATGACATATGTTGATGACTTATGTTGATAGCTTATGTTGGTGGCTAATGTTGATGACATATGTTGTTGGCTTATGGTGGTGGCTTATGTTGATGGTATATGTTGCTGGCCTATGTTGATGGTTTATGTTAATGGCTTAGGTTAATATCTTAGGTTGATGGCATAAGTTGATGGCTTATGTTGGTGGCTTATGGTGGTGGCTTATGCTGGTGGCTTATGCTAGTGGCTTATGGTGGTGGTTTATGGTGGTGGCTTATGTTGATGACATATGTTGGTGGCTTAAGTTGGTGGCTTATGTTGGTGGCTTATGGTGGTGGGTTATGGTGGTGGATTATGGTGGCTTATAGTGGTGGCTTATGGTGGTGGTTTATGGTGGTGGCTTATGTTGATGACATATGTTGGTGGCTTATGGTGGCTTATGGTGGTGATTTATAGTGGTGGCCTATGTTGGTGGGCTTATTTTTGGTGGTTTACGTTAATACCTTATTTGTAATGGCTTATTTGACAAGTTATTGTTGTCAATGTATTTAGAGGATTTTTCTCTTGGTTTTGGAAAGTATCTCAACTCTTTTTTATGGTAGCATAATGCTTACCGCCATGTTTGTAAGCAACAACAACACACTAAAATTCCAAGAATCCAAAGTACTCTAAGGTTAATGATTGTCTCTCAACTCCATTCAACGTCTAGTCAAAAAACATTATATATTTTTCACATTTTACAAAAAAAGGTAAATTGGGAAAGTAAGCTATAT
The DNA here is from genome assembly GCA_946902985.2 of Meconema thalassinum. Lineage (NCBI taxonomy): Eukaryota > Metazoa > Arthropoda > Insecta > Orthoptera > Tettigoniidae > Meconema > Meconema thalassinum. The sequence continues at coordinate 390,758,095 of OX336393.1, read as the reverse complement.
GTTTAAACTAAAAATCATATCAAATCATATGCTAACTCCAACACCTACGTCTACCCCAATCTCAGTCAAAAAAATATAATATTCTTCAAATTTTTCCAAAACAGTATTTGGAAAGTAGGCCATATTTTGAAAACTAATCATCCTATAAAGTCATATATATATATACTGAAACCAATGGCTTTTATATCCTTAATCTTAAGAACAAAATATGGAATTTTTGACATTTTTTCCAAAAATGTTCATTTTAAAACGGGGCTATATTTTGGAAACTAGGAATTTTACAAGAAAGTTTGTTTAACGTAAATGGCAGGTATTTACCCCCACTACCCGCAAACCAAGTCCCAGGTCTCTGGGGAAAAATCCAAAAAAAGTTCAATTTGGAAAGTAGGCAATATTTTGAAAACTAATCATCCTAAAAAGTCATATATAGACTCAAACCAATGGCTTTTATGTCCTTAATTGGTAGAACAAAACTTAACATTTTTTCAGTTTTTCCAAAAAAAGTCCAATTTTCAAAAATTGTCTATATTTTGGGAACTAAGAATTTTACAAAAAAGTTTGTTTAACGAAAATGAAAGGTCTTTACCCCCCTCTACCCAAAACATAAATTTCAGGTCCCTAGGACAAAAACTGTGCAGTATATATATATATATATTTTTTGGGGAGGGGGGTCTATATTCACTTTACCTCCCCACTTCACAAGATGGCGGCCATAGCTTAACTTAACCTAGCCTAACCTAACCTGACCTACGAGGGTGTGATCAAAAAGTTCCAAAAATGTGGCTGCAACTTAACCAAACCTAGCCTAGCCTAACCTAACCTCCCTGTTGACTAGCCCCCTTTGGACGGGTCCTTTTTGAAGGGAGTCATTTTTTTTACGTGTCCCGGAGGACGGGTCCTTGTTGACGGGTCCCAGTGGCGGGTCCCCTTTGACATAATTTGGATAAAATGCAAGGCCAGTCCATAGGGATCAGTCCAAAGGACCCGCCACAGGGACCCGTCAACAAGGACCCGTCCTCCGGGACACGTAAAAAAAATGACTCCCTTCAAAAAGGACCCGTCCAAAGGGGGCTAGTCAACAGGGAGGTTAGGTTAGGCTAGGCTAGGTTTGGTTAAGTTGCAGCCACATTTTTGGAACTTTTTGATCACACCTCGTAGGTCAGGTTAGGTTAGGCTAGGTTAAGTTAAGCTATGGCCGCCATCTTGTGAAGTGGGGAGGTAAAGTGAATATAGACCCCCTCCCCAAAAAATATATATATATATATACTGCACAGTTTTTGTCCTAGGGACCTGAAATTTATGTTTTGGGTAGAGGGGGGGTAAAGACCTTTCATTTTCGTTTAAACAAACTTTTTTGTAAAATTCTTAGTTCCCAAAATATAGACAATTTTTGAAAATTGGACTTTTTTGGAAAAACTGAAAAAATGTTAAGTTTTGTTCTACCAATTAAGGACATAAAAGCCATTGGTTTGAGTCTATATATGACTTTTTAGGATGATTAGTTTTCAAAATATTGCCTACTTTCCAAATTGAACTTTTTTTGGATTTTTCCCCAGAGACCTGGGACTTGGTTTGCGGGTAGTGGGGGGTAAATACCTGCCATTTACGTTAAACAAACTTTCTTGTAAAATTCCTAGTTTCCAAAATATAGCCCCCGTTTTAAAATGAACATTTTTGGAAAAAATGTCAAAAATTCCATATTTTGTTCTTAAGATTAAGGATATAAAAGCCATTGGTTTCAGTATATATATATATGACTTTATAGGATGATTAGTTTTCAAAATATGGCCTACTTTCCAAATACTGTTTTGGAAAAATTTGAAGAATATTATATTTTTTTGACTGAGATTGGGGTAGACGTAGGTGTTGGAGTTAGCATATGATTTGATATGATTTTTAGTTTAAACATATAGCTTACTTTCCCCAATTTACCTTTTTTTGTAAAATGTGAAAAATATATAATGTTTTTTGACTAGACGTTGAATGGAGTTGAGAGACAATCATTAACCTTAGAGTACTTTGGATTCTTGGAATTTTAGTGTGTTGTTGTTGCTTACAAACATGGCGGTAAGCATTATGCTACCATAAAAAAGAGTTGAGATACTTTCCAAAACCAAGAGAAAAATCCTCTAAATACATTGACAACAATAACTTGTCAAATAAGCCATTACAAATAAGGTATTAACGTAAACCACCAAAAATAAGCCACCAACATAGGCCACCACTATAAATCACCACCATAAGCCACCATAAGCCACCAACATATGTCATCAACATAAGCCACCACCATAAACCACCACCATAAGCCACCACTATAAGCCACCATAATCCACCACCATAACCCACCACCATAAGCCACCAACATAAGCCACCAACTTAAGCCACCAACATATGTCATCAACATAAGCCACCACCATAAACCACCACCATAAGCCACTAGCATAAGCCACCAGCATAAGCCACCACCATAAGCCACCAACATAAGCCATCAACTTATGCCATCAACCTAAGATATTAACCTAAGCCATTAACATAAACCATCAACATAGGCCAGCAACATATACCATCAACATAAGCCACCACCATAAGCCAACAACATATGTCATCAACATTAGCCACCAACATAAGCTATCAACATAAGTCATCAACATATGTCATCAACATAAGCCACCAACATAAGCCATCAACATAAGCCACCACCATAAACCATCAACATAAGCCACCAAAATCAGCCAACAACACATGTCATCAACATAAGCCACCCACATATGCCACCAACATTATCCTGCATAAAACGTCAACACAACATCATTCTTTCACCACAAGTGTTCAGACCTTTGTAGTAGGCGGATCGACTATACAAGTCAGTGACTACTATGGAATATACTATAACCAATAAAGGTAAACCACGTGCCCTGTATCATGGGTACTCTTATAACTATAAGCGAGAAAATGCGAATGGCATCATATTTTGGCAGTGCTCAAAACAAAGAACAACAAAATGTCTAGGTCATCTAAAAAGTAAACATGGTGAGGTCTTAAGTGTGGGTACTCATCAATGTGGTATACCAAATGAAACACCGTTAGTGTTAACAAAACATGATCAAAAGAACAAGAAAAAGCAAGTCCGACAAAAACATAGTGTTACTCAACATAGTGACTTCCTTATGAAAAAACATTTATCTCCTCAAAAAGTCATGTTAGGACAGTTGTCAACGTTCAATAAACCCGTAACACTATCAAAAGCAACACAGACTCTTCAAGAGATCCCTTTTGAAAAGGAAAAAATGGAATTGGATAGTTCTAGTGATGTTGAGGATGATGATGATGATGATAATGATGGTGACAATGACTATAATAATTATAAAGATAATATTTATAATAATGATGATGATAATGATGAAAAAGAAGAGAATGAGGGTTTAATGTCTATAAAACCATTGCGGCTTCCCCAGTTTTTAAGAACAAGAGTACCTAGAGAAAGTTGTAAAAGGATCTACAACAAGCGTTGTGTTTAAAATCTATATCAAACAATGGTAAAGAGATAAAAAGTTGTATTCAGTGTGTAACTATTGTAAAAAAAAAACTAAAATGAATAAAAATATTGTATGGGTATTGGCTGTTTTTTCTTAATTGCTATCCCCATGTCCCACTATTAATACAATTGTTAACCATCAACAGTCTCTGACTATGTTCAGAAAGAGAGTGGCCTTAAACAATACACTATATCTATGGTTTGTGTACTGAGTATCATAATAATACAGTGTGGCCAAGCCATGTTAAGGCAATAGTTATGTCAGGTAAGGGATTCGAACCCTTGCTTCCTTATACAGAAATTTGATCTTAAGTCAAACACCTTAACCACTCGGCCAACCTGACAGTTACTAATTTAATTGGTCTTGAGGACTTGAGTGTTTACAAAACTTTTTCCAGTATACATTGACTAAACCACTTGTTTGTTTTGAAATATAGATTTTGTTTTGTTTTACCATAACATTGCAGTTATGAGTTTTGTGAACTGGGTGTTCAATATAGGGTTAAAGGCATTTTAAAATCATTTTAGAAAAGCTCTTAGGTATCGTGTCATGGGTTTTAGTAATGCATTACTGTTCGTTGACTAACATTTACCGTTACACAACATTATTTTGGTGAACGTACATGTTGTTGTTTGAGTCTTTAGTCCTTTGACTGGTTTGATGCAGATCTCCATGCCTCCCTGCCCCGAGCGAAACGTCTCATCTCTATATAGCTACCACACCCTTCATTCAAGGCTATCTGTTTAACATATTATAACCTTTGATCTCCCCTACAAGCTCTTGGGTTCAATTCCTAGATTTAACACAAACTTTTAAAAGTGGTATGACAACTTAAACTAGTCTACTCAGTCTCGGGTGGTCCAAATAAGTAGAAAGGGTTTGATTCACACCTCAACCATAGAGCACCATGTTCTTTTTTTTTTTTAAATAATGATAGCCATTTGTTCAATTTCACATTTCACACATTGCAATTTGTCAATTTTCCATTTGCATTTTTTAAAATGACAGTTTGATGTTTTTCAATTTCATGATATGGAAACATGGATTTTTCCATTTTCATATTTACACATTTGTCAATTTCCCATTTATATATATTTTCTTAAATGTCCGTTTAAGGTTTTTAAATTTTGTCTATATGGAAACATGGATTTTCCATTTTGCTGTTTACAAATTTTTTATATATTTATTTTGTGTATGTTGAAAAAAATCGATATTTCCAAAACAAGATTTTTATTTTTCATTTTATGATTTTGTAAATGATCTTAATGTGAGTGCTTGACCATGGATTTTCCATTTTGCTGTTTACAAATTTTTTATATATTTATTTTGTGTATGTTGAAAAACGATATTTCCAAAACAAGATTTTTTATTTTTCATTTTATGATTTTGTAAATGATCTTAATGTGAGTGCTTGACCATGGCAATAATACAGTCTATCTATGTGTTAGCGAAACCATAGAGTCTTATTACTACTGCAAGTAAGAATGTTTTACAAAATAACGACTATCTACCACTGCATTTAAAAAACAAAACTATTGGGGAAAAAAAACTAAAATACTATTTACCATTCATTCATATATAAGTGTTAATTCTCCCTCTCCCCACCCTACCTCATCGTATTTTCTCTGGTCAAATTATCAATGCTACCCATACATACACTAGCTTTCTATATCTTTCTCTATATATATGTTTTCTCTGCTCCACAAGATACAAATTATGGTTGCTGGATTGTATCCTGCACTGTTTATGCGACATACCATTGCCAGTTCATAAAACCGTTAGGTAGTTCTCTACACATAGCGATTTTACCACTGCTCTACCTACGCCTTTTGCTTGTTTGGCTTTCTTACAGGCTAGTATGCGATAGGCAGCATTAACTGAATATCAAACCCAGTCCACCTTTGTATTTGCAATCTAAGTAATAATTTGAAAAGAGACAAGTGTAATCAGTTTTAAACATTATCTCTGCTTTTTTTGTTTGTTTGTTTGTTTGTTTGTTTGTTTATGACATGTATATTAACCTAAAATCAAACCCTAGTCTACCTTAGTGAAAGGCTAACAGTTTAACCACTGCGTCACCATACCCTTCTTTCTTAGTTTGATTCATTCTAGGCCTTAGAGCTAGAAATCGAGTTACGATCTCCAGTGCAAGAGGCACATGTGCTCACCACTATAGCATGTAATGGTTAGCTGGTAACATTAGACAAACGAAAATGATTGTATTTCTGTTAGCCAAGCATTTCTGTCATTTGCCTACTGTGTGAGCACTGCCAGCAAGACAGTTTAGTTTAGAACAAGCGTGTGTGTGTGTGTATAGATTATTAGCCTCAAGTATTTAAAGCTTGTTGTGTGTAGCGACCATCTTGCTCAGTAACCACTGAGTAAGTTTTAACAGTTAACTCATAAAAACAGCATAGGATAGTTGTGTGTGTGTGGTTCATGTACTTGGGAATATGCATTAGCACCATGCGCTAGCTTTACCTTACCCTCTAGAGGTAGAGCGTTATCCCTTCCTTTGGACATTGCCAATGACTGCATTCCCCCACAAGTTTTACACTTAAGCCCTTGGCTTGTTCTTGATTAGGTTTGGTTTGCTTTAGGCTTGGTTTGGTTCGGTTGGGTTTGATTCGACTTGGTTCAGTTTAGTTTAATGTAGTCACCATTTTTTTATTTTTAGCTACACTCTTTAACCAATTAATTAATGATAGTCTACTCTTAATTCTTGAATCGATAAATTGAATTTTGTGTGCACCGTTTGTCAATCCATGCCTACAACCTATACTCCCTATGTACTACAGTCAGATCTGAAAACAAGTTCCAATGGTCAAAGACGTGTCAGTCACCATACATATATCCTACAATAATTCTTTCGTTACCTAGCTAGATTTCGTCACTCACAGTAAACATCTTACATTATGGGTTTGCAATATATTAAGAAAAGCAAAAGTCCATGATCTTGTTGTTTTGGGTCTTTTTTGGGGAAATTCATAAGCCATAAAAAGAATGACATCATGTCAAGTTCTGAGTGGATCTTGTATGTCAAAATCCCATTATCGGTTTATAAAATCTCAAGGCCATGCCCTAGCAGTTTTGGATTATTTCAATCAATGAGTCCACCATAGGAAACATCGAAAAAATAAATACCCTTAAAACAAGTCGTCCCATGACCCTCTCCGAACAATGCTTCGCAAAATATAAATTCATCCATTGAACATGATCGGCGACATCATCCTAGCTTCCCCCTCCCACCATGGTTGCCATATCGTTTGACCTTCAAGTGTCCTCAGCATCTCTGTGCTTTTTTTCATTGCCCTGTCAAGTCAATGCATTCCAATAAGATCAAATAACATTCACATCCTGTCAGTCTGCCCCAGCAAGTTTGTTTTCTATACTCACTTCAAGCAACATATAACCAAGTTCTGTTTGTTCTATCTAAAGCCAACTTCATCGAATCAAGGAATTATCATTTGTCATGTCACTCATAATCGTTTACACGTTAAAGACCCCCTTCAGGGGGTTTAGGAATTAGGAATTCCATCATAGGAATAATCAGAAAACGAACCCTCGACCCGCCGTCTCATCGAAATAGCGAATACTGTATTGGTATATCACCACCGTGGCCAGTAATAGCTTCGTTGAAACACGTGTCCAGTGGTATCGTCTCTTTCTATCTACAACCACTCGTCATGAACATTTTAGACAAATTTAAGAAAAGTTTTAAAAACTGAAATGTTTTCAACATAAGTGTCGTTAGGCTCTTTCGCATTTTTTTAAACATAAATACTATATTCGAAAGGGAGAGAGGGGAGGGGCGTCACCCCGAGTCCTACGACCCCTCGTATACGTCTCTGGCGTTATTGGTTTGTGAAATATAACAAAAAGTCTAAAATCACGGTTTTACAACAAAAAATTCTGTTTCCCTCATTCTCAAAAACTTTAACCTATTACCAAAATAAAGAGGGTTTCAAGACAAGCCATTTGACACGTCATAGGACCAAATCCGACCAGGCATTCGTGAAATATCAGAAAAAGTCTAAAATCATAATTTTACCCCAAAACGCCTGTTTCCCTCATTCTCAAAACTTTAACCTATTAATAACATATATAGGGCTTTGAAACAAGCGATTTGACACGTCACACGTCCAAATCCGACCTTGCGTTCGAGAGATATCGGCAAACGTCGTAGGAAAGTAGGCGACTATCTGGCTCTCTCCTCACCACCAAAACCTCTTCTTATCAATCATTTTTTTTCAAAGAGCTCGCCCTCTTACAAAAATCCCCAGTGCGCATGCGTAAAAAACAAAAACAAAAATGTTCATCCATAGCGACAGCCAGAAAAACGCATGCGCGATATGAGCAACCACGTTTAAGTTCATTTTAGCAGTGCAGCTTATACATGTCCCATTTGAAAAGAGGCTTTCACTAAAAAATTACAATTTCACCCCCTAGTAGGGGTAGGTTTTATTTAGGGGTTGAAATGAGTGGTCCATTGGAAAGAGGGCGTCAACCCGAGTCCAACGACACCTCATTTGTCAACATCCGACCATGGGTTCGCGAGATATTGGCTTGGACTCACGCGGCGGCCATGACACTGGTTGGAATCGGCACTACTCCCCTACTGGAATTAATTGAAATTATGAAAAGATGAAATTTCACAGAGCCATGGCAAAGATCACGCTAGCAAGAAGAAAGGATTTGTGAAATCGCCTGGTAATAATAATAATAATATCGTATGGCCTTGGGTGCCGGGTGCAAGCTTTGTTATTTGACACCCAAAGGGTAGCTTGCATGCCGAAATCGTTGTTCCTTGAAGCACTATGAAAGTCAATGAGGTTAGATATCCTTAGACACTATAGCGCTTTTTAGTAGAGAAATGAGGAACTTTATGTTGGCGGTCACTCCCGAGATTAAAAATTTTGCCATTATGAACACAGCCTACTGAATTCAAATGGGTTCTTTAACATGCCAACATCGTATGACATGTCCGCCTTTTAAAAGTCACTTACCACGGCCATGAGCGAACCTGCAAGCTTGGGTTTGGCAGTCCGACACGTTAACCACTTACCCACCGTGGCAAGCTAAATCGCCTGATGACAGCAAGTCCCATGAAAGCCTTAATTATTAGCTTATAATTTAAATATTTATCCGCATCTTCTAGTTCCTTTAACAGCCAGTAATTGGATACAAACACAGAGTCGTTATTCTCGATTTCTAACACATATCTAACTTTCTGTCTATATACTATTGGTTTTATTCCCTTAATAAATACTGTAATTATGTTCCTTCTTCTAGACCTTCTAACCGAGAGCACTCTCAGATTTTTATTTGGCCTTTGATTTCCTGCATAGTAAACTTATTAAGGAGATCCTCCTCCTTTTGTATGTAAGTTGTTGACTCTTCTCCATAGTCTGTTTGGGTGCTTGTGTAAAACTTAAAATTCTGGATTTTAGCAAACGAGTGACCATTTAATGTAGTCATTCCATTGTAGTTGAACTCACACTGCGGAAGGTCGTGTTGTTGCCATATCCCTGGGTATTGTTTTGCATCCGACTTTCATGGGACTTGCTGTCACCAGGCGATTTTCAGTTTCTAGATGCACTATCTCCAGTCCATCAAATGGAGTTTACAGAAAAACGTCCTTTTTAAGCAAGTCTAAATTAGCATGACTCTTTACAAACTTAGATTTTAAATATCCTCTTAAGTTGCACACTCGTTTACATTTTTCACTTTCTACATGCACACCAACACGTGGATAAGTTCCGTTGTTATTAACAGTAAATGCAGAGAGTTTGTATTTAGCACTCATATCTAGATTTTGCCAGGGACTTTGTTTAAAGTAAACTGTGAACCTGTATCTTGCATCGACACGCCTTTTCTTTCTGCAACACCGCTTCGTACGGTACTCTTTCTTTAGGGCAGTAGTCTCTGCAACATACTCCACTTTCCTTTTCTTGATCTCAATTTCCTCCAACTCCAGTTTTCGTTTCCTTACACATAGTACATTAACTGTACTTAATGGGGGGTGATTTCCTTAAGAGGGTTAGATTTAAGTCTGTAAATTTTATTGGGTCTTTTTCTTAACACCTTGAGAAGAACAATATTTGTAGGAATCAATCCTAATTTGCTAATGTTTATGTTTGCGGGTAACGTGGAGAACAATGTCCTAAATTGAGAAATGAATGTTTCCCCACCTTTAATGTAGCATTTCTGTATAATGCGAACATTGTTGTTTCCCGAATCATCGTTAACAATTTCTACAAAGTTTACGGATAAGTAATTCAAACTATAGGCAGAGAGAGCATGGATTATAATGTTCCCCCGATCTTGTCCATCACGCAGTTCGATTCGAGCACCAGTCAATTTCCGAGGATTTTTATTACTCCAATAGTCAAACTACAAAACACTGTTAAATAGGCTACCACACAGCAACTGTTCCGTAAGTTATCTGCTAGTTTGGTCCAAAGGAAGCAATCGGCACCGAATACAGAGGAGACTCTTGTGAATAATGTTTGTAGGCTTCTAATTCACTAACACAAACTTCGAGAGAGTCAAACACACCATCCATTTTGTAGTTTGAATTCATAGAATATACCATCCCCTGATCAACTCACACTGCGGAAGGTCGTGTTGTTGCCCTATCCTTGGGTATTGTGTTGCATCCGGCATTCATGGGACTTGCTGTCACCAGGTGCTATTAAAACCACACCAAGCAAAAATAAGGAAAGAGTTGTATTATGTGTATAAATATGTATCTCAATTCAAGATTATGGGCTCACCTTTTTGCATTAAATTAATGGTTATAAAAGTGGACCTAAAAGATTTAAGCAACAATTTAAATTAAAATCTAAAAATGAATATGGATGCTATTTAATCTACAACAAGAAAAATAAGGAGAGGAGTGTATTATATGTAAAAATTGTAGATATAGGTTACTTAAATCAATAAAAATATTGCATGGGTACCGCTTGAGTTTCTAGTTACCCGCCTACCACTCCTATTCCAATCGTTAACCTTCGGCAGTCTCCGGCAATGTTCGGAAGAGTGGCCTTAAAAAGTAGTTAAAAGCATAATACGGGTAAATATGGGTTGAATCTGGGAGCATTTGGTGTAATTTAAGGAATTTTTAGAAATGTTATTGTAGTTGCATTTGGTGAATTTCGGGGTGATTACAGGAATCTTGGCATATTTTGGATATTTTTTGTTAATTTGGGGAATATACGGGCATTTAGGGGAATTCTGGGTTGGGCTTGGGAAATTATGCAGGGCCTAGTATTTTTTTTTTAATTTTTTTTACATCGTTATGCCCTACTCAGGAGCACGGTTGAGCCTGATTAGCTGATGTGTTGGCCTTCTTTTCCTCCCAAAATCTCTTCATCCTCTCGCTAAGCTTCTTCCTTCGTTCTTCTGTCCAAGTTATAGTGGCTCTGATGTTGGGTTTGTCTCCAAATTGGTGATTGTCGTTTTTGGTTCTGAAATTACATCTGTCCTGTGCAATGTCTTCTGAGATGTTGATTTCCCGGAGATCTGTTTCAATTTCCCGAAGCCAGCTGTTCTAGTTTTTTAATGTAAGGGCTAGGTTGAGAATTCTTTTAGTTAGTCAGTTATTGTCCATTCTAATAATGTGTCCGTTAAATTTCAATCGTCTTTTCCGAAAAGTGTGAGAGATTTTTTCAGATTGACTATATAATTATTGGGATGATTTTTTCCTCCATATTCCTTCTATATAAACTGGGCCAAAATGTTTTCGTAAAATTTTCCTTTCTTCTTTCTCTGTGTCTTTGGTTAAAGACTCACCACCAATGATTAAAGTCTCCGATACATATAACGCTTCAGGTTTGATTACTGTATTATAGTGTCTTAAGCAAGTTTTGCTTTCCGAGATATTGATATTTTCATATACCTGTTCCAAGTGATCCTGTAAGCTTTCTGTAATTTGGAAATTCTTTATTTATTTGCTTCGCGGTTTAAACCAGAGGGCTGAATAATTTCTCCTAAATATTTAAATTGGTTATTATTATTATTAGCCTATTATCATTATTATTATTATTATTATTATTATTATTATTATTATGATTATGTGCGAATAGACCCAGATGGGTCACGCAGTACTTTCATGATTCGCCTTTCTGACCTTCTTTATATCTCTCATTCTCTCTCCGTGGGCCATCTTCCTTTTCCTCAGTCCACTTCGTTCCTGGTCTCTTTGGGGCGTCATTCCCTGGTGTTACTATCCATCCATTTACCCTACATCGGAATAGGTTCCTGTCAAAGACTTCCACTGTTCTTACTTGGACCTTCTCCAAATCTTGTTTGACTTGCTGAATCCTCGGTATATTCTTCACTTTTTCTGCGTACAGTAGGACATGTTCATGATCTTGTGTGTAAGCCTAGTCGGTAGAAGTCTTTTAACATGTCCATAAAACTTCAATCTTCGTGTTCTGATGTCCACCGCAAGATTAGATAATTTCTCAGTTGATTTACGAGATTCAACCTGTATCCATCTTCTGTTCTTTCTGGGCCTAGAATTTTTCTCAAGATCTTTCGTTCTTCCTTTAGGATATTTTCCAAGTCACCCTTCCTGTTAAGTATTTGAGTTTCACTTGCATACAGAGCTTCCGGTTTGATCACCGGGTTGTAGTGTCTGATCTTTGTTTGTGTGGTCATGCACTTTTTGTGGTAGATGTCGCGCGTTCTCCCATACGTTCTGTTCAATTTCTGTAGCCTAACTCTTTGTGCTTCCTTTTCTAAACCTGTAGGTTCCAAGATCTCCCCTAAGTACTTGAAGTGTGAGACCCTATTGATTTTTCCATATTTGCTGTTTAATTTCTGAATGTTGAACCCTGTAGAGATGAACTCAGGTTTCTCAAAAAATATGTGTAGGCCAACTTTTCTAGCTCAGTCCTCGAGGACTTCCATCTGTTTTATTGCAGTGATTTCTCTGTCTGCCAGTATCGCTAGGTCGTCTGTGAAAGCTAAACAACTAACCATAATATCATCTTTTGCTCGTCCAAGTTGAATGGGCTTCCAGTGTTGTTGGCATTTCAGCTCCTTTTCCCTTTCTCTGATTACTTTATCTAGGACGATATTGAAGAGAGTGGTAACAGTCCATCTCCTTGACGAACACCAGTTTTAATTTCGAAGGGCTCTGATACTTCACCCACAAATTTCACTTTGGACTTTGTGGCTGTGAGTGTTTGCTTGATAAGACTTAAAGTCTTTCGGTCGAGTACTTGCCCCTCCTGGATGTTGAAGAGGGACTTCGGTCGACGGAGTCGTACGCCTTCTTGAAGTCAACAAACGTGCATATGATTGGGCAGTTTCTGATTGCTTTATACTTCAATATTGACTTCAAGTTGAATATCTGTTCCACGCAAGAACGCCCAGGTCGGAAACCCGTTTGGTATTCGCCGATCGTTTGTTCAAACTGTTCTTGTGCTCTTTTAAGTAGACACGCTGAGAGAATCTTGTAGGCAACTTGAAGTAAAGAAATCCCTCTGCAGTTATTCACATTCGTCCTGTTACCTTTCTTGTAGAGCGGATGGATGAGGGCGTACTTCCAGTCTTCTGGTAATTTTCCTGTTAGCCAAATGTCTTTGATGATTTGAATGAATTCCTCCAGAGTGTTGGGCCCTATGTTCTTCAGGAATTCAGCTATAATGCCATCTTCTCCAGATGTTCTGTTATTTTTGAGTCTGAGGATGTGTCTGTGGATTTCCTCTTTAGTTAGTGGTTGGGATTCGGGGTATGTATATGAAGGCATTTCCTTAGGAAATCTCGAGGGTGGTTCTGGGCAGTTGAGTAGCTCAGAGAAATATCGAGCTAGCTCTCTGCAGTTCTCTTGATTGGTCAGTGCGAGTTCACCGTTCTGTTTTCTAAAGCATAGGTTCTGAGGGGTATATCCTCTAATTTTTCCTGCGAATGTTCTATAGAAATCACGTGCATTGAAGGCAGTTCTTTTCAATGGATTGCAATTGCTCCTTCATATGTCTCCTCTTCGTTTGTCTGATTAATATCGCAACCTTTTTTCTGATATCAAAAAAGTGCTGTTACGTCTCAGGTGATTTTTACTATTATATTTCTGGAAGGCTCTCTTTCGTTCTTCCAGAGCATCCTCACAAGCCGAATACCTCGTGTGTTTTGTGTTCCTCTTTCGGGGAATTAACGTTTTGGCTTTCTCTCTGATCTTAGTGTGGAACTGTTCCCAGGTGCCCCCATTCTTCCTTTATACCTGTTTCCCGAATCCTTTTTGTATCAAATTTCTGGAGGTGTGTTCTTTTGCGATGGGTTGTTTCAGGGGTAAATTTCACTCTGATGCGCACTAGATAATAGTCCAAATCAATGTTTGCACCTCTGCGGAATTGTACATCATGGATTTCTTTCTGCGATGAGTATGTGATGGCTACATGATCGATCTGATAGTATGGGTGATTTCCAAGTCTTTTGCTTTCGAGGGTGTTTCCTCAGGGAAGTTGACAAGATCTTCAGATTGTTTTGTTGATACAATTCAATAAATCTCGTTCCGTTCTTGTTAGTGAATTTATGTGCAGGGAGTCTGCCTACAATTTTTTTATATTCTTTTTCTGTGCCCAATTGGGCATTGAAGACACCCAGTAGAATCTTTGTGTCCTCCATGGGTACTTTGGTCATGACCTCATCAAGTGAGTTCCAGAATTGTTCAACCTTATTCGGGTCCTTCTTGTTATCGATGTTTGTGGGAGCGTGTGCGTTAATCAGGGTGTATTTCTTGTTCGTACATTGTACACGCATTGCCATAATCCTATTGTTTATGGGTGTAACTTCTTTTATTGAGTTGAGTATGTTTTTGTGTACGACAAATGCCATACCCAATGGTGGGATGTCATTTTTTCCAACCATCATGTTTGTCTTGCTTTTAAAGATCCGGTAGTTACCGCAATCTACAGTATTCTCGTCCGTAAAGCGTGTTTCCTGAAGGGATAGTATCTGTATCTTTTGCCGATCTAGTTCTAATACAAGGACATGTAGTTTGCCTGGTTTAATTATGGTTTTAACGTTAAAAGTTCCGATGTACATGGATGTCTTTGACGGTAGTTTGCCAGAGAACTCCGACTTTCTCTGTATTCGTGACTTACCAGGTCCCCGAGAATCGGAATGCCTGGTTGCCGTTCGCTGACGGGTGGATTGGGTACAACCTGGGGTAATGTTATCGTTGTTTGCATGAATCATAACAGCTTGTAATCAAAATTTTGTCCAGTGTTGCCACTGGGAATTTAGGACCAGGGATTGTTAGTTCCTGGAACATAAAATGTGCAGCCGTAACGTCAGGGTAAAAAGACGCTGACCAAATCGCCGGTGGTACCCACTACAGACGCGTTTGGATTTGGTACTAGAGCCTCTTCCACCTTTCTCGCCGTATCGAAGAATACCTTCTCCGCCGATCCAGCCGTTGAGCACCAGCAGAAAATGTTGATATCTGCTTTGACAACAGATACCTTTTACTCAATGAATCCCGAGTACTGGGATGCCACTTCCGCCAACTACACTGTATCGAAGGACTCCTTGTCCACTGCAGATGCCGTTGTGGTCTTCACTCATAACCCCGAGCTGGATCCTCCATATTTATGACCTCTGGAGATAGGGTGTCCCAGCATTATAAAGCTCCCAGGAATTGGGCTACCTGTTGGTCCGCGGGTTCTATTGGAGGGTATTTGAACCAACCCTACAAATACTGCAAAGCCCCTATCCGCCACCTGGGGGCGCACCCTCTAGAGGTCACAGGTTTCCCCGAGAGTATTATTATTATTATTATTAATAATAATATTATTATTAATTTTTATGCTTATTATTCATGTTTCATATGTTTTTAGATAATTTGTATTATTATTATTATTATTATTATTATTATTATTATTATTCATTCAATTTCGCTAATCGGCCAACTAGGGACCACGATAAGCCTCATTTTACATTCTGGCATTTGTTCATTTTTCGCTTGATCCACATTGCCTTCATGAGCTCACTGTGTTTAGCACGACGTTCCTCTGTCCATTTCGCACCAGTTGTCCGTTTTTCGTCCCGGAAAATCCCAAACGTCTTGATGGCTGCTCTATAAAAATTTCGGTCTTGTGCATCTTCTGCTCGTATCCCCATTTCTTTCAGATCTTTCTGGACGTTAACATACCATGACATTGTCGTTTTTGGTTTTGAGTCGAATATACTGAAGATACGTTTCGTCCATCGGGAATCGATCATCCGTCGCATATGACCGTAGAAGCAAACTCTGCGTTTTCGCATTGTGTCTGTGATCTTCTCTATCCTCGAGTAAATTTCTTGCCTGGATTTTCTGATGTAGATGCCATTTTTGTAGTCTGGGCCAAGTATGATGTGTAGGATCTTTCTTTCTTTTCTCTCTAACTTCGCGAGCAAACATTTCTCGGATAGGATAAGGCATTCAGATGCATATAGCGGTACTGGTTTGATGACAGTGTTGTAGTGACGAATTTTTGTGTTCATAGAAAAGCACTTTTTGTTATATATGTTGCGGGTAGTTTGCAAAGCGACTTCCATTTTCTTGATTCTTGCTTCTATTATTATTATTATTGGATTTTGGATAAGGTATGGGGATGGGAAGGGATTGAAGGGTGGTTGGTAGAGGTATCCCTTAACTGACATAGGGAGGAGGCCTCTAGTGTGCATGGTCTTGGCGGGAGCGGTGTGCGGTGTGTGTGGAGTCGTTAAGCCTCGGGAGTCTTCGGCAATGCTCGGGGTAGGTGACCTTGAAAAGTAGTCGAAACTAGGTAGGCCTAGTTGAAAGCGTAGCGTGACCCGTTTCTTACCTATATGATTGCACGCGGCGGCAATCTTGCGCATAAACCCTGTGCTAAAAATAAATTAAATACTAAAATAAAAATAAATTTAAAAAAACTATAAAACTGAAATTTTGAAAATGTATACTTGTACTCTTTTGGCATAAATCTAAAAACTTAAAAAAAAGGTTTAAATTCATAAATAGCAATAATAATAAAAATAAATAATTATTATTAAATAATAAATAAATAATAAATAGTCAATAACGAATAAATGGTTGGTTGGTTGGTTGGTTCTTAAGTTTAGGGGCTGCGACAACGCGGTCATGTAGCCCCGTGTATTTTGGGTGTGTGCAGAATCTGTCTGATAACCGGTGTTAATTGTGGTGACTGTATTAGTGTGTGTATCTGTATTAAATCAAGTAAGGACTGCAGACGATCAATTTTCAAGTAGTTCCTACCTTTGCCGCCAAACGCCACCGTAAACGACTACTAGTTCCGAACTTAGCTACCAGACGTCACCGCAGTCGGCTCTTGGCAACGAACGTAGGGACCTAAGAGCGTTGTTTACATTCTTAACCTATACAATTTAGCTTCACACAGGTGTAATTAGTGGAAGGTTCTTTAACATGCCATAAATCTATGACATGAGACCGCCGGCTTTACTTCCCCTCCGAAGGAAGGCATACTGAGGGATTTTAACGCTCTTAAAAAATCAGACGACTTCGACCGGATTTGAACCCGCGATCTTGGGCATAGAAGGTCAGCATGCTACCGACTACGCCACCGAAGCCGCCAACGAATAAATAATCATTTGAAAAGCCCGCTATTTAAGAGTGTGGTTGCGCGCGGCAACCAATTTGCGCATTAGCCCCTGTGCCAACTATGACTCTCCCTAAAAGTAGAAGCATCTTTAACTTCAGTTACTAATGCGCGTGCTTGCCGGGAGCTTGGTTCCGCGAATGTGATTAACTGATTATTCTGGTTGACGTTCAGTTCTTGCGTGTCCTCTATCCCAGCCTGTGCCAGCTCGTTTGTGATTGGAATCAATCTATAATGTCAGGTTAGTCGTTGTTTAAAAATATTCCACGTTTCTTTCGTACGAATCGAAACCTACGTTAAAGTTTGCAGTCATTTCAGCATAAAATATGTTGTTGTTGTTGATTCTTTTAGGGGCTTCGTGGCATCGTGGTCATGTGGCCCCGTGTACTTGAGCGTGCGTAGAATTTGTCTCATAGCCGGTGTCACTGTGATGTCCGCGCTAGACATGTAATTGTTTGTAATTGAGGTAGGATTTGGGTAGGAAGCGGCCGTGGCCTTAAGTCAGGTACCAACCCGGTATTCGCCTGAAATAGAAGTGGGAAACCACGGAAAACCACTTCCAGGATGGCTGAGGTAGGAATCGAACCCGTCTCTTCTCAGGTTTACCTCACGAAACTTAGTGTACCCCGTTCCAGAATTACAAACTTATTGTACCCCGTTCCAGCCCTCAGACCAGAATTACATTTCTTGGCAGAGCCGGGAATCCAACCCGGGCCTCTGAGCATAAAATCTACAGCCACTGTCGAGATCAAAGAGTTCCCAGGTTATGAGATTCGATTCCAAGTTCAGTCAGGGGTTTCATATCTGATCTGATGACTGTAATACGGAGCACTTATTCTCGCGAAATCAATGACAGAATAATACTTTTGAAGTGGTTTTCTACTTGAACATGAGGCAAATATTGGGATTGTTCTTGGTCAAACCCTAGTAGGTGTTTGATAATCACCCAGTCGGACGGGTTCAACGCCTGTTTATTTCGCGATTTTGGACAGTAAAGATTTTCTCCAAACATATTTGATTGGAACATTTTACGATAGTATTCACATCTCTTTTATTCCCGTTTCAATGGGATCACAAATGAGGACAGATGAGAGGAGTTTTTATGTGGCAATAGTTCTTACGGCTGAATGCCCTTCCTAACGTCGAATTCGTGAGAGGAGAGAGTAAGAAATTAAATAAATTATCAATGAAATAGGGCTAGGAGTTTATAGGAAACGGCAGTAGCCTAATAGGTATTTCCTATGGTGTGGATGTTGTTTCGTTCAGGGGCTTTGACATCGAGGTCATTCCATGTACTAGAGTAAGCATTCTGTCTGAACATTTGGAATTTTCTACTAAAACTTTGTATTTATCCAGGATGAGGGGAATAATGACCAAATAGTCTCTGTTTGTAATGGATTGGCGTCAAAACTACTGCAGCAAATCACATAAAAATGTGCAAGTAGTTGGTTGGTTGGTTGGCTGGTTGGTTGGTTGGTTGGTTCCTTTGGTTTAGGGGCTGCGACAACGCGGTCATGTAGCCCCCCGTGTGCTTTGGGTGTGTGTAGAATGTGTCTGTTAACCGGTGTTAATTGTGATGACTGTATTAGTGTGTGTTATCTGTGATTCAGGTAGGATTGCAGACGATTAATTTGTCCAAGTAGTTCCTACTTTTGCCACCAAATGTTACCGTCCACGACACTTAGCTGCGGACGTGGCAACTAAATGTCATCGCAGTCAGCATCTGGCGGCGAACGTTGGAACTAATATAGCGTTATTAAAATAACCTACAAATTTTAGCATGCACAAGTGTAGTTAGTGGAAGGTTCTTTTTCATACAATAAATCTATGAAATGGGACCGCCGGCTTTACTTCCCCTCCGAAGGCATACTGAGGGATTTTTAACGCTCTTAAAAATCCGACGACTTCGGCCGGGTTTGAACCCGCAATCTTGGGCATAGAAGCTCAGCATGCTACCAACTACGCCACCGAAGCCGCTTAGTTCGTAAGTAGAAGGCATCCTCGAGATAAAACTAGGCTACAAATTATTTAGCATAATTACCTCATAGAGTGTGGGTGAACTTTTGGAAACTGAAATCTCAAATATCTCCGTTAATATTAGTCCTATGGTAATATTTAGCACAACAAAAGTTGTAGGCAAACATAAGCTTGATCTACTGAGCTTCCTTGCCCAAGATCTTGTGTCCAAATCCAGCCGAAGTCGTCGGATTTTTTAAAAGCGTTATAAATCCCTCAGTATGCCTTCCTTCGGAGATGAAGTAAAGCTGGCGGGCCTATGTCGTATATTTATGGCAAGTAAAAGAACCTTCCACTAACTACAATATTGTGTGAAGCTAAATTTGTAGGTTAGATTTCATTAACGCTATATTAAGTTCCAACATTCGTCGCCAGGTGCCGCTTGCCGTGGCATATAGTAGCCAAGTTCGTGGCTAGGTTTCGTTGACGATAGCATTTGGTAGCAGAAGTAGGAACTACTTGAAATTGATCTTCTGTAGTCCTCACCCGAATTACAGATAACGCACACTAATACAGCCATTACAATTAACACCTGTTATCAGACCGATTCTACACACACCCAAAGTACACGGGGATACATGACCGCGTTGGCGCAGCCCCTAAACTGAGGAACCAACCAACAAATGTCTGATAGTCTCTTTATTGTGGTGTCTGTAGTATCAGGATTTGCAATTGAGGCTAGGATTGGGAAGGAAAGGGCCGTGAACTATTTGAAGGTACCGCCCCGGCATTTGCTTGGAGTTAAAAATGGGAAACAACGAAAAAACATTTCAAGGTCGGTCGACAATTGGGTTCGAACCCACGTCTACGGAGTCTGCAGATAGCTTGGCACTATGGTCTAGAGACGAACGTAGTTACTGCAGTCGGTGAATTAGGGCACTTGAGATGCCTGCTCAAAAGTCCTGTGTTTAATTTACCTCTGTCTACAGGTACCAAAATAGTTAGTTCGTGCTTCGCAGGTATCGGGAGATCGTGGGTTCAAAACCGTTCTGAAAATGGTTTCCGTGGTTTCCCATTTTCACCACCAGGACGGTTCCTTTCAACAGGTCCACGGCCGACTTCCTTGCCAAATTCCTTTCCCGGGCCTTTCCTGCCTAATCGTTATTCTAAGACAAGAACGAGAAAATATAATCTGTATTATTTAACAATAAAGAAAGAGTTGACGTAGCAAACAATATAAAGTTGATTTAGATTCAAATTTATAACAATAAACAATTTTAACATACAAAAGTCTGAGACTTAATGCTAACAAATTGTAAATATTTTGACAATGATAAATAGGACGCAAGTTTAAAACTTGCTTCGAGCACAAAATCTGAATAAGATTTTAAAAGTTGTGCTAAAAATTGAAAACTTTGAAGTTTATAACGAGGATTACAAATAATTAAATCTTTAACAAGGAATCAGGTACAATATAGGCACTTTATGAATTTCTATTAGAGATCTTAAAGGCTATGAAAAAGCATTTAATATATGATTATAACAAAAAAGAGGAAAATTAAGAAGAAGTTTCTATAACTTCTTATATTTAAACAGGGATCACGAGAAAAAATGGGGCCAGTTGCCTTTTCGTGAAACCTGGAAAAGGAAAGTTAGAAAACTCACTTGTGAGTGGAAATAATTGAATTCCTAGTAAACGAGGAAAACAATAGTTTAAAGAGTGTGCTAGGCACAGATTATACAGAAATTACGATGTTAAACAGCACAAAGATGGGAGGGCACTGCTATTGAGTGACACCTCATTGAAGGAGATCCAAATTTTATAATTTAATTATAATATGTTAGTAAGGTATTTGAGAGGAGGAAAATAGGAGGTTTTTTTCAACACCTACTGTGTTGTAAATATTGCCAATTCAAATTACAGTACAGTAAGTATGTAGTTAGTTTTAGTTGTAAGTATGAAGTTAATTTGTTTATTAGATATATGTCATTGTTCTATTAGACTGTGGTGTGTGAGTGTGTCTGGAGAGGGTGCATGTGAGTGGGCCTGGTGACAGACTGTTTTAGTGGTAGTATTCGTTGTTGGTGAAACTTGAGTATTTTTTTCGTTAGTAGAATTTTGGTATTTAATTGTTAGTAGAAGGTTAGTATTTTGTAGTAGAATTGCTCTTTACTTATTCTGAAAGGAAGTAGCAGCCTTTCAGAGTAAATCAATTCTTTACTTGTCTTATAGACGGTTAAGATATTGATAATATAAGCCAACTAATGGCTACACTGCGTTCTGCTGCACGGCTGAAAGCAACGGGAAACTACAGCCGTAATGCTATTCCCGAGGATATGCACCTCTCTATGCATAATTACATGTGATGATGGCCTCCTCCCTTGTAAAATTTCAATCCGGAGGTAAACTAGTCCCCCGTTCGGATCTCCGGGTGGGGACTACTCGAAAGAGGGTTAACATCACAGAAGTGACAAAGAGGAAATCTGACATTCTACGGATCGGAGCGTGGAATGTTAGAAGTCTGCTAGAAAATGGAAAGTTAGAAAACTTAGAAAGGGAAATGGATAGGTTTAGGTTGGATTTGGTTGGAATTAGTGAAATGCGCTGGCAGGAAGAACAGGACTTTTGGTCAGGAGACTATAGGGTCATTAGCACTAAATCAAACAATGGCCCAGCAGGGGTTGGTCTCATATTGAGTAGGAAACTTGGACAGCGGGTGGAATATTATGAGCAATACAGTGAACGGATTATTGTAGCAAAATTCAATACTAAATCTACGTGCACCACAGTGGTACAAGTCTATATGCCTGCCAGTCAAGCTGATGATGAGGATGTTGAAAAGGTCTACGAAGAAATAGATGACATTCTGATGTATATGAAAGGTGATGAAAATGTTATAGTAATGGGTGATTGGAATGCTGTGGTAGGAAAAGGGAGAGAAGGGAAGATAGTAGGAGATTTCGGATTAGGTGAAAGGAATGATCGAGGAAGCAGGCTGATGGAATTCTGCACCGAACATGAGTTGGTCATAGCTAACACCTTATTCAATAACCACAATAGAAGAATATACACATGGATGAGACCAGGAGATACAGGGCGTTACCAAATCGACTTTATTATGGTCAAGCAGAGGTTTCGAAACCAGATTTTGGATTGTAAAACATATCCTGGTGCTGACATAAACTCTGACCACAATCTGGTTGTAATGAAATGCAGATTAAACTTGAAGAAACTAAAGAAAAGTCAAAAGCCAAAAAGGTGGGCAATAGACAGACTGAAAGTAAAGGATGTAAATGAAAGATTCAAGAAGAGTAAAAAGGAAGGACTAATCAAAACCCCTAAACAAACTTCAATTGCAGACGAATGAGCACTTTTGAAGAATGAAATAACAAAATCCGCAGAAGAAAACATTGGTAGAGAAGAAAGAATAGGTAGAAAACCGTGGATCACTCAGGATATACTAGAATTGATGGATGGAAGGCGGAAACACAAGAATCTAAGAGATGAAAAGGGGAAAGCAGAATACAGACGTCTGAGAAATTAGGTTAACAAGAAGTGCAAGGAAGCGAAAGAAGAATGGTTGAAAGAGAAATGTGCAGGTATAGAAAATTGTCTGAAATTAGGAAAAGTAGACACAGCTTATCGAAGGATTAAGAATACTTTTGGGGAAAAGAAGACTAAGTGCTGTAATATTAAGGACACAAATGGAAAGCCTCTAACAGATAGGGAAGAAAAGGTTGAGAGATGGAAAGCTTACATAGAGTGCTTGTATAAGGGAAAGGAGATTGAGAATCATGTAATGGAAAGGGAGGAGGAAATTGATGAGGATGCAAAAGGAGATTTAATATTGAGATCAGAATTTGACAGAGCATTAGAGGACTTAGGCAGGAACAAAGCACCAGGCATAGATGATATACCGATTGAGTTGCTACGCTGCATAGGAGATGAAGGTCTGATCAGGTTATTTCACTTGGTGTGTAGGATTTATGAGACAGGTGAGGTACCCCCTGATTTCAAGAAGAATGTAATCATCCCTATACCAAAGAAAGTGGGAGCTGACAGATGTGAAGATTACCGTACAATCAGCTTGATTACTCATGCTTCAAAGATCCTGTCTAGAATAATTTACAAGAGGATTGAAAGCCAGATAGAAACGGAGTTGGGTGAAGACCAGTTTGGTTTCAGGAGAAATGTAGGAACAAGGGAAGCTGTACTAAGTCTTAGGCTGATTTTGGAAGGTAGAATAAGGAAAGATAAGAGAACGTTCATGGCATTTGTAGACTTAGAAGAGGCTTTTGATAACGTTGATTGGACTAAATTGTTTGACATTTTGAAATCTATTGGAATCAAGTACAGGGATAGGAGGGTGATATACAATCTATACAGAAACCAGACAGCAGTCATTCGAGCTGAAGGACATGAGAGAGAAGCTGGTATTCAGAAAGGTGTAAGGCAAGGCTGCAACTTATCACCCATACTCTTCAATCTTTACATTGAACAAGCAATGAAGGAAATTGGAGAAAAATTTAAAGTGGGAGTGAAGATTCAAGGAGAATTAATTTCAACTCTGAGATTTGCTGATGACATCGTCATCTTGGCCGACAAGCCTGAGGATTTGAATGAGTTTTTGAATGGTATGGATTCCGTCTTACGGAAGGAATTCATGATGAAAATTAATAAATGTAAAACAAAAATACTGGAATGCAGCCGAAATAAATCAGAAACCTCTATGGACATCAAATTGGCAGGTGAAAAGCTGAAGGAAGTAGGAGACTTCTGTTACTTAGGAAGCAGAATAACCAGTGATGGACGAAGCAAAGAGGATATAAAAAGTAGGTTGGCTCAGGCAAGGAAAGCCTTTCTACAAAAAGGGAATCTGTTGACATCGAATATAGATTTAGGTATTAGGAAGTCATTTTTGAAAGCCTTTGTCTGGAGCGTGGCGCTGTATGGAAGTGAAACTTGGACTATTGGTGCAGCAGAAAAGAGGAGAATTGAAGCATTTGAAATGTGGTGTTAATGGAGAATGATGAAGATCGGATGGGTAGATAGGGTTACAAACGAAGAGGTATTAAGGCGAGTGGGAGAGGAGAGATGTTTCTGGCGACTGCTAATGAAGAGAAGAGATAGGTTGGTAGGACACATACTAAGACACCCAGGAATAGCAAGCTTAGTTATGGAAGGAAGGGTCGAGGACAAGAACTGTAGGGGTAGACCAAGGTTAGAATATGTTAAACAGATTGCCTCGGATGTAGGGTGTGGTAACTATGTAGAGATGAAACGATTAGCTCAGGACAGGGAGGAATGGAGAGCTGCATCAAACCAGTCAAAAGACTGAAAACTCAAACAACAACCCTTTCGTAATTAAACCCTACTGTCGACCAAAATATTATGTGCACTCGAGTTCGAAGGTTGTTTGTGAAGTAACCAATAGGCCTTCATAAAATCCAATAACATCATCATTTTCGTCGTCATATTCTACGTTAGTTCATGTAGGTTTTGAATTTTTAATTTATATTTTAATATTTTTTATCGCAGTTGGAACACAAATAGTGCCCGTTTTTAAGCGTGTTTCAACCATGCGTCACATTTAAGAATTATTATCTCAAAAACCCGTCATCAGATCGAATCCAAATTTTAACACAATATACATTGGAATGTTATATAACTGTTTTGTTAATTTCAAAATTTTGTGGGTCCAAGAAACAAAGTTGTTATAAATTTTATAAGGTAACTTTTTCTCGGCTCGGAGTGGTTGGAAAATGTAGTTCTTGGTCGCGTTGTAATCCTTATACATCAAAAGGTTATGTTGTATGACTGTGAAATAAGTAAATTAATTCACTTATTTTATATCGGTTTGTATTCGTATGGGGAAATAAGACATTGTTTAGCAGCTAGCCGATACAGAGAAAGCGTCATGGCGCGCCTCGCTCTGAAGTGATGGGCTCCAACACGGCAACGCTGTGCAGCTTTCTCTGTATCGGCTATCTGCTAAACGATGTCTTATTTCCGGTTATCGAACCCGGGACCCTTTGGGGCATTCATTGCCTATCATACTATCCAAGTACCCTTGTTGATAATACATTTGAGGGGCTAGGGACATCTTGGTCATCACCCCGTGTAGTGTGTTGAACTTGTGCGATAACTTGTATTTCTTTAATTGCTGTGTTCGGGACAGGGATGGGGTAGGCGCCCCGGGACTTGAAGTAAGGTACTATCCCGGCATTTGACTAGGGGGAGTGTGGAAAACCCTGGGGAAAAGTAAGGATAGCAGCTGCTAGTGCTGGGATTTGAACTTGCGACCTACGAACTTGCTGCAATTGCCCGCGTGGCCGTGGTGCATGATTTAACGAGCACGGCTAGGCCACTTACCCACGAACCCGGATAACATTAATATTAACTTAATAATTAATTTCTCCGCTAATTTGGTTGGTTGTTTCCTCAGTTTAGGGGCTGCGACAACGCCGTCATGTATCCCTGTGTACTTGGGTGTGTCGAATCTGTCTGAATACCGGTGTTAATTGTGATGGCTGTATTAGTGTGTGTTATATGTTTTTAATTCAAGTAAGGACTGCAGACATTGGATTTTCAAGTAGTTCCAACTTTTGCTACCAAACGCCACCGTCAACGACCAACTAGTTCTGAATTTTGTTACTAGATGCCACCGCAGTCGGCTCCTGGCGACAAAAGTTGGAACCTAAGAGCGTTAGTCAAATATAACCTATAATTTAGCTTCACACAAGTGTAATTAGTGGAAGGATCTTCATCATGCCATAAATCTATGACATGGGACCGCCGGCTTTACTTCCCCTCCGAAGTAAGGCATACTGAGGGATTTTTAACGCTCTTAAAAAATCCGACGACTTCAGCCTGGTTTGAACCCTCGACCTTGGGCATAGAAGCTCAGCATGCTACCAACTACGCCACCGAAGCCGCTTCCGCTAATTTGTCAGTCTACTTTTGAGCAGTGTACGCCCAGCAGGAATTTCTTCTTCTCTTGAATAACCCATTTGGAGGGTACGATGAATCAACTTTGGCTATTTTTCACTGTATTCAATTTCCTTTGTTACCAAATTTCCTTCATTTTGCTCGAGAGGCGGTCCTTTTCCTCTTGAGTCTACTTTTCTCTGGTCGTTAGTTTCCTTCTCTCCTGAAATCCTGCCTTTGAGTAACTTCTTGGAAGAGTGTTCTGTTTTCTATGGCGTCTGTTGTAATTCCAGCGTGCTTCATATATTTTTCAATTTCAACGAACCATGCGGGCTTAGGCGTGTAACCGTTCAGTAGATCGAAGATTTGTTTATTTAGTCTATTATTGCACATTCTGTAGATGTGCCCAAAAATCTGTAATCGTCTCTTCTTCGTTACATCAGTTATTTTTTCGATTTTTAAATATAACTCTCAATTTGGTCTTAACCAATATTCTGTAGTAATAATGACACTGTATAACAGATAAACCAACGCACCGGGAAGGTGTAGTCCGTTTGTAAGGAAATTACGTATGCAAAGACATTCGGACCGAACATGGAACTGATTAAAGCTTCGTGTCCAATGAATGAATACCGGGAGCTCCCGCGCATCCGAACTGCGCATGCATCAGGTGTATATAAGGTGCGATTCTGAGGTGTATGCTCAAAGTAGCTGTTGCATTTGACTGTGATATCTGAACGTCGGCTATAACAATGCCACGCCGAAGGATTCGTGCTCATTATGAGCAGAGAGTTTGAAAGAGGTCTTGCGATCGGATTGAAAAAAGTGGTTGGTCGAATCGAGCTGTCGCTGGACATTTGCGTCGAAGTGATGCGGCGATCAGACGATGCTGGCAAGCGTGGGTCAGCAACGGCAGGCATCAGCGTCAGGATGGCAGTAGTCGACCGAGGGCCACAACAGCACGGGAAGACAGAGTGATTGTTAGAACTGTCACAGCACCAGATTCGTCGTTATCAACAATCCAGCTTGTGACCCGCACACATGTGTCCACCATGACCATCAATAGACACTTGAGCGACATAAATTTGCGCTCGCGCTGCCCGTTACGCCGCTTACCACTCACGCCTGTTCACCGTCAAGTCAGATTACAGTGGTGCCGCGCTCGAGCAACGTGGAACTGCGCTGACTGGGGGCGTATAGTCTTTAGTGACGAGTCCCGTTTCCAACGGTGCCCTGACGACAACCGCAGACGTGTTTGTAGACGTCCAGGTCAGCGTGGGGATCCTGCCTTGACTATCGCATGCCACACAGCCCCAGAACCATCTCCTTTGATAGCCGGACCCCTCTGGTAGTCATTTCAGGCACACTGACAGCGCAGCGGTATGTTGATGACATTCTACGGCCGGTTGGTTTACCGTTCCTTCAGCGACATCCAGGCCTTACTTACCAAAAGGATAATGCCCGGCCGCACACGGCACATGTTGCTATGGACTGTCATCAAGTTTGCCTATTCTTCCTTGGCCAGCTCGGTCGCCTGATCTCTCTCCCATAGAGCACATTTGGGACGTCATGGGAAGGCGATTGCGAACATCCCGGTTTAGCCCAACAATTGGAGACCATTTGGCACGAAATTCCGCAGGACACCATCCGGGAACTTTATCAGTCCACGCCACGTCGAGTGACAGCTTGCATCCAGGCCAGGGGAGGACCAACACCTTATTGACGTCCTCACTTTGTAACGCTCTAACTCTGCAATAAATCATTCGATTATTGTTCTGCACTTTTGATCGTTTGTTTTTCTATGTCTGATCCTCACATCCACCGATTTGTATCGCCATCGGACAATTCCTTCCTGGTGCGTCTTTTTTTTCTGTTATACAGTGTCTTTTAGCTCCCGGTATTTTTCACAAAATTCTCCTTTCTGCCTTCTCTAATTTTTCTAGATCACCAATTCTTGTGAGTTGAAGTGTGTCTGCCGCATACAGAGTTTCGGGCCTGACCACTGTTTGATAGTGTCTTAATTTCGTGTTCCAGGATAATTCATTTTGGTATAGCCTATATGGATCATGTTATGCATAAAGGAACCAAGCGCCATTTTTACTGAAATGGAGTTATAAGGGCCATCTTGTGGAGGAAATATTGAAATATCTGCCCACCAAATATGGTCTTCAGGCATGGAATAATTATTTTACATTTTAAGTTTGAAGAAAGTTCTTGTTCTGTATGGGAGATTGGAGAAAACGCATAACAGAACCAAGTGCCATGCAATCTTAAAGTGAGCTTAAATTAGTGATAAAATCTTTTGCATAACGGAACCAAGCGCCTTGCATATGACATTATGGCTTTTTTGATCTAATTTGTACATTGGTACTGTAGTACATTTATCAATGAAAATGTTTTTAAAAGTCTAATATAATTTTGTAGGCTATGAAAGAGAAACAGATTGTAAAAATAATCTACCAAAAGAAATAATTTATGAGTGTAGTCAACCCCCGGCACTATACAGCCCATGAAGGGCCTAGGCCGACCAAGCGACCACTGCCCAGCCATTTGGCCTGCATATATTGGGGTTATGCGTGATCAGCGCATCGGGTCCGCTCGGCCGTTAATCTTGGTTTTCGTGATCGGGGCGCTGCCTCACTGTCAGATAGCTACTCAATTGTCCTCACGAGGCTGAGTGCAGCCCGTTCCAGCCCTCACGTCAGTTTTAAAATCCCTGACGGAGCCGGGAATCGAACCCGGAGCCTCCGGGTGAGAGGCAGGCGCGCTACCCCAACACCACGGGGCCGGCTTTATGAGTGTAGGCCCACTGATAATAAACAAGTAGTTCTGTGAATAACTATACAGCCTATTTTCATATATCCTACTTATGTTAATTGCCTCTATCTACATACAAAATTTCAGTTTGTTTGCTGTAATAGATTCGTAGATATTGAGAACCGACTAAATATTTCGGATGGTCGCCATGTCGGATTTTGTATATGTAGGTCCTAGAGTTATGTACTGTTAAATGAAGATTATTGTGTACGTATAGCATTCAAACTTCAATCGCATGATTAGGACACAAGAAGTAACAAGGAGATTTTAAAATTCGCACAGCTGCCATCTTGTGGTTATGGAAATAATCGAAATAAATTAGATGCCAGTGGATTAACATTCGTATACGGATTTACTGTACCAAGTTTCACTGCACTCGGATGGTTAAATTGCGAGAAACGTCCATGTGAATATGTATACTTCGCGTCGCTGCTATATTGGATTTGTAATCACTAGGTTATTTAAAGTCCTATAGGTGAACTAAGTTCATAGCCCCTATGAACATAAAAAAAAAATCAGTTTGATTGCTATAATAGATTCGAAGATATTCAGAGCCGTCTAAATATTTCGGATGGTCGCCATGTTGGATTGTTAAATGTATAGGCCATAGAGTCATGTACCATTAAAGGGAAATTATTTCGTAGGTTCATTATTCAAACTTTCACTTCGATCGCCTGATTCCGACACAAGAAATAAAAACTTAATTTTAAAATTTGCACAGCCGCGATCTTGAGGTTATGTAAACAATAGAACTGAATTAGATACCAGAGCATTACAATGTGTATAAACATTTCCTGTACCAGATTTCATTGCGTTTGAAACATTAAATCGCGAGAAAGGTCTACTTATAGTTTTCAAATTCGCTTGGCCGCCATGTTCGTTTTGTAGTTAACTGGTTTATGAAAGTCTTATAGATGAACTTCAAGTAGTGTCCTTTATCTTCGTACAAAATTTCAGGTTGATACCGCTAACAGTTTCATAAATATAGAATGCCGGTGAAATATTTCGCACATCCGCCATCTTGTGGTTATGTAAACAATTGAACCAAGTTAGATGTCGGTGCATTACAATGTGTGTAAACATATACTGTACCAAGTTTTATTGCGTTTGGTTGGTTAAATCGCGAGAAACGTCTATTTAAATGTCGCAAATTCGCGTGGCCGCCATGTTGGTTTTGTAGTTACCAGTTTTTCAAATGTCACATAGGTGAACTTCTAGTTGTTCCCTTTATCACCGTAAAATATTCCAGGGTGATATCGGGAACAGTTTCGGAGATATTGAATGCTGGTGAAATATTTCGCACAGCTGCCATGTTGGATTGGTGAGACGTAACAAAATTTGAAGGGCACGATCGGGGTCGCCCGGAATAGTGCTATGAACATACCGAGTTTCATTGAAATCGCTCAAGCCGTTTAGAATTTATTAGGGACACACACACACACACACCTCACACACACACACACACGCACACACACACACGGACAAAAGGTGATCTCATAAGCCTTTTTTTTTTTTTTTTTTCGAAATTGAAAATAGGCTAAAAATACCAAAGATACAGATCCCATTATCCACTTGGTTGGACTGAATTTTATTATTTACCAACAGATCTCACTAGTAAGATGAGTGTTGTTTTAATGGGCGTAACAGTGAGATCATCTTTCCCTAGACCACTTTCACTGTCTTAGACCGCTTGCGTAAAGAGGAAGATAGCAACCTTGTTTATAAACCAAGATATCAAGCAATTTTTGTCAGTAATTCTATTTAAAGAGCAAACCTCAAAAAAAGGGGCGTGATCGTGCAGTGGCCAAGCTGTTTGTCTCTCACCAAGGTGGAGCGGGTTCTATTCCCGGTCAATGCGTGTGAGATTTTCGAAGTGAAAAATCACGTCCTGTGGTTCGGATTCCAGGTAAAATGGAGGTCTCGTGATTAATGATCTCGAGATTAACGGTCACTGCTACAACCTTCCTTAAAATATATATACCTGTAGTAATTACATCTGACCTACTAGGCCGAAATAGTGAATTGCCATCAACAACAAAATATTATGAATGAGAAAATATTGCAAAACAAGATGTTCAGTAAAGAACATATAGCCTACTTTCTCCTAAATGTATGAGTATAGTTATAACTCGTTGTTATTATCAAAGAGTATAATAGAACTATTCTTTGTTGAAGACCTTAGAAACGATTTACCTCTACCAAACGCCACAACCTAGATAAAAACTGCTACCATCATTGAAGAAAGAAAGATAAGAAGTATCTAAAGAATGTTATGGATCTGGAGACATAATCGACCGGACTGGCGGCGTGGCTCAGCGGTAACGTTCTCGCTTGCTGGACCGTATGTTTCAGGTTCGTATCCTGGCGCAGTCAGCTGGCATTTGAGGGTGCACAAATGCGAGGGAGCCGTGTTAGTAGATTTACTGGCACGTTAAAGATCCCCTTCGGGACAATATTCTGGCACCCCGGCGTCTCTAAAAGCAACAGTAGTTAAAAGGGACGTAAAACCAATAACATTATTATTATTATTATTATTATTATTATTATTATTATTATTATTATTATTACATAATCGGCCTGACGCGGGCAACATCCAACTTTGAGTTGAGGCATGTCTTTACACGTCTGGCTGCGTATGACTTTCACAACCCTAATTGAATTAACAAATCTTTCCATGACCCTACAGAGACGTGTGTATACCAACTATGTGGATATTTTCGATTGCTATTTGGCTGAAATAAAAGTATTAATTAATTAATATCCTGAACTAGCACCAACGGTAGAGTTCAGATACTATGTGAAATCGTTTTGTTCTTTACTTCAATTAACATTTTCAAATAACGCACAATAGGCTGTTACAAACCCTTTAAAATAAAAAGTAAAAATGTATCGTAGTATCATCTTGTCATTCTTCAAATTCGATGCGCATAGAATGCCAATGGTATAGTAATCAATGGAGCCCCACGTAGACTAGTCGTGACATCTAGTGGTGAAATATCGAACAATATAATCCTAACAGAGCGAGTGCATTCTAGCGGCCAGAAGAAGAAACTTTTCAATAAAATCTGGAAGTTAATAAGTAGGTCGGCGAGCAGTTACCTTTTTGGCAGCTAGATGTCTCGAGTAAATCTGCTGGCGAATTATGTTTTAATTAAATATATATTTTACACCATAATATGCACAATATAACGCTTAATTTTAAGACATCTGAGTCATTACAAAACAATAAACATATAACATTTCAAGCAAAAAAACTAGCTTTGTTCGGGTTTGAACCATAGGCATTTGAGCGATAGGCTAACGCTCTACCACTGAGATAATTGTGTCAACGAATATAGTTCTATATAAAATGACTTACATAGAACTTGTTAGCAAATAATGATTTATACTAAACGATTTCATCACTGGAGTATATTATTTATATATAAAGCATTTCATACAAAGTTTATTTATTTTGTATCAGTACGCTATATTGCATGCAATACTCAAATTAGTGAAATATAAGTCAGGCACAAGATATCCGCTGCCATCTTGTCTTATTACTGAATCGGCTCAGCTTTTTAAAATCACGTCTGCACTATAGTATTACAAAATAAACTTTTAATTTCGAACGTGCCTCTTCCTTTAGAACAGTTTAAACGATTCTCGGCTCGATAATCGGAACTGGTGGGTCCCATGATATGGATTATGAAGTTTGCATAATTCGCACGGCCGCCATCCTGAAATGGTATGGCGGACGACATTGTAGTTTGGTCACAAGACGCATCCTATACGAAGGTATGTTGTTACCAAATTTGGTAGAGATCGGATGATTTGGTTAGTCGTTATTTGATTTTACGTTTTGAACGTTTGAGTGGCCGCCATTCAGTTTTAGTAAAGATGGCGGCGATATAAAACATGACACTGAGGTGTCCTTTGCTAGTGCTACCTTTGTACCAAATTTCGTTCAATTCGCATTCACCGTGTTCGAATTGATAGGGGGGGACAGACATTCAGAGTACACACACTCACACACACACAGACACACACATACACACACACACACATACACACACACACAGACTCACACACACACATACACACACACACAGACAGACACACTTTTTTCGCCCTGTGTTGATCTCATAAGTCTACTTTCATTTTTTGCAAAAATCGAAAGTAGGCTAAAATGACCGTAATTTGCACCTGAATATAGTAGAAAATGCGTGTAATCGATGATATATAAGGGTGTAAAGCTTTTATTGATTTTGAGGTTGTGGGTGAATGTATGTGGATTTTCTGTTGTTGGTTCATAAGCACATTTTGTTTTGTATTCCACTGCAGTTTCTCGTTCTATTGATGGGGGATAAAATGCATAATAATATTGATAATAATAATAGAAAACTATTTTAAACTAAACACTAGCGGACCCTTGCGAGAAATCTCGCATGTTCACTAACCACACTTTAGTTAGTTATTGTTGTTTTAAGGGGCGGAACTACGAGGTCATCTGCCCCTCTTAACACACTTTCCCCAATAGGTTTATGATGAGAGACTTTAGGAGAAAGGTTGCTATGCTTTTCTTTCAACCAAATGATTATAGAACACTATTTACATTTCAGTTAGAATTCCAAGTTCTACGTTCCCTAACTTAAGAAGGCAATCACTGAAAATTATTCGATATTTATGAAATTATACGATTTGAGTACTCATTCCTCTGATTTACTGTTTCTGAAATCCATGAAACAGGCGTCACAGCTGCCAACATGTGAAGTAGACAGCATTATGGAGCGTATTTTCATACAGCAACAGTATCAGCAAATCGCACACTTCGTACATTTTTTTAAAGTCGTATTTTAAAGAAATTAAAGATATTTATGAAATTAGAGTGCAATTCGTCACTGCTAATGTCAATTGTCTTTCATTTGAATGTTCATTTGTCATGATCGGTCGCTTGTGAGCGCCGCATGAGGGATCTATACTACTGAAATAATACAGGGAGCGGCAAAAAGATCTGACGGTTTTTAAATCACAACAACACAAACATTTTAAATGATACAAACTCTTGCATTACTTATAACGGCAAGCTGTACATGTCAATTAATGGAAAACATGAAAGAACAATAGATTTTAACTTTTTAAGATTTGAAGATAACGTCTTTCAAATGATGCCCATCTTTTGCCATGCATTCTTCCAGTCTTGCACTCAAGCTTTGCACAGTCATTAGGCTTCAACTGCTGGACAATAACCATTTTATACGGATGAACATGCAAATCGAAACGCAATATTCGTCTCACTGTTCTATCAGACATTTGCAAAGCAGCAGCTTGTTTACGAGCCGGCCGCCGTGGACTGGTTTCCACAGCTTGTCTCACTCGCTCAACATTTTCTGGTGTCCTGGCTGACCTTAGACGGCCTGTTGACGTACGTTTTAAGGCTGAACCTGTAGCTCTAAAATTACTCACCCATAACAAAATTGTGTTACGAGATGGAACGCGTTCTCTTCGACTCGCTCAGCCGTACAACGACATAAACTGTCAGATCTTTTTGCCGCATGGCAAAAGATGGGCATCAATTCAAAGACGTTATCTTCAAATCTTAAAAGTTAAAATCTATTGTTCTTTAATGTTTTCCATTAATTGACATGTACACCTTGCTGTTATAAGTAATAAAAGAGCTTGTATCATTTAAAATATTTGTGTTGTTGTGATTTAAAAACCGTCAGATCTTTTTGCCGCTCCCTGTATATATGATCTTTGATCAGAACATCAGACTCTCTCCAGTCACTAACAGCAAAAGCAGTGCATCCAGGAGTAGGTGTGAAATGGACTCAGGAGCGGAAGGACATTCACAGTGCCAGGATGAAGGAATACTGGGCTAAGATGAAAGCTACGTGGTCCACAGCCGGTCCAACATTGTATTCGTACTTTTAAATTTCACCCAGACAGATGGTATATTGGCTTTCACGGCCAGTGAATTAAAACTCAGCAATTTTTCACTTGACGTTACAGACAGAGGGGAACATGGCTTCGAGTCAGTGAACAGCAGCGGAGAAAGTCGAATGGCTTTCGCTTTGACAGCCATTTTGATACCGGGTATAGTTATAAATTTTCGCCTCGTAGGATTTCGCCAAACTATTTTTAGCCTATTTTCAATTTTGAAAAAATAGGCTTATGAGATCACCTTTTGTCCGTGTGTGTGTGATTCGTGTGTGTGTCCCCCCCTAATAAAATCTAAACGGCTGGAGCGATTTCAATGAAATTCGGAAAGTTCATAGCACTATTCCCGGCGACCTCGACCGTGTCCTTCAAATTTTGTTACGACTCACCAATCCAACATGGCGGCTGTGCGAAATATTTCACCAGCATTCAATATCTCCGAAACTATTACCGATATTACCCTGACATTTTCTATGGTGATAGAGGGAACTACTATAAGTTCACTTATGTGACTTTTGAAAACCTGGTAACTACAAAACGAACATGGCGGCCAAGCGAATTTGCGACTTTTAAATAGAAGTTTCTCGCGATTTGACCAACCAAACGCAATGAACCTTGGTACAGTATATGTTTATATACATTGTAATGCACCAACATCTAACTTCGTTCAATTGTTTACATAATCACAAGATGGCGGATGTGCGAAATATTTCACCGGCATTCTATATCTCTGAAACTATTAGCGGTATCTCCCTAAAATTTTGTACTGAGATAAAGGGCACTACTGGAAGTCCATCTAAAATATTTTCAAAAACCGGTTAACTACAAAACGAACATGGCGGCCAAGCGAATTTGAACATTTTAAATAGACCTTTCTCGCGATTTAATGTTCCAAGCGCACTGAAACCTGGTACAGGAAATATTTATACACATTGTAATCCACTGGTATCTAATTTAGTTCAATTGTTTACATAACCTCAAGATGGCGGCAGTGCGAATTTTAAAATTAAGTTTTTATTTCTTGTGATGTAGTCATGCGATCGAAGTGAAAGTTTGAATAATGAACCTACGCAATAATTTTCCTTTAATGGTACATGACTCTATGGCCTATACATTTAACAATCCAACATGGCGACCATCTGAAATATTTAGACGATACTGAATATCTACGAATCTATTTTAGCAATCAAACTGCATTTTTTAATGTTCATAGGGGCTATGAACTTAAGTTCACCTAAAGGACTTTAAATAACCTGGTGATCACAAATCCAACATGGCGGTGACGCGAATTATAAATATTCACATGGACGTTTCTCGCAATTTAACCATCCGCGTGCAGTGAAACTTGGTACAGTAAATATTTATCCGAATGTTAATCCACTGGCATCTAATTTATTTCGATTTTTTCCATAACCTCAAGATGGCAGCTGTGAAAAATTTTTAAATCTCCTTGTTTTTTCTTGTGTCCTAATTATGCGATTGAAGTTTGAATACTACACGTTCACAATAATCTTCATGTAACAGTACATAACTCTAGGACCTACATATATAAAATCCAACCTGGCGACCATCCGAAATATTTAGTCGGTTCTCAGTATCTACGAATCTATTACAGCAATCAAACTGAAATTGTGTATGTTAAATAGTGGCAATTAACATAAGTAGGATATATGAAAATAGGCTGTATAGTTCTTCACGGAACTACTTGTTAATAAGTCCTTCCGCATATTCGAACATCTTATGGTAGCAAGACTCAGTCGCATACTTGATTTCCAGTATTCCACTGTCAAACAACACAATTAATTTATCTACGATATAATCACGGGTTGTGTGAGCTGATTTTGGTATCGGTAGATGGTATTGCAATTACTGTCCATTATCACTACCGTACAGTAAATATGTGCTAAACTAGGCTACATAAATATGTGACTTAAGTCGTTATTTCTTGTTCATTCAAAGACGGCAATTGTCATTGCTCAACTGCTACTGAAACAGGCGCATAAGGTGTTTCCAACTGTTGCCAATGTTTGGTACACAAAATATACGACACTGGTCATGCGTAGGCAATCTAAGCGAGAAACTATTGGAAGGAAGTTTGCAGTTTTACGTGACCGTTAATCTCATGTTTATGAGCGACGGGACCTCCATTTTACGTGGATTCAGAACCACAGAACATGGCATTTCACTTTGAAAATACCCCGCTATGACCATTGGATCCAAATATATATATTTAAAACAAGTAGTTCCGTGAAGAACTATACAGCCTATTTTCATATATCCTGCTCATGTTAATTGCCTCTATCAACATACAAATTTTCAGTTTAATTGCTGTAACAGATTCGTAGATATTGAGAACTGTCTAAATATTTCAGATGGTCGCCAGGTTGGGTTTTTATTTTTGTACTATTACATTAAGATTATTGTGTACGTGTGGTATTCAAACTTCAATCGCATGATTAGAACACAAGAAGTAAAAACGAGATTTTAAAATTACGCACAGCAGCCATCTTGTGATTATGCAAACAATTGAAATAAATTAGATGCCAGTGGATCAACATTTGTATAAGCATTTAACGTGCAACGTTTCACGGCACTCGGATTCTTAATTCGCGAGAAACGTCCATTTAAATATATATATTTCGCGTCGCCGCCATGTTGGATTTGTGCTCACCAGGTTACTGAAAGTCCTATAGGTGAACATATGTTCATAGTCTCTATGAACATTAAAAAATTCAGTTTGGTTGCTGTAAAAGATTCATAGATATTGAGAACCGTCTAAATATTTCGAAAGCTCGCCATTTAGGATTGTTATATGTATAGGCCATAGAGTTATGTACCATTCAAGGACAATTATTGCCTAGGTTCATTATTCAAACTTTCACTTCGATCGCGTGATTACGACACAAGAAATAAAAACTTACTTTTAAAATTTCGCACAGCCGCCATCTTGAGGTTATGTAAACAATTGAATTAAATTAGATGGCAGTGCGTTACAAGCTGCAAATTCATTTACTGTGCCACATTTCACTGCGCTCAGAGAGTTAAATCACGAGGAAAGTCTATTAAAATATTTTAAATTCGCTTGGTCGCCATGTTCGTTGTGTACTTTACAGGTTTATGAAATATACATAGGTAAACTTGTATTAGTACCCTTTATCACCATACAAAATTGCAGGGCGATATCTGTAATAGTTTCGGAGATATAGAATGTCAGTGAAATATTTCGCACAGCCGCCATTGGTCCACAAGAAAAGTGACACAAGTCAAAATACATACTTTTTCAGGAGAGCCATTTAAAGATTTGTCATTCTTTTGAGAGCGAGTTTCTTTTGCTCTTTCTTAAAATTGGTTATTCCTATGATCGAGAAAGACTTAATATAATATAAGGTTTAGGAAACCATGGATAGTTGAACGTCAGTGTTATTCAACCCTTGTATATATGAATAAAATATACCCTTCTTCGACATATGACACTTTTGTGGAAAATAATACTAAGACTATATGATAATTTTATCTTGATACATTAGAAATGAAGTGCATAAATAATTAGTTTCCTAATATTTTGGAATTTTAATGTGCAATATACATCAAAAGTTTACAATAAATACTAAAATAAGATCTAAATTGGTAATCTAGGAACACAACATAATACTGTAATAATGTTAATACAGACTGACGTCAGCTCTCGTTTCGTACGTAAATCATTATAGAGGAACTATAACAGCGTAATTGCATAGGTACATAATTGCGGCAATCACCAAATCTTTAACTACAAACTATTATAATACGAATAAGATTTAGGAATTACATTTTTCAACATTAATTTTAATAAGCCCTGTTTTAGTTTCTTTGATGATCAGTTTGTTATTATACGCTACCTTCAGCTGGATGTTTCCAGTAGAACCTGATCGTGTCTTCCTTACTGCAATAGCACAAAACTCCGTATCTGCGTAAGAAGTTTTGAGAAGAATTATTTCAAGATTCTTCCCTTCAAATCGAATTGCTGAGATGCGACTAATGGTCACATGTTCAATTTTCATCTTCAGTTTTTAGAACATTTAGACCTATTTTACATGTCAAATCCTTCAAGTCATAGAACATTTCGTGGTTCATTTCTGTGACTAGGTAAGGTTTCCCCGTCTTCTTGGCTGTACGAATTAGTGTGACATATTGCTGTGGAACATAAATGGGTCCAGATTTTAGAGATTTTGTTACCTCACGTTCAATGGTTGCGTGTGCACTATCGCCTTCATTCTGGCTATGTCCTATGACCAAAAATTTGTGTGTAATGGAGTTTATAAATGGATAGTTATTCACAGCAAACAAATACATTGAAAAGATGAAGCGATTTTTTTTGCTGGCCGCAACAGTTATCTGAATAGAATATTACATCCAGTTTTTTTGCTCTCTGTGTTCTTAGCTCTCTCTTCTAAACCTTCAAGATATCTCAAGACACAAGTTCCGATTTCATTAGCACCCCGGTTCCCTTCGGTCTCATCCCATACGAAACATTGGACTGTATTACATTGAAGCTCAAATATCGTAAAATTGAAAACATTGATTTTTGAAGTGAAGTAAAAACTGGAGGCATCACCCCTGGGACACTGAAGTACTGCCTGTAAATCATATACAGCGACAATTAAATTGCTGCTCACACTTTTCTTATAATTATCTTTTTCCGTGCGTGACAGGTCCTTTTCTAGAAAGTGTCTGTTGCATTTTTCCTTATGTTTCTGTATTTCTTCTTCCGAAGCATTTATGAACATCAGGCAGTCTTCACACATATCCTTTTTCGGTTTAAAAAACGAAATATTAAAATCATTTGTAAAAATCTTGGAGTACATTAAGTAATTTGCAATTGACAGATTCTTCTTCTTGCATTGATCAACATAATCTCTGTGCAGGTCCACTATTGTTCTACTACCTTCAATGTATTCTCTCTTTGAATCTTTTCGGCAGTAATGACTTTTTCTATCCTAGGAATTGAATTAATGTGGTGACGTACTCCTTCCTTTACATCATCACTCATCAGCAATGTGGTGATGCTTACCGTGTTTGCCTCTGAGGTCTGAATCAAGTATTCCACCTGTTGCACAACTCTTGTTGTGTAATACTGTTCTTATTGGCCTGTTTGTTATGTCCAGTGTGCTTTTATAATATGTTTTACAAACTCTGATCCTTTTTTCCGCAACAGTAAAATAAAATGCGTTATTATTTGATCGATGACTATCTTCTCTGATGTATCTGTACTTAGGAGAAATACTCTCTATATTGAACAGAAGGAACTCACGTTGCCTTTGTAAGTCTCCCAAATTCCAATATTCATCAAATATATTCTGGCGGTCTTCTTCTTTAATTTTTGTACTGCATTTCAACCTGCATGTGTCATTACAACTTCCTCCCATTATCTTCTTCTTAACGACTTTTCCACTCTTGGAACTGGATACATACTCTTTCTCAGAGTTCCTGTACTGCTTTGCTAATGTTTTCTTCCATTCCAGTGGTCTCGCCCGTCTTTTCCTTCCTTTCCTTTTTTCTACGTCAGCAGTATCCTCCACAGCAGGGTCTTCTTCAGATTCCGCACCTGCGGACGAAGAGGATGAACTAGTTTGTCCCTTGTAGGTAGGATCTTGAATGTCATCATCAGATGAGATGTCCGATTCTGATTCTGATGTGTGAGAATTAGCAAATGAGCTGCAACTACTTTGTTTGTTCACATCTGAAATAAAACAAAAGGATGTTTTCAACCATTGAAGATTATTTACGTACATTAAGATTTATTTTCTACAGATCGCAGCAT
Organism: Meconema thalassinum; assembly: GCA_946902985.2. NCBI lineage: Eukaryota > Metazoa > Arthropoda > Insecta > Orthoptera > Tettigoniidae > Meconema > Meconema thalassinum. The sequence continues at coordinate 390,717,532 of OX336393.1, read as the reverse complement.
GATTGATTTTTCAGGAAGAATATCTAAACAAGGTAAATGTTCTAACCTTGTACCGGTGATGGCAAAGCCACTTTGTCTTCGGATGCGACTGAAGTAGTTCCATTGGCATCTGAAACGAGGTTTAAAATCTAATCTGAAATGTTAGCCGGGAACCATGCTGTGCAATTAATCTAATTCACATTGTATATTTATAAGGATACACCAGATAAAATAACAATACAGATTATGAATATTTTAAACTCTACACTAACCTGCTTGATGAAATGCTGATGTAACTCTTGGATCTACTGATGTCAAAGTTGTCCACTCACAGTTCTTATCAGTTGACTCACCATTGCCTTCCAAATGATCATATTTCATTTTTGCCAGCTTCAAGATAACTCTTGTGCGCTGGGATGCCATTGCTCATAATATCTTATGGCTTACTAAACCAAATGAAAGAAAGCACGAGCAACTTGATATACACATACCAATATCGCAGGATTTCATATTAAGAACTATGAGGAAATGTGTCACAATTTCAAAGTTTACTGCGGAATTTTCCCACAGTAATGCTCTGTTTATATGGAAAAGTGACACAATTCAATATATGTCGCAGTAGGATTTCATTATAATGGAGAAAAATGTCTTAACTAAAAATAATTTACGACGGTGAAAAAAAGATGTGTTGTGTTAGGCTTACCTTATCCTGAAAAACGGCTTAACTCGAAATATGACACTTTTCTTGATAATAAACTATAATAATATTGTCACAACTTGAGATATGACTTTCTTCTCGACACAGCTGTGATGTTCCCACTTCCGCTCCCAGACCTCAAGTGAGATGTGACGTTATTCATGATAACAGCCAGTCGTGATTCTTCCGGCGGAAAAACGACATTACTCCCCTCTGGCGGCCAATTTTATAGATAGAGTTATGACGATTTTCTATATAAAAATATGCAGTGAGAGCAACGTGTTCCACTTCTTAACTCAAAATTGCACTTTTTTGACTTGTGTCACTTTTCTTGTGTACCATCGATTTGCTGTACCAAGTTTCATTACATTTGGATAGTTAAATCGCGGGGAAAGTCTATTTAAAAGTCTCAACTTCGCTTGGCCGCCATGTTGGTTTTGTAGTTACCAGGTTTTCAAAAGTCACATAAGTGAACTTATAGTAGTTTCCTCTATCACCATAGAAAATGTCAGGGTAATATCGGTAATAGTTTCGGAGATATTGAATGCTGGTGAAATATTTCGCACAGCCGCCATGTTGGATTGGTGAGTCGTAACAAAATTTGAAGGGCACGGTCGAGGTCGCCGGGAGTAGTGCTATGAACTTTCCGAGTTTCATTGAAATCGCTCCAGCCGTTTAGATTTTATTAGGGGGGACACACACACGAATCACACACACACACGCGGACAAAAGGTGATCTCATAAGCCTATTTTTTTTTTTCAAAATTGAAAATAGGCTAAAAAAGAGATAGTCAGTCTGAAAGACTGGACTTTATATCATTAAAAATGCTAGAAAGGCTGGAGGCTTCTCGCTTTGCTCGAAGCCAAAGACTCTTGACATGTTAGATGATCAGGAAACAATCAGAACGCTAGAAAGTTACAAGTCATGAGGGAGCTGGAGCGCGCGATGAAAGGAGGAAGCTGGCTGGATGACGTCACGCTCGCCGTGTCGTTGCCGTCTCGTAACTCCAGAGCTCACCAGTGAACTCAGTACACATGCACCAAGCGGTACTATGACGTCACACACCTCAGTGCATTCTCGGTACATTTCGTGACGTCGTCGTAACGAAACGACGAAGTCGACTAGATCATTTAAAATGATAAAATCACACTTGTATTGACCGGGATTGGAAGCTGGTCCGCCGCGGTGAGAGACCAATAGCGTGACCGTTGCGCCACCACGCCCCTATGAAACAACAGACTTACGAAGCATAGTGAGAATTTACTGGCTTTTGGGTGGCCGAAAATTACTGCCCCTACCACAGTATTCACTTTATCACACATAGGCAAATCGCGCCCGAGATACAAACCTTTGAAACAAAGAACTTCTCACTTCGTAACCGATCGTCAAGCTACGGCTTTCTCCGCTATTATTATTAGCGTATGGTACAACACAAAACAAACAACATAAACAATATACATACATACAATAAGTAACACATTACAACTATTACAATCATGCAAGGGAAAGGGTGTTCAAAGATTAATGTCTAAATTTTCTAGCCATCTTATGGCTTCAGTAGAGGCTATTACAAAGTCCTGTGTTGATCCAGTGAATGCCCTACTAATACACTCAGTGACAATATGGTTCATAGTCTGTCTAACTGCACCACAATCACAGGTTGGGGAAGATCGCATGCCCCATTTAAACATCATTGATCCGCATCTCCCGTGGTTAGTGCGGACTCTGTTGAGAGTTACCCATGTCTTGCGGGGCAAATCGAATCCGGCTGGCATATTTTGAATGTTGAACAATGCCTGCCATTGCATTGGAGCTATGCTGTTCCACTCTTTTTGCCAATCAGCTTTTGGATCATAAACCTGCCTAACCAGTTCCTGTGCTGTTTTAATAGGTGGAGATCTTGACTTGAGACGGCTATATCTGGTGCTAGCATCTTCATGAATGGGGAGTTCAGGATTGGCCAATATCTTGTTGTATTCCCTGACCAAGTTGTTCAGTCTTCTAATTCTAGGCGGTTCTATGTGACTAAGCACAGGCAACCAGAAAAGAGGTGTAGATTTTATTGTGCCACTAATAATACGCATTGTCTCATTCAGGACTGTGTCCACCTTTTTAACATGAGAGCTGTTGACCCAAACTGAGGAACAGTACTCAGCTGTTGAAAGTACCAGTGCCATCGCCGAAGTACGCAATGTAGTTGCAAACGCTCCCCATGTGGAGCCAGCAAGTTTGTGGATGATATTGTTACGTGTCCTTAATTTGGCTGCTAGGTTGGTGAGATGCTTCCTGTACGATAACGTTCGGTCAAGAGTAACTCCAAGATATTTGGGGTTGGCATTATGAGGGAGAGGGCCTCCATTAAGAGACACTTTCAGGGTAGAGTTCGCTTGCCGATTGTTTAAATGGAAGAAGCAGGTTTCCGTTTTACTAGAGCTGGGCTTCAAGCACCACATTTCGAAGTATTTGCATAGGACATCCAGGTCTGCATTTAAAGTTCTCTCTATCACATTAGCATCAGCATGTTGAGTAACTATTGCTAGATCATCAGCATAAGCAAACTGACGAGAGCTGGTAGTAGGTATGTCCGCAATATATAGATTAAACAATAATGGAGAAAGAACAGATCCTTGTGGAAGACCATTATTGAGTACCCTTGTTTTGCTGTGGTTTTTATGCATAACTACCTGGATTATTCTATTTGAAAGCATATTGTTAATCAAACGTGACATTTGACTGCACTTTGTCAGTTTAAAGAACTTGTACACAATACCTTCTCTCCACACTGTGTCGTAGGCAGCTGTTAGATCAATAAACACTGCCCCACTCTTCAATCGCTTTTCAAAACCTGTCTCAATATGTGTTGTCAAGGCAAGCACCTGATCTTCACAATTACGCTGAGGTCTGAAACCAGCCTGCTCGATAGGAATGCTTTTACAAATTAGGGGGCTTATTCTATTGTAAATAAGTCGTTCCAGGAGCTTAAAACAAACGCTCATTAAGGCGATTGGTCTGTAGCTTTCAACAGAATTCGGAGGTTTGCCAGGTTTTACGATAGCTAGAATCTTAGTTCGTTTGAACTCGGAAGGAAGTTTACTTGTTTGAAGGATGTTTGAAAAGAACTGCACTAACCAATTCCTTACATTCTTTCCAAAGTGCTTCAGAAATTCTGGGTGTATACCGTCAAAACCCGGGGCTTTTCCATTTTTCAATACTTTTAGGGCAAGAAGTAGCTCTTGTTCAGTAAAAGGATCAGAAATGTTGGAGGAGGTAGTATAAAGCTTTCTCAACTGAGACAGTTCATCTTTTATAATTCTTTTATGACACTTTTCAGGCTTGACTTTAGACAAGCTGGCAATGCGACTGGCAACATGATTGGGTGAAATCTCTGGCTTCAGCTGGGGACTATGTGGTATTCTTCCTAGCTTACTTAGGAGGCTCCAAGCTTTTCTACTCGAGTGTCTGAAGTCTAATGTTTCCACAGTTTCCGTCCATCGGTTTCGTCTAGCTTCATCTAGGTTATGAAGGAGATCATCAGCTACATCCTTTTCGCTATTTCTCTGGTAATCTTCGTATAGTGCTTCACAAGCCTCATCCCAACCTGGGATAAATTCCTTTCTCATTCCGCGAGGAATATGCCTTTTAGCACATGCCAGAACTGCTTTCATAAACCTAGAGTAGTTATCTACCTCTGGAGGAATCCATCTAATGGTTCTGTCGAGATCGGCTGAGAAACTCTCCCAATTAGCTTTACTGAAGTTCCATCGAGGAAGTGGGGACGATCTTATAATGGGAATCTGCATTCCAATTTCCAGGAAGACAGGCCGATGTTGACTATGTGGGAAGTTCATAAGAACTTTACGAAACACAGGTACATTGGAACCCTGATGATCATTTGATACAAAGCACAAGTCAGGATTAGTTTCTGATCCCCATCTTCCTGACTTAAATGTACATCTGTCTTTTGGATTGAAGATCAGTTGCATGTTACAAAGCTCTGCCCACTCTATAAGTTTCTCTCCACACTGATCGTTGTTCCTATAGCCCCACTGAGTATGATGACTATTGAAATCACCCACATAGATGGACGGAAGAGAGATTGCTGGAAAAACACTGTCAGGCCATTTAGTTCCTGGAGGTTTATAGATGTTTATGATAGTCACCTCATTAACTTTTGTTGTTATGTTGAAAATGTCTGCATCAGAATTAGCCGAGATTAACTGAGAGCAGGCGATGGAATTTTGAACAAAGGTAGCAGTTCCATAAGATTGGTGATAAGTAGCTCCCACTAACTTGTATCCAGGGATATTTCCTCTTGAACGAAGCTGAGATTGATCAGAGGCATGCGTTTCTTGAATACAGATTACATCAACATTATTTTCCAATGCCAACTTGGAAAGATAGTCACTTTTAGATCTACTGATTCCTTCGATGTTGATTTGAAGGACTCTTAGAACAATACCCAAGGGCTTTGCAGATTGGCTCTGAAAAGAGCTAGTATCTTTAGTTTTGTGTATCATTAGCCAGGAGATCACTAGTGATAGTCTGGCCACCGAATGCTGACGTTCAGTTCAGTACTGGAAAATCGAATCCTAGTACCTATGCAGGGGCACCACGAGCAGGAATCAGCTTCTCCGCTACCATGTGGTGACTCGAAGACATGATGTACTTCGTAACCAATCGTAACACTTCGGTTTTCTCCGCTACTCGAAGCCATATTTCTCTCTGTAACGTCAAGTAATTTTTCTAGGTTTGTGCCGTGTCTTGTGTAGGGTTTCGCCTAGGGCACCAAGCTGGCTCATCAGCGGGCTCTTGGTGTCTCCGCCAAGCCAGCTTAGTGTCCTAGGCGAAACCCTACACAAGACACGGCACAAACCTCGAAACATTGCTGAGTGTTACCCCGACACCTCATTACCTACCATAAGACAACACCTCAAGTACCACCAGACCCCACAAGCTGGCATTCACGGCCAGTGAATTAAAACTCAGCAATTTTTTTAGGTTTATGCCGTGTAACAGGCTGCCCTCTCGCACTTCGCACTCGCACCAGACAACTCGTCAAGTGCCACCGGAAAACGTGTCTTGCATCACTGGGTATTAAACTCTACTATAAAGTTGAGCGTTTCTCAGGGCCGTCATACGGTCGAGACGTAGGCTAAGTGTTGAAACTAATACTAATTTCGGTCTGCACCGCACAGGAATACTCATTTCCACACCACCAGGGGGTAGAGTACATGGCGCGTTTTTAGCCTATTTTCAATTTTGAAAAAATAGGCTTATGAGATCACCTTTTGTCCGTGTGTGTGTGTGCGTGTGTGTGTGTGTGTGTGTGTGTGTGTGTGTGATTCGTGTGTGTGTCCCCCCCTAATAAAATCTAAACGGCAGGAGCGATTTCAATGAAACTCGGAAAGTTCATAGCACTATTCCCGGCGACCTCGACCGTGCCCTTCAAATTTTGTTACGACTCACCAATCCAACATGGCGGCTGTGCGAAATATTTCACCAGCATTCAATATCTCCGAAACTATTACCGATATTACCCTGACATTTTCTATGGTGATAGAGGGAACTACTATAAGTTCACTTATGTGATTTTTGAAAACCTGGTAACTACAAAATCAACATGGCGGCCAAGCGAATATGCGACTTTTAAATAGACGTTTCTCGTGATTTGACCAACCAAACGCAATGAAACTTGGTACAGTATATGTTTATATACATTGTAATGCACCGACATCTAACTTTGTTCAATTTTTTACATAATCACAAGATGGTGGATGTGCAAAATATTTCACCGGCATTCTATATCTCTGAAACTATTAGCGGTATCTCCCTAAAGGTTTGTACGGAGATAAAGGGCACTACTGGAAGTCCATCTATAAGACTTTCAAAAACCGGTTAGCTACAAAACGAACATGGCGGCCAAGCGAATTTGAAAATTTTAAATAGACCTTTCTCGCGATTTAATGTTCCAAGCGCACTGAAACCTGGTACAGGAAATATTTATACACATTGTAATCCACTGGTATCTAATTTAGTTCAATTGTTTACATAACCTAAAGATGGCGGCAGTGCGAATTTTAAAATTAAGTTTTTATTTCTTGTGATGTAGTCATGCGATCGAAGTGAAAGTTCGAATAATGAACCTACGCAATAATTTTCCTTTAATGGTACATGACTCTATGGCCTATACATTTAACAATCCAAAATGGCGACCAACCGAAATATTTAGACGATACTGAATATCTACGAATCTATTTTAGCAATCAAACTGCATTTTTTAATGTTCATAGGGGCTATGAACTTAAGTTCACCTATAGGACTTTAAATAACCTGGTGATCACAAATCCAACATGGCGGTGACGCGAATTATAAATATTCACATGGACGTTTCTCGCAATTTAACCATCCGCGTGCAGTGAAACTTGGTACAGTAAATCCTTATACGAATGTTAATCCACTGGCATCTAATTTATTTCAATTGTTTCCATAACCTCAAGATGGCAGCTGTGAAAAATTTTAAAATCTCCTTGTTATTTCTTGTGTCCTAATTATGCGATTGAGGTTTGAATACTACACGTTCACAATAATCTGCATGTAACAGTACACAACTCTAGGACCTACATATATAAAATCCAACATGGCGACCATCCGAAATATTTAGTCGGTTCTCAATATCTACGAATCTATTACAGCAATCAAACTGAAATTGTGTATGTTGATATTGGCAATTAACATAAGCAGGATATATGAAAATAGGCTGTATAGTTCTTCACGGAACTACTTGTTTTTAACGTGGTCTCCCCAGTAGGCCTAGTCCACGGTTTCTGTAGCATTTAAATTCGGGTTCGTTTCCTTCTGAAACTGCGTACATTCCGCTGTAAACTGCGCGTAACGTTTGGTTATTCTATTTGTCGGTGTTTACGAGCCGTCCAAGCTTCCTTTAAACATAGAAGTTATAGGCTAACCACGTCCGTTGTTACTTTATTTTCTAAATAATTCAGTTGATTGTATTTATTATTCACTCTCGTGTGTCTTCTGGACTGACACAGTGCTATCACCTCAGCATTAGTATTCCCTCTTCATGCAATTTCTCACCCTCCGTCTTCTTGTTCTTATTTAGATGTGTCTCAGAGTTGATGTTTAACTGCTAGCTGAATCATGTGAGAATTCTCTTGTATATTCATCCAACCTGAACCTATTCACTAGAACTCGAGCTATTGTACACTAGGGTATTCTTTTGCAGTAATACACACACAATAAGCCCATAACTATAGTGATTTTACATTATCATTTAACTAATTCCATTGCGGTAGATTTGTTATGAACGATGGTTACCCTGAGAGACTATCGATGCCGTTCAACCTCTTTCCAGAAACAATGCCTGTTCTTGCGGCCAATGGTCAATGGAGAATTTCAAACTACACATACTCATATACACACACAAACTCCCCATTAGACACACATGAATGGGAGGGTGTTGAATAATACAGCAGTCTCACAGCCAATGGTGATCCAGTTATGGGTACGTATCCTCCTCACTGACATTCCAAATGACACGAATACATATCTGGAACGGCCATACGATAGGTTTGAAGTTCTCTTTAGACCATTGGCCGCAAAAACAGGCATTGTTTTTGGAAAGAGGTTGGACGGCATCGATAGTCTCTCAGGGTAACCACAGATTTTTTTTCTTCTTTCACTTCTGTAGGTATTTTAATGAAGTACGACTACTTGCACAATATTGAGAGCTTATCTACAGAAGGATAATAATATATCCATAGGCGTGACGACTGCGTTGATGAGGCCCAGGAGTGCAAGTATGAGGCAGAATGATCCTCCCTCTTCCAAATGAGAGTAATTGATGAAGAGCACTGAAGAAGCAACTGCGTGAAGACCGCATTCTATAACCAGGGGCAGGAACGCCGAGACTGTAGTTTTACGGAAGATCAAATCCATTATGATGCTGAATATTATGACGACGTGCGCAGAGAAAGCCATGTAGAAGAGCACATATTCTCCAGTTCATAACAAATCTACCGCAATGGAATTAGTTAAATGATAATGTAAATCACTATGGTTATGGGCTAATTGTTACACGCATGGTTTGTTGCGTTCATTTCATAGTCCACTGAGATAACACTAATAGAGCGATCAAATAGCCATCTTATTAGCTATTTGGAGCTAACTTCGTATAGCATAGGCCCTAAAACAAAGGATTACTGGCGGACCCGTGCGAGAAATCTCGCATGTTCATAAATCACACTTTCCCCAATAGGTTTATAATGAGAGACTTAAGGGGATATGTTGTTATGTTTTTATTTCAACCAAATGATTATAGAACACTATTTACATTTCAGTTAGAATTCCAAGTTCTACGTTCCCTAACTTAAGAAGGCAATCACTGAAAATTGGATCATCATAACACTCACCGGTTATTCGATATTTATGAAATTATACGATTTGAGTACTCATTCCTTTGATTTACTGTTTCTGAAATCCATGCAAAATGATAAAGGAAAGACCTCAGAATGTTAAAAAGACACGAAACAGGCGTCACAGTGGCCAAAATGTGAAGTGGACAGCAATTATAGAGCGTATTTTCCTACAGCAACAGCCTATCTGCAAATCGTATACTTCGTACATTTTTAAAAGTTATTTTCTAAAGAAATTATAGATATTTAAGAAATAAGAGTGCAATTGGTCGCTGCCAATGTATATTCTCTTTCATTTGAATGCTCATTTGTCATGATTGGTCGCTTGTGAGCGCCGCAGGAGGGATATATACTACTGAAATAATATATATAGAAGACCCGTTCTCCTCCGCAGCATTCATTTCAACAATCCTACAGCACTTCTTTCCATGTGACATTTGCTGTTCAAATGTCTTCATGCTAGTGACCTGAACAGACAGTTAGACTACGAAGCTGGGGTGATAGGGTCGCTCGCAAGCTCGTAAACTCGCTCTGAAGCTAGTAATTTAAATTTCCACTGAATGGCGATTGCTGGAAGAAATGTAAAGATAAAAACACTTAGGCCTAAAGTGGCGATGTGGAAGCTGTCGCGAACTCTTTTGCTGAACAATTCTCAGAGTATATAGATATGTTTAACAGTTTACCCAGCGTAAGCTTAAAATACACACGAACGGCTGTTCTTTTTTGCATCATATTCCTTGGGCTATCTGTAAAATAAGATGACAAAACCACAATACGACCGACTCTTCAGATTTTCATTTTCTGCTCGTGCATGCACGGCGTCTGCTAAAAACGCAACTCCGTTTATTGATGACGTATGTACTTTAACTGGTCTCCTTCCATACGACAGTAGTAATCCACGAATAGCTGTTGAGTCAATTTTCCAGCGTTAATAACGGGATTGAAATCGACCTAAGCACCTAGACCTCGAATGGCAATTCTGTACAGAATATACTCACGCATTGTTACAGTATGACGTATTTTAGTTTGTCGCACTCGAGCAGTTGGCATTGAAATGTGCCAACCAGTCTCTCCGCAAGACCAAATCAAGGTATAATACATAGGATCACAGTGCATACTATCAAATTCAACATTCCTCAAGCCACCTTCTCTCTCATATACTGCAACGTTCCAAATACAGGAGCAATTTCTGAACATGAGGGGTCATTATAACGTCTTGGATCTAAGGGAGGCTCATGATAGAAACGCATTACCAATTCCATTTGACGACGATTTTCTTTTAGATCTGATTTCCTCTCCTCACTTACTTTCTAGTGCATTGTTTTATAAGAGTGCACGTAAGGATTGTGCTGATCTAGTTAACTATTTAAAATACTGAGGGTATCTTCTCTCAGTTCATTATTAGCATTATTCGGTAGCCTTAAATCATTTGCCTCTAAAAATTATAAGATGTATAATTGGCCACATGAACTGTTTTCTTGTTTTCTGGCATATAAAGGGGAAATTCTATAATGAATAACACCATTGATTTTAATACAGTAAGGTCCATGGCTCGGTAGTAGCTCAACAGTAGCACCAAAGGATACAAACGACATAGCATTATTATAGTGCCGAACAATTTTCCCAAAAGTTTTACTGATTTCGTCACAATTCGTAAACAACTGTTTAATATCTGGAAGTATTGTATATGGTGGAAGTTTCACTTTGCCATCGATACAGCAATGAGAATAGTGACCACTTGTATTTTCTTTTTTGAAAAGTATACAGCTGAGCAGTAATGCCAAATGTTACACAGACTTCTGGGTAGATTATTGGCTGAGGAATAACCTAACCACCAAGGGAAGATGATTAAGAAAAGGAGATAGGTTTCGGATGGGAGAAAAAGGATAGAAAAACAGGATGTTCAGTAAAGAACATATAGCCTACTTTCTCCTAAATGCATGGGTATTGTTATAACTCTTTGTCCTTTTCAAGGAGTATAATTGATGTTAGTTGTAGTAGTTTGTTGAAATACAACGTGCTATACGGATAATAAACATGAATATGAGGTGTCCTTTGCTAGTGCTACCTATGTAAAAACAAGATGTTCAGTAAAGAACATATAGCCTACTTTCTCCTAAATGCATGGGTATTGTTATAACTCTTTGTCCTTTTCAAGGAGTATGATTGAATGTTGGTTGTAGTAGCTTGTTGAAATACAACGTGCTATAGGGATATTAAACATGAATATGAGGTGCCCTTTGCTAGTGCTACCTCTGTACCAAATTTCGTTCAATTCGGTTTCGCCGTGTTTGAATTGATACGGGGAATCGATTTGCACACATACTTGGCCACCATCTGCAAACTATTGGGCTGATGTTCTTGCAGTTTGGTCAGAATATGTTTCCCACATAAAGATATGGTGTTGCAAAATTTGGTAGAGACTAGATTATTAGGTTGGTCGTAATTACATTTTAGCTTTTAACATTTGGGTGGCCGCGATTACGTTTCCGTCAAGATAGCGGTGATATAAAACATGACACTGAGGTGCCTCTTGCTAGTGCTACCTCTGTACCAAATTTCGTTCATTCGGTTCCAACGTGTTCGAATTAATAGGGGGAATCAATTTTGACATAAAGATGGCCGCCATACGCAAACTATTAGGCTAATGACCTATTAGATTGGTCAAAGGATGCTCCCTCCATAAAGGTATGTTGTTGCAAAGTTTGGTAGAGATCGAATGGTTATGTTAGTCGTAATTTGATTTAAGCTTTAAACATTTGTGTGGCCGCTATTACGTTTCTGTCAATATGGCGGCGATATTAATCATGACACTGAGATGCTCTTTGCTAGTGCTATCTCTGTACCAAATTTCGTTCCATTCTGTTTCACCGTGTTTGAATTAATAGGGGGAATCGATTCTGACACAAAGATGGCCGCCATCCGCAAACTATTAGGCGAATGACCTATTAGATTGGTCAAAGGATGCTCCCTCCATAAAGGTATGTAGTTGCAAAATTTGGTTGAGATCGGATGATTAGGTTAATCGTAATTTGATTTAAGCTTTGAACATTCGTGTGGCCGCCATTACGTTTCAGTCAAGACGGCGGCGATATAAAACATGACACTGAGGTGCCCTTTGCTAGTGCTACCTCTGTACCAAATTTCGTTCCATTAGGTTCCTCCGTGTTCGAATTAATAGGGGGAATCAATTTTGACATAAAGATGGCCGCCATCCGCAAACTATAAGGCTAATAACCTATTAGAATGGTAAAAGGATGCTCCCTCCAAAAAGGTATGTTGTTGCAAAGTTTGGTAGAGATCGGATGGTTATGTTAGTCATAATTTAACTTAAGCTTTGAACATTTGTGTGGCCGCCATTACGTTTCTGTCAATATGGCGGCGATATAAAACATGACACTGAGATGCCCTTTGCTAGTGCTACCTCTGTACCAAATTTCGTTCCATTCGGTTTCACCGTGTTTGAATTAATAGGGGGAATTGATTTTCACACAAAGATGGCCGCCATTCGCAAACCATTAGGCTAATGACCTATTCATTTGGTCAAAGGATGCTTCCTCTATAAGGGTATGTTGTTGAAAAATTTGGTAGAGATCGGATGATTAGGTTAATCGTAATTTGATTTAAGCTTTGAACATTTGTGTGGCCGCCATTACGTTTCCGTCAAGATGGCGGCGATATAAAACATGACACTGAGGTGCCTTTTGTTAGTACTACCTCTGTACCAAATTTCGTTCCATTCGGTTGCACCGTGTTCGAATTAATAGGGGGAATCGATTTTCACACAAAGATGGCCGCCATCCGCAAACTATTACTCTGATGACCTATTAGTTTGGTCAAAGGATGCTCCCCCCATAAAGGTATGTTGTTGCAAAATTTGGTAGAGATCGGATGATTTGGTTAGTCGTAATTTGATTTAAGCTTTGAACATTTGTGAGGCCGCCATTACGTTTCCGTCAAGATGGCGGCGATATAAAACATGACACTGAGGTGTCCTTTGCTAGTGCTACCTTTGTACCAAATTTCGTTCAATTCGCATTCACCGTGTTCGAATTGATAGGGGGGGACAGACATTCAGAGTACACACACTCACACACACAGACACACACACACACACACAGACACACACACAGACTCACACACACACATACACACACACAGACAGACACACTTCTTTCGCCCTGTGTTGATCTCATAAGTCTACTTTCATTTTTTGCAAAAATCGAAAGTAGGCTAATAGGAGGAGAGTCCCACAAAAGTTATGAATTTAACTTTAAATGCACTTAGAGGCGGTTGCCACTGCAAATCCGTTCTCGGATACTTAAAGTGGGTAAGGACTTGGTCGAAGCTGACGGGAAACGCAGCTAGGACTTGGGCGGTTTGCAAGAGAGTGGCTTTAGTATATTCCCTCTCAAGCATGCATCTGCTTACTATGGGGAAGGGTGATGGTCTGGCAAGACAGAGAGTAACAGATTTAATGTATGTCTGTTCAAAGAAATTCGTTTTTGCAAAGTAATTCGAAGAATGCCAATAATTTGAATCAGGTTTGGTATTTCCAGTTTTCGAAGTTATAGAGTTCCTGAAAAAGCGACCAAGTGCTTCCAAGAAGGATAGTGATAAAAAATTATACCTTGGGGAGTAATTTTGGTAAGTGAACCAATGGTTGCATTTGGAAATGGCTAAGCTTTTACTCAGCAAGGAGCCGGCTAAAAGTTTAGACAAAGAGAAACACTTATCTTTTGGAAAACCAACCATAAGTTTTCGGAGAGGATCTCCACAAGCAGGTAGCTGGCGTAGCGAGCTGTACTTGCCTTACTGGCCAGTTAGAATTAGCTATTAAAGCTAAGAGAAACTTTAACGAGATAACCACTAAGAGTTCTTGCTCAAATGCAACGAGTTGTGGAAGCCCTATCAATAGATTTAATGGCATTGAGTAGGGAGAGCCAAGGAAGACAGGATCTTGCCTAACCGTTGTATTAGAGAAATGATGAGTCGAAAAGGAAAGTTTGAATTTATTTAACAATGCAAAAAAGTCTAATAAATTTGACAAGTATATAGTTTCAATTTTTAGTAACAATTTGGGGTCGCAGACCTCCTAACATTTAAAGTTTGCTCCAGGCAATTAACAATTCTTTAGGTTTCAAACCTTATATATGTACTGAAATCTTTGTAAGATTTAAAAAAGACAAATGAAGTGATTAAAGTTTAAACATTAAATTGAGTACAAGGAGTGTACTTTAAGAAATTTCCAAGTACCTATTTTAGAAAAAGTTACAACTTCGAAAATAACAAAAAAGAAAGCGGGTAGAATGAAGGAGAAGTTTCTATAACTTCTTATATTTATACAGAATTACTGTTGGTTATTATACAAATAAGGGCAGGTCACTTACTGTGAAACCTGAAGAGAAAGTCAAAAGGAAGGCTCTCGACCTCCTAGGTTTAAGTAGGAATCACGAGCCAAATGGGACAGTTTCCCTTTCGTGAGACCTAGAAATAACTCACTCATGAGTTGAAAGAATTGTTTTCCCTGATTATAAGGGAGAAACAATGTAAGCTTCAACCGTGTATAAAACACGTAGTTATGCAGAAATTAATTAATGATAAACAAACAAGATGGAAGAGCACTTCGTTAGAGTGACACCTCATTGAAAATGATCTAGAGTAACAATTTTATTAATATGGTTTGTTAGTAGAAGGTTTAGGAAAGATCAACTGGGATTTAGGGTAAATGTTTATGGCCTTATTTAATGTAAACGGACGATCGCGACGCGGTAGAAAAGTTGAACAAGCACTAGTTTTCACTATAGTCTGTTGAATGGATGAAAGGTTCACTGTAGTAACACGAAAGTTTATGGCAAAGAAAGTTATTGCAATTGTGAAAAATGACTGGTTGCACTAGATAAGCGAAAGTCTATTGCTTGAGAAAGTTGTGGATTACAATTAAATGCGCCATAGAACATTCAAACGGTGGAAGAAAATTCGCTATTGAGCTTTAATTCAGAAGGAAGATTCTTCAATTTTAAATAGTATTCTCACAAGTGAGTGAAAAATAGATGACGGCAAGACTTGTAGATAAAGTACAGGATCTGGAAGGTTCCAGAACGATCCTAATAGAAGAATGGGGCCAAAGTTAATCCAGCGGAGGAACTAGCTTGGTATTTTATAGACAGCGGGTATTGGATAATATCCCACGTGGTGAGAAGATTTCTCATTTAAATAGCTTAAGAAAAGCTACTTTCTATTAAGGTTGGCTTAGACAAACAAAAGCCCAACATAGCAAATCCCGTGAAGGATGATTTTTGCCCCAAATAAGTAATCTCACACTGTCTATAAAATGATCAATAAAAGCATGTAGATAATAAAACTGATGAAGATGAGGTTAAAACCTTAAGTCTGTACTTATCTTGGTTGCATGTCGAAGGTGAAGTTCCCTTTGACGAATACTTAATGTGCCAACATGGCGTAGAATGTAGAGAGTGCCTCTTGGTTTGAGGAGACTGGCTCTAGTTGAGCCTTGACTGACCCAGTCAACTGCCGACTTACAAGTGAGACCCACTCAGCGAAGCGCGGAGGGTCCAAGGAAGGGAAAAGGGTGGGGGTAGGAGACAAAAGGAGAACATACAAGCATGACCAATATTGTAAACTTAAATTCTCTTGAGGAAATGGTCTTCAAAGAGTTGATAGCAGGCGATACTAGCACTGCCTGGTGGGTGAAACAAGTAGGCGAAGTTCTCTTGATCACGGAGATAATAGCTGGCGGTGGCAACGAGATCTGGTGGCCAGAAGGAAAAGGAACTCCTCTTGCACCAGGAAGAATCGAGGAGCTTCAGAGATTCGCTGCTAGATGACGCTAGGTGGGTCATGGAAGATATATATCTAGAACAGACCCACAATGACATAAGAGACATGACCAACAAAGAGAAAATAGAAGATCACTGTTGGTGTTTGAGAAAAAGGATAAAATGAACAAGCAAAGAGCATTAAAAAGAATACTCTATCTTACCGTGTATTCCAAGAATACACCATACTGGGAGGGAAAAACACCAACAGAGAACAAAATAAACAGTTAAACATTTAAAGGTAATGAAGCAATTGAAGACAGTGGTCTTGTGATATGACCATTAGTGGTCAAGATTTTGGCCACCCTGACTCTCCCATCCCTTCCAGGATAACACTCGGTCACTCTACCAGAAATCCAGACCAGGGGGGGAGAGACATCCCTAACCAAGACCAAGTCCCCCACTTTAATATCGGGACTGGAAAGAAACCACTTCTGTCTCCGTTGCAAGGAAGTTAAATATTCCAAGTTCCACCTCTTCCAAAAAGAATTACGGAGGGCTTCAAGTTTAAGCCAAACGATAGGTAAATTAGAATCCCTGTAAGAATTGGGAAGAGGAGGAGGGGAAGAAAGAGAAGTGCCGATAAGGAAGTGACCAGGTGTAAGTGGAAGCAGGTCATCAGGGTCATTGGAAAGAGGAGTTAAAGGGCGAGTATTAACAACACCTTCAATAAGAACGGATAGTGAATTGAATTCCTTGTAAGTCGAAATGCGATTGCCTAAGACCTTTCTTAAATGACGTTTAGTGAGCTTTACGCAAGATTCCCACCTACCACCGTGATGAGGAGCGTAGGGAGGTATAAAGCGCCATTTGAAACCTTTTGAGTAGGAAAAATTAGAAATTTGTTCCATGGCAGGAGAGGAAGTGAGAGCTTTCTTCCACAGGGAAGCTGCGCCCTGAAAAGTGGAAGCGTTATCAGAGAACATCTCTGAAGGAACACCACGCCTAGCAGTGAAGCGAGAGACAGCTGATAAAAAGTAAGAAGTAGAAGCATTCGTTACTAGTTCCAAGTGGATTGCGCCAGTAACCATGCAAACAAAGAGAGAAACATAAAGCTTACCAAAACATTTGCGTTTAGCTTCAGGGGAATTTCGTTGATATTGGAACGGGCCCATATAGTCCACACCAGTTAGAGCAAATGGGCGTATAGGAGAGGAGCGAAAAGAGGGCAGATCGCTCATTAATTGAGTATTGATTTTAGGTTTCACTTTGAAGCAAGGAATGCACTTGTGAATTACAGAAGAAACTTCATGAATTCCATTTATAATCCAGTACTTTTCCCTTAAGAGGCAAAGCAGAGTGCGTGTGCCAACATGCAGATTACGATAATGAAAGTCACGTATAATTAAAGAAGTTACGTGATGTTTAGAAGGCAAAATAACGGGATGCTTTTTGTGCTCAGAGAGCAAAGATTGCGAGAGCCTTCCACCTACCCTGAGTAACCCATGGTCATCAAGGAACGGGGCTAAAGCACGAAGACGACTGGATTTGGGAAGATCCCTTTTAGAAAAAAGCAAAGACAATTCAGAAGAAAAGGCTTCTTGCTGTGTCAGTTTAAAACCTTAATGGTAGCGAGATTCAATTCATGATTGGTAAGGTGTGGTTTGGAGAGAAGAGGTTGGTCAACCACAAAATATTTCCATCTAAGGAGATAGGCGACGATTCGAAGTAATTTATGAGAGGAAGAATAGCGGGACAGCAAGGGATGAGAAGCGTTGGAAACAAGACACGAAGCGGTAGGTAGAGATACTTTTGCTTCAGGCAAGTTGGAGTTTGTAGCTGAAGGTTTAGAAGGCCATGAAGAAGAGTCTTCGATTAACCACGAGGGCCCATGCCAGTACAACTGGGAAGCTGCCAATTGAGAGGGTAAACAACCACGAGAGATAATATCGGCTGGGTTATCAGCACTGGGCACATGCCTCCATTGACATCCAGAAGAAAGAGTTTGAATTTTGGAAACTCTGTTTGCAACAAAAGTTTGCCAGTGAGAGAGGTTCTTGGCGATCCAAGAAATGGTGATCATGGAATCGCTCCAGAGATAGATTTGCGAGAATTCGACTTTTAATACTTCCCGTAATTTCTTAACAAGTTCTGCAGCCATGAGTGCAGCACACAATTCAAGCCTAGGCAAAGTGATAGTTTTAAGAGGAGCGACCTTCGATCTGGCACAAACAAGGTTGGAAACTGAAGATCCATATAATGAACGGTAATAAACTAAATATGCGCAGCAACCGTAAGCTTTTTCGGAACTGTCCGCGAACACATGAAGGAAAAAAGATGCATTAGAGTGAGAGCTAATTAAATTCCTGGGAATTTCAATAAGGGAAAGATCCAGCAAATTGCTGCGAAACGAGAGCCAACGATTAAGAAAAGAAAGAGGAACAGTGTCATCCCATTCACATTTGAGCGACCACAGCTCTTGCATGAAGAGTTTGGCAGTAACGATAACTGGGGCAAGGAATTGAAGCGGATCAAACATTTTTGCAATTTCAGAGAGAATTTGTCTTTTTGTGTTAGGAAGCTCTTCTGCGAGCGAAACTTTATAGATGAGAGTGTCAGTGCTAGTGCACCAATGAACTCCTAGAGTTTTTATGGATTCGGAGTTTCCACAAATTTCGACAGAAGAAGGATCTACGTCTTCGATGGGAAACTGGGCGAGAAACTCAGGGGAGTTGGAATTCCACTTATGAAGTGGGAAACCTCCATTCCTTAGCAATGCCTGAAGTTCTAAAGACACAAAAGAAGCTTCCTCCAAACTGGGGAAGGACTGCAAATAATCGTCAACATAGAATGACGTAGTTAGTGCTTCAGAGGCTTTGGAATTAAATAAATGGCCATCTTGTGAGGCTAGCAAGTGTAGGGATCGGATAGCAAGGAAAGCAGAGGGTTTTAAGCCGTAAGTAACCGTTTTTAAGCGAAATACCTTAATGGGCTTACTGATTTCATCACGCCACAAGATTCTTTGGAGATCTCGTTGTTCCGGTTGAATTAAAACTTGGCGGTACATCTGTTTTATATCAGCTATGACAGCTATGGGAAATAATCGAAAGTTTAAGAGTATAGCAGATAGATCTGATTGAATAGCAGGACCAGAGTAAAGGGTGTCGTTAAGTCTGTTGCCATTAACGTCGGGTGATGAACCATTAAAAACAACTCGGATTTTATCTTTTACAAGAGGGTTTTTCCACACGGGATGATGATTTAAATAAACCGTTTCAATTGGGGGGGTGCAATTCATCATCAAATTTGTTAACAACTTCCATATGATCTAAGCTTTCATACTCATCCATGAAATCAGTGTACTGCTGTTTAACAAGAGGTTCTTTCTTGAATTTGATCTCGATAGCAAAGAGAGCTTTTCGAGCTTTGGGCTGAGAGTTAATAAGTTTGGGAGGATTATGTAATCTTGGCATTTGAACAACGAACCGGCCATCAGAAGAACGAGTGGTGGTGTTCAAAAAACCTTGCTCACAGAATTCATTTTCTGAAGAGGTTACGTTAGGAGGATCAACGCTTTCAAGCCTCCAGAACTGTTCCAGGTCAGTATTGGCGAAGTAGCATTGCGATGCAGGTTGGGGAGAATAATGGGGAAGTTGACCTGTGACGATCCATCCAAAATTAGTGTCTCTTGCGACCACGTTTGAGGATAACTTGCGAACCTGTTTACGAAGGCAATTCCAGAAAACATTGGCACTAAAGAGTATGTCAATAGGGTTTTGCATGTTGAACAAAGGATCAGCTAGCCTTAAATGCGAGGGAATGTTTAACCCTGAAATATCCACAGAGTGACATGGAGTGTCTTCTCCAATGCTATTGAGAATGAAACAATTAAGTTTAAGAAAGTTGTTTCTATGACAAATATCTCTTATGGTTAGCTTTGAGAATTGTAAAGCTTGCGATTTTGAGCTGTTGATGCCCGACACGTTAATAGAAGTGGGGTTTACAGGTAGGCCTAGTTTTCTAATCAAGGAATTAGACACAAAATCATGAGTTGCCGCTGAATCTAGAAGACCGCGTGCACGGACCCAGTTGCCAAAGTTATCCTGAACTTCGATTTGGACAGTAGACAACAATACTTGAGCACTGCGAATGGACTTGGCATTTTGAATATACGATGAAGCATTAGAACTATTAGCACTATCATTTTTCGGAGAAGTAGATGCTGTCGATG
This sequence comes from Meconema thalassinum, assembly GCA_946902985.2. Taxonomy (NCBI): domain Eukaryota; kingdom Metazoa; phylum Arthropoda; class Insecta; order Orthoptera; family Tettigoniidae; genus Meconema; species Meconema thalassinum. The sequence continues at coordinate 390,697,413 of OX336393.1, read as the reverse complement.
ACCTTGCCTGATCATGACGATGTAGCAAAGTGTGATGAGCCTTTTCACAATGGTAGCAAAGTCTTGTGGACTTGCAATTAGAAGCAGAATGAGTAGGCGCTAGGCAATTGAAGCAATGTTTGTTCTGGGAAACTAATTTTCTTCTGTCGTCGACTGACATTTCTTTAAATGATTTACAGAGGTATAGGGCATGGGGATCTTTACAAAGTATGCACTTTAAAGGTTCGTTTAAACTCTTGCGGGGTTCGCTTTGAGTGTTTAAAACAATAGAGCTAGCAACACGACGTTCACTAGACCTAGTTGGGTAACCAGTAGTGTTTGATTTAAATTTGGATGAGCTGGACCCGGGTTTTTGGGTATTAGACGCTAAGCGTTAGCTTTTAGGTTTGATAGACATTAATTCAAATTTGGAACTCGGGGAAGAGGGTTCACTTTGATTAGCTAGAGCGGTTAAGAGTTGGCATCTAGCGTTTATGAAAGTGACTAAATGCTCGTAAGAGTAGTCGTCTTCTTTAGAAAGTTCAATTTCCCAAGCTTTGAGGGTAGCAGCATCAACTTTAGAAACCACTAAATGTATTAGGAAAGTATCCCAGTGTTCAGTAGGTTGATCTAATTGGGACAGAGCCTTAACGTGAAGTTGTGTAGTGTCAACTAGAGTACGCAAACTAGTGACGTCATTGTGCTGTGAAGCAGGTAGGTTGAATAGAGCCTTCATATGGCGTTGAATACGTAACCGTAAATTTCCATATCTTTCTTTTAATAAGTTAAAGGCAATGGGGTAATTTTCGGCACGTAGAGGAAGTGCTTCGACTAACTGCAAAGCTTGACCTCGGAGGATAGATCTCAAGTAATGAAACTTGTAAATGACTTGAATGTCTTCATTGTCATGAACAAGGGAGCAAAATAATTCATAGAAAGAATCCCAAGTAGATTCATCTCCAGAGAAATGGGGTAAATCAATTTTAGGTAAAATTGGTTTGGGCTTGTGAGTACCATCACGGAAAGAAGTTTGTGGTTTGTGAAGGGAACCAAGAACAGAAGCGTCCTTTTTCTGCTCCTCTTCGAGTTGGCGTATTATTTTGAAAGCAGAACCTATGCCTTCGTAATATTGGTTTTCTACTTCGACTCGATCTTCGGTTTGATTGAGCATACAAGTTTCTATTTCAGTTTGGAAGTTGCAATAATTTTCATAAGAACGTTCAAAATCCCTTACACGATGTTTCAACAAGTCTAATTGAGCTTCTGAGGGATCTAACTCTTTTATGTACTTTCTGAATCAGGTAATTTGCCCTTTACAGGATGCTCGTTTAGAAGTAAGTTTTTCATCCTTATCCTTTTCAGTAGGAGCCATGTCAAAGAAAATAGATTAAAATGTAACTCACGAAACTGTGGAACCTTGGAAATGCTGTCAAGCTGGCAGCAGCAAATAAGTTGAAAGAAAGGGACACACCACGGGAGACAGGAGCGGCCTCTTTCCCCTTCACAGGCTTTGCTCGATGTAGTTATAGCTGAAAGATTCAAAGCAGATATTAATATTTTGCAAGGTATTGCCAAATGATCTTTTAAAAAGAATAGGAATAGAAAATGGACTCTCCCGGGTTTCCGGGACCAAATTTTGGGTAGATTATTGCCTGAGGAATAACCTAACCACCAAGGGAAGATGATTAAGAAAAGGAGATAGGTTTCGAATTGGAGAAAAAGGATAGAAAAATAGGAGGAGAGTCCCACAAAAGTTATGAATTTAACTTTAAATGCACTTAGAGGCGGTTGCCATTGCAAATCCGTTCTCTGATACCTAAAGTGGGTAAGGACTTGGTCGAAGCTGACGGGAAACGCAGCTAGGACTTGGGCGGTTTGCAAGAGAGTGGCTTTAGTATATTCCCTCTCAAGCATGCATCTGCTTACTATGGGCAAGGGTGATGGTCTGGCAAGACAGAGAGTAGCAGATTTAATGTATGTCTGTTCAAAGAAATTCGTTTTTGCAAAGTAATTCGAAGAATGCCAATAATTTGAATCAGGTTTGGTATTTCCAGTTTTCGAAGTTATAGAGTTCCTGAAAAAGCGACCAAGTGCTTCCAGGAAGGATAGTGATAAAAAATTATACCTTGGGGAGTAATTTTGGTAAGTGAACCAATGGTTGCATTTGGAAATGGCTAAGCTTTTACTCAGCAAGGAGCCGGCTAAAAGTTTAGACAAAGAGAAACACTTATCTTTTGGAAAACCAACCATAAGTTTTCGGAGAGGATCTCCACAAGCAGGTAGCTGGCGTAGCGAGCTGTACTTGCCTTACTGGCCAGTTAGAATTAGCTATTAAAGCTAAGAGAAACTTTAACGAGATAACCACTAAGAGTTCTTGCTCAAATGCAACGAGTGGTGGAAGCCCTATCAATAGATTTAATGGCATTGAGTAGGGAGAGCCAAGGAAGACAGGATCTTGCCTAACCGTTGTATTAGAGAAATGATGAGTCGAAAAGGAAAGTTTGAATTTATTTAACAATGCAAAAAAGTCTAATAAATTTGACAAGTATATAGTTTCAATTTTTAGTAACAATTTGGGGTCGCAGACCTCCTAACATTTAAAGTTTGCTCCAGGCAATTAACAATTCTTTAGGTTTCAAACCTTATATATGTACTGAAATCTTTGTAAGATTTAAAAAAGACAAATGAAGTGATTAAAGTTTAAACATTAAATTGAGTACAAGGAGTGTACTTTAAGAAATTTCCAAGTACCTATTTTAGAAAAAGTTACAACTTCGAAAATAACAAAAAAGAAAGCGGGTAGAATGAAGGAGAAGTTTCTATAACTTCTTATATTTATACAGAATTACTGTTGGTTATTATACAAATAAGGGCAGGTCATTTACTGTGAAACCTGAAGAGAAAGTCAAAAGGAAGGTTCTCGACCTCCTAGGTTTAAGTAGGAATCACGAGCCAAATGGGGCAGTTTCCCTTTCGTGAGACCTAGAAATAACTCACTCATGAGTTGAAAGAATTGTTTTCCCTGATTATAAGGGAGAAACAATGTAAGCATGAACCGTGTATAAAACACGTAGTTATGCAGAAATTAATTAATGATAAACAAACAAGATGGAAGGGCACTTCGTTAGAGTGACACCTCATTGAAAATGATTTAGAGTAACAATTTTATTAATATGGTTTGTTAGTAGAAGGTTTAGGAAAGATCAATTGGGATTTAGGATAAATGTTTATGGCCTTATTTAATGTAAACGGACGATCGCGACGCGGTAGAAAAGTTGAACAAGCACTAGTTTTCACTATAGTCTGTTGAATGGATGAAAAGTTCACTGTAGTAACACGAAAGTTTATGGCAAAGAAAGTTATTGCAATTGTGAACAAGTAGTTCCGTGAAAAACTATACAGCCTATTTTCATATATCCTACTTGTGTTAATTGCCACTATCAACATACACAATTTCTGTTTGATTGCTGTAATAGATTCGTAGATATTAAGAACCGACTAAATATTTCGGATGGTCGCCATGTTGGATTTTATATATGTAGGTCCTAGAGTTATGTACTGTTACATGCAGATTATTGTGAACGTGTAGTATTCAAACTTCAATCGCAAAATTAGGACACAAGAAGTAACAATGAGATTTTAAAATTTTTCACAGCTGCCATCTTGAGGTTATGGAAACAATTGAAATAAATTAGATGCCAGTGGATTAACATTCGTGTAAGGATTTACCGTACCAAGTTTCACTGCACTCGGATGGTTAAATTGCGAGAAACGTCCATGTGAATATTTATAATTCGCGTCACCGCCATGTTGGATTTGTGATCACCAGGTTATTTAAAATCATATAGGTGGACTTAAGTTCATAGCCCCTATGAACATTAAAAATGCAGTTTGATTGCTAAAATAGATTCGTAGATATTCAGTATCGTCTAAATATTTCGGATGGTCGCCATGTTGGATTGTTAAATGTATAGGCCATAGAGTCATGTACCATTAAAGGAAAATTATTGCGTAGGTTCATTATTCAAACTTTCACTTCGATCGCATGACTACATCACAAGAAATAAAAACTTAATTTTAAAATTCGCACTGCCGCCATCTTGAGGTTATGTAAACAATTGAACTAAATTAGATACCAGTGGATTACAATGTGCATAAATATTTCCTGTACCAGGTTTCAGTGCGCTTGGAACATTAAATCGCGAGAAAGGTCTATTTAAATTTTTCAAATTCGCTTGGCCGCCATGTTCGTTTTGTAGTTAACCGGTTTTTGAAAATCTTATAGACTGACTTCCAGTAGTGCCCTTTATCTCCGTACAAAATTTTAGGGAGATACCGCTAATAGTTTCAGAGATATAGAATGCCGGTGAAATATTTCGCACATCCGCCATCTTGTGATTATGTAAACAATTGAACGAAGTTAGATGTCGGTGCATTACAATGTCTATAAACATATACTGTACCAAGTTTCATTGCGTTTGGTTGGTCAAATCACGAGAAACGTCTATTTAAAAGTCGCAAATTCGCTTGGCCTCCATGTTGGTTTTGTAGTTACCAGGTTTTCAAAAGTCACATAAGTGAACTTATAGTAGTTCCCTCTATCACCATATAAAATGTCAGGGTAATATCGGTAATAGTTTCGGAGATATTGAATGCTGGTGAAATATTTCGCACAGCCGCCATGTTGGATTGGTGAGTCGTAACAAAATTTGAAGGGCACGGTCGAGGTCGCCGGGAATAGTGCTGTGAACTTTCCGAGTTTCATTGAAATCGCTCCTGCCGTTTAGATTTTATTAGGAGGGGACACACACACGAATCACACACATACACACACACGCACATACACACGGACAAAAGGTGATCTCATAAGCCTATTTTTTTCAAAATTGAAAATAGGCTAAAAAATGACTGGTTGCACTAGATAAGCGAAAGTCTATTGCTTGAGAAAGTTGTGGATTACAATTAAATGCGCCATAGAACATTCAAACGGTGGAAGAAAATTCGCTATTGAGCTTTAATTCAGAAGGAAGATTCTTCAATTTTAAATAGTATTCTCACAAGTGAGTGAAAAATAGATGACGGCAAGACTTGTAGATAAAGTACAGGATCTGGAAGGTTCCAGAACGATCCTAATAGAAGAATGGGGCCAAAGTTAATCCAGCGGAGGAACTAGCTTGGTATTTTATAGACAGCGGGTATTGGATAATATCCCACGTGGTGAGAAGATTTCTCATTTAAATAGCTTAAGAAAAGCTACTTTCTATTAAGGTTGGCTTAGACAAACAAAAGCCCAACATAGCAAATCCCGTGAAGGATGATTTTTGCCCCAAATAAGTAATCTCACACTGTCTATAAAATGATCAATAAAAGCATGTAGATAATAAAACTGATGAAGATGAGGTTAAAACCTTAAGTCTGTACTTATCTTGGTTGCATGTCGAAGGTGAAGTTCCCTTTGACGAATACTTAATGTGCCAACATGGCGTAGAATGTAGAGAGTGCCTCTTGGTTTGAGGAGACTGGCTCTAGTTGAGCCTTGACTGACCGAGTCAACTGCCGACTTACAAGTGAGACCCACTCAGCGAAGCGCGGAGGGTCCAAGGAAGGGAAAAGAGTGGGGGTAGGAGACAAAAGGAGAACATATAAGCATGACCAATATTGTAAACTTAAATTCTCTTGAGGAAATGGTCTTCAAAGAGTTGATAGCAGGCGATACTAGCACTGCCTGGTGGGTGAAAAAAGTAGGCGAAGTTCTCTTGATCACGGAGATAATAGTTGGCGATGGCAACGAGATCTGGTGGCCAGATGGAAAAGGAAGTCCTCTTGCACCAGGAAGAATTGAGGAGCTTCAGAGATTCGCTGCTAGATGACGCTAGGTGGGTCATGGAAGATATATATCTAGAACAGACTCACAATGACATAAGAGACATGACCTACAAAGAGAAAATAGAAGATCACTGTCGGTGTTTGAGAAAAAGGATGAAATGAACAAGCAAAGAGCATTAAAAATAATAATCTATCTTACCGTGTATTCCAAGAATACACCAACTACCAATAGAGAATGGTTCTATGTATGGAATAGTATCATAAACAGCACATCAAAAGTGAGTGAGAATGATTTTGTGACCAGTGGCGGCTGGTAATAATTATCTTAGTGGTGCCAGCAAATTCAAAATTTGCAATCAAATCCTTCAAACATTGCAAGTATACACATGCATATATTATGCTATAGGCCTAAGTATCAGAATCACAGTATTTAACTGTGTAATTGTACAAGATCCGCAATACAGCTTTGACACAATTGCAGCGGTGACCGTGAAATAAACAGGTGAAATATAATGAACAATATGCCCTACCTTACATACAGATATAACCTAAACTTGGGAAGGATATCCACTGCACTTGATATAATTAAACACAAAAATAATTTAACGACGCTCCTATTTAACACTTGCAATGCCACCAGAAATAATAACAAACCCGAGAATTTGTATCTGCGTTCTGTTAGGCGTAACTGTGTCACCAACATAAACCAACGAAACAAAGCAAAACATACTGTAAAAAGTCTGGTTTGTTACATTATAAATAGGGAAATAAGTATTCCCGCCGCCAATATGAGTGTGAAAACGTCGCTAAGTGTCTAACAAGAAAGAACTAGAACCTTCTTGTATATATTTAATAGTCGCCAGATATAGTGATAAAGCATTAAACTGGGAACCCTGGAGTTGCGGCCTCTGCATTGTGCTGCCGTATGGTGGTTAAAATATAAATCACTTCAAGCAATTCTCGCTTGCGCTTGCAGGCTGCACTCTGGTGAATGCGCCACGCGGCTGTTGGCACTTACTAGGGTAATCTGTTGCCCAACACAACACAATACTACACATGCAAAGCCAAGCAAAACAAGCCTTTATTGGTGCTGAGTCTTCTTTTCGGAGGTGGAGCCCATGTGGCATGGCTCACTCATTCAGGAAAGGGCCACCAGATTGTATGTCAGTTCGCGCGCTCGTTCAAATGAATGCACAATAAGATATGCTTGCAATTTCCTTGAAGTTTAAAACTAATACAAACTGTTATTTAGAGGGCGCATTGGTGATGCCATGGCACACCGGCACTACCTCACGGGCCGTCCCTGTTTGTGACAATCTGTATCTGATGTTGATTTGAGTCGCGTAGCGCTCGTTTCTGTTTCTTGGTATTCACGTTTTCAACCATACTTGACTCTGAGTTAGCACTGATATCTCCGGCCATCTTCAGAGTACAGTAAAGAAATTATTCTCTTTGGTGGCGTATTTTCGGCGTTTACAGTATGCGTTTTATTATTAGTAACTATGTCAATATTCATTTTGATAACTTGAGCAGCGGCAACTCAGTATGACCTCCATGAATTCCATTCATAGCCATATATACTGTTCTGGCCTTTAACGGGAGTTGGCCGAACTGGGGGGATGAGGATGAGTGTAGATGGTAGTGTTTAATCAGGGGGAGTTTATACGGAGGTGTGGAAACTCCGAATGAGTGTTGGGGAGTGAGTTGGATGATCGGGTGGGGCTCTTTGCGACTAGGGTTGCAAATCAAAGGGGTGCACTTTTAAAGTGGGAGCTATTAGTCTGCAGAGTAAGTACTGCGGTGGATAACCCAAGTATCTGATGACCGTGCAACGTTACGCTCTGCGGGTGCGTGACCAAGCAATCAAGGCTACTGGCAATGGAAATGATTCTAGTGCTGACACAGCGGTTTTGGAAACAATGCACTGGCAGGTCAAGGTGTAAGGTGGGGAGGTAAGCGGTAAAAACAGTGATAATGAACAAAGGCTATAATTGATCTGTAATAATGGTGGAAACTTGTTTATTGGACCCAAAGTGTACTGAATGTTTCCCTGTATTCAGGGATAGTGTAACAACGTGTAAATGGTACAATCAATCAGGGTGGCGAAAGGAAGTACAACTTGTGAGTGTCTGGAATCTGTGAATCACACTTACCGGGGGTATGCTGTCGGCAGGCAGTCGGGCAGGGTCTTCTACGTAAACGGATCCCCTCCCTCAGAATGGGGGTCCTTTTAAGTGTTTCTCAAGTGGCGTCTCTGCAATGTTGCTGAATAGCTGTTTCTGTAGCAGCCTCTGTGTACATGTGGATGTATGTCAAGCTTGGGCAAGAACCATTACATAACTCTGCCGGCTTGGTGTAATTAGAAGTGTGTTGTTGCTATTGTTGCTATCAGCTTGAGGGTTAAAAAAAGGGGTGAAGTCAGTGTATGGGGTTGGACAGATGTAGATAACGGGGGTGCGTCTATGGATGATTATAGATGTGTAGATGGTACTGTTACTCGTAGACCATCTGTAGATAAGTGCCCAGCGTGTAGTATCCATATGTGGATATATCTCTCAATAGGGCGCTAGGCGTCATAGGGTCGTAACAATACTTTGTAATCATCGCTCGTATTGATAGCAGTTTCGTACATATCGCTGTTGCCAACAAGGAAGAATAATTATTCCAGTTGTCTGTAACATGTTAAATAATTCATTTTCTAACCTGTGTAAATAAACTCTGATTGTTGTACACCAGGGGCGTATATAAGGGGGAGGGATCCCCCCCCCCCCCCGAAATTCTTGTCCACATATGTTATTTGTTTATGAATTAAAACATTTAAAAAAAAAACATGTAGGCTCCTATTGTTACTAACTGACGTATGGCAACGTTGCAAAGCAAGGCGAAGGTGGAGCTGTGTAAACCGTGTGACCAGGCCCGACGAGAGGGGGGGTCAGGCAGGGCTGGTGCCCCGGGGCCCGACCCTCCCAGGGGGGCCCGGCGTCGTAGGAGGATGGGCCCGATCAGGCATTGATTTATTATTGCCTGTAAGTGACTTGGATTTTCTACTGGTAATGAACTGTCTGTGAACAAATTTACAAGGATTGAAAAACTTTTTCTTTCAAGTAGACAATATTTTCCTTTGCAAAGCGCTTGTGGGAAGAACAACTGTCTCAAAGCGGTCAACTTAGGCAATGGGGCTTCGCTATGTATTGTTCTCAGATTCTAAATGAAGCTTATTCGGCTTATGCACCAATCCTTCAAATAACTTCCTCATCCCTTCACTTATTTCGTCAAGGCCACGAGAGCCTGGGCTGCCCTTGTGTGTTTGGTCAGCTAGCTCAAGAGTTTCAAGTTTGGTGCGTCACATCGAGCTTAGATATCTAACCTCCTTGACTGTCATAGCGTTCCAAGGAACGACGAAATTCGACATGCAAGCTGCCCTCTGGGTGTCAAATAACAAAGCTTGCACCCGGCACCCGAGGCCATACGATATTATCATATATATTATTTCAGGAGTATAGCGGCGCTCACAAGCGATCGATCGTGACAAATGAGCATTCAAATGAAAGAGAATAGACATTAGCAGTGACGAATTGTACTTCAATTTCATAAATATCTAGTTTCTTTAAAAAATGTACAGAGTGTGCGATTTGCAGATACTGTTGCTGTAGGGAAATACGCTTCATAATATTGCTGTCCACTTCACATTTTGGCCACTGTGACACCAGTTTCATGTCATTTTTACATTCTGAGGTCTATCCTTTATCATTTTGCATGGATTTCAGAAACAGTAAATCAAACGAATGAGTACTCAAATCGTATCATTTCATAAATATCGAACAACCGGTGAGTATTGTGATGATCCAATTTTCAGTGATCGCCCTGTTAAGTTAGGGAACGTAGAACTTGGAATTCTAACTGAGTGTTCTATAATCGTTTGGTTGAAATGAAAACATGACCTTGCTCCTTAAGTCTCTCATTATAAACCTTTGGGGAAAGTGTGGTTTATGAACATGCGAGATTTCTCGCTTGGGTTCGCTGGTTATTATTATTATTATTATTATTATTATTATTATATAAATTAGCTCAGGACAGGGAGGCATGGAGCGCTGCATCAAACCAGTCAAAAGACTGAAGACTCAAACAACAACAATATAAATACAATTTTGTTTTGTGCTGGTGCAGTGGCTATTATTATTATTGGACATTGTTACACCATTTATTCCAAAGAGCAGCATCGATCTGCAATGCACTTATATTATTTCAGGACGCGAAGAGATACTTTCCCTTGCGAATCAAGCCCTTTCATGATACGCTTTAACATCGCAGTACCGTTAAACATAACATGAGTTGCTCTCTTTATCTAAGACTTAGAAATTGCTCCGGGTCCTGACGAAGCCGTGGCAGGAATGCAGAATTCGGCTTCCCGACTGCGGTGTCATTCGTAGTCTCACTCAACAGTTAGTAATAGGCCTATTTGTTGTTACAGTTGATAATTCATTTAGGGGCTTACGACATTTAACCCTGCACTTTGTATCACTGGCGGGTAATGAACCACTGTCGCTCGGTTGCGGATCGTTTGCATCAACTAGTAACCTACTGTAGTAGATATAATTCAGTATTTGCTGATGCGTTAATTTTCCGGTTTGTTTCTGAAGGCCTCCACGTTATTGAATGAAGCTGACTGTAAAGCAGTAGTTTTCAAAATTATTAATGAAGTCAACTACAAGATTCTCAAACAGCGAACAGAATCGAAAACAAACAAAAACTCCCAATTGTGTAGACTGAAGGGGAGTCTAGTGGTTGTTGTATAACAAGAGAGGTGTATTGCCAACATTGTTGTAACAATTTGTCTTAGAGAGTAGAAACTTAGACCCTCTTGAAACCACCCTCTGTTGGACGAAAAGCCGGGTATACACTGTGCTGTGACATGATCAATCGCATGCCTTATTTTTAGTTGCCAACTGGGAGAGCGTTAGCGACTATTACTGTAATTATTAGGGTGTCCCTGGTCTTGAAATAAGGTACTATCCCAACATTTATCTGGAGGGAGTGTGATAAACCACACTCAGGATAGCATCTGTCAGCATCGGGATTCGAACCTCTAATCTACAGACTTGCTGTAAACCCCCATCACGGTCATTGGTGGGCTACACCGCGGGGTCTTTCTTGAAGGTGCGAGAGCTATTACTTCAATATCGGAGAGTCTTTTCTATAGCCACTAAATGTCAATGGTCACCAAATTTTAAGTCCAAAATATCACAAATGGCCTTTACCTCAATAATTTGGACCCCACACTGAGCTTGGTGATATTCCATCCCCCAGATCCCATGTGTGTCCACTCCCCCATAATTTTGGCTTAAATCCGCCCCTGACGGTCACCAGTCATAGATAGGGTTGGGGAATTTTAGGAGAATCCGACTCTAGTTTTGCTTACTGCAATGCAATATTAAATTATAAGAAATTCACTGACTGCAAATTACAAAACATAGTTCAAATTCACATTTTCTTCTTTTGTGAAAACAAATCACTGATCATCTGCAATCTAACTTGACTTACGTACGAGTACTGCATACGTATGGCAAATTATGAAAATATATTTTGCTTTGTTTAATGTACAAAGTTGTGTGATCGCCGTTCAACCAAAACACTTACGAGCATTTAGGCTCAGACGCAGGGGCGTGACTCTTCAAGGGCAGCAAATTTTAAGAATGTCAACATAAAACACTATAAAATGCAAAAAGTATTTTAGAATAAGTCTTGACTTTGTGTAAAAATCATGTTTTCATTATGAAAAGAGATTACGTCATATGTCACAGAGGCCGTAGTACCGCACAGTGTACAGTATACCCTTTCCACCTCTTTTAACCTGTAGTTCAGTGAACTGAACTTCCTGTTGATTAAGTTTTGGGTCTGAGGACGTCGTGGTCAACAGTTCTTTCTACTTACAGTGCGTGTAGAACTCTGTCCGACAACCTATATCTGAAGTTAATATATTTTTAATTAATTTGAGATAGAATTGGGGAGAAAATGAATGTACGATGGTGCAACTGCAGCCTTTGACTATAAGGTTAAAACGATGAATCATGGAAAATATGCTTCGAATCACTGACAGTGGAATTCGAACCCACCTATTTCCGAGTTCATGGACAACAGCTTTTTCCAATGTGAAATTTTTCTCCAAGTTAAATACAGTAAAAGCGATGAAATTACGGTCCGGTAAATGCATTTTCTTTTCATATTTGTGTACGACAAACGAGCATATTGCTTTTAAGAGTATCACTGAAGTTCTAAAATAATTGATATCAAAGAGGATCTGCAGAACTTTAAACCTGAACACTGAGCATGCTTACAGTGTTACCTCATCGGGACAAATTTAGATTTCTCATACGCCAAAACTAAACAGTATAGTGAACTAATGAAAATTATTATCTAGTTTTCGATGGCTTTACTCTGATATTTATTTTTGTTAATTTAAAATAATGCATTGGTATGCGCTTGTCAGGTATAAACATTATAATTTAAATTTACAGAGATTCCAGCCCCAGGGCCCGTCGCCGCTCTCCACGGCCCTGCGTGTGACAATCAGTTTGCTCTGATCGTATGTGTAACAACATAACCTCTTCATAATGTTGAATTTTGGGCTTATGCCGTGTTTTATTATACTAATATTCGACGCGTTTCGAAAGAAACCATGTCTTTCATCGTCAGGAATAATCTGGAATACGACAATGTTGCTAAGAGAAAGCAACGAAGAACATATAGAAGGTGCCCAAAGATGGACGCCATTATAGCCCCATGTTAGGGACAACGGAAAGCAGCAGTGAATTACTTTCTCAGGGTTCTGATAATAGGTAGCCAGGATTCACTGAGATTGTAGCCGGTGTCGCGGTTGAAATTGTCTGGGTGTTTACGTATTTCAACCGCCTCCCTGATGATTCTGGGACGATATTGCTTAATACGGGCAAGAACATCCACTCCTTGGAACATGACATCATGGCCAGGTGTTAAAGCATGATCGGCAACAGCTGATTTATCAGGTTGAATGAGCCTGATACATCTATTATGTTCCTTAATGCGAGTGCATATTGTTCTCGAAGTCTGCCCGATGTAAACCTTGCCACAAGTACAGGGAACTCTGTAGATACCCGGTTGTTGCAATTTAGGCAAACTGTCCTTAGTTGGTCGCAGGAGTTGCCTAATCTTAACAGAAGTTCCAAATACAGTCCGTATGTTGTACCGACGTAGGATTTTAGCAATACGATCCGTTGTGTTATGTATGTACGGAAGGTAAGCAGTTCCTCTTACATCTCTTTTCTCAACTGACGTCCTATTATTATTTGTTGGTTTCAGAACCGTAGAAACCAAAGCCTTGCTATAACCGTTGCTCTCAAAGGTGGTTCGCAGGGTGTTAATTTCTTCTTGTAAAGAAGACACTTCACAAATCCTCCTAGCCCTGGTAGTTAGAGTTGTAAGGATACCATGTTTCTGGGCAGGGTGATGGTGAGAACTTGCGTGGAGATATCTATTGGTGTGTGTTGGCTTACGAAAAACGCTGTGTCCTAAAGATCCATCCTCTTTCTTGGTGACGAGAACATCTAAAAAAGGTATTTTGCCGTCAGATTCCTTTTCCATGGTGAAACAAATAGAAGGGTGTTCGTAAGCCAACACACACCAATAGATATCTCCACGCAAGTTCTCACCATCACCCTGCCCAGAAACATGGTATCCTTACAACTCTAACTACCAGGGCTAGGAGGATTTGTGAAGTGTCTTCTTTACAAGAAGAAATTAACACCCTGCGAACCACCTTTGAGAGCAACGGTTATAGCAAGGCTTTGGTTTCTACGGTTCTGAAACCAACAAATAATAATAGGACGTCAGTTGAGAAAAGAGATGTAAGAGGAACTGCTTACCTTCCGTACATACATAACACAACGGATCGTATTGCTAAAATCCTACGTCGGTACAACATACGGACTGTATTTGGAACTTCTGTTAAGATTAGGCAACTCCTGCGACCAACTAAGGACAGTTTGCCTAAATTGCAACAACCGGGTATCTACAGAGTTCCCTGTACTTGTGGCAAGGTTTACATCGGGCAGACTTCGAGAACAATATGCACTCGCATTAAGGAACATAATAGATGTATCAGGCTCATTCAACCTGATAAATCAGCTGTTGCCGATCATGCTTTAACACCTGGCCATGATGTCATGTTCCAAGGAGTGGATGTTCTTGCCCGTATTAAGCAATATCGTCCCAGAATCATCAGGGAGGCGGTTGAAATACGTAAACACCCAGACAATTTCAACCGCGACACCGGCTACAATCTCAGTGAATCCTGGCTACCTATTATCAGAACCCTGAGAAAGTAATTCACTGCTGCTTTCCGTTGTCCCTAACATGGGGCTATAATGGCGTCCATCTTTGGGCACCTTCTATATGTTCTTCGTTGCTTTCTCTTAGCAACATTGTCGTATTCCAGATTATTCCTGACGATGAAAGACATGGTTTCTTTCGAAACGCGTCGAATATTAGTATAATAAAACACGGCATAAGCCCAAAATTCAACATTATGAATAATAACACGGGCCGTGAAAGTCTAAATGACAACATAACCTCTTATTACTCTCCAGTGCCTTCGCTCTTATGATCGAACAAAGAACAGCAACAAGAGCCCTTGAATCGTGTGACACAAGTTTTTTCCTTAACTTTTATACACTTATCAAACTTTTGGCAAATTTGCCTCTCTCTGTAGCTACTGGTACTGCCGAACGGAGTTTGAGTTGGTTGAAAACATACGAAGTACATCCAGAAAGTAAGTTCCGTTTGGTAATAACATTAAATTGTGTACAGATACAGAACAATTATTTATTGCACAAAATTCTACAACCCTTAAACTACTTTTCCACATAACTGCTGAAATGTTGCAGGCATTTGTCGTAGCGTGGCACGAGTTTTTGTATACCTTCTTCATAGACGTGTGCCGCCAGTGTCTTCAACTAGTTGTACGTTCCGCTGCAGCGCAGTTCCACATATGCGCGGTAGGTGCTCTGTATCAAGGAGAAGAAACGTGTGCCATTTGGAGAGCGCTGTCAGCCACGTACGCGTTGTTGTGCATGTTTACTCGTTCAATGTCGGTGTTAATTGAAAATCCCGCCGCTTGTGAAATCAGATCTGTGATTCGTTTTCTGAATGGTAGGAAAGTGAAACCAATTGAAATTTATCGGCAAATTTGCGAAGTGTATGGACAAAATGCGATGAGTGATTCATTGGTGACAAGATGGGTCCGACAGTTCAATGAAGGACGTAGTGAAGTGCACGATGAAGAACGAAGTGGGCGTCATCTTTGGTTACAGAAGAACTGGTTCACGCGATTGATGACAAGATCCGGGAAACCTGCAGGTTTACAATTAGTGCTCTCGCTATGGAATTTCCCCAAATCTCACGATCACTAATTCATGAAATTGTTACCGAAAAACTGAACTTTTGTAAACTTTGCCGAAGTTGGGTACCAAAGATTCTTACGGAGCAACACAAAACAAAACGGATGGGTAGTGCACTTCAGTTTTTGACCCGTTACAATGAAGGCGGCGAAGAATTTCTGACACAGATAGGCACAGGAGATGAAACTTGGGTTTCTTACGACAAACCCTGAAAGTAAGCGGCAATCAATGGAATGGAGGCACACTTCATCCCCAGCAAAGGTTAAGCCGAAACAAATCTTGACACCCCGTAAAATGATGTGCACAGTGTTCTGGGACTGGAAAGGCATCTTACTCATTGATTTCTTACCGCGTGGTCAAACGATCAACGCAGATGCTTACTGCGAGACACTTAGGAAATTGCGCCGCACAATACAGAATAAGCGCCGAGGGTTGCTGTCAAAAGGTGTTGTTTCTTTTTCACGACAACGCACGACCACACACTGCAAATGTGACGAAAAACCTCCTACAGGAATTTGGCTGGGACGTGTTTGACCACCCTCCGTACAGCCCTGACCTCGCTCCTAGCGACGTCCATCTGTTCACACATCTCAAGTCTTTCCTTGGTGGTCAACACTTCAACAATGACGACGAGCTGAAAGAAGATGTTTCCAACTGGTTGAAGATACAGGCGGCAAACTTCTATGAAGAAGGTATCCAAAAACTTGTGCCACGCTATGACAAATGCCTGCAAAAGTTCGGCAGTTATGTGGAAAAGTAGTTTAAGAGGTGTAGAATGTTGTGCAATAAATCATGTTTCTGTATCTGTACACAATTTAATTTTATTACCAAACGGAACTTACTTTCTGGACGTGCCTCGTACTTAAGAAATTCTACTTCTGAAAACAGACTCAACGGTCTAGTATTGTCATCTATTCACAGAGACATACATCTCACTGACGATGAAGTTATGAACCAATTTGGCAATGCTTCAAGAAACCTTGACTTTATATTATAGTGTGAGTTGTGAATCAAAACAGTAACACTAATTCTTTCCATGTAAATACTGTCAAGAGAGCAAGATGATTGTATTAATAAAAAGTATCATAAAATGGTTTTAGTTGCGTTTGACATTAACCAAACATAAAACATCACAACAAATTGGATGTAAAAGTGATGCCAGATAGCTTTAAAACTCATAATTTTGCAGCAAATTATACAACAGTTTCCCGGGGAGAACCCCGGACCCCCTATTCTTTGGGCCTATACCATGCCCCCTAACCCCCAATTGGGCACCCCCTGAAATAAAACTCTATATACGCCACTGTTGTACACACAATATGCCAATGACCTGAACAAACAATTTCCGTCACCTTTAATATTTATCACATTTTGTCTCTGGTTAACTGGTTCTGAGGTTCACTTCCGAAACGATCATGGGGTTTTACACACTTAGTTTGAAACTGTAAATCAACCACTGAATCGAATGACATGGTATCCACGTTCTCAACTGAGTTAGCACTGATACCGGTATTTAGGATGTCACAATGGTCGCTCCACCATCCCCAGAGTATAGCAAAGAAATTGTTCTATTTGCTGGCGTATTTTCGGCTTTTACACTGTGCGTTTTATTATTAGTAATTATTTATTTATTTATTTATTTATTTATTGCCACAACAGGGCAGTGCCCCAATTACAGTAGCAAACAATTAAACAATTGTTTACACACAGATAATACATGAAAATACATTAAGATACAAGATAAAAAAATACATTAGAATACAAAATAAAAATTGAAAATTAAAAATTGAAGATTAAAAATTAAAACTTAAATTTTAAAAAAATGTTAACAAGGAATATACACAAGTTCAAGTCACAATAACAGTAAATAAAGCATGATTTTTAATATTCGGTCACATAATGTAAAACTAGATTCATATCTTAAGGTACTAATACAATAGCAATGGAAGATGGTAAGAAAGTGAAACCTAAATTTAATATCTACGTTATAATGAATCATTTGACATCTAAAACTACGTGTAATTGCCTTCTATAATTTAGCAAGGACATTCCAAAATCTAAATTGTTGTCAGCTGAGAGCCTGTTGTAAGTACAGCACATATTCAATATCGGTGAATTTTTATGGAAATTTGTATTAGATTTTTTAACTATTAAGAATTCTCGTTTTCGGAGACATTTTGTAATATCCATTTTGTAAACTTGAGCAGCGGCAACTAACTCGACATGACCGTCATGAATTCTATTCATTGACATATAAACTTTGTAATCATCGCTCGTATTGATAGCAATTTCATACGTATCGCTGATGCCAATAATAAAAGGAGAATAATTATTCCAGTTGTCTGTAACATGTTTAACAATTCATAAACTCTGATTGTTTTACACACAATATGCCAATGACCTGAACAGACAATTAATTTCCTTCACCTTTAATTTTTATAACATTTGCAATTGAGTGTCGCCTCTCACTCATCATTTATATGAATCATCGTTTTGATTGAACACGAGACCTATAAGGACCAATCATGAAACAAAAAGAAGACACTTTGTAGCTGGTGAGACCAAAGACTATATACCGTAACAGAAAGATCGGAAACACAATAAAAAATGGCGGTTCCAACATTCGACTGTAGCGGCATCTGCTACTGACCTAAACATGTAGAAGTTAATTTGGTAAACAAAATAATCGTGTATAGCGTAAAGCGCCAATTCCCCGCCCTCTCCCCACCCTCCACTTTTCATCCGTTCCTATCCACTCATTTTTTATTACCGGGTGAGTTAGCCGTGATCGTTACGGCTTGGCTGCTGGCAGTCGCTCACATCCGGGTGGCGAGGAGGTTCGAATCCCTCTGCCGGCAAGCTTGAAGATGGTCCTCTGTGGTTTTCCATCTTCCTTCCAGGCAAATGCCGGGGTTGTTCCCTAAATATAGGCCACAGCCGCTACCTTCCAACTCCTCGTCCTTTCATTCAAACGTTCCTCCCCAGACAGCACTCTACACGCAACGGTACTTGTAGCTCACCCATTGGGTGGCCGCCTAGAAGCAGCTACAAACTGGCGAGCCGAACATGTCCTCGGACACTCCCAGCACTAAAAGCCATACGCTAAAAAATATAAGGTGCGTCCAAAAAGTAACGAGCTGGAGGCTGTAATGCGCAAACCGGTGACGACATCGGCTAATCGTGGCGTGTGTAACGAAGTGTGGTTCCGACCAGAGCGTGGAAGGTCAGAGCCCGTCGCTGGAGGGGACGCGTGCACGTCACGTGACGATACAAAGTGAGCAGCAGCATGCATCAAACGTCCAACCAAGACCAAGACAGTGGGTTATTCGACATGCTTCTAGGTGTGGTTGAAGACTGTGGAGCACCCATTGGGCACACACTTTGCGCAAGTGCAGTCGTTCCTTCATGATGGTGTGCACACTTCCGACGCTCAATCCGACCACGGCGGCTATGGCGTTCACTGGCACTCGGCGGTCCTGGGTAATGAGTGCATCAACCAGCTAGACGTTGTCATCGGTAATGCAGTGGGGTGCCCCAGACCAGGCATCATCGGCTAACGACACCCGTCCTTCCCTGAAGCGCTTGTGCCACGCCTTGACCCTTGCAAGGCACATGCAGTGTTCGCCGTACACTTGTGACATTCGGCGATGAATGTCTGTTCCCCCTACTCCTTTCGCTGTCAGAAACCGAACATCTCCTCTTTGCTCTTCGTTTGACGCCTCTATGTCACTGTTTGCAATGCGACTGGCAGTGTTGGACGATTGATGCATGCTGCTGCTCGCTTTGTATCGTCACGTGACGTGCACGCGTGCCCTCTAGCGACGGGCTGTTAACTTCCACGCTCTGGTTGGAACCACACCTCGTTACACACGCCACGATTAGCCGATGTCGTCACCGGTTTGCGCATTACAGCCTCCGGCTCATTACTTTTTGAACGCACCTTATATATATATATATATATATATATATATATTATTGTATGCTTAATCGAAAATTAAAATATTACGTGAGATTAATAAATAAGTTAGGCTACACTTGGATGAACAGTTTCGATCGTCAATCATCCAAGTGTATTTATTAATCTCTTGCAATATTTTTTTCAGGATTAGGGAACCTCCCATTACAATTGGGTACAATCGTGTTGACCGACTGAAAAACATTAAATTTCGATTATTAAGGCAACACTGAAAATTCGCTTCACATACCATATCCTATCTCCATTTTAAACATGCTAGTGCAACAATCACAATAACGCAGGTTATCACAAAAATTCTACACACACACACATGTACATCATTGGCTATCACTCGCGAACGAGTATAAAATTGTCTTCCAAAACATTCACTGGTGGGTTCTCAGGTGACTGTAGAGACCAATCCTCGAGCCACAAACTCTTCCACACTGGTGGCAAGTTGTATCATCACCTAGGTGCCGAGGGTTGTACCTTCTCATAGACTCCCGTTCTTTACGAGCGATTCGCTTCAGAGCCTCAGAACTCCGGCGGTCCTGCTCGAAACGTAGAGGGCCATTGTGAACGAGTCGACGCCATGCCAGACGGTCAGCTGCTGTAGTCTCCCAATTTGGGATGTCAGTCGAGCATTTCTTCATGTTTGACTTTAAAGCATCCTTGAATCACTTCCTCTGTCCTACCTGATGTCGCTTGCCACTTGTTAGTTGAGCATACATAATTTGTTTAGGAAGAGTAAGTCGTTCTTGGCTAGTGACAATCTGTCCATCAAGTTAGATTTAGTATTGGTGCTGCGTTGACTATCATCATTGTGCCGGGCTGAGTTGAGTTTTCGCACACAGTATCTGGCATGCGAAGGACATGACCAGTCCACCTCAGTTGACGTTTCAAGATCATAGCCTCCACACTGGTAGTGCTAGCGTCTTCCAGGACACTGATGTTTGTTCGTCGATCTTGCCAGCTGATTTTAAGGATCCTCCTCAGAAAAGGTTATTGGTACTTCTCTAAGCATTTTATGTGCCTTCTGTAGGGAGTCCAGCATTCACATCCATAAAGAAATACACATGTACACGGGGCAACATGACCACGATGCCTAAGCCCCACAAATGAAATAACAACTGCCTATACATGAAAACTGCAAAATGGTGACAGAAGAATGTAGGAATGTTTGCCACTATGTTTCTGTGACAGGATAGCATTACATAACATTTTGCTAATATGCTGATCAACTGTGCATACGATAGCATAGAGAATACAACAGTCCAATACAGTCCTTGATTCACAATGGGTCAGTCTCCCATGTGTCCTTTAGCAAATTTTACCGGACTATCATGATACAGAGTAAGTCGTTGTTGGCTAGTGACAATCTGTCCATCAAGTTAGATTTAGTACTGGTGCGGCGTTGACTATCATGATACAGTGTTAGTCGTTGTCGCCTAGCGACAATATGTCCGTCAAGTTATTAGATTCTATTAACGTGTGACCTTGAAGAAATGAATATTCGCAATTATTTTAATACACGGATGATATAATCTAGTAAGGCGGGGTTCAATCGATAATGTGTGACGGACATTACATTTTTAAACAACAAACTTCGTCGTAGCGCAAATACTTCCCAAGATATTTCAGTTTTAGTCAAGGATGAAATTTCTTCCAAATTATTTTAATATTTTAATATAATTGTAAGATCTCTACAGAAGACATGACAGACAGGGGCACATACAGAGAAAAACTTAGACAACAGAAGTTTGATCAAACTCCCAAAGAGATACAACCGGGAAAGAAGTGGACGGAGGAGAGAAAGAGGAAGATTAGTGTGTATATGAGAGGTTTTTGGGAAAAAAGAAGAACGGGCCAGAATAAAACATGAAAATTGATTGTGTTGTGCCGGTAACGCTCTCCTTTTGGGGAATTAACGAATAAATAAATAATAGAAAACGATTTTGAATTTCGTGTGACTTTGTACTATCCACAAGGGATGAAGGTGACCCGATTCGAGTCCCTGGCTGTGCTTAAGGATCGCTATTCAGGCGTCCAGAGCTGGTGTTTACATGCGGTAGGGTTGCCGGACCCTTTCCTAACCTCCCCCTGTCACAGAATCCAGCAGGTGCCCATTTCGCATCACAAGGCTAGGAGACCACGTACCAGACCATACCAAGACTTTTAAATTTCTTGGCAGAGCAGGGAATCGAACCTGGGACATCTGGGGTGACAGCCAACAGTGCTATCCACTGCACCACGTGGCGGTCTATATTTCATTAGAGAAAGACAAACTGCTATGCAAACAATCAAACATTCATAACATAACCAAGGGTCGGGTTCCATTTCAATTATTGTGTATGGTAAATTATCAATAAAGCATAAAGGAACCAAGTGCCATTTTTAATATATTCAAGTAATTTACAAATGCAAAATAAATATATGTATGTAATAAAGTAAAATATATCCCCTTTACGTAATTATGCTATTTTCAGATTCCACACATGTAATAGGAATTAAATATCGAAGGTTAACTTTGAGCCTCTATTTTTCAGTTCCATCTTGCTAGTGGTTGGTTCCTTTATGCATAACATGGTCCATATATTCCTTGCCATATGAAACCTCCTTTCTAATCTGTGCACTCTAGTTTTTATAGCTGTTTCTTTCTTTGGTGATGTTTGTTGTCCATTCTCCAGCAGGCACTGTTATAATCTTAGATTGGCGGCTTCGGTGACGTAGTTGGTAGCATGCTGAGCTTCTATGCCCAAGATCGCGGGTTCAAACCCCGCCGAAGTCGTCGGATTTTTAAGAGCGTTAAAATTCCCTCAGTATGCCTTCCTTCGGAGGGGAAGTAAAGCCGGCGGTCCCATGTCATAGATTTATAGCATGAAAAAGAACCTCCCACTTACTACACTTGTGGAAGCTTTTTTTTATAACGCTATATTAGTTCCAACGTTCACCGCCAGGTGCTGACTGCGATGGAATTTAGTAGCCACGTCCGCAGCTAGATGTCGTGGACGGTAGCATTTGGTAGTAGAAGTAGGAACTACTTGAACAAATTAATCGTCTGCAGTCCATCTACCTGAATCACAGATAACACACACTAATACAGGCATCACAATTAACACCGATTATCGGGGGCGTGGTGGCTCAGCGGTCTAGCTGTATGCCTCTCACCAAGGGTTCGATTCCCGGTCAATACATGTGAGATTTTCGAAGTGAAATGCCATGTCCTGTGGTTCGGATTCCACGTAAAAAGGAGGTCACGTGGCTCATGATCTCAAGATTAACGGTCACGTTAAACTACAAGGTTCCTTCCCTTCTTCCTTAACACCGGTTATCAGACAAATACTACACACACCCAAAGTACACTGGGCTACATGACCACGTTGTCGCAGCCCCTAAACGAAACTAATCGTAGATTGTCATGCTTCCGTGTTGTTCCGTCCTTGACATCAATTTGTGGTACCTATGTAGGTTGAACTACGAGATGTGACCTTAGCTACTATATTTAAGCAGTAGAATTAAATATCGACATGGCATTCCACTGTGCTATGGAAGGCTGGCAGATGAATAGGCCTACACATACGAATGAAGTTGATATTGTATCCAATGTTCGGAATTGTTTATTCCACGAGTGAAACTGACGTACCAACCGTGGTACTGTGCCCATTTCAACAATGAAATATGAAAATCACAGTTCGCCAGCAATGCTCAATCGGGAGTATCGGGGTTCATGGTATGTTCTCCCACTCTGTGACTTACACACTCTGGATTAAGCATAGGATATACTTCCAAAAATAAACAAAATCAAATCCTACTATCAAAACATTTAATTATTCAAAATATGGCGCTACAAAATAAACATAAAACACTGGCACTACACTTCACACTTGTCCAAAGGTGAACAAGGAATTCAAATTAAATATTCACAAAATAATAATTAATGGTTATCCAAAAACCAAACAAAAACTTCATCTGAGTTTCACTCCCACATAACACCAATCCTAATTCCTTAAAAACGAGCTCCAAATGGCTCGGTAAAGCTTACATACATCGTGTTAACAATTAAACACACACCATTTAGTTTTTACATGAGTATATCTAGCTTTAATTACAATATTATAGTATGGCTACTTATTAATTATTTTGGGCTCCCACAATGTTCATTTGTTACCATCTCTCTTCTCAAGCTACCAACTCACTACTGTGCTTGGGAAAAACTTGCGCATCCCCGAGTTATAGAAAACTACTGACCAAGTCAACTTAAGATTACTCCCTAAATCTCAACATTTTCATCATAATTCGTGAATCAACTGAATCATTTAATAATAAAGTTAGGGATTTTAATATATTGTCTTCAAAGACCATTATATCTTAAGGAAGCAACGATCTGAACTCTGTAAGCGATAATAATGTACGTAAAAGGACCTCAGTTCAAATACTGGGTCGTTAAAGCAATCTTAAACACATCCGTGTAACGTGAACCAGACAGCTCGTTCTTGACCTTTCTCTATAAGAGAGTTTGTAAGGGTCTGTCTCAACACTTCCCTACTTTGGAAGGAGGGGGACCCAACGTCTCGCTCCCTCGAGAGATGGGCTATACAGTGTTTACTACCAGCTGCATTAATGCATTTCTTTTGAAAGACAAGGCTTATAGTACAAATTAACAACAAGACATTATTAGGTTCTACAGAACTATTCTTTTAGCTTCGGTAAAGTATAATTATGAAGTGTCCTCATTAGCGGGTAAGAGAATCCATAAAACAACAAATATATAAGGGGCTTCGACGTGGACGACTCTGAGTTCAATCCATTAAAACTGCCTCGGAAACCGTATCCCAACTTTGAGAATTTACCACATTAGCGACTTAGGGAAGGTATAGTACGCAACCAGCGCTCATAATTCAATATAAATTGCACCCTTTTCCAGTATTGCATAGTACCACAATTCAACATAACTCATTACCGCTACTAACTGTACCTCACAATTATAATTACCGAGCATTTCAACGCGTTCCTAGCGTGACAAATTATTTCAATTGCGCGGCATGGCGCTCATTACATAAAATAGCCAAGTTGCCTTTCAAAGAAAGAAAATAAATAAATTCAAATCGAAATTTGATCTTCGTCTCGAAAATAGTATATTCAGCCTTAGCCTCCATCAACAATAATTATTTATAACATTAAGAACATTATTAGTTCCACAACATATTAACAATTCATTTAAGAAGCTCTTGCAGCTACCACTTATTCAATATAAAATTCATCACATAATTAATTTATTTAATTATTATTATTGCGCTTGCTTTACCATAATTATATTATTTACCATTACTGATATTCCACTGAATATTTTCCACAAGGGATTCAATAATACTTCAAATTACTTGTATTTCAATCCAATTAATCGTTCAGATCGCGCAACCTATATTTCACATGTTTTCAAACATCCCTACTTCCCCTTCTGAGGATTTTACGCAAATCTTCCCAAAACACATAATACTGAAATTAGTACTCACATGATTTTCCGGTCAGAGACCGAGTTCTCCATCGATGAAACATTTCACCCACTTACTGCTTCTTAAGCCATATTCATGATCATATTTACACTTGGTAACACCTTTCTAACATCACATAAAACATATACACTGATCACATTTAATCTAAAGAATACCATTTTGGGATTCATTTTCACTTAAAAACAAATACAATTTCACTAAAAAATATATTACACTCAAAATTTTCACTAAACTTGAATTACATATAATTTTATCACTTTGGCATTAATTATTTGCCTTATCACACGTGATTTCCTTATTCTTTCCCGTTTCCAAGGGTTGCACTTTATTTACGTCGGCTTCCTAATCCGATGGGATGACTGAAAGTCTCGATCGAACTACCCTCACTGGAACGGTTGATTCTCTTATTCCGGGTTTGACTATCGGCTTAATGATTTTAATGCACGATATCGTATCTTGCTTCACGCTAAATTGTTTGTTTAACATAAGTCTGTCACTGACGTTTTACTTCTAGAATCGCTCGAACTAGTATAACGGCGACCTAGTAATTTCCTTGTCTGGTAATCCACACGTGGATTTTACTTTCTGAGTCTGCGGTTCTTGAACTATTGGAGTAATTCCAATGCCCTACTGCTCATTTGTCTACACATAGACAAAGCCTGGAATCTCGATTCCTAAATTCTATCGCACTCCGCTCTAGTCTCCTCAGTTCAGGAACACTAGGCGTTACTATCACGTTTTACCCTGATCTGGTCATTTAACGTAGAGATAGAATTTTTCAGTTCACTGTTCTTGGGTACTTCGAAATCCTATGATGCTGCGGTTCTTTAACTGAAACTATTTAGGTTCGAGTACCTATCGCCGGTAATTGCGTAAGTCCACAGTCTAAAACTTAGACTGTACTGGTGAAATTTATAAAGTCCGAAGCTTGATGCAGTATTTCCTATAACAAGGATTCTGATGCTTCTTCTCACGGCGATACTGTTGATGATACTTAAACGGCGACTCCCATACGGGGTGCTCATCTGCGATACAGAGTAACACGACCTATCACGGTCTGGTGAATACTGCATACTCTTCCTGGCGCGTCCAGGGTTTATATTCAAATCTGTCACAAAAAGATCAGATTTGTTTCTTCTCCAACACTAACTTCTAAAATAAGTGTCGTATAATTTTGAAAAATATGTCCCCAAAAAGCTCTCGTTTTAAATGTAAAAAGGGTTCCTTTAATCACGAAAATCGATCTCACAATTCCAAGATATTAAATAAATGGGCTCCTAAGATGCGTGGGTATTGTGGTTTTATTTTCCCTCTCTGCTAGCTTTGGGCTCGGGGAATAACTATCGACGTCATGCCGCGTGTGCAGTTCTTTCCTGTGCAATTATTATAAACTTTTTCCACACACAAAAATCTCTTTCCCAGGATGATCAACAGTGACGGATTCATTTTATTAATTAAATGCTTGCAAATGGCTTAATTTTAATTATTTCTCTTCTTGCGTCATTGCGACGTTGGCATTTTATCGCTGAGTAAGATCTTTTTCCGAAACTTCTTCTCTGTCACTCACAACGGAAAAATACCAGCTCTAATAAGAATCATGCGCTAGCCTCTTATCGCCACGTCAGCCGTGATTTCATGCTCGCGTGACTAGTGGTCACTCGTGCTTGCATCACCTTGTAAGAGCCCAACTTCTTATTAACCCTTTAAAATTCTTTACAAATCCATTCTAAAGACTGCATTATTTCTTCTCCTTTTTACATATAAAGGTATGGATTCGACACTTGAACCAATCCACATGGGTTCAAATTTCCCCTGCTTAGATACATTAATTTTCGAAATCTGAGGAAATTTATTTAAGTGTTTTTCATAGAAAATTTCAACCTTTCAGTGTCGAAGCCATCATAACTTCTCGCAGCACCCCTAATATTATTCTCTCATAGAATCCCACGATGATTGAGGTTTTCTAATTTTAAAGTCATATCCGGTAATGGTGTAGGCCGGGCAAGCTCTATCCCTACCCGTTCTTCCTTCCTTTGTTTTCTGGACTAAAAGTCTTTAGAACTTCATCTTTCGTTACGGGTGTGGTCTATCCCTACCCGTTTCTTTCTTTCCTTAAATTGAAATTTTCTTCTTCAATTAATTCAATTATCTCTGTTAGCTCAAAATAAGTTTGTTCCAGTTCACATTCACTATTTGCTGCTTGCCTTTCACGTTCCTTCTCTGGATCGTGTCTCAACATACTCCTATTTCCTTTTAAAGTGTATTCATCATCTTTAATTTGTTCCATAACCAGGGCTTGTTCATTTGCTTCATCGAAGTCTTGGCGACGATAATATACTTTCAAATTTGCCGAATTCATGGTTACTTCGTGATTCGCTTCACAATGCTGAATTCTATATGCATAGTTTCTTAGATCCCTTATTACTCTATATGGGCCGTGGTACTGTCCCCGATATCAGGATAGTAGGCTGTCAGATATCCGCCCCCTCAATCGGACTGCCAATAATCAATCGCACCGGCACAGCTACATCAATGAAAATGGCACTGACAGATACTATCGAGATTAGAGCACAATAGTTAACAAGAAATTATTGTGGAACACACCAAAATATACGGGGGTTCATACTTACCTTTTACTTACCTTTAAAATTTATCTCGGGGACTGGGTTGTCAACTGGATCACTTAAAGTATGCCCACACAATAACCTCCACCATGATATTTAAAATGAACCATAACGAAGACGAGAAACTTTAAACTGCACAATAATTTATTTCACATAAAGAATGATTTTAACAAAATAAAACAACAAAATCCACGTGGCAATCAGAAGCCATTGACCACATAACCATGTCCTCCTGTAGGACTTGTATACTCTACATATAATGTTTCAGCTTTCTCAAGCTCTAATAACGTAATTATAATAATGCACTTGGAATGGAAACGGGATTTGGGACGAGACACATATAGCAATAGTTTTGCGTGTTTATACACATTTTATTTATAGTCACAAGGCTATTATGGAGACGTCCTTGGCCTCTATCATACAGTTGTCCGGGCCAGCTGCAATGCACCTGCATCGTCAAAGTGGACTCACCCGTCCGTTCAACCCTAGCATATGCGAGTTACATCAGAGCCTAGCTCTCCTTCAAAACACGTTAAATGTCCACATCTCAACTGAAATATTATCACGCAAATCTTTTAAATGCTCCATTCAAACACCAATGGAATACTTTAATAATCCCAAATCATGATTAATTGTTCAATCCACATGCTTAATTAGCGTTGTTTAGAGTATAATAACAAAACTCCAAATGTTTATAACAAATGTTCATTAATTATTTATAACAATAATAAATTGTTTATAACAATGTCAAACGACAATTGAAAAATTTTATACACGCCTCTATTAATCACTTTCATTTCAAATTATTATCAAAGATATTTACAAAATTATTTACAATATTAATATTGTTTATATTATTTATACAAGAAATACATTAAACCACACGTTTATCCGGTTGATAATTACTTAAATCGTGTTGATATAATCGACCAATGAAGGTTAGTTATATTTAAATGTCAAATTCAGGTCTAATAAGGTTTAATAATTATTACAATATTTGTGAAGGTAACCTCCATTGAAAATCTTCATCTCAAATTATTTAACACTCTTGTTAATTTTAACAGTATTTTCACATGAATAACCTTCAAAGAACCAGAACAATACATTCAGCAGAAAAATACTTCGCTCAAAACGCACAAAATTGCACAACAATTGGCCCAAAATTCATCATATATCTTCATATACATGGCATCAAAATCTTCCAAATTACATACAAAAAACTTCCACTTATAAATTCAACAACTTCATCCATATTACTGTGGGAACCTCCTTCATTATTCAAGGGCATTATTCATCAGCGACCTTTACACGTCCACTGAACTAACGATTATACATCCATTGTTCCTCTTTAAAAATTCTTATATTCATCAATTGTATTAATGACTGTTATTATTTAACCTTCGTGGGTTTCATTCATGAATCGATATGAAGTAAAAATTTGCCAATCACAAATAAATTTAATAGCAAATACGATTAGACACTCCTCCCTGGTCTATAAAAATTGAGATTAATATCTTCAAAGTAACGCAGTATAAAAATACTATCTTCAATCAAAGTTCATCTAAACTGCATAAATAGTCGAATAGAATACAATTAGATTGTGGAATGCAAACATTATTGTTCCAATCTATGATTGAGAAAAATTCCTATCAAATGTTCATTACTATAGTGTATTCAATAAATCGTAATCAAAGTTCATATTTCATAAAATTGTCTATAATGCAATGATAAATGTCTATGTTGCAATCATGTTCATAAGACGACTAGTATTTCAAAGATCGTCGATAACGTATTAGATTTTAACGCTCTAAAATCATTTAATCATTCTTCTTTCTTGAGGATGACAGAAAATTGGTCAAAGTAATTTACTGAATAGAATTACTTTAATAAAATGACACGCTGTCTGAATTCAAATTTGCCATAGCAAATCATTAACTTTACAGTCAAATCGTGACTACAAAAATATGCAAATTATTGAAAGAATCTTAATTATCAGTCTCAACTGATCCAAAATTATTTAAGTATGCCAATGACATAACAATGTCTCAATAAATCGTAGAAAAAGGCATAAATCAACGAAGTGTACTGAGTACAGAAATATCAAGCAAGAAAATGGGGCAAAAATAAATGGGACAGAAAATATGGGAAAAATGGTTGCTCAGATATCGCTACATGACTCAAATAATACAAGAAACGTTCACGACTACCTTATCTGTTGATTGAAGTTCTAGAGGAAAGTTTTCAAAGGAAACTGCTGTTGGTTCCATTTCACCAGCGTAAAGATGTGCTCCGACCTCGAACCTGGAATCAGCGCCCTCGGAGAATCGAACTGCTTCCTCCTCCGGAAATTGCACTGCTCCATGTATACGAAAGACATCCTTCTGGCAAAACTCTTCTTTGTGAGCCGGGTCCACCCTGGCCTCTCTTGAAAGTTCCCTGAAGTTCTGGTCGCAATTCGCCATGATGTTTATTGTAGTTATTTCCGCAGAAATATTCATAATCGTGGAGTATGATCATATTTCCACTGTCATTTGATATAATTCAGCGATGGATTCACGATGCATGAGTGTAGTTG
This sequence comes from Meconema thalassinum, assembly GCA_946902985.2. Lineage (NCBI taxonomy): Eukaryota > Metazoa > Arthropoda > Insecta > Orthoptera > Tettigoniidae > Meconema > Meconema thalassinum. The sequence continues at coordinate 390,667,510 of OX336393.1, read as the reverse complement.
GATGTTCACTACATGCTCGCTTTTCTGGAATGACGATTAACGAAGTTCCATGCTGTTATTTCACTCCATCGATATATGTCCCAATTGCATTAAAGCCTTAGCCTTCCATCTCTACTTCTGTTATAATCATTGAAAGCACTGCAAGATTATAATGTTCCATAGTAGACTGTATCGTTGTAACACCAAACGTATTCTCCAATATCACGGTTGCGATGCACGTGTCAGCCGTAGTGTATATTGTGGAATTTTAAAAGTGCTTCCCAGGTGGCGAGAAAATCACTTTTGTCTGCAGTCTTAGAATGCCAATATCTTTCAAAGTATACTCGTGAAATTGTTCAAATGTTCTACACACCTCAATGTTGTACTGCCCAATTAAATTATAATAAAGGCAGAAGTTAACTCTTGATATCTTACCTGGTAGAAACGTTAATGTGAGCGTTTCAACTTCGCCTAGTTTCGAACAGCGTAAAATGGAACTGCTCCGTGTTCGTTCGATGCGCCGGGCTTTAACCACATGCTAAAGACGACTTGCTTCACTTATTCACTCGAAAATGACTATATGACATCTGAAATATATATGCGGTATCAGCGGTATGAGAGATATGAGAGATATGAACGGTATGAGAATATGAGCGGTATGAGAGATATGAGAGCTCCTCTCTTCTGTGCACGACCTTTTATCAACTTCTTAAGGGGCGTATCCATCCCTTCCATAGCCTGTTGCTCCGTCATTGCTAGAAGTTTTAACTTTGGCTATACTTGACGGATTTTCATATTTCAAAAACTCAAACTTAATTTCTTCAAAATTCCAAATCAATGCCATAACTGAAAATAGATTTCCACAAATCTGCATGCCAAAAGTAATTAAATATCGTAGTTTCAGCAATCTCCGTCTTCCTTCCAAACTATCGTTCATTGGTTCGAGCCTTTCCTCCAATAGCGTAACTTCTTCCTTAGCACAATACCTTGTTTCCTGCGACTGCGTCGTAAATCTCAGATCTTTCTCGAACAAAATCATGACGTCACCAAGAATCTCAGCTCAATCAGCCTACTTGCATGAAGTCTACGTCATCCGTGCCTACGTCATGAATATACACGTCACAACTATGACAGCCATAACTTTATTCATATATGCCAATACGGCCATCGTGTTCTCAATATAATTCAATTTACGGGGGCATTCTCCCTTCACCACGTTTTAAAAACAGTTGCAAATTGTTTTTAAACTCTGTGTTATAAATATCTCAATTCACTTAACACGAAATTGAATTATAATTCTACTCTTATATGATATTTCTTTTATGTTCCTTAATCATTAGTCTCTTCTTCTCTGGGTTGTGTGTGGCTAATGCATTCTCTCCTTTCTACTGTCTCTTCTGTCCTGAATTCCTGTTTTCTAAGTTCTGCTGACTTGTAGAAGGACCAGGATCGATCACTACATCCTGTCTTTTCTTTTGGTTTTCAGCTTCCTTTTCTCGTAATTCCTTCAGATACTGCTGACTTTCTTTCTCTCTTTCTTGATACTTGTCGGGTGTCATAACCTGACCTTGAGAATTTTGATTCTGATTCTGGTATTGGTTATTTCTATTGTAGTTTCGATTATAACCATTGTTATAGTATCTACCTCTTCCGTTGTTATAATTCCCTCTATTATTATTCCAGCCTCGTCTTTGCTGATATGGACGGTAACCTTGGGATCTGTTGTTGCGGAAATAATGATTCCTGTGAGGACCTACATTTTCAGTTTTTTCTTCATCAGGCTTATCAGTTTGCTGCACTTGATCCATGTAGACTGTATTAACGTCTTTGAATTCGTGCCTCTGACCTTTTTGTACCAAATTTGGCATTGGACTCGTGTAGTCAAGCCTTCTCAATAATTCGTCCATACTGGTCAAATCTCTGATATTTGACGATATGATCAGTCTTCTTACCTCCACAGGCAGCATACGTGAAATCGCATCTATCAACTGCTCTGTTGACAATGGGGGTTGCAAAAATCTCAAGCGTGATAACTGACTCGTGAAGAAATCAGCGTACCGTGTTGGAAGAGTACCTGAATACTTCCTCGAGTATACCTCAGCTCTTAATGAATTCTGAGCTTCTATTGACCAGAATCGTTTTATCAATGCCTCTGCAAATTCGTCAAAATTGCTGAAAGTGTACCGAAATGCTCTAAACCATTCGAGGGGTCCTCCAGCTAGAAATCTTTCTACGATTCTCATCTCTCTCTCTCTAGGAATGTGGGCTTCAATGAAATAGTCTTTAAGGTTCCTGATATATTCGATCGGTGTGAGACTATCAGTGTTGCTAAATTTTTGAGGTTTGTCTTCAAAGTTCCGGATGACTGTCACATTTCTCGGATATGAATCCATATAATGTTTCCCACTATCACGATACTTCCATTCAGGTTCAATATTCCTATCATCTTCTTGTTCCCTGAATCTGGATATACGTTCCTCAGGACCAACATCTCTCTCTTCTGTAGCGAGGTTACATCTTCTCACGTAATTTCTATCCTCTTCACCAGTCAATCCTTCAGTATCCTTGTCTGTGATTTCCGTGATGACTTTTAGTTTCAAATTCTGAAGTTTGCTCGTAGTTTCATTAACATCAGAGACAACCTTATGAATGTGTTCCTCTAACGCAGTTTTTAATGCTTGCACGTCCTGACCTATTTGAGTTCTATCCTCTACCTGCTTTTCGGATAGCGAATCCATCCTTACATTCAAGTCTTTCCTGATCTGAACTACTTCATTATTAATGTCTACTTGTGTACTGGCAAGTTTTCTTTCAATTCGCTCCTGAATCTGATCGACATGTTCCCCACTCGACCTGTTCCATTCCTCTTTCCAAACCGTTACATTTGCAGTTAACATTTCCGCGATATCTACTTCAATGTCTTCCTTAAGTAAACGATTGCGATCTAATACTTGGGTTCTCATGACCTCTACATCGTATTTTAAACCAGCTAAAGAAGCTGTTGTCCTAACAGACTCGTCAACTAATCGAGTTGTTAATGCACTAATGTTACGAGTACAAAGTGTTTTTGAAGTTTCAATTTCTTCCCTAACTTTGTTAACATCAGTTTGAACTTTAGCAATGTCTACAAAAACAGTATTGACTTCTACTTGTATCTTATTGATATCGCTTTGCATATCATTAACATCTGAATGAATATTATTGATGTCAACTTGAACATTTGACACATCAGTTCGAACATTTCTAACCTCTTTTTGAACTTCCTCTACTTTGTCTTGTACAGTAGCAACATCATTCCTAACAACAATTACTTCAGCTCTAGCACATGAAATATCACCCCGGACATTGGCAACATCAAGATTCAACATAGTAAGATCTTTCTGTACCTTAGAAACATCAATTTTAACCTCTGAAACATCTTCATGCACATTGGATAAATCTTTATGGACATTGGACACGTCTGTGCGCATGTCAGTTACAGCATTCTCGATTCCCTGGGTACTGGTCTGTAAACGCGACACATTATTTTCTAGGTTTGCAGAACTGGTCTGAAGAACTTTCAAATTTTCATCCAGCATCTGCTTTACACTTTCATTCATGCTAGCTTTCAAATTAGCAGACATATTACTAGCATTCTCCTCCATTCGACTAGTATTCCTAGCTTCCATCTCCCTCATGCTTTCATCCAGCCTAATAGACAAATTAGCAGACAAACTACTAGAATTCTCCTCCATCATCTGCTTCATTCTACTAGCATTCCTAACTTCCATCTCCTCCAACATCTTTCTTAAACTCTCATCTGCCATTTCAATAATATTTCAATAATAAACTGCTTTAGGGACATACATCAAACAGAGCAAAATAACATCTGAGCAACATTTTTCACCATATATAAGTTTGAGCAATTTTCTGTCTTAAATCTAACTTATAATTACCTTATAATTAACCTTCGTAGACACTTCATGTTGAAATAAACTCAAGCACATGTTCAAATTTCTTTGGTTCATTTTAAAATATCCTAACACAAATAATTTACATTTATAATCCAAATAGTTTAATTTTATCTTTAATATGACTAAACATGTCATAAGCCGGTCAAATAAAATAAGACTCCAGATCATAGGCGATTTTTCTAAGTTTCCAGCCTATTTAACCTCTCTCAAGTTGTATAAGATCTGATCTTTTCTGAGTGTAATTTTCCTAATGCAACACAATATTTTATCCCTATATAATCACACTCTCAAATTCTACAATTGGCCAAGACATCTAACAAAGAATCAACCTCTTTATTTGAGTCTTCACAATCCCTTTGACATCGATAACTTGGTAATCCAATGTTATTCGAACACTCCACAAATTGCGGTGCCAATTCTACTGCAATAACTTGGTAATCCAATGTTTTGCTGATCGTGCCCCACGTTTTAGGGTCGCCAATCCTACTGTCCCCGATATCAGGATAGTAGGCTGTCAGATATCCGCCCCCTCAATCGGATTGCCAATAATCAATCGCACCGGCACAGCTACATCAATGAAAATGGCACTGACAGATACTATCGAGATTAGAGCACAATAGTTAACAAGAAATTATTGTGGAACACACCAAAATATACGGGGGTTCATACTTACCTTTTACTTACCTTTAAAATTTATCTCGGGGACTGGGTTGTCAACTGGATCACTTAAAGTATGCCCACACAATAACCTCCACCATGATATTTAAAATGAACCATAACGAAGACGAGAAACTTTAAACTGCACAATAATTTATTTCACATAAAGAATGATTTTAACAAAATAAAACAACAAAATCCACGTGGCAATCAGAAGCCATTGACCACATAACCATGTCCTCCTGTAGGACTTGTATACTCTACATATAATGTTTCAGCTTTCTCAAGCTCTAATAACGTAATTATAATAATGCACTTGGAATGGAAACGGGATTTGGGACGAGACACATATAGCAATAGTTTTGCGTGTTTATACACATTTTATTTATAGTCACAAGGCTATTATGGAGACGTCCTTGGCCTCTATCATACAGTTGTCCGGGCCAGCTGCAATGCACCTGCATCGTCAAAGTGGACTCACCCGTCCGTTCAACCCTAGCATATGCGAGTTACATCAGAGCCTAGCTCTCCTTCAAAACACGTTAAATGTCCACATCTCAACTGAAATATTATCACGCAAATCTTTTAAATGCTCCATTCAAACACCAATGGAATACTTTAATAATCCCAAATCATGATTAATTGTTCAATCCACATGCTTAATTAGCGTTGTTTAGAGTATAATAACAAAACTCCAAATGTTTATAACAAATGTTCATTAATTATTTATAACAATAATAAATTGTTTATAACAATGTCAAACGACAATTGAAAAATTTTATACACGCCTCTATTAATCACTTTCATTTCAAATTATTATCAAAGATATTTACAAAATTATTTACAATATTAATATTGTTTATATTATTTATACAAGAAATACATTAAACCACACGTTTATCCGGTTGATAATTACTTAAATCGTGTTGATATAATCGACCAATGAAGGTTAGTTATATTTAAATGTCAAATTCAGGTTTAATAAGGTTTAATAATTATTACAATATTTGTGACGGTAACCTCCATTCAAAATCTTCATCTCAAATTATTTAACACTCTTGTTAATTTTAACAGTATTTTCACATGAATAACCTTCAAAGAACCAGAACAATACATTCAGCAGAAAAATACTTCGCTCAAAACGCACAAAATTGCACAACAATTGGCCCAAAATTCATCATATATCTTCATATACATGGCATCAAAATCTTCCAAATTACATACAAAAAACTTCCACTTATAAATTCAACAACTTCATCCATATTACTGTGGGAACCTCCTTCATTATTCAAGGGCATTATTCATCAGCGACTTTTACACGTCCACTGAACTAACGATTATACATCCATTGTTCCTCTTTAAAAATTCTTATATTCATCAATTGTATTAATGACTGTTATTATTTAACCTTCGTGGGTTTCATTCATGAATCGATATGAAGTAAAAATTTGCCAATCACAAATAAATTTAATAGCAAATACGATTAGACACTCCTCCCTGGTCTATCAAAATTGAGATTAATATCTTCAAAGTAACGCAGTATAAAAATACTATCTTCAATCAAAGTTCATCTAAACTGCATAAATAGTCGAATAGAATACAATTAGATTGTGGAATGCAAACATTATTGTTCCAATCTATGATTGAGAAAAATTCCTATCAAATGTTCATTACTATAGTGTATTCAATAAATCGTAATCAAAGTTCATATTTCATAAAATTGTCTATAATGCAATGATAAATGTCTATGTTGCAATCATGTTCATAAGACGACTAGTATTTCAAAGATCGTCGATAACGTATTAGATTTTAACGCTCTAAAATCATTTAATCATTCTTCTTTCTTGAGGATGACAGAAAATTGGTCAAAGTAATTTACTGAATAGAATTACTTTAATAAAATGACACGCTGTCTGAATTCAAATTTGCCATAGCAAATCATTAACTTTACAGTCAAATCGTGACTACAAAAATATGCAAATTATTGAAAGAATCTTAATTATCAGTCTCAACTGATCCAAAATTATTTAAGTATGCCAATGACATAACAATGTCTCAATAAATCGTAGAAAAAGGCATAAATCAACGAAGTGTACTGAGTACAGAAATATCAAGCAAGAAAATGGGGCAAAAATAAATGGGACAGAAAATATGGGAAAAATGGTTGCTCAGATATCGCTACATGACTCAAATAATACAAGAAACGTTCACGACTACCTTATCTGTTGATTGAAGTTCTAGAGGAAAGTTTTCAAAGGAAACTGCTGTTGGTTCCATTTCACCAGCGTAAAGATGTGCTCCGACCTCGAACCTGGAATCAGCGCCCTCGGAGAATCGAACTGCTTCCTCCTCCGGAAATTGCACTGCTCCATGTATACGAAAGACATCCTTCTGGCAAAACTCTTCTTTGTGAGCCGGGTCCACCCTGGCCTCTCTTGAAAGTTCCCTGAAGTTCTGGTCGCAATTCGCCATGATGTTTATTGTAGTTATTTCCGCAGAAATATTCATAATCGTGGAGTATGATCATATTTCCACTGTCATTTGATATAATTCAGCGATGGATTCACGATGCATGAGTGTAGTTGGATGTTCACTACATGCTCGCTTTTCTGGAATGACGATTAACGAAGTTCCATGCTGTTATTTCACTCCATCGATATATGTCCCAATTGCATTAAAGCCTTAGCCTTCCATCTCTACTTCTGTTATAATCATTGAAAGCACTGCAAGATCATAATGTTCCATAGTAGACTGTATCGTTGTAACACCAAACGTATTCTCCAATATCACGGTTGCGATGCACGTGTCAGCCGTAGTGTATATTGTGGAATTTTAAAAGTGCTTCCCAGGTGGCGAGAAAATCACTTTTGTCTGCAGTCTTAGAATGCCAATATCTTTCAAAGTATACTCGTGAAATTGTTCAAATGTTCTACACACCTCAATGTTGTACTGCCCAATTGAATTATAATAAAGGCAGAAGTTAACTCTTGATATCTTACCTGGTAGAAACGTTAATGTGAGCGTTTCAACTTCGCCTAGTTTCAAACAGCGTAAAATGGAACTGCTCCGTGTTCGTTCGATGCGCCGGGCTTTAACCACATGCTAAAGACGACTTGCTTCACTTATTCACTCGAAAATGACTATATGACATCTGAAATATATATGCGGTATCAGCGGTATGAGAGATATGAGAGATATGAACGGTATGAGAATATGAGCGGTATGAGAGATATGAGAGCTCCTCTCTTCTGTGCACGACCTTTTATCAACTTCTTAAGGGGCGTATCCATCCCTTCCATAGCCTGTTGCTCCGTCATTGCTAGAAGTTTTAACTTTGGCTATACTTGACGGATTTTCAAATTTCAAAAACTCAAAATTAATTTCTTCAAAATTCCAAATCAATGCCATAACTGAAAATAGATTTCCACAAATCTGCATGCCAAAAGTAATTAAATATCGTAGTTTCAGCAATCTCCGTCTTCCTTCCAAACTATCGTTCATTGGTTCGAGCCTTTCCTCCAATAGCGTAACTTCTTCCTTAGCACAATACCTTGTTTCCTGCGACTGCGTCGTAAATCTCAGATCTTTCTCTAACAAAATCATGACGTCACCAAGAATCTCAGCTCAATCAGCCTACTTGCATGAAGTCTACGTCATCCGTGCCTACGTCATGAATATATACGTCACAACTATGACAGCCATAACTTTATTCATATATGCCAATACGGCCATCGTGGTCTCAATATAATTCAATTTACGGGGGCAGTACATTTTCTGAAACTTTTTGTACACGCGGTTCCCAGGATCAGAAATGGCTGGTCTTTTCATTAAAACCATGTCCCCTACCAATAATGGTCGATGATACCTTTTATGCCTATTTCTTCGTTGCCTTCTATCAGCTTGGGCTTGCAAATGCTCAAAAGCTCTTCTGATACGGACTTCTCTTCCAGGCTGAGCGTCCGTCGGTATGGGTATGACCTGACTCCAAGGTCTCTCTGGTTGCTCATTCCGATGCAACGTTATAGGTATCTCTCCAGTAGCCTCATGTATCGTGTTGTTGATTCAAAACTCAATTATATCCAAAATATCTATCCACTTCCAATTTATCTCGGCACAGTATATCCTACAATACTTTGCCGTTTTTCTCATCACTCTTTCAACAGGATTTGCCTCAGGATGGCGAATACTTGACAGTATTTGGCGTATTCCAAGTCTCTCTAATTCCTGTCTAAATTCCATGTTGGTAAAGCAACTACCGTGATCTGATAACAAATTCTCTGGTTTACCCAAGATAGGTATCACTTTTTCTTTTAGCCGCTTGAGTACATGTTTGGTACTAGTCTTCTGTATGGGAGAAAGAACAACCATCTTTGTAGAGACATCCATAGCCACCATAACATGTCGATTTCCTCTCCTAGCCTTAGGCAATGGTCCAAAGTTGTCAATCGAGATGATCTGACATGGCCTCTCAGGTATCTATGATATCGGCTTTTGTCTCATCAAAAACGCATTTGGTTTAATTCTTTGACAAGTATCACATGTCTTCAACGTATCCCGTACAGTCTCCCTCAATCTCGGCCATATAAATGTTTCTTTCAACATCGAGACTCTTTTATCGACTCCCATGTGTCCAAAGGATCTATGGGCTAACCAAACCGTTTTCCTCTGCAAACAGGCAGGTATAACGATTCTCAATCGAGTATGGTCAGAGTCCTCAAACTTATGTAACATCCCATTATAAAAACTATAATCTCTAGCTATCTTACTAGCTTCAATATATACTGGTGTCCCTCTAGTTAACTTTCCTTCAAAGAAAGATATGAGCATGTTTATCCATGGATATTCGCGTTGTCGTTTCCTAATTCATTCAAAGTGCGTTGATCTCTATTTTCCAAATCTATAGCCATTACTTCCTCTTCTGTGGACTCTGGCTGTCTACTTAGGTAGTCTGGAACGACATTTTCCTTCCCTGGGCAATATTCAATAATGACATCGAACTGCTGAATATATAAAGCCCAACGCATCAGCCTTTGACTGGACAAGTCCATCTTCATCAAAAAGGTTAAGGCTTTATGATCCGTTCGGAGCGTGACTGGAATCCCATATACAATTTTACGCCAATATTGTAAAGCATGCAATATTGCTAACAGCTCGATCTCGCTGATTGTATAATTTTTCTCGTGTGGTTTCAGTCTTCTACTAGAGAAAGCTAAATAATTCTTTCTTTCAGGATTTTCCTGGTCTTGCTGATATAGCATCGCTCCAATGCCAACTTGGGATGCATCTGTCTGGATGATAAATCTCTGATTAAAATCAGGATATCCCAACTTCACGTAATTTAAGAGCATTTCCTTAGCCTCAACAAACGCTTTATCAGCTTCCTCCGTCCATTTCCATTTACCGTTCTTCTTCAAAAGATCTTGCAACGGTGCAACTGTTCTAGTGTATGACGGGCAATGTCCTGAGAAGAAACCTATTAATCCCAAAAATTGGCGAACATCCTTCACTTTCATCGGCCTTGGAAAGTTTCTTATAGATTCAAGTTTATATGGGTTCGGTTTGACACCATCTTTGTCAATTACGTGTCCCAAAAACGTAACTTGTCGTTGGCAAAAGTTTGATTTTTTAAGTTAATCTTGAAGTCAGCTTTCCTTAAATCTTCAAGTAATTTCATTAAATTTTGCATATGTTCCTCAACATTCTCCGAGGTGAGCAGTATGTCATCAACATAACGAATAGTACAATCCTTTAACTCTTCTGGCAAATTGCAATAAAGTGCTCTTATAAGTGCTGACCCCGCTGTCTTTAATCCAAATGGACATCTCTTAAAGCAATATGTCTGCTGATCGAACTGAAATCTAGTTAACAGGCTGGTTTTCTCTTCAAGTTCGAGATGATGGTATGAAGCAGTCATATCTATATTTGTAAAAATTTTCATGCCCTTAAATTTTCTCAGTATTTCTTTTATGGGTGGTGCCGAATCATTTTCGGGAATAATTTTGGCATTCAAGTTCCTGGCATCTAAACACACCCTTACTGAGCCATCCGGTTTACTCACAATCACTAATGGACTAACGTAAGGCGTTGCCATTTTTCTATAACACCTGCATCTTTCTTTTCCTGCAGTGTTTTCTTAATTTGTGTGTAATGTTTTTCTTCAACCGGGTATGGTTTTTGTCTAAACGGTGCCCAATCCTTCACTTGAAAAGCGTATTTAAAATGTTGTATCTTTCCTGGTTTGGAATCAAATACATCCCTATATTTCAATAATAATTCCTTTAATATCTCTTTATCTTCCAACTTGATTTTGGCTTCTTCGATTTTTCCTAACAGGGTAGCTTCAAACTTGGTTTCTACACCGTCTTCAAGTTCTATATTAAAGACTTCCAGTGCCTCTTCTGTGGCCCTATAACCTTCCTCGGTTACTTCTCCCACATGCCATACCTGTTCGTTAAATCTTGTATTTTTTTCCTGTACATTTATGTTTTGCTCATCCACGTCCTCTTTTTGAATTCTTATGCAATTTTGCGCTAGGTCTATTATGACCCTGTTCTCACGGATAAAGTAAATACCCAATATAATATTATATGGTAACTGACTCACCTGCAAAAAGCATTGTGAAATTTCAGTACCTCCGATGATCATACAGTATCAATATACACTTGAAATTTACATGTCAACGATTTCTCAGGGATAATTCCTTTAATCTATACACCTGATGTGGGAATTTTCAACACACGACCTCTAGATTCCAATTCGTTAAGTAGGCTCTGTGTGATAAGACTTACAGTTGATCCTGTATCAATTAACGCTGTGACCAGTAACCCTTCTACCCGTAACATTATAATAGGCAGTTCCCTTCTTATGGGTGTTATCCCTTCAATTTCTTCATTTATCAATTCATCTGGTCTAGCTATCTAATTTATTATTTCAATTTCCTCCCAGCTCCTGGTATGTTTCCACTTTTGCCAATCTAAATTTGGAGTTTTTTATCCTTGAGGTCTTTTTTCCCCTCATTCCTTGATTGTGACTGTAACTCTAAACTCTGAGCTCCCTCAAGTTGGTCGTGTGATTTATGATTTTTCATTGCTTCACTCCACCTTCCCTTTTGTCCTTCAGGATCGTCCATCCGCTCATCCATATAGCGTCGACTTTCCTGGTATCTTTCTTCTATTTCGGCTCGGTATTCCTCACTTCTATCTTCCGGCCTTACATTCCTTCTAGGATAATTTTCCCAATTTCTTCTATTATCCTGTCTGTAGTTATTGTAATACGGTTTGTTTTCTTGCCTTCTATAACCCGTATTTCTATTATTCCTTCCTCTATAACCTCCCCTAGTATGAGATTGGATTCCCCTAGGTTCATTGTGTCCGTACTCGCGACCAAGTCCATGAGTGTCTGTACTGGTTGATTTGTTCTTGGTAGAGGGCTTCTCCCTGCCATCATGGCTGCTAGCCATATGTACTTGCTCCGCTTGCCTCTGTTGCCTTGGAGTCACATGTGCGGTGGTCATATCCAATTGACGCAACACACTCTCCACTTCCACAGCAGATTTTGCATTAGATGAGATCAATAACCTTTGTATCTCATATGGAAGTTGTCTTGCAATGGCAGCACATAGATCATTTTCAGCTGGAGCGATATCCAGCTCCCTGAATTTATATAGTTGAGCAGTGAAAAATTCCGAGTACTTAATAGGTGCATTATTACTGTATTTTCTGGAGTACAGATCTAGTCTTAGATTTTCTTGCACGTCTGCCGCCCAATATCGCTTCAGGAATGCTGCCTTAAAACCTTCTACTGTGTCAAAAGTGTATTTAAAACTTCTGAACCAAGTGAGACAATCACCTGCCAGCAGTTTTTCCAATTGCTCTCAGTCTCCGATCCTGATGAACTTTCATTTCATTGAGGTATTCCGCTACTGCTTTTAGCCAGTATTTAGGAGTAATTGACATATTATTACCCGTAAATTTAACCGGTCTATCCTCATTTGATTTTATAATATTTATGATCTGTCCATTTGTTTGGTTACCATATGGAGTTGACATGGCCATAGGATATCCTGGGTTCTTATAAGGGCTCTCCCCTCCCAAGTTCCTATCTTGATTTGTGCCTTGGATATCAGAATCCACCCATATGGTTTTCTGGAAATCATTTTGACCTTCAAATTCTAATTTCCTTTCTCTTCGGGCACTTTCTTCTTGTGACATGACCTGAACCTCCATTTGACTGTTCTTGTGTTCAGTCCTCTCCAGCCGTGAACCAAATTCATTCTCAAATCTTTCCTCTTTCTTCTTACTGCTTTCAACTTCTTGTTTGATCAATATTTTTTCTTCCTTGAAGCTTTCCTGGATCTGAGCTAGTTTCTCATCTAATATTTCTTCAACCTCTTTCTTGATGACCAGGACCTGCCTTTCAATGATTTCTGGCTTGACGTCACCTTTGGTATCTAGATCTTCTCGGATCTCATTTATCTTTTTAGTCATGTCTACCTGACCTTTGTGGATTCTTTCCTTGATCTCGTTTATATCTACTCGGGCTTTTCCTTGTTCATCAAATATGATTTTTAAGTCTGTCATAACCTTATCTATATCGCCATTTGTTCTTCCCATCTGGTGTTTTAACGCACCTACGGTTTCTTCAACCCCCGGTAATTCCTTTATTAATTTTCTCTATTTTCAGAGTTTGTTCATCCTTATCTGTTTTTCGCTGCTCACTCTCTACCTTAATACTCGTTTCATATTGGACTAACGTCTAGGTTATTTTTTCTCGTGCTCCCTCATGCTAACATCTACCTGCCCGGTAAAATGATCGAATTTCTTGTTCATGCTGTGGGTATCAGCTAGATTTTGCTGTTTCATTCCTTCAATTTCATCTTTAACTGTCCCGAATTCCCTCTCGAGATCTCCTACCTTTCCCTCAACCCTTACAAATCTGTTTCCTAACTCATCGAGACTACTTTTTATCTCATCCCGGGATGCTTGGCAAAGATTCTTGTTAGATTCTATCTGATCTTTTAACTCTTTCTGCACCCCTTGGATGTGGGTTACAAGTCTACCTTCACATTCCTCTATATTCTTTTAACAATTTTCTTCCATTTTACTTAATTTAGTTTTCATAGAACTAAAATTATTATTCAGAATTTCAAAATGTTCTCGACATTCAGTTTGGGATTTTTCAGTACCTTTTTTCATGGTATTTATTTGGACTTGCAATCCTGCATTAAGAACCCCATTTTCCTCTTTGATTTTCTCTGTGTTCTCTCCTTTAAGATCATTTAACTTGTTCACAAACTCAGTGTCAACATTCTGAAACCGTGAATCCATTGTCTCTTCTATTTTCTTATATATATTACTTAGCATCTTAGTCTCCATGGCCTTTAATTCGGTTTCCATGGCTTGACTTTTCAGAGAATTATCAGTTATCATTTTCTCCTGAAACGAATGTTATCTATTTTCAAATTTACCTTCCGTGATTCCTAGTTTATCTTCCAAATCCTTGGATTGTGCTGCAAAATTATTCGAATTCTCTGTTTTTATGGTTTCTAATTTCCGTTCTATCTCAGCCTTCAGTTCACTGTTCATGTTTATACTGTCGGCTTTGATAGTATCTAATTTACTCCCCATATTAACACCGTCAGTTTTAAGAGATTCTAATTTACTCCCCATACTTGCGAATTCTTTCGTGTTGCTATCCTTGAAAGATTCAAATTTACCATCCATATTAACACCATCAGTTCTAAGAGATTCTAAATTCTCATTTATGGATTCTAAATCTTTCTTATTTTCATCCTATTGGAGGTCCAATTTAATGTATATAGATATGAATCTATGTTTACTGTCCGCCTTAATGGCCTCCAACTTTTCGTTATTGTCCGCCTTAAGGGCTTTAATACTTTCCGTATTTATCTTTATCATCTCTTCTCTATTCTTATTGAAGTGCTCCTCCAAGCACTCCCTTAGCTCCATCATCGTGCACATCTCTATCAACAATATATGAGAATACAGTGGGCTACTCTGTCCCATCATTGGTTCATGCATGAGAGATGGTAGTCTGAACTCTTGTGTCCCAATTTCCAAAATTCAGCCTTAGTACGGGTGTTTACTAAAACGTACCCGTATGGTATAATAACTCATTACAATATCAACTCTATTATGGAAGTGATTCTCTTAAAATTCAAAAATTTTGAAAAACCATATTTTTCAAAAAATTAAAATTTTGATTTTTCAAGTAAAACTCTGGTTTTCCCTCGGAAACCTCAGCCCCGAAGTTTACGGGCGCCATTTTCAATGTTGATACGGGGTTATCTAGGGCTGCTCGGTGTGAGTTTCCAGGGTCCCATTGCGGTCAGTTAAATTTATACTTTTGTAGCTAATCCTATCACTATTTCATCTTTAGGTGACATGACCGTCTTTAGTGTTCCTAAAAGCATTAATCCAAGCACATTATTTCTATTCCCCCATGTGCCCATTTCAACAATGAAATATGCAAATCACAGTTCGCCAGCAATGCTCAATCGGGAGTATCGGGGTTCATGATATGGTCTCCCACTCTGTGACTTACACACTCTGGATTAAGCATAGGATACACTTTCAAAAATAAACAAAATCAAATTCTACTATCAAAACATTTAATTATTCAAAATATGGCGCTACAAAATAAACATAAAACACTGACACTACACGTCACACTTGTCCAAAGATGAACATGGAATTCAAATTAACTATTCACAAAATAATAATTAATGGTTATCCAAAAACCAAACAAAAACTTCATCTGAGCTTCACTCCCATATAACACCAATCCTAATTCCTTAAAAACGAGCTCCAAATGGCTCGGTAAAGCTTACATGGATCGTGTTAACAATTAAACACACACCATTTAGTTTTTACATGAGTATATCTAGCTTTAATTACAATATTATAGTATGGCTACTTATTAATTATTTTGGGCTCCCACAATGTTCATTTGTTACCATCTCTCTTCTCAAGCTACCAACTCACTACCGTGCTTGGGAAAAACTTGCGCATCCCCGAGTCAGAGAAAACTACTGACCAAGTCAACTTAAGATTACTCCCAAAATCTCAACATTTTCATCATAACTCGTGAATCAACTGAATCATGTAATAATAAAGTTAGGGATTTTATTATATTGTCTTCAAAGACCATTATATCTTAAGGAAGCAACGATCTGAACTCTGCAAGCGATAATATTGAACGTAAAAGGACCACAGTTCAAATACTGGGTCGTTAAAAAAATCTTAAACACATCCGTGTAACGTGTACCAGACAGCTCGTTCTTGACCTTTCTCTATAAGAGAGTTTGTAAGGGTCTGTCTCAATACTTGGCTGATTTATGGCTTTGGAAGGAGGGAGACCCAACGTCTCGCTCCCTCGAGAGATGGGCTATACAGTGTTTACTACCAGCTGCTTTAATACATTTATTTTGAAAGACAAGGCTTATAGTACAAATTAACAACAAGACATTATTAGGTTCTACAGAACTATTCTTTTAGCTTCGGTAAAGTATAATTATGAAGTGTCCTCATTAGCGGGTAAGAGAATCCATAAAACAACAAATATATAAGGGGCTTCGACGTGGACGACTCTGAGTTCAATCCATTAAAACTGCCTCGGAAACCGTATCCCAACTTTGAGAATTTACCACATTAGCGACTTAGGGAAGGTATAGTACGCAACCAGCGCTCATAATTCAATATAAATTGCACCCTTTTCCAGTATTGCATAGTACCACAATTCAACATAACTCATTACCGCTACTAACTGTACCTCACAATTATAATTACCGAGCATTTCAACGCGTTCCTAGCGTGACAAATTATTTCAATTGCGCGGCATGGCGCTCATTACATAAAATAGCCAAGTTGCCTTTCAAAGAAAGAAAATAAATAAATTCAAATCGAAATTTGATCTTCGTCTCGAAAATAGTATATTCAGCCTTAGCCTTCATCAACAATAATTATTTATAACATTAAGAACATTATTAGTTCCACAACATATTAACAATTCATTTAAGAAGCTCTTGCAGCTACCACTTATTCAATATAAAATTCATCACATAATTAATTTATTTAATTATTATTATTGCGCTTGCTTTACCATAATTATATTATTTACCATTACTGATATTCCACTGAATATTTTCCACAAGGGATTCAATAATACTTCAAATTACTTGTATTTCAATCCAATTAATCGTTCAGATCGCGCAACCTATATTTCACATGTTTTCAAACATCCCTACTTCCCCTTCTGAGGATTTTACGCAAATCTTCCCAAAACACATAATACTGAAATTAGTACTCACATGATTTTCCGGTCAGAGACCGAGTTCTCCATCGATGAAACATTTCACCCACTTACTGCTTCTTAAGCCATATTCATGATCATATTTACACTTGGTAACACCTTTCTAACATCACATAAAACATATACACTGATCACATTTAATCTAAAGAATACCATTTTGGGATTCATTTTCACTTGAAAACAAATACAATTTCACTAAAAAATATATTACACTCAAAATTTTCACTAAACTTGAATTACATATAATTTTATCACTCTGGCATTCGACTTTTGCCTTAACACACGTAATTTCCTTATTCTTTTCCGTTTCCAAGGGTTGCACTTTATTTACGTCGGCTTCCTAATCCGATGGGATGACTGAAAGTCTCGATCGAACTACCCTCACTGGAACGGTTGATTCTCTTATTCCGGGTTTGACTATCGGCTTAATGATTTTAATGCACGATATCGTATCTTGCTTGACGCTAAATTGTTCGTTTAATATAAGTCTGTCACTGACGTTTTACTTCTAGATTCGCTCGATTTAGTATAACGGCGACCTAGTAATTTCCTTGTCTGGTAATCCACACGTGGATTTTACTTTCTGAGTCTGCGGTTCTTGAACTATTGGAGTAATTCCAATGCCCTACTGTTCATTTGTCTACACATAGACAAAGCCTGGAATCTCGATTCCTAAATTCTATCGCACTCCGCTCTAGTCTCCTCAGTTCAGGAACACTAGGCGTTACTATCACGTTTTACCCTGATCTGGTCATTTAACGTAGAGATAGAATTTTTCAGTTCACTGTTCTTGGGTACTTCGAAATCCTATGATGCTGCGGTTCTTTAACTGAAACTATTTAGGTTCGAGTACCTATCGCCGGTAATTGCTTAAGTCCACAGTCTAAAACTTTGACTGTACTGGTGAAATTTATAAAGTCCGAAGCTTGATGCTGTATTTCTTATAACAAGGATTCTGATGCTTCTTCTCACGGCGTTACTGTTAACGATACTTAAACGGCGATTCCCATACGGGGTGGTCGTCTGCGATACAGAGTAACACGACCTATCACGGTCTGGTGAATGCTGCATACTCTTCCTGGCGCGTCCAGGGTTTATATTCAAATCTGCCACAAAAAGATCAGATTTGTTTCTTCTCCAACACTAACTTCTAAAATAATTGTCGTATAATTTTGAAAAATATGTCCCAAAAAGCTCTCGTTTTAAATGTAAAAAGGGTTCCTTTAATCACGAAAATCGATCACACAATTCCAAGATATTAAATAAATGGGCTCCTAAGATGCGGGGGTATTGTGGTTTTATTTTCCCTCTCTGCTAGCTTTGAGCTCGGGGAATAACTATCGACGTCATGCCGCGTGTGCAGTTCTTTCCTGTGCAATTATTATCAACTTTTTCCACACACAAAAATCTCTTTCCCAGGATGATCAACAGTGACGGATTCATTTTATTAATTAAATGCTTGCAAATGGCTTAATTTTAATTATTTCTCTTCTTGAGTCATTGCGACGTTGGCATTTTATCGCTGAGTATGGTCTTTTTCCGAAACTTCTTCTCTGTCACCCACAACGGAAAAATACCAGCTCTATTAATAATTATGCGCTAGCATCTTATCGCCACGTCAGCCGTGATCTCATGCTCGCGTGACTAGTGGTCACTCGCGCTTGCATCACCTTGTAACAGCCCAACTTCTTATTAACCCTTTAAAATTCTTTACAAATCCATTCTAAAGACTGCATTATTTCTTCTCCTTTTTACATATAAAGATATGGATTCGACACTTGAACCAATCCACATAGGTTCAGTACTAAGACTCTTCTATCCAAATCCTAGACCTCTCTACAAATACACACTCTACATTAGTCATCGCAATAACAGAGGTTAGCAGACAAATCCACACGCACCCAATACTCGGGACTAGGCCTACATGACGAAGATGTCGCAAGGCGCAAGGCAATGGAGTTTAGCTATAACAGCTTAGGCTTTCACGGCCGGCGTTCATAATTAAGTACAAGTTTTTCGGGCTTGTAGGCCGTGGTTCAGACAGGATATATCCCGACGTTTCACCGGAAACTGTGTCCGGCATTATCAAGGGTTCCGCTCCTTTCCTTGGTCTGCAGTGGAATGAGGAAGAGGCTTGAAATAATGGGTAACGGTTTGTAGTGGGGTATTGTTGTTTGAATATGACTGTTGGCTGGGTGGATCTTGGCGATGAACTAATGGCTGGAAGGTAGTTTTGGACCTTCAAATTAGCATGGTGAGCCGAGCGTTCTCTTCGCATTCCGGCACGGTTCCTACGGTGGGTAGGATAGTTTCAGCAAGGACGTATGTCAACCAGAGATGAGCCGGAATGCGAAGAGAACGCTCGGCTCACCATGCTAATTTGAAGGTCCAAATCTACCTTCCAGCCGTTAGTTCATCGCCAAGATCCACCCAGCCAACAGTCATATTCAAACAACAATACCCCACTACAAACCGTTACCCATTATTTCAAGCCTCTTCCTCATTCCACTGCGATAATGCCGGACGCAGTTTCCAGTGAAACGTCGGGAGATATCCTGTCTGGACCACGGCCTACAAGCCCGAAAAACTTGTACTTAATTATGAGTTTAGCTATCTTCTTACTCGGTAGGAGAATAGACTTTACCCCCACCGTCACGTCGGCCGTCCTTGAAATAGCATTCCGTGATTTCCCATTCTCAACTCCAGGCAAATGCTTGAACGGTACCTTCTAATAGGCCACGGCCGCTTCCTTCCAATTCATTGGTCACTTTTTATTTTCTTCATAGCCTTGGATGTCACCGCGGAGGTCTGGGTTTTATTCCCGGCCCTGCCAAGAAATTTAATTCTGGTCTGAGGGCTGGAACGGGGTATAGAGCTCGTGCGCATAATGTTATTTTAGTTGCTGGCGCTCGTAGGGGTGACTTGTGTAATCTTTCAGGGGGAAGGCAGTAGCTTGTGCAACTACAAGCACAGGGAAGAGCTCAATGTTGAAATGTCGTCTCTGGATATTTGTGTAAGATTTCGAGAAGTTCAGTGGGATGCATCGTATTTCAGAGCTTCTACTTTAAAGAAGGGTGCAAAACTCTGTGACAGTCATCATATACAAGCAAGAGAAGCGTTAGGAGAAGAAATAACCTGATTGTGTTTGAGATAAACAAACATCCATCAGCCGCCTTATGCTGTTAAAATTAAAGTAAGCATATGTTTTGTCTTTCTATATAATAACGTACCGGTAGCATAATATTTGTATCTATTGCAGTTTTAAGTGTTTTTACAATTAATTTACACAAGATTAATCTTTTTACAGATTGATTGCGGTCGAAACGTTAAATCAGCTGAGTGCGATTGCAAAGCCGGACTTTCACAATGCTGCATTGTGTATTTATATTAATACTGAGAGAGATTCTTCCCAGATTTCCTCTCTGCAACAATGGGAGAAACCAAAGAACATTATTGCGGAGTATTGTGAAGAAGGGATTGTAGAAGAAATACTAAATGGGCCATCAAGTAAGCGACCAATTTATTTCGCGTCGGAAAGTGTTGAATCCTTAAGTAAAACACAATTATATGAACAAATTAAGGTCATAGACTGTGCTTTCTCGAAAATTTTGAAAGCAGAGTGTGAAGGTGAATCTTTCTTTATCTCCACTTGCCAGGGCCGGATTTAAGAGTATGCCGCCTATAGGCTAAAGTCCATTTGCCGCCCCCTCTGTAGTCCATATTTGCTTAATACATTTGTTTTATGCAACAAAAGGATAGAGTTCATTGGCGTTTTCATCTTTTTTAATAATAAAGTTCATTTAGTTTAAATAAACCTACAATTTTAATGGCTTACATAATAAATGTTATAATGAAATTAGTTATCTACGTACTTGGTTTCTTACTTACTTCTTTTAAGATTCGTTAAAAATGAAATGGGTTTCGAACTTAATTAATTAATTTGTTCTTGGACATCAGTGATCACTATTTTCTCATATTTTTATATTTTAATGCTAATGACTATCTTTTGCGTAATTGAAGAACTGTGTTCAATTTAATTTAAGTTGTCCTACACGGTAAAATAAAATTACACAAAATGTAGTTAAATACTAGTTTATTTGTTTAAAAATACACAAACTTCTAGAAAACAACTCACCCCACGTAATCCTGATGTTCAAATTTACATAGCTTTCTTACGAGATTTCTTAATGGCAAACTCGTTAATAATGTCCTCATATGAATGTATTTTTGTTGTATTTGTCTCAATACAAGGTAATGAAAGTAAGTTTAACCGTATTTTGGAAATAAGCCTACTAGTTCGCAGATAGTTCTTAACACTGCTAAGGCAGGAAAAACTGTAGGACTAAAACATATTTTTAAGTAACATGTATTCTTTAATTCGTACGGAAAATATTACTATCGTCTGAAATACTTCATTTTAACTTTTGAATAAATTGCCAAACTGCCGCCCCTGAAAATTTGCCGCTCTAGGCTGCAGCCTACTTAGCCTATTTAGAAATACGGCCCTGTCACTTGCATTGTTCAAAACATCGTTGAAAGCGCTGTAGAGATAAGCGAAAAGGACTTCTTATTTCAGTGTCTTAACCAGTTGGGCAATCAAACAGCTAATAAACTATTTAGATGCTATGTTGTGAATAATTTGCCTGGTGGTAACATATCACTAGCTTCCATAAATTATGAGTGCATGTTGCCAAATGATATATTGAAGTTTTATTGTAAAAATCTTAAAGTATCAAATTGTTAATTCACAGAAGCATGCAATTGCAGTTGAGACAAGGGAACAATCTTTATGTCCTTCCTCATTCCAGCAAAGGAAGTTACGCATTTCGGCCAGCCAGAATGTACACCAGATCAAAACCCTACAGAGTGGAAATTACGAAAGACTGGCATTAGCGTTTCTTTCATCTAAGAATGTAAACACTCCTGCAGTGAGATATGGCAGAACTGATGAACGGAAGGCACTTGAGGAGTACTGCTTATTAAACGAATGCCGTGTGGTTCAACTCGGGTTGTTTATAAAAGAACAGCAACCATGGTTATGTTGCGTGCTTGCATCACTGTATGATTTCGAAAAATCTTCCGTGGTACTAGTTTCAACGTTTTTATTTTCATGTCTCTGTTTTCGCCTCTTGTATTTAGTCGTCACTCGGTGCTCCTCTTCTTGCTGACGTTCGATAGAAACAAGCGGTTTTATAAACAATCTCGGTATATAACCAAGACTGTCAGGATCTCTCGAAAGCGTTCCATTCACAAAATGACGACTACAAACACGCGAGTTATTCGTGGGTTCCCATGGTTTACCATCACTAGTTCCTCGTTTCAGTGCCGCAATCCAAGCATTTCTCCCAGTTTCATGCTGCTTTTTATTCGGAAACACAAAAAACTTAGTTCCAGGAGGACAGTTAATATACGTGAAGTAGCAACCAACCACAGAACAATTTTTTCTACTGTTTCGAGAACCTTTTTGCATGTCGAAGTTGAAACAAGCATATACAAGACCATTCAACACAGGCACAGACACTCGACTGCGATTCCCCCTGACTGTTTAAGTGACTTGCCGCCAGAGCGTAGCACCCATCATGCGCACGAGGTACATACTCAGCCTTGTGAGGCATATGTGAGACGTGGCAGGTTCGATTCCCACCTCAGTCATCTTAGATGTGATTTTCCGTGGTTTCCCCACTTTTACTCCAGGCGAATGCCGGGATGGTTCCGTTTACAGTCCGCCTCCTTCCCAATCCTCCTGAATTAAAATGCACATTCTAATACAACCGGCCATCCGATTTTTAAGAGCGTTAAAAATCCCTCAGCATTTACTTCGGAGGGGAAGTAAAGCCGGCGGTCCCATGTCATAGATTTATGGCATTTTAAAGAACCTTCCACTAATTACACCTGTGTGAAGCTAAGTTGGATAGGTTAAGAATGTAAACAACGCTCTTAGGTTTCTACGTTCGTTGCCAAGAGCTGACTGCGGTGGCGTCTAGTAGCTAAGTTCTGAACTTGGCCTAGTAGTCGTTGACATTGGCGCTTGGCGGCAAAAGTAGGAACTATTTGAAAAATTCTAAGTTGCAGTCTGTACTTAAATTAAAAAACAGATAGGCCTAACACACACTAATACAGTCATCACAATTAACACCGGTTATCAGACAGATTCTACACACACCCAAAGTACACGGGGCTACAAGACCGCGTTGTCGCATCCCCTAAACTTAAGAACCAACCAACAATAACACAGGTTATCAGACAAATTCCACCACCACAACAACAACAACAACACCCAAGTACATGGGGCTACATGACCACGATATCGCAAAGCCCCTAAATCAACAACACCAACAACATAGGCTACGAGGGTTGGGACAAAAATCATGGCAACTATTTTTTTTCTTGCAGATAATTATGTGAACGGATCACAAACGTATATGTGCCGTGTGGACGTTCTGCAGGCATAGTGTGTATGCAGAACAACAGATGGCTCTGTGATAGCTGGTAGTAGCGCAGCGAGAGCTGTGAAATCAGTCAGTTGGTGAGTGTCGTGCAAGATGGAAGTAACCCGTGTTGAGCAGTGCGCTTAAATCAAAATAGCCGTTCTCCGAGGGAGAAATGCGATGGAATGTCACAGTGAATTAGTGGAAGCCCTTGGGAATAATGCCCAGTACAGTAGCATAGTGGGTAGGATAGTTTCAGCAAGGATGTGAGTCAACCAGCGATGAGCAACGTTCAGGACGACCTGTCAGTGTGCGGACCGACGTGGCACGAGCCGTCATCGAGCAGCTCCTGGATGAAGACAGACGATGGACGCTACTGGAGTTAGAGAGGGCAAGTTACCGCATGCAATGACGAAGTTCATAAGGTGGGTGCACTATGCAATATGCTCCGACCACCTTGCACGCTGGCAACTGGATGGCGATCAATTCTTGTCACGAATAATCGCCATCGATGAATTTTGGGCCTGGGCATACGAACCAGAACTGAAACGTCAGTCCACGGAGTGGCGACAGGCTGGATCACCAAGGAGGCAGAAGTTCCGTCAGAATCCTTCCCCAGTCAAATTTATGGTGATCGTCGCGTATGACGTCAGGGGTGTCATTGTTTGCCACTTTGTTCCACATGGCAGAACAGTGACCACACAGTACTACAGGGACTTCCTGGTGCGACAAGTACGACGCACAGTGAGTCGAATCCCATATATAGGTGGAAAATTTCACTGTTGCAAATGAAACCGAAAACTGGCTCATTCGACAGTGAACAAACCAGATGGTGACCTTCGGTCTTCCTTTCCGCTCTCTGGTGGGTAGGAAGGAGGTTATAGGTGCTGAAACGTCTTCCTGGCAGTTATCAGGTCATTTGATAGGAGGTGCCGGAGTGAACCGAACGTTGTGATTCTAGTGAGTTCAACGAGGTGTTGCCTTCTACGAATCATGGAATAGTGAAAAGAGGTATGTGTTCGCACTTTTATGCGTAATACAAGCTTTCTGCATTAAATAAATTATTTACTTTATGAGTGCCTCATAGTGCCACTTTACTCTAAACGTCATTCCATAGGAAATTTAATGTAGATTCAGGATCTGTAGTGGTTTGGTTGCGCACGAATGTGCATGATGATTTATTTTCTTATTTTCAGTGACTATGCGGGCATTACCGCGAGAAGAATTTTTCAACGCGTGGCGGTCGTGTCGTAAATAGGGGCGTACAGACGTCATATTTCAATATGTTATGAATGAATTAGATCCTACAACTTTTACTGACACTCAGGTGCAGGAGCTAAGAAACAAAATTAAGTTGATATCCCATAATATTAACAAAAATGGGAGAGTGCAGGAAGAGCAATGCCACGTACATAGGTAATCTACCTATGGAAGCTATTGAGTTACTTAATGACCCCCCAAGGAACTTTGACATCAAATGATGAAGACCAGTATAGCAATGACTACGATGCTCTGGACTCTACAGAAGAATCAGCTGACGAATGAACATTATACATTTTGTTATTATTAACGGGAGTGAGATTATTGAGAACTTTACTTGACGAATGGACGTTTTCTTTTTATTTGCAATAGGAGAAATAGGCCTAATATTCAATATGTGTTGTCTTTATTTCCATGCTTTTCTAGAGAAATAATATTGTTTTCGTGTGTTTACTAAAACTACGTCATTAACAGGACTGTAAAATGACATTTTGTTATAAAGTAATTGTTTGTATGATTTTGACGAATACTTTTATTATTTTTAGAAAATAAATGTTATTTTTTGTGCATATTTTGGTGTTCTATGTTTAATAACAATTTAATATACGTTTTTAATCTGGATGATTTTACATACAGTGACTTCGTCTATTCCCTCAAATAAGGCGTAACAAGAATACTTGACTGAAAGTCTCATTATTATTCATATTTTAGCCAGTTTTAAATAGAATGTTTACCACTGCCATAAACTATCATATAAACATCCAAATCGTGATTTTTACTACCAAAAATGGATGATTCTTGTGTTGATTTCGGTCATTTTTTACACCTCACCTTAACCCTCACCCCTATCTATTTACCCCCCGAAGATCGTACACTTTAGACGATGCCAGAAATGAATTCAGTGACCTCGAAAACGGTATATTGCCAACTTTTAATAGAATCCCAGCACTATTAACGAAGTTATTTATTTTTTCCACCTAGAATTGGGATTCGACACACTGTGCGACATGGCGTTTAGGAAAAACGTCCGGATCTTGTGGACAGTGCAATAATCCTGCACGACAATGCAAGACCACATGAAGCAGGGTGTGTAGGGCAGCTACTGCGACGTTGGGGATGGGAAGAATTGGAGGACCCACCGTACTCTCCCGACATTTCGCCCTGTGACTTTGATCTCATTCGAAAGATTAAGGAACCACTACGTGGTAGGCGGTTTGCAACATGAGAGGACATTGCTAATGCTGTGCGCCAACAGGTGACCCGATTCACACATGGTGCGGCAAATGGTATTCAGCGCCTCCCTCATCGTTGGCAGCATGTTGTGACAGTAGCAGGGGACTACTTTGAGGGTCTTTAGGCCCAGGTTTGTCATGTCAACTGTATGCGTACTGTGCTGTCATTCTTTTGCACCCTGAAGGCCATATTGCCCTGTATACTACCGTAATAAATTAAATTAGTGTGTTACGATATTTCAGTGCTATTTATTGTCCAAACATGTAGTTAACACCTTGTTCTTTCGTCTGTATATGTCACATTTTCCAACCGGACTGGTATCTTCATGAAAAAAAAAATTGCCATGACTTTTGCCCCACCCTCGTATTTTCTTCATGCAGTAAAACCTGTACACAATGCAAAAGCAAAATTTGGCTGAGATCCAATAGATAGTATGCACGTTACATGTAAAGGGTACAGGGGAAAAACGATGAATGTCACAACATTACAAAAATTGAGCCTAAAACTGGTTAAAATCACTGAGAGTCGCAATTTATGAGGCTTTGAAAATAATGTGTGCCGGGCAGTGCTGGATTACCCACTAGGCCCAACTAGGCCCAGGCCTAGGGCCCCCAAAACCTAGAAAATGAAAAAAGAAAAGAAAAAAAATCATCTGAAATGTTTTCAAATAACGATGATCGTTTCAATTGAAATGTATGTATATAGGCTATGTATGTATATATGATTTAATAAAAAGTGTATTATTCATCTTGAGAAAAAAAACTCTTGTATATACATTAATAAATGTACAGGTGCTAAAAAATAAAAATTATTTGAAAACATTAAGGGGCCCCAAAAATCTGAGGGACTTGGGCCTCATTTTACCTTAATCCGGGGAAAAACTATGAAGGTCCATCCATGGCTTTCAAGGCAATAACGATGATAGTCCATTAAATCTCTACAAAACACCAGCTTAATATTTCAGAATTGTGTTGTACCGTTTACTGAGTAGGCCTAGTTTATGAATGTATATATGTATATGTCGTAGTCAGATAGTGAAATCCGTCATTTCATGAAAATCCTAGGCACTTCATGAAGAGCCGGCATTTGATGTAAAAAGGTACAGTTGCACTATCTGACGCGTGGTTTCATGAAATGACTAAATATCGCCGTCACATAGTGTAATTCATTTTGTACATCATCTGACGGGAAATCCAGCCCGTCATTTCATGAAATACCATAGCGGCAGCGGCGATCACGTGTGAGGGAAGTGAGACTTCCAAGAATAAATCAGATAAAAATGTGGACACTAAAGGGCTGTTATTTCCTCACAAAGTGAACACTGTGACATATGGTACAAATGTCTAATGGTCTGGACTTCATTTATCCCCTAATTCCCTCCCCAGCATCTTGCTTGGCCTTGCGCCTAGAAGGAATATTATGCTGCCGTACTGTGAACGGAAGAAGAACGTCGTTCAGATCCATTTTGTTTTTAAAACATGAGAGATAGATAACCGATAGTATAATATGACTTTATTTCGCTGTTCCACCCTTTAAAACAACAAGAACAAACTCAGTTACGGGCGCGTAATACAGAGATCTTGTACACCTCTTAGCAGCCGTCTGTATTAGTGAACTTGTGGTCTCGGGGTATGGTGTTGGCTTCCGGATTAGTACGTGGTGAATTCGAACCCCACTGAAGGATATATTTTTGCCAACTAACATTTTAATCTAGTTCAGTTGTTGCCTTGTTTTATAGTTGTTTTATTGTATATTTATTTTAAGGGCTAGGGACATCTTGATCATCAGCCCAGTGTATTTGGGTGGTTGTTTTCTGATAACCTGTGTTTGCGTGATGATAGAAGTAGTGTGTGGGTAAAGAATTTGGGAAGGTGTCTCGAGACTTGAAATGAAGTACCATCCCGGTATTTGCTGAGAGGGTGTGTGAAAAGACCTGGGGGAAAACGTCACAGTCAGCGACGGGATTCGAACCAGCATATTGGCCTACTCGTTAAGTAGACTTATGAAATCAACTATGGTTACCACGGATAGGAACATAATTATGGTCAACCTCGGGAGGAAAAACTGAGAAGAGTTCCATTTCTACCTTAGCCATCCTGGAATTGGGTTTCCGCGGTTTCCCCCTTCTCCTCTAGGCAAATGCCGGGTTGGTTCCTAACTTAACCACGGCCGCCTCCTTCTCAATCTTAACCTGAACTACAAATACACACAATACTACAAATACCATTATAATACTGATTATCAGACAGATTCTACACACTCCCAAGTACACAGGGCTGAATACACAAAAGCTTTACATTTGGTTGAATTAGCGGAGGGTTCACCTTCGAGAAAATCTCGAATTTCAGCCTATTTATTATAGACATAAATATTTGTAAGAATGATTCTGCATTTTTCTTCATTGTGTGTATTTTACCTGTAAGTTATCGTTCCAGTTTTGTTGTTAATTCATTTGGAGGTCCTGGGTCACCTCAATCATCAGTCCCGTGTGATTGGGTGTGAATTGAAATTATATTTATATGATGACTGTAGAGGTGGGCGGACAATTGAACGAAGTTAGATGTCGGTGCAATACAATGTGTATAAACATATACTGTACCAAGTTTAATTGCGTTTGGTTGGTTAAATCGCGAGAAACGTCTATTTAAACGTCGCAACTTCGCTTGGGCGCCATGTTGGTTTTGTAGTTACCAGGTTTTCAAAAAGTCACATCGGTAAACTTCTAGTAGTTCCCTTTATCACCGTACAAAATTCCAGGGTGATATCGGTAGTAGTTTCGGAGATATTGAATGCTGGTGAAATATTTCGCTCAGCCGCCATGTTGTATTGGTGAGACGTAACAAAATTTGAAGGGCACGGTCGGGGTCGCCCGAAATAGTGCTATGAACTTACCGAGTTTCATTGAAATCGCTCCAGCCGTTTAGAAGTTATTAGGGGACAAACACACACACACAAATCCTCACACACACACACACGCACACACAGACAGACACACGGACAAAAGGTGACCTCATAAGCCTATTTTTTCATAAATGAAAATAGGCTAAAAATACAAATTACATCAATGAAGGAAAGAGAGAAAAGAGATACACAAATGAAGAACAAAAAGAAAAACTACAAATGAAATTATGAAAGTAAGCATTGCAGATTAGAAAACAAGTAGTTCCGTGAAGAACTATACAGCCTGTTTTCATATATCCTACTTATGTTAATTGCCACTATCAACATACACAATTTCAGTTTGATTGCTGTAATAGATTCGTAGATATTGAGAACCGACTAAATATTTCGGATGGTCGCCATGTTGGATTTTATATATGTAGGTCCTAGAGTTATGTACTGTTACATGCAGATTATTGTGAACGTGTAGTATTCAAACTTCAATCGCATAGTTAGGACACAAGAAAAAACAAGGAGATTTTAAAATTTTTTACAGCTGCCATCTTGAGGTTATCTAAACAATTGAAATAAATTAGATGCCAGTGGATTAACATTCGTATAAGGATTTACTGTACCAAGTTTCACTGCACGCGGATGGTTAAATTGCGAGAAACGTCCATGTGAATATTTATAATTCGCGTCACCGCCATGTTGGATTTGTGATCACCAGGTTATTTAAAGTCCTATAGGTGAACTTAAGTTCATAGCCCCTATGAACATTAAAAAATGCAGTTTGATTGCTAAAATAGATTCGTAGATATTAAGTATCGTCTAAATATTTCGGATGGTCGCCATGTTGGATTGTTAAATGTATAGGCCATAGAGTCATGTACCATTGAAGGAAAATTATTGCGTAGGTTCATTATTCAAACTTTCACTTCAATCGCATGACTACATCACAATAAATAAAATCTTAATTTTAAAATTCGCACTGCCGCCATCTTGAGGTTATGTAAACAACTGAACTAAATTAGATACCAGTGGATTACAATGTGTATAAATATTTCCTGTGCCAGGTTTCAGTGCGCTTGGAACATTAAATCGCGAGAAAGGTCTATTTAAAATTTTCAAATTCGCTTGGCCGCCATGTTCGTTTTGTAGTTAACCGCTTTTTGAAAGTCTTATAGATGGACTTCCAGTAGTGCCCTTTATCTCCGTACAAAATTTCAGGGTTTTACCGCTAATAGTTTCAGAGATATAGAATGCCGGTGAAATATTTCGCACATCCGCCATCTTGTGATTATGTAAACATTTGAAAGAAGTTAGATGTCGGTGCATTACAATGTATATAAACATATACTGTACCAAGTTTCATTGCGTTTGGTTGGTCAAATCGCGAGAAACTGTCTATTTAAAAGTCGCAAATTCGCTTGGCCGCCATGTTGGTTTTGTAGTTACCAGGTTTTCAAAAGTCACATAAGTGAACTTATAGTAGTTCCCTCTATCACCATAGAAAATGTCAGGGTAATATCGGTAATAGTTTCGGAGATATTGAATGCTGGTGAAATATTTCGCACAGCCGCCATGTTGGATTGGTGAGTAGTAACAAAATTTGAAGGGCACGGTCGAGGTTGCCGGGAATATTGCTATGAACTTTCCGCGTTTCATTGAAATCGCTCCAGCCGTTTAGATTTTATTAGGGGGACACACACACACACACACACACACACACACACACACACGCACACACACACGGACAAAAGGTGATCTCATAAGCCTATTTTTTCAAAATTGAAAATAGGCTAAAAAGAGATAGAGAGTAAAGAGTATCCGGTATTTCACGATTAGATTTAGGTTTTTATGTGAAAATTAATTTCGAAAACCATAATAAACAAGCATTAATTTATTTCTTGGAATAGAACAATTAAATGAATTAATGTACGGCTTCATTGTGTCAGTCATTTCATGAAGTGCCGAATCAACAAACACCGGATCTTCATGAAGTGCCTCGGCTGATAATGTAAAATCATTTCTTACACCATCTGCCTAAATCGGTCCGTCACTTCATGAAGAAACGCGTCAGATGGTGTAACTATCTCTTTTTACATCATATGCCGGCTTTTCATGAAGTGCCTAGGATCTTCATGAAATGACGGATTTCACTATCTGACTACGACATATATACATAAGCCAAGATGATTAACTAAGTTGTGAAGTATTTGTGATTAACAATACTTTTGACTCAAATAATACTGGTGTGCATTGACATTCATCGCTTTTGCACTTTTTTTTGCCAGAAAATGGGCATTCATCGTTTATGCACGTTAATTTGTGCAGTTAAATACACTAATATAAAATAATTAACCTTTAGGAATACATTGTTGGATGAATTGTTACATAATTTACAAACCTATATAATCCTTTCCGTACTACATAAATTTAAGATAAGTGTAAGCAATATTATAGATGCACTGGTATCTAATTTAGTTCAATTGTTTACATAACCTCAAGATGGTGGCTGTGCGAATTTTAAAATTAAATTCTTATTTCTAGTGTTGTAATCATGCGATCGAAGTGAAAGTTTGAATAATGAACCTATGCAATAATTTTCCTTTAATGGTACATGACTCTATGGCCTATATATTGTGACCGTTTGACCGAAGTCCCACATGCACACGAGTGTGAATTTCAACATCCGCCGAGCATAAGACTCAAAAAAACAAACTCGGGGTCAAACTGAGTATAGCAAAGCAAAAGCTTCTAATCAAAAATCAGCCGGACGGATATCGAAATTCGCACTCCATAGAGGATGGAAGGTAGTGCAAATAATTTGTGAATAATACAAATTTCTTAAAATACCTCAGTTTAATTTAACTGTCTGCTGGTCCTATTATATTACAATAATCCCCAACGGAGAAATCTAAAATTCCAGACCTGAAAATAAAGTCATCCTACGCACCCCCTTGGTCCCTTGTCTACATACAAATTCATAACGCATAAAATAAAGTAATTTTCAGCCTCTATCCAAAAGTAAATTCACTATTCTCAAAATAATTACTGATGTCTGAGAAAATCATTAGTCCATCTCAGCATCTGCTTCACTGAATTATATAAACTGTACAATTATCACTGATGTGCAGGAAAATATCAGTCCATCCTGACACCATGATTTTTATATTTACAAGAGTATCACTTGAATCAAAATTTTCCCTGAATTGTTTTAACCTCTGCGGGGAAATTCACACATCTTCAACTTAATTCAGGGAAATCACATTCCTAAAACGGCGTGAAATAAAAAAAACAAGGCAGCATTTATCAAAATTTAAACATTGACTGAACTTCTGACATTTCCACTATGTCAC
Organism: Meconema thalassinum; assembly: GCA_946902985.2. NCBI lineage: Eukaryota > Metazoa > Arthropoda > Insecta > Orthoptera > Tettigoniidae > Meconema > Meconema thalassinum. The sequence goes on along the minus strand of OX336393.1, from coordinate 390,635,428 downwards.
CAAAATAAATTGTATTCACCAATTCACATAATATAAATCCTCTGATTTAATCGCTTCGATTTAACTTCTTTGATAATCTGCATGTAATTCAATTATTTATGTTATTCATTTCAATTTAATTCATTGCAAAAGAAAATATTATTTAGAATAATCCACATTGGCACTTTATGAAAATTAATGGATCCATAATTCAATCAGCTATCAGCTTAAAATTTTCAATACACCAACCAATCTCTAGACAAAAAGCCTCTCATGCTATCAATTCGTTAAATAGGACACGTTAAGGCCTTCAGTAAAAACGAGGACGAGACATCAACTTATGCAAATATAAACGACTACACCATGAGGGCGACTATACAACAGTCTAGGAATGTAGAAATTCACCAACGATCGGCCACTAGTTTCCCATATGAGCGACTACATTGTCCTCATTCTAATCATATTTGAGCATGGCGCAATTATTTGACCCTCAACTCAACTTTATAAACATTCATTATTAATTCATATTTTATTTTCACATTTGACCATTATAATCTTATTTTTATAACGACCCCTCAGCTACGCAGGCTGGGTTCAATGGCTTCTAATCGACCAACACGTGGGATCATGCGTTCCCTCACAAAATTCAAATATATCGGTCTTTCGCATAGGTGTAATAAACTTTTAAAGTCTGCCCCAACACACCTCGGTTAAACTGTCTCATAATTCCAAATATTTAGTTCCTCATTTTATACAAAAATTTCGTACATGAATGACCTTCCGTTCCCAATATCAAAGATCACGCTTTCGGCATGTCCATCCATTCAAAATCAACTCCCATAAAATCAACTACGATCCATTATTCCTCCAATGATTAACCGTTCTTATTACCAAGAATTATTATTATTATTATTATTCATTCTTATTGGAAAATGTTCCAAACAATATACTCATTTACACATAATTATCATTATGGCTTGACTATCAGTCACACAGCCTTCCGATGTCATATCTCAACTTCATTTACAACGAGAAAATATTTTACAATTATTTTAAATTCAAGTAAAAAAATGTATAAACTCACAGAAAATTTCGAACTATTATTCCCAAGGAATAATATTTAAACGTAATGTGGCTATCCACATTCCTCATCTATCAACATATTCAAAAGATCGAGAACATATTTTAAACAAAATAAATTAATTATAAACCATTCGATTATGAACAAATCCAAATATTATTTCAAAGTACCCTAACATAAGGTTTAGGCGTGGAATGGTGTAAAATATCTTCCACACAATAGCCTACTGCTATATCGAAGCTTATCAGGTTGACATCCCAAACGCACTAGATTTCCATCAAAGAGATCCATTCGAAATAACTCGGCTGATAAATCTTCAAATGTGCAATAACGTCTTGAAATAAAAATTCATAACCGTAAACCTACTTAGAAGACAGTATAGTCGAAATTGAGAATGCAATACACTAGCTACTTAATAATAAAGTTGGCTTACATCGTGAAGATCTTGTAGGAATAGTCCTTCTGCTGTAGAATCCATGTAGGCCGGCTGGCACACGTTCTTTCCAGTGGACAGATGTTCCGAGTCCCTACTCGCCTATACTCCATTATTCCGGAAGATGTTCCCAACAATCCCATGACATCTTACCTCCAGCTCTTTTAACACTTCATGGAGACGGTCCGATCTACCATTTTCGAACTACTATGATGCATGTCTGGCAACATAATGTTAAAAGTATTCGAGTCCCAAGCTAACACTTGCAGCTTTGTGCCACAGAAAACTTCCTAACTCGACTGGTTCACTTCCCGTTCTAAAATATCAACTCCGGGTATGAAATCACGTTTCAACCAATACTGTTTTCCTTTCGATCCTCGCGTACGGTATCTGCGTGTGGCCTTGCTGTTTGAGTGATACACTGACAATCTTAAGAGTGGTTTACTTAGCATGCTAGCACCATTACTAGTTTATAGGCTATATTCCTTAGATGAGTAAGGAATTCCCCAATACTTTGGACACACCAAAGCAATGGCTTGCCCCTCTAGCTTATTTATGATATCAGGGTTTTAAGGCCCCCATCATATACGCTGAATGCCTTCCAACTCATATAAGACTGGTATCTTTCAACACAAAATATCTGCCAAGCACGTAGACCTTGAGCACGCGGTGTTAGTCGGTAGACCGTTTCGCCTCTCTGCTTCACCTGTGGCGTGCGGCCTACTTCCTTCAGCCACTCCGATGCGAAAAATAATCCTTGCGCCTGGCTTCTTCAACTCCAATATCTTCTGATCCAAACGACGGATTCTCTTGATCTCTTCGGTAATCTTCCCAGTAATGAGTACTGCATGTTCCCCCGATGTTTTGGTGGTTCAACCTCTTCACATAGAAATTCGTAAAAATACCATATGAGTCCTCTCATATCGACGCTCTCTCCATCTAGCGTTAACTTGATGAAACAAAAAACCTCAGCTCCGCGCGTTCTTCAAACAGGTGGTTCCTCTAAGAAAAACAATCTGTGGCCCTCATCTAAATGGTCACAATATATAATAATCCAACATGGCGACCATCCAAAATATTTAGACGGTTCTCAATATCTACGAACCTATTGCAGCAATCAAACTGATTTTTTTAATGTTCATAGGGGCTATGAACATAAGTTCACCTATAGGACTTTCAATAACCTGGTGATCACAAATCCAACATGACGGCGACGTGAAGTATAAATATTCACATGGACGTTTCTCGCAATTTAACCATCCGAGTGCAGTGAAACTTGGTACAATAAATTCTTATACAAATGTTAATCCACTGGCATCTAATTTATTTCAATTGTTTCCATAACCACAAGATGGCAGCTGTGCAAAAAATTTAAATCTCATTTTTACTTCTTGTGTCCTAATCATCCGATTGAAGTTTGAATACTACACGTACACAATAATCTTCATGTAACAGTACACAACTCTAAGACCTACATATATAAAAATCCAAAATGGCGACCATCCGCAATATTTAGTCAGTTCTCAATATCTACGAATCTATTACAGCAATCAAACTGAAATGTTGTATGTTGATAGTGGCAATTAACATAAGTAGGATATATGAAAATAGGCTTTAGTTCTTCACGAAACTACTTGTTGAAATGCTGATTAACGAATCAATATTGGATTTTTAAATAAGAACATATTATGCCTCAAAACATGTCCTAGTGTGTAAATAAACATTTAAGTATTGATTAGACGGTACATAAGTGTATTTTCAAATTTTAAAATAAATATAGTTTGGAAAAATCCTGCATGGAAATGCAAGGTTTACTATTTTAAATATATTTTCATGAAGCACATCTTAATGAAGCAAGTTTCTGTATTTACTGAAATGGAATAAATGTTTTATCAAGCCTCAAGTACCGTATGCTTAAAGTTTAGTGCTGAATTTCAATTAATATCTGAAATTAATGTTGAGTGTTATAGATACTGTATTACGTCTTACTAGCTCCTCGTACCCGTCAGACTGGTTTGCGTTGTATCAGATGTCTACGTGGTTGCCTCACCAAAGTGAAGAGGACCGCCTACCTGAGCCTAGTGCAACCGCTGATTAATTCACTCGTGCCCTTCATGGAACCCCGGTACCAATGGAAATATCCTTAAGCTAGGACAGATACAAAATCGTGCGACTAAATTCATTCTTCCGAAAAATTCCCACCTGGACTCTAACAATAGATGCCAGAAATGTAGCCTTCCACATATAGAGAATGTATTAATCCAAATTGATTTTGTTGGGGAGCGCTTGCCACAAGGTTCGGATACTCCAAGCTGGTTGCCGAGAGCGCTAGCATGGCCTAATCACCATGGGTGGCAAGCTTCGAGCATAATTATGATCGAAGGTCGCAAGGCAGAGTCTGTTTAGTCCGTGCCTACGTTAGCAGGTAGGGACCCTCTTCGGAGGTAGCCCTACCCAGGGAGTCGCGCCCCTGCCTATGTGAGTCCCAGAGTGCACTGGCCCGGTGTGTATCATCTGGTAAGGGTCCCAGCTCAGGGTTACGAGTGAAGACCTCAACGGCAGTGAAGGCGGAGAAGATGAACTTCGGTACGGCGGAGCTGGCGGATGGGGCATATGTGTTTAGGCCCAACGGCAAAGCGGGCGGAAGAAGAATCCATTACTTTTATGGTTCCCAACGGTCGTGAAGGCGGAAGAGGCCATGCCAGACGAATTGGCTGTGAAGGCGCACCTCAGTAATATTTTGAGTCTGCGGCAGTTCGTTGCAGTCTCTGTGTCTGGTCTTGCATGTCTCATTTCATATGTGCCGCAGGACACGACTCCGAGATCATAGTGAGTGGGTCACTTCCTGGCAAGTTGTGATCCACCCTAAACAAATACACCCCAGTGGCAATTCTTCCATCAGTCACTTATTTTCTAAAGTCCAACGGCGATGAGATATGGATGGTGGGGGCAGGTTATGGATGTAACTGGAAGCCCCTAGTTCGGACCTGCACGTTGGCAGCAGATGTGTGATGGTCCTCTTCCTGGGACTCTGTGGCTACTCAGGAGTTCGGTCCTGCATCCGTGTTTGAGCAGGCCTGTTTAGGATTACCGCTGCTCACCCCCACATGGGGAAGGCCCTAGAAAAGGTGGGCTAAACACCGGAAGTCACATCTACTGTCCGGCTGGGCGGCCGCACCCAGCAGGTCACCCCTCATGCGGTCGAAAAACAAAAACTACCAAGTCAATAAGGACACATAATTTTATCATTGGAACATGGAACATCAGAACTTTGCTTGACTTAAAAGATAACGACAGGCCTGAAAGAAGTACGGCTCTTATTACTCATGAATTATCCAGACTCAACATTGACATCGCTGCTCTCAGTGAAACCAGGTTGTCCACTGAAGGAAAAATTACTGAGTTTGGATCAGGTTACACCATCTTCTGGAAGGGAAAGGAGGAGGGAGAACATCGTATTCATGGTGTAGGATTCGCTGTAAAGACCAAGCTAGTTAATGATTTCCAAATTACTCCCACTGCAATCAGCGAAAGACTTATGACTCTCCGCATTCCACTCTCTGGAGGTTCATTCATGACTCTCATATCTGCCTATGCTCCAACTTTGAAGGCCGATGATGAAGTTAAGGGCCAGTTCTATGACCAGCTTGGCACAATCATCTCCAAGGTACTATCTACAGATAAGCTCTTACTCCTTGGTGATTTCAATGCAAGAGTTGGGAAAGATAACCGGCTATGGCAAAATGTGATGGGTAAACAAGGTCTTGGAACCTGTAATCCCAATGGACTTCTTCTTCTTGGTCTTTGTGCAGAACATGAACTCTTCATCACCAACACTCAATTCCGATTACCTGACCACTTCCAAGACCACGTGGATGCATCCACGTTCTAAGCATTGGCACATCCTTGATTACGTCATTACCCGACAATGTGATAAGAAGGACATACTTATTACCAAAACAGAAAGGAATATTGACGATTGTTGGACGGATCACAAACTTCTCATCTGTAAACTCAGGATATCCATCAGCCCAAAACCACGAAGGTGTTTCCAAACCCCATCCAGAGGAAAGTTTAACACCTCCAAACTTCAGGATGAATCTATTTCCACAAACTTTGAGAATATGATCAATGCCCAGCTATCAGATCATCCAGTTAAAACAAGTGACATTCGAGAAGAATGGACCAATCTGAGGGAGATAATCACTAAGTCAGCCGAAGAAACCATTGGTTTGGTAAAACAGAAAAGTCAAGACTGGTTTGATGACAACAACGAAGAAATTTTGCGTCTCATCAACATCAAAAGGGAAGCCTATCTATCTCATCTTCAAGACCCATCCTCAAATACAAAGAAAGCTCTGTATTTAGAACACAAGAGTAAGTGTCAGACACAAATAAGAGAGATAAAGAATACTTGGTGGCAGCGGAAAGCTGAGGAACTTCAGAGGCTATCTGATACTCGTGATCTGAGGAACTTCTATGCAGGGATTAAAGAGATATATGGCCCACTTCGTTCTTCATCAGGTACACTAAAAAGTGCTGACAACTCTGCCACTCTTACTGACAGCCATGATATCTTAGAGCGTTGGAAGGAACATTTCTCCATCCTTCTAAATCGTCCTTCAACAGCTACTGAAGACTTCCTTCGTGATGTGCCGAAATATCCTGAACAACCATGGGTGGCTGTACCTCCTTCTTACACGGAATTCAGTGTAGCTCTTAATCAAATGAAACCAAGAAAGGCACATGGCCCAGATAACATCCCACTGGAATTAATTCAAGCTGGAGGTCAGTCCCTCAAAACGTGGATTTTCACCCTTATTCTCAAAATTTGGGAATTAGGAGAAGTACCTGGTGACCTAAAGAACGCCACTATCATCACAATCTTCAAGAAAGGTGATCATAGTGTTGTGGCAACTATCGCGGTATATCGCTACTATCTACTGTGGGTAAAATTCTCGCCAGAATTTTACTTAACCGCCTACAGGTTATCTCACAAAAAATCCTCCCCGAGTCCCAGTATGGATTTCGATCATCCAGAAGCACAACTGACTTGATTTTCTGCGTAAGACAACTACAAGAAAAATGTAGTGAGCAACAGAATCCACTCTTCTTAGTCTTTTATGATCTGAAAAAGGCCTTTGACTCAGTTCCAAGAACTGCTATGTGGGCGGTGCTACAACGCTTTGGCTGTCCTCGACGCTTTGTTGATCTAATCCAAGCTCTCCATGATGGCATGACCGGTCAGGTTTGTCAGCAAAATAAGATCTCTGACAAATTTCCTGTCACTCATGGACTGAAACAAGGCTGCATACTTGCTCCAACACTGTTTGCATTGTATTTGGCTGCAATGTTCTATAAATCGCCCACAAACATCCCAGGTGTAGATGTCAGGTACCGATTTGATGGAGGGCTCTTCAACCTAGCTCGATTTCGCTCCAAGAAGCTAACTCAGGTTACGAAGATAACCAATATGTTGTATGCAGATGATGCGGCATCGCCTACACTCACGCCAGTGGAGTTGCAACAGACTGTTAATTGCTACAAGAATGCATGTGAACGTTTTGGTCTCACCATTAATGTTCAGAAGACCATGGTTCTGGCACAACCCTCACCAGGCACTTCCCTTCCGCACTTTAACATTTCTATCTCAGATACTCCATTGGAGTAGGTAGACCACTTCTCGTATCTGGGCAGTCTGCTATCTGTACATGGCAATTGTGGGCAGGATGTTGAGAAGAGAATCGGTGCTGGCCATGCGGCATTTGGGCGACTATCGCACCGGGTCTTCTTGAATAAAGATCTGACCGTGAAGACGAAGCTCATGGTGTACCAAGCTGTTGTCATCTCAACATTGTTGTATGGCTGTGAAACCTAGACCCTCTATCGACATGACTTCCGAAAGCTTGAGCGCTTCCATCAACAGAAACTTCGATCCATCCTTAAGATAAAGTGGGAAGACCACATCACCAATCTTGATGTTCTTGAGAAAGCGCTTGCTAATAGTATAGAATCATCCATCATTGGTCATCAACTTAGATAGATTGGACATGTCCATCGGATGGATGATACGAGACTACCACGCCAGGTTCTGTATGGTGAACTCACCTCCGGCACCAGACCTCATGGAGGCTCTAAGAGACGTTACAAGGACCAATTTAAGCAGAATATGAAGTTGACAGGACTCAATCCACAAACCTGGGACCAGCTTGTTAAAGACCGTTCAACTTGGCGCCAGACCATCCCGGCTGCTGTCAAAATGTTTGAAGAAGAACGTCGTAGAATTGTTAAGGCCAAGCGACAAGCACGAAAGCTCCGTGCAGCACAGCCATGCCCTCCACCAACAGTTCTGTGTGATCTGTGTTTCATGCACGCATTGGGCTGTTCAGTCACCGCAAACATGCCCACAGACCTCTACCTTAGATTATTTTAGACTGTTTTGGAAGAAGATGTATACTCGGAAACGAGTTAAAGCCGCCGCCGACGACGACGTTATGATACAAGGCCTAGAAATGAAGCACCAGACAACAATACCAGCGATGGTTCAAACTTGTTCTGCATTTTGCCGCTAGGTTCGCTTTCTGGCACCCTTATTCTTATCGTTTGCATTACGTACAATGTGATTTGTATATCTGTATTTGACTGGTGAAGCATGTCGTATTAATTTTTAAGGGCAGTTGACTATTTTTTGACTGATATTGAGATGGGTGCTAAGTGGTCTTTATGAGCAAGACGTAGTAAAAAGCAACTTTTATTCCAGTGAACTCAGTAAATGTGGCATGCATAGGCGGTAAACACCTTAGTTTAAATTCATGGAATATTTTTTTGTGGAGTAACTTACGAGCAAATTGTAGTGTTATGAATGTGTTATCAAAAATTATGCATTGTAGTGTGCCATGTTGTTTATCCCGTCAAGTTAAAGGCAATGGATAAATTCTTATTAAACTATGGCATACGGAGACAATTGGTTCTTTTTCACGTCAGGGGTAAATCAAAGGTCTTCATGGACACCAAAAGTCTCCTACAATTTGTAGTAAGCATTTCAAGGATTCTAATTATAGTATAAGTAGACTACTACAAAGAGAACGCTCATACTGAACGCATTTCCGACTGTTTTCAGGACTACTCCAAAAATAAACAAGTACAAATAAATAGACATACGCGCGAAAGAGCATGTGTTGATAAAGAAAACCACATAAACAATAAAAGAAAATGTTCAGGTAATTTGAATATTACGGAAGACTGTTATGATGAACGAATTGGGGAAATCTATGATCAAGCAGGTGTTAGTGTAGGAACGCAATGTTCTACAATAAAGCCAACTCGTGGGAAGTTAACTAAATTAAAATTAAAATTAAAGATGGCACTAAGAATAAGAAAAAATGCAATGTATAGAACTACAATTAAATCATTGAATCGGAGGTTGATTTTATTAAAACAAAACTTACGTTCACTGTAACGTCAGGACAAACTCTATGTTCAAATATCAAATCTCACGAGTGAAGCGGATCGTGGACTTGAAAGCTAATTTCTTACTTGAACAAATTCGAACTTTCACGAAACGAAAATGTATCCCAAATACAATGAAACTATCAAAATATTTAATAAATCACAGTCCATTTACCTCGTACTGAGAGATATAAACATTTTATAACTACATCCATGAACACTGAAACTTGTAAATGGCAGGTAACTTCGCTGTTCCTCCCATTAAAACAACAATAACTAACTGCATTGGGTACACGAACGGAGAGGCGGGTGTCCCATCACTTGATAAAGCTAGGTTGACAGCTGAAGGAAAGTCACTGACTCACGATAATGAGAAGGTTGGTTCATTACCGTAATCATTAATGAAATGGCCATAAAGTTTAGATTATTGTTCGACAAGAATTTAGACATGTTTCTTGGCATTAGTGATATTGAGAAAGATGCAATTGGAATCGAAAATACTGATGAACGCCCTGCCATTCTTCTGTACTCTTGAATGGCCTGCCATTCTTCTACTGAATACAGATTTAAAGTTATCTCGATAAAAAGATGAGACTTACGAAGGAAACATGTCAAGCTTTGGTGCTAACAACTTCATCAACCGTGTCCTACATGTGATTTCTAATCAGCATCACCTTCCATTATGTGATTATGAGGAATCTCCAAGTGACTATATAGAACTGCTCTTCAGTCACCTGAGAAATAAGGGAGGTAACAATGACATGATGGGAGTGAGATCATGCCTGCATGCCATCGAGTCAATACATTGCACAGGAATTATCGCATCTTCTAGAAGTGGAAATGTGGAACTATGGGAGGATGCAGTCGCAACAGGTGCCTTGACCAAGTTTCTGAAGCCTAAATGGTCGCGGACGGTGCAAAACCTGGCCAGTGCTACAGAAACACCCCAGCTTCCAGCACATGTATTGCAGATTCTTGAAAGTCCCATTCAAGGAAAGAATATGAGCATATGGGCTATAAAGCACTATGATTTACATTAACCATATTTTAGCATTGAAATCTCTTTGTTTTCTCTTCCATTTCAATTGCATTAGTATGGTTTTTTTTGTACGAGTGGCAGAAGAGGGTACCTTAAAGAAAATATCAACTCCAGCAAGTTAAAACCCATCATTAAGATTAACACATTTTCAATATATGGGAGGGATTGAGCTATCCCAATGTTTCTTTTATATCTCTATTGGAAAAAATTCCAGTCTCAAAAATATTTAGTGTCACATTCACTAGTATTTTAACTGACATACACAAAATGTGTGAAGTGTATTTTGACAATTAACTTTGCGTGCTTCATATACAAAATTTATCAAGGCCACTTTTAAAGAATATTGGTGTAAAGCACACGCAATGACAATAGTAGTGCAACGTTTCTGAATCTAAGAAGTAAGCCACTTGACAGGAATATTCTTAAAGTAAAGTGAAATACAGCCAAGAGTGAGCCATATTAATCATTTGGGGGAAACTGGAGTACAACAGAAAAGAAATACGGTACTAAGAAAACATGTGTTTAGTGTATTCGAGTTGCATGTATGCATTGTCAAAAGCAGACAACTAGGGCCCCAAACCACGATCCTAGTGGCGTAAAGTGGAACTACCTATTTGGTGCTCTAAGTCCCTGCTCTATTTCCAGGCCTTGGCGTAAAGTGGAACTACCTATTTGGTGCTCTAAGTCCCTGCTCTATTTCCAGGCCTTAAGTATAACGTTGTTTAACTGATATTCAAGCTAGAATTGCCCAAGCCAAAATTGCATTTAACAGCAAAAATCCCTTCTGACTTCAAAGAATATATCTATTGAGACCAGGATTAAATTTATAAAATGTTATGTGTGGAGTGTAGCCTTGTATGGCTCAGAAGCCTGGACAATGGGATGTGCTGATAAAAGAAGACTGGCGGCTTTTGAAATGTGGTGTTGGCGGCGGATGGGAATAATTCCATGGACTGCAAGAGTGACGAATGATGAAGTGCTCAAACACATTAATGAAAAGAGGGCATTCTTCAAAACAATACGGAAACGACGAGACCAACTGATATGATATGTCTATCGCCTTAATGACTTTATGGTAACTCTATCAGATTGCAAAATTCGGGGCAAGAGAGGAAGAGGGCGACCGAGACTACAATACATCATACAGATCATAACAGATGTTAATGTCCATTCATACAGAGACATGAAGAGACTGACTGGCGACAGGGAAGAATGGAAGAGGAGGATTGCTGCCGACCAATCTACGGATTGAGAACATGAATGAATGAAGTATAACATAGGCCACAGTCTAGTCTTGTGTGTACACTCTGGAAATGAACTCTACCATCTTCCATGCCTGTGTTGGGCTTAGAGCACATATGTTATGTCATAATGTAGGCTACTGTATTCAACTTCAAATAAAATCACTCAAGTGTTACAGTACATCGATCATAGTTATTTGCCATAAGCAGCTATTTCATCAGTCTGCGACAAACTGCGCATAAGTGAATTACAAGTCTGTTTAACTAACGATCGTGTGCTCTGAGTGTGTGTACAAAATGGCTACAGAAAGTGTCAAGTTGAATATTCCTATGTTAAATGGTGGAAATTTTATATTTTGGAAAACGAAGTTGCGAGCCGTATTAGTGCGTGATGATTTGTGGTAATTTGTCAGTGAACCAAAGCCTGAAATAATTAACGCGGTGTGGCAGAAGAAAAATAATAAAGCCTTAGCGTGCATTACATTGAGTGTTGAGGACAGTCAACTTACTCATTTTGAACATTTGAACGATGCATGTGCATGTGATGCATGGCAGGCTCTGTCGAGAAAGTACAAGAGATCCACATTCGGAAGCAGATTATATTTACGACGTAAACTGCAGGGGCGAAGCTGGAGGGGAATCTTTGAGCCTTAGAATACCCAATTCATTCTCAAGGAATATGCATATTTAAATTTTCCAATTTTTCTTTGACATAGGCAAATTAAATCTCTAGTTTTTGGTATTATTCTCTGCAACCACGGTGGGATTGACACCAGCTTCTCAGTGCAGGACTGAGCAGCCACCGACTCTCCTTCGAAACAGGTTCAATTCTCTGTGGGTAGAGAAGGCAATTGCGCATGCACCAAGCGGAAGGTCGATAGCTGAATGCGTCAGCAGAGAGCCTTGGCTCCAAGCAGTGCATTCGTGAAGTGGGCGGTATCTCAGCATGTGCATGTTCGTTTGCGAGTTTTAAAACATGGATCATTGTAGTGATTTAATAGTGTATTTAAAATCAAGACCATTTTCTTCGTTGTCCTATGAAGAGAATATTTTTTGAACAACGACCTAGAAAAAACATATCAAGAAACAGTGCGCCTTGTGAGACTGATCCTTACCTTTTCTGTTTCTACTGCTTCAAGTGAACTAAGTATGAGAGTTAAAGACATTTTAAGGAACTCCATGTCAGATTCTAGACTGAGCAATTTGAGTACTCGGGTTATTGAGAAGAGTTTGGTGAGCTATCTTTCCAGGGATGACATCTTCAAAGAACACGTTATTGATATCTTTACTGAGCGTAAAACACGATGACTGGAGTTGATTATCAAAACTCTATAAGGTATGAACTTAAGAATACCAAGTTGCATGAATGTAGCTTCAACACTGGTAATCTGTACAGAATACATTATCGTGGTGGACCAATGAGCAGTCACATTGACACAATTATGGAAGTAGTGGGTTTGCTGCGTGGATCTGGTAGGCCACTTGAAAACGACGAGATTGTTGCGGTTTTGCTAGCGAGTCTTCCAGAAGCATATTCAGGGATTGTCACAGCACTTGAGGGCCATGACGAGGCAGATCTAACGGTGGAATATACTGGCAAAATGCTTCACGAATACCAAAGGCGTGCCGAAGCTGGTATGCCTGGAAATTGTGATTCAGAGGTTGCACTACAGTCGGCAGTCGCAGGCTCAAGTAAGGTTAGTCATCCTCATCAAAATGGTACGATTAAAAAATTCAAGCGGAAAACCAAATAAGGGTGGCAAAGAAACTCGGGCATGTTACTTCTGTAATAAACTTCGCCATTTAAAAGCAGATTGCTATCGATTCAAGAAAAGTCAACAGCAGGTTCAGACTCTGCAAAATCATCGGTTGAGGTTAAGGTATGCAACACACAGAACTATGCAACATTTAAGGCAGTGGATCAACAACATGCTGCAAGTAGGCCTACTGGAGGATGGTACATAGATTCAGGAGCTACCAATCATATGACCAATGATAGGCAATTTTTCATGTCTATTCGTCTCACAAGTGCTACAGTCTTTCTTGCTGATGGTTCATCTGTGGCAGCTGCTGGAATCTGAGGTGGACAATTTTACTGCGAGTTACCTGACGGGCACCTTCAAGAAGTACTAGTGAAAAATGTGCTGTTTATTCCACAATTGGATGATAGTCTACTTTCGGTGAGGCGCATAACAGAGCAAGGTCACAAAGTGACATTCGAGAATGACACGTGCAGCATCTACAAAGAACATCAGGTCATCACAGAAGCGAGGAACGATGGGAATTTATTCGGACTTCAGACTGTGGTACCAAGTTCGTCAGTTCATGTGATGAGAGAAGCTGTACGCCTACATGAGCGGCATCTTTGATTGGGACATCGGGATCCAGTTGCAATCAAACGTCTGATAAATGAGGAATTGGCCACAAGAATTCAAATGTCTACAGTTCGGAGAAGATAGTATGCGAGGGCTGTATGAAGGTAAAGCTAACCAAAGCAAAATTTTCCGAGAGTACATCCAGAGAGAAGGAGCTCATGCAACTCATTTATTCTGTCTGATCTGTGTGGGCCCATGCAGACTGTAACGCCAAGTGGAAATAGGTATTTTCTATCACTCATTGACGATTACTCCCATTTTACTGTGGTGAGGCTGGTAAAATCCAAGGATGGGGTGGCAGATGTCGTAGAAGACTACATTGCTGCAATGCATACTAGATATGGAAGGAAGCGGATTGCCATTCGTACAGACAATGGCAAGGAATATGTTTCTCAAAAACTGGAGAACTTTCTGCGGAAGGAGAGGATCCAACATCAGCTCACAGTCCCCTACACTCCACAACAAAACGGTGAAGCAAAGAGGAAGAATCGATCATTGACAGAATCTGCACAAAGTGCATGTTGTTGGATGCCGATCTGAACAACCGCTTTTGGGGAGAAGCAGTTTTGACCGCAGCTTATTTTCAGAATCGATCAACGAGCCGAGGTATCAACAAAACTCCAGTTGAATCGTTTACAGGAGTGAAGCCAGATCTGGGTCATTTACGTGTGTTTGGATCTAAGGTCTATTCGCTTGTACCCAAACAAAAGAGAAAGAAATGGGACAACAAAGCAATTGGCTATGATGGAAACACCAAAGGCTATCGGATTCTGGATCCAAAGACAGACAATGTTTAGATCAACAGATCGGTGAGGGTAATTGATTGTGTTGCCGAACATCCAGCTTCGGTAGGCAGTGCACTGGAAAAAGGGGAAAAATAAAATCACACTGCAGCATGTAGGGACATTGGAACATGTTTCGACACAGACAAAATCGGCTGACAACTCATCATTGAATTCCAGAGGTAATAACACGGAGGCTTTCAACAGAGGAGAGACTGTAAGCAGCACATGAGATGAATGCGAGACTGAACCAGAAATTCCACAATTTCCACGAAGAGTTTCGGAACGGCCAAATAAGGGTGTACCAGCAAAGAAGCTAACGTACAAGGTGCAGGCAAATCACACCAGAGAGCCAGTCTCGTGGAACAAAATGCTCAAAATGTCACCTCGTGAACAAAAATTATGGACTGCTGCTGTGGAAGAAGAAATAAGCTGTCTCAATCAACTTTGTGCATGGGAATTAACGGAGCTTCCACCTAGGAAGAAGAATTTCTTGTAAGTGGGTATTTAAGGCAAAATTGTATGGTAACGGTCAAATCCACACTTACAAGGCCCGACTGGTAGCCAGAGTACTTTCTCCACGATATGGTGAGGATTACGATGAAACTTTTGTGCCGGTGGTCGTGTTTTATTCAATGTAGCTGCACAGAGGGGACTTCACATTCAGCATCTTGATGTGAGAAGTGCTTATTTGAATGGTGAATTAAAAGAGGAACTATATGTGGAACAGCCACAGGGTGTTGAGGTATCAGGTCAAGAGAGCCAAGTTCTGAAATTGCGGAAAAGTCTCTATGGTTTAAAGGAATCGGCACACGTTTGGAACAAAACGGCTACAGAGACATTATCCAAGTTAGGCTTTCAACAAGGTAATGCAGATCAGTGTATTTATTCAAGAAAGAAAGACGATGGAAGCATCACTTACATGTCAATGATACGCTGGTAGCTGGTCAGTCTGCAAACTTAACTGATCAAGTTGGTGCAGAATTGCAAAATTATTTTTACATCAAAGACTTGGGTGATGTTAGTTACTATTTGGGAATTCAAGTGGAATGACAGGAAAATGGAACATTTTTGCCAAACCAAAAGGCAAAGATCGCAGTATTGTTGGAGGATCATGGCTTATCGGAGCCAAAACCAGCTGCGACTCCAATAGAAGCCAATTTCTTGTCTAGTAAAGTGAATGCAAGTGCAGAGTTACGAAATAACACGCTGTACAGGAAAGTCATTGGGTCTCTACTATACATAGCCACAGTATCCAGACCAGATATCGCAGTCGCACTGAGTCTACTGAGCTGTCGAGTGGACAAGCCTACTCAACAGGACTGGAATACTGTAAAACGAGTGATGTGTTATTTCGTATTTACAATACACAAGACACTTCGTTTATCTTCAACTAAAGACACAGAGCTCAAATGTTATGTAGATGCTGACTGGGCTGGTGACAAGACCAACAGAAAATTTACAAGTAGTTATGTTTTCTTTCTTGGCAAAGGAGTTGTAGCATGGTCAAGCCGGAAGCAAACGTCAATTGCCATGTCGTCTACGGAGGCAAAATACATTGCAGCATCATTTGCCAGTCGGGAGCTGCTGTGGCTCAGACAATTACTTATGGACATGAGTTTACTGATTGTTGGTCCAACAACCATGTATGAAGTTAACCAAGATTGTATTCAATTAATTGAGTCAAATCGGTTTGGGGCTCGCACCAAACACATTGATGTATGTCATCACTAGTGATGGACAGAAAAACGCCCAACTGTTTGGAGAAAACAGTTGTCCGATGAAAAACGAACAAACTGTTTTTTAATGTTACACCAAACAGTTTTCCTTCAGACTATTACGATTGGTTGGAACGAATACACTGTTTGTCTTACACTGTTTGCTACTCACTGGCACTGCTGTAACCTTGAATGAATAGCTCCGCCGGAGCTATTCGGCTGAGGTCGTCATTATTCGACAGTAAACCACTCCCATCCCCTCTCTGTCAAATCAACTGTTTGTCCCGTATTATTAGCAGCCAGGATACAAGAGCTGTTGGGAAAAGCAGTTCTTAGCCAAACTGTTCTTCTTCAACGTTTTCGCTTATTGCTGTTTGCGAGCTGTTGGCGGATGATTCATCGGTGTTCTTAAATCTCCTCAAAGCTCTCGCATAGCGGCATGGGCGCCCGCCCGCAGGGGTTGGGGGGTTGGGGAGAGGTAGGGGGTGGATTACCGAGAATATTTAGATTCTTAATTTTCACACCAGTTTATTACTTAAATTGAAGGAAGGAAGATTGTAGTTTAACGTAACCGAGAATCTTGTGATTATGAGCCACGGGACCACCTTTTTACGTAGAATCCAAACCACAGGACATGGCATTTCACTTCGAAAATCTCACATGCATTGACCGGGAATGCTTGTTGGCGAGAGGCCAACAGCTTGACCACTGCGCCACAAGGCCCCTATTAAAAAAATTGAAGTTTCTGATGGTTAACTGATTTTAAATGATAATTCCAAAATTTTATTTAACTTAAGAGTAATTTGGAATTATTTGAAAATATCTGCAGTTATTTAGAAAATCGGCAAACTGGATTAACATTTAACATTACCATTTTAATGAACTGCTTGAATTTTATTTTTGTCGATACATGGTGATACCACTAAAGAAATGAACATTATGACTATGATTCACAAAGAAAAGCGAATTTCTAAGGACAAAAACACTGAACTAAAAGAAAACAACTATTCTTCCCATTCATGCCATAAGGATAATGTACCCAACGGTTTCAGAGCAGCCAAATAACGAATATCACGAAGCAAGTAAGAAATGAAACTAAAATTGCGGGGGGCGATATGTCCTAGTGACAGCTAGGTAATTAAATGAAAAATATGACTCTCTCCCCTGGAAAAAAGCCTGTGGGCGCCCATGCATAGAAGGTCGCGTGGTGTCTAAGAGACACCTTTAGCATTCTGAGAAATGTATTTAATTCCAAGTTTCATGTGAGAATTTAAATTAATTCCTGGCTGCGACAACGCGGTCATGTAGCCCCGTGTACTTTTTTGTATACTTTAATCTGTGTTGAAAGAGGCAGATGACCTCGTAGTTCCGCCCCTTAAAACAACAATAACTAATTTGATTGCATTGACTTTGCCTAAGAGTGGAGTCTCATTCATCTTCCCGTTCCACCCGTGTAGCCTTCATACAAGTATTTTGTCAGCCATCAGCTTGTGTTGCCCGTCAGTGTCTAATAATAATAATAATAATAATAATAATAATGTTATTTTTTACGTCCCTTTTAACTACTCTGGCTTTTAGAGACGCCGGGGTGCCGGAATTTTGCCCTAAAGGGGATCTTTAACATGCCAGTAAATCTACTGACAAGGCTCCCTCGCATTTGTGCACCCTCAAACGCCAACTGGCTGCGCCAGGATTCGATCCTGCTACCTGGGGCTTAGCAAGCGAGAACGTTACCGCTGAGCTACACAGCCAGCCTCAGTGTCTACTGTCTAGATATTATGCAACGAATCTAGTTACAGTGAAAGGTGGAGAAATATCTTTCCTATCTCACAGCTCTTGTGCGTGTGACTCACTCGTCTATCACCGAGTCCCGTTATGAAGCGACAACGAATGACCTGCTGTCTTCAAACTGTTTGCGAAAACATTTCTGTGTTGGTAAATCAGCTTCTGCCGTACTGTCTTGTGAACGAATTTTATAACCTGTTGTTTTCAAACTGTTTGGGAGAACAGTTGTTTTCAACAAACTAACAGTTCGTTGGCGTTTTCCTAAAACAGCAGAAATGACCATCACTAGTCATCACCAGCTTCGGGATCTTCGAGAAAAGGACATCATAGAAGTGCTGTATTGTCCATCCAACAAGATGCTGGCAGATTTATTCACGAAGCCTTTGTCTAGAGAACCATTCCAGAACATTGTGGAACAACTGGGTCTACAAAGATACGAATCTATGACAGCGAGAAGGGGTGTTAGAGAGCGCTTGTCACAAGGTTCGGATACTCCAACCTGGTTGCCGAGAGCGCTAACATAGACTAATCACCATGGGTTGCAAGGCAGTGTCTAGTCTTGTGTGTACACTCTGTGGAAACGAACTCTACCATCTCCCACGCCTGAGTTGGGCTTAGAGCACATGTGTTTTGTAATAATGTAGGCTACTGTACTCAACTTAAAATAAAAGCACTCAAGTGTTACAGTACATTGATCGTTGTTATTCGTCATAATCTGCTATTTCATCAGATTTATTACACCTCTGAAAATTTTTAATAAAACAGACTCTTCTGTTATTCAGGACAAAATTTCCTATGGCTACAGATCAGCTCAGAAGGGTGTTATACTGTGTGCCTAACAACCCAGGACTCTGTCGCACAAAAGTGGGGTTTATAAATAGAGCTGTTAGTGCATGGAATAATGAATCTCACCACCTCAAGGCCAGCAACAATAATGGCATATAGTTCAAGAGGAAGATGCAGCATTATTTGTATAGCAAGTAGGTTATTTGTTCATAAATCATGCCCAGGTTCATAGTTGTATTAGTGTTCTTTCCTGCGAGTCTCTAATTTCAATATTCATCTTTTAAAATCCCTTCCTCCTTTGTTGTTCCTCCCTTATCCTGTGTAAATGCACATTTAACATTCCCCATATCTCTACTGTAAATAATGTGTATTCATTGGTAGATTCTCACCAATTGCCATCTTGTGTACATGTGTAATATAACCCAGTACAGTATATACAGTGGGGACTCGGATGCATCTCAAATGCGAGACTCCCTTCAGTGTTCTGTAAATATAGTGCCATGAACTGATAAATAAATGCAAAATGAAAGGGTAACAAAAATAGCACCCAGGACCAGTGGTGTGACAAAAATAGACAATAAACCACTGATAAGAGAAAAAAAAAGCCCATCAGCCAGCAAGTAAAATCTAAAAAAAGTATTTTTAGAAATATTTCTTGGATTGAAATTTTTTAGCCTATTTTCAATTTTGAAAAAATCGGCTTATGAGATCACCTTTTGTCCGTATGTGTGTGCATGTATGTGTGAGAGGTGTGTGTGTGTGTGTCCCCTAATAACTTCTAAACGGATGGAGCAATTTCCCAATGAAACTCTGGAAGTTCATAGCACTATTCCGGACGACCCCAACCGTGCCCTTCAAATTTTGTTACGCGTCACCAATCCAACATGGCGGCTGTGCGAAATATTTCACCAGCATTCATTATCTCTGAAACTATTCCCTATATCACCCTGGAATTTTGTACGGTGATAAAGGGAACTACTAGAAGTTCATCTATGTGACTTTTGAAAAACTGGTAACTACAAAACCAACATGGTGGCCACGCGAATTCGCGACTTTTAAATAGACGTTTCTCGCAATTTATCCAACCAAACGCAATAAAACTTGGTACAGTATATGTCTATACACATTGTCATGCACAGACATCTAACTTCGTTCAATTGTTTACATAACCACAAGATGGCAGATGTGCGAAATATTTCACCGGCATTCTATATCTCTGAAACTATTAGCGGTATCACCCTGAAATTTTGTACGGAGATAGAGGGCACTACTGGAAGTTCATCTAAAAGACTTTCAAAAACCGGTTAACTGCAAAAATAACATGGCGGCCAAGCGAATTTGAAAATTTTAAATAGACCTATCTCGCGATTTAATGTTCCAAACTCAATGAAATCTGGTACAGGGAATGTTCATACACATTGTAATGCACTGGTATCTACGGTAATTTAGTTGAATTGTTTATATAACCTCAAGATTGCGGCTGTGCGAATCCTAAAATTACGTTTTTATTTCTTGAGTCGTTATCATGCGATCGAAGTGAAAGTTTGAATAATGAACCTACGCAATAATTTTCCTTTAATGGTACATGACTATGGTCTATATATTTAACAATCCAACATGGCGACCATCCGAAATATTTAGACGGCTCTGAATATCTACGAATATATTATAGCAATCAAACTGAAATTTTGTATGTTGATAGTGGCAGTTAACATAAGTAGGATATATGAAAATAGGCTGTGTAGTTCTTCACGGAACTACTTGTTAGCCATGCAAACCAGCTCCAAAGTAATTAATTTTTACTTATATTGTTTGTTTTGGTATGATGATAATGTAATAATGTTATTGGTTTTACGTCCCTTTTAACTAACTAGGCCTTTTGAGACGACTGTCCCTTTTAACTACCGAGGCTTTTAGAGATGCCGGGGTGCCGGAATGTTGCCCTAAATATAGAGATTTAAACTAATTAGTACAGAATTATACTTAATTAATGTGCCCTTGTTTTCCTGGTATGGTAGGTGCATTATAAAACCAATCAATCCAGCCCTTTGCTGCACAATGATAGGATATGGATCAAGGATGTGCAGGAAGAAGTAATTTTCATCAAAGAGGTACCGTACAAAACATTATTTTTATTGTCATAACAATGTAAGCAAAAATATTATATGACATCAAAAAATTAGATTATGAACATATACAGTTATGAAATCTATAGACTTACAGCATATAAATGGAAAATGAAATATTTACAGATGCAACTGAAATATAACTCTCGAGCCAGCAGAATAATAACCATGAAAGCTTCCAAATATCATGGTTGCTGTCACACAAATTAGGACAATCTCAATGCCTTTGTTTAGAGTTAGGAAGACACAGCTACAAGATGAAGAGGCTCTAAGGGAGTCAACTAAACATTGGAGTGTACTTTTTCCATGAGCACTGTTTGAACAATGGAAGGCAACTTATGAATAAAAATTAATGTATATAATTAGACTTACTTTTATGTGGAAGGAATCACATATCTAGGCACATACATATGGGTGAATCATAAATATGGCTTTATGTTCGATCACGTTGTGCGATGAAATTACCAACAATACAGGAAGTGTGAGGCTACCATTGGAAAGGCAACAATAGAATAAAATGCAACAATGCTGAACCTACATCATTAGTAAAGTTGGTGCTGAATATGCAGCAGGCAATTACATACGAAAGGGATCCCGGGGCCACAAGATGGGCAAGATGTGAAGCTGTTTTCCATGTGAACGTACATGTTAATAGACACAATTGTCACTATTATGGTAGAGAAAATCCTGCTCTTTTCTACTGTTTATACACTTAACCGATCAATTCCTGCTTTATTGTGTTGGAATTTATAACTAGCATCTTGGTAAACCTTGTTAAACATGTTCATAGCATGGAGAATGTCCGGAAGTCATGTCCAGTTGATTTGCATCTTATAGTTGGATGGTGTGGAAAACGTTCATCAATCTTTTCTAATTGCTACACAGTCTTCTTATTGCTGGCTCAGGTTCCACATAAAGTAGTGATTATTCATCAAACTGCCAACATGAAGGACATGTTAATGAGATTCCACCAAACTGAGAAGAGAAAGAGAGCATATAGAAAAACACAGCCTTCTAGCACTAAGACAAGAGTCCCCAAATTCAAATGTCCTGACATTATGTCCAAATGGAATCTTTCTAAGCGAAACAGTTCGAGGACTTTTGAAGACCCATTCTTTGCCAATTCATCCTTAGTGAAAAAATTAGGTTTGGAATGAAGGTGTAATGGCTTGTACTTTATAATATTTCAGAGCAATGTGTATTCCTTATTCCTTCACCAGTTACTACAACTGTGGGAGTTTGAACAAAAACTGCTGCACTTCAAGTTATTAAAGAGACACATTTAAGGTGTGGCAAAGTCACAGTTTGAACTATGATGGGTTGGAAAGTACTGTTAAAGGTGATTGTTATCGAGATATCGTTAATGAAATTGTTCTGCCGGTGATGTGAAGTGCTGAACACGAACAATGGTTATTTCAGCAGGTGCCCATGCTATTGAGGTTAGGGAACTTTTGGATCGTGAGTTGCAATACAGATGGGGAGAAGAGGTCCGATAGAAGAGCCAGCATGTTCCCCAGATTTCACAGCTTGCGACTATTGGTTGTGGGGTTATTACAAGGAGAAGCTGTATGCCCGGAAACCATAAGACGTGACTTGTACAGTATGTGTTTTGTTGTTTTATTTTTGTAATTTGAAGAATTGCCTTTCCGGTGGTAACCTCACGCCTCCTGCAACGCTAACACCCCCACCACACAACGCGATCGAACGTATAGCCATATTTATGATTCATCCTCTAGTTTAATTATTTCATGTCACCATTGATAGGAACTTTTAACTGATTTGTTCGATGCTTAGAATTTGTGAGATTATTGAATGTATTACTCACGCCATGAAATTTGGTCTCTGTCCTTTCTTCTAGATCCCAGTCGGCAAGCCGCCATCTCCATGCATTGAATTTGTACTTCACAATATTCTGTTCTTTCCATTGCTGTTGGAGTCAACAAACCAGTCCCCATAGTGACTACCAGGATGTCTTCAAGAATGATGCTCAACATGGGAGAGGGAAGGATTTTCCACTCAGCAGCAATGACAGAATTCTTATTCCTCTTCACACATTCAAGAAACTACTTGCATACAACCATTCAATTCAAAGACCACAAGACATGACACACAGATTTTGAAAATTCATAATCTCTTGTGGAGCTATGGATGACATTTTATTTCCTCTCTCCTGCTTGTGCTGTATTTTCCCAAACACTGATAGTTTCTTGTATTTTATTTTCAACGGTAAAATCATCATTCAGTTCTTAGCAACTCGCAGTCATGTGTAGGTTCAATGAAGCCCTAGCTTCTTTGAGTAAGCTTACCGAGTAGTCTTGAAAAGAATATTTATAAATGAATGAATGAAAAGTCTGATGTACAATTATGATTGAAATAACAGAATACATTTAAGAACAGTAAAACTTGCTCTCCAAGAGGTATCATACATTCATTTTACATACAGGGTTATTATGTGCGTGCGCGCCAGTAAACACGGCAAACTAAGCCGGCTGTGACTAGCGCAGATCGCGGCCGCGGCCGCGCATACCCGGTTCAGCCGGTGGTTTGGCGCGCACTTTCACACTTTTACCAAACATGTTCAATAATGTGTACTTACAGAGCTCATAGGCGATGCTAAAAATGTCCTCCCTCTCTTGTAACACACACCTGACATCTTCTGATGAAAGAATGTCTGTCAACTCTTTTATTATTTAAGGAGCCTGTTTCCTTGAATCGTTTAGGGAGCGCCCTAATTGTACTGGCATTAGGCACAGGTCTCCCTGGAAACTTGATTCGAAATTTTTGTCTCGTTTCAGAACAAGATTTTCTGCTTTTCATATATGAATTATGGATATACACACGTTCGCGCAATGTGAATTGGTGACCCGGCATGACCAACAATCACAGTAATCACAATACTCACTAAACGTGCAACACTAACGTCTAAGCTTAACAAATACACGCCCATATGAATTACAAAACATGTGTGAACTAACAATATGAGTAAGCGGAGCAGGTTATTGCACCGGCTGAACCAGGTGCGCTAGTCACAGCCGGCTTAGCTTGCCGTGTTTACTGGCGCGCACACACATAATAACCCTGTAGCAATTTCGTCACTTGAACAAATCCATTGATTTGTGCAGTTAGCATGGAAAGCTTTGATACTGCATTATAAACAAGGTATAGTTTAAGAACAACAATGAGTTTTTGTGCATGAAGATGAATAGCTCCAGGGTAAACATACCATGAAGGAAGTCTCAAACTGATCATTAATTGAATATGTATAAGATCAAGTTTGAAGAGTGTAGCCTATATATAAAAGAAATAAGAACAATACATTTCATTTCAACACTTAGAGTATAAAAGATCTTGAAATTCCATGTAAGATAAAGGAAAAAGATGGGAGAATGAGAGCCAGTAAGAAAATTGTTTTAAGTTCCATATTGTAAAATTCAACACAATTTAAACATTGTCGGATAAAAAAAGAACTTAAATCTATTCTGTAGTTTCAACATGGGCTACTGTTACAATGATAGGAGATACACAATGATAATGGAAAAACTGTTTGAATTGTATGTTTGTGAACATGAATGGAAACAAAATATCCAGAAATTAATCTCTCAACAGTACAACCAACGGAGGTCTGAGAAATGATTCCTGATATATATAATACATACATACAAAATGTATGTCAGGACGACATAATCAGCACAAGATCCATTCTGTACATTAGCCTACACAGGGCAGCACTTGTTATTATAACTGCCATAGCATACTTCCTCAACATGCAACGTCTCACTTGAACAAAGAAGATGCCAGCATTTTCTTTTGACATATGCTGCTTTTGAAACTTGAAGATGCCATGATCAGCATTTACGCGTAGATAGTTTTTTCAATCCATTCTTCCAAGGTGAATTGGGCACTATCTGAGTTGTTTGGGTCCTTTTCTTTGTACATATCTGAAAGGAAACAAAGCAGCAAAATTTAGATATGGGAAATAAACAGTACAAAAAAAAAAAAAAATCGTGATTGAAACATACTTGTTGAACTTGGTGATTTTATATTGCGCTTGTTTAAAAATTCTCTTTAATTTAATTTCTAATTCTTTCAGCCCACATCACAATTATCATTCCTTTTTTTGAAACATGTTTGAAACATCCACAGTGTTTGAAAACACAGTAAGACAACGTTATCGAGCGGTCGGATTTTCCATGGAGTCTGATATAACGCGGGAAAAGGTATGTACCCTACTAAATATACTATAATACTAAATATTACAGTACACTGTACATTTTTCGTATGCAGGGCATTCCTAATTCCCATTACAGAGTTTTGAGGGCTTGTAGTGGGGACCAGGATGGTTAGGTTTAACAAGAGGAACTCGTGGACGGAAATGTACCGTCTTCCCACTACCCTAGGGTTGCCAGAATTCAAGAATGGAAAAACAGAACAAACGTCCTTAAACATTGTTTCTGGTGCCACAGTAAACATGAAACAGCTCGAAGTTCCAGTAAGGAAGACTAACCGGATAAGTATCAGCCTGTATTATTACAATATAACTGTAAGAGGATATAAGGAAACCAGAGATATATCAGCAAAGCGAACTGATGCGAGTTTAATAATAATAACGAACTGATGTACATGGACGGCAATAGGGGAACTAAACATGTGCGAACATGGCGCGAGTTTTAGACAAACTGAAGCATAAAAGGGCAGGTGGCAGCACCTTACATATACAGAACCGCATACTTGTTAAACAAAGAATAAAACTACCAAAGTTACAACAATAACCATAGTTGATTTTGTATAACCATATTATCTCCCCAAACAGACAATTGCATTACCAATACTGCAACTAAATAATTGTATATATTGTAAATATTTTTCACCTGTATTCTCAAACATAGATGTTATAGCCTAAGTGTAATGGATCTGATGATGATCGCTTGACGATCGAAACTGGTCATCCTAGTGTATTTATTAATCTCATGTAATTTATTTCAGGATTAGGGCACAACCCAGCTCTTGTTGGGTACATTCGTGTTGACCGACTGAAAAGCACCAAACTTTTGAATACTCTCTCTGTAAAATCATTGGAGGGGAAAATGCTGAGTATTAACTTCACAAGGACCAAGATAGTCCTTAATTTTGTTGCCCCTAATAAATCTATAACATGTACCCATCTATCGACACAATCATATTCTTTTTCAAACTTTCCCCTGTACCACCAGAAATCAAGCTAGATATTACAAACAATTCTGAAGCGGGACAATTTAAAATCAGTGCAAAATTGAATAAATTATCAAATTAACCAAAGAGCGGAATATTTAGTGTTCCGTTAAAGATTTAAACGGAACGCGGAACAAAACAAGAAAAAACGGAATTGTTCCGGGTAAAACGGAACATCTGGCAAACTTAAGCTACCCGCGATAAAATACCACAGCACACGTTCATATCTCCCGCAGTTTTGGCACCACTGACTAGAGTGAGTAGGTCATTGAACAATCACCTGATGTCGCACATCCCCTACATGAAAACCTTGATTTACGAGACCCCTGTAGAATTCAAGGATACTTGCTAGCGCGGGTTATGCCTGCTGCGGAGGTACTGTGTCTGTGTTGACGTCGGTGGTCGTCACATCGAGCCCCACTTGGAATTGGATCTGAACGACAAGCAGCAGGAGTCTAACAGAGCACCGAAAATGCTGGAGCTGTGAATGAGTGCTGTGGTGGCTTTTGCGGGTAGCAGGAAGACGGTACGTTTCCGGACACAAGTTCCTATGCTAAACCTAACCATCCTGGTCCCCACTACAAGCCCTCAAAATCTGTAATGGGAATTTAGAAACACCCTGTGTCTTCTCTCCTTCTTCTTCACTTCCCGTTTCCAGTTCCCTGCGTCGGGTTGCGAATCAAGGACCTCCACAGTTGTCTATCCCTCCACCATTCATTTCCTTCTTTCAATACTTCTTTATCTTTTCTCTATGCTCTCCTTCACCGTATCTATCCACCTCTTTTTGGGCCTTCCTCGTGGTCTTCTTCCTGGTATTTTCTCCATAAATATTCTTTTTGGTACTCTATATTCTTCCATTCTCATCATATGTCCGTACCACTTCAGCTTACTGGTCTCTATCTTGTCTTGCAGTTTTGGGAACCCAGTTCTTTCCCTAATGTCCACATTTCTGATTTTATCCCTCCATGTCTTCCCAATTATTCCTCTGAGGAACTTCATCTCGGCTGCTTGGATTCGGCTTCATCGCGTTTTGTTTTGGTCCAAGTACCTGCTGCATAAATTGGTGTGTAATACATTATAATAGAACTTTCTTGCATTTCTCTGGGACTTCCTGGTTCCATACTAAACCTCTCACACACTGTAGCTTGTTGGATTCTCTTTCCTATTTCTTCATTTATTGTACCATCTTCTGTGAGTATGCTCCCCAAATACTTAAAAGCTTTTTACCATTTCCAATGGATTTCCATTGACTTCAATATTCTGTCTTCCTTCTCTCTTGTTATCACTACAGTCTTACTCTTCTCCACACTTATTTTCATTCCATATTTCTCTATCTCTTGATTCCATACAGTGACTTGTTCTTGCAACCCCCTGGCACTATACAGCCCATGAAGGGCTAAGGCCGACCAAGCGACCGCTGCCCAGCCATTTGGCCTGCAGATATTGGGGTGACGCGTGATCAGCGCATCGGGTCCCCTCGGCCGTTAATCTTGGTTTTCGTGATCGGGGCGCTGCCTCACTGTCAGACAGCTACTCAATTGTCCTCACGAGGCTGAATGCACTCCGTTCCAACCCTCACGTCAGTCTGAGCCGGGAATCGAACCTGGGGCCTCCGGGTGAGGCAGGCGCGCTACCCCAACACCACGGGGCCGGCCTAACTTGTTCTTGCACTTCTATTTAATTTTCTTCCCATATTACCATACTATGTCATCTGCAAAGAGTAACGGGTTAGTCTCTTTGCTTCCCATTCTTCGTTTCACACTCTTGTGGATTTCATCCAGGACAGTTATAAACAATATAGAGCAGTGGTTCTTAACCTCTGGTCCGCGAGTGCCTAGAGAGTGGTCCCCGGCAGAAAAGGGTCCACCAGCAAGTATAAAAAATGGCCAATAAATGGCGATTTCGAAAACGATGTGCGTTGAACGTGAATCGTCCCAAAGTATTTGCGGCAATGACTATCAGGTTTTGAATTGAAATATCTTTAAAATAAGTGTTATTGAGGAAGGGTTGCAACTGATAAGGGGAAAGGGGGAGGGGGGGGGGGGGGAAGGAGGGGTGGTCCATACATATTCAATTTCACCCTGAGTGGTCCGCAGACTTCTACGGGTTCAGGACCACTGGTATAGAGGATAACATACTTCCTTGTCAAAGTCCTGTTTCAACACTGAACCAGTTTGTGTACTGGAAGTAAATACACAGACTGAAATGAAACTGTCCAACAACTTTACACTGTAGTCTACTGTATTGCCATTAATTTAAAAAGTACTGTACTGTATTATTTTTATGTGTGTCTGCTTTTCTCTCAGGAGGAACAGAAGGGCATGGTTATGTTTATGAAAGAATGGGTGGCAAGAAAGGGTTTCACACATTCCAATGGTTTCCAGATGTCTCCTTCAAATGTGTCAACTGGAGAGTGAATTTTATAGACAATGTACTGTAAATTGTGGTGATAACATCTCACTATTTCCATAGCCCAGACCACTGTTTTAGTTTTGGAAACCCGTTGTTAGCTTATTAGTTGCTCATCATTTGGCATGTAAGAGAAAACACTGGCACGATCCTTGGAATGGAACCGTGTTATTACTTCACTCGCAGAGTGATTTTCAAAAACCAAATTTATAGGAACGTAATAAAAACTGAATCGACAATTAAAAGCGGAACTTTTGTTAATACACACCAGTATGGGACTCAAAACTGATAGCAATATCAGCATTATCCCCGATTACAATAGGCAGCGTTTGCTGTATATCGTTGAACAGCCCTTAATGCTCAGTTACCTTCCTTATGGGGTTGTAAAACTGCATTCCAAGGGATTTCCTAAGCATAACGGGAAACAATTTGTACCTCAGAGTTGGGAATGCATTCTTATTCCAGTTTCTCAAGTCTGTTGTTGTTGTTTCCTATGGCTAGCCCGGATTCCAATCCATCAGTTTTCTTGCGTTCCAATAGAATTGTGTGAGGTTTCCAGAAGTTCTAGCAGTCACATCAAGTTTGTTGCTATGTAGCAGGTGCCCCTTATCCATTTTACTTCCAGGTTCGTGACAAAGTGTGCATTCTTCAGATCTCAGGATGTTGATTCGTTTCAGATGAGATGCAAGGCAGTCATGGCCAGTGTTAAGTCTGAAGAAGGCTACAGCTTCTCTTCTTGGTGTTAATTTATATTGATCCCATTTATCATCAATGTCCTTCCATAATTTGGTTTCTGCTGTTTTCTTTGCCATTTCTTCATACCTGTTTTTGATAGTATTTTTCAAGATCCTTTTTCCTGATATAAAATCAGTCTGACAGGTTGTTGTACTGTGGTACCTTTTTTTGCTAATCTATCTGCCTCTTCATTACCTGCTATTCCAACATGAGAAGGGATCCACTGAAATGAGACCTGTTTGTGGAGTCTTTGAAGGGTTTTTAATCATACAAAAAAAATCAGTTCTTTATTTTGGGGCTTATAATTTGACGAGATGGCTTGGATGGCTGCTGATAACACATTTTTTATAATCAATGTTTCTGCCTAATAACTGATGGAGTGCATGTGAAATTGCTCTTATCTCAGCATCAAAGTTTGTTTTGTTTTGGCCTACTGGGAAGTAGAGTGAGAAGAGAGATGAATGTATTCCTGTTCCAGTTCTATTTTCTTTGTCTTGTGAGCCATCTGTAAATATTTTAAGCCATTGATTAGATGGATATCTTTCTTCTATTGTACAGAGGGCCAGTTTTTTTTAGATCTTGTGGTGAAGAGTCTTTCTTGCAGACCTCTTCTAGCAAAGTAAGATCTGTAGTCACTTGTATATATTCAATGGGGTTGACTGATGAATTTCTCATGTCCACAGCGTACCTTAAGCTGTACGTGTCCCCTGGGTGGTGCTAAACGAATAACAATTTTGGCAAAAACGTTCCAGAATATAGTTTCTCAAGTCTTGTCGAGTGAAAGTTTTTCATACTGTGTTTTGGTCGAATGTCACATGTTTTTAGTTTTAATTTAATGAAACGTTAAGTGCAGTAATGTCACAAAAACAAAATTCATATTCAGTGAATGAAAATGTATACAGTTATAGTGCATTAAATTAACAGGTTTGTCAATCTCTATGTAGTTTGTCATCTCCTTAGCACGTGGATGCTAATCATACCCGGTATATCATGGTTCAGCTATAATGCGGGGGTTAAGGATGTCCCAAACGAGCGCGTTATATCGGGTTTATACTGTATAGCAATAAATTTGTATTCAAGGTTGAAAAAATAATTCCTCTCTCTTTCTAGAAATAATAAAAATTTAGGAACTCTACAGAACTTCTTGTTCATACTGTGCAGTAGGACACTAATTACAGTTATTACTACATATAAAAATTAACACAGTTTTGTGACAAAGAGACGCACTCATTGAATAAAATTATAATGCTTGTAATGTTAGTGGTTTGTGGGTAGCACAATACGTGCAGTTCTAGCATCAGGGAAGAAATGCTTTCAACTATCCAAAATGCTTTTCTCTTTCTTTGCTGATAATTTTGCACCTGGTAACTTTGGGCCATGTTGTTTTGGTAAGTGGTCTTGGTTGGACTTGGTTTTATGCTGATACCAATCTGTAAAGCCATCTTAAGTTTAAGGTAAACTACATCTGTCATCGGATTATTCAATTGCTATGTCAAGAATCTTCTTGCTCAAATGGGGAATCTGATTCAGAACTTCCATTATCAACTGATTAAGTGCCCTTGGCATCTTTTTATAACAATTTCAATATACGCCTTCCTAATATAACTCTTGTGGCACATGAAAACAAAGCTTCATTGTACGTTTCGAGAGAAAACCAGAATCTTTGCACAAAGATTGAGAGAAGTCCCATGGATTACTGGGGTGAAACGCTGGCAACTACACTGAGAAGTTGTCTTTAAAATGGTGTAATCTAGCTAGTAATAGCACATGAATCCACCCCAGAATTATTACACTCCATAGAGCTCCAATTATCCAAACTTTCATGTTATCCACACAGTATTTTCATCCACATTAAGGTACTGAGGTTCATTACACAGTACTGCACTGTACTGCATTTAAAAGTAAGAGGTTATGAATTATTTGGATTTTTCCCCCTAAACTGTACTGTCTGAACATATGTTAACCCTTAGACTTTCAAGGTAAACGATCTATCGTTACCCCCTGTTCATTCCAAAATTGTCAGGGTAAGGATCCATCATTACTGGCTTTTATTATTGATTATTTCGTTATTTACATGCCAGAGAGAAGCAATTTTCAGGAATAAGAAGAAGACCACTTTAACTCAAGTTTATATTCTGCGGAAATCACTGACAATTTGTATCTATATTTATTCTTAAGAGTCTGAAAGATGTGATCACTGAGTTTCATGTCCTAATTACACTATGGTCGCAGGTATTTTTCTCAGTTTTCATCGATTTTTAGTGAAATTAATCAGTATCATAGGTAATGCATTTAGTTTATTGGTTAGTTTGTTATTAATTTTTACAGTGAATTCCATTTCCCAAACTACTTCAAAACTTTCAAATGTGAAATTTTCAACATTTTTATTCCACTGGTATATTTCTTTTATCATTGAAAACATATGACTTAGAGACATCACTTATTTTTAGTGATAACTAGTGATTTATACATTCTGTGTTTCAAAAATGCCATGTTAATATCTGTATTGATCTGACTTCCATGCCATTTTGAATGAAATGTGCATCGATTGGTAAATACGGCTGAACGTTTTCCCACATCCATCAGCTGAGAGCTTGAAAGCGAAAGGGTTGAAGTTATGTGCATACAGTACTGTATTATGAGTAATAAACTCAATTCTTATGTGAGTAAAGTCCATCCTAAATTAATAGGATCAAAATCAATAGTGCTTTCAACCTCCAAATGTTGTCTTCACCAGTTGGCCCTTGGCCTTACGTAGTCGGATAACAGGGACACTGTACCTGATCCCATATAAGTTACGAGTCGATGACAACACGACAGAGCTCTTACCTCTTACTGACATGAAGTTAAAGCCAGTTTACAATTGATACGGTGTCTTGTAATATTTCAATCGAAGGTAGTGTGCTTGAATAGGTAAGAGCTCTTCTTCACAGCTCTGGCGTGTTATTTACTCTCAACTTATATGGGATAAGGTATAGTTTAGTGTACAAATGTTTTGTACCGCTTCCTCACACATTTTTATGAAAACTTACCTATCATAGCTTTGAGCTTAACAGCACACATCATGAAGTCGTCAAAGCTAATCGTCCCAGTCTTGGTCCCATATCGATGGACAAGGATATTCAAAATGTGATTGTTCAGTCTATACCCAGCAGAGTTCAAGGCTTGACGCAACTCAAAGGCACTCAGGAATCCTGAGCCATCCTTGTCATACATCTTGAATACAGACTGGAAAAAGAAAAGTTTTCTTAAACAACTCTTCAAGTTATCAAAGAATACAAAGAAATATATCTTAAAGATCTAATATGGGTCAAGGAAATCCCATTGAACCTATTACATACTCATCTTGGCATATGGCTGTGAAACACGGACCATGTGGAAGAAAGATAACAGGATTCAGGCAGCAGAGATGAAATTTGTCAGGAACATAGATGTCAAAACAAGGCATGATAAAATAAAGAATATGAAATTAAGGAAGTAGTCTAATAGCTGACAGGTTACAGGACAAAATTATATCTCAGGAATTGAAATGTAATGAGAATACACAATGAATGAAAGCAGACAAGAGTACCAATAAAAATATATGAATTTTGCCTAGGAAACAGAGGACATGCTAAAACTGATATAGAATAGCTTGGACAAAATATGGACAGCAGTGAAGAGGAAGAGAAATACAAATATTGCATTTGGTGAAGGGGTCTCATTCCAAGGACACGATCATTCTATCATTCTTCGAACATTCCTTAAAAGGACTACTAGCACAGTAAAAATAACTGAAATCAGCTGCTACTGGATAAATTATACTCTAATTCACAATTATAATATATAGAGTATTTCAATATTTTTGCACTTCCGTTTCAGGGCATATCATATGGGAAAAAATCTGATGTCTCAACTTTTGCAGGCACTTTTCTATGGAGTTACAAGACCTCCAACAAAATTTCATGTGAGCTCTTCATTCAGAGTTTCTCTGTAGGAAAGCAATACAGGTAATTCCTTCCAGCCATACAGCATGTGGGTACAAATCAGTAAACAATGTAATATCAATAGAAATAACTTAATATACATTTTACAGTGGTCCACTTAGTTAATATGCGAAGACTCATGTCAATCTATACTGGTACTAACCAAGCTTTTAAAAACTCTTACAAGTACAACAACTCCACTTATTCGAATACAGGCGAGGTCGTGGGATGTTAAACACACTACATGAAATACCAATATGATGGACCTAACTACAGGTTAAAGTTCACCATAAAAACTGAAACACATGCTATCTGGTATAAATCTGGATATATTCTTGAAATCATGATAATACCTTCGGTTTGTGCCATTACACTTACTTGGATGATACTGGGATCTACTATCTGATTTTTTTATTATCGATACTAGAGTTTAGGCCTTAATTACAAACCAACAGACCTATTGAAAAATGAGTTATACCAATATTTTCCTTGTTTAATTCTGCTTTGGACTATATAAGCCAATTATTCTCAAGTTTAGTAATTATTCTTTTATTTGTGGTTGTATGAAAAATTGTTTGGGTTTTTGATGTCTTTTCTAGGAACCACTCACTTATATACATGGGAAACTACTTGGCTGAGGGTGATGAAATTTGTATATGTTATAGGCATAAGTATTGGTAGTGTAAATGTCAAGTTGGAATTTTTTTCAACTACCCAATAAAAAGTTCTTATACTTTTTCTGAAGTAACGTTTTCTCAGCCCAGGATAAACATACAGCAAGAAACTTGGCCACATTTTGTAGCTCTCATTCGTGATTATCGGAAACTACGACCACTGTAAACGTACAGTGTGATGACGAATTTATGAAGAGTAATATTAATGAGAGATTTTGTACGTTCTGGATCGTACGATTAAAACCGGGCGGGCTGGTGAATTCGAGTGCAGCATTGACGGGTACCCTCGTCCCGGGCAGTTGTGTAATGGAATGCAAGTGCCCTGGCTATGTCCGCATGCTATTTTTAGTCTTCCTGTTTACTGCATATTGGCCAAATTGCATCACTTCCAGATGCCTCTGAGGCCACCATTGTCTGGGGGCGAACTTGCACTAGTTTTCAGAGCCATTTATTTCTTTCGAGTGAGGGGGAAACATTGGGAGACAAGAGGTTTCAAACTCCAGTGAAGAAGCTAGAACAACTAACTAAAAGGCTTTGATCCGATCGACCTCATTCAAGCTCGTTTGGTTACCAGTGGCTCATTACGAGCTCAATGCAATTCCAACTTATTTGAGCTTACGTTAAAGGAAAAATAGCAAAAACAAATATGGCTAACATATTACAAAATGGTAGAAGTATGGAAGCAATGAATGTATTATGCCAAGAAGCCTTACGTACCGTTACTCCTGAACTCTGGAAACATACTCCCGAACTCTGGAAACAATGTATTAAACACGCTAAAAGAATTGAAGACCACTACTGGGAGAAAGCTGGACTGTCTGAAAATGTCCCTCATTTCGAGCCTGTCATAATTAACATGAATGACAGCAAATCTGATTCATCGGAACAGAGAGATTCTTCAGACGAAGAATACTGACTGAATTAAATATTATAAAGATATGTAAATAATGTAAATAGCCCATGTAACATATCCAAATTAGGAAGGAAACCATTTTTAAACCTGCCATTGAAGGTCCAAAGCCCTTATGTGAGAAGGTGATAAAAAACAAAATTTGTACGAGGAAAGAAAATCAAAGGTTGAAAGTAAACTTAAAGCTGATTCGTTCGTTGCAAGCCGCGACTACTGCAACTTAACGCGGCAACGCTGCACCCCATTTCACAAGCCTGCCCGCTTTTAATCGCACGAGACAGAACGCACAAAACCTCCCATTAATATCACTTCATAAATTCCTCATCACACTGTACGTTTGCAGTGATCGTAGTTTCCAATAATCACGAATGAGAGCTTCAAAATGAGACCAAGTTTCCTCATGTATGTGTAACCTGGGCTGAGAAAATGTTACTTCAGAAAAAGTATAAGAACTTTTTATTGGGTGGATGAAAAAAAATCCAACTCCAGATTTACACTACCAATACTTGTGCCTATAACATATAAAAATGTCATTACCCTCAGCCAAGTAATTTTCCATGTTTTCCTGGAAAAGACGTCAAAAACCCAGACAATTTTTCATACAATCACAAATTTAAAAATACCGTGGTGGAACCGATTTTGCCGGAAGAACAGTACGGATTCAGGCGAGGCAGATCAACCTTAATGGCTGCTGAAAATCTCTCAACAGAGATACAGGACAGAATTAGAGACCATAAGAAGACATACACTGTCATCATTGACTTTAGCAGAGCATTTGATACGGTGAACAGATGTTTAATTATGGAAAAACTTGAGAAGTTAATTGGTAAATCAGAGCTGACACGACTTATCTCCAACATCTTGGCGGAAAACCAAGTGCAGGTATATGATGGGCTATCGAAATCTAACTGGATCAGCCAAACGGTTGGTGTGCTACAAGGCGATCCGCTAAGCCCGATATTGTTCAACATCATAACAAGTGATGTAATTGCCAGAGTCAAGGAAGGGTCACAGGGCACGAACATTTACATATATGCGGATGATATGGCATGCACCGCAGAGAGCCTGTGGGAACTGCAGATGGCAATGAACTCCATCACTGAATGGGCAATGGAAAATGAACTGACGATTAACGAGAAGAAAACGGAGTTTGTTGTGTTCAGGAAAGGAGGTAAATTGGCCAGAGATGAAGTAATCACGTGCAAGGGACTATTGCTACAGCCAAAGAGTCATTTCAAATATTTGGGAATCACCTACCAAGTAACAGCGACGGCCTTCTCAATACATATACAGGAAAGACTTGCTGCGGCCATAAAAAGCATAAGTGATGTGCGCAACATATCTTGAATGTCAGTAACCACGGCTATGAAGCTTTTCCAAGCAAAAGTCATGCCAGTGCTTACATATGGATTGGAACTAGTCTGGGCACAGCTATCGAAAAAGCAATTAGGGGAAATAGAAAGTCTAAAGCCGAGATTCCTGAAAAGGGTTACTTGGGCTCTCGAAATATACTAAGTCCCGATACACTTACGTTCTAGTCAGAGAAACGTTTCTAATAAATGGTCTGAGATTACAAATGCTGCTGCCATCTACAGCAGCCTTCAATGAATTGACACTGGAACTACAAGCGAAGAGGGATAGCATAGAAGAGGATTTCTACGCCACTACGGCTATGCAAACCAGAGATTGGATGCAGGCAGAATATGAGCTGAGACATATAGTGACGCACCTGGCAACACATGGATTCCACCACCTCGTTTGTAG
Source organism: Meconema thalassinum (assembly GCA_946902985.2). Lineage (NCBI taxonomy): Eukaryota > Metazoa > Arthropoda > Insecta > Orthoptera > Tettigoniidae > Meconema > Meconema thalassinum. The sequence continues at coordinate 390,598,969 of OX336393.1, read as the reverse complement.
ACTGAAGATCTTTCATGAAGCAACAGAAGAGTGCATTTGTGAGCTATGTGGAAAAGTGTGTGATAAGTACCATGTTCTAACGTGCGCTAACAGAACTGTATCACTGACTCAGTTTAGTTTAGATATCTGAACTATATAGTGTAATGTATCTATTTATGTATATCCATGCACATTGTGCGCATTATTATCAATTAATTAATAAACTTCAGAATAATTGGCTTATATAGTCGGACGCAAAATAAAACAAAGAAAATATTGGTATAACTCATTTTGCAATAGGTCTATTGGTTTGTTTGTAATTAAGGCTTAAACTCTAGTATCCATAGTAAAAAAATCCGATAGTAGAAACAGAGTTTCGTCTTTAGACATGGTTACCTTTTGTTGGTCAATCCGGTATCAGCGAACAATGGATTTTTTAATGAATGGCTGGTATATAGGTTTATATTCTGGCTGTATTTCTCAACATCTTAGATCCAGGTCATGAGAATTATAATTCTGTGAAGAATATACGGAACACACCATCGAAGTAGCATTTTAAATAGATTATTATTCCTTTCTACATCTCTTTACCAAAAATTGCTTGTCCTCTTTTCTTTTTCTCCCCTTTATTATCTCTCTCCTACGAATAAATAATTAGAGTAGCCTTTCTTTTTCTTGCTGTACAGCTTTCCCCGGAGCGGCTAGCTGGTGAACCATGTCTTATTCCCCTGTACAAATACAAACCGATATAAAATAATTGAATTAATTTACAGCCTAACTATTTAATGTATAAGGATTACAACACGACCAAGAATTAAATTTTCCAACGACCTCGAGCCGAGAAAAAGTTTCGTTACAAAAATGATAACTTTGTTTCTTGGACATACAAAATTTTGAAATTAATAAACCAGTTATACAACATTCCAATGTATATTGCGTTAAAATTTGGATTCGATCTGATGACGGGTTTGTGAGATAATTCTTAAATGTGACGCATGGTTGAAAAACGCTCAAAAACGGGCACTTATTGTGTTCCAACTGCGATAAAAAATATTAAAATATAAATTAAAAATTCCAAACCTACATGAACTAACGTAAAATAGAACGAACAAAAATGATGATGTTATTGGATTTAATGTAGGTCTATTGGTTACTCACAAACAACCTTAAAACTCGAGTGCACATAATATTTTGGTAGACAGTAATAAAGAGGTTTTGGGAAGAAAAGAAGAGAGGAAAAGGAAGTAAAGCTGTGATTGGCTCAAGTTCACATGCTCTCCTGAAGGAGAATAATCGGAAATAATCTCTACTTAGTATAAAACAAAGTCCCCGATTCTTGGATGTTACGGGTAAACTCGAGAACCACTGGATGGATTTTGATGCGGTTTTCACCATTCTGTAAAGGATATCTCGAGGATGATTTCTGAAGAAAATAATTTATTTATGATCAAAAGAAGTCAAGCACTAACGATTTCAGTGAAAAGGTCGGAAAAAAAACTGGCGTCCGGGCACTTTTTAAGCTTACGCTGGGCAAACCATTAAAAATATCTATATACTATATTAGTGTAAGAATTGTTCAGCATGAAAAGTTCAACAAAAAAGCCCGGGAGAGCATATCACTATCTTCAATACATCGCCTACTATAAGTGTTTATAAGTTTTCATTTCTTCTAACAATCTCCATTCAGTTACTGAGGCGACAGTTTACGAGCTAGCTAGGGGCGAGTCTATCACCCCAGTTACAGCTTAGCTAGCGGACGAGCTTATTGTCCCAGATACAGCCAGCAGCAAACTGTCGAGTCGTGTCGAGTTAAAAACTTTAGAGAATAGTGGTTGTATTTGGAGTTTCCCTGGAAGTGCAACTCAGCTTTTCTTCATTTCGCCTGTGAACTTTTCGTTCCCGCAAAATTCACAGTCAAGTTAAGATTGGACGGAAGGGGGATTTGTGTTTCATGCACCTCGCCATTCTTAAATTACGTCTGACAAGAATTCGTTGCACATGCATCTCCATGATAATATAATTAATAGCCCAGTCGGTGATTTTAACCCGTCATGCCGAGACGTAAAACGGATATTGGTAGTTGTTCATGGACATTGGAAAAAAAAATGCTTATCACATAACGCATTCATAACTGTTCCCGGGCGAAGCCGGGTAGGGTGGCTAGTTACTAAATAAACTCAGAATGGTTAAATAATATATTTCTTCAGTAATATACAAAATATACAATTATAACTACCTTGATTTTACCAGAGAACAACAAAGATTAAAAATGTTTCTTGAAATCATAACAACTGGTCATTAACACATTCCAATGTCGTTGCAAGTATATCTACAGCTCACTTTTAGGTGGCTCTACAATATACCCTTCAGTCAGCTAGAATAGCAAGTTAAAAAGAAAAAGAGATTATTGTGTTAGGTTTAGTGAAGTATTAGTTAACGCCAACACATTTCTCTCAAGTTTCAAAACGCTCCGAAATCGGGACAATAATCATCCCGGATAAGACATTTAGCATGAATACGGGACTGTCCCATAAAATCTGGGATGTCTGGCAAACCGCCTTCATGTCTCTTTAAAATAGATAAGCAGCGAAATCTAGCGAAAGAGTTTGGAAATAATATTAACAGCAGTCATTATGTTAATGTTTAACCCTAAATAAATCTGAATAATTTGTAGAGATTTTAAAGCTCAGACCAGAAAGTGTTAATGTTCACAAACAATGTAGGAAAATACTCACAAAATACATAAAACACCGTTTTTAATTATTATTATATTATTATTGTTATTATTATTATTATTCTTTATCCACAGAATTTTCCTGAAGTGAAATAGTATAATGGCCACTGGACATTTTCTTTTACAATGTTATGGTGGATAAGAATTAGCTTCACACTTTTGAGTTCCTTTGCGAAATAATTTATGAAATAGAAATGACCACCATTGAGAATGGTAATACAGGAGAAATTTAAATTATGCCGGTACACTTCTCAGTGCTAAATATCCTCACTACTGAGTCTACTCATCTCATTTCAATGAAACAAGAAGTAGACATGTAAGATTCCTCATGTGCATGCTGCTGTATCAATTTTGTTCAAAACTGATACAGAATAAGCACTCTGAGTATATAACTTATATAACTAGGGCCCGGATTCTTAGGTTTTTACCTATTTTTTTCCTGGCTATGTAACTCACAAATTTCAACATATATGTTCCTTTCACACTTCCTGGAGCAGAATATGTGAATTTCATTTCACCTAAAAAAAAATGAGGGGTTGACACCTAAAATAACCTAAATAGTTGTTTTGCCTTTTTCAAATAAAGAAAGTTATTTCCCCATTGAAATACATCATAAAATTATTTCCACCGCGATTACAAGCAGTAGGACGGAGATAGTTCAGGATACTACCATTAAATGCAGTACAATGACGATAATTGTTGTTTTAAGGGGACTAACATCTAGGTTATCGGCCCCTAATGGTTTGGGTTAGTGAAAGATGAGATGTGAATGAAAACTATAACTAATACTAACTCAGACTTACATATTAGAAGAAGAAATGGTAAACAAATTAAGGATAAGGCAAATAAAGGACAGGAAGAAAACACCATCAAAGAATGAGGATTGAGGGACTTGGAAGGAAGGAGAGCCATATGGGCAGATGGGAAAGAGAAAGAGGAGAGGGCCCGCCCCAAAGTCAGTGGAAAAAGGGGGAAAAACAAACCTAGCTCAGGAATCCCTCAGGATTGCCAACTTCGAAACTCACCTGCCATGAGCCCCTGAGGGTGTAGAAATATCCAGGGTGCACCAGAAGAGGTGGGGCTACATGAAAACATGAAAAGAAAGAGAAGGCTGACCCCTCCCAGAAGGAGGGAATCAGGAAAGATGAGACAAGTGCCAATTAAGGCGGGAAAGGAAGAGACTTCCTAGGCTTTGGATACCCTAATACCGTTGGGGTCGGAAGAGAACAAGAGTTTACCAAGAGAGCCGACAGGAAAGAAGACTGAGGGGAGCCCGGCGTAAGTGATAATGTAAACTTTTGTGAAATAAGTTCATAAATAAATTTCACAGAAATAAGAAAAACAAAATTATTGCTGCCTGTATTGATCCTGAAAGAAAAACCTAAAATAACCTATTTTTAGAATACAAGAAACCTAAAGTGAAGGTTTAAGCCACCTAAAAATCCGGGCCCTACTTATAACTGATGAGGTCCGAAGCAGAGTCCTGCAGCGAGGCCCACCGTGCCGCACTCCAAGCCCATGAACTTTTTGAAGCCTAGTCCATCCAGTGTCATTCTCATCTAACGCGACCACATTCCGGGCCATAGCACTATACTCAAAAACCCATCACAGTCACCACATTGGACAGGCCGAGCAGGCAGACTAACCTTGACAGAGCGTGCACAACATAATGCTTGCTTTACGTTTCTGTTCAGAATTGATAGCAATACCATTGCCACTAAACTAATGGTATAGTTCAAACTGGCTATTCTCAATCTGAAATACAACGATAGAGATCTGGCCTGCTATGTAATATTGAACACAAACCCAGCCTTTACTAGAACTATAATAGTCATCTGTATTTAAACAACAAGTGAATTGAAAAGGAACAAAAGTAAAATGTGCGACGTGCTGGATGACCCTTTAGTATGTACAGCATACAATATTTAAGTGATTTCCATCACCATCAAGTACAGGTTTGAATATTAACCAAATGCGACTTTTAAGGTTTGGATCAGGTTCTGAAGTCTTGTCTTGCCCGGTACCTTGTTTTTCCTTTATTCCACGTTTTCTTGCCAACCGTTCTTTTTTCCTCGTACCACGATCTATATCTATTTCCGATAGCTGGTCAAACTGAGAAAGTAGAATGGAAAACCACAGCAAAGCTAATCGTCTCCACTCGACTAATGCAAGTCACTCTGCCTTCCCACAGTACGCATTGAAGCTGTCAACCCATGGACTACCAAAGCGCTCGCATTTGCCCGCCACTTTAAAAGCGCCAAAGAATGGCCCAGACCAGCCCCTGCGATGATGTCACGGGCTGCTAGGTTCAAGACTTTTCAAGCTCAGTGTGGTCTAGTGTAAAAGCAGGCCATGGGCCGGTCCGGGCTGCTGTGCAGGACCCTGGTCGGAAGTACCTCTAGAGAAATTTCTAAAAGCCATAACTCATAGTGATAAAACATTACAGGTGATGATCACTACTTTAATTCATTCACTAATGCCGGTATGTGGTTTTGTATCAACCCTGTTCAGTCACAAATGAGTACTGGTATTGCAGTTTTTAAACATTGACGTTTAATGGAACTGTTTATTCATAAATCATATATTATGTGCTAAAAACCCACTAATATAATACACTTCTGGAAGTGTGTGACATTTATATTGTAGAACTGCCAATAGATGGGGGTCATTAAGGATTCCCTGGTATGACAGATGGAAAAAAGATGAGATGTAAATTATGATGGGTTTCTATGTGCTTTACACACTACTGGAGCCTCTTTCCTTTGTTTAGTTTGTTCTTGTACAGCCTGTTGAATATCCTTTAAAGTTCACAAATCATTGCAGTGTTGGATATTCTTAGAGCTAGACGTAGCCTAATTTACACTGATTTGGAATGTAGCATCTCATTAACATAATACCAAAATCTAGGTTAATTGTTGAATTTTCCGCAGGGCATTTTATGTTTAAAGGAGGTAAGATGAGAAAACAGTTTTTATTCAAGCTGCAACAATATTCAGCAAGTCTGTATTATTTGTAACAAACAACAATTTAACGAACCATAAGTATTACTAAAACAGAAATTCTTTAAACATTGGTTCATGCAATCAGAGGGTATTCTTACATGGTCCGCCTTCACTTTGTTTATAGCCTTTCCTCTGTTTGTTACCACAATACATTGATATTTTTGACAGTATTATATTCATTTTAGTTGTAGTACCTGTTGAACCATATTATAATGTAATAATTGACTCTATACAAAAGTTAACTGTAGTGGAACATACCATATTTGAAATGTTTTATGCATAAAAACATAATTCACACCGATTTGGAATCTACAGTGAGGGCCTTCCCTATAGAACAGAGCTTTGCTAGCGCGCGGGGCCGGCGGAGAGCAATTAGTCACCGCCACGTGACTAGCATTTAGTGATAACACAAGAGTTGGACGGGAAGTCCATTGCATTTATTAGTTACGGAGCTGGCAAGATACCCGAGTTGAAATAATTAAGATTTGTGGTGAAGTAGCCTACTGTAGGCTGTCTCCTATCCTGCGATTATTAAACATGCCAAAAAGCGTAAATGTGTAACACATTTACTAGTCAGGCACTACGCTGCTGCTAGCGCCTTGCTTGACACGCGACTACCGCGAATATCCATTTGATAGGGAGGGTCCTGACTGAATCATCTCATTAGCATAAGATCAAAATTTAGACCAATTGTTGAATTTCACCACAGGTGTGGAATATTGTGTATCACTGATTTTTGAAGTGATATGACTAGTTATTTTGAATTTTGCTTTCATTTTGAAATGTTTTATACTAGCTGAAAGTTTTCAAAGTTTTCAATTTTGTAAAATTTTAAAGCAAACTAATGAGCGAGAATAGAAGGATTATAAAATAAAATATAATAAAATCAATTCAATTAAACACACATGGAAGCATAATTGGAAATCAAACCATTATTGGAGGGATCTAGCATCATTCAGACCCTCGGTTAGCATAACTGTCCTACTGGTATAACTGCTCACAACACCACTACCTGGATGTCGCCTGTTTCACCCACGAGTGTTTGGTCTTGTTATTCTATAGTTTTGTAATTGGTTAGTTGAGAAATTAGAAGTTTCATGTTATCTCCGTCTTGCTGCTCGCCACCTATGATACCTCTCTCGGGGAGCGGTGTAGGAGCTGCTTCGTTTCCACAGACATAATGCTAAGATGGCACTGCTAGCTCGTAGAAACTTACGCATGGGAGAACCTATCCCATGTGTTGCGGTTCGGGGATAAGTGATGCCCCTGTCGAAGCCAGGTACCTGCTATGTGAAAGGCAAACATTTCCAGTGGACATTGTGATATGGTACAGAAAGTATTTTCAATTAATTAGGGCTACATCACGAGCGTCTCCACCTTACATTTCAGTTTAAATATCATGTAGTAAACTGACAAAAGAAACCTTACATATTAAGAACAGCAGTTCTTTTATAAAAGCACAACCTTGCATCTATCAAACTATGTACCATATTTCAAACATATCATTCTGTTATAAAATCCATCTTTCAACAGAGAAACATAGGTCTAAAATTTTCCAAAATCTCCAAACAAAAGGCTACATACCATCATAAAAATGCACAGCTTTTTGGATTAGGTAGGGCCACTTTGTCCAGTAGGGCCCCTATGCAGTGGAGCCCCCACAATGAAAAAAATATTTTAAAATAAGGCCATTGGGGGCCACCTTTGAGAAACTTCATGTCCTAACTCACTATTGGGGCATCATAAGCTGTGTTGGGAGCCATGAAATAATGCAATACCCTTTTTACCATCAATAGCCCCCCCCCCCTCCTGCAAACTGTATGGAGCCCCCCCCCCCCCCCCTTTTTTTAGTATCCAAGGGTTTTCTTACTAGTACTAACTATCTATGACGAACCTTCTGAAGATGCCTGGGGCCTCTTATAGCTTTTGGGTACCTAAGAACTTTATTTTGAGCCCCTATAATATGTCAGAGGCCTTTGTAAGCCTTTTAGAGGACCTTCTCTTCACTTGTATGGAGTGCCCTTTATGTAAGATGCCATTGGGGCCCCTTATGTGATATTAGCTCTAGGAGCTAAGTGATATTTCATAATATGTACTTCTAACCTGCTTTTAAAACCTTCTTACTAGTTAGTTAATTAATTAGTTCTTAGAGGGTTTCCGTTACTACCTACAGTCCAGCCGCCGACTGTCCGGCTCTGACATTTCTCATGAGGGAGGGAGACAGCGTTGCTGGTTCTGTGCCGCGAAATATAAAACAACGTGGATACTTAAAATATTTCACATGTTTTTAAATGAATTCTGACGAACTGCTAACCATAATACTAAAGTAATATACTTACGCACAGTTAACCGGTAAGTGTGTACACACACAAGACAATAAAACAACAAACCTGCACCAACTCACAGAGCAACTGGATTACAGGAGAGAACCTTGGCAACATCGAGCTAAATTTAACGACCGGCTTACCAGGAAAACCGTTGATTGGTACAGGTGACAACATTCTTCATGGTAGTAAGCAACTTCGCCAACATAGGCGGAATTCCATTGCGGTCGAAGAATTTAGGTATTGAAACCCTAAAATGTCGTAACAACAAAATTCTGCAAAAAATTGCCAAATGGGTTGTGGGACTTCCAAGTTACATAGTGAAGACACTAGAGAAGTAGTACAATGATGGCAAGTTTCAAGGTTCGATTTACAACTTCTCACTGCCGTAAGTTGGGTACCGTATATTGTTCTCTTCTCCCACCATCGTCAAACATCAGAGCCGGACTGTATAGGCAACCAATTACAGGGGCTCTGCAGGAACCAGAGTTTGGTTACCTACCTTAACCCCACTTTATTAACACCATAGCCTAATGAAAGTAAGTAGTTGGCTATTAATAATAACCTTTTGATATTGTTATAATAGAATAATCTTACCTTCCAATCTCTGATGTCCTTCCACAAGGCTTTGAACTCCTCATACCCAAGCTTTCCTGATCTGTCTACGTCCATCATGGCTACCATACTTCGGCAAGTGTCTTTGGAGAATCCTTCTCTCTTTGTTTCTGGAGACACACCACAAGACATCAGTAATTTGAAAGGATAATATCCTAACATGTTTACTGAAGAACCAATCATTTTAAGACATAGTGTTCATTAAAATATTTTACTATAGTAACAGTGCTCTGAAGGTGCCTAACCTTAAAAATCTGCCTAACCTTAAAAATCTTTGATGTTTTAGTACATATTTGAGATAACCTGAATAAATACATTTTTTTAAATTTTAGCCTGGAAGCTGGATATACCTGGACTGAAATGCATTTATCCTATTCAATACATATTATTTGATCATGAGAGTGGATGTGTATGTGTCACCTCACATCAACAACTATCTTAGGTGTCTGACAAAACAAAGATCAGAGTGTCCGAGTCCATATTGTACATCATTGTCGTAGCATTTTGAAGCTTTGCGACATCATGGTCATGATCATGATCCCCGTGTACTTGGGTGTGTGTTAAATCTGTCTGTGTCATTACGATGACTGTACTAGCGTGTGTATTTGTAATTCGGGGTAGGATTTTGGATAGGAGGGGGCCTTGGCTTTAGATTAGGTACCAACCCGGCATTTGCCTGGAGTAGCCTAGAAGTGGGGAAACCATGGAAAACCACTTCCAGGATAGCGAAGGTAGGAATGAAACACACCTCTTCTCACGAGGCTGAGTGCACCCCGTTCCAGCCCTCATACCAGAATTAAATTTCTTGGCAGAGCTAAGATATGCACCAGAAGGCAGACAGTTGTATAATGAAGTAGCTTTGAGCATGGATATATTGTGAAGCTGCAAAGGGCTTACTGGGCATTTTGTAAAATTGAAACAAGCATGGACAATGACAAGATACCAATTACCAGCACAATCAGAGCCACCGCGGGCTCTCTGCGTGTTCACACAAACTGTAAAAAAAATCTGTCAGAGGTGGGTTCATGGATTCTTCTACCACATGCTCTCTAGTCAAAAATATGTCTAGTTATAAGAGAAGAGGATGAATTGGAGAGACAAATTGAGAGGTGTGATATTCTGTGATTAGAGTACTTTCTGTATTGGACAGAGTGATGGCCATATGATGTTTGTAGACAACTAAGTCTACAAGAAAATCCATCCGACCATTGAGGCCCCACTGAATTATGGTACAGGTCCCAATTCCACACATTTGTTGAGTGGGGATGACGACAAGTTCTTGAGCAGGATAATGTGCATCCCCATGCAGCAAGGGTAACATATTATGCTCCATATGGAGTAATTGGGGGTAGGATTTTGGATAGGAGGAGGCTGTGGCTTTAGGTTAGGTATCATCCCGGCATTTGCCTGAAGTAGAAGTGGTAGTGAAGTAGAAGCAAATGGGGTGAAAGTGGAGGATGTACTGGAAGAGGGACGAGAGTGGTGGAGAGACAGAAAAGTATGGAGGTCCTTGATTCACACCCCGACCCAGATCACTGGAACCAAGAAATGAAGTAGAAGGAGAAGAAGAAGATGATAATGGAGTATGCCTTCAACTCACAGGATTATTGCTTCATTGAACACATTTGGGACATGATGGGAAGAGGCAATAATTATCAACCAACTACGGAAAAAGAGTGGCAACTCAAACTATGACCCTGAGCTGCTGGCACCATCTGCGCTAGCTCCGGGTACGAGAACGGAGACCACGTGGAGAGGAGGATGAGAATTGTAGTAGTTCACTGTTGTCAAACTGCAAGTGGTTAGAATAAATAAGGCTGTAGTTAGGTTGTAATGCTTGCCTTATTAAATTTGTGGCAGCTGGTAGTAGAATAACAATAATGCAACATTTGACAATGCTGAACAAGCTTGCTCGTTATTGGTTTGTGATGATGTCACACCCTTTGCAACAGCAAATAGCAGTGCATCCTAAAACATGGGAACTAGAAGGGCAAGGGGAAGATTACAGGTTCGCATATTTTCTGGGTCTACAGATGGACTTTCCGTGCTTATACACTAAGATGAACAGAATGTGTGGGATACTTCACCCCCAACAGATGTACAGTATTTGTGCATAGGGTTATTTGTCAAATTAGCTGCTGCCTGGGGTGGAGGCATGTGTTATTAAGATGTCTACTATCTAGTATGAGTGGATGTCCTTAATGTCCCATGGGCTTCAAGTTTTGACCAATACATCACCCTCTTCCTGTTACCAACTTGGGAACATTTTCACCAATGAACATACTGTATTTTAAAGTACATGACAAATTAACATCTCAGTAAAAAATTAAAAGGAAATAACTTCAAATATTGCCCAGCCATTTAAGTCTGTGGCATGAATGAAGGGCTAACACATCTGAGCAGTTACTTCTTGAAAGATTTGACCTGTTAGGCAATTCAATTAAATAACTAAAAACAACCAATAAATAGCAAAAGGCCTGACAACACATCAATTGGGGTAAAATGTTTCGTTGATTGTGAACATTATCTGAGCAAGATAACCTCAACTGACTAAGTTTCAAATAATTTATCTTCTTCACAGATATAACTTCCCCAGAGTATGAAATAATTCTGCAGTGTAGTGTTTGTGCTAATTGATGTGTATGCAGTGCCATCAAAAAGAAGTGGTGATTAAGCAATTGCACTGGGCCCAAGACTAAGAGGACCTGACACATTCAGATACACTAGGATATATTTTATTCCTCTGTTGTATTAAATAATCTAAGAAATCTTATCATTTTATTAATATTGTACACTACCATGGCTGTCCATTATATGATATGCTATCAACTGTAAGAGTCTAAATCAGATACCAACTATATAATATACGTTAGGCAAGATATTTTCGAACAGAAATGAGATTTTATTAATGACAAATGGAGGCTATTACCTAATAGCTTGTGTATTGTACCAACAGCACGCGGCAGAAAATTCAAATGGCTGTCCCATTTGGGACTCGCTCCCATGTCTTCTCATTTGGCTTCGGCTGCTCAAACAACTGATCTAATGGGAGAGATGTTTGAATGCATAACTTAGCTGTATCCTTTGCCATGAGAATATGGAAGTGTCTTTCTTGTTAGCTCAGTTGGTGGAGCATCAGAACAAGTAAGAAAACTTAGGTTTGAGTCCCACACGGTGCAGGGAATTTAATTCTCTAACACAGCTTTTACTTTACAACACCCCACCTAATAGCTGAAAGTCTTTATGTGTTAGAATGAAATTATTGATTGTGCAAGCCACTTTCATATTTATATTTATGCACGTTACCTCAGGTCTCAACTACCCGTCACAAATAGGGGTCTGATTCAAATATTCTATTGATGTAAACCAAACAAACAAAAAATTAAATTATGACATTATTAATAAAGCCATAAATAGATATGCAAAGAGACTAAAATTTTGTCGTGAAACGCAAATTTAACCTACACCCAGTTACGGTAACTTTAATTTTACTTCCATGTCTGTTCCTTGGATTACGTAAGAGTAAAGCACAATCAACTAACACATACAAAAGTATTATACTCTTCTAACTGCCATACAATAGGACATGGATAAAGTCACAAACAGACCGTGATGCACTCACATTCATGTAAAGCCTGACTTATTTCTCAATGGCCCTATGTGTATGCAGGTCACAATTAACAGTTAAGTTTCTATAAATATAAATCAATTTAAATATATATATAAATATTAGCTTCATTTAGTATATAATACTAACTTACCAAATACAGTATCTGGAATAAAGACTATTTTTAAGACACAGTTGACAATGGAATTCATGAATGATGAAATGAAACTAATGCTTCATTCACATGCTCATCATGCTCTACATTGCCTAATAACATACGGGTATTGAACTCCCATATTTACAAAATCTACATTTTTTGGTTATTTTACAACTTGAAATATTCTTTGGAAGTTTCGGTCATAAATAAAATAATTCTGTGACTTCAAAAAAACAAATGCAAGAAAATTTGTTCTTTTAATTCTATTTTCATTAATTTATTATCATAATTATATGTCTTTTTAGAAGTTTCCCCCAAATATTGGAGCTGCCTCGATGGACTGAGTACGGTACACAGAACAATCCTATATTACTTTAAAAGTTTCACGTTTACAGTGGTTAATAGCCCAAAAAAATATTTTATATAGAATTTCCTGATCAACAGAATAAGTTTGTTTCAAAATTATCTTTTTTTATAATGAAGTCACAAAATAATTTTAGTATTAAAATTCCTTTGATATAAAATAACGAAAATTTATTATACAGAAATTAATATGATGCAAACCATTAATAAACTATGGATGTATTATGATATGTGAAGAATTTCTAAATAAGATTTACTTCTCAGTCTGTCAACACATTTCAGGAGGCTCATTATCCCCAGTGGATAACACTAGTAATACTTTTGTTCCATTCTTTGGATTTGCAATCAACTTTATCGTTTATTCCTTGAAATGTTTCAAATATCAAACATATAAAACAAAATGAATTCAATGTTAAGGTTTGTGATTCTATTAAAGATACCGTATTTACTCTGCTATAGTACCCCCATATTTCCTAAATTTTTAGTTCTGATATTGGAGGGGGGTACTATAGACGCGAGCTTTGCAAAAATCCATTATTTTGGGAAAGGGAGAGAGTAAAAATAAGCTATTTTATTTTGATGCTACATAGTTTGATATAATCAAAATAAACGAAGTGCGTGCGTATGTCAGCCAGCCACTAGCATCCCGTCCTTGCGTGAATGCGGGAACGGCAACACCGCAGGTGGCCAACCGGTCACCTCTCTCTTAGCGTGTGTATGTCACCCGGCCACCTGTTGTTGTATAGGGAGAGTCATAGTCCGTATGCACAGAAAGAAAGACAGAGACTTCTTTCTTCAAACAAGGTCATACCTGATTTATAGAGACATAGTTCGAGATCGATTGAATGCTATAGCTCAAGTAGCCAACAATGATCCAACATCTGGTATACAAAGACAAGTATATTCCATGATTATTGCCAACCATGTCTGAAAAGATATCACACTTTCCCTGCGATTGTTTTGCCTGACCAACCACCGGCTGTATCCCATCCGCACTGAGCTGCTTGAGCCGCGCTCGTAGCTAGACAATGACGGACAGGACTCTCAATTCCAGCGATTCCAAGAATTTTTTATTATGGCTCTCAAAAATTAAGGAGGGGGGGGGTCCTATAGACGAGGGGGTCCTATAACCGAGTAATCATCATCATCATCATCATTTCCCCTTATCCAGCTCCTGCCGGGTCGGGGTATTTATGGCACTTCTCCACTTTCCTCTTTCCTTCCACAATTCTTCTTCCACGATCTTGTCCCAGTCCAGACTTCCTTTTCTCATGCTGTTCTTCACTGAATCGATCCACCTTGTTCTAGGTCTTCCCCTTGCTCTCTTACCCTTGCACTTGGCCTCCAGCATCTGTCTTGGTATTCTATTTTCCTCCATCCTCTTTACATGTCCAAACCACCTTAGTTTATTCTTCTCAATTCTCTCATTTAGTTTTCCCATCCCAACTTCCTTCCTAACATCTTCATTCCTCACTCTGTCTTTCCTTGTCTTTCCTATCACACTTCTTAGGAATTTCATTTCACTGGTTTGGATTCTACTCTCTTGCCTGCAAGTCAGGGTCAAAGTCTCAGCTGCATAAGTTAATATGGGAACATAGTACACTTTATACATTACCTCCTTGCTTTTCCTTGGTACTTCCTTATCCCAAACAAGTTTTCTTACACTTTGATAGAATGCATTGCTCTGCTGTACCCTCCTGCCAATCTCCATGTCCAACCTACCAGTTTGCATCAATTCACTTCCTAGGTATTTGAACGTGTCCACAATTTCCAAACTCTGACTTCCAATTTTCACAGTGCTCTTTCCTTGTCTTTCCCCTCTTGTCATCACCATGGTCTTGCTTTTCTCTATACTGATTTTCAGGCCATACTTCTGAATATTTTCATTCAGGGCATCTAGCATCTATAACCGAGTAAATATACGGCAATTGTGATTGGATTCAGGGAAACAAACCTGAAGTAGTGAATTTAACTTCCACAACACACACTGTATCTGACTGGAGGAAATATTTACTCCTGTGTAACTTGAGGAGGATGGAAGTCTAACTCAACTTTCTCACAAAAATTTTAATACGAAGTTTTAAAACAATTTTGCATGGATCAAATCACTCAATTAATATCTATAAATCCAAATTAAGTTTGTTTATTACTTAAACCTGCACCCCTCCGCTGGTCAGTACCAAAATTTACACCAATTTGCACGAGACACTCAGAAGGGTTACAGAGGTTTATTCTTCTTGTGCCATATCCTCATTGGATGTTGCTTATTTTTAGCGACTCGGAATAGTGCAGGAATATTGATTCCATACCATTCGGGAGGTTCTTTGAACAAGATATTCTCCTCCTTCCTCCCCCATCTTTGTACATAAAGGCATGTTATTTTTTGATAAATATCTTAAGTAATATTTATTTCAGGTTAGGGTATATAAATACTTGTTTTCCCACCTAATGTAATTGGGGACAATTTCTGTTGACCGACTGGAAAGCTTTCTTTAATAAAAATTAAAAGTAATTTTTATACTACTTTAGTTATACTTAACAACAAACATTCTTCATGTTCTCCATACCTGCAATAAAACACAACCTAAAAAACATTAAAATATCTTGCTAAGTTAACACAAAGAAAAATTAAATAGGTTGTTCATCAATACCTACCATTAGCTTTCTGAAAATTATGACAATCATAGCAAGTGTGAGTGTGTAAGATTGTATTGTATTTAGTACGTCTACAAGTCTGTCTGGGAGCTCCAAACAAGGATGGAATATTAGCTATAGCAGTTAATCCTCGATTAGCAAGGAATAAATGTCAGTAATGCAGCATAAGAATATTATTTTGGTGAATCATCAGCATCCCAAAACAGAGTTAGACATTCGATATGCACAAGGGTTATTTTACAGTGAAATCCTATTACAGCCAGTCCAGTTACTGCATTTTAATGTACTCTAAGAGCATTTCTTCGAGAGTTATGGTACCGGTACTCAAGTTGAATTATTTTATTAAAACAAGCAAAGAATATGGTCTCAAATGTACTCTTATCTACAGTTACTGAAGAGAAAAGACTCTTGCAATTCATTTGTCAGATATACATTTATACAAATGTTTATCAAATCCTATATGGTACAAGATTTCCAACACGAGAAAAATTGGAAAATAAAGTATAGCATTACTGTCTCTCTCATCGTTGTATTTTTTTACTCCTCCTGACTTTAATTCTGTTCCACCACACCATACAAAGAACTTCACAACTAAGGGCAATGAACTAAAAGAGTTGGTAGTCTATTGCTAGCTACGCAGTAGAATCATGTCCCTGACTACCTGGAGACTTAAGGAACATCTAAAAATGGCAATTTATATACACAGGGAAGGGGACTAGTTATATTCAGTAAGCCATTCACAAATCCCAGATGATGTACTAGAAGCTAAGTTTGTTTCAATGAAATATGGTACAAGAACCAAATCGGATTCTACAATTTATGAATAGTGTGAAAAGACGAGATCATTTCAGGTACATGGAACTTCACTTTCAACTGGTTGTGTTTAGTCTGGATACTTTAATATATTAACAAGGAAGAAGAAATCAATAAAGAATTAACAGTATAGAATTTCTCAAGTTTAAAAAGGTACGATTTAGAATCTTGCTGCCACTGTCATTGTGGCGGAAGCTCCCCACCACTCCACGTGTCTTTAGATGGGATAAATTCCGAACTCCGTCACCGCAGCTTAAGCAGCACAGCTTGTGCAGCGGAAAGACTAGTTGCCAGTTTTTGGTCCGTATTGACAAATATGAATTATTTAATCTGTTTTGCAGCTTCCACCGGCTTCGTTTAACAGAGGAATCAACCCAAAGGTTTTCAATTTGGAGCTACTCAAATAGGACTACTGGTCCATTTTTTGTTCCCCATACATGACAGCAGAATTCCCTTCGCAAAATGAAAGACGTCATTGCACATTTAGACAAGAAATTAAGAAGCATCTAATGGAACAGGACAAAGATCTCCAACCATAACGTCACATACTCAAATGTTGAAGTTTGAATGAGTCAAATGGACTTGCAGTGCTTTTAATGTGTGTTTTTTAGTATGTGTACAGTTTCTAATGGAACGTTTTAATGTGTGTTTATGAATGTCCGAGTGTGCATGCATTTTAATTTTGATATTGTTCAGTGTTTTTAATGTGTTGCCATTCATGTGATATGTCGTGGCTGATGAAGGACCGATTTTTGTAAGGTTTGAAACATGTACCGTACTTAGCGTTTTAACAACACAAACATAATTTGTATTGATTTGGCGGAAGCTGCAAAACAGATTAAATAATTGTGCAGCCATGAACAGTCTGACAGTTCTGCGGCGCAGCACATGACTTGCCAGTAATGTCCTTTTCGCTACGAGATAACGAAAAACAGAGTTTTCATCAAAATATCTGATTTTATATGATGCAAAACAAGCAGTTTATAAAGATGCAGTAAAGCAGATCATTATACCGTTAAACGACAATGATTATCACTAACCGCAGTGCTATGAAACGTTTCTGATTGGCGCCGATTCATTTCCACGTTATGAATGGCATTAAATCCTCAGCAACCAATCTCAAAACTATCTGGAATGGGTCAATTCAGTCTCCTGCATTGTCTGAACACATCTTCGTATCTTTTCAGATGTCTATCATAAGTAATTTAAAGAAACCTTTCTGTCTTTTGTAGATATATTTCATGGCTGTCCTACTTTTTCTAGTCAGCAAAGCTAGGATCATGTTGTCATCTTCTTTCTAGTTCCCCCCCCCGCTTTGGTAGTGGCAACCTTAATGTGAACAGCCTACTGAACCTCTACCGTGCTGCCCAGGCAGCAAGGAACGAAAACACCACTTTTGCCCAGTCACCACGGCAAGTGACACGCGGCAAAGCGCTGCCATGCGGCGAGATTCCAAATCGTACCTTAACTAATCATTTTAACGGAAAAAGAAGCTAGTCTTAGTGAAAATTAATCATTTTCATTTGATCATTAGCCACGGGACCTCTTTTTTTTTTAGTGGAATCCAAACCAGATTTCACCTCAAAAATCCCACACATAAAAGGGGATTAGGTTGACCACTACACCACCAAGGTGTAGACCAATTTTGCTCGGTGGTAAGTGAAAAGTAGTGGAAATTTACCCACCACCTTTAATTCGCTCAATATGAAGCAAGTATAACTTTAATTTTATTCCAGTCATGTTAATTGATATTAGGTTAGTCTCTGAAACCACTACTATTCAGGAGCATAAGCATTAGATATCATTTGTATTATATTGAGAACTAGCAGTAGTGCCCGGCTTCGCCCGGTAGATTTACTTGTTTTATGGATGATAATGAATACTACTACAGAACTGGCACATGATACTTAAACTAAAAGAAAAAAAATATTTTAAAAATATAACTTTTTGTGGTGGTGTTAGTGGGGGTGATAAGTAGTACAGTATAATGGACATAACATTCAGGTCATTTTCCCGTAATGATAATGATAATAATGAATAGGGAAATGGCTATTTATTAACTACAGTACTGACACATGTAATTTACAAACGAATTGAAAAATATGATTAGAATGAGGAGTATGTGAAACAGCAAACACTGCCTTGGGACTATTCTCATTGGCTGTTAGAAAAGTAGAGTGCCTTAAAAAAATTCTCTATACGACTACAGAAACATTTTCTTAGATTTGTCACTTTCAATCATTGGGAAACGGCAACATCGCCGGGGTAGAAAAGGACAAAGCTAATTGCAGGACACAGGATTGCGAGTGAGAGGCAAATACTACATTTAATTCCATACTGTAATTTATGGCAGAGGCACATTATAGTGAAAAAGCTTATGACGTACTGCTCGAGTTCCAACTGCACGGACCAGAGAGGATCGTACCGGTGAATCACTCACTCTTTCGTAACACCACAGTGGTTTGAGCAATGGCCCTGTATGAACATCAGCATAGTCAGCAATACCAGATAAGACAGCGGGCTCTGGACAGTCTTCTCATGTCACTTCGCGATGAATCAGCAAGCTATTCTCACAACTGCCCCCTCCCCTCCCCCCAGGGGACTCAACTTGTGGGACGTGGGTTGGTGACCACGGGACCCCAGCTGAGTCCGACATTGCTTCTACTTACAGGTGCCGGGCTCCTTTCAGTTCTTTTTCCTGTCGGCCTCTCTTGGTCAACTCTTGTTCTCTTCCGACCCCCACGGTATTAGGGTATCCGAGGCCTAGGGAGTCTTTCACTTTCCCGCCTTAATTGGGCCTTGTCTGATCTTTCCTGATACCCTCATTCTTCGAGGGGTCAGCTTTCTTTTTCTTTTCATAATATCTCCTGTCTTCTGTTCAAGGCTCTCAAGGAGGCAGGGTGTGTGTAGCCCCACCACTTCTGGTGCACCCTAGATAGTCCTACACCCTCAAGGGCTCGTGGCTGGCAAGTTCGGGAGCTGGCAACCCCGAGTGATTCCTGAGCTGGGTCAGGTTTTACCTCTTTTTTCCATTGCCTTTGGGGCGGACCCTCTCCTCTTTCCCCTTCCTATCTGCCTTCCGTGGCTCTCCTTCCTTCCAAGTCCCTCAATTCTCATTTATCCAGGGTTGAGGGCATTTCCTTTCCTCCTGTCTTTTATTTCCCTTATAACTTTCTTTTGTCCTTATCTTCTTCTAGCCCGTAAGTTTTGTAGTTAGTTTTAGTTGTAGTTTCAATTTCACGATCCGCCAAACCATTAGAGGTCGCTAACCTCGATGTTAGGCCCCTTAAAACAATTATCATCATCATCATCATCACAACTGGCACTGTGCAATTGGGTTATTGTGGTATTTAAAACTTCATGTTTAGCCTCTCACCCTTGTGTGTTACATAAATAATTTGTAGTCAGAAACCTTCCCTGCAATCCACAACAACAACAACAACTCACCCAAGTTTCTTCGCAATCGGATTAATGGTATATGAACGCATAGGGGACATACATACACACACTACCACTATTGAGCAAGACTTTATGTGGCGAGATTACTACTACTAAACTGGTTCATCAAACTTAGAAACTAATAGAAAGACATATTTTAAAAATCACAGGCGGGGAAGAGTGTGGTGTTGCTTAACTTCTGACATGATTGGTTCAAGGGCCCTAAAACGTGATTTTCTGGTCCCGCACAGTTTCACCGAAGTACTCGTTGGGTTCCAATGGATAAGTATACACAATTTGGTTCTGATCGCTGAAACGGTGTAGATTTGTGTTAAAGGGCCTAAATGCAGGGAAGGGGGTGGTCTGTCCGAAATTTCAAGCAGACAGTGATACTCTTCGGGTGCCAAAGGATAAGTATGTAAAATGTGGTTCAGATCGGTGAAACGGTGCAGATTTGTGCCAAAGGGCCTAAACGCGGGGAATAGGGTTGGTTCGTCCGAAATTTGTAGTGGACAGTGTTACCCGCAGGGTTCCAAAGGGTAAGTATACAAATTTTGGTTCAGATCGGTGAAACGGTGTCGATTTTTGCCAAACGGCCTAAATGCAGGAAATGGTGTGGTCTGTTCGAAATTTTAAGTAGACAGTGTTACTCCTCGGGTTCTAAAGTGTAAATTTACAAATTTTGGTTCAGATCGGCGAAAAGGTGTAGATTTTTGACAAAGGGCCTAAATGCAGGGAATGGAGTGGTCTGTCTGAAATTTAACGCTGACAGGGTACCCCCAGGGTTCCAAAGGGTAAGTATACAAATTTTGGTTCAGATCGGTAAAACGGTGTAGATTTTTGACAAAGGGCCTAAATGCAGGGGATGGAGTGGTCTGTCCGATATTTAAAGTGGACAGTGTTACTCGTCGAGTTCCAAAGGGTAACTATACAAATTTTGGTTCAGATCGGTGAAACGGTGTAGATTTTTGACAAAAGGGCCTAAATGCAGGGAATGGAGTGGTCTGTCCGAAATTTAATGTAAACGGGGTTACCCGCAGGGTTCCAAAGGGTAAGTGTACAAATTTTGGTTCACATCGGTGAAACGGTGTAGATTTGTATAAATAACAGACAGACAAACATTGAGCTTTATATACAGTGGAATCTCGTTAGTACGTTTTTCAAGGGACTGAAAAATTTGGACGTCATATGCGGGAAAACGTATTACCGAAAAACGCCATACTGCATTTACAACGTATAAGAAAGAACGCGGCGTGTATATGGCCGTTAAATCGCCGACCTTAGTAAGCGATTGTATGCACTACTACAGTCACGACATAAATATAGGTTATCAGTAACTTACACGCAATAAATAACATAAAAATTAATTACTGTACCTCTACACTACAGTATAATCCAGGGTCTTTATTTTTGCTTGGCATGGACATTCTCGCTCTCGCGCTCCGCCAGTGACGGCTCAGTTGCCGGCGACCGCGCACGCATATTATGTAGGCCTACGGCAGAATACGGTGCTTAAAATCAGTAGCCTACCATGCAGTTTTACTGGCCATGATTTACAGTAGATGCTGAAAATGTTCCCCATCCGCTTCCAAACACATATAATACAGGGTCTTTCTTTATATTTGATCAGCAAAGACATTCTCGCTCTCGCGCTCCGCCAGTGACGGCTCTGTTGCCGGCGACTGCGCACGCATATGTTTGAAGCAAGGGCTTACTTGAACCACTTCAATAAAGCGCTTTCTAGTTCAGGAAACTGTCCCTCTCTCGCACACGTTTCCTTTTGCCGCTCACCCCTTCTTCAAAAGCACGTTCGATTTCCTTCCTTTTGCCGAGAATAGTGTTCAGTGTAGACGGAGGAATGTTCCACTTTCACGCTATATCCACACGCTTCATGTGAGGATTGCAGTTCACGCCTCGAATGTATTTCATCTTCTCATCATTAGTTATCTGCCGTACTTTCTTCTTATCCATTAGGAAACACGCAATAAAATAGGTCATAACTGGACGTGAACACTAAGAACTAGAAGACAATAGTGCGGAACACGAAGACAATAATGCGCCTACGTCAGAAATAAACAAAGGGAAGGGGGTGACGGGCAGCGGGAGAGAGACACGTCACCTGTGTTGCGTCATATAAAAAAACTATATCCACTTCTACGCCGTTAAACACAATAAAATCATCTACACTGTCAATAACTATCAGAGAATATGAGGCAATATCGCGCCGTGTTTTCCAGAAGCGAATTTTATAATGAAATAAGAATAAAATACGGTTCACTAACAAATAGTTCAACGGAAATTTGATCGTCGTAAGCGGGAATCGAGAACGTATTAAGGGGATATATCAACATGTATTTTGTAGAATTGGGACTGGGACTTGAGAAAATCATCGCGATAAACGGGAAAACGTCGTAACCGAGAACGTGCTATAGTGCGGGACAAACCGGCTCTCCGCTCCGCTCTCCACCCCGCACCCGGCGGTGTTGCCATGCTATTGCATCGTACCTCCAGTCGCGTGCTGGATGCGAGAACGTACAGGACAACAGCGCACCGACTACGCGTGACCTTCAGGCTTCCAATGGTTTGTCCCGCACTATAACGAGATTCCACTGTATACAGATATTCATTTGCCAATGGATGAAAGATCCTTGGGATATGCAAGGAAATTTAAGTATTTAAACCATTGCAGTCATATTCCATTACATAGATGCTAAGATACTGTTTAAATTAATGAGGTTACTGTAAAATATTACCTACTCTTCTTTTCTATCTCTCTCTTCTCCTCTTCCTTCTCCTCGATAAAATATTTCTTTTATGCATGTAAATCAGTCACTTTTGCAAAGACTCAAGAATTTCCAAAACATTAAAAAAATATAAATTCTCTTAACAGTCGACTGGGAAATTTGTATTATTTGATAAAACTCTACTAATGGATTGGTTTGATTTTGACTTTGTATATTCAATTTTATTTAGGACTAAATGATCTTGGGATGATATGTGACCTTTCTATCTGTACAAACTCTTCAAAGAATTTTGTCACAATCTGTATAGGCTTACATTACAATTTACTCGAAAGGTGTGGAAACTGGCCAGGGTGCTTAAGTGAGGGGATGATCTGCTCAACTCTATTCTGTCTAATGTGGAAAGCCTGAAAGTCAGTCAAACCAAATAAAATGAAACCTATTACATCTTCTCCATTCCTCACAAAAGGTTGGGAACGTTTGTTAAAATGTGTTAGAAAATCTAAACATGGAAGCCTTGGTAGGATTGTGGCAATGATGACAATTTTGATGGGAGTATGATTTAAGGTTTGGTGTGTGGAATTAAAGTCTGTTTATAGAAATCAAAAGTAGCAATTTGGGATGGACAGACAAGAGTGATAAAAGACATTGAGGATTCAACCTTCCTTAGAGGATTTGTAACTGGCTTCTATTTTCTTAAGTCCTAACTGGTTGTGCATAACCAAACATATGTTGAGTGTGATAACCAAGAATTGTAATCTGTCATACACCAACAGAATCACCAGCAGATAGAATATGACTTCTATACATAGACTCAATTATAGAGCCATAAGACTATAATTTCTCAGGAATGGGGAGAACAATTTCATCAGAAGATATGCCAGTTATTTGTCCAATCCACAAAAAGAAGGATGAGATAAAGCATGTCAATTATCAGGTCTTCAAACATTGAAGAAAACAAGGTGGTACTAGTAAGTAAAAGAATTCCAATTTCAAGTAGCATTTGCAGACCAACCATCTACTAAAGTGGGAATAAAACCCAGGGAAAAAACTGGAAACAACTACAACTTCAATTTAAACCAATTCCTGAAATGGAGGAGTCTCTCATATGAGCTCATACTAAAAAAAAAAAAAAAACTTAACACAACTAACCATTCTATTTGGCTGCCAGACCTGAAGCACCTGGAAAAACGACTTGAACTGCTTACCAGTCTTTGACAAAACAAAAAATACAGTACTTCAGAAATTTGCGAGACTCATTCAAGATCTGTCAATATAACTAGTCTAATGCTAAGGGCACAATGAACAACTACCAATAGCTAGGGATAGGGAAAATTCGCGATCGCGAATTCCGCGAATTTTTAAAAGAAGTAATTACACATGCAATAATGTGTTAAAATAACCCTAAAAATGGCGAAAAAATTGTTTTCGAGCTCGCGAATTTTCGCGAATTTCGCATAAAACGCGAATTTTGCATAAAAATGCGAATTTTAGCTTTTTCCTTTTTTTCCCGATAATTCGCGGCAATTAATGCACGAATTTACGCGAATTTTTGAAAGCCGCGATTTATCTGCAGTAATGATTTTAAGCCTAGCAAAAAGAAAACTATTGGTTAAAATATTGAAATGTATTTTAAGAACACGCAGAAAAAAATAATTATAATACTTTATAACATAGTATTGTAAGACACACTACGTGGATTACACCAATATTTACTAAGAGAAATGACTGTCATCGCTTTTTGTTTCTTAGATAGTTTATTTTTTCTAATTTTAGATTGTACAATTCTGAAGAAAACAATATATGAGAACTAAAATTCATCTCGATTTTCTATATAAGAGATAAGTGCGACTATAGACACACTAGCTTGACTGTGGGAACTTTCGGGATTTCCGTTGCATTACTTCTTCTCTCGACATCTACTGGATCTCAGTTTACCTCACCGACAGTCAAATTCCGTACAATATCCTCATCGCTTTCATGTCTGAAACCATGATTGTCTTTATCGAAGTCTAACTACTGAATGTCACATTCTTCTGCATCTTGGCATTCATCCAGGGTTTGCCCTAATGTCATCGTAGTGAGACCACCTTGCCCTTTTGAAATATCGTCGTCACAGAAGTAGTAGCGGTAATTTTCTTTCATGACTTGACTGCATGGAGAGCATCCAACAAACACGAAATGATCGAAAACTTAACGGTAGATAGCGGACCTTGCTTTCTGCATACAGCGATCTTTATCAATCTGGGCGGTCATCCTGGTAAGTTACTAAGTTAATGAGGTTTTAAGGGCCAGATCAGCAAGGTCACCTGCCCCTTCATCCTAGTAACTACTCGACGCGTGGCGTCATATAGTGCGCCTTTCAGACATGAATATCTAGCAAGTATACATATCAAAATGTGCCACTGTTTCCTGAACCAGTCTGTTTCCTGAACTAGGTGGTCTTGTTGATTTCATTCTGTAGTGTACCTGTCAGTATACTTGAAAGATACTGTGCAATTTATGAATGAAGTAGTAGGGACTGAGAACTCTGGTGTTGATTTCCTGAACAATATTTCACATGACGAAATACTGGAGATTCAAAGAATTTGGCACATACATCACTGAACTTATCCCTTTATTAGAAGGCCAGTCTTATCAGACTGTTCACCTTCTTGATGGACTCTACGGAGAATTCAGCTAGCCCTTAAACTTGCTGTTTCTGGAAATTACAGTACCAACATTAAGGGGCTGTTGGAGGGTTGTGGATGTGTTTAAAAGAGAGAAAATACATTCAGTTTTGGTAAACGTTGGGTACCATGCACTTAGAATATTATTCAGCTTGAGATCCGTTGACCCTGGGAACAAAATTTACAAATGTGTGCGTTTGATCCAGCAGCAATAGTGCCAATGAACATCAATGAGGACCTTGCAAAGAAAAATTAAGAAGTTGCCGTTCTGTGGAACACTGGAAGAAAGTGAGGTTATAAGAAGATAACAATGAACTGCAAACTTTAATCAAGAAGCAGATGCACGACAGGACCAAGACAGACATTGTTCGAGTTTTGCAAGGAATGACATTTGTATTTCCAAAGTTCTCAGAATCTGAGTTGAAAACCATTTTGATACGCTGTTCAACCGCTAACTGTGAACTTTTGTTTTTCAGCTTACACTAACACGTTAAGTGATACGTGTTACAGTTTGTCACAAGAGAATTTGGATCTCTTCACTGAAGTATACTTTGAAGGATGACTAAAATGTGTTATGTTATCCATGATATTAAAAAAATCCTGCCTAAAATTTAACATTTTGAAAGTACCGAAAAGTGCACTTGAAACCACCAAATTTGCCACTTTAAAATACTGCTTTCTTCACTCTGAAATCACCGAAAAATTCCTATCCCTACCAATAGCCAAAGAAAGTCCCATTGTCTCAGGCAGAAGGAGACCACTAGGAGATTCGAAAGTAGTGAATAGTGATATAGTTGATCTTCATTAAACTGGATTCCTTTATGGCTGGAAGCTATCAGAGACTAATAGAATGCAGTATTATGGTGAAAAATCATGTTGGCATTGCTGTTTCGCTGGGCCTAATTGCAAAGTTGTAAGATACAATATCTAGTTAGCAAACAAATCATCAGTGAAGATGATTGTTGTTTTAAGGGACCTAGCAACAAACCAAATCAATAAACAGTACAAGCACTAATACTTGGATAGGAAAGCATAAAATAAATCATGGCAAGGCAAAGGATGAGATTTAAATCAAAAGGGGATCCTGACATCGAATTTGTATGTCTCGATACAGGACAGCTTTTCATATTGTGTGTGTGCATTAGATGACAAATTATTGATGATGATTATCAGGTGCCATCAAGTCGGCGTCGACTCCTAGCGACTGCATGGATGGACTGTCTCCTTCAGTGACACATTCTTGTTGGAATTCATGGAGTCCATCTCAATGCTGGCCGCCCTCGTCTCCGAGACCCTTCCACCTTTCCAAGCATAATTGTCTTTTCCAACAAATCAGAACGCCTCATAATGTGTCCAAAATATGACAGCTGTAATCGTGTTATTAATGCTTCAAGAGACAGATCTGGTTTGATTATTTTAATCACCCATACATTTGTCTTCTTGGCTGTCCAAGAAATATGCAGTATCCTTCTCCAACACCAGGGTATAAAAAAGGGCAGCACATATAATTATTCAATCTACTTAAACATTTGATAGCCTTCATGATAAATGATTTCCTTTTGATGATGCGATGATTGCTTTCTTAAGCCTTAGAGCAATGAGAAGCACAGATTAGCAGCTGACAGATCATTGAATAGTAAGCTTGGCAGAATATTAAGCACAAAGCATATCCTCCACCTTAATCTCTGCCACCAGCTCGGGTATTTAATATGGTACATTTCAACTGTTCACTATACCTTAACCATTTAAATCTGTGCATTCATAAGACTATACTAAAACTAGTTGTTTAAAACTAACATTAAACACCATCAAAATTCATTTCAACCATCATGATTGTTATGTATAATAGATAACCATTAAATGCACAGGCACTTGATTGTGCAGTCTCAAAGAGCACAATCCATATATACAAAAGGGAACTGATGTATGTACAGGTATTTTTCTTGTACCATCGACTAGGTGTAATAACTGTTTGAAGTTATTAATTAATTTATTAACATGCACAATTTGTGCAAAATAAAATTGCAAGTACACACCACTATTAAATAAATAATGTGCAAAAGACGAGATGCACTTCAGGCCATCCAGTAGTCTACGATAGGTTTCCCTCGATTCACAAACTTAGGAACTTGCTAATGTTCACAGCTCACAGACACAAGTCAAGTTTGGATCGTGATATAATTTTGTCTTGTCCCTTTTTGTGGTGGAAGCCATAGGCAGACAAGGAGGTCACGATGTGACCCAAGTCCTGATTCGCTTCTATCCATGCTTTGTTCATTATGGACTGTCGAATAGAACTCTATCCAAATTTCTCTTATTTTCAATGGCCTTTCTGCCTATACCCTCTTCCTGTTGGTCGTGGAAGGCAAAACAAACTTGAATCTTAAGTCCTCCAGTAAGAAGGGCTCCCGAACGAGCTCATATACTAATCTTTGTGCTTAAACTTATGCAACCACAAAAACATTTTAATTCTTTTTTTTTTATAGTAATTTATATTTCCATCTTGTTTATCAGAATTGGGAATGAGGCGAGATCAATTTCTTCATGGCAATGATTTTTATGGCTGTGCCCCCTTATTAAGAGGAGTTAATTAAAAATGAAATTAAGATGAATTAAACAGGGCAAGAAGATGGAAAGAAGTCGCCATGGCCTATCAAATGGTACTGTAGCAACCTTGAATGTATTGTACTTGAGCAATGATCTTCCTGAACTAAGGGAACAAGATTATGTATTTCTGAACGACTTGGGGATTCAACGATATACGCTATTTACACTTTGGAAAGTATTAGAAACATTTGAAATGTGTTTAATGTTTGCAATTTAGTTTAATCCATTTGCTACAATTGACCTACTTTCTTTACCTATGGTCTCTGAGAAGCAACAAGAGTAACAGCATATACCATACTAGGGGAACATCAAAACCATATCTTAAGTGAGTCTATTAGATAACTAGAAGCTCCGATTTCTAGCCAGTACTGTAATAAGCCAGTTAAAAGGGAATTCAGGGTAATTACCCATTCACCACAATTAAGGATCTTCCAGACAAATCACTAGCTGACATCACTTTGCTCAAATTCAGCATGTACAAGGATTCCAAGGTTATTTCACCTCCACTGGGATAAAAGGTTGCAAAGCAAGAATTTATGTTCATTCAATAGTGAATATTTATCGAACAATATGGGTATGGTTCTCATAAATATTATTAGGAAGTGTTATTTTCTTTAAAATATCATATGTACTGTATATTATGTCAAAAAAAGTTTGTTTTATGCAAGTGGCAGTGTACAATAACAGTATATTCTGAATAAGTTACCTTCTTTATATGATAGAAATGAGATCAGTGATATATTCTGGTGCAGGAGATGATCTCTCCAGCAGCTAAATGTGCTAAAAAAGTAAAAGTGTGTGTTCATTAACCAGAGGCACTCCATGGACATCGACTAAACTTTTGCCACTATCAAAATGAGTTTAAAACAAAAACTAGATAAATCATTTGACCTGTAAGAATGGCAAATAAGGTGTCACATCAAAATCAGAAGAGACGAATTTCTGTAACTCTTAAACCAATAAACCTGGCAATAGTATAACTGTCCAATTTTAAGCATTATCTTCTAATTTTCTCTCTTTTAATGCATATCAATTACACAATCAATATCAGGACAAGAAACAAATTTCATCTATGAACTGCCTGATAATGATACTAAAATAAAATAGGTTACCATTTTATAGTGTTGTATTTATAATTGTCAGTTCATTTTGGAAGTAATCAAGCAATCATCAGTTTTAAGACTGTCTTAGCTGCTTTCAGTACTACACCCTTGTGTTTGCAATAGGGTTGTGCACAGTGGTTTTTTTTTTTCGGGGGGGGATGCGGGGGTACACATACCCCTTCAACATTTGAAAACTGTTTAAGAAAATATATTGGTACATTTGTATCTAGTTGGGCAAATATAACTTCCGACTTAAAAGTTCATCGATCAGCTAGCGTCACAACTCGCTGTTCACAACAGCTGGAGATTTTGAGTAATCCTCGATTTAAATCGATCTATCTAATCAGTTTCTTTTAGTCGGCAACTCGGCATTCCGTTCTTATATTGTTTGGAGGCGGGGTAGGTTGTTATTTTGAGCGTGTAGTTAGTTTTGAAGGATGAAGAAAATAACTATTTAACATCCACCCAGGCATTGAAAAAGCTGAAAGTTAAAGAGTCAAACACAAACAATGACCGGTCTTTGCAAATTGCGTGATGTTTTATTAACTACAACTGAGAGTACCGTAATTTTTTTTAGAAAGAAAGCACTGGTTGTACATATCAATTTAATACCGTATTCAATTAATTAGACTACACTGAATATTCCCCAATTCAAATTCTGAATAAATTATTCGTTTGTCCGACGTATTCAAATGTTGAACAATACAGATGTCCAAATACTTCGGTTGTTTGAATCATTCGAAGTACTCGATCATTTTGAATAGTGTATTAAAATAAATCAAACAATTCAAATATTTCAATTATTCAAAGATGACAAGTGCAGCAATTTGTGTAAAGAAATAGATGAGGGTTTTTTTTCCCCATTATGGTTTCATTTCTCATTGTTTCTAGGTGTATTATAATTATTCGAACATTTGAATGATTCGACGTGTTTGATTCAATGCAAATTCAAGTTAAACATCTAATGCAGCCAAGTGGCCATAGGTTTACAAAAATACTATTTATATAAACTTAATTTCTATTGATTCCCATTATCACTGATTGTCCTTGTTCTTTTTGTACAGATTTCCAAGTGGTCATTGTGATCGCATGTGTGTCCACACAGTTGAAATTTGCATGTAATTGAAGGCTCATGATAGGTCTTGTTGTGACAAATGATGTGATGGAAGTCGGGTACTGCCATTTTTGTATAGACGTGACTCATTTCAAAGTTTGCTTTCGCCAGATGCAAAAACTCTGGATATACGTGTTGCCAATAGGTTCTCTGATGCATGTGTGTTGGGTAGATGTATTTGTGTCCTAAGATCTATGAGGAAGGATTCTCTTGCCAGGAGATAAACTAATCTGCATCTTGTTGTCTTTGAAACTCCAATTGCTTTCTTAATGTATACTGCATTTAATCTCTCTGGTTTTTCATTGAGAGATACGGCCAGATTATTTCTAACCCATACGCCAATATTGGCAGTATTTTTGCTTTAAATAGAGACATTGCTGTCTCTAATCTGAGGGATCTTATATAACTTATTCCATGCATAGCCATTATTGCATGTGTAGCTTTTTCTAATACATGTTTTATGAAACACTTAGCGGTTGTTTGAAATGTGACTCGTAGGTACTAGAAATCTGGAGTGATCTAGTTGCTGTCCTTGTATGTAGATTTTTGTTGTTGCAGGAACTTTTCCTCCATTCCGGAATACCATCATTTCTGTTTTTGGAACATTTATTTCAAAGTCATGCATGTAGCATCATTCTTCTACATCACTTATTGTTTTTTGTAAAATTTCCACGTCTTTTGATGCTATTACTATGTCATCGGCATAGGCGCAAGAAATTATGCCTTCTCTTTGGATTATTGTTAATACTGTACTTCTTCCGCAGCAAGAATGAAAAGCAAAGGACATAGCGAGTCGCCCTGTAGAATTCCGTTTGTTTGAAGTATTGGCTCTGATATTGAGAGACTGTTTGAGACTCAAATTGTATTCCATTGCAGTATTGATCCTATGATTTGTGTCCATATGCTATTTTCGTTAAAGACTTCTTTCAATTTCTTCATTATTAAGCTTCATTTATGAGGTCAAATGCCTTGGTCAAGTCAATATACACAGTATACAGTTATTCCTTCCCTTCAACAGCTTCCCAAGCATTTTGTAATAGGAATTCAATAGCAGCCAAAGTCGATTTTCCCTTCCTGAATCCTTGTTGAGTTTCCGGAAGAAGGTCTTCTACGGTCTCTTGAATTCTTTCTGTTATTGCTCTCGTGAGTATTTTGAAGGGGATATTTTCCAAAGCAATACCTCTGAGTTATTTGGATCACTGGGGTCTCCTTTGCCCTGATATAATACCTGTATGATGGATTGCCTTCACTGCGCAGGTATGGAGGCCATTTCAATGCATTTATGGTAGAGCTTTGTCCACACTAGTAAAAGTATGTGAGCTGTGTCTTTTATATACTCACTATATAATCTATCAGGTCCAGTAGCGTTTTTATTTTTTGTGCTGTTTCCAACATTGAAAAGAGAGAGAGAGGGGGGGGGGGGGGGAATTGATTAAAATGTCAGATTAATTTAATTTTCTTTCAAATCAGAATTGATAAGGACCTCTTGTCAAAAATTTGAGATTTTAGAGTTTCAAGTCCGGCTTACTTTCTGAAGAATCTGATATCAAATACTGATAATATTCTCCAACAAGGGTTCCCTTTTGCTTTCCAACACATATGTGTTGCTGATTTTTTTAAATCCCTGATAATAATTTCAATGAATGCTGATTTTCACCAGTTTTGTGTTACTTATTCAGTTTATTTACGAGTACATTATTGTACATGTCTTGTTTAGTTCCCTTCTGAACTGGGCATTTCTTGTAAGAATCATCAGTCACACTTTCTCCAGTATTTATGAAGATATATTCGGTTCAGAGTTTTCTTTTTTAAACGTGTAGGTGAAGTATGCCCAAAATATAGATCAGCAACGTCATGAGACTTTCAGTAAAGGAAAAATAGTTGATCTTGCAGGCTAGTCTGGTCGATCGCTGAGCATTTCAGGGTATTCATAACATGGAGGGTTTGTTTTGTTCAACATATCTTAGTGTCATCATTTTCAACGAGAAATACACAGATTGACTGATGGAACATTTGGACTCTTGTATTCCACCTTGTGTCGCGAGGTATCCCTCTTGGCATGCCGGAAGGCGGAAGTAGATTTCATAGGGCAAAGAAAATAATTCCTTAAATTTGCCAATTGTTCCGCATGTTTAGCATACGAGAAGAGTCATCTTATAATTCCAAAACCATTTTGCTCATCCCTTGGCATAAGGTTGGGCCTTATCAAAAAATCTTTCAGGCAAAAGTTTTAGTTAATGTTTAGAGGACTATTGACCAAACAGCTGTGATATTGTGTCTATTAAGGGAGGTGTGACATTTTTTAAATCAATGGTCAATGGTTGGTGCTATCAAAAAACTTAACTGAGGTAAGTTTTTGGCCCTCGTCTGAAGAATAGTAAGAATTTTGATTGGATTAGGATTTTTCACCGGTAAGAAATGTATAGAGATATTTCATTTCTTAGAAAAAAAAAGTCCCCCATTTCCACCCTCTTGGTCCGATTTTGCCCATTAACGAACTTCGCCGAGATTTTATATAGTAATATTTTATGTATAAATTTGAAAGTGATTGGTGGAAAATAGTGGTAGTTATCGTATCTACAAGAAGAGAGATATATATACACAGTATAATATAAGATAGATAAATATAAATTGTATCCAGTATAAGCTTTTGAACTGACAAGTGATTTTGGGGTCTGGGGGATGTTAAACACGAAGCTATGTCAAAATTTTCCGCTAGTCGAAACATGGTACCCATTGTGTTAGGTAGCTTTCTAATGAAATCTACCTGAAACCCTAACTGAATGTTTTACTGAAAATGTTTGAGTTCCTATTTTGTGTTTATAATTTAGTTTTACCACAGTTCTAGCATGCAACATGAAGAACACAAAAAGTTGGTACAGAAAAGACTAAATGGTGAACATTTGAAAAGGCTACTATGCTTGTTTGTGTATGGTGCACAGTATGATTTATACCAAGATATGACCACCTTTTATTGAGTTCTTACAGGTCTAAATGCAAATTGAAAGAAGACTACATATCAAATAATTATGTTTAGTTTAGTTCATGGACATGGAATGACACAGCCAGCAAACTGCTTACCAAATGCTTGGGCGAAAGGTGTATCACGACACACCGTACCACACACCAAGGAAAGGAGCGTGGTGATGATAGAGTCCTGTGATTCTGAACTAGCCCTAGGCATCTCTAGTAACAATAAAGAGGAAGTCAATGAGCATATACAGGAACACCAAAACAAGACCAAGACGGTTCACACAAAAATAACAACAAAAACTTCACAAGCAGCCAAAATAAAATGCACATTAGCAAACAGGTAAAACAAATTACATTAAAAAAAGCAAGCTGAGCTTGATAATAAAATAAAATGAGCAGTTTACAGCAATTTGGTGTTCCAAATAGCTAAAGCAATAGCTGACAAATGAAAACAAAACAAGTTACACACAAACACTACCGGTACTACATTAGGACAAACTCTAGGTGTGCCAACATACAGCTGGTTAACACACTGCACACAAAGTAGTGATTAGCGCTGGCTGTTCAAAAATACTTTATAATGGCAGGTTTATATGTAGAAACTACTGTAGCAAATATGCAAAGCTGTAACTAATTTGGACAATAATGCCATATGAGCAATGAGAAAAGAATATCTTCAGAAGTAAAAAAAAAAAAGAAGGGTTTGAACTATAAATAAGTAAAGGGAAAAAAAGAGCTATGAAGTGTCTTCAAATTAATCATATCCACAAATTTCAAGTGAACAGATGTTAAGGATATTACATGACTCAGCCGAGATTAGTATTTTAGAAAAAATAATTTCCACGTCATTATAGGGTTGATCAACCTCCATAGATTGGAAGTTTCTTTCATAAATTTCTTATAAGTATACCACAATCCATTTTCTCATGCATGTGCTTTCATTTGAACATTTCATTATTTCAAACAGAGCTCAGTTTCCATTAGTGTAAACAAGTAGGACTTTGCTCTTGTGTCCCATGGCTGAGTTTACCAAGGAAAGAACTGTAAATTGGTTGATCATTGGGATCCAAGGCACCAGAAACTGTACTCTGCACATATAATATGTTCTACACAATAACTCACCATCGCTACACTTCACAGCACATATTGGTGAGGTGTAACATATACCAACTGATGGGGCCCAACGGTACTCTGGGGCAAAAAGCTGGCAGAATTGATATCTGGCGAGATTTAGTTCCCTTGAAATTTCAATCGACTTGTAGGAAATAAGGCATCTGATAGACCAGATTTCGGAACACTCAGAATGGGTAGGTTAAAACAAAATTATTTTTGCCCCTAACTCATTTTGGGTGTTTCAACAGTTTTCATCAGTTCGTTAACACAGATTAACATTAAAAAGGCAAAATCCTAGTTTAAACAAATGTCATTTCCTGTCCAAACAAATGCCTACTAACTTCTAGCTTGTCATTCACTCTACCCTAACGATGTAACATGAGATATGCTCTACAGTACTTTGAAGCTCATAGTTGGAAATGTGTCAATATTGCTTCAGTAGTTACAGAGTTCAAGAGCCATGGCAGGGCAATGAATATTGGTGACTTAACAAGCCAAGTTACAGCTCTTAGAAGTGTGCCCTGTCTCACCACTGCTCTTCCCTCAGCAGCTGTTGAGTGCCATGGGTAATAATTATTCAAGCAGTGGTGTAGCAAGAAGGGGCGAACCATTCTGAAGGATAAGATAACAGAGAAAAAATATTAAATAATAATATTAAATTAGATAAGTAATTTCTCTCACTTTTCTGAGTGTCAGTAATTGAAACCACTGATCTAGCAAGATATTTGTTAATGAGAGGGGTCTTGATTTACCATCCTAGTGACACCAGACACACAGAAGTCACCAATTCAAATGCCCTTGAGAGCAAAAAATTGCCATTCTATGCTCTAGATTCAACTAATCAGCATAAAATAAAAGAAGAAGTGTTCTGTGCCACTATGACTACCAACTACGGTACTGTAAAGAGGTCAACTATGAAGCAATTGCAGCACAAAGGAACTGAAGAGTGCCACAAACCTCAAGGTAGTCAGTGCTGGATTAGTGGTCCAAAAGTGGTACTTCTGGTACAGGTACAATAGTCAATCTACATCAATCTATGCATGCAAGTTATGAGGAGATGTGCATGGTCGTGGATGATGGAATGTTCAATTCAATAGATATAAGCATCAATTCAATTTCAAACATAAGCCTATGTAACCCACATCCAACCACAGTTGCAAAGTTATTATAAAATTATAACAGCAACTGGTATGAATATGTAGGTCAAAGAAAAGAAAATACAATGCATGAAAAAAAAGCAAGATTTTCATGTTCTAATGAGGTTGAGAATAGACTCAACAAAAATAATCAACACAAACCAAATCAAATTCTGAAAGAAATAGGCAGACATAAAGCCAAGATCAATGGCAAAATGTTCTATTATACTTCCTGGAAAATAAAACAATATAATGTTATTATAAGGTTTCTGAAGTGAAATATCATTTCTTAAGCATAATTTTGATTGCAATGCACACTTTTAAGTATTAGTTAATTTACCATGCATATAAAGATAGAGAAAGTGATTAAAAAATACCATATTTACATGTGTATGTGATGCTTAACACTCCTTTAAAAAGGGGGGGATGCAACCAACCCTTTCACAGATCTGTTTTGAAATTAATTCATTCTTTCATTAATTCATTCGTTCATTCGTTCATTTCTCCATGGTAATATGTCAAATTTTCCTTCACCAGAGATTGGACTACCAAAACATTAGAAGAAAAATAAGCAGTTGTTTTATTTCAGGAGCTTGGACATTGTAGTCATTTACCCCCATGTACTTGGGTGTGTGTATTTGTAATCGAGGCTAGAATTTGGGGAAGAGGTGGCTGTAGCCTTAAATTAGAAAACATCTCAGCATTTGCCTGGTATAGAAACAGAAGCCACCCATTTGTTCTCAGTTTTGCCTCGCTTGGCAGAGCCAGGAATTGAACCCGGACCTCCAGGGTGGCAGCCAAGAATGCTAGCCACTACACCACAAGGTGCTCTTGGAAGAAAAAATACAAGACAGATACAGATATACGCAATAGGCAAAGTTGGTCATGAAGACTTCGAGGCAAGGGTAATTGTTTAGCGCCAACTGCCAGGTATAGGCCTTTTTAGAGTATGCCATTTTGACAAAAATAAAACAGCAAGACCAAAAATGGGTTGTCTGTAAATTATTCATTTTGGCAGGCAGTCACTAATCATGGCACTAGAGTTATTTAAAATGTACATAAACAACATGGGCTGCTGTAGATATTCCCTCTCTTCAAAAATCTCACTATTTCAGCCAAGATCAAGGCTTAGGATTGTGTAATAAGACATTCCACCCCTGATTCACTGGGACAGCAACTTGGAGGCAAAAATCTTTACTCATTGTCCAGTTTAAATTCAAAATCATGATTCATAGACAGAGTGAAGTACTCAACATTCAAAAAGCTGCAGGATCTTGATCATAATAGTGCAAGCAAGTACTATAATTGTTAACATTTATTGCAGGAATGATTTCCGAAAGGAATTAATCGTTGGATTGAACACCAAATATTAAAATTGTTAGATTGTTAGATATGCAGTTTGGTGTTGAATTCTGGTCGTTCAAGGGGTAGTGATGTGCAATCTATAACCTCTCCTACCCAAATGTCATCCTCTCCTTCACGTGGCGAACTTGGCCGTTTCCACAGACGAGGCTCTGGCGACCGAGTCACGGCGGGATAACCGTTACATCAAGTACAGAGGAAATGCTGTATTACAGCCTGTCCATGGGCTGAGAGATGGCATCCCCATTAATGGACTTACTTTCTTCAGGCTAGCAACCCGTTGGAAGGACATTTTCATTGCTTTCAAGTCTTGTAAAGGAAAAAACCGGACGGATTCTACAGTTGGCGAACGTGGCAAAGGAAAGGATACGAATTGGAAAAGAAAGGATATTATTAGATGTGCTACCTGGAATGTTCAGGGTATTGGACACAAAGATGATCAATTAGACGATATTCTATCTAAAAAAGATATTTCAATTGCAGTTATTTCTGAAACAAAGAAAAAGCTTCAGGGATCCAAGGAGACAAGAAATTATTTACAGTTTTATAGCGGTCTTCAACGAAATGTTAGAGCACAGGCAGGGGTGATGTTTATGGTTCACAAGAGATTACGATCAAAAATTGATAGCTATACTTTTTGGAATGAAAGGATCATTCAAGTAAGAATAAAACTATCCAGAGGATATTTGACAGTTTTAGGGGTATATGCACCGGTTGAAGGATACTCGAAAGAAAGTGATATTTTGTATAATGATCTACAGAAGATAATCAATATTACTAATACACAAGATATGATAATGTTAATGGGAGACTTTAATGGCAGAGTTGGTAATGAGAAAATTCAGAATAACATTGGTATTCATGGAGAGGTAAAATGGAACAAAATTAATAGATTTCACTATCTTCAATCAGTTTCGGATTATGAACACACCGTTTCCACACAGGACAGTCATAAATATACGTGGTCCGCAAGAAATCAGAAATCAATTATTGATTATATCATTTGTAATGGAAAATTGGCAGATTTAGTTTTGGATACAAGAGTTTATCGAGGACCTGAATTGGAAACAGACCACTATTTATTAGTTGCTCCTATTCGTTTAAAACCACGGTGGTTCAAGAAAAAGAAACAAAGAACCCGGAAAACGAAACGTTATATAAGGTTAACCTTTTAAATGATCCCAATATAAAATGGCTATACCAAAACAGGCTTGATAAT
Organism: Meconema thalassinum; assembly: GCA_946902985.2. Classification (NCBI taxonomy): domain Eukaryota; kingdom Metazoa; phylum Arthropoda; class Insecta; order Orthoptera; family Tettigoniidae; genus Meconema; species Meconema thalassinum. Next base: position 390,561,245 of record OX336393.1, on the reverse strand, counting down.
CACATTCAGATGATTCCACTTTCTGACTATGTGGAAGACGAGTGGTCCAATTTGAGTTCAGCTCTAAAACAGTCAGCATTTGAAAGTCGGGAGAAAAAAGAAGATGGCAAAAGAAAAAGGGTTTAAGAATTTGGGACGAAGAAATTGCAAAAGTAATCTCCGAAAAAAGAAATTCTTATAAAAAGTTTCTGTCAACTGGTAAATTAGAAGATAAAATTGAATACCATCATAAGAGAGCAATAGCAAAAAGAGAAGTTCGAAAGAAACACAGGGAAAGTTGGGAAAACTTTGTCTCGTACCTGGAGACTGACATAACAAGACCTCAACCACAAACCTATAAAATTTTGAAAAAACTAAATAGGGAAGTAAAAGAAGATGTAAAAATTAATGTAATATCTCACAAAGAATGGCTTGAGTATTTTCTGAGCCTTTGGTTGAGTCCAAATATTGAACAACTTGTTTTACAAGCATCTAACAACAAGTCTTCGGAAAATATTACACTCGACGAATTAGAACAGGTCTTGAGGAAACTACGAAATGGGAAAACACCTGGAGAAGATTCAATATATGCAGAAATGTTGAAATATTCAGGCGATGCCTTCAAGAAAAGATTTCTCAGATTATTGAATTTAATCTGGACGGGTAACAGGCCTCCAGAAAATTGGCAAAAGGCAATAGTAGTTCCTCTTCATAAGAAGGGAAATATATTAAAGATTTGGAAAATTATAGAGGAATAAGTATACTTAACTCTGGATACAAAATCTTTGCAAATATTGTTAAAGAAAAATTACTGAAACATTACTCCGAGGTGATAGGGAATGAACAACATGGGTTTAGAAAAGGTCGCACATGTGCAGATGCCTACTTCACCTTAAAAATTTTGATCGAAAAACGCAGGGAGTTCAATTTGGAAACACACATATCATTTGTTGATTTTAAGAAAGCCTTTGATTTTGTTGACAGAAACAGACTTATTGACATATTGGCCAGGGTTTGTGTCTCCCAACAGTTAATTGATAACATTTACAACATGTATAGTGGTACTCTTATTGCAGTAAGGTTAAATAATCATAAATCCGAGTGGAAGCCAATCAGCAGAGTGGTAAGACAAGGCTGTGGACTCTCTCCATTGCTATTCATAATCTACAGGGATGCTATAATAAAGGAATGGAGGTGTGAAAGGCATGGTTCAATACCTATCAGCAGGCATCTAAGAAATTTAGATGCTATACTATTTGCTGATGATGTTGCATTGGTAGCAGCATCTGAAGATGATCTGCAGTGGTCAATATTCAACCTCCAGAAAGTGGCATCAAAATTCAGCATGTGCATTTCTACTGAAAAGACTAAAGTAATGGCCTTTAAAGGTAAGGACCCTATCCCCAGTAAAATTTGTCTGGATGGTAAAATTTTAGAAAGAGTTAACGAATTCGAGTATTTAGGATATAATTTATCTTTTCAAGAAGAACGAGACATAACTGCAAAAATAACTAATTATACCAGAACAACAGGAATCATCAATCACGTCATGAAGCCATCTCTTGTCCAAAGGCATACAAGCTTGCGTTTGTATAACACATTAGCCAGACCAACCCTGTGCTATGGCAGCGAGGCATGGACAATAAGATCTCAGGACATCTCCAGACTCACAGCACGCGAAATGACCTTTATCGATAGGACGTCCGATGAAGAGATGGAGGGAAAGTGCAAGACCGTAACGGGACATTTGGCCCAATGCTTGGAAGGAAGAAGAAGAAGAAGGTGTTGAATTCTCCTTGGAAGGAGGTGTACGACAGGGCGATGCCATGTCCGCTTTGCTATTCAACTTGGCTTTAAATAAAGTATTGGAGAAATTGGAGGAAATAATATAGTATATTAATCAACCCAAATGTGTGCCTATGCTGACGTAGTATTAATAGCGAGAAGACTAGGCTATTTAAAGGAGATATGACGAAGGAAGGGGAAACAAGTAGTTCCGTGAAGAACTATACAGCCTATTTTCATATATCCTACTTATGTTAACTGCCACTATCAACATACAAAATTTCAGTTTGATTGCTGTAATAGATTCGTAGATATTGAGAACCGACTAAATATTTCGGATGATCGCCATGTTGGATTTTATATATGTAGGTCCTAGAGTTATGTACTGTTACATGAAGATTATTGTGTACGTGTAGTATTCAAACTTCAATCGCATGATTAGGACACAAGAAGTAAAAACTAGATTTTAGAATTTCGCACAGCTGCCATCTTGTGGTTATGGAAACAATTGAAATAAATTAGATGCCAGTGGATTAACATTCGTATAAGGATTTACTGTACCAAGTTCCACTGCACTCGGATGGTTATATGCGAGAAACATCCATGTGGATATTTATACTTCGCGTCGCCGCCATGTTGGATGTGTGATCACCAGGTTATTTAAAGTCTTATAGGTGAACTTAAGTTCATAGCTCCTATGAACATCAAAAAAATCAGTTTGATTGCTATAATAGATCCGTAGACATTCAGAGCCGTCTAAATATTTCGGATGGTCGCTATGTTGGATTGTTCAATGTAGGCCTATAGGCCATAGAGTCATGTACCATTAAAGGAAAATTATTGCGTAGGTTCATTATTCAAACTTTCACTTTGATCGCATGAATACGACACAAGGAATAAAAACTTAATTTTAAAATTCGCACAGCTGCCATCTTGAGGTTATGTAAACAATTGAACTAAATTAGATACCAGTGTATTTCAATGTGTATAAACATTTCCTGTACCAGATTTCATTGCGTTTGGAACATTAAATCGCGAGATAGGTCTATTTAAAATTTTCTAATTCGCTTGGCCGCCATGTTCGTTTTGTAGTTAACCGATTTTGAAAGTCTTATATGTGAACTTCCAGTAGTGCCCTTTATCTCCATACAAAATTTCAGGGCGATACCGCTAATAGTTTCAGAGATATAGAATGCCGGTGAAATATCTTGCACAGCCGCCATCTTGTGGTTATGTAAAAAATTGAACGAAGTTAGATGTCGGTGCATTACAATGTGTATAAACATATACTGTACCAAGTTTTATTGCGTTTGGTTGGTTAAATCGCGAGAAACGTCTATTTAATAGTCGCAAATTCGCGTGGCCGCCATGTTTGTTTTGTAGTTACCAGTTTTTCAAAAGTCACATAGGTGAACTTCTAGTAGTTCCCTTTATCACCGTAATAAATTCCAGGGTGGTATCGGGAATAGTTTCGGAGATATTGAATGCTGGTGAAATATTTCGCACAGCCGCCATGTTGGATTGATGAGACGTAACAAAATTTGAAGGGCACGGTCGGGGTCGCCCGGAATAGTGCTATGAACTTACCGAGTTTCATTGAAATCATTCCTGCCGTTTAGAATTTATTAGACACACACACACACACACACGCACACACACACACGGACAAAAGGTGATCTCATAAGCCTATTTTTTCAAAATTGAAAATAGGCTAAAAATGGGTCTAAATGTGAACACGGCCAAAACAAAGTACATGCACCTAACATCTGTTGAAAGAAGAAGAAACTATGATAATTCCTGCACTACTGGGCAACTCGGAAAGAAAACTTACTGAAGAAGACCAAGAAATGATTGAAGTGGTCCAATTAGGCCATAAAAGCAGAAGAAGAAGAAGACTCCTGCACATTTGAAAATGTTGTACATTTAGAGTATTGGATGTTTTAGTTAATAATAAAAAAGTGTGAGTGAAGAGTGAAGCCTATTTTGCCAATCTGAAACTCATTAAGTCGCAATTGTTGTTGCATAAAACAAAACTCAAAATTTACAAGACATGATCAGACCAGTGTTAACTTATGGCTCAGAAACATGGAATATGTCGGTTCAGGATTGCAATAAACTTAAGGTGTTTGAGAGGAAAATAATACGGAGAATTTATTGGATAGAGGAGAATGAAGGATACGAACTAATAGAGAAATAAATGAAATCCTCAAAAGCTAAGACATTGTTCGATATATAAAATCACAATGACTACGATGGCTGAGCCACATTGGAAGGATGGAAGACAAAAGAACACCAATGATTATATATAAAACCACTCTTGTTCAACATCGTACTGGACAAAATCCTCACAGAATGGGAAAATAATGTGAAAGGTATCCAAATTGAAATGCTTGGCCTTTGCAGATGATCTGCCCATCTTGACAAACAACAAGGATGAAGCCATATTAGCGCTAGGCAAACTACATGAAATCTCCAGTAAAACGGGACTTGATATTGCCTATGAAAAAACGTAGTATATGGATACCAAATCAACAGGAAACATCACCTTGCGAACACAATATGGAACAAGAAGTTCCGTGAAGAACTATACAGCCTACTTTTCATGCCAATGATTATTCTACAGAATATGAACCTATCTAGAATAATGACGAAATTAAGTTGCTAATATCGAAATTTCCAATTAGTTCGAAATACTGTATACCTGGCATAATGTAGCCTAATAGAGCACTACAGTTGGCAGCCCTGATGACTGAATATATTCTTAGTTCCGTCTCTTAAGGTACAAAATACAAAATTTGGTTGAAGTCCAATGAATAGCATGGACGTTACATGCAGTTAAACATTGGATCTAACAGCGCGCGTAAAATCATGTTGGCAACAATGTCATGCATGTATTGGTCAGAAATAATCTGAAATAATATGATCTATTGTTGTGCCAATTTTGAATGAAATCCATTAGTTAGTATAGAAGTTACATGCATTTTAAAATTGGACCTATCAGCAGGCTTAGAATCATGTTGGCAGCACTGACGTATATTAGTTACTCCAAATTCATCTAGAATGCCAGGTACTATACGTGTGCAAAGTTTAGAGCTATTGGCTTGCATACTTTCTGATATATTGATATTAGGGTAACAAAAATAGGGACAGCACATATTAACAGTTGGCAGCCCTGGTTGCTCCTTAGAATACGCATAGTCATATCTGTTATGGTACACATAACACATACGAAATTTGGTTGAAATCCAAATGATAGTATGGAAGTTACATGTATTTAAAGTTGGACCTGTCAGCAGGCTTAGAATCATGTTGGTAGGACTGACGTATATAAGTTACTCCAAATTAATATAGAATGTCAGGTACTATTCGTGTGCATAGTTTAAAGCTGTCGGCTTGCATACTTTCTGATATATTGGTATTTGGATAAAATAAATTAGGAGCATTTATTAACAGTTGGCAGCCCTGGTAGGTGTTAAGAATACGCTCAGTCATATCTGGTTATGTACACACACAACATACGAAATTTGGTTGAATTCCAATTGATAGTGTAGAAGTTATATGCATTTAAAAATTGGACCTATCAGGAGGCTTATAATCATTTTGGCAACACTGCCATGTTTGGCCTCCTGGAAATTAAACTGAAATATTATGATCTGTACGTGTGCCAATTTTGAAATAGCTCTCATTCATACTTTCCAAGATATCCAACATGGAGCTCAAATTTCAATTGCGATTTTTTAGCAGTTGGTAGCACTGACATCATTTTCAAATATGGCCGTGAGATATTCAGGTGTAGATCTTTACTCCTACCAAATTTTGTTTCGATTGCTGCAGCCGTTTAGGAGTTGATAGGGGGGGACACACACACAGCCAGACAGACAGACAGAAGGACAGACAGACAGACAGACAGACAGACAGACCACACACACATTTGCCCAATCTCATAAGTCTACTTTTTCCTCATTTTTGCAAAATGTGAAAAGTAGGCTAAAAATCTCGCAGGTCACTCACTTCAAATATTTAGGAAAAGCCATCCAACCCACACGATTGAACTAATGCAGATAGAATAGTAAAATTGCAAAAGGCATACAAGCTGACATGGAATCATTATAACTAAAGTGCAGTATCTTGTAATGCAAAACTGTGCCATTACAACGCAGTTGTTTTGCCTGAAGCCTTGCATGCGGCAGAAACCACAGTCATTAGAGGAATGACAAGAATTCATGATATTGAGAAACAGGAACGAAAAATTCTTAGGAAAATCCATGGCACTGTTTTCCGTAATGGAATTTGGGTCAGGAGACCAACAAAGGAAAATACAGACACCATTATAGATAAATCAAGGAAGAGACGTCTGCAGTTCTATGGACACATATATAGGATGGATGAGAACAGACTCACTAAAAAGATTTTCAATATCGTGAATGCAAGTAAATTAAAGACCAGTTGGATAAAAGAAGTACATGAAGACATGGAATTACTTAAAATCTCTGAACACAACATTAAGGACAGAGAACAATTTAGAAATAAAATCAGAAACACGAAAATTGTACAAGTTTCAAGGAAGGACACATCAGGGAAAAAATGGACAGAGGAAAGGAAGAAAAAGCACAGTGAACTAATGAAGAGGTTTTGGGAAGAAAAGAAGAGAGGAAAAGGAAGTGAAGCTGTGATTGGCTCAAGTTCTCGCGCTCTCCTGAAGGGGAATAATCGGAAATAATAAAATAAAGCCAGAATGGAAACAAGACGTCGCCCTGGTAGACCAAGGAATCGATGGCAAATTGAAGTGGAGGTGGACTTGCAAACAATGAACGTACGACCCTGGAGAACAGCTGTCCAAGATCGAGATAGATGGAAATCTGTGGTTGGGGAGGCCAAAGCTCATACCCGGGCTGTAGTGCCAGATGAAGAAGAAGATGCATTTTGGTTACTCCGAACAAAAACCGAACCCCTCAATATTGTGGAGATTAAAAGCAACTCTCACAACACTCCTTGGGTAAGACTTGATTGGTTACTTACTGGACAATTTTTTGTTGTTGTCATCGACTGGCTTTCTCTGTTATTAAATGCAGCTGCAATAATATTGCACAAGACTAAAAACTAGAAAAATCAAAATTATTTACTAAATACAGAATTGAGATTAAATTCTTAATCCCCCAATGGTGAAAGCTGCAATGGAACAGGAGAAATACATAACAAAATTACATAGTTTACCTTGGCTCCCAAACTACTCCTATTACTTTCAAGTTCCTTTAATTTGGTTGCACCATTCACATACATTTTCCAATTCTCAGTGATCACTTTATTGATGGTATTAAATACATTCTAAATTACAATGTTGTAACCTATGGTCATTGCTCCATTGGTTAACACGTTCAGTTCATTGTGTTATTAACACCAGATAATGTTTCCTGCTGAATTCATAAATGAATCTGACTGGTTATAATTTGCAGAATTTAGCTGATTGTATATTCTAGAACTCTGTAAAAAACAACATTCAATATCATCACTTCTAATTATTAAAAACTCTGTTACTTAACATCATAATAAGGATTAATATTAAATAGTGCGGTGCCAAATTCTTTTTGTCTGTCCTTGACCCAGTATCACTTTTAGTAACATTTAAGAATTTGCCAGATCGCATTGAATTGCTCACTTCTTATCCTCGCATGCACTATATTTTGAAAAGGAGTTTCTCAAGGGTCTTCCACTCTTGCCTGTCTCTTGCTCTTCTTGTCCACTGTGGTCCAGCCATTTTCTTGAATGTGTCAGCCCAAGAAGTCCTCCCTCTTCCTATGTTTCTCCTGCCCATTCTGGGGTCACACTATGTTAGTCTGTGTATCCGACTCTTATGCTCCATCCTCGCTGCGAGGCCTCCCCATATCCACTCGAGTTTGTCCGCTGGGTTGAGGGCGTCCCTTATACCGGTTCTTCTAAGTACATGGCTGCTAATTTAAAACAATCTTACTCCCAGAAAATATTTTAAAAAAAAACTGCAAAATCTCTTATGAAGATTCGTACCTTCATGAAAAATGAAAATCCACAGCCTGCTTCCAGTCTCCGACCGGGTCAGAAATGGAATGAATGAAGCCCCCATCTAGCGGCGAGGATATGAACTGTGCCGGCTGCCGAGGCCTGACGCACTCCTCTGGGGCAATGATTAAATGCAGGACAGATGAAATGAAATGATAGTGGAGAGTGTTGCTGGAATGAAATTGTGACAGGGAAAACCGGAGTACCCGGAGAAAAACCTGTCTGCCTCCGTTTTGTCCAGCACAGATCTCACATGGAGTGACCGGGATTTGAACCACGGACCCAGCGGTCAGAGGCCGGCGTGCTGCCGCCTAAGCCACGGAGGCTCCTCGTACCTTCATAGCCCTTCAAAATTATTAGGAATATATCATTTTTTATTTTTTTTTTACTTTATAAATTTTTTCAAGTGAAACACACAAGAAAAGCTTAGTTTTCTACTGTTTTTGTTATTTTTCAATATTTAATTATTATTATTTTTTTTACAAAAAATGAATAAAACCGACCGAAGTTTTTCTATTACAACACACAATTAATAGTTTCACTCTAGACCCTCTGGGAACTTAAATTATTAAAGCATATAAATCCATATTCAGATAACATGAACGTGATTCCTACTCCAAACTATTGACAATTCTATTGCCTTTTTGATGGAACATAACTTCATATCAACATTCCACTGAGAATTAGGAAACTTTAACACACATGTAAATATGGTACTCTATCAGGGGTTGTTAGAAATAACACTACTTTTAATTACAGAATAAAACATGGTTAACAAACACAAATGACATTTCAATAAGATTCTAACTGAAGAAGTACATAAATTTACAAGATATTTAAGTCAGGAATAGAAAGTCAAATGCTAGTTCCTGGATAAAGTATCTCTACTGTGATTGTTTTATTATATTAAGTTAGAAGTGGTGATGAAAGTTAATGGTAAATGACTAGCCATATGATCATGATGCTAATATGAACATTGTGTTAAAGTGATTATTATATCTATAACTTTCTGTGTAAGTGCTTTGCATGATAATTTTATTCAGCAAGAATATACCGTTTCTCAGGGCATAATCCAATATTTCCTTAAGCTCCATCCAATCAACTTCCATGTCCTCTCCAGCGATCTTAAGGAAGAATTCTTTCGCTTTGTCTTCTCCCTTTTGTTCCTCAGGTTCAGGTTCCACTGGAACCTGCAAGCAACACACAATGATTATAGTTGATATTCAAGGAACAGAGCATATAATATGCTAACTCAACTATGAATACAATGAGTATGTAACAACTTCAGAGGAATTTATTGAAACTTATTCAGGGAAGTAAACAAAATGGTTTCCTAAAACACAAAGACTAAAAGGGAAGAGAAATGAAAAGCAGTAAGAGGTATGCTTCATGAAAAGTGCACATTTCTGCAGTAATGAATGTGTGCTCTCATGAAATACGGTAGGCTACCTGCAATTTAAGTCCCATAGAAAAGTTTCTAAGTCATCAAAATAGTACTGTCACTGTAAATCACAGATATGTTATAAGGAAAGTGAGGCACCAAATGTGATTTCCAAATATTTGCGCATTTTAACTTTTGTAAGAAAAATTAAGTACGGTATAGTAAATTTTGCTTCAGATGAAACTTTAATCAGATGAAAATCTTCATATGACGGAAAATAATATTTACTGCTTAGTCGAGTGGTACATTAATGATGAAGCTTCAATTATATTGCATGGTGGGCATTTTCTTTATTTCCTTATACAGGGACTTTGTATTATATGTGACGGGGATTTTCGCTTGCCCGCTAGCCCACGTTGCGAGCCTGTCTCCCGCCAAGAACTTTGCCGTAATGCGGCGCTCGCCCGGCACTGAGATATTGAGTATAGGAATTTGTACTTACCTAGTCCACAGCTGATGCTGAAAATGTTCGCCATTCACTGCTACACATCGCTGGCACCTCTTTATGAAATTGTCATTTACTTTTTGAAGTTCCTCAGCACTGATTGACTCTATTGCAGCTGTAATACAGTCCTTAAGCTCATTTATAGTGTGAAATAGGGTTAATCGATGCTAAGGAACTTCAGAAAGTAAATGGCAATTTCATAAAGAGGTGCCAGCGATATGTAGCAGTGAATGGCGAACATTTTCAGCACCAGCTGTGGACTAGGTAAGTACCAAATTCCTATACTCAATGACTGAGTGCCGGGCGTGCGCCGCATTACGGCAAAGTGCTTGGCGGGAGACAGGCTCGCAACGTGGGCGAGCGGGCGAGTGAAAATGCCCGTCACACATAAAACCAAGTCCCTGTAGTTGCCTATCAGTTTTTCCATTAGTTCCTTCTGTGTTATTATGCATTCCAAAATAATTGTACTCCTTTAATATGCTAAGTAACTGAGAAGCAATCTGTATTTAGGATCTATTTTGTATTCCATATTTGCTGAAAGCCCAATTTTAACAAATGCACCTGATATAAGTCAGGGGAAGACAGCTTCAAGCGGTGTGACGTGTCGAAACGAAGGGCAAGCCTATCAGTTTGTGTGACGTCAAGCGAGAGCCGTGTAACACTATGTTGCCTAGATTAACGGCGCTGTGTGTACCGACCTGGAAGGGTCAGTCCCCTGTAGAGCTCTCGATGCGAACAGTTTATATGCACTTGCTGCACGGATATTATGTATGTTCAGTTCAACATATGTGTGCGAACAATTCTATTTTCTATTACGAAACTGGCTAAGTCCAAATCTCGAATTACCTTGCCTGACCACAATCTAAATTGCAGCCTTCGATTACAACTTTCCCAGACACTACGTCCTAACATTGATATACTAGTTCAAGAAAAACGAAACAGAAAGTGTCTGAAAATGTCCCCGTGATTGTATTGTTCTGTATGGTTCTTTTCTAATGTACAGAAAAATGGCAGTATGTTAGATTGTATTTACGTTATAGCACGACTGTCCTTCGCATCATCTACTTTCGTTACATATTTTTTGATAGGAGAGAGCCGAAATGTCATTGATTGTAATCTGTGATCAATTGTGTAATTGCAACAAGGAGCATTAACGTTACGACATCCAAGGCGTTCAGTTCGTTGTGTTCTTAACACCAGGTATATTTCCAGTCTTTCCTACTTTGCCGCATCCCGCATGCCTCAAACTAAATCCTCGTCCTCTGCGACAGCCGTACAAAGCGCGCTGACGTCACACGCTACACTCATGTTCGCTGTGAGCACGTACAGCAGTGCGGCCTGACGGCACACCGCCTGTCCTCCCCTGGTGTAAGTGCTATTATTCCCCCACATCTTGCAATTGTCTCTTGGTCACCTATGTTGAAAAGCATGAATATTTTAATCCATATTGCTGCCTGTAGAGTAAACTAGCCACCAATGTCATTATTATACATGATTATGATTGATTGGATGATGATGATGATGATGGGTGATACATGAACTCATTATGATTTTCAAACATTTATGCAAACATTTCCAAAGATTAGCATTTGAAATATTTTGAAAAACATTCGAGTTTAAAATTTTTCATCATTCAGTAAAAGTGATATATGGGCAAGCAAACACAGAAAACAAAGGGTTACACTTTCATGTGGAGAAACTATTCCATTCCACACGGTGAAAGGTAGCACCCAATTCCAAACCAAACGTTTTCACTGTTATAATTACTGTTGTAATTGGGTGTCAGGCAACATTGAAAAGGAATTGTGTGAGCTGTCAGAATAAAAGAATATTATTACACAGAGAACGAAGAAACAAAGCCACACTCACAAGCAAAAGGGTAATTAAGGAATTAATGGAGACAAAAACAAGGACCTGTAAATGCAAGGAAGGATAAAGAAGATATTTAGAAAATACTTTAATTTTCACATACGCATGCTAGCTTTCACAAATGTAAGAAATTAGCACTTGAAGCCTTTACCATTTACATGCCATTACTGCATGTGTTACAGTTGTGGAGTATACTAGTAGTTGAAACAGTAATTTCAATTTCAAAATTATAGCAGCAGGATTAATCCTTTGCACAGCTTATCACAGAACAAACACAGCTTATTGAATATTTTTCCAGGCATGCACAGCATTCTGCCAGGCACGGATTCAGGATGGGGGGGTGTCACGGGGGTCATGACCCCCCCCCCCAAACAGGAGACTAAATTTTTTTGCTTACTCACAAAACAAAAACACAAGAACCAGACAAATAAGACTTAACGAATTTTAACTGAAAAACAGTTTTTTCATTTTATTCAATAACAGTACTGAAAATATCTTTATTGCAATTATTATGTTCTGTTACAAGTGTACATATTTACGATTATTTATATAACAAAATCAACTTTCTATTTTGTTTAGCAAACCTTGTGATTACCGAATCGATGTTTATAGTGATGTCACGATGAATGTGCAGCAAAAAAATGTTGCCGACGTCCAAACTGCAAGCCTGGTTGACAATTTAAGCTGTGACTTTCCCCCTTTATCGGTACCAACTCGACTTGCCGAAACTGTAACGTACCTTGATACTTTTCTTGAAGCTTGATGTGAAAGTCGCAAAACATGCCATTCCAAATTTCTATCCATGTAGCTTCCAAAAAATTGGTCTGGTTTTGTACATTTGGTTATTTTGTGATTGCGATTTTAGTGATACCATTTTGCTTAACAATTTCGATTCTCTGACCCCCCCTCAAAGCCAAACTCTAGATCCGCGCCTGCATTCTGCAGTATTAATATGTCATGGTTCCAATTCACCCCATTCTCAACTTATTGCACGTGAAATGCATTGCCATTACACATGATCGAACATGTTGTGGCATGCAATGTTAGACAAAGCTGTTTCTAGCAGGAGTTGAGTGTGATAAACTGATGTAAAGCCTTCATTAATTTGCTAGCCTACATCAAACTCTTTCCAATCGAATCAATCTCTCCCCAGCTCTCCACTGCCTTCCACCAATAACTGTGCAGTCGCTCAAACAAAGGACGAGTGCACTTGAACTCTCAACAAACATATCATAGCCGTGAAAACCCAATTCTTGGAATCTAGAGGTAACAACAATCTCAGTATGGTAAGCTGGCACTGAGCAGCGTCACAGATGTATCACTGCCAATGTGAGAATTCAAGTGTCCACTTACAGCACAGTGGTCACATCACTGACATACAGAGCCAGAGGTCATGGGTTCGAAGTCTTGCTGAGGGCAGACACTCAATTCTCTAACTTCCATCTACATGGCTTGCACTATTTGTGCATTACATGACCGAACAACTGAAAGCCTTCATTTGTATAGCTTAAATATTTTCATGAGCTGATGGATTTTCTTTGTTATCTGTATCATAAAATCATAACTTTCAGGTTTGTAGGCTTAATGTCAGTTACACACTAACGTTCAACTCCTTTGTCAGTTTCTCTAGAATCACTTTACAAATGAAACTTCTTGCAACATTTAATACAGTATATCTATACAATTGACACTTTGGGTCCTACCATTTGTTCTGCATTTCTGTCATGCATATGCCTTGTTGTGGCATGTTCCTCTGCTGTTAGCTTAGCCAATTTTTTTGTTTTTATTTTTTATTTTGCTATACAGTAAACTCTCACTAATTAGGACTAACGCAGGCGAGCTTTTAGTCCAAGTTATAGAAAGTCTGAATTATAGAAATGTTTTCTAAAATATTGTACTGCACAGTTCAAAAGTTGTAAAATCATGCAAATATGCTTTAAAGTAACTACATTCCTTCTCCAGGATTGGTTATCCATCGTAAAATTTGAAGACAAAAGTCGACTTACTAATGCCAAACTCTGTCATAATACTCTGAGTAGAAGCACCGGCTTGGATTTCATCCAGTTCTCCCATTTTGGTGGGCTTCAAAAAGCGAACTGAGCAGGCACTGCCTTTGTTGCGTGCTTGTAACCAATAATGATACATACGGTACTTATTATTGGCCGCGAGTTGAGTGAACGGGAAGGGAGGGGGATGCAATCGACATTTTACAACAGATGGCCTTGTTGCGAATGATGTCTGTCGCAGTACTGAAGCAATGAAAACCTGACCGAATTATCAGAATTCTGAATTAGTAAAGCCCGATTTAATGAGGGTTCACTGTATTTCTTTTAGATATTGTACAACTTGCATCAACATACAGATTTAGGGTGTGATATATTTTGTTCTGCAATTTACATTATGAGGTGGCTTCATGCAGTGATTGACTAAGAGGCATGCAAAGCTCAAAGTACACTATTTTAGTACAGGAGAGAGTTTGTTAGTAGGGATGTGAAGCAGACCACTAAACCCGAACAAGTGTATAAACCAGTGGCGGCTAGCTAATAATTGTTCCGAGTTTTGCACTATTTTCACTATCAGAATACAAATGCGCAGTAAAACTGTCGTCACAAATGCAAAAGTCCAGAGAACATCATTACACCTCGAGATTAAATTGACTAAGTTATTTGAAAAACAAAACAGTGAAAGCTATACACGAGGGCGAGAAGGAACCGCAAGTGTCGCACTCACGCTCAAATTACCTTGCGAAACAATGGTATTGGCAGCCGACTGAGAATCTCGGATGTCTTCGTCTGCCCCTCTCATCCCTTGTTGCAATCAATGGGCAACAACCAGCCCCGTCAAGTGTTGAAATAGGTCTTACTCTGTCTAACATGTCTGCCATAGCCCCCACCTATCGAGATCTGGTGGGTGCTTGAGCCTAGCAACGACCACACGACAAGCACTCCTACAGTATGCTGTTTGCATACTTTGCTTTCTCAAACAGTACATAGTAGTACAAGATTTCCGGAATTATTAAGGAACAAAACTATGAATTCCTACGCATGTAAGAGGAAAAGCACAGCTTTTTATTGCTAAAAGATTATTATTTTAGTAAAAAAATATGGTCATTGTACAACACTGCAACCTTAAAACCAACCGCCACTGGTATAAACAGGGTACATACATCACAAAAACTACATTTGCAAGTAAACTTCATAAACAATAAATGAAATGATCTCGAAATGATGTTCTATTTTGATGTAAATTGAGTTAAAAGGGACGTAAAACCAGTAACATTATTATTTGATGTAAATTGAGGAAATCTTAATACAGTAGAACGTCGTTCATCCGGACGTCAAACAACAGGAACGTCAATTATCCGGATGAGAGAAGAAAAAAAGAAAAGAAAGATGGAGCCTACTGTTGTGATGCAGAAGTGCGCGCTGCCTAAAGTAGTGAGTCCGTTCTCGTTTTCAATTGTTTTCTCCTACCGTTTGTTTACTCTATAATGTTTCAACGTATTACAATATGTGAGTTGGGGGCAGATGACTTCGTAGTTCTTCCCCTTAAAACAACAATAACTAGTGTAACAATATGTGAGTGTACTGTATTACGTTGTGAAAATGGCTTCTACGAGTGGCAATAAGAAAAAACGAAATCGCAATGTTTTATCGATTGAGAGGAAGGTGGAGATCAATAAACTGGATAAAGATACGAGTGTGCAGTCTAATTAAAACTTACAGTGTTGGAAAATCCACAAATTATGATTTGAAGAACCGAAAAGGTGAAATTCTGAATTATGCATCGAAGTTAGATAGTGAAGAAGGGTCTAAAAAGAGAAGAAAAAAAAACACGGGTGAAAAATTGGAAGAAGTGGCGTACTTATGGTTTATTCAGACATGAAGTAAAGGAGATCCCATTTCTGGACTTTTGTTATGTGAGAATGTGTTGCAGCTAAATGAGAAGCTTGGTGGTTATTACTATAATGCACTGTACATGTTTTTTCCTATGAAATAAACGCAGGTTTGATTATCTGGAAAAATCATTATCCGGAACACTTTCGGTCCCAATTAGCCCGGATAAACGACGTTCTACTGTATGATGATTTAAGAAGAATTATTCAAATTTAACCATAAATGCATACACAGTAGGCCTATTAACAACTTATTTTCCTGGAATACCGGTAACTGTCTGGAAAGGCCAAGGTAGAGTATATTAATTTTGAGGCAGTTTATTTTTAAAATCATTTTCATTTAATGAATGTCTCTTAACTCCTTACAAAAGTTCTAGGTCTGTTAGCCCTCGTGCAAAGCATTTTTGATACCGGTAAGGTTCAATTTTATGCTTTACCATATCAAAATTTGTATGCCACAAAATTAATAAAAATGAGTTTCTGTACTTATTTGCCTAACCATCTATGGATACTATACCATAATATCACTTGAAAATCATTCTACAGCTTGCTTTGGATAATACATTATTCATCATTCACTTTTCATAATTGAGCATAAAAATCAAAGAAACATTGTTGAAAACAATGCTGAGTCCCTGCAGAACACTTATATTCAATACGGAAAAAGAAAAAAACACATGATAAGCTCATAGAAGCATACATAAAAAATGTAAAAAAGGGGGAAAAAATCCATGGACAGACACAAACATACATTTTGATATGATTTACAACTTACAGTAACGTAGCTGCCCATGTGGCCATGATACCCGGGAAGACCCTATAAGTTGGTTTTAAGGTGAAGATTAGTTACAAGCAAGCAATAGAATATAGTATAAGCTGCAGCAGATATTTATAATAAGAATATTGTGTTTATATTAAATGATGTTAGTGCATTTTTCTATCAATTACTAAACAATCATTGGTGAAAATAACTCATTAAAGACATACAATTCTCTAAATTCTACTGATTAAGAGGTGTGTCCACATTAAGAGACATGTTTGAGAGCCTAGTATGTTCTACCAGCATGTAACTTATTGCTTGCTGTGCTTGCAGTGCTTGAATTAACTAGCATTTCTGCAATTCATCAACAATTGGACATACATGCAAGGGCATATTTACACATGGGCCATAACCCAGTGTTACAGTTCTTAAGGAAGGGGTGTTTCCAAAGCAATAATTTTTAGTATATTCAAGCTGTGGAAATTTAATTAATTTAGTATACCCACAAACGTGACAAGATTTTTATATGATAGGTAACAATTCATTAAATAATAGGTCATTACAGAAATTATGGCTAATTAGCCTACAGAGATTATGGCCATCTGCTCGTATACACAATATTTTTTTGTCTTTAAAAAATTGATTTTGTATACAGTAGAGTCTCGATTATCCGACCTAAACTGGACTTGGAGTACGTCGGATCACCGAAAATGTTGGATAATACAGATTAACTTTGAAAATGAACTAAAACTACATACTGTATTACTGAAACAATGACATGTTTTCCGGTACTCTATTTACTGAATTATCAATTCAATCGTACATGCATCATCAGCCGATACTCGTATCCGAGCGTTCATTTCTTCCCTGCACTCCTAAGCTCTCGTGTCCGCACGATGGAGATGCCGCTAATGACTCAGCAGACTGATCCTCGCTTAGAACATGAGGTTGCATACGTCACATCTGATGGTTGGGGGTGGACGTGGAAGTGTTTGGCGGAGTTTTATTCTCTGACGAGCTTCCGTTTTCTGTCTTTGACGATTTTGTTCAAAAAGTAGAACATCATCGAAGGTGGTTTTGCGCCAGTGCGAACTGTCCTCCGCAAGGGTACACCATGTATCTGGATTGATAGATACATTTTTGAAGGTTTCTTTGAGCTGATCTTTAAAACGTTTCATAGGTGCACCTGTTGGTCTCTTGCCCGTGCTTAGTTCACTGTACAAGATCTGCCGAGGGAGTCTGTCATCACTCATATGCTGGACATGTCCAGACCATCTAAACCATGGCCGATAATGATGGACTCAATACTCTTCATTTTTGCTCTCTTGAGTACCGTGACATTAGGTATGTTGTCCTCCCATTTGATGTGCATAATGGAGCGGATTTTTTGCTGGTGGAAGCGTTCCAATTTTTTGATGTCCCGGCGGTAAAGAGTCCAGGTCTCACATCCGTAGAGCAGTAAATGCAGTATTGAACAAAAATGCTACAAATGCCTTGCGGAAAAAAAAACATGTCAACAATGTCTGCTGATTCAAGTTTTCTTGCTGAGAGATCTCACCATCGACGAAAATCAACACCTCCGTTGCGATTGCCTCCGGCTGTTCCGCCACGTAGCGTACGTTAATGTCATACCCAATGTATTGTATCCTTCAATGTGAGACATCATTTTATCCTTATGTTCTGCAATACATCGTTCTTTTCCTTCACTATCCTCATTTGTCAGTGCTTGTCCCACGGCTGCAACGTCCACACCGATGTCCAAGAATTTAGTGTACACCAAACGTTCAATTAAGTCAACCCGTGTCGGATAACACAGGATGTCGGGAAGCGTAGGTCGGTTGAGCGGGACTCTACTGTATTTGTGTATCCAGCATAAATTGCTGGAAGGTGAAGAGTCAATGCTGTGTATCGTGCGTATTGGTGGTAACAGCATCTATGCATCGATGGGGAGGCATTTGGCCTGGCATGGAAAAACTGTTGAATATGGTCCTGACATGACATTTGTATCTATCGCTTCATTGACACCAGTATAAACACAGTACATGTCATCTTTCATTAATAGTCAAATAAAATTTGGATAAAATCAAATGTCAATCTACTGTAGAAGGTTTAAAATATTTGCATTTAATGTGGAATTTTTATAAATTTATCAAGTTTTCATTATACAGTATAGCTTTGGGGCTAATAGGTCAAGAAAGTTAACGTAACAGAATTATCATTTTATTAATGCAGCCAATGGCCATGTACTTTTCTTTTCAGGACAGGTCAGGGAAGGGATATTGGAAGGAAATCGGCCGTGGACCTATCGAAAGGAACCGTCCCAGCATTTTCCTGGTTGTGAAAATGGGGAAACGAAGACCATTTTCAGGACGGCCGAGATGGGATTGGAACCCACGCTCTCCCGATGCCAGCGGTATTACGTTTTATTTTAAAATGTAGTTCTTTGTTGTATTGTACTTTGCCTGAAGGAGCATTCTCTCAATACAAACTCAAACAACATAATTATTGCCTTGATAATGTTTTGGATTATGGTAACATTCTTTTGAACTGCTGTGGCTTTAGAGATGTCAAGGTTCTGCAATTTTGACCTGAAAGGGGAACTTTCCAGTTTATCTACTGACAGAAAGTTTATCATATTTAAATGTCATTAGCCTAAGCTGCGATTGAACCTTTAATACTGGATTTTTAATGTCAAAGCTTGATCGACTGCATCACTTGGTCCAACTGACACAACTTCTATTTGCTCCCTGTGTATATACACAGCATCTGTCATTATAGTCATTATTGTATTTTAGGGATTTGGGACATCTTTGTCATCAACCCTGTGTACTTAAGTGTGTGTTGAATGTATGTGATAATCTCTGTTTCTATGATAACTGTAATAGTCTGTAACTGTAATTATTAGGGTTCAGGAATTGTGAATGTGCCCCAGTACTTTAAAGAAGGTACCAACCAGGTATTTGTCTGGAGGGAATATGAAATAACCTTGGAAAAACATTCAGGATGGCTGCTGTCAGTGCTGGGATTCAAACCTTAACGCACATGGCTACACGTCCATATCCAGCCCATCCACACACAGCAAAGGTTTCCCTGCAACATTCCTTTCAGCCTTTCATTTTCCTACTTATGAGTGGATTATTTGCCATAGTTCATGCCTTTGCCTGTCTAAACATGACACAAACATGTTTGCTAGCATGGACACACCTTAAAGCCCTGTTCCAATGCATTTCAAGCTATTTTCGGAAATGATATTGGGAAAGATGTAAAACAGATATAATTGAAAAAGTTTGGTACCGTACTACAGTGGTGATCTAATTTTGTTTTAACTAAATATGTCGCAACATTGTTGAATATAGGGTTCCAGTGACATCTTCTAACACAAATTATCCAGGGCTAATGTGAAGATGTTATGCTGCAGTTCTAATTAGTCCCCTCATACTCCACCCTCCCCTTCTAATTTTTTGTTTGTTAACTTTTTTGTATCATTAGAATACAAATATTGTATTGCAAGGTCTCCCGAGTGAAAGACTTCAAGTATTTAGGAGAATGGATCAATGAAACTGGCAACGAAAGAAAATCTATAGAAGCAAGACTACAGAAAATGGAAACTGCTTTCCATTTGACAAAACAAGTTTATAACAAAAAATGCCTCTCGTGGAATTGTAAAATTCAACATTATAAAACAGCAGTCTTGCCTGCAGCCCTTTATGCAGCCAAGATACTTAATCTACAACATACAAAAATTAGAAATCAATTGGAGATTAAGGAATGCAAAATCATGGGAAAAATTTTGGGACCAAGAATCAAAGATGGAATTCACCTTCCAAAACCTAATGTTGACGTCTGTTTGAAAATTATTAAAATCACAGACACAATCCGTATGAGAAGGATCCAATTCATGGGGCATATGGACAGAATGGACCCAACTAGGTTAACACACAAAATCTATAAGTTTTTGCAGAAAAAGACAACAAGGTCCAATTGCTACAAACAGGCGGAAAAGGACATGGTTGAATTAGATTTTCCCAATCTCAAGGATCGAGAGGAAATTAGGAAAATTACCCATACATGGGGTTTTGAGGGAGAAGAGAGGAGACCTACCAGACACATCTGGTCGCAGCAACGAAGACTCGCTCAATCGTTGCGCATGAAGAGTTATTGGGCAAACATCAAGGCCAATAAGTGTTGATTCCGCGTGGTCCAAGGAGACCCATTCGGGTAGTAGAAGAAGAATACAAATATAAAAAATGAAAAAGATTGTAATATTCTCTAACAAATTGCCACTGCAACTAGTTGCATGCTGATTTGACAATGTTGTTACTTGATACAGTAACAAGCATTCAGTAACATGAATCTTCCTCTTTTTTCTGTCTGCTAGTATGTTAACTACCCATTCTGAACCAAGGTAAAAGGATAGAAGACACATTATTTGACACTAGAGTCAAATAGAACAAAAGAAGGAAGGGAATGGTCACTGAAAATTCATCTTCAATGCAGTTGTAAGAACTTCTGCTCTCCTCAGAGTCAAGAAGAGCATACTGTATTATGATGAATATGAGAATGAAATTCAAAACCCAAAATCCCTTCATTATTCTTACACTGAACAAATCTATGTCCCTCTGGCAATTCCTGTGTGAATTAATATAAATTTGACAAGAACAAATTCTTGCATGCATTAACAATTGAACCTGCTGCCGTCTATAGATGAATGAAGTATATTTGCACTTGTCTGTTGGCACCAATATCTCATTGCCTATTATCTTCCGACTCTCAGTCGGAAGGGTTTGTATCCACCAAATTGTGGTTTAGGACATTAGTATCTATTTAATAAACCGTAATAGTTTAATGCTAACAGTACAAGATGTAACAGTAGGTTTCTCTTTTGTACTTTGATATGCATTGAATTGCAGCAATTCATGAAGTGTGACATGAGAAAACACCCAAATAGTTGATATGCATGGGAACAGGGCTTACAGAATATAAATATAGTTTATAACAATAGCAAGCATAACTAGATGAAGCAGGCCATGCTATCTATTCATCTATGTGAAGAGCAATTACATTAGCTACAGAGCAAACTAATACAGCCATGCTTTATCTTACGAATGAATATTAAGAAAACAATATCAAAATGAACATGCAGAGAACACACAATATACAGAAATGTAATATTAATACTTATATCAAATTTTACAAGGATGCAAAGAGCTTATAATGGTAATTTTAGGAAAATTAGAGACACAATTTGATAGAAGGAAGAGAATGTCAAGCCTAATTGTACAGCTCCTCCAACATTTTTTATTGCAATCTTATTTTCTTTTCATTTTAAGTTTAGTACTGTGCAGTCTATATCAAAATGATAAATGCTATCACCAATCAGGGATATTTACTAAGTTTGGCCCATTTATATTGTTTGGTGATAACACATTGGATGCAAGTTGAGACATCGATTGTTTCATTTAATATATTTGACTTCTGTAATACATGAGAAGCATGATATGGAGCAAGGATGTCCCTCAGAGCAGCAAGAAGGTCATATCGGACGTACTATGTCCCTATCCTGACATATGCCTCGGAGACCTGGGTTATGAAAGGAAGGGAGAAGAGCAAAATACAGGCCAGTGAGATGAGGTTCTTGAGAAGCAGTATTGGAGCTACAAGGATGGACAGAATAAGAAATGGGAGGACTAGAGAATTAATGAAGGAGGAACCATTACAGGATGGTAGAGAGAAATCTAGACTTAGATAGTATGGACATGTAAAACAAATGGAGGAGAAGAGGATACCCAGGAGGATACACGAGACGAAGTGGGAAGGAAAGAGACCGAGAGACAGGTGACTGAAGGGGATGGAAGAAAGTGTGAAGAAGAGAGGAGAAGACTGAAAAAGGGTGGAGGCTGAGAGATGGTGGGAAGACAGAAGACGTTGGAGAGGCTTGTGTTCCAAACAGACCCGGCCAGTGGCTGGAAACTGTGCAAGTTGATGATGATGATGATGATGATGAATACATGATCGATGAATGAAGCACAAAATGCACACAGAGGTATTTTAGTTTAAGAAGAAAACTATACAGAAGTAACCTATCTTTCAACAAAGGTAAGAAACAATACCCTAAATGATTTTCATAGTATATTGAAATTTTAAGTTTGGTTATAGAGGAAAACCATCTAAGACAAAGTGGCTGCCATCATTCCTCTGGGAATTACTGTGTTTGACAACTATGTCTACATCATCACTTAAAAGATTGAAACTTGCAAGTGTCACAGTATAATAACTTGAGCTTTTCAACTTGGCTCAGCATTTCAGTTGTGTTCCTAGAGTTCTAGGACAGTGGATGAAATAAATCAGTGAATGGGAAATTCTTTGTTACTGTATCTCATTTTAACATGTTACTATTGTACTGGTATTGACAATGATTCACTGAATTCAGTGAATGAGTACCAAACAATACCGCACTGTAATGGAAGTCACATGAGAAACTGGAAACTGTGTTTAGGAAGAAATCTCCACTTAAGTTAGCATTATAGGAATATCAACCAACATCTAAATCTGGAGCACAGTGATTTAAAGGAAACATTTGGTCACTGAATTTCAAATGGCCTTGATACGACGAAAGGGGAACAGATAATTTCTAAATTCAATGCTTTATGGAATGTTGCAAAATGAAATATACTCTTAGAAAGAAAGGAAAACTAAATTCAAAACAAATCATTGCAGCTACTAAAAACATACTACAGCATAAAATAAATTGGTAGCTGTATTGGTAAGTATGTAATGTGTTATTTGGAAAAGTTTGTAATTCAGAAAGTAAATTACACGATTATCATGCTTAAAATTACATACTCAAACAGAGTTCAGCTCAAACCGAACCCTCGGAACATGCTACAGATCATGCAATACAGAATTAGGCACTACTGTAGTGTTTATGTTATATACAAGATTCCCACTTCTCCTTTCTGTTTCATTATACATCATTCCTACCAAAAGATATGTACCTCATCAGTAGAACAGGCTGTATCACTAAAGATGAAATCCCTGCTAAATCATTTCTAACACTCTGGAAGTATGCGGAAGGTCATGGTATGCAAAGCAACTTTCTTTTAGTTAGCAATATGCCATCCCATTGAAGTAAGCAAATGATTTTCAATATTTTAGAAAGTCAATACATATTTGTAATCAACAGAATTAAAACAGGATACAGTAGAGGCCCACTATTCCAAACCCCGCTTTTTCAAAAATTCGCCTATTCCAAACAAAGTTCAAAAAAATTCAGATTGTTCTTTTTTAGTTTTTCTTTTTACTCGAAAAACAGGAGAAATCAAGAAGATGTTAGTTTTTCGTGTTGAAACGTACATGTATTGTTATTCTGTACAATGAAGTTAAATAAATGCTATTAGAGAATACAGTACAACAAATTTGCAATAAGCGCACACTGTTCACTGACCTGATAGATAGGACTAGACAGAGCGCAGTGCAGCGAGCCGTGTGTATGGAATGCGGGATGAGAGGGATAGGTAGGATGGGAGTTGAGGTGACGAGTCTATTTTTACAACACAGTCGATTGTCTGCATTTCCGAATTTCACTGAACCTGTTCACGGGCTGATCAATACTGTCCCCACAATTTATGCCTTAAGAAGTCAATACGTTGATATCATTAATGAAATCCGCCTATTCCAAAATTCCTGCTAAACCAATTAGTTCGGAATAGCGGGACTCGACTGTATAACTATTTACAATTTCACACCCTGTAAGTTAATGCACTGTATACTTGTACAAGAGGGTATTCAACTCTGAAAGCCGAATACCCTTA
Organism: Meconema thalassinum; assembly: GCA_946902985.2. NCBI lineage: Eukaryota > Metazoa > Arthropoda > Insecta > Orthoptera > Tettigoniidae > Meconema > Meconema thalassinum. The sequence continues at coordinate 390,537,227 of OX336393.1, read as the reverse complement.
CTGATGCCAACCTCATGAGGGAGTTCGAGATTAAATTATAAGATGAAACTTGACAAAGAATTTAGAAGACAGTGGCCATAGCCTATTAGATGGTACTGGAGTTGCTTGGAGTTGAAAACAGGTAACCACAGAAAACCACTTCAATGGCAGCTGATGGTGGGGTTTAAAACCCCTTGCCTACCGAGAGCTTGACCCTAAAATGATCCAAATAAGTTTCACAGTTATCTGCAGTCATGTATAGGAGTACTACCTTGTTTCATATTAACTTGAAATTTTCTTGTTGTCAATTAAGTAGCAAGGAAATTCATATTCTTGCCTTTACTAAATAAACCTGAAATCTTGTCAATCACAAAATACAAATTTAAGCTACAGTACGACCATATCAAAAAAGCAAAAAGAAATTTAAATATAATTCTGAAGGACCGTATGTAGCAAATCTTCAAACTTACCCTGGTGTCAATTTCTCCCATGCCCACTTCATCATCATTTTCCCTATAAAAAGAAACAAACAGTAACTTACAGTATGATTATTATTATTAGGGTTCCGATGTTAAGGTAAATAAATATTTTTTTACATCAAACCTATCATAAAATATGGCAGTGAAGTACTCTCTACAGCACCCCAGTCAAACATTGATCGCCTCGAGAGGTGTCAGAATAATGCCCTACGAATCATAACAGGTGCAATAAAAACCACACCTATAACCGCCTTGCAATTATATACCCACAACTTGCCAATAGAAGAAGAGATGAAACATCAAACAGCCAATTCATATCTCAGTATACAAAGACTACCTCAAATGACATGGATCAAAAAACCAGTTTCTAGCCCCAATCTTAAAACACAAAAAGATCCCTTAAGTCTCGCCAAAGAATATATCAATAAGAGCAATCTGCAAATAAAACTTGAACCACTCTGTATGCCAGTCAACCCCATTGCATATATACAAGTGACTACAGATCTTACTTTGCTAGAAGAGGTCTGCAAGAAAGACTCTTCACCACAAGATCTAAAACAACTGGCCCTCTGTACAATAGAAGAAAGATATCCATCTAATCAATGGCTAAAAATATTTACAGATGTCTCACAAGACAAAGAAAATAGAACTGGAGCAGGAATACATTCATCTCTCTTCTCACTCTACTTCCCAGTAGGCCAAAACAAAACAAACCTTGATGCTGAGATAAGAGCAATTTCACATGCACTCCATCAGTTATTAGGCAGAAACATTGATTATCAAAAATGTGTTATCATTACAGATTCAAAAGCAGCCATCCAAGCCATCTCGTCAAATTATAAGCCCCAAAATAAAGAACTGAAATAAATTTTTTGTATGATAAAACACAAACAGATCTCATTTCAGTGGATCCCTTCTCATGTTGGAATAGCAGGAAATGAAGAGGCAGACAGATTAGCAAAGAAAAAGGTACCACACTACAACAACCTGTCAGTCAGACTGATTTTGTCAGCAAAAAGGATCTTGAAAAATACTATCAAAAACAGGTATGAAGAAATGGCAAAGAAAACAGCAGAAACCAAATTATGGAAATACATTGATGCTAAATGGGATCAATATAAATTAACACCAAGAAGAGAAGCTGTAGCCTTCTTCAAGACTTAACACTGGCCACGACTGCCTTGCAGCTCATCTGAAATGAATAAACATCCTGTGATCTGAAGAATGCACACTTTGTCACGAACCTGGAAGTAAAATGGATAAGGGGCACCTGCTACATTGCAACAAACTTCATGTGACTGCTAGAACTTCTGGAAACCTCACACAACTCTATTGGAACGCAAGAAAGCTGATGGATTGGAATCCGGGCTAGCCATAGGAAACAACAACAACAACAACATGGTTTTTTATGTAAATACATATTTTAAGCTCTTTTTCTGTAAATACATAAATTCCTGCTTTTCACTTATTAGCACATAAAAAGACATAATATTTACATTTAAAAAAATCAGTATGCTAGATCTTTCATTTTATTACATTTTTGTTCTGTGTTACTTAAATGGAGAAGAACCAGTGAGCTATCTAATCATCATGCAAAGCGTATTGTTAAGGGCCGAGCTCTTAGGGCTTAGGACCCTACGACCCTAAAAGGGAGAGAGGACCTACACCACTGACCTCACACGCTGGACATCAACATCTAAACCCTCGACCACCAGAATGCTCCAAAATCACCTAAACACCTTCTTCTACCCAAAATCCGCCCCAGGCTGGGAATATAACAAGCCTATACATTTTCTTTACACTGTAAGGAGACTGCCACCTGACATGAGGTGGTTGTCAACACCTTACATCACACATACACAAAGACACTTTCACCGGTAATTGGGACATCAACAATGACGACACGCCGACTCAGCAACTGGAGAACCTTTAAGAGGAAGGCCCCGAGGAGACCGAATATCTGTTGCGGCCCACGGCTCTGTGCATCTGTTTCCAGCTCCGACACATCGTCACCACCAGGTGAGAGAGTGTGCTCAGACTTCCTCATTAACTTGTAATCCTTCATCCACACCTACACTTACCATTGTATTACATTTGTCCCTCACTAAAAGGGACGCGACAATTACCATAACTGATCAAATAAATACTGATCAGCAGCCTACACTCTGTACATCATTTCACACTGACTTTACACCTGTACGCCCAACCTGTTCTTTCCTAATTGTCCCTGACCGTGAATACTAGGAAGTGCAACGTCAGGTATTCCATTGTGCTCGCATAGTAGTAAGTCAGCCAGCGGCCGAGCTGCCGACTCTGCAGAGAGGCTCGCTTCTACTCGCTCATATTTAATTGCTACTCTTAGTTAATAGCTCCCTCATAGTCGCACATCCCTTGGCAAGTAATCGCACCCCCGTAGATTTGTACCCCTATTACATTACATCCTTTTACCAACACGTACACTTGCAGTTTCCCCCAATTATGCAGAAACTTGCACCCTTCAGGAAACCACCCCTAAATTAGACATCAACACTCGCTTGTTCGTCCCATCCCCTAACACCGGGATTGAACTGTATGTCAGCTTGCAGTTGTGTTATTCTGCAACTTGTCGCCCCGTGCCACTCACTGTGGAAGCTGGGGATTTTATTGTCCATAGCCATATTGCACCACGTGCTAGACCTCCCCTCCCCAGCTACCTGGAACCAGTGTCACTCACATGCAGTTCATTTATGGCTCTGTGAAGTGTAAGGCAGTTCTAGTTGTAAAAACAATTACAAGATACTGTATCGTCTGTTGCAGAATTTAAAGATAATTTTACTTCTTATGGGGGCATTCTGTTCTGACAACCATGTAGGAAAGCAATCAAGGCTGAACAGCGATCTCAAGTTACACAATACCTCAAGGGCAAGAAACATATTGCCGCAGTTTCGCGCCTTCAGAAGAAGTGTTTCGCGATAATCGTCGGTCATTTGTGATGGACAACCTGAAGATGTATCTCGTTGTGTATTGTAATTTTTCAGTAGTCAGTGAGGCATAGCATAAATTGCATTCCCGAGTTCTGAATATTGTTTATATTCACATTAATAAACTAAATTATAATTACATATTTTTACTTTTTTGTCACATATTTCAGGTATTTTCAATACATAAAATATAAATATTTTCCTGATTTTTAGCACCTAAAAATCCGAGCCCTAATTATTATACACTTCACAAATGTATCAACTAACTTAGATCTATATAAGACAATACAAGAAGGTAAACAAACTATCATTGGAGAGAAGAACGATAGAATTGTGTGTTTTTTTTTCCCTCTTTGCCAGAGTTCCCTTGTAAGCCATATTGATATTGGAATTTCTTCCAAACCAAAACTACTAATGCAAGTGAGAATAGATGTTATCCATGATAAGTACAGTAAGCTCTCCAATTATCCGGGTAAAGATAAGTCAGCTTACAGATTTTCCATGCGTGGTTTAGAAAAGAAAAAAAAATCCCTGTTCTGTGCTAATCCAAAAATATTCCCACCCAGCAAAGACTTACAGTTAAACACCATCAATAGAAATGCATTGTTCAGCACATTTGCCACGCCTCAGATAGTCTGCAAATTGCATGATTAGTCGTTGCTCTTAATTAATTTTATGGTCTTGGAACATCTTGATCATCAGCCGTTAGAAAGGGGTAAATCAGGCTTCAAAACTGATAAAAACATTAATGTGTGGCTGAACAATCCGTGTGAACTAGGATTCAAACAGCTGAGTGAAGACGAGACACTCGAAGAATTGGTCATTAGTAACACCGAGCCATCGAAATGCATCAATTTATTAGAGCATGTGACCAAAGTTATTTAACTGCACTGTCCTTTCTTAACTCCAAATAATGATTATTATTATATGGTAATAATGTTATTGTTATCTGTTTTACATCCCTTTTTACTACTGCGGCTTTTAGAGATGCCGGGGTGCTGGAATTTTGAAGTGCCAGAAAATCTACACTGTCTAAGCACTGTCAAATACAACAGGATTGTTATAAGAAAAAGTAGATACATTGAGACAGAAAGAAAAAAGAACATATGATATTTTTCCAGAAGGCAAACCAAGAGAAATTTGTAATGCAATGGGTTTTGTGTTTCGTATGTTGCATGCTTAGTAAATGAAAGTGTGCTTTTTATGTAAGGTTAGTATTATCCCATGACTATGTAACTAACATAGCAGTCCTTGAGAAAGCAATGATAAACAGTATCGAAGCCTCCATTGTTGGTCATCGGCTTAGATGGGCAGGCCATATCCATCGTATGAGTGACAGCAGACTACCTCGGCAAATCCTGTATAGTGAACTCAACACTGGCAAGAGGCCATGTGATGCTCCTTTAAAACGATATAAAGACCAACTCAAGCATACCATGAGGAGAGTAGAGATGAACCCAAATACTTGGCATACTCTTGCACTGGATCGCTCTCGCTGGCGTGCTACCATCTCAGCTGCAGTTGCACAGTTTGAGCAGGAACGTCGTAGACAGGAAGAGGAAATTCGCCAGAGGAAGAAGATACGTCAAATACTACCACGTCCTCCACCCTCCATCGGATGCAACATATGTGGTCGCATGTTCTATGCGAGAATTGGCCTGATAAGCCATCAGCGCCATCTTCATCGTCTGGACTAAAGATTATGGAACTGCAGGCGAGAAGCGTAAACTCGGATACGAGTATCGGCCGACGACTAGTATTATCCACGATTTTCAGTTATCCGTGCAATCTCATGACCGCATGAACTCTGATAGTTGGAGTTGCCTATACTGTACACTCTCGTAGGCAGACACCAGTGAAAACTAAAATTTCCCTCCCATCAAAGCTACACTGATTTAAGATAATTGTACTTACTCCATGTTGTTCTTGTTCTCTGAGAATACTCGGAGGATGAACTCTCCCTCCTCGTTGGGTTCAAACGTTGACGGAACAATGCAATACGATCCAGGTGGCAGTTTAAATCGACAACTCACTTCGCGAAGGTTAATAAACGACGGTGATCGAGCAACGGACTGCTGGTATTTGAAGAAGTCTATTCCTAAGGGTTTAGGCAGGTTATCAGGGTCTTCCAGCTGAAAAATAAAAGCATTCAATTTCTTATAGCCATCAAACAGAAAAAGGATAGAAATATGAAAAGAGAACATGTAAAAGGAACATGGATGAGCTCCACAACCGAAGACTGCACTATGGCATTCATGTAGGGTTGCCAGATTTCAAGATTTCAAAAGTATTGATTAGGCGGAAAATTGAAAAAGTCTTATTTTCACATCACTGTCAATACGGAACCTAAAATGAATATTATTTCTCATAATTGAAATATGTGAACAATTCTTGTTTTATCAAACTAATGCAGCTTCTGTTTCTATCATCTCTCCATTTGATATCCATGACAGAAAAAACTCTCTCTGTAAAATCATTCGAGGGGAAAATGCCGAGTATGAACTTCACAAGGACTAAGATATTCCTCAATGTTGTTGCCCCGAATAAATCTATAACATGTACCCATCTATCTGACACAGACGTAGAAATTATTTTCTCTTTCAAACTAGCACCTGTACCCATCCACTCAGCAAAGTGAAGCAACGCGACCGGCATGCCGGTGCCGAAGCTATTTGACGTCACTAACAACAATCGCCAATCACGTCAAGCAAGACTGCACAAGCGGGACATTTGAAAATTGGTGTAAAATTAAATATATTAACCAAAAAACAGAATATTTGGCGTTCCGTTGAAGATTAAATCGGAACGGGGAACAAAACAAGAAAAAACGGAATTGTTCTGGGTAAAACGGAACGTCTGGCAACCCCACATTCATGCCATCAATAGCTGTCTAATGCTATAGGCCCTGATTATTTCTACCTTTTAGTCTCACTACAAGAAGGCATACAACAACCACTTGTTTGTCTCTAAAAGCAGTGAACAGCTGGGAAAAATGGAGGGATATTCTTCAGCAAGAGCTGCCTCCAAGTGAACGATGTTGGAATCACCATGCAAATACTGTATTTATCAGAAAACTATGAGGAATAAAAAATCAATTAATTTTGTATTTTATTTCATGCTTGGATAGATATCTTTTCCACCATACACATGACTGAAATGCATTCCAACAAGAATAAGCAGCAAGCCAAACACATCTTGGCGTTGAAAAGATCACATGTTGTGCACGAGATTGGTTGGTTCCTTAGTTTAGGGGCTGCGACAACGCGGTCATGTAGCCCCGTGTACTTTGTCTGTGCGTAGAATCTGTCTGATAACCAGTGTTAATCGTGATGACTGTATTAGTGTGTGTTATCTGTTTGAATTCAAGTAAGGACTGCAGACAGTAATTTCAAGTAGTTCCTACTTTTGCTACCAAATGCTGCCGTCCATGACACCTAGCTTGCGGGCTTGCCTACTAGATGGCATCGCAGTCAGCACCTGGCGGTGAACGTTGGAACTAATAGAGCGTTAACAATTCTAGCCTACAAATTTTGGCTTCACACAAGTGTAGTTAGCAGAAGGTTTTTTCATGCCATAAATCTATGACATGGGACCGCTGGCTTTACTTCCCCTCCAAAGGAAGGCATACACAGGGATTTTTAAAGTCTTAAAAAATCCGACGACTTCGGCCGTGTTTGAACCCGCGACCTTGGGCATAGAAGCTCAGCATGCTGCCAACTACGACACCAAAGCCGCCTGTGCACAGGTTTATGAACCACTCGTTCAATAGGAGATCAAGTTTGTTGGAACAGAGATTTCTGGATGACAAATGTGAGAAAAAAATACTTGAGTAACAAATTATGCAAGTTTTGTTAACCCAGGATGAATAAGAATGTTCTCGGGGTAGCAAAATTTGGACTTTTGCAAACAATAGATAGAGGTTTCACTCTAACTGCAGTACATTTGCTCTTGATTATACAGCATATTTTATTCATGTAGCATTAAATGAAAGGCAAAACATTGCAGGTAATTCATGGTTTTTGATGAACCACAGATGTCTGTTTTAACCTTTTAACTGCTATGCATTTCCAGATGAATAATTTTTACACATCTTAGCCCCGTTCTACATCCAGGCCCCAAATCAATTTAAAATATTCTCCCCTGTCCTATTGGTTCTATACAGGGTGTTACTAAATTTCCATTACAGACTGAGAGCTTGTACTAGGGACCAAGACGAATAAATTAAGCAAAGGAACTATTGCCCGGAAATGTACCGTCTTCCTGCTACCCGCAAAAACCATCACAACACATGTTCAAATCTCCTGCATTTTCGGCGCCACTGACAAGAGTACGTACGTCATTAAAAGATCACCTGATGTCCCATATCCCCTACAGGTTGTATGCCCTACTTTCTTCCACGAAATCTCACGGGTGCCACGTACTTGATATTCTTTGTATTCTTTGAAGACGCGCGCACGAGTTCTTAGACGATGTGCCACTGCATGTGGGTCAAAACATGTGGTTTCAGCATCGTGACGCACCACCTCATTTTTCAATTGCGGTTCGAGATCATCTGCACCACAGATTTGAGCAAACCATGGGTAGGTCATGGTGGCCCGATTGCTTGGCCTGCACGTTCACCCGTCTTGACACCGCTGAAATACTACCTGTGGGGTCTTATGAAAACCTTGATTTACAATACCCCTGTGGAATCCGAGAAAGACCTACTGGCACGGGTTATGGCTGCGGCGGATGTTGGAAGACCAAGGATTTGTGATCGTGTGTAACAGAACATGGTACGGAGGTACCGTGTCTGTGCTAACGTAGGTGGTTGTCACATCGAGCCCTACCTGTAATTGGACCCAGACGGCAAGCAGCAGGAGTCCGACAGAATGCCCAAAATGTGGGAGCTGTGAACGTGTGTTTTGGTGTTCTTTTGTGGGGGTAGCGGGAAGACGGTACATTTCCAGACAAAAGTTCCTATGCTAAACTTAACCATTTTGGTCCCAAATACAAGCTCTCAACTTTTGTAATGGGAATTTAGAAACTTCCTGTATAATCTTTACAGGAGTTCAATACTCTGCCTGATCTAGCACAGTAAAACTTGCCTTCAACAAACCCTTATTAAACGGAAACTTGTCATCATCATCATCATCATCATCATCTTGCATCTCTCCATCACCACCTTGGTCCAGTCTTCTCCTTTCTTTCGCATGCAGTCCTCCACCCCTTCAGCCACTGATCTCTTGGTCTTTTTCCCTCTATTTTCATCTCGTGTATCTTCCTGGGTATCCTCCTCCCATCCAGTCGCTTAATATGCCCATACCATTTAAGCCTTGATTCCTCTATCCTATCCTGACTAATTCTCTGATCTTCTCATTTCTTAACCTGTCCACCTTTGCCACTCCAATTGAACAAATAAATTGCATAATTCGCATCAACATAGAGATTAAAAATGCAGAGTAAATGGTTCAATGGACAATCACAAAAGAGCAGGGAATTCTACTTTAAAGTAACATCGCCTCAAACAGCTGGATAATGAAACTAAGAAGGCAGACATGTAGCGACGAACTGTTTCGTCAACAGCACCACAACGAGGTAGAATTGGTGATGTACCGTTTTGTCAATAGCACTCTGTTAATTACCGCAAATGTTGGGAGTGTACTGTGCTGTGCATTGGAATGCAGCCTAAATAAATCAGAAACCTCTATAGTCATCAAACTGGCAGGGGAAAAACTAAAGGAAGTAGGAGACTTCTAGTACTTAGGAAGCAAAATAACCAGTGATGGACAAAGCAAAGAGGATATAAAAAGTAGGTTGGCTCAGGCAATGAAAGCATTTCTACAGAAAAGGAATCTGTTTACATCGAATATAGATGTAGGTATTAGGTAGTCATTTTTGAAAGCCTTTGTCTGAAGCGTGGCACTCTATGGAATTGAAACTTGGACTATTGGTGCAGCAGAAAAGAGAATTGAAGTGTTTGAAATGTGGTGTTACAGGAGAATGATGAAGATCAGACGGGTAGATAGGGTAACAAATGAAGAGGTATTAAGACGAGTGGGAGAGGAGATACTGTATGTTTCCGGCTACTGCTAATGAAGAGAAGAGATAGGTTGGTAGGACACATACTATGACACCCAGGAATAGCAAGCTTGTTATGGAAGGAAGGGTCGAGGACAAGAACTGTAGGGGTAGACCAAGGTTAGAATATGTTAAACAGATTGCCTCGGATGTAGGGTGTGGTAGCTATGTAGAGATGAAACGATTAGCTCAGGACAGGGAGGTATGGACAGCTGTAACAACAACAACAACAACAACAACAATAGTACTTTATTCATCCACCCACACTTTTCCTGTAGAACAATGGACTGGATTACCTATGATATTTTTGAATTATAAAATAATTGTACAGCAATATTCCAGTCAACATTTGGAATATGATATAAATGAATGTCAAAGCAATACTTACATGGTACATAGCAAATCCTATTGTGAGGACCTCTACTCCCATTCTCCTTTGCGATCTCCTGTTCTTCTGCATAAGTGCAACGATAACTGTGCATTTGCTTTCATCATCATCCTCGTCAGGATCATTCAGCGTGATGCGGTACTGCGGGTTGTGGCAGAATGTGTCTGTGAGAATGTGCCAACAATTTGTAATTCCAAAAAGAGCCAACACAACTGACAATAGCTAGTACTAAGGTTCCAATCCTTTCACACTAATTTAATTACTTCAAAACTACTGTAGAAATTTTATGTTTTCTTTGTGCTTCAAGTTGTGAAGCACTGAATACAACATTTTCATAAATCCTAACAGTGGGTTACATGCAGTCGTGTATGCAGGATTTCCTTCTGGGGGGGGATTTGAATAATATAATAGGGTAATTGTGTTCATTATTACAGGGGCAGATGACCAAGCTGTTCGGCCCCTTAAAACGGCAGTCATCATCATAAGTAAAATGATATTTCGATTATTATTCATAAAAAGCAATAATTAAATAACAGTTCTCTTTGCATGAAAACTATTTTAAGCCTCTATTTTTTCGACACATAAAAGATTTTTTTTTATTATAAAAATAATGGAAAACAGTACCGTAACTAAATATTAAAACATAAACGATACAGTGGTATCATCATGACCATAGTTATGTGGTTGCTTAAAATATTGATATGTGAAAGAAAAATAATGTTTTGCTCTCAGCGCTCCTACTGCCATTACTATTGACATTCAAAATCTGCCTATCTTTATGACTTTATACGTATCATTATTTGGAATAAATTGCAGAAGATCCTCATGTACTGAATTATCTTTAACGAAACGGACACATAATTAAAGCAACCCTGAGCGACGTGAAAAAAGTTACCGATCGCACACTTCATCAGTAAAACTGATTCATGGCTTGCTCCAACGCTGAAGGAGGAGTCTGGCTGCGAGTAGAGTTATTTATTTATTTATTTATCGTATGGCTTTCAGTGCCGGGAGTGTCCGAGGACATGTTCGGCTCGCCTGAGTCTGTAGCTGCTTCCAGCGGACACCCTTAGGGTGAGCTACAAGTTCCGTTCAATTTCAGGTAGTTCCAACTTTGGCCACCAGATATCAATGATACCTTGTGGTGAATGTTGGAACTTTGATAGAGCATTACAACGAAATCTAACCTAACAATGTTGCTTCACACAAGTTTAGTCTGTGGAAGGATCTTTTACATGCCATAAATCTATGACATGGGACCGCCGGCTTTACTTCCCCTCCAAAGGAAGGCATACTGAAGGATTTTAACGCTGTTAAAAAATCCGACGACTTCGGCCGGGTTTGAACCCGCTATCTTGGGCACAGCAGTTCAGCATGCTACCAACTACGCCACCGAAGCTGCTTGCAAGTAGAGTGAAGGGCAATTACCAAGTGACGAACGTGATCACTTTTAAAATATATACAGGAGTTAAGACGCCTCACTAATGGTAGCGTAAAACAGGTGATAGATGGGATAATATGAAGATTCAAGTAATGATATGTCTCTCGGGGGGGTTAAACCGTAACCCTCCGTCGGTACGCCACTGGTTACATGTCAGAAGGAAAGGAAAAGGTTACAGGGATGTATAAGAGCACACACAAGAGAGGAGACAAGAAGGGATGGGAGGCAAAATGCAGAAAGAGCACCAACAACAATAACAGGGACGAAGACAAACACAATGAAAGGCAGGTGCAGATAAAAGGGTCACTCAGAATTTAAAATAATAAAGTTATTGGTTTTAAGTCCCTTTTAACTACTGAGACTTTTAGAGAAGCCGGGGTGCCGGAATTTTGCACCGAAGGGAATCTTTAACATGCCAGTAAATCTACTAGCACATCTCCCTCACATTTGCTCACCCTCAAATGCCAACTGACTTCACCAGGATTCGATACTGCAACCCGGGGCTCAACAGGCAAAGCTGCACCACGCAGCAATAACAATAATAATGCTATGCTTCTATTGTGGCTGTGAATACTCAAATTTTTAGGGATGCCATGGTGCAATTTTTGACCTAGAAGGGGATTTTCAATAATATCAGCAAGTCTGCCGGCAAAGCATCCTTAAGGGAATCTTTAACATGCCAGTAAATCTACTCAAATGTCATAACGACTATTTATATTGTAACTCTTCAGTTCGTCAACACAATATAATACCAATTACTAGGACATAAAAAAAAATTACCTGAAAAAACATGTACATGTGATTAAAATAAATACGAGACACATCCAGAAAGTAAGTTTCCCTATTTAAAATAAGAACATAGCCTAATTATATGTAAAACTTTATTGGCAACAGCTACAGCAATACATCAGCTATTTTTCGACATTGGCACCAAACGAATTCATTCATTTCATTCATTCATTCATTTATTTGCAATGGGGGGTGTGTCCCCCGGTGGCAAATTGGATATACATAACAAATACATAATTATACATAAAAATACATAATTATACATAACAATTCAATAACAATTATACAACAATTAAACTGGAGTATTTACACAAATAGTCAGTCTTTTCTTAAACACACCTATATGTTTGGGAAAAGGCTCAAAGACTGCGGCAGGTAGAGAGTTCCAGTTATCAATGGCACGGTTTACAAAAGAATATTTACCATAATTTGTTCGCTGTGGTCGGCCCTTAACTTTGAAAGGATGATCGCTCCTACCCATGTAAGTGGGCTTTCCCAATCGTTTGCTAAGCTCACCCCATGCTGGTTGATTTGTATACGTGTTGTACATAGCGCAGAGTCTAGATTTCATCCTCCTAGCCTCCAGTGATTCCCACCCAAGTTTCTTTAACATACGGCTCACACTGCTCCTGGGATTAAAGTCACTGAGCACAAATCTAGCGGCCTTTCTTTGTACCATTTCCAACTCATTGATGAGCCCTACTTGATATGGATCCCAAACCGCCGAGGCATATTCCAGAATAGGTCTTACAAGTGACAAATAGCCTAATTCTTTAGCAGAGGTACTACTTCCTTTTAATACCCTCATTACAAAGTGCAGGGATTTGTAAGCTTTTGAAACTACACATCCTACATGACTACTCCATTTCATATCATTCCTTACGTGAACGCCCAAATATTTGCAAGAATCTTCTTCTACAAGTATTTCCGAGCCAATGTTATATTGAAAATCCTGCCTCCGCACTTTCCCTATTTTTAAAAGACTACATTTTCTTGTGTTTATTTTCATTTTATTTACAATCGCCCACTTATAGACCAGGTTCAGGTCCTCTTGCAGCACTGCATTGTCTTGTGAGTCATGTATCTTTCGATATATTACACAATCATCCGCAAACAATCGACAGTCACTGCGAATTCCATTTGGTAAGTCATTTATAAACGCCAAAAACAACAAAGTTCCGATTACGCTGCCCTGAGGGATACCCGACGTTACGGTAATTTCATCCGAGAATATGCCTTCGACTTTCACTTTCTGGGAACGACCCGTCAAAAATTCTTGGATCCATAAAATTACTCTTCTATCAATCTTCGTCGAAGCTAATTTATGGAGTAGCATGTCATGCGGCACGACATCAAATGCCTTCGCAAAATCTATAACCACGGCGTCGACTGAAACTCCATGGTCTAACGATTCGCTAATGTCTTGAAAAAGTGATAACATCTGACTCTCGCATGAGTAACCTTTCCGAAATCCATGCTGCCTATCATTAAACCATGATAATGCTTCCCACTGTTCCCTCAAGTAGTCGCAAATGAGATGCTCCATCTGCTTACAAACGATGGACGTAAGGCTAACCGGCCTGTAGTTGCCCAATTCAAGTCTGCTCCCTCCCTTAAATATTGGGACTACCGTAGCTCTTTTCCAGTCATCTGGGATTTGCGCATTGTTTATGGACACATTAAATATCACCTCCAAGTATCGTGCCACGGCCCTACCTCCTAATTTAAGTACTTCACTAACAATATTATCAGGACCCTTTGATACATTGAAACGCAGTTTTTGTATTAGCTTTACAATTGCTGACTGGTTTATTTGGAACAGGGGAGCCCCTGATTCGTCGTTAAGGTCCAACACACAGCTATTGGATTTATTGAACACACTACCGTAAAAGACATTTAATTCATTAGCAATGGCCTGTTTCTCAGTAATTAATTTACCGTCACCGGACATTATCATCGACAAATTATTTGAATTTCCCTTTCTTCTCCTAACATAACTGTAAAATTTTTTCCACCCACCCCCTCCCGAACCAAGTAAACCTTGCATATAACTGTCATGAGCAGCCCTCTTTTTTAAGACGAGCTCTCTTGATAAGGACTTAAATTTCAACATATACTTGTCACTATCATGTCTTTTATTGTATAATTTCCTAATTTTCCGTTTTAGTCTCCTAATTTCTCGTGTGTAATACTCAGGGTCTGGGTTTTGTTTCAGCAATTTAAATGGGACAAATTTATCAACAGCGCTATTTAAAATTTTCAAAAAGTTAGTCCACAGGATATTAATGTGATTTCCTTCCGATGCCCATCCTACAAATAGCTCATTCAAATACCCCTGAAACTTGCCCTGATCCGCCCTGCGATACTGGAATATGATCTTTTTTGCTACATCAGAGTCTAATTTTGTAACGTCACCATATCTAATATTTAATTCAACCCCAGAATGGTCACTAATTCCTGGTACTTTCAGACAGTTAATATACAGCTCTACAGGCCTTACGAAATAAACATCTAATGTATTATTGTCTCTAGTTGGGAAGTCAACTACTTGGGAAAATCCCCCCTCCCTTAAGAATTTATTTGCAGCGCTCTGAACTTGACCACAGCTAGTTGACTCACCAGACCAGTCAACTTTGGGGAGGTTTAAATCTCCAGCAATAATGATGCTCTTTTTCATAGCATTACCCGTACAAGTTTTATCATACAGTGTTTCGAGGAGAGAAAAGTTATCTTTCGGTGCTCTATACGCCCCTATCACCTGAAGAGGGAATTTATTTCCTTTATCCGAAATTTGTACACATAACATTTCATGATCCATATCAGCCCACTTTAAGAAACTAGCTATATTTTTGCGCACACAAATAAATAGCCCACCACCTCGCTTCCCCCGATCCCTTCTGTACATTTCGTAGGTCCCTTGAATTATTTCGCTACTATTTATGTCCTCATATAACCAAGATTCAGTTGCAATGACAATGTCCGGAGAATACGTCTCTACAAGATTCCAAAATTCAATTAATTTATTTCCTAAACTCTGACAATTAACCTGCAGTAATCTTAGAGTCTTACCTCCGCAGCAAATATCTTGAAGTAGCTCCTTCTGTTCCCATAGGCTGGCAACCTCTGGACCTCCTCCTCCTCACAAAAGCCGGCACGAGCCGATGACCCTGTCATGTAGGCTCCCTAGGTTGTAAGCGCCCCGTCGATTTAGATGCAGCCCGTCTCGGGCGAAGTCACGGCCACCAATCCAGCAGTCAGCTTCTACGTACACTAATCCCAGTTGTGCACATACCCAGTCCATGCGGTCATTTACAGTCTTAACTCGCCTTAACGGAACATCTCCCCGCCGAACAATGCCACTCATTATAATTTTTGCATTTCTAAACTTGCTTTTAGCTTTTCTGCCTAGTTCGTAGAGCTCCCCCATGATGTAATCAGCTGTAGCCCTCTTCTTCAAATCGTTCGTCCCAACATGGAGCAACAACACTTTAACTTTTTCACAGTCCTCTATATTTGCTTCTTCCACTTGTTGGGCAAGCTGGTCAATTTTAATACCCGGATAACACCGCACTTTCGCACCTGATTTCCTCGAGATATTCGCACTCCATCGTATCATAGAATCACCCATTATGATAACGTCATCCTCAGTTTGCTCCTGCACGCCCTCTTCCACACTGATCCCAGTAGAAAGCCGTTCAGACACATCCTTCACCGTTTCTTCTGATTCACGAAGCTTAGCTCTAAGTTCCTGTATTATTTGATCCCTTGCTTTGATTTGCACCCTCAAACAGTCCGGCGTATCACATACTTTACAAAACCAATTTCCGACATCACAATCCTCCTTCTTGACCTTAATACAGCCGAAGTGAAACCATTTCTCACATAGTCCACACTCAACACCATTCCTCAATGTTTTACTGCACGTCGAACACTTTAAAACTGTCACTGGATCATTTGCCTGATTCACATTTGGAGTAACAGGCCCTGGATTCACTTCCACTCCACCAATAACTAGCAATGCAGCTATCACTAGGGCTATGAACCACAAGTTGCTAGGTCCCGTACGCACACACAAACACCGGAAATCCCGACTACCCTTCACATACCACAGACCACAGACACTTGTCATAGCGCGATATCAACTTTTGTGCTTGCTACGGTGGGCGAGTGGTTATCGTGTCGGACTACCAACCCCAAGCTTGCAGGTTCGCTCCTGGCCATGGTAATTGATTTTTGAAAGGCAACAAAAATCACGATACGTGTGTCATACGATGTTGGCATGTTAAAGAACCCATTTGAATTCAGTAAGCCGTTTACAAGATGTACAACACAACCAAAAATAAAAATACTTTTTTTTTCTCTTGTTCTTGAAGAACAAGAGAAAAAGTACGAACTGTATTTTTATTTTTGGTTAGGATTTCGATGTCATATGATGTTTCACACCAACATATGGGCTGAAGAAGGAAACATATCAAGTTTCCGAAACATGTACCTATAGTATTTTTAGTAAAGTAAAGTATTGATTTGGCGAGTGTAAATTGTGTTTTACATCTTGTAAACATGGTCAATACGGAACCTGGAACGAGTGCGGTTTATCAGTAAGCCGTGTTCATAATGGCAAAATTAATCTTGGGATTTTCCGCCAACACAAAGTTCCTCCTTTCTCTACTAGAAAGCGCTATAGCATCAAGGAGCTTAGATATCTAACTTCTTTGACTTTCATAGCGCTCCAAGAACGACAAAATTCGACAAGAAAGATGCCCCCTGGGCGTGAAATAACAAAGCTTGCACGCGGCACCCGAGGCCATACGATATTATTATTTAACAACTTTTGTAGCCCTGTGTCAGAGTCTGCCGCCGGCAAATGGAACCAGCGTGCAATGTTCGTCTTTAGCTCTTCGTCAGTGTGGAAAAGCAGACAGGAGAACAGAAATTTCTTGAGTTGCAAGGGAAGGTGGAAATCACTGAACGAGATCAGGACAGCAACTGTTCTGTAGAAGTTTGGCTGGGAGCTGCTTGATCATCCACCGTACAGGCCTCTTATCAAGTTCCAACGTTCATCGTTGGGTGTCAGTGACGTCTGGTAGCCAAAGTTGGAACTACTTGAAATAGAACTCACCCAGTTTCATTCATCTTCATTCATTTCATCTCGTCCACATGCAACGGTACTTGTAGCTCACCCCATGGGTGTCCGCATAGAAGCAGCTACAAACTCTGGCGAGCCGAACATGTCCTCGAACACTCCCAGCACTAGGAGCCATACGCTAACTCTTGTAATTTTAGGAGCTTTCTGAACCCTTTGGCTTTCAAGGTAACAATCTATCGGTACCCACAGGTCCTGCGAAAACTGACAGGGTAACGATCCGTCGTTACCCGTCTTTTTTTTTATTATTAGTTCCTTATTTACGCACCAGATAGCAGCATTTTTGCACAGAATAAGAAGAGTATAGTTGTATATCACGTTATACTCCACGGGAACTTCCGGCTATCCGTATTTATCGATAATCTTAGGAATCTGAAACATGTGCTCACTGGAGTTCCAAATCTTGTTTACATCATGGTCGCCGGCAAACTTCCGTTCATTTCTCTTGTGTTTTCGTACGTGATTATATAGTAAAATTAAGTTATATCGTAGGCAATATATTTATTTAATGTGTTAGTTCATTATTTAAATAGTTTTCTTAGGAAATTAGGTGCATAGTGATAGAGAAGTGTTAGATTTAGTTCAGTTAGATTTGGCCTAGTTATTTGCCGTGTGTGACATTGCGGAAAGACTTCATTTAGCTGAAGATGATATCACTGAATATCTTGATAATTATTCAAGTGATGATGATGTTACTCTGTCCGAATCGGAAAGTGTAGAGGATAATGATGATCCAGTAATATCGTCATAGGTGAGTGCTACATATTATTTATAAGAAATCTGTGTTTTATGCAAAGATGGCTGACATTTTTCAGTGTTACATCATTTTAACGTTTTAATTTATTCTAGGATCTAATGCACATAGAATCTTGATATTGACTATGCTAGTAAACAATATTATAGCCTTCCTACTGACATGAATAACAAACTTGGGCTGTAAATACCATTTTCTAGAATTACTTCCAAACTTTCAAAATCTGAAACTTGTAATTTTTTGATTTCACATTTCCTATTTTTTTTTACATTAAACCCTTTTGGTTTAGAGATATGACTTACAGTAATAATAAGTGATATATACTCTATACGTTTACCATCTTTCATGTTGATATCTTCATTGGTGTGCCCTCCATGTAATTTTAAAAGAAGTGTGTGCATAGTGTGGTAAATATGGCTGTCAGTTTTGACACATCCATCAGCTGAGAGCTTGAAAGCAAAAGGGTTAAAGCAGTATGTTGAAAACTTGTCAGTTTATGGCTATTTATTCGCTTATCGCAGTAATTGGAATAATATAATGTTGACTGACTGAAAAGTGGTCTATAAGGAAACGTTGAAAAAATGCTTTCATAGCTATCTATAGAAACTAAAAGTGCGAGGGTTCGGTCTCTGAACCTTGCGCACAGCAGGCAAGAACCAACATAAGTGGCATTGTGTGTGGTTAAATACAGGGTGATTCTTTTGCTGGAGCGGGGCCAGCGGCCAGCTAAAAGGCGTGCGCTCGCCTTTCACCAGCCAACCTAACGCAATGCGCAGATTGCACACAGGTAGAAACTGCAACAGGGTAGTCTACATCAACCCCTCAAGCCGGTTGGCCGTACACTGTACGTCCGCTGGATTCTACTCGTCCAGCCGGTTCGACGTACCACAAACGGCCGGTGCAGGCGGATGTTAGAATGCCTATCACACACGAACCACTGCTGCTTCGCGGGAACTTTTTGCACGTTATGAACCGAGACGTTGTGTACTTTCATGCCATCTCTGTTTCATAATTAGAACTAACACGAAGTTGATCGATATCCGTTGCTTTTGACGACTCATATCGATCAGCAAAAGAACTTGAAACGCGCTCTATTGAGTTTCAAATTAGTTGCTTTAGAAGGTATCACGGTCTCTCCAGCCATCTCGAGAATGTTTTGTGAACTATGTCTAACTTGACAATGTTTGCCACTTATGAAGGGGAAGCACCGAAAGCAAATACTACGTAGATAATTTTTTGCTTCGAAGGCTTGAGGATACTCAGTCGCAGATAAATAATTGCCGGGCTGTCTCATTATCTTACGGGTGCAGAGATTATTCGTTTGATAGATGACAGTAGTGGAAGTGATGTATAGGGAAGAGATATTTTCGGTAGTGATACGGACTATGCACACACAGCATGATGTTATTGGGTAAGTGGCAGACAGGGCTGATGAAGAAGCAATAGCTTCAGCTGTAATAACAACGACCGCTGTTCAGAGTTTGTGGCGAGAGATACACGTGTATGCAGGGAACAGGAAAGCATTTCACGTCTGTTATAGATTCTATTTTGCTGTTTTTCGACGAAAAATTGATTGAACTAATTGTTTGAGAAACAAATATGTACGCGACAGAATGTATATTTGGCGCGCCCTTGAAAGCAAGGTCGCGCGCCAAGGAGTGGGAGTTAGTGACAGGGGGCAACATTTGTGTGTTCAAGGGGCTTGTAATGTTGATGGGGAAAATGCAGAAACCTACCCTAAAGAGGTATTTCACCAGGGATGAATTTTTAGAAACCCCTAGCCTATATTCCCTCAAACAATGCCAAGCGACAGGTTTGAACTAATATTGCGATATTTACATTTTGTTGACAATTCTACACGGGATTCATATACGGGGCCTAAAAACTTTTCAAAATTCAGCTTTTCCTGGAAATTATACCCGAAAATTATGTAGATTGAGCATTAGCATATCTTGTTTTCATTGTAAATATACCTGAAACAAATACCAAAAGTGGAACTTATCAAATTATTATATTTTTGTAAATATTGCGTGTGATCATGGACAACCCTGAAAAGCAGTCGTTACATATATTACTGAGAAACATTGGACATGTTATCGGTAAGTATTCCTAAAATTTTCATTACGTTATATTTCGTAGTTTTTACATTATTAATTTTTTACCTTGTTGGTGTCTACACCTCTGCTGAGCTTCAATTTAAATACCGCCGGAGAAGGGAATACCTCCAGATTAAATAGCCGGCCTGACGGGTTAATTAATGATAAATTCACCAGCAAATCATGATTAAAGAACTTACCTTTTCACAGAAGATGCTGAAAATGTTCTCCTTCAGCTGACAGACAGGCGTTGTATCATGTAAATAAATTAGCGTTTACACGCTGTAATTTCCTACCTTGTATTGTTCTCCAGCTTCACTCGAGTATAGGTAACTGATCTGTAACACTTTGTATTTTAAATTACCCCACAAATAAACATCAATCGGGCTTAGGTCCGTGCTTTGATTAATCACAGTAAACACGCAGGGGGTGCAGGAGTGGCTACATAATGTAACAATGTAACTTCCAAAGTTACTGTCTTTCAACTGAAGGAGAACATGTTCACCATCTTCTGTGAAAAAGTAAGTTCTAACCTTTAACTGGTGACGTAAGGTCATCCAGATTCCCAAGAAATAAAATTTTAAAAAACATCTGTGCTTCTTTAATTAAATCTTACAGGAAGCTGTTTATGTTACCTTCTTATCTGTGTGCTGACACTTCACACCCTCGTTGATGAAAGTTTAGTGACCCTGGTTAGCTCGCATCATTAGGTTGAAGTTAATGATTCTATCTGCGGCCCGACTTCGGTTGGCTGGCGGAAATCGTGCACGCGCCTGGGCTGGCCGCTGGTCCCACTCCAGCAAAAGAACCTCACTGTATAAGAGAGGGCCAAGAGCCCTAACTTCACCACAATAAAGGCATCAATAATAATAATAATAATAATAATAATAACTAGCGGATCCGTGCGAGAAATCTCCCATGTTCATAAACCACACTTTCCCCAATAGGTTTATAATGAGAGACTTAGGGAGAAAGGTTGTTATGTTGTTATTTCAACTAGATGATTATAATAGAACACTATTTACATTTCAGTTAGAATTCCAACTTCTACATTCCCTAACTTACGAAGGCAACCGCTGAAAATTGGATATCATAACTCACCGGTTACTATATAACAAAAGAGAAACTGTTCTGCCAAGTAAATACATTTGCTTAAAACAAGTTATAAACTTGTTAACATATGGTACATGTTTCGATACCTAACATGTACCATATGTTAACAAGTTTATAACTTGTTTTAAACAAATGAATTAACTAGGCAGAATAATTTCTCTTTTGTTATAGAGTGAATTTGTCAATACGGAAAATGAACTTCTTTCAGAGCACAACTCACTGGTTATTTGATATTTATGAAATTGTACGATTTGAGTACTCATTCCTTTGATTTACTGTTTCTGAAATCCATGCAAAATGATAAAGAAAAGACCTCAGAATGTTAAAATGACATGAAGCGGGTGTCACAGTGACCAAAATGTGAAGAGGACAGCAATTATGGAGCGTATTTTCCTACAGCAACAGTATCTGTAAATCGCACACTTCGTACATTTTTTTAAGTCACTTTTAAACTAATTATAGGTATTTATTAAGACTTCCATCGCATCTCATCCCCGACCCCGTAGGAAAAAACGGGAATAATAAGGGGTAGACATACATATAGGTATTTATTACGTTGATGCACAAGTCCGTAGTGTTTTTGTTTTGCTTGTTGGTATTCCGATTGCTGCGGTTTTATTTGTAGACTGTCATTGTTGCTTTGTAGTTCAATGTTTGTTCTTGAATTTACATATTGAAGTTTGGTCATTTGCAGATAGTGAGTGGAGCCGTGGACGCTAGAAAATGGAGTGCCAAGTGGAGAAATTGGAATATTTCCGATAAATTCTTCTCATTGAATTCAATAGAGAGACAAAAGCAGCGGAGGTGGCCAGAAACATTTGCGCCGTGTATGGGGACAATGCTATTGGAGAGATCATGGCAAGAAAGTGGTTTTCTCGTTTTTAGATGGGTCGTGTTGACCTTAGAGACTCCCCACGTTCAGGAAGGCCATCGGAATTTGATGAAGATAGTCTGAACGCAGTAATTCATAATGATCCACGTAAGTGTACACGAGAACTGGCAAATGTGAACTTTGACCATTCCACCATCGTGCAACATTTGCATTCAATGGGTAAGGTTCAAAATCCGGTGTGTGGGCACTGCATGCTCTAAGCCAGAATCACAAAAATCAGTGGATGGTCGGTCATATGTGCATCTCTGCTTGCTCGTTATCAATTGGTTCATGAACCACATTTCCATGCTGTATCGTTACTGGTGACGAGAAATGGTCTTTCCTCTAACATAAGGAGGAGAAAGAAATGGTTATGCCCAAACAAAAAAGCAACTCCTCGTGCAAAGACCTGCGCGCATCCACAATAATGTTAATGTTATGCATCTGGTGGAACACCGACGGTGTGCTGTACTGCTAATTGCGTCCCACAGGTGTAACCATCACTGCTGACATTTATTGCCAACAACTGAGACGTCTTGCAGATGCAATCCAAAAAAAAAACAGCCAGCAAGACTGAGTGGAGTGATGCTCCTCCATGATAACGCCCGCCCGCACTCTGCTAACTTGACAAACACACTATACAGGAGTTGGGCTGGGAAATCATTCCGCACACACCTTATTCGCCCGATCTTGCGCCCTCATATTTTCATCTTTTCCGCTCTCTGTCGAACAGCCTTGAATGAACTTCCTTTCCGACTGAAGATGCGCTCCGAACTTGACAAATTCTTCAACTCAAAACCATGTGATTTCTACAGGCGCGGAATCAAAAAATTACCACGGCGTTGGCAGACTGTTGTAGGTAGTGAAGGAGAATATGTTACTGATGATGAACTTCTCTCTTATGTGTATCTGATGTCTGTAATGAACTTATAAACGTGATGTGGATAAACTTATGGAAAACGCTACGGACTTATGCACCAACCCAATATGAAATTAGAATGCAATTCGTCACTGCTAATGTCTATTCTCTTTCATTTGAATGCTCATTTTTCTAGATTGGTCGCTTGTGAGCGCCGCAGGAGGGATCTATACTACTGAAATAATATATATGAGAATAATAATAATAATAATAAACACAAAAATTCAACACTACACGACTGTCATCAAGCCCGAACACTCTACGCCAGCGAGATAATAAACCTCGTCTACAGGGGATCTTGAGAACATCACAAAGGTGGAGAGAAAAATCATCCAGATAATCTTGAGTCCTAAACTCATAGATGAAAGATATCGTCTACAACCACACACAATCACAGAGAGGTAACATCGAGAAAGATTTCCACAAGTGACCACCAAGATTTTACGGCCACATCATGGGAGTGAATGAAAACCGATTAACAAAGAGAATTCCGACATACTTAAGGAATCCTCGATAATGCCATACGCAGTTTCCGGTGAAATGTCGGGAGATTACATCACAGACAACTTGTACCCAGTTATGAACGCCGGCCGTGAAAACCTAAGCTGTTATAACACTTAAGGAAACTTAAAGTGACAACAGTCCGGATGACACTGGTCCAAATTGATCTCGTAAGTGCCAATATCACACCAACAGACATCGAGGAGCCAAAGACATTCAGACATAAGATCCACAGTTGGGAAATTACACCTGAAGATCGACCAAGGAGATCGGGGAAAGGATGGATGGAGGAATATAGAGTTCGACATAGCGAAACTATGAAAGTATTTTGGAAGAACAAGACAAATAACAGTCCCTCCGGGACTAAGTACCGGCACCCCGGTCTATCCTAAAGCCAGAGTAGTTAAAAGGGACGTAAAACCAATAACATTATTATTAGGGTTCGGAAGTGTAAGACCTAAAGAAGTACAAAATATGCAAGCCTAAAAAACTATAGAATATGACCTAAAAACTATAGAATATGACCTAAAAAACTATGAAAAATGACATGAATTTTTGGGATAGTTGTCACTAACGTACAGTAAATGCTAAATGACGTCCATAGAGGAGCGTCTTCTTGGAATCAGGTCTTCTAAACCTGCTATCTGCCTGTTCCAGGAAAAGAAAGAAAAATATATCCACTACACTATTCGGAAATCCTGTGTTTGAAACTCGACGCAGATAACACGTACTTTGTTAAAGACGCCTCAATTTAAACAAAAATGCTGAAATTATAACCAAATATGACCTTATATCACTAAAATATGACCAAATATGACCAAAACAATAAAAATTGCCGAAATATGCATTTATAGGCAACATCAAATTGCTTTAAACGTAGTCAGGGACCCGTCATTCAAACGTATTTTTCAGATTTTGGGTAAAATGAGCATGGGAAAAAAATAAACGTGGTCAGGGACCCGTCATTCAAACTTATTTTTCAGATTTCGGGTAAAATGTGCACGGGAAAAAAATATGACTTTTCCTTAACATCCGAACCTTAATTATTATTATTATTTCAAATAACAGCAGCAAATCGTCATTTGTTTTATGTGATCCTATGGGTCTAAACAACTTAATAGGTAAATAAATAACAACTGTCACTAAAGAAACTTATGATACACTTACCCAAATAATTCCTACAACCCCCTGCTGTCACCCCTCTCACCCACTCGCCTTCAAAAACACTCATTTCCCACCGCTTCTTGTCACTGCCCAGCTGGTCTTCTTCCAGAGAATCAGGATTCAAGTTACAGATCTCGAGACGTGAAAAATGTTTCTCAAAGTCTCGGTATGACATCCAGAATTCTCCATCGTCATCAAATGTTAAACCTATTTCCTCCTTTTCATGATCTGGTATGAACCTCCATTCTGGTGACCTATAAGATATAGAAACAATCTGTCAGTTTGTTGAAAGAAGATAAATTATGATTTCCAATCACTTTTCAATTTTTTAATACAAGGGCGGATCGTCAAGTCTTTGCCCTTTTTTTTTTTTTTTTAGCCGAAAGAAAATGCATACAGGTAATTACAAATATATGTACTGTTCTATGTACCGGTAACTTACACTATTTTCCCCACAGAGTCTCCACATTCGTTCAGTCATTTGTCCTGTCGCAGCACTAAATTTGAGATGCCCGTGGTAGGCCTAGGCCCTTCAAGGCTGACTGTAAAACCATCGTCGGACTGCTGTCTTGGCGTCATCATTATATGTGAATCCCTGTCCTGCCAGGAATTTCTTCAGAGGACCATGAAATGAGAGACCATATGTGGCAACCAGTACCGCCAACAAGCTCCAGTTATTTCACTGGGAGAGTCTGGATTAACCACCATACAATCCCGACCTCGCCCCATAGTGATATCCACGTTTTTGGTCCCCTGAAGAAGTTCCTGGCAGGACAGCGATTCACGTGCAACGATGACGCCAAGACAGCACTCCGACGATGGTTCCACAGTTAACCGACTGAATTCTACCACAGGGGCATTTCAAATTTAGTGCTGCGATGGGACAAATGTCTGAACAAGTGTGGAGACAATGTGGAAAAATAGTGTAAGGTAGATAGAACAGTACGTATATTTGTAATTACCTGTATATTTTTTGGCAAAAAAAAAAAAAAAGGGTAGAGACTTTTCGATTCGCCCTCGTACATAAAATACTTGCAATTTTACTAAACTTTGCCTAGGTAAGCGATAAACAATGCGCTTTAGATCCACCATTCCCATATAATAACATAAAAGCCTCTATGTTACTGATATCGCGTCAGGAGTTGGCAGTCGGGTTTGATTATCAATTAATATGATAAAATTGGTCCGGCTAGATCAAACATAAACTGTACCAACTGACGAGCCCAACGGCACACCGGGGCGAAATGCTGGCATTTTATGTTTGATCTAGCCGGACTAATTTTATCATATTAATTGATAATTTATCTGATCAAACGGAAATAACATCCTATTCCCATTCGGGAATGTTCATAACCTAGTCGGGTTTGAACTGCAGGGGTCTTCCCGCTCACTGCGTAAGGCGTATTCCAAAAACATTCAGTTGGTCAATACTTGCTTCACTCACTCAGCACATTCCTTCTTTCAGTGGCTGAGTGTCGTCTACTGCAATAATAACCATTGGCATGCGGCAAGCCGATATATTTAACTTAGGAATATGCGGGCCGCGCATGCGTACTGCAAGATCCCCCGCACCCCGTCACAGCGTGTTCAACTGCCATCTCCTGCCGCGATGACAGTACGATCTATCAATCTAAACTATGAAATACCATTAAAATGATTGTGTTAAAACTTGGAAATTTTTCCAGGTTTGTGCCCTGTCTTGTGTGGGGTTTCGCCTAGCACACCAAGCTAGTTTATCAGTGGGCTCTTGGTGTCCCCGCCCGGACCCCCCCCCCCCTCCACAGGTGTAGCGAACTGCGCGCTACCTCCCTTTATATAGAGTGCAACTGCACCTCTTCCCTGGGAAGCCTTCATAGGGAGGTAATTGCAGCTTGAGCTTTTAGTTCTCGCACGTAAGAGTTTCTCAGTTTTGCCTCACGAGGCTGAGTGTATCCCGTTCCAGCCCTCACACCAGAGTAAAATAAATTACTTGGCAGAGCTGGGAAGCAGCCGAGAATGCTAGCCGCTACACCACAAGGTGGTGGGTAAACGAAAGCATGTTGGGAAAATATGATGATAATTGTCGTTTTAAGGGGCCTAACATCTAGGTTATTGGCCACTAATGGTCTGGGAGATTCTGAAAATTGCAATGAAATGGGAACCGCAACGAAAAACCAATTTAGATGAAAAATATTTATAAAATGTAACTTAGGCTAAAAATACTCACAAAATGCAATTTAGAGTAGAAACACCTACAAAATGCAATTTAGACGGAAACATAATTTAAATTGAAAACACGTTCAAAGTGCAGCTCAGATTCAAAATACTTACAAAATGCAAGTTAGATTCAAAATATTCACAAAATGCAATTTAGTTTCAAAATACTTACAAAATGCAATATCGAGATTGAAAATGATTACAAAATGCAATTGAGATTAAAAACAAGTAGTTCCGTGAAGAACTATACAGCCTATTTTCATATATCCTACTCATGTTAATTGCCACTATCAACATACAAAATTTCAGTTTAATTGCAGTAACAGATTCGTAGATATTGAGAACCGTCTAAATATTTCTGATTGTCGCCAGGTTGGATTTTTATTTTTCTACTATTACATTAATATTATTGTGTACATGTCGTATTCAAACTTCAATCGCATGATTAGAACACAAGAAGTAAAAACGAGATTTTAAAATTATACACATCAGCCATCTTGTGGTTATGCAAACAATTGAAATAAATTAGATGCCAGTGGATCAACATTTGTATAAGCATTTAACTTGCAACGTTTCACGGCACTCTGATAGTTAATTCGCGAGAAACGTCCATTTAAATATTTATACTTCACGTCGCCGCCATGTTGGATCTGTGCTCACCAGGTTATTGAAGTCCTATAGGTGAACATATGTTCATAGTCTCTATGAACATAAAAAAATTCAGTTTGGTTCCTGTAAAAGATTCATAGATATTGAGAACCGTCTAAATATTTCGGAAGCTCGCCATGTAGGATTGTTATATGTATAGGCCATAGAGTTATGTACCATTCAAGGACAATTATTGCCTAGGTTCATTATTCAAACTTTCACTTCGATCGCATAATTATGACACAAGAAATATAAACTTAATTTTAAAATTTCGCAAAGCCGCCATCTTGAGGTTATGTAAACAATTGAATAAAATTAGATGGCAGTGCATTACAATCTGCAAAATCATTTACTGTACCACATTTCACTGTGCTCAGAGAGTTAAATCATGAGAAAAGTCTATTAAGATATTTCAAATTCGCTTGGTCGCCATCTTCATTTTGTACTTTACAGGATTTTGAAATATACATAGGTTAAATTGTATCAGTACCCTTTATAACCGTACAAAATTGCAGGGTGATATCTGTAATAGTTTCGGAGATATAGAATAACAGTGAAATATTTCGCACAGCCGCCATTTTGAGGTTATGTAAACAATTGAACTAAATTAGACTCCAGTGCATTACAATGTGTATAAACATTTGCTCTACCAAGTTTCATTACGTTTGGATAGTTAAATCGCGAGAAAAGTCTATTTGAAAGTCTCAACTTCGCTTGACCGCCATGTTGGTTTTGTAGTCACCAGGTTTTTGAAAGTCTCATAGGTGAACTTCTAGTTGTGCCCTTTATCACCGTACACAATTTCAGGGCGATATCGGTAATAGTTTCGGAGATATTGAATGCTAGTCAAATATTTCGCACAGCCGCCATGTTGGATTGGTGAGACTTAACAAAATTTGAAGGGCACGGTCGAGGTCGCCGGGAATAGTGCTATCAACTTACCGAGTTTCATTGAAATCGCTCCAGCCGTTTAGATTTTATTAGGGACACACACACACACACCTCACACACACACACACACGCACGCACGGACAAAAGGTGATCTCATAAGCCTATTTTTTCAAAATTGAAAATAGGCTAATAATTACAAAATGCCATTTAGATTCAAAATACTCACAAAATGTCAGCCCTACATTCCAATTACCTACAAAATGCAATTGAGATTGAAAATACTTGCAAGATATAAATTAGGTAGAAAATACTTACAAAATGTAATATAGATTCAAAATATTCACAAAATGCAATTTAGAGTCAAAATACTCACAAAATGCAATTTAGATCGAGAATACAGTAGAATCTCGATTATCCGACCTAAACTGGACCTGTCAGATCAACTAAAATGTCAGATGATACAGAATGACTTTGAAAATGAACTAAAACAAATAGGTAGGCTATACTGTATTACTGAAACTATGACATGTTTTATGGTATTCTATTTACTGAATTATCAATTCAATTGTACTTGCAGTATTGAAGAAAACCGCTCTAAATGCCTTAAGAAAGGAACTGGTCAACAATGTCTGCTTGCCTGCCGATTCAAGTTTTCTTGCTGCGAGATCTCTCCATCGACGAAAAATCAACAGCTCCGTTGCACTTGCCTCCGGCTGTTGCTCCACGTACGTTAATGCCATATCGAATGCACTCAATACTCCTTCTCCTTCACCATCCTCATTTTCGTCAGTGCTTGTTCCACGGCTGCAACCTTCACATCAGGTGTCCCAAAATTTAGTGTACACCAAATGTTCAAATTATGTCTACCCGTGTCGGATAACTCGGAATGTCAGATAAGCGAAGGTCGGATGAGCGGGACTCTACTGTACTCACAAAACATAATTTAGATTGAAAATGCTTACAAAATGTAGTTCAGATTCAAAATACTAACAAAATGTAATTTAGATACACAGGGGAGCCAATGCACAAACCAGTGAGGGAATCTTAAAGAATAGCAGGAAAGAGGAGAGGGTCTGCCCCAAAGGCAATGAAAAATAAAAAATGAATGGGAGGGACCGGACTGAGCTCAGGAATCCCTCGGGGTTGCCAACTCCCGAACTCGCCAACCATGAGCCCTTGAGGGTATATCGAAAAGGAAAAGAAGGCTGATCCCTCAAAGAACGAGAGATCAGGAAAGATGAGAGAAGAGCCAATTAAGGCGGGAAAGGAAGAGACTCCCTAGGCCTTGGATACCCTAACACCGTCGGGGTCGGAACAGAACGAGAGTTGACCAAGGGAGCTCGACAGGAAAGAAGACAGAGAGGAGCCCGGCACGAGTAAGTGGAAGCAATGCCGGACTCAGCTGCGGTTCCGTGGTTGACAACCTAAGTTCCACTAGGTGTGAGCCCCTGACGGGGCATGTTAGGAAAAACGCAACTGGAAAGCCGCCTGAATGATGATGATGATGATTTAAGTACATTGCGACATCATGGTCATATAGTTCCGTGTACTTGTGAGTGCGTGTGGAATTTGATAACCTGTGCTATTGTGATGGCTGAGTTAGTGTATGTATTTGTAATTCAATTGAGGATTGGGAAGGAGGCGGCCTTGGCCTCAAGTTGGGAACCATCCCGGCATTTACCTGGAGTAGAAGTGGGGAAACCACGAAGACCACTTCCAAGATGGCCGAGATGGGAATCAAACCCTTCTCTTCTCGGTTTTGCCTCACGAAGCTGAGTTGACCCAGTTCCAGCCCTCGGACCAGAATTAATATATTCTGTAGAGCCAGTAATCAAACCTGGACCTCCAGGGTGACAGTCTAGAAAGCTAGCCACTACACAACGAGGTGGCTCACTAGCCCAGGCAAATTAGACCAAAAAGAAGGCCGTGCTTCCCGAAAAATCGTCCATAGCTGGAATGTGTTTTAATACCTATTGGGGGTCCCGAATAAGAGTCCTGT
Source organism: Meconema thalassinum (assembly GCA_946902985.2). Lineage (NCBI taxonomy): Eukaryota > Metazoa > Arthropoda > Insecta > Orthoptera > Tettigoniidae > Meconema > Meconema thalassinum. The sequence goes on along the minus strand of OX336393.1, from coordinate 390,506,836 downwards.
GAGTTTGCGACAGATTCTGACTTCTGCTTAATTTTTGGGAGTCAAAAAACGTGAAATTTTCGCTCGTTTTTCAGTTATTTGCTTATAACTTTTAAACATCGCATTCTACAGAAAAGTTTCGTCATAACGTTTTTAAAGAACATTAAATTCTGTGTCGATGGTTTTTAGTCCGTCTAAATCAACCCAGTCGTTTAGCCGCAATAGATTTCTGAAATTCGGCTATTTTTACTAACTTGGTTAAAAAGTTGATTCTTTGTTTAGTTTTTCGCTTATAACTCCTAAACAACGCATCCTATAGAAAATTGTATTCAGAGCTTTTTAAGAACATTAAATTCTGCGTCGAATGGTTTTTAGTCCGTCAAAATCGGCCCAGCCGTTTAGCCGCAATCGATTTTTTGAGTTGGGCCATTTATACTATCTCTCATGTCTCACGTAATTCCCGAGCTGTACGAGCACATATATTGACCCAGCTAGCTCTGGCCAAAATAATTCTACAGACGATGTCCACATCTCAAGAAACAAAACTGACAGACGAAGAGACTGATGCACTATCGTATCTCATAAAGGATTTTTCATCAGAACGATTTGACATTAACAACCCAAATGTTGATAGTCTTATGGAAAAGTTGAAAAGACAATTGGAAATCTAGGAGGAACGAGGAAGCACAGCACAGCTGTGGGTGCAGTATTTCACGATGGTGTCAGTCCTTAAGCAATTTATCGAGGCTGAAAGAACTGGGAATTTGATGTTGCACCTGCAGAGCGTCAGAAACACGATTCCATACTACCACACCAGCGGACACTTCAACTACGCAAAAGCTAGTCAATTCTACCTGCAGGATATGGAGGAGCTCAATAAAACATTGACCCATACCGAATATCAACAGTTCATTGTACAAGGTTACTTCACAATAAGGCATAGCAAAAGAATTGGTCCGGAATATGGTCAGATATGATCATCGAGCAAGTGCTCATGAGAGCAATATCTTCTTGTGGAGGGCTATCCCGTTGGCGGGGAATCAGCGATGGGACTCTAGCCCGGTGGATCGCTAGCATGCCCACTGCAGTGGATGTTTGTCATCAAATTGAGGATTATTGTGAGGTCTCCTTCTCAACATCCGTTCAGCATGTTGACACGACAAACTCCAGAATAAGGAAGGACGGTAGCGATTGCCAGAAATTCAGCGAATGGTTTCGGTGCCGTGACCCATTCCCTCAAACGAGTTTACTCGTGTCCATCACCACAGGAGATTTAGCTGATGACAGCATCAAGTGCCACAAAGCATTTGAAAAGGGCGCAGCCAGTATGAAAACCATTGTAGGGAAGAACTTCAAAGTACTTAAACTTAGCAGAAAAAAACGAGGGGTGTCTCTACGAGCCGCGAAGGCTACAGCAAAGATCAACGGAGAATCAGTCCCCATCAGTCCGCCGCATTCCATTTCACATGAAATCCCAGCTTCAGCTTGAATCGTACTTTGAATTCAAATTGGTCCCATACCCACTCTCACTGTTTGATGATGATGGCATGATGCGGAAGAGTAGAAAATCAGAACTGTACAAGCTATTCACTCCAATCAAAGTAGATCTCACTGTGAATGCAGACCACGTAGTGGGTGGTGGTTTCCTCCTGCACAGAGTTGTGTGGAACAGGGGAGAACAGTTTTCCAATATCATTCAGAAGTACGTAAATTACGGGAAATCCAACTACAAGTCTGACAGTATCACCATAGTTTTCGATGGGTACCCAGAGGATGTGGCCGAGAAGAGTATAAAGTCAGCTGAAAGAGCGAGAAGAGCCCGTGTTATGTCATCTTCATCGGTTATATTCCAGGAAAATACCAAGGCAACAATGTCCAAAGATCGATTCTTGTTGAATGATCACAACAAGATAAGTCTAATGTCGATGCTGACAAGCAAACTGATGGACGAGGGCATTCATGTGAAACAAGCTGTTGAAAATGCAGATTCTCCGATTGTGAGCACAGCAATGGAGAGGTTTATGGAAGGAGGCAATGTTTTCATAATGGGAGAGGACACCGATCTGTTGGTCATGCTCACTTTTCATGTTACCGACAACCGTGGCTATGCTGACTAAAGCGCAGCGTTAGGTCATGGGGCCAAGCTCTCTGCCGACTCTGTAGACACGTGGGTTCGAGCCCCACCGTCGGCCGTCCTTGAAATGGTTTTCCATGGTTTCGCCATTTTCAACACCAGGCAAATGCTGGGACGGTACCTTCTGACAGGCCACGGCCACTTCCTTCCACATCCTTCTCCAATTTCATTCACCTTCATCAATTCCATCTCTCATCCCGACGCGCAGGTCGCTCACGGGCGTCGAATAGAAAGACCTGCACTCTGTCTCTGAGGAGACCACACGACAAACAAAAGACTTTTCATGTTGCTGTCTTTGAAGAGCCCATCTCCAACGTCTTCCTCATCAAACCCGGGAAACAGAACCAGGAAACTGTCGTTTACAGTCCGAGCAATTGCCAGCTGCCTGAAGACATAAGGAAGCATGCCCCGTTTCTCTATGCCTTCACGGGGTGCGACACCACATCCTCATTTTTCCGCCAGGGGAAAATAAAAGTTATCACGAAATTCATGGCAGACCAAAACCTCTTCCATCAGGCCTCTATTTTTCTTGACCCGATCTCAACCCCTGACCAAGTTGCAAATGCAGGTGTTCACATAATAAAAAAACCTGTACACGAGTGGCAGTAGTAAGTCCCTCAATCAAGTGAGGTTTGACCACTTCCAGAGGTCGATTTCAAAAAAGAATTTCAAGCTGGCGTCCTTAGCTCCTACAGAAGCGGCTGCTCGCCAACACTCCTTCAGAGCTTATTTACAGGTGCAGGTATGGAGGAGTAATATACTAGATCCAGAGAGATGGGGATGGAAAATAACCACCAATGGCTTAACTCCCATCACAACGACTGATCCACCAGCTCCACAAGAACTTCTGAACTCCATCCCGTGCACATGTATAAAAGGGTGCAAAGCAGCTTGTTCCTGTAGGAAGGCAGGGGAAAAATGCACCACCATCTGCATGACCTGCCAAGGGCACACATGCCTTAATTCAATCTCTGAAGACAAGGATGTTATACTGGATCCCACCCAGTGTGACTAGGAGATTGATATCATCGAAGAAGAGCAAGAAATGAATTCTCATTCTCAAGATTCCGAGGATGAGGAGCTAGATGACTGATGTTGTGTTAGGCGAAGAGCCACCGTTATCTCCTAAACGGCGAAAGAAATCGTCAACATGAGTACCTTGTACATCTTTCACATTATGATGTTTCATATACACAACTAATACATCATTCTATACATAATTTATATCGTTATCGTTTACGTAAACATCTTATGTAAATGTATCTTATGTAGGCTATACATCTTTTGTTACTTTCAATAAAACATTCATAATAATGCCTTTTTAAATTTTGAAACCACATAACATCATTTTGGAGTGTCCAGGTGCCGATCCAATAGGAGGGGGGGGGGGAGGCACGAAACCTAGAATTTCTGAAACCCCGGAACAATTAATATATAATATTTTATTACAAATAAGGATTAACAAAATCACAAAGAAATTTGATAAAATGGTCCGGCTAGCTCAAAACAGTTGCCAGCGTTTCGCCCCAGTGTACCAATGGGTTCTTCAGTTGGTTATGGTATACCTCACCAAGACGCGTGGCTAGTACATACTGTGAAGGCCGCTGCAAGGCACAAAATGTCGCCACGAGCAGCGCCAATGTACTACGGAAGTCAAAACTTCCTTTCAAAAATAATGTTAGCTTACCTTGCTAATCCATACTGGAAATATTTGTTCCCAAAGGAAACAGGATGTAAAATTGTCCGATTGAGCTATGTACATTAACAAAATTACAAAGAAATTTGATAAAATTGAGCTAGCCGGACCATTTTATCAAATTTCTTTGTGATTTTGTTAATGTACATAGCTCAATCGGACAATTTTACATCCTGTTTCCTTTGGGAACAGATATTTCCAGTATGGATTAGCAAGGTAAGCTAACATCATTTTTGAAAGGAAGTTTTGACTTCCATAGTACATTGGCGCTGCTCGTGGCGACATTTTGTGCCTTGCAGCGGCCTTCACAGTATGTACTAGCCACGCGTCTTGGTGAGGTATACCATAACCAACTGAAGAGCCCATTGGTACACTGGGGCGAAACGCTGGCAACTGTTTTGAGCTAGCCAGACCATTTTATCAAATTTTTTTGTGATTTTGTTAATGTACATAGCTCAATCGGACAATTTTACATCCTGTTTCCTTTGGGAACAGATATTTCCAGTATAAATAAGGATTAGACTGGAATTTCCAAAGAGGGGCCGTGCCCCCCCCTCCTTTCCCCCCATTCTGCATCTGCCCAGATGATTTTCATTCAATAAAACATCATCAAATGATTCATAATATTATCCATTCAAAGGGCTGAATTAACCTTTTAGCCAAGTAGGTAAAACATGGCCCAACTTCAGAAATCGAATGCGGCTAAACTACTGGGCCGATTTAGACGAACTAAGCACCATTCGACACAAAATTCAATATTCTTTAACCTTATCCCGCCCTTAGCGCCCAAAAGCGCCCGTCTCTTGACTTATCCTTCCGGTCCTTAGCGCCCGAAAGCGCCCGGTCGCATTATCTGCACACGTCTACCATCTATGCGTCAGGTTTGTAGTTTTCTCAACTCTAAAGTGTTTATAAAGCATTTACGAATGTGCAGTACAATCCACAAGGCAGTGAAAACAAAACAATAGCGTAAATCTATCATGAACTTCCATGCACACTGATCAGGTGTTTCGTTCGTAAACATGGCGGGATTGAGTAATGCAGATAATGAAACCGAGCTCAATATAGGCGAAGAAAGTGATGCAGAATGATTTAGTAGTGGTGAAAGTGAGTTTTTAGTCAAAGCAAAGGAAGGAAGCTTGTAGTTTAACGTGACCGTTAATCTCGAGATCATGAGCCACGGGACCTCCTTTTTACGTGGAATCCGAACCACAGGACATGGCATTTAACTTCGAAAATCTCACATGCATTTACCGGAAATCAACCCGGACTGCCTTGGTGAGAGGCATACAGCTAGACCGCTGAGCCAGAGTTTTTAGTCAGAGAAGAATGATGATAATTTCAATGATAATAGTGATGTAAGTGAAAACGGAGACCAAGAAATCGGACCTGACGGCGATGCCCCGGCATTTCAGGTAACACAAACATTTCATTTTTTTACTACGAATGAGTTTTCGGAGAAATTATTTCGTAGTTTCATTTGGTTGTGCTAATAAAAGGAATATTCCAATCGTTAGTATCGATTCTTTAAAAAAATAAGAGTAATTAGTTTATGCTTATACCGGTATTGGTTTATATCGCGCCGGCCCTCTTTTCTAGTATTTGACAATTATAAATAAAACTGAAAAGTACGTATCGTGATATGAATAGACAATGTTTGTTAGGCGGTCTCCTCACTTTGGGAAATGTTGTATAATATAATGAAAGTATTCTCTACTATGTGAGAGTTATAGGTTATGTTTACATGTCGTCTGGCGATTTCTCCAGTATTACCAAGATACTGGTTGGAACCAACAACCTTAGGAAGGGAGATATGGATGTGATGGTATGTTTTCTAATATTGTTGAAAATTTGAATACATTATGGTCAGTCGTTTTCATTATATTATACTTTTTCTGAAACAATGTACTTAGGTTCTGTTTGTTGTTTGAGTCTTCAGTCTTTTGACTGGTTTGATGCAGCTCTCCATGCCTCCCTGTCCTGAGCTAATCGTTTCATTTCTACATAGCTACCACACCCTACATCCGAGGCAATCTGTTTAACATATTCTAACCTTGGTCTACCCCTACAGTTCTTATCCTCGACCCTTCCTTCCATAACTAAGCTTGCTATTCTTGGGTGTCTTAGTATGTGTCCTACCAACCTATCTCTTCTCTTCATTAGCAGTCGCCAGAAACATCTCTCCTCTCCCACTCGCCTTAATACCTCTTCGTTTGTAACCCTATCTACCCATCTGATCTTCATCAAGAGTTTAGTGCTTTTCAGTCGGTCAACACGAATGTACCCAAAAGAGATGGGTTATGCCCTAATCCTGAAATAAATTACATGAGATTAATAAAAAAAGTCCTCTCGGCACGCCGGAAGGCGGAGGTAGATTTCACCGGACAAACTTGGAGATAGGCGAAAATAGGCAGGATATGCAGGTTTTCGTAGAAGGATCAGACCTCATTATTCGCGTGAAAGTATTTTATAATTGGAGATTAATTAACTTTGTTTTTCTTCATTTTAAACATATTTTAAACATTTTATTGTCTTACGGGGACGGTAACCTTCTTGTCATTTGGAGTCCATTTTTAGCCTATTTTCAATTTTGAAAAAATAGGCTTATGAGATCACCTTTTGTCCGTGTGTGTGTGTGTGTGTGTGTGTGAGTGTGAGGTGTGTGTGTGTGTGTCCCTAATAAAATCTTAACGGCTGGAGCGATTTCAGTGAAACACGGAAAGTTCATAGCACTATTCCCGGCGACGTCGACCGTGCCCATCGAATTTTGTTACGTCTCACCAATCCAACATGGCGGCTGTGCGAAATATTTCACTAGCATTCAGTATCTCCGAAACTATAACGGATATCGCCCTGAAATTGTGTACGGTGATAAAGGGTACTACTAGAAGTTCACCTATGAAACTTTCAAAAACCTGGTTACTACATAACCAACATGGCGGCCAAGCGAAGTGGAGACTTTTAAATAGACTTTTCTCGCGATTTAACTATCCAAACGTAATGAAACTTGGTACAGCAAATATTTATACACATTGCAATGCACTGGAGTCTAATTTAGTTCAATTGTTTACATAACCTCAAAATGGCGGCTGTGCGAAATATTTCACTGACATTCTATATCCCCGAAACTATTACAGATATCACCCTGCAATTTTGTACGGTGATAAAGGGTACTGATACAAGTTTACCTATGTATAATTCATAAACCTGTAAAGTACAAAACGAACATGGCGACCAAGCGAATTTGAAATATTTTAATAGACTTTTCTCGTGAGTTAACTCACTGAGCGCAGTGAAATGTGGTACAGTAAATGATTTTGCAGATTGTAATGTACTGCCATCTAATTTAATTCAATTGTTTACATAACCTCAAAATGGCGGCTGTGCGAAATTTTAAAATTAAGTTTTTATTTCTTGTGTCGTAATCATGCGATCGAAGTGAAAGTTTGAATAATGAACCTAGGCAATCAGTGACCTTGAATGGTACATAACTCTATGGCCTATACATATAACAATCCTAAATGGCAAGCTTCCGAAATATTTAGACGGTTCTCAATATATATGAATCTTTTACAGCAACCAAACTGAAATTTTTATGTTCATAGAGACTATGAACATATGTTCACCTATAGGACTTTCAGTAACCTGGTGAGCACAAATCCAACATGGCGGCGACGCGAAGTATAAATATTTAAATGGACGTTTCTCGCGAATTAACTATCCGAGTGCCGTGAAACGTTGCTCGTTTTAAATGCTTACACAAATGTTGATCCACTGGCATCTAATTTATTTCAATTGTTTGCATAATCACAAGATGGCTGCTGTGCGTAATTTTAAAATCTCGTTTTTACTTCTTGTGTTCTAATCATGCGATTGAAGTTTGAATACCACACTTACACAATAATCTTAATATAATAGTACAAAAATAAAAATCCAACCTGGCGACCATCTGAAATATTTAGACGGTTCTCAATATCTACGAATCTGATACAGCAATTAAACTGAAATTTTGTATGTTGATAGAGGCAATTAACATGAGCAGGATATATGAAAATAGGCTGTACAGTTCTTCACGGAACTACTTGTTATACTTGTGGTCACACTGTCCTTATGCAAGGTTTCGACACTGATGTGTAACTATGTAACGGTCTGTTACTTCTTCACGCAAAATTATATCTCCCGCAGAGATGTTGGTTGGTTCCTCAGTTTAGGGGCTGCGACAACGCGCTCATATAACCCCGTGTACTTTGGGTGAGTGTAGAATCTGTCTGATAAACGGTGTGAATTGTGATGGCGGTATTAGTCTGTAATTCAGGTAAGGAATGCAGACGCTAAATTTCAAGCAGTAGTTCCTAATGTTGCTACCAGATACTAACGTCAACGCCACCCAGCTGTGAACTTGGCTACTAGATGCCACCTCAATCAGCAACTCGCAATGAACGTTGGAACTTCCCCTCCAAAGGAAAGCTTACTGAGGGATTTTTAGCGCTCTTAGAAAATCCGACGACTTTGGCCGGCTTTGAACCCGCGACCTTGGGCATAGAAGTTCAGCATGCTACCAGTTACGTCACCGAAGCCGCTTCACACTTAGTCAGATGGAAATCTGAATCTGATCTCGCGCAAGTGCGTTGTCATGGCAACGTCTGATGGCTCATCCCTCATCAATTTAGTAGTGTTGCCATGTCAACCACTGATAGCTCTTGGCATTTTCTTATAATTCCGAAATCATTTTTCTCATCCCTTGGCGCAATGGTGGCTCATATCAAAAATTCTTTCAGACAAACGTTTTAGGTAATTATTAGGGGAATATTGTCCATTTTGTACGGTTTTGATATTGTGCCTATTAACAGAGATATGATTAATGTTTCCCGAAAAACCCACTTTTTCCCACCCCTTTGGTCAATGGTTGGTGCTATCAAAAAACTTATTTGACATAAATTTTTGGCACTTATCCGACACATATTATGAACTTTGAATGGATTCGATATTTCATGTATTAAGAGAGTTATAGCGATATTTCACTTTTTCGAAAAAAGCCCCCCCTTTGACCGATTTTGCCCATTAACGAACTCGACCGAGATTTTATAGGGATACATATTATGTAAAAAATTCAAAGTGATTGGTGCAAAATTACGGCTGTTATCGTGTCCACAAGAAACTGATATATATATATATATATATATATATATATATAGATAGATACATATATACATAAATTATATATAAACTTTTGAACTGACGGTGGTTTTGGGGTCTGGGGGATGTGAAACGCGAAGATATGTCGAAATTTTCCGGAAGTCGAAACATGGGACCCATTGCAATAGTTAGCTTTCTAAAGAAATCTACCTAAAACACTAGGATGACCAGTTTCGATCGTCAAGCGATCATCATCAGATCCATTACACTTGGGCTACAAAATCTATGTTTGAAATACAAGTGAAAATATTTACAATATGTACAATTATTTAGTTGCAGTATTGGTACTGCAACTGTCAGTGTATGCTAAATGCAGTATATATGTTAGGTGAAATGCTAAATGGTGATAGCTATCCGGAGATTGTACTTTAGAGAGATTATATGGTTGTAAACTATGGTTAAACTATAAAATTTTTGGCTAACTACTTATCTGATTGTCTTCCGTATTACAGCTACTCGCAGTTTTCGTGCTCACTGGAACTCGCTGTGCGGTCGACTGCGGTGGTTATCTTAACGACTGGTTTTTCCCCTGCCTCCTCCCCCCTGTCCCTACGTGCTGTGGGGAGTGATAGCGATGTGTTTATGTGAGGTGTTGCCAACCTAGATAAGATGTATGTTATTGAATGAGGTGGGTCCACAACTATTAAAGACCGTGGATTGGCCCTCGCCACGCGTGGAGCATAACCCATTCGAACTAAGCGTTGACGGTCTTATGAGGACGTCCCGGCACCTTTAATACTGCCGCGAATATGGGCCTTGGTTTATTGCAGAAGCAAAGTACATCGTACACCTGATCCAGATAACATTTACATTTCATCATTCTTAGGTTCATTTCTTTCTAAATAATAGGGTAAAACCTGGGGATAGGCAACCTGAAAATACGGGCGGGAAAAGGTTAAAAACGTTACGAGGAAACTTTTCTGTAGTTTGCGTCGTTTAGAAGTTATAAGCAAAAAACTGAAAAAGGTGCAAAAATTTGACGTGTTTTTGACTCCCAAAAATTAAGCAGAAGTCAGAACCCGTCACAAACTCACAGGACTCTTTTTTTTTTGGGACCCCCAAAAAGTATTAAAACTCGTTCCAGCTTTGGAAGATTTTTCGGGAAGCATATGTCTAATTTTCCTGGGCTACACCTGAATGTAATTTCATATTAAAGGGAACGTTTGACTATGCTAACCAACTTTCAACATTGTCCATGCTTTGGGTTCCCTTTAACATTTTGACAGCCATATTCATGCTAATTCTCTTATCCAGTCTCTTCTAGGGGCACTGAATTCTTATTCTAGCTATTTCTAAGGAAATTTAAAAAGAAAACATACTTGTCACTCCAAGGCCCATTCCATTCAGTTTCATTTCCCCATGGATTTCTTAGCCTAAGGAGTGGAATTTTCCCAGACCTTCCAGGTGTTTCGATGTCAACATGTTTTACCCTAGTCATGCTGTATGCATGTCCTTTCACCAGTCCTTCAGGAGTCTGAGCTTCAAGAACACTTGGATCTGGCTGAAATAGAAAATACAAATATGACATAACATGTTATTTTTGTTGCTTATTTTAGGGGCTGTTACATCCTAGTCATATAGCCCCATGTATTAGGGTTTGCGTAGAACTTGTGTGATAACCTGTGTCATTGTGATGGCTGTAAGGTAAAGGCTTTTAAGATTGGGCAGCCTTTAAGATTGCGCAGTGGCATTTTTATACAGTTGGCAGCACTGGTGACCCAAACCATTCTGTTGAGAAACGTGGCTTGCAAAGTGCTCTTCGAAAATGTGAAAGATTTTGCTGATTCTACTTGTATAAAGAATTAAGAGGTAAGAATAACTAATCATCCTATTTGATATAATTTTTATTCTTGAGAAAATAAGCCTTAGAACTCAATTAAATTATGATTTAGTTGAAACAAATACTCCTCTCACAATGGAAAATCCTAACAAAGGCTGTGAACGGCTCGGTGTGTGTATACGTAACTGCTTCTGCCATCTATTAGCGTAAGTGTTGAACTACGGGCGCAGTCTTGGAGGCATTGTGCGCCATCTTACAGGTACATTCTTGTTCTGTAGAAATCGTTTATATCTAGGATATTATTTCTTCCAGACGTCTATTTAACGGCAGTATGAGCTCAACATACTCAAGAAAATCAGACAGGAAACTTACATTGACGTCAAAAATCTTAAGAGGAAGCCAGAAAGAGAATTGAAAATGTTGAAAGTCAAAGAGAAGTGGCTACTTCATTGGGTACCAAAGAATCCACTTTGAGAAATAGATTAAAATTGGTAAGGAAGATATTAACTACGGTAGTTGATTAATAATTGTTTATGGTAATTCTCCTTATACTGGATAACCACATTTCCCACTGTAGCATTGATGCTGTTCTTTACTGCAGGGAACACAGCATCACCTTGCTTTCTCCACCACACCATGCAAGCCACAGGCTTCAGCCTTTGTATGTTGGCTTTTATGGGCCACTGAAGAAAGCCTAAGAAGCTCATACTGTACATGGTTGGTGTATCATCCTGGCAATGCAATTACACTGGCCAACGTGGCCAGGATCTTCAAATCAGCCTACGATAGAGCAGCAAAGATGGAGATAGCCGTTCAAGCTTTCATCAAAACTGGAATTCATCCGTTTATCCGGAATGTATTTTCGGATGACGACTTTGCTCCCTCAGAGGTAACATTCCGTCCATCTGTGCAGGAGAATGAACCTGCTGTAGAGGAGCAAATTCAAAATGCAAAAATTGACGATCCACAAGTGTCACCTGCTATGAAATCTCCCCTACCGAAGGCAGCTCAAGCAACCAAACGCAAGAGAACTTGCAAAAGGTCTGAAGTTCTATCTTCCTCTCCTTATAAGAATGGCCTTGCAACGAAGAATGAACAAGCGAAAGAACAGGGCAGGAAAACTCTTCGCTACGATGGAAGTTCAGTACAGTCAACTTCGTCAGCTGTCACAACTGCCGAAGAAGAGAAATTAGTGTGTCCTTGCTGTGACGAAGAGTATGAGGATGCAATTACTGAAGACTGGGTGCAATGTATTCGGTCCAAACGGTGGTGGCATGAAAGGTGTTCGAACTATGAAGACATAGGACTCTTCAAATGTGAATTATGCTAATGCGCATTCTTACAGGACACCATGCGCATTCTTAAAGGACAGTGCCTGCAACATTGCGCAATTGCAATTAATTTTAAGATATTAATTTACATTTAATTTATATTATTTTTCGTGTTATTTGTATACGCATTGTCTTCGTAATTATTTGAAGTCTTGTTAATAAATTTTGAGTTAAATTAGTCACAAAAGTAGTTTATTTACGGACATAAATACATTAAGTGCGCAATCTTAAGTGCCTTTACCTTACTAGTGAGGGTATTTGTAAACTGAGGATAGGATTAGGATGATGAGGATCATTGTTGTTTTAAGGGGTGGAACTATGAGGTCATCAGTCCCTTTTAACACAATTTAACTACGGTATACATCTTTGGAATATAGATTTTTAAATTTGAGATGGACATCTAAATGTGAAAAGACCGAAAATTAAAAAAACAAGAAATTAAATAAAACTAATAAGTACAATATTCATTCATCATCTTGCACAGTTTCCAGCCACTGGCCGGGTCTCTTTGGAACACAAGCCTCTCCAACGTCTTCTGTCTTCCCACCATCTCTCAGCCTCCACCCTTGTCCAGTCTTCTCCTCTCTTCTTCACGCTTTCTCCCATCCCCTTCAGCCACCTGTCTCTCGGTCTCTTTCCTTCCCACTTCGTCTCGTGTACTCTCCTGGGTATCCTCTTCTCCTCCATTCGTTTTACATGTCCATACCATGTAAGTCTAGATTTCTCTATACCATCCTGTAATGGTTCCTCCTTCATTAATTCTTTGGTCCTCTGATTTCTTATTCTGTCCATCTTTGTAGCTCCAATACTGCTTCTCAAGAACCTCATCTCACTGGCCTGTATTTTGCTCTTCTCCCTTCCTTTCATAACCCAGGTCTCCGAGGCATACGTCAGGATAGGGACATAATACGTCCGATGTATGATCTTTTTGCTGTTCTGAGGGACATCCTTGCTCCATAACATGCTTCTCACACTCCTCCGAAATGCTTCTGCCTGCCTCCCCCGCTCATTTATTTCTCTATCGTTTCTTCCATTATCTTGTATCAGGCTTCCCAGATACTTGAAACTCTCCACTTTCTTCAGCTGTTCCCCACCAATTGTTATTCCCGTTGTGGTTCTTTCCTTCTTCCTTGTTGTGATCACCATCTCACTCTTATTTATGCTAAATTTCATCCCATATCCTTGTATTGAAAAGAGAAAAGAGACATAAGCAGAATACAGGCAGGTGAAATGAAGTTCCTGCGAAGTAGGATCGGAGTAACAAGAAGAGACAGGGTGAGGAATGAAAAGGTCAGGGAAATGGTGAAAGAGGAGCCCTTGCAAGGTAGGATTAAGACATCAAGACTGAGGTGGTATGGACACTCAAAGAGAATGGATGAGAAGAAGATTCCCAAGAGGATACATGAGATGCAGATGCAGAAGAAACGACCAAGGGGAAGACCAAGAGATAGATGGCTGAAAGGAGTGGAGGAATATGTCAAGAAGAGAGGCGAGGACTGGAGCAGAGTGACAGCGGAGAGGTGGTGGGAAGAAAGAACTAAGTGGCGAGGCTTATGTTCCAAACAGACCCAGCCTGGGGCTGGAAACTGTACAAGATGATGATGATGATGATGATGATCCTTGTATTATTCCTTCCCACACGTCCAACTGTTCCTGTACCTCCTCCTCCTTGTTTCCCCAAATCATCAAATCATCTGCAAACACCATTGCTTTCATCTTTCCTTCCCCAATTACTTGTGCCACTCGGGTCATTATGTCATCCATCACCACAATGAAAAGTAACGGTGACAGTGCACTTCCTTGTTTCAGGCCGTTTCTCTGTTCCAACCAGTCTGATCTCTCTCCTCCCACTTTCACACAGCTCATGCTTCCCTTGTACATCTCCTTTATTCTCTTTATAGTCCATTTCTCTACTCCTCTATCCTCCAGGGACTTCCATACTTTGCTTCTGCATACACTGTCATATGCTTTTTCAATGTCCAGGAAGGCCATCAGTAGATCTGTTCCATACTCATAGTGCTGTTCTTGTAACTGCCTTACAGCAAAAATCAAATCCACTGTGGACCTTCCTGCTCTGAAGCCATGTTGTTCTTCCCTCATCCCTCCTTCTATCCTTGTCCTAATTCTCTTTTCCAAAACTTTTTCGAAGATCTTTGCACAATGACTCATCAGTGTTATTCCCCGATAGTTTCTGCAATCTGTTCTACTACCTTTCTTGAAGATCGGGACAATTATTCCTTTTTTCCAGTCCTCTGGGGTCTTCCTTTCCTTCCATGCTGTCCTCATCACTCGGTACAACCACCGTATCCCCACCTCTCCTGCAGCTCTCACCATCTCCACACTCAACTCATCCACACCCGGTGCCTTCCCTCCTTTCATCTTGTTCACTGCATCTTCCACTTCTTTTCATGTTAAGTCCTTCTCTGTTTGCAGTTCATCTTCCTCTTCCCCGATTTCTTCCTCCTCACCATCTTTTCCATTCGGGTTCAGAAGTTCTTCAAAATATTCTTTCCACATTTTCTTCAGTTCTTCCCTATTTTCTATCTCTTGTCCCCTTTTGTTCACCATTCTAACATAATCCGTAGGATCCTTCCGCCTCTTATTTTTTACCATCCCATACAGGACCTTTTTTGTACCTTCACTATCCTCCATCATCTTTGTCCACTCTTCCATCCACTTTCTTCTCTCCTCAGCCACTACTCTCTTCGCCCCCTTCTTTCTTTCCTGGTACTCTTCCCTTGTCTCTAGCATCCTATTTTGATACCACCTCCTAAAGGCTCTATTCTTTTCCCTTACTATATCTTTTGTCTTCTCATTCCACCATGGTGTTTCCTTCCACCTCTTCTTACTACTTGTCTTCCCACATACTGCTTCTGTTGCACCTACTAGTGTCTTCTTAAATCTAGCCCATTCCTCTTCCACCCCTCTTTCTTCACCTGTTGGAATTCCTTCCTTTACCATTTTGAGGTACTCGACCCTTCTATCCCCTTCTTTCAGTTTCCATATCCTTATACGTCTTTCCTGGTTCTCAGTCCCTTTCTTCTCCTTACTCCCTCTCAGGTTCATTACCAGTAATCGATGGTCGCTATCCAGATTCTCCGATGGTATAACCTTGATGTCCGTGATGTGTACAATATAATATATTCAAATAACCTCCGTCAATCAATACAAAAAATTACGCGTTAGAAACACACTACTGGTGGGACATGTTTCGAACCATATTACGGTTCTTCCTCAGCCACTTCAATACAATGATTAGATACATTACACACAAAAAACACTGGACAAGATAAATAACATCAATCACAAAACTCACTCATGCAAAACACATTAAAATCTGATCGATTCAAACACTCTCGTCATATAAAATGTCATAAAACAATTTAGTCCATATCTTCTTGTTCATTTCAGACTTGCCGTCTTGTTGTGATTTTCGACATTCTTCGTTGACGAGGTTGAGTAGGGCAAATTGTTCATGGTGCCCATGTGTATCTGCTGGTATTTGAACGTTTGAAACATGACATGTCTGTACATTACTTCAGCAAAAACTTTGTGCCTAACATTTCAGATGGTATGATAATGTTCTAAAGGGCGTAAGTTTTGGTGTTTGTCAATTTATTAGCAATGGACCTGTTCCAAGTTAAGGGATGCCACAAGCAGGAGGAGATCAGAGTTGAGGGAAAATCATGTGGGACAACCCAACCTACTCTCCAAGCTTCGCCCTGGCAAATATTTTTCCTGTTTTCCAAATGGAGGTTAAACTTCAAAGAAGTTTTTCTACAAACTATAGGCTACAGGAGATCAAGGAAAGTGAACTGTGTGACATCCTAAGAAAAATGCATTCAAGGAAATGTTTCAAAAATGTAAGAAGCACTGGACGTGGCATGTATTCAGCTGAGGAAACTACTCTAGTTTGAAGGGGAGAGGACTTACAAAGTATTAAGTCCCAAGTTTCTTTTGTACAGTTTTAGTATTATATAGCAGAGCTCTGTAACCTCTATTTACTCATGCCAATTATAAAGTAGATGCACAAACCTCTATCGAACATCCCATTAGTGAAGCTCGTTCGTAGGCCTTCTCCATGATTTTGTACAGGTTAGGTGGTGCCTGGGCAAGTTCATACATTTCTGTTACACCACCTGTGAAGTCCTCCATGGCTTCACATGTTGTGCCACCTTTTAAGGCTTCATATGAACCATGAAGTCTAGGAACACAGAAAAAAAAAATTGTATTGGTCATACTTTTTAAGCATCTGCAATAGACTATTAAACCTTAAAAATATGATCCATAAGCATAGTTGAACTATCAATTTAAAATTTAGAAAAAAACAACTTATTTGGGCACAAACTGATCAATACAAAATTTAAAAGATTGAAATAGTAATGGTTGTTAAAAAAGTGTTGCAGTTTTTTGAGAATGGTTAGCAAATTTTCTCTATATTGGGGTGGTTGTTCTCTCCCAAGAATTGTGATCTTAGAGTGGAAACAACATCAAAATTCAAATATTTCAAAAAATTGATCCGGTAAGCTTAATTCAGTATTGCCAGCATTTTTCCCCAGCATATTATAAGGCCGGCGCTTCGTGGCTGGTCGCCTCCGCACGAGAATTATAGAGAGAGTCTACACAATATCACGGGACTTCCCCTTGGCAATGCTCCCACCTCAGCTGTGTCCACTCTTTTAACTACTTACACAAACATTATGAAATCAGGTGAAGACTACTCACTCGACACAAAATAAACTAAAACAGATTTCTCCTTCGTCCCAGCAGGAACAAGTCAAGGCAAGAATGATTGCTACTATTTTATAATAAGATAACAGAATACAAAGATTGACAGGGTGCATTCCGGAAACACTGAGTCATTTCATGCATCATATAGCGAGTGAGGCTTCCAGCAACTCGCATGATGCAAAAGGAAGCTTTGCGGTAATGAACCCTATGTCAACATGGATTGTGAGATTTATTAATTGATCAACAAAGGCAACGACAATGCAACATTCCTGTTAAATTTCGACAATGGGCGGCATAATGAAATCAGCCAGCCAGACTCACATGTCCTCATCCTGTCAACTTGAGTAGAGCACAGGGACCCGACCGACTCAATATACGCATGCGTTGCGTGTGGAGACAATGCGCAAGTCATTTCCACTGTTCACACAAGTATGTAGGGTCACTGTGCACTAAAGCCCTGCACGGATGCGGATAAAACCGCGGATATCTGCAAAATTTTTCATCATACGGGTCTAGTTTGCATGGCTGTGCAGATAGCGGATAAGTTGCGGATAATGTTTGGAGTAAATTTGCGGATAGTTTTTAGAATACAATCTGAAGTTGTTGAATATCATTACTAGGACCCGAATATTTATGATATACGGTATGTTTTTCCGTTATGTTTTACCATGACAAATATAAGAAGATTTAAGCTGATCTCATTCAAATTATGTGAAGCATGAAATTAAGCATAATTAACACTCCAAAATGAAAAAAGTTGCAGTTCTGGCTGTATAACATTCATTTTAAACATAGCACATGACATACACAGCCTAGGGGAACGACTTTCTCCTCAAATGTCTAAATGTGTTGCTTTAATATTTTATACTTATATAATAAATTAAAATACGAGTACTAATGTCAGTACATTCGTATGAAAAATGTGCGGATGCAGATAATGTTTTGTTTATCTGCGCAGGGATCTCTAGTGCACTGGAACACCACTGCACACGCTAATTGTACCGGCCGAAAATAAACGGCTGATTTATACCATTGGGCTCGTCAGTTTGTATGGTAGGCTACACCTCACCAAGACGCGTGGCGAGTACAAACTGGGAAGGCCACTGCAAGGCTACTATCACGCCACGAGCAGTGCTAATTGAAAGTGAACATAGCTCTCATAGTGCATTGTCACCGCAAAAGTTGTCGGCTTCAGTGGCGTAGTTGGTAGCATGCTGAACTGCTGTGCCCAAACCTGGCCGAAGACGTCGGATTTTTTAAGAGCATTAAAAACCCTTCAGTATGCCTTCCTTCGGAGGGGAAGTAAAGCCGGCGGTCCCATGTCACAGATTTATGGCATGTAAAAGATCCTTCCACAGGCTAAACTTGTGTGTAGCTAAATTTCCAGGTTAGATTTCGTTGGAACGCTCTATGAAAGTTCCAACGTTCACCACTAGGTATCATTGACTCTGGTAGCGAAAGTTGGAACTACTAGAAATTGAACTGAACATGTAGCTCACCCTATGGGTGTCCGCTGGAAGCAGCTACAGACTCTGGCGAGCCGAATGTGTCCTCTGACACTCCCGTTACTAAAAGCCTTACGATAAATAAATAAATAAATAAATAACCACATAAGTTGATATTGTGATCCCGATGATCAATAATGCTATGTGCATCATTGTACATTGTTTTAGGAGCCCATATTACCATTCAAAACAGTGAAAATAGAATGCAGGTATTGAAACGTTTTGCTAGCCCCTAACTGTTGGGTGAGAAATGTAACTGTTTACCTTTGCCTATGCTATGTTGTTTTAATGGGCGCCAAGACCTCAACGCAATGTTGAAATCTAAATTTGTATTTAACAACGTCTAGCTCTGGCAGAACACATTCAAGACTCTATTCACTCAGATCGTGGTATGATTTGATCATTAACCCAACAAACAATTGTATCAGGAGAAGGAATTGGTCTATATCTAATGCTACCTACTGAAAGCAAAGATTGCATTGTAAAAGAAATGAATTTATTATATAAAACAAGTATAGCAAAATTAATAATAATAATAAGTTTAAAATTTAAATTGGAGCGTTGCGATTTTAATATTACCGATAGAAAATTACGTGAAAACGGAGTCTGATAAATTATTGATTTTACTCTTATTCCCAAGCTATGAAGTTACTGAAATATGAAATATAAAACCAAGAGAAATGAGAGATTGCGTATTTCTGCGTCATTAGCGCTTACCACTGGAAATGCCCGAAGCCTTTCCCTCGTACTGGATGATGCTGTGAGCTTCCCACAGTCTCCTGGATGTCGTCATCTTCGTCGATGTTTGATGAGATTCTGGTAGATTAGATAATTCTATGGTCCGTACCTCCGACCCAAACACTCGTACAACCGCACTGGTTAAGTTTTACAAAAGTTAGTCCTCCAATCCACGGAACATCGGAGCGATTCCCGCGTACAACCGTACTCGTTAAATTCTATACAGATTGTTTTCGTTCCACGGAACATCGGGGCGACTCCCGCGTATAACCACACTCGGCAAGAACTACACAGATTGTCCTCGTTCCACGGCGCGTCGAACGATATATGCACCCGCCGTATCCCCACTCTTCATCCGACTTGTAGCTTGCGTGGTCCTCACTGATTGGCTGCTCCACCACGCTATCTTCCTCTCCTCCGGGTCATTACATACGGCGCGGCGATGATGAAGTCGATTTCCGTTCCAACTATTCGCCTTTCCTGGACGCTGCGACCCAGGATTGCATCATGCTTTCCGACAAGATTAAGCGTGTACTTGAATTCCCAGTGCGTCACGTCTCTCGATATACCCTAACTGACGAAAACTCCGTAAAATTCCGTAATCACATAATTTTCTATGATATTGTCGTTCGTAATAATTTGCTTGATAGCGTTTTCTAAGACATAGAAAACCTATCTGAATGCTAATAATTTTTATAAAATGCTCCGAAAATACCTTAATAATAATTATAATAAATTAATAATAATAATAAATTAACATGAAAAATTCTCTTGGCTGAACAATTTGCCGCGTAAATAAATATAGAATGGCTTCCTACTGACTTATGCCAGTTGCATAAAAAACCCTCGAAAAACACGTTACAGTATCAGCAACGGATAAGAAGATAACTTAGGTGACTTTATATACAGTACAGACATAGCCCAAGTTTTCAAGAAAATGCTATGGATTCAAGAAGCAAACAAACATGCCTGCATTCTCAGTACATATTTCGAATGTTTTCTTGCCTTTAATTTTCTGCTAAGTACAATCCTTTCAGAGACATGTAAATTGTTCTATAATACCTTCTTCACAGCATTTGTAGACCTACATAAAAAATATTTTACAAGATATTATGAACATAATGCAAGAATTTTACATAAATTTGGAAAAAAAAATAATCTGTAACTAAAGAAAAGATATTTCCTCAAAACAATAATAGTTTTAATATAGGCCTTTAATAATAGAAGATTATTTTATTGAATGCAAATAATATTATTTGTTAAACTGAAAAAACTCTCAAATATTAGCTATTTTAGCCAATAATTCGTGCGGTAATGAAGTACAGGTTTTCTGAAATCTACTTACTTGGCATATGCTTTCTCTAGGAGGGCACTCCAGAACTCATTTTGCTGTGACGAATGCAGGTACACAAGCTTACCATAGACTGTTGGGAGTCTGTCATCTATTACAACGTCTACCCAACGCCCATACTGCCAAAACCTGAAAAATTAATGTCTTGTATTTTCTTGATCATATCAACTGTTGTTTTAAAGGCAATAACATTTAGGAAAATATTTAGGTTCCCAGCCTCAGACAGAATATAAACATTTGGGAAAACATTTAGGTTCTCAGCCTCAGACAGAATATAAACATTTGGGAAAACATTTAGGTTCTCAGCCTCAGACAGAGTATAAACATTTGGGAAAACATTTAGATTCTCAGCCTCAGACACAATATAAACATTGGGAAAACATTTAGGTTCTCAGTCTCATACAGAATATAAACATTTGCGAAAACATTTAGGTTCTCAGCCTCAGACAGAATATAAACATTTCGGAAAACATTTACTGTAGGTTCTCAGCTTCAGACAGAATATAAACATTTGGGAAAACATTTAGGTTCTCAGCCTCAAGACAGAATATAAACATTTGGGAAAACATTTAGGTTCTCAGCCTCAGACAGAATATAAACATTTGGGAAAACATTTAGGTTCTCAGCCAACAGAATATAAACATTTGGGAAAACATTTAGGTTCTCAGCCTCAGACAGAAAATAAACATTTGGGAAAACATTTAGGTTCTCAGCCTCAGACAGAATATAAACATTTGGGAAAACATTTAGATTCTCAGCCTCAGACACAATATAAACATTTGGGAAAACATTTAGGTTCTCAACCTCCAACAGAATATAAATATTTAGAATTAAGTTAAATGTATTTTCACAATTCATGGCCGACTGAGGTAAGACTTGGAAAACTTGAAGTCATTTTTGTCAGGGTAGATCATACAGTATGTAACGATTGCCTTCTTTTTATACAGTCAACACACACATAGGTGGATAATGCAATTTATATAATTTACTCAAAGTAACTTGACAACACATGAAATAAATACACAGATTATTCACTTTCAAAATTTACACTACACTACAAAAATGATAATTAGATGATGAAATGTTTTATTCAAGTGAACATATTAATTAATGAATTAATTGACTAATACATGTTGCTGTATATACTGTTGTAATAGTGTAACCAAAGGCATAGGGTCAGACGAAATCCCCTCCCCATTAACCCTTTCCTTCAACTCCAAGGGAGGTTCAAATGTACTCATAGTATTATTTCAGAGCAAACAGTGCCACAGAAGCAGAGGTGCGATTAGTCGGCATGGTGACGCTAAGGCAAATGAGAGAAGGACTGCAAAGTCCAAATAACATGAGCAGTGTCAATGCACTGCGGGGGAACGAGTCTCCATTTTCGATAAAATTGCCCAATTGGTGGTTTAAGTGAAAAATTACATTTTCAACATGTTTTATATTTTAAATTGGTCAAAAGGTAGAGAAGATGAGTTCAAAGGTCTGGAACTAACATTGTATACCATTTCACTAGAGAAAATTAAAAGTATTGACTACCGGTAGGTGGAATCTTTTATGTCTTGTAAATAATTATTAGTAAGTTAATAGAGACAGCCTATTTACCATCTCTTGTGTGCCCATGTGGATGGCACAAGATATTGAACCCATACTCTTTTGCTGTAGGAATAGAGGGAAAAAAAATACCAATTTTTGAACAGTTTTTAAGGTTGTTGGAGGGTTAATAGAAAACTCGCCTGTATGTGACGCATCGGATGAGTGAGCAACCGTGGTGTAACTATTGCAGCTGTGGGAGTGATGTCATTGACAGCTCAGCAAGAAAGGGTTACGCATGGGACGGAAATAGATCGACAAAACTTTCCACTCTACAGAGAGAGAAAAGATCCAGTGATAAAGCCCTTATTCAGCAGTTAAATGCCAACGCTGTAGCGAAGGTGGCCAAGAAATAAGAGAAATAATTAAAATTAGCCAGTTAAGTGCAATAATCTGAAGAAAGCACACCGTCAATGTTATTTATCCTGGAGGAGAGAATTTTGAGAGCAAGAAAAGTTAATAATTGCACCGTATAGAAATGCCATGTCAGCACGACGTAATCGGGTATTCACTAAGCCAGGAGTTAGTAGTGGTGGAAAAAACGAAGCTACCACCTACGCAATTCAGGAGCTAAATTTAATTAATATCATTTTAAACTACGATCGGTTTTTAGATATTTTGGACATTTGGACATTTAAGCCATAAGCATTCAGGAGATTTTTTTTTTTATAATTGTGCGACGATTACCTTAGAAGTTAGATCAGGAGAAGAAGCCAAATTGATCTTTTTGTAGCAAAATCAAATATAAATCCTGGGAGCGCCAGGAAATTCATGCAGTTTACAACAGACGTCGTACGGTCACGTTGCATCACAGCGTATGCAGTCTTTATCAGTCCGTGGGACGTTATACTGTAGCCAACGTAGAGCACTCTGTGTGGCGAGTTGCTGTTCCAGTAATTATTCAACAGTGCCGCTGTGCAATTGAAGCGTCGTAATCCTTGTCATACGAAGTACTGTCAAGCTTCGAACTTTGAAAGGTAATCTACAAATTTAGGCAAGTTAGTACACTTGGGCCTTAAATACTTAGCCGGCGAGGGCATAAGCCTTATAACTTCAGTGAAATAGAATCATCGCAATATCTCAAAGTATACGAGACAACGATAGAGTAGTGAACTCTATACATCTTTTATCCAGTACGTTAAAGAACCGAATTAGGGCAAAACGTAGGATAAACGCCTAATTGTCCTGATCTGAGGATATTAGAGCCAGTGACGATAGATCTTAGGAATCTACATTTGAGGCATCATTTGCCAAGTCAAAACGCCGTAGGACTTTTGGAACCAGTTCCACAGGCAAAGACTATATTCATTAGAAGTAAAAGTCCAGACGAGGACTATAAGAGAGCAAATACTAGGTCACCGTAGTAACAGACACCGCGAATCTAGGAGTGAACGTCAGTTAAAAACATTTACTAGACGAACATTTGCGCAGTGAACGAGAAACGACATCGTGCAGTAATTGTAAGAGTGCCGATAGTCAAAAATAACCCGAATCAGAGGATCAGCCGTACCAGTAGAGGGAAAGAGCAGTCGAGACTTTCAATCACCCTGAGTAGGAGCAGGAAGCCGACTTAAAAACTTGCATCCCTTGGAGGCAGGAAAAAGGAAGAAATCACGTGTGTAAGGCAATAAATACGTGCCTAAAAGTGAAAATGTATGTGTAATATAATCTTTTGTCGCCTGCAGGGTACGCCCTAACCTTCTCCGAATTATTTGAAGTGCCATTTCCATTTTTGGCTATTATTACGATGGGGTCGCCACTCCCAAAGGCATTTTATGAAGCTACTGCCAGCTATTATACAGGCCGCCCCTAACATGGGAAACAGACGCCCTTGCAGCCGCCCCTAACCTGGGAAACAGACGCTGCCGATTGATGCTGTACTCATACTATTCCCTGAGTACTGGGTTGCCTCTTCCGCAAACTCCACCGTTCCGAAGTCCATCTTCTCCGCTGCAGATTCCGTTGAGGTCTTCGCACGTAACCCTGTGCACGGGGCCTGTGTTATACCCCATAGGATAAGGGGAAATGATGATGATGATGATGATGATAATCTTTTGTAAAATTTGTGGTGTAATAATATTTTTTTGTGAATTTTAAATGGTAATAAATACCATGAGTGCATTTCTTAAAATTAAAATGATCAGTGTATGTAAATTGTGTAACATGGAAGAAATATTAACGTGTGTAATGATGAGTGTGAATATGGTGTGAATACAAAAGAGTGGGCAAAATATACCGTTACTGGAGACCGGGTCACTGACCTGAAATATTCATGTGAGTACCAAGTTTTATAATATGTGTTGTCCGGGAGAACTCATGTAACATGCATATGGAGAGATGATTCTCAAATTTGAAACAGGGATGTATAAAACAGTGTATAACGATGTATTGCGCGATCTGAACAAATAATTTTATGATAAATATCAATAATTAATGTGTGTATTAATACTCAGTGAAATGTATTCAGTGGAATACCAGTAAATGACAAAATAATGTAATAATTTAAACAAGCAACATAATAATAATTAAGTCATGAATTAATTGTTTAATTAATTTTCATATGATAATGATGAAAGCCGTAGAGCTCCTTGTAAAGATAATAATCAGATTGTTGAACTATCTGAGTTCTTGAAAATGTCAGAATTGTTTATAAAAGGCAAACATGTTTTGGGACGAAGATCAAATAAGTGATGTGAATTAGATATTTCTTGCTTCGGAAGGCAACTTGGCAATAATGAAGTAATTAGCGCCGTGATGCGCATGTAATGTAATGATCACTCTAGTATGCAGTGTAAATATGCTAGGCAGATTAATTATGGGGGACAGTTGGTCGCGGTAATTGATTTATATGTGTGTATTGCTTTGAGCAAGATTCGAAAGGGTGCTAATTTATTGAATTGTGAGCGCAGGGATTTGCATTATTGTCACCCAGAAGACGCTATTGTGGACGACTGGTCTGATACCAGCGATCCTGTTATTGTGGGGTCCTAAGTCCTCAAAGTTGGAAGTTGTTCCAGAGGCAGGCCCAGGAACGAACCGACGTTCCTTTACTTTGAAGAGCCCCTTATATTTGTTGGTTTTTATAGAGTATCTTACCTGCCAATGCAAACACTCCATAATTAGATTCTTGCCTGAGCCAGATAAATAGGTTATAAGAACCTCATAATGTATGGTATCGAAATGAATTAATAGCCTTGCCTTCCCAAGTCTTTTGAAAGAGCTGCTGTCCGCAGACTCATTGAATGTCTCGCCCAGGAGGGAAGAAGCCGAGCGCTCCCTTCCTAGAGTTGTAAATCTTGCCTAAGTGTTTGACACAATGACAGACCCCTCGGGTTGAGATAGGTCAGGTCTTTGAACCGTAGTATCCCGATTCTTTCTTGTATAATTCAGATCTGCGTTTCACAATGATTAAATTGTCTTTGGAGACATATAAAAAATCCCTTCTGATTGTTACATGACCGTACTATTGTTCCCAAGTTATGATGGAAACATTTGGCTAACTGGGAGTTTATCCTGATTTGACTATCAGTAGTTTCCATAAACTCGAGGCACACGAGTTCTCCCGACACGAGTGTAATTTGGTAGTATTGCAGAGAGAGATGGTAACATTTGAATATCATGAGAGCCCAAATAAATGGTAATTATCAGTACCATTGTAATTATAACTCAGTAATAAGTGAAGTGAAAGTGAAAGAGGAAAGTTCAAAGGCTGGACTAATGTTGAATGTCAAGAAAACAAAAATTATGACAACTACAACTGTCAATTCATGGCAAGTAGGAGGAGAAAAAATGGAGATAGTCTCTGTTTTTAACTATCTTGGCTCACAGATTTCTGCCGATGGTGACTGCAGTCATGAGATCAAAAGACGATTGCTACTTGGTAGACAGGCATTTTCAAATCTGGACAATGTCTTAAGGAGTAGAGACCTAACCTTAACAACAAAGATCCGTATAGTAAGGGCTATGGTTTTTCCAGTTGGGATGTACGGATGTGAGACCTGGACCATAAGAAAAGCTGAATGCCGTAGAATAGATTCCTTTGAATTATGGTGTTGGAGAAAAGTTCTTAGAGTTCCATGGACTGCGAAGAGAACCAATAAGTCAGTTTTACAGCAAATTAAACCAGTGTGTTCCTTGGAGGGCTTAATCCTGAAACAAAAACTGGGCTACTTTGGACACATCATGAGAAGATATGATTCATTAGAGAAGACCTTAATGTTGGGGAAGATAGAAGGCACAAGAAGAAGAGGGAGGCAAAGAATGAGATGGATGGATGGCATCACAGAAGCACTAAATTCCAGCTTGGAAAATCTTCGGGAGGCAGTGCAGGACAGAAGAAATTGGCGTAGTTTAGTACATGGGGTCACGGAGAGTCGGAATCGGCTAAACGAATAGAGAGAGAGAGAATAAGTAATACCCAATTAAGGAGTAATAAAGGTGTGTTTAATTATAAAAAAATAATATGTTGAAGTAAACACCCAGCCGTTTTTGAGCTCGCTTGAGAATTTATGTAATTGCTTTATGAAAGTGAAACCTAGATAATATTTTGGTAAGGTTCAATGGGACCGTAAACTAGTGTTTTTGTAAGACATTTTATTTAATGATTCCTTGTTCTTAGTAGGACAAGTGTGAAGAGTTTATTTTCAGTTTTTATGTTTTATTTGTAGCGCCTAATTTTTGAATGTATTAAATATATTTTAGATTTTGAATTTTGATGCTTATTTTTGAGTGTATCCTAAGCTTGATCCAGAGTGTGTAAATCATACAGTGGGAGAACATACTATGCTCCGATTGTCTGATTAGAGCTAGCTGACTAAGCTTTGCACACTTCTTTGTCAGAAGGGCACACTTGATGAAAGCAGAATGATTGTGTTTATCCAATGGCACAGGCTAGAGTAAAAAGAGGCTTTCCACCGATGTCTCAGGCTGTGATTATATGGAAGCTATTGGGGTACGGGTGGTGCTGAGTCATGGTCTCAGGTCACTTACTAGTGCTTGTGTGTTCTGTGAAAGTTACTACTCATAGCGTCAGTGCTATTGTTCTGACTCAGTGGAGAAAGCAATGGCAAACTATCTCACTCCTCATCTTGCCTAGTACGCCTCATTATAGTGCTGCTTTGAGGTTTTGTGGGATCTAGCGACCTAACCTATGGCGGTACCTTTTGAGGCTCCAACCAGCCCCTGGGCTGAGTACCCAACAGACAAGTCAATAAGGAAATTCTACCAAAATACCAAAATGGTATTGTTTAAAGCTCATGAGAATATTAATTCAGAGGAATTCAGACTGAAAACATGTTATTACTGCAGAGACAGAAAATGAAATTCAAGCACAGTAACTGGGAGAAAAATTAGGAATACCATAAAACTAGACAATTAATTACAATAAACTAAGAAGCACAAGTTCACCTCACACTTCCTTTTTAAAATCAAAAAGTGCAATGGGAAAGTGGTTTTATTTAATAATCATCATACTTATCTGAGGAAAACCACTTTCCATAAACAATTATGTATGCCTATGTGGAATCATTCAAGAGTAAGGAAAAACATTTAACAATACCTGAAGTGAAAGATGCCAGCATATTTGTTTCCAAAATCCTGATCGTCAGGTACAACTTGGTGAAACAAATTTTGGTGAAGAGTAAGATTTGCTACAGCAGCTAGCAACCAGCAGTCACCTGGAAGAAGAAAACAAAAATCAATAGTTCTGCAGTGTTCCTAAATTCTTCAAGATACAAGGGTATCCACCAAGGCTATAGCCAGAATATTTTTTTAGGATGGGTGGGAATTTTCTATAAAATAAAAACCTTATGTGATACCACCAATCTCAACAAGGCGAAAATGTTGATTTCCCCAAATAAATCACAGCTGGTGTGGTGTCAGTGATGTGGCCACAAAGACCCAACTGGAGCATCTTCCTGCTCTGTATGACCTCTTAATTCTTAGCTGGATTCCAGCCTTGAATGCCTGATATGCAGGCAGTAGTTTATCTTATTTCCTATCTTTCATGGTTCTACTCTCACATCAGATTAATTTCATTTTTTTGGAGTCTCATGACTCATATTTCTTCATGTCAAACGGAGGCTTTCGGCTTTAAGGCCGTTTATTGTACAGCTAACACAAGCCATTTAAATTGAAGATTGAAAATTAAAATGACTACCCATATGGGACTCGAACCCACAACCCCCAAGCCCTAATAAACTAAAATTTTCTACACTACTGATATTAGCCGAAGTGAATAGAAGCGGTGACAATGAGCTGCCCTGCTGCACTCCTCTCTTTGTTTCAAACCAGTCCGACAAACCACGTCCTACTTGAATACAACTTCTATTCCCTTTGTACAACATTTTCACTTTGTCTATGAGGCTGTCTCTCACTTGAAGTTCTTTCATGTAATGCCGAAGTGTTTCCCTTGGTACACTATCATAGGCTTTCTCAAGATCCAAAAATATTAGAAATAAAGGTTTGTTCTTCTCCCAGTGTTTTTCCATTAGCATCCTAAGTGCAAAGATCAGGTCTGTAGTTGACATTCCTGGTCTGAAACCATACTGAAAATTGGTTCAACAATATCTCTGATTCTGTTCTCTATTTTTTTTCCAATATTTTCAGAGCATGAGACAGTAGTGTAATACCCCGATAGTGCATTTACGTCGGCTTCCTTTCTTGAACAGAGGGACAATGATGCCCATCTTCCAGTCCTCTGGGATAGTATTTTCCTCCCATATCCTGTTGAGCAGTCTGTATAACCATTGGATTGCTGGAATTCCTGCCGCTTTCAGCATATCCTCACTCACTTCGTCTATGCCCACTACCTTTCCTTTCTTCATGCTCTTGAGCACCTTTTCAACCTCCAGCCATGTGTAATGAATAATAATTCTGGAAATGATGTACAGTAGTAATAAATGTTTCCTCCTCTGCTGCCTATAACTAGAGATTGGAATTTTTCGGTGATTTCAGAGTGAAGAAAGCGGTATTTTAAAGTGTCAAATTTGGTGGTTTCAAGTGCACTTTCCGGTACTTTCAAAATCATGAATTTTAGGTGGGATTTTTTAAATATCATGGATAACATAACACATTACAGTCATCCTTCAAAGTATACTTCAGTGAAGAGATCCAAATTGCCTTGTGACTAACGGTGACGCATATCACTTAA
Organism: Meconema thalassinum; assembly: GCA_946902985.2. Classification (NCBI taxonomy): domain Eukaryota; kingdom Metazoa; phylum Arthropoda; class Insecta; order Orthoptera; family Tettigoniidae; genus Meconema; species Meconema thalassinum. The sequence continues at coordinate 390,477,652 of OX336393.1, read as the reverse complement.
CGTGCTAGTGTAAGCTGAAAAACAAAAGTTCACAGCGTTTGAACAGGGGATCCAAATGGTTTTCAACACAGATTCTGAGAACTTTGGAAATACAAATGTCATTCCTTGCAAAACTCCAACAATGTCTGTCTTGGTCCTGTCATGCATCTGCTTCTCGATTTAAGTTTGCAGTTCTTTGTATCCTCTTAACACCTCACTTTCTTCCAGTTTTCCGCAGACCGGCAACTTCTTAATTTTCTTTGCAAGGTCCTCATTGATGTTCATTGGCACTATTTCTGCTGGATCAAATGCACACATTTGTAAATCCTGTTCCCAGGGTCAAGGGATCTCAAGCTGATTAAGTTTCCAAGAGCATGCAACCCAGCATTCACTAAAACTGAATGTATTTTCCCTCTTTTTAACACATTTCCACAACCTTCCAACTGCTCCTTAATGTTGGTAACGTACTTTCCAGAAACAGCAAGTTTAAGGGCGTGCTGAATTCTCCGTAGATGTCCATCTAGAAGGTGAACCGTCTGATAAGACTGGCCTTCTAATAAGGGGATGAGTTCAGTGATGTCTGTGCCAAATTCTTTGAATCTCAAGTATTTCGTCATGTGAAACATTGTTGAGAAAATCAACACCAGAGTTATGTCCCTACTACTTCACTCATAAATTGCAAAATATCTTTCAAGTACTCTGACAGACACACTACAGAATGAAACCAAGAAGACCGCCTGGTTTTTCTGGTTCCGGAAACAGTGGCACATTTTGATCTGGATACTTGCCATCTAGATATTCATGTCTGAAAGGCGCACTATATGACGCCACGTGGCGAGTAGTTACTAGGCTGAAGGGGCAGATGACCTCGCTGTTCTGGCCCTTAATACCACAATAACTAAGTAACTTACCAGGATGACCACCCAGATTGATAAAGAAAGCGAGGCCGACTATCTACCGTTAAGTGACCGATCTTTCCGTGTTTGTTGGATGCTCTCCATGCAGTCAAGTCATGGGAGAAGATTATCGGTACTACACTCGCACAAAAACAAGCGTTTGTCGGCTTCTGTGACGATATTTTAAACAGGCAAGGTGGTTTCACTACGATGACATTAGGGTAAAACCTAGATGAATATCAAGATGCAGAAGAAAGTGACATTCAGTAGTTAGACTTCGATAAAGACAATCATGGATTCAGACATGAAAGCGATGAGGATATTGTACGGAATTTGACTGTCGGTGAGGTAAACTGAGATCCAGTACATATCGAGTGAAGGAGTGATGCAACGGAAATCACGAAAGTTCCCACAGTCAAGCTGTCACACTTATCTCTTATATAGAAAATCAAGATGAATTTTCGTTCTCATATATTGTTTTCTTCAGAATTGTACAATCTGAAATTAGAAAAAATAAACCACCTAAGAAACAAAAAGTGATGACAGTCATTTTTCTTAGTTTTTAATATTGGTAAAGCCCACATAGTGTGTCTAACAATACTATGTTATAAAGTATTATATTTATTTTTTTGCGTGTTCATAAAATACATTTCAATATCTTTAACCAATTTTTTTCTCTTTGCTAGGCTTAAAAACATTACTGTGGATAATTCGCGGAAATTCGTGCATTGATTGCCGCGAATTATCAGAAGTGCACTGTAAAGAAAAAAAAAACGAAGAAAGCTAAAATTCGCGGTTTCGTGCGAAATTCATGCATAATTCGCGAAATTCGCGTCTTCATGCGAAATTCGCGAAATTTCGCGACTTCAAAACCCATTTTTTTCGCCATTTTTAGGGTTATTAAAACACATTACCATCTGTGTATTACTTCATTTAATAATTCGCGAAATTCGCGATCGCGAATTTTTCCATTCCCTACCTATAACCCATCCACCATCCCCTCTTTAGATTTCAATATATACAGTAAAATTTCAGCTGTGTCCTCCATGCTCCTGGTGAATTATGGGACAAATAGAATTTTGCCATCCCCAACCATACGGTAATATAGCCCGCATCTTGCAACAAGAAAAGTTTGGTTTGCCTAGACCAATACTTACTAGATAATGCGACCCTGCTATATATGCACCCCAGGGTTTTGTCATGTACAGTGGGAGTACACCCGCATCAATAATGTTTATCCAGACCAATCGTTTGTATCCCACATGTTGGCAACAGTAATGAGACTTCAATGCATGTGCCTGGGTGACAGTTGAAGAAACCTAATGTGCAACAATTAGCAATGACCATGCTAGTCTTTGAATGAGCAAGAAATAAAGACTACAAGACACATACTGTATTTACTTAATTTAGCATATATTTCCAGTGCAATAGTGATAATGGACAGTAATTTCAATTGGTAATGACTCCCAGAATATGAAAATCATATGGAAGTGTAAACTCCATGCTTGGGTCAAGGTAGCTTTTTTTTGTTACTTCTACTGAAGGCTGTCCAAATTTCAAGCAGAAAGTGTTACCCGCGAGGTTTTGATAGATAAGCAAGTAAGATTTGGTTTAGTTTGGTGAAATGGTGTAGATTTGTGCCAAAAGGCCTAAATATAGGGAATGGAGAAGGCTGTTTGAAATTTCAAGTAGACAGCGTTATCCGCTGGGTTCCAAAGGGTAAAAACGTAAAATTTGGTTCAGATCAGTGAAACTGTGTAGATTTGTATAAATAACAGGCAGAGAGAGACAGACAAACCAACATTCAATTTTATGTATATAGATTGGAACAGCGTTAACGGTAGCAACTTAGTAATAGGTTTAGAGAACTTCAAAAATTTTCACAAGAAGATAAATAAATTATTAATTCTGAAACATCAGTTGACAAACATGTAAATTAGGTCTATTTCTGAGATATGCCAATTAGTAAATTTGTACACAATTGTAATTTGTAGCTCTACAGTCAATCAACACGAACATGTCCAATGAATGGGCGGGGTACAAGATATACAGTAAATGTGTAAATACACTTCTGGAAAAAATTACATGTATTAGTTAATTATCGGTCACAATTAAATGGGGAAATTAAATTGCAATTGCCCATTCATTGGGCACAATCGTATTGACTGACCGAAGAGCTACAAATGACATTTTTGTCTAATCAACACTGAAAGAATGGCTTCAAATCTCCACAAATTTGTAAACTAAGTTGTAAACATATTATTCTGTATCCTATTGTAATCCATATATTATTTACTGTACAGTGAAATTTAGTTGTACTGACAATTCCATGAAAATTTTGAACAGTGACACCACACAGCTAAAAATATGCAAAATTTGTTGTGATTATATCTACCTAAAAATATTAACTCGAAATTGGCTGAGAGTTGGTCAACCTTATTGCCAACTTGATCAGAGGAGTTAATGAGAAATGAAGTGAATGAAAATGAATTATAGTATGTACTGTATTCTTTAGCCGGCCCCGTGGTGTTGGGGTAGCGCGCCTGCCTCACATCCGGAGGACCCGGGTTCGATCCCCGGCTCCGTCAGGGATTTTAAAACTGACGTGAGGGTTGGAACGGGGTGCACTCAGCCTCGTGAGGACAATTGAGTAGCTGTCTGACAGTGAGACAGCGCCCCGATCACGAATACCAAGATTAACGGCTGAGGGGACCCGACGCGCTGATCACGCGTCACCCCAATATCTGCAGGCCAAATGGCTGGGCAGCGGTCTCTTGGTCGGCCTTAGCCCTTCATGGGCTGGATAGTGCCAGGGGGTTGACTGTATTCTTTAGGGAGCTGCGTGGCACAGTCTGTAGCGGGGCTGAGCTTCTAACTGAAAGGGAGTGGGTTCGATCCCCACCCAGGTAGTGGATTTTAGAAACAAAACTATCACTTTCAGAAAAGTAAATAGCCCTGCGGTTCACTCAGCCTACATCAGAAATGAGTACCAGGGTAATTCTTAGAAGCAAAGACTGACGGACGTGGAGCTGACAACTCCATCCCATCTAGTGCCGATGTCACAAAATAAGTGGAAGCTTCTACCTTCAACTACTCCCAGGACTTCCATGGCCTGTATGGAGTTTCCTTTGCTTCTTACTGTATTCTTTATTGCCAGACAGATATAAACCACGTGTGACAATATAAGATAATTAATAATAACATTTACAGCAAAACAAAAACAACAAACATGAACACAAATAGAAAGACACTATTTTCTATCAACAACCACAACCATACTGACATTCTCTCAAACATCCTGGAAGAAAATTACCTTTAGCATTCATTCAATCATACAAACAATGTTCAGGAAACATTAAATACATTTTTACAGAAAATTAAAAACTATCTGCAGTAAACAGGAAACTGGATACAAGGAATATATATCTACACAGTATAAAACAAAGTCCCCGATTCTTGGATATAACGGGTAAGGATGGATTTGGTTTTCACCATTCTGTAAGTAAAGGATATCTCGAGGAAGGGTTCTGTAGAAAAACATTCATTTATGACCAAAGGAAGCCTAACAGTAAGGATTTCAGTGAATCGAAGAAAAACCTGCCGTCTGTGCGCCTTTTAAGCCTACTCTGGGTAAACCGTTAAAAATATCCATATACTGTACTATGAGTTTACGAATTGTTCAGCACGAAAAGTTCTACAAAAAAGTCCCCGACAGCATATTTCTAACTTTAATACATCGCCCACTATAAGTGTTTTTACGTTTTAATTTCTTCCAACAATCTCCATTCAGTGGATATTTAAATTACTAGCTTCGGAGTGTGTTTATCACCACAGTTTCAGCCAGCATCAGTCGTGTCGAGTTAAGACTTCATAGAAGAGTATGTGTTTGGAGTTTTGCTGTTCTCCTCGGGCTTTCCTAAATTGCGTCTGGGACTTGCCGTCCGTGCGCCTTTTAAGCTTACACTGGGTAAAATGTTGAAGATACCGGGCGAAGCCGGGGCGGGTTGCTAGTTATATAGGCCTACTAAAAGGCAAAACACACAAACGAAAGTTAGGATGGAAAAGTTCAGAAACTGGGGGAAAAAATACAAAAGTGACATCCGAGGATATAGTTAACAACAAAAGATTACATTACTTCACTTTCTCGTACATTCAATAAAAAAAATAAACAATCAATCAACCATACATTCATTTACATATTCAATCAGACTTAATAAGGAGTTACAAGGAAGAAGCTGCAGGCTATTAGTAAAGCCCTGCGCGGATGCGGATATCCGCAAAATGTTTCTCCATGCGGATATAGTTTGCATGGCTGTGCGGATGGCGGATAAGCTGCGGATAATGTTTGGAGTAAAATTGCGGATAATTTTTAGAATACAATCCGAACTTGTTGAATATATTACTAGGACCCAGATGTTATGACATATCATTTTTCCGTCACGGTTTTTTTTTTTTTTTTTTTTTTCACGACAAATGTGAGATGATTTACGGTAATATCATTCAAATTATGTCATTAAGCATAACTAACACTCCGAACTGTACAGGGTTGCAATTCTGGATGTATAACATTCATTTTAAACATAGCACATGGCTAGGGTTGCCAGACGTTCCGTATCACCCGGAACAATTCCGTTTTTTCTTGTTTTGTTACGCGTTCCGATGCAATCTTTAACGGAACGCCAACTATTCTTTCTTTTTTTATTTGATAATACTGTTACGTGCCACCCCCTAGTGGCACTTTTGTTAACTGGATTACGGTGGGAGTACAAAGCACAACACCAATTACTGCTTAAAGAAATAATTAACTTTATTGCGGCCAGAAAATTACACTAATCAGCAAATACAAGCAATTAGGAGCCTTATTCCAGTTTCCTCAAGTCTCTTCCTTGAGCGCTCTTGGCCCTTCCACTTGTCAACAGATCACAGAATTTAATCCTGCCGCTAATGAGCCTAGTGGCCTTGACAGAACTACATGCAACTTCTTTCTAATGTGCGCCTACTACAGTACTTACGAGCACTTGCTGCGCGCTGTTCACCAGCTGGGAGAAACAATGTCACTGGATTTCGACACCACCATATCTGACACTCAGTGAAAGCACACTTACTCAGAACACGGCAGTCCCCTGTATGTTCCTCACTTCGCCGCTACACTAGGGGTTTCGCAAGTCACCACACTTCTGTCGCTCAGAATAAACGCTCACACTAGCTCGTAAAACACAACAACAACAACTGCTTCACGGGTCACTCTTATATAGCAGGCCGGTGACTCAATAAATGGTTCTAGATCCATCCAGGGTCCACGGCTTCTCGAGGTTTCCATCGCTGGTCCAGTCACGAATCTTCTGGACTATCCCTTTGTCTGTAGTAGCCCTGTTGCATAAGGCGCGCGCAATACAGGAGGCAGGCCACAGCCCAGCCCTGGGGCAGTTGTGACTCATGCGGCGAGTGATGACACAAACTCACAGCCGTAACACCACCCCCTTCCTAAAAAGGCTGATCGTCCCGATCAATCATTGGTCCGTCTGTGTCCCTCCGTAGGCTGCCAGGCGATCTCGATGCACGATCTTCATCTTCGCCCTCGGGCTCCGCTGGATCCTGTAGACGACATCGTTGATCCGTTTCACGACTCGGTACGGGCCCTCCCAGGACTTCTGCAGTTTGGGTGACAGGCCTTTCTTCCGTAATGGGTTGAAGAGCCAGACCAGGTCGTCCTCGTGGAATCCTCCGGCCTCCGTCTGCTGGTCGTATCGGGTCTTCATTCGGTCGGTATCGATCCGCAGTTTCCTCCTCGCGAACGCGTGCACGTCCTCCAGTTGGTCGACCAGTTCTTGACAATACTGGCTTACCGGGATCGGATCATTCCCAGGTCGGCCGAAGGCAAGATCGACGGGTAGACGGAGCTCCCTCCCAAACATGGCCCGGGCTGGTGTGCACCCGGTGGTTTCATGCACGGCGGCGCGGTAGGCCAGGAGAAATAGTGGAAGATGCCTGTCCCAATCCCTCTGGTGCTCGCTGACAACTATTCGGAGATGGTTCTCGATGGTGCGATTGAATCGCTCTACCATCCCGTCGGACTGAGGGTGTAGCGGCGTTGTCCTTGTCTTCCGGATTCCCAGCAGCTGGCATAGGTTCTGGAACACCTGCGACTCGAAGTTCCTCCCTTGGTCGGAGTGCAGCTCCAGGGGTACTCCGTACCGGCTGACGAATTCCTTCACCAGGGTCTCTGCGATCGTCACGGCTTCTTGGTTAGGGAGCGCATACGCCTCCGGCCATTTGGTAAAGTAGTCGCTGACGACTAATATGTAGCGGTTCCCTGCCTCGCTTAACGGGAATGGCCCAGCAACATCGATGGCCACTCTCTCCATGGGGCCGCCCACGTTGTAGGTCTTCAGTGGACCCCGTCGTCTTCGTCCTGGGCCCTTGCTGGCTGCGCAATCGTGGCACCTCGCGCAGTGGTTCTCCACGTCTGTTCGGCATTCGATCCAGTAGAACCGCTCTCTGAGCTTCTCCAGGGTCTTCTTTATCCCTAGGTGTCCACCAGATGATCCTCCATGGACTTCCTTCAGGACTTCCTCCGTCATAGCCTTTGGAACGACGACTTGTTCCCGAGATGTCTTCCCGTCGGTGCTCTCCCAGGCGCGGCAGATGAGGCCATCCCTTACAATCAGCGAGTCCCACTGTGCCCAGTAGGACTTAAACTTTGGGCTGCAGTCACTCACAATGTTCCACCCGGGTCTGGGGACACAGGCCCTCTTCCATTCGGCTATCAGTCCCAGGTCATCATCTTCTGCTTGTGCCCGCGTGAAAGATTCGCGGCTCCAGTTCCCCTGAAGTTCCACAGTAGTCCATCGGCACTGTATCCCGGTGTTCTCCTCCCTTCGGGCACAGAAGGTGCAGTCTTCGGGGCACGGTCTTCGTGACAGGGCGTCGGCGTTAGAATGCAGTTGGCCTTTCCTGTGCTGAATCTCAAAGTTGTACTGTTGAAGCCTCTCTAACCACCGCGCGAGTTGGCCCTCGGGCTGCTTGAAGTTCAGGAGCCACCGCAGGGATGCATGGTCGGTCCTGATGAGGAATTCTTGCCCGTACAGGTACTTTTGGAAGTGTTCAATGATCTTCACGATGGCGAGCAGCTCCTTCCTGGTGACGCAGTAGTTCCTTTCCGGCTTTGACAAGGCCTTGCTGAAGTAGGCCACCACTCTCTCCTCGCCGTCCACTACTTGCGACAGGATCCCCCCTATGCCAAAGTCGCTGGCATCGGTATCGACGATGAACCTTGTTCCAGGTCTGGGGTAGGCCAGAATAGGAGCGGGGCACAGAGCCTGCTTGAGTTGCTCGAAGGCATTGTGGCATTCTGCTGTCCACGTGAAGAGTTGGTCCTTCTCAGTCAGTCGATGTAAAGGTTTGGCGATGTCGGCGAATCCTCTCACGAAGCGACGGTAATAAGTGCAGAGTCCCAGGAAGCTTCGTAGTTGGGACTTGTCCTTCGGAACTGGCCACTCCCTCACAGTTGCGGTCTTCTCTGGGTCGGTGCGCACCCCTTCTTCGGAGACGATATGCCCAAGGTACTGGACCTGCTTCTGGAAGAGCTGACACTTCTTGGGGCTCAACTTCAGCTGGGCAGCCCGTAGCTTCATCAAGATCTCCTTCAGGTTGCAGTAGTGCTCCTCGAAGCTTTTTCCCAGAACGATGACGTCGTCTAGGTAGACCAGGCAGGTCTTCCAGTGTAGTCCCCTCAGAATGGACTCCATTAGCCTTTCGAAGGTCGCAGGGGCGTTGCACAGACCGAATGGCATGACGGTGAACTGCCAGAGCCCGCTGCCCACAGAGAACGCCGTTTTCTCGCGGTCCTTAGGGTGGACCTCCACCTGCCAGTAGCCACTCTTCAAATCCAAGGTGGAGAACCATCTCGACCCTGATACGGTGTCCAGGGTGTCGTCGATCCGGGGTAGAGGGTAGCTGTCCTTCTTCGTGACGTCATTCACCCGCCTGTAATCCACGCAGAACCTGGTGGAACCGTCCTTCTTCTTCACTAGCACGACCGGAGAACTCCAAGGACTATGTGATGGCTCGATCACCCCTTGCTCCTTCATCTCTTCTACCATCCGGTCGACTTCGGCTTGCTTGGCGAGCGGGACACGTCGGAATGGGGCCCTAATCGGTGCGCTGTCCCCCAACGTCGATTCTGTGCTGAACCAAGCTTGTCCTGCCGAAGTCTTTGCTCCCCATGGAGAAGACGTCCTGGAATTCGCGTAGCAGGTCCTGAAGTTGGCGTGATTGTTCCTCGTCTAGATGGTCCTGGGATCCTTGGTACAGCTTCTGTAGTTCTTCTGGCAGTGTGCGTCTTCTTCGGTTGTCCGTCTGCAGTTGTCCGTCTGTCGTATCTGTGATGCGGGCAATCCAGGTAACGGGCTCGCAGACTCCTAGGTTGGTGTCCCGGTGAACCATAATGTCGTAGTCGTTCAGGTTGGACAGGCGTACGTACGGCCGAGACGTCGTGTTGATGAGAGTCTTGGCAACTAGCAATCCTTTTGTCTGGATGTCCTCATATTTTGGCTCGATAACAGCCGCCACTCCCTCAGCAGTTCCGTCGACAATTACGGCAGCGCTGACCTCCGTCCTGGCGGGAACGATGACGTCCTCTCTCAGCTTAACTCGTCGTGCGGTGACGGCCTCGTGTGCTGGTTGCAAAGCAAGTTCCTCACCTCCGAAGTGCAGTGTTGGTACTCAGGTCCAAGATGATGTTGTTCTGGTCCAGGAAGTCCAGTCCGATGATCACTTCGTTTGATACGTCAACCACAAGCACTGGATGCTTTATCACCCGTCGACCAATGACGAACTCCAGTGATGCTTCGCCATGTACCGGTGCGGTCTCTCCGGTAGCGGTTATTAGCTGGAGGTTCCTTTGTGTGGGTTGCACTCTCCACTTCGGGATCACAGTGGGATTGACGATGGTCCTCGATGCTCCCGTGTCGATCAGCATGGGCCAGCTCGCTCCGTTGATGACTCCGTCGACCATCAGGCTGCTATTGTCCCTCCGAAACTTCGTCACACGCACTTGGACTGCCGGGGCTTGACGACTGTCACAAGCCAACCTTTGCCCCCCAAGGCTGGCTAATACTCGTTTCCCTGGGCCGCGCGGTTTTCAGACGACTGATTTCCCGTCGGATACCCTCGGCGGCGGCGATCACCGCAGTCCTTGCTCAGGTGGCCTTTCTTACCGCAGGCCCAGCAGGTCGGTAGTCCTCTTCCAGGCCGTCTCTCCGGTTGTCTTCCGGCTGTGTCGTTGCTGGTGGTGCCGCGACTATCGAAGAAACGGCTTAGCGCCTCCATCAATTCGTCGGCCAGGGGCTTGGTCTCGTTGGTTTTTGCTGGTTCGTCGACGTCCACTTGACGCACCCGCGCGTGCATTCTGGATGCCTGTTTTGCCGTCTCGAATTCAAGTGCGTGGCTCAGCGCATCTGCCAGGGTCTTATTGCGCGCGAGTCGCAGCGCCTGTTGAGTGTCCGAGTCCCGTAGCCCGTCGGTGAAAGTCTGCGTCGCTATCTGCTCCAGAAAGTCGGCCGGCGCTGTTGGGTAGGCGAGCCTTACGAGGCGTGCGATGTCCATCTCGAACTCCTGCAGGGTTTCCGCGTTCTTCTGTACCCGGGTCCGGAGCTGCATCTGGTAGGCCTGCTGAAGATGGCTATCTCCATATCGGGACTCCATATGGGCGATCAGTGCAGCGTAGTCCTGGGATCCAGTCGGGATGGCCTGAAGGACGTTAAGGGCGTCGCCTCTCAGCGCTACAATGAGAGCTGTAGCCTTTTCTGTGTTGTTCCAGTTATTTATGGAACAGGCTGCCTCGAACTGACGTAAGTAGGTGCTCCACGGGACCTTTCCGTCGAAGGTTGGGGGCGTCACTCTGCTATGTCCCGTCCCTGATATTCCCGGTGTAACAGTGGGCGGGCGTTGGCGCAGCTCGGCAACTTCCTCTCGTAGAGCGTTGAATTCCTCTTTCACCCCCGTCAGTGGGCGTTGGCGCAGCTCGGCAACTTCCTTTTGTAAGGTGTTGAATTTCTCCTCCACCCCCATCAGCGGGCGTTGGCACAGCTCGGCTACTTCCACTTGTAAGGCGTTGAATTTCTCCTCCACCCCCATCAGCGGGCGTTGGCGCAGCTCGGCAACTTCCACTTGTAAGGCGTCGAACTTCTTTTCCACTGCCGTGACTTCCTCACGCAGACCCAGTTCTAATTTCTTCAGGTCCTGTGTCAACTTATTCTGACCGTCTTCCATCTTCTTCTGGCCATCCTCCATCTTCTTCTGGCCATCCTCCATTTTGGCAGTTAGGTCCTTGGTTAAATTCTTCTGGCCGTATTCTAATTTGGCAGTTAGGTCCTTGGTTAAATTCTTCTGGCCGTCTTCTATGCCATTTAACTTTTCTAGCAATGCTGCCAATTGCGCCTCCATTTTAGTTGTTTGCCTTGTAAATGGCATGCACTCACAGGAAAATTAGAGAAAATGACCTGCTCGGGTTTTGAAACCAGGACCGTCAGGTGTTGTGCTTGAGTTCGTAATCCGGCTTCTGACACCAGTTGTTACGTGCCACCCCCTAGTGGCACTTTTGTTAACTGGATTACGGTGGGAGTACAAAGCACAAGACCAATTACTGCTTAAAGAAATAATTAACTTTATTGCGGCCAGAAAATTACACTAATCAGCAAATACAAGCAATTAGGAGCCTTCCTCCAGTTTCCTCAAGTCTCTTCCTTGAGCGCTCTTGGCCCTTCCACTTGTCAACAGATCACAGAATTTAATCCTGCCGCTAATGAGCCTAGTGGCCTTGACAGAACTACATGCAACTTCTTTCTAATGTGCGCCTACTACATTACTTACGAGCACTTGCTGCGCGCTGTTCACCAGCTGGGAGAAACAATGTCACTGGATTTCGACACCACCATATCTGACACTCAGTGAAAGCACACTTACTCAGAACACGGCAGTCCCCTGTATGTTCCTCACTTCGCCGCTACACTAGGGGTTTCGCAAGTCACCACACTTCTGTCGCTCAGAATAAACGCTCACACTAGCTCGTAAAACACAATAACAACAACAACAACTGCTTCACGGGTCACTCTTATATAGCAGGCCGGTGACTCAATAAATGGTTCTAGATCCATCCAGGGTCCACGGCTTCTCGAGGTTTCCATCGCTGGTCCAGTCACGAATCTTCTGGACTATCCCTTTGTCTGTAGTAGCCCTGTTGCATAAGGCGCGCGCAATACAGGAGGCAGGCCACAGCCCAGCCCTGGGGCAGTTGTGACTCATGCGGCGAGTGATGACACAAACTCACAGCCGTAACAATACTGTTACGTGTTACCCCTTGTAGCACGTTCGTTAATTGTGTTACAGTGGTTAAAAGCACAAGACAGTTTGGTCCTTTAAAGAAATATAGCTTTATTGCAGGTCAAGAAGGTTACACCACACGATAAACACTTGGAAACCAATTAGCAGTCTCAGTCAAGTTCCTCCCTTATGGAGTTCACTCACCTGCTTTCACTCACTCACAGAAGTTAATCTCTCACTAATGAGGTAGACCCGTGTCCTGGAGAGAAATAACTGCACTCTTCCTCTTGTAAAAAAGCCACAGTCTTGCCGTCCACAGGCTAGGGAGCAGTCCACTGCGTTTCGCAATCCACCACAATAACCTCCGTCGCACTGGAAAACACACTCACTCGGTACTTCGCCTCAATACTTCTGTCCCACAGTCAAACACACACACTCCTCAAAAACACAGTTCGTCGTCGCCGGCCAGGGTCGCTCTTATATATCGGAGCTGATGACTCAATGGATGCTTCTAGAGCGGACCAGGGTTCACGGTTTCTCAAGAGTTCCATTTCTGGGTGGGCTGCATAGGTTCTAGACCGTGCCCTTTTGTTCTTACAGCCCCATTGCGTAAGGCGCTGGTAACACACAGCCTGGAATAGCCTGGGGCGGCCTGAGTCACGCGCGGGCGACGAAACTGTCTAGCATTCGTAACAATACTGTATATTCAATTTCGCACCAATTTTCAGATGTCCCGCTTTAGAATTGATTGTAATATCTAGCTTGTTTTCTGGTGATACAGGTGCAAGTAGGAAAGAGAAAATGATTTCTATGTCTGTGTCAGATAGATGGGTACATATTATAGATTTATTAGGGGCAACAAAATTAAGGAATATATTATAGTCCTTGTGAAGTTTATACTCAGCATTTTCCCCTCCAATGCTTTTACGGAGAGAGTTTTTCTGTCATGAATATCAAATGGAGAGATGATAGAAACAGAAGCTCCATTAGTTTGATAAAACAAGAATTGTTCACATATTACAATTATGACGAAAATTGTAGTGAATATTATCAAAATTTACTTACAAATAAAACAAGTAGTTCCGTGAAGAACTATACAGCCCATTTTCATATATCCCACTTGTGTTAATTGCCTCTATCTACATACAAAATTTCAGTTTGATTGCTGTAATAGATTCGTAGATATTGAGATCCATCTAAATATTTCGGATGGCCGCCATGTTGGATTGTTATATGTATAGGCCATAAAGCCATGTGCCATTAAAGGAAAATTATTGCGTAGGTTCATTATTCAAACGTTCACTTCGATTGCATGATTACGACACTAGAAATAAAAACTTAATTTTAAAATTCGCACAGCCGCCATCTTGAGGTTATGTAAACAATTGAACAAAGTTAGATGTCGGTGCATTACAATGTGTATAAACATATACTGTACCAAGTTCTATTGCGTTTGGTTGGTTAAATCGCGAGAAACGTCTATTTAAAAGTGCAACTTCGCTTAGCCGCCATGTTGGTTTTGTATTTACCAGGTTTTCAAAAGTCACATAGGTGAACTTCTAGTAGTTTCCTTTATCACCGTAAAATATTCCAGGGTGATATCGGTAATAGTTTCGGAGATATTGAATGCTGGTGAAATATTTCGCACAGCCGCCATTTGGATTGGTGAGACGTAACAAAATATGAAGGGCACGGTCGAGGTCGTCTGGAATAGTGCTATGAACTTACCGAGTTTCATTGAAATCGCCCCAGCCGTTTAGAAGTTATTAGGGGGGCACACACCATCTCACACACGCACACACAGACAGACACACGGACAAAAGGTGATCTCATAAGCCTATTTTTTAGGCTAAAATCCTTACAAAGGGTCGTTCGAATGAAAAACAGTAGTAAGTTGCTGGTGTCATTGGCCTATATTATATGTCGGCAATATCTAGTTTTAATTTTGTGTATTTGATTATGTAATGCTTATTTATTACAATGTGTATTATTTATTACAACATTAAATAACCTTCATTTAAAAAAGAACAATGTTTTGGGACGTGTGTTCCGCTTTTCCAGTCTTGAAATCTGGCAACCCTAGACATGCCTCAAATGTCTAAATGTGTTGCTTTAATATTTTGTCTAATTGAAACCACTATTGTAATGCCAGTAATTCGGATAAACGTGCGGATGCGGATAAAAGTCGTGCGGTTGCGGGGCGGATAACAGCCATGCGGATAAGGGTTTGTTTATCCGTGCAGGGCTCTAGCTATCAGAACGGAACACCCCACCATTATATAGGGGAATATACAAGCCACAAAGAATGTGTTACTCACCGAGCTCTCCCTGCTGAACGTCAAATCTTGAAGCACCTTCAACGAAGAGTTGTGGGTCATTCGAGATTTCCTGAGAAAAGAAAATAATTCATAGAAGACTTTCTAACTATAAATCACTGAAGAGGTTATTTGCTTTAAGTCCAAGGACCTAACTGTTTAGGAGAGATATTCTTTTCATATTGACAGGTATACCAAAAATAGCAGGACAGAACTATATTCACAACACTTTTTGAGGATAGATTTAGCCCAGAAACAGCCTGGTCCCACAGTCTTGCACGTCAATCCACGTAATAACGCCGGTCGGTTAAAAATTTCTTCAGAGTATCCCTATAGTCTGGTTTTGACCGGATGCCGTACTAACACCAAGTAATTTCCCAGGTGAAAATTTCATTTTGTAGTTACCGCGATTCGAAGACAGGCAGCTATGCCACTGCACCATCAAGCTCTCTTCATCCACATACACAAATTCTAAATAAGAAAAGGGTTTTGTTAAGTAAGTTAACTCGTCTGTCCTTCGCTTGTGCGCGGAGGCGCTTTAAGACGTGAAGGATTCATTGCTGTCTCGCTTACGTTATTTCAGGGTGGTGCGGATTAAGTATTTGGGAGGAATGATCACATAATACAGTGCCAACAGAGATAAAGGTAAGAACAGCAACAGTCAACAGGTGTTATGACAGCTTTCGTAACATGCTGCACTCAAACGTCCCAAGACAGCTGAAGTAACAGTTTACAACAGGTTTTCCCAAGGTGTAACCGTCTTTTAATGTATTGGTCGTCTTTCTTCTCCCACTCGTCTTAATACCTGAATATTTGTTACTCTGTCTAGGCCTACCCATCTGATCATTCTCCTGTAACACCACATTTCAAATGCTTCTTTTCTCCTCTCTTCTGCCGCGCCGACAGTCCAAGTTCCAATTTACTACCCTTTCTTTACGTTAATAAAATACATGTAAAAGGTAGTTACACAAGCTAGACAGAATCTGGGTTTAAAATAGCACCTTTACGTTCAAATTAGCGTGTTGACATTGAAGAATGTTTCAATTACTTCTGTGGCAATTGAGACATCTCCACAATTAGGGGCAGATGACATCGTACTTCCGCCCCTTAAAACAATAATAACTAACTATCTCCAGAATTAAAACAGTTTCCTCCCGAGAGTTTATGAGCGCAATTGACAGATCCTTTTTCTTTATTCGTATCAGGTGCAGACAGATGGAAAATTGAAAGAATCCCTCTTTGTGTCGGGTAGCCAAGAAGAGTTAAGACTAAGTACTAACATTATGATTCCTACAGGTACATGCATTTTATTTCATTTCATTTTCAAATGTCTATTTAGATACTCTTACAGCCTGTTTCCTGATTCGTAAGAGCCTATTTGACAGATGTTTGACAGCCCCGTTTGACCAAAATGAATACCGGAACATAAAATGAGGACTAATCTTTACTTACCATCGGCCTTTTCCATTCGAACGGCTTATTGGGTGTTTTACTGAAGAAGATTGAAGAATCCTCGGCGGGGAAGTCTGGATCCTCGAACAAGGTACCACTGGCCAAACACTCGTCCCGCAACTTGTAGAAGTCCTGCACCTGGCCTCTCGCTCGCAGTCCCGAACCGCGTTCACCAAGCTGCAAGAGAAAACAAACACATGGTAGAAATCTACCGATATGGGTCTCTCGAATCCGTTCAAGTACACAAAGCACATACGAAATGTGGTTGAAATCAAATGATAGTATGGAAGTTACTTGCATTTAAAGACTGGACCTATCAGCACGCGTAATTATGTTGGCAACACAGTCACGTATCGGCTGCTGATAATTAATTTGGAATATTATTTATTTATAATTGTGCCAATTTTGGCACTGTTCCCCTGCATACCTCCCGAGATATTCAACCGAGCTCAAATTTCAATTGTGATTTTTCAGCAGTTAGTAGCACTGATGGAGGTCGAAGGAGTATAGGCTATGTGGCCCTGTGGGTTCACTTCCTGCTGGTGGAAGTGCACTAATAAAACACAGGAAATGCCATTTATTCCTAGCAAGTCCGATACATGCATATCCACGGATGGCCTCTGGGCAACGGGTACACTTTTTGTGCGCGGCTAAGTCATGTAAGGGCGAAAAGGCGAGTTCCCAACGCTTAGAAATGGGGACCCACCAGCTAAGGGAGACACCACTGAAAGAAAACATTGGCCCTTCAGGATTGCTGGGGGCCGACAACCCAATCCGTAAAAAACTCTCGTTACGAAATCTGAAGAAGAAATAGCCGGACTGAGCTCTTTACGACGACCCCGCAAACGTTTAAAGGACTTGGCTCATGGAATGTCTCTTACTCTTTACAAAGCTGGATCACACCCGAACACCCGAAAAGCGGTAGAAGAGTACAGAACTTCCAGAAGACAAGAAAGATTGCACAAGAAGAATTGAATGCATTGCCGGAAGGAACTAGGAAAGTCAGAAGACCAAAGCTAGGGTGGGAAGATGGAGTGAGAGAGGATGTAAAAAAAAATTGAATCATGAATTTGAGGAGCTCAGCACAAGAACGAATGGGGAAAACTTCTTCAAAAGGCTGAGGGCTGTCGTGCCAGTGATGATGATGATGATGATGATGATGATGAGTAGCAATGACGTCATTTTCGAATACGGTCGTGAGATTTCCTGGCATAGATATTTACTTATACCATAATTGGTTTTCATAGCTGCAGTCGTTAAGGAGTTTATAGGGGACACACAGACAGAAGGACAGACACACATCTGTCCGGGTGACCGCATAAGACTACTTTTTCATTGCAAAATGTGAAAAGTAGGCTAAAAATACATGTAAACTTGGGGAAGTTTCTTCGGGAAGTAATTACCACGAGTTATCGAAAATTTGAGTAATGGAGGTTCGAGATATCGGGGTTCGACTGTAGTTCTTTCGGAGATAGAAATTACTTCGAGTTATCGAACATTCGAGATATAGAAATACAAGAAATAAAAGGGGTTCTATTATCATAAATACCTTTGCTACTGTCGTTAGCTGGCTTTACCCACTTACTCTCACTGTCTGGGGGTGCACATTGACCTCAACCCATTTTCCAGCCTTAAATACTGCTCGAGTCCAAGCTCTGTGAACCTGAGAGGAATGTGGATCGCGGACGATGAGGGGAGATGTGTGTGTGTGGGGGGGGGGGGGGTCCCGGTCCGTGCGTAGTAACAGAATCAAATGCATTGGTCGGACACTCGCTCACTCATTTGCAACACCACACTGGTATAGGCAAAGGCCCTATGTTAGCAGTATTGGAATAGACAGGAATACCAGATAACACGGTGGCCTGTTGACAGGCCCTTCTCTTTCCGCCTTCCGCGTCACCTCACCCCGTAGGTTCACAGAGCTTGGACTCGAGCAGTAGCATAATGAGCTACTGACAGAAATTGATAGGAATACACATTTGAGGTACTCTGCACAACTGATTCCATATTGTAATTTCCATGTCACATGACATTCAGGGCACAGTCAGTGCCTGTGGATGCTGTGAAAGGTTCTACTCAGAGTTAGTACTGTTGTTCTGACTCAGTGAGGAAAGCAATAGCAAACTACCCCCACTCCTCTTCTTGCCTAGTACGCCTCAATATAGCGCTGCCCGGGGGTTTTGTGGGTATCTACCCACGTAATCTATCGGCGGTACTTTTTGAGGATCCAACCAGCCTTCGGGTGGGTGGTTATCGTGTCGGACTACCAACCCCAAGCTTGCAGGTTCGCTCCTGGCCATGGTAAGTGGGGTTTTTTTTGAAAGGCGACAAAAAACACGATACTCATGTCATACGTTGTTGGCATGTTAAAGAACCCATTTGAATTCAGTAGGCCGTGTTCATAATGGCAAAATTAATCTCGGGATTTTCCGCCAACACGAAGTTCCTAATTTCTCTACTAGAAAGCGGTATAGCGTCAAAGAGCTTAGATATCTAACCTGCTTGACATTCATAGCGCTCCAAGGAGCATTACATTCGACACGCAAGCTGCCCTCTGGGTGGCAATTAACAAAGCTTGCACCTGGCACCCAAGGCCATACGATATTATTATTATTATTATTATTATTTACCTAACAGACAGACCTAAAAGACTAGCGCTTAAAGACAGCCCAGCGGGGCTAACGAAGTGACCCGAATACTCACGACCGCAACCGATCATCCATCCCCCTCGAGACAGACCAGCGGAACAGTCAGCTGTTCCTCGATGAGACAGACCAGCCCAGCGGGGCAATAAGACCGTACCCGAAACTTCACAACCTAGACCGATCATTAAGGGGCTAGGAATTTTATGTAAATACATATTCTTTCCCTTTGCTTCTACATAACTAAAATGCTAAATGCCCATGAATTAGAACCATAGCTATCATATAATTGCACTTTATTGTTACATATCTGATCACAATGACATTTGTTTTACATATTTTTAATTTTTAATGCAACATTACATATTCAGTGGTTTTATTTTATATATTTGATCAAAATGACATTTTTAAAACATAATTTCACTTTATGTATTTAAAATTACATATTCTGTCTCTTACTGCAAAAAAAAAGTATTTATTCGCAAGTGAAATATACGGTGATTCTAAACAGTCTGTATGACAATATTTGTTCACTAGAAACTCGGGTACATGAAACGAATTTCCAAGCAATTCATAAGCTTTTGAGAAAGGTCAAGGGAAGAATATCAAGAAATATATCAGTGGAGATAAGTGGATGGGAATTCACGTAGCACCCTGTCGGAGACTTAGCGGCTGGACTTCAGTTTATTTCAGTTGTCCAGTGAGTGCCTGAGACTCTACTTTTCAACCTGTTAAACCTCCCACCCCGGAAACAAAAAGTGCTCCAAACAATACTTATTGTTGACTTCCTAAACATTTTCTCAGCCATAATGAAATGTATTTATCTTTGCTATAATATGGGCATGCTTAATTAATTAATTAATTAATTAATTATTGTACACCACTTTTGTTGTATTGTTATTGTTTTAAGGGGAGGAACAGCAAGGTTATCTGCCCCGTACCACACTTTATTTTGCATAAAAATATAATGAATAAAATTAGGAATCTTCAAGCAATATCATGTGTAATATATATTCTTTATATAAAAATCAAATTAATATTACATATTTCACCTACTATAATTACTTAAATAAGTACATATTTTGCATGTTGATATTATTATGTCTCAGGCACTATCTGGACAACTGAAATAATCTAAATTCCAACCGGTGAGTCTCCGGCAGGGTGCTACGTGAAATCCCATCCCCTTATCTCCACTAATATATTTCTTGATATTCTTCCCTGATCCTTTCTCAACAGCTTATGAATTGCTTGGAAAATCCGTTTCACGTAGGTACCGTACCGTACCTGAGTTTCTAGTGAACAAATATTGTCATACAAACTGTTTAGAATTACCCAATAATTCATTTAATTTCTCATTAACTCCTCTCATTAGGTTGGCGTCAGGAAGGGCATCCGGCCGTAAAAACCATCCGCCACAACTACATCCATGGCATCTCTCCTCCGACCCCGTTGGAAAAACGGAAATAATAAGGGGTAGACATACATACACTGTTTAGAATTACCGTATATTTCACTAACGATTTTTTTTTTTTTACAGTAAGAGACAGATGTGTAATCCCTATATATATATCCCTATATATATTATAATTGTGAAAATCTGTGTGTCCGTGTGTGTGTGTGTGTGAGTGTGTGAGTGTGTGTGTTAGTTTGTTACCTCTTGACACTAAAACGGCTGGACGGATTTGGATGAAATTTGAAATGGAGACAGCTTACACCATGGGATAACATATAGGCTGCCTTTTGTCCGGAAATAAATCATTGTTCCCGTGGAATGGGCAACATAACTGAAAAGTCACCAAAAATACTCAACCAGGACAAAATATCGAAGTTGTCGCATAAAGACCGGACAAAGCTCATTTTACTCCCCTCGATGCAAGAAACAATACCCGGTATGTCCCTACGGGACACCGAAAACTACATTTTAAGGCTCTAAAACCAACAGTTTCAAAGATATTCGCAGAAAACTATCTTCGCTCTGATTGATGAACTAATCGCAAGTCCGTTTCCATGGCAACACTACCTCAAGGTATGACATCCGATTTTCTATATATCCCTCTAGGAGGCAATGCCAATACATTTATTATCTTTTTTAAGATATATATAAACACAATAAGAACAGTGTAGCACGCCTTCCTCCCGTCCGGAGGCCCCGGGTTCGATTCCCGGCTCCGTCAGAGATTTTATACACTGACGTGAGGGCTGCAACGGGCTGAACTCAGATTCGTGAGGACAATTGTGTAGCTGTGAGGCAGAGCGCCGGTCACGAAGAACAAGATTAACGGCAGAGGGGACACTATGCACTGACCACGCGTCACCACAATATCTGCAGGCCAAATGGCCGATTTTCTATATATCCCTCTAGGAGGCAATGCCAATTCATTTATTATCTTTTTCAAGATATATATAAACACAATAAGAACAGTGTAGCGCGCCTGCCTCCCGTCCGGAGGCCCCGGGTTCGATTCCCGGCTCCGTCAGAGATTTTAGACACTGACGTGAGGGCTGCAACGGGCTGAACTCAGATTCGCGAGGACAATTGAGTAGCTGTGAGGCAGCGTGCCGGTCACGAAGAACAAGATTAACGGCTGAGAGGACACTATGCACTGACCACGCGTCACCACAATATATGCAGGCCAAATGGCTGGGAAGCGGTCGCATGATAGGCCTACGCCCTTCATGGGCTGTAGTGCCAGGGGTAAAAAATATTAGGGGAAGCGCCTTCTAATACCACCTTTAATTTTTAAACACTACAGTAGCGGCTATTAAATAAAGGTAGCGATATAGCTACGTTCAATTTCATAAACACTGGGCTCACAAATCCCGTATAGTTAAGTACAAATATCGGTCTGGTCATAATTTCAATAGCAACGAAGCTCTTAGGCGGCTATTGCCGTTTCCTTAACACTTAAGGCATCCCGCCGTCATATACCTCAATGTGCACTTACCAAATTGTGAACCAGTCTATTTTACTGAAAAGAATTTCTACTAGCGAGTATCCACTCCGGCAAAAACCACTCTCACTACATTTTCCAAAATTTACACAAGACATGATTTTTAAAGCACTCTTCTGTATGTTGAGGTACAGAGACATACCACATGGAAAGATACAATAAAATGGTGGCAAATCTGAGTTCAAGGAACTGCTGTCCAGAATAGGCTTTCGGTACAGGTTATTCGGCCCATGTTCGTAACATGGAATGTTTTCCTTTGACAATGCATCTACACCATGTGCGAGGGCAACGCATTTCAAAGATCTCTAAAACCACAATAATCAGGAAATTGGAGAACAATTTAAAGTCGGAGTGAAGATTCAAGGAGAAATAATTTCATCTCTGAGATTTGCTGATGACATCGTCATCTTGGCCAATACGCCAGAAGATTTGAACGAGTTTTTGAATGGTATGGACTCCGTCTTGACGAATGAATTCATGATGAAAATCAATAAATGTAAAACAAAATTATTGGAATGCAGCCGAAATAAATCAGAAACCTCTATGGACCTCAAATTGGCTGGTGAAACGCTACAGGAAGTAGGATACTTCTGTTACTTAGGAAGCAAAATATCCAGTGATGGACGAAGCAAAGAGGATATAAAAAGCAGGTTGGTTCAGGCAAGGAAAGCATTTCTACAGAAAAGGAATCTGTTGACATCGAATCTACATTTAGGTATTAGGAAGTCATTTTTGAAAGCTTTTGTCTGGAGCGTGACATTATAAGGAAGTCAAACTTGGACTAATGGTGCAGCAGAAAAGAGGAGAATTGAAGCGTTTGAAATGTGGTGTTACAGGAGAATGATGAAGATCAGATGGGTAAATAGGGTAACAAATGAAAAGGTATTAAGACGAGTGGGAGAGGAGAGTTGTTTCTGGCGACTGCTAATGAAGGGAAGATATAGGTTGGTAGGACACATAAATAAGACACCCAGGAATAGCAAGCTTAGTTATGGAAGGGAGGGTCGTGGACAAGAACTGTAGGCGTTGACCAGGGTTAAACAGATTGCCTCGGATGTAGGGTGTGGTTGCTATGTAGAGATGAAATGATTAGCTCAGGAGAGGGAGCCATGAAGGGCTGCATCAAACCAGTCAAAAGAAATGAAGAATCAAGCAACAATAACAACAAAAAACAAGAAATTTAATTATTTAGAGAGGCATGTGAGGCAAAAGGGTTGTTAGAGAATTTCAATCCCTGGGACGTAACACTGGAAGAGACTGCATAATGTACGAGTACATCAGCGGCCAAGGTGAGATATATTTTACTATAGGTCTATTAATAGTGACATGTTGACGTTCAAATCATCAAAAGTGTGGCAAAATTACACCCAGAATAGCTTAAGGAAAAATACTTTTAATTCCCCATATTCCGATAGATTCGCCATTCCAGTGTGCAAGAGTGCAGTTCCCTCTTCAAACAATATTCGACATTTCTATTAACACAGCGCAATGACATACACTTAACAGCAGCAGGTGTACATTTAGACAAAACCATTTTTTCCCATGGGCAACTGAATGTGGCGTGCTCGCGAGTATCCGGACAACAAAATCGTTATGTCACAGCAGAAGATGGCAAAACCCAAAACGTAATTTTAAAATGTGTTCATATAATGTAACATCGTACCCTGCAGACTTTGACAACTCTAAAAAAATCCCACTTTTCTGCTCAAATCAATATACTGTACTGTATGTATCCGCATTTTCAGAATTAGAATCGACCCATCTGTAGCCGTGATTGCTGTAATAGAATAGACCAATTAATGCATCGTCCCCATTGTCTTGATCGCGAGCGAAGCCGCGGGTACCTGCTAGTTTTAAATAAAAGCAAAATTATGTTTAAACAAAATGTAATTTGGATCAAATACCGGTATGTAAAATCACAGAATATGTAATTTTACATTATAAATTAAAAATATGTAAAACAAATGTCATTGTGATCAGATATGTAACAATGAAATGTAGTTATATGACAGCTAAGGTAGTGGAGATAAGGGGATGGGACATTTAGCAATTTTAGTTATGTAGAAGCAAAGGGAAAGAATATGTATTTACTTAAAATTCCTAGCCCTAATGATCGGTGTAGGTTGTGAAGTTTCGGGTACGGTCTTATTGCCCCACTACGCTGGTCTGTCTCAACGAGGAACAGCTGACTGCCCCGCTGGTCTGTCTCGAGGGGGATTTATGATCGGTTGCGATCGTGAGTATTCGGGTCACTTCGTTAGCCCCGCTGGGCTGTCTTTAAGCGCTAGTCCTAAAAGGGGAAAAAAAAAATTCAACTGCATTTTCACCCCAACTTCGGAATAAAGACACATATTTTATGTCTGGGGAACAACATATCATTAGAGTTATCGAAATATTTAAACAATATCGAAAAAACACGACATACGAATTGTGTAGAACATCATCGGGAAAATAAATTACTTCGAAAAATCGAAAATTCGAGATACAGTATATAGGTTCGACTGTAATTCCTATTTTCTTTACAAAATAAGATATTGCTGACAAAGTTCCTAAGAAAAGAATTTCAGCCAGGGCTGAACATTAATAATATGCTCATTGAATTTGCACATCAGTTAGGTGTATTATACCTGATATTTGCATTTATGAAAGATGACAGGCATATCCTTTTTAAGTCGAACTTTTTTTATTTGCAAAGCATTTACCTGCATTTGGATTTTTAGGCTACTTTCGATTTTTGCAAAAAAATGAAAGTAGACTTATGAGATCAACACAGGGCGAAAAAAGTGTGTGTCTGTGTGTGTGTGTGTACTCTGAATGTCTGTCCCCCCACTATCAATTCGAACACGGTGAACGCGAATTGAACGATATTTGGTACAAAGGTAGCACTAGCAAAGGACACCTCAGTGTCATGTTTTAAATCGTCGCCATATTGACGGAAACGTAATGGCGGCCACACAAATGTTCAAAGCTTAAATCAAATTACGACTAACCTAATCATCCGATCTCTACCAAATTTTGCAAAAACATACCTTTATGGAGGGAGCATCCTTTGACCAATCTAATATGTCATTAGCCTAATAGTTTGCGGATGGCGGCCATCTTTGTGTCAAAATCGATTCCCCCTATTCATTCGAACACGGTGAAACCGAATGGAACGAAATTTGGTACAAAGGTAGCACCAGCAAAGGACACCTCAGTGTCATGTTTTAAATCGTCGCCATCTTGACGGAAACTTAATCGCGGCCACCCAAATGTTGACAGTTAAAATGTAATTACGACCAACCTAATAATCTAGTCTCTACCAAATTTTGCAACAACATATCTTTATGTGGGAAGCATATTCTGACCAAACTGCAAGATCATCAGCCCAATAGTTTGCAAATAGCGGCCATGTATGTGTGCAAATCCATTCCCCATATCAATTCAAACACGGTGAAACCGAATTGAATGTAATTTTTTACAGAGGTAGCACTAGCAAAGGGCACCTCATATTCATGTTTAATATCCCTATAGCACGTTGTATTTCAACAAGCTACTACAACCAACATTCAATTATACTCCTTGAAAAGGACAAAGAGTTATAACAATACCCATGCATTTAGGAGAAAGTAGGCTATATGTTCTTTACTGAACATCTTGTTTTCCTTTAATAACCCTACCCGTCTATCAATCCGAAGAATTACAGCTGGGATGCTGCAATAAATTACACAATACTGCAACTACAGGACTAACAACATACTTCGCCCCAGCTGTGCCAAGACAGAAAGAGGCAATTGATCGCAGGCCCTGTGACACAGTTTAATTTGACATCCATTTTATCATACACGTATCTTCCTGATACGGGTACCCAGATAATCACTTCCTGCTATTCTTCGCCATATGTGCGGATCAATGATCGACCCTTTGATCTAATTATACCTAATCTAATCGCAACTTGATGCGATTCGAAGTTCTAAATAGAATGTAACATTACTATCAATTCTTCAGCTTGTGAAACAATGGACCTTCTTTGATCGTTCACCCTCTATCCGTATTTCTTCACAAAGACCTACTGCTCTCTGAAAACTTGTGAATTTATTTTTAGGTATTTAATTCATTAAGTTATTGATTATAATCAAATGAGAGGGGTTGACAATTTCACTTATATACTCTACAACACAGTGCACTAAAAGGAGGAAAATATCTTATCTCCTACATATTGTAATGTCTGCTTATCATAGATAACCCACTATACCGGGAGTTATCAAGTAGGTGCTCTTTAAATGAAATTTGGTGCTCTCGTCATCAGAACCAAAAAGTACTCGCAAGCACAAGATCCATTCTTCAATATTGAAATGATGTTGCAAGAACTGGAATAATAGTGTTTTCATTACAAGTTATGACAGTCAAAAATGTTATTTTGTGAAATATAAATAATACAAATAACTGGACATCCCTATTTTATGAGCAACACGAAAGATGCTGATTCCACACGACAGTCCACACGTAAATGTATCTAACCTGCATGAAAAAATAGGCTTATAAGATCACCTTTTGTCAGTGTGTGCGAGTGTGTGTGTGTGTGCGTGTGTGTGTGTATGTGTCCAATAATAACTTCTTAACGGCTGGAGCGATTTCATTGAAACTCTGTAAGGTCATAGTACTAATTACGGCCGACCCGGACCGTGCCCTTGAAATTGTATTACGTCTCACCAATCCAACATTGTGGCTGTGCGAAATATTTCACCGGCATTCTATACCTCCGAAACTATTACTGATATCACCCTGAAATTTTGTTCGGTAATAAAGGGCATTACTCGAAGTTTATGTACGAGTTTTTCAAAAACCTGTAGAATACAAAAAGAACATGGCTGCCAAACGAAGTTGAAACATTTAAATAGACTTTACTCGCGATTTAACCATCCAATCGCAATTGAACTTGGTACAGCAAATGTTTTAACACATAATGCACTGACATCTAATATAGTTCAATTGTCTACACAACATCAGGATGGCGGCTGTGCGAAATATTTCACCGGCATTCGACATCTCCGAAACTATTACTGATATCATCATGAAATTTTGTACGGTGATATAGGGTACTACGAGAAGTTCAGCTATGAGCCTTTCAAAAACCTGTAGAATACTAAAAGAACAAGGCGGCGAAGATGAAACATTTTAATAGATGGAAACTGGCGAGCACGATAAAATAAAGAGAGATATAACCTGTATGAGGAACCTCGACTATCAGTGGAAGTAAGAAGAGGAAGACTACGATGCACAGGACACCTAGAAAGAATGGAGGAGTAACGGGCGGCTAGCCAGAATTTCATCGACATCCGGAAGGAAGGAGACGGCAGGGTCGACCACGTAAAAGATGGCTGGACGAAGTAGAGGATGATCTACGCCAACTAAGAGTTCGTGGGCGGAGACAGCTCGCCTGGGACTGGTGTGATTGAGAAGGCCCGGGCTGTACAAGAGCTGTAGCGCCGATGGGTAAGGTAAGGTTTTTCGCAACAGTGTAAAGTGTAAGTAGGATTTTGCAAAGGTTATCTACAAATTCTCCACCTTATAAAAGGCTTGAACACTTTGGAAACGTTGCTATATCTCTGGATGTCAAAATATAGACTTAATTGTTATTTACAAAATTTATGTAAGACCTTTGTTCTCCTGCTAATGCTTTATAGTTCATTCGCTGGTTTCAGTTACAATGAATATAAGTTAGCCCCATCCAGAAATTTCAGATTTAGTTGGAAATTAAACTGACAAGGGAAGTCTCTGAACCGGGGAATCGCGGATTCTGCTGGAACTTTGCAGATACGTTGCGTGAGCCCAACTAGGCCGAACCGTGAAGAAAAATCTTTCGGAAATTAACTTCCCCTTCTACTAGATGAAAAATTTAGATTTACACGTTTAAATTGGAAAGCCAGTGGCGTGAGCTTCATCGGCTGCGTCAGCGGTTGCTTCCCAACCGTACTGTGCTTCCCGGCCTATGGCGTACAGTCATCGAATGAGAGGCGACAGACCCGGCATACGCTTATGTCCCATGCATTGCATAATGAATGTTAACATTTGAAAAGTTATATGTTGTCTGGAGGAAAAATATGGAAAATGTATGGAAAGGCCTCTCAGCATTCAAGAACAGGACTTGCTGGACAGTTTGGATGGTTTTGTGCCTATCTGGCTTTCTGGCGTTCGTCTCTTGTAACAAGTGTGTTAGGTATGAAATACAAACAAAATGCTGTTGAGTATTGGAAAAGCGGTAAGAGGCGTCCGCTTTTCTTTTCATCGGTAAACGAAAGTAAGAAGTAAGAAAGATTTATATTTGTGGGCAGAGCAAGTAATAAGGGGCGGCACTCACTGCGACAATTTGAGGAGAAAAACATGTGCCTTAAAAGCCCAATTTGGCATTGCCCATCAGAATAATGACGTAATAGGTTATGAGGCGACAATTCAGCAATGGGCTATGCTAGGACGTAAAATGTACAAGGTTTATGATGATTATGATAATGATGATAATTGTTGTTTTAAGGGGCCTAACATCTAGGTTATCGGCCCCGTACGAGGTTTAAAGCCAGCCATTCCTGGGCGCAGCACTTTAAGAATCGCTATATCATTTCGCGGAAAATAGCAACTGTGGTGATATCAAAGAATGCCCATCGAGAAATGGATATTAGGCTATGTCAGCAGCAGAAATATTCGTAGAAGAGGTTACATCGGTTCTAGATTATCTCGGCCCTGGAAACGTATGTACTGTAATAGTGATTAAAGTGGGTTCAATTTGAAGATGTGTTCAGGTAGGACACTGGCTATAAAAGGGTCGAAAACGGTTTGCTCCAAAGTGCAATCAGTGGGGGCCACAACGCACAGTTATACAATAATGCCAACAGTAACAGCAGCGGGTAAGCTGCTTGGACCTTTCTTCATAACTTTGAAAGAACCAAAAGGTGTGTTTGGTAAAAGGGTGAAAAAAAAAACTACGCTTGCACATGACAATATTTACGTTGTTCCCACAAAATCTGGCAAAATGGGATCCGCACAATTGGAGAATTGGTTTTATAATGTTTTCAAACAGCATGTACCGTCTGACAATGTGGCACTCCTTTTCTGTACATACTGCAAATCGTTAGAAAGTGAAGAGCGTATACGACTGATGATCATCCCTCCTGGGGCCACAGCCTATTGTCAACCATTGGATGTATACGGCTTTAGGGTCTGGAAAAGCTTTGTCCGTAGATTTAGGAACACCGTTGGGTTATTGAATTTTGACATCAATTTGGCCCAGAGAATTACAATCTTGAAAACGCAGTCTCTGACCACCAATTGTCGTCCTCGAGTTTTATTTCAAGTTGACAATATGCATGGTACTGAAGTCAGTATCTGACCGAAAATCCCGAACAACGGTTTGAACACCCTGTGGCATATTGTTTCGATAT
Organism: Meconema thalassinum; assembly: GCA_946902985.2. Lineage (NCBI taxonomy): Eukaryota > Metazoa > Arthropoda > Insecta > Orthoptera > Tettigoniidae > Meconema > Meconema thalassinum. Next base: position 390,448,677 of record OX336393.1, on the reverse strand, counting down.
CAGCGCAATAAAATGTAGTACTTGCACTCGCCCGTGTCTTATACGGTAAGGATGGTGTAAAAGCAGTTTGTTTTTCCAACATTATTACCACGATCATCACTGTTGTCAGAACTATGCGAAATAGCTTGGTCTCTTACTCACTTGTGTGACCATTGTTTCAGTTTGCTCTGTGTTGTGTTGTAATTTTATGTATCGGTGATACCTTACATTGCATGATTAATAATAAAGCACGACGTTCAATATATTGTAAAGATGCAACATTAATGTCCCATGCCGCAGCGCAGCTTATGAGCGCGAGTACGCGAGGGCAGTCGTTTGGAACATGTTCTTATGAGCCACCAATCAGGAGTGCGGCACTCTCCCGCTTGACAAGCGCGCACAGTTCAAAATTGTTGTACTTACTGCCGTCTACGGTGGGTAGAAGTAAATTTCCGAAAGATTTTTCTTCACGGTTCTGCCTAGTTGGGCTCACGCAACGCATCTGCTAATTTACAGCAGGATCCGCGATTCCCCGGTTCAGAGACTTCCCTTGTGAGTGAATTGGGGGCTCTCTTCTACCTCCCAGGGCTTCAGAACAAGAGTCCCGTTTCCCCTCCCTCTCGTCTTTAAGTTCCAATCTACGTAAAACGAAAAATATTATAACTTAATATAATGGGAGGAAATTGTGTGAAATATCAATGTGACAGAAGATATTTTGAAAGCAGACAGATATTAACCAGGTTAATAATCGCCAATTCGGAGATGCGGAAGCGCTCTGTTGAAATGTCACACTGAGCATTACGAAACACTAATGGATCTAACCTACAAGTGAGTTGTGCTCCCAACAGGGTTCAAATCCCCAACAGGGCTTACAATTAGAGAGAATATCACTTAGCGCGAGCTCTTCCGGCAGAATTACACTACGTGCTTCATGGTGATCCAAGTAACAGAACACAGTTACTTTTATTTCTTCTATGGACGGGAAAAACACACAAATGGGTACAGGGGCGCATTTAAGAGGGGGACTACGTATAATATTTGTTTATAAATTAAAACATTAAATAACATTATACTGTATATACAGTATTACAGTATGCACTATTCTTACGAAGCGATATTTTCTATCACTCTGTTTGTAGAAATTGACGAGGGAAAGTGAAACCATCAATGCAGAGTGATATAGCGATAAGCATTGAAACCAACTCTGTTCTGAATTAAGGGTGGTTTGGCAACGTTGCAAAGTGGGGCAACGAGACGGTAGCGCGATATAAATAGTGCGACAGTTTATCTGATCTTATGTGTAATACAGTAAATGAATAACCTCTCATTACTTGCCAGTGCCTTCGTTCATAAGGACCTACCAAGAACAGCAACAAGTGCCCTTCAGGCGTGTGACAGAAGTGTTTTTGATGTGTAACATCTTTCCACTCGGTTGCTGGATATTTTTGTGGGAGTGATTTTGAAAAATCGGACGGAAGTGGATCGGAACGATCGAGGTGGCAGCAGCTGGCACACTTCCGTTCGATCAAACGGAAGTGTTCTAGCTGGCAGTGGTGGATCGAACGGAAGTGTAAGACGCACTGCCAACTCGATCGCTGGCAGTGGTAAGAGATACAATGAGCGCGCGGTGTCGGAAATTGATACCATGACGCACTCTCGGCCATGTGGAATGTATATGACATACTGAACGGTAAACGCTCATGCGAACTCTGGTGTCAAGTGATTGAAACAAAGCACATGGTACATGTTCGAAGTCTTCGTATCAGTATTTAAATGGTAAAATGCCTTAATATCAAACATTGTAAGTAGTCGGCATTACAGGTATTATGTTTCTGCACAATGGCTATTCAAATATTAACCCACATAACGGTAATGCAGACATCAATATAATATAATCGTTGTGGTTATACGAGAATTGAGCAAGCCTTCATGAACTATTGCTGAATACATTCTGTTTACTCACAAGAGGACCTATTCATAAGGCATTTTAAACTCAATTTCACGCAGGAACGTTATCGAAACAAGCAAAATATAAAAAACTTAATTCCGTAATGCAGTATTATTGGAACGTGGAAATAAGTCACCATCTTGTGCACAGTATTCGCGTAGTTTAAATAGCCGTGGGGTTAGCGCATATGACTGTGAATCTAGAGATCTCGGGTTCGAATCCCGGACGGGGTAAATATTTTTGCTACCAGATTATCATTTTAAACGATACTTATCATATCAATATGACTCATTTTAACAGAATCCATATGAAATTACGTGTTGGTCTGTGAATCAAAAGGTCCTGTTTATAAGGAATTTTAGGTTATGAGCGGTGTCGTGTCTATTAATCTAGTTGATCCATATCGTATTCTTTATTTAGGCTAGTGCTGGTGGAAGCTACAAATCATCTAATAAAATGAGTTCCGTATTATAAACTACAATATCTGTAAAACACTCCATTTTACAATAGATTAATATTTGTGCCAATAATAGTATAAAATACCGGTGTATCAACAATTTCTCGTGAGTTTTCTTCTATGTCAGGTGTTACACATCATATGCGACTACTGTAAGGCTCGTAACTTTTCTTTCGTAACATTTAAACCCTTATCAAACTTCTGGCAGTTTTCCCTGTCTCTGTAGCTACCAACGAACGGAGTTTTTCGAGTTTAAGACTATGTAAGAAAATCTACTTCTGAAAACAAGACTCAGCGGACTAGCATTGTTATCTATCCACAGAGACATACAAATCACTGACGAAGTTATAAACCGATTTGGTAATGCTAAAAGAAACCTTGACATTGTTTTAAATCAAAACAATAATGATAATTATGTTTATCTCAATACTGTAATGTGCGCAAGATTATTTTATTATTGTTACGTGCCACCCCTAGTGGCACTTTTGTTAACTGGATTACGGTGGGTTGAAGCACAACACAGATTGTTTCTTTAAGGAAATAATTAACTTTATTGCGGCCAGAAAATTACACTACTCATCAGCAAATACAAGTAATTGGAACCTTACTCCAGTTTCCTCAAGTCTCTTCCTTGAGCGCTCTTGGCCCCTTCACTTGTCAACAAACCACAGAAGTTAAACCGTCTTAATGAGTACGGTGGCCTTGACAGAAACTACCGGCTCCTCTCCCTTATGTACACCAACTCCAGTTACTTACGATAATCCGCTACCCGATGTTTCGCTGTCCACAAGCTGGGGAAACAATGTCACTGGATTTCGTAACTCGCACGGCACTTCGTCACCACACTTCTGTCACACTCGCTCAAAAACACACACCCACAGAAAACTCGGTCCCCTCACTGTCGAATCCGCTTGTATAGCAGGCTGATGACTCAATAAATTCTAGAATCGTCCAGGACACACGGCTTCTCGACATTTCCATCACTGGTTGGGTCACGAAGATTCTGGACCATCCCTTTGTCATAGTAGTCCTGTTGCATAAGGCGCACTCAATAAACTGGGGGAGAGCAGCCCAGCCCTGGGGCAGTTGTGACTCATGCGGCGAGCGATGACACGAACTCACAGCCGTAACATTATTAAAAGAAACATAAAATTGTCGTATTTGTGTTTTACAACCTAACATTAAACAATACTATAAATTAGTTGTAAAACGTGATGCCAGATAGCCTTAGACCTCATCATTTTGCACCAAGTTATACAAAAGTTTTCCAGGGAGGAAGCCCGGATCCCCTTTTCTTTGAAGGCTATTCCATGCCCCCAAACCCAAATCCTACCTAGATTACTAATGCACACCCAAATACAGACATCACAGTGACAATGGTTAACAGACAACTTCTACACACACCAAAGCAAACGAAACTACACGACCACGATGTCGCAAAGCCCCTAAAAGCATGAGCTTCTACAAATAGCGGAGCTTCCTCCCTGCCAGTAATATAAGGGCAGTCATAAACGTGAGATTCTCTACAGTACAGTACATCTATGTCAATTAGGTAGTGTTTGTCCGCAAATCTGAATGTAATCGTTAACGACGGGTGTCAACGGCTAACAAATACATATAATACAAATTAATTAATTAAGCAATTAATTAATGGAGTTGGTATTCAAGAAATTTTGTACAGCCTTCAGCCGGAAATCCTCCAATACACCGGAACATGTTGTTAAGGAATAATGACGGAAGTGGTCATTATATCTTGGGAAGGCATTGCACATTGCACTTAGGATGCAAGAAGTTCCCATTCACGAACTTTATCATCCAAGAGAATGTATAAATACCGCAAACTAAGGAATAAGCTTAATTCCAAGCCTAAGAAGTAGTTCCGTGAATAACTAAATAGCCTAATTTCATATATCCTACTTATGTTAATTGCCTTGATCAACATAGAAAATTTCAGTTTGATTGCTGCAATAGATTCGTAGATATTGAGAACCGTCTAAATATTTCGGATGGTCGCCATGTTGGATTTTTATATATATAGGCATAGAGTTATGTAGGCAGATTATTGCTTAGGTGTATTATTCAAAATTCAATCGCATGATTAGGACACAAGAAATAAAAAAGATATTTTAAAATTTCGCACAGCCGCTGTCATAGATTAGAACCGTCTAAATATTTTGGATGGTCGCCATGTTAGATTTTAAATATATAGGCAATAGAGTTGTGTAGCCTACTAATAGAAGAAGATTATTGCGTAGGTAAGCAATTAAACTAAATTAGATGTCAGTGCATTACAATAATCAGAAGAATTGTCTATTTAAATGTGTCAACTTCGCTTGGCCGCGATGTTCGTTTTGCACTTAACAGAAATTTTAAAATCACATAGTGAACTTATACTGCCTCCGTGGCTTAGGCGGCAGCACGCCGGGCTCTCACCGCTGGGTCCGTGGTTCAAATCCCGGTCACTCCATGTGAGATCTGTGCTGGACAAAACGGAGGCAGACAGGTTTTTCTCCGGGTACTCCGGTTTTCCCTGTCAACAATTTCATTCCAGCAACACTCTCCACTATCATTTCATTTCATCTGTAATTCATTTAATCATTGCCCAAGGGGAGTGCGTCAGGCCTCGGCAGCCGGCACAGTTCATATCCTCGCCGCTAGATGGGGGCTTCATTCATTCCATTCCTGACCCGGTCGAAGACTGGAAGCAGGCTGTGGATTTTCATTCATAGTGAACTTATACTGTAGTAGTGCCCTTTATCACCGCACAAAATTTCAAGGTGATATCAGTAATAATTTCGGAGATATAGAATGCTGGTGAAATATTTCGCACAGCCGCCATGTTGGATTTGTAAGACGTATTAAAATTTGAAAGGTACGGTCGAGGGTCAGATGAAGCTGCAGTCTACACTTACCGAGTGCCATTGAAATCGCTTCGGCAGTTTAGATTTTATCTCACACACACACGCACAAGCACACGCACAGTTACCTCATAAGTCTATTTTTAGCATACTTTTCTCATTTTGCAAATATGAGGAAAAAATAGACTTATGAGATCGATCCGGAAAATTGTCTGTCTGTCTGTCTATCCCCCTCCCCTAGCAACTTCTAAACGGATTCAGCTATCGAAACCAAATTTGCTAAGAGTAAAGATCTATACCTGAATATATCATGGCCATATTTCAAGTTGACGTCAGTGCTACCACCTGTTGAAAAATCGCAATTGAAATTTGAGCTCTATGTTGGAAATCTCAAAAGTTATGCATGCGAACTATTCCAAAATTGGCAAACAAATAGATAATAATAACATTCCAGATTAATTTTCTGAAGTCCATACATGCCAGTGTTGCCAACATGATTCTAAGCCTGCTGATAGGTCAAATTTCTAAATGCATGTTACGTCTATACTATCGATAGGATTTCAACCAAATTTCGTATGTACTTTGTGTACTACAACAGATATGACTGCGCGTATTCTTAAGAGCCACCAGGGCTGCCAACTGTTAATAAATGCTCTCTCTCTATGTTTTAACCCTGATACTAACAAATGGATTTCAACCAAATTTCGTATGTGCTTTGTGTACCATAACAGTTATGACTATGCTTATTAGTAGAACCAGTAGGGCTGCCAAATGTTAATAAATACTCTCTGTATTTGTTTAATCCTAATATCAATATAATATCAGAAAGTATGCAAGCCATCAGCTCTAAACTTTACACACGTCTAGCACCTGACATTCTAGATTAATTTGGAATAACGAATATACCTCAGTGCTGCCAACATGATTCTAAGCTTTCTGATAGTTTCAATTTTTAAGAACATGTAACTTCTATACTAACAAATGGATTTTATCCAAAATTAGCACTATAATAGTTCGTAATATTTCAGATAATTCTGAGCATCACATACAGTACATGACATTCTTCCCAACATGATTTTACCCGCACTGAGAAATCCAATATCAAACTGCATGTAACGTCCATACTATCCATTAGACTTCAACCAAATTTTGTATGTGCATTCTATACCTTAAGAGATGGAACTAAGAATATATTCAGAGTCACCAGGGTTGCCAACTGTAGTATGTTACTCTATTAGGCTACACTATTCCAGGGGTATTTCAAATTGTAGAACTTAACAGATGTTAGTATTACCAACTTGATTTCGTCATTATTCCAGATAGGTCTTTATAGATTGGCATGAATCTTAAATTTTAAGAAAATTAGTCTCTTTAGTTCGTCACGAAACTACTTGTTTTATTAATGAAAATAGGCTAAAAATGCATGAAGACGTTTGAAAACAGTTCGTTTGAAGTAGGATTACCATCCGGCTCAGGTAGAGTTCAAAAGATACCTGCTCCCGTAATTTCTCTAATTTGGTCTAATTATCAATTACTGCGAATCTCGTCCTCATGCTAGCAATTCCCTATACTCATCCTGCAGCGTAGCCGTGCACGTTAAATCGAGCACCACGACCAAGATGTGGGGCTGCAGCAAGTCCGTAGATCTAAGTTCGAAACCCAGCTCTGACAGCTGCAATCGGGAATGTGTTTTTCCCACGAGCTCTTCCCACACTATTCCTGGAAAATGGCGAGAGGGTCCCGTGGCACTCACCCCCATCCTTTACCCTAATACAGCTATACACACCACCAGAATCATCACAGAAGTTATCGGAGAAGTTCAACACACACCCAAGTACAGTTTACGCTATCAATTTTGACCGGTCAGCCCCGGTAGCGAGGTGCTGCAAGCCCGAGGACAGTCTACGAGCCTCAGGGATGTGTAATTAATACGTGATAAGCCTGGCTGCGTCATAATTGTGCTGTGTGTTATGCTGAACAATCAATGGCATACAGCAGTAGACTGATATTTATCCTAGTTACTTTTACAGTTAGGGCCCTCCCTAAGGTTAGAGCTCTGCACGGATATAGTTTGCATGTCTGTGCGGATTGCGGATAAGCTGCGGATAACGTTTGGAGTAAATTTGCGGTTAGTTTTTAGAATACAATCAGAACTTGTTGAATATCATTACTAGGACTCTGATGTTTTGACATAGGCTATTTTTCCGTTATGTTTTTCTCATGACAAATGTAAGATGGTGATTTACGCTAATCTCATTCAAATTATGTCATTAAGCATAATTAACACTCCGAACTGTAAAGAGTTGCAATTCTGGCTGTGTAACATTTTAAACATAGCACATGACATACAAAGCCTAGGGGAACGACTTTCTCCACAAATGTCTAAATGTGTTGCTTTAATATTTTATGCTTTATCTAATTAAGCATATTATTGTAATGCTAGTAGATTCGGATAACAAACGTGGGTATGCGGATACAAGTTGTCGGATGCGGGGCGGATGCGGATAACGTTTTGTCTAACCACGCAGGGCTCTCTCTACCTATAGAACCTATAGATCGTGCCGCGGACAGGTCGCAATGACTCACCGAGACATACATAGCATGTACCGACTACAACAGCCAATTGGGAAGCCCAGGATGCTGTCTTAGCATTTATTACATACGCAGCTGGCAAGGTACCTTAGTTGTGATAATAAAATTAAGACTTTCTGTGAGGTACTCCAGCCTACCTCGTAACCCGTCAATATGGTTAGGTATAGAACAAAACATCGAATTTTCCTATTGGAAACTTATCTTCTCAAGAAGAAGTTTGCAGTAAATATGTTCGTAAGTTTCAGCGCCGTGCGATCTTTACAGACGGAATACGGTCATTGACTAATGCTCTTCTCCTCTGATCGCACTACATGTAGCAGTGGTTTCTGGCTTAAACCCGCAAAACAAATTGCTTTGAGATGGGGTTTGCCTTGCCAGAGAGCTTCCGTGCTTTTTCTCCTGCTGGGTAAGATGAAAATGTTTCGTGTGTAGCTTAAACAGAAGGCTGACTTAATTCTTTCCTATGCCGTTCCAAGGCGCTTGGGAGAAAAGTAATTCTTTAAAAACTGACCATTTTTGACTTAACGCTTTTCAGCTCCGACCGATTCAATTATAATTCAGAGCCAAACGTCCTGCAAATGATTCTACAGGGGCGCATAGTGGATACAAACAAAGATCTCGCCGAAATCACTTTTGAAACAAACGTTCGTAACAATCACAGAATTTCAGCCCGGTATCTACAGCAGCGTTTCCCAAACCACTGGTGGTACGCTCGTACTGCTGCAGTGGTACGCGGTGATGATAAGAAAAATATAAAAAAAAATATGAGATACGGTACGTTACGAAAAATATAAAATATAAAAACATTGATATGTTGCCAGAGGACTTCAGGGCAAAGAAAATGAGCAGTTTTATGAATGAATTGTGATTCAGAACTAAGGCAAACGTTTTCAAAAATGACTCCTGTGAAGTTTTGGGTTGAGAGGCGTGCAGACATAGCTGACAAAGCTGTTAGATTTTTATTGCCTTTCACTACTTCGTACTTGTGTGAGACTGCATTTTCTTCACTTGTTTACTCAAGAATAACTACTGGAATAGGCTCCTTACAGTGGAAAACTATCTTCGTTTGAGACTCAGCAATCTTAAGCCAGACATTCCTGGACACACTTTTTATTATTGGACTTTTAACTCTAACAAACTCAATATCTCCCAACTATTAGGTGGTACGCAAGAGATTCTCATCCTTTAGAGTGGTACACACACAAAAAAGTTTGGGAAACACTTATCTACAGGACCTGATTTAATTAGTATAGAAGATAATTTGGCAACATGTGAGAGCTCGGTTCTGAAGAGGATTTCTTATCTAATCTCCTGTTAACCCTCAGTGTATGTCTTACCGTGTAAGGAGGATGACGTATAGTCTACTAGTACTGGGAAACGTAGGTTTCAAATGGAAAATGGATCTGAAGGTATGTAGAATCCTATTTCGATCGAAGAAATCTCGTTAGTCAGAACAAAGACTCTGGAGAAAAATAAATATTTAAATAATTCTTTGGAACCATGGGGCTGTATCTTGTGAAGCCAAACGGATATCCATAAATACACACACAATTAGCATATACCATAATAAACAATAATAATAATAATAATAATTTATGTCTACCCCATATTATTCCTGTTCCAACACGGTCGGAGATGAGATGCGATGGTCTATGTGACAGGTGTTTTTTTACGGCCGGATACCCTTTCATTCGAAATGAATGAAACTGGCCAAAGAGTTTGAGGGAAGCAGCCGAGACCTATTTTAAGGAACCGCCCTAGCATTTGCTTAGAATTAAACCTCGGAAACCACGCAAAATCATTTTAAGAATGACCAACGGTGGGGTTCAAACCCACTCGCGTAACAAGTCTGCACATAGTTTAGCCCCATGGCCTAGCATTGCTCTTTAGCGAGCTTGGCTACCGTTGTCGGTAAACAATAACAATAACAATGAAAATAATGATAATAATGGAGCATTGTCCAGAAATAATAGAGAATAAAATGCAACCACCAACTAACGTCAGTTTTTGCTATAGCTTTAGGAAAAGTATCCTGTATATTAGTTGGTTAATTTGAGGGCCTTACACATCGTGGTCATTTATCCTCTTTTTCTTGGGTGAGTTTAGAGTTTGTCCAATAGCCTGTGTTATTTTGGTGTATTTATAATTCAGGTGAGGATTGGGAAGGAAGCGGCCGTGGCCTTAAGATAGGAACCATCCCGGTATTTGTCTAGAGTAGAAGTGGGACACCACGCAAAACCACTTCCAGGATGGCTGAGGTGGGAATTGACCCCCCCCCCCCAAAGTTCCAGCCCTCGCAAAATTAATATTCTTGGCAGAGCCGGGAATCGAACCCAAGCCTCGGGGGTGATAGAATTCTAGCTATAACATCACGATGAAGTTGCAGCGACCTTGAAGAAGGCATCGTTAATTATGAAAAATAAACTCACTTATCTAAAGATTTTGATGATTCTAGGAAATGAAAAATGAAAATCCACAGCCTGCTTCCAGCCTCCGACCGGGTCAGGAATAGAATGAATGAAGCCCCCAACTAGCGGCGGGGATATGGACTGTGCCGGCTGCCGAGGCCTGACGCACTCCTCTGGGGCAAGGATTAAATGAATGACAGATGAAATGAAAGTGGAGAGTGTTGCTGGAATGAAATTTTGACAGGGAAAACCGGAGTACCCGGAGAAAAACCTGTCCGCCTCCTTTTTGTCCAGCACAGATCTCACATGGAGTGACCGGGATTTGAACCACGGACCCAGCGGTGAGAGGCCGGCGTGCTGCCGCCTAAGCCACGGAGGCTTCGATTCTAGGAATTAAATATTCCAAATAAAACACTAGATTGCTTCTTTCTTTTCTTTCTTAAAGGTGTCTTTGATTCACTCAAGAAGATTTGCTTTTTGTCGAATATATATGGTCTTAAAACATTCTTAATAACGAAACTAATAAATGCAGTTTCATTTCAGTGCCGTACAATGTGTAACTTCTTTCATCTATAACATGAAATTATCCCTCGAAAGTTAATAACAATTTTCAACCGAATGGATACATGAAACGCGTTTTTCCACAACATGTCTTCGGTAAGTTTGTTTGAATGACGCAATTCAAAATTCGATTCTCACCTAACATGTCTTCGTTATTTAGTTTTGAATGACGCAAAACAACGGAACTTTCTCCAACGTGTCTTCCGTTATTTCGTTTAGAATGACGCGAGAAATGCAATCTTCTCCCAGTAAGTTCATTTGAATGACTATTTACAACGCGATTTTCTCACAGCATAACTTCGTGAAGTCCGCTTGAATGAGGCGATTTTCTCACAGCATGTCTTCATTAAGTTCGTTTGAATGTCACAGTTTACAACACAACTTTCTTCTAACAAGTTCATTTGAATAACACAAATTACAAACGCGATTTTCTTACAGCATGCAATTGTTGGACTTGCATAAATGATACAATTTTTAACTATTTGCCAATATTGCTTTGTTAAATTCGCAATTTATACTGACCTTAAAATATGCTTGTTAGCAATAAATTGGTGCAAAAAATAACATACAGGACTTGAGGCTGGCAAATACATTCAACAAATTAAAATAAAGAATGGCCAGAAGATGTCTAACAGTACTTCTAAATTTCAGGCTTGAAAAGACGAACGTTGAAGAATTGGTGTTCCAGACCGTTAATTACTGGTTTATTCAGGTAAGGCCCTCATGTACTCTATGCAAAATTCTTTGTAAATAAAATATGTTTTTCAACGATTGGGTAAATGACTTAAGTACGGTACCTTAAAGAACGTTCCGCTGGCACTCTTGCTATTGCCTTTAGTCTTGTTGAATGATGAATTGTTGGACCAGTAGCAATCCGAGTAAGTGGTAGACCTTGGGACTTCATTTTGATTCGTCTCGTCAGAAGCAGTCCGCAAGTAGAAAGGCTTGACGGTGGTCACAACTCGAGATGTGGTCACAACTCGAGATGTAACGTAGTTATAGTTTTGCACTCCATTGTAATCGTCCGGCATGCTGTCATGCCAAAAGCTCACTTGGAACTGATTCTGGCAGTTGCACGAACTCCTTGCCGGGCTGATACCTTATCTGAAGGAAGTGGTTGACGCTGTATTTTTATCAGCTTTGATTGTATTTACTTTCCTCATAAATAGACGGATATTAAAAAAACATCAGGTTCCTTGATAATAATTCAACCTTGACAATAGTCGTCCACTAGGCCCCTTATCTGCCGACTCTGTAAACATAGGTTCGAACCCCACCGTCGACCATATTTGAGGTAGTATTTCATGGTTTCCAATTTTTTACTCTAGGCCGGCGTTCTCAACCTGGTGGTCTTTAAATGAAATTTGGTGCTCCCGTCACACGAGTCAAAAAGTACTCGCAAGCATCAGCTCCCCTGAGATCCATTTTTCAAATCAAATTCTGTTGCACGAACCGGAATAAGTGTTTTCATTTTAAGTTATGACAGTCAGAAATGTTATCATTTTGTCAAACGGTACTTTTAATCTACATAAAAATAATTGGACATCCTTGTTTTATGAGTTACTCGAAAGAAGCTGACAGCCAAGAGTGCTAGTCGCTACACCACAAGATGGACCATCATGATATGATATCAACGAGTCACTTTGCACACAAAAAATCAATGTTCGAGACAGATGACCTCGTAGTTCTACCCCTTAAAACAACAATAACTAACTAAAAAACAATGTACAGTATTTACCTAATTGAAGGGTTCATTCCAAGAAACAGACAAGTCCAAAAATTAAATTGTTCAGAAACTTAAACAACAACAAAAAACAACAGTATATCTTCATTTGTGCTGAATGAAATAAAAATTGCTTTTAGACCTACTATTGTCTCACTAACAGCTTTACCTTGCACATTAAAAAATATAATTTTTATGAGGATAGTTGATAAAACCTAAAAAAAAAAAAAAAAAAAAAAAAACACACATTTGGACTAGTCTGGTTTTTACCGAAGTTGAATAGAAATATTAAAAATATTTTAATCCTCACATACGATTATTTATTATGTAAATCCTGACAATACACAAATCATTATCGAATGCAAACATTCCAGGTAATTAATTATCTTGAAAAAGCATTGTACTTATTTTTGTAGAATCTCCAATATTTCACACTCTTATATAGTCCGACCTGTCTGCCTTTAGTAGACAGCAATAATATCTATACGTAAGTCAATCTTTGCACTTGTCTGGTATTGGGAATCACAAATCTTTGAGATATTGCGTAGGATAGGTAAAGACAAGGAGATAATTACCAGTGTCAAAATTAGGAAGTTACAATACTTGGGTCATATAGGCTAATGAGAGAAGACAGGTATCGTCTTCTACAAGAAATTATTCAAGGGAAGGTTGAGGGCAGAAGGAGTCAAGGAAGATAAGGATATCTTGGTTGGACAATCTAAAAAAAAATGGTTCAAGTGTAGTTCCAGTGAACTTTTCAGTGCTGTTAGATACAAAAACCGTATTGCTGTGATGATCGCCAACCTTCCTAGAGGAGACGGCACATAAAGAAGAATGTTTTTGGAATGACCCTTTCAATTGTTTTTGACACCGCTAAACGTCCACGCGGGACAGCATACCCATTCCTGGCAAGGGGCTCGTAACCCGCCACGAGGAAAATAATGGAAGAGGAACACCACAGCCACATACCACAAACAACGACGTGTTGTTGGGGATCGCACTTCGAACCTTCTTGAAATAGCCAACTCTAGCCGAGTAACACGAGACAGCAACACCGTTTATGCAACAATGTTTGCTTCGAAGCATTTGCAGTCCAGTCGTTTCTTGTGACAACTCGGGAAACACTTAACAAAATCCAGCCTCTAAATAGATTCAAGTAAAACTGAGAAACTTCTCACCGAGGTTGAAATGTTTAGAGCACTGCGCGGATGAGGATATCCGCGGATAAACCCGCGGAAACCCGCAACATTTTTCGCCATGCGGATAGAGTTTGCATAGCTGTGCGAATAACAATTTGCGGATAACTTTTAGAATACAATCCGAACTTGTCGAATATCATTACTAGGACCCAGATGTTTATGACATATTGTTCCGTTATGTTTTTCTCTAATCACAAATGGAAGATGATTTACGCCAATCTCATTCAAATAATGGTCATTAAGCACAATTAACGCTCCGAACTGAAAACGGTAGCAATTCTGGCTATAAAACATTTTTTAAACATAGCACATGACATGCATAACTCAGGGGAACGACTTTCTCCGTAAGTTCTTAATCAGTTGCCTTAATAATTTATCTAATTAAAATATTAGTGTAATGCCAATAGATTCGGATAACAAACATGCGGATGCGGATAAAAGTCATGCGGATGCGGGGCCGAAGACGTATTGTTTATCCGCGCAGGACTCAAGAAATGTTATCGCATTTTTAATACAGCTCTTGATTTGATCTCAAACGGAAGGTAAATTAATTTGTTGTTGCTTTCTTGGATCCTCGAATTTTCCTCAGAAATATACGCTCTTTCTTTTCTATTACGGTGATCCTTCTGGCAATTGTCGCCGCTGCATAGAGGCATTCAGGTTTCACCACTGTATTATTGTGTCCAAGTTTGGATTGATAGAAGAGGGATTTGGACTTATAAATTTCTTGGCATAGTCTGAATGCAATCTCCATTTTCTTTGCTCTCTCTTCGATAACTGGCTTTTCGTTGTTAGGAGGTATTTGAATTTGTGGACTCTCTTTATATCACCATACCTGGTTTTCATTGTCCATGTTGGTTCTTTGGGATCTATGTTCATGTACTCAGTTTTCTCAAAGGATATTTGCAGTCCTGCCTTTTCTGCTATTTCTTGCAAAACCTCTGTTTAGTGGCAGTCTCTAGATTTGAAGCGAAGAACACTATTCGTCTGCTAGTGCAAGACATTCAAATTAAAGTCTAGCCTTCTTGTGTCCATCTTGATTCCATTCGGAATATTTTGCTGATTTATTTCTTTTTGCCATTCCCGTATCACCTTCACCAAGACGCAGTAGAAAAGGACTGGGTATAGGTCATCTCCTCGCCTCACACCTGTCTTGATTTCAAACGGTTCCGATATTTCTCCCAAGGAATCTAAATTGTGGCCGTGTGTTTGTAAATGTTTGTTGTATTATATTAGTTGTCGTGTCATCGATTCCAAATCCTTTCTGCACTTTTATTAATGTATCCAGGTCGACGGAGTCATGCCTTTTTGAAATCTACAAATGTCATAATTACCTCCTTGCCTGCTGCTCAAGTTTTAGCTTTGATTAAAGTCTTGATGGTAAATATCTGCTCCACACATGACCGTCCTTTCCTGAATCCTACTTTGTATTCCCCTAACTGTTGATCTATGTGATTCTCTATTCTATTCTGGAGCACTTTGGACAATATCTTGTATGCGACTGACAGGAGTGATATGCCTTTGTTAACGTTAGTTTTGGTCTCCTTATGTAAAGCTCAGGCCTTCACAAGAGGCGGCCCGTGGGCCACATTCGGCCCGCCGAGAGATTTCTGCTGGCCCGCTATGAAAAGTGAGAAAAATTAAGTTCGAATAATTCAGGAGCTGGGAGGAGAATCAGCGACTATTGTATGTAATCTTATTGCAGATTCGCCCTTTCTTCTCCCAGCTCCTGAATTCACAGAGAAAATTATTGGTTCTGAATGGTACTCTTACAAGTTAGTTCCCATCTTTTTTCAAATTAGCCGCATTCCTAAAGAAAGAATATAGGGTATCTCTACTCTCTACTTAGTATAAAACTAAGTCCCCGATTCTTGGATGTCACGGGTAATCTCGAGAACCACTGAATGGATTTTGATGCGGTTTTCACCATTCTGTAAAGGATATCTCGAGGAAGGTTTCTGAAGAAAATTATTTATGACCAAAGAAAGTCAAGCACTAACGATTTCAGTGAAAAGGTCGAAAGAGAAACTGGCGTCCGTGCGCTTTTTAAGCTTACGCTGGACAAACCGTTAAAAATATCTATATACTATGAGTAAGAATTATTCAGCATGAAAAGTTCTACAAAAAAAAAGCCCGGGAGAGCATATCTCTATCTCCAATACATCGCCTACTATAAGTGTTTTTACGTTTTCATTTCGTCTAACAATCTCCATTCAGTTACTGAGGCGACAGTTTACGAGCTAGCTAGGGTCAAGTCTATCACCCCAGTAACAGCTTAGCTAGCGGACGAGCTTATTGCCCCAGATAAAGCTAGCAGCAAACTGTCTAGTCGTGTTGAGTTAAAAACTTTAGGGAAGAGTGCTTGTGTTTGGAGTTTCCCTGGAAGGGCAACTCGGCTTTTCTTCATTTCGCCTGTTAACTTTTCGTTCCGCAAAATTCACAGTCAAGTTAAGATTGGACGGAAGGGGGATATGTGTTTCGTGCACCTCGCCATTCTTAAATTACGTCTTACAAGAATTTGTTGCACATGCATCTCCAATATAATATAATTAATAGCCCAGTCGGTGATTTTAACCCGTCATGCCGAGACGTAAAACGGATGGTCGTTGTTCATTGACATTGAAAAAAAAAGCGCTTATCACGTAATGCATTCATAATTGTTCCCGGGTGAAGCCGGGTCGGGTTGCTAGTTTCATATAAAGTAAGAACGGCGAGCGGCGGATTTGTTATCCGCTGCTGCAGTAGCTTTGGCCGAGCTTGTGACGCGCCACGGCCCCCTGCTGTAGTATTGAAAGCGCGCGCATAGTAGGCCTATACACTTGACCTTGCAATAAGCGTGCAGGTGTTCAGTCGCCAGTCTGAACCTCATATGCTAACATGGTGAGACAGTTATCATTACAACATCGTATATTTGTATGTAAAACTTACTTTAAGTACGAGTCTGCTCGGCGGGTACGTGATGCATTTCATCAGCAATTTCCTGATGAAGTGCCACCTTCACTAGCATAGATTCACGTAATTGAAAATAAGTTTGACACCATTGGCTCAGTGCTCAATAAAGAACATAAAATAAAAAAATCTGAAACATTACAGTGGCAGAACTCACTCGCATCAGCCAGAATGTGGTTATCAGATACAACGCCTGTATAACCCAGGAAGGAAGACACTTCCAGCATCTTTTATAAGATAATATTGCATATAGGATTGTTCACACGCTTGAAGCAGGGGGCCATGGCGCGCTGCAAGCTCGGCCAAGGCCACCGCAACAGCGGATAACAAAACCGCCGCTTGGCGTTCTTACTTTATATGATGTACTTTGATATTGCGGCTTCGGTTAGATGCTCGACCTAAATCCGGCATCATTCTTTACACTTCCGCACCCCCTCCCTATAATCGTAAAATTAATCAACGTAGCTCTCGGGAAAATTTAATTGAGAAGGCCTGCCGTGACGTACAATTTTCGTAATCTCCATAAAATAAGGAATATCTGAAACTCCTGAAGACTCGTCAACACTGAGTCTGTTCTCAAGTTAGCCAAGCAAAATCAAGGAATCTGTTTCACTGCTGTCTTAAGAAGGCAGGCTGCAGCTGGAAGATTGAAATGCCACGCGCGAACCTGCCTAACGAGGCGGCAACCATCATTAGCATCTTCGGCCAATATGAAGGAACAAACTTTTCAGAGAACATAAATGTTAATGTCGTACCATACCGTTCATCCGGGTCGATAGGCGGATGTGAATGTTGCTGTATGTCATTTCTGTTCTCATTTTCTTCTGCAATTGGCCTCATGCATGTCTATCTCTTATTCCCGATTCTACGGGGCACGAGAAGATGAATCATGATTTTTTAAAATCATAAAGCATGCATCCTCATCATCCTCTTGAAAGAGAGAGGCAGATATTAACTGTGGACAGGGGCGGATCTAGGAGAGGGTGGGGAGGGCGACCGCCCAGGGCCCCGCGGTCCCCGCGGTCCCCGCGGTCCCCGCACCATGGATTTTTTAAAATTTAATTATTAATTAATTATACTTTTCAAACTAATTTATAATTCATATTCCTTCTTTCATTGCAGCTATGACCTCCTGTGACCGTTTAGCAAGTTTAGATTTCAGTGAAATAATAGAAGACTTCAGCCGGGAAAAAAAGTCAAGTAATATTTTAATATTTCATAGTTTACATAATCTTCTTCAAGGGGGCTTAAAGGTTTCTTTTATATTATTTAAAAATGTACTGTAGTGTATTCAGAATATTGTAACTAGGCCTATTCTTTATTTTATTATTATTACCAAACTATTTTCCATTTGACTTGATTTATATTTTTAATTTCCTATTGTTGTGGGCCTCACCTTATCATATCGCCCAGGGCCCCGTAAGGTCTGGATCCGCTACTGACTGTGGATGTGCATTAGTTCTTAGCACCGTTCCAGGAACCTAGGGGTTCTTAATCTGAGTTCATTGCATGTAGTTTAATCCAATCATTTGAAATACCGATGGACGGTAAATTTCCTGTACATTGTGCAACCTATGTCCTAGGTGTTAACACACAGACATTCCGTCAGCGGAGAAAAAAGTTAGCTTGGTCATTAATTGCATGGTCTGAATAACAAATAGTATTCCTTCAAGGTTGACTGTTACTTCGTATCATGAATGATCGGACTGAGTGGCCATCATGATTAGAAACATCGTGACGCCGATAGCAATTATACAAAATTGTTCAGTTTGAACAATATTTTAGTCCCTCCGCCACGACGAGAAGCTTCAACAAGGTTTACTTTAAATCCCAACATTGTGGTGTGATGTGATGTAAACAAGGGCGTTGTCAGCTAACACAGGAAACGAGACACCTAAATGCTAACAGCTTCTGTCTTTGAATCTACCATCAGTAATGATATAGACTTTACGTCCTTTTCATTATTTTACAGCGCTGTTGTTGTTGTTGTTATTGATGTTCGAGTCTTCAGTCTTTTGACTGGTTTGATGCAGCGCTCCATGCCTCCCTGTGCTGAGCTAATCGTTTCATCTCTACATAGCTACCACACCCTACATCCGAGGCAATCTGTTTAACATACTCTAACCTTGGTATACCCCTACAGTTCTTGTCCTCGACCCTTCCTTCCATAACTAACCTTGCTATTCCTGGGTGTCTTAGTATGTGTCCTACCAACCTATCTCTTCTCTTCATTACCAGTTGCCAGAAACATCTCTCCTCTCCCACTCGTCTTAATACCTCTTCGTTTGTAACCCTATCTACCCATCTGATCATCATTCTCCTGTAACACCACATTTCAAACGCTTCAATTCTCCTCTATTCTGCTGCACCAATAGTCCAAGTTTCACTTCCATAGAGTGCCACGTTCCAGGTAAAGGTTTTCAAAAATGTCTTCCTAATACCTAAATCTATATTCGATGTCGACAGCGCTGAGGTGTCGGGATTTTGCACTAAGGGATTTTAACATCTCAGAATAATGAAATAATAATAAAACAAGAAGTTCCGTGACGAACTAAAGAGCCTACTTTTCTTAAATTTAAGATTCATGCCTATGATTAATCTACGGTATCTAGAATAATGACGAAATTAAGTTGGTAATATCGAAATTTCTAATTAGGTCGAAATACTGTATACCTGGCATAATGTATCTTAATAGAGAACTACAGTTGGCAGCCCTGGTGACTGAATATATTCTTAGTTCCAACTCTTAAGGTACAGAACACAAAATTTGGTTGAAGTCCAATGGATAGCATGGACGTTACATGCAGTTAAACATTGGATCTAACAGCGCACGTAAAATCATGTTGGCAACAATGACATACATGTATTGGTCAAAAATGATCTGAAATAATATGATCTATTGTTGTGTCAATTTTGAATGAAATCCATTAGTTAGTATAGAAGTTACATGCATTTTAAAATTGGACCTATCAGCAGGCTTAGAATCATGTTGGTAGCAGTGACGTATATAAGTTACTCCAAATTAATATAGAATGTCAGGTACTATACATCTGCATAGTTTAAAGCTGTCGGCTTGCATACTTTCTGATATATGGGTAGTTGGATTTTTAAAAAATGAGAGTATTTATTAACAGTTGGCAGCCCTGGTGGCTCTTAAGAATACGCTCAGACATATCTGTGTATGTACACATAGCACATACGAAATGTGGTTGAAATCCAATTGATATTGTAGAAGTTATATGCATTTAAAATTTGGACCTATCAGCAGGCTTATAATCATTTTGGCAACAGTGCCATGTATGGCCTCCTAGAAATTAAACTGCAATATTATTATCTATACGTGTGCCAATTTTGAAATAGCTCCCATTCATACCTTCCAAGATATCCAACATGGAGCTAAAATTTCAGTTGAGATTTTTCAGCAGTTGGTAGCACTGACATCATTTTCAAATATGGTCGTGAGATATTCAGGTACAGATCTTGACTCCTACCAAATTTTGTTTCGATTGCTGCAGCCGTTTAGGAGTTGATAGGGGGGGGGGGGACACACACACACACAGCCAGCCAGCCAGCCAGACAGGACAGGACAGGACAGGACAGACAGACACACACACATTTGCCCGATCTCATAAGTCTACTTTTTCCTCATTTTTGCAAAATGTGAAAAGTAGTCTAAAAATATGCATGTAGAATGAGCATTTGCAGACGGCTGCCAAGGCTATATTGGGTGATCATTGTACTGGGTCGGATGGACTATGAACAAACACAGCCTAACACGCAACAACAACAAAATATGATAATTCTTGTTTTAAGGGGCCTAACATCTAGGTTATCGGCCCTAATGAAATGATCGGGTGAAGATAAAAACACCCCACTGACAGGGATGAAAACAAAAATGGTTTGTACAAAACAGACAGTGAGCTCCAACAATTATGCCTTATTTGGATAAATGAAGTTAAAACGGTGATAATAAAAAACAATAAGACAAATAAGGCATATTGAACAATAAAAATAGATATGAACACAATAAATACACAAAACAGACTGAAACTAAACTGCACTAGAACTTTAAAAAGTAGCAACTCTCCCTGATGAACCGGATGACTAGGTCTGCTGACGGGCCCGTCATCACGCAGAACAAGGGAGAGGGTGTTAGGTAGTTCCAGTGTCCTTCGCAGATCGGCCAGTAATACATTCCAAGAGTGCGTGTGCCACGGTAAGGTGGGCGCCGTTAGCTTCTATCTTTAGGAAGTGGGAGTGCGTAGCAATCCCATAGCCGATCCAGAGTCGACAGTACCACACCTTCGTTGTCCCCTTCATGGAGCTGGCTGCGTGGCTCAGCGGCAACGTTCTCACTTGCTGGGCCCAAGGTTCCAGGTTCGTATCCTGGCGCAGTCAGCTGGCAATTGAGGGTGCGCAAATGCAAGGGAGCCGTGTCAGTAGATTTACTGGCACGTTAAAGATCTCCTTCGGAGCAAAATACCGGCACCCCGGCGTCTCTAAAAGTCAGATTAGTTAAAAGGGACGGAACACCAAGAACATTAATATCTCCTTGATGTCTCTCAGTTTGTTGCGTAGAGGCGTGGCGCGCCACGCTTCCTCCCAATGCGACATGATAAAAAGGTGACATACTTCGGTCATGTCATAAGAAATAATGTAAATTGTCTAAACCTGTTATCGTCTGCTACAACTTGTTAGCTTCGGAAGGATAGATCCAGGACGTTGAAGGATTTCATGGCTGAGGAACCTGAGAAACAATTCATTTTGTTCATTTTCCATCCGACCCAGTACAATGATCACCCCAAATATCCTTGGTAGCCGTCTGTAAATACGCATTCCAAATAATGCTGTTTTTTACTGGCATGTTAAAATTCAATCACAATTATTTCCAGATATGGTGAATGGGGCAAATGAGTATTTTCCTTCATGAAGTAGGAACATAGAAATCGAAAATGTTTAGTCGACGATTCAAAACTAGGAGTTTGGACCTTAATAGAAGACAAACGAGTTAACCTATATCAAACTGAATTACTGTACATCGGTATTCAGCTACATTACTTCTACGTTCAGGAGCAGCTTAAGGCTGTGCGGTCAAAAATTGAAATTGAATTTTTATTTCTATTTTTACTCTTAATCTCTAATGTAGGTCTTTGTGAGATATTATATGCGTTTTGAAGAAAATAACGACGGCTCGTTTGCTGAGGACATGGCTTCAAAGTGGCTATTTTGAGCGTTAAAGGTACAATCTTCACGACGAAACTAATAATCGGAAGACACCGAAATTTATGTACAACAACCCCTGTAGTAGTACCTGCAATATGAACAATTCTTATTACGAAATTCAAATTTTGTATTAACCTCTTCAGATTTGAATACCATTTTAGTGAGAAAAAATTGTTATATTAACTTCAAAGTTTTATTAATTTGATGTGGCTCTTATTCTGAGCAGTAGAAAAGTTCGATAAAGAAAATTGGTTCAGCGATATACCCGTGGTGATTGTACCTTTCAGACTCTACAAAACGCAGGTTGAATCAGTCACACACACATACACACACGCGCGCACACACACAGCGGTAAGACAAGGTCTTGGGCAAGAGCGCGCTCGGGCACCTGCCTTGCCCTCTCCTTCAACACCTTTGCTATCGCAGCTTCCGCCTCCCTCCCGCCATGACTCATCATGCCAGTCCACACGACCACAGACTAGAGCAGAGTTTACCAACCTTTTGAAGTTCACGGCACCCTTGGGAATAACATTAAACACTAGGGGCACCCTTCCTTGAATAAAAAAAAAATATGTTTCATATGTAAATTTATTGAAATATTTTATAATAAGTAACGTACATCATAACATAATACAGTCAACTTTACTACAGTCAGTGAGTAAAAATACATCAAAATTTTGTTCGATAAATCGTTAATATGAAACTTGTGATTGATGCTTAGAGCACAGGTACGTGATATCGGGCCTTGCAGTTGACAATGAAACACGCAAATCATCCTCAAGGTTATTCAGTCTATTTCTTGCTTTGGATTTTATTGTCACCAGAGCAGAGAAGGCTTGCTCGCATAGACAGGATTTTGGAAAGGGCGAAAGTGTGTTAATTGCTTTCTTCATTAGATTAGGATACTACTCTCTCCGCTGAAGCCCAAAAGTAGCCACCGACGCCTCACTCTTGGTGGACTTACCTTTGAGTGTGGAATCGGCACAAAGATCAATAAATTCATCTCGTTCGCAACCAGTGAAATCTATTTCCTCGCACTAGCTATGAAATCAAATGGTGAGACAACCCAGTTGACATTCATAGTGGAAATAGATGGAAAGTATGTATCTATTGCTTCTTGCAATCTTGATAAGTGATCACAAATGCGGTCTTTCAGCTTACCCAGATCGTTATCTACTGCCAGATGAAGAAAGTTTGAAAGATCTCCTTTCTGAACTGCAGACGTCCAAGAACTAAGTTTTCTTTTATAATCTTTCATTTTATTGGTTGAGGAAATTATTGTTTCCTGTCTACCCTGCATTGAAACATTCAGTTAATTCAGTTTATGAAAAATATCTGCCAGATACGACAGTTCCAAGCACCAAGTTTCAGTTAGTAACAGCTCATAGAATGTATCTTGATTTTCATCCTTAAAAAGAGTTTTCACCTGTTCTCTAAGTTCAAGAAACTGCTTCAATACACGACCCCGCGACAACTACCTTACTCTGTATGAAGTAACAAAGAGGTATGAGGTGCATCCGTTGCGAGTCATAACTGTTTAAAAATCCTACACATTAAAGGTCGAGACTTGATGTAGTTCACCATTTTCACAACTTCGTTAAACACTGCAGCAAAATCTTGAGCTCTTGCAGTAAAAACCTTTAAATTTCCCAGACATAGATTGTGCACCACCTGTACATATACCACAACAGTCTTTTCATGCCGGCCGAAGTCGTCGGATTTTTTAAGAGAGTTAAAAATCCCTCAGTATGCCTTCCTTCGGAGGGGAAGTAAATCCGGCGGTCCCATTTCATAGATTTATGGCATGTTAAAGAACCTTCCACTAACTACACATGTGTGAAGCTAAATTATATATAGGTTAAACATTTGACTAACGTTCTTAGGTTCCTACGTTCGTCGTCAAGAGCCGACCGCGGTGGCGTCTGGTAGCTAAGTTCTGAACTAGTAGTCATTGACGGTGGCGTTTGGCAGCAAAAGTCGGAACTATTTGAAAAATTCAAAAGACTGCAGTCCTTACTTGAATTAAAAACAGATAACACGCACTAATACAGTCATCACAATTAACACCGGTTATCAGACAGATTCTACACACACCAAAGTACACGGGGCTACATGACCGCGTTGTCGCAGCCCCTAAACTTAAGAACCAACCAACCAGTCTTTCCATGAAAGATCTTGGTCATTGAGAAAGGAATTAATAGAAACAAAAATATCATGGCCTGAGGTTGTAGTCTCCAGCGGTCTACAGAACAGAAACGGCTCATTAATATCTTTATCATCAATATATCTGGTAAAACCAAGGAGTTGCAGTTTGTCACCACTATCGATACTCTCATCTACTTGCAAAGCAAATGCTCTATCAGTTTTTATTTTCCCCACGACTTGTTCGTTGATATTGCAAACATTTCAGATATCCTGCGACTGATTGTGTTGTTGGAAAGAGGAAATTTCGAAATTTGATTAGCTGCTCCTTCACCAAGTATTGTTGAAACTATAATTTTCCATGCAGGACCTATGATTTCCTCTCCAAGAGTATGAGGTGTGTGTGTGATTCTTTTCCCTATCAGTTCTGCTACTTTCAACGAGGCTTCAAGAGCAGTATCACTTATGGTCATTCTCTTTACCATTCGCACAGCTGGTTTTTTTTCTCCCCTTCTAGTACACGTGAAAAATACATCACACTCTTCCCTGACCCACTAAGATGCTTAATTGTGAGATGCCACTTCAGTTTGCTAGGTACCATGGCCTCGTGTTTCGCCACAAACTAAACACACAGGGATAGGGTTTTCCTCGTTCTTATTCCACGTAAATCCATACACTACGTAACTGTCCTGGTATGTTCTTTTCTTTCGTTTGTCTTCTTTATGTTGAATTCGACGGTTCGGGAGTAGGAGCCGACTGCTCACTTTCACTCTCCAGGCGTTTACGTTTAACAATGAACTTGTCCATAGCTAAACACTGCTACTGTAATCAACGCCAAGAAAACATGTTAAAGTGGCGTAGGAACGGGTACACTTTTATATATTTATATATGTAAGTGACTGATGTGAAACAGCTTTTGTCAAAGCATTTCGGCCCTGAGTGGCACAACAAAGAGGATCTAGGCTTCTACCGAGACTTGCTACTATGTGGCGAAGACATAGCTCGACAAAATGTATCTGAAGTAGAAGAAGAAGAAGAAGAAGAAGAAGAAGAAGAAGACCCCCATGGAATGATGTTGCTGTGCAGTCCAATTGACTATTTCGCCTAGTTTGAAAAGGTGTGAGCATATTGTGAATGGAAATTTAAGGTTGAAAGGTTACTTTTATTGTATACTGGGTAGTTTCTTAGAGAACTTTAAAATATAGCAATAATTTCACTTTCACATAGAAACCATAATTACTGACTTAATGAAACTAATCCAAAACTACTTAAGTCCTAGATCCTGTATCAAAACTGCTTAAGTGCAATATATTTTCTATTATTACGTAAAAACTGCTTTTACTGTATTTTTAAAACATACATAAAATGAAAACTAATCGTATTTTGTAACTATTATACAAACTGTTTCTATTTAAACGCGCACGGATAACTCAAGACAGTTTTTTGCCCTTTCTCACAAATTTCATGAAATTGACTTAGGTAGTTCTGGAATTGGACGACTCACATGCATATCTTTACAACCTCTGTTATTTATTTTATTTGTTATTTAATTTCCAATGAATTTGTTATTATTAAGTCCCTTTTTTTTTTTGTTAAATTTTATTGTTTGTTTTCTTACTGTCAATACGTTATATTGTTATACAGTCAGTATAAAATGGTGTACTTCGTACCTGTATCAGATTACTAAAAAAAGATGTTTCAATATAGAACAATATGATATGTAAATGATTTTTCAAAATCTGAAATAATAAAATTTATTTTCATGAGAATATTTGCTCATAATAAAATATGTGTGTGTTTCGTTTACAGAATGTTAAAAATTATTTATGAGTTGCTTTATAAAATTCTGTAAGTTATATTCGCAGAATAAATCATGTTTAAGATCAATAGAACTTTATAGGCCAGGCGACAGGTCGAAAAACAAAAGCCTCAATAAGGAAATAATTAGTGGAAAGCTGGAAATTGCTTTAATCGCTTTATTTTGACCCGGATATTACTCTCCCAAGTTTTCCCCCTCAAGCGAAGTCGGCGTTGGCCCTTCTGGCCCTAAGAAGGTACCATTTTTCCTTTTTTTTTTTTTGCTAATATCTCCCAAACCATGAACTTTATCAACAAAATGCCTATTATAAAAATAATCTAGAGTACATTTTCTACAAAAATGCTCTCTACCTTTTGTCTCTAATGTGAACTGTTACGATGCTACGACCATTCAAATTGGAGCCCTTTTAGATTCTTGCGGAAAAGCTATGGAAATGATATGCCATATCAAAGTTTCTACATATTATAAAATACTAGCAGTAGTACCCGGCTTCGCCCGGTGGAATGATGATAATGTTTTAAGGTCTCCTTAGAAATATAATGGACTTAAAATCTAAGTCATTTGCCCCCAAAGACAATGAGAGAGTAATATCTAGGTCATTTGCCCTTTTGATAAGGATGATAATAAAAACTACTGTTGAATTGACACGTCAAACTTACAAACTACCGTAATAGAAATACATATTTCAAAATTCACAGGCGAGGAAGACTTATTGTGTGTGGTGATTAATGGTGTAATGGGCGTAACATCTACTGTAGGTCATTTGCTCTTATGATGAGGATGATAAGGGAAACTACTACCGGTATTGAATTGACACTTCAACGTATAATGTACACTGTACTGTAATAAAAATAACTATATGGCGGCTTCGGTGGTGTATTTGGTAGCATGCTGAGCTTCTATGCCCAAGATAGCGGGTTCAAACCCGGCCGAAGCCGTTAAAATCAGTCAGTATGCCTTCCTTCGGAGGGGAAGTAAAGCCGGCGGTCCCATGTCAGATTTATGGCATGTTATTGAAACTTCCACTAATTACACCTGTGTGAAGCTAAATTGGATAGGTAAACATAGATGTCTACGTCCGTTGCCAAGAGCCGACTGCAGTGGCGTCTAGTAGCTAAGTTCCGAACTTGGCCTAGTAGTCGTTGACGGTGGCGCTTGGCGGCAAAAGTACGAACTATTTGAAGAATTCTAAGTTGCAGTTTGTACTTAAATTAAAAAACAGATAACACACACTAATACAGTCATCACAATTAACACCGGTTATCAGACAGATTCTACACACACCCAAAGTACACGGGGCTACATGACCGCGTTGTCGCAGCCCCTAAACTTAAGAACCAACCAACCAAAAATAAATATTTTAAAAATCACAGTCGAGAAAGACTTTATGCGGCGGTGATTATAGGTATGATGCGCGTAACATCTAGGTCATTTGCACTTATGATGATAATAATAAGGTAATGAAAAAATGACTACTAAACGAACATGGTGTTATTTTGAAACTGATATAGGTAATTCAGGTGTCTAGCTTCGATGTCTTCCAAAGTCTCAACCTTATTTTCTGGCTTAGGCCTGTACTGGATGCGTCTAGTGAAAGAGCGTACTGCTCGGCAAAGACAAAGAATATAGGTCCAAGCTGCACGAACCTGAGATGATCGCAGATGATGACGAAATATGATGACACACGTTCGGGGTTCCCCGTCCTATACAGATTGACCGGGAATCACTCACTGTTTCGCAACGGCCCTGTGCTGGCATCAGCATAGACAGCAGGAGATAACACGGTGGGCTCTGGAAAGTACTCTCAAGTCACCTCACGATGAATCAGCAAGCTATTCTCACAACTGACCCCCCCCCCCCAGGGTCTCACAACTTGTGGGACGTGGGTTGGCGACCACGGAACCCCAGCTGAGTCTGGCATCGCTTCTACTTCCTGGTGCCGGGCTCATTTCAGTTCTCTTTCCTGTCGGCCTCCCTTGGTCAACTCTTGTTCTCTTCCGACCCAGACTGTATTAGTGTATCCGAGGGCTAGGGAGTCTTTCAATTTCCCGCCTTAATTGGCTTTGTCTCATCTTTCCTGATACCCTCATTCTTCGAGGGGTCTGCCTTCTTTTCCTTTTCATAATATCTCCTGTCTTCTGCTCAAGGCCCTCAAAGAGGCAGGGTGTGTGTAGACCCACCACTTCTGGTACACCCTCAAGGGCTCATGACTGGTGAGTTAGGAAGCTGGCAACCCCGAGGAATTCCTGAGCTACATGCAGGGAATGGAGTGGTATGTCAGAAATTTCAAGTGGACAGTGTTACGCATCGGGTTCCAAAGGGTAAGTATACACACTTTGTTTTCGATCGGTGAACGATGTAGATTTGTACCAAAGGGCCTTAATGCGGGAAATGGAGTGGTCTGTCCGAAATTTCGAGTGGACAGTGTTACTCGTCGAGTTCCAAACGGTAATTAAGTAAAATCTGGTTGAGATCGGTGAAACGGTGTAGTTTTGTGCCAAGGGCCAAAATGCAGGGAATGGAGTGGCCTGTCCAAATTTTAAAGTGAACAGTGTTACTCATCGGGTTCCAAAGGGTAAGTATTCACATTTTGTTTTCGATCGGTGAACGATGTAGATTTGTGCCAAAGGGCCTAAATGCGTGGAATGGAGTGGTCTGTCCGAAATTTCGAGTGGACAGTGTTACTCCTCGAGTTCCAAAGGGTAATTATGTAAAATCTGGTTGAGATCGGTGAAACGGTGTAGTTTTCTGCCAAAGGGCCAAAAAGCAGGGAATAGTGTGGTCTGTCCGAAATTTAAAGTGAACAGTGTTACTCGCAGGGCTCCAACGGGTAAGTATACAAAGTTTGGTTCAGATCGGTGAAACGGTGTAGATTTGTGCCAAAGGGCCTAAATGCATGGGATGGAGTAGCCTCTCCGCAATTTCAAGCAGACAGTGTTAGTCGCAGTGTTCCAAAGGGTAAATATACAAATTTTGGTTGAGATCGGTGGAACGGTGTAGATTTGGGCCAAAGGGCCTAAATGCAGGGAATGGAGTGGTCTGTCCGCAATTTCAAGCAGACAGTGTTACTCGCAGGGTTCCAAAGGGTAAGTATACACATTTTGGTTCAGATCGGTGAAACGGTGTAGATTTGTGCAAAAAGGGCCTAAATGCAGGGAATGGCGTGGTCTGTCCGAAATTTCAAGCAAACAGTGTTAGTCGCAGTGTTCCATAGGGTAAATATACAAATTTTGGTTGAGATCGGTGAAACGGTATAGATTTGGGCCAAAGGGCCTAAATGCAGGGAATGGAGTGGTCTGTCCGCAATTTCAAGCAGACAGTGTTACTCGCAGGGCACCAAAGGGTAAGAATACGAATTTTGATTCTGATCGGTGAAACTGTGTAGATTTTTACCAAAGGGCCTAAATGCAGGGAATGGGGTGGTCTGTCCGAAATTTTAAGTGGTCAGTGGTACTCGCAGGGTTCCAAAGGGTAAATATACAAATTTTGGTTGAGATCGGTGAAACGGTGTGGATTTGGACCAAAGGGCCTAAATGCAGGGAATGGGGTGGTCTGTCCGAAATTTCAAGTGGACAGTGTTACCCGCAGGGTTCCAAAGGTTAAATATACAACTTTTGGTTCAGATCGGTGAAACGGTGTAGATTTGTGCAAAAGGGCCTAAATGCAGGGCATGGGGTGGTCTGTCCGAAATTTAATGTTGACGGGGTTACCCGCAGGGTTCCAAAGGGTAAGTATACACATTTTGGTTCAGATCGGTGAAACGGTGTAGATTTGTATACATAACAGACAGACAGACAGACAGACAGACAGACAAACTTTGTGCTTTATATATATAGATTTGTCAGCATTCCAGGTGCACAAGCTGTTAACTTGTTACAAGTATAACAGATTTTCAATGTAAACAGCTGTGGCCTCAATTTCTCCGTCATCGCTTTCATCGTCTGTATCGGTACATTTGTCCGACGTCACAGGGCGCTCAAGATTAACATCGATGTCTCCGTCACAATCATCCATATCATCTTCCTCGGCAGCATTTGTACATGACCGTCCCATACAATTCATGCAGATTCTGGAGCATCGGAGGCCCGTTTTCCTGCAACCACAAGCTGCGTTACATCCTTCCGAACATTTGCTGGACACTGTGTTTAGAAGCGTTTGTGGCACCGGATCCCTCGTAGGTATGGGAGCAAACCACATTGAGAATTTTTCCAGCCCCAATCCAGTGGATTTGATGATATGTTCTTAAAGAGTGCTCACGTGCCGCTGATTCGGTGGGAGGTAAGCTTGCGAGATTAAATCGATGTTTGCTTAGAGATTTTTCAAACAGTTGGAACCGCAGCTCATTCAGGGTATTTCCCGTGGTTTTGTTGTCATAAAGCCCAGCCAAAACCAACTGGCCCGCTTTGTCAATTTCATCGGGGTTTGCGTTCACGTCTCGGAAAACCCTAACAGCTGTCTGCAGTTCCTCATTACTCTTCAGCAGTGTTACGAATTTCATTTTGCACTGCCTGTGAAACGGAGACGTTATATCGCACCCACTAAACGCATGCAAAAAGAGGAAGTTTTCTTGCACACATGTTGGGAGATTGAAACTTGTTGTGCAAAATAGTTGTTGTTTGGTTGAACCTTGGCCGGGTTTCATAAAATACATTTTCGTGGAGGGTGGCACACAAGCCGCCAAGATGACCAGGATATCTATATCTTCAGCCACTATAATGACTGAATTGTCGGGCCGAGATAACTCGAGTGGGGTGGTAACGATGAGCACATCGGCATGTGGAGCTTGTCTGGTTTCGATTCCTTCGCTTTCGAATTTGACGCGCAACAACTCGATCAATCTTCGTTTGTTTGTGACATTAGACAAAAAGTTTGCTCGTGGCATAGGTGCCGTCATGGACTCATAAAAAAAACATTAGCAGCTTCATGCTTGTGCGATCGTCGAAGACGTTCAACGGACTTGGTACTGCGAGCTGCTGGGTCGTCAGGATACCCATCGAAAATAATGACACTGTTTTTAAAGTATCTTTTAACGTAACTCGCATATTTGGCACTAATGTCGACAAAAGTATCGGTTTGGTGCCAAATTACACGGTGCAGAAGATATCCTCCGTCGAGAACATGATGTAGGTCCTCAAATATGGGCTCATCGGTAACAGGATCGAATAATTTATAGAACACAGACTTTTGCGTCTACGCATTCCCGCTTTATCAAAGATCGCAACCGGATACGGAGCTAGTTCAAACTGGAAATATTGTTTCAATTCTGCATCGGATTTCTTTGCAAGGCAAATGCATTGGAAAAGCACAAGAGGATCAACAGGAATATCCGTGTTGCGGATTTTTAGCCTATTTTCAGTTTTGAAAAAATAGGCTTATGAAATCACCTTTTGTCCGTGTGTGTGTGCGTGTGTGTGTGTGTGTGTGAGGTGTGTGTGTGTGTGCCCCCCCCCCTAATAAAATCTAAACGGCTGGAGCGATTTCAATGAAACTCGGTAAGTTCATGGCGCTATTCCCGGCGACCTCGACCGTGCACTTCAAATTTTGTTACGTCTCACCAATCCAACATGGCGGCTGTGCGAAATATTTCACTAGCATTCGATATCTCCGAAACTATTACCGATATCGCCCTGAAATTGTGTACGGTGATAAAGGGCACTACTAGAAGTTCACCTATGAGACTTTCAAAAACCTGGTGACTACAAAACCAACATGGCGGCCAAGCGAAGTTGAGACTTTTAAATTGACTTTTCTCGCGATTTAACTACCCAAACGTAATGAAACTGGGTACAGCAATTGTTTATACACATTGTAAAGCACTGGAGTCTAATTTAATTCAATTGTTTACATAACCTCAAGATGGCGGCTGTGCGAAATTTTAAAATTATGTTTTTATTTCTTGTGTCGTTATCATGCGATTGAAGTGAAAGTTTGAATAATGGACCTAGGCAATAATTGTCCTTGAATGGTACATAACTCTATGGTCTATACAAATAACAATCCTAAACGGCGAGCTTCCGAAATATTTAGACGGTTCTCAATATCTATGAATCTTTTACAGCAAACAAACAGATTTTTTTTATGTTCATAGAGACTATGAACATATGTTCACCTATAGGACTTTGAGTAACCTGGTGAGCACAAATCCAACATGGCGGGGACGCGAAGTATAAATATTTAAATGGACGTTTCTCGCGAATTAACTATCCGAGTGCCGTGAAACGTTTCACGTTAAATGCTTATTCAAATGTAGATCCACTGGCATCTAATTTATTTCAATTGTTTGCATAATAACAAGATGGCTGCTGTGCGTAATTTTAAAATCTCGTTTTTACTTCTTGAGTTCTAATCATGCGATTGAAGTTTGAATACCACACGACCACAATAATCTTAATGTAATAGTACAAAAATAAAAATCCAACCTGGCGACCATCTGAAATATTTAGACGGTTCTCAATATCTACGAATCTGTTACAGCAATTAAACTGAAATTTTGTATGTTGATAGAGGCAATTACCATGAGCAGGATATATGAAAACAGGCTGTATAGTTCTTCACGGAACTACTTGTTATTTTCGAATTTACCGCGCGGAGAGGCATCACGCCATTTTTTCTAAGGAACTTCACATCGTGAAAATTGTTGCCGGCTATGCTTTTTTGTGCTGCTATTCCAATTTCATAGGTCATATGACAAGTGATTTGTCCATCCCCGACAACTCCTGTGCTTAACGAAACAACGTGTTGTCCACGAGTAAAGGGCTCTTGAGTTGATAACCATCCAACAAATTTTCTCAAGTCCGCATCATCCCGCGAGATCCGCGCACACCGTGCATCCACATGCTGTTCTGTAGTCGAAAACTCAATATTGCAAAATGATACTAATGGTAGGTATTTTTCCACAGCTGTTTACATTGAAAATCTGTTATACTTGTAACAAGTTAACAGCTTGTGCATCTGGAATGCTGACAAATATTAAAACATGTAGAAACGTTGATATGGCATATCATTTCCATA
Source organism: Meconema thalassinum (assembly GCA_946902985.2). NCBI lineage: Eukaryota > Metazoa > Arthropoda > Insecta > Orthoptera > Tettigoniidae > Meconema > Meconema thalassinum. Next base: position 390,415,808 of record OX336393.1, on the reverse strand, counting down.
GCTTTTCCGCATGAATCAAAAAGGGCTCATCTTTGAATGGTCGTAGCATCGTAACGGTTCACATTAGAGACAAAAGGTAGGGAACATTTTTGTAGGAAATTTACTCTAGATTATTTTTATAATAGGCATTTTGTTGATAAAGTTCATGGTTTGGGAGATATTAGCAAAAAAAAAGGAAAAATTGTACCTTCTTAGGGCCAGAAGGGCCAACGCCGACTTCGCTCGAGGGAGAAACTTGGGAGAGTAATATCTGGGTCCAAATAAAGCGATTAAAGCAATTTCCAGCTTTCCACTAATTATTTCCTTATTGAACTACCTGTCGCCTGGTCTATTATGCGAGTTGTAATCTTCAATATATATCAAAATAATATATATATATATATATTACAATTTGCCTTACGTCGCACCGACACAGATACTGTAGGTCTTATGGCGACGATGGGATAGGAAAGACTAGCAGTGGGAAGGAAGCGGCTGTGGCCTTTATTAAGGTACAGCGCCCATTTGCCTGGTGTGAAAATGAGAAACCAGGGACAACCATCTCCAGGGCTACCGACAGCGGGGTTCGAACCCACTATTTCCGGAATGAAAGCTCACAGCTGCACAACCCTAACCACAACCTCACTCTGTGAATCATATCATACTATATCAAAATATAATCATAATAGGCCTATATCATAATATATTCTTTTTTATTGGGCTGGACGGAGGGAGAATACCTACTGTCGACCAAAGTATTATGTGCACTTGAGTTTGAAGGATGTTCGTGAAGTAACCAATAGACCTACATAAAATCCAATACCATCATCATTTTCGCCGTTCTATTTTACGTTTGTTCATGTAGGTTTGGAATTTTTAATTTATATTTTAATATTTTTTATCGCAGTTGGAACACAAAATGTGCCCATTTTTAAGCGTGTTTCAACCATGCGTCACATTTAAGAATTATTATCTCAAAAATCCGTCATTAGATCAAATGCAAAATTTAGCACAATATACATTGGAATATTGTATAACTGGTTTATTAATTTCAAAGTTTTGTGTGTCCAAGAAACAAAGTTGTTATCATTTTTGTAAGGTAACTTTTTCTCGGTTCGGGGTGGTTGGAAAATATAGCTCTTGGTCGCGTTGTAATCCTTATACATCAAGAAGTTATGCTGTATGACTGTGAAATACGTAAATTAATTCACTTATTTTATATCGGTTTGTATTTGTTCGTGGAAATAAGGCATGATTCACCTGTCAGCCCATCACTGCCGAGCGAGGCGAGGTCGTATTTCCCCGTTCAAATATAAACCGATATAAAATAAGTGAATTAATTTACGTATTTTAAAGTCATTCAACATAACGTTTTGATGTATAAGGAATATAACGCGACCAAGAACTACATATTCCAACCACCCCAAGCCGAGAACGTTACCTTAGACAATAGATAACAACATTGTTTCTTGGACACGAAAAATTTTGAAATTAATAAACCAGTTATACAACATTCCAATGTGTATTGTGTTAAAATTTGGATTCGATACAATGAAGGGTTTGTGAGATAATAATTCTTAAATGTGACGCATGGTTGAAACACGCTTAAAAACGGGCACTTTTTGTGTTCCAACTGCGATAAAAAAATATTAAAATATAAACTAAAAATTCCAAACCTACATGGACTCACGTAAAATAGAACGACGAAAATAATGATGTTATTGGATTTTATGTATGTCCATTGGTTACGTCACAAACAACCTTCAAACTCGAGTACACATAATACTTTGGTCGACAGTAGTCCACAAATTGGCAATACGGCTCGGAAAGCAAGTCTGGTTTGTTTTTCAGATGCAAAGCAACGCTATCAGTGAGAGAGAGAGAGAGAAGACATTGAGTGACGAGGAGAAGCGGTGGGAGTAGGGGCGGAAGGAGGTGATAATTGAAGGGTAGACACGTCACTAACACAAATGCAGCGGCTGCTATCGGTAATACAGTAGTGCTGCCATCTCTTGCCATGCGATTGACGGCGGTGGAGATCGCACAGCCTTAAGATATTTTTCCGAACGCTTACTGCTTAATACATTTATAATGGAACGAAAAAACAGTCAAAAGTTTTCTCACCTCCCTCAAATATTACTTTTGACAGGCTGTTCGCAAAAGCTTTGTCAGTTTGAGGAACTTATTGTAAATGAGGAAACTATGCGAAGTTGGCAGACGAAATACTCAAATATTTATAAGGCTGTGTTGTTCTTTTAACACCAAACACGGCTATTGAGGACAGTGCTTTTTTTTCATTTTTTTTTCAGGGGAAACGCAGGGGGTACACGTACCCCTTAAATACTTGAAAACAGTTTGAAAAAATATTGGTTCATTTGTATCTAATCGGGCTAAGATAACTTCCGACTTGAAAGTTCATCTATCAGCTGGCGTCAACGCGCTGTTCACATCAGCTGGAGGAGATTTCGAGTAATCCTCGATTAAATAGATTTATCTAATCAGTTTCTTTTGGTCGGCAACTCGGCACTCCGTTCTTATAAAGCTCGCAGTCTAGTGTTTCGATGAGGGTAGGTTGTTATTTTTAGCGTGTGGTTAGTTTTGAAGGATGAAGAAAATAACTAACTTATTTAACATCCACCCAGGCATCGAAAAAGCTGAAAGTTGATGATTCAAACACAATGATCGGATATTGCAAATTGCCGAAAATTGCAATATCGTGCGAGTACCCCTTAAATTTTCTTTAAAAAAAAAAGCACTGATGGGGCCTAATTCTTCGCAACTCGTTCCGAAAGGTGTAGGTGACGTCCAAATTAGAACGATCAATCGTTGCAACTGCAAAACCACATACGTCACGGCTCTGACTAAGTTTGTTGGTGTGGCACGATTGGCAGAGCATCCGACTGTCAGACGGTTGATCCGGGAGGATTTTAATTGAGCAACTGCCTTACCGATACTCCTTATGTTCTTATCGTGTTTTAGATAAGAAATGGAGTGGCATTGCCTCTTACAGAGATAGATGGACGTCACGTTTTGAGGTACTGTTGCCATGGTTACAGGCTTGTCATTCCTTCATCAGTTTATCAGAGCTAAGATAGCTTTCTGGGAATATCTCAGAAACTGTTTGTATGAAGGTCTTAAGATTTGGTTTTCTGAGTTCCCAGGGATCTCGAAGTATAGTTCCTCGCATCGAGGGGCGTAAAATGAGCTATGCCCAGTCCTTATACGACAACCTCGATATTTTGCCCATTTTCTAAAATTAAAGCGTATGCGGAAACAAACGTCAATGTTACATTTTGTGTAATTTGAGATATTCACGGAACAAACATCTACGCTGTTTTCTCAATGCGTATTTGGAAGTAGTTCGAGCATATCTCAAATGAAGGCTTTAGTATTCCCGACATTAAGGCGGCTTCGGTGGAGTAGTTTGTAGCATGCTGACCTTCTATGCCCAAGATCGCGGGTTCAAACCCAGCCGAAGTCGTCGGATTTTTTAAGAGCGTTAAAAATTTCCCCAGTATGCCTCCCTTCGAAGGGGAAGTAAAGCCGGCGGTCCCATGTCATAGATTTATGGCATGAAACTGAACCTTCCACTAACTACACTTGTGGAAGCTAAAATTTGTCGGTTTGATAAAGCTATATTCGCCGCCAGGTGCTGACTGTGATGGCATTTAGCAGCCACGTCGGCAGCTAATTGTCGTGGACGGTAGCATTTGGTAACAAAAGTAGGAACTACTTTTAAAAAAATCGTCTGCAGTCCTTTACCTGAATCACAGATAACACACACTAATACAGTCATCACAATTAAAACCGGTTGTTAGACAAATATCACACACACACACACACACACACACACACACACGGGGCTACATGACCGCGTTGTGGCAAACTCTAAACTAAGGAACCAACCAACCATTCCCGAAATTGTGAAGTGAAATGCATTTTAACAACAGACAGTCAATCAGTCTGAAAGACTGGACTTCATATCATTTTAAATGCTACAAATGCTGAAAAATTCTAGAAAGGCTGGAGACTTCGAGCGAAAAAGGCTGGAGGCTTCTCGCTTCCCTCGAAGCCAAAGACTCTTGACATGTTAGATGATGAAGAAACAATCAGAACGCTAGAAAGTTACAAGTCATCGCGGTGAAAGGAGGAAGCTGGCTGGATGACGTTACGCCGTGTCGTTGCAGTCTCGTAACGCCAGAGCTCACCAGTGAACCCAGTACACATGCACCAAGCGGTACTATGACGTCACACGCCTCAGTGCATTCTCGGTACATTTCGTGACGTTGCCGTAACGTAACGCCTGAGCTCACCAGTGAACTCCGTACACATGCACCAAGCGGCACTATGACGTCACACACCTCAGTGCATTCTCGGTACATTTCGTGACGTTGCCGTAACGTAACGACGAAGTCGATAAATCATTTAAAATGATAAAATAACGAACTAAAGTCTATGTTACACAGTTTCCCGCTCGAACTGTAGTGTGTTGGTTTAAGGAACAAAAGTCTATGTTACGTGTTACTGCGTTGTCCTGTCCCACGGACAACAGTCACCTATTATCGCTGCTTTTCTCAATAAGTAAGAAATGTAACATAGACGCATACGCTTCAAGTATTCCCCCGCCCCCACGAGACAAATGATAATTGTTGTTTTAAGGGGGCCTAACATCTAGGTTATCGGCCCCTAATGGTTTGGGTGATCGTGAAGATAATGAAATGCGAACTACAACCAAAACCAACAACCAACTAGAAGAAGAAATGGAAAACAAATGGAGAAGGCAAATAAAGGACAGGAGGAAAAGAAATGCCCTCAACCCTAGAAGAATGCAGATTGAGGGACTTGGAAGGAAGGAGAGCCAAGAAAGGCAGATAGGATAGTGAAAGAAGAGAGGGTCCGCCCACAGAGGTAATGGATAAAAGGGGTAAAACCGGACCCAGCTCAGGAAACCCTCGGGGTCGCCAACTCCCGAACTCACCAGCCATGAGCCCCTGAGGGTGTAGCAATATCTAGGGTGCACCAGAAGTGGTAGGGCTACATACACCCTGCCTCCTTAAGGGCCTTGAGCAGAAGGCAGGAGATAACATGAAAAGAAAAAGAAAGCTGACCCCGCAGAAGGAGGGTATCAGAAAAGATGATACAATGGCCAATTAAGGCGGGAAAGGAAAAGACTCCCTAATACCATCGGGGTCGGAAGAAAAGAGTTGACCAAGTGAGGTCGACAGGAAAGAAGACGGAGAGGAGCCCGGCACTATAAGTGGAAGCAATGCCAGACTCAGCTGGGGCCCCGTGGTCGCCAACCCACGTCCCACAAGATGTGAGCTCCTGGGAGGCCCCACGAGACACGTATGGTAATTTGTAGCTCTGTGATATTTCGGCGTTACCTTCTACTTACGAATTTGTATGTGATTTGCTCCGGTAGTTTTGACCCCAAACCATTACAAACAGATAAACGACACAATTCAAACTGAGCGTATATTTGGTCATTATACAAGTCATCCGGGATAAATACTAAGTTCTTTTTTAGCCTACTTTCGATTTTTGCAAAAAATGAAAGTAGACTTATGAGATCTACACAGGGCCAAAAAATGTGTGTGTGTACTCTGAATGTCTGTCTCTCCCCCCCACCCCCCCCACCCTCTATCAATTCGAACACGGAGAAACAGAATTGAACGAAATTTGGTACAGAGGTAGAACCAGCAAAGGGTACCTCAGTGTCATGTTTTATATCGCCGCCATCTTGACGGAAACCTAATCATCCGATCTCTACCAAATTTTGCAACAACATATACGAATATAGCGAGCGTCTTTTGATTAAACTACAAGGTCATCAACCCAATAGTTTGCAGATGGTGGCAATGTATGTGTGCAAATCGATTCCCCCTATCAATTCAAACACGGTATAACAGAATTGAACGAAATTTGGTACAGAGGTAACACTAACAAAGGGCACCTCAGTGTCATGTTTTATATCTCCACCATCTTGATGTAAACTGAATGGCGGCCACCCAAATGCTAAAACCTTAACTCAAATTACGACCAACCTTATCATTTGATCTCTACCAAATTTTGCAACAACATACCTTTTTGTGGGAAGCATCTATTGACTGAACTACGTCGTCATCAGGCCAATAGTTTGCAGATTGCGGCCATGTATGTGTGCAAATCGATTCCCCATATCAATTCAAACACGGTGAAACCGAATTGAATGAATATTTTACGACATATTCATTCTAATATCCGTATAGCACGTTGTATCTGAACAAGCTACTACAACCAACATTCAATTCAAGTCCCTGAAAAGGACAAAGAGTTATAACAATACCCATGCATTAAGGAGAAAGTAGGCTATATGTTCTTTACTGAACATCTTGTTTAGCCTACTTTCGAGGATTGTAAAAAATGAAAGAATTCTGAGATATACACGGGCCAAATGTCTGTGTGCCGTCTCTGTGATTAACAACATTCCCATGTCAATTCGGAGGATGGAACAACAGCGCCTCTCTATCTAAGACTCTTTAGTTATTTAGTTATTGTTGTTTTAAGGGGCGGAACAGCGAGCTTATCTGCCACTGATGTAAGACTTGAATATGTGCCGTGGTCGGAGCGTGGCCGTATTGTTGTAAGTAGCTAAACGCACCTGCCCGAACAGCAGGAGATTCCCTACTACGGCCACATTCTCAAATCTTGCTCGTCAGATTCCCTCCTCTGCCATCCTGAGAGTGGTTTTCCGTGGTTTTCCCACTCCAGGCATATGCCGGGATGGTTCCTTATTTAAGGCTGTGCGATCACCACCGCCGTCAATCGCATGCAAGAGATGGCAGCACTATCACCGTTGGACAGCCGCTGCATTTGTGTTCGTGATCTGTCTACCCGTCACTTACCACCTACTTCCTCCCCTACCTCTCCTCGTCCTCCAATGTCTTCTCTCTCTCACTGATAGCGTTAGACTGTAAGTGGATGTGGATGTGTTGTACGGAGAGTGATGTTTTAAAAGAAATTACAATTTTAGGCTAGTTAAAACTCATTTTATTACATTTCTAGTTTCTAAACAAACCTCAAATAGGATAGGCCTAAGCATAAAATTGGATACAGGAAGCACCTGATCAGATAAAAGCAACAAGCTATAGGCCTATCAATGGAAACCTGATATAATGAGCTAACACAGGTGATTTTTTGGCATAAATAATATATTGTGGAAAACGAAGCATGTGCTTGATGTAATTTCTTACCCAAACGCACACCATTAATAATAATACGCAATCACGTTTACATATTTCAACATTTCTTCGGCTATACAGTTATTCATAAACTAAACTACTAAAAGTGCTATAAGTCTACTTCCACCGATAAATATCAGCTGAACGGCCCCTTTGTTCGAGAAATAACATGGCTTACAAGGCAGGCTTTTATTTTTTATTTAAAAAATCTGTTTTATGTTTAGTATTTAGAGCTTTTTATTTATGTAAAAGGCGCTTTGCGGGCCTTTGCTAGGGTAAAAGTGCTCATTAAATCGTTCATTTCTAATTTTTTGGCCGTTTCACATTCAATTGACAGAGTAGCCAAACCGTTCAGACGCTCCTGCGCCATCATTGATCGCAAATAGTTTCTTAGCCTATTTCCATTTATGGAAAAATAGGCTTATGAGATCACCTTTTGTCCGTGTGTCTGTCTGAGTGTGCGTGTGTGTGTGATTCGTGTGTGTGTGTGTGTCCCTAATATAATCTTAACGGCTGGAGCGATTTCAATGAAACTCGGTAAGTTCATAGCACTATTCTGGACGACCCCGACCGTGCCCTTCAAATTTTGTTACGTCTCACCAATCCAACATGGCGGCTGTGCGAAATATTTCATCAGCAATCAATATCTCCGAAACTATTACCGTTGTCACCCTAAAATTTTGTACGGAGATAAAGAGCACTACTCGAAGTTCATTTATGAGACTTTCAAAAATCGGTTAACTACAAAACAAACATGGCGGCCACGCGAATTTGAAAGTTTTAAATAGACTTTTCTCGCGATGTAATGATCCAAACGCAATGAAACTTGGCACAGCAAATGTTTATACACATTGTAATTTACTGGTATTTAATTCAGTTCAATTGTTTACATAACCTCAAGATGGCGGCTGTGCTAATTTTAAAATTAAGTTTTTATTTCTTATGTCGTAATCATGCGATCGAAGTGAAAGTTCGAATAATGAACCTACGCAATAATTTTCCTTTAATGGTACATGACTCTATGGCCTATACATATAACAATCCAACATGGCGACCATCCGAAATATTTAGTCGCTTCTCAATATCTACGAATCTATTACAGCAATCAAACTGAAATTTTGTATGTTGATAGTGGCAATTAACGTAAGTAGGATAAATGAAAATGGGCTTTAGTTCATCAGGGAACTACTTGTTTTGATTAGTTTCAAAATGGAAAAACTCCTTTCCCCCGACGCAACCATTATAGGAATTGTAAGCATAATTCGATATGCCGTCGTTAAATTAGGATAGGACTCCTTTATCGGGGCTAAGTACTCTAGTGCACCGCAAGCACTTTTTACAGATTACGGAACAGCGTACCTAAATAATTGTTGCTCCAGAAAAAGATCCTCTGCATCCAAATCTTCAAGCTCCCCGCCTTTTAGAAAATTAGAGAGTGTTTGATAATGGTATTTCAATTGACTTTCCTCCAAATTGGAAAGCTTGGAAGTATCGAAGAGAAATCCAAAGTATTCCGAAAAAAAAATACTTCGTTAAATCTATTTTCTACGCAGCTCAGTGCAGTATCTACGACAGACAAAAAGTAATTTACCCGAAATTTATTTTCAGCTTCTTTTCAAAGTTCCTCTTCAGTTTTTTCCACTAGCTTATCATTTTGCTGTTTTATTTCATCAAGGAACCTTCTGCAATTGCCTTGACGGCGAATAGAAAATTTATTTGCATAGCCCAAATTTTCCATTATTTCTCTACCGGTGGACATTACACTGTCAAAGCCAGTGTTGCGATAATTTTGAAAAAATGACTTTAGGCCCTGAAGTTCGGTTAAAGCCGTATCTAACGAAGTCTTCTCAGATTGGAGAGTTTTACTCAGTGAAAGGTTCTACTCATAGGGTTAGGACTACTGTTCTAACTCAGTGAGGAAAGCAATGGCAAACTACCTCACTCCTCTTCTTGACTAGAACGCCTCAAAATAGAGCTGCCTTGGGTTTTTGTGGGTATCTAACACATAACGTAACGGTGGTACTTTTTGAGGATCCAACCAGCCTTCGGGCTGACTACCTAACAGATAGACTTGTTGAGTTTACAGAAAATTAAATATCGTACCAGATAACGAGGCTTAAAACAAATTCATACGAACTTGTATGAAGCAACAAAGATTGGGCCTCTGACCGGGTAACAGGATCTTGGGTAGTTTCTGCCAATTCTTCTAGAGCTTCGTTTACTTTGCCTAACTGGTACCTGATGGGCTTGGCACTGCCAATTCAACATTTCCATTTCGTGCTAGCTAAAGATTTTAGTGTGAGGAGGCCAGGACATAATTCGCATTCGCACAAAATGTCCCACCTTTCCGTGGAAGCTACAAACAAAGTGTTCAGGCGCTGAACTATACCAAAAAATGCCATAGCGTTCTTATTGCATTAACCATGTCACCCAAAAGTAAGTTAAGATTATGTGCAAAACATGCCATGAACATGAGTATTTTTACTCGCATCTGCACTCCCTTATACTTAGCCTTCATATTAGCACCCTTGTCATACCCTTGTCCCCAACAGTCCATGATATCAAGATCATTATCCTCCAATACTCCTTCTAAAACCTCAACTAACCCCATTCCCGTAGTGTCGTGTACCTCCAAAAACTCGATGAACGATTCGACGATCCTTTGAGTTTCTGCTATCATATCAACATAGCGGAGGACAAATTTTAATTTGGGCTGGACTGAATCAAACACACTATCTTTATTTATTTATTTATTTACATTTATGGAAAAAAAAAATTGGCCTGAAGCGCGGGGTCTGGCGAGACCGCACGTCTCGCGACGGCCCTGCGTATTACCAATTTGAGGACTAGGCACTCTCCCTCCGTCCAGCCCAATAAAAAGATTATATTATGATATAGTATGATATGATTGACGGAGAGAGCTGGCCGTGCGGTTAGGGTTGTGGAGCTGTGAGCTTTCATTCCGGAAATAGTGGGTCCGAACACCCCCCCCCCCCCCCCCCCCCTGTCGGTAGCCCTGGAGATGGTTTTCCCTGCTTTCTCATTTTCACACCAGGCAAATGGGCAAATGGCCACAGCCGCTTCCTTCCCACGTAAGGCAAATTGTAATATATATAAACTAGTAGCAGTGCCCGGCTTCGCCCGGTGGATTTATTTGTTTTATGGATGATAATGAATACTTTTACAGAACTGGCATATGATACTTAAGCTACCCGAAAGAAAAAAAATACAACTTTTTGTGGTGGAGGTGGTGGTGGTGGTGGTGTTGGATGTAGTGAGGGTGATAAGCAGTACAGTAAAATGGACGTAACATTTAGATCATTTTCCCCCTAATGATTTTTTTAAGCGTATGGCTTTTAGTGCCGGGAGTGTCCGAGGACATGTTCGGCTCGCCAGTTTTGTAGCTGCTTCGAGACGGACACCCAATGGGTGAGCTACAAGTACCGTTGGGGAGGGAAGGAGGGAAGTTGGAATGTAAGGACGAGGAGTTGGAAGGTAGCGGCTGCGGCCTATAGTTAGGGACCAACCCCGGCATTTGCCTGGAAGGAAGATGGGAAACCACAGAAGACCATCTTCAAGTTTGCCGGCGGGGGGATTCGAACCTCCTCGCCTCCCGGATGTGAGCGACTGCCATCAGTCATGCCGTAACCACCACGGCTAACTCACCCGGTATGATAATAATGATAATAATGAATAGGGAAACGGCTATTTACTAACTACAACACTGACACATGTAATTTACAAACACATTTCTAAACATGATTAGAAAGAGTGATAAGCGAAATAAAAGACACTGCCTAGGGCCTATATCTCATTGTCTGTTAGAGATGTAGAGACCAATAGTGTCGTCTTTTGTCGCATAGCGCCGTAGGAAAAGAATCAGAACACTTTGGAAAACTTCGGCTGTCCCGAGCTCCTGAGGTAGCAATAGTATCATGTATGGCCACATAGCGCTCAACGATAATTTTCGGAATAAATTACGGTAAATTTGAAAGCACCAACGCATATTGCAGCTAATAACCTCAATGTATTGCACCAACACCACTGCACTTATACAGATGCATAATATGTTCATGATGATAACTGTTTTAAGAGGCAAAAGAAGTCTTTTTGCACTAATTACTCCCCTTGACTGCATTTTATAAGCAGCGCAAGATTCAACTATTTTCGCAATTCTGCACCAGAACACTGGTAGGGGCGACGTGATGCAGCCCTAATTGCCAGTCAACAATAGACTTATTAAAATACTCTTACATTTACACTACTACGGACATGAATGATTCTAGGGCCTTAATACATGGTTTTCAAGTTAAGTTTGTTTGTTTGTTATTCTAAATGTAGGGAATGGAGAGCATTGTCTAAAATATCAAGTGGACAGTGTTACCAGCAGGGTTTCAAAGTGTATGTATAATTTGGTGCAATTAGGAGGAACGGTGTAGATATGTGATAAAGGGCCTAAGAGCAGGAAATGGAGTGGTCTGTCCGAAATTTAAAGTGGACAGTGTCACCCGCAGGGTTCCAAAGGGTAAGTGTACAAAATGTGATTCAGATCGGTGAAACGGTGTAGATTTATGCCAATGGACCTAATACAGGGAATGGAGTGGTCTGTCCGAAATTTCAAGCAGACGGTGTTACTCGTCGGGTTCCAAAGTGTAGACTAAGTATGTGACATTTGGTTCAGATCGGTGAAACGGTGTAGATTTATGCCAAATGGCCTAAATGCAGGGAATGGAGTGGTCTGTCCGAAATTTCATGCTGACAGTGTTACTCGCAGGGTTCCAAAGGGTAAGTATACAAATTTTGGTCCAGATCGGTGAAACGGTGTAGATTTGTGCCAAAGGGCCTAAATGCAGGGAATGGAGTGGTCTGTCCGAAATTTCATGCAGACAGTGTTCCTCGTAGGATTCCAAAGGGTGAGTATTCACATTTTGGTTCAGCTTGGTGAACGGTGTAGATTTGTGCCGAACGGCATAAGTGCAGGGAATGGAGTGGTCTGTCCGGAATTTCATGTAAACAGTGTTACTCGCAGGGTTGCAAAGGGTAAGTATACACTTTTTGGTTCAGATCGGTGAAACGGTGTAGATTTGTGTCAAAGGGCCTAAATGCAGGGAATTAATTGGTCTGTCCGAAATTTAAAGTGGACAGTGTTACCCGCAGTGTTCCAAAGGGTGTGTATACAAATGTTGGTTCGGATCGGTGAAACGTTGTAGATTTGTGCCAAAGGGCCTAAATGCAGGGAATGGATGGTCTGTCCGAAATTTCATGTACACTATGTCACTCGCAGGGTTCCAAAGGGTAATATTCAAATTTTGGTTCAGATCGGTGAAACGGTGTAGATTTGTGCCAAAGGGCAAAAATGCAGGGAATGGAGTGGTCTGTCTGAAATTTCATGTAAACAGTGTTACTCGTAGGGTTCCAAAGGCTATGTATAGTCTACACATTTTGGTTCAGATCGGTGAAAAGGTGTAGATTTGTGCCAAAGGGCCTAAATGCAGGGAATAGACCGGTCTGTCATAAATTTCATGCAGACAGTGTTACTCGCAGGGATCCAAAGGATATGTATACAAATTTTGGTTCTGATCGGTGAAACGGTGTAGATTTGTGCCAAAGGGCCTAAATGCAGGGAACGGAGTGGTCTGTCCGCAATTTAACATAGCCTAAACTATTCCTCTTGAATCTGGCTATCATATAAAAAAGAATTTTTCGAATCCGACTGGTTGTTCCAGAGATTAGCGCGTTTAAACACACAAACAAACAAACACACAAACTCTTCATCTTTATTATATTATATATATATTATTTTGATATATTTTGAAGATTGGTTGGTTGGTTCTTAAGTTTAGGGGCTGCGACAACGTGGTCATGTAGTCCCGTAATTTTGAAGATTCCAACTCACATAAAGTTCTATTGATCATAAACATGTTTTATTCTGCTAATATAACTTACAGAATTTTATAAAGTAACTGATAAATAATTTTTAACATTCTGTATGGAGTAATGGATGAGATAATAACACTTCTACGATTTCCTCTAGACTGTGGTCGTGTAGCCTGGCAGGATGAGTCAGGGTGGAAGGGGGCGGAAGCTGCGATAGCAAAGGTGTTGATGGAGAGGGGAAGGCAGGTGCCCGAGCGCGCTCTTGCCCAAGACCTTGTCTTACCGCTGTGTGTGTGCGGGCGTGTGTGTATGTGTGTGTGACTGATACAGCCAGCGTTTTTTAGAGTCTGAAAGAAGCATGTACCACGGGTATATCGCTGAACCAATTTTCTTTATCAAAGTTTTCTACTGCTCAGAATAAGATCCACTTCAAATTAATATAACTTTGAAGTTAATATAACAATTTTTTCTCACTAAAAATGGTATGCAAATCTGAAGAGGTTAATACAAAATTTGAATTTCGAAATAAGAATTGTTCCTATTGCAGGTACTACTACAGGGGTTGTTGTAGAGAAATTTCGGTGTCTTCCGATTGTTAGTTTCGTCGTGGTGATCGTACCTTTAACGCTCAAAATAGCCACTTTGAAGCCATGTCCTCAGCAAACGAGCCGTCGTTATTTTCTGCAAAACGCATATAATGTCTCACAAAGACCTACATTAGAGATTAAGAATAAAAATAAAAATAAAAATAAAAACAAAATTTTAATTTTTGACCACACAGCCTTAAGGCCTCCTCCATAATCCTCACCTGAATATCAAATACACATACTAATACAGCCATCACAACAACATAGGTTATCAGACAAATTTCAACAAACACTGAAGTACACGGGGTAAATGACCGCGATATCCAAGGCCCTCAAATAAAACAAGAACAACATTTACAGTTTAAAATGATGCGAAAGTCTGACTTAAATAATTATGCACGAACGATGGCGAGATATTCCTTCTTCTGTATTTAGTATTTACGGCAAAATCTCTGAGGACTCATCTCTGCTGCTTTGTAGCTTGTCAAATGGCTCATTAAACGCACAGGCTTCTGGCCAGTCAATTAGTTCAGCCATATCTTCTGTCTCGTCCTACATTCAGAAATAATTACTTGAAAGAAAAACTTCTCAGAAAAACATGGACTTCATGTAGGTCACCAGAATTTCTTGTCAAATGGGATGAGAAGTTTGTTTCACAGCGGGAGATGCCAGTGAGTCTCTTAAAGAGGACCGATCCGACAACAGCCGGGGAAACCTTGAACACTCCCTGTTCGATGAGATATAAAAAATTTAAAAAGTATGAGCATCAGACGCGTACCCAGGGTAGGGGGATTCATGGTGTATAACCCTCCCCATCACAAAAAGTCTGATTTGTCATCCCTAAAATGGGCAGTCCTGGAGCCAGTCACTACTTCAGGGAGTTATGGTTTTACCCACAATCCGCCCTCACCCAATTAACGTAGAGTATACTAGCGGTCCTGTACGAGAAATCTCGCATGTGTTAAAACAGCGATACAATTCTGGCAGGGGCCATCGTCTTGTTTATTCTATTTGTTTAAACATAGGCTACTTTATAAACAAATAAATTCATTTCAGTTGACTTTTTAATACAAGATTTTGCCTGTACTATTGAGACGATTTGGAAGATTTTGGTACAAACCACACCTTCTGGAGCCTGAGTTTTGTGAAACTTACACTTGAGCGTTTTATCCACAGACAGTCTCTGCCCTCCAAAACCAAACAGAATAACCGTCAGGAAAACTTAGCAAGTGTGATGACTATGGATATATACGATGATTAATCTACGGTGAGTAAAATTTTAAATAAAACTCTACCACTTGTTATTTCAACGGAAAATTTCAGTTGTGTGTGTTTCGTATCATGTTTAGTTGTTTATTTAGAGGCTTAAAACACCGCGGTCATCAGCCTCGTTAATGGAAGTTTGTGGAACTTTTTTGATAACCTGTTTATTGTTTTGTTTATGCTAGTGTGTGCCCTTAACTGGGGCTAGCTGTGTAACATGCATAGTCGAGAGATTACTCATATGCACCAAAATACATGAAAAAAGTGTGTTTCAAGACCATTATTCTATCATCTGAACAAGAGGGGGCTATACTGCTCTCTTCACACAAAGCTCAATAATTACTTCCTTCGATTTGGTTAGAATTTTTAACTAATTTAGAGAAAGTGACCTCGATGTTCCCCCAATAGTCTACCGATATGACTGACATAAGATAACATTTTTAAGACCCTCTTCACTGAAACACAAAAATTATCCTAAGGAAAATATGGAAAAATTCTAAATGCACGTCTCCTTCCAGAGCTGCTTTACGAGAATTCAACTTATAGATAGGGCCCAATCAGCTGGGACTGTTAATATTAATAAACTTACTTACATATATATGTATATATTAAGAACCAGAAATAAATACACGTGATACATTACGAGAAGCGTCTGAACAAATACTAAGTTGAACAAAGCATTTATTAGAGAATGTAAAAATACGGATAATATGGTGCCATTTGAAACGATTTTTTTAAGGTAGATTGAGTGGCTTTTGATAGAAGATGTTTGTAGCATCATATTCGAAATCATATTTCGCCCAACTCTTCCCCCAGAACCACAAAAGCACGAACGCAGCATAAGCCGATTTATCCGTTTTTGTTCCGACGCTCCTCATTATCCTTCAGGTGAAAATTTAACCCCATTATCACCAGGATTCGAACCCAATCTGTATGGGTGAAAGTCTTGTGAATATGGTGTTGATTCATTTAGGGGAAGTGCGACATCGTGGTCATGTAGCCTCGTGCACTTGGGTGCGTGTAGAACTGTGTAATTGTGATGGCTGTATCAGTGGGTATAAATTTAATTCAGATCCGGATTGGGAAGGAGGTGACCGTGGCTTTAATGTAGGAACCATCCCGGCATTCGCCTAGAGTAGAAGTGGGTCAACCACGGAAAACCACTTCCTGGATGGCTGAGGTGGGAATCGAACCTTCCTCTTCTCAGTTTTGCCTAACGAGGAGGCTGAGTGTACCCCGTTCCAGCCTTCAGACTTGAAATCAATTTCTTGGCAGTGCCGGGAATCGAACCCGGGCCTCTGCGGTGACAGCCAAGAGTGCTAGCTACTATGCAACGAGACGGACATGCGAATATGCAATAGAGTCATCACTCCCCTCGCCCTTAACTATTAACTACACGTTCTGATGATATTAATAAAGAATAATATCTGTTTCTGTTTTCTTGAAAATTCCGCAAAGAAACGTAATAAAATGAAATCCTCAGGGAATACGTTCTCCGTAGTTTACTTAGGGGAAATTCACAGCTCCAATGTTTAAGCATTCACTTCGATTTTGCTCAGTGCCAGTCATAATTGGTGCAGATTATTGCATTGCATTCAATTTTCCAAACACAAACACGAACAATTAAAGACAGTAACAGATGCATTATAAGGAGTCATGTAATCACCTACTAATTTTTTCACTAGCTACATTTAACTGCCTGTCGCCACATTACTTTCATTGACTACCTCGAAAATTAAAAGTGACCAAGAATGCGAAAAATCATTAGACCATTCCATCCAGAAAGTAACTCTTCTAAGAGAATAACAATGTATCAGAAGTTCAGTGACCTCCCATCGCTAATTCAAAGAAGGGGGAGGGGGAGAGGAAAACGTGATGGTGTGCCAAGAGAGAGAGGCAAGGAAATCGAACGCGACCTCTGTACCGTATTAACAGTACTACGGGTGATATAAGTAGCTGAAAACCGCAAGGTAATTACCCACATAGTAATACAGTATTTTATGGATTTTACATCCCTTTAATCTGCTGTAATTTCAGAGACAAGCCGGAATTTTGTCCTAGGAAGGTTCTTGAACCACCATTATATTCGTATCTACTGACATAGGTCTCATTATTTTAACACCATTAAATCCTAGCTGACTGTGCCTGGTTAGATCCATTCTTAAAAGACTCATTCTTAAAAACAGAAGGTGTGCCTAATACATTTGATATATTATTATATTATTATTATTATTATTATAATTAATAATGTTATTGGTTTTACGTCCCTTTTCACTACTCTGGATTTAAAAGACGCAGAGATGCCGGAATTTTGTCACGAAGGTGATTTTTAACGTGCCAGTAAATCTACGGACACTGTTCCCTCGCATTTGCGTACCCTTAAATGCCAGCCGACTGCGCCACGATACGAGCCTGCAACCTTGGGCCCAGCAAGCGAGAACGTTCCCGCTGAGCCACGCAGCCAGTCAACGACATTTGAACAACACATCCTGATCACCAACCATAACGAATCAATGTGAAAGATACACAGTACAAACAAATATTACTACAATAGGCTAATAATCTAGTGTTGGAGCTTAAATGTATTCCATTCCAAAATAAAATATACATTTTTTTAAACTCAGAATTTAGATCCAAGCGACGGCCATTGAGGATATACAGGAAGATCATCCTCCCCATTTTCCAACTTGTTGCAGCAAGCAAGCAACCAAGCTGCGGGACTTGATAATCACATCCTTCGTGAAGTGTGTTTTGGAATATCGGGATGTACCAAACATAGGCTAAAATAAAGAATTGATAAAGAAAATTATGTATTAATTAGACGGATACTTTGGAGAAAAACGAACCTATTTAAAAAAATATCAATATCACTGTTGTGAATGTCAGACTATAGGAAAAAATGAATATGACAAAACATATGAGAAAACTTCTCCTGAACTTTTATTTACCTGAAATTGTTAACGAGATTCATGCTGACTGTCATATCAGAAAATTGACGTTCCAGCTTTATAAAGCCCCGTTTGTTGAGTGAATTTGAAACTATATGAATTTTAATGAACAGACCGCAATTTATAAATGTATTTAGGTAATATTATGTATATGTTTAGAGATTTACTTCAAACAGGATGCAGAACTTGAAATTGAGCAACACTATTTGTGGTCAAACAAATGCACTCACTCATGCCTGCACGTTTTTTAACGTATTCACACGTGGGGTCAAAGCACGTGCAACAAGATTGTACCGCAGTGTCATGACATATTAAACATGGAGCAGCGCCACGTGGGACCCTCCCGTACGATGTACTTTGCGCCGTGTAATTCGATATAACTCGACCTTTTGAATGTCATTTGGAATGTATAAAAACCAAAAGCGGTATCATTAACCTTACAGATGTTAACCGACACACAAATCCAGGCTTAAAGCAGATTCGAATGCTATGCCTATTTTCAAAGACACGATTCATTTCAAATAAATGTTTACATTCCTTGACTGATTTTGTACTCTTATTTCAATCACAATGACAAATCATTTCTGGCATGTAAAATTAGGGAATCTTGAACTATGGGAAACAATTATCTAAGGCTGCATATCATAGACATCCATGCGAACGAGAAACATAACCCCCAATTGCACCCATAACCAATACAGTGACAGATAAATTTAAAACCTGTGAGACAGTAAAGCTTGGGTACTTACTACATAGATGGTTCTCTTCCCATATTTGTACGGCATGCTGAATGAAGCCTTACAAGAACAGCATATTGCACTGTTAGCGGTTAATCAAAACTTGACATCAGTACCTTTCCCTGACTCGTTCCCCCAAAATGGCGTCGTCTGTATCGATCGCAGCTCTCACGGCACGCCTATTCTCACCCCCTCCATTTCTCCTTAGCCAATTTTAACAGACAACATACACGCACTATCCAGTCTACATCAGTCACTTCTTGCATTTCCCTAATGTGTTTCTCTTACGAGGAATGGGACGAACAAGTGGGCGGAGGTCCAGACAAATCATATTCTCCTTTGATGTCTTGCCATCCTATCTTTTAGAGTTTATACTTAGGAAGCAAAATAACCAGTGATGGACGAAGCAAAGAGGATATAGAAAGTAGGTTAGCACAGGCAAGGAAAGCATTTCTACGGAAAAAATCTGTTGACATCGAATATAGATTTAGGTATTAGGAAGTAATTTTTGAAAACCAGGCGCTCTATGGAAGTGAAACTTGGACTGTTGGTGCAGCTGAAAGGAGGAGAATCGAAGCGTTTGAAATGTGGTGTTACAGGAGAATGATGATCAGATAGGCTTACGAATGAAGAGGTATTAAGACGAGTGGGAGAGGAGAGATGTTTCTGGCCACTGATAATGAAGAGAAGATTGTGGTGTTTGAAGCCATATTTTCAGTGTTGCCTTAGTAAACAAGAGTTTAGTGCTTTTCAGTCGGTCAACACGAATGTACCCAAAAGAGATGGGTTATGCCCTAATCCTGAAATAAATTATTAATCTCATGTAATTTATTTCAGGATTAGGGCATAACCCATCTCTTTTGGGTACATTCGTGTTGACCGACTGAAAAGCACTAAACTCTTGTTATGAAGAGAAGAGATAGTTTCGTAGGACACATACTAAGACATCCAGGAATAGCAAACTTAGTTATAGAAGGAAGGGTCAAGGATAAGAACAGTAGGGGTAGACAAAGGTAGAATATGTTAAACAGATTGCCTCGGATGTAGGTTGTGGTAGCTATGTAGAGAAGAAAAGATGAGCTCAGGACATGGAAGCACGGAGAGCAGCATCACACCAGTCGAAAGACTGAAGACTCAACTTTTTGTGTGTGTTATAACAACAACAGCGCAATGTGCTGTTCCTTTAAGGCAACAACCAGTACGCCGTTGGGGACACCTTGGTCATCAACCCCGTGCAGTTAGGTGTGGGTTGAACGTGAGTAATAACCTGCATTGCTGTGATGACTATTCGGGACAGGTATGAGGTAGGTGCCCCGGGACTTGAAGTAAGGTACTATCCCAGCATTTTCCTGAAGGGAGTGTGGAAACATCCGGGTGAAAACCATACTCCAGATAGCTGTTGTCAGCCCCAGACTTGCCTCAGCCTCAGCTGCCCTCGCGGCCATGGTGCACGATTTAACGAGCACGGTGTACGTTGTTATTATAATTGTTTATTCATTTAGGGGCTTTACGACACCGTGGTCATGTAGCCCCGTGTACTAATGTGATTGGAATCTGTCTGATAACTTGTGTCATTGTGATCGTCTTACTAGCGTGTACATTTGTAATTAGGGCTAGTATCAGGGTAGGATGCGGTCGTAGCCTTCATCGAGGTATTTGGCATTTGCCTATAGTGGAAGTGGGTAGCCACAGAAAACCATTTCTGGGGTGAGATTCGAGCCCACCTTTGAATTTAATTATGGTATATTGGCTTTCACGGCCAGTGAATTAAAACTCAGCAATTTTGCTAGGTTTGTGCCGTGTCTTGTGTGGGGTTTCGCCTAGGACATCAAGCTGGCTCATCAGCGGGCTCTTGCTGCCCCACCCGGACTCCCACAGGAGTAGCGACTCCCACTGGAACAGCCTTCATAGGGAGGTTATGGCTGCTTGAGCTTTTAGTTCTCGCAGTAAAGAGACGCATGTGCGCTTCATAAAAAGGGAGGTAGCGCGCAGTTCGCGATAAAAGCGAAATTTGGTCATAACGGAAATTTGTTTCTCTCTTATTTTATTTCCATTTATAAGGGACAAAAGGTGATCTCATAAGCCTATTATTTTCATAAAATGAAAATAGGCTAAAAAATAGGCTTTTGTGGTCACCCTTAGTCCATGTGTGTGTGTGCGCGCGCACGCGTATGTTTGTGTGTGTGTCCCTAATAAAATCAAAACGGCTGAAGCGATTTCAATGAAACTCGATAAGGTCATAGTACTAATTTGTCCAACCCAGACCATGCCCTTCAAATTTTATTACGTCTCACCAATCCAACATGGCGGCTGTGCGAAATATTTCACCGACATTCTATATCTCAGAAACTATTACCGATATCACCCTGAACTTTTATACGGTGACAAAGAGCACTACTAGAAGTTCACCTATGTGACTTTCAAAAATCTGGTAACTACAAAACGAACATGGAGGCTAAGCAAAGTTGAAACATTTAAATAGACATTTCTCGCGATTTAACCATCCGAGCGCAGTGAAACGTGGTTCAGCGAATATTTGTACACATTGTAATGCACTGGCATCTACTGTAGTTCAATTGTTTACATGACCTCAAAATGGTGGCTGTGCGAAATTTTAAAATCTCGTTTTTATTTCTTGTGTCCTAATCATGCGATTGTAGTTTGGATAATACATCTATGCAATAATCATCATCAATCAAACTGAAATTTTGTATTTTGATAGAGGCAATTAACATAAGTAGTACGCACTTGAAACACAGGAACAAACTAGAACTCTTCCGGGTTCTCCTTGTGGCGTGGTGGCTAGCATTCTTGGTTGTCACCGTGGTCCGGGTTAGATCCCCGGCTTAACCAAGAAATGTAATTTTGGTCTGGGGATTGGAAGGGTTAAGCTCAGCCTCGAGAGGCAGAACTGAGAAGAGGTGACTTCGATTCCCACCTCAGCCATCCTGGAATGAGTTTGATGGTTTTACACTTTTACTCCAGACGATTGACGGGATGGTAACTAACTATATTAAGACCTCAGCCACCGATTGACGGGATGGTAACCTCTGCCACCTTCTACCCAAATCCTAGCCCCATTACAAATACTCGCACTAATACAGCCATCACAATGACACAGGTTGTTGGTTTGCTTGGGAATGGGATTGAAATAAATTAAATATCTAGAGAAGAATTAGTATGTCTAGCGACCCTAATATGCACACGTACCCTATGATGCAACGATGGGTTATCAAAGCTAGTAGCCTATATAACCCTTAAATGAGCATCTCATCAAATCTTCCGAATCTGCCAGCCAGACTTGTTGGGGAAACGCCAGATAAGACTGTTAAAATACAAACACAGCCTAACAAGAACGACCAGAAAATCAGTTCTGAAAATGAATAATTCGGACATGAAAGTCTTCACGAGTAGGCAATATTAAGCATTTTCTAAGGGACTTATCCTAGTAACTCATCTATAACCCACAATCACATAATCCAGAATGAGACAACACTCAGGAAAAACCTGCTTTCAACCATGAACTGTTATTGCAAAATAGGGTTTCTTCATATCATTCATACAAAACGTGGGTTTAGTTCAAATTTATCCAATATGAAATCTTCATCTGTAGCATTTTCCCGTCCTTATTTTGAGTAATAATCCAGTAATTTATTTTAACCGAATGCATAATATAGACTGAAAATGGGATCGTTAGTGAACCTCAGCCACCGATTGACGGGATGGTAACTCTTAAATCACCTTTGAAACTGTTAGCCTTAAATTCCCATGGTTGAAAATGTTAACGTTGTAATATAAATTAAGTTAAAATCAACAATAAAATTACGACTAGAAACTAAAAACTAAAAATTAAACATTAAGAAAATTAAAATTATAAGAAAATGAAAATTTAAAATCAAATTATAAAAAAGGGTTAAAACTAAAATTAACTAAAAATATTAAATAAAATTACAACTAAAAACACATTACAAATTTAAAAAAATAAATATACCAATTTTAAAAAATCAGAAATTAAAAGTTATAAATAAAATAATTAATAAAAAATGAAAAATAAAAATAAACATAATAAATTTTAAAATGCTCACTATAAAAATGTCAACATTTCAATTTATAAACATTGAAATATTTTAAAAATTAGATTATAATTAATATAAATGCTAACCTACGAATGCAGACCCGCTCTAGCATTCAACTAACTATAAATCCAGCTTCGCTTTGCACTGACAAGCTCAAGGACAACTAATGAATCAGGTATAGGCTACTACATCATTCGAAATTAATTCACAAATACCACCGAAATGTTCCTTAGAAACTACTTATTCGCCAGTGAGAGTAGCCATATTTGCGCTATTCCTCAAAAGCACAACTTTAGCAATAAAAACCACATTACAAATTTTAAAAAAATACCAATTTTAAAAAATCAGAAATTAAAATTTTTTCATTATACTACTGCAGTAGTAAGAAAAAACTTTGATGATTAGTCAAGCCAAGCATAGTTAAAATTGCACAGAAAATAAACACAGTTATTACTGATGCTTAAATGAGCGGAATTTAATAAAAATGTAGGAGTGTAGAACGCTCAGATCCCACTGCCGCAAGAAAATTAAAAAACTAAAACTAGGAAAGAACATTACTAATTTTATTATAGTGTTCTGCGACACAAAAACGTAATACCTATACTTATGATGTAAACCAGGCATCAAGGTATCCCATTCATTTACGAGCTAGGCTTTCTCGGTAGGTCAGTGGTAGTGTGTGCACCTGATGTGCCCGAGATCGCGGGTTCGATTCTCGGCCGTGGAAGTGTGATTTTTGAAGGGCGAACTTCCAACTCACTGGCGTCTCTTCCCAACTCTATATACGAATCAAAATATATAACAAGGCGTTGAAATGTGGGGCAACTAACTGAATTATCCATTCAAATAGCAAAACTCGGAAAATTTGAGATCTAATAGGCCTACAATATGCAGAGCACATATGACCTGCGCGTTTTGATGAGGATGGCAAACATCTAGTCCCCGAACCAAAGGAATTAACCAAGTGAAGTTAAAAGTCTATGGCACGGCGAAGAATCTAACCTGAAGATCCTTACACCGAAGTCTAGTGCTCCACTGGGCCATTGAGCTGGATAGTTCAGGAGTTGAAAGAAAAGGACATGATGTCAGCACTACTGTTTATTCCTTTAGGGGCTTTGCGACATCGTGGTAAAGTAGCCCCGTGTCACTATGATGTCTGTACTAGTGTGCGTATTTCTGATTGGGTAGGAAGCGATCGTGGCCAGGAGTAGAATTGAGAAACCACGGAAAACCACTTCCAGGATGGCTGAGGTAGGAATCGAACCCGCCTCTTCTGAGTTTTGCCTCACGAGTGTACCCCGGTCCAGCACTCAAACCAGAATTAAATATTTTGGCAGATCCGGAAATTGAACCCGGGCCTTCGCGGTGACAGCCAAGAGTGCTTATATCGAACAAGGGAAATGTCGGGCTGAAATGCTGGTTACCATATATCTTAATTACATATAATGCGTTACAAAATTTGAAAAATCTAGATGCTATAAAACGCTAAATATATCCGTCCAAAATGCTAAATGCGGGGGTTTTGAAATGCTATGTAATCTCTAGGAAACAGATATTTATGCACTAAAAACTATTAAAATATGTATGCAATTATGCACTGAAAATGTAGAAAATATGCATTAAAAATTGAAAAATATGCACTTAACAATAAGCCATCTTATTCACTTTTCTTTTCCTCCTTATACGTAATACGTGCAGTCGTTAATGCATGTTGTTCAGGTTGAAATTTCTTTTCATATTTCACTTTCTTCGAGCATATTTGACAATAGACGACAACGCCATCAGTTGAGATTTAATATTGAGATCAGAATTTGATAGAGCTTTGGAAGACTTAAGCAGGAACAAAGCACCAGGCATAGATGATATACCGATTGAGTTGCTACGCTGCATAGGAGATGAAGGTCTGATCAGGTTATTTCACTTGGTGTGTAGGATTTATGAGACAGGTGAGGTACCCCCTGATTTCAAGAAGAATGTAATCATCCCTATACCAAAGAAAGTGGGAGCTGACAGATGTGAAGATTACCGTACAATCAGATTGATTACTCATGCTTCAAAGATCCTGTCTAGAATAATTTACAAGAGGATTGAAAGCCAGATAGAAACGGAGTTGGGTGAAGACCAGTTTGGTTTCAGGAGAAATGTAGGAACAAGGGAAGCTGTACTAAGTCTTAGGCTGATTTTGGAAGGTAGAATAAGGAAAGATAAGAGAACGTTCATGGCTTTTGTAGACTTAGAAAAGGCTTTTGATAACGTTGATTGGACTAAATTGTTTGACATTTTGAAATCGATTGGAATAAAGTACAGGGATAGGAGGGTGATATACAATCTGTACAGAAACCAGACAGCAGTCATTCGAGTTGAAGGACATGATGTAACGTGTTTTTCGAGGGGTTTTATGCAACTGGCATAAGTCAGTAGGAAGCCATTCTATATTTATTTACGCGGCAAATTGTTCAGCCAAGAGAATTTTTCATGTTAATTTATTATTATTATTAATTTATTATAATTATTATTAAGGTATTTTCGGAGCATTTTATAAAAATTATTAGCATTCAGATAGGTTTTCTATGTCTTAGAAAACGCTATCCAGCAAATTATTACGAACGACGATATCATAGAAAATTATCTGATTACGGAATTTTACGGAGTTTTGTCAGTTAGGGTATTTGAGAGACATGACTCACTGGGATTTCAAGTACAAGCTGATTCCTGTCGAGAAGTATTGCGCAAGGCTGGGTCGCAAGGTCTAGAAAAGGCGAATTGTTGAAACGGAAATCGACTTCTCCCTCCCGCGGAGTGTAATGAGGAAGGAGTGGGGATCTAGCGCGGAGGGTGCAGCCAATCAAGGAGGACGACGTAAGCTAGATGTCGGTACCATGGTAGGGGAGCCGGCATGTGGATATATCGTTCGACGCGCCGTGAAACGAAGGACTATCTGTGAAATACTTGAGGAGTATGGGTGCAAGTGCGTGTCGCTCCGATGTTCAGTGGAGTTCGGGACTATCTGTGTAGAACTTGCGGTGTACGGTCGCAAGTGCGTGTCGCTCCGATGTTCAGTGGAGTTAGCAACGAACTTTTGTAAAACGTAACCAGTGCGGTTTTACGCGAGTTTGGGTCCGAGGTACGGACCATAGAATTATATAATCTACCAGGATATCATCAAATTTCGACGGAGATGACGACGTCCAGGAGACTGTGGGAAGCACACAGCATCATCAAGAACGAGGGAGATGCTTTGGCAATTTCCAATGGTAAGCGCACATGACGCAGAAATACGCAATCTCTCATTTTCTTTGTTTTATATTTCATATTTCAGTAACTTCATAGCTTGGAAATAAGAGTAAAATCAATTTATCAGACTCCGTTTTCACGTAATTTTCTATCGGTAATATTCAAATCACAACGCTCCAATTTAAATTTTAAACTTATTATTATTATTAATTTTGCTATACTTGTTTTATATAATAAATTCATTTCTTTTACAATGCAATCTTTGCTTTCAGTAGGTAGCATTAGATATAGACCAATTCCTTCTCCTGATACAATTGTTTGTTGGGTTAATGATCAAATCATACCACGATCTGAGTGAATAGAGTCTTGAAGGTGTTCTGCCAGAGCTAGACGTTGTTAAATACAAATTTAGATTTCAACATTGCGTTGAGGTCTTGGCGCCCATTAAAACAACATAGCTTAGGCAAAGGTAAACAGTTACATTTCTCACCCAACAGTGTGGGCTAGCGAAACCATTACATTTGTCGCTACCAACATGGGGCACTAAAGAACCATTACATTTGTCGCCGACAACTTGGGGCTGAAAACCTAATAACATTTGTGGAAGGAGAAGGGTATATATTTCTGTGCCTGTATTTTGGGGGTTATTTGTCTTTATCAGTGTATATCATTATGGGGGATGAGAAAGAAAGACAGATGAGGTTACGTAGTGGTCATCAACTGGAGAATGATGATACGAGCAGTATGTCGAGTGATGGTAGTACCGGGGTAGCGGAGGTAAATCCCGATACTGAAACAGGGAGTGTAGGCGGCCAACCAGAATTAAAAACTTTACTTCTCGAGTTCATGTATCAGAACAAAGTTAGTAGTGATGCTTTAAATGCAAAATTAGAACAGAATAATGCAAAATTAGAACAAAACAGTAGGGAAAATAAAGAAAGTACAGATGCTTTAAATGCAAAATTAGAACAGAATAATGCAAAATTAGAACAAAACAGTAGGGAAAATAAAGAAAGTACAGAAGCTTTAAATGCAAAATTAGAACAGAATAATGCAAAATTAGAACAGAATAATGCAAAATTAGAACAAAACAGTAGGGAAAATAGAGAGAGTAATGAAACTTTAAACGCCAGATTAGAACAAAACAGTAGGGAAATGAGTGAAAAATTCGAACTGATTAGAGGTGAGATCAGGGGGGTGATGGAAGAAAAGGCTAAAGAGATTATTGCAGATGTAGACAGAAAATTAGGAAAAGTACAGGAGGAGTTGGAAATTAGAATCAGTACACAGGCTGAAAATTTAAAAGAACTAGTGCAACTGGAAACACAGCAGGTCAAAAAGCAATTGGGGGGAGAAATTGACAAAATTCAGGTAGCTACTAAAGAGGTTAAGGAACAGCTGGGGGGTAGAATTGAGAAAGTCCACTCACAAGTAGTTGCAGAAGTAAATGATTTAAGAGAGAGTAATAGGGAAAGCATTAGCAAGATTGAGGAGAAACAAGCAAAGCTATATGATAAAGTAGAAGAATCAGAAGGAAACATTAAATTAACAGTAAACAGTATTGAGAGGAAGGCTGAGGAGAAAATCGCAGAATTAGAGTTAAAATTAAAAGCTAGGATCAGGCAAGAAAATAGTCAGAATAGGCCAGTTTTTGTGAATAGCACATACAGGGAGGTAGAACTGGGTAAGTTCAGCAATCGACAGGGGTGCCCAATGGAGTTCATGAACACTATAGAAAATAAATTCGGGGAGAGGTTGGAAAATGGTAGTATTGAGTGGTGCCAGGTAGTTGAAATTTTAGAACAAGTGTTTGTGGGGGAAACGAGGAATTGGTTTGCTGTCTACAGAGACAAGTTTACTGATATCAATGATTTTAAAATGAAATTCTGTGAAAAGTTCTGGAATGAGGTTATTCAGTCGCAGCATCGTGAGGGAGTAGTGTGTGGTAAATATAACCCTAAAGGAAGCTCCACCATGACCGAATACTTTTTAGGGCAGGTATTAGTGTGTAAATATCTGGATGGCTTGAAGGAGGAAAGTGATGTGGTAAGGTTGCTACTTAGGCACTTTCCCTATAGGATCAAGGAGGCTGCTTGTATCCAGAATGTAAAGACTATATCACAAGTAGAAAATTTGTTAAGCACATTTGATGCACTAGGGAGAGGGGGTTATGAGGACAATTTCAATAGGAACCAGGGTAATAATAATAATAGACCTAATGAAGCCAGGCATCAGGAAGTTCAAGGGAACGGTGGCGAAGGGGCCAATGCTCAAAATAGAAACAATAATAATCAGCTAAATCAGAACAGAGGAAATGGCTATGGTAATCAGTATCAAGGGAGGAACAATGATTACAGGGGAAATCAAGGGAGAAACAATGATTTCAGGGGAAATCAAGGGAGAAATTATAATGACAATAATTACAACCAGAATAGGGGTCAAGGAAGAGGACAGCCTAGTGGTAGTAATATACAGCCAAACAATGACAACACAACTCAGAACAACCAGACCAGTGCAGTAGTAACTAGTACTACGGCCAGCTGTAGCGGTTCTTTAAACGCGAACCAGGCTGCGAAGTAAGGTCAGAATCTCAGTCTGTAGCATGCCCTGTCCATACAATTATACAGGAACCCTATGACCTAAATGTGAGAAATGAATTATTACATGAACTAAATGATGAAGGTATTATTCAGGAAGTGGTTAGTAAGAGCCCCATAGTTAAATTTAACGTGTCCGAGGCGTACACAGATGTTTTAATTGATAGTGGTTGTATGAAGAGTTGCATAAGTAGTGCATTTTATGATAAAATGAAAGGAACTGGAGTAAATTTTGAGGAGATGCCAATTAAAAGCACTTTTGTTATCACAGCTGTTGGGAAGAGGTCTAAAGTAATTTCTAAGCAAGTTTTAGTAGACATTAAAATTAATAATCATGTAGAGAAGCAGATTTGCCTTGTAATTCCAAATTTAGTATTCAGTGTTATCTTGGGTTCAGAGTGGCTAAGTAGAGTGTCTGGTAACTTATGTTATGATGTAGGGAGTTTGAAATTTAAATGGGGAGATTCTGAAGTAGAAGTAGCGTTCAATGACCATATTCAGAGGAGTAGTATTGTAGGTGTGATTTGTACTTTAAATGAGATATCGCCAGCCGTAGAGCGGGGTTCTCCATGTTTTGTGGGCAGTGTGATTACGAACGGAAGTCTAGAGGACTCGTTACGTGAGGCTGCATTTCAGGGAAATATAGAGGTGGAACAATGTGTTCGGCTCTATGATGTGTTATGGTGTAATAGGAGAGTTTTTGAGGATCGCATTGGTATGGCCAATTGCTATACACATTCATTGAACGTTATTGATAGGTCAGTATTCACAGGACATAGATATCCTGTACCTTTCGCTTATCAGAGTGCAGTTGAGGCACAAATTAACCAGATGCTTGAAGATGGGATTATTGAGCACTCGAACAGTCCATATGTTAATTCTTTGATCACGGTACCCAAGACCGACGGCACTGTTCGTATTTGTTTAGACGCTCGTTTGGTTAACAGTAGAATTAGTTCAGATCAGCTGAAATCTATGTCAATAGAGGAATTAATGCAAACATTTGAGGGGAAGAAGTATTTCACTTGTGTAGATTTGAGTTCCAGTTTTTGGCAAGTGCCACTTATGTACGAAGATAGACCATTTACAGCTTTTAGTCATAAATATAACCTTTATCAATTTTGTAGAACACCTTATGGGTTAAAGAGTAGTTCAGCTGCTTTAATTAGGGCTTTAAACATCGCATTAGGGGATGACACAGGAGAGTTTGTAACCATTTACATAGATGATATGGTAATTAGTTCACGCAGTTTTGAGGAGCATCTACGTCATTTAAATATAGTTTTTCAGAAGTTAGATCAGGCAGGGTTCACTTTGAAGCTGTCTAAGTCGTCATTCTGTCAGTCAGAAGTGACATTTTTAGGTCATAGAGTGTCGAGTAGAGGTGTGACACCATAGGAAGGTAGGGTTAGCATGTCTGGACAGTAGCAACAGGGCATCGTTACAGACACTGAGAAATAGGTAGGTAGAGCAACGTGATGACGTTCATTTAAAGGGAGCCACTTGCAAGGTTGGAAGCAGGTGACGCAGAAACATTTATAGTTTCCAAACGTATTGGCAAAACAGCATATGTGCTGGAGAATAGTGAGGGAAACAGATTATACGGGACGTATAATATACATAGTCTCCGAAAGTATGTGTCATAAAGTGAGTGTGTTTAGCTGGCGAGCCAGCCTATCAAATGAGTAAGTGTAGTATCTGGTGCGTGGAGGATCTGGTCTTAAGGCAGGCGTATCGGAAGTCACACAGGGGGGTAGTATGTAAGTAAATGAGAGTTTTTAAGGTACAGGGAAATATGACGGGATTGTCGGATGCTGTTGAGCACTAAATTGTCTCGATGCACCAAGGCCATTTTGGCAGCGCTGATGGGTTCCCATTTATCTCCAAGAGATGGGGGAGCGCTTGAATAGGGCTTGTTAGCTTAAGGCGTCCACGAGATAAAAGATGGGCCATCAGAATGCGAGACAGTCCTTCATGAAACTCATACATATCAGCACACGTGATTTCTGTTTACGGCCTCGCCATGTAAGATTTGTAAGTGTGTAATTTAAGATAATTTGTACAATGGTATTATTTGTGTGAGGAGAAATGGTCTG
Source organism: Meconema thalassinum (assembly GCA_946902985.2). NCBI lineage: Eukaryota > Metazoa > Arthropoda > Insecta > Orthoptera > Tettigoniidae > Meconema > Meconema thalassinum. The sequence goes on along the minus strand of OX336393.1, from coordinate 390,385,194 downwards.
TGTTGAGAACTAGTATTAAGTAGAATATGGTTAACGGGAACTTAACAAAACAGGGCGATTACGGCACAGAAATATTTGGTGTTATATGTAATACACATTTACTGTTTTTTTTTTTTCAGAAGTCAATATTAATTTAATCATCTTTAAAGAGAGATTAAGTATTATGGTCACGAGGCGCTGCCACAATAGTGTGATCGTGTGCCCAGTGATAAGTGGAAATAAATGTCACCATAAGGAGGGGACCTCCAGTGAAATTAGGAAGTTCTATGGTGATATAAATATATCAGAACACCTTCAATGCGTGTGATATGACATCATAAATACATAGTGCTCACACATTAATTATGTCTATTTCTCCAACATAGAGAAATTTGAGAGGCGGAAATATCCGTGGAACACTATTCCCTATGTAAAACATTGAACTGGTTGCAAAGTGCGATCCATAGTGACAACAAACTTTGACGCAAAGTGCGTGAAGAAAAAATATGAGTGAATATATCTGTAATTTAGGGTGATTTCATTTATGTAATATGTATTTTGGATGGGGTTTATTAACGTGTCTGGGATAATCGGATAATGGACCGTCGTCACGGTAAATCATCCGATGATCCGAGGCGAATATGTAACGTGTTTTTCGAGGGGTTTTATGCAACTGGCATAAGTCAGTAGGAAGCCATTCTATATTTATTTACGCGGCAAATTGTTCAGCCAAGAGAATTTTTCATGTTAATTTATTATTATTATTAATTTATTATAATTATTATTAAGGTATTTTCGGAGCATTTTATAAAAATTATTAGCATTCAGATAGGTTTTCTATGTCTTAGAAAACGCTATCCAGCAAATTATTACGAACGACGATATCATAGAAAATTATCTGATTACGGAATTTTACGGAGTTTTGTCAGTTAGGGTATTTGAGAGACATGACTCACTGGGATTTCAAGTACAAGCTGATTCCTGTCGAGAAGTATTGCGCAAGGCTGGGTCGCAAGGTCTAGAAAAGGCGAATTGTTGAAACGGAAATCGACTTCTCCCTCCCGCGGAGTGTAATGAGGAAGGAGTGGGGATCTAGCGCGGAGGGTGCAGCCAATCAAGGAGGACGACGTAAGCTAGATGTCGGTACCATGGTAGGGGAGCCGGCATGTGGATATATCGTTCGACGCGCCGTGAAACGAAGGACTATCTGTGAAATACTTGAGGAGTATGGGTGCAAGTGCGTGTCGCTCCGATGTTCAGTGGAGTTCGGGACTATCTGTGTAGAACTTGCGGTGTACGGTCGCAAGTGCGTGTCGCTCCGATGTTCAGTGGAGTTAGCAACGAACTTTTGTAAAACGTAACCAGTGCGGTTTTACGCGAGTTTGGGTCCGAGGTACGGACCATAGAATTATATAATCTACCAGGATATCATCAAATTTCGACGGAGATGACGACGTCCAGGAGACTGTGGGAAGCACACAGCATCATCAAGAACGAGGGAGATGCTTTGGCAATTTCCAATGGTAAGCGCACATGACGCAGAAATACGCAATCTCTCATTTTCTTTGTTTTATATTTCATATTTCAGTAACTTCATAGCTTGGAAATAAGAGTAAAATCAATTTATCAGACTCCGTTTTCACGTAATTTTCTATCGGTAATATTCAAATCACAACGCTCCAATTTAAATTTTAAACTTATTATTATTATTAATTTTGCTATACTTGTTTTATATAATAAATTCATTTCTTTTACAATGCAATCTTTGCTTTCAGTAGGTAGCATTAGATATAGACCAATTCCTTCTCCTGATACAATTGTTTGTTGGGTTAATGATCAAATCATACCACGATCTGAGTGAATAGAGTCTTGAAGGTGTTCTGCCAGAGCTAGACGTTGTTAAATACAAATTTAGATTTCAACATTGCGTTGAGGTCTTGGCGCCCATTAAAACAACATAGCTTAGGCAAAGGTAAACAGTTACATTTCTCACCCAACAGTGTGGGCTAGCGAAACCATTACATTTGTCGCTACCAACATGGGGCACTAAAGAACCATTACAATGAGACAGAAGCTGGTATTCAGAAAGGTGTAAGGCAGGGCTGCAACTTATCACCCATACTTTTCAATCTTTACATTGAACAAGCAATGAAGGAAATTAGAGAAAAATTTAAAGTGGGAGTGAAGATTCAAGGAGAAATAATTTCAACTCTGAGATTTGCTGATGACATCGTCATCTTGGCCGACAAGCCTGAGGATTTGAATGAGTTTTTGAATGGTATGGACTCCGTCTTACGGAAAGAATTCATGATGAAAATAAATAAATGTAAAACAAAAATACTGGAATGCAGCCGAAATAAATCAGAAACCTCTATAGAGATCAAATTGGCAGGTGAAAAGCTGAAGGAAGTAGGAGACTTCTGTTACTTAGGAAGCAGAATAACCAGTGATGGACGAAGCAAAGAGGATATTAAAAGTAGGTTGGCTCAGGCAAAGAAAGCATTTCTACATAAAATGAATCTGCTGACATCGAATATAGATTTATGTATTAGGAAGTCATTTTTGAAAGCCTTTGTCTGGAGTGTGGCGCTCTATGGAAGTGAAACGTGGACTATTGGTGCAGGAGAAAAGAAGAGAATTGAAGCATTTGAAATGTGGTGTTACAGGAGAATGATGAAGATCAGATGGGTAGATAGGGTTACAAACAAAGAGGTATTAAGACGAGTGGGAGAGGAGAGATGCTTCTGGCGACTGCTAATGAAGAGAAGAGATAGGTTGGTAGGACACATACTAAGACACCCAGGAATAGCAAGCTTAGTTATGGAAGGAAGGGTCGAGGACAAAAACTGTAGGGGTAGACCAAGGTTAGAATATGTTAAACAGATTGCCTCGGATGTAGGGTGTCGGAGCTATGTAGAGATGAAACGATTAGCTCAGGACAGGGAGGCATGGAGGGCTGCATCAAACCAGTCAAAAGACTGAAGACTCAAACAACAACAACAACAACAACAACAGCTGAAACCCACTGGTTTAAGAAATGCTTTCTGCTGCTCTTCTGTTTATGCATTCTGAGTAAAGGAACACATTAATAACTGAAGAAACTCCTCATAAAACCAACCCCGGGCTACTGGCTGTCGAGAGGGTGAAAGGTATGTCCCACCCCATTCCCTTCTCGAAATAGCCAGGCAGCATACTTGCGTAAAATACTGTTATCTCGATATCTGTTTATCAGAAAGTTGCTTACAAGGGATACTACCCAGATGATGGAAGAAATGCCCATCCTCGTCCATTTCTTGAAATGCCAGGCGTAAAATACGGTCATCTCGTTATATGTTGCTCAGGAAGTTGCTTACAAGCGATGTCCAACACACAGGCGAAACCAATTTTGTTCAAAATGTTTTAAATTACACATAATTTCAAATTTTTATGCAGAAATATGCTTTTATGTTCAAAATATGCAATAAATCAAATAAACCCAGAAAATATGCATTTGCATTATGCGCATAAGCATTTGCAAAAAATCCGTGCCTAAATAATCTCACAAACTCTAAATATTGGATGATCTTCCGATGTAACTCGGTAGCTAGAAGAGCCTTTGACTTGTATGTTGTTTGTGAGCGACTACTGACCCTAATGTTTTATCTCGTTCCCATCGCGCTCTTAATCGCGTGCTCCTGTGAAGCTCCGCCACACGCAAGGGAGTAGTGGGGGCGGGAAGAACTTCCAGCTTCAAGAATCAGCTCCGGATCGACGGTGGGCTCAATTAAACGGCATTGTTCGCATCGTGATGGAACATTTTGGCTGGAGAGCTTGTGGCCACTATTATTTGAAGTTATATTTGTTCACAAAGAAGGAATTCACCATCCCAAATAATTCTCTTTCCAAAACCCAGGAAAAAACTAACTCTCTCTCTCTCTCTCTCTCTCTCTCTCTCTCTCTCTCTCTCTCTCTCTCTTACCCGTGGGTGCGTACGAACCAGCGTTGCCCCGTCAACAAGAAAGTAATTATACCAATAACACTATGTAACAAATTTTAACTTTGCGTTTGTCCTGATGTTAAAAGAAGTAGTTGATAGTTTTGCCCCCAAAAGTGTGGAAAATAGCTATTATGTTTGCATTGATTTGCATTGCTCATGTGGAAAAGCAACACACTTCTAAATATATGCTAGTATTTATTTAACTATGTTCCATGCATTTTAAATGCATTCAACATAATCTCTCTCTTTATTTCTTTGATAGTTATTAAAAGAAGTGGCAAAATAAATGAAAATACGTTAATGTCACAAATATCAATGTCCTGCTCACAAAAGCAAAGTTTCCTACCTTTTCATACATGATCAATTAGAAAAATGCATATGTGCTTGCCACGGTGGGCGAGTGGTCAACGTGTCGGTCTACTAACCCCCTAGTTTGCAGGTTCGCTCCTGGCCGTGGTAAGTGATTTTTGAAAGGCGGCAAAAATTACGACAACATGTCATAAGATGTTGGCATGTCAAAGAACCCATTTGAATTCAGTAGGGCGTGTTCATAATGGCAAAATTGATCTCGGGAGTTTCCGCCAACACACTAGAAAGCGCTATAGTGTTCAAAGAGCTTAGATATCTATCCTCCTTGACTTTCATAGTGCTTCAAGGAACAACGAAATTCGACATGCAAGCTACCCTTTTGGTGTCAAAGAAAGCTTGCACCCTGCACCCGAGGCCATACGATATCATCATCATCATTATTATTATTATTATTAAGAGTCTAAATTAACCTAGATCTCCCAAAAAATGCCAGATTTTAGTTATATTTTTATCGCATGCACTAATTATTAACTAGAGGTTTGCAATGGAAATACAGGCGAATCAAAGAAAGACAATGTTGGTAGATGGGCTGTATCGAGGGGCTTGGGATATATTGGTGATCAACCCCGCAAAATTGGGTGCCTATTGACTGAAATCCTGTGTTTCTGTGGAGACAATAGTAGTGTTACCGTAATTATTAGTGTAAATGATTGCGATGGGTGTCCCTGGACTTAAAATAAGGACACAATTCAGCATTTGCGTCACTAAAGATATCAAGCGTGACATAAATTGCTGTTGCAATCTTCAATATGTACACAGCAAGGGTTCTTTTCTATTCCGGCGGAGACAACGTCTGATGGACTGTGGTTTACGAGTCCTTCCACTCTCATCCCAGGTAAATGATGGTTATTACCCTATTATAAGCCCCAATGCACTACCCTAATACTATGTACACACAGTTTATTTTTATTTTATTTATTTGCGCACAGCAGGATTTTCATCCCAATTACAGTGCCATTAATATTACACAGTATGTTATATTAAAACGTATACTAACTTAAAACAAAAGTATTTAAAATAACCAGGTGTGAAATTAAAACAGTATAGTACAAATAATACATGTGTAATACAAGGTTGTCTAGGTAGAATGACACAGTGGTACGAATTCATGATTTACAATTTGCAAGGTTTGAGGTATTATTTCTGGAGTTTGGTTAGAAATTCCATCAAAACTACTGTCAAGGAAGTACTAAAATCTATGGCATTATTTATTTGAGCAACATTGATTAAAATATTACATAGTCTGTTCAGTGGTGAATTTGTGTGGGCAGATGTCCTGGTTCTTATAATTTCAAATGTGATATTGTTCCTTGAATTGATGGGGAGGAAGGAATTTGGAATCATCAATTGAATTGTTTATAATTTTGTAAAATAATTTCATAGCATCTATTTTTCTTCGTATTTTTAAACTGTCTACATCAAAATGTATTAGCAGTTCCTGGTATGGTATCAAGTGAGGATAGTTGGCTGTTCTTTTAAAATGTATTTAACCTATATGATACACCTACCGTCAACACAATAACACAGGTTATCTGACAAATTGCTAATACCCAAGAAAACTGCTCTGATCACCAACATATCCCTAGCCTCTCAGTAATTCAGTGACGAACAATTCCTCGCTCGTGCGGTAGAGGAGCGATTGCCATGGCAGTGAACTTGACATTACAACTAGCAACAACAACAACGTGGGCGCCACAGACCAAGCAGGTTATGCGAGTGTCCTTCAGCTCAGTCGGAAGTCGCCGATTCCTTAGTTATGACAGTGAGCTTTATTCTTGACTGCTGACCTCCTTTGCAAGAGACATCCTCACTCGCTTTCACGTTACGACGATACTGTACCAGAGTTGCCAACCGTAGGGACATGTCCCCTACACGCAGTGCTGGATTACCCATTAGGCCCGACTAGGCCCAGGCCTAGGGCCCCTCAAAAAAAACTCCTTGCTCCGGGGCTCGGGGGCCTACCTCCACTCTTCTTCCCACGACATTGACTATAGTGCTCTATTAGGCTACATTATGACAGGTATATTTCGAACCAGGGGCGGAGCGTCATTAAGGGCCGAAAGAGTCCCGCCCACCCAGGGCCGTTATGCGTAGTCTATTGCACAAAATTTGCTTAATGAAGTCTTAAAAATTTACTTTAAATTACAGATATTCTACTTAAAATAAGTTGTTTTCCTTCCTAGAATCTTCAAAAAGTATTCAGTGTACATAACTCATCCCTAGCTTAAGATTCTGACAGTCTCGTACGGTGTATTGTCATAGGGGCCACTCTACAGAAAGTCCCATTGTAAAGTATATGGCTTGATGGGCCGGATGAGAAACCAGTGCAAAACTCAGAAGAGATTGGTTCCATAACCATCTCAGCTATCCTAGAAGAGGTTTTCCATGGTTTCCCACTTCTTATTCAGGAAAATGCCGAGAAGGTTCCTGATTTACAGCCACGGTCCTATCTTCGGTTACAAATACACACACCACTGCTGCCATCACAATGACGCAGGTTATCAGGCAGATGCTTGCCACGGTGGGTGAGTGGTTATGGTGTCGGACTACCAACCACAGGTTTGCAGGTTCGCTCCTGGCCGTGGTAAGTGATTTTTTGAATAGCGACAAGAATCACGACAGGCATATCATACGTTGTTGGCATGTCAAAGAACCCATTTGAATTAAGCAGGCCGTGTTCATAATGGCAAAATTAATCTCTGGATTTCCCGCCAACACAAAAGTTCCTCCTTTGTCTACTAGAAAGCGCTATAGTGTCAAGGAGCTTAGATTATCTAACCTTCTTGACTTTCATAGCGCTCCAAGGAACAACGAAATTCGACATACAAGCTGCCCTCTGGGTGTCATATAACAAAGCTTGCACTCGGCACCCGAGGCCATACAATATTAATTTTATCAGGCAGATCCCACGCTCACCAAAGTCTACGATGTCACAAAACCCCTAAATGAATCAACAACAACAACGGTATTTCTTGATAACATCACAACATTCTCAGCGATTCGAACTGCTGACAATGCTTTGATAACCTTGAAGGAGATAACGACAAGCAGAAAAGATTAGGACTATGAAACCACAAGCCACCTGTGTGAACTGCACAAGGCGAACATTGGCCAAGCCACTTCCCACGCGAACTGACACACTTGTGGAACACAAAAGCCACCACCCAGCCCATTAGAATAGCTTATTATTTATGCATAACAAGATAACTGAAGTATACAGTACCTTAAACGTGCTTCAAAAAGTGCGTTCGAAACAATGGTGAAACTGACAAGCTAGAGTCCGATACAGACTAATCAGACAGGTTGTGGATTATGATAATTTTTGTTTTAAGGGGCCTAACATCTAGGTTATCGGCCCCTAATGGTCTGGGTGATAGCAAAAAGGACAATGAAGTGGAAACCAAAACGAAAATTAAGTGAGAAGGAAAATACTTACAAAAAGGAACTCAGATTGAAACTACTCACAAAATGGAGTGCGTTAATACTTACAAAAGGGGAATTTCGAACGAAAATACTCACAAAAGGAATAGATTGAAAAATACGCATAAAATGTAGGTTGTTTTCAAAATACGTAAAAATTGCAACGTAGAGACGAATTACTTTACTTACAAAATGCAAATGAGATTGAAAATACGTACAAAATGCAATCGTGGTTCAAAATACTTACAAAATGTAATTGAAATTGAAAATACACAATATTGAAAAACGCGCATTTCAGATTCCAAATACTCACCAAGTGCAATTGAAATTAAAAAGACTTGCAAAATGTCCACCATACAAAATGCAATTCAGAATGAAAATACTTGCAAAAAGCGGTTTAGGTTGAAAATACAAAATGCAATTGAAATTCAAAATACTCACAAAAGCCCCATCCCCTATATTGAAAGACTTACTAAAAACAATTTAGATTGTCAATCCTTACAAAATGCAATTGAGGTTGAAAACACTCGCAAAATGCAATGTAGACCGAAAAGACTTACAAAATGCAACGTAGATTGAAAACACCTACAAAATGGAGTGTAAGATTCAAAAAAAATCGCTAAATGGAATTAAGATACACGGGGAGCCAATTAACAACAACAAAAAAAGTGCCGGAATCTTAAAGAGAAAAGGAAATATAATTAAAAGAAAACAAGAGATCTGACACCTCGAAGAAGGAGGGATCAGGAAAGATGAGACGAGGGCCAATTAAGGCAGGAAAGTGAAAGACTCCCTAGGCCTCGGATACCCTAATACCGTTGGGGTCGGAAAAGAACAAGAGTTGACCAAGGGAGGTCGATAGGAAAGAAGACTGAGAGGAGCCCGGCACAAGTAAGTGGAAGCAATGCCGGATTCAGCTGGGGCCCCGTGGTCGCCAACCCACGTCCCACTAGATGTGAGCTCCTGGTGGGGCTAAATTTCTGGAATAGATTTCGTTTAAACGCTCAATCAAGGTCCCAACGTTCACGAATAGGTGTCAGTGATATCTGGTAGCGAAAGTTCAAACTACTTGAAATTGAACGGAACTTGTAGCTCACCCCATGGGTGTCCGCTTGAAGCAGCTACAGCCTCTGGCAAGCCAAACATGCCCTCGGACACTCCCGGCACTAAAAGCCAAACGCAAAATAAATAAGGTTAGAATTTGTTAACGGATTGCCTCAGATGTAAGGTGTGGTAGCTATGTAGAGATGGAACGATTAGCTCAGGACAGGGAAGCATAGAGAACTGCATTAAACCAGTCGAAAGACTGAAGACTCAAACATCAGTTTTCTTCGAAGGAAGATGCGGTTAGGTAGCTTGATAACAATGTGACTCATACACAGAAATATTAGGATTAACCACTTTTTCCGTATTGTGTTGGTTATGTCTCGGTAGGCGTTGAGATCCACATTATCACTCCTAATAATAATAATAATAATAATAATAATAATAATAATATCGTATGGCCTCGGGTGCCTGGTGCAAGCTTTGTTATTTGACACCCAGAGGGTAGCTTGCATGTAGAATTTCGTTGTTCCTTGACTATGAAAGTCAAGGAGGTTAGATGTTCGATATCTAAGCTCCTTGAACACTATACCGCTTTCTAGTAGAGAAATGAGGAACTTTGTGTTGGCGGAAACTCCCGAGATTAATTTTGCCATTATGAACTCGGCCCACTGAATTCAAATGGGTTCTTTGACATGCCAACATCGTATGACATGCGTATCGTATTTTTGACACCTTTCAAAAATCACTTACCACGGCCAGGAGCGAACCTGCAATCTTAGGGTTAGTAGACCGACACGATATCCACTCACCCACCGTGGCAAGCTATCACTCCTAATATAAACATAACAGCACGAACGGACCAGCTGTGTGGAGTTGCGGGAAAGGTCCTCACCTGCTTTGCTTAAGGTTACTGAATCGAAACTCAACACAGTCGATTTGCACTTGAGGCTGCTTAAACTTTCAAGTGTTGAGTTAGCTATTTGATACTTCACGGCAGAGTTTTTTTCATTCGCATTTAAAAAGAAATTTTAGAAGCCTATCAGGGGGCTTAACATATTTATGGTTTTAGTCCCTTTCTTGTTCTTTCCTATATTTTGGCCATCATTGGACCGTGTAAAATAACCCACTGCATTCACTGTCTCTGATTCTCTCTTGCCTTCCAGTAGTTCTTCATTACTTCACTTTGTCTCCTCTCTTCCATCCGGGGCCGATAACCTAGATGTTAGGCCCCTTAAAACAACAATCATCATCTCTTCCGTCCAGATGTTAACCCGCTTCTTCTTTTCCTTCTCCTGGAAACCCTGGATATTTTAAATCATATTTCTGAAAAGTGGTCTGTCCTGAATAATATCTATTGTTACTTCCAACTCTTCCATATCCCTTTTTTTTTTACTTTGTACCTATTGATCACCATTCTTGCTTTTGTATACATGAATGAAAATTTGTTTTGTGATTCTGGTGTTATCCATAGTCATAAGGTGTCCAAAGAAATTAACCCTCATTTTCCTGATCGTATAGGTTGTTTTTTTCAATTTATTTTTGTAGAGATAGTCATTTGTTCTGTATCAGAACTCTCCACTTTCAGTTTTTAATGGTCCCAATATTTTTCTAAGTATCTTTCTTTTCATTTTTTCTAGCTCTTCTATTTTGCCTTTCTTAATGGGAAACATACATTCTGTAACCAAGAGACTTTCCGGCATAATTACCGTATTGTAATGTCGGTTTTTAGTTGCAATATGAAGATTTTTCTTATTGCAGGTATCCTTCGTCAGTTGAAAAGCTTGTTCCAATTTTCGTATTCTTACTCTATTTGCTTCTTTGTCTAGTCCATTGTCTGTTCTACCATGTCAATTTTCCCGGAGTCTGTTATTGAAACTGTATTAAAACTGTAGGCCTTCTCAAAAGATATCTGAAATCCAACTTTCTCTGCTATCTTTCTCAAAACGTTTATTTGGACACGAAGCTGTTTGTATATGTTCTGAAAGAACGGCAATGTCATCACCAAAGGCCAAGCAATTGATACCTACCCCTTTAAATTTCGATCCAAGTGGTATTTCATGGTAGAGTCCTCTTTCCTTGAGCCTTTCTTCCCATTCCCTTATTAACTTTCCTAGAACACAGTTGAAAAGAATTATAGACAGTCCGTCACCCTATCTTTATTAATCTAAATGTAATTTCAAAATCCTACATTTATATTAATTTTTGAGACAAATCGAAATTGAAAGTTTTCGTGCCCACGCTTGCATATCTCCATACCAGGGTCAAATTAAAATTATTTCCTAAAATCAGAAGGCGTTGCCCCTTACTAGTAGTATTCTTTGATCCGAAATCACGAAGTCGCGCGAAGGATTTGCTTGTTTTTCCGCCATGCTTTTTTATATCTCAGATGAACTCAGCTGTACAGGACAGAAGTCTACAAAATGCTCTGTTAGTTACTTCCAGCGGTAATACTTACAAAAGGGAATTTAGAACGAAAATACTCACAAAAGGAAGAGACTGAAAAATACGCATGAAATGTAGGTAAGGTTCAAAATACAAACAAAATGCAATGTAGAGTCGAAATACTTTACTTACAAAATGCAAGTGAAATTCAAAATGCTTACAAAATGCAAATGAGATTGAAAATACGTACAAAATGCAATTGAGGTTCAAAATACGTACAAAATGTAATGGAAATTGAAAATACACAATGCGAGTTACATTGGAAAACGCGCATTTCAGATTCCAGATACTCACAAAGTGCAATTGAAATTCAAAATACTTACAAAATGCAATTGAAATTCAAAATGCTTGCAAAATGCACGGTAGATTCAAACTACTCAATTGGATGGACAATACTTACAAAATGCAATTTAGATTGAAAATACTTACAAAATGTAATTTAGATTCAAATGTAACGGCTTCCTTTATCGTTGGATATCGCTCTACTAGTTGGACGATCATTTATAACGTTTCTACAGATATTACACTCAAGACTCCTTAAAACCACCTCATAGTCCTTATTTAGCATTGGCCTGTCTAGACAGACGACATACACTTTATTAATTTAGTTTTACTGGGCGCCAGTTATCGTAAAGATAACGCATTAAAATGTTATTTAGCCACGGCCGCTCCCTTCCTTGAGCCAAGATCTATCATCGGAGCGTAGGGCAATAAACTTGCTCTATGAGATACTCTTTGCATTCCAACTATCCTATATATTCAACTCCCAATGAACTAGACATTTTAACTAATACCGGTTTATTTACAACAAAATTATTAAGAACATTTGATCTGAGGTTTCGACCTGTGTACAATATGTGCATTAATATTCCCTAATTGCTGGGCAATATTGACTGTCTTCTCGCCGTCGTCGTCGCCATCGTCGTCGTCGTCGTCGTTTCTGAGTTTGATCACCATGGTAAGCAAATTTGAACAAACCAGGCTAATTGAATTCACCAAGTCCCATCTTACTGAGGGACTGACAGAGTCTACGACTCACAAAGTCAATGAGTGAGTGCGTGATCGAATAAGTGAATGACAGAATAGAATCTATAGAATAGCCAGTGCTGAAGTCGCGCTGGGCTTTTGTTGTTGTTGTTGTTGTTGTTGTTGTTTGAGTCTTCAGTCTTGACTGGTTTGATGCAACTCTCCATGCCTCCCTGTCCTGAGCTAATCGTTTCATCTCTACATAGCTACCACACCCTACATCCGGGGCAATCTGTTTAACATATTCTAACCATGGTCTACCCCTACAGTTCTTGTCCTCGACCCTTCCTTCCATAACTAAGCTTGCTATTCCTGGGTGTCTTAGTATGTGTCCTACCAACCTATCTCTTCTCTTCATTAGCAGTCGACAGAAACATCTCTCCTCTCCCACTCGTCTTAATACCTCTTTCTTTGTAACCCTATCTACCCATCTGATCTTCATCATTCTCCTGTAACACCACATTTCAAATGCTTCGATTCTCCTCTTTTCTGCTGCACCAATAGTCCAAGTTTCACTTCTATAGAGCGCCACGCTCCAGACAAAGGCTTTCAAAAATGACTTCCTAATATCTAAATCTATATTCGATGTCAGCAGATTCCTTTTTTGTAGAAATGCTTTTCTTGCCTGAGCCAACCTACTTTTTATATCCTCTTTGCTTCGTCCATCACTGGTTATTCTGCTTCCTAAGTAACAGAAGTCTCCTACTTCCTTCAGCTTTTCACCTGCCAATTTGATCTCCATAGAGGTTTCTGATTTATTTCGGCTACATTCCAGTATTTTTGTTTTACATTTATTAATTTTCATCATTAATTTTTTCCGTAAGACGGAGTCCATACCATTCAAAAACTCATTCAAATCCTCAGGCTTGTCGGCCAAGATGACGATGTCATCAGCAAATCTCAGAGTTGAAATTATTTCTCCTTGAATCTTCACTCCCACTTTAAATTTTTCTCTAATTTCCTTCATTGCTTGTTCAATGTAAAGATTGAAAAGTATGGGTGATAAGTTGCAGCCTTGCCTTACACCTTTCTGAATACCAGCTTCTCTCTCATGTCCTTCAACTCGAATGACTGCTGTCTGGTTTCTGTATAGATTGTAGATCACCCTCCTATCCCTGTACTTTATTCCAATCGATTTCAAAATGTCAAACAATTTAGTCCAATCAACGTTATCAAAAGCCTTTTCTAAGTCTACAAATGCCATGAACGTTCTCTTATCTTTCCTTATTCTACCTTCCAAAATCAGCCTAAGACTTAGTACAGCTTCCCTTGTTCCTACATTTCTCCTGAAACCAAACTGGTCTTCACCCAACTCCGTTTCTATCTGGCTCTCAATCCTCTCGTAAATTATTCTAGACAGGATCTTTGAAGCATGAGTAATCAAGCTGATTGTACGGTAATCTTCACATCTGTCAGCTCCCACTTTCTTTGGTATAGGGATAATATCATTCTTATTGAAATCAGGGGGTACCTCACCTGTCTCATAAATCCTACACACTAAATGAAATAACCTGATCAGACCTTCATTTCCTATGCAGCGTAGCAACTCAATCGGTATATCATCTATGCCTGGTGCTTTGTTCCTGCTTAAGTCTTCCAAAGCTCTATCAAATTCTGATCTCAATATTAAATCTCCTTTCGAATCCTCATCAATTTCCTCCTCCCTTTCCATTACATGATTCTCAATCTCCTTTCCCTTATACAAACTCTCTATGTAAGCTTTCCATCTCTCAACCTTTTCTTCCCTATCTGTTAGAGGCTTTCCATTTGTGTCCTTAATATTACGGCACTTACCGTTAGTCTTCTTTTCCCCAAAAGTATTCTTAATCCTTCGATAAGCTGTGTCTACTTTCCTAATTTCAGACAATTTTCTATACCAGCACATTTCTCTTTCAACCATTCTTCTTTCGCTTCCTTGCACTTCTTGTTAACCTCATTTCTCAGACGTCTGTATTCTGCTTTCCCCTTTTCATCTCTTACATTCTTGTGCTTCCGCCTTTCATCCATCAATTCGAGTATATCCTGAGTGATCCACGGTTTTCTACCTATTCTCTCTTTCCTACCAATGTTTTCTTCTGCGGATTTTGTTATTTCATTCTTCAAAAGTGCCCATTCGTCTGCAATTTAAGTTTGTTTAGGGTTTTTCATTAGTCCTTCCTTTATACTCTTCTTGAATCTTTCGTTTACATCCTTCTCTTTCAGTCTGTTTATTGCCCACCTTTTTGGCTTTTGACTTTTCTTCAGTTTCTTCAACTTTAATCTGCATTTCATTACAACCAGATTGTGGTCAGAGTTTATGTCAGCACCAGGATATGTTTTACAATCCAAAATCTGGTTTCGAAACCTCTGCTTGACCATAATGAAGTCGATTTGGTAACGCCCTGTATCTCCTGGTCTCATCCATGTGTATAGTCTTCTATTGTGGTTATTGAATAAGGTGTTAGCTATGACCAACTCATGCTCAGTGCAGAATTCTACCAGCCTGCTTCCTCGATCATTCCTTTCACCTAATCCGAAATCTCCTGCTATATTCCCTTCTCTCCCTTTTCCTACCACAGCATTCCAATCTCCCATTACTATAACATTTTCATCACCCTTGATATACCTCAGAATTTCGTCTATTTCTTCGTAGACCATTTCAACATCCTCATCATCAGCTTGACTGGTAGGCATATAGACTTGTACCACTGTGGTACAGGTAGGTTTAGTATTTATTTTTGCTACAATAATCCGTTCACTATATTGCTCATAATATTCCACCCGCTGTCCAAGTTTCCTACTCAATATGAGGCCAACCCCTGCTTGGCCATTGTTTGATTTAGTGCTAATGACCCTATAGTCTCCTGACCAAAAGTCCTGTTCTTCCTGCCAGCGCATTTCACTAATCCCAACCAAATCCAACCTCAACCTAACCATTTCCCTTTCTAAGTTTTCTAACCTTCCATTTCCTAGCAGACTTCGAACATTCCACGCTCCGATCCGTAGAATGTCAGATTTCCTCTTTGTCACTTCTGTGATGTTAACCCCCTCTCGAGTAGTCTCCACCCGGAGATCCGAACGGGGGACTAGTTTACCTCCGGATTGAAATTTTACAAGGGAGGAGGCCATCATCACATGTATTTATGCATAGAGAGGTGCATATCCTCGGGAATAGCATACGGTTATAGTTTCCCGTTGCTTTCAGCCGTGCAGCAGGACGCAGTGTAGCCATTATTTGGGTTATATTATCAATATCTTAACCGTCTATAAGACTAGTAAAGAATTGATTTATTCTGAAAGGCTGCTACTCCCTTTCAGAATAAGTAAAGAGCTGGGCTTTTATACACTCTGAATGGTCCCGATGTTTCGCGGCATAAATTTGCCCGCGACACATCAGACCAATTATAGCAAAGCATTTCTCAGTCCTCTAGCGTCGCGTTACTTCTCCGAGCGGGAATACAGGCCCGCGTACTTCAAATATTCCACTCAGTACCCACTATTCTTCTCGTTGCGCATGTATATATTTTCGCCCAAATCTTTCTCCAAGCACTTGTCTCCTGTCAGCTTGGCTTCGTTCCAGAAATACATTTTCTTGCAATATGTTGCTTCACCGTCCGTAAGTTCTTCCAACCATGCCCGTCCTGTCTTTACAATTTAGCTAATAAAACAGCCCTAGACCTCTATAAAAACCCTGTTTCTAAATATAAACACTAGACAATATTATATATGATTATGGTAATGACGTGAATATGTTATGGCCCCTCCCTTGATATTAATGGGTGAATAAAACGATATAACTTTGATATTTCGATAATAATAATAATAATAATAATAATAATAATAATAATAATAATAATAACAATAATAATTTGTACCGTAATCAAGATTACGTTACACAAAATACCCACAAAATGCAATTTAGATAGAAAATACTTGCAAAAAGCGGTGTAGGTTGAAAGTACAAAATGCAATTGAAATTAAATACTCACAAAAGTCCTATCCTCTATATTGAAAAGACTTACTAACAAGCTATTTAGATTGTCAATCCTTACAAAATGCAATTGAGGTTGAAAACACTCGCAAAATGCAATTTAGATCGAAAAGACTTACAAAATGCAACGTAGATTAAAAACACCTACAAAATGGAGTCTAGATGCAAAAAAATCGGAATTTAGATACACGGGGAGACAATTAACAAAAACAGTGCGGGGATCTTGAAAGAGAAAATGAAATATAATGAAGAGAAAACAAGAGGTCTGACCCCTCGAAGAAGGAGGGATCAGGAAAGATGAGACAAGGACCAATAAAGGCGGGAAAGTGAAAGACTCCCTAGGCCTCGGATACCCTAATACCGTCGGGATCTGAAAAGAACAAGAGTTGACCAAGGGAGGTCGACAGGAAAGAAGACTGAGAGGATCCCGGCACAAGTAAGTGGAATCAATGCCGGACTCAGCTGGGGTCCCGTGGTCGCCAACCCACGTTCCACTAGATGTGAGCCACTGGGGACAAGAAAGAAAGAAAGAATAATAGGTTTTACGTCCCTATTAACTACTGCAGCTGGGGATCTTTAACGTGCCAGTAAATCTATGACACGACTCCCAAGCAATTACGCACCCGCAAATGCCAGTTGACTGCACCAGGATTCGATCCTGCAACATTGTCACCAACAGGCGAGAACGTTACTGCTGATCAATGCAGCCAGTCAGGTAGTACCAGTATTTCTGTAATAAAGCTGTACCATTCTCCGTGAGCTCTGGTGTACCGGTGTAAAGCAAGTTACTACCGTGACGTAGTTGCCAATAACATTTTTCTCTATAAACCGTTCAGGTGAGATATAAATAGTGAACCAGTACGACAAAGTGCTTGATTTTATGACATTTTGCTTCATTTTACATTCCTAGTGAGCAGTTAACAGCCAATTTACGAAGGTCAAGTTAGTAATAAAGCAAACAATTATGCGCTCATTTTTCTTTAAATTTGGATTAGCATCCTTCTTAAGTTTGTAAATTACTTAAAGGTATTCATATAAGTTTTAAGAAGATTTCCAATATTTTAAACCAAACTTTTTGAGATTATTTTGGTGATTACTAGGGACCGGATCTTTAGGTTTTCAAAAACATGAAAAAGGGTTTTTAGGTTTTTAATAGGTAGAATAGGTTTTCAAAAACATGAAAAAGGGTTTTTAGGTTTTTAGTAGGTAGAAGAGGATTTTAAATAGGTTTTTATGTTTGAAGTGTTGCAAAAGTTGACTAAAATTGTGCAAGGCTTAAAATTAATGAATTGTTAGTAGAAAATCTGATTGCAACGAGAGTGTAAGTTAAATATTTTACATAATGATACATCTTTTATCAAATTATTACCGAGAACTTCACACTTTTAGGCAATATTTGCTCTCCTTAAATACGTTATTATTCAAATTATTCAACAATCCAACATGGCGATCCTTTTCATCGGCGGGAGAATGTTTAATATGGAAGACCAATAGGGTATATGAAAATAGGCTATATAGTTCTTCCCGAAACTACTTGTTAATTATTCAGCCACATTCCTCGTTTTTTTTCGCTCCTTGCTTATTCTTTGACTTAAAGAATTTGATCACTGTAATTAAAATTCCATTTTAATTGTATCCGAACATGTTCAGGCACCACAAGTGTAAGTCATACTCCCCTCAATGTAAGCTATGGAGTAAAGAGCCAATTCTTTCTGAGATTGAATTAGAAACTTTATGCTCCACAAAGTACTGTAGCACACTAAATTAAATGGATAACTCCGGCAACTTTGCTATTTCCCCGGAAGAAAAACGAAAAGCACTAGGCCTATGGTTAGTTTCTTCGAAATGCATTGTATACTATCCACTGGCTGTATTTACATCGAACAGTGTCATATCAGAAAATATGATTGTAGTTCAGACGTTAAATTAAATCAAGTTGTCCATTCTAAGTAATTTGACCGCCTCGGGGCCCTCAGAAAATCAGGGTCCCGAGGCTACAGCCCCGCTTGCCCCTACCTCTCGTCGGTCCTGTTTTCAGACTTAAGAGGTTTCCGATGAGAAAGAGAAAATAAATCTTCAAAAGTGGTCTTTTCATAGGAAAGAAGGAATGAGATGAGCCGCCGAATGAAGCTGTATTGGGAGAAGATCAGAGCAAGTGGAGGGAAAATATGAATCTAGATACAGTAGTTGTTACTCCATGGTCCATAGTGGCCGAGATCATACATAATAATAACAATAACAAGAAGTTCCGTGACGAACTAAAGAGCCTACTTTTCTTAAAATTTAAGATTCATGCCAATGATTAATCTGTATGGTCCTATCTAGAATATTGAAGAAATTAAGTTTTTAATATCGAAATTTCTAATTAATTCGAAACAGGGCCGGCTCCTCACTAAAATTTTAGGGTGTACCAGATGATACTATTGTTGTTTCATATTAAATATTGTTTTATATTTGGCATTCATTGTTACCAATATTGACATTATCACTCAACACAACATTTGAAACAAGTTTTGATAAAATGTTCATGCATTCAAATCTGTACTCACATGGATGGCTCCATATCTGTGAATCTATTCTCCACTCCAGTGCTTTGGATGAAGCAAATTTATCCATCAGCTTGATTGATGGGGTCCATGTTTTTAATTTCTAACTGTGTTCATAGTTATAGAAGGAAGTAGATTATTTGTTAATAATACAAATTCCACTTTCATATTCCTATGTCGCCCACAATCAGCCTATTAAATAACTACGTACTTCCACAAAAGTTAAACACACATTAATTTATAGACATTAACTTAATCCACAGAACTCTCAAAGACACTTATACTGTACTTGGACAACATCAGACAGCTGGAAATGTATAAATATATATTTGTCTGATGTCAGCAAGATGCGACAATGGCTGAATACCTGTTTAAGGGTGTAGGGTGGGGTGGACCCTTCTCCCGCGATGCAGTTTGATAGAGACAGAAGCAGGAAGGGAAATTGAGACATCCTCTATTTCGCTTCAAAGCAATGCTATGGGCCCATTCTGCTGGCCCTTGAAGAGAGAAAAATTCCTTCATAGCACAGAAGAATTCTCCTGCAAGACAGTGCTGTTTTCTCATCCGGCCCATCAAGCCATATACTTTACATGGGACTTTCTGTAGAGTGGCCCTCGCTATGACAATACACCGTACGAGACTGTCAGAATCTTAAGCTAGGGATGAGTTATGTACACTGAATACTTCTTGAAGATTCTAGGAAGGAAAACAACTTATTTTAAGTAGAATATCTGTAATTTAAAGTAAATTTTTAGGACTTCATTAAACAAATGTTGTGCAATAGACTACGCATAACGGCCCTAGGTGGGCGGGGCCCTTTCAGCCCTTAATGACGCACCGCCCCTGGTTCGAAATATACCTGGCATAATGTAGCCAAATAGAGCACTACAGTTGGTAGCCCTGGTGACAATATATTCTTAATTCCGTCTCTTAAGGTAGAGAATACAAAATTTGGTGTAAGTCCAGTGGATAGTATGGACGTTACAAACAGTTAGACATTGGATCTATCAGCGTGCGAAAAATCACGTTGGCAACAATGTCATGCATGTGTTGGTCAGAAATAATGTGAAATATTATGATCTATTGTTGTGCCAATTTTGGATGAAAGCAATTTGTTAGTAAAGAAGTTACAAGTATTTTAAAATTGGACCTATCAGCAGGCTTAGAATCAAGTTGGTAGCACTGACGTATATTGGTTACTCCAAACTAATCTAGAATGTCAGGTACTATACGTGTGCAAAGTTTAGAGCTGTTGGCTTGCATAATTTCTGATATATTGATTTTAGGGTAAAAAAATAGAGACAGCATTTATTAACAGTTGGCAGCCCTGGTGGCTCTTAGGAATACGCTCAGTCATATATGTTTATGTACACATAGTACATACGAAATTGAGTTGAAATCCAATTGATAGTGTAGAAGTTATATGCATTTAAATATTGGACCTATCGGCAGACTTAGAATCATTTTGGTAACACTGTCATGTATGGCCTCCTGGAAATTAAACTGAAATATTATTATATTTATTTGTGCTAATTTTGGAATAGCTCCCATGCATACCTGCCAAGATATCCACTATGCAGCTCAAATTTCAATTCCGGTTTTTCTGCAGATGGTAGCACTGGCATTTTCAAATATGGCCTTGAGATATTCAGGTAATGATCTTTCCTCATACCAAATTTGGTTTCGACTGTAGCCATTTAGGAGTTGATAGGGGGGGGGGGGGAGGGACACACACACACACACACACACACACACAAACAGACAGACAGACAGACAGGACAGACAGACAGACAGACAGACATTTGTCCAGATCGATCTCATAAGTCCTCATCTTTGCAAAATGTGGAAAGTAGGCTAATAAGCTCCGTTGGTGGAGTTGCACAGTAAAGAGGTCGTACAGCAGCCCAGCCATAGTTCTATTTGGACTAGTCCTCGCCTACGCTACTTGTATTACCTTAAATTTGCGCTTCTTCTTGAAGACAAAACATGTCAATATACAGCCCATGCTGAAGTTTCTTCACACGTACACATACTCGGCGACGAACCACATTCAACTGCATGCCAGTGCCGGTGGTAAACGCCCATATTAGACCCATACAACAACCTCGACTTCCTATCAAACTGGGCTAAGGCGATAACTCGCGCCACGCTTTGTTTAGACATTACAACACCCGATATTGGTTTACCTCAACGAGCACCGTAATTAAGGATATCATTACTGGTCATGTACAGTATAAGTAATCGACTGGCTTGTGGTTAGCTGCAATTGTATTTCAATCTGCATTCTATTGAAGGAAAGTAATATTCAAACATTTTGTAATCGATTGGTACTAGGTACCGTCCCGACATTTGCATGGAGTTTAAAATGGGATACCACGGAAAACCATTCCAAGAACGGCCGACAATGGGGTTCGAACCTAAGTGTGCAAAATCCGCTGATTGCTTTGCATCATGGTCTAGGGCTGCACCTTTGCGAGCATAGCTCTCACTGCCTACATGGAAATGATGATTATTATTATTAATAATAATAGCGGCTTCGGTGGCGTAGTTTGTAGCATGCTGAACTGCTATTCACAAGATCGTGGGTTCAACCCCGGCCGAAGTCGTCGGATTGTTTAAGAGCGTTAAAATCCATCAGTATGCCTTCCTTCGGAGGGGAAGTAAAGCCGGCGCTCCCATGTCATAGATTTATGACATGTAGAAGATCCTTCCACTAACTAAACTTGCGTGAAGCTAAATTTTTAGCTTAGATTTCGTTGTAACGCTCTATCAAAATTCCAACATTCACCACTAGGTGTCAGTGACATCTGGTAGCGAAATATGGAACTACTTGAAATTGAACTGAACTTGTAGCTCACCCTATGGGTGTCCTCTTGAAGCAGCTAAAGCCTCTGGCGAGCCGAACATGTCCTCGGACACTCCCGGCATAAAAGCCATACCCTAAATAAATAGTTAAATAATTATTATTATATTAATAATAATAATAATAATAATAATGAAACTCCGCTAGCGATGGAAAACGCACATTTTCATAGGTATCCTCCTTCAAATACCTTTGAGAAATCATACTACTATCAGGACTAGACAGTAGGTCAACGTAGAGCCACCAAACTCCGTAAGGCGTACAGACTAACGTAGAATTACTACAGCAAAAGAGTACGGTAATATAACTTAATGCAACACTACGACACTACAAGGCAGTTGTTATGCCGGAAGCTTTAAACGCTCCATAAACTATATCTCCCAGTGGTCACTAACATTATAGAAATTGAAAAGCAAGTAAGAAAAATTCTCCGCATAATTTATGGTCTCCCGGGAGAAAATAGAATGTGGATGTGGAGGAGAAGAGACGTCTGAAATGCTATGGCCATATCAGCTGCGAGAGGTTGCGTCATTAGTTTAGTTTGCAGCACGGTGTCCTTGATAGGGTGA
Organism: Meconema thalassinum; assembly: GCA_946902985.2. NCBI lineage: Eukaryota > Metazoa > Arthropoda > Insecta > Orthoptera > Tettigoniidae > Meconema > Meconema thalassinum. Next base: position 390,362,987 of record OX336393.1, on the reverse strand, counting down.
AGGCCACATGTGTGGGCTGTGGACATCGTCAGTGTGTATAGTTAGATTATTGGAAGAGTGCAACAGTATGTTATGAATGGCTGTGGGTAGTATAAAGTTTACTGTTTGTTTGTTATGATACAAGCGACAGCCGTGCTGCCAACGTAACTGGTGACGTAATCTCTCGCAGCAGCTTGTAGGCACTGCGGAGAACATTCCCTGGAGCACTGTAATAATAATGTGTGGCCACCTGGGAGGCCAAGTGCAGGTATGTCTAGTTGAAACCCGTTGGCGACCTGCGCGTCCTAATGATGGAGTGATATAGATGGCACACACACCTAGTCCCCGAGCAGGGGCAATACACCTCAGGAGATTAAAATCCGCGATAGATTGGCTGGGAATCAAACCCGAGACCCTTCGGACCAAAGCTTAGCGCACTTACCAACTCGTCACGGGGCTGGTCACCACCACCACCACCACCACCACCACCACCACCACCACCACCACCAAAATAATAAGAATAATAATAACGGTATTTCGATGAAGAGGTCTCAAAATGAACTCTACCAAAAGATCCACACGATAACGGACGTAATCAGAAAAAAACTAGCACAGTTTTATACACACATTTACAAGATGGAAAACTTCAGAACGGCGAAGAAATATTGCTCAACGTTATATCACAGAGTAAGTGTGGCACGGAGTGGCTGACAGAGGTCCAGAGGGACCTACAACAGGTCAACATACAAAATATCGAGGACCGCACCGAATGCCGGATTAAAATCGAAAATGTTAAGTTCGATCATAGACCACGACAGCCTGGAAGAAAATGGACAGCTGAGCAGAAGAAGGAGCATTCTGAGAGGATGAAGAGATTTTGGGAAGAGAAGCGGGAAAACACCAGAAGATGAAATCATGAATTCAAGAACAATCGCTCTCCTAAAGGGGAACAATCTATTAAATAATAATAATAATAATAATAATAATAATAATAATAATGTATTTGATAGCAACTAGTGCAGACGAACTCAGTTACTGTATTATGTCACCGAGGATGACAGAACGCGTTCTCAAGAATTAGCCTAACGAAGGAATCATTCACAATAGAACAACATTTAGAACTCAAATAAACGGACACACTTTCGCCGCGAAACCTACATGGAAGACTACACCATTGACAAATGAACGCAAAAGAGAGCACAGTTAAGAGATATTGGGGAGAAAGGGGGGAATCACTGTGCTGGATGAGTTCATACACGCTCCTTAGCTGGGCATAACGAATCATCATCATCATCATCATCTTCATCTTCGTCTTCTTTCTCTTTACATCATTCCAACTCCTATGTGGGGTCGATGTTTCTGCCAGCTCTCCTCCATTTAACCCGGTCATGCACATCCTCTTCTGACAACTGTTTATTATTATTATTATTATTATTAACTATATGGAGCTGGGTCGTTTACAATATACCATACTGTAGCACAAAGCTCTCCGTGTATGGCAGCAGCAGAGTAGTTCCATAAATGGCACTATGACGCACGAGTCGAGACTTTCGCTGTCAGGTCATTAGCATCCCAGTGCTGATTATGAGCCAAAGGTCGAAGATATTTATGTTTATTATTTATCTAACAAATTAGGGTCTCCATTTCCGCTGCCGATTAAATGGTATCATCTCCAGTCTCGTTAATCTATGTTTAATGAAAATCACTCGGCAGTAGTCCTAAGTAAATAGATAGGTTAACAGAAGATAAATGGATAAGATAAGTAAATAGATTAGCATTCTTGGCTGTCATCCCCAGAGGTCCAGGTTGGATTCCCGGCTGTGCCAAGGAATTTAGTTCTGGTCTGAGGGCTGGAACGGGTACACTCAGCCTCGTGAGGCGGGTTCGATTCCTACCTCAGCCACTAGGAAGTGGTTTTGCGTGGTTTTCCACTTCTACATCAGGCAAATGCGGGATGGTACCTAACTTAAGGCCACGGCCGCTTCCTCCCAAAATCCTACCTCAATTACAAATATACTCACCAGTACGGATATCAGTTACACAGAATATCAGGCAAATTCAACACATATCCAAGTACACGGGGCTACATGAGCATGATGGCTGTCGCAAAGCTAGTAAAGTCAACAGCAACGACAGAAGTTAGCAAATCCTTTGTCGAGTAAAAGCCAGTGAACATGCACAGCTGTGAAGAGAATCTATTATCCTTCTGGCTGGAGACCAGTTTAAGGTATGTAGGCTTTACCGTATACGTTTAAAATAGCATTATGGACCAAATATTTAATTTTTGTTTTTTCATTGTAAATGGAAGCCTTAATTGTCTGCTACAAATTAACATATTTCTTGACGATATTCCACCTGTAAGTGGTTAAAATAACTATTTGAATTGGGCTCGTGTGCACATGTCTAGGGGGCGTGGCTTCAGAGCATTTTTCTAGCATTTAAATATCCCGGAATATCAAATAAGATCTGAAAAATATGATAATGAATGACATCTAATGAATGAATGAATAAATGAATAAAGCCTGTAGTGTCCCTAGGAGGGCAAAGGCCTCCCTCGAAAGGGGGAGCACGTTGATTATATCTCACGTGTAACGATTAGTTTTGCCACTACGACAGTCATAATGTTTACTTGAACCACCGTCTTCCTAACTCCTTCTAATCCGTTCTTTGTATTACTGTCCTGGGCCAGTGTGGTCCTAGTAGCTGTCGGAAGTAGTCTTCATTCAAACGAAAAACGCTTGATATACGAGATTAATTAAGCCCTAAAAACACTATAACTAGGGTAGGACGAACTTATTCCCACCTCACCCTCTGTTTACGACCCAGAGCAAGTCAGATAGTTTCACAGCACAGAAGCTACAGACCACACGCAAGAATGAGGAACATCTAACGACATAAATGGCTGGCAAAAACAAGAAAAGTGCTCCAAAACACGCAGAAAAAGAGTTAAAGGAGTGGGATTGCAAACATGTCCTGGCCGAAATACTTGCCAATGTGACGGAAGTGAAAGAGCAACATGAACAGTTTAAAGAAGAAACCAAAAACGAAATCTTGGAATTAAAAAACGAACTGAAAAAGAGAGATGAGGCATGGACACGTAATACAGAAAACATTCGGAACAAACTGGAGAGCTTAGAAGGGTCTTTAGAACACAAAATAAAGACTCTCTCCGAAAGGCCGAACCAGCTGGAAGACAATGTGGAAAAAATCGAAAGAAAATGTGGAAAAAATCGAAAAACAGAGAAAAAGAGGAATATTGTCATCAAAAGCAAAAGTATAGCTGGAAAAAAGGATAAATTGGATGAAGAAGTAAAGGACATATTTGGGAGTCTTGAAGTAGATGTAAATTACGAGCAACTCCGCTACAAAGGGGAGGACTGGAAAAGTCGGGTAATGGTTCTGGTTAGCATTAAAAGCTTCGCTGAGAAGATCAAGGTAATGAGGAACAAGTACAAACCAGGGGAGCAGGACTGCTGTATCGAAGATGATATGTCAAGGAAGAAAAGGGAAATTCAGGGTGCAATAAGGAATCTGGCAAAAGAGGAAAGAAAGAAGGGAAACACAGAGAAGGTTAGCTACAAAATATCCAAATAAACGGGAAATGGGATAATGCCATAATGACCTCACAAAAAATTATGGTGAGCGAAAAGCTTTGAGCATTCCATTGGATTCGAAAGCGGAAGCCACGGATGACCACACCACATACAAGGCAAAGAACTCACCAGCAAAGGAACTGGCAGCAATCCATCCAACGACACATAACGTAGATACCACAGGCAAGCCACAGATCAAACCATGGACACCACCCCACAAGAGAGAACTTTTAATATAGCAACATTAAATACGAACACGCTGAGAACCTACGAAAGGGAAGTAGAACTTGACCATGCACTGTTTGAAATAAAATTGGATATCTTTGGCCTTATCGAAGTAAGGACAGCAGGAGATGCCATTATAGAACGAGATAATGGCGACCTATTCTGCTACATATAGGCTATTAGCTAAGTGCAAATGTAGGATCTAGGTTCATCACTCCCAAAGAATTATCGTATTAAATATAATTAGTTTATTTGGTCATATCACAAATGTGTAACTTCATTTACGTTATCCTCAGAATTAATATCATGAACATTTTATGCCTTTCAAATTAACTAAATCAAATTAAAACAAATTAATGTAGGAATGCTGTGAACTACGGACTTTTGGATACTTTGAAAACTTTAGTCACCTTATTTATTTTAAGCAATGGCAAAATTGCATTTATTTTTTTGAAAAATGAAAGGAAAAAAATCCTACACTGTCTGTTTTAGACAATTGCACGATTCTAGTTCAGAACATTGGATGCGTTAAATAGTTCAGAACATTGGATGCGTTAAATAGAAGAACTGAGTAAAAGAAATTTGATGATTGAATAATACACTGCTCACAAAAATTAGGGGATATTGCAAACTCAGCTATGCATGCTATGTATTTCGTAACGCATTCGATGCAATCGCTTTTCTTTACCCCCAGAGAAGGTAAACATGTGTTTGCGTCACCCCTGCACATACACCACATGACGGAAGGCACAGTCCGTGCTGTTGCTGTCAAAGGGTCACACGGCGGTGGTTTGTTGCTGAGGTCAGAGCCATTCCATTCTCGTCGTCAGTTAGTGAATGACGTGACGTAGGGACAGCAATGCATCCACAACGTGATTTACCTGAATCAATGGCTTGGAGGGCCGTAGGACGGATGGAGACTGGACAGACCCATCAAGTTGTGGCTCGAGCCCTCTGGGTGTCTCAAAGTGTGATCTCAAGGCTGTGGAATCGTTTTCAAACAACAGCTAGGCTACTGTTCACAGAAGGGTAGGACAAGGTCGCCCACGGGCAACAACAGCAAGGGATGACCGTTACCTCGAGTTAAAAGCCCGCCGGAATAGACGGCCGAATGCAACTCAACTGAGAAGTGCCCTTCTAACAGCAACAGGACGCAGAGTATCAACCCAAACTGTCCGTAGCCGACTTCATGCACGTGGCCTCTATGCCCGTAGCCGTAGTGTGTACCAGGTTAACTCCACAACACCGTAGAGATAGAAGAAACTGGGCGGAGGAGCATCGAGGGTGGAGGCTTGCCGAATGGACCTCAATTCTGTTTTCTGATGAGTCGCGATTCAACGTGGAATCGGATAGTCTACGTGTTCGCATCTGGAGGGAACGAGGGACACGAAACAACCTATCTTTTGTACAAGTAAGGTCCCCAAATGGTGGTGGTGGGTTTCTGGTGGGGGCTGGAATTAGCCTGGGTGGGCGTACGGACCTCTACATCATCCCACGTGGTATTCTGATCGCCGTAAGGTATAGAGACGAGATTCTCCGACCTTTTGTCGTGCCGTATGCTGGCGCCATAGGTGCTTCCTTTGTTTTTATGGACGATAATGCACGTCTCCACAGAGCTGGGTTGGTCGACGACATGCTGTAGGAGGGGGCTATCCAGCGTATGCAGTGGCCAGCTTCCTCGCCGGACTTAAATCCGATAGAGCACGTGTGGGATGCATTAGGCAGGAGCATTGCAGGCAGACCAGCACCTTCCACAACTGTTCCACAGCTGCAGATTGCTCTTATGGACGAGTGGCCACGTATCCCCCAAGAACTCATTGATCATCTCATTGCATCAATGGCACACAGGTGTGCAGCAGTGCTAGCCGTACGAGGAGACCATACATCATACTGAAGAACAATATTCACCCATGGCCCACGATTATGGTAGTATTAATGTTGCTTTGTTTGTTTGCCATATTATCTCTTCATTCCTGTCATTTGATTCAAACACCCATCAGGGGCTCTCTGGAATCATGGTTTGCTTTATCTGTCAGTATAGCATTATGTAAGTAATAAATGGTTGAAAAACTAAATGATCTCGTATATTGCACCTTTATGAGCTGACCTTACAATATCCTCTAATTTTTGTGAGCAGTGTATTTAGTATTTTCAGGGCATTATGACAAATTTGTCACTTATATTCTGTTTTCAAAAATTCAGAGAGCTAGAAACAAAAAGCAAAGTTTCTGATACAAAAAATTGATGGTTGGGTTTCATGTGTGATGTGGTAAAGTTTGAGAGGAATAAGTTCAAAAAGTGGATATGGACTCACTATACAGTCCGTGAGAAGTGAACCACCTCCGCGGAGACAACCAAGAATGCTTGCCACTACGCAACGAGGCGGACTATATTAAGTTTTTAGACAGACTGTAGGCAATATACTAAGAGTCAGGCAGTGTCCCATCACAAAATATTCGTTGTTAATTCATTTGAGGGGTTGGTTGGTTGGTTGGTTCCTTAGTTTAGGGGCTGCGTCAACGCGGTCATGTAGCCCCGTGTACTTTGGGTGTGTGTAGAATTTGTCTGATAACCGGTGTTAATTGTGATGGCTGTATTAGTGTGTGTGTTATCTGTGATTCAGGTAGAAGACTGCAGACAATTATTTTTTTCAAGTAGTTCCTACTTTTGCTACGAAATGCTTCCATCCACGACACCTAGCTGCGTACGTGACTACTAAATGCCATCGTAGTCTGCACCTGGCGGCGAAGTTGGAACTAATATAGCGTTATCAAACTAACCTACAAATTTTAGCTTCCACAAGTGTAGTTAGTGGAAAGTTCTTTTTCATGCCATAAATCTTATGACATTTTCATATATTTACTTCACCTCCGAAGGAAGGCGTACTGAGGGATTTTTAACGCTCTTAAATAATCCGACGACTTCATTTGAGGGGCTTAGAGTATCTTGGTCATTAGCCCACTGTAATTAAGTGAGCGTTGGATTTGTCATAGCCAGTATTTATGTGATAACTGCAGTACTGTGTGTAGCTGTATTACGGACACGGATGGGATAGGATAGGTGCTCCGGGACTTGAAATAATGAATTTGCCTGGAGGGGGTATGGCAAAACTACACTCAGGATAGCCGCTAACAGCGCCTACGATTTTCGGACTTGCTGCAACTGTCTGCACGGTCATGGTGCACGATTCAACGAGCACGGCTACACCGCAATTCGCATCACAAGATAAGACATAACAGTTCCCAACTGACAGGAGGTGTGGAACACGACAACCAGCTGTTGAATCTTTGTCGTCACGCCAAGAAAAAGAAAAAAAAGGAATACACCAGCTGTTGCAGACACTACAACTGCATGATTTGCATTTATGAAACAAGGTTAACTGTGTATTCATAAAAGAAAAGATTAAAAATAAACAGATTGTTCCTTGAATAACTTAACAGTCCACTTCCACATTAGTAGGGAGTCAATCCACGGTAACCTAAAATTTGAACCTGCTATTAACTAAGGATGGCAATATTGAAACCAACTAAAACATTACTCTTACATTATGTGTAACTCAAAGACGTTTTATATACACTGCTGTGCAAAACTAAAGGACGAGATAGATGAAGCCCCTTAACCAGTGCTGGATTACCCATTAGGCCCGACTAGGCCCAGACCTAGGGCCCCCGATTATCTGGGGCCCCAAAAAAGTAAAAAAGTAAAAATATTGTATGATTTGTTAAATTGTTCATCAAATCATCTGAAATGTTTTGAAATAACTATGATCGTTTCAATTTAAATGTATGTATATATGATTTAATAAAAAGTGTATTGTTCATATTGATAAAAAACTATAAATATTAAACAAGAAGTTCCGTGACGAACTAAAGAGCCTACTTTTCTTAAATTTAAGATGCATGCCAATGATTAATCTATATGGACCTATCTATAATAATGACGAAATTAAGTTGGTAATATCGAAATTTCCAATTAGTTCGAAATATACCTGGCATAATGTAGCCTAAGAGAGCATTACAGTTGGCAGCCCTGCTTACAGAATATATTCTTAGTTCCATCTCTTAAGGTACAGAATACAAAATATGGTTGAAGTCCAATGGATAGCATAGACGTTACATGCAGTTAGACATTGGATCTATCAGCGCGCGTAAAATCATGTTGGCAGCAATGTCATGCATGTGTTGGTCAGAAATAATCTGAAATATTATGATCTATTGTTGTGCCAATTTTAGATGAAATGCATTTGTTAGTATAGAAGTTACTGGTATTTTAAAATTGGACCTATCAGCAGGCTAGAATCATGTTGGCAGCACTGACGTATATTAGTTACTCCAAATTAATCTAGAATGTCATGTACTATACGTGCGCAAAGTTTAGAGCTGTTGGCTTGCATACTTTCTGATATATTGATATTAGGGTAAAAAATATAAACAGCATTTCTTAACAGTTGGCAGCCCTGATTGCTCTTAAGAATACGCATAGTCATATCTGTTATGGTACACATAGCACATACGAAATTTGGTTGAAATCCAATTGATAGTTACATGTATTTAAAAATTGGTCCTATCAGCAGGCTTAGAATCATGTTGGTAGCACTGACATACATTAGTTGCTCCAAATTAATGTAGAATGTCAGGAACTATACGTGTGCAAGGTTTAAAGCTGTTGGCTCGCATACTTTCTGATATATTGGTATTTGGATAAAAATAGAGAAAGCATTTATTGACAGTTGGCAGCCCTGGTGGCTCTTAATAATACCCTCAGTCATATCTGTTTTGTACACATAGTACATACGAAATTTGGTTGAAATCCAATTGATAGTGTAGAAGTTATATGAATTTTAAAATGGGACCTATCAGTAGGCTTAGAATCATTTTGGCAACACTGTCATGTATGGCCTCCTGAAAATTAAACTGAAGTATTATTATCTCTATGTGTGCCAATTTTGGAATAGTTCCCAAGTATACATTCCAAGATACCCAACATGGAGCTCAAATTTCAATTGCGATTTTTCAGCAGTTGGTAGCACTGACATTATCAAGTGTGACATTGAGATGTCCCGGTATAGATCTTTACTCATACCTAATTTGGTTTTTATTGCTGCAGCCGTTTAGGAGTTGATTAGGGGGGGGGGGGGGCATTCACACACACAGACAGACAGACAGACAGAAGGACAGACAGACATTTTCCCCGATCGATCTCATGTCTACTTTTTCCTCATTTTTGCAAAATGTGAAAAGTAGGCAAAAAATCAAGCAAAAAAATACAATTCTGTTAGGATTGGAACCCCAGCCGGCCGGTTAAGAGACCAACGCTGTAACCACAGACCTAATTATGTCCTCCCAAAATGAATGTTATCAATCGATTAAGATACAACGTCTTAGCCAATAATGACTGACTAAACTATTTCTTCACTGGAGTAGAGTTCAAACAAAGTTAATTTCATACAAAGTCGGATTTGTGAGAGCGTAAAAAATCCCTTAGTATGCCTTCCTTCGGAGGAGAAGTAAAGCCGGCGGGCCCACGCCATAGATTTATTGCATGTAAAAGAACCTTCCACTAACTACAATTGTGCGAAGCTAAATTTGTATGTTAGAATAGATTAACGCTATATTAGTTCCAACGTTCTCCGCCAGGTGCCAATCGCGGTGGCATCAAGTAGCAAAGTTCGCGTGGTGCTCTGCTGTGGGATAGAAACGTGTAGTGGCAGTCCTTAGCGAGGCGAGAGTAGTGTTGTTGGTGAATGGGGCTGGGCGAATCAGCGCGTTAGGCGGTGTACCGGTATGAAAACGAATAATAATAATAATATTAATAATAATGTATGTATGTCTACCCCTTATTATTCCCGTTTTTCCAACGGGGTCGGAGATGAGATGCGATGGAAGTCTTTGTGGCGATGATTTTTACGGCCGGATGCCCTTCCTGACGCCAACCTCATGAGAGGAGTTAATGAGAGATGAAATGAATGATGGTGAATGAAACTGGACAAGGATGTGGAAGGAAGCGGCCGTGGCCTGTCAGAAGGTACCGTCCCAGCATTTGCCTGGTGTTGAAAATGGGGAAACCACGAAAAACCATTTCAAGGACGGCCGACGGTGGGGCTCGAACCCACGCGTCTACCGAGTCAGCAGAGAGCTTGGCCCCATGACCTAATGCTGAACCTTAGCCAGCGTAGCCACTACTGTCGGTGGTAATAATAATAATAATAATAATAATAATAATAATAATAATAATAATGCCAATTGTGTGCAGATACCGAAATAATATTTTATTGCGCTCCTGATTTTGCACTAATTTTCAACATTCTTTCTTTATCTTTGGCATCGCTTTGAAGCCATTAATTTGCCGCTATTTGGAACAATCGTTTTGGCAGTTGCAGTCCGAATTATAGCTTCCAAGGAAGCATCAGAAAAACTTGACCCTGCATTTGTTTTGTTAATATTCATAATTGAAAACATTTGTTCACAAACGAACGTTGTTCCGAACTTAGCTAGAAATTTCAGGGCAAGGGCATGAATCCTCGGGAATTCTTGTTCCTGAACGCCTTTATGAAATGAAATCACCATTGTTATTGTAATAGCGGTCTGTCAAAATTGATCGCACTGTAGTTTAATCAGCTCAACTTGGGGACTTGATGGGGGCATCCTCTGGGCGCACTGAAAAAGGCGTCATAAAAACTTTGGAGTGCCGGTTTTACTTGTTTTATTACTACAAACCTATCTTCAAATTCTTTATGCAATGACTGCAACTCTTATGTGTACTCACTGATGTGTTCATAAGTACTTACATTCAAGCATTTTAGAGAGGGCAAGTTGTTCCAATTTTCTTCTTGAAGCTGTCTTTTAAAAAGCTTAAGCTGCAATTTGAAACTTTCAATACGGTCACACATAGTACTGATTAATTTATTTTTGCTTTGCAACGAGATATTTAAATCATTTAAACACCCCGTGATTTCTTTCATGAAAGCGAGGTCAGCGATCCATTGCTCATCATTACACGGGGTGGAAAGAGGGGAGGGAGGGGATAAGCACCGGTGCAGCTCGGTGCTGCACAGGGGCACGCGAGCACTTACTGTCGACCAAAGTATTATGTGTACTCGAATTTGAAGGTTGTTTGTGAAGTAACCAACAGACCTACATAAAATCCAAATAACATCATTTTCGTCGTTCTAATTTACGTTAGCTCATGTAGGTTTGGAATTTTTAATTTATATTTTAATATTTTTTGTCGCAGTTGGAACACAAAAAGTGCACGTTTTTAAGCGTGTTTCAACCATGCGTCACATTTAAGAATTATTATCTCAAAGACCCGTCATCAGATCGAATCCAAATTTTAACACAATATACATTGGAATGTTGTATACCTGGTTTATTAATTTCAAAATGTTGTGTGTCCAAGAAAAAAAGTTGTTATTTTTGGAAGGTAACTTTTTCTCGGCTCGGGGTGGTTGGAAAATGTAGTTCTTAGTTGCGATGTAATCCTTATACATCAAAAAGTTATGCTGTATGACTGTGAAATACGTAAATTAACTCAAATTATTTTATATCGGTTTGTATTTGTAGGCGGAAATAACACATCGTTCACCACCTACCCTCTCCGGGAAAGCTGTACAGCGTTGCTGTGATGGAGCCCATCACTTCCGAGCGAGGCACGCCATGATGCGTGATGGGCTCTATTTCGGCAACGCTGAACAGCTTTTCCGGGAGAGGGTAGGTGGTGAACGATGTGTTATTTCCGCCTACAAATACAAACCGTTATAAAATAAGTGAGTTAATTTACGTATTTCACAGTCATACAGCATAACATTTTGATGTATAAGGATTACATCGCAACTAAGAACTACATTTTTCAACCACCCCGAGCCGAGAAAAAGTTACCTTACAAAAATGATAACTTTTTTTTGGACACGCAACATTTTGAAATTAATAAACCAGTTAGACAACATTCCAATGTATGTTGTGTTAAAATTTGGATTCGATCTGATGACGGGTTTCTGAGATAATTCTTAAATGTGACGCATGGTTGAAACACGCTTAAAAACGTGCACTTTTTGTGCTCCAACTGCGACAAAAAATATTAAAATATAAATTAAAAATTCCAAACCTACATGAGCTAACGTGCAATAGAACGATGAAAATGATGATGTTATTGGATTTTATGTAGGTCTATTGGTTACTTCACAAACAACCTTCAAACTCGAGTGCACATAATACTTTGGTCGACAGTAAGTGCTCGCGTTGGTGTGGCCTGCTGTAGGCTATATTGCATGCAACATACTCAAATTAGTTTTTTTTTTGCGTATGGCTGTTAGTGCCGGGAGTGTCCGAGGACATGTTCGGCTCGCCAGTTTTGTAGCTACTTCGAGACGGACACCCAATGGGTGAGCTACAAGTAGACCCCCTACCGTTGGGGAGGGAAGTTGGAATGTAAGGACGAGGAGTTGGAAGGTAGCGGCTGTGGCCTATAGTTAGGGACCAACCCCGGCATTTGCCTGGAAGGAAGATGGGAAACCACAGAAGACTATCTTCAAGGTTGCCGGCGGGGGGATTCGAACCTCCTCGCCTCCCGGATGTGAGCGACTGCCAGCAGTCATGCCGTAACGACCACGGCTAACTCACCCGGTACTCAATTTAGTGACATAGTTCAGAACGAGAGAACAGCTGCCATCCTGTCTGCAACCAAGACGGCTCAGCTTTTTAAAGCCACTTCTGCACTATAATATTACAATATACACTTTTAACTTTCCATTGCAAAATGCACTATGTTATCAATCGATTAAGATACAACGTCTTAGCAAATACCAATTATGATTTATTACGGTCAGGATTTGGCACTGGAGTTTTACAAGTAGTTATTTCAATGACCAACTGAGTTCACTGTTAACAAGGGATTTGCGCTCCCGGGACACACATAGTATAGTAGGATAACATGTCACACTTTACACATCATATGCGACTACTGTAAGGCTCGTATCTTTCTTTCTTTCTTCCTTTTTTTTCTTTTTACAACCACAAGCTACAGTATATTGAAAACCGCTACATATAATTGCAGAAGTGTCATTTATAGTACATTTCAGGAAAGGTTTAAGGAAGTGCCTGAAATACTTTCGTGATATACGGTACAGTACACTGTCGAATATAGGAAGCTGCACATTTCTGTCGCTACACACTTCCCCTCCACGCCAATAATAAATTAAAAGTAGTATGCGCCTATGGTAGGCTACCATTCAATTTTACCTCCTGATGACAAATAAGCCAACAACAACGTCAAGTGTCCCTGGGTCGTGCTGTGCTCGAGCTTCCGCCCCGCCAGGTATGACAGGCCGCCAAGAGTCTGGAGGTCGCGGTGACCTCAACAGTTATTCGCTGGCTTCCGGTGCTCGTACACTTTAATAACAGTCGGTGCCTTACGTAACCATTCCTTCTGCCAGAATACTGTTTACCCGCCACCACGATGGCTCATAATCTACAGCTACAGTATGTTAAGGCTACGAAAACCAGCTCCATTATAACGGTAAGAGAACCTGTTTGTAGGTGCAAAGTCACTTCGCGAGAAAGCTAAGGAAGCTTCTATATAGTTTTACGTGACCATTATCCCTGCAACCCTGCACTGGGGTAGCCTACTGGGTGCCCCAGAGAATTTTCGTTTTGTCCTGGGTTTGTGATGGCAACCCTTATAGCCTGCAGCCACCGTGACTTTTCTTTGTCCTTGACAGTCTTTCAGTTGTCGTGTTAGTCCGTGGCCACGGTGGTCACGGTTAGTCCCAGTTTGTAACGCATCGCTTCTTTGCTATAGATCGGTTTTGGGGCACTGAGTCATATCCTATCTGTCTGTGTCAATTGTAAAGATGATATTCAGTAAAACACTCAACTGTGAGGTGTTCCAAAATGTTGTAAAAGAGTAAGTTTTTTAATATTAATTTATTTTTAGTATAGAATGTTAAAGTGTAATATAAAATAACTTTTCCGTAATTCTAATCAAACAAAACTAACCAGTTGTTATACTAAATTCAATAAATATTAGTTTGTAATATGTAAATCAGGCTTATTGTTCTTGGGGCACTGAGTGCCCCAGTGTAAGATTAGTGTTTGGAATAAACAAGTGTAGAGTTCCAAGGTTTAATCTGGCGATCGTGAGCCACAGGAACTAATTTTTTACGGGCAATCCGAACCACAGGACGTGATATTTCACTTCGAAATTACCAGGCGCATTGACCAGGAATCGAATCCAGTCCACATTGATGAGAGGCATGCACAGCCTTCAAAAACTGCACTATCACGCTCCCTGGGAAACAAATTAGCCAGTACGCTAGCTAATAGGAATTTCCAGGCAAACTGAATTATAGCATTGAAGTTCCAAAGGGATAGTGTGCCAAACAAGTGAAACAGCAGCTAGTGGTTTGATTTATTGAAACAGGCATATGCTTATTGGCATTCCAAAATGTGTTTGGCTGTTGAAAATGTGAACACAAAATACGAAGGTCAATATTACAACGACAGCAAACTTAGCTTGCTTATGAGAAGCTACCCTCCAAAACTAATTCGAATAAATAAATAAATAAATAAATAATAATACGTATGTCTACCCATGTTATTCCAGTTTTCAACGGGGTCGGGGATGAGATGCGATAAAAGTCTGTGTAGCAGGTGTTGTTTACGGCCGGATGCCCCGCCTGACGGCAACATCATGAGAGGAGTCAACGAGAGATGAAAGGAATGGAGATGAATGAAACTCGGCAAGGATATGGAAGGAAGTGGCCGTGGCCTGTCAGACGGTACCGCCCCAGCATTTGCCAGGAGTTGAAAATGGGGAAACCACGGAAAACCATTTCAAGGACGGCCGACGGTGGGGATCGAACCCAACTCGACCGAGTACGCACATGCATTGTATTCTTCCCTGTTAGATGACTAAAACCCCGGAGTTAGTATCAAATTACCCAATTTTATAAGAGGCAAACTTGGCAGTAAAGCAGGCCTTGAAAATGCGAACAGACATAATGATGATCACTAGGGCTCGGACCGATATGCTCGATAAAATGCCCAGATATGCTCGAAAACCATGTGTTTTATGCTCGATAGATATGCTCGAAAAAAACATTATATGCTCGATAGATAAGCTCGAAAGAACCATTATATGCGGTTAAATATGCTCAAATAACAACGTTAAAACTATAGAAAGGAAAGTGAAACGAAAAAACCAATAACATACCTTTATATACGAGCTTTATTTTCTAATTGTATTTATGATACACTGCAATATACTCGCATTCAAGTTTTTCATGTATATATATATACATATATATATATAAGAAGTTTTTTTTAAATAAAAGTTACAGCTTAAAAGTTCATTTAGAAAATGTTCAGAATTAGGCGATTCAATGAAGTAGAAGAATTTGTTCTATGTTTTCAGTTTTGAATGATTTTCTTAAATCAGTCAATAAAAGTTTCAATGACGAGAATGGCCTCACTAAAGGTTAAAAACCTGCGGTTCTATTATTCGCACCAGATAGGCTTTTCAATAATTATTTCTGTTTTCGAACCTTAAGAATGGTCAGGGCCCGAATTCGGGGGGGGAATTCGAAGAAGAACAAACTATTTAGACGAAAACCAAAAGAATATGCATTTATATGCTTCTATTCTGAAAACTGCGGTTTTATGCATTTATATGCTCGATAAATTTCAATTCTGTTGGTCCCAGAGAGGTGAAAATTCCACCGAAAGGTTTCTTTCAATGTGTACTATTCAGGAAAAACAAGATGTTCAGTAAAGAACATATAGCCTACTTTCTCCTAAATGTATGAGTATAGTTATAACTCGTTATTATCAAAGAGTATAATAGAACTATTCTTTGTTGAAGGCCATAGAAACGATTTACCTCTACCAAACGCCACAATCTAGATAAAAACTGCTACCATCATTGAAGAAAGAAAGAAAGAAAGAAAGATAAGAAGTATCTCAAGAATGTTATGGATCTGGAGACATAATCGACCGGACTGGCTGCGTGGCTCGGCGGTAACGTTCTCGCTTGCTGGGCCCTAAGTTGCAGGTTCGTATCCTGGCGCAGTCAGCTGGCATTTGAGGGTGCACAAATGCGAGGGAGCCGTGTCAGTACATTTACTGGCACGTTAAAGATCCCCTTCGGGCCAAAATTCCGGCACCCCGGTGTCTCTAAAAGCAGCAGTAGTTAAAAGGGATGTAAAACCAATAACATTATTATTATTATTATTATTATTGTTTTAATGTGCTAAACGGTTCCAGGCTAGTGTTCAGAAGTAAAGGGGGAGTTTTAGTCGGTAGTCTGCTACTCAGCAGCAGGAGCCCGACACTCTGTGCGTAAATGCATTTCTTCCCCTAAAAAAATATATATATATATATATATTATTATTATTATTATTATTATTATTATTACATATACGACCTGCCGTGGGCAACATCCAACTTTGAGTTGAGGCATGTCTTTACACGTCTGGTTGTGCAGGGCTTTCACAACCCTAATTGAAAAAAAAAAGGAAGGAAGATTGTAGTTTTACGTGGCCGTGAATCTTGTGATTATGAGCCACGGGACCTCCTTTTTACGTGGAATCCGAACCACAGGACATGGCATTTCACTTCAAAAATCTCACATGCATTGACCGGGAATCGAAAACCCTAATTGAATTAACAAATCTTTCCATGACCCTACAGAGACGTGTGTATACAAACTATGTGGATATCTTCGATTGCTATTTGCCTGAAATAAAAGTAGTAATTAATACCTGAACTAACACCAATGGCTTGAACTCAGTTACTATGTGAAATCATTTTGTTCTTTACTTCAAATAACATTTTCAAGTAACGCAAAATAGGCTGTTACAAACCCTTTAAAATAAAAAGTAAAAATGTATCGTAGTATCATCTTGTCATTCTTCAAATTCGATGCGCATAGAATGCCAATGGTATATTAATCAATGGAGCCCCACGTAGACTAGTCGTGACTTCTAGTGGTGAAATCGAACAATATAATCCTAACAGAGCGAGTGCATTCTAGCGGCCAGAAGAAGAAACTTTTCAAAAAATCTGGAAGTTAATAAGTATGTCGGCGTGCAGTTACCTTTTTGGCAGCTAGATGTCTCGAGTAAATCTGCTGGCGAATTATGTTTTAATTAAATATATATTTTACACCATAATATGCATAATATAACGCTTAATTTTAAAACATCTGAGTCATTTCAAAACAATAAACATATAACATTTCAAGCAAAAAATCTAGCTCTGATCGGGTTTGAAACATAGGCATTTGAGCGATAGGCTAACGCTCTACCACTGAGCTAATTGTGTCAACGAATATCGTTCTATATAAAATGACTTACATTGAACTTGTTAGCAAATAATGATTTATACTAAACGATTTCATCACTGGAGTATATTATTTATATATAAAGCATTTCATACAAAGTTTATTTATTTTGTATCAGTACGCTATATTGCATTCAATACTCAAATTAGTGAAATATAAGTCAGGCACAAGATATCCGCTGCCATCTTGTCTTATTACTGAATCAGCTCAGCTTTTTAAAATCACGTCTGCACTATAGTATTACAAAATAAACTTTTAATTTCGAACGTGCCTCTTCCTTTAGAACAGTTAAAACGATTCTCGGCTCGATAATCGGAACTGGTGGGTCCCATGATATGGATTATAAAGTTTGCATAATTCGCACGGCCGCCATCCTGAAATGGTATGGCGGACGACCTTGTAGTTTGGTCACAAGACGCATCCTATACGAAGGTATGTTGTTACCAAATTTGGTAGAGATCGGATGATTTGGTTAGTCGTTATTTGATTTTACGTTTTGAACGTTTGAGTGGCCGCCATTCAGTTTTAGTAAAGATGGCGGCGATATAAAACATGACACTGAGGTGTCCTTTGCTCGTGCTATCTTTGTACCAAATTTCGTTCAATTCGCATTCACCGTGTTCGAATTGATAGGGGGGGACAGACATTCAGAGTACACACACACAGACACACACAGACACACACACACACACACACAGACTCACACACACACACACACACACATACACACACACAGACTCACACACACACACAGACTCACACACACACATACACACAGACAGACACACTTTTTTCGCCCTGTGTTGATCTCATAAGTCTACTTTCATTTTTTGCAAAAATCGAAAGTAGGCTAAAAATATGCAAATATGCTCGAATCCGAGCCCTAATGATCACTAAACGATTCTCATGGGTGCTGATTCATTCCTCCGTTATAAATGGCATTAAATCCTCAGCAACTAACCTTAGAACTAGATCGAATTGGTCAGTTGGGTCTCTTATATTGTCTAAAAAGATCTTTAGTCTCTTTTCAGATGTCTTTCAATAAATAATTTAAAGCAACTTCCTTTCTTTCTCTCTGTTTTTGTAGATATATTTCACGGCTTTCATTTTCAGCCTATTTTCATTATATGAAAAAAAAATAGGCTTATGAGATCGCCTTTTGTCCGTGTGTGTGTGTGTGTGTGTGTGTGTGTGTGTACGTGTGCGTATGTGGGTGTCCCCCAATAACTTAGAAACGGCTGGAGCGATTTCAATGAAGGTGATAGTACTATTTTGACCGACCCCGACCATGCCCTTCAAATTTCATTACGTTTCACCAATCCAACATGGCGGCTGTGCGAAATATTTCACCGGCATTCTATATCACCGAAACCATTACTGATACAACCCTGAAATTTTGTACGGTGATAAGGGGCACTACTAGAAGACACATATGAGACTTTCAAAAACCAGGTAACTGCAAAACCAACATGGCGGCCAAGCGAAGTAGAGACTTTTGAATAGACTTTTCTCGCGATTTAACCATCCAAACGCAATGAAACTAGGTACAGCATGGAGTTTAGTTCAATTGTTTACATAACCTCAAGATGGCGGCTGTGCGAAATATTTCACCGGCATTCTATATCTCCGACACTATTACTGATAACACCTTGAAATTGTGTACGGTGATAAAGGGGACTACTGCAAGTTTATATATATTAAGTTTCAAAACCCTACAAAACGAACATGGCGGCCAAGCGAAGTTGAAACATTTTAATAGACGTTTCTCGCGATTTAACCATCTGAGCGCAGTGAGATATGGTACAGTAAATGTTTATACATATTGTAATGCACTGGCATCTAATTTAGTTAAATTGTTTACATGAACTCACGATGACGGCTGTGCGAAATTTTAAAATTAATTTTTCATTTCATGTCGTAATCATGCGATGGAAGTGAAAGATTGGATAATGAACCTAAGCAATAATTTTCCTTTAATGGAACATAACTCTATGGCCTATACATATAACAATCACAAATGGCGACCATCCGAAATATTTAGACGGTTCTCAATATCTAAGAATCTTTTACAGCAATCAAATTGAATTTTTTTATGTTCATAGATGCTATGAATACAGGTTCACCTATAGGACTTTCAGTAACCTGGTGAGCACAAATCCAACTTGGCGGCGATGCGAAAAATAAATATATCTAAATGGACGTTTCTCGCGATTTAAGCATCCGAGTACAGTGAAACTTGGTACGGTAAATGCTTATACAAACGTTAATCCACTGGCATCTAATAAGATTTCAAATTTTTTCATAACCACAAGATGGCAGCTTTGCAACATTTTAAAATCTCGTTTTTACTCCTCGTTCAATTCAAAGTTTAAATTATACGCCAATCAGTACTTACACATGCGATTGAATACTACATGTACACAATCTTCATGTAATAGTTCATCATCTGAAATATTAGACGGTTCTCAATATCTACGAATCTATTACAGCAATCTGAAATTTTGTATGTTGATGGAGGCAATTAAAGTAGGATATAGGAAAACAGGCTTTAGTTCTTCACGGAACTTCTTGTTCTGTTTCACATCAACAAAGCTAGGATCAAGTTGTCAAGTAGTCGTTTTTCACTTTGGTAGTGACAACATCTATGTGAACAGCCTACAGAACCTGTACCGCGCGGTGACGTTCCAAATCGAACCTTTTCACGTGAAAGTGTGCCGCTGTTGAAGCGTGTTTGTTGTTTTTGTTGATTCTTTAGGGGCTTTGCGACATCATGGTCATGTAGCCCCGTGTACATGGGGGTGTGTTTTAAGTTGTCTGATAGCCTGTGTCACTGTGATGCCTGTACTAGTGTGGATTGGAGGCCACGTTGGTGTAAATGGCTAAAAGCACCAATCAGGACAACAGGAGTTTTTGGTTCAACTCTCGCCTGCGGTTATATTTTTAGCCACTTTCGATTTTGGCAAAAAAATGAAAGTAGACTTCTGAGATCTACACAGGGCCAAAAAATGCGTGTCTGTGTGTGAGTCTGTATGTGTGTGTGAGTGTGTGTACTCAGAATGTCTGCCCCCCCCCCCCTACCAATTCGAACATGGTGAAACCGAATTGAACGAAATTTGGTACAGAGGTAGCACTTGCAAAGGGCACCTCAGTGACATATTTTATATCGCCGCCATCTTGACGGAAACGTAATGGTGGCCACCCAAATGTAAAAAGGTAAAATCAAATTACGACCAACCTAATCATCTGATCTCTACCACATTTTGCAAAAACATACCTTCATGTGAGAAGCGTTCTTTAAACAAGCTACACGGTCATCAGTCCAATAGTTTGCATATGGCGGCCACGTATGTGTGCAAATCGATTCCCCCTATCAATTCAAAAACGGTGAAAGCGAATTGAATGGTTTTTTTTGTTGTTTTTTTTTTACAGAGGTAACACTAGCAAAGGACACCTCAAATTCGTGTTTAATATCCGTATAGCATGTTGTATTTCAACAATCTACTACAACCAACATTCAATTATACTCCTTCAAAATGACAGGTATGACAACACCCATGCATTTAGGAGAAAGTAGGCTATATGTTCTTTACTGAACATCTTGTTAAGTTTTACTCAACAGAAATAATATGGCTGCAGCAACCTGGGGAAGATAATATTTTGTGATAATAAATAACCCCTGGCACTACAGCCCGTGAAGGGCCTACCAAGCGACCACTGCCCAGCCATTTGGCCTGTAGATATTGAGGTGACGCGTGATCAGCGCATCGGGTCCCCTCTGCCATTAATCTTGGTTTTCGTGATCGGGGCGCTGCCTCACCATCAGACAGCTTCTCAATTGTCCTCACGAGGCTGAGTGGACCGCGTTCCAGCCCTTACGTCAGTTTCTAAAATCCCTGACTGAGCCGGGAATCGAACCTGGGGCCTCGTGTGAGAGGCAGGCGCGCTACCCCAACACCATGGGGCCGGGTAATAGTCTTTGTGGTGATACCATAATTATAGGGAATCTACAATTCAATTTTGAAAGACAAAACGAAATATAACGTTAAAGGAACACGAAGGCAGAATAAAATAGTAAACTATCTATAGCATTAATTTAAATGGAAATAATTACACTATAATCTACCAAAATATCATCATTCATCAGAAAACTGGCTATAATAGTACATCATGCAACGATCCTATAATGGCAATAATTAAGACAAGAGTACGCTTATAAAACGAGCGTATGGGAGTTTTATAATTTCCATAGGAGTGTCTTAATTACCATTATAGGCGAGTTGCATACGACGATAATTAGTATAACTATTTTATGTTCGAACATAAATATCCGTCGAGATTTCGCCAGTTTTATGTACTGAACAGAGCGCATGGGGCGCTGAGAATACCTTGTATTTGACCATGGCCTCCTCGATTACCCCCCCCCCATGGCACTAGGCCACGCAGTGAAATTTAAATTAGAAGGCCTTGGAACTCAGCGCAGGTGCGTTGCTATCCTTACCTAATTGGTCAAACTGTTGCATGAGCTCTGATTGGTGGGAGAAACTGTCCCATAATGAAAACTTGTACTATAATGAGCTTCATTATAGTACAGTTTTCTGACACATAATGTTTACATTTCGAGATCGTATAGCATTAACAGTACTTCATATTCAAAAGTTGAAAAAAAAACTTTTTTGTTTGCAAACCAGACAACTGTGCAGGTACACCCTACCTGGAATTCATTCTGATGATATAGTACGCACGGCTATATAAGTCGGCGTGACGGAAAAGCTGTACTCCATGACACTCACCTGTAAAGATACAAGATAATGGCTATTAGGAACAACAAAAAAAGATACCTGTAAAGAAACAGGATAATGGCAATTAGGAACAACAAAAAAGATAAGTATCAGTTCAGGGTTATTCATAAATCACGTGTGACCACATTTAAGAAGTTTGTGTTTCTGTATTATTGTCACCTGTTACAAGTATTGCTTCCGCGCCAGGTGAAGACAGTTCGACACGCTGCGACGGGGAGCGGGGGCTCGGCTGTACGCATGCGCGGTCTGTCTATTCCCGACTTAAATATATCGACAGTCAGTTACGACTACCTCACGCATTGTGCTTGTTGTTCATCCAGTTTTAAGTATGGAATCTGTCACTGAAGGCCCCTTTCCACTTTTCCCATTTGCAGAGTATAAATAAAGAAAAAACAAGTAGTTCCGTGAAGAACTAAAGCCTATTTTCATATATCCTACTTATGTTAATTGCCACTATCAACATACAAAATTTCAGTTTGATTGCTGGAATAGATTCGAAGACATTTAGAACTGGCTAAATATTGCGGATGGTCGCTATGTTGGATAATATATATGTAAGTCTTAAGAGTTTTGTACTATTACATTAAGATTATTGTGTACGTGTAGTATTCAAACTTCAATCGCATGATTAGGACAAGAAATAAAAACTTAATTTTAAAATTCGCACAGCCGCCATCTTGAGGTTATGTAAACAATTGATCGAAGTTAGATGTCGGTGCATTACAATGTGTATAAACATATACTGTACCAAGTTTCATTGCGTTCGGGTGGTTAAATCGCGAGAAACGTCTATTTAAATGTCGCAACTTTGCTTGGCCGCCACATTGGTTTTGTAGTTACCAGGTTTTCAAAAGTCACATAGGTGAACTTCTGGTAGTTCCCTTTATCACCGTACAAAATTCCAGGGGGATAGCGGTAATAGTTTCGGAGATATTGAATGCTGGTGAAATATTTCGCACAGCCGCCATGTTGGATTGGTGAGAGGTAACAAAATTTGAAGGCACGGTCGGGGTCGTCCGGAATAGTGCTACGAATTTACCGAGTTTCATTGAAATCGCTCTAGCCGTTTAGATTTTATTAGGGGTGGGACACACACGATACACACACAGACATACGGACAAAAGGCGATCTCATAAACTTTTTTTTTTTTTTTTTCCATAAATGAAAAATGGTTCAAGTGTAATACCAGTGAACTTTTCAGTGCTGCTAGATTCTAAAACCGGATTGCTGTGGTGATCGCCAACCTTCTTAGAGGAGACGGCACATGAAGAAAAGATCTCATAAGTCTGCTTTCATTTTTGTAAAAATCGAAAGAAGGCTAACCACAACCCTGTCTGTTCTATAGAAGTATGCAGTTTAATAAAATAGCTTTGCTTGAACTAAACAAGTGACTCACGCACACCGCCTCGCGAATGGCACCGTGGCCGCATGTTCCTGACTGAGCTCACTGTTCAAGGGACAACAATAATGAAGATCACTCGAGGCTATGTGCACAAAGTCAGTAGTGCGCGACAATGAAGTCACTCCCCAGATTACAGCTGTACCCATGTCAGCTTGGATAGGAGGAAGAGAATTATCACAGCCAAGGCCACGAGGATGGCCATGCCAAGAATGATACAACCTCGGCTTTAACTGAAGTTCAATGAGATCCGACACTGCTAACCTTGCCTACTCAAACGCCATTTAGTAATTTGACGCGCCTCCAATGCGAAGTGGTTGGTTGGTTCCTCAGTTTAGGGGCTGCGGCAATGTGGTCACGTAGCCCCGTGTACTTTGGGTGTGTGTAGAATCTGCCTGATAACCGGTGTTAATTGTGATGGCTGTATTAGTGTGTGTTATCTGTTTCTTTTTAAATTCAAGTAAGGACTGCAGACATTTAATTTTCAAGTATTTCCAGCTTTTGCTACCAAACGCCACCGTCAACGACCAACTAGTTCTGAACTTGGTTACTAGATGCCGGCGAAAACGTTGGAACTTAAAGAGCGTTAGTAAAATGTAACCTATAATTTAGCTTCACACAAGTGTAATGCCATAAATCTATTACATGGGCACGCTGGCTTTACTTCCCCTCCAAAGGAAGGCATACTGAGGGATTTTTAACCTCATTCGGTAGAGGCTAACATTATTGGCTGTCACCACGCAGGCCCGGGTTCGATTCCCGGCTCCGCTAATAAATATAATTATTTGTTATTATTGATTGATTTAGGGGCTTTGCGACATCGTGATCATGTAGCCCTTTGTACTTTGGTGTGTATATAATTTGACTGATAACCTGTTATTGTGATTGCTGTATTAGTGTGGGTATTTGTAATTAAGGTGAGGATTGGGAAGAAGGCGGCCGTGGCCTTAAGTTAGGAACCATCCAGGGATTTGCCCGGAATAGAAGTGGGAAACCACTTCCAAGATGGCTGAGATGGGAATCGAATCCTATCTTCTGAGTTTTGACTCGCGAGGCTTAGTGTGCCCCGTTCTATTCCACAGACAGGAATTAAATATCTTGGCAGAGCCGGGAATCGAATCCGGGCCTCAGCAGTGGCAGCCAAGAATGCTAGCCACTATGTAACGCACCCAAAATATAATTCTAGTCCGAGTGCTGGAACAAGAGTACATTCAGGCCCGAAAGGCAAAACTGAGAAGAGTTGTTTGAGTCTTCAGTCTTTTGACTGGTTTGATACAGCTCTTCGTGGCTCCCTGTCCTGAGCTAACCGTTTCATCTCTACATAGCTACCACACCCTACATCCAAGATTCTTTTTCTGTAGAAATGCTTTCCTTGTCTGAGCCAACCTACTTTTTATATCCTCTTTGCTTCGTTCATCACTGATTATTTTGCTTCCTAAGAAGAGATTGGTTCGATTTCTACCTCAGCGATCCTGGAAGTGGCTTTCCATGGTTTCCCCACATCTACTCCAGGCAAATGCCAGGATGGTACTTAAGGTATGGCCACGGCCGCTTCCTACCCAAATCCTACCTATATTACAAATACACACACTTGTACATCATCACAGAGACACGGGTTATTTAGACAGCTTCTACACACACCCAAGTGCATGGGTTACATGACCACGATGTCGCAAAGCCTCTTCTAAAGAATCAACAGCAAGCTCTTTTCAGAGACTCCCTTCCCTTCAGTGTACTGTAAAAATGGTGTATTGCACTGCTAAATACATGATATGGAGTGAAAACAAAATATACTCATATACATCGGGGGCCTTCGCGCAACTCTGATCTTAATAAAAGGAGTTCGCGAGTCAAATTCCTTTCGAAACTGCTGGTGCAGTCGACAAACATGTCTGTCTGAAATGCATGCGATTCGGGTTGGAATCCCAACTTTGCTCTGACTTTCAAGTCCTACTCACAGACAGAATTCTAATTTTTTTTTTCATAAAAAATGTTCCATCGGCCAACTATTTCAATATTTATAATTTCAATCTTGAATTGGTTTTATGAATTTATGCCTAAATTAAATCTAGAAACACTGGCGCTTTGTATTCCGACTTAAGACTACGTGCCTCTAGCATTTGAGAGAAGACTTATGGCGAGGAAGGTCCCAGCTTAATAAAAGAAATGTTATTGGTAGAAAGAATTTAAGTAATAGAAGAAATAAATACGCAGCACAATACGGAGTGTGATAGTTCATGTAGGCTTGGCCGGCCGTCACACCTCAAGTTGGGAGCCATTGACCTTGTCACAGAGTTCACACTCCGCTGGGGGTCCGGATTCCACACAGGGCGTCTATTTGTCACCTATTAGAAAGTTATGTTCGATGTTCCTGTACCGGGCGAATGCCAGGATGGTTCCTAACTGAAGACCTCGGCTGCCTCCTACCCATTGCCTAGTCCCAATAACACCGATGATAATTCTTGTTTTAAGAGGCCTAACATCTAGGTTATAGGCCCCTAATGAAATGAAATGAAGATAAAACCTACCCACTGCCAGGGTTGAAAACTAAAATGGTTTGTATAACATGGACATTGAGCCCCAACAAGCATGCGTTATTTGGATTAAAGGAGTTAGAACGGGGAATCCCAATAACACCAACAAACACACACCACCTCCAATACACACCTTTTCCCAAAGCCCCCTAAATGAATCAACAACAACTACATTTTAAAGCTGTATGTACAATCTGTAAAGCCTCCGTGGCTTAGGCGGCAGCACGCCGGCCTCTCACCGCTGGGTCCGTGGTTCAAATCCTGGTCACTCCATGTGAGATTTGTGCTGGACAAAGCGGAGGCAGACAGGTTTTTATCCGGGTACTCCGGTTTTCCCGGTCAAAATTTCATTCCAGCAACACTCTCCTCTATCATTTCATTTCATCTGTCATTCATTCAATCAATGACCCAGGGTAGTGCGACAGGCTTCGGCAGCCGGCACAATTCATGTCCTCGCCGCTAGATGGGGGCTTCATCCATTCCATTCCCTGACCCGGTCGGTCGACTGGAAGCAGGCTGTGGATTTTTTCATGTTCAATCAGAACCACGCCTTGCTAAACACAGAGAGGTATTAAATCTCAGCTGGCGGAGAGGGGAGGGGACAGGAAATTGGGGATTAAATCATTTATTCTCCTCTCCCCCTTCCTCCAGAAAGGAGTTCCTCAACTGTTGATGCGCCCTAAGCACCAAGTTTGAGCTCCGAGTCGTGAGAGGATGTATTGGGAGTGGGGGCGGGGCTCGGTCAACGCCCTCACAGAAAGGACACAAGCCACTTCGCGGCGCTCGGGCAATGGAGCGTGTCTACACTAATCGCCTACTAAACCATTTACCTTCCACATAATGTTGAACAGAACTGTACGTATTCCAACCATTTGAAGTCAGAACAACTTCTCCACACCAATATCCATAACCAAGACTGTTTAGGTCACTCAGGAAGAGAGCACGAAGTAGCTCGTCATTTAACGAAATAGGGTCAATAGCGACGCTAGGAAATTTAACCTAGTGGGCACTTTGGGTGACATAATTCCGGAGGGGGAACGAGGACAGAGTTTTAATGATCACTATTGTTAATAATGGCTGACTGATACAAGGTCTTTATATTTGCTTGGCGAGGACATTCTCGCTCATGCGCTCCGCCAGTGACGCCTCAGTTGCCGGCTGCCACGTGCGCGTATGTACGGCAGAGTTGGTGCTTACAATCAGCATAATGCATTTTTCCTCACCATGCTTCCAGTAGATACTGAAAATGTTCCCCATCCGCTGCCAAACGTAATGGGCATCTACTTATGAAGTTTCCAGTTATTCCGGTTAATTTAGCTTCACTAAGGAAATAACGACATTAACGTCTATTTTTATCGTTTACTGAACCTGTACGTTTGAATATCTTAGCCAGTTGTTTTATTGTGATTGTGTATAGTGCCGTATGCCTTATGTGAAATATTCGTTACTTGAACGTGTATATCTGCACAATACGTACATAAAGTGCAGGAAATCGTGCGCTAGAACAAGAACAAAGTTTCAAGTGAAATTTCCAGGGAGACCCATTCCTATGAATCGGACAATAAAACAACTGGCTAAGAGATTCAAACGTACAGGTTCAGTAAACAATAAAGATTGATGTTAATGTCGTTATTTCATTACTGAAGCTAAATTAACCGGATTAACCAGAAACTTCATAAGAAGATGCCGATTATGTTTGGCAGCGGATGGGGAACATTTTCAGCGTCTACTGTAAACATAGTGAGCAAAAATGCATGATAGTGATTTTAAGCACGGTATTCTGCCGAACATACGCGCGCGCGGCAGCCGGCAACTGAGCCGTCACTGGCGGAGTGAGTGAACGAGAATGTCCTCACCAAGCAAATATAAAGACCCTGTATTATCCACTATACACCTAAAACAATCCATTGTTATAGATTCCACGCCCAAACACCAACTTTAATATTATCTCAAAATTACGTAAAATCACAAAGTTGACAGCGAAATTCACTCCATGTCATTGTCAATAGAGGACATTTATGTGGCTAAGAGACTTCTACCCGGCCCCCTGGTGTTGGGGTACCTCGCCTGAGTTTCACTCAACAGGTCCCTGGTTCGATTCCCAGCTCAGTCAGGGATTTTTAGAAACTGACGTGAGGCCTGGAACGGGGTGCGCTCAGCCTCGTGAGGATAATTGAGTAGCTGTTTGATCAGAGAGACAGAGCCCCGGTAAATAAAAATAAAAAAACAAGATTAACGGCGAGGAGACCCGACCTGCTGACCACACGTCACCCCACAGTCTGTAGACCAACAAAGCTGGGCAGCGGTCGCTTGGTTAGCCAATGCCCTTCAAGACCTAAGTATCATGGAGTTTTTTTTTTTTTTTTTTTTTTGTAAAGGGACTTGAGAGGTTTTACTATCCCCGTAATTTAAAGTCACTGAGCCGTATAAATAGCGACATAATCGCCCGTCTCTCTTTCATAGGTCTACTCGTGGAGAATAAATTCGCTCAAGTCTTATTATTTATTTATTATTATTATTATTATTTTTATTAATGTTATTGGTTTTGCGTCCCTTTTAATTACTGCGTCTTTTAGAGACGCGGCGGTACTGAAATTGTGCATTTCCGTCGAACTCTGAGTGTTGAGCAAGATAGAAGCTGAATGCCATCAGTTTCCTTTGTTTTATTATTGTGTACCCCAAGCTGTTGAGTAAATGCCAAGGAAATCATGTTTGTGTTTGTAATGATATACAACCATTGCCTTCCAGCAAAAAATTAATTTATGTTCTTTAAAAGTTTTATAGCAGTTATTAACAGAAGGAAGGTATAATACAATTCTGGTAATAGTAATAGTCAATGCATGAGCAACAAGCATACATATGCGTGGAGAAGAAGTCGTGCTCTCCCGGAGCAAAAAGTAGCCGATGCCTGACAAACACTGAACACAATGGTCTTTTAAACTACAGTCCAGCTGAGAAAGGAACAGCATCACACACGCTGTCATCATCGTGTTGCTGATTTGTCTGTATATTGACCACCTGCTATGTCAGAGATGCTGTTGGTTGGATCTTTCAGCCAGTATGTCAACGAAATTTCCTTTGGAAGTGTTAATATTTCCTAAAACCATATTTTTCTATATTCTTGACCTCAGATGCTTCATATTTTTTGCAATGTTTTTAACAAACACAATTAAAACGTAAATAATAAAATTGCAAATAAATAAATTGAATCGGTCATTTCTAAAAGGCCCTTTCTGACATTTTTGGTGAAAATGAGTTAAGTATGGATTTTTGTTGCTGAGACGTAAACACCACTCCATGCCGAAATGGCCTCTTTCTACCTATTAGTATAGTCACAGGACGACAATGATATTTGCATTCGTTTCTAAAGGGCCCTTTCTGCGGTAGAAGGGGCAGTTTAGCAAGGAACAATTGCTAGCTAGATACAGATGCCATCTGGTGGAGAAAAAGGGAAAAAACGGTAAAATGATTCATCAAGCGAGCTGTAAATAAGTTAAGACAGAGTGTATATACCCAGAGAGTACGTGGGGAACCATTCTAAACTGTGCCCAGAACAACAAAATTAATACACAGTTCACATGGTAGGTACAAAGGACATATTGGATTTTAACCGGTGCTGGCCAAGTCTCTACAGAAAAGGAGGACTCTCCATGGAATCTAGAGGAAGAGGAGTTGAACACCGGTGAACGGTAATATTCAGTCCTGCCAGTTACTGTGAATTCAAATATAAGTCAACAATTCCACACACTGTGACCACTTTCGACTTCATTGGTGGACTTGTTCAGCACACTTTTGATATAAGTTTGCCAAGGAAGTCCTCGCATTAATTTCCTCAGTGCCCTGTGTACAACGGACGTGTTCCCATGAACTCGAACAAGATAGAAGACATCAAGAAAGTTATGAAGTACATTCCACATGAATATTTGGAGTATTATGACGAAATATTGAAATGCCCGACAGAAGAGAACTAAAGCCATACACAAGAAGAATACGTGATGCTACTCTGTGTAATGAAATACAATTATACACTTAACATTATTAAAAATACAACATTACAAAATAAAAGTTTTTGACAAGTTTATCGGATTTGATCATTAAAAAAAACAAATAACCACCAGAATATTATAAATTTAGCGCATATAAATATTGACTCGGGAAAGTAATTTCTAAAAGGCCCTTATTTTACTGATTTTGGAAGCTTATTCTGTACTTCCTAATGAACCAAACCAAACAAATTTTATTTCTAAACATCTATTATGACATTTACATGTATTGTACAAAACATTGTTGGTCTCAGATCAATAGTTTAAAAGTAAAACATATTTTTGTGTTTGTGTTTTTCTCAAAACTAGTCTCCATGCACATGGGGCCTTTTAGAAATGACCGATTCAATTGTAAAAATTAATAAGCTTATAAAATTACTATTAAAATAAAATAAGCTTATAAAATAGTGTATGCCTGTGATGCCTGTTTCATGTACTTTTAACAATTTGAGGTATTTCTTTTATTCTGAGATGTAAATAGAGTTCTATAATCATTTGGATGAAATAAAAACATAACAACCTTTCTTCTTACGTCTCTCATTGTAGACCTATTGGGGAAAGTGTGGTTTATGAACATACGAGATTTCTCGCACGGGTCCGCTAGTTATTATTAAATACGTTAAAAAGTGTAAATGAGTTAAACTAGTTTAGCGCTACGCCGCTGCTAACGTCAATGCCTTGCTCGACAGGCAGCTACACACAGTGCCCCGGCCGTCATTTGGAGACTGCAAGGCCCCATTCTCTAGAGTGGGCCCTCACTGTAGTTACTTGCACCTAATATAGGAATTACGATGAATAAATAGTACATTATGCAACGAGCCTATAATGGCACGAGCGTATGCGAGTTTTATAATTTCCATACGAGTGTCTTAATTACCATTATAGGCGAGTTGCATACGACTGTTTATGTTCGACGATAATTATAACTTTATTATATGTTTTAATATAAATATTCATAAATATCTGTTCAGTCACTAGAATGTTGTGATCGGGTGCTGCGGTGGTTAGTATATCTCTGTTCTCCAAGCTCTCTGGACAACCGACGCATGCGCTCTGTGTGCTTCAATGCCATATGTTCAGATTGTGCTCCAGTATTCAGTAAAACCGTCACCGAAGTCGTTTCAAAATCACGCGCTGTGTAGAAATTGATTTGGGGGAATATTAAGGTACAGTGCCATTTCTTGTCTCATATTCACCAGTTTATTTACGCGAACATATGGACGGTGCAATTTCGGTAATCTATATAGACATGTTGAATTTTGAGCGCATGCGCGAAGGTATCCTTATCTAATTGGTCACACAACTGTTTCTTGAGCTCTGATTGGTGGGAGAAACTGTTTCATAATGAAAAATAGTGTTATAATGAGCCCCATGATGATACAGTTTTCTGACACATAATAGTTAGGGTCGAACATAAATATAATAAAACAATGGAGCAAATGAACGAGAGGGAAAATAAATGTTGTGGATATAATTGGCAGACGGTACAACAAACTATTCTAGTACAACCTTCACATCTGCTGTATGCGGTCTCAGGCATTTGGAGGTACATAGTGAGACTACGGTCCCAAAGTTTCTGAGTTCAATTCTTGGCTCTGCCAAGAAATTAAATTTTGGTCCACGGGTTAGAACAAGATCTACTCAGCCTCATGGAGCAAATCGCTTTTTAATATTTCGTGGTTCCCTTTTCTACTGCGGACAAATACCGGGATGGTTCCTAACTTTGGAGCACTGGTGTCTCCTTCCCAATCAGAGCCCCAATTACAAATATACTAGGCAGCTTCGGTGGCGTAGTTGGTAGCATGCTGAGCTTCTATGCCCAGGTTGCGGGTTCAAACCCGGCCGAAGTCGTCGGATTTTTTCAAGTGTTATAATTCCCTCAGTATGCTTTCCTTCGGAGGGGAAGTAAAGCCAGCGGTCTGTCAGATTTTTATGGCATGTAAAAGAACCTTCCACGAATTACACTTATGTGAAGCTAAATTATAGGTTAGATTTGCCTAACGCACTTAAGTTCCAACGTTCATCGCCAGGAGACGACTGCGGTGGCATCTAGTAACCAAGTTCAGAACTAGTTGTCGTTGACAGTGGCGTTTGGTAGCAAAAGTAGGAACTACTTGAAAATTGAATGTCTACAGTCCTTACTTGAATTAAGAACAGATAACACACACTAATAAATCAAAATTAACACCGGTTATCAGGCAGATTCTACACACACACAAAATACACGGGGCTACATGACCACGTTGTCGGAGCCCTTAAACTGAGGAACCAACCAACCACATAAATACAGGACGTTATCAAACATAATCAAGTAGCTTACATTGCGCTGAATGACCATGATGTTCCAATCTCCAAGCTCCTTAGTGGAACAACCACGTTATACAACAATTTAGACTGCTACGTTTTAAATTTGGAACGTTCTCAGATGTAGAATCACGCACTCTATAGCCTTGCAATTCAATTGGAACTACCGCCTGCACGTGTGCATAGAAGAAGCGGGAAGTCACGCGAACCACAATGTCGTGCAGCGATCAATTAAAGAATTAGCTGCCGCGCTGAGGGAATTTCGAGGGAACGATCGACGAACATAATATGAGAGAATAATAATCATTTAGTATTCAGTCCAAGGACTGGTATGATTCCAGACCTCACGATTGTTGGCAACACTCTTCATGGTTACGAAATTCTTCACTCCCAGTGTCTTCTCAGGCCTGTTTGAAGAAGGATTTCCTGGGCCGTCTCTGGTCAATGTAGCTTCCTACAATACTTGTCGTTAGCAGATAATGCGGTAAGATGTGACCAAGCTAGGAAACACGGTGGTTAGGTATTGATTTCAACAAATAACACGGAAAGGGGACAGTAGCTGACTACCGTGGGTTGTTGTATGGCCCAACGAGTCTTGATTTTACTCGTTTTCAAATTATGCAAAATGTTTGGCTATTTAGAAACGCTCTATCAAGTTCCAACGTTTGCCGCTAGGTGTCAGTGATAGTAGCATCTGGTAGCCAAAATTGGAACTACTTGAAATTTAACTTGTTGGGAACCCTCAGGGGTTTCCATCAAAAATACCCAGCTATGGCAATTGGCTGCAATTCATATATACAGTAATAATAAAATTATGTAAAGTGTCGAGTGCACCGACAGCGCAGTGAGATGTTTCACCCATAGTGTGTGGAAGGTATAGTTCAGGCTGGAGGTGGTTCTGCAATGTTTTCGGAGTGTTTCTTACCATGACTAGGGCTAATTCATTCAGACCACCCTGAACATGAACTAGCATATTTTATTTCAACACCCTCGGTGACCAATAATTGTTCGATTTATTCAACATCTTCATGATAAATGCTTGTGGACACTCCCATTTTCCAACGTACCAACAGCCGTGTGCTCATGCGTAACACAGACAACTCCTCGCACTGGCCTGCTCAATCACCCGATCTTAATCCGACAGAAAATGTATGTGACTGTTTGGAACAGCGAGTGAAAGACAAAAAAGTCCTCTCGGCACGCCGGAAGGCGGAGGTAGATTTCACCGGACAAACTTGGGGATAGGTGAAAATAGGCAGAATATGCAGGTTTTTGTAGAAGGATCAGACCTCATTTATTGCGAGAAAGTATTTTATAATTGGAGATTAATTAACTTTGTTTTTCGTCATTTTATGCATATTTTAAACATTTTATTGTCTTATGATGACGGTAACCTTCTTGTCATTTGGAGTCCATTTTTATACTTGTGGTCACACTGTCCTTATGCAAGTTTTCGACACTGATATGTAACTATGTAATGGTCTGTTACTTCTTCACGCAAAATTATATCTCCCGCAGAGACTTTGGTTGGTTCCTCAGTTTAGGGGCTGCGACAACGCGGTCATGTAACCCCGTGTACTTTGGGTGAGTGTAGAATCACTCTGATAAACGGTGTGAATTGTGATGGCTGTATTAGTCTGTAATTCAGGTAAGGACTGCAGACGGTCAATTTCAAGCAGTAGTTCCTAATGTTTCTACCAGATACTACCGTCAACGACACCTAGCAGTGAACTTGGCTACTAGATGCCACAGCAACCAGCAACGAACGTCGGAAATTCCCCTCCAAAGGAACGCATACTGAGGGATTTTTAGCGCTCTTAGTAAATCCGATGACTTCAGCCGGGTTTGAACCCGCGACCTTGGGCATAGAAGTTCAGCATGCTACCAGTTACGTCACCGAAGCCGCTTCACACTTAGTCAGATGGAAATCTGAATCTGATCTCGTGCAAGTGCGTTGTTATGGCAACGTCTGATGGCTCATCCCTCATCAATTTAGTAGTGTTGCCATGGCAACCTCTGATAACTCTTGGCATTTTCTTATAATTCCGAAATCATTTTTTACATCCCTTGGCGTAATGGTGGGTCATATCAAAAATTCTTTCAGACAAAAGTTTTAGGTAATTATTAGGGGAATATTGTCCATTTTGTACGGTTTTGATACTGTGCCTATTAAGAGAGATATGATTAATGTTTCCCGAAAAACCCACTTTTTCCCATCCCTTTGGTCAATGGTTGGTGCTATAAAAAAACTCTTCAAACATAAATTTTTGGGCTTTATCCGACACATAGTATGAACCTTGAACGGATTCGATATTTCACATATTAAGAGAGTTATAGCAATATTTCACTTTTTCGAAAAAAGCCCCCCCATTTTCACCCCCTTCGACCGATTTAGCCCAGTAACGAACTCGACCGAGATTTTATAGGTATACATATTCGGTAAAAAATTCAAGGAGATTGGTGCAAAATTACGGCAGTTATCGTGTCCACAAGAAACTGATATACATATATATATATATACGTAAATTATATATAAACTTTTGAACTGACGGTGGTTTTGGGGTCTGAGGGATGTGAAACGCGAAGATATGTCGAAATTTTCCGGAAGTCGAAACATGGTACCCATTGCAATAGTTCGCTTTCTAATGAAATCTACCTAAAACAATATCTCAGTAGTCAGGGGGTCTACGGGGTTTAATTATCAGTGAGTAGCTTCAAGATATGGCGTACATGCAGAGACTTTTGGACTCCATGGCGAGTATTCAATAAATTGCTTTAAAAGTGTTCCTTTAATAGAGGAACAGTTTTGAAGAGAATATCATTTCAGGTGACTATCAAGTTCTAGGCGCTGTGTCACATAGCTCGTCCTGTCGATATTAGCCCCCCTCCCCCCTAAGAAATCTGTGGACTCACAGATCGAGGCAATTATCACGGCTACGAGTGGTGTTCCTCGATGTTAAAACGATTTCTCCTTGGGGACCTTTTTTTTGTTCGGTAAGTTGTTTTCTTGTCTTGAAAAAAGGCTACGGTTGTTGGGAATTCATTTAATTTTGAGACAGACTGTACGATGTAAGGACGTGATCAGTAGTATACAGATTCTACTGGAGAGTGAAGTGTACATTCTGGCACCTCATTCTTCTGAATATGGAGAGTAACCTTGTAGAGAAGTTATGGGTGAGGAGAGACCCACTGCGGCTCAGAAGCGACGTGATATCCATGTTTACAGCCAAATAACAGACTCATATGGGCATAGTAGATTATGCTAGTAGTCTGACCCTGAGCGCAATCTGCAGGGGAATAGCTCGTTCAAACCAGGTCCGTGTTTATAAACGGGTGGACTGGACTGAACTGGACAATTTCTCAGGCACAACACGTGTCTCCAATTGAAGGAGCACATTTAAAACAATATACAATCTTTTTCCGGTTGGGGCTGACTATCCTGGAAAATTGTGAGTATTCTCAGGGGATTGTCACCGCAATATACCCAGAAATATCAACCAATATCTTAGGGCATATAACTTTGTGTTATATGGCAATACAGAAAAGAAGTTGTAAAATACAACACACAAAATTTTATACTTAATGAATTGTCTATTAAGGCCTATGGAGTATGAATGGCAAATATCTAAATATTTGTCAATAAACAGTAAGGTAAACAGTTTTGCAGCCCTCAGACCAGAATTAAAATTTCTTGGCAGAGCCGGGAATCGAATTTGGCCCTCTGGCGTGGCAGCCAAGATTGCTAGCCACTAAAACACGAGGTAGTCTAATTTCAATCTTAGTACTGTTTATAACTTGGCCAATAAGTTAAGATTAGGGTACAACCAAATTTACAATTATTTTATGCTTTTACAAAAGCAACAATTTCTTAATTTTTATTGGCATTTTTCGGAGGGATGGAGCCCCCCCCCCAGCACCCACCTTATATACGCCCCTGTAGAGCATGTAATATTACCCGTCGTTCACGGGTTCAGAGAATAATGGAAGGCAATTTATGAGGTCATATAATATTACCGTACCGTAGATATAATGGAATATGTAAGGCTTGATCAAAATAGTTCTTTTTGACGGCCATTGAGGCGCTCATGTTGAAGATCCCCGTGTGGTAAAACACTTGTGTCCTGCTGCGTGAAGAAGTCTATAACCGCCTGCTGCACATCCTCGTCAGACAGGAATGATGATGATTATTATTATTATTGTTTTAAGGGGCCTAACATCGAGGTTATCGGCCCTTAATGGTCTGAGTGATAGCGAAAGTGACAATGAATTGGAAACCATAACGAAACCAAGGTAGACTGAAAGCACGTACCAAATGTAATAGACTGACAAAGTGGAATTTAGATGGAAAAGGCGCACAAAATGTAGTTTAGATTCAAAATACTTACAAAATGAAAGTTTGATTCGAAATACCCACAAAATGCAATGTAGATTCAGAAGACCTACAAAATGCAATGTACATCGGCCATACTTATAAAATCCAATTGAGGTTGAAAATACTTACAAAATGCAATTGAAATTCAAAACACTCACAAAATGTCGGTGCCCGCAATGCAAAATACTTACAAAATGCAATGTATATTGAAAATACTTACAAAATGCAAGCGAGATCGAAAATGCTTACAAAATGCAATTTAGATTGAAAATACTCGCGATAAATTTAGATGGAAAAAGACTTACAAAATGGAATTTAGAGTAAAATTACGCAAAAAATTGAATTTAGATTCAAAATAGTCACAAAAAGGCAAGTTAGATTCAAGATATCTGTACTCACAAAATGGAATTAAGATTAAAAAATAACTTGCAAAAAAATTAGATTGAAAATGCCGTTAAAATGCAATTGGGGTTGAAAATGCCGGCAAAATGCAATTGGGGTTGAAAATACTTACAAAATGCAATTGAAATTCAAGATACTCACAGAATGAAAGGGAAAATCAAAATGCTTACAAAATGCAATTTAGATTGTAAGTACGTGCAAAATAAAATTTAGATTGAAAAAACATCAAACGGAATTTAGATTGTTAAGACGTACAAAATGTAATTGGAAGTGAAAAGACGTACAAAATCTAAAAGAATTTGAAGGCGGAACCTTCGAAGAATGAGGGATCCGGGAAGATGAGAGAAGGGCCAATTAAGGCGGGAAAGGAAGAGACTCCCTAGGCCTCGGATACCCTAATACCGTCGGGGTCGGAAACAAACAAGAGTTGACCAAGAGGGGTTGATAGGAAAGATAACAAAGATGAGCCCGGCACAAGTAAGTGGAAGGAATGCCGGACTCAGCTGGGTCCCGTGGTCGCCAACCCACGTCCCACTAGATATGAACCCCTGGGGAGTCTGACAGGAATCTTCGACTCTTCAAGGCATATTTTTAAGGAATCGAAGGCGTGATAATCGCATGGGGAGACATGAGCACTATAGGGCGGCTACTCGAGTGTCTACCACTTGAGTTGGCGTAACGTCTGCGTTACGACCTTTGCAGTATGGGGACGTGCGTTATCATGAAGTAGCAGCAGTCTTCTCGGAATATCACCGTAATTTCTTCAGTGTTGCACAGTACCGTTCCCCAGCGATAGAGACACCAGTCTCCTTGAAACCAATAAGCAATAACAGTAATCGAAAAACAGGGTGAGCATCACCTTTCCAGCGGATGGTTGGATCTTGAACTACTTGGGACGAGGGGGCGATGGATGACGACTGCATCGTTGACGCTTTCGATCCCGGTTCCCAGTGTTACCACCAGCTTTCGTCGCCTGCAACAATGCGCTCCAGGAACGTGTTTCCCTCAACAATGAAACGCATCAGGTGCCGCAGGCAAACAGCCATACGGTGTGCTCTTTGCTCAGCCTTCAACGCCTGGGGTATCAATATACAGATCCCGGCGCTTAGATGTGCACTTCCCCATCCCACTCCCTCGGTATACTACCACAGCGTAAAACATTTGCCACGCTGATTGAGTCTGTGTCTGATTGTGAGAACCTACTGTCACGCGTGTCTATGTTCTCAGATAGGGAAGTATTAATTACGTTCCCCGCACCGCTTTACACCCCGCTCCTACCGCTGAGTTTTAAGGGAACCGGGACGTGGGATAGGCTAAATAAATGCCAATTTTATTATAGCTTAAAAATCTCCAATCTTTCCTGAAGAATTCGATGTATATATTATTGTGCTGAAGTGATATTTGATGCAATAAAACTAGGTTTAAACATAATGTTTTAAGGCTATACTGTAGCTACTAGTCAAACATTCTTCCTGTGTTCTCCGTAAGTCATATTTTTTGAAACTTCATGTACCATTTTCTCAGAAACTATCTGATCAATGTATTTGAATCTTTGTAGTCTCTAAGACACTATATAGATCTACTTACTTACTCCTTGGCGCTACAGCCCCCTTGGCCTCCTGGACAATCTTCATCCACTCCTCTCGGATCACGGCCTTGCTTCTCCATCTTTTTACTTCCCATTCCCCTCAGGTCATCCTCTACGTCATCCAACCATCTTATCCTTGGTCTACCCCTTATACGACGCCCTCCAGGTTTACCTTCAAAGACTTTCTTTGCCATCCGGTTCTCCGTCATTCTTTCAACATGCCCTAGCCATCTCAGTCTATTGCTTTTTATTTCGGCTACTAAATCTGGTTTTCCATATAGTTCTCTGATATCTCTATTGTTTTTGATTCGCCAAAATCCACTATCATTCACTGACCCATATATTTGCCTAAGTATCTTCCTTTCCCATCTTCGTAATAACTCCTCATCCCCTTGCGTCATAGTCCATGCCTCTGAACCATAGGTCACCACCGGTCTCACTACTGTGCGATAGATAATTAATTTCAGATTCCTACTTAGGCTTCTCGTATGGAATAACTTGCCTAACGCATAGTAACTCCTGTTACCAGCTGCAATCCTGGTATATATTTCTTCTCTTATATTGTTATTTTCTGTTACTATTGACCCAAGATATTTGAATTCCTTGCATTGTTCATATATATAGATCTACAAGTGGAAGTAAATTTGTTCAGGTAACTTGATTAGTTCATGGAGCCCATCTTGAAAAGCACTAGGATGTAAAAACAAGATGTTCAGTAAAGAACATATAGCCTACTTTCTCCTAAATGCATGGGTATTGTTATAACTCTTTGTCCTTTTCAAGGAGTATGATTGAATGTTGGTTGTAGTAGCTTTTTGAAATACAACGTGCTATAGGGATATTAAACATGAATATGAGGTGCCCTTTGCTAGTGCTACCTCTGTACCAAATTTCGTTCATTCGGTTCTACCGTGTTCGAATTAATAGGGTGAATCAATTTTGACATAAAGATGGCCGCCATCCGCAAACTGTTAGGCGAATGACCTATTAGATTGGTCAAAGGATGCTCCCTCCATAAAGGTATGTAGTTAGAGATCGGATGATTAGGTTAATCGTAATTTGATTTAAGCTTTGAACATTTGTGTGGCCGCCATTACGTTTCCGTCAAGATGGCGGCGATATAAAACATGACACTGAGGTGCCTTTTGTTAGTACTACCTCTGTACCAAATTTCGTTCCATTCGGTTGCACCGTGTTCGAATTAATAGGGGGAATCGATTTTCACACAAAGATGGCCGCCATCCGCAAACTATTAAGCTGATGATCTATTAATTTGGTCAATGGATCCTCCCCCCGTAAAGGTATGTTGTTACAAAATTTGGTTGAGATCAAATGATTAGGTTAGTCGTAATTTGATTTAAGCTTTGAACAATTGTGTGGCCGCCATTACGTTTCCGTCAAGATGGCGGCGATATAAAACATGTCACTGAGGTGTCTTTTGTTAGTACTACCTCAGTACCAAATTTCGTTCCATTCGGTTGCACCGTGTTCGAATTAATAGGGGGAATCGATTTTCACACAAAGATGGCCGCCATCTGCAAACTATTACGCTGATGACCTATTGGTTTGGTCAAAGGATGCTCCCCCCATAAAGGTATGTTGTTGCAAAATTTGGTAGAGATCGGATGATTAGGTTAGTCGTAATTTGATTTAAGCTTTGAACATTTGTGGGGCCGCCATTACGTTTCCGTCAAGATGGCGGCGATATAAAACATGACACTGAGGTGTCCTTTGCTAGTGCTACCTTTGTACCAAATTTCGTTCAATTCGCATTCACCGTGTTCGAATTGATAGGGGGGGACAGACATTCAGAGTACACACACTCACACACAGACACACACACACACATACACAGACTCACACACACACACACACACACACACACACACACACACACAGACTCTCTCTCTCACACACACACACTTTTTTTCGCCCTGTGTTGATCTCATAAGTCTACTTTCATTTTTTGCAAAAATCGAAAGTAGGCTAAAAAACTCAACTCCCGTAAACAATAGGCCAATACTTTTACTTCAGTAGCTCACAAGTAGTTTAAATATTATGCTTGCAAAGTGTGTTGGGTCTGGTTTGAGGCATATGGGTTAACGGAATTTTTAACAATATATTTTTTAAGATTGTTTGTGTAATGCTCTCTCTGACACAAAATATTCACCATAGAAGCTTCAAATTCTACCCAAATAATGAGCAATGTACTCTGAATATACCAAAAGAACATTCAAGGAAATATCTATTGTTTCTGAGATACGAAACTAAACATCGGAAACTACATTTTTCTATCGATTCACACGTCCCGGTTCCCTTAAGGGTCAAGTGCAGAGCTGCACGCCGGTATTTGTACGTTGCACACACGCGGCAGCAACGCCCTCAAACGGAAACTTTTTTGATCACGCCTTATAAAATCCACTTCAGCAATATCCTGTGCATGTATATCTTACAAAATCTCATTTTAGGTTTGCTTCAAATGCCTAACCATAACTTATTATTTAAGATAAGTTATGAACTTTCAAAGCGATATAAAAATTTGAATATTAACAGAAGATTATCATTTCACTCATTCTGGAAAACAATAACATTCGAGATAAGAATTCTGACGCTAAAGCCGTTCTGAATGAGGATTTTCCCGGATTTTTCCACGCTCAGTGGATGCAAATGCCGGCAAGGAACGTACAGTATTTCAATTCCTGGGGCACACTGACTATTCGTAGACCTTAATAATCAGTAGGTGCCGTATTTTTTGGTAATAGCGATACGCGCGAAATTTTTTCATATCTCCTTTCTTGCCTATATATGACCTTGTAGGTACTTAAAGTAGCGTATTTTAGCAAAATGAACTCGCGAAATTATTATCGAAAAAGCTGTCCAATACACGTTTAAATGCTTCTGAAGAATTGACCATCGTGGTTTCCTTCTCGTTTGATTGATAGTGCCTCTACACAACTGCCTACAAAGCCGGAAGTATGTGTATTCAGTTCCGCGATCACTAAGGCTATCGATGAAAATCGATATCTGCTATAGATTACATCAAATGGCGTTGTGGTCGTAGATACAGCAGTGTGAGTTCACGACTGATAAAACTATCGGCAAACATCCAGCTAAGTATAAAAATGCCAAAAACTAAAGTCACAACAGTTTTCTCGAGGGCCGAGGAATACTACAGTGAGGGGTTCTATGTATTTGACGCTGCAAAAAAGATTCTAATGTGTAAATACTCCAATGTTCGTATTCAGAGGGAACGAAAAGACACGTGCGATAAACACTGCAGGGATTCAGCAACGCATAAAAAGAGGAAGAAAGAAGGAAATGAACATAATTCTAAGCGGCAAATAACATTCGGCGATACTCTACAAATCGCAAAGATGCTTAAAAAAAACCGTGA
This sequence comes from Meconema thalassinum, assembly GCA_946902985.2. Lineage (NCBI taxonomy): Eukaryota > Metazoa > Arthropoda > Insecta > Orthoptera > Tettigoniidae > Meconema > Meconema thalassinum. The sequence goes on along the minus strand of OX336393.1, from coordinate 390,321,020 downwards.
TAGATTTACCCTAGACTATAAGGAAGATTTCAGAAGAAACATCGATCATAATGACAATTTATTTCGCGAAATACCCACCGAAATAGCGTCAGTTTTAACACCGAAATCAACGGTTTTATTTCACCAAAAAATAAGGCCCTTAATAATCAGTTATACTTTCTACAGTCATCATCACAAGAACACAAGTTATCAGTTTAAATGTACACGGGACTACTGACCCCGTTGAACCAAGCTGCTCATGGTAACAACAACAAGCAATCTCATGGGCTTGGTATTGTAGGTTTAAGAACTTGACTTCACTGTTCTTTGTCATTTAACACGCTGCACAACATGTTATCTTAACTTTCACCTCTGACACATACCAGAACACGTCAGCTCTCTTCCTGCCGCCACTATGTGAACTTCACTTCTAGGGAGAAATTTAATGATGGAAACTTTAATTCATTGAGGACTTCTTTCGCGGTTATTTACAAATGTACTTCAATTTGCAACTACAGTATCTAAAGGCACAGGGTCATCGAAAAATAATGCCAACATTTCAAAAAATTATAGCACCAAAACCCTTTATGTTAAACGTGTAATTCTTTCACTGAACGCCAGCTGATTAAAGTAAGTTTTGTTTTGGAGGGCACGTGACCTTGCTATGCGCACACTAGATGCGCGGTAGCCAAGGTCGGCCGGGGGGCGCGCGCGCGCCAATGAAGTCCTGACCTAACCCCTTTGGATTTATTTTCTGGGCGTACATTAAAAACTTTGTGTATGCAGAAGAAATTCGGCATTTGGATCACCTGCGGGTGCGAATTTCTGCCGCCATCTTGACAGTTACTCCTGAAATGATTGCATGTACCAATCCAGCCATTGGGAAAGCGTGCGTTCAATGCTGATGGTGGTCGGACTGGCCTACATTTTTCTCTACAATCCCTGTTTCCTTAAACTGATTAAATCATCGAATGACAGCTTTGTAATCAGGTGCAGTTTGTCGGGCGGTGCAGTCATTGGCGCACGTGCGCCCCCGGCCGACCTTGGCTACTGCGCATCTAGTGTGCGCATAGCAAGGTCACGTCCCCTCCAAAACAAAACTTACTTTAACCAGCTGGCGATCAGTGAAAGAATTACACGTTTAACATAAAGGGTTTCGGTGCTATAATTTTTTGAAATGTTGGCATTATTTTTCGAAGACACTGTACAAATGTTAAATGTTCACAACTTCTTTGAAAAATACTTTACCAGTGCAAGAAGTTGCATGAACATTTGAATATTGTTTCTTGCAGACTAAATTAATATTTTTTACAGTAATTAATTTCGGTATCTGCTAATTGTATAATAATAACAACAATAACAACAATAACCCCTGGCACTACAGCCCATGAAGAGCTTAGGCCCACCAAGCGACCGCTGCCCAGCCATTTCGCCTGCAGTTATTGGGATGACGCGTCGTTAGCGCATCGGATCTCATCGGCCATTAATCTTGGTTTTCGTGACCGCGGCGCTGCCTCACTGTCAGACAGCTACTCAATTGTCCTCACGAGGCTGAGTGCACCCCGGTCTAGCCCTCACGTCAGTTTTTTAAATCTCTAACGGAGCTGGGAATCGAACCCGGGGACTCCGGGTGAGAGGCAGACACGCTACCCCAACACCACGGAGCCGGCTGCTAATTGTATGCGAAATAATTTATAAAACTTTACGGATATCTACATACTACAACACATGTGTTGCAACTCAAAATCACGGGCATTGCCACTTCCATAATTTAACAGTAAAACGGAATCTTGCTGCCTCATATCTCAAACAGTTACTGAAGATAGGGGACCTGAAGTTTATTTGGTCCAGTTAAAAGATACTAGCCTATATATGATTGCTTATTTTCGTGTAAATGTTGATTGTTAAGTCTGGTGAACTTCACATTGCACACCACAGAAGAAACAGGTATAGCACAATGCCTGGCCTGGCCTTCCGCGGAATCACGGAAGTACGCAGATATAAGAACAACGTTAGCAAAATCAACTCTGTGAATCACTACTATTACTCGACACGTGGTGCTGAGGACCAGAGACTGCACTCTTAAAATTAAAGAGTGTCTATACTGTAGATAGAATATACAGGTACAGTGTACATGAAATGAACACGTATCGTCTTACTTGAATAGGCATTGCATTAAAGGTTTATGGTATGTGTTGACATATCAACGAAACAAGACGACTTTGAAACCTAAGTGGCAATAGAGCAGCGTTTCCCAAACTGTGGTACGCGTACCACTGGTGGTACGCTGGTACTGCTGCAGTGGTACGCACCAAGGCGGTCCGGGTTCGATTCCCGGCCAATGCATGTGAGATTTTCGAAGTGAAATGCCATGTCCTGTGGTTCGGATTCCACGTAAAAAGGAGGTCCCGTGGCTTATAATCACAAGATTCACGGTCACGATAAACTACAATCTTCCTTCCTTCCTTGCAGTGGTACGCGGTGATGTTACGAAAAATATAAACACATAAAAACATTGTTATATTGCTGGAGGACTTTGAGGCCAAAGATAAGCAGCAGTTTTACGAATTGAATTGTGATTCAGAACTAAGGCAAACTTTTTCAAAAATGGCTCTTGTGAACTTTTGGGTTGAGAGGCGTGCAGATATGCAGATATGCTGACATAGCGGACAATGTAGTTGGATTTTTACAGCCTTTCACTACTTCATACTTTTGTGAGACTGCATTTTCTTCACTTATCTCAAGAATAAATATCGGAATACGCTCCTTACAGTGGAAAACTATCTTCGTTTGAGACCCAGCAATCTTAAACCAGACATTCCTAAGTTGGCTTCTAATCTTCAAGCTCAAACTTTCACATTGAAGTTGTTAGTTGAACTAAGGTTTTTATGTTTAATTATTAAGAGTTTTTGTATTAATATTATTTGTACAATGTCGTTTCTGAATGTTTGAATTGAATACTTATTGCAATAAATAATAAAACAACTGGACACACTTTTTATTATTTGAACTTTAACTCTAACAAACACAATTTACAATCCATCTTTTGGTCTGCTACGTAGTGGTGGTGGGGCTATAGTTACTATATCTCCCAACCATTAGGTGGTACACGAGAGATTCCCTTCTCTTAAAGTGGTACACACACAAAATAGTTTGGGAAACACTGCAATAGAGTATACAACTCAGATTCAACCCAGCAGAAAAAATTATACCAACAATCACAATGCTAGTAGTGACGGAGAATAAATGATAAGTTACATTGTTAGTAACTTCTTTAATGTGACGTCTAGTATTATAATTCGGTGCTGTATGCTATCGGTCCCGTGAGTTTCGAAGTGCGTGGAAATCGTCTGATAACCTGTGTAAGTATGGCGGCTACTGTACTAGAGTGCCAATGCAATGACCCCAATCGCAGATTAACAATACAGCGCTAGTCATCACGATAGAAATTTGTAGGCTAAGGGACTAAGTACTTAATTGCTTGAAATGTCAATTATTAGGTGATTACTTATAACAGCCAGTGACTGCCCCTTTGTCAAATGAAGGAACCATGTAAGGTCTTCAATTTACAAATTAATGGTGACTCCTAATTGTAGTGGATATTGGCCTCTGTCAATTGACGGCAAGCTAAGCTTAGGGATGTTCAGGGGCAAAGCGCTTAAACTGTTAACTAGACAAGGTTAACGTTAATTGAAGTCATCGGAAATCACTACACGATTTCAGAGTCTGGAGTTCACTCAAGCGTGTAACGTTGGGCAACATCGAAACTGAAAGATGAACTTAGATATTGAAATTACAATATTATTATCAGCGGTGTGTGTGAAGGGATTTGCTTAGTACGCAAGCAGCACTTTTCACAAATGACCATCGCATAACTTTTTTGTTGATGTGACGACGCATTTCATCTGTAGGATGATCAGGACTTTCCTTCCATGATTTATCTCCACTGTTGTTTCGTTTGAGGGGCTTAGATAACGTGATCATTCAGCCCCGTGTACTTGGGTGTGTGCAGAAGTTGTCTAATAACTTGTGTTATTGTGGTTTCTGTAGTAGTGTATATTTGTAATTCAGGTGAGGGTTGGGAAGGAGATGGCCGTGGCCTTCAGATAGTCACTACCCCAGCATATATCGAGTTGGTGAATGTTCTTCTGGAGAATAATTTTTTCATTGAAGATTTTCGCCCATTGTTGTTGGGTATGAATAAAATCAATCTGATGACCTGTGTTACTACGTTGTATTTACTGGTATGTTCGTCCGCCTCGTTGCGTAGTGACCGTCACTGCGGAGGTCCGGGTTCGGTTCCCAGCTCTGCCAAGAAATTTAATTCTGGTCTGAAGGCTGGAACGGGATACACTCAGTCTCGTGAGGCACAACTGACAAGAGGCGGTTCGATTCCTACCTCAAACATCACTAATGCAACTACGATCCTCCTCCTCCTCTAGTTTAATTCGGAATTTGGAGTTGAGCAGCGTACAAGCGAGTTCCTCTAATAATTTATTTATAAATTTAGTTTCCCTGTCTGCCTAAACAACAGGTCTCCAGCCCTTGCCCTGGCTTTAAAGTAAGATTGCATTTGAAGGAGACAGCGTGAAGCGAGACACCAGACGCGCAGTCAAGACTGCTCTCTGATCAAGATATCCTTGAGACAGAGAGGTGCGATACAGGGGAATAAACACGGTAATTCGTGAAGGAACCCGCCCACAGCAGTCATTCTCGATAGGATGAAAGGTTCGTCACGGAGATTCAATTTACTCGCAGGAACACAATAGCCTACTCGAACCTGGCTATCCGCCTCTTGTATTGCGGCCAAGGACTGTATGGGAACTGTGTATAGAATTGCACCTACCAAGGGCTTAAGTTAAATGATTTCCTGTATGCCAATGTTTCGTTATATGTGAGGTGAAAAGCGGAAAGGGACCTCTTGTCCAAATATTAATACTGCACTTTGAGTTAGTCCCACTTTCAAATTCAACAATAATTTCTGAGAAATCTTGATTCAAGAAAATTGTAAAGAATAATCCTCACCAAAAATCACCTTCTCGCCTCACATATTTAGTAACTGTTGTTGCTACTCTTTTATTTAGGGACTTGGACATCATGGACATCAGCCTTGTGTGCTTGGGTGTGTGAATTTGTTCTTATGCGGCTTCGGTGGCGTAGTTGGTAGCATGCTGAACTGCTGTTCCCAAGATAGCGGGTTAAAACCCGTTCGAAGTCGTCGGATTTTTTAAGAGAGTTAAAATCCTTCAGCTTGCCTTCCTTCGGAGGGGAAGTAAAGCCGGTGGTCCCATGTCATAGATTTATGGCATGGAAAGATCCTTCCACAGACTAAGTGTGAAGCTAAATTTCTAGGTTAGATTTTGTAGGAACGCTCTATCAATGTTCCAACGTTCACCACTAGCTATCAGTGACATCTGATAGCGAAAGTTGAAACTACTTGAAATTGAAAGGAACTTGAAGCTCACCCTGTGGGTGTCCGCTTGAAGCAGCTACAGCCTCTGGCAAGCCGAACATGTCCTCGAACACTCCTGGCACTAAAAGCCATACGATAAATAAATAATCTGACGTAGTGTGTGTATGATACAATTTAGCTAGGATGAGAAGGATGCAGCCGTAGTCGTAACTTGAGAGCCAAGGAAAACCACTCCAAGGATGACAGAGGCGGGAATGGAACGCACACACTGCTCAGTTATCCTTACGAAGCTGAATGTAGCTTGATTCAGGCACTCGAGGAAGGTGCCCACCACGACCCTACATGAAAATGAAAATCCACAGCCTGCTTCCAGTCTCCGACCGGGTCAGGAATGGAATGAATGAAGCCCCCATCTAGCGGCGAGGATATGAACTGTGCCGGCTGCCGAGGCCTGACGCACTCCTCTGGGGCAATGAGTAAATGGATGACAGGTGAAATGAAATGATAGTGGAGAGTGTTGCTGGAATGAAATTTTGACAGGGAAAACCGGAGTACCCGGAGAAAAACCTGTCTGCCTCCGTTTTGTCCAGCACAGATCTCACATGGAGTGACCGGGATTTGAACCACGGACCCAGCACGACCCTACATATTATATATTAATCTAATCAAGTGCAACAATATGTATGTGCCCAGTGAAATCTTGGGGAAATTTGAGTCTTGCTAGAAAGTTTCAATTTTGCTAGAATACAAACACGAATAATCCAAATAGCCTATCAGACTTCTAAAATCATTGTTGAACTTGAAAGTGACACTAATTTAAAATATTAATTTTTCGACAAATGAGGAACTAGTATAGATAATCTAGTTTAGACGTCAATAAAAACGATACCCGTAGTCTTGCATAAAAACAAGCTACACCAAAGTTTTCCTTGTGTTATTCTTCGTGTAGCTTATAGTAAACATTTGTATTGTAACCAGTTAAAATTTTATAGCTGATTGAACAAAAAAAGATGCAGTTTCTTTACCAAGTTTAACGGAGCGCTCACTTAGAAAGATCATTACATTAAAGGTATTAATGAGATCGTAATGAAATTTTAGTAAGTCTTGAAGGAACTTCTTGCTAACGTGTAAAAGGAGTTGTAATGTGATCTTACGGTTCTGAAAATAGTCGTAGTTAATTTTGTAAACCAACTTTTTCTCGGTCTTGGGTGGTCGTAGCAGTATGAATTATGACTTGTTATGAGGCTCATAGCAATGCAAGACACTTGCAGATGTGTTAGGATCTGTGAATTTTGCACCGTTATAGGGTATATTCCTCAAAATATCTCTAAATTTGTGACAAGCCTGATTGGAGATACAATTAAATTGTATAGTCTCCTCTCAGTTTTTCATCACGAGGCTGAGTGTGTCCCGTTTAAGATTAGAAAACAGCATTGCCGAAACAAATATCCCTCTCGGCACGCCGAAAGGTGGAGGTAAATTTCACCGGGTAAAGAAAAAAATAATTTCGAAATCACTAAATTTGGCAATTGTTTTATACCTAGAAACGTTCCGTATATTTAACATACAAGACTTATAAAAACATTTTGCTCATCCCTTGACTTAGAGGTGGGTCGTACCAAAAATTATTTCAGACAAAAGATTTAGGTAATTTTTAGAAGACCATTACGGTTTTGATATTTTGCCTATTAAGGGCAGTATAATTTTTTATTATCTCCGAAAACTCCTTTTTTCACACCTTTGGTCAATGGCTTGTGCTGTCAAAGAACCTTACTAAGATAAGTTTTTAGCCCTTATTCGAATAATTGTGTGAACTTTGATGGATTCAATTTTTCACATATTAAGAAAGTTACAGCGATATTTCACTTTTTCGAAAAAGTGCCTCCCATGGTTCGATTTTGCCCATTAACGAACTCGACCGAGATTATGATTGGTTATGTTTTATGTGTAAGTTTCAATGTGATTGGTGGAAAATTACGTTAGTTATCGTGTCCACAAGAAAGTGATATACAGGGTCTTTCATGTAAAATAAGAGCGCCAAGCGGCGGCTTTGTTAACCGCAGCTGCGGTCATCTTGGCCGAGCTTGTGGCGCGCCAAGGCCCCCTGCATTAAGCGTGTGTACAATCCTATATGGTGCAGCGGCCTTGCTAGCGTGTGTACAATGCTGAAATCTTACGTTAGTTATTGTTGATGAAACCGACACCCCTACTTGTGCTAATTTTGTGAGTGATTTATTCGGAGACCGTTCAAGATTCTCGCCAATGTCATCTAGCGCATCCTCTGTTAAAACTGTTCGTGTGCGGGCATGTTTTTTTTATTGAGCACCGAGCCAGTAGTGTCAAACTTATTTGCAATTACGTGAATCTGTGCTAGTGAAGGTGGCACTTCATCAGGAAATTGCTGAACAAATGCATCACGTACCCGCCGAGCCGACTCGTACTTAAAATAAGTTTTACATAAAAAAATACGATGTTGCAATGATAACTGTCTCACCATGTTAGCACATGAGGTTTAGACTGGCGACTGAGCACCTGCACGCTTATTGTAAGGTCAAGTTTGCTAATGTCAATCTATTATATTTATATAGTCCATCGGAACTTGGGGAAAAAAAACAGCCCTCGTATGTACTATGAGCGCGCTTTCAATACTACAGCAGGGGGCCATGGCGCGCCACATGCTCGGCCAAGGTGACCGCAGCTGCGGTTAACAAAGCCGCCGCTTGGCACTCGTATTTTATATGAAATACCCTGTATATAAACTCTCGAACTGACGGTGGTTTTGGGGTCTGGAGGACGTGAAACGCAGAAATATATCGAAATTTTCCGCAAGTCGCGATATGGTACCCGTTGCAATAGGAAGCTTTATAATGAAATCTACCTAAAATGAAAGCCACTGAAAGAAGCTCCTTAGGGGAGAACTCCTGAAAGGTATTCTTGCAAACGACAGAAAGCGAGGTCCACCTCACACGGGGTAGATTTTAGAAACAGAAAACCGGGACACACTTATGAAAGTTTAAATTTGATATAAAAATAGTTTAACTGTGCACATGAAATGTTATTATTCTTTGAATACTAGGAATCACAGTTGTATTTGTCTACTCATTTAGGGATTTAGCGACATCGTGGTTATGTAGCCCGATTACTTTGGTGTAGGTGTAATTGAATTGTGTCTGATAACCTGTGTCATTGTGATGGCTGTATTAGTATGTATATTTGTAATATTCAGGTGAAAAGACTGCTGTGACCTCAATTTAAGTCCATCCCAGCATTCACCTGGAGTAGAAGTGGGAAACTGCGGATAATCACTTCTAAGATGGCAGAGGTAGGAATCGAACCCAACATACCTCTTCTCAGTCCTGTCTCACGAGGCAGACGCAAGGAAGGAAATCGAAGCCGGACCTTCGTGATGACAGACAAGAATGCAAACCACTACGCTAAGTGGTGTACCAAACTAAACAAGAAAGAAATACAACTATGCAGTTACTAGGAATGTGCTCATTCCTGAGTAACTTTTCTATTGGGCAGGACAGCTAATTACTCTTGACAATCCGGATACGGGATCTGGAAACCTGTTGAATAGATATCTTGAAAATATCTACGTTTCCCTTTATTTTACGAGTAACCTGAAGGCAGAAGGATTTCTCCACATCAGAACATGTCTGACGCGATCTGATAATGGCATGTACCTAACGTCCCATTAACTGCTAATGGTTCTCAGGGACTCCAGGGCGTAAGAATACATGTCACTGAAGTATATATCTGTGCCTCTGTATCTGTTTTCAAACAGTTTTCACCCAGCATCGTAGCCAAACGTCCATCCCAGCATTCACCTGGAGTAGAAGTGGGAAACTTCACGAATGCAATCGGCAGGTGTAGTTTTGAGACCCAAGGTTCGAATCCCTCGCCCTTCATGAAATGGTTTACCGTTGTTTCTCATTTACAACTCAAAGCGATTGTCGGGACGGAACCTTCTAAGCACCGCGACCGCTTTTTTCCTACCCCTTGCTCAGATTCATTCATTTCATCTATCATTTACTCCTCTCATGAGGTTGGCATCAGGAAGGGCATCCGGCCGTAAATATGTCACAGAAAAAATCATAGTTTTTCATCCTAAGCCACGTAGAAACGGGAATAACGAGGGCTTGACATACAATCGGGATTTCAACCAGAATTTCCTACATTTTGAGCAGACACAGAGGCCACTTACAATACCACCGCTACTACCCATCTCCAAGTCAGAGATGAAGGGCTTGTTGTTGTTGTTTTTGATTAAGTTTAGAGGCTTGCGGCAACGTGACAATTCAGCTCCTTGCAGGATACTTGGATGTGTGTCGAGTGGCCGAAGTGGGAATCGAAACCACCTCTTCTCAGTCTATCCCGTTGCAATCCTCAAACCAGAATTATTAAATTTATTGGCAGAGCCGGGAATCAAGCACAAGACATTTGCGACCGGAGCCTCAATAAATACCTCCAAGATAACAGAAGACGATGCTAGACAAAAGAAATGAGGCGAAGGTCGAGCGGTTCGTACGAAGGTCACGACGGCCAACGGTGTCCACCCTTAGTGCGGTTTTACTACGTCTAATTCCACCCCCCCCCCCCCCTCCTACATCCCCCCTCCAGTCATGAACCCTTAATTCGCAATAAATAAATAAAATTTAGAAAGTAAAATGAAAATATTAAAATTAAAAATAAAATTATTTTTAATTTTTCTAAAATGTTTATATTAAATTAAATTGAATTATTTTAAAACAAATGAATGAAATACCTCAGCTATGCCAAGAAATTAAATCAGGTCTGGGGGTTGGAACGGGATTCACACAGCCTGGTGAGGCAGAACTGTTAAGGAGTGGGTCCGATTCTCACCTCGCCATCCTAGGAGTGGTTATCCGTGGTTTCTCCACTTCTACTCCAAGCGAATGTTTGAGAGTGAGGTTCTAACACATTTATCCTCATTATGGCCACGGCCGCCTCCAACACAAAACCTAGCATCAATTACAAATACGCACACTGGTACAACAATCACAGTGACACAGGTTATCAGACAAATTCCACACACAAGTACACGGGGCGGTATGACCATGCCGTCGTAATGCCCCGAAATAAATTGATAACACTTACTTGTACAGCCATCACAATGACACATGGTATTAAACTGATTTCACACGTATGCAAGTATAATGGGCTGATGCCCACAATAATATAAGCTCTTAAAAATTAAGAAAAGAAGGAACGTTTCTCCACTACACTGCGGAACACCGAATCATGGATAAGTTTCTCAGATCTAGATGATGAATACCTTTTATCCTTTCTAACAAGGTTATATATTACAGGTGTTTACAACACTCGCAATTCGCATGAGGATAGGTCTGTAAACCAGTTTCTTTAAAACGTTGTTGACACACAAAGTTAGTTATTTTTGCATTGACATTGCGGGGACAAGTACACATTCAGAATAACAAACAAAAAAACAGCTAGGACACGATACTGAGCAAAGGACAATGATGAGAGAAGTATGAAATCTACTCACGAGTCGTCAAATTATTAAGAAATATGCTTAACATGGCGTCGACGCATGTACTATTTCTTGTCGTCGAAATGGCTGGATTATTATTCTCTCAAGATTCAACGTATCGCGCTTAAACGAGAGGAATTTTTTGCCTGTAGTACTTTTCAGATCGATATTTAGATCACCTCCGAGAACGTATTCTTTTGTTCGCCTGGCAGAGGCAGGAATGAGATGCGGGTAGTATCTGCGCGCACCCTTAGGTGCATGGTGCGCGGTAGACCGTCACACGTTCAAGATGTATCACCCAAATTTTGGCTTGACCCCCCCAGTCCAAAAATATATATCTGTTTATAAACAAAATCCCTCGTGTCAGAACCGGGTATTGAACTAGAGTCGGTTGGACGGAAGGTTACTTCGCTTGCTCCTAGGCCATGCTCGGCAGCAATGTAGCATTGTCAGAATCTTGTGTTTTTAAAACAACAAAGTTCTTTATGGGAACTGCTGGTTCTGTATATTCCAAGTAGACTAATGTTTACATTGGACTGGCGCGGTGCAGAGCGGCGGAAGTCGAGGCAATCCACGATTGAGCCTCCCACACTCACTGCTGCCAAACTCAGCGATGACTGTTACGTATTATTAGCACCAGGATAGTACTGAACGAGCGATGGGCGTTGACCATAGTTCGGCACCATGCCAAAAACATGACAACTACGGCAACTTACACACGAGTTTCTCTGTAGACGGATTCTCATACTCGTGTTTGCATAGGGTGCTATTGGAATTATCCACAACTCAATGCTTGTTTAAACGAAAATATGCGTGAACGTGGACTACAAGTTCATTTCACATGTAGATCTATGTCAAGCTATACTGGGAATGGTGTGAAAGCCTAAGTCGAGACTTAAGTAAAAGTGTTGTTTCATTCCCGCGAAGGTATTATATTACACACGCATTTTATTCGCTTTACTTTTACAATGATATCCCACAACAAAAGTATCCCGTTTCATCTCTAAGATCAGAGTTAAATTCGCGACTGAAGAAATTACTTCCTCGCTGAGAATGGAAATTGAAGGCGGACAGTATCATTGATCCACTAAGGAAGTTGTAATTGTGTTAATGAGAATATAAATAACCCCTGACACTACAGCCCAGGAAGGGCCTAGGCCTACCAAGCGACTGCTGCCCAGCCATTAGGCCTGCAGATATTGAGGTGAGGCGTTGTTAGCACATCGGGTCCCCTCGGTCGTTAATCTTGGTTTTCGTGACTGGGACGCTGCCTCACTGTCAAGACAGCTACTCAATTGTCCTCGCGAGGCTGAGTGCACCCCGTTCCAGCCCTCACGTCAGTTTCTAAAATCTCTGACGGAGCCGGGAATCGAAGCCGGGGCCTCCGGATAAGTGGCAGGCGCGCTACCCCAACACCGCGGGGGCGGCTGTTAATAATAATAAAGTCACCAATTAAGGACATACAAAAAGAGGAAAGAAAAATCTCGAGCAAGATTTTTGGCCCAGTTTGTTGGTTGGTTCCTTAGTTTAGGGGCTGCGACAACGCGGTCATGTAGCCCCGTGTACTTTGGGTGTGTTAGTTAGTTATTGTTGTTTTAAGGGGCGGAACTACGAGGTCATCTGCCCCTCTTAACACAGATTAAAGAATACAAATTTTGAATTGAATTTAAAATTTTGAGGTGGACATCTAAATTTAAAAAGACCAAAAATTAATAAAACAAAAACAAACAATTAAATAAATAAAAATATAAACATAAACAAAAATTACGGAAAAAACAATACATTATCATTCAAAAACGAACAAGTCGTTGAGTCAAAGTTCACTGGAAAATTTAGATTGCTGGCCCTAACCCACTCTCACTTATAAAGCGGATAACGCGATCAGCAGCCACCGCGTCATTGGCTAATATAAGTTTGAGTGTCGTCTGCAAACCAAGGTTTCTTCGTAAGTCAGCAAGATCCACACACTCGGTGAAAATGTGGGCCACGGTGAAAACGGCTCCACAGGTACAAAGTGGGGGGTCTTCCCTTCTCATTAGGTACGAGTGGGTGGATCTTGTATGACCTATCCTTAGCCTACACAAAATGACGGACTCTCTCCGGGCCCGGAAGGAGCTCCGCCAAACGCGAGTAGTTCCCTTGATCGCTCTCAGTTTACTGGGCAGTGGGTCAGCTAGCCACTGACTCTCCCAAAAAGCCAGAACTTGTAGGCGTAACTGAGAGCGAATATCTCTAGCGGGTACCTCCATTGGTCGAGGTGGTAGTGATACCGCCTCTTTTGCAGCTTGATCCGCTAACTCATTTCCCGCAATTCCCATGTGGCTTGGAAGCCACAGAAAGGTGATTCGAGTGTCAGCGTGGCACAGCCCGGCTAGTAGGTCGTGGATTCGCTGCACTAGGGGGTGTTGCGGGAAACATGTAGCAATTGACTGCAACGAACTCAAAGAGTCGGTACACACGAGAAAGTGGATTCGTGCATCCTGTAGTGCAAACTGCAGAGCTTCATAGATGGCAACGAGCTCCGCAGTAAACACACTACAGGCCTCAGGCAAAGAGATCTTGGTATTTGCACCATCAATAACGTAAGCACAACCCACCTTCTCGTCCACCTTCGAACCATCCGTGTATAGAATGCCAGCGTCCGGAAATTGGTGAACTATGCTGTGGAACTGCCTCCGGTAAACGGAGGCATCCGTGTTCACCTTAGGACCTCGGTGCAGATCTAACCGAATTTCCGGACGCGGGACTTGCCACGGAGGCACCTCGCTAGATGTCCGGATCATACAGGGACCTACAGCCACTCCTATTTCGGTACACGAGCTATCAAGTCTAATACCAACCGGCCGAGTGGCACGAGGCCGGTTGGCGTACCCCTGGTGGTTTTGGGTACCGAAGAGAGCTTGATAGGTCGGGTGTTGCGGCATTTGACGCACATTGGCAGCATATGCTAACAGCATATGTTGGCGTCTATAATTTAAAGGTGGAACACCCGATTCGACGAGTAGGCTGGGTATCGGGCTGGTCCGGAAGGCACCGGTAGCCAGTCTAACGCCACTATGGTGGATACTGTCCAGCATTTTCAAGGTTGCCGGCCTTGCTGAACCGTATGCCGCAGAACCATAGTCTAGCCGGGACAGGACGAGGGCTTGGTAGAACCGTAGCAGCACCGCACGGTCAGCCCCCCACGTAGTGCCACTAAGAAACCTGAGCATGTTCAGTTTCCTGAGACATGTCATTTTCAATTGCCGTATATGGTGCTGCCACGTTAACTTGCTGTCAAAATGGAGCCCCAGGAAGCGATAAGTGTCAACCACCGGCAACGCAGCATCCCTGAGATGTAGTTCAGGGTGTAAATGTAGCCTCCGTAGCCGACAAAAATGGACGACGGAGGTTTTCGCTGCTGAAAAACGAAAACCCCGGTCGTGAGCCCACCTGTCGACCCGGTTGATGGCTAGCTGCAATTGCCGTTCCACGACTGCCATACTTCCAGAGCTGTAATGCAGAGCTAAATCGTCTACATACAGCGATGGAACTACCGCGGACCCGGCGGCGGCAACAATGCCATTAATGGCAATCGCGAACAAGGTGACACTCAGCACTGAACCCTGAGGAACTCCATTTTCTTGGGTATAGTACTGCGATAATGTCCTACCGACCCTTACACGGAAGAGTCGGACGGACATGAAATTCGCAATGAAAGTCGGTAAGTTACCACGGAGTCCCCACTTGTGAAGGGTGGAAAGGATCCCGTAGCGCCATGTGGTGTCGTAGGCTTTCTCGAGGTCAAAGAAAACCGTGACTAGGTGCTGCTTCCGGAAAAAAGCCTCCTGTATGGCGCTCTCAAGTCGCACCAGATGGTCAGTGGTGGACCTATGAGAGCGAAATCCACATTGGTACTCAGACAGGAGACCTTTATCCTCCAAGAACCACACCAGTCGACGGTTCACCATCTTTTCGAGCAGCTTACATAGGCCATTTGTCAAACAAATGGGCCTATAGCTGCTTACAAACTTGGGATCCTTTCCAGCCTTAGGAATCGGTATCACGATCCCCTCTCGCCATTGAGATGGAAACTCCCCTTCAATCCATATACGATTGAAGAGGATCAACAGTTCTTTCATACTGGATTCGCACAGATGTTTTAACATTTGATTATGTATGTTATCCGGTCCAGGAGCCGTATCCCTGCACAGTGCAAGCGCACTGCGCAGTTCCCATTCAGAGAATGGTACATTATAGGACTCCGAAGCAGCAGTGGCAAAGGACAAGGGGTGAGTCTCTGCCTCCCGCTTCAGAGTCAGAAATGTAGGATCGTAACTCCCGGAGCAGGATACATCGGAGAAGTGCGAGCCAATGCTGTTGGCAATGGCGAGATGGTCCGTGATGATGTCCCCATTGATGGACACTCCGGGTATCGATAGTGATGTCGGGAGTCCGGAGATCCGACGAAGCTTAGTCCACACTTGAGATGAAGGAGTATGCGCCGTCATGGACGACACATACTTTTCCCACGTCGTTTTCTTACTCTCCCGAATCAGATATCGGGCTCTAGCACGCATCCTTCTGAAGGTGATAAGGTTGGCCATAGTGTTTTGCCTCCGATAGCATTTGAAAGCACGTCGACGATCTTTAATGGCTGCTGCAATCTCGGCTGTCCACCAAGGGACGAGCTTCCGGCGTGAGTTGCCGGATGAGGAAGGTATTGTTTCCTCAGCAGCAGTCAAAATACCATTCGTTATGTGAATGGTATGATCGTCGACACTCTCAAAGGTATCTTCGGCAAACACCGCACGTGCCGTGAAAGTTGGCCAATCAGCCCGACGGAGAAGCCATCGACTTGGTAACTCGATGGCTCTCTGGTTCGGAAGAGTAACGATAATTGGAAAATGGTCACTATTACAAAGGTCATCGTGTACACCCCACTGTAGCAGGGGAACCAGCGCACGACTGCACAGGGTAATATCGATACTTGAATAAGTACCGTGCGCAATAGAGAAGTGCGTAGGTTCCCCTGTGTTCAACAGACACAGGTCCAGCCGCCTGATCAGCCTCTCAAAATCTCTCCCTTTACCGCTAGTGGTAGCGGAGCCCCAGATGGTGTTGTGGGCATTAACATCTCCCAGAAGGAGAAAAGGAGGGGGGAGCTGAGAGACTAGATCCACCAGCTGGTCGTAATCCGGCTGAGAATCAGGCGGGAAGTACACGTTACATACTGTTGCCATTACTGGCAACGAAGTACGAACTGCAACTGCCTCTAGCTGAGTACGCAACGGCACCTCTTCACTAAAGAGGCTAGAGTGGACGAGAGTGCAGACGCCACCAGCGGCCACAGCTCCGTCCACCCGGTCTTTAGAGAAGAGTTTGAAGTGACGCATTGTTGTCTCATGTCCAGGACGAAACCTGGATTCCTGAAGACAGACAATGGTTGCCGAAAACGAAGATATTAATTGTCGTAACTCAGCGAGATGAACAGAATAGCTATTACAGTTCCATTGTAATAGTGCCATGGTGTGGACTTAAGTAGAAATGGGTCTTCTACTTATGCTTGACCGTTTGCCACCCTTCCCCAGCTCTAGTTGGAGATGATGGGGCAGGAGAGCACACCTCAATCTCCACATCTCCGTCCGAAGACGAAGAAAATGGAGCGGGCGCTCTCTTGGGTTGCGCGCGGTCGTCGTCGGACCTCACGAGTCTCGCTCTTGGAGAAGAGCGAGAGCGGTGTCGAGGGACTTTCTCCCGGTCGGAAGACTGGGTGTCTGTCCCCGACACGCCCCGAAGAGATTTCTTCTTGGATCGGCGCCGACGCGTGTTTGGGGAAGTAGATGGTCCCTTCCCCACAGACGCCGGGTCCTTATAAAACAAGGTCGCTCCTGCTGGCACCGCTCCACTGGTAGTGGTGGGAGCGGGATGGTCAGCAGATACGTGAGCAGCCCTGCCTTTAGTAGAGGAAGAGAAACGGCGCTGAACCGTTCCCCTCTCCTCCGCCGATCTATTTTCTTTACTATAGGGGAGTTCCTCCATACGTACGGGCTTGGCTTCAGCAGGCTTCGCTCCCTTGGTGGTAATGGGAGCGGAAAGGCCAGCAGAGACAGTAGCCACCCCGTCAGCAGGAGGGCGAGAGAGACGGCGGCGAACCGTCTCCCTCTTCTCCCCTATATTTTTCGTATTAGGTGGGCTGGAAGAAGGACCAGCCCCGGTCGGCAAAGTCTTCTTTCCCCCTTTAGCTGGGGAAGACTTGTTCGCCGACCGTTTCGGAGAAGAAGAGGACTTCTTCTCCGATTGCGCCGGTTTAGATGGTATAACCGGCGCCTTCTTTTGCTGGGCCGAAGAAGGTTGTTGTACCTCCTTCGGGCTGACATTTTTCGCTGGTACAGCGAGGGGTGATTTTAATACAGCTGATAATACGGGCGTCGAGGGTACTACACTCGGTAAAGATGCGGCAGGGGTGAATGAGGGCGTCGTTGCAGCTGCAAACGATACCCGAAATTCGGGGGCATTCATATCACGGTACCTCTTGCGAGCGTCGTGATATGAAAGCCTATCAAGAGTTCTTATTTCTTGAATTTTTGCTTCCTTACAGAACTCAGGGCACTGCTTCGATCGTGGAGAGTGGCTTCCTTGGCAGTTAGGACAAATCGGGGGAGGCGTACACCTCTCACCCTCATGTGTCCCCTTGCCACACTCTCTACACACGGCCTTGGCAGTGCACCTGGCGGAAACATGCCCGAATCTCTGGCATTGATAGCAGCGCATAGGTGGAGGGATGTACGGTCGAACATCGCAGTGGTACGATGTGACCTTCACCTGCTTAGGTACTACATCACCCTCAAAATGGAGAATAAAAGCGCCGGTATCGACACTGTTCTCCCCAATCTTTCGGGTGATGCGCCTAATCTTGGTGACGCCTCTCTTCCCCAGATCCCGCAACAATTCCGCATCGCTATTTAAAATGAGGTCACGATGGAAAATAACTCCTCGGACCTCATTCAGCGTTTCGTGTTTTGAGACCTTAACGGGAATTTCGCCGAATTGCGTGCATTCCAGCAACGCTTCGGTTTGCTTCCGATCAACGGTGTGCAGCAGCAGCTGACCGTTCCGGAGCTTGGAAATCCCGCTTAGGTCCCCAAATTTCCCCTCGATTTCCTCAGAAAAAATTATTGATTTTACTAGTTTAAAATCACCCCCGTCAGTCCTCGTAGCTACCAGGTAGCGAGGAGACCTATCAGCGGGGAATCTTCTATTAAAGGCTTCATCCCAAGGCGTATACACCTTGGGATTAGCTCGACACTCAAGAGACGGCTTTTTAAGGGTGCCACCCTGTACAGGTGTCCGTGATCGCTTTGATGGCATCCCGGACGAAATCCTCCCCGAATACTGCCCACTCCGAACGGGGGCTATCACTGTGGGCGCCACCCAGCCAAGGCAATACCTACCTGGCATAGCAGATATTGCCCGGGGTCCCAGTGCCTCGAACAGGCACTTCCCCCTCGGCATGCACAGGATTTATTCAGCTCCAGTATTCGGCCATGCAGGGACCTTCGTTGTAAGGCGGATACTACTGTAGGGTACATGGCGCACCCACCTGACGGGATGGGGCATACCGTCTAGGCTTTCTGGCCAGATGGCCAAGCTGGTGGCCCTTCCCCTAACAGCACGCATGTTTATTTCTATTGGTCAAACCAGAGCTGGGACCAGAAAACCAAAATTGACCTTTATAAGGCCCCCTCTAAGTCGCCTTTTACGACAGGCAGGGGATACCGTGGATGAATTCTGCCCTCCCCATCCACAGGGGGTCTGAACAAATCAAAACTGGCAAGTTATTCGGCCATGTCGGCCCTATTAGTCGCCTCCTACGACAGGCAGGGCATACCGTGGGTGTATTCTATCCCGCACCCACACGGGGGACTTTGGGTGTGTGTAGAACCTGTCTGATAACCGGTGTTAATTGTGATGGCTGTATTAGTGTGTTTTATCTGTTTTTAATTCAAGTAAGGACTGCAGACATTCAATTTTTAAGTAGTTCCTACTTTTGCTACCAAACGCCACCGTCAAGGACAACTAGTTCACTTAGTTTCTAGATGCCACCGCAGTCTGCTCCTGGCGACGAACGTTAGTACCTAAGAGAGTTAGTCAAATCTAACCTATAATTTAGCTTCACACAAGTGAATTGGAAGATTTTTTTTTACATGCCATAAATCGATGTATGACATGGTACCGCCGGCTTTACTTTCCCTACTGAGGGAATTTGGATGGAAAGGAATTCCCAGGAGCTTTATCAGCATTCGGAGAAAATCTCGGACACATATAGGAAAATAAGTTTGAAATTTTATGGGCATATTCTCATAATGAGTGATCACAGGCTGACTAAAAGGATTCTAAATGTTACTCTCTCACAAAAAGGTGAGAACAACTGTCTGCTTGAAGTTGAAAAAGACCTTCAGGAAATGGACATTTCAATTGACATGGCACTGGGCAGATTTAAATTCAGCGAACTAGTTGGCAATCATCAATATTCAGACCTCCCAAAATTGCATCCAGAAGAACCTGCACGGAGGAGCACAGTGAGCTATAGCGAGAACATATGAGGTGATTTTGGGACGATCAGCTAGGTTCAATCGCGCTCCTTAGACGGGCATGACGATGCAAAATAATAAAGGAGTACTGTTATAATTATATGAGTGTGCTTTCCGCGTATCAAAAGCCCCTTGTTCGTTATACTAATGATTCTTTCATCCATATTACCTCTTTTACTGCATGTATGTTCCTTATTGCTTGTAGTGCTTGCCACAGTGGGTGAGTGGTTATCGTGTCGGTCTACCAACCTCAAGCTTGCAGGTTCGCTCCTGGCCATGGTAAGTGATTTTTGAAAGGTGACAAAAATCACGACACGCATATCATACGTTGTTGGCACGACGACACCCATTTGAATTCAGTAGGCCGTGTTCAAAATGGTAAAATTAATCTTAGGATTTTCCGCCAACAAAAAAGTTCCTCCATTCTCAACTAGAAAGCGCTAGTGTCAAGGAGCTTAGATATCTAACCACCTTGACTTTCAAAGCGCCCCAAGGAACAACGAAAGTCTACATGAAAGATACCCTCTGGGTGTCAAATAAAGCTTTCACCCGGCACCCGAGGACATACGATATTATTATTATTATTATTACTGCTTGTAATTAAGAGTCTTCTTCACATCCACATCGAAAATTCTGAGTACTAAAGTTTTAAGAAAAATGAATTTCAATAACGTATCGTAAATTCAATTATTTCAAGTGCGACTGGCTCCTTCGCTGCCTCTTTACCTCTTTACCATAAGAATCAAACGTATAACTTAATGAAATTTGTAACCAAATATTTTTATCCAATTTTCGAACTTTGTCCTCGCTCTGAGTTGTCTTTTGCTGTTTCCCACGTATCTCTCATGTTTATAATTATTTAACTTTTCCTTTCTAAAAGTTGAACCTCAGTCATTGTTATCTTTTAATTAAGCATTGTTACTTATTTATTTTGGGTAACCTAAAATATCTTTTTTTTTCAAAATGTTTTATAGAAAGGCTAATTAAAGAAATATACAATATGTCAGCACACTAATTCTGGACTATCCTAGTTCATCCTTCGTCAACGAACCCAGGGTTCCATGTGAAGTGATTGCTTTCCGAGGGCGTTTTTGAAACATCTATTATTAAAATGAAAAATCCACAGCCTGCTTCCAGTCGACTGACCGGGTCAGGGAATGGAATGAATGTAGCCCCCATCTAGCGACGAAGATATGAACTGTGCCGGCTGCCGAAGCCTATCGCACTCTCCTGGGTCAATGATTAAATGAATGGCAGATGAAATGAAATGACGGTGGAGAGTGTTGCTGGAATAAAATTTGTGACAAGGAAAACCAGAGTACCTGGAGAAAAACCTGTCCGCCTCTAGCACAAATCTCACATGGAGTGACAGGGTTTGAACCACTGATCCAGCGGTGAGAGGCTGGCGTGCTACCGCCTTAGCCGCGGAGGCTCTTCTATTATTAAAATATATTTAGAAAATGTTGGTTATTGGTCATATTTAGCCAACCCCAGTTTGATAGTCATTTTTACATTGCTTAATTTACGTGGTATGATAGTAAAGAACAATGTTGAAAACAGGCACACAAACAATGCAAGCAGCCATGGCCAAGATTGGACTCGAATCGGCTGTAAACGCATCGCTCAAATCCAAAGCCTTCCATTCTGGCTCTGAACGACATGTGTCGAAAAGACACATCTATACAAACTAGATACAGCTGTCCCACCTTCTCATACGATCGTGCTGAAATGCTCGAAGAAGAGCTGTCAATGGATAAATAAGTGCTGCATCATTAGAGACTATGATAGTCATCATCCATTGAGAAGTTTGTTTTATTGAGGTGTTTAGAAGCCAAGGGGGTCAAGAGATGGCCGAAAAGAAAAAGAACCTTGAATATGATCTTCAAAAGGGAGATTTTCCAAATTAAGTAGTCACGTATGCTTTGGTCTCTAAACGCCTCAGTATCTAATCTGGGCTACTCTATCAATAACATAAAAATAAATAAAGTTTCCAGTTGATTTTGCACTTAGGCAACATTAAACCGTGAGTTTTCAAGAAAATAGCGAAACTCACTGAAGAATATCTCTTAACACCCTCAAAACTCATGATGATGATGATGATAATTGTTGTTTTAAGGGGCCTAACATCTAGGTTATCGGCCCCTGAAACTCAGTATTACACGTAATTATTTGTAGCCTAGTACCCAGGCGGGGGTGCCTTCCTATTAAATGCCAATTTGGTGTGCTTTACCCTTCAGCAGTGGTCAACCCATAGCAGAACAAAAGAACAAGCATATTATTTGATATACTGTAGAAGTATATTTGATGATACAACTTTTCGGATTAAAAACAGTATTCTAGAACAAGTAGTTTCGTGACGAACTAAAGAGCCTACTTTTCTTAAAATGTAAAATTCATGCCAATCCATACCTAGAATAATGACGAAATCAAGTTGGTAATACTAACATTTCTAAATAGTGAAGTTTGAAATACACCTGAAATAGTGTAGCCTAATAAGAGTAACTTACTATAGTTTGTCAGTTATGGTGACTGAATATATTCTTAGTTCCATCTCTTAAGGTATTGAATGCACATACACAATTTGGTTGAAGTCTAATGGATAGTATGGACGTTACGTGCTGTTTGATATCTGATTTATCAATGCGAGTAATATCATGGTGGGAACAATGTCATGTATGTGATGCTCAGAATTACTCTTAAATATTACGATCTATTATAGTGCCAATTTTGGGTAAAATCCATTTGTATAGAAGTTACAATTAACAATTGAAACTATCAGAAAGCTTAGAATCGTGTTGGCAGCAATGAGGTATATTAACTAGAATGTCAGGTACTATAAGTGTGCAAAATTAAGAGCTGATGGCTGCATACTTCCTGATATATTGATATTAGGATTAAACAAATAGAGAACACATTTATTAACAGTTGGCAGCCCTGCTGGTTCTTACGAGTACGCATAGTCATAACTCGTATCGTACACAAAGCACATACAAAGTTCGGTTGAAATCCATTTGTTAGTATAGATATTATGTGCATTTAAAAACTGCGTCTATCAGCAGGCTTAGCATTGTGTTGGCAGCTCTGATGCATATAAGTTACATCAAACTAAGGTATATCAAACTAAGGTAGAATGTCAGGTACTGTACGTGTGCAATGTTTAGAGCTGTTTGGCTTGTATACTTTCTGATATATTGATATTAGGGTTAAAACATAGAGAGAGCATTTATTAACTGTTGGCAGACCTGGTGGCTCTTTAGAATATGCACAGTCATATCTGTTGTAGTACACATAATACATACGAAATTTGGTTGACATCAATAGTATAGAAGTTACATGCATTTAGAAATAGCACCTATCGAGTGGCTTAGAATCATGTTGGTAACACTGGCATGTAAGGACTTCTGAAAATTAATCTGGAATGCCAGTTGTGGAATAGTTGGGCATGCATAACTTCTGAGATATCCAACATAGAGCTCAAATTTAAACTGCGATTTTTCAGCAGTTGGTAGCACTGACGTACATTTCAAATATGGTCGTGAAATATTCAGGTATAGATCTTTAGTGTTACCTAATTTGGTTTCGATAGCTGCAACCATTTAGGAGTTGATAGAGGGACACACACATACAAAGAGACAGACACACATTTTCCCGGATCGATCTCATAAGTCTACTTTTTCCTCATTTTTGCAAAATGAGAAAAGTAGGCTAAAAATCAAAATAAACAGACAATGAATGACGTCAGAGAAACATGTTTCAAGGAAAAACTAGTATAATACTGAAAGCGAGTAAATGAACTGGATCGAGCACAATGCTGCGATACCATCTTGTTTTGCTTTCTACTTGTTCTCCAGGAGAACGAACGTTATTCTAACTTTATAATGGATGACATCACAGGCCAAGAACAGGTTCTGCGGCCAATTTCAGAGGAATTCGCCAGACGTAAGGTCACCCTGTGTTGGTGGGAAAACGCACGATGAAGCTCACTGTCTAGTTCTTACACCAGGAATTCATTAAAACTGAATCAAGAACAGAGAACGTAAATAAGATACTCCTAACACAATGTCTATACTTGCATGAATACTAACGTTTGCATGCGATGATCTCGGAAACGCCTAAACCATCCATCACATAGGCCATTCATTGATCGTCATCTCCGACTCCGTAGACCAGGGCTTCACAAACTCGGGAAGTCGTACATGCACAAAACCTCGTGCAACGGTGCAATAAAAACAAACAAGTAGTTCCGTGAAGAACTACAGCCTATTTTCATATATCCTACTCATGTTAATTGCCTCTATCACAAAATTTCAGTTTAATTGCTGTATTAGATTCATAGATATTGAGAACCGTCTAATATTTCGGTTGGTCGCCATGTTGGATTAATATATATGCAGGTCTTATAGTTATGTACTATTACATAAAGATTATTGTGTAGTATTCAAACTTCAATCGCATGATTAGGACACAAGTAGTAAAAACGAGATTTTAAAATTTCGCACACCTGCCATCTTGTGGCTATGAAAAAAAATTGAACTAAATTAGATGCCAGTGCATTACAATATGCATAAAAATTTACTGTACCATATTTCACTGCGCTCAGATGGTTAAATCGCGAGAAAAGTCAATTAAAATGTTTCAAATATCGCTTTTTATCTATGTAACTTTCAAAAACCTATAAACTTGTATTGGTGCCCTTTATCACCGTGCAAAATTTCAGGGTGATACCGGTAATAGTTCCGGAGATAATGAATACTGGTGAAATATTTCGCACAGCCGCCATGTTGGATCGGTGAGACCTAATAAAATTTAAGGGCACGCTTGGGGTCGGCCAAAATAGTGCTATGACCTTACCGAGTTTCATTGAAATCGCTCCAGCCGTTTCGAAGTTATTAGAGGGGACACACACAAAACCACACACACGCACACACATACTCACACACGGACAAAAGGTGATCTCATAAGCCTACTTTTTTTTTTTTTTTCATAAAATGAAAATTGCCTAAAATGGAACCGAGGACTGGTAACATTTAAAGTAAATGGTAACTACACTTAGTATATTTCGAGAATGGTATTGACGTTTCTCGTCTCGCCGTGTGGTCTGAAAATAACATTGCGATACAACTCACTCTTTGCCGAGCGGCTGGCAAGGAAATCTGCGTAATAGGACATCAAATTTCTAGCGAATATTCAATGTAAATTGAGAGATGTCTCAATATAAGGGTGGTGCGGGCAGCGGTGAGGATTTCGACAACGATAACATTTAGACTGATGATTGCTGAGAATGTAACCGATTATAGCCAGCCTTTGACATAATATTTACTCTCATTCTTACATTTCCTACTAACGTTAGAGAACCCTTCTGTTAATCTTCCGAATGTTTGTCAGGATCTTCCGAATTCTCGAGATCTAACTTACAAAAGTATTTTCCGGATCTGGCAACACTGCTCTGGAATAACAGTTTTAGGTAGGTTGGCTCTAGCAAGGAAAGCCTTTCTACAGAAAAGAAAACTTTTGGCATCGAATATAGATTTAGGTATTAGGCTATACGAAGTCATTTTTGAAATCATTTGTCTGGAGCGTAGCACACTCTGGAGGTAAAACTGGACTGTTGGCGCAGGAGAATAGAGGAAAATAGAACCATTTGAAATGTGGTGTTACATGAGAATGATGAAGATCAGATGGGTAGAGTGACAAATGAAGAGGTATTAAGAGATGGGAGAGGAGAGATGTATCTGGCGACTGCTAATGAGAGAAGAGATAGGTTGGTAGGGCACATACCAAGACACCCAGGAATAGCAAACTTAGTTATGGAAGAAAGAGTGGAGGACAAGAACTGTATGGGTCGGCCAGGATTATAATATGATAAGCAGATTGCCTCGGATGTACTGTAGGGTGTGGTAGCTATGTAG
Source organism: Meconema thalassinum (assembly GCA_946902985.2). Taxonomy (NCBI): domain Eukaryota; kingdom Metazoa; phylum Arthropoda; class Insecta; order Orthoptera; family Tettigoniidae; genus Meconema; species Meconema thalassinum. Next base: position 390,295,631 of record OX336393.1, on the reverse strand, counting down.
AGATTAAATGATTAGCTCAGGACACACACACACACACACACCCGCGCACGCACACGCGCACAGAGAGGTATTGCCCATACAAAAATGTTAAAATGGTCTAGTGTCTCAATTTTCTTGATAAAAGACGATTGGACAGTAGTCTACCAACACCCTCTGAAGTTTAGGTGTTGATCCTACACCCTGTAGAGTCAACTTTGCTTCCGACGGTCCCGAGTACAACAGTAAATTTCACGCAGGAGAAGCGATTCATAGCAGGTTCAAGGCGAGATGAAGGCACAACACTGTTTTTACGACAAGGTCATTAAAGACAAATAAAGAAGATAACAGCGTTGAACAAGCCCAAACCACGAAACAAAGCGGTGATGACGCAAATGTGTGCTTCTTTGGAGTACTTTATGGAACAACTACAGTATGAGGAACTATAAGGAACAAACATAGGCCTACCTAACCCTAGACATTAGAGTGTCTTTTGGGATAGTGTCAGAAACAAGCAGGATGACCAGTGCCAGAGTCTAGCTAAAACAATAGTTCATCAGCATGTAGAGTATCTTTATCCGTCACTAAACTCTCTTATCAAGTGGTAGTGTGTCCACTTCATAGTCCAACAATCGCGGTTTCGATTTGCGGATGAAGTCTGGGCTTGGAGGGCGGGAAATCCAAGGCACATCTTGTATAAGACCAGTTATGACTAGGGCTTGGATTTTTAGGTAATTTTTTTTAATGTAAGTAGGTACATATTTTTAAAATGTTGTCTAAAAATACATAAATTCTTCCCTTTCACTTATTAGCACATAAAAAACATTTACATTTTTTAAAATCAGTATGCTAGATCTTTCAGTTTATTGCATTTTTGTTCTGTGTTACTTCAACGGGGAAGAACCTGTGAGCTATCTAATTTATATAGCTATCTAATGTCAGCTTGCAACTGTGTTCTTATCTTGTAACCCCGTCCCACTACTCACTGTGGAAGCCGGGGATCTCCTTGTCCATAGCCATATTGTACCACGTGCTAGACCATCCCCCCCAGCTACCTGGAACCAGTGTCACTCACATGCAGTTCATTTCTGGCACTGTGAAGTGTAAGGCAGTTCTACGATGCCTAAAGTAAAAGCAACTACAGTACAAGTTATCGTCTGCAGCAGTATGTTGCAGAATTTAAGGACAATTTTACTTCTGATGGTGCGTTCAGTTCTGCCAACCATGTGGGAAAGCAATCAAGGCTGAACAGCAATCTCAAGTTACACCACACCTCGAGGGCAAGATAGGGCAAGGGCGCCTTCAAAAGAAGCGTTTCGCGATAATCGTTGGTCATTTGTGATTGACAACCTGAAGATGTATCCCGTTGTGTATTTTAATTCTGCAGCAGTCAGTGAGGCATAGCATAAATTGCATTCGTGAATTCTGCATATTGTTTATATTGGCATTAACTTAAGTTAATAAACTAAATTATAATTAAATATTTTTACTCTTTGTCATATATTTCAGGTATGTTTAATACATAAAATTAATATTTTCTCTATATTTAGCACCTAATAATCCGAGCCCTAGTTATGACAATTGATGGGTGCAAATCAAAATCAAATCTCAATCACAGGTCGCCTACAGAGAGTTGCGGTTACTCAGCTAGATGACAATCCAAAAAGAAAGTCAAAATTGGTGTGTGGTTCACCCTGATCTGAAGACATTATCATTATTATTAGTCTAACAGCCCAGTTTCATTCATCTTCATCCATTCCATCTCTCATCCCGACGCGCAGGTCGCCCACGGGCGTCGAATAGAAAGACCTGCACTCGGCCTCTGAGGAGGCCACACGACAACAACAAAAAAAGCTGTCTGAGCTTTCTTCTTGTAGCAACTGGAAGCTTTTTCTCGCCTGCTATGTTAGTGGAGACCTTAAGTATCAAGCTGCCTGATGATTCATGTAGTGTAACAGTTATCTGCGGAAATAACGTGAGAAGGAGAACTACTCTCAACTTTCCTTACTGGGAAGATAAACTGCCAGTTACCTGTCTTTAAGACAGATTCCATATAGAGCCAGCGATAAATATTTCCACGAAGTAGACTCAAAAAGGACAATTGCTATATGTTATTTAAAGTAGCCGATGGTTGAAGTTTATACATAGGGGGTGTACAAACGTAAACGTCTACAAGGTATAGGACCCGGTCTATGGTCGTCTCGGGTATCTTCGATTCGTCTCGTCTGATCAATGGCGTCACAACTGTGAAGTGAGTTACACTAAGGTTATTCAAAAGAAAAGAGAATACTTCAACTATGTAATTCAATTTCAAGGAAATTAAGGAAAGGTCCTAGGACTTCTTCAGGTAACTCATTCCATGATTGAATACCCCGGTTTATAAAAGAATACTTACCGGTAGCTATTTTTTTATTTATTTAAATTTTGGTCCTAATTTTGTATTCGTGATCTCTCCTACTCATGTAATCTGGCTATGCATTATGTTCCGCAATTCATTCCAGGCCGACTCTCCTGTGTATGCTTTGTACATCTCCTGGAGTCTTCTTTTATGTCTTCTGCTGTGGAGGGATTCCCATCCTAATGACTTTAACATGTCAGAGACACTGTCAGTTTGGGAGAATTTGCGAAGTACGAATCTTGCAGCTTTCGTATGTACCATCTCCAATTTGTTCGTTGAGTTGATAGGTAGGGCTCCCACACACTCTTGGTGTATTCTAAAATTGGTCTCACAAGTCATTTGTAAACAATTTTTTTGGCCTGAATTCCGATTGTACATTGAATTAGACGTCACATTGCCACGCAAACTTTTACACGAACATCAGCTTATCCTGAAGTAATAATTCGGTATTTCTTGGCTATTGTAAAAGTCTTTAAAGGGGCTTCGGTGGCGTAACTTAGTTGGTAACATGCTGAGCTTCTATGTCCAAGATAGCGGGTTCAAACCCGGCCGAAGTTGTCGAATTTTTTAAGAGTGTTAAAAATCCCTCAGTATGCCTTCATTCGGAGGGGACGTAAAGCCGGCGATCCCATGTCATAGATTTATGGCATGTTAAAGGACCTTCCACTAATTACACCTGTGTGAAGCTAAATTATAAGAATGTTGACAACGCTTTTAGGATCCTACGTTCGTTGCCAGGAGCCGACTGAGGTGGCTTCTAGTAGCTAAGTACTGAACTAGTAGTCGTTGACGGTGGCGTTTGGCGGCAAAAGTAGGAACTATTTGAAAAATTCAAAGTCTGCAGTCTTTACTTTAATTTAAAAAATCCTCTCGGCACGCCGGAAGGCGGAGGTAGATTTCACCGGGCAAACAAGGGGATAGGCTATAATTGTCAAAATATGCAGGTTTCGTAGAAGGAACAGACCTCATTTATTGCGAGAAAGTATTTTACAATTGGAGCTTAGCCTAATTACCTTTTTTTCATCTTTCTACGCATATTTTAAAGTTTAATTGTCTTATGGGGACGGTAACCCTCTTGTCATTTGGGGTCCATTTTTAACTTATTTTCATTTATGAAACAAGTAGTTCCGTGAAGAACTATACAGCCTATTTTCATATATCCTACTCATGTTAATTGCCTCTACCAACATACAAAATTTCAGTTTGAAGGTTATGATAGATACCTAGATATTGAGAACCGTCGAAATATTTCAGATGGTCGCCAAGTTGGATTTTTATTTTTGTACTATTACATTAGGATTATTGTGTACGTGTGGTATTCAAACTTCAATCGCATGATTAGAACACAAGAAATAAAAACGAGATTTTAAAATTTTGCACAGCTGCCATCTTGTGATTATGCAAACAATTGAAATAAATTAGATGCCAGCGGATTAACATTTGTATAAGCATTTAACGTGCAACGTTTCACTGCACTCGGATAGTTAATTCGCGAGAAACGTCCATTTAAATATTTATACTTCGCGTCGCCGCCATGTTGGATTTGTGCTCACCAGGTTACTGAAAAACCTATAGGTGAACATATGTTCATAGCCTCTATGAACATTTAAAAAAATCAGTTTGATTGCTGTAAAAGATTCATAGATATTGAGAACCGTCTAAATATTTCGGATGCTCGCCATTTTGGATTGTTTTATGTATAGGCCATAGAGTTATGTACCATTAAAGGAAAATTATTGCGTAGCTTCATTATTCAAACTTTCACTTCGATCGCATGATTATGACACAAGAATTAAAAACTTAATTTTAAAATTTCGCACAGCCGCGATCTTGAGGGTATGTAAACATTTGAACTAAATTAGATGCCAGTGCATTACAATATGTAAAAACATTTACTGTCCCACATTTCACTGCGCTCAGAGAGCTAATCACGAGAAAAGTCTATTAAAATATTTCAACTTCGCTAGGCCGCCATGTTCGTTTTGTACTTTACAGGTTTATGAAAGTTAAATAGATAAACTTGTATCAGTACCCTTTATCACCGTACAAAATTTCAGGTGATATCAGTAATAGTTTCGGAGATATAGAATGTCAGTTAAATATTTCACACAGCCGCCATTTTGAGGTTATGTAAACAATTGCACTAAATTAGACTCCTGTGCATTACAATGTTTATTAACATTTAATGTACCTAGATTCATTACGTTTGGATAGTTAAATCGCGAGAAAAGTCTATTTAAAAGTCTCAACTTCGCTTGGCCGCCATGTTGGTTTTGTAGTCACCAGGTTTTTGAAAGTCTCATAGGTGAACTTCTAGTAGTGCCCTTTATCACCGTACACAATTTCAAGGCGATATCGGTAATAGTTTCGCAGATACTGAATGCTGGTTAAATATTTCGCACAGCCGCCATTTTGGATTGGTGAGACACAAAATTTGAAGGGCACGGTCGGGGTCGGCCAGAATAGTGCTATGATCTTACCGAGTTTCATTGTAATCGCTCCAGCCGTATAGAAGTTATTAGGGGGAAACGCACACGCACACACCTCACACACACACACACACACACGCACGGACAACAGGTGATCTAATAAGCCTGTATTTTTTTTTTCATAAAATGAAAATAACTTAGGCTAATAAAAATATGAAGGTTTTGATGTTATGACTAAGCTTCATGAAGGAAGACAGACCTCTAGTGGGTTGGCGTTTGATCGTATGAAATTATAGATAGACCTGTAGTAGGTTTGTTTAAAAATAAAAATTGATGATAATAATAAGCCTCGCTTTTGGGGATAATGATGAATTTAAATGTTAGCTGGGCGGGTAGTTATGCTGGGCTGTGATTGGTAGTTGGGTTTTGGCCTGTTTAGAGTACTTACTGGTAGTAAATTTGTGGTTTTTGATTGGAAAAGTGTAATTTGGAGGTGTAGCTACTCTGTAGAGACAGTAGTTTTGGTTTGCCTAAACTCTTGTGGTATGGGTGTAACAGTTGGTCGGACGTTCCAAGTTCCAACGAAGGCCTGTGATTGGCTATCTGCATTCTGTAGATCTGAGCTGTTTTCGCTTGTGAATATTAACAAAGCTCCTCCGTTAGTGGAAATTCTAAAAAATCATTTTACTTTGGGTTTCTTAAAATGTAAATATAATTAAGACTCTTGGTTTAACATTTGAAGTAATTTTAGCACCTTGTAAATATATTCAGTGCATTAAGCCGTGAAAAGTAAAAATGCAATTTTGGAAAACTGACATCGAGTCTAGTTATTTGCACACCTCTGTATCTTGGCAGAGCCAGGAATCAAACCCCACCTTCGTGGTGATGGCAAATAATGTTAGGTACTATGCCATGGGATGAGCCATACCAGAAGGAGAAGAAGAAGAACACCAAGAAAAATATAAATGGAAACAAATAATTTTAACATCGAAATTAAGCTCGTTGGCGTTTCACCAGCACATTCAAGGATTAGCATTAGCAAACGAATCGTTATTGTTAAACGTTTTAAAACATTGTATTGAAAAGTGGAGCAAACTTACATTCAAGTGGCATCTAATCAATACGAAAAAAAAAGCAAGTCATTGATATACACTAACACTAACAGATGGCGCTGAATTCACAGAAGAGGTGACGAATAAATCAATTTACAATTATTATTTTCAGTCAAACCCGTCAAAACTCTTCTTCACAAACATTCAGACGGTTTCGAGGAACGAAATAATACTATAAACTACAAGCAAAAAAAAAGGCGTCCGCTCACTGTGGAAACCGAACCCGGGCTACTCCAGAAGGGAGCCACGCGAGATACCTCAAGGGACTCTAGGAACGATTTAACCATCTGAGCCACCAGGACAGCCGACGATACCTTGTTGTGTTAGCCCATATATGGTCCCCAGCAGTGAAGAGTATAAGTGGGTTTCCGAGTTCAGGAAACCGGAAGTCACATACGTTCGTATTAATATGCTGTAAATTTATATAATTTAATTAAAATATTAAGATATTCAAATTCATTTCCAAGGAAACCGCAACGTTTATTGTTCAGTTTTTATTAAAATCTGAGGGACGACCGAAGAAACGGTGGGTCAATATTGAGATAACTGTTTTGTTGCTAATTCAATTTTGGGGTTTAGGACATATTGATCATCAGCCTCATGCACTTGGATAACCTGTGCTACTGTGCTGGCCTGAATAGTGGGTGTAACTGTAGTTAAAAGTCCCCGTTTTCATCAAATCGTTGTTTTATGAAGGAAGCTTTTAGTTTTACGTGACCGTTAATCATGCGATCATGAGCCACGGGACCTACTTTTTACGTGGAATCCGAACCAAAGTACATGGCATTTCACTTCAAAATTCTCACATGCATTGACCGGGTGAGTGGCCAACAGCTTGACCGCTGCGCGTTGTTTTATACCGCTGTTGGTTTATTTAGGAGCTTTGCGACATCGTGGTCATGCAGCCCCGTGTACTTGAGTGTGTGTGTAATTTGTCTGATAATCTGTGTTGTGATGGCTGTATTAGTGGGTGTATTATAATTCAGGCCAGGATTGGGAAGGAGGCGACAATGGCCGTATGTTAGGAAACATCCCGTTGCCTGGAGTAGAAGCGGGAAACTACTTCAACGATGGCTGAGGTAGGAATCGAACCCAACTATTCACAGTTTTGATTCACGAGGCTCAATATACACAGTTCCAGCCCTCAAACAGCTAAGAATACTAGCCACTACACCTGTCAAGTTGACATGTACAGTCGCGCAGGTAGAATGTCACTCAGTCCTCGTTCTCCACTCCGTGGTGACATGTGCACCTAATACGCTAAGCTGTGCTGTTAAGATACAATAACCGCACCATTCTCAATTCACCAATTATTATTAATGTTTCCGTTTACAATTCAGTCACCTCCGTAGCGTAGCGGTCAGCATGGTTAGCTGCCGCCCTGGAGGTCCTGGGTTCGATCCCGGCTCTGCCACGAAATTTGAAAAGTGCTATGAGGACTGGAACGGGGTCTTCTCAGCCTCGGGTGGTCCAAATGAGTAGAGGGTGTTCGCTTCCCACCTCAGCCATCCTCGAAGTGGTTTTCCGTGGTTTCCCCACTTCGTCTTCGGGCCACGGCCGCCTCCTTCCCTCTTCCTTGCCTATCCATCCCAATCTTCCCCTCCCTTCCAATCCCTCATGAGGCCCCTGTTCGCTTTGCAGGTGAGGCCGCCTGGGCGAAGTGCTGATCACATCTCCCCAGTTGTATCCACCCCGACCAGATGTTTCAAGCTCCAGGACACTGCCCGTAGAGGCGGTAGTGGTGAGTTCCCTCGATGAGTCCGTGGAAACCACCAACCTAGAGGGTAAATCGACAAAAAAAAAGAAGATTCACAATATAGCTTCTGCCTAACACAAGTAGCGCGCGCAATGCTGCTTGACTATGTGATACTGCACTTTGTCAACGCTGTGCCCCCTCCTCGTCCCGCAAGGCTTCAGCGGATGCAGCTAAGTTCAGCGGCAGTCAAATCTTGAAAGGCTACATAATAGTACAGTTACCATAGCAAGACCTGCTACGAGCAACCCAATTCGATTTAACATTGCACTATAGAGGTACGCATCGCTAACACACGATTAAGATAGTCATAGGTAAAGCCCTGCGCGGATGCGGATATCCGCAACATTTTTCGCCATGCGGATATAGTTTGCATGGCTGTGCGGATAGCGGATAATGTTTGGAGAAAATTAGCGGATAGTTTTTAGAATACAATCCGAACTTGTTGAATATAATTACTAGGATGATGATGATAATAATAATTGCTGTTTTAAGGGGCCTAACATCTAGGTTATCGGCCACTATTGGTTTGGTTGATAGTGAAAGATGAGATGAGAATGAAAACTATAACTAATACTAACTACAAACCTACATACTAGAAGAAGAAATGGTAAACACATAAAAGGATAAGGCAAATAAAGGACAGGAAGAAAAGAAATGCCCTCAGTCCTCGAAGAATGAGGATTGAGGGACTTGGAAGGAAGGAGAGCCATGAAAGGCAGATAGGAAAGGGAAAGAGGAGAGGGCCCGCCCCATTGTCAGAAAAAAAGGGGACTAAACGGACCCAGCTCAGGAATCCCTCGGGGTCGCCAACTCCCGAACTCACCGGCCGTGCGCACTTGAGGGTGTAGCACTATCCAGGGTGCACCAGAAGTGGTGGGGCTACATACATCCTGCCTCCTTGAGGGCCTTGTGGAGGAGATAACATGAAAAGAAAAAGAAGGCTGACCCCTCGAAGAATGAGGGTAGAAAGAGGAGACAAGGGCCAATTAAGGCCGGTAAGTGAAAGACTCCCTAGGCCTCGGATACCCTAATACCGTCGAGGTCAGAAGAGAACAAGAGCTGCCCAAGGGAGGTCGACAGGAAAGAAGACGGAGAGGAGCCCGTCACAGGTAAGTGGCTTTAATATCATTACTAAGACCCGGATATTTATGACATATATTTTTAGCCTACTTTCGATTTTTGCAAAAAATGAAAGTAGACTTATGAGATCAACACAGGGCGAAAAATTGTGTGTGTCTGTCTGTGTGTCTGTCTGTGTGTGTGTGTGTGTGTGTGTGTGTGAGTATGTGTACTCTGAATGTCTGTCCCCCCTATCAATTCGAACACGGTGAAACCGAATTGAACGAAATGTGGTACAGAGGTAGCACTAGCAAAGGGCACCTCAGTGTCATACTTTATATCGCCGCCATCTTTACCAAAACAGAATGGCGGCTACTCAAACGTTCAAAACGTAAAATCAAATTATGGCTAAACTAATCATCCGAGCTCTACCAAATTTGGTGACAACATACCTTTATATAGGACGCGTCTTTCACCCAAAATTCAAGGTCATCGGCCATGCCATTTCAGGATGGCGGCCATGTGAATTATGCAACCATTTTAATCAATCGCTTAAGACCCACCAATTCCGATTATCGAGCCTAGGGTGGTTTAAGCTATCCTGATGGTCGTGATTCGTTATTTATTATAATTTTATATTATAATATTATACTGTATGAGTGGCTTAAAAGAGCTGAGCCGTTTGTGTCACACGACAAGATGGCAGCTGTCCTCATGTGCCTGTCTTATATTTCAGTAGTTTTAGTATGTTGTATGTGATATACCGTACTGATACAATAATATAAACTTTGTATGAAATGATCTTTAATGAAGATGTACTGCAGTGAAGAAATCGTTTATTTAAAGTCATTATTTGCCAACAGTTTGTATCTAATATGCCAGTTAAGAGCACCATGATGTTAAGGATAGGGTTAGCTCTGGGCTAGCGTGTTAGTCTGACACGCAGCTGACTGGGAATCGAGTACTGCTACAGTAAACTTTTTTTTCTTGAATTCTTTTACAAATGATGTGCACGAGCTCTTTCCACAGATACTGAATAAAATGTCATTTAGCTCAAAGGAGAGGCTAAAGTATACACTCGTTTATTAATAAAATCACAGTCCCAGCATCGCACATAAACAGATGACATTAGTAAAAGGAGAATAGAAGAACTAGATACACGTTGTCATTAACCACAGCCTTCTTAATGCCCCTGTACGGTGCTGTTCTCTTGTGGGTTATGTGGGTAATATTGTTCCAAATATACCGCTGTGTAAATACCTGGCCTCCTGAAGTATGGCAATTTTGTAATACTGGTAGTTCAACTATTAGCCACGATCGCGCTCCGAATACCTTTAAACACTGCCAGCTGGATCGCCTCCCTCTTGGCTACTTAAAACTGCTTACTCATTCAACACCCATAGGCCACTACCATCGTAGTACATTACGATGGCAGTGCATAGGCGTACAAGATAAAGATTAATTCGGTGATAGGTCGCAGCACCAACCTACTGTGATCGGTGCGGAAGATTCTTAACTTTGCAGGCTGGCTTAATATAGAGATTAACGGACGTGAATGCATTACAATAAGTTAGTAGTTTTGTTATTCAATCATCATAAAGTATATAACTTAATATTGATTTTGACACTTACTGGCTAATTATCAATATAAAAGAAAACAAACAATACATGGTGGTAGAGGTGATTGTGTTAGGGATGAGGACAAAGAGTTATAAAGATACCCATACATTTACGAGAAAGTAGGCTATATGTTCTTTGCTGAACATCGTGTTCCGTTATGTTTTGTTATTTCATGACAAATGTAAGATGATTTACGCTAATCCCATTCAAATTATGTAATTAAGCGTAATTAACACTCCGAACTGAAAAGAGTTGCAATTCTGACTGTATAACATTCATTCAAACATAGCACATGTACATACTGTACATAGTCTAAGGGATGACTTCCTCCTTAAATGTCTAAATGAGTTAGGTTGGTTGGTAGGTTCCTTAGTTTAGGGGCTGCGACAACGCGGTCATGTAGCCCCGTGTAGCCTACTTTGGGTGTGTGCAGAATCTGTCTGATAACCGGTGTTAATTGTGATGACTGCATTAGTGTGTGTTATCTGTTTTTAATTCAAGTAAGGACTGCAGACATTGAATTTCAAGTAGTTCCTACTTTTGCCACCAAACGCCACCGTCAACTACTAGTTCAGAACTTGGCTACTAGACGCCACTGCAGTCGGCTCCTGGCGACGAACGTAGGAACCTAATTAGAGCGTTGTTTAACCTATACCGTGATTAATTTAGCTTCACACAGGTGTAATTAGTGGAAGGTTCCTTAACATGTCATAAATCTATGACATGGGACTGCCGGCTTTACTTCCCCTCCGAAGGAAGGCATACTGAGGGATTTTTAACGCTCTTAAAAAATCCGGCGACTTCGGCCGGGTTTGAACCCGCGATCTTGGGCATAGAAGCTCAGCATGCTACCAACTACGCCACCGAAGCCGCCCTAAATGAGTTATCTAATTAAATTATTAGTGTAATGCCAGTACATTCGTGTAACAAACGTTCGGATGCGGATAACAGCCTTGAGGATGCGGGGTGGAAGAGGATAACGTTTTATTTATCCGCGCAGGGCTCTAGTAATAGATACACCCAGCGTTCTCAATAGTACATTAGACTAAGGGCCGGGTTCATCTACGTAGCGTTAACAGACCGTCAGAAAATGCGTCGTTAATTTTAACATCGAAATTAAGCTCGTTGGCGTTTCACCAGCACATTGAAAGATTTTAGCTTTAGCAAACGAATCTTTATCGCTAAGGGATGTTCAAAACTCATTGGAAGATGATTATTGTGGCGGTATTTGTATATGTTTTGGTACTATCAAGCTGGCAGTGAACTGCAATAAGCTTTAAAAAGTTATAGGCTATACTGCTTGGTTAAAAACAAACATGGCTGGTGAGGATAAAGAGGAAGAAGAACCGGAGACTGATTTTTCTTTAGATATTTTTTTTGTCGTGTGGCCTCCTGAGAGGCTGAGTGCAGGTATCTCTAGTCAAAGCCCGTGGGCGAACTGCGCGTCGGGATGAGAGATGGAATGGATGAAGATGAATGAAACTGGGCAAGGATGTGGAAGGAAGCGGCCGTGGCCTGTCAGAGGGTACCGTCTCAACATTTGCCTGATGTCGAAAGTTGGAAACCACGGAAAACCATTTCACGGACAGCCCACGGTAGGGCTCGAACCCACGCGTGTACCGAATAAGCAGAGAGCTTGGCCCCATGACTTAACGCTGCGTTTTAGCCAACGTAGCCTCAGCTGTCGGTTTGTCTTTAGATGGAAGAAACATAATTATCCACTTGGAGGATAAGCATCATGAAACCGTTCATTATAAATTCGAGGTCGACGAATAACTAAAATGTCTTCAAAAACATCGCCATCGATGAGAATAAACTTTAATGCAACGTAAATCGATCGTCAGCCATTAATAATTGTATGTAGACACAGAAATTATTTCTAATGGCTTGATAGGGTTGCTAATGAATTGTTAATAGTTTGGTGAAACACGTAAGTTAGTTGTTCGAGTTTTCTGCCTTTCGACTGGTTTGATGCAGCCCTCCATTCTTCCTTATCCTAAGGTAGTCGTTTGATCTCTACATAGCTACCACACCTGTTTAACATATTCTAACCTTGGTCTACCCCTACAGTTCTTATCCTCAACGATTCCTTCCATAACAAAGTTTGCTATTCCTGACTTGGTATGTGTCCTACCAACCTATTCTTCCCTTCATTAACAGTCGCCAGAAACATCTCTACTCTCCCACCCGTCTTAATACCTCTTCATACCTCTTCATTCGTAACCCAATCTACCCATCTGATCTTCATCATTCTCTTGTAACAACACATTTCAAACGCTTCAATTCTACTCTTTTCTGCTGCTCCAACCGTCCAAGTTTCACCTCCATAGAGCGCCACGCTCCAGACCAAGACCTTCAAAAGTGACTTCCTAATACCTAAATCTATATTTGATGTCAACAGATTCCTTTTCAGTAGAAATGCCTTCCTTGCCTGTACTAACCCACTATTTATATCCTCTTTGCTTCGTCCATCACCACGACATTTTGGTAATCGTCCGTTAACGGCCTTTAATGGCCTGTTAACATTATGACGACCTATGGTGCACCCGGCCCTAGGCATTAGGAAGAACCAACTAAGCTGTGTCCTTTGTAACAAAGCAACACTATCAACATAATACAATTGGTTATGTTTTAGCCATTGTTCTCGAGTGCTTGCCACGGTGGGTGAGTGGTTATCGTGTCGGACTACCAACCCCAAGCTTGCAGGTTCGCTCCTGGCGGTGGTAAGCGGTTTTTGAAAGGCGACAAAAATCACGGCACGCATGTCATACGTTGTTGCCATGTTAAAGAACCCATTAGAATTCAGTAGGCCGTGTTCATAATGGCAAAATTAATCTCAGGATTTTTCGCCAACACAGTAGTTCCTCCTCTCTCTACTAGAAGGCGCTATAGTGTCAAGGAGCTTAGATATCTAACCTCCTTGACTTTCATGGCGTTCCAAGGAACGCCTAAATTCGACATGCAAGCTGCCCTCTGGGCGCAAATAAAAAAGCTTGCACCCGGCACCCGAGGCCATACGATATTATTATTATTATTATTATTATCTCTAGTATACTGTATACTGGATGTCGCACTGGTCACATCGGCTGCACGGGAATGTGTGTCCAGGATCATCGGTTACATTCGCCTGTGCTCGACAGTATGTAATGGAAGACGTACAATATTCTGCGGAAAATGGGCACTTCTTGTGCCGCGATCGGATGTACAAATCGTTGGGATAAAGAGACACCTGATGCTCATTTCCACACCTACGAAATACATTTCAGAGTAAATATAATCTGTTTGTTGTAAATGCATGGGTTGGTTTTTTAGTTTTGGCATCAATGCTTCAGTGCCAAGTTGCAACAATGTTGGGCGCTGCCACTTTTACCGACGGTTGCTGCCCTGCATCCCCTCCCTCAGAGCACATGACCTCGCCCGTCCTCACCACCGCTCGTGCGCAGTCGCGCCTGTTAGATGAGTAGTGTGAGACCAGCGCTCGCGAAAGACAGTCGCAATGTTTTCCAAGCAGGAGCAGAGAACATGGTTAAAAATTCAATGTGCTAGGGGTCGCAGTGCTAAACAGTGTAACCGAGGATTGCAGGAAGCGTTCGGTGCAGCTGCGTTACCGTTCAGAACGGTAGCAAGATGGGTTGCACCACGGAAAACAAACAGTTCGACCAACCCCCACCAATGTGAAGGTAATGTTGATTCTTGCCTATGATTGGGATGGTGTGATCATTCACCATACTGTTCCCCGAGGGCAAACCGTTAATGCGGCGTACTATTGTTCGTTTCTGCAAGACCATCTCCGAGGAGCTCTGAGAAGGAAACGGCGCCACCACATGGTTACACCGCCCATCGTTCAGCATGACAATGCTAGGGCACACACAGCAGGCGTTGTGTCGGCATTGTTGGATCGCTGGGGCTGGGAGGTCCTATATCACCCCCCCCCTCCCCCCCCCCATATTCTCCCGACATCAGACCCTGCGACTATGATCTCATCCCGATGAAGATGACAATGCGCGGGGAGCGCTTCCGTACCATTGAAGACGTTAAGCAGGCTGCCGAGCGCTCTCTTCGTACCATCTATAGATTGGGCAGTGCCAACGGGATCCAACGACTTCCGCATCGCTGGGAACACGTTGTACGCAACGGTGGGGACTACACCGAGGGCCTGTGTAACTTGAAATCATCTAAGTGAGTTATTAATCCAGTTATAACTAAGGTGCCAAAACTAAAAAAACAACCCATGTATCAATCAGAACTGCTCGCAATCCACTTCTGTTCTTCGGTATCTCTGAATGTTTAACCAATATGATTGGATTGCTGCCACCTCACAAAACATAGCTGATTGTGCAGCCAAGAAAAATGCTAACCATTACACCATGAGGTGCACTAAAAAAAAGATACGGGCCTTACAGTAGTCGCATATATTGTGTAACATCTGGCATAGAAGAAACCTCACATGAAATTGTTGATACACCGGTATTGTATGTCTACCCCTTATTATTCCCGTTTTCCTACGGGGTCGGGGATGAGATACATTGGAAGTATTTGTGGCGGATGGTTTTTACGGCCGGATGCCCTTCCTGGCGCCAACCTCACGAGAGGAGTGTTAATGAGAAATGAAATTAACGATGGTTAATGAAACTGGGTAAGGATGTGTAAGGAAGCGGTCGTGGCCTGTCAGAAGGCACCGTCCCAGCATTTGCCTGGAGTTGAAAATGGGAAACCACGGAAAACCATTTCAAGGACGGCAAGTTGTTGATACACCGGTATTTTATAATATTTTTGGCACAAATATTTATCTATTGTAAAAGGGAGTGTTTTACAGATATTGTAGTTTATAATACGGAACTTATTTTATCAGAGGTTTCGTACGTTCCACCAGTACTAGCCTAAATAAAGAATACGATATGGATCAACTAGATTAATAGACGCGACACCGCTCATAACCTTAAATTTCTTTTAAACAGGACCTTTCGATTCACAGACCAACACGTATTTCATATGGATTCTGTTAAAATGAGTTATATTGCTATGATAAATATCGTTTAAAATGATAATCTGGTAGCAAAAATATCTACTCCGGCCGGGATTCGAACCCGAGATCCCCAGTCATGCGCTAACCCCATGGCTATTTCGACTACGCAAATATCATGCACAAACTGGGGACTTATTTCCACGTTCCAATAATACCGCATTACGGAATTAAGTTTTATTTACAGTATATTTTGCTTGTTTCGATAATGTTCCTGCGTTAAATTGAGTTTAAAATGCCGTGTGAATAGGCCCTCTTGTGAGTAAAGAGACTGTGTTTAGCATTAGTTCATGAAGGCTTGCGTAGGTCCCATATAAACACGATGATATCTTATATATAAAAGTGAAAGTCTGTATGTGGGTATGTGGGTGGGTGGATTCGTTCCGTATACAAATCTACACCGTTCCACCAATCTCAACCAAATTGTGCATACACATAGTTTAGGACCCAGAAGGAACGGTTGGCTACATGGATTTTCGATAGTCTTCTCATTCTTATGATATCGGCATATTTACACTCGAGCAAAGGCTAATAAATTCAGGAAATTAACTTCGGTGGCGTAGTCGGTAGCATGCTGAGCTTCTATGCCCAAGATAGCGGGTTCAAACCCGGCCGAAGCCGTCGGATTTTTTTTAAGAGCGTTAAAATCCCTCAGTATGCCTTCCTTCGGAGGGGAAGTAAAGCCGGCGGTCCCATGTCATAGATTTATGGCATGTTATAGAACCTTCCACTAATTGCACCTGTGTGAAGCTAAATTGGATAGGTTAAGAATGTAAACAACGCTCTTAGGTTTCTATGTTCGTTGCCAAGAGCCGACTGCGGTGGTGTCTAGTAGCTAAGTTGTGAACATGGCCTAGTAATCGTTGACGGTGGCGCTTGGCTGCAAAAGTAGGAACTATTTGAAAATTCTAAGTTGCAGTACTTAAATTAAAAAAACAGATAACGCACACTAATACAGTCATCACAATTAACACCGGTTATCAGACAGATTCTACACACACCCGAAGTACACGGGGCTACATGACCGCGTTGTCGCAGCCCCTAAACTGAGGAACCAACCAACCAAAAGTCTTAAAGCCCGCTGATACAGGTGCTAAATTGTCTCTTCGTGTTTGTAGTCTCACTAATGTATGAGACAGGTGTGCTAATGAACAGCTTGCAGCTCTCACGTTTCTTTCTTGTTTTCTTCCGTTTACTCATCGCAGCCTTCAGCTACTGTTGTGTCCTACTTCACAGCTCGTGCAGTATTTTCTTCCACATGAACAATGCAGAAGATGCACCTACATACCAATAGACAAAGTAGGATTCTTAGATCGAAGAATAGATACTCGAGTTTAGAGGTCAATAAACCCTTTACCCTTAGTCTTACATAAGAACAACCTATACCAAAATTTTCCGTGTTTTATTTGTCGTTTACTGATATAGAGTAAATATTTGCATTGTATCTCGTTAAAATTTTATAGCAGATTGAACCAAAAAAGTACCGTTTTTTCTGAACAAGTTGACGGAGCGCTCACTTAGAAAGATCATTACGTTAAAAGTAGTGATCTGATCGTAACGAAACTTTATTACGTCTTAAAGGAACTTATTGTTAACGGGTATATAAAGTTTTAATTTGATCTGACGCTTCTAAAAATAGTTGTGAATTATGTAAAACAACTTTTTCTCGGGCATGGTTGGTCATAGCAGTATGAAATATGGTTTGTTATGAGGCTCAAAGCAATGCAAGACTTAACTTAAAACTACATTTTATCTACTTGTGATAATTACTTTTATATCAATTGATATTTAATGAGGTGGTTATATGAGAAGAATGTATCGTAGCAAGCGACAGGATGATGATGATGATAATTGTTGTTTTAAGGGGCCTAACATCTAGGCTATCGGCCCCTGATAGCGACAGGAACAATGCACTTGGACAAGGAAACTCGTGCGACGTTGCCCTATGAAACATAATGCGCGCGCGTTCAATGCCGTAAGGTCTGTGAATTACTGTTGTTGTTGTTGTTTCGAGAGGCCGGTATTACACTACCAAAGAAATTTGTCAAATAAATTTTATAACATATTTTATAAAACAGAACTTTTATCGGAGTTATACAAAGCAATCATCACACCATTACACTACATCAAATATGTTAACATAGTTTTCATCCTAGTACTCTTGAGATAGAATTGCTAAGATGCGACCTGGTAGCGTATTTAGAAACCCTTAAAGAGTTGGACCCGCTGGCTCGATCTGGCTCATCAGTCCACCTACATCCGGTTCTTTCGTTTTTTATCAACTCTGATTGGTCCGCGATTATTTAGTGGACATACTAGGAGGGTGTTGACAGCACATGCTGAGATAATTGAATAAACGGAATGAGGTGAATTAATTTAGCCCAAAGCGCCTTAAGTTTGCTTAAGCCAAATACAATTAATTTTCGGCTGCACCTCCCATTCTGGACTGGCTTCAAGAACTGGATATCTCGTTATGAATGAAAACGCAACTAATGTTCTTGTGATGTATATATTGTACATACGATTTGCCTATTAATAATAATAATAATAATAATAATAATAATATCGTATGGCCTCGGGTGCCGGGTGCAAGCTTGCATGCCGAAATTTCCTTATTTATATTATATATAATATAATAATAACAATAACCCCTGGCACTACAGCCCATGAAGGGCCTAGGCCTACCAAGCGACCGCTGCCCAGCCATTTGGCCTGCAGATATTGGGGTGGCGCGTCGTCAGCGCATCGGATCTCCTCGGCCTTTAATCTTGGTTTTCGTGATCGGGGCGCTGCCTCACTGTCGGGCAGCTGCTCAATTGTCCTCACGAGGCTTAGTGCACCCCGTTCCAGCTCTCACGTCAGTTTCTAAAATCCCTGACGGAGCCGGGAATCGAATCCGGGGACTCCGGGTGAGAGACAGGCGTCCTACCCCAACACCACGGGGCCGGCTATTTATATATATACGTAATTATATTATATTGTAATTCACCTAGTTGTTAGCCATACGATAAATAAATAATAAAATATAATCATCCCAATACGGTAAAAGGAGCCTAGCTCATAGGCACCAGATCCAGATCCTACGAACAAAAACAAAACAACAAAAAACAAGATGGCTGAAGTGGGAATCGAACCCACCTCTTGTCCGTTTAGCCTCACGAGGCTGTGTACCCGGTTACAGCCCTCAGACCAGAATTAAATATCGTAGCAGAACCGAGAATCGAACCCAGACCCCCGCCCCGGGGCGACAGTCAGGAGCCGAGAAGCAAAACTAAGAAAAGGAGGGTTCAAATCCCAACCCAGCCATCCTGAAAGTGGTTTACCCACTTCTACTCCAGGCGGGGATGATTCCTAACTTAAGACCACGGCCGCCTCCTTCCCAATCCTATCTCCAATTTAAACACACACACCCAAATACACGTGGCTCTATGACCACGATGTGGCAGCCCCTAAAATAAGCAACACCAACAAAGTAATTAGCCTATATTTTTTGTAGTGAAAGGCAAAAACACAAATGTTTCATTTCCGGTGTCATTATTGAAAGTGATAGGATTCAGGGAGGTTCGGTTCAACATTGGAAATCGGATTTAAGAAAATGAATGTTTGGAGAATGTATTAACAAAACAGTTGGTCAACTCATTTGGGTATAATTCGCATTCCCCTTGGTTGAGTGAGGGGAGGGGGGACAACATTGCAAGGAAGATGCTTATTTAAACTAACAGAAACATGACCATGACATTGGCAGACAGCAAATGGCGAGTAGCATAATCAAATAGCTTTGAAGATGACACGCCCATTTTTCCTCATGTTCAGATCAGCAATCAAATCTTGAATTGAACAGAATAACTTCGTGATAAAAAAGAAGACACCCAATCGTTTAAATTGACGATAATTTTTCAGCAACATGACCAAAATACCGAATATTATCTCCAGACTGCCCCATTAAACCAGCGAAATACAGTAGTAAGATCCCCACCATACCTACCTTTATAGGTAGCCATGCCCCCACCCAACCCTGTTTCAGCTTAAAAATACCTTCTTGGAATATTGTTTTTATTCTTTCAAAACTATATTAGACCTCGTTCCGTTGTCTCGTTATTACGCGCTTAAGACCGCTCATTCTATGCAGTTCAACGTCACGCAGAGATGTGCCGATCGTAAACGCGTGAGAATTCTTTTTAAAGCCCGAGTAGAACACTTGAGACCACTGAAAATGCGCATGCGTTACCAAGGACACATTGCGCACTTTATTTGCATAGATACGAAGGTTCACTGTACGTGGAGACATCACTGCGCACGTAATATGTACCGATCAAGAAGGAAGGACCCACTTTTACCCAGTTCGCAGTGACAGCGAGCGGGGGCGTATGTAAATGATAATTCCTTTGCTCGTGCTATAGGCTACACACTGCATACTGTAGAGCCCTGCCTTGAATGGTTCAAGGGACCGTATTTTTAAACAAATCGTTGGGGAGACGCGTTCTCCTTATCCCCCTCGCTACAGACGCCTGTGAGTAGGCCTAGCCTATGACAGAATGATAACCCACCGCTTATGATCAAATACTGTATGTCGATTACGAGTACTACATCGTAATAGGCATAAATATACTCAAAAGGGAAGTATCCGGTAAGACAGGTCGAAACCTATCTTGAAACTTTGTGGATGCAATCGTCGTACTATAAGAGGACAACGAGCAGAAAATCAGCTGCCAGATTGAACTGCAAGGCTCCGAAATGTACCAGACATCCTGGTAAGCAGGCATGACAGCTGGAGGAGCTGGTCATCCATGTGGCACTCGGAGTAGTAGCGAGGCGGGGCGTATATGCTGACTGGAGCATGCGGCTGCTTCCCACCGGCATTGAGTGCTTGGGCGGTCAGGGCTGTCCATTCCAACATGTACGATACTCGCTACCTCCCATTGATTTATATGAGAGATTCGCCACATAATTTCGGAGCCTTGCAGTTCAATCTGGCAGATGATATTACGCACATTGTCCTCTTCTGGTTCAACGATTGCGTCCACAAAGTTTCAAGGTAGGTTTCGACCTGTCTTAACCTGATACTTCCCTTGTGAGTGTTTATAATGGTACCATGCACGTGCCATAATTGAACTACGCAAAGGTTGATTTTTGTTCTCGATTCAACACAATTTTGCACATGTCTGCCAGGTCATGCAAGTGCGAGTGTATGTGTGTCGGGAATAGTTGATGTTCTCTGTTCACGCGTGGGCGTGTCGGCTGCACACAGCTGATCTGTTCTTTAATTACACTCCAACGAACACGCGACAGGAAAACGATAGCACTCTCATTACTTAATTGCACGAATAGCTCCAAAATGTTTTGAAGAACGGAATTCACAAGATAACCATTCCAATTTTAATTCAGTAACATTTTTATTAAGTTCAGCTAGGATTTTTTCTAATTTTTTGATTGTTCTCGCGAGCACGAGCCAATAATAATAATAATAATAATAATAATAATAATAATAATAATAATTGATTGGTTTTACGTCCCTTTTAACTACGTCGTGGTGCCGGAATTTTGCCCCGAATGGGATTTTCAACGTATCAGTAAATCTACCGATTCGATCCTGCAAACCTTGGGCACAGCTGGCTCCTCTACTGGCTCTAAGTGGCGCCAAAAGCATCTTTACATGCGACCCGTGTATGATGCGCCTCCAAGTAGGCAAACAGCATCGTGACCTAATCACGCAGTTTCCTGACGCCAAGCCCAACTGGCTGGCTGAAGAATGCCAAATATTTCCCGTTACATAATTATGTAAACTTATCGCCATAACGTAACAATTCCACGAGACAAATTCCACACACACCCAAGAACACGGGGTTACATGACCATGATGACGCAAAGCCCCTCAATGAATCAACAAAACCCAAACATTATTGTACGTACCATACTTGTTACTAAGTGGCTTCAGTGGCGTAGTTGGTAGCATGCTGAGCTTCTATGCCCAAGATCGCGGGTTCAAACCCAGCCGAAGTCGTCGGAATTTTTTAGAGCATTAAAAATCCCTCAGTATGCCTTCCTTCGGAGGGGAAGTAAACCGGCGGTACCATGTCATACATTTATGGCATGAAAAAGAGCCTTCCTCTAACTTCACTTGTGGAAGCTAAAATTTGTAGGTTAGTTTGATAACGCTATATTCGTTCCAAAATTAGCCACCAAGTGCTGACTGCGAAGACATTTAATAGCCACGTCCGCAGCTAGGTGTCGCGGACGGTAGCATTTGGTAGCAAAAGTAGGAACTACTTAAAAATAATCGTTTACAGTCCTTCTACCTGAATCACAGATAACACACACTAATACAGCCATCACAATTAACACCGGTTATCAGACAAATTCTACACACACCCAAAGTACACGGAAATACATGACCGCGTTGTCGCAGCCCCTAAACTAAGGAACTAACCAAGCTCACCACGACCGCGAAGCATCCAGTCTGGATATCAGAGATTCGAACTCCGACGCTGACAGCAGCTATCCTGAGTGTGATTTTCCCCGGGTTTTTATACACTTCTTCCAGGCTGCCGGTACACCTACCCCATTTCTGACCTCAATAATGACAGCTACTCGCACTAATACTGTCAACACAGGTTATCGGACAAATTGAACATAAACCCAAGGACACGGGGTTGATGGCCAAGATGTCCCAAGGCCATAAAGTGAATTTGCAACATAACTTGCTACTACATAATAAGACGGAGACTTGAGGTAGTTATGTCACATCCGTGGATTCTTGTCACATTGCAAAATTTCAATCTGATAAAATAATATCGTGAGAAGCTTAAAACAAACGTAACAGGAAACCCGATCGAAGCATGAAAAACAGAAGCATGAAGGCAAGGCATACACCGACTTGGGATCGTTCTCGAACCATTGACTATGCAGAGTCTGTAACAGGAACGAAATACTGTACTTTTTATCAGGTAGCATAGCGGATACGCTAGGCTACATAGAATACAATTCAGAAGATTGATATAATTTTCCTTACCGTACTGTATGGAGAGAGCCGGCCCCGTGGTGTTGGGGTAGCGCGCCTGCCTCTCACCCGGAGGCCCCGGGTTCGATTCCCGGCTCCGTCAAGGATTTTAGAAACCGACGTGAGAACGGGGTGTTCTCAGCCTCGTGAGGACAATATAGTAGCTGTCTGACAGTGAGGCAGCGCCCAACGAAAACCAAGTTTAACGGCCGAGGGGATCCGATGTGCTGCTGATCACGCGTCATCCCAAGATCTGCAGCCTAAATGGCTGGGCAGGTGAGGGTAAAGGAGGAGGATCTTCTTCGTCGACTTCTTAATCTTCTTCTCTGTCTTTTCGGCCATCTACGGACCACGCTATTTCAACTGTCTTTTCCCTCTCCTTGCTCCTGGGCTTTAATGTTCGTCCAGTATTCCCGCATTCGTTTCCTATTCTGTTCCGTCATCGCTTCAGTCCATGATTTGATAGGTTTTAGTTTTGTCTTTTGTTGGAAACCGTGGTGACCCTGGAGTTTTGTCTTGAGCGGACCACGTTCCTGGATATCCACATGTGTTATCCCCTCTCCATGCAGGTCTTTCTCTACCTCCGTGAACCGCGCCCCTTGGTTTTCTTTGTTAAGAAAAAAGCTGAAGATTCTATTGCTCAACCTTATAAAACTCGTACGAGCACTGTAGCCATAGAAAAAACCTTCTCGTACGAATGGTGTCCGTGATCTTTTATACTTAGACTATACTAAACCGATATTTATTTAGTATTCGCTAATCGGCCAACTAGAGACCACGATTAGTTCCACTATACATTCTGACATTTATTCAATTTAAGATTGATCCAGTAGGTTTTCATTAGCTTGCTGTGTCCAGCACGGGGTTCATCCTATCACTTTGCACACGTTGTCCATTTCTCATCTCGGAAAGTCCCAAAAGTAACGATGCTTGTTCGGAAAATGTCTAGTTTATGCGCGTCATCTGGTCGTAGGCCCATTTCTTGGAGGTCTTTCTTGACGTTAACGTACCAGGGAACTGTTGTTTTTGGTTTTGAGTCTAAATTGTTAAATATACGTTGTCCATCAAGAGTCATCCATCCGTCGCAAGTGACCGTAGAAGCGAACCCTGCGTTTGCGCGATGTGTCTGTGATCTTCTCTATCTTAGAATAGATTTCTTGCCTAATGTTCTTACGTAGATCCCGGATTTGTAGCTTGGACCAAGTATGTTGTGGAGAAACTTTCTCTCTTTTTGCTCTAACTTAGCAAGCACACATTTCAGAGCGAGGATAAGGCATTTGACGCATAGAAGGATACAGGCTCGACGACAGTGATGTATTGATGAATTTTGGTATTTATAGAAAAGCACCTGTTGTTAATATATGCACCGGATGGTTGGAAAAGCTATCTCCAGTTTTTTTTTTGCTCTGGCCGTTATGGCCTCTGTGTCTAGTCCGACTAAACCGATATTATTATTATTATTATTATTATTATTATACAGTAACATCATTCATACATGCCCCAAATACCTTTACGAATAGGAAACAATTGGAAAACATATGCCATTTAACAGGTAAACGAAGGCAGACTGATGAAATGTATTTTTCTGCCTTTCGAACAAAAAACAAAAAAAAACTCAAGAAGGGTTGTGATTTTACGTGATCGTTAATCGCATGATAATGAACCACGATATCTTTCTTTTACGTGGAATCCGAACCACAGAGCGTGACATTTCACTTCGAAAATCTCACATCCCTTAACCGGGAAAAGAACTTAATTCGCCTTGATGAGACTTGAACAGCTTGACCACTGCATCACCAACACCTTAAATAACTGAAATGACCTTGTAAAATGTATAGATTTGCTAGTACCGACAAGAGAAAACTTTCTCCGCAGAAGTGCCGAAGGTGAGAGAGTACAGGATTTTATGTGCATCCCTCCTTCACGTGATTTTAACAGGAAGCACTAAGTTTCCGGTGATGCATCAAATGCTCGTGTTGTCATAATAGAGCCTAGAGCCAAATGGAAAGGTTAAAGCGTTACAGTATCCTGGCAGTCGGTATACAAATAAACAAAAGCGTGATGAAATCACTGTATTACCCCGAGCAGAGCGGGCTTACAAATATCCGATGGCAAAGGTGAATCTAACAGGACTACATTTCAAAGCCCCACACGAGCAATACGTTTCTGTGACCTGCTAATGGAATAGGATATCTAACCAGCGAACTCTTCTGGTGGTGATGTCCTGGTGATTTATGTTTTCAGGGGCGAAACATCAGGTTACCTGCCGCTAATTGTAAGTTCTACAATATCAATGGATGAACGTGAAATAATACAACTAGGCTAATACTGTATATACTGATATCTCCCCATGAGATGGCAGTTGGGTTTGAACCGCAGTTGTCTTCCCGCTCACAGCGTATCGCGCATTCCAAAAACATTAAGTTGGTCACGATTTCCATTACTGCCACATTGCCACACTGTTAAAAGTGAACACAAAGGCTTGTAAGAATATAGACAGTAGGAAGGAAGGTAGGTAACAAGACACACACACGTGAAGCCCGATAAATTATCATGCCGGAAGTAGCAGCAACTGACTGCCAGCCGATATATTTAGGTTTGGAATAGGCGGGCCGCGCCGCGTACTGCAAGGAGCCCCCCCTTTCCCCGCCACAGCGTGTTGAACTGCCATCTCCTGGCGTTATGACATAAGTCAGGGCCACCGAAAGAATTTAAGGACCCCTATGCAATTTTTCTTCTCGGGGCCCTCTTGAAATACTGGTAAATATTACTATCCGCCGCTAGCTATTACGGAAAGACAATGCATTTTGAGAAAAGCTTCTGATGCACAGTCAACATACAAATCTTATTTCATAGAAAACATTTTAAGTTAGTAGGCTATTTATTTGATGAAATATATTGTGTACAGTGCACAAATCAATTTGGGGTTGCTAATACAATTAACAAGCATAGGTAAATATTTTGCATTTCTGTGTAAGTCTTCACTTTAATTACCAGTAACTAACGTAATGAAAAAAGAAGCATTTTAAAACTCCACATTAGTTTGATAGTAGATTCAACACTAAATTGTAGTACAGCCCAAAACATGTATAACTCACTCAGAGTCATATATAGAATATACTCTTCTGGGGTAGAATAAGGTACCGGTACATTCAAACTTTTTTTTCTTTGTAATTTTCAGAATCGAGGAACTTCTTTTACCAAATGAATGGTTTCTGCGAATACTTTCGCACTGTCATATATACCTCTGAAGTGCTTTACTCTAGAAGAGGGTAACATGAGATATCTTCTGCAGAGCTATAGATAAATCGACATCCTTACTCTGCAAAGCCTCGGACAGGTTGTAAGTTACAGCCAACATTTTACATAAGACAAAAGTAGCTATAACGAACAAACTAAGGTGCGCCACTAATGGGCCCTCATTGCTTACGGGCCCCTATGCATTTGCCCCCCTTGCCCCTCCCCTCTCGGCGGCCCAGCATTAAGTAGTAAATTTCTGTAATTGTCCAACTATAACTATAATATGCCAGGCAAAATAAGGTTCCGTGTTTGTATGTATTGGAAACTCATTATTATTATTATTATTATTATAATACTTTTATTGCAGCCAAATGGCCAAACAAAAACAAAAGGAAAATTCAATTACATTACAAATTATTTAAGCAATTTCTATTTTGTATTCTGGTGCCTTGGTTTGCATATTCTGTAATTGATTGAGTTCTCTTTTTGCACAATTCTATGTGGTAGCGTCCACATGTTTGTTCACATAAGTTGCACTCACACGTCTCAGCTGGCTCATGGTATGATGTGTTCACACAGATGAGATGATGAAATCCGTGTACCGCCATTCTTGTAAACACGTGCCTCATCTCAAAGCTTGATGTGGCCCATGTCCGATCTACCATGGCCCCCGTTCCATAAAACTCTGCGGGTATTTCTTCCCGTTTTGCTTTTAATGTTGATAAAAGATTTTCCGAGGCTCGAGTGCTGGGAAGAGTCAAACGTGTTCTTAGGTCCTCGATAAGGAATGTTTCTCTTGCGAGGAGGTAGACGAGTCTGGAACGTGTAGTCTTTGACACTCCTAGTGCTCTTTTGATGTATAATGCTTTTACCCGTTCTAATTCGGATAAGTTCTTTTCGGTGAGGTGCGACCATATGACTTCTATCCCATACGTTAATATGGGCATTATTTTAACTCTGAAGAGCATCATTGCTGTTTCTAAGTTGAGGGATTTAATGTAGCCGATCTCATGCATCGCCCTTACTGCTTGCGTTGCTTTCTCAGTTATATGTTTCGTGAAACATTTGGCGCTTGTTTGCAGCGTGATGCCTAGATATCTAAAATCTTTAGCGATGTTTACTGTCGACTTTCTTATGCATATTTCCGCCAATGCTGGAGCCTTTCCTCCTGGTCTAAAGACCATCATTTCTGTCTTAGATATGTTGATCTCGAACTCATGCTTGGTGCACCATTTCTCTATATCATTTATAGTGTCCTGAAGTTTAATAATGTCTGTTGATCCAACCACTATATCGTCGGCGTACGAGTATGCAACTATGTTCTCTCTTTGGGTTATTCGCATTAGATCCCCTGCTGCTAGAATGAATAGTAGAGGGCTTAGTGGATCTCCCTGCAGTACTCCGTTTGTTTGGAGTATCGGCTCTGAGATTGAAAGATTGTCCGAGACTCTTACTTTGTTCCATTGGAGTATGGAGCTTATACTTCTAATCCATATATTGTTTTTGCCTAGAGTCTCTTCTAGTTTCTTTATCACCAAATTCCTGTTTACCAAATCAAAGGCCTTAGTGAAATCTATGAAAATGGCGTAAAACTTTTCCTTTCTGTTAAGGGCTTCCCAGATGTCATTTAACAGCAGTTCTATTGCAGTTAGAGTCGATCCTCCTTTTCTGAAACCGAATTGGTTTTCCGGAAGATGTTCGTTGATTGTTTCTTTTATTCTCTCAGTTATTATTTTTGTAAATATTTTAAAGGGGATATTCTCCAACGCAATACCTCTGTATTTATTGGGGTCATTGGGGTCTCCTTTTCCTTTATAGAGCATTTTGATTATTGATTCTCTCCACCTATCTGGTATTGATGCTGTCTCTACGCATTTATTGTATAGTTTCGTCCAAATAGGAACTAGTAGATGGGAAGTGTCCTTTATATATTCACTATATAGCCCGTCTGGTCCTGCAGCTTTTCTGTTCTTTGTTCCTGCGATGATGAATTGGATCTCACTATCAGTCAGTGGAGCCCATTCTGTTGGTAATTGCAGGCCGTTCTCCTGTGTGGATTTTGGTGTATCTTTTATTCCTTCTCTGTTAAGAATGTTACTGAAGTGAGATTTCCATTCTTCCATGTTTATATAGTGCGTCTGCGCTTGCTTCCTTGGACGTAGTGCAATATATGGGTCTCCTGTAGCTTCTTTTACTATTCGTTTGCCTTCTTCTTCCCAATAAATCCTCTTCTTCTCTCTTAGTAGCTGCTTGTAACAACT
Source organism: Meconema thalassinum (assembly GCA_946902985.2). NCBI lineage: Eukaryota > Metazoa > Arthropoda > Insecta > Orthoptera > Tettigoniidae > Meconema > Meconema thalassinum. Next base: position 390,267,760 of record OX336393.1, on the reverse strand, counting down.
TCTCTTCTTGTTGTACTCTTGGATGAGTGTATGTTTCGCAATGTTCAATCTTAGCTGGTGTAGGCTGTCCAGTACCTCTTTCCTTGACAAATAGCATTCCTGGTCGAACCATTGTTTTGCTTTTCTCTTCATCCTAGGGCTTGCGGCTTGTGTTAGAAGTTCTTCTATAGCTTGCACCGCTTCCTCCAATCTTGAGTCTTCTATTAATGATTCTATTTGTTCTATCTGTTCTGATCGTTCTTCTACCTTCCGGACGTCTATTTTCCTCGAGAGTTGTTGTTTTACTTCGATTTGTATTTCCTTCCATTCTCCTTGAAGCTTTATTTCCATTGGTATATGTTTTCGTAATGGTGTGTGATGTGCTGTCCAAAGAGGGGTTATTTCCCCTTTTATTTGGCCTCTTATCAATGCGATATCTATTGTGCTTTTGCCATTGTGGCAAATATATGTTGGTACAGTGCTATTGTTTAATAGGCGGAGGCCTTCTTCATGCAACTGTTCCATGACTAGTTTAGTTTTGTAGTTTTCTATATCAAGCCTGCAATTTAGGTCTCCTGCGATGATTAGAGGTTTGTCCTGCTTACTTTCTATGATTAGTTGGCCTAACTCATCTATTATGTCCATAGCAGTTGTGTTCGGTTGAAAGTAAGCCGAAATAATTGTAATATATTTCGTCTCAATTAGCATGGTGTGATCTTGTTTGATGGTCAAGATTATTGGGGTGAGCCACGGCTTGAGGAGAACTGTTAGTCCTCCTTTCGGTCTACCTCTTCCCCCTTGCTTCGCATGCAGATGTATACTATAGTATTTCGCATGCTGCCATTGATCCATGAGGAAAGTTTCCGTTAGTATTATTATGTCAAATCCTTCCAGACAGTCTGTTGGTGCCATACTCGTTGCATTTTTTAAACCTTCTATATTCCATAGCATTATCTTGATACATTTTCGTCTTTCCTTCTCTCTATACTTCGTGTTCTTGTTCTCTGACTGGCTCGTACCTGTCTTATTCGAGCGATACCCCTGGGTCCCGCCGAAAGAAACGAAAGCGACTGATCGTTATTCCTGCTGGCCAGAAATTTGTATCATTAACTATTTCTATGTATTTTAGAGGTATTCCTACCTTGAAAAATTTCGTATTATATCTCGATAACATTTCCTCGCAAATAACGTTTCCTGCGATTTCCTTCCTGGCAAGGAATTTCTTTATTGCCTCTATTGTGGTTTCCGGTCTTATTCTTCCCACGAAAAGCCAAGCCATTTTGTCTACAGCTTGTAAATCTTCATCTCCTGATCCAGTAACGTAAGCATGCTCACCGGCTGAACTCTATATATGATTCTACTAATAAGGCCCAAGTATTGAATACCGGCGCTGACAGCAGCCATTCATAGTGACATTTCCTTGAGTTGTTCACACTCCAGATACCACATATTTCAAGTGGTCGGTTGGTTGGTTCCTCAGTTTAGGGGCTGCGACAACGCGGTCATATAGCCCCGTGTATTTTGGGTTAGTGTAGAATCTCTCTGATAACCGGTGTTTATTGTGATGGCTGTATTAGTGTGTGTGTTATCTGTAATTCAGGTAAGGACCGCCGACGATCAGTTTCAAGTAGTTCCCACTTTTGCTACCAAATGCTACCGTCAACGACACCTAGCTGTGAACTTGCTACTAGATGCCACCGAAACCGGCACCTTGCGGCGAACGTTGGAATTAATAGAGCGTTAATCAAATCTAACCTACGAATTTAGCTTCATACAATAGTAGTTAGTGGAAGGTTCTTTGATATATGCCATAAATCTATGACATGAACCCACCGCGCCGGCTTTACCCCCCCCCCAAAGGAAGGCATACTGAGGGATTTTTAACGCTCTTAAAAAGCCAACGACTTCAACCGGGTTTGAACCCGCGATCTCGAGCATAGAAGCTAAGCATGCTACCAACTACGCCACCAAAGCCACCTATATATTTCAAGTGGTTTCGAGGCATCTACGAGGTCATAGAGACAAATACATTTAGCCTAGACACACACCTAAAATGACAGATATCAGACAAATTCCATTCTCTTAAAAGAATGCATTATTTTATTCACTCGCTTAATAAATATACTGCTCAAGATTTAAAAATACAAATTCACAACATTGTGTTCCATTATGTGCTGTTACATTTGAAGCAAAATAACCAGTGATGTACGAAGCAAAGAGAATATAATAAGTAGATTGGCTCAGGCAAGGAAAGAATTTCTACAGAAAAGTGATTGTTGACTTCCAATATAGATTTATGCATTAGGAAGTCATTTTTGAAAGCCTTTGTCTAGAGCGTGGCACTCTATGGAAGTGAAACTTTGGCTGTTGGTGCCGCAGAAAAGAGGAGAATTGAAGCATTTGAAATGTGGTGTTACAGGAGAATTATGAAGATCAGATGGGTTGATAGAGTAACAAATGAAGAGGTATTAAGACGAGTGGGAGAGGAGAGATGCTTCTGGTGACTGCTAATGACGAGGAGAGAGAGGTTGGTAGCACACATACTAAAACACCCCACGAATAGCCAACTTAGGGTTGAGGGCACGAACTGTAGGGGTAGACCAAAGCTAGTATCTGTTAAACAGATTGTCTCGGATGTAGCCTAAGGTGTGGTAGCTATGTAGAGATGAAACGATTCACTCAGGACAGGGAGACATCGAGAGCTGCATCAAACCAGTTAAAGGACTGAAGAAAAACACACATTATGTGGCAATAATATTTCTTTTAAAACATCTGCCGTACTGTAAGTATGTTACTGCAGTGCCGGTACTGAGCTTTTTAAAATACGAATTTACTATCGTATTTTATCGTGAAATTAAAAATATATATTCGGTCATAATTCTGCAACTTTATGCAGGTTGCTGAATGTTATACTGTATAACAGATTCTGCCCTCTCCGAAAAGAGATCCTGAATACGCCCATGCAAGGGGGTGAAACATCGTATGAATCTACAGCAAAGGATCGTTTAGTGTTTGGTAAATAATACCGATCCACCGTTCTAAAATCTAGTGGTATTTATATCTCTGGCCCCTTAAATTATTTCCCCCATGTGCCACTCACTCACTGTACGGAAAAAATTCTACCGACGGTACTGCAAATAACGTATCACTCTGGGTCAGTCTTCGCATCCACGCACACACTTGCACGCTTGTGAACCCATGTCAACACAGAGAATGCAATGGGGCATGTAAAAACTGTCACCTGACAAAGATTTGCTGCGTATATTAGCCGTGGGGATAGATGGAAGAAAGAATTATACAAATTATACACGCATTTTAAGTAGCAGACACAAAGCTGAAGCCAACAAGGCACTCACCACTTTGAGGTTGAATATAGACGGCAACACCCGTTGTATATGTGCAGCCTTACGAATAAAGACATCCAGCCCTTGCGTAAGCCCGGCTAATCCATTAAGATCACCGCGAAGTGGAAATCCCTCGTGTTGTTCACCATCCTGAACATCATCGTCGGTCTCACCCATGGCGGCACTTCACAAAACCGAACAGAACAGAACACAGCACCACCAACACTGACAGAAGCTTCTCTGCGACTACACACCTACAGCGGCTGGTGAGCTCATGCTGCCTTCCCCGCTACGTCACATCGTGCAAGACAGTAAGGGTCACTAGACCATGCTCCGTGGAGCTCAAAGTGGGCCTTAACAACACACGGTGACCTTGCCTGCGAGCATGACGGGTTCTGCATTCTCTCTTTCATCTCATCTCGTCTGCCCACATGGCAATGGAACACATACAGGCCGATCACTGCTGAGGAATGCCCTCAATGCAATGCACTCGGCAAAATACTTCAGAGAAGCGCCCTCAGTATTTCAGTACATATTATTATTAATAATAATAAATTTCTGAAAAAAATTCCAGATCATAAAATGTAAAATTATGACACTACGTACATTACTGTCGTCAAACCAGAGCCACTTTAAGTCTCTGAAACTTTGAGAACCTTCTCTCAGTTCTCCCTCCCAGAATTAGCCTACATTCTTTAAGTGTCAGAACAGGGAATCGAACCCGTACTCAGGGGCTGACAGCCTAGCATGCTAGTCACTACCACAAGGTGATCTGTCTTAAATATTAACCCTCCGTCGGTCGGGCCGTATCTGTGTATTTCATAATTTCTAGCTTCGCAAGCGGTGAGGTCATTCACCCTACCGTTATTAGTAGCTGTTTGTCTTCATTCCAGGTATTCCCCGTCGGGGATTCCGGCTTGTTATAGTTGTTATGATCATTGTCTCAGTCCTTGTTGTTCTGTGTTGTCAGTCTTGTGTCTGTATCTGTGGGATACGATTACATGACAGTTCCCCACACTGACACTTCCACACACTGCTCAAAATACTGACACTTCCACACAGCCCTTGGACGTAGCTACCTGTTTAATGACTCAGAAATAATCTCGACTGACAGTTCCACACACATGTCCCCTCTAAGGCTATAGGCTTCAGCAATTATCGTTACAGCCACACCAGTGACAATGCACCTTAACATAATACTCCCTTGGAGTGAAGAAAAGCGCTCGGTCTATGTACTTTATTACTAACACGGCCTCGAAAATATCATTGTGATGTAGTGTAATTTCCATCAAAATAAAATAAATGCAGAGTCTGATTTCCATCACACTTTATCTAGTCTGTGGACCGGCAAAATAATAACAGAACCGATCATTTTGGTATTGTTATGACTTTGGCGTGTTTCAAATCAGCTTTCTAGGCTTCGTCAGTTGTTTTGTATATATATTTCAAAATTTATTTTGTTTTCGTCATACAGTATTTGTTCAACAATAATATTAATCTACTCCATTTTCTGTGAATAGGCAACTGCCTTCAGAAAACTTTTCATTTTTTTTTTTGTCATTTTCGAACTTTTTCTGAATGTTCTCAATCCGACCATCCAGTTTGACATATTTTCGTCTTCTTTTTCCTTCCATGTTGAGCACGTCCTTTACAAATGCGCAGTTTGTCTTCTCCGCTTCCGTCTTCAACACTTTGCCAACCTCTTTTAATTTGGGGTGAGGTCTCCCGACAAGATTTCAACTTGATCGTTTTCATAGTAGCCTTGGGGGAGGGGGGAGGGGAGATGTGTGTGGAAATGTCAGTCGAGATTATTTCTGAGTCATTAAACAGGTAGCCACATCCAAGGGCTGTGGGGAAGTGTCTATTTTTTGCAGTGTGTGGAAGTGTCAGTGTGGGGAACTGTCCGGACACCGTGGGATACAGTGCGGCCGATCGTGTCATGAGATACGTATTACTGAAGACTTATTAAATGTGTAAACAGTTCAAAATATGGAGCGTTTAGACACAAAAAATGATAATTGCCCTGAAAATAATTCGCTCTATTCTTTGTGAAAGAGACGATGACAATATTGTGATGTAGACAATATATTCCCTCCAAGCCAAATGAATATGGCATCAACATCTACGCTCTTATGGATGCGAATGTTATGTATGCATTTATAGAGTGTGAGTAGCTTATACTGTATATAGGCTATCTACATAGTAGGCCTATACGTAAAACTAAGTCCCCGATTCTTGGATGTAACGGATAATCTCGAGAAGTACTGTAAGGATTTTGATGCGATTTTCATCATTCTGTAAAGGATTTCTCAAGGAAGGTTTCTCCAGAAAAACATTCATTTATGAGCAAAGGAAGCCGAGCTGTAACGATTTCAGTAAATCGAGTCGAAGAAAAAACTGCCGTCCGTGCGCCTCTTTAAGCTTAAGCTTGGTAAACCGTTAAAAATATCTATATACAAGAGGATGGAAAGACAGATAGAAAGAGAGTTGGGTCAAGACCAGTTTGACTTCAGAAGAAACGTAGGAACAAGGGAAGCAGTACTAAGCCTTAGGCTGATTTTGGAAGCTAGAATAAGGAAGGAAAAGAGAACGTTCTTGGCATTTGTAAACTTAGAGAAGGCTTTTGATAACGTTGATTGCAGCAAGTTGTTTTGACATTTTGAAACCGACTGGAATAAAGTAGACTACAGGGATAGGAGGGTACGTACTCTACAATCTATACATAAACCACACAGCAGTTATTCGAACCGAAGGACATGAGAGAGAAGCTAGTATTTAGAAAGGTGTAAGGCAAGGCTGCAACGTATCACCCATACTTTTCAATCTATACATTGAACAAGCATTAAAGGAAATTGGAGAAAAATTCAAAGTAGGAGTAAAGATTCAAGGAGAAATAATTTCAACTCTGAGATTTGCTGATGGCATTGTAATCTTAGCCGACACGCCAAAGGATTTGAAGGAGTTTTTAAATGGTATGGATTCTGTTATAAGAATTCATGATGAAAATTTATAAATGTAAAACAAAAATATTGGAATGCTGTCGAAAGAAATCAACAACCCCTATGGACGTCCAAATGGCAGGTGAAAAGCTAAAGGAAGTAGGCGACTTCTGTTACTTAAGAAGCAAAATAACCAGTGACTGGCGAAACAAAGAGGATATTAAAAGTAAGTTAGCACAGGAAAGGAAAGCACCTCTACAGAGAAGGAATCTGTTGACATCGAATATAGATTTAGGTATTAGGAAGTAATTTTTGAAAGCCTTTGTCTCGATTGTGGCGCTCTATGGAAAACAAACTTGGGACTGTTGGCGCCACAGAAAAGAGTAGAAAAGAAGCATTTGAAATGTGGTGTTACATGAGAATTATGAAGATCAGATGGGTAGATAGAGTAACAAATGAAGATATATTTAAGACGAGTGGGAGAGGAGAGATTTTTCTGGCAACTGGTAATGAAGCGAATAGATAGGTTGGTAGGACACCCAGAAATAGCAAACTTAGTTATGGAAGGATCGAGGACAAGAACTGTAGGGGTAGAGCAAGGTTAGAATATGTTAAACAGATTGCCTCAGATGCAGGGTGTGGTTGCTATGTAGAGATGAAACGATTAGCCCAGGACAGGGAAGCATGGAGCTCTGCATCAAACCAGTCAAAAGACTGAAGACTCAAACAACGACATGAGTAAGAATTGTTCAGCATGGAAAGTTCTATAAAAATGTCTGGGACAGCTTATCTGTATCTTTGATACATCGCCCACTATAACAGTTTTTAAGTTTTCATTTCTTCCAACAATCTCCGTTCAGTAGTGGAAATTTAAATTACTAGCTTCGGAACGAGTTTATGAGCTAGCGAGCAAGCCTATCACCCTAGCTTCGGCCAGCATCAACTGTCGAGTCGTGTCGAGTTAAGACTTCCGAGAAGAGTATAATTATGTGTTTGAAGTTTCGCTGTTCACTTCGCCTTTTCTGAATTGCGTCTAGGACTTGCCGTCCTGCACCTTTTATGTTTACGCTGTGTAAACCGTTTAAGATACCGGACGAAGCCGGGGTGGGTTGCTAGTATACAGGGGCGGATCTAGGGGAGGGCGACCGCCCAGGGCCCCGCGGCATGGATGTTTTTAAATTTAATTAATTAATTAATAAATTATATTTTTCAAACTAATTTATAATGCATATTCCTTTTTTCAGTGCAGCTATGACCTCCCGTGACCGTTTAGCAAGTTTAGATTTCAGTGAAATAATAGAAGACTTTAGTCGGGAAAATAGTAGCAAAGTAATATTTTATTGTTTACATAATCTTCTTCAAGGGGACTTAAAGGTTTCTTTCATATTATTAAAAATGTACTGTAGTGTATTCAAAATATTTTAACCATTTTATTTTATTATTATTATCAAACTATTTTCCATTTGATTTGATATTTTTTTAAATTTCCTATTGTTGTGGTCCCCACCTTATCATACCGCCCAGGGCCCCGCAAGGCCTGGATCCGCCACTGCTAGTATATATATAATTATATACATACATAGATTTAAAAAAAACGATAACCTGTGTATTGTGGTACCTGTAGTAGTGTGTGTGTATTTAAAAGTGGCGAGGATTGGGAAGGAGGTGAACGTGGCCTTAAGTTAGGAACTATCATGGCACTTGCCTAGAATGAAAGTGGGAAACCACGGAAACCCGCTTCCAGGATGGCCTCTTATCAGTTATGCTTCACGAGGCTGGGAGTACCCCGTGCCAGACCTCAGACCAGAATTAAATATCTTGGCAGTGCTGGGAATCGAACGCTGACCTCCGGAGCGACAGCCGAGAATGTTAGCCGTAGAATGACAGCTGTAGTCATAGTCAGTTGTTAGTTATTGTTGTTTAAAGGGGCGGAACTACGAGGTCATCTGCCCCGTAGTCATAGTCATTCCATAGTAGAATGTGAAGTGGTGTTTTCGTAAGTTGTGCACATATTGTATTGATTGTGTATGATAGCTTGCCACGGTGGGTGAGTGGTTAACGTGTCGGACTACCAACCCCCAAGCTTGCAGGTTCGCTCCTGGCCGTGGAAAGGCGACAAAAATCTCGACATGCATGTCATACGTTGTTGGCATGTTAAATAATCCATTGGAATTCAGTAGGCCGTGTTTATAATGGCAAAATTAATCTCGGGATTTTCCGCCAACACTAAAAGTTCATCCGTTCTCTACAAGAAAGCGTTATAGTGTCAAGGAGCTTAGATATCTAACCTCCTTGACTTTCATAGCGTTCCAAGGAACGACGAAATTCGACATGCAAGCTACCCTCTGGGTGTCAAATAACAAAGCTTACACCCGGCAGCCGAGGCCATACGATATTATTATTATTGATGTGTAACATCTTTCCACTCGGTTGCTGGATATTTTCGTGGGGGTGATTTTGAAAAATGGGTCGGAAGTGGATCGGAACGATCCAGGTGGCACCAGCTGGCACACTTCCGTTCGATCGAACGGAAGTGTGCTAGCTAGCAGTGGTGGATCGAACGGAACTCGATCGATCGATCCAGCTGGAAGTGGTAAGAGAAACAATGAGCGCACGGTGTCGGATATCGATACCATGACGTACTCTCTGCCATGTGGAATGTATATCACATACTGAACGGTAAACGCTCATGCGAACTCTGGTGTCAAGTGATTGAAACAAAGCACATGGTACATGTTCGAAGTCTTCGTATCAGTATTTAAATGGTAAAATGCCTTAATATCAAACATTGTGAGTAGTCGGCATTGCAGGTATTATGTTTCTGCACAATGGCTATTCAAATATTAACCCACATAACGGTAATGCAGTCATCAATATAATATAATCGTTGTGGTTATACGAGAATTGAGCAAGCCTTCATGAACTATTGCTGAATACATTCTCTTTACTCACAAGAGGGCCTATTCATAAGGCATTTTAAACTCAATTTCACGCAGGAACATTATCGAAACCAGCAAAATATAAATGATACTTAATTCCGTAATGCAGTATTATTGGAACGAGGAAATAAGTCACCATCTTGTGCACAATACTTGTGTAGTCGAAAGCCGTGGGGTTAGTGCCTATGACTGAATCTAGAGATCTCGGGTTCTAATCCCGGACGGGGTAGATATTTATGCTACCAGATTATCATTTTAAATGATATTTATCATATCAATATGACTCATTTTAACAGAATCCATATGAAATTACGTGTTGGTCTGTGAATCAAGGGGACCTGTTTATAATGAATTTAAGGTTATGAGCGGTGTCGCGTCTATTAATCTAGTTGATCCATATCGTATTCTTTATTTAGGCTAGTGCTGGTGGAAGCTACAAATCATCTAATAAAATGAGATCCGTATTATAAACTAGGGTACAATATCTGTAAAAGTAGTCGGTAGCATGCTGAGCTTCTATGCCCAAGATTGCGCGTTCAAGCCCGGCCGAAGCCGTCAGATTTTTTAAGAGAGTTGAAAATCCCTCAGTATGCCTTCATTCGGAGGGGAAGTAAATCCGGCGGTCCCTTGTCATAGATTTATGGCATGTTATAGAACCTTCCACTAATTGCACCTGTGTGAAGCTAAATTGGATAGGTTAAGAATGTAAACAACGCTCTTAGGTTTCTACGTTCGTTGCCAAGAGCAGACTGCGGTGGCGTGTAGTAGCTAAGTTCTGAACTTGGCCTAGTTATCGTTGACGGTGGCGCTTGGCGGCAAAAGTAGGAACTATTTGAAAAATTGTAAGTTGCAGTCTGTACTTAAATCAAAAAACAGATAACACACACTAATACGGTAATCACAATTAACACTGGTTATCAGACAGATCCTACACACACCCAAAGTATACGGGGCTACATGACCGCGTTGTCGCAGCTCCTCAACTTAAGAACCAACCAACCAACCAACCAACCAACCAACCAACCAACCAACGAATATCTGTAAAACACTCCCTTTTACAATAGATTAATGTGTGTGCCAATAATAGTATAAAATACCGGTGCATCAACAATTTCACGTGAGGTTTCTTCTATGTCAGATGTTACACATCATATGCGACTACTGTAAGGTTCGTAATTTTTATTATTATTATTATTATTATTATTATTATTATTATTATTATTATTATTATTATTATTGTGTATGTTTTTATTATCAAGATTATTTAAAATATGGATTAGTGGACTCAATAAGTGGATAAATGTTTTTAATGTGCCTTTGAAATATTAATAAATTACACTGTCAAAATTTGTTGTGATTATCTGGTGAAATTGTGCCTGTATCCTACAGATACACCGCGACATTTTATGCACGACAGACGGAGGGTTCGTCTTACAACTGTTATATTATAAATCCCGAACACTTGATATTTATTCATTCATTCATTTATTTAGGGGCTTTGCGACATCGTGGTTATTGTGCCCTGTGGACATGGGTGTGTGTAGAATTTGTCTGATACCTTGTGTTACTGTGGTGACTGTTGTGTGTGTATTTGTAATCCAGGGAAGGACAGGGGGAGACTGCCGTGGTCTTACGTTAGGAACCATCCCAGCAGTTGCCTGGAGTAGAAATGTAAACCACTCCCAGGATGACTCAGAATCGAACCCACCTCACGAGGCCAGGTGTACCCCGTTCCAGCCCTCAGACCAGAATTAAATTTGATCACGCCCTGCGGCTAGCATACTTGGTTGTTAGTTGTCACCCCGGAGGTCTGGGTTTGATTCCCAGCTCTGCCAAGAAATATTAATTTTGGTCTGAGGGCTGGAACAGGATATACTCAGTCTCGTGACACAAAACTGAGAAGAGGGGTGTTCGATTCCCATCTCAGCCATCTTGGAATTGGTTTTCCGTGGTTTCCCAATTCTACCCCCAGGCAAATGCTAGGATGGTTCCTAACGTAAGGCCACGGCCGCCTGCTTTCAAACCGTGATCTGAATTACAAATATACACACTAATACAGCCATCACAATAACACACACAAGTACACTAGGTTACATGTCCACGATGTCGCAAATTACCTAAATCAATCATCATCATCCATTAAATGTTTTGGTAGAACCGGGAATCTAACCCAGGCCTTCGGGCGGCAGCCATGAATGTTAGCCGCTACACCAGGAAGTGGACAATAAACAAATGCCGTATGACCCTCGCCATTCAAGAAATCCAAGAAACCATTATCGCGACCATGGGCGCTACAGAACAAAGGACTGACGCTCTGTACGGATCAACTTAGCAAATCAAATTACACTTACGAATGAGTGTTCTGGACCGTATATAGTCCATTGGTTCTGGAGGTCAAATTAATTTAATAATGTATTGAGCTACTCTCCGGCGCATCAGGAAGTTATGTTACCGCTGGTAACCTTGGACTACTCTGACGTATTATGTGAGTACATGCGAGATGTTTTTTCATCAAATAAGAACCAATTAGCCCAGAGGCGGCTTCAGTGGCGTGAGCTTTTATGCCCAAGATCACGGGATCAAACCCGGCCGAAATCGTCGGATTTTTTAAGAGCATTAAAAATCCCTCAGTAGACCTATGCCTTCCTTCGGAGGGGTTACCAGACATATAATGTCCACGGTTAGAATGTCCAGGTACAAGGAAGTCTACGCCTTTTGGTCCAGGTCTTAAATGGCCAGGTTTTTTGGTCCATTGGTTTTTTTTTCTCCACATGACAAAATGTCCAGAGTGCAAAACGTCTAAAGTGATCTATCGGAGGAACCACCACGAAGTGGAGCGCATGTTAGCAATTACCAAACATACAAAGATGGCGGAGACATCGCCGTCTACCTCTGATCCTGAGGAAGAACAGGAGTAAATTTTTCCTGCGAGGTAACATTGATGGACACCAAAATTCAAAAATATTTCATTTGGAATGAAAGCGGGTCCAAAAGTCCTATCCTGTTATTTCACACAGGTACGAACAACCAGGCGTACCGGCACCCACACAACAGCATGTGCATCTCCAGGCGGTCTCCAGGTGGACTCCAGGCGGTAGTACCCACCTCTAGCTCGCTCCCGGCATTTCACTTTGCTAACTTATTGAACCTATAAATAAATGCTCTGTCTGGACATATTTCATTCCATTTCAAAAAAGGATAGTTAAGAAAGAGTTGAAAAAGATAAGAATCCTGTCCTAATGAACATCAACTTTTGAGGACATTTTGAACGGGGTTTAAATGTTCCTGGAAATTTTGTTTCTCTGGACATCATTAATTGTGGTCATTTTGAACGGGGTGCAAACATTCCCTGTTATTTTGACACTCTGGACATCATTAATTGTGGTCATTTTGAACGGGGTGCATATATTCCTGGACATTTTGTCACTCTGGACATTTTGGTTTGGTAGACATTATTGCTTGTGATTTTTTTTCATGGTCTTTTCAGTTGTGGACTTGATGAGGTGGAAGGTTCGGAGGGGAAGTAAAGCCGGCGGGCCCATGTCATAGATTTATGGTATGTAAAAGAACCTTCCACTAACTACGTGAAGCTAAATTTGTACGTTAGATTTGATTAAGGCTCTATTAGTTCCAACGTTCGTCGCCAGGTGCTGGTTGCGGTGGCATCTATAAGCCAAGTTCGCGGCTAGGTGTCGTTGACGGTAGCATTTGGTAGCAAAAGTTGGAACTATTTGAAAATTATCATCTGCAGTCCTGATATGAATTACAGATAACACACACTAACACAGCCACCGGTTATCAGACAGATTCAACACACACTCAACAGCGCTACATGATCGCGTTGTCGCAGCCCCTAAACTGAAGAACTAACCAACAAGCCTAGATATTAGGTCCTTTTAAACACCGATCATAATCATCCAGGTTATTTATTTATTTATTTATTTATTTATTGTATGGCTTTTGGTGTCGGGAGTGCCCGAGGACATGTTCGGCTCACCAGAGGCAGTAGCTGCTTCAAGTTCAGTTTCGCTACCAGATGTCACTAATACCTAGTGGTAAACGTTGGAACTTTGATAGAGCGTTCGAACGGAATCTAACCTAGAAATTTAGTTTAGTCTGTGGAAGGATCTTTTACATGCAGATGACTCATAGTTCCGCCCCTTAAAACAACAACCAACAACTAACCAAACAACTACATGCCATAAATCTATGAAATGGGACCGCCGGCTTTACTTCCCCTCCGAAGGAAGGCTTAATGAAGGATTTTAACGCTGTTAAAAATCCGACGACTTCGGCCGGATTTGAACCCGCTATCTTGGGCACAGCAGTTCAGCATGCTACCAACTACGCCACCGATGCCGCATCATCCATGTAGCTCAGTGTGTTAACAGGAAAGAACATGGGACCAGGCTATCTCTGGACTCAGGAGACGAGTAGGCATTAACCAACCGTCTGTCGCAGTTGAAATGATTTTGCGTGGTTTCCCATCTTCAACTTCAGGGAAATGGCGCGAGACGATACCTTTTAATAGGTCACGGTCATTTCCTACCAACTCCTTGCCCAAGTTCATTCACCATCATTCATTTTTTCTCTCGCTATCTCATGAAGTTGGAATCCGGAAGGACATATGGCCATGAAAGCCACTCGTCGCACCTCATCCCTGATCGATCAGAAATGGGAATAATGAGGAGAAGAAATACATTCTCGTCTCCCTATACCGAAGAAAGCAGGAGCTGACAGAAGTTTAGATTATCGTACAATCAGCTTGATCACTCACGCTATTAAAGACCCTGATTAGAATGATTTACAACAGTGGCGAAGCGTGATATTTTTTGTAGGGTAGGCTGAAGTTGAATGAATTCCGAAAGTAACAAACGTGCTAACTCCTCAAAATGCACAGCTTAAGTCTACTGGAAAGGCTGTGTCCCCACCTCCAGTGTCCCTTAACTCATCCGAGGTCGGGCCTTTTTTTACTTTAATGGGGCGCACACAGTTACTCATACCATGTATGGAAAAAATTAAAATAGAACAATTATCTCAACTAAATTGTATTCTTCACTTACACAGTCATAATAGAGCAGATGTGTTATTTCAAATAATTAAATCTAATTCGACAATGAGCATCAGCAAATTAATACATTATCACTCATTATTAAATTCTTTTGTAGATAAGTTCGATCCTTCTGTCCTTTTTCTTGGCGTAGACGTCGATAACTCGAGAAATGAATTCTTGACGTTTGGAAGAAGATTTAACAGTTCTCTTCTCTATAGCCAAAATTGCCAAATTTGATAGTCTATCGTTCGTCATTGTGTTGCGGAGGTACGTTTTAACACGTTTCAATGTACTCATGCTTCTTTCGCATGAAGCAGTGGTCGCCGGAACTGAAAGTACCAAGGAAAGTAGCTTCACGCACTCGGGGAGCCCATTTTTTAATCCATTGTGTATAATGTATTTGAATAAATCCCTAGGCGATAGGTGTTTATCTCACTACTATAAACGAACATAAGTTTTCCTGTCAGTTTTTCATGATCGAAGAATGGATACACTTTAAACAATTTTTCGAGAATAAATGTCGGGAATTTATTTGGCCTACTGAAATACAAAAAATTTTCCTGATCTACCAATTCCGTAAAATCTAGCTTCTGAAAGTCCTGGAATCTGGTTTCCATATTCACTACTATAGTGTCAACTATGCAAGTCTCTTCAATTTCTGTGATCCTGCTTCATTTAGAGTAGTTTTAAGTTCACCTGCTGAATTTAGTAGAGAGTTAGCTTTCTCTATGCAGGCAAGAACAACTTCTTCACATCTTAGTTTGTCAACCGCCTTGGTGCAATTTTCAATTTCGTACTTGCAACGTCTTATATCTACGGTTTTGCTTTGCAGGATGACAAACAATACACCCGTATGCTGAAAAATCAAATTATAAAGCTGCAGCAAAAAAAGAAACGTCAGATCATTCAATATATTGCAGAGTCCAATTGCCTGATGTAAGGAATTATCATCCCATCCATCATTGTCTATAATATCATGAAATGCGGCTTTTAGTTCCGCATAGTGAAGGATAATTTTTGCAACAGCGCGCGAATGAAGTTCCATCTTGTTTCACATGAGCTTGGCAATTTGAAACCCCTTGCTCGAAGAAGATCGCTCCTTTTACTAGAACGGCTAAAGAAAGTATGGAATCCTGCGAGGTTTGCTACAAAAATCTTAACTTGCGTAATTGTTTTACAAGCATAAAGCAGAACCAAATTTAATTGATGCGCGTAGCAATGGATGAAGAGGGCATGAGGATATTCTTGTTTTACAATGCAGTGAACACCAGCATTTTCCCTGCCATTTCACTGCATCCATCGTACGTTTGGGATATTAATTTCCCTTTCGAGATCTTCCAGGTTTTGAGGACGTCAAGCAAAACAGCGGCTAAACCTTGAGCACTTCGGTCTTTTGAAACGTCATAAAATCCGACGAATCTCTCTTAAATTTCTCCCGATTCGTTATTGGCATAACGGAAAATAACGCTCAATTGACTTGTAGTTGAGACATCCGTGGTTTCATCAGCCTGTATAGAAATAAACGGACTATTTTCAAGTTCACTAAAAATCTGTTCTTTAACTACTTCCGTAATGCATTCGAGTAGTTCATTTTGTGTGTCAGAGGAAGTGCCTTTATATACCCCATCGGATAATAAATGATCTTTCATATACGGTTCTTCCTCTGCCAAGAAATCCAATAATTCTAAATAATTGCCTTTATTTAAAGAAGTCTCAGATTCATCGTGACCTCTGAGAGCTAACTCTTGCCGCGCAGGAAACAGAGAGTTGAAATCAGTCTTTTCATTATATTCCTATTTCGCTCGACTTTTTCATTGTGTTTCAAAGCTGCAAGACGCATCGCCTCGGAAAGTGCATGGTCAATTCTAGCGGTACCTAAATGATTATATTTAACAGCTGCTGTGATGTGTGAAATTGAACACTCATGTTTTTTTGCCTTAGAAAGAAAATGTTTAAGACTTTCCTCACCAACCCCCCTTTTGCCCCATTCTAAATTGTCTTTAGCAAAAAGCACACAATAAAAACAAAATAATCTATTTCGGGTAGCACTACCACTCAACCATGGTTTCGACTCGTACCATTGTCTCTGAAACCGTCTTACAAACTTTCCATCGGGTTTCTGAAGTGACAAGCTTGGCGTGGACTTCCGTTCTTTCACCTGGATTTTTTCCTCTAAAGAGAGTTGAAAAAAAAAAGTTGGATTTTCAATAAGAAAATTCAATGGATCTTGAGTTGTATTGAATGCATCCATTGAAACGCATGTGCCGTGTAGATTAGCGTATTGATGCCTACTATTTGTTTTCAACTACACTGTAACACAAACACACCACACAGTAAGATACAAATAGATTAATAGAAACACACTTCACAGCACTTACATTTCACACTGGCAATAGGCTACACAGATTCGTATCATTCACCGTGTAACCAGGACTGCCAACATGTCGAAAGAGCACATTTAAAAACAAATATCATTCTGCAAGTTAAGTTATGTATTTTAAAGTAACACATAATGAGATTTATCTTAAATTCATTTTTTTGAGTTTGTCTGGGTCCTGTTCAGATTTATGTCCATGTTCAATAATTTTTCATGTCAGAAAATTATGCCATCTTGCATTTAATGTCGTTGACAACACTGGAACCAGATCATTAATTATACTGTGCTGTCTTAGTTCTGCCAAACACCCCTAGATTGCAGCAGTTACCGTTGTGGGGTTTCTATCTCCAGGAGTCCTTGGGCAAGCCTTAACGCACACGTTTAAAAGATACACCCCCCTCTTTACCCCCATCACTTAAGTAGTTGCTACTGCGTCTGCGCGCGCCAGGCTGAGTTGAGGTGAATAGCTATTGGCTGATTTGGTTGTGAGCAAACACAGCGCTAGACAGCGCGAGTTCAAATACATAATATTTGAAATATCAATCGAAAAGCACCAATAACAGCGGAAGAAAACTAATTTAAGTATTTTTACGGATAGGCTGAGCCTCAGCACCCTAATGGGCGCCTCGCCCCTGATTTACAAGAGGTTGGAAAGACAGATAAATAAAAAGCAGAGTTCGGTGAAGACTGATATGGTTTCAGGAGAAACTCAGAAACAAGGGAAGCCGCACTTAGTCTCTTAGGCTGATCTTGGATGGTAGAATAAGGAAAGATAAGAACACGTTCAAGGCATCTAAAAACTTAGGAGGGCTATTGATAACGGTGATTTGACTGTTGTAGTCTATCAATGGAAGTGAAACTTGGCCTGATGGCACAACATAAAAGAGGAGAATGGAAGATTTTGAAACAGGAGAATGATGAAGATCAGATGGTAGAAAAGAGTGTGAGAAATGAAGAGGTTCTAAGACAGTAGGAGAGAAAAGATGTGTCTGGTGACTGCTAATGAAGATGACTATTACAATTCTTGTTTTAGGGGTCTAACATCTAGGTTATTGGCCCCTAATTAAATGAAATGGTATGAAATGAAAGGATGAAGATAAAAACAGCCCACTGCTAGGGATGAAACGAAAATTGTTTATATGAAACAGACAGTGAGTCCCAACAATTATGCCTTATATGGATAAAAATATTATAAAGGGGGATGGTAAAATACAATAAAATATATGAACGCAATAACAAAATAAAAGACTACAACTGCATTATAAGTCAAACTAAATTAAAATCTGAAAAAATATCCACTCTCCCTCATGGACCGGATGACGAGGTCTACTGACGGCCCGTCATCACGTAAAAGAAGGGAGAGGGTGTTAGGTAGTTTGGCAGTCCCTCGCAGATCGACCAGGTCCACACACTCCCAAGAGAAAGTGTGCCACGGTAAGGGGACGTCACAAGAACACAAGGGTGGTTTTCACTCTTTAACAAGTGGGAGTGCGTAGCAATTCCATGGTCGATCTGGAGTCGACAGAGTACCACTCCTCCCTTCCGGATAGATCGGAAAGAAGCATACCTTCGTTGTCTCCTTGATGGCCCTTAGTTTGTTGAGCAGAGGCGTGGCGCACCACGCTTCCTCCCAATGCGACAGTGCTAATGAAGAGAAGAGATACTGTAGTTTGGTAGGACACATTCGAAGACTTGCAGGAATAGCAAACTTAGTTATAGAAGGAAGGGTCGAGGATAAGAACTGTAGGAGTAGACAAGGGTTAAAATATGTAAAACAGATTGCCTCGGATGTAGGATGTAGTAGCTATGAAGAGATTAAACTATTAGCTAAGGACAGAGAGGTCTGGTGGTCTGAAACAAAACAGTCAAAAGACTGAAGACTCAACTCCCACTTGTGGTGCATGCTGGAATGTTATTCAATTAGTTATTTATCAGGACTATCACTGAAAACCGAACCTAGACAGTCTATTATTGTTAGCTCTAGGCCACGGAGGTCTGGCTTAACGACTAACAGGAAAGCGTGTTTACTATGGCAGTACAATGGAAACAGCCGGTACCAGGTTACTGCGGCGTTATGAAGATTGACGTATGGAATTGTTCCAAGTAATATGCGGGAGTCTTGTCGAGATTGTACCAATTGATACGTAATGGAACTGACCGCGCTCAGTCTAAAACAATTAGGCCAATTCAGGAAGTTGACGACAGGCTCTGGGACAAAACATCTGCTTCCTTCCCTACCAGTAGCAAAACAGCCAGAGAATCTAATTCTTACGTCTAGATCAAGCTTTCTTAACCTGGTGCACGCGCTTGCCACGGTGCTCTTTAATTGACATTTGCTCTCATCATAACTTACTTACTTATCCTTAACCCACTATCATCAAATCCAGAATGAGACAACACTCAGGCAAACCTTGCTTTCAACCATGAACTGTTCTTGCAAAATAGGGTTTCTTCATACCATCCATACTTTTTAATCTACAGTAGACATAATTAGACACTGTGCCTGTTTTATGAGTAACACGAAATATGCTAATTCGACTCGACCGTCCACACGCAGATGTATATCTGTCTGAGTCATGCACGCAGTTGCAGCATGCCTGGTGAGTGGTGAATTCCTAGCTAGTACAGCACTTAAGGAAGAGAGAGAAATAGGACAAGGAAAGAGGTGCATGATTGTTATTATCTTATTATATAATACGCTAAGGTGTATAAAACTGAAGCTCCTAAACCAGAGGGAGTTAGAAGGTGTGGTTTGTACCAAAATCTTCCAAATCGTCTCAATAGTACAGGAAAAATATTGCATTTCTTGAAAAGCCAACAGAAATATATTTATTTGTTTATAAGGTGCTTTTAAACAAATAAACAAGACGATAGTCCCTGGCAGAACTGTGACGCGTACAGCCCGCATAGCACTAGAACCGGGCGGGTAGTATGTACACATGGGGCGCACCGAACCCTTTATGGGAGAGTTATCGCACGGGTCCGCTAGTTATTAATTTATTAATTCGATTAGAAGGTTGGGAACGCCTGGTCTATATAGATATTCATGACGTTTACGATAGCATTGAGCCAAGCAAGTGACATAGGATATGAAGTGAGTCACAACAAAATGCAGACTCATGCGAGTTCCTGTCACCCACTTGAGCATCGGATGACTTCCTATCGGACTAATACAAGTCGAGAACAGATAACTGACGCCATACAATCCACACAGGTTTGATAAGAATAGCCTACTAATATAGATATATTTGGTCCTTAAAGGTCCTCCTCATGGCGCAGTGACCGCCATCGCGAAGGTCCGAGTTCCGGCACTGACTAGAAATTTAATTCTGGTCCGAGGGCTGGAACGAGGTACACTCTGCCTCGTGAGGCAAAACTCATAAGAGGCGAGTTCTAATTTTACCTTAGCCATACTAGAAGTGGTTTTCCGTGGTTTCCCCACGTATACTCCAGGGAAATGCCGGGTTGGTACCTAACTTATAGTCTTTCCGTTTGGCCATGATACCCGGAGGATTAAGGGACTTCTCGGAACTCAACTGACGACACTCACTCACCCTTCCAACCCGTTCGCCGGACTGGCCTGTGGCGCTGTCCCACAGCACTTGAAAATGAAAATCCACAGCCTGCCTCCAGTCTCCGACCGGGTCAGGAATGGAATGAATAAAGCCCCCATCTAGCGGCGAGGATATGGACTGTGCCGGCTGCCGAGGCCTGACGCACTCCTCTGGGGCAATGATTAAATGAATGACAGATGAAATGAAATGATAGTGGAAAGTGTTGCTGGAATGCAATTTTGACAGGGAAAACCGGAGTACCCAGAGAAAAACCTGTCTGCCTCCGTTCTGTCCAGCACAGATCTTACATGGAGTGACCGGGATTTGAACTACGGACCCAGCGGCGAGAGGCCGACGTGCTGCCGCCTAAGCCACGGAGGCTTCTCCCACAGCACTTAAACTTTTCTTATTTCAAGTTTAAATTTACAATTTTCAAGTTTTTTGAATTCTACATAATAGTCTAAAAAATGAGTCCAAACTCGGATTTCCTACTACTTAAACTGTCATTTATGATTGTATTGTAACTACAAGTTTTAAATTTCAAACAAATAAAGCAAAATTGAAGACCGTGGATATGAAACATTTCAGTCGAATTTGGACTCATTTTCTTTAGAATTTTATGTAGAAATTAAAAAAAAACTTGAAAATTGTAAACTTATACTTGAAATAAGAAAAGTTTTAGTGCTGTGGGACAGCGCCAGTAGGTGAGCCATTGTTCGCCACCGGCCGGTCCGGCGAGCGGGTTGGAAGCGTGAGTGAGTGACGTCAGTTGAGTTCCGAGAAGTCCCTTAATCCCCTGGGCATCATGGCCAAGCGGAAAGACTCTAAAGCCACGGCCGCTTCGTACCCAAATCCTACCTCGATTACAAGTACACACACTTTTACCAAAACACAGAACAACTGAAAGGAAGGGAGGAGCCAGATTAGCTCGCTCGCCCACGCCAGCCAATAGCATAGCGGCGTTGCCTAGATAACTAAACGTTCTCGGCTCTCTGTGCCGTATCAAATCGTTTATTCTCTCCACGCTCAAAACTCATAAAATACTGTATTCAATTATTTTGATGATCCTAAGCAACAGAGCTATTTTTGAAGCTGACAGTCCAAACCCCGTGACGCTACGACCAGCCGTTCGGGAGATAACTTCTGTCTTTGAACTGAAGGGATAATGTAGAGTGTGAAAGATTAGGTGTTAAAACATTTAGGTTCACCGAGGAAATGCAAACTAAAAATAGATTTGACAGTATTTCTGAATCAATTCAGTAGTGGAGCTTTAAGAAGTGCTGCGAGCTGAAGTTTTTAACTCATAATAATGTCCCAATTGATATTTATTATTTAAAGCAAACCGAGTGGCAGTCGAATAGTTTTCACAGCCAGTAAAAAATATAATTCTCAGTCTGTAAAGCTTTTTAAAGAAGCTTTCGAATACAGAAGTACGTGATAACACAAATTTCTCTGACAACTTGTTTTATTGTGGGTGTATTTATAATTGAGGCGAGGAAACTCACCTCTTCTCAGTTGAACCTCACGAGGCATAGTGTACCCCAAAAAAGGAAGGAAGTAAGGAAGCTTTTAGTTTTAAGTGACCGTTAATCATGCGATCATGAGCCACGAGACCTCCTTTCACGTGAAATCCGAACCATAGGACATGGCATTTCACTTCGAAAATCTCACATGCATTGACCGGGAATCGGGCCCGGTCCACCCTGGTGAGAGACCAACAGCTTGACCGCTGCGCCACCACGTCCTCCCAATAGTGTACCCCGTTCTATCCCTGAGACCAGAACTAAATTTCTTCACTAAGCCGTGAATCGAATTCGGACCTTATGGGTGACAGCTAAGTATGCTTGCCACTAAACCACAAGGTGGTCCCCCGATAAACGAACACTAATCATTTGAATTATTTTCTGTATTTCTTTTCCTTACAAAGAGTCACAAGCAATATTACCAAGAGTTTACGGACGCCTGCAAATTTCAGGATCATTATTCCTGTTCCCATACTTTTGTTCTCAGTCATACGAAATTTTACAGGGACCTAGAACGTGTTCCGACAAACATTTTGTGAATTTATTATGAAAGCATTACTGTTAGTTTTGAAGTTGCGAATTTTGTTTGTTGAAGATGAGTGTGAAAAGAATTGTGTATTTTTTCATATTTGTAGCGATCTGGACAGATCACTATGAGGATTACATCCACAATTTTGGTTATGAAGAAACACAGATACGTGTGGAATATCTATAATTGCAATAGAAGTCAAGAATGTGTTTCCATTAGGAAATATCACCAGTATTATAGCCCGAAATAGAACCACAGAAAAAGTAAACAGACTGACATTCTTTTGCCTTGACTGGGCGAGAGAACCTTTAAGCTACAGAGATCCTTTATGTTTCACTTGGTAGTCGTACAGTTGCAGCATGTATTTGACCAAGAACGGCTTCCTCTTAGGTCAAGGAATGCCTATCTCTTGACTTTTTTCTGCGGTTCAGAGCTTTTGCCCATAGAAGTTAGCTTTTCTTTGTGAATTATCGTCATAATGTTCATTTCTTAAAAACAGGTAAATGGTAGTTGTATCACCATGTATCTACAACAATAAAAATCAAGCAGTAAATTAAAATGGCAATGTTAATCCAGTTCGCCGTTTTTCTAAACAACTGGAGACATTTTCAAAATAAAAATTACTAAGTTAAATAAAACTGTAGAATTATCCGTACATCTAAATCAGTTATCAGTAACTTCAATTTATGAAATTATTTATTTATTTATTTATTTATCGTATGGCTTTTAGTGCCGGGAGTGTCCGAGGTCATGTTCGGCTCGCCTGAGTCTGTAGCTGCTTCAAGCGGACAACCTTAGGGTGAGCAACAAGTTCCATTAAATTTCAAGTATTTCTAACTTTCGCTACCAGATATCAATGATACCTAGTGGTGAACGTTGGAACTTTGATAGAGCGTTCCGACGAAATCTAACTTAACAATTTAGCTTCACACATGTTCAGTCTGTGGAAGGATCTTTTTTTTACATGCCATAAATCTATGACATGGGACCGCCGGCTTTACTTCCCCTCTGAAGGAAGGCATACTGAAGGATTGTTAACGCTCTTAAAAAGTCCGACGACTTTGGCCGGGTTTGAACCCGCTCTCTTGGGCACAGCAGTTCAGAATGCTACCAACTACGCCACCGAAGCCGCTAATTTATGAAATAAACTGGTGTGACAATGAACAATCGAAATGTTCATGGGTTTTCAGGGGGAGGGGGTACGGCCCCTCCTTGCCCCCCCCCCCCCCCTCTGCGGGCGCCCATGAGCGTCAGAGCTTCTCACCCTAAGATCATGGCACCGTCAAATATTTCCGTTTAAGAGAAGTTCCGTTTAATAAAGGGTCCGTTGAAGGCAGGTTTACTGTACTATACTCTGATTTACAAAAGATGACCGGTGAGAGCTCTCACCCACCTGAAGGGTGTGGTGAGGAGTGGAGACGAGAGGGGTAACGTTCTCCATAGCAACAGCGAGCCGAGTTGCAATGAATGCCGACACAGCAGTGAGCTCAGGGTTTGAACGCAGTGCTCTACTGTTCCTCGACTCGTCACTGTCATTTGACCGCCAGACAGGGGGGGCTAACTTCCACAGTACTTGTGTCTTCTGCAAGCCTCTTGGAATGTTATGGGTCATGATCTGCCTCAGTGGCAACGCAGCATTTCCCCACGTGCTAGCTTTGAGAGCTGTCAGCGATCATTATTGGTACAGGCCGGACGTTTTAGACGAGTGAAAAATCTTAATGGAAGCCTGGAGGCGAGTTACTACAGCACCTGTGTTGTTATCAGCTGCCCCATGCTGTCAGATGATTGACAAAGCTATCTAACACTACTGCTGAAGTACAGTCATTGGCAAATATAATGGCGCTCTGTTCGTAACTCTATGTAACGTGTACTTCCGCGTCACACAATACTTAAGACGTCGACTGTACTGTCTGCACGGTCGTGTCGTCTCGTACTCAAGTCCGGAATTCCATTACATCAGACCGGGGATGACAAATGTGAAGCGATAGGGCTAGACAGACTCACCCGCAAGCTTCAAGGTCAAGGGCAATCGTCTAAAACAAACGTCTTTTTTTTTGGCATAGTATATACACCTCTATTCACGGAAGGGTAAACAAGTCATCATCGATCATGACATGGCTTCCGATTTGACTTCCTGATTACGAGACTGTGAAGATGAATGAACTGACATCAGAGAGAGAAAGAGAGCGGTACCGTAGCACAAGTGATGGAGTTATGGACCCTAGCCAAATGTCAGATGTACGGAGTGGCGCCGCTATATTTCGCCAGCCGTCGAGACGCCGCGCCGGAGAGAAGAGTAGGGAGGAGAAATTTGAGACACGGAGATATTTGGCACGCATTACATTCCTTACGATACCATCGATCTTAAAGAAGTAGGACATTTGGGTTTTATAGGGCGAATACAAAATGACCGATCAGCACATCGTCTAAGAAATTATCAGAATGCCGCTGCTGTAGCATGGGTAAGAGTAACTTAGTAGTTCTCGCCTAGATGACCCAAGTTCGAGTCCCGACTCTACCGAAGAAGATTCTATATGTGTGGCGTACGTTAGACGGTGATTACATAAGATTGTACAATAATATGCAACAAAATGTCTCTTTATGTCGCCTGGTTTCTGTGAACGCAAGGTATGCGTGTTCAGCCGCTTCACCACACTTCACAAAAACAACGTTATTAATGGTTCCACGACCCTCAGAATGCACAATTTTATTGTTCTTTGGAACCGATATAGCAGTAGAGTTTCGAAGAACAGCAAAGTCAAGGGCCTATATTTGTGCTGAGGGACCACCTTGTGGTGTAGTGGTTTGCATTCTTAGCAGTCACACCAGAGGTTCAGGACAGATTCCCGGCTGTAAAAAAAAAAAAAATAAAGATAGAGGTTTTGAAACGGAGTTTACTCAGCCACATAAGGCAAAACTGAGAAGAGGTGAAAGTGGTTTTCCATGGTTCTCCACTTCTTCTCCAGGCAAATTGTCGGGGTGGTTCGTAACATAAGGCCACGGCTGTCTCCTTCCCTAACCTTGCCTTCATTATAAATTGATGATGATGATAATTGTTTTAAGGGGCCTAACATCTAGGTTATCGGCCCCTAATGATCTGTGTGATAGCGAAAATGACAATGAAGTGGAAACCAGAACGAAAATTAAGTGATAAGGAAAATACTTACAAAAAGGAACTCAGATTGAAATTACTCACAAAATGGAGAGCGGTAATACTTACAAAAGCGAATTTAGAACAAAAACACTCATAAAAGGAATAGATTGAAAAAAACGCACAAAATGTAGGTTAGGTTCAAAATACGTACAGAATGCAATGTAGAGTCGAAATACTTGACTTACAAAATGCAAGTAAAATTCAAAATACTTATAAAATGCAAATGAGATTGAAAATACGTACAAAATGCAATTCAAATTCAAAATACTTACAAAATGCAATTGAAATTGGAAATGCTTACAAAACGCACGGTAGATTCAAACTACTCAATTGGATGGACAATACTTACAAAATGCAATTTAGATTGAAAATACTTACATAATGTAATTTAGATTCAAAATACCCACAAAATGCAATTGAGAAACGAAATACTTGCAAAATGCCCACCATACAAAATGCAATTTAGGTTGAAAATACTTGCTAAAAGCGGTTTAGGTTGAAAATACAAAATGCAATTGAAATTCAAAATACTCACAAAAGTCCCAGCCCGTATATTGAAAGACTTACTAAAAAGCAATTTAGATTGTCAATCCTTACAAAATGCAATCGAGGTTGAAAAGACTCGAAAAATACAATTTACTGTAGATCGAAAAGACTTACAAAATGCAACGTAGACTGAAAACACCTACAAAATAGAGTGTAGATGCAAAAAAAAAAATCGCTAAATGGAATTTAACAATTAACATAAAACATTGCGGGAAACTTAAAGAGAAAAGGAAAGATAATGAAAAGAAAACTAGTGGTCTGACCCCCCACCCAGAAGGAGGGATCAGGAAAGATGAGACAAGGGCCAATTAAGGCGGGAAAGTGAAAGACTCTCTAGGCCTCGGATACCCCAATACCGTCGGGGCCGGAAAAAACGATTTGACCAAGGGAGGTCGACAGGAAAGAAGACGGAGAGGAGCCTGGCACAAGTAAGTGGAAGCAATGCCGGACTCAGCTGGGGTCCCGTGGTCGCCAACCCACGTCCCACTAGATGCGAGCCCCTGGGGGATCATTATAAATTGACTGGCTGCTTAGCTCAGCGGTAACGTTCTCGCTTGCTGTCGCCAAGGTTGCAGGATCGAATCCTGGCGCAGCCAGCTGGCATTTGAGGGTGCGCAAATATGAGGGAGCTGTTTCAGTAGATTTACTGGAACGTTATAGATCCCCTTCGGAGAAAATTTAGGCATCCCGGCTCTCTAAAAGCCACAGTAGTTTAAAGGGGCGTCAAACAAACAACATTATTATTATTATTATTATTATTATTATTATTATTATTATTATTATTATTATTATTATTATAACAATCCTACAATATACACACTCAATTTTGTCTTTCTTTCTTTAGTTCTTTCTTTCTTTCTTTCTTTCTTTCTTTCTTTCTTTCTATCAAGTTACTTATTTATTCGTGTCAAAAATACAAAAATAAAAGACAAACGTGAAACAAGAAAGAAACTATAAATGGACACAAGATCTTGCAAGTATTTCTTCAAGTAATACAAATATACACACATACTCAAATACATGGGGTTGAATGATCATGAAGCCCAAGCCGCTAACCGATTAACAACAACAACAAGTCTCTACAGACTTTCATGGATGACTCAAGGTTCCCGTTCCCCTTATTTTAAAAAAATATACCTGAAACCAAACGCCATCCCAGCTGACTAGGATACAGTAGTCTACATCGGCCTGCGGCCCTCCATGACTCGGTGGGGAACTCTTGGATGAAGACGGCACTTCTTGGATATTGATAAGAACTGTAGTAATTATAGGTGACACCAAAGTGCCAAAGTCAAATCCTGACCTACTACTCCCCCCCCCCCCCCCCCCCCCCCCATCTTCGATTCGTCTCAGCAAAGAAAGATGCCAGTCAAGAACAAACATCTCGACAAAGGTCACAAGACAATGCAGAGGCGAGCTGGATCTAACACGCCTAATAAGAAGTCACTACTACCTCGCACGCGAGCAACACTCACAGTCCACGTGAACTTTTACACAGAGTGTGAAGAAAACGTATGCCCTTCGAGCAGTCATGATTTGGCTGTCTTACACAACAGTTATGACCCCTGTGAGGGAAACTATTCTCTTAAGACGTTTCTGTCATTTTAGCCGAACAGTTTAGCAGTGCGCGTGAAATCGCGTACCACGAATGCGATGGGATGCTGCAGAAAGTACAGTGATTGGTGGTTCGAATCCCAGCACTGACTGTGGCAATCCTAGGTGTGGTATTCCTCTGGTTTCTTTACACACTAACCAAAAACCAAACCCCTTGGCATCATAGCCAATGAAGGGCCATGGCCTACCAAGCGACCGCTGCCCAGCCAGTCGGCCTACAGATTGCAGGGTGACACGTCGTCAACGCGTCGTCGGCCCCTTCGACCGTTCATCCTTGTCTCCGTGATCGGAGCGCTGCCTCAATGTCAGGCACTACTCAATTGCCCTCACGAGGCTGAGTGCACCCCGTTCCAAACCGTATGTTAGTTTCTAACATCGCTGATGGAGACGGGAATCTAACCCTTCGGGTGAGAAGCAGGCGCGCTAACCTAACACCTCCGGGCTTCCCTCCCCCCACATTCCCGGAAAATGCCGAGACTGTACCTACCCTAATCCCTGACAAATAATTATAATCACGGTACAGTCACCACATAAACGCTGGTTATCAGACACTAGCAGGAGTGCCCGGCTTCGCCCGGTGGATTTATTTGTTTTATGGATGATAATGAGTACTACTACAGAACTGGCGCATGATATTTAAACTAACAGATACCAATATTTTAAAAATACATATTTTTTTTTTTGGTGGTGGTGGCGGAGGAGGTTGTAGTGGGGGTGATAAGTAGTACAGTATAATGGACGTAACATTCAGGTCAATATCCCGTAATGATAATTATGAATAGGGAAACTGCTATTTACTAACTACAGCATTGACACATGTAATTTACAAACAAATTAACAAAAAAAAATAATAGAAAGAGCAGTAAGTGAAACAAAAGACACTGCCTAGGGCTTATATCTCATTGGCTCTTAAAAATGTAGACACCCATAGAGTCGTCTTTTGTCGCATAGCGCCGTAGGAAAATAATCAGAACTTTTTGGCCAACTTCGGCTGTCCCGAGCAACTGAGGTAGCAATAGTATCATTTATCGCCACAAAGCGCTAAATGATAAGTTTTGGAATAAATGAAGGTAAATTTGAAAGCACCAACGCTTATTGCAGCTGATCACCTCAATGTACTGCACCAACACCATTGCACTTATACAGAGGCATATTATTGTCATGATGATAACTGTTTAAAGGGGCCTAAGAAATCTTTTTGCACTAATTACTCCCCGTGATTGCAATTTATAAGCAGCGCAAGATTGAACTATTTTCGCAATTCTGCACCAGAACACTGGTAGGGGTGACGTGATGCAGCCCGAACTGCCCGTCAACAATAGATTTATTAAAATACTCTTACAGTTACACTACTACGGACATGAATGGTTCTAGGGCCTTAATACGTGGTTTTCAAGTTCATTTTGTCTGTTATTCTAAATGTAGGGAGTGGGGAGCGTTGTCCAAAATATAAAGTGAACATTGTTATCAGCAGGGTTTCAAAGTGTAGGTATAATTTGGTCCAACTAGGACGAACGGTGTAGATTTGTGATGAAGGGCCTAAGTGCAGGTAATGGACAGGTCTGTTCAAAATTTCATGCAGACAGTGTTACTCGCAGGGTTCCAAAGGGTAAGTATACAAATTGCCGTTCAGATAGGTGTAACGGCGTAGATGTGTGCCAAAGAGCCTAAATTCAGGGAATGGAGTGGTCTGTCCGAAATTTCGTGTAAACAGTGTTACTCGCAGGGTTCCAAAGAGTAAGTATTCAACTTTTGGTTCAGATTGGTGAAAGGGTGTAGATTTGTGCCAAAGGAACTAAATGCAGGGAATGGAGTAGTCTGTCCGAAATTTCATGTAAACAGTGTTACTCGCAGGGTTCCAAAGGGTAAGTATACAACTTTTGGTTCAGATTGGTGAATGGGTGTAGATTTGTGACAAAGGGCCTAAATGCAGGGAATGGACTGGTCTGTCCGAAATTCCATGCAGACTGTGTTACTCGCAGGGTTCCAAAGGGTAAGTATACACATTTTGGTTCTGATCGGTGAAACGGTGTAGATTTGTGCCAAAGGGCCTAGATGCAAGGAATGGAGTGGTCTCTCCAAAATTTCATGTAAACACAGTTAATCGCAGGGTTCCAAAGGGTAAGTATACACATTTTGGTTCTGATCGGTGAATGGGTGTAGATTTGAACCAAAGGGCCTTAATGCAGGGAATGGACTGATCTGTCAAATTTCACGTAGACAGTGTTACCATCAGTGTTCCAAAGGGCAAGTATCCAAATGTTGGTTCAGATAGGTGAAACGGTGTACGTATCACTAACCATAACGCCAGCGCATGCGGATAGAGCTGTTCGGAAGCACTTGTTCTACCGACTTACAGAACAAAAATCAATCTTGAAGGTTACCTGAGAGGCGTAGCCTAATGCTACATAGCCTAAACTATTCCTCTTGAATCAGGCTATCATATAAAAAAAGAATTTTTCGAATCGGACTGGTAGTTCCAGAGATTAGCGCGTTTAAACACAAACACACAAACACATAAACACACAAACTCTTCAGCTTTATTATATTAGTATAGACCAGCGGACCCGTGCGAGAAATCTCGCATGTTCATAAGTCATACTTTCCCCAAGATGTTTATAATGAGTGACTTAAGTAGAAAGGTTGTTATGTTATTATTTCAACCAAATGATTATAGAACACCATTTTCATTTCAGTTAGAATTCCAAGCTATACGTTCTTTAACTTAGAAGGCAATTACTGAAAATTCTATCATAACACTCACCAGTTATTCGATATTTATGAAAGCATCTTGGTCAAGATTTCCTGTTTTATCTTGTTGGCTGAGAAGCCTCCTTCTCCCTTATCAGGACAGCCTTCGTTGGAAAACTTCTTCACGCCCCGCTTACAGTGAGGCTTCCTTGTTCCTAAGTGCAACGATCAGCACTAAACTCCTTTGCACGTTACCTACAGGGGTGCGTTCCTTGTCCTATGTGTAGCGCTCAACGCTAAACTCCTTCGCACGTTACCTACAGGGGTGCTTTCGCTTCCCCGAAAGGAGCGTCAGCATGAGAGCGTGCTATGGCTGGTTTCTTTCTTTCATATTTATGAAATTAAAATGCAATTCGTAACTGTTGATTCTATTTCTGTGCCGAGTCCATTGATTGAAAGCTTAGCCGTAACACTCACCGGTTATGCGATACATTTCAGTCAGAATTGCAAGGTGTACGTTCTGTAAGTTAAGAAGGCAATCACTGAAAATTGGATCATCATAACACTCATCGGTTATTCGATATTTATGAAATTATACGATTTGTGTACCCAATCCATTGATTTAGTAATTCTGAAAACCATGGGAAATGATAGAAGAAATATATGTAAAAGAATTAATGTTTAATAGATCTAAGGTTTTCGATGCCGTAACACACGCCGGTTATACGATTTAGAGTACTCAATCCATTGATTTACTGTTTCTGAAAACCATGCGAAATGATCGATATTTATGAAATAAGATTGCAGAAGAAACCCCTGTAAAATAAATTAACGTTTAATAGTTTTAAGGGTTTAGACGACAACTCATAATTGCAGCATGTTAGAGCATCAGTATTTGCAAATCGCACACTTCTTACAAAAATCGATATTTATGGAATTAGAATGCAGAAGAAAATCCTGTATCGCGGCATATTAACAAACCTGGAATATAAGAAATCAATTGTTCAGACGGATGAGCTTAAATCATGTTTGTGCTGAGTCCATTGATTGAAAGCTTAGCAGTAACACTCGCCGGTTATACGATTTGAGTACCCAATCCATTGATTTAGCCTACTGATTTTGAAAACGTACACATTCCTTTGATTTACTGTTAATGAAATCGATGCAAAATGATAAAGGAAAGACCTCAAAATGTTAAAAAGACATAAAAAGGCGTCACAGCGGCCAAAAAGTGAAGAGGACACCAATTATGGAGTGTATCTTTCTGCAGCAATAGTAACTGCAAATCGCACACTTCGTACAGTTTTTTAAAAGCCATTTTTTAAAGAAATTATAGATATTTATGAAATTAGAGTGCAATGAGTCACTGGTAATGTATATTCTCTTTCATTTGAATGCTCATTTTTCACGATCGGTCTCTTGTGAGCGCCGCAGGAGGGGTGTATACTACTGAAATAATATATAATATAGCCTATATGATGATTAATAATGTTGTTGGTTTAAGTCCCTTTTTACTACTGAGGCCTTTAGAAAAGCCGGGGAGCCGGAGTTTTGCCCCGAGGGGGATAATTAACGTGTCAGTAAACCTACTGACACGGCTCCCTCGCATTTGTGTACCTTCGAATGCCAACTGACTGCGCCAGGATTCGATCCTGCAACCTAGGGAACAGCAGGCGAGAACGTTACCGCTGAACCACGCAGCCAGTCCAAATGTTATCGGACAAATCCAACACACACCCAAGTACACGAACCTTCACCAATAAGTTCCAAATGACCTAAAATGAATTAAGAATTCTATCATTTTAATACCTTTGACAGAACGTAGAGGTTATCTGCCTGTTCAGTATCTTTAATGAATCCCTAGCAGACTCATTTCCTGAAATTTTGGAATGGGGTGGAGGTACTTCTTCCCTCAGAGAGACGTTTGAAGAAATACTGGTGTTCGGGTCACTGATATTCATCGTTAGAATAAATTATCTCTGAAAGTGAAGTCATTGTTAGGCGTAGAGGCGGAAGGTGAGAGAGTCATAATCTGATAGAATGAAAGGTCAAATAAAGCACTGTCTACAGAGCGAGTGAGAACTGTGTAGGAGAAGACGAAACCACTGTGATAAGATCTGCACCAGCTCTTCTGTCAGTATGAAGTCACTGAATTCACAAGCCAACAGTTTCAAAGAACATGGCCGGCATTATGCACTGTCGCCAGCGAATTAAGAGTTTGTTTGTCTTCCTTTCCAGGAAAACTCTCTGCATTCCAACTCGCATTCCTGTGGTCAATCCGCATTTCCTGGCATCTAATAGCTTTAGCTGAAGACAAATGTCTATAATTAAGTAATATTTCTGGCATATTGGCTTTTACGACCAAGAACTTGAAATTCAGTAAATCTTCTATGATTTTGCCATGCCATTTGCGGTGCTTCGCATGGGTGCACCAAGTCAGGCACTTCAGTGGGCTCTTGGTGACAGTGTCCAGACCGCCGCGCTGCAGGGGTAGTGAACCATGCAGTGCACTACGTCGCCTATATGAAGCGCATCTGCACTACTTTACTGCGAGAGCTGAGAGTTATTACATCTTTTGTTGTTGTTTATTATTTTAGGTACTTTGCGACACAGTGATCATGTAGCCCCGTGTACTGTACTTGGGGAAGGTGTAGAATTTTGTGTGATAACCTGTGTCACTGTGATGTCTGTACTAGTGTGAGTATTGGTAATTGAGGTAGGAATTGGGTAGGAAGCGGCCGTGGCCTTAAGTTAGGAACTATCCTGGCATTTGCCTGGAGTAGAAGTGGGGAAACCACGGAAAACAAACCACTTCATGACTGAGGTAGGAATCGAACCCACATCTTCTCCGTGTTGCCTCACGAGACTGAGTATACCCCGATCCAGGCCTCAGACCAGAATTAAATTTCTTGGCAGAGCCGGGAACCGAACCTGGGCTTTAATGGTGTCAGCCAGGATGGCTAGCCAATATTACAGATTATCTCCTCCCTATAGACGTTTCCAAAAAAGATGGCATATTGGCTTTCATGGCCATGTAATTGAAACTCAGTAAATATTCTATGTTTTTTACCATGTCTTCTGTGGGGTTTCACCCAGGTGCACCAAGTCAGGCTCATCAGTGGGCTCATGGTGACCATACCCGGACCTCCGCAGTGGTAGTGAACCATACCAGTAAAACATTGAGCGAATTTTGAGAAATCATAATAATTAGAAACGACGATTGCGTGAAATGCACTTTTACTGTTTATATAGCTAAGATCTCATGTTCAAAGCCATTACTACTGTCGACGCAGAAATTATGTGCACCCCCGAAAGGCCTACAGGAAAGCAAGTAACATCACCTTTTCCTTGTTTATTTCTGCGTTGACTGATGATAAAGGTAACTTTTAGAAACGTATTTTAATATCTTTTATGGCAGGGGTAATGTAAAAAGTACCGGTTTTTGGCGGGTTTCAAGGGAAACGTCGACTTAGATTCACAACTCTCAACGAAGTTATGCTACAATAACCAAATTTAACAAGATGTTCAGTAAAGAACATATAGCCTACTTTCTCCTAAGTGCATGGGTATTGTTATAACTCTTTGTCCTTTTCAAGGAGTATAATTGAATGTTGGTTGTAGTAGCTTGTTGAAATACAACGTACTATAGGGATATTAAGCATGAATATGAGGTGCCCTTTGCTAGTGCTACCTCTGTACCAAATTTCATTCAATTCGGTTTCACCGTGTTTCAATTGATAGGGGGAATCGATTTGCACACATACTTGGCCACCATCTGCAAACTATTGGGCTGATGATCTTGCAGTTTGGTCAGAAAATGCTTCCCACATAAAGATATGTTGTTGCAAAATTTGGTAGAGACTAGATTATTAGGTTGGTCGTAATTACATTTTTTCTTTTAACATTTGGGTGGCCGCGATTACGTTTCCGTCAAGATGGCGGGGATATAAAACATGACACTGAAGTGCCCTTTGCTAGTGCTACCTCTGTACCAAATTTCGTTCCATTCGGTTTCACCGTGTTCGAATTAATAGGGGGAATCGATTTTGATACAAAGATGGCCGCCATCCGCAAACTATTAGGCTAATGACCCATTAGATTTGTCAATGGATGCTCCCCCCATAAAGGTATGTTGTTGCAAAATTTGGTAGAGATCGGACGATTATGTTAGTCGTAATTTGATTAAGCTTTGAACATTTGTGTGGCCGCCATTACGTTTCTGTCAATATGGCGGCGATATAAAACATGACACTGAGGTGCCCTTTGCTAGTGCTACCTCTGTACCAAATTTCGTTCCATTCGGTTTCACCGTGTTCGAATTAATAGGGGTAATCGATTTTCACACAAAGATGGCCGCCATCCGCAAACTATTAGGCTGATGACCTATTAGTTCGGTCAAAGGATGCTCCCCCCATAAAGGTATGTTGTTGCAAAATTTGGTAGAGATCGGATGATTAGGTTAGTCGTAATTTGATTTATGCTCTGAACATTTGTGTGGCCGCCATTACGTTTCCGTCAGGATGGCGGCGATATAAAGCACGACACTGAGGTGTCCTTTGCTAGTGCTACCTTTGTACCAAATTTTGTTCAATTCGCGTTCACCGTCTTCGAATTGATGGGGGGGACAGACATTCAGAGTACACACACTCACACACAGACAGACACACTTCTTTTCGCCCTGTGTTGATCTCATAAGTCTACTTTCATTTTTTGCAAAAATCGAAAGTAGGCTAAAAATATGTGTTAGTCAAATATGTTGTCTGTGTGTATGTGAAGTTTCAAACTTTTATCTCTAACACAAACAACAAAAAATCAATAATGTGAAAGGCTCGCATTTCGAAACTGGACTTCCGTAGAAGTTCGTTCTTGGGTGCGTTGTAATCCACATATACTAAGCGTTTGCGATATGTAACTATCCGTAATTTAAATAAATGGATTTATTTTTTATGGATTGATATTTATTATGATTTTTGTGGTTGTTGTCGGTAGGCGAGTTTCACATGAAAGTTGGTGCGCTGTTGCCCCCATTCGCTCACTGCCTGATTAGCGCTTCCTCGGCACAGAGCATATTCAAGTAAAATGTATTTCGTTTCCACATTTCCCATCATATTTTTGACATTTTCCGAAAGTCTGATAAACATTTCTCTAATTCTTTGATAGTAGGAAATAATTTTTCAAAATTAAAACTGAATAGATCTACGTATAACTCCAATAATATTGTAAACTGGTCAAACTAGTCAAAATGTCACCGGTTAACTCTGGTGAAAGAACGCAATATTTAATTCAATGCAAAAGTTTGACTTGAAGAGTTAACACATTTGAGAGGAGATTATCGTGTTGGAAGCGAAATTGAATGTTTTTCAGTCGGTCAACACAATTGTACGCTATTGTAATGGTTGTTTCTCAAATCCTGAAATCAAGTAGGCCTACATTTGCAAAAATGAAATATTAATAGCAGGTATATTTTTTTCCAGAATTAAGGGAAACACCCGTAACAATTGATAAAGATGATAATTGTTGTTTTAAGGGACCTAACATCGAGGTTATCGGCCCCTAATGGTGTGGGTGATAGCGAAAATGACAATGAGCTGGAAACCATAACGAAAACTAAGTTAGACTGAAAATACTTACAAAAGGTAATTTAGATTTCAAATACGCACAAAATGTTGATTAGGTTCAAAATACTTACAAAATGCAATGGAGATTTGAAATACTCACAAAATGCAATTGAAATTCAAAATACTTATAAAATGCAATTGAAATTAAAAATACTTAACTTACATAATGCAATTTAGATTGAAAATGCACCCCATCAGATTCAAATTACTCACAAAATGAAATTGAAATTGAAAATACTTAACTTGAAAATGAAAATCCACAGCCTGCTTCCAGTCTCCGACCGGGTCAGGAATGGAATGAATGAAGCCCCCATCTAGCGGCGAGGATATGAACTGTGCCGGCTGCCGAAGCCTGTCGCACTCCTCTGGGGCAATGATTACATGAATGACAGATGAAATGAAATGATAGTGGAGAGTGTTGCTGGAATGAAATTTCGACAGGGAAAACCGGAGTACCCGGAGAAAAACCTGTCTGCCTCCGTTGTGTCCAGCACAGATCTCACATGGAGTGACCGGGATTTGAACCACGGACCCAGCGGTGAGAGGCCGGCGTGCTGCCGCCTAAGCCACGGAGGCTCTAAATACTTAACTTACATAATGCAATTTAGATTGAAAATGCAACCCATCAGATTCAAATTACTCACAAAATGCAATTGAAATTCTAAATACTTACAAAATGCAATTGAAGTTGAAAATACACAATGCAATTTAGATTGAAAATGCCATACCGGGTTCAAAATACTCACAAAATGAAATTGAAATTCAAAATACTTACAAAATGTAATTTAGATTCAAAATACTCACAACATGTCAGCCCGCGATTCAAAATACTTTAAAAAAATGCAATTTAGATTGAAAATACTTACAAAACTAGCTGAAACATTAGGAGCTAATTTAAAAACTAAGTGTTGGATACATTATTTGAAATAATTCAAACGCGACTTCCTACAACATCGCCTTTACTAAATATAATTTATTTTAAATACTGAAGCAATTACATGCATATTCATCATGTTTTGCCAACTTTGGGCTATAAAATAACATTGAATATTCTTGTGATGTTGATTCTTTAGGGGCTTTGCGACATTGTGGTCATGTAGATCCCCGGGTACTTGGGTGTATAAGTTGTCTGATAACCTGTGTTATTGCGATCGTTATATTAGTGTGTATATATTTTAGGTAGATTTCATTAGAAAGCTAACTATTGCAATGGGTACCATGTTTCGACTTCCGGAAAATTTCGACATATCTTCACGTTTCACATCCCCTAGACCCCAAAACCACCGTCAGTTAAAATGTTTATATATAATTTATGTATATATATATATATATATATATATCACTTTCTTGTGGACACGATAACTACCGCAATTTTTCACCAATCAATTTGAATTTTTTACATAATATGTATCCCTATAAAATCTCCTTCGAGTTCGTTAATGGGCACAATCGGTCGACGGGGCTGAAAATGAGGGGCTTTTTTTCGAAAAAATGAAATATCGCTATAACTCTTAATATTTAAAATATCGAATCCATTCAAAGTTCATACTATGTATCGAATAAGGCCCAAAAAATTATGTTTGAAGAGTTTTTTGATAGCACCAACCATTGACCAAAGGGGTGGGAAAAAGGGGGGTTTTCGGGAAACGTTAAACATATCTCTCTTAATAGGCACAATATCAGAACCCTACAAAATGGACAATATTCCCCTAATAATTACCTAAAACTTTAGTCTGAAAGAATTTTTGATATGACCCACAATTACGCCAAGGGGTGAGAAAAATGATTTCGGAATTATAAGAAAATGCCACGAGCTATCAGAGGTTGCCATGACAACACTACTAAATTGATGAGGGATGAGCCATCAGACGTTGCCATGACAACGCACTTGCACGCGATGACATTCAGTTTTCCATCTAAGTGAGAAGCGGCTTCGGTGACGTAACTGGTAGTATGCTTAACTTCTATGCCCAAGTTCGCGGGTTCAAAGCCGGCCAAAGTCGTCGGATTTTCTACGAGCGCTAAAAATCCCTCAGTATGCTTTCCTTTGGAGGGGAAGATCCAACGTTCGTTGCTAGTTTCTGGTTGCGGTGGTATCTCGTAGCCAAGTTCAGGGCTAGGTGTCGTTGACTGTAGTGTCAGGTAACAACATTAGGAACTACTGCTAAGTACACGGGGTTACATGACCGCGTTGTCGCAGTCCCTAAACTGAGGAACCAACCAAAATCTCTGCGGGAGATACAATTTTGCGTGAAGAGGTAACAGACCGTTACATAGTTACACATCAGTGTCGAAACCTTGCATAAGGACAGTGTGACCACAAGTATACAAATGTACCCCAAATGACAAGAAGGTTACCGTCCCCATAGGACAATAAAATGTTTAAAATATGTTTAAAATGACGAAAAACAAAGTTAACTAAGCTCCAAATATAAAATACTTTCTCGCAATAAAGGAGGTCTTATCCTTCTACGTAAACGTGCATATTCTGCCCATTTTCGCATATCCCCAAGTTTGCCCTATGAAATCTACCTCCGCCTTCCGGCGTGCCGAGAGGACTTTTTGTAATTCATATGAGGATAGGGAAAAGACGGCCGTGGCCTTAAGTTAGGAACCATTCCGGCCTTCGCCTGGGGTAGAAGTGGGAAACCACCTCAAGATTGCTGAGATGGGAATCAAACTCGCCTCTTTCCACTTTTAACTCACAAGGCTGAGTGAAACCCGTTCCAGCCCTCAGACCAGAATTACATTTCTTGGCCGAGCTGGGAATCGAGCCAAGACTGCTAGCCACTACGCAACGAGGAGGACTCACTTCAGACGATTCAATAGTTTTTGAGTACCAAGTATTTTGTATCCTGATTAGTGATTTTTCGTCGGATTCTTTAAGAGCGTTAAAAATCCTTCACGATGTCTTCCATCGGAGGGGAAGTAAAGCCGGTGGTCCCATGTTATATTTATGGCATGTAAAAGATCCTTCCACAGACTAAATTTGTGTGAAGCTAAATTTCTCGGTTGGATTTTGTTGGAACGCTCTATCCAAGTTCCAACGTTCACCACTAGGAATCATTGACATCTGGTAGCGAAAGTAGGAACTACTTGAAATTGAACGGAACTTGTAGCTCACCCTAAGGGTGTCCGCTGGAAGCAGCTACAGAGACTGGCGAGCCGAACAAATCCTCGGACACTCCCGGCACTAAAAGCCATACGATAAATAAATAAAGTTTCCTTTCCACCTAACTCTCAGTATGGGGAAGATGACCTCGCTGTTTCTCCTCTTAAAACAACAACAACAACAACAACAACAGCAATAACAACTAACTAATTAATTCTCCATACATGTGGACTTAAGAGATTGTTATTCAGTACATCAGTTTCACATCCATGATGAATCATTCGAGGGAACATCTATTGAATTTGTAAAAAATTTAATATTTATTTAACGGGCCACAGGAAAAGGGACCTTATCTTCCCAGATAACATTTTCAGAACGGCTCAGTTCACGGCTTAGTTCATTGGTTTGAGTAAGAAAAGAAACACAGTTTTGGTTATTTAAGTTACTGACTATTAATTTAGAACTTTTTGGCTACAACAAAATCAAGTTATTACACCTTATGTTTGGCAATTTATTCTGTCTTACTGACTACTGAAGCATTACAATACACAACTAGATACATCTTCAGGTTGTCCGTCACAAATAATAATAATAATAATAATAATAATAATAATAATAATAATAATAATAATAATAATAATATCGTATGGCCTCGGATGCCGAGTGCAAGCAGCTTGCATGTCGAATTTCGTTGTTCCTTGAATCACTATGAAAGTCAAGGAGGTTAGATATCTAAGCTCCTTGAACACTATAGCGCTTTCTAGTAGAGAAATGAGGAACTTTGTGTTGGCGGAAACTCCCGAGATTAATTTTGCCACTATGAACACGGCCTACTGAATTCAAATGGGTTCTTTAGTCATGCCAACATCGTATGACATGCGTGTCGTATTTTTGCCGCCTTTCAAAAATCACTTACCACGGCCACAAATGACCAACGGTTATCGCGCAACACTTATTCTGAAGGCGCGAAACTGCGGCAATATGTTTCTAGCCCTCAATGTGTTGTGTAACTTGAGATCGCTGTTAAGCCACATGTTTGGCAGAATAGAACGCCCCCATCAGAAGTAAAATGATCCTTAAATTCTGCAACAGACAACTTGTAGTTGCTTTTACTTTAGGCATCGTAGAACAGCCTTCCACTTCACAGTGAAAGAAATGTACTGCACGTGAGTGGTACTGGTTCCAGGTAGCGGGGGGGGGGGGGGGGGAGGCCTAGCACGTGGTACAGTATGGCTATGGACAAGGAAATCCCCGGTTTCCACAGTGAATGGCACGGGGCGACAAGTTAAGAATAACACAGTTGTAAGCTGACATACGCTCTGCATGAAGATTAGATAGCTCACAGGTTCTTCCCCGTTGAAGTAACACAGAACAAAAATGCAACTAACTGAAATATCTAGCATACTGATTTAAAAAAATGTAAATATGTTTTTATATGTGCTAATAAGTGAAAAGCAGTAATTTATGTATTTATAGAAAAAATGCTTAAAATATGTATTTACATTAAAACAAGATGTTCAGTAAAGAACATACAGACTTTCTCCTAAATGCATGGGTATTGTTATAACTCTTTGTCCTTTTCAAGGAGTATAATTGAATGTTGGTTGTAGTAGCTTGCTGAAATACAACCTGCTATACGGATATTAAACATGAATATGAGGTGCCCATTGCTAGTGCTACATCTGTACAATACTTCATTCAATTCGGTTTCACCGTGTTTGCAAATCGATTCGTCATATCAATTCACACACATGGCCACTATCTGCAAACTATTTGGCTGATGACCTCGTAGTTTTGTCAAACGATTCTTCATACATAAAGGTATACTGTTACAAAATTTGGTAGAGATCAGATGAATAGGTTGGTCGTAATTTGATTTAAGCTTTGAACATTTGGGTGGCCGCCATTACGTTTTCGTCAAGATGGCGGCGATATAAAACATGAAACTGGGGTGCCCTCTGCTAGTGGTACCTCTGTACTAAATTTCGTTCAATTTGGATTCGCCGTGTTTGAAAAGATAGGGGGAATAGATTTGCACACAAACATGGCCGCCATCCGCAAATTATTGGGCAGATGACCTCGTAGTTTGGTCGAAAGATTCTTCGTACATAAAGGTATAATGTCACAAAATTTGGTAGAGATCAGATGAATAGGTTGGCCGTAATTTGAATTACCGTAAGCTTTGAACATTTGGGTGGCCGCCATTACGTTTACGTCAAGATGGCGGCGATATAAAACATGACACTGAGGTGCCCTTTGCTTGTGCTATCTCTGTACCACCAAATTTCGTTCAATTCGGATTCACCGTGTTCGAATTGATAGGGGGGGGGGGGAAGACAAGACTTTCAGAAAAAAAAACACACACACGCACACGCACGCACCCCCCACCCCCCTCCCTTGGCCCTGTGTAGATCTCATAAGTCAAGTATCTTTGCCAGAAGAGTAGGGAGTACTGAGAGGTTGAGTGGAAAGATACTCTACCCAGACCATGGTCCACCACCTACTGAAGAAGAAACCGCTATGCCTAGGCTATTTGATGAGATGCAAGTTGACGACGAAGTACACCGCCTCCCCAAAAAAAAAAACTTTACATAGAATCGAGTGAGTTTATAGTACAGTACAGCTGGAATGGTTTTGTTCCAAAAACTGTGCTATGGTTGGCTTTTTGTAAATCGTTAGAAAAACACAAAAAAAAAGATTAACTCTAAATGTTAGAATAATTTGCACCATCATTTTGTCGGAAAACTCAAAAAAAACATTGAAAAGCGTTTTTCTCTGAATCGACGTATTTTAAAGAAAAGTTTTTTAAACAAAAAATGTAGAGGACATTGTCACCTACAATTCGTCTCATTGAGGTCATGTTATACGTTTTGAAATGTAGAAGCTAGGTGGCGCCAAAATTTCCAAGAAAGTGTTTTTTCACGTTTTGTCCTAGAAAAAATAGTTTTTTTCCACAAAAGAGGGAATCAGAAATGTACTCCTCTCAATATTGTCTGCAACATTTTGTAAACGTTTGTTTCCTCCGACTTACCGTTCCCAAGTTATAGCGCAGCAAATGCAACGCTGCGTAGTCAAGGCTACTATTGTTACTGCGGAGGGATCGGTGTCGGACAGCTGCCTAAGGCTCGGTCAAACAGGACGCGGGCTGTGTTTTTTAATTAGCTAAAACAATCATATCTATTTCAATCGCAACGTATCAATCATAACTGTACACATATTAACCTTTGTGCCATCTGAATAGTACAATTTTCACACTTCAGCAGACTGTAACTTTGGAACGGTAAGGCGGAGGAAAAAAATGTTTGAATAAATGTTGTAGACAATTTTGAGAGGAACAAATTTCTAATTCGCTCTTTTGTGAACAACATTTTTTCTAGGTCAAAAGTGAAAAAACCCTTTTTTGGAAACTTTGGCGCCACCTAGCTGCTGCATTTCAAAACGTATGACAGGAACTCAATGAGACGAATTGTAGGTGACAATGTTCTATACATTTTTTGTTTAAAAAACTTTTCTTTAAAATACGTCGATTCAGAGAAAAATGCTTTTCAATATTTTTTGGGTTTTCCGACAAAATGATCGTG
Source organism: Meconema thalassinum (assembly GCA_946902985.2). Taxonomy (NCBI): domain Eukaryota; kingdom Metazoa; phylum Arthropoda; class Insecta; order Orthoptera; family Tettigoniidae; genus Meconema; species Meconema thalassinum. The sequence continues at coordinate 390,225,207 of OX336393.1, read as the reverse complement.
CAAATTATTCTAAAATTCAGAGTTAACTTTTTTGTGCTTTTCTAACGATTTACAAAAAGCCAACCATAGCATAGTATTTGGAACAAAAGGTTTTTTTTCTGTGCAGCTGTCCTGCACTATTAAGGTAACAACAGTTTGTAACACTGGCTCCGTCTTTAATATTTCCGCTTGGAATTTCATTAATCGCATGTAGTCATTATCATTAAATATGTCAGCATGATCGTTTAATCAAAGGAAGCAATAGGGCAGCTGAGTACAGACGCCCAGTGCTTTGACAAGAGAGCTAAGATCAAACTACTTTAATAGTCGCTGTAACTAAATCAAAAAGGTATGACGTTATTATCGGTTTAATTATGATTTGATTTAACGCACGCAAATATTTTCCCATGTTCCTGAGCCCATGAACAAATCTAAATCAGGGCTGGCAAATGAGGCCCGGGCTTAAATGAACGAAGAACCCAGCGGCTTTGGAGAATGTTTTTTTTTTCTTACTTGTGCACTTGATCTATTTTGGTGCAACAAGAAACTTACTACGCTGAAACCACCGAGTTTCTTGTTGTTTCATTTAGGAGTCTGGACATCATGGTCGTTTCAGCTCCGTGCACTGAGGCGTTATATTTTTAAATATGTGATAACCTGTGTTGTTGTGGTACCTGCAGTAGTGTGAGTATTTGAAATTGAGGGGGATGTGGAAAAAGGCGGTCGTGTTAGTTGGTTAGTTATTGTTGTTTTTAGGGGTGGAATTGCGTGGTCATTTGCTCCTCTCAACACAGATTAAATTATCTTTGCTGCTTTTCGGTCGGTCAACACGATTGTGCGCAATGAATACGACGGAGTACAAACTTATAAATATGTAAACACTCATCTCTCACCCGGAGGCCCCGGGTTCGATTCCCGGCTCAGTCACGGATTTTAGAAACTGACGTCAGGGCTGGAACGGGGTGCATTCAGCCTCGTGAGGACAATTGAGTAGATGTCTGACAGCGAGGCAGCGCCCCGATCACGAAAACCAAGATTAACGGCCGAGGGGACCCGATGCGCTGATCACGCGTCACCACAATCTCTGCAGGCCGAATGGCTGGACAGCGGTCGCTTGGTAGGCCTAGGCCCTTCATGGGCATTAGTGCCACAGGTAATGCAATAATATAAACACACTCCTGGAAAAAATTACATGTATTAGTAAACGAATTTAAATGGGCAACTAACTAACTAATAACTAACTAACTACGTAATACATGTAATTTTTTTCCAGGAGTGTGTTTACATATTTATGATTTTGTACCTCGCCCAATTAATTGGGCACAATCGTGTTGACCGACTGAAAAGCAGAAAAGGCAATTTGTATAGACAACACTGAAAAAAGAATGGCTTCAAATTTCCATAGATTAAATTATAAAAATTTAAAATACATTAATTTAGGCCTAGAAATAATAAAACAAACGACCTTGGGAACCTCTGTGCACTTCTTGCATATTATTTTGGTAAACTAATCAATTGTGAGAAACCCCAAGAAATATTTCAATTTTGCCATATCCTACGGAATCCTAACTCGGAACCACCGAACCTACAGGAAATTCGGGAAATAATCCAATCCATGAAAAACAACAAAACGTTGGGAGAGGACCAGATCGTTGCAGAACTATGGAAAAATGTACGTGAAAACCTGATCATCAAACTCAACGAAATTATTGATGAGATCTCGCAAACTGAAAAAAATCCTCCAGATTGGAAGATGGCGATCATCCATCCAGTATACAAGAAAGGTAGCAAAACGAATCCAAACAATTACAGAGGGATCTCATTACTCTCGATAACTTACAACATTTTGTCCAAAGCCCTTTTGAACCGTGCCTATCTTCAACTGGATCCGCAGATTGGTGAATACCAATTTGAAAATCTCAATGTCTTACTTCCGTAAAAAGTCTAACAAAAATTATGTCATTACTTTTGTTGACTTAGCAAAGGCTTATGACAGCATTGACCGTGAATCCCTTGTTGCTGTAATCTCAATTTGGATTAGATCGCAAGACAACATCAATTAACAAAGATACCCTCTTGAATACAAGTTCAAAAGTTAAATTTATGGGAGGACTGAGCGCAGAATTTTCAATTGATACAGGAGTGCGTCAAGGAGATGGATTATCTCCATTGTTGTTTAATTGTGCTCTCGAAAAAGTCGTCCGAGAATGGAGACGAGCTGGTGCACCATCCCATAGACTAGGACCAAAACTCAAAGGGATAACACTCGACTATTTGGCATTTGTGGATGACATGGCGTTAATTGCTCCGAACATTTCTGATGTACAGAAACAACTTGAATTACTCCAAGAACAAACAGCAAAAATCGGCTTACAGATTTCTTTTGACAAAACAAAATTTATGACGGATATTAAAACTGCTCCGAATACACTCCGCATTGGTAATTGTAAGGTCTCCCGAGTGAAAGACTTCAAGTATTTAGGTGAATGGATCAATGAACCTGGCAACGAAAGAAAATCTATAGAAGCAAGACTACTGAAAATGGAAACTGCTTTCCTTTTGACAAAACTAGTTTATAACAAAAAATGCCTCTCTTGGAATTGTAAAATTCAACATTATAAAACAGTAGTCTTGCCTGCAGCCCTTTATGCAGCCGAGACACTTAATATACAACATAAAACACTGAGAAATCAATTTGAGATTAAGGAACGCAAAATCATGCGAAACATTTTGGGACCAAGAATCAAAGATGGAATTGACCTTCCAAAAGTTATTATTGTTTTAAGGGGCGGAACTACGAGGTCGTCTGCCCCTTCCAAAACCTAATGCTGACGTCTATTTGAAAATTACTAAAATCGACACAATCCGTATGAGAAGGATCCAATTCATGGGACATTTGGACAGAATGGACCCAACTAGGTAAACACACAAAATCTATAAGTTTTTGCAGAAAAAGGCAACAAGGTCCAATTGGTACAAACAGGCGGAAAAGAACTTGGCTGAATTAGGTTTTCCCAATCTCAAGGATCGAGAGGAAATTAGGAAAATTACTCATACACGGGGTTTTGAGGGAGAAGAGAGAAGACCTACCAGACACGTCTGGTCGCTGCAACGAAGACTAGCTCAATCGTTGCGCATGAAGAGTTATTGGGGAAGCATCAAGGCCAATAAGTGTTGATTCCGCGTGGTCCTAGGAGACTCATTCGGGTAGAAGAAGAAACAAAAATATACGGGGAAAAATCAGAATTTCAAAAATGAACGAGTTCTTTGAGTCAATACACACTTGAAAATTCAGATAGTTGGCCATAATCCACTCTTACTTATACAGTAAAGCGTATGACGAGATCAGCAATTCAGCAGCCACTACGTCATCAGCTAATATAAGATCGAGTGTATTCCTCAAACCAAGGCTTCTTCGTAAAACAGAAAGATCCACACACACTCTTAAAATGTGGCTCCACAGGTACAAAGTTGGGGGTGAGGGGGAGGGTCTTCCCTCAAGCGGTCGTAGTTTTAAGTTAGGAACCACCCCTGTATTCGCATGAAGTAGAAGTGGGAAATTACAAGAAACTCCTTTTAAGATGGCTGAGGTGGGAATCGAACTCATCCCTCTCCTATTTTGCCTCAAAAAGATGACTGTACCCTGTTCCAGGCCTCACACCAGAATTAAACTCCTTGGCAGAGCCGGTAATCCAACCCAGACACCAGGGGTAAAAGCTAAGAATGCTAGCTACTACATTCAATCACTAAGTCTGATCAGAACATTCCATACCTTTTAAATACCTTAGTACAGGGTCTTCTGCGAGCAGCGCTGAGTGCCAATGCATTTGTGTTTTTTTTCTTTTGTTTTATTTAGGGATCTTGCAATATTGTGGTCATGGAGCCCCAAGAACTTTGTTGTGTGTGGAAACTGTCTGGTAGCTTGTGTCATTGTGATGGCTGTGGTCGTGTGTGCATTTGTATTTGAGGGTAGGATGTGGAAGGTGGTGGCCGTGGCTTAAGTTAGGAACTATTGCGGTATTTACCTGAGTAGAAGAAGAAAAAAAAAATGAAAAAAAGAAACCCCTACATCTCTTCTCAGTTTTGCCCCCAACGAGGCTGTGCGTACCCCGTTCCAACCCTCAGACCAGTATTACATATCTTGACAGAGCCTGGATTCGATTGCGAAAACATCAGAAATGTTGATTATGACTATCTAAATTTGCCGTGTCCAGATCGCGGAGAAGATGACAGATATCCCAAGGCTCATCAAACCATTGGTCGCTATTGGCAGATAATAACATAACTGAAAAGCAATCAATGCTTTCAAGGAATTTTGTCACATCTTGATCACGAGCCCCTGTGTACTTCTTTATATTAATAATGTCTAACATCCAAAAACAGACCTGCGCCGCAGATTATCTTTTAATATCATCAATGGTATAACCTAGCACCGATGCTTGTATTCAAAACAATAGTCTAAGCCTAGTAACTGTCTAATGCAAGCATTAGTAAACATTGTTTAATGTCTATAAGCAAAACGGGATAGTCGAACTGCGCTAATTGGATCTAACCCATCGAGTACAGCCAGCTTACGCTAATGGGTTTGGGAAGAGAGTGGGGATATATAACCTCTCCTGAAATGTTGGTTAAGCCATGAGTTGACAGAGCTATGTGTACACCTGGACCCTCTGGAGTTTCCGTAGATATAATCAGTGCAGCTAGCATGTTATTTATGTTCGGTTAAAGGGGTAGAGAAGGGGCCAAATGTGGAGGTGTTTCAGCAAGGATTGTTCTGCCCATTTAAACGGCTCAAAAAAAATTAAAGCACCACTTTTTTCAAAGGCCACAAAATTTTGAAAAGTTGACCGCACAAGCTCGAAATCTCAGTTTGACGTTTGTCCTGACGCCTACCAAGCATATGCTTCAGCACAACTCCCCAACTTGAGTAGTTTCGGGGTAGCGCCCCAAAAACCAGCCCATTTTCGAAAACTGCAAATTGAAGTTTGCGAAAAACGCTGTAGGACTTGTCGCAGGTTGCCAAAGCAGTCGAAAATGAATGAGTGTTGCTCTTAAAGGTTCCACAAACACGTTGAAATCGTTACATTTGACGTTTGGGCATTTTCAACCCCCTTCATCATCCCCTAAACATGGACTACAATTGGGGGCGTCTGAGAAGGTACCGGGTATGTTTAACCACCTGAAAACCTGCACACCGTCCTCAGTTGCTGATTGCAGTTAAGTTCTTAAGGCCTCCGGAAATGTTCACCCCCCCCCCCCCCCAAACACCCTCAACTGGCATGGGACCAAACCACCGCCTTTCGATTCACCCCTAAGGAAGATATTAATCGAGATGTTTATCAGTGCTGTGAATAGGGGGGGTCTTCCCCTAACGATTCAAAAAAGGAGCTGTGCCTGTGTCACCACCCCTTCTCCTGCTACCCCCATTTGTATGATTTTTCGAATCAGGCTCTTCCCTTTTTAAGGGCTGAAACGAGGTCTTATTCGCTGAATGGGCTGTAAAGGTCCTTAGAAGTAGTGGTGACACGAAATCAACCCCTTCCGATCGTTGCTTGACATTCCATCCCCCAAACTTGAAATTTTTGCACCCTCAACCCTCCCTGTCTGGACGCGTAACGCGTCATGGCAGAGTTTTCAGAGTTGAATGAAAATGAAGCTTATGGCCTGCAATCAAGCCCAAAACAGCAGGTTGGTTGCATAGGCAACCCATGTTCTCCGAACACTCACCATAAAACGAATGGTCTGCATTTTTGTACTAATTATAAAAATGTATCCTATAAGAAGAAATGAACATGCTCATCTTTAGCTCCCCGCCAAAACTAGAAGAAACCTTGAGTAAGTATTAATGTTTCTGTTCTTATGCATTTTATATGATGCTTTAAAAATTAATCTAGAAGAGCTAATTTATGTTAACTTCACTACCATAATACTGCTTAAGAGGTAGACTGTTGAGGACTGATGACCAAGATGTCCCTAACATGAGCAAGTACTGCTTCACAACTTTATGTAAAATGTATTTTCGTAAAAGGTCCTTTACTTAGTTTGGATAATTTGCGATAAGTGTTACATGAATGTGTGTGCTGATGTAGGTTGGCAACACCGAATGTGGCGGCCATGTTGGTTTTCTAGTAACTTATTTAAGGTGACCCGGGCGCGAGATTGCAATTTCTAAGGACACAGCTTCCTGATTGGCTATTCTGACGAAACACGTCTGCAGCAAAGGATGCGATTGGTCAGCGTAGTTATAGGGTGGAACCTATCAGCGATGTCGGTCCAGGGTTGAAAATAAATATGTAGAACTCCCGCTGTTTTAACTTCGTAATTTCTTGGTACCCGTATATATTGTAATGCGCCTTGGAATAGTTGCATGATCATTGTTCCTAGGTCATAAGTGTTTCCATATCTTTTTAAATCAAGAAATATAATTACCAAAATGTTCTTCATCGATTAACACCCCCTTGTAGCCTACCATTTGGATGGTTCTACATAATAGGGGACACTTTATTGTCCTATGGCTGTGTAGAGTTTATTATTCTAACAACACAGTTCTATGAAAAATATATCAATGTACAGTATATGTTACAAATAGACTAGATTTTAATAAAATTTTGAGAATTGAACAATACAACAAAAAGTACGCAATTTGTCATTAGCTTGGATGTCCCTGGCCATCACTTCCTAATTGTTTGCTATTGCATTTATTGAAGTATGAGATTTCATTTCGTTATGAATGCTAAAATTTGACTAGCATATAAACCTTAACTTACTGTAATGGCACAACATCGCAGACTATCACATCCTTTGCTGCAGTCGTGTTCCGTCAGATTAGCCAATCAGGAAGCCGTATCGCTCTCCAATCCTAAAAGTGAACTAGAAATTGCAATCTCGCGTCCCGGACTATACCCTGTATCCCTGATGGCCCAATTAAAAGGCGCCTATTACGGGCGAGAAGGGAGGAGGGCAAGGCATTTTCTGCAGATCCTTAACCTACGATTTATATTTTTCTTCAACATTCGGTTTGCCAAAGTAATTGCAAGTAGAAGTTGCGGAGATCGGTTTTTTAAGTTCCCTCATCGGAAGCATGTTAACATAGACATCTGTGGGGGTTCGTCGCGTCGTCACCTTAAGTCACTATACAGAAACGTACAGCTGGTCGTAATGATAGAAGACGAAGGAACAGGAAGGTGGTCATTAGCAGGATGACTGTAGGGCGACAGGCGAGGGAGTATGATAAGTCAACACCGGAAGGAACTTATCAAGAAACCATTGATACCAATGTGAGCCACGCGTAGGATTGCCACCTTCCACACACAAGCACCCAGGAGCGAAATACAATAATATTAATTTGTGATATTTTTATAATAGAACAAGCTGTACCCGGCATGCATTGCAATGCCAATCAAGGGAAGTGTTGGCGTATAATTTTGTTTGTTGAAGTGCTTTTGAATACGAAATATATTTTTTTCTTTTTCCGTAAACTGCGTCTAAACTATTGTAAAATGTTTGCACAACAACTCACCAAAATTCCATCGCAATCGGATGTATGGCATATGATGATGATGATGATGATGATGATGATAATTGTTGCTTTAAGGGGCCTAACTTCTAGGTTATCTAACCCTAATGGTCTCTGTGATAGCGAAAATGACAATGAAAGTGAATCCATAAAGAAAATTCAATGAGACTGAAAATACTTACAAAATGGAACTCAGATTGACACTACTCACAAAATGTAGAGTGGAAATACTTACAGAAGGTACCGTACTTTAGAAGGTAAGTACTCACAATAGGAATAGATTGAAAGATACGCACAAAATATAGTTAAGGTTCAGAATACTTACGAAATGCAATTGAAATTGAAAATACACAATGCAATTTAGATTGAAAAATGCCATTTCAGATTCAAAATACTCACAAAGTGCAATTGAAATTGAAAATACTCACAAAATGTCCTTTAGATTCAAAATACGTACAAAATGCCCACCATACAAAATGCAATTTAGATTGAAAATACTTGCAAAATGTGGTTCATGAAATGCGAAAACATTCGCCATTAAAATCCGTATTGATAGAAGTTAATCAAATATTCAACTAATACGCCAAATCAATACTCAATTTATATATAATTCTATATAAATAAGACTTAGTTGGCTTCAATTATCAAAACGGGGAACATACTATAGGTTATATATGTTATTTACATACCACGATAAAGCTATAGAAGATAAGAATACATAATAATATATAAATGCAGTTAACATTTCTTCTATCTTCTATACATGTGCTTCATATTGCCCACTATTACTTCACAGACATTTGCGCACAAGAAGCTTTTATCTAACATTGTCGCACCAATTTCTTCGTTCTCTTACACCGAGGGCACTTTATGTCAACACGATTACTTGTTGGGAACTTATTCAAAATTTTAACTCCATCTTGAGTGAAGATCTCCTTATTCGTCTCAAGCACTGATCCATTTACTTAATATTTCAAGCTCTAAACTACGTTCATGTCGGCACACTTAGTATTTGGCACCTATTCAGAATTTTAACTTCATGTTGAAGATAGAAAATTGACTTATTCATTTAAGCATTTAACCATGTGCTTATTCAATTTCACTGATCTATATTAATTATTGGTTACAGAACTCTATTATTAAATTATTTTTGAGTGTATTATTTTGTTAAGACTTATTATATAGTTTAATATTTGTTTACATTCGCCAATAATATTTTCTCGTTTTTAACTACATTTTGAAGAAAAATGACAAGTATTTTATTATCATTTTATTTAATTTGATTTGTAATTTTAATAGTGATTCATTTTATTCAATTTTAACATTAATATTTCTTTTGTTATTAGATTTAAGTACTTTTATAATAGTTTAACTTAATTCTTAATTGATTTCTTGTTTAGCAGAAGATAGCCTCATTGAAGGCCGAAACATGTCCTATTTATATAGAATTATATATAAATTGAGTATTGATTTGGCGTATTAGTTAAATATTTGATTAAATGTGGTTCAGGTTGAAAAAACTTACAAAATGCAATTGAAATTCAAAATACTCACAGAAGTGCCTCCACTTACATTCCTTAGATTGAAAATAACTACAAAATGTAGTGTAGATTCAAAAATTCGCTAAAGGTAATTTAGATACACGGGGAGCCAATTCACAAAAACAGTGCGGGAGTCTTAAAGAGAAAAGGAAATATAATGAAAAGAAAACAAGAGGTCTGACACCTCAAAGAATGAGGGATCAGGATAGATGAGACAAGGGCCAATTAAGGCGGGAAAGTGAAAGACTCCCTAGGTCTCGGATACCCGAATACTGTAGGGGTCTGAAAAGAACAAGAGTTGACCAAGGGAGGTCAAGAGGAAAGACAACAGAGAGGAACCCGGCATAAGTAAGAGAAAGCTATGCTGGACTCAGCTGGGGTACCGTGGTCGCCAACCCAGTCCCACGAGTTGTGAGCTCCTGGGGGGGGGGGGGGGTTATGGTGTATGGACGTATGAGACTTTGTTGAAACGATTCGCGAGCCATCACTCATTTGTTGAATCTACTCGTGTACTACCAATTGTAAAATGAATTTACTAAGTCAGAAATCTTCACGGGAGTGTACACAATAACTCACTAAAGTTTCATCGCAATCGGATGAAGAGTATAGGAACGCATAAAGGACTTAGGCCTACATACACACACACACACACACACACACACACACAGACACACAAACAGACACACAATCACGTAACATTCAAATTTAGCCTACTTTTCTCATTTTGCATAAATGAGGTAAAAGTAGACTTATGAAATGGATCCGGGAAAATGTCTGTTCTGTCTGTGTGTGTGTCCCCCACTAACAAATCCTCAACGGCTGCAGCTATCGAAACCAAATTTGTTAAGAGTCGAGTTCTATACCTGAATATCTCGCGGCCATATTTGAAATTGACGTCAGTGCTACCAACTGCTGAAAAATCGCAATTGAAATTTGAGCTCTATGTTGGATATCTCAGAAGTTATGCATGCGAACTATTCCAAAATTGGCACACATATAGATAACATTCCAGATTAATTTTCCGAAGTTCATGCATGCAAGTTTTGGCAAAATGATTCTAAGCCTGCCGATAGGTTCAATTTCTAAATGCATGTAATTTATATACTATCAATTGGATTTCAAACAAATTTCGTATGTACTATGTGTACTACAACAGATATGACTGAGTATTCTAAAGAGCCACCAGGGCTGCCAACTGTTAATAATTTCTCTCTCTGAATGCCAACCCTAATATCAATATATCAGAAAGTATTCAAGCCAACAGCTCTAAACTTTGCACCCGTATAGTACCTCTAACATTCTACCTTGGTTTGGTGTAACTTATGTACATCAGTACTGCCAACACGATTCTAAGCCTGTTGATAGGTCCAGCTTTTAAATACATATAACTTCTATAGTAACAAAGGGATTTCAACCATATTTCGTATGTGCTTTGTGTACCATATTAGTTATGACTAGAGCTAGGATTCTGATGATTTTGCATTTTTTTTGGTAAGACTGACACGTTGCTAAAAAATATATATATATACACACACACATATACGTTTCATGAAAGAATGAGTTCAATGAAGTCTATTTGTTAGGTAATTTTTTTTTGCATTTTTTGCCATTTTTGAGGGATAGGGCATTTTTGGGGGAAATTTTAGGTCATTTTGGTCATTTTTATACTATTTTCAAGAAAGAAGGATAATTTTTTATATTTAGCTATTCTAATTCTGTATTCTACTAAATTTCCGTGTTGAATATTTTGTTTGATTTCATACAAGCATACACATCATATTTTCCAGTAAATGGTACCCTCTTCCCCTATTCCCACAAGTATGCGTATACTGTAATGGACTCGCCCATACAAGGAAGTACATTTCCCTCTTGCGTAGGCAGAAGGCTACAGCTAGCAATGAATCATTGAGTTCGTGGTATTTCTTAGAGCCGGAAGTGCTGTTTTATTAGACGCGAAGTTACGATATGCCTACAGGTGTATTTTCCAGAGTTGGAATCTGACAGTTCGGCGGACAACCGTTGAACTAAAGGCAGCGTTGCCACGTATGCTACTCGCCACCACGTGCGTACTTGCACCCGCCCGTTCTTTTCCTCATGCTCATAATATCATTAGCACCGTTATTACATTTATTACAATTTTACTCAGATGGTTTTCAAAAATCTTAAACAAAGCAATGCTTAAAACTGTTCGGTTCACACTGTAAAATAAAATAATAGCACGTCAAATAAAGGAGAGGCCTAAAATATTGTAATGAATAGCAATAGCAATATTACGAATAGCCTACTATCATAGAGCAAAAAGGTTCCAAGCGAAACGACAACACGTGATTGTTTCCGTGTTATTTAGCAATTTATATCTCCTGTAGAATAAGTTTCAAGGCACAAGAAACACACAAATGTATTACAAAATATAGGCCTACGTTCATTTTATAGGCTATTAACTCACCCTTTTGAAGACAGAAGCTAATTACTGGGAAGAGGCTCTATCCCATCCATGTCATCATCATCATCATCATCATCATCATCATCATCAACATCCCGGTCCTCTCCGTCACTAGTCTTACTAATTCCAAGAGCAGAGGCAGTACGCTCCTGCGCGCGACTGAATGGAATTAATGGTTCGCCTGATGCACGGATATTTTCTCCCTCCCTTTCAAAAAAATCCCGCGCGGCGATAATCATCTTCCTCCCATGGCTTCGAATAGGTAGCCTACACCTCGACCAGTTCTTGACGATTCCTGAACTGGATGTATCCTCGGTCTTCATTTACGAGAAGTCATCCTTAAAAACGTCACCACTCGCAAACAAAAACAAAGCTAACCTTAAACTAATTCACACGAACCTAAGCTTAAACTGACACTAATGAATTATAAATATAAGTAAAGTATAAATAAGTATAAATCCTACACGAAAAAGTAATTAACTAATTAATTCAAAACAATTTCAACGCAGCAAGGTCAGTGTGTGCACTCTAGAAGCAACCAAACAAGCGACTGGTCAAATGACAAGCACGTGGCCAAAGAGCGTCATTCAAATTGGCAGCGCTGTATGGTTTCCATGGATACAAGCCTTGCGTGTGATCTAGCCGTCAACTGTTTTTGTATAGTGGCGCCGAAATGTCAGATTCCAACTCTGGATAATACAACTGTAAAGTGAAGCAAAGTATATCTGTAAAACTAAAACAATTTGTTTCGCAGTATGGAGAAAGGGTCGTCATCACTGACGGGACAATACTTTACTGCAAACTTTGTGACGTGAGAGTGGCAGCTGTAAAAAGGTTTACGGTGGAACAACATGTATAGCGTGAGAAACATAAACGTGGTCTGCAACGACTTCAGAATGAAGGAATATTACTTCAACAGAAGCTTCTTGGAGAAACCCATTCATCCTTTTCACCATTCTTTGAAGAACTGTTGAGAGTGTTTTTTTGTGCCGATATCCCATTGAGTAAGTTAAACAACCCTAAACTGCACAATTTCTTACAGAAGCACACGGACAAATCCATATCGGATTCTTCTACGTTAAGGAAAATCAATGTTAGACGATGCTATGAAAAAACCTTTGGAAGAAATCAGGAAGAGAGTTGGAAATAAAACAAGAAGTTCCGTGACGAACTAAAGATACTACTTTTCTTAAAATGTAAGATTCATGCCAATGATTAATCTATATGGATCTATCTAGAATAATGACGAAATTAAGTTGGTAATATCGAAATTTCTAATGAGTTCGAAATACTGTATACCCGGCATAATGTAGCCTAATAGAGAACTACAGTTGGCAACCCTGGTGACTGTATATATTCTTAGTTCCATCTCTTAAGGTACAGAATACAAAATTTGGTTGAAGTCCAATGGATAGCATGGACGTTACATGCAGTTAAACATTGGATATAACAGCGCGCGTAAAATCGAGTTGGCAACAATGACATACATGTATTGGTCAGAAATAATCTGCAATAATATGATATCTTGTTGTGTCAATTTTGAATGAAATCCATTAGTTAATATAGAAGTTACATGCATTTTAAAATTGGACCTATCAGCAGGCTTAGAATCATGTTGGCAGCACTGGCATAGGCCTATATTAGTTACTCCAAATTAATCTTGATTGCCATGTACTATACGTGTGCAAAGTTTAGAGCTATTGGCTTGCATACTTTCTGATATATTGATATTAGGGTAACAAAAATAGAGACAGTATTTATTAACAGTTGGCAGCCCTGGTGGCTCTTAAGAATACGCTCAGTCATATCTGTTTATGTACGACAGACTCTTCAGGACGATGTGTAGCTAACGTGGTGGTAGGAACACCCGACGATGATGTTCCTGGGGAACACTTTCTACTCTATTGTGAGCATTTACAAAAGTGAACTACTCAACAATCAGCAAAGTTCTTGATAAATCGTTGGCATTGTTGTGGCCTGATGGCCTTCGGCATGACAATGCGTTGCTCTTATTGTTAGTAACGGATGCAGCCCCCTGCATGGTCAAGGCTGCTAATTCGCTTCGTGCTCTCTACTCTAAAATTGTGCATTTAACTGGTTTGGCCCACGCGTTACACCGAGTCGCGGAGGAGGTTCGCGGTCATTTTCCAGAAGTTGACCAATTGATAGGATGTGTGAAAAAGGTATTCTTGAAGGCACCCTCTCGAGTTTCAACTTTCAAGTTAGAAGCTCCAGACATTCCACTTCCTCCTTCTCTCGTTTTGGCAAGATGGGGAACCTGGATTGAAGCCTGCACGTATTATAGCGAGAACTTACAACTGGTGAAAAAAAATCGTGGATTCATTTGACAGCACTGAAGCCGCATCAATCATAGCAGCGCAAAAACATTTGGCAGATAGTGATGCAGGGGAACTTGCTTACATAAAAGCAAATTTTGGATTCTTCCTATTACCATAACCGCTCTGGAAATGTCGGAAGTGCCGCTAGTGCACCAGTTAGTTACAACTTGTGCTGAAAGTGGTGAATGATTTGGATCGCGCGTGTGGCAAAGTGGGACAAGCTGTATCAGAGAATACGAAGAAGGTTTTGGAGAAAAATAAAGGCTATCAGACAATGTGTTCAATTGCTAAAATTTTGTCAGGTGAATCATTTTCTCTTTGAAACATTGACGACAGTGAATTAAATTCAAGTGACATTGTTTGCTTTAAGTATGCTTCCGTTGTGTCGGTGGAGGTAGAAAGGAGCTTTTCTATGTATAAAGCTTTGTTGGCTGAAAATAGACAATCATTTTAATTTGAAAATCTACATCATGTATTCGTTGTTCATTGCAACTCCCACATTTTGGAATGAACAATTGGGACCTTTATGGCTGAGAAACGTCTGTTTTGAAATAAGTATTATTTTTAAAATTCATAACTCGAAAATGTATTACAAAATTTCTGTTTTGCCAATATTAATCGCTTGAATTCATTTTGTTACCACACAAGACTAAAACAATACAGAAATCATAGAAAATCAAAGGTCATTTTTCTAAAAATAGGGTTATTTTCTGCATATTTTTAGGTCATCATAATCCTAGCCCTAGTTATGACTATGCGTATTCGTAAGAACCAGTAGTGCTGCCAACTGTTAATAAATCCTCTCTCTATTTGTTTAATCCTAGTATCAATATATCAGAAAGTATGCAGCCATCACGCCATCAGCTCTAAACTTTGCACACGTATAGTACCTGACATTCTAGATTAATTTGGAGTAGCCAAACTAACGTACCTCAGTGCTGCCAGCATGATTCTAAGCTTTCTGATAGTTTCAATTTTTAATTACATGTAACTTCTATACTAACAAATGGATTTTATCCAAAATTGGCACTATAATAGATCGTAATATTTCAGATTAATTCTGAGCATCACATACATGACCTTGTTCCCAACATGATTATACGCACACTGATAAATCCAATATCAATTAGCATGTAACGTCCATACTATCCATTGTTGTATGTGCAGTCTATACCTTAAGTGATGGAACTAAGAATATATTCAGAGTCACCAGGGCTGCCAACTGTAGTAAGTTAATCTATTAGGCTACACTATGTCATGTGTATTTCGAACTGCAGTACTTATAAATGTTAGTATTGCTAACTTGATTTCGCTATTATTGTAGATAGGTCTATATAGATTAGCATGAATCTTAAATTTTAGAAAAGTAGGCTCTTTAGTTCGTCACGGAATTACTTGTTATATATTGAGATGTCTTATTAGCATCGTTCATTTAAACAAATCATAATCGAATGAACTCTCGGAACATTTTTAAGAGCCTAATACACCGCTTAAAAAAGGAGTAGTTAATACGTTGTAGGGGCTTGGGATATCTTGGTTATCAGTCCCGTGTACTTCAATGCGTGTTCAATTTGTCTGATAATATCTGTTTCTGTGTTGTTTAGTAGTGTGTGTTCAATTGTAATTGTACCGGGTGAGTTAGCCGTGGTGGTTACGACATGACTGATGGCAGTCGCTCACATCCGGGAGGCGAGGAGGTTCGAATCCCCCCACCGGCAACCTTGAAGATGGTCTTCTGTGGTTTCCCATCTTCCTTTCAGACAAATGCCGGGGTTGGTCCCAACTATAGGCCACAGCCGCTACCTTCCAACTCCTCGTCCTTACATTCCAACTTCCATCCTTCCCTCCCCAACGGTACTTGTAGCTCATCCATTGGGTGTCCGTCTCGAAGCAGCTACAAAACTGGCGAGCCGAACATGTCCTCGGACACTCCCGGCACTAAAAGCCATACGCAAAAATGTAATTGTAATTTTTAGAGTGCCCCGAAACTTGGAAGTCAAGTACTAGTACTATGCCAGCATTTGCCCGGAGGGAGTGTAAAAAAAAAACCACTCAGAATAGCCACTGACAGTTCCGGTATTTGACTTCTGGAGCTCTCCATCGCGTCGCGGTCGTTGTGAGTAGCTATGCCGTGGCATCCAATTAAAAAAACATAAAGTGATGACTGATGATTATTAAATACATAGAACTATGCATAATCAATCGCATTTTTCATGCATATTTACTATTTTCTCTGCTACTTTCAGCAGTATTCACTGTCTTTCCCTGTTCGAGAATTTAAAAAAATTCTACCAAACATCAAGTAACATACTTAGCTTCATTGATCAAAACGGGGAACATACTATAGCTTACATATGTTATTTACATACCACGATAAAGCTATAGAAGATAAGAATACATAATAATATATAGGCTAAATGCAGTTGACATTTCTTCAATCTTCTATACATGTGCTTCATATTGCCCACTATTACTTCACAGACATTTGCGCACAAGAAGATTTTATCTAACATTGTCGCACCAATTTCTTCGTTCTCTTACATCAAGGGCACTTTATGTCAACACGATTACTTATTGGGCACGTATTCAAAATTTTAACTCCATCTTGAGTGAAGATCTCCTTATTCGTCTCAAGCACTGATCCATTTACTTAATATTTCAAGCTCTAAACTACGTTCATGTCGGCACACTTAGTATTTGGCACCTATTCAGAATTTTAACTTCATGTTGAAGATAGAAGATTTACTTATTCATTTAAGCATTTAACCATGTGCTTATTCAATTTCACTGATCTATATTAATTATTGGTTACAGAACTTTATTTCTAAATTATTTTAGTGTATTATTTTGATAAGAATTATTATATAGTTTAATATTTGTTTACATTCGCCAATAATATTTTCTCGTTTTTAACTACATTTTGAAGAAAATGACAAGTATATTATTTTCATTTTATTTAATTTGATTTGTAAGGATATCCATTTTAATAGTGATTCATTTTATTCAATTTTAACATTAATATTTCTTTTGTTATTAGATTTAAGTACTTTTATAATAGTTTAACTTAATTCTTAATTGATTTCTTGTTCAGCAGAAGATGGTCTCATTGAAGGCCGAAACATGTCCTATTTATATACACACATCAAAAAAAGTTTTGCATCACCTCGGTTCCCAGATCTCCGGCATATAGACGTTGACTGTGTATATTGTATCCAAGATACAGTCCCTTTGACTGTTCATAGATGTCACTAAAACTGCTCAAAGATGTAAACAACCATGCATGAGCAGGGCCTATTAGACGGAGGGGGTACGACAGCCGATCAGTTCCAGTCATTCCACCAGGACGAAGGTACGCTGCTCATGTTGTCTGTAGTTCTACCATGCCTAGAAGGTCAATACCGCAGTTCGATCGCGTCCGCATTGTTACTTTGTGTCAAGAAGGGCTCTCAACAAGGGAAGTTTCCAGGCGTCTCAGAGTGAACCAAAGCGATGTTGTTCGGACATGGAGGAGGTACAGAGATACAGGAACTGTCGATGACAGGCCTCGCTCAGGCCGCCCAAGGGCTACTACTGTAGTGGATGACCGCTACTTACGGATTGCCGCTCGGAGGAACCCTGACAGCAATGCCACCATGTTGAATAATGCGTTTCGTTCAGCCACAGGACGTCGTGTTTTAACTCAAACTGTGCGCAATAGGCTGCATGATGCGCAACTTCACTCCCGACGTCCATGGCGAGGTCCAGCTTTGCAACCCCGACACCATGCAGCGCGGTACAGATGGGCCCAACAACATGCTGAATGGACCCCACGGAATTGGCATCACGTTCTCTTCACCGATGAGTGTCGCATATGCCTTCAACCAGACAATCGTCGGAGACGTGTTTGGAGGCACCCTGGTCAGGCTGAACGTCTTAGACACACTGTCCAGCGAGTGCAGCAAGGTGGTGGTTCCCTGATGTTTTGGGGTGGCATTATGTGGGGCCGACGTACGCCACTGGTGGTCATGGAAGGCTCCGAAACGGCTTTACGATACCTGAATGACATCCTCCGACCCATAGTGCAACCATATCGGCAGAATATTGGAGAGGCATTTGTCTTCATGGACGACAATTCTCGACCTCATCGTGCACATCTTGTGAATGCGTTCCTTCAAGATAACGACATCGCTCGACTACAGTGGCCAGCATGTTCGCCAGACATGAACCCTATCGAACATGCCTGGGATATGTTGAAAAGGGCTGTTTATGGACGTCTTGACCCACCAACCACTCTGAGAGATTTACGCCGAATTGTCGTTGAGGAGTGGGACAATTTGGACCAACAGTGTCTTGATGAACTTGTGGATAGTATGCCACGGCGAATACAGGCATGCATCAATGCAAGAGGACGTGCTACTGGGTATTAGAGGTAGTGGTGTGTACTGCAATCTGGACCACAAATGCTGAAAGTCTAGCTGTATGATGGTACAACATGCAATGTGTGGGTCTCATGAGCAATAAAACGAGCTGAAATGTTGTTTGTGTTGATCTCTATTCCCTTTGTATTTAACGGTTCCGGAACTCTTGGAACCGAGGTGATGCAAAACTTTTTTTGATGTGTGTAGAATTATATATAAATTGAGTATTGATTTGGTGTATTAGTTGAATAGTTGATTAACATCAAGTGAAGTTTGAAGTTTTTCTTTGCCTAGTTCATCGGCGTCCAGTCTTTGCACTCGCGGCGTGTTAGCTATGTTGCGCCGCACGCCGGCAGGCTGGCTCCTGCCTCTCTTGGCTAGGGTTGCCAGATTTCAAGAATGGAAAAACGGAACACACGTGCCGAAATATTATATCTCTTTAAGTAAGGTTGTTAAATGTTGAAGAAAATAATACACATATGTATTAAATAAGCATTACATAATCAAGTACACAAAATTAAAACTAGATATTGCTGACATATTATCATATAGGCCTATGACATCAGCAACTTACAAAATAATGCTTTTCATTTGAACGACCCTGTGCAAGGATTTTTAGCCTACTTTCGATTTTTGCAAAAAATGAAAGTAGACTTATGAGATCAACACAGGGCGAAAAAAGTGTGTCTGTCTGTGTGTGTGTATGTGTGTGTGTGAGTCTGTGTGTGTGTATGTGTGTGTGTGAGTCTGTGTGTGTGTGTGTGAGTGTGTGTACTCTGAACGTCTGTCCCCCCCTATCAATTCGAACACGGTGAATGCGAATTGAACGAAATTTGGTACAAAGGTAGCACTAGCAAAGGACACCTCAGTGTCATGTTTTATATCGCCGCCATCTTTACTAAAACTGAATGGCGGCCACTCAAACGTTCAAAACGTAAAATCAAATAACGACTAACCAAATCATCCAATCTCTACCAAATTTGGTAACAACATACCTTCGTATAGGATGCGTCTTGTGACCAAACTACAAGGTCGTCCGCCATACCATTTCAGGATGGCGGCCGTGCGAATTATGCAAACTTTATAATCCATATCATGGGACCCACCAGTTCCGATTATCGAGCCGAGAATCGTTTTAACTGTTCTAAAGGAAGAGGCACGTACGAAATTAAAAGTTTATTTTGTAATACTATAGTGCAGACGTGATTTTAAAAAGCTCAGCTGATTCATTAATAAGACAAGATGGCAGCGGATATCTTGTGCCTGACTTATATTTCACTAATTTGAGTATTGAATGCAATATAGCGTACTGATAAAAAATAAATAAACTTTGTATGAAATGCTTTATATATAAATAATATACTCCAGTGATGAAATCGTTTAGTATAAATCATTATTTGCTAACAAGTTCTATGTAAGTCATTTTAAATAGAACGATATTCGTTGACACAATTAGCTCAGTGGTAGAGCGATAGCCTGTCGCTCAGATTCCTATGGTTCAAACCCGATCAGAGCTAGGTTTTTTGCTTGAAATGTTATATGTTTATTGTTTTGTAATGACTCAGATGTTTTAAAATTAAGCGTTATATTGTGCAAATTATGGTGTAAAATATATATTTAATTAAAACATAATTCGCCAGCAGATTTACTCGAGACATCTAGCTGCCAAAAAGGTAACTTTCAGATTTTATTGAAAAGTTTCTTATTCTGGCCGCTAGAATGCACTCGCTCTGTTAGGATTATATTATCGAAAATATCCACATAGTTTGTATACACACGTCTCTGTAGGGTCATGGAAAGATTTGTTAATTCAATTAGGGTTGTGAAAGCCATGCACAACCAGACGTGTAAAGACATGCCTCAACTCAAAGTTGGATGTTGCCCACGGCAGGTCGTAATAATAATAATAATAATGTTATTGGTTTTACATCCCTTTTAACTACTGCTGCTTTTAGAGACACCGGGGTGCCGGAATTTTGGCCCGAAGGGGATCTTTAACGTGCCAGTAAATGTACTGACACGGCTCCCTCGCATTTGTGCACCCTCAAATGCCAGCTGACTGCGCCAGGATACGAACCTGCAACCTAGGGCCCAGCAAGCGAGAACGTTACCGCTGAGCCACGCCGCCAGTCCGGTCGATTATGTCTCCAGATCCATAACATTCTTGATATACTTCTTATCTTTCTTTCTTTCTTCAATGATGGTAGCAGTTTTTATCTAGGTCGTGGCGTTTGGTAGAGGTAAATCGTTTCTAAGGTCTTCAACAAAGAATAGTTCTATTATACTCTTTGATAATAACAACGAGTTATAACTATACTCATACATTTAGGAGAAAGTAGGCTATATGTTCTTTACTGAACATCTTGTTTACAAGTACCTTCCGATAAAATTCACCTACATTTTTTTGTCATACTTGTAATATGTGAACAATTCTTGCTTTTATCAAACTAATAGAGCTTCTGTTTCTATCATCTCTTCATTTGATATCCATGACAGAAAAAACTCTCTCCATAAAAGCTTTGGAGGGGAAAATGCTGAGTTTTAACTTCACAAGGACTAAGATATTCCTTCATTATTTTGCCTTTATAAATCTATAATATGTACCCATCTATCTGACACAGCCATAGAAATCATTTTCTCCTTCAAACTGGCACCTGTATCACCAGAAAACAAGTTAGATATTACAATCAATTCTTAAGCGGGACATTTGAAAATTGGTGCGAAACTGAATATATTATCAAATTAACCAAAAAACGTAATATTTGGCGTTCTGTTAAAGGTTAAAACGGAACGCGGAACAAAACAAGAAAAAAAAAAGGAATTGTTGCGGGTAAAACGGAACGTCTGGCAACCCGGGTTGTATGGAACTGCGCCCAAGCTTCACTAATGACCCAGGTCATTAGCATCAAACTTCTAAAAGTGGCAGTGGAACTGCGCCCATTGAGAGCGGTCAGGTAGGTTCCCACCTTCCACCCCTCTACCGAATTATGTTGTGTCGAGTGGTGTGCATTTGAAGTGACTCATTTCAAATCGGATGTGTTTTGATTGCGAACAAGTCAAAAACCGTCCAGATTGCGAACAACTAAATATACCCTGTCTAGATTGCGGACAAGAGATTAGTGTTGGCCTGGGATACATAAAACAGGTACAGTTTTCAAAACAGACTAATATTTAATTTTTGTTCTAGCAATATTAGCATTAACTGGTACATTGGGATGTTTTCGACAACCTAACCATATTTTAAAAATGTTTTTTTATTGCAAATGTTTAATAATCTAGTTTGAGGTAATCTTACCATTTAGAAGATTATTATATTTTTTATTGTATAACAAAACTAGAGGGGATGGTGGATTAGAGAGAGTTTTATTATTATTATTATTATTATTATTATTATTATTAGTGTAGCCTCCATGGCTTAGGCAGCAGCGCGCCGGCCTCTCACCGCTGGGTTTCGTGCTTCAAATCCTTGTCACTCCATGTGAGATTTGTGCTGGGCAAAGCGGAGGCGGGACAGGTCTTTCTCCGTGTACTCCGGATTTCCCTGTCATCTTTCATTCCAGCAACACTCTCCAATATCATTTTATTTCATCTGTCATTCATTAATCATTGTCCCAGAGGAGTGCGACAGGCTTCGGAAGCCGGCACAATGCCTATCCTCGCCTCTAGATGGGGGCTTCATTCATTCCAACCCTGACCCGGTCCAATGACTGGAAAAAGGCTGTGGATTTTCATTAATTATTATTATTATTATTATTATTATTATTATGATTATTACTATCATTATCATTATTATCATTATTATTCGCCTCTGTGGTGTAGTGGTTACTGTGATTAGCTGCCACCCCCGGAGGCCCGTAGTACAGCTGCTTATCGGGATGGGGGACTACCTCTTATTCTCAGCAGTGCAGAAGCTAGTAGTGGGAGACAGTCCGTCACTTCCCCTTAAACCGATCTTGGGCTAACAGCCGACTTGACGATTACATGACAGTTCCCCACACTGACACTTCCACACACTGCCCAAAATACTGGCACTTCCCCACAGCCCTTGGACGCGACTACCTGTTTAATGACTCAGAAATAATCTCAACTGACAGTTCCACTCACATCCCCCCCTAAGGATGTAGGCTTCAGCGATCATCGTTACAGCCGCATCAGTGACAATGCACCTTAACATAATACTCTTTGGAGTGAAGAAGAGCGCTCGGTCTAAGTACTTCATTACTAACACGGTTTCGAAAATATCATTGTGATGTAGTGTAATTTCCATCAGAATAAAATAAATGTAGTCTGATTTCCATCACTTTTCCCAGGCTGTGGTCTGGCAAAATAATAACAAAACCGATCATTTTAGTGTTATAATTTTGGCGTGTTTAAAATCAGCTTTCTAGGCTTCGTCAGTTGTTTTGTATTTTTTAAATTTATTTTTGTCATATTTCTTCACCAATAATATTAATCTACTCCATTTTCTGTGAATAGGCAACTGCCTTCAGTTTGTTTTTTATTTTATTATTATTTTTTGTCATTTTCGAACTTTTTCTGAATGTTCTCAATCCGTCCGTCCAGTTTGACATATTTTTGTCTTCTTCTTTTTCCTTCCATGTTGAGCTCGACCTTTACAAATGCGCAGTTTGTCTTCTCAGCTTCCTTCTTCAACACTTGTACAACCTCTTTTAATTTGGGGTGAGGTCTCCCGACAAGATTTCAACTTGATCGTTTTCATAGTTGCCTTGGGGGTGGGGGGAGGAGATGTGTGTGGAAATGTCAGTCGAGATTATTTCTGAGTCATAAAACAGGTAGCCGCGTCCAAGGGCTGTGGGGAAGTGTCAGTATTTTTTGCAGTGTGTGGAAGTGTCAGTGTGGAGAACTGTCCGGACACCGACTTGACTACGGGCGCAGTTCAATCAGCCTAATTATAAGGATCTGGAAATACCACTGACCCTACGTCTTGGCCGGGCTGCCTGCCCTGACTGCCGGCAACAGCACTTCGACGCGTCTGACCAATTCAAGTTGGGATCGCTAGCATACCGAATGTAATGTAAACGAACTATTCGTCCAATGCATTGGTTGTCAGACATATTGTTTTTCGCGCGTTTCTCAGCGTACAGGTAGCTTACTTGCAGATTACGTGCTTAGCATTAAAACCAACGTAACTATAAGAGATTCGTCACTTTTGGTTATAGAATTTCCGAGAGAGAACACCGCCTGAGGCTATGGATTGTACTGGCAAGTCTGGCAACGTAAAAAGTAAAAAGCCATATGAATGTAGCCTTTATTACACGTAAATGAACAGTATGTTCTGCGATGAGTTATTGATTATTGATGAAAATAGCACAAACATAACTGCGCCTTTCGCTAGGCGCTGAAATATACGTCCAGATAGGAAAATAATACATTTTGATATATATTAATGTTGGCAATAGATTTGTCACGAAGGACACAGTTATGCCGTTCTAGAGCTTAATTCACCTCTAGGCTAAGTAAAAATGCTCTCATACTCTACAGAATTGTTGGGATATTCGATGAATATAAAGAAAACTGTCCAAATGCACACACTACATTCCCATAACCTCACTTTTTGCCTAGCATGCCCGCTGCCATCCACCCCTCCCCGTAGCCCTAAACCACAAATTGTATTGCAATGCAAAGGAGAATGGGTAAGAAAACAAACAAGAGATGAAATGCACACATTTATTCCTCTATATATTTTTATTCGAGAGTAGTCCATATTGCCCACTAGTTTTACACATGGTCAACACCAGGAAGATGAAAATTGCCGTATTGTTCTTACTATCATTATAATTCTTACATCCCGGTGCTTGGCAATTTTTCCTCCCTTGCAGTGGCATGATTGACTCTCAATTCAATTCAAATAAACAATCAAAATACTGAACAAATCAGAACAACCAACAACACCACGAGGAAAATCAATCAAAACAAACTATTCCCTCTTTCGCCAGTCGGTTTGATGTGAACGTTCATGAGTGCCAACTACGGAACCTTAGTGCTAAAATTAATTCTTCATTGGTTGGCAGAACATCCAGTACAGGGCTTTACCCCGACCCACGCGCTTCCTATAATCTGTCATCCCCCTGATTAAAACAGTCAGAATAGTACATTATAAAACGAACCTATAATGGCAATAATTAAGACACGAGTATGTTTATATAACGAGCGAAGCGAGTTTTATAATTTCCATACGAGTGTCTTAATTACCATTATAGGCGGGTTGCATTGGACTGTTAATATCCGACGATAATTATAACTATTTTATGTTCGAACATAAATATTCATAAATATCTGTCGAGACTTCGCCAGTTTTATGTATTGAACAGAGCGCATGGGACGCAGAGAATAGCCTACCTTGTGTTTGACCATGGCCTCCTCAAAAACCCTACTATAGCACGAGCCACGTAGTGACATTTAATATAGGAGGCCGTGGAAGTCAGCGCAGGTGCGATGTTATCCTTACCTAATTGATCACACAACTGTTTCTTGAGCTCCGATTGGTGGGAGAAACTGTTTCATAATGAAAAATAGTGTTATAATGACCCTCATTATGATACAGTTTTCTGACATGAAAATGAAAATCCACAGCCTGCTTCCAGTCTCCGACCGGGTCAGGAATGGAATGAATGAAGCCCCCATCTAGCGGCGAGGATATGAACTGTGCCGGCTGCCGAGGCCTGACGCACTCCTCTGGGGCAATGATTAAATGAATGACAGGTGAAATGAAATGATAGTGGAGAGTGTTGCTGTTTGACAGGGAAAACCGGAGTAGCCGGAGAAAAACCTGTCTGCCTCCGTTTTGTCCAGCACTGATCTCACATGGAGTGACCGAGATTTGAACCACGGACCCAGCGGTGAGAGGCCGGCGTGCTGCCGCCTCAGCCACGGAGGCTTAGTTTTCTGACATATAATATTTAAATGTCGACATCGTCGAACATAAATACTGATAAGACATCATGGAACTCATTTATGGTATTGCAATTTCAGTCACATTATTGCTTTTATGTTTCCCTTGTTTTCGCTTTGTTTCAGTTTACTTCATATTTTTCAATATACTGAATAACGTTTGACGTTCGACCAATCAACCACAACATAGCGAAGGCAATACGGAAGGGAGTAAGACGGAAGAGTGTGTCGATCTACAAAGAACATCCACTTCATGTGGGAAAGTGTGTTAGGGGCAGCAATCTAAATGTACAGTATGTGGTGAAACCACAACACTTCTCCACTGTAGGAATCCAGAGCGCAGCACCTCCTATGTGACTGACGATCTGGACTCGGGGGAGGCTGGATCAAGGAGGCCACACGAAGCAGTTGTTTTCTCTGGGTAACAAGAGACAATAAAAACTATGTACTCTCGTTTTGTCTTTGGGAATGGTATTGTAAGATAAAAGCTTAGATAACCAGGACTAATAAAGCAAGCAAACTCACGTTGCACTCTATCTCCACAAGTGTTATTAACTCAAAGAACTTCATCCATAATAAATTGAAACTAAATTTAACTGGTTTTCACAATGTATAGAACTATCAGTAGCTTATATTAGATGTTTCGTCATTTAGACATCCACTTCAAAATCTTAAGAAAGAAAAAAGAAGAAAAAAGGAAAATATCATTTTGAATTTTGTTTTGACAGTGTTACCAGGGGCAGACGACTATGTTCTGCCTCTTTAAAACAATAAAATATATTGTGTTTCGATGGAGTTATATGCAATGCCCTAATCACTGTTTAAGTGCGAAAAGAGAAAGGTTAACTGTCATTGTACCACACCCTTGCTTGGTATTTCAGCGCAATGTATAGAGTAGAGATGCCATGGTTTACGCCTTGGCTGTCACATGAATAGAGCTGCTGAAGAATGTGGGAATCACCGGCCTGAGGAACTACGTAGGAGTTAGAAGTGTTAGGTTTCTGAATCATAACGAATTGTTTTTTTTTCCTACTTTCATTCGTGGTATATAGTCCGGGACACCTTAAATAAGTTACTAGAAAACCAACATGGCCGCCACATTTGGTGTTGCCAACCTACATCATTTAACACCAAACAGTCAGCACACACGTCCTTGTAACACGTACGCAAATGTTCCGAACTACGTAAAGGCCCTTTACATTTTACACAAAGTTGTGAAGCAGTCCTTGCTCAAGTTAGGGACATCTTGGTCATCAGTCCTCAACAGTCTAACTCTTAAGCAATATTATGGTAGTGCAGTTAACTTAAATTAGCTCTTCTAGATTGATTTTTAAAGCATCATATAAAATGCATAAGAACAGAAACATATTCATTTCTTCTTATAGGCTACATTTTTTATTTAGTCCAAAAATGCAGACCATTCTGTTTTAAGATGAGTGTTCAGAGAAGGATTTAGGAGTAGGTGAGAAATAGAATAATAGGGTACATATTAGCTTATTATTTCTTTATTTTTGATAAGTACCATACTCATTTCTTGCATGTATAGGCCTACATATGGAAGCAGAATTGAGACAAGCTATTGAAAGCCTATTGGCAAATCCCTATTGAGATGCAAGAAGTTCAGATGAGGATTGGGATTAAATTAGGAACCATCCCGGTATTTGCCTGGAGTAGAAGTGCGGAAACCACTACCAAGATGGCTAAGATGGGAAGCGAACCCTCCTCTTCTCAGTTTTGCCTCACGAGGCTTAGTGTGCCTTATTTCTTGGCAGACCAACCAGGACCAACTGCCAAAAAAAAAAAAAAAAAAAAAAAAATGCTAGCGGCACAGAGCGAGATGGTTGATAGAATACTCTCCTGACCTTTCGTCACCTGGCAAATTAAAAGCCACTTGCAGAAAATTCACTGAATTCACTGCGAAATTGACTTGTTAAATACATGCGTTGAAAGGCAAGCTTTATCGACGGAGTAATACACAGACCGGCAAAAAATGTGGAACAGTTAAAAATGTAATATAAATAGTATAAAATTAGCCATGAAAAAGATGTAATCACATTTTAAAAACTTTTCACGCATTAGAGCAAACATCTGAAACAGTAATTGATAATATGACATTTCTTAGGGTGGTTTATTACCACCAATAACCCAATCTTCGATGGCGGGAAGCGCACTGTAAACATTTAAGGGTTATGAGTGTTGGCGCTCACTTATTGTTGTTCCAGGAATAACAACTGGCATTTGTTGAACACGAGCAGTGGGCCTCTGTTCTCTTCACTGACGAGAGTCGCTTTAATCTTAGATCTCCTGATGGAAGAGAATGAATGGAGAAGGCCTCCATTTGGAGGTGGCTCGGTTATGGTATGGGGTGGCATCAACGTTATGGCCCGCACTGACTTGGTGTGCATCGATCACGGGACACTCAATTCCCAAGGGTACATCGAAGAGATCCTGATGAACCATGTGATGCCCTTTGCGCCTTTCATTGGTCAGAATTTCATGCTGATGCAGGATAATGCCCTCATACTGCTCGCTGTGTTGTATAATATCTGCAGGAAGTGGGGATTCAAACCCTGGACTGGCCAGCTCGTAGTCCTGACTTAAACCCCATCGAACATTTACGAGATATGCTTGGAAAGAACATCAGACAGTGTGACCCCACCACCTTGGCACAACTGAGAACATCGCTGCTGAAGGAATGGGATCGCATCCCGGCAAATGTCATTCGACGAGTTGTGAACAGTATGCCTGAGCGTTTACAAGTTATCATAGACGCTAAGGGTGGAAACACTTGTTTTTAGTGACCAGTGGCGTTGTGCAGTGCAAACAATAACACTGTTTTGTTTGAAAAAAAAAAAATAGCCCAAAAGAACATTACTAAAATAGAAAATTGTAAGATTTGCAAAAATATGTAACGAAATTTGTGAGTTAAAGCGTTTTGTAAAACAGGTTTCAGTATTTTCTGTAGCCAACGATCTAAATTTTACATGAATAATGCAAATATTGGAAAACCGATACATATTAGTGGAATAAATTAAGAAATTACATAAAATAATAGCCCGTCTTCAAACAAAACAAGAAGTTCCGTGACGAAATAAGAGCCTACTTTTCTTAAAATTTAAGATTCATGTCAATAATTAATCTATATGGATCTATCTAGAATAATGACGAAATTAAGTTGGTAATAATAGAGAACTACAGTTGGCAGCCCTGGTGACTGAATATATTCTTAATTCCATCTCTAGGTACAGAATACAAAATTTGGTTGCAGTTCAATGGATAGCATGGACGTTACATGCAGTTAAACAGTGGATCTAACAGTGCGCGTAAAATCATGTTGGCAACAATGACATACATGTATTGGTCAGAAATCATCGGAAATAATATGATCTATTGTTGTGTGAATTTTGAATGAAATCCATTAGTTAGTATAGAAGTTGCATGCATTTTTAAATTGGACCTATCAGCAGGCTTAGAATCATGTTGGCAGCACTGGCGTAGGCCTATATTAGTTACTCCAAATTAATATACAATGTCAGGTACTACACGTGTGCATAGATTAAAGCTGTCGGCTTGCATACTTTCTGATATATGGGTATTTGGATTTAAACAAGATGTTCAGTAAAGAACATATAGCCTACTTTCTCCTAAATGCATGGGTATTGTTATAACTCTTTGTCCTTTTCAAGGAGTATAATTGAATGTTGGTTGTAGTAGTTCGTTGAAATACAACGTCGAAATTTGATTTAAGCTTTTAACATTTGGGTGGCCGTCATTCTGTTTCCGTCAAGATGGCGGCGATATAAAACATGACACTGAGGTGCCTTTTGCTAGTGCTACCTGTGTAACAAATTTCGTTCAATTCGGTTTCACCGTGTTTGAATTGATAGGGGGAATCGATTTACACACATACTTGGCCACCATCTGCAAACTATTGGGCTGATGATCTAGCAGTTTGGTCAGAATATGCTTCCCAAATAAAGAATTGTTGTTGCAAAATTTGGTAGAGATTAGATTATTAGGTTGGTCGTAATTACATTTTAGCCTTTAACATTTGGGTGGCCGCGATTACGTTTCCGTCAAGATGGCGGTGATATAAAACATGACACTGAGGTGCCCTTTGCTAGTGCTACCTCTGTACCAAATTTCATTCCATTCGGTTTCACCGTGTTCGAATTAATAGGGGTAATCGATTTTGACACAAAGATGGCCGCCATCCGCAAACTATTAGGCTAATGACCTATTAGATTTGTCAAAGGATGCTCCCTTCATAAAGGTATGTTGCAAAATTTGGTAGAGATCGGATGATTAGGTTAGTCGTAATTTGATTTAAGCTCTGAACATTAGTGTGGCCGCCATTACGTTTCCGTCAAGATGGCGGCGATATAAAACATGACACTGGGGTGCCCTTTGCTAGTGCTAACTCTGTACCAAATTTCATTCCATTCGGTTTCACCGTGTTCGAATTAATAGGGGTAATCGATTTTGACACAAAGATGGCCGCCATCCGCAAACTATTAGGCTAATGACCTATTAGATTTGTCAAAGGATGCTCCCTCCATAAAGGTATGTTGTTGCAAAATTTGGTAGAGATCGGATGATTAGGTTAGTCGTAATTTGATTTAAGCTCTGAACATTAGTGTGGCCGCCATTACGTTTCCGTCAAGATGGCGGCGATATAAAACATGACACTGGGGTGCCCTTTGCTAGTACTACCTCTGTACCAAATTTCGTTCCATTCGGTTTCACCGTGTTCGAATTAATAGGGGCAATCGATTTTCACACAAAGATGGCCGCCATCCGCAAACTATTAGGCTGATGACCTATTAGTTTGGTCGAAGGATGCTGCCCCCATAAAGGTATGTTGTTGCAAAATTTGGTAGAGATCGGATGATTAGGTTAGTCGTAATTTGATTTAAGCTTTGAACATTTGTGTGGCCGCCATTACGTTTCCGTCAAGATGGCGGCGATATAAAACATGACACTGAGGTGTCCTTTGCTAGTGCTACCTTTGTACCAAATTTCGTTCAATTTGCGCTCACCGTGTTCGAATTGATAGGGGGGGACAGACATTCAGAGTACACACACACACACACACACAAACACACTTTTTTCGCCCTGTAGTGATCTCATAAGTCTACTTTCATTTTTTGCAACAATCGAAAGTAGGCTAAAAATGATTTCGGAATTATAAGAAAATGCCAAGCGCTATCAGAGGTTGCCATGGCAACACTACTAAATTGATGAGGGATGAGCCATCAGACGTTGCCATGACAACGCACTTGCACGAGATCAGATTCAGATTCCATCTGACTAAGTGTGAAGCGGCTTCGGTGACGTAACTGGTAGCATGCTGAACTTCTATGCCCAAGGTCGCGGGTTCAAAGCCGGCCGAAGTCGTCGGATTTTCTAAGAGCGCTAAAAATCCCTCAGTATGCTTTCCTTTGGAGGGGAAGTTCCAACGTTCGTTGCGAGTTGCTGGTTGCGGTGGCATCAAGTAGCCAAGTTCACAGCTAGGTGTCGTTGGCGGTGGTATCTGGTAGAAACATTAGGAACTACTGCTTGAAATTGACAGTCTGCAGTCCTTACCTGAATTACAGACGAATACAGCCATCACAATTCACGCCGTTTATCAGACAGATTCTACACTCACCCAAAGTACACGGGGTTACATGACTGCGTTGTCGCAGTTCCTAAACTGAGGAACCAACCAAAATCTCTGCGGGAGATATAATTTTGCCTGAAGAAGTAACAGACCGTTACATAGTTACACATCAGTGTCGAAACCTTGCATAAGGACAGTGTTGCCACAAGTAAGTTATAAAAATGGACCCCAAATGACAAGAAGGTTACCGTCCCCATAAGACAATAAAATGTTTAAAATATGCATAAAATGACGAAAAACATAGTTAATTAATCTCCAATTATAAAATTCTTTCTCGCAATAAATGAGGTCTGATCCTTCTACGAAAAACTGCATATTCTGCCTATTTTCGCCTATCCCCAAGTTTGTCCGGTGAAATCTACCTCCGCCTTCCGGCTTGCCGAGAGGACTTTTTTTTTTTAAGTCTCATAGGTGAACTTTCAGTAGTGCACTTGATCACCATACAAAATTTCAGCGTGATATCAGTAATAGTTTCAGAGATATAGAATGACGGTGAAATATTTCGCACAGCCGCCATGTTGGATTGGTGAGAGGTAATACAATTTGAAGGCTCAGTCGGGGTCGGCCGAAATGGTGCTATGACCTTACCGAGTGTCATTGAAATCGGTCCATCCGTTTAAAAGTTATTAGGTGGGGGGCACACAAGACACACAGGCACACACACACACACACACACACACACACACACACACACACACACACACACACACACACACACACAAAAGGTGAACTCATAAGCCTTTTTTTTTTTCTCACAAAATGAAAAAAGTCTAAAAACTGTTTCCCCACTTCTACTCCAGCAGCTCCCACATTTTGATTTAGACTTGCATGATAGCTGAAAGCAGAAGATAGACAAGGAAATTAATAACCCAGATGTTAGGCCCCTTAAAACCACAGGTATCATCATCATCATCATCATCATCATCATATTATAACTACTCAGGATTTTAGAAGACGCCGGGGTGACGGAATTTTGCCACGAAGGGGATCTTTAAAGTACCAGGAAATCTACCGACACGGCTCCCTCACATTTGCGCACCCTCAAATGCCTACTGACTGCGCCAGTATACTCTTATTCAGATTGGATATTATTTTTAATTCTTACATTACGTTTTAAATTTATTTTATTTTTTATTTTTTACTTACTGATACGTGTTGCCCCTAGTGGCAAGTTCGTTAACTGGATTACGGTGGGTAGAAGCACAACACAATTGTTCCTTTAAAGAAACGTTTGCTTTATTGCAGGTCAGAAATATACACCGTACAATAAGCCAATAGAAACAATTCGCTGTCTTACAGAAGCTATTTCCTTTATGGAGCTCGACTCACCCTTTCACTCGGCCTTGCAGTTAATCCTCTCGCTAATGAGGTGGACCCGAGTCCTGGCTAGAAGTACCGGCACTCCTCCTCATGTAAACAAGCCACACTCACTTGTTCTGAATGTACACTGTCTCGCCGTCCGCAGGCTAGGAAAATAGTCCACTGCGTTTCGCAATCCACACAGCACTTCACCGCATTGCAATAGCCTCACTTGGGTTTCGTAATTTTGCACGTCACGTCATCGACTAGTGTCGCACTCTCTCAAAAACACTGTTCCTCCCTCGCTGGAGAGGCCGCTTTATATAGCGGGCTGGTGACTCAATGGATGCTTCTAGAACCGTCGAGGATTCACAGCTTCTCGAGATTTCCATCACTAGCTGGGTCACGAATATTCTGGTCCATCCCTTTTGTCCTCGCAGCCCCGTTGCGTAAGGCACTGGTAACACACAGAGGCAGGGCATAGCCCGGGGCGGCTGTGACTCACGCAGCGAGGCGACGAAACAACCTCGCAGCCGTAACATTACTTATTTATTTTATAGATACATTTTTTGTGGAGGGATGAAGCTAAAGCTGCATGCCACGTACTCATCTATATAAGTAACATTTACGGTAAATACAATATGTCGAGCTTAAAGGGGAACATACAGTTGGTAAAAAAAAGTATTACTACACCATGTTTTTGGAATGTACGTTTAATATATGGCCAGAGAACGTCATGTTTGCATTATGTAGAACGAAAAAAAAAAAACAATTATTCACTACCGAAAAACGAAAACCTTTCAAACACAATACGTACGGTACGGTACGGTATTACAATATGAAACAAAAACCATTCTTGGTGTACCAAAAAGGTATTTATACACACAACAAATGAGACTTTCTACAGTATACAAACGGAATTAATATTTGGTATGCCAACCTTTTGCATTTATAATGGCCTGAAGCCTAATTGGCATGGGTTTAACAAGCTTGTTCGTGAAGTCTGGTGAATTTCAGACCAACATTTTCGCAAATTGTCTACTAGTTGCGTTTTGGAGGAACGCTTTAATTTTCGGATTTAGTTTTCGAAATGGGTCCATAAATGTTAAATGGGGTTAACGTCCGGAGATGACAAATTTCCCCGGAGCACCTTGATGCAGTCCTGAGTATTCATGATACCTTCAATTACGTCCAGTTCACCAACACCTGCAGCACTCGTACAGCCCCATACCATAACGTAGCCTCCTCCATGCTTCGCTGTTGGTAGTACATTTTTAGCCTATTTTCAATTTTGAAAAAATAGGCTTATGAGATCACCTTTTGTCCGTGTGTGTGTGCGTGTGTGTGTGTGTGTGTGTGTGTGTGTGATTCGTGTGTGTGTCCCCCCCCTAATAAAATCTGAACGGCTGGAGCGATTTCAATGAAACTCGGTATGTTCATAGCACTATTCCCGGCGACCTCGACCGTGCCCTTCAAATTTTGTTACGTCTCACCAATGCAAAATGGCGGCTGTGCGAAATATTTCACTAGCATTCAATATCTCCGAAACTATTTCCGATATCGCCCTGAAATTGTGTACGGTGATAAAGGGTACTACTAGAAGTTCACCTATGTGACTTTCAAAAACCTGGTGACAACAAAACCAACATGGCGGTCAAGCGAAGTTGAGACTTTTAAATAGACTTTTCTCGCGATTTAACTATCCACACGTAATGAAACTTGGTACAGCAAATGTTTATACACATTGTAATGCACTGGAGTCTAATTTAGTTCAATTGTTTACATAACTTCAAAATGGCGGCTGTGCAAAATATTTCACTGACATTCTATATCTCCGAAACTATTGCATATATCACCCTGCAATTTAGTACGGTGATAAAGGGTACTGATACAAGTTTACCTATGTATATTTCATAAACTTGTAAAGTAGAAAACGGGCATGGCGACCAAGCGAAGTTGAGACTTTTAAATAGACTTTTCTCACGATTTAACCATCCAAACGTAATGAAACTAGGTACAGCAAGTGTTTATACACATAGTAATGCACTGGAGTCTAATTTAGTTCAATTGTTTACATAACTTCAAAATGGCGGCTGTGCAAAATATTTCACTGACATTCTATATCTCCGAAACTATTACAGATATCACCCTGCAAGTTAGTACGGTGATAAAGGGTACTGATACAAGTTTACCTATGTATATTTCATAAACGTGTAAAGTAGAAAACGAACATGGCGACCAAGCGAAGTTGAGACTTTTAAATAGACTTTTCTCACGATTTAACCATCCAAACGTAATGAAACTAGGCACAGCAAGTGTTTATACACATAGTAATGCACTGGAGTCTAATTTAGTTCAATTGTTTACATAACCTCAAAATGGCGGCTGTGCGAAATATTTCACTGACATTCTATATCTCCGAAACTATTACAGATATTACCCTGCAATTTTGTACGGAGATAAAGGGTACTGGTACAAGTTTATCTATGTATATTTCATAAACTTGTAAAGTAAAAAACGAACATGGCGACCAAGCGAATTTGAAATATTTTAATAGACTTTTCTCGTGATTTAACTCTCTGAGCGCAGTGAAATGTGGTACAGTAAATGATTTTGCAGATTGTAATGCACTGCCATCTAATTTAAATCAATTGTTTACATAACCTTAATATGGCGGCTGTGCGAAATTTTAAAATTAAGTTTTTATTTCTTGTGTCGTAATCATGCGATCGAAGTGAAAGTTTGAATAATGAACCTAGGCAATAATTGTCCTTGAATGGTACATAATTCTATGGCCTATACATATAACAATCCTAAATGGCGAGCTTCCGAAATATTTAGACGGTTCTCAATATCTATGAATCTTTTACAGCAACCAAACTGATTTTTTTAATGTTCATAGAGACTATGAACATATGTTCACCTATAGGACTTACAGTAACCTGGTGAGCACAAATCCAACATGGCGGCGACGCGAAGTATAAATATTTAAATGGACGATTCTCGCGAATTAACTATCCGAGTGCTGTGAAACGTTGCACGTTAAATGCTTATACAAATGTTGATCCACTGGCATCTAATTTATTTCAATTGTTTGCATAATCACAAGATGGCTGCTGTGCGTAATTTTAAAATCTCGTTTTTACTTCTTGTGTTCTAATCATGCGATTGAAGTTTGAATACCACACGTACACAATAATCTTAATGTAATAGTACAAAAATAAAAATCCAACCTGGCGACAATCTGAAATATTTAGACGGTTCTCAATATCTACGAATCTGTTACAGCAATTAAACTGAAATTTTGTATGTTGTTAGAAGAAATTAACATGAGCAGGATATATGAAAATAGGCTGTATAGTTCTTTACGGAACTACTTGTTGCTTTCCAGTTCTATATTTGGTCTTCTCCAAACGAACTGTCGACCATCAAATCCAAACATGTTAAATTTACTTTCGTCCGAAAATAGAAGTCTTCCATAAGTCTTGTCCCATGTTTATATATTCCTAGCAAATGTCAAACTCTTCCCTAGGTTTATCTCTCTTATAAAAGGTTTATTTCTTGCTGTTCTACCGTTAATGGCTGCTTCATTCCGGATAGCTTGAGGTATACAAATCGTCCCGGAATATGATGCAAGATGTTTCCCTAGCTGCATTAATTCTAGGATTCTCTAAGGCTTCACGAACCAATTGGCGAGATTCACGTTGCGAAATTACCCTTGGTCGTCCCTGTCGCTTTGCATTATCGGTCGATCCCGTCTTGAACTTGTTCATAATATACTAGACATTCGCACGAGATCGTTTCACCAGCTTCCCTATCTTCCGATAGCTGAATCCTTGTTTAAACGATGAAACTATGTGGTCTTTGCAGGCGGCACTCAACTCTTGTGATTTCCAACCCATTTCGTTCCACTGTCAGACGCAGGGGCGGATCTACGGAAGGGCGAGGACGGCGACCGCCCAGGGCCCCACGGTCCGGGGGGCCCCGCGTTATGGATTTTTTAAAATTTAAATCATCATCGTCGTCGTCGTCGTCATCATCGTCGTCGTCATCGAAGTCCCACTCCAGTCACCCGGGTGTGATTTACAAGCCTCCTCCACTCCTTTCTGTCCTTCCATTTTTCCTGTTCATCACTTCTGCCACATCCAATCCAGCTTCTCCAATGTCCTTCGAAATTTGGTCCAACCATCTTCTTCTCGGTCTTCCAACTGGTCTCTTTCCGTTGACTTCTCTTTCTAATTCCCTTCTTGCTACTCTTTCCTTACCCATTCTTTTTACATGTCCGAACCAACGTAACCTTGCTTTCTGTATCTTCTGATTTAATGGTTCCATATTTAACTCTTCTCTGATTTTAATATTTTGAATTCTATCCCTTCTTGTCTTTTTAACTGAAGTTCTTAAAAATTTCATTTCTATTGCTTGTATCTTACTATTTTGCCTTTTATTCGTTACCAGTGTTTCCAGTCCATATGTTACAATTGGTATGAAATACTGTTTATATAGTGTTAATTACGTTCTCTTGGGTACATTGTCATACCATAAAAGTTCTCTGACTTGATAAAATATGGTACCTTTACCTATTCCGTTATTAATTTCAATGTTTATGTCATTACTCCCTTTTATAGTGCTTAAATTTAATTAATTTATTATATTTTTCAAACTAATTTATAATTCATATTCCTTTTCTCAGTGTAGCTATGACCTCCCGTGACCGTTTAACAAGTTTAGATTTCAGTGAAATAATAGAAGACTTCAGCCGGGAATAGAGTCGCAAAGAAATATTTTATTATTTCATAGTTTACATAATCTTCTTCAAGGGGGACTTAAAGGTTTCTTTCATATTATAAAAAAAAAGTACTGTAGTGTATTCAAAATATTGGAACTAATCTTTATTTTATTATTACCAAACTATTTTCCATTTGATTTGATGTTTTTTTAAATTTCCTATTGTTGTGGGCCCCACCTTATCATATCGCCCAGGGCCCCGCAAGGCCTGGATCCGCCACTGGTCAGACGTAAAGTAAACTGTTTCATCTAAGAACACTGCGGTGAGTCGGACCTCGCTGCCCTAAGACGGGGAAGGGCGTGTAGCAGTGCGATGTTTACAAACATTAGACACGTATGAATATTTTCTTTGCCTACGTATATGCCTTTTGTTCCGTTATTAACGAATGTGTTTACGTTACTCGAATATGTTTGTGTGGAATATACTGCCATTAGGTCCTTATACAAACCCATGGAATACCATAATGCTGCAAGGCATAGACACCAGCAGAGTTGGTTGGTTGGTTCCTCAGTTTAGGGGCTGCAAAAACGCGGTCATGTATCCCAGTGTACTTCGGGTGTGTGTAGAATCTGTCTGATAACCGGTGTTAATTAATTGTGATGGCTGTATTATTATCTATTTTAAATTCAAGTAAGGACTGCAGACATTCGATTTTCAAGTAGTTCCAACTTTTGCTACCAAACGCCACCGTCAACGACCAACTAGTTCTGAACTTGGTTACTAGATGCCACCGCAGTCGGCTCCTGGCGACGAACGTTGGAACCTAAGAGCGTCAGTCAAATCTAACCTATAATTTAGCTTCACACAAGTGTAATTAGTGGAAGGTTCTTTATCATGCCATAAATTTATGACATGGGACCGCCGGCTTTACTTCCCCTCCGAAGGAAGGCATACTGAGGGATTTTTAACGCTCTTAAAAATTCGACTACTTCGGCCGGGTTTGAACCCACGACCTTGGGCATAGAAGCTCAGCATGCTACCAACTACGCCACCGGGTAAAATGTAGTGTAGACTTACTTTTTTTTCTTTTTACCCACTGTACGTTGAAATTGGAAAATGAATGAATATTTTAGGACTTCTCTACGCAATTACAGTATAATCATGTTTCACTATAACATATTTATAGTCTAATGGCACTACTTGCACCGGTGGAATAACAAAAGTAATGGGACCGTTACCAAACGTCTAGTTTCCTCACTTTCCTCGTTAACGACCGGCGAATCAAATGTTAGGCAGTAGCATGCACGGACAACAAACAATGTTCGAGGCAGACCAATAGCTGAGGTTTTTAACCAATAGCATGCATACTCCACGTAGACTCCTGAGTACGGCCATGGTCTAATGAATTAGACTGTTGTACGGCCCTTGTTGCCGGCTCGCTTGTCAGGTCTGCAGTGTTGCACATAGTTCTGTCCAGTCTCACTGCTTGATCTCAATGGCTACGGTGGGGAGTTGACAACGCTCTACCTCGACTCCACTCAGACATGGAATGTAAATATGGCCACCCAGCTAGCTTTCAAAAGCAAGCCATTCGTTAATGATGAGAGAACTACACACTAACGCCACGAGCACGTGGTTCGTCGGTGTATGATGGGAGTATTAGAACACTAATCTTTAGGAAAGTTGGCAACAGTAGCTGCCAAGTAAGTGCAAAGTAAACAAACTATAAGGGTGGAGCACGAACTGAGTATTTATAGATATTTGGTAGGGGAGACTTTCCTAATTCCGCAGTACTTATATACTTTTTCTGCAGAGATACCCCAGCCCAAGAGACGTGTTGATTTCACCAGTTGTGTTGAGCGAATTATTTTATTACCCTTGGTTATAAATTTCCAACCGACAAATGCTTCCACTTTGTGGAAAAATCATAAAAACGTGTGTTATTAGTTTGTGAAGACAGGGCAGCGCTTAGTTTGAATGGCTATTGGTCCACGCGTGGCGAGGAATGTTGCACGGTCTTTAATAGTTGTAAAACCACCTCATTCAATAATATACATCTTATCTAGATTTGGCAACATCGCACAAAAACACATCGCACTGACTTCACACAGCACATAAGAACAGCGTCAGGGGGGAGGGAGAAAGGGAAAAACTAGAGTCGTTGAGATAACAACCCATTTCAGTCTACCACACCTGGAGTAAGAGTGAACACGAAACATCTCGTAGCTCCAGAGAGGAAGACAACCAGGTAAGTAGTAACCTGTAGTATTACAGTTTAACCATAGTTGATTTTTTACAACCATATAGTCACTCCAAATAGACAAACTCCGGATTTCTATCACCATTTAGCATTTCACCTAACACCATCTATTGTATACTACATTTAGCATACACCGACAGTTGCATTACCAATACTGCAACTAAATAATTGTATTACAGTATTGTAAATATTTTCACCTGTATTTTCAAACATAGATTTTATAGCTTAAGCATGACGAATGAAAGAGAAAGTGGGAAGACTCATCAAGTTCAAGCGCGCCCCGCCAGGCAGCGTTGGAGGGGGCAAGTTCCACGCTGCCGGTGTCAGCTCAGCTGGTCTTAGGGATGGTATGACTTTGTAACTAATACTCTTTTAAAAAGTAATTAGCGATTACAATTAAAATAGCACGGCAAGGCATAATGGAAAATATAATTCACGGAAATAAGAACTACGGTATTCATTACATGTTACGAAAAGCACAGATTCCTGGAGTATACAGACACAGATTAAAAAAAGAACATAATCCCCAGCATATTAAAACAAGCACTCATAAACTATTTAAAGTAACACTCTACTTACCAATTCATTTTGTCGGCTACTGGACTTTCGAAAGCTTGCGTGAAGACTTGGCGGATGTTCGAGATTGCAAATCTCGGCGGATTTCCTTCGTTCTGAAGAAAAATCGGCACTTTATATAATGATAAACAAGTCTGGGGATAACATCCATGACATGCTGAAGACAACAGCCAGCTCCTGAAGTATCAACTGAAATTGTTTCTATGGAATCGATGCAATCAAAAAATATTTCGCTCCACATCGATTTTGAGTTTAATTTTCCGGTAATTACTTTCTCGGCCTGGAAAAGAACGTCACATACACTTCTCGAAGGACGTGTTAGAAACACTTCATTGTTCATTGAGCCGTAGTCCTTTATTTCGGTAAGAACTGAAAATTTATTTAGATTATTGTCACGTAGAGAATGAGCACAAGGCGAACACTTAATAAATTTAGAAGAGTGCTTAACAACATAGCCAGCCAAATGGTACACTAAACACTTATCAATCGAAGAGTTTCGAACTGCGCTGTTAAATTCAGGTACAGAGCTTTCCCAGTCTTCGATATTTACTGCATCTCGAACCACAATTTTTTCCTTAATGGAAGTTTCCACTGATTCCTTCTGTTAGTTATTTAATTTCAGCATATTCATTTAAGTTGGCAATGTTGCTCTTACGTTGGCCAACCTGTGTACAGTATGTGCCTGTCATGGCGTTCAATATAGCAGTGGTGTGAAGGGTGTGTCTCGTTGTGTTCTTTCAATAGTCCCTACAATTACCAGAGGTAATACAATGCAATGTAGCACCGATTGCTACAACATAATTTTGGTCCTCCGACTCGGATTGACAGTGAAGTGAGTCATATTCATGATTTCGTGTGATAAAATAAGCGCTTGGCGTAATGGCGTCTTAGTGAAGCGCGTGAGTGCTAAACGAATCAGTTCAGTGCAGCAT
The DNA here is from genome assembly GCA_946902985.2 of Meconema thalassinum. Classification (NCBI taxonomy): domain Eukaryota; kingdom Metazoa; phylum Arthropoda; class Insecta; order Orthoptera; family Tettigoniidae; genus Meconema; species Meconema thalassinum. Next base: position 390,184,625 of record OX336393.1, on the reverse strand, counting down.
CTTGATTTCGTGCATCGTTCTAACACCGACAAGACATGTCGACCTAGTAAGTAAAAGTGCAACGAGTATACTTAGCAATATCAGATCCGAGCAGATCACCCAATATTCGAAACCAAGTTTGCGTCATCTTCATATTCCAAGACTGTGCATCTGTTGAAGAACGCAATAGGCAAGCAAACGCACTCTGGTAGAAAGACATTCAACCACTTACAGTCACTCGTCCAGCTCAGTGGGCAAGTGTCATAAATCAACGTCAACCCTCAACTGACCATCGTCGCGGCTTCAAGGAACAACAGCCGCTAGGGAGTAGGTGAAAGTGAAAGTGACAGCTGACATCCAGGGTGAGACATAATCGCCCAGGCCGTAACCAGCAGGATACCGCAGTCAGCAGCCCAGCAATTCGGTGAGTGAGCGACCTATTCATATCCTTATAATTCCTTTATTACCTTCACTATTGTCCGTCAGTTACCTTCTTTACAATTTGAGTTGCTATTTACATTTCAACCATGACTGAACAACTAGCCGTGTTGAAAGGCAAGCGTGCGCAGATTAAGGCCAAATTAACGCGATTTAGAACATTTTTAGACTCGTACAGTATAGAACAAGGCCTACTGCAAATTCAAATGAGGCTTTCGAAAGCTGAGGAATGTTATGCTGAATTTGAAACCGTTCAATCAGAAATAGAAATTGTAATGAAGCAAGATGTTCAAGAACAGGAAAGAGTAGATTTTGAGGATACATATTTCAGCACCGTTTCAAGAGCACAACAATTAATTCAACAATGCTCCCAATCAACTACCTCTTCAAATCAGTCTAGTACGTCACAAACACATGTCACAGAAGTTAAATTACCCGCAATTGAACTACCAAGTTTTCACGGTAATTATGAGGAATGGTTGCCATTTAAGGACACATATCTAGCCTTAATACACAACAATGAAGCGTTAACTGACATTCAAAAGTACCATTACCTCAAGTCGTCACTCAAGGGTTCCGCTTCAGAATTAATCCATTCTCTTCAGTTAACTGCTGCAAATTACTCTATTGCATGGCAACTGTTACACGAGAGGTTTGAAAACAAGAGAATTATTGTTCAATCTCATGTGAGGTCTCTCTTTGGCCTACCCACGGTAGAAAGGGAATCTGCCAGCTCTCTACGACGGCTTCTTGATGACACAATAAAACATCTTCGGTCACTCAAGGCACTGGGTTTGCCAACAGAACACTGGGACGCACTTCTTGTACATTTAGTGTACACTAAATTAGATCCAGCTACTCAACGGCAGTGGGAAAATAGCAAACAATCAGACCACTTACCAACAATCAGAGACATCACAACATTCCTTCAACAGCGATGTCAAGTATTAGAAGCTGTTGAGGTGAATCGTAAGGCCACACCTAAGGAACAAATGAAGAACCCCTCGAATAAGAGTACACCGCGATCAAACTCGAACGCTTGCTTCACAGCTCAACTGGGAAAATGCAACATGTGTGGCAACAGTCACAGGTTATACCAATGTGCCCGGTTCCTGCAGTTGGGCGTTGAAGAACGGCGCAACAATGTCAAGAAGTGGCAATTGTGCTTCAATTGTTTAGGAAGAGGCCATATTTCTAAAGAATGTAAATCTGTTCACTGTAAACGATGCCCGAGTAAACACAACACTCTTCTTCATCTCACAAACGTCACTCGTGAAGGAGACATTACTGATAAGCAGCCGACATTACAAGAACCGCAACAGGGAAGTAGCTTCACGGGTCATGCCATAAACAGACGTGAATCTCAAGTGTTACTGGCTACAGCATTGATCGACGTCATTAATAACAAAGGGGTATCTGTTACATGCCGAGCTATGTTGGATTCTGGGTCACAAAGCCATTACATGACAGAAACTTTGTGCTCCAAACTTGGCCTTCGGAAGGATCGTGTTTCAGTTCCCGTCATAGGAATCAATGGTGCCACAACACTCGTCAAGCACAGCATTCGTGCCACATTCAACTCTCGTCACACAGAGTACAAGCATTCAGCAGACTTTCTACTGGTTCCCAAGATCACTGATCGCATGCCTTCAAGTCCTGTTGACTCATCTAAACTATCGATACCCAGCAATATCAGCCTGGCTGATCCCTTCTTTTATGATCCCAGTAACATTGACATTCTTCTTGGAGCAGATGTATTTTGGGATTTACTTGGTCGAGGACAGCTGAGACCAGGTACAGAACGGATATTGCTACAAGAAACGAAATTGGGATGGATTATCACGGGGAGAGTTGAAAATCATCAACCCACTAGGAAGACATCCTGTTATCTGAGCGTCAACAGTGACATCAGTGTACAACTGCAACGTTTCTGGCAACTGGAGGAATGTGGAAATGAGAAGGTCTTCACGGGGGAAGATAGATTATGTGAAGATCATTCCAAGGAAAATGTCACAAGGCAGCCCACCGGGGAGTACACAGTAAGATTGCCATTAAAGGGCGACTCTCAGTTGTTGGGAGACTCAAGGAAATGTGCCGAGGAACGCCTCTTCCGGCTGGAACGACGATTTGCCAGAGACCCCAAGATCCACGCCCAGTATTCAGCGTTCATGAAGGAGTATGCTGATCTCGGACATATGGAACCTGTACCAGAAGGAGAAGAAGAAGAAGAAGAAGAATCGCATGTCTCACCAAGATATTATCTCCCACATCATCCAATGCTGAAGGATTCCAGCACAACCACGAAGCTGAGAGTTGTATTCGATGCCTCAGCGAAGACGGACTCTGGGGTGAGTCTGAACGATCTACTGATGGTGGGTCCCACAGTGCAAGATGACCTCTTTTCGATCATTGTTCGCTTCAGAACGCATCGATATGCCCTGACGGCAGACATTGAGAAAATGTACCGTCAGATTAAAATGAACCCGTCCGACTCGCAACTTCAAATGATTCTATGGAGAGAATCTACCGATCAACCTGTTAAATCTTACAGGTTAACGACAGTCACGTATGGCACTGCTTGTGCACCATACTTAGCCACACGGACTCTCCATCAATTGGCTGACGACGAATTCAGTGAGTTTCCTTCAGCTGCTACCGTTCTGAAACGTGATTTCTACGTAGATGACTTACTTACAGGAGCGGATACCATCGAAGAAGCTAGGAAGCTACACTCTCAGTTGGTAGCATTACTCGAAAGGGGAGGTTTCATCCTTCGAAAATGGTGTTCCAACGACGACTCAATTCTTTCGGACATCCCGGAAAATATGAAGACCCAACAGGCAGCGTTGAATTTCGATGGAGAGGCAGTCAAGACATTAGGCCTATTATGGGATCCGAAATCAGATCAGTTCAAGTATGACGTACAAGCTGCAGAACTGAAAGGTAGGGCAATCCCATGCACTAAACGCTCGGTGTTAGCCGAAATATCAAGGATATTCGACCCTTTGGGATTAATAGGTCCAGTCATTTTAACATGCAAAATCTTCTTGCAGGAGCTCTGGCTCCAGAAAATTGATTGGGATGATCCATTACCTCTTGACACTCAGGAGAGGTGGATGTTATGTAAACAGTCCCTCATGCAAATCAAGGATGTATGTGTTCCTAGAATGGTTGTTTCAGGAGGACGTCATTGCTCCATCCAACTTCATGGATTCTGCGACGCATCAGTCAATGCCTATGGTGCATGTGTGTACCTCAGATGCGCTGATGGTAGAAATACCATATCAGTGCACCTCATCTGCTCAAAGTCGAGAGTAGCTCCAATAAAAACACAATCCATTCCGAGATTGGAGTTGTGTGGGGCTGTTTTGTTAGCAGAACTGATGTCTAAGGTCAGTTCATCCCTCACATTGAGAATTGACCAAAGATTCTACTGGTCTGACTCAAGGATTGTTCTCGCTTGGTTAGCAGCACCGTCAACAAACTGGAGCGTGTTTGTTGCCAACCGAGTCTCGAAGATACAAACCAGTACTACTGTCGACAACTGGAGGCATGTATCAACTGCAAACAATCCAGCAGATCTGGTATCTAGAGGAGCGTCAGCATCACAGTTAATGGAGTCTCAACTCTGGTGGGAAGGTGCACCATGGCTGAGTAAGGAAGAAGAGTCGTGGCCACAACGCATTCAAGTAGAAACGCGCGAAGAGGCAAGAGGAAGCAACAGCAAGTTCATAACTCTTGTTACTCAAGATAGGGACACATCGCTGATTACTCGGTTTTCTACGCTGACAAGGCTCAGAAGAGTACTAGCGTACTGCTGTAGGTTTGGAATGAACTTAAGAAAGGCTCCGAAGGAGCGTAAAACAGGACCTCTCAGCACGGAAGAACTAGACACCACGATGAAGATGATTCTGAGAATGGAGCAATACATCAGGTTTTCAGAAGAACTTCGAAGGCTACGCAGTGGAAATCAAGTTGCAGAAAGCAGTCAGCTGAAGTCATTGAATCCATTCCTAGCTCCAGATGGACTTCTCAGGGTAGGCGGACGTCTTCAGCATGCCAACATTCCAGACGGGCAGAAGCATCCCATCATCATTCCTGCAAGCGGACACCTGACCAACCTCATCGCCCAAGATATGCATATAGGAAACCTGCATGCAGGCCCATCTGCTTTATTAAATGCTATTCGAGAAGAATATTGGCCAATAAGAGGAAGACAACTGGTGCGAACTATCGTGCATGGCTGTGTCAGATGCTCGCGTCTGAAGTCAACACCAGCAAATCAATTGATGGGAAATCTCCCTTCAAGCCGAGTTACGCCTTCAAGACCATTTCTCCACACAGGAGTGGATTACTGTGGACCAGTTCTCATACGTCATGGAGGACGTCAAACACGTGCCCCCATAAAGACATATATTGCGCTCTTTATTTGCTTCTCGACCAAGGCTGTGCATTTAGAAGTAGTAAGTGACCTTACTACAGCAGCATTTCTTGGAGCATTGCATCGATTTGTAGCCCGACGCGGAAAATGTGCCCACCTGTATTCTGACAATGCCAGGAACTTCGTAGGTGCTCGAAGAGAATTAGATGCTTCAACCAATCCCTTTCAATCAGAAGAACAAAGAGATCATCTCATGACAACTTTGGCGAACGAAGGAATCCAGTGGCACTTCGTACCACCTCGTGCTCCACACATGGGAGGACTTTGGGAAGCCGGGATAAGGGCTTTCAAATACCATTTTCGTCGAGTAGTTGGCAGCAGCAGTTTGACTCTTGAGGAGTTGACTACCCTAACAACTCAGATTGAAGCCTGTATGAATTCCCGACCCTTGACCTTACTTCCGAGTGACTCTAATGATCCATCTCCTCTTACACCTGCACATTTCCTAATAGGAAGCTCACTCACTGCTATTCCAGAGCCTAATTTAAAGCTTGTGCCTGAGAATAGACTGAGTAGATGGCAACATATGCAGCAAATGTTGCAGCACTTCTGGCAGAGGTGGTCAAAGGAGTATCTCAACGGTCTGCAGCAGCGATCCAAATGGAGGCAGCGAGCTGCCAACTTCAGGGAAGGTGCAGTGGTGCTCATCAAGGAGGACAACTCTCCCCCATTGACATGGCGAATGGGAAAAATCGTTGCATTACATCCAGGCTCGGATGGTGTTGTTCGAGTTGTGACCGTGAAGGTCGCTAATGGGACCATTAAGAGACATGTAAATAGACTCTGTGCTCTTCCAGTGTAATCAATTATTGTGTTATTTAAATTATTATTTGTGCCATTTTCAGGGAACTTTCATTGACATTTGCTGCGATTTTCACTTCGTGTGTTTGTATATATCAATTGTTTGTTTTAAATTTGATATTGTCTTATTTGCAATGTATGTCATATTTTATCATGTGTTTGGTTGACATTTGTCTTGTTGTTGACAGACGTTCAAGGTCTGTCAAGGTAGGCGGAATGTTAGTTATTTAATTTCAGCATATTCATTTAAGTTGGCAATGTTGCTCTTACGTTGGCCAACCTGTGTACAGTATGTGCCTGTCATGGCGTTCAATATAGCAGTGGTGTGAAGGGTGTGTCTCGTTGTGTTCTTTCAATAGTCCCTACAATTACCAGAGGTAATACAATGCAATGTAGCACCGATTGCTACAACACCTTCACTGCCTTGTTATGCACTTCCACATTCCGGGCTAATATACGCATCTGATTAACATACGAGGTCAAGATCTGCTCCCGTTTAGGTTCACAATTTCCACCAACATTTAAAGCCTGTTTTATAGGGACGTATATACATTGAAGTAGATGCAAATGAAGGAAATCTATTGTCGATGGATGATCATCTGAACTGAAGGACCGCATAATTCCGAAGTGCCGTTCCAAGGGATCTTGGGTGAGCTTTCCTGTCAACACATACTTATAACCTTTCTCCCTAAGCCATTCACACATCTCCAAAGTACTCTGTAGGGTTACTACTAGTGATTCCAAGGTTCTATTGGAGGCAAAGGTGTTATTGGTAGATCTCACGGTCTGAAGAAAATTAACAATAGCTGTATGAGAAGGTGAACCTTTACGAAGAGCCTGAGACGGAAGGAATGCATTGAGTGCATCAGCAACAACATTTATATCACTGGTAAATGTCTCAGTGTCCTCACTACCTTGTAATCCTGCCAGTCCCATTTCTCGATAAAATTTAATACCTTTGGCAACACTGTCACTGAAAAGTTGGAATGCAAGCCTAGCGTTCATTCTCTGGAAAGATGATGGGTCTAAATGAGCAACTGTCAGCTTGGGGCATGCTCTAAGCCCAGCATACCCTGAGAGATCTTCTTTGAACAGTTCCCTATAAAAATTGAAATTAATAATTTTGTCATTATAGAGAAGTTCTACTTTATCATGAAAGTGGTTTCTTAAGCATTTCAATACATGAACGAAGTCTGAGAAAGCCCAGATCTTTCTCGTAACATCTGCAGGATTAAGGATGTGAGGTTGTAGAGAGCTTGTCTTGCCACTAACTCCTAACGATCTCCAGGCCTTTTTATTTGTCTGACTACCATCACAAGTAAAGCCCCAGCCTCTTCTAACTGCAAAATCACCTGTATTAAAATTTTTGCGAGAATGTCCCCTGGAGTAGCATTTCTGCTTGCATAAACAGCAACTGGCTGCACCCAATTATGCATGAATGGTACGAACATAAACACTAGAGCGTGATTTGCAAGTACGTTCTTCTGGAGGTCAGGTGTGTGTTCACCTAAATCAACTAATCCATCTACTTTATGAGAAAAACCATTAAACTGGATTTCTTCTCTTAGCTTCACTTCATCCAAAATTACAACACCGTAACGTGAATTATCATTCTTTTCTTCCTTAAAATAGTCTGAAATAGCATTTATACTATGCGTATTAACTCCATAAGGGCACTTAAGTCCTTTACAAAGTTTTCTCAAGTGACTTTCTGAGGGCAGAGGCAAGAGATTATGTCGCCGACAATGACGAAATCCTTTCGGTGATTTTATTCTCTCTCTAAAATGAATTCATTGCTGTACCTCATACCATTGGGAGATTTTACCTGGCATTTCTTGAGCATAGTGTCTATTATCATCTTTTCCTTCTTGCTAAGGTGTTTGTTATCTTTGTAATTAAATGCCTGTGAATGTCGAACCTGCTTCTCCAGCAAATTAATTCTCGATTTTGCTGAGTTGAGGCAGGATCTAACGCGAATTAAATTACGGTTAGCATTCTTTAGGCGCCTTTTGAGCAATATTATAGTCTTTTCAGCATCGGTAAGTACACTAGAATGACCCAAATTCTTATCAACATTAGACTGACCTTTTAATGCCTCATTCGTTGCTTCACTCCCATCTTCAATCTTCTTTCTTCTCTTCCTGGTGGTATCGAGATTCTTTTTCCTGTTAGGAGCTTTACGGGACTTATTCTCACTTGACAGGTACTTCGGTAAATTAGGGAAAACATGAGGCACTGCTCCAGGACGTAACTTCCACCTCATACGAGAGATTTTCACTTCTTCACCATTCACTATAAAATTATCTGATTTTACTAACAAATCATCAGAGAAATGAATTTGACAAATTCTACTACTACGCGTTAACTTCGTATCCTTTCGTGGAATAGCTCTGGCCCATTTTTCAAATTGATTTGTATCTTTCGGTGGTGAAAAAAATCGTATATCGTCAACTACTCGACCATACCCTGACTTGCAGCCAGGTACAAAACAATAAGGCATGTTGAACTATTAAATGAACCAAGCCACATAAGAAATATGTTTGAAGTACACAAAACACAAAACGCTGATGTACACAAGACACAATGAACTGAATTTAAGAACTGAAAGCAAAGAAAATTCAATTTAATTCACACAAATATCTCATACAGTAACTTCTCGCGCACTTTCTATGCCCCGGCTCGACGGAAACACAGCACGTGTTGGACATAATCGCTTGCAGTGCTTGTAGCGGCGGGACCAGAAACTACCGTGCTAAAATGGCGGAGTCCTCACACTAGGTGCTTCTATTCGTCATGGCCTAAGTGTAATGGATCTGATGATGATCGCTTGACGATCGAAACTGGTCATCCTGGTGTATTTATTAATCTCGTGTAATTTATTTCAGGATTAGGGCATAACCCAGCTCTTTTGGGTACATTCGTGTTGACCGACTGAAGAGCACTAAACTCTTGTTCTCTAGTTTGTGAGTGTTAATATACTGTAATCTCTTATATTTTGGTGATGCATTTATGCTACAGTGGTAATTATTAGACTGATCATATTGCGGATTTACACATGGTACCACGGATTTAGCGCTATTACCAACAGTATCAACCAAAAATCCCTAACAATTTACTAAATTCAAATTTCTTTGGTCAGCTTCGGTGGCGTAGTTGGTAGCATGCTGAGCTTCTATGCCCAAGTCCGCGGGTTCAAACCCGGCCGAAGTCGTCGGATTTTTTAAGAACGTTAAAAATCCTTCAGTATGCCTTCCTTCGGAGAAGTAAATCCGGCGGTCCCAAGTCATAGATTTATGGCATGTTAAAGAACCTTCCACTAGTTACGCCTGTGTGAAGCTAAATTATATATAGGTTAAACATTTGACTAACGTTCTTAAGTTCCTACGTTCGTCGTCAAGAGCCGACTGCGGTGGCATCTGATAACTAAGTTCTGAACTAGTTGGTCGTTGACGGTGGCGTTTGGCGACAGAAGTAGGAACTACTTGGAAAAATTTAATGTCTGCAGTCCTTATTTGAATTTAAACAGATACACACACTAATGCAGTCATCACAATTAACACCGGTTATCAGACAGATTCTACACACACCCAAAGTAGACGGGGCTACATGACCGCGTTGTCGCAGTCCCTAAACTAAGGAACCAACCAACCAACCAACCAACCAACCAACCAAATTTCTTTGAAATTGCTCATTTAAGTATTCTTTTATATGATTTAGACAACCCATGCCAGATTAAATTTAATAAACGGAATTTATGTCACAAATATGTAGTAAATTAATATCTATGTTAGTTGCTTGAAACCCTTTCCTTTAGTTCATCATGTTTACCACCTACATCCTAATACTGTGGACTTAGCCGAGTCTCACCTATCCGGCTATCTTGTTATCTAGCCTTTCCTTCCACCACATTAGACCGGATATCGAGAATCTACTACTCTTGGTTATAATTGAATTGGAGCTCGTAAGAAGCGATAATTTGAAATTAATGAAAAACAATTAATTGGTTAATCGACTGGTCGTTCATTTGATAAATCGATCAACGGAATATTAGATTAATCGTCTATCTGAAGAATCGATTAATTGATTAGTAGACACGAGATAAGAAAAGAAGTTTAAATGAGAGGTCATTGGTTAAGTTGAGTTACAGTTATTTTCAGAATGATTTATAGAAATTTTTAAAAGATACGTTTTGCCTTAATATACAAAGTGTCCTTTCTTGCTTATTTAACAAAATAAGAGTCGGTGACAGTGGAAGGACAAACAAAAGTTAGGTGCTTTTCAGTTGGTCAACACGAATTTACCCAAAAGAGTTAGGTTATACCCTAATCCTGAAAGAAATTACTAGTACATTATGCAACGAGCCTATAATGGCTATAATTAAGACACGAGTATGTTTATGAAACGAGCGTATGCGAGATTGTCACTAGAATTTTGGGATCGGCTGCTGCGCTGAGTAGGATATCTCTGATTTCCAAGCTCTCTGACCGACCGACGCATGCGCTCTGTGTGCTTCAATACCATATGTGCAGATTGAGCACCAGTATTCAGTAAAAATGTCACCGAATGCGTTTGAAAACAACGCGGGTAGAAATTGGATTTGGGGATATTAAGGTACAGTGCTATTTCTTGTCTCCTATTCACCAGTTTATTTACGCGAACGTATGGACGGTGCACTTTCGGTAATTTATATAGACATGTAGGATTTTGAGCGCATGCGCGAAGGTATCCTTATCTAATTGGTCAAACAACTGTTTCTAGAGCTGTGATTGGTGGGAGAAACTGTTTCATAATGAAACATAGTGTTATAATGACCATCATTATGATACAGTTTTCAGACTTTTAATAGTCAGGGTCGAACATAAACGAGATTAATAAATACACTAGGATGACCAGTTTCGATCGTCACGCGATCATCATCAGATCCATTACACTTAGGCTATAAAATCTATGTTAGAAAATACGGGTGAAGGTATTTACAATATGTACACTTTTTTAGTTGCAGTATTGGTAATGCAACTTGTCGGTATGTGCAAGTTGTAGTATATATGATGTTTGGTGAAATGCTAAAAGTTGTGACAGAACTCCGGAATTTGTCTGTATGGAGTGACTCTATGGTTGTTGTGAATGGTCAATTTTGATTCCCCTGTTACAACTGCCAGATTGAAGTTGAAACTGCTCGTTGCTGTAGTACGGAAGGCACCCTAATCAGATAAGTAGCCTAAGATTATACAGTACAATCAAAATTGACCATTCACAACAACCATAGAGTCACTCCATACAGACAAATTCCGGAGTTCTATCACCGTTTTTAGCATTTCACCAAACATCATATAGACTACAACTCCTACATATACCGACAAGTTGCATTACCAATACAGCAACTAAATAAGTGCGCATATTGTAAATATCTTCACCCGTATTTTCAAACATAGATTTTATAGTTCAAGTGTAATGGATCTGATGATGATCGCTTGACGATCGAAACTGGTCATCCTAGTGTATTTAGTGCTTGCCACCGTGGGTGAGTGATCAACTTGTCGGTCTACTAGCCCCAAGCTTGCAGGTTCACTCCTGGCCGTGGTAAGTGATTTTTGAAAGGCGGCAAAAATTACGACACCATGTCATACGATGTTGGCATGTCAAAGAACCCATTTGAATTCAGTAGGCCGTGTTCATCATGGAAAAAATAATCTCTGGAGTTTCCGCCAAACTAAGTTCCTCATTTCTCTACTAGAAAGCGCTATAGTGTTCAAGGAGCTTAGATATCTAACCTCCTTGACTTTCACAGTGTTTCAAGGAACAACGAATTTCGGCATGCAAGCTACCCTCTGGGTGCAAATTACAAAACTTGCACCCGAGGCCATACGATATTGTAATTATAAGTGTTCTTCTTCTTCTCCTTCTTCTTCGCAAATGGGTCGCTTAGGACCACGCGAAATCAACACTTTCTAGCCTTCCTGTTGGCTCAGTATTCCTTCATTCGCAACGAGTGGGTGTGTTTCCGTTGCTCTGGCCATCGATGTTGTGTAGTCTTCTTCTCTTCCTCCTCGAAACCCCGCGTCTGAGTGATTTTTCTGATTTCCTTACGGTCATGTAAGTTTGGTGATCGTAATTCCTTTAAGTCTCTCTCTGTAAATTTATACCAATTCGGTCTAGTAGCCTTGTTCTTTAAGAAAGTATGTATTTTGTGTGTCAGTCTGTTCGGGTCCATTCTTTCTATGTGTCCCATAAATTTATTAATCTCATGTAATTTTTTTTTCAGAATTCGGGTAGGCCTATAACCCAACTCTTTTGGGTAAATTCGTGTTGACCGACTGAAAAGCACCAAACTTTTTTTTACTAAAGCAACAGTGAACAAGTAGTTCCGTGAAGAACTATACAGCCTATTTTCATATATCCTACTCATGTTAATTGCTTCTATCAACATAAAAAACAGTTTGATTGTGAGATAGATTCGTAGATATTGACAACCATCTAAATATTTTAGATGGTCGCCAGGTTGGATTTTTATTTATTTACTATTAAATGAAGATTATTGTGTACGTGTAGTATTCCAACTTCAATCGCATGATTAGGACACAAGAAGTAAAAACGCGATTTTTTAATTTCGCACAGCTGCCATCTTGTGGTTATGAAAACAATTGAAATAAATTAGATGCCAGTGGATTAACATTTGTATAAGCATTTAACTTGGAAAGTTTCACTGAACTCGGATGGTTAAATCGCGGGAAACATCCATTTAAATATTTATACTTTGCGTCGCCGCCATGTTGGATTTGTGGTCACCAGGTTACTGCAAGTCCTATAGGTGAACTTATGTTCATAGCCTCTACGAACATAAAAATATCAGTTTGACTGCTGTAAATGATTCATAGATATTGAGAACCGTCAACATACATCGGATGCTCGCTATTTTGGATTGTTATATGTATAGGCCGTAGAGTTATGTACCATTAAAGAAACATTATTGCGTAGCTTCACTATAACTTTCACTTCGATTGCATGATAACGACACAAGAAATAATAACTTAATTTTAAAATTTCGCACAGCCGCCATCTTGAGGTTATGAAAACAATTGAACTAAATTCGATACCAGTGCATTAACATATGTATAATCATTTACTGTACCACATTTCACTGCGCTCAGATGGTTAAATCACGAGAAAAGTCTATTAGAATGTTTCAACTTCGCTTGGCCGCCATGTCAGTTTTGTACTTTACAGGTTTTTGAATGTTACATAGATAAACTTATAGCAGGGACCTTTATCATCGTACAAAATTTCTGGGTGATATCTGTAATAGTTTCAGAGATATAGAATGCCAGTGAAATATTTCACACAGCCGCCATTTTGAGGCTATGTAAACAATTTAACTAAATTAGACGCCAGTGAATTATAATGTGTTTAAATATTTGCTGTACCCAGTTTCATTACGTTTGGATGATTAAATCGCGAGAAAAGTCTATTTAAAAGTCTCAACTTCGCTTGGCAGCCATGTTGGTTTTGTAGATACCAGGTTTTTGACGGTTTCTTAGGTGAACGTCTAGTAAAGTCCTTTATCACCGTACAAAATTTCAGGGTGATATCTATAATAGTTTCGGAGATACTGAATGCTGGTGAATTAATTCGCACAGCCGCCATGTTGGATTGGTGAGAGACAATAAAATTTGAAAGAAACTGTCGAGGTCGGCCAGAATGGGGCTATGATCTTACCGAGTTTCATTGAAATCGCTCCAGCCGTTCAAAAGTTATCTCACACGCACACGCACAATTGAAAATAGGCTAAAAATGGCTTCAAACCCCAAAGAGGAAGGACAAACATCAATCGAATTGGGAAGGGTTTCGAAGAAAGAAAACGAAGAGTTTTTAGCATTTATTTTGAATTCTTGTTCATTGTTTACAATTTAGGGCAGGTTTTGCTTTACTTTGTTTTAGCCTAGTTTTCACAAAGAAGGTACATTATTTAAAAATATATGAGAATATATCTTAATGAATTAAATGTTTGTTTTGCTTCTGTGAGAGCGTAGGTACATCAATTAGTTGACACAACAATTGATCAATTAGTCGACTAACCTATTAATCGATTTAACGACCAGTCGATTAATCGAATAAACGCACGATATTTGTAGCAATTCATCGATTTTTATGCTTCAATTATTCGATACCTGTAAATAATAATAAATAATAAAAATAAAAAAATAATAATAAGTATTATAATAATAATATCGTATGGCCTCGTGTGCCGGGTACAAGCTATGTTATTTGACACCCAAAGGGTAGCTTGCATGTCGAATTTAGTTGTTCTTTGAAGCACTAAGAAAGCCAAGGAGGTCAGATACCTAAGCTCGTGAACACTATAGCGCTTTCTAGTAGAGAAATGAGGAACTTTGTGTTGGCGGAAAATCCCGAGATTAATTTTGCCATTATGAACACTGCCTACTGAATTCAAATGGGTTCTTTGACATGCCAACATCGTATGACATGGTGTCGTAATTTTTGCCGCCTTTTAAAAATCACTTACCACGGCCAGGAGCGAACCTGCAAGCTTGGGGTTAGTAGACCGAGACGTTGACCACTCACCCACCGTGGCAAGCATTCGATAACTAATATTAATTGATTTAAAGTGCTAGTCTAATTTCAATCCAGCACCCTGAGAGTGAACTTCTTTGTTGTTGTTGTTGCTGCTGTTGCTTCCTCGTTTTAGAGGCTTGGGACATATTGGTGATCAGCTCCATGTGTGTTCAATTTGTCTGATAACCTGTGTTTCTGTGGTGACTCTAGTAGTGGATGTTACTGTTATTATTAGGGTCTGGATGGGATAGGATAAGAGTCCCGGTATTTGCCTCTACCTCGGATTTCCGTACTAGTTGCAGCCTCCCCCCCCCCCCCCCCCCCCCCCCAGTGCAGTGGTGGTTAGTGATTTAACGTGCACGACTACGCCACGAGATAGTGTGAACTTGAGTTACCAATTCTGATAAATTCACAGCTCTAAAGTGAAGCTGAATTTAACTAATGTCGCGTGTTCACTCAAACTTCCAAGTCCTACAATGGTGTGTCAATAAGTCACCTGTTTTATGGAGGTTGGTTGGAACTGAGCTATGCTGTTAGGTAATTTACAGTTGAGCAGGTTCTGATTTATCCCAGTCAAATTGTTCAAATGAACTCGTTCATTGTTTAAATACCGTGCCGACACGCGAACTACGGGAAATCTTGATAAAAGGGACCGGATGTTCCTGCTGACAGGAACACGTGTTTTCCATTTTATGGAAGAACCGTCAATTTTTCTTCCAAAAGCTACGGAGTACTGAATTCCCTGAACCATTTGTGTAGTTAGGGAATTAATTGCCTTGTGAGGAGTTTTCTGGAAAGAGGCCGACAGATACGAGGAGAGCACCACGTAGCGCCAGGTCAAAAGTTTCCACTTCAGCTAATGACACTGGGCGTGTGTTACAATTATTTAACATCGCATCAGTTTTAACGATTCTCACACATATGGTCACAAACACAGCCGTATTTAAACCGAGGCAACTTCTTATGATGGTACACTCACGTGACTAACATATAATTATTATTATTAATATTAATGATATCGCCTCCGTTGCGTAGTGGTTAGCGTGATTAGCTGTCACACTGGAGGTCCGCGGTTCGATTCCCGGCTCTGCCACGAAATTTGAAAAGTGGTATGAGGACTGACTGGTACGGGGTCTACTCAGCCTCGGGTGGTCCAAATGTGTAGAGAGGATTCGATTCCCACCTCAGCCATCCTCAAAATGGTTTTCCGTGGTTTCCCACTTCGCCTTCGGGCAAATGCTGGGATGATACCTACCGTAAGGCCACGACCGCCTTCCCACATTTTTGCCTCACTCTCCCACTCTTCCCATCCCTTCATCAGGTCCCTGTTCGCTTTGCAGGTGAGGCCGCCTGGGTGTAGTGCTAGTCAGACTCCCCAGTTGTATCCCACAACTCAGAGTCTCAAGCTCCAGGACACTGCCCTCAGTGGCAGTAGTGGTGGGATCCCTCGCTTAGTCCGTGGAAAAAACCAACCCTGGAGGGTGAAACTATAGCAATAATAATAATAATAATAATAATAATAATAATAATAATAATAATAATAATAGGCGTAGGGATGTGGCGACCCCATCGCCCAGTGGGAAACCACTGCAATCAGCCACCCGAGTATTGGCGGGAAAACCATAACTATTCGGGTTAGGAGGAAATACCTGCCCACCGCCGGATAACATCTTGAGGCCCTCCAAGGCTAACAACCTTGGTTGCATTCATTATGAGCAATTTGCTCCAAGCTAAACTAAAGCTTCTTAAGCATGATGGTAAAACAAATACAGGAGATTAATACCCCAGGTGGCAACTTTTCGAAGAAATCCACCGTCGCCCACGAGCGACGCATGCATCCCATTCGGACTCTGGGGGGGGATGCAACGTCATGCTAAAGACGAATCGGAGCGTCTTGGAAATCCTGAACAGTCACGAAAGCTGAAACCCAAATCTAAGAGTTTTTTGGCAACGTTCAACATCAACTCACTAATACAAACTGGTAAGATGAAACAGCTGACCCTTGCCCTTCACGAAAACAAAATCGCAATAATGGCCTTGCAAGAAACTCGCTTCACTGACCAAGATACGTTTGAGTCTGATGGGTATCGGTTCTTCAAGAGCAAATCCCGTAAGAGGGTAATGAAGAACACCCCTATCTTCGGTACAGCCTTTGCTGTCAACACCAGAATCCTTAGGTCAGTCTCGAATTTTGAAGCTGTTAACGATAGGTTATGCCTTCTATCTCTGCGCTGTGCAAACAAAACATACACGCTAGTCAATGTACATGCTCCAACTAATGAACAAAACAAAACTGGCAAAAATCCCGAAACACCACGTCAAGATCCTAATGGGCGATTTCAACGCACAGGTAGGACGTGAACGGAAATACAGGAATGTCGTTGGGCTCTATCCAGCACACAATAGAACTAACAAGAATGGAGAACGCCTCGAACTATGTAATAACCATAACCTCCAGCTGATGTCAACACACTTTCGTCACCTACCTAGAAAACAGACTACATGGAGATGCCCGAACAAAACATTAGGAGAGTACCAAATAGACCATGTTGCGATATCTCGAAGATCTAGTCCGGAAATCATGAACGTTACCGTAAAAAAGGGAATGAACATAGACTCAGATCACTATGTATCGGTAATCAAGTTCCGGCCCATTCCACTAAACAAAAAGAAAAAAGTCCTCTCGGCACGCCGGAAGGCGGAGGTAAATTTCACCGGACAAACTTGGGGATAGGCGAAAATAGGCAGAATATGCAGGTTTTCGTAGAAGGATCAGACCTCATTTATTGCGAGAAGGTATTTTATAATTGGAGCTTAATTAACTTTGTTTTTCGTCATTTTATGCTTATTTTAAACATTTTATTGTCTTATGGGAACGGTAACCTTCTTGTCATTTGGGGTCCATTTTTAGCCGATTTTCAATTTTGAAAAAATAGGCTTATGAGATCACCTTTTGTCCGTGTGTGTGTGCGTGTGCGTGTGTGTGTGTGTGATTCGTGTGTGTGTCCCCCCCTAATAAAATCTAAACGGCTGGAGCGATTTCAATGAAACTCGGTATGTTCATAGCACTATTCCCGGCGACCTCGACCGTGCCCTTCAAATTTTGTTACGTCTCACCAATGCAAAATGGCGGCTGTGCGAAATATTTCACTAGCATTCAATATCTCCGAAACTATTACCGATATCGCCCTGAAATTGTGTACGGTGATAAAGGGTACTACTAGAAGTTCACCTATGAGACTTTCAAAAACCTGGTGACTACAAAACCAACATGGCGGTCAAGCGAATTTGAGACTTTTAAATAGACTTTTCTCGCGATTTAACTATCCACACGTAATGAAACTTGGTACAGCAAATGTTTATACACATTGTAATGCACTGGAGTCTAATTGAGTTCAATTGTTTACATAACTTCAAAATGGCGGCTGTGCGAAATATTTCACTGACATTCTATATCTCCGAAACTATTACAGATATCACCCTGCAATTGAGTACGGTGATAAAGGGTACTGATACAAGTTTACCTATGTATATTTCATAAACTTGTAAAGTAAAAAACGAACATGGCGACCAAGCGAATTTGACATATTTTAATAGACTTTTCTCGTGATTTAACTCTCTGAGCGCAGTGAAATGTGGTACAGTAAATGATTTTGCAGATTGTAATGCACTGCCATCTAATTTAAATCAATTGTTTACATAACCTCAATATGGCGGCTGTGCGAAATTTTAAAATTAAGTTTTTATTTCTTGTGTCGTAATCATGCGATCGAAGTGAAAGTTTGAATAATGAACCTAGGCAATAATTGTCCTTGAATGGTACATAATTCTATGGCCTATACATATAACAATCCTAAATGGCGAGCTTCCAAAATATTTAGACGGTTCTCAATATCTATGAATCTTTTACAGCAACCAAACTGAATTTTTTTATGTTCATAGAGACTATGAACATATGTTCACCTATAGGACTTTCATTAACCTGGTGAGCACAAATCCAACATGGCGGCGACGCGAAGTATAAATATTTAAATGGACGATTCTCGCGAATTAACTATCCGAGTGCTGTGAAACGTTGCACGTTAAATGCTTATACAAATGTTGATCCACTGGCATCTAATTTATTTCAATTGTTTGCATAATCACAAGATGGCTGCTGTGCGTAATTATAGAATCTCGTTTTTTCTTCTTGTGTTCTAATCATGCGATTGAAGTGTGAATACCACACGTGCACAATAATCTTAATGTAATAGTACAAAAATAAAAATCCAACCTGGCGACAATCTGAAATATTTAGACGGTTCTCAATATCTACGAATCTGTTACAGCAATTAAACTGAAATTTTGTATGTTGTTAGAAGAAATTAACATGAGCAGGATATATGAAAATAGGCTGTATAGTTCTTTACGGAACTACTTGTTATACTTGTGGTCACACTGTCCTTATGCAAGGTTTCGACACTGATGTGTAACTATGTAACGGTCTGTTACTTCTTCACGCAAAATTATATCTCCCGCAGAGATTTTGGTTGGTTCCTCAGTTTAGGGGCTGCGACAACGCGGTCATGTAACCCCGTGTACTTAGGGATGGCTGTATTAGTCTGTAATTCAGGTAAGGACTGCAGAGGTCAATTTCAAGCAGTAGTTCCTAATGTTGCTACCAGGTACTACCGTCAACGACACCTACCTGTGAACTTGGCTACTAGATGCCACCGCAGCCAGCAACTCGCAACGAACGTTGGAATTTCCCCTCCAAAGGAAAGCATACTGAGGGATTTTTAGCGCTCTTAGAAAATCAGACGACTTCGGCCGGCTTTGAACTCGCGACCTTGGGCATAGACATTCAGCATGCTTGCTACCAGTTACGTCACCGAAGCCGCTTCACACTTAGTCAGATGGAATTCTGAATATGATCTCGTGCAAGTGCGTTATCTTGGCAACGTCTGATGGCTCATCCCTCATCAATTTAGTAGAGTTGCCATGGCAAGCACTGATAGCTCTTGGCATTTTCTTATAATTCCGAAATCATTTTTCTCATCCCTTGGCATAATGGTGGGTCATATCAAAAATTCTTTAAGACAAAATTTTAGGTAATTATTAGGGGAATATTGTCCATTTTGTACGGTTTTGAGATTGTGCCTATTGAGAGATATGATTAATGTTTCCCCGAAAAACCCACTTTTTCCCACCCCTTTGGTCAATGGTTGGTGCTATAAAAAAAGTCTTCAAACATAAATTTTTGGGCTTTATCCGACACATAGTATGAACGTTGAACGGATTCGATATTTCACATATTAAGAGAGTTATAGCAATATTTCACTTTTTCGAAAAAAGCCCCCCATTTTCACCCCCTTCTACCGGTTTAGCCCAGTAACGAACTCGACCGAGATTTTATAGGTATACATATTCGGTAAAAAGTGATTGGTGAAGAATTACGGCAGTTATCGTGTCCACAAGAAACTGATATATATATACTTTTGAACTGACGGTGGTTTTGGGGTCTGGGGGATGTGAAACGCGAAGATATGTCGAAATTTTCCGGAAGTCGAAACATGGTACCCATTGCAATAGTTAGCTTTCTAATGAAATCTACCTCTGGTTGGTTCCTCAGTTTAGGGGCTGCGACAACGTGGTCATCTAACCCCGTGTACTTTGGGCGAGTGTAGAATCTGTCTGATAAACGGTGTGAATTGTAATGGATGTATTAGTCTGTAATTCAGGTAAGGACTGCAGACGGTCAATTTCAAGCAGTAGTTCCTAATGTTGCTACCAGGTACTACCGTCAATGACACCTAGCTGTGAACTTGGCTACTAGATGCCACCCCAACCAGCAACTCGTAACGAACGTTGGAACTTCCCCTCCAAAGGAAAGCATACTGAGGGATTTTAGCGCTCTTAAAAAATCCGACGACTTCGGCCGGCTTTGAACCGCGACCTTGGGCATAGACATTCTGCATGCTACCAGTTACGTCACCGAAGCCGCTTCCCACTTAGTCAGATGTCAAAGTCAACCCCTGGCACC
Source organism: Meconema thalassinum (assembly GCA_946902985.2). Taxonomy (NCBI): domain Eukaryota; kingdom Metazoa; phylum Arthropoda; class Insecta; order Orthoptera; family Tettigoniidae; genus Meconema; species Meconema thalassinum. Next base: position 390,164,373 of record OX336393.1, on the reverse strand, counting down.
ATCCAGCCCATGACGGGCTAAGGCCGACCAAGCGACCGCTGCCCAGCCATTTGGCCTGCAGATATTGGGGTGACGCGTGATCAGCGCGTCGGGTCCCCTCGGCCGTTAATATTGGTATTCGTGATCGGGGTGCTGTCTCGCTGTCAGACAGCTACTCAATTGTCCTCACGAGGCTGAGTGCACCCCGTTCCAACACTCACGTCAGTTTTAAAATCCCTGACTGAGCCGGGGATCGAACCCGGGGACTCCGGGTGAGAGGCAGGCGCGCTACCCCAAAACCACGGGGCCGGCTTAGTCAGATGGAAATACTGAATCTGATCTCGTGCAAGTGCGTTGTCATGGCAACGGCTCATCCCTCATCAATTTAGTAGTGTTGCCATGGCAACCTCTGATAGCTCTTGGCATTTTCTTATAATTCCGAAATCATTTTTCTCATCCCTTGGCGTAATGGTGGGTCATATCAAAAATTCTTTCAGACAAAAGTTTTAGGTAATTATCAGGGGAATATTGTCCATTTTGTACGGTTTTGATATTGTGCCTATTAAGAGAGATATGATTAATGTTTCCCGAAAAACCCACTTTTTTCCACCCCTTTGGTCAATGGTTGGTGCTATCAAAAAACTTATTTGACATAAATTGTTGGCACTTATCCGACACATATTATGAACTTTGAATGGATTCGATATTTCACGTATTAAGAGAGTTATAGCGAAATTTCAATTTTTCGAAAAAAAAAAGCCCCCCATTTTCACCCCCTTCGTCCGATTTTGCCCATTAACGAACTCGACCGAGATTTTATAGGGATACATATTATGTAAAAAATTCAAAGTGATGGTGCAAAATTACGGCAGTTATCGTGTCCACAAGAAACTGATACATATATATATACTAGCAGGTACCCGCGGCTTCGCTCGCGTCATAGTCGTGTCATATTGTTATTCAATGAAATGCAGGTGTACCCCCTTAACACCCCTTTAGAAACTGAATATCCAAAAACCCTTCCTTAGTGGGCGTTTTCGACTTACAACGAACATATTCCCAAAATTTCATGTTTCTAGCTTTAATAGTTTTGGCTGGCCGATGATGAGTCAGTCAGTCAGGACACTTGTTAGCCTATTTTCAATTTTGAAAAAATAGGCTTATGAGATCACCTTTTGTCCGTGTGTGTGTGCGTGTGTGTGTGTGTGTGTGTGTGATTCGTGTGTGTGTGTCCCCCTAATAAAATCTAAACGGCAGGAGCGATTTCAATGAAACTCGGAAAGTTCATAGCACTATTCCCGGCGACCTCGACCGTGCCCTTCAAATTTTGTTAAGACTCACCAATCCAACATGGCGGCTGTGCGAAATATTTCACCAGCATTCAATATCTCCGAAACTATTACCGATATTACCCTGACATTTTCTAATGTGATAGAGGGAACTACTATAAGTTCACTTATGTGACTTTTGAAAACCTGGTAACTACAAAACCAACATGGAGGCCAAGCGAATTTGCGACTTTTAAATAGACGTTTCTCGCGATTTGACCAACCAAACGCAATGAAACTTGGTACAGTATATGTTTATATACATTGTAATGCACCGACATCTAACTTCGTTCAATTGTTCACATAATCACAAGATGGCGGATGTGCGAAATATTTCACCGGCATTCTATATCTCTGAAACTATTAGCGGTATCTCCCTAAAATTTTGTACGGAGATAAAGGGTACTACTGGAAGTCCATCTATACGACTTTCAAAAACCGGTTAACTACAAAACGAACATGGCGGCCAAGCGAATTTGAAAATTTTAAATTGACATTTCTCGCGATTTAATGTTCCAAGCGCACTGAAACCTGGTACAGGAAATATTTATACACATTGTAATCCACTGGTATCTAATTTAGTTCAATTGTTTACATAACCTCAACATGGCGGCAGTGCGAATTTTAAAATTAAGATTTTATTTCTTGTGATGTAGTCATGCGATCGAAGTGAAAGTTTGAATAATGAACCTACGCAATAATTTTCCTTTAATGGTACATGACTCTATGGCCTATACATTTAACAATCCAACATGGCGACCATCCGAAATATTTAGACGATACTGAATATCTACGAATCTATTTTAGCAATCAAACTGCATTTCTTATTGTTCATAGGGGCTATGAACTTAAGTTCACCTATAGGACTTTAAATAACCTGGTGATCACAAATCCAACATGGCGGTGACGCGAATTATAAATATTCACATGGACGTTTCTCTCAATTTAACCATCCGCGTGCAGTGAAACTTGGTACAGTAAATCCTTATACGAATGTTAATCCACTGTCATCTAATTTATTTCAATTGTTTCCATAACCTCAAGATGGCAGCTGTGCAAAATTTAAAATCTCCTTGTTTTTTCTTGTGTCCTAAATATGCGATTGAAGTTTGAATACTACACGTTCACAATAATCTGCATGTAACAGTACATAACTCTAGGACCTACATATATAAAATCCAACATGGCGACCATCCGAAATATTAAGTCGGTTCTCAATATCTACGAATCTATTACAGCAATCAAACAGAAATTGTGTATATTGATAGTGGCAATTAACATAAGTAGGATATATGAAAATAGGCTGTATAGTTCTTCACGGAACTACTTGTTTTTATATAAGAGATAAGCATCGGTCCTAGTGGAAAATAATTCTATCACCTGAAACCAAAAATGCATGGGACGAAAAAAAACATCAAAATATCATATTGGTTCCGGACCCTAAAAGACGTGAAAAATATAATAAAAGTATTAAAAAAAACTATTTTTCGAAATTTCATTCGAATCAATTTTTATGCCATTCCTGGGACAGAATATTCCGGCCAAAAAGTACAAAATCATTAATAACTCCCTAAGTATTCGTCGTATGATGAAATAGCAAGAGACAAAAAAGATGTAATGTGTTATTGTCTACAACATAGGCCATGTATAACTTTACACTCAGACATATTGCGTTTCCTCCCCCCTCCCCATATTTTCACCCCTCCCCATGGGCCCCTTATATTGGATTTATGAAAAAACGGTCAAACACCTATTTTGTTATTTTTTATGCTGATTTTTTTCCGCTGAGGTCCAAACTCCTCGCCTATGTCGTTTAAGAGATACACGCTCGGTTAGGAAACCTTCAACCCCCACTTTTCACCCCTTTCACCTCAAAATATACACCACATCGAAAAACCCTCAGACACGTATCTTCTTATTTTTAATGATGAGTTTATATGCCGAGTATCAAATCCCCCAATGAAAGCAATCTGGAGATATTGCTATTCAATGAAATGCAGGTGTACCCCCTTAACACCCCTTTAGAAACTGAATATCCAAAAACCCTTCCTTAGTGGGCGTTTTCGACTTACAACGAACATATTCCCAAAATTTCATGTTTCTAGCTTTAATAGTTTTGGCTGGCCGATGATGAGTCAGTCAGTCAGGACACTTGTTCTTATATAAGAGATAAGCATCGGTCCTAGTGGAAAATAATTCTATCACCTGAAACCAAAAATGCATGGGACGAAAAAAAACATCAAAATATCATATTGGTTCCAGACCCTAAAAGACGTGAAAAATATAATAAAAGTAAAAAAAAAACTATTTTTCGAAATTTCATTCGAATCAATTTTTATGCCATTCCTGGGACTTAGAATATTCCGGCCAAAAAGTACAAAATCATTAATAACTCCCTAAGTATTCGTCGTATGATGAAATAGCAAGAGACAAAAAAGATGTAATGTGTTATTGTCTACAACATAGGCCATGTATAACTTTACACTCAGACATATTGCGTTTCCTCCCCCCTCCCCATATTTTCACCCCTCCCCATGGGCCCCTTATATTGGATTTATGAAAAAACGGTCAAACACCTATTTTGTTATTTTTTATGCTGATTTTTTTCCTCTGAGATCCAAACTCTTCGCCTATGTCGTTTAAGAGATACACGCTCGGTTAGGAAACCTTCAACCCCCACTTTTCACCCCTTTCACCTCAAAATATACACCACATCGAAAAACCCTCAGACACGTATCTTCTTATTTTTAATGATGAGTTTATATGCCGAGTATCAAATCCCCCAATGAAAGCAATCTGGAGATATTGTTATTCAATGAAATGCAGGTGTACCCCCTTAACACCCCTTTAGAAACTGAATATCCAAAAACCCTTCCTTAGTGGGCGTTTTCGACTTACAACGAACATATTCCCAAAATTTCATGTTTCTAGCTTTAATAGTTTTGGCTGGCCGATGATGAGTCAGTCAGTCAGGACACTTGTTTTTATATAAGAGATAAGCATCGGTCCTAGTGGAAAATAATTCTATCACCTGAAACCAAAAATGCATGGGACGAAAAAAAGCATCAAATTATGATATTGGTTCCGGACCCTAAAAGACGTGAAAAATATAATAAAAGTATTAAAAAAAACTATTTTTCGAAATTTCATTCGAATCAATTTTTATGCCATTCCTGGGACTTAGAATATTCCGGCCAAAAAGTACAAAATCATTAATAACTCCCTAAGTATTCGTCGTATGATGAAATAGCAAGAGACAAAAAAGATGTAATGTGCTATTGTCTACAACATAGGCCATGTATAACTTTACACTCAGACATATTGAGTTTCCTCCCCCCTCCCCATATTTTCACCCCTCCCCATGGGCCCCTTATATTGGATTTATGAAAAAACGGTCAAACACCTATTTTGTTATTTTTTATGCTGATTTTTTTCCTCTGAGATCCAAACTCTTCGCCTATGTCGTTTAAGAGATACACGCTCGGTTAGGAAACCTTCAACCCCCACTTTTCACCCCTTTCACCTCAAAATATACACCACATCGAAAAACCCTCAGACACGTATCTTCTTATTTTTAATGATGAGTTTATATGCCGAGTATCAAATCCCCCAATGAAAGCAATCTGGAGATATTGTTATTCAATGAAATGCAGGTGTACCCCCTTAACACCCCTTTAGAAACTGAATATCCAAAAACCCTTCCTTAGTGGGCGTTTTCGACTTACAACGAACATATTCCCAAAATTTCATGTTTCTAGCTTTAATAGTTTTGGCTGGCCGATGATGAGTCAGTCAGTCAGGACACTTGTTCTTATATAAGAGATAAGCATCGGTCCTAGTGGAAAATAATTCTATCACCTGAAACCAAAAATGCATGGGACGAAAAAAAACATCAAAATATCATATTGGTTCCAGACCCTAAAAGACGTGAAAAATATAATAAAAGTATAAAAAAAACTATTTTTCGAAATTTCATTCGAATCAATTTTTATGCCATTCCTGGGACTTAGAATATTCCGGCCAAAAAGTACAAAATCATTAATAACTCCCTAAGTATTCGTCGTATGATGAAATAGCAAGAGACAAAAAAGATGTAATGTGTTATTGTCTACAACATAGGCCATGTATAACTTTACACTCAGACATATTGCGTTTCCTCCCCCCTCCCCATATTTTCACCCCTCCCCATGGGCCCCTTATATTGGATTTATGAAAAAACGGTCAAACACCTATTTTGTTATTTTTTATGCTGATTTTTTTCCTCTGAGATCCAAACTCTTCGCCTATGTCGTTTAAGAGATACACGCTCGGTTAGGAAACCTTCAACCCCCACTTTTCACCCCTTTCACCTCAAAATATACACCACATCGAAAAACCCTCAGACACGTATCTTCTTATTTTTAATGATGAGTTTATATGCCGAGTATCAAATCCCCCAATGAAAGCAATCTGGAGATATTGTTATTCAATGAAATGCAGGTGTACCCCCTTAACACCCCTTTAGAAACTGAATATCCAAAAACCCTTCCTTAGTGGGCGTTTTCGACTTACAACGAACATATTCCCAAAATTTCATGTTTCTAGCTTTAATAGTTTTGGCTGGCCGATGATGAGTCAGTCAGTCAGGACACTTGTTTTTATATAAGAGATAAGCATCGGTCCTAGTGGAAAATAATTCTATCACCTGAAACCAAAAATGCATGGGACGAAAAAAAGCATCAAATTATGATATTGGTTCCGGACCCTAAAAGACGTGAAAAATATAATAAAAGTATTAAAAAAAACTATTTTTCGAAATTTCATTCGAATCAATTTTTATGCCATTCCTGGGACTTAGAATATTCCGGCCAAAAAGTACAAAATCATTAATAACTCCCTAAGTATTCGTCGTATGATGAAATAGCAAGAGACAAAAAAGATGTAATGTGTTATTGTCTACAACATAGGCCATGTATAACTTTACACTCAGACATATTGCGTTTCCTCCCCCCTCCCCATATTTTCACCCCTCCCCATGGGCCCCTTATATTGGATTTATGAAAAAACGGTCAAACACCTATTTTGTTATTTTTTATGCTGATTTTTTTCCTCTGAGATCCAAACTCTTCGCCTATGTCGTTTAAGAGATACACGCTCGGTTAGGAAAACTTCAACCTCCACTTTTCACCCCTTTCACCTCAAAATATACACCACATCGAAAAACCCTCAGACACGTATCTTCTTATTTTTAATGATGAGTTTATATGCCGAGTATCAAATCCCCCAATGAAAGCAATCTGGAGATATTGTTATTCAATGAAATGCAGGTGTACCCCCTTAACACCCCTTTAGAAACTGAATATCCAAAAACCCTTCCTTAGTGGGCGTTTTCGACTTACAACGAACATATTCCCAAAATTTCATGTTTCTAGCTTTAATAGTTTTGGCTGGCCGATGATGAGTCAGTCAGTCAGGACACTTGTTCTTATATAAGAGATATATATATATATATATATATATATATATGCATACATAAATTATATATAAACTTTTGAACTGACTGTGGTTTTGGGGTCTGAGGGATGTGAAACGCGAAGATATGTCGAAATTTTCCGGAAGTCGAAACATGGGACCCATTGCAATAGTTAGCTTTCTAAAGAAATCTACCTAAAGCAAACCTACCATAATCCGCTTCGACACAAACATGCTCAGAGATAGGGAGAATGAATTCAAAGAACTTGCCCAACCAGTGGAAAAAGACTTCAACAGCACGAGAAATCAGATGATAAACGCTGCAAAAGAAGTAGCAGAAACCAAGAAGAGGAAGAAACACACATGGTGGAACAATAACTGCGAGAAGACCTTAAAGGATCGTCTAAATGCTTGGAAAAAGTACTACACCACCAAAGAGGAAGAAGATTGGAACATCTATAGAGACCAACGAGCACAAACAGCAAAAATAATACGCAGCGAGAAACGCAAGTATGAAAAAGAACAAATGGACAAAATTGAACAAACCTTTCACAGAAATGAGACCCGTGAATACTACAGGGATTTTAAAAAGAAGATACAAGGATACAAGGCACCTTCCCTTTGTTTTCTAAGAAAAGATGGAACTCTAGCAACATCCAACGAGGAATACTGCGAAATTTTAGCCGGGTATTTTAACGACCTCCTAAATTGTGAAAAGCCATCCAACCCCATCAGAACAAACAAATGAACCACAATTTGGCATCTTCTCCACCAAATCGCGATGAAATCAAACGCCACATAAAGATGTTGAGAAATAACAAGGCTCCTGGTGAAGACTCCATGATTGCAGAACTGTGGAAACATGCCCCAGAAGAAGCAATTGACATCCTACACCAAACCATTGTAGATATATGGGAGACAAAACAACTCCCAGAGGACTGGAAGATAGCTTTGATCCATCCTTTACACAAGAAAGGAAATATAAGAGATGTGAACAACTACCGTGGTATTTCTCTTCTGTCAGTAGCTTACAAGATCCTGTCACTTTCAATCCTTGAAAGACTGGAACAGCAAGTTTAACACAAACTCGGAGAATACCAAGGGGGTTTTAGGAAAGGCCGATCGACTGCAGAACAAATCTTTAACCTAAAAACCATAATTAGGTACTATGTGTTGAGAGGTCGAACGTATGTATCGACATTTGTAGACTTTAAGAAAGCGTACGACTGCATCGACCGTGATGTGTTGATTAACATACTTGCAGAAATGGGAGTCGATATGAAACTGCTGGCGATAATAAGGGCAACCATAATTAATACCACATCCAAAGTCAAATTCCAAGGATGTATCTCTGAACCCTTTGAAATCAAGACAGGTGTCCGACAGGGAGATAGCCTGTCACCTCTGTTGTTCAACTGCGTGCTTGAAAAGGTAATACAGAATTGGCGACAGAAGTTAAAAGAAGGAGGCCTTTACAAACCTTTAAGGATCGGGACGAAGAAAAACGGAGTGGAAATAGATTGCTTAGCATTCGCTGATGATATAGCCCTGATGACAGAAGATTTCGAAAGTGCAACAGAACAGGTCAATATATTGAAGGAAGTAGCAGAACAAACAGGATTACAAATTTCCTTTCAAAAGACAGAAGTAATGTCGAACATCAAGGATGATACAGCACAACTAAACACCAAATATGGAACGATAAACCGTGTTAATAAATTTAAATATCTTGGGGAATGGATCCAGCAAAATGGCCTTGACAAGGAAGCCATAGAAGCAAGAATCAAGAAAATGGAAGTCGCTTTTCAAACCACCCGCAACATATATAACAAAAAGTGCTTTTCTATGAACATAAAAATTCGTCACTACTACACTGTCATCAAACCAGTACCGCTATATGCATCTGAATGCCTTATCCTATCCGAGAAATGTTTGCTCGCGAAGTTAGAGAGAAAAGAAAGAAAGAAAGAAAGAAAGATCCTACACATCATACTTGGCCCAGACTACAAAAATGGCATCTACACAAGAAAATCCAGGCAAGAAATTTACTCGAGGATAGAGAAGATCACAGACACAATGCGAAAACGCAGAGTTTGCTTCTACGGTCATATGCGACGGATGATCGATTCCCGATGGACGAAACGTATCTTCAGTATATTCGACTCAAAACCAAAAACGACAATGCCATGGTATGTTAACGTCCAGAAAGATCTGAAAGAAATGGGGATACGAGCAGAAGATGCACAAGACCGAAATCTTTATAGAGCAGCCATCAAGACGTTTGGGACTTTCCGGGACGAAAAACGGACAACTGGTGCGAAATGGACAGAGGAACGTCGTGCTAAACACAGTGAGCTCATGAAGGCAATGTGGATCAAGCAAAAAATGAGCAAATGCCAGAATGTAAAATGAGGCTTATCGTGGTCCCTAGTTGGCCGATTAGCGAAATTGAATGAATGAATGAATAATAATCATAATAATAATAATAATCATAATAATACATGATAATTAATGATTGGCTAATAATATGAAGGATTTGATGTCACTTTGAACTGTTATGGTTTTTTGAGACTCCACGGTGCCGACATTTTGCTCAGAAATGTGATTTTTAACATTGCAATAAATGCACAGACAAGTAAGTCTCTAATAAGGAGATCGGTACAGCTTAACACCTTCAATACTTTACAATTGTAAACCATTATTATCTCCGATTCTAACTTTCACAAACCAATGAAACTTATTAAATGATAACTACCTCATGTATCGAGTACATGGTGCACATTTATAAACCATCTTCAGCAAAGTTTAAAAACCATCTTCAGCACACTTTAAAGCTTGCCACGGTTGGTGAGTGGATAGCGTATCGGTCTACTAACCCCAAGATTTCCGGTTCGCTCCTGGCCGTGGTAAGTGATTTTTGAAAGGCGGCAAAAATACGATACGCATGTCATACGATGTTGGCATGTCAAAGAACCCATTTGAGTAGGCCGTGTTCATTATGGCAAAATTAATGTCGGGAGTTTCCGCCAACACAAAGTTCCTCATTTCTCTACTAGAAAGCGCTATAGTGTTCAAGGAGCTTAGATATCTAACCTCCTTGACTTTCATAGTGATTCAAGTAACAACGAAATTCGACATGCAAGCTACCCTCTGGGTGTCAAATTACAAAGCTTGCACCCGGCACCAGAGGCCATACGATATTATTATAGCACAGTTTAACATACAAAATAAAAATCAAAATGGCACATCGTTAAGTTGTCGGTTTTCACAGAATCCCTGATAATTCAAATATTTATTAACCTATTTTGCTCAGTTCATTGGAGGTTGCTTTGCTAGACAACAGCTATGATACTGACCTCTTTCAGGTCTCTGTTTTTAAATTTAGTATTTTTAATCATTTGGTAAATTAACATAACATATTTTTGCATATTTTCTCGTGACGATTTTGGTCATATTTGTAGACCCTATTAGTCTACTAAGAACACGTGAGAAAAACATCACTTATACACTTAATACTTTCTAGTGCAGGAATATTAGACAGAATTTGGGCAAGGTGAGGAAAATTAGTCTGGATCAAAATACTAAAAGTCCAAAAAATCCCACATGGGGAATATGCCGCCATCTTGGAAAAATGGCCGCCATCAAGGTTTTCGTATCCAGCATTACATTGAACGTCATAACTCAGTACCTAAGGGTGATATGGACATGTGGTTTGGTCAGGATAACTTACCAGAATGCAGGCTATCATTTTGACACTACTTAACCTAGATAACAATGGAAATAGTTATTATAAATCACTTAAACAAACTCTCATAGGGTAGCGTTAAATGCCATCTTGATGTTCAATGTCGATTTTTCACCTTTTACAGTCATGCGATTGAAAAAAGTACCAAAATAAATGTTGTTAAGCACACCAAAAAGCACAAAAATATGTAATCAACACTTTCATAAACCAAAAATTACGGGTGTGATAAGCTGTCAAACACGCGCGTGCAACTCGAGGAGCGGCGCGCCGAGGAGAGGGGCTTCACAAAGCCGGTGCAACTGGTGAAGTAAACATATTCTGTAGGCGCAACTATGCCCCCTTTTTAATGATAAGTAAAATGTTGATACTTTTATATAGAAGGATAGCATCTTATAACCTAATAAATAATAATAAAAAAAACAATAACTGCTTTTGCATTGTGTTCAGAAGTTGCTGCCTTCCCTGCACGCCGCTGGGCATATGAACTATGCGAAGTCTGCCCACGTCTATCTCCAGCAAATGGCGAACCTGAAGATGACCATGGCAACCCGAGATTTCGAGAAGTTTGTGGAAATAGGATTCTTTACCGTGCGTAGTTCATCAAAACTCTGGAGTGGAATTTGGTCTGATCGAACAAGTCCTGATGAAGAATTTTAAGACAACAGGAGGGTTGACTCAAGGGCATGGCATATCTGATACTATGCTTGCACGCTGGATACATGCAATGCTAGCTTTGGAATCCTTTGCTGGCGTGAACACGAGCACGTCCCAGCAACACGTGGAACTTGGGCAAGCTTGCCAAAGGAGAGACTTCAAGCTTCTCGAAAATTTCACAGAATGGCTACGTATACATTCTCCTTTCAACAAAACTCAAGATATTTTGTTGTCCGTATTAACCGGTGTTATAGGTGACGAAACGGTGACCTGCGACTCAGCTTGGGAGGTAGGAACCGTGACTTTGAATAAACTGGAAGGGAAATCGTTCGCCGAAGTTTAAACTCCAACGAAAGGACAAAAATTGTCACTCTTGCAGCAATGTCGTTGTTGTCCGAGGTGAGACCGTACCTGTAAATCCGAACCAGCTGTTTCATCGGATTGCGTGTGTCGCTCGCAATGAAGAGGACCTTGAATCTTGCTTTGAATACGAGTTGGCTTTATTGCCGCCAGCGCTGTTAGAAGCTTCAACAATCAGAAAAGGTACAAAATCAACTTTACGGACAGTGATAGAGAAGTTGTGTGCACCAATGACTTGTCTTCCCGAAGACGTTACCTACGTGTTTGATGGTGGAGATCTCTTTGCACCGGGTGGTATGGCCGAAATCGGGAACCTTCGATGATGTTTGTAAGAACTACATTTCGTACATCAAGGCGAACTATCAGAATTTTGATGAACTACGCACGGTAAAGAATCCTATTGTAGTGCTCGACGGCTATTCTGAAAGTAACACAAAAGACGTGGAGCACATGAAACGACGTGCCAAGACGTCATCTTCTGAAGTTTTGGTGGATTTGGAAGTGCAAATGGTCTCGTCGCAGCATCAGTTCCTAGCCAACACTTCAAACAAATCAAGATTCGTCGCACTTTTGGGTCGTTGTTTCGAAGAAGAGGGGATTCCAGCTATTCATGCCAAGTCTGATGCTGATCGTCTCATCGTGACAACAGCGATCAAGGAAGCAGAGAAGGGAGGTCATGTGGCAATTGTTGGAGATGATACCGATGTGTTGGTACTTCTTTCGGGTCTTGCAGAACGCGATAGTAATGTCTATATGCTGGTGCCACCATCAAAAGCCCATTCGAAGAAACTCTTTGGCTCTACGGAATTGCAGAAGGCTCTTGGGGACATGACCGTCAATCTTCTCTTCCCCCATGCCATATCCGGTTGCGACACAACTTCGGCTCCCTACAGGAAGGGGAAAGTACACGAGTTCAAGACTTTAAACAATAACCCAGGTCTTCGCCTAAGAGTTGCTGTTTTAACAGCGCAGACGCTGCAGTGGAAGAGATCGTGAAGGCAGGGTAAGAATTCTTCATTGCGTTATACGGAGGCAGAACGAACAGATAGTCTAAACAAGACAAGGTATAGTCAGTACCAGACCATTGCCAAACAACGTCTCCATGCAGACTTCGACTTCTCAAGTTTTCCACCAACATCAGCAGCATCTCGTCAGCATAGCCTAAGAGTTTACCACCAAGTGCAGGAATGGCGCGGAATCTCTCTTTCACCTACAGAGTGGGGATGGAAAAAGAACAGAATCGGCAAATTTTTACCGATTCCAACAGAATCTCCTCCCGCACCAGACTTCCTCCTAAACCTCATCAGCTGAGAGTGCAAGACAGGATGCGGCAGCAGATCTTACGGTTGCCGAAGACAAGGTCTCTCCTGTTCAGCAATATGCAGCAATTTCACTGGTGATGGTTGTTCTAACAAGCCATAGCCAGATACTCTTGACGATATGGCGAGTGAGGAACAGGAGGACAACCCCGAAGAATTGGCATGCAGATCCTCGCCACCTCTTCGCCGCCGAGTCGACTCTTCTGAAAGTTCAACCTTACCAAAGAAAAAGCGTCAAGATTAAGACAAGTGTCACGTTTTTAGCCTACTTTCGATTTTTGCAAAAAATGAAAGTAGACTTGTGAGATCACTACAGGGCGAAAAAAAAGTGCGTGTCTGTGTGTGTGTATGTGTGTGTGTGAGTGAGAGAGAGAGTGTGTGTACTCAATGTCTGCCCCCCCCCCCCCCCCGTATCAATTCGAACACGGTGAGCGCAAATTGAACGAAATTTGGTACAAAGGTAGCAATAGCAAAGGACACCTCAGTGTCATGTTTTATATCGCCGCCATCTTGACGGAAACGTAATGGCGGCCACACAAATGTTCAAAGCTTAAATCAAATTACGACTAACCTAATCATCCGATCTCTACCAAATTTTGCAACAACATACCTTTATGAAGGGAGCATCCTTTGACAAATCTAATAGGACATTAGCCTAATGGTTTGCGGATGGCGACCATCTTTGTGTCAAAATCGATTACCCCTATTAATTCAAACACGGTGAAACCGAATGGAATGAAATTTGGTACAGAGGTAGCACTAGCAAAGGGCACCTCCGTGTCATGTTTTATATCGCCGCCATCTTGACGGAAACGGAATGACGGCCACCCAAATGTTAAAAGCTTAAATCAAATTTCGACCATCCTAATAATTTGATCTCTACCGGATTTTGCAACAACATGCCTTTTTGTGGAAAGCATCTTATGACTGACTACAAGGTCATCAGCCCAATAGTTTGCAAATAGCGGCCATGTATGTGTGCAAATCCATTCCCCAGATCAATTCAAACACGGTGAAACCGAATTGAATGATTTTTTTTACAGAGGTAGCACTAGCAAAGGGCACCTCATATTCATGTTTAATATCCCTATAGCACGTTGTATTTCAACAAGCTACTACAACCAACATTCAATTATACTCCTTGAAAAGGACAAAGAGTTATAACAATACACATGCATTTAGGAGAAAGTAGGCTATATGTTCTTTACTGAACATCTTGTTTTACCAACACATGACCAATATTAAACGCGTACGATATAAGTAATAGTTGGCCTCATTCCTTTATAGGCACACCACACTACAGCGTCCCGTAACAGCAGAATCTCCTCTTTTCCGTGTTTGTCGTGTTTGTACAAAATAAATTGTAATGTGCTTAAACGTTAGTGTGTTTATGGTGTGGTATAAGATAGCAAATAAGCAAATAGCTGCTTAATTTATTTTCTAATAGTAACAATTATCTTTCCTTTTCTGTATAAATATAATGTACGTAAATAAGAAAGAGTTTCAAAGCGCAAAGTTACTGTATTAACAAATTAATTAGTGCTTTTTATTATTTATTAGGTTATAAGATGCTATCCTTCTATATAAAAGTGTCAAATTTTTACTTATCATTTAAAATGGGGCATAGTTGCGCCTACAGAATATGTTTACATCACCAGTTGCACCGGCTTTGTGAAGCCGCTCCTCGAGTTGCATGCGCATGTTTGACAACTTCTCACACCCATAATTTTTGGTTTACGAAAGTGCTGATTACATATTTTTGTGCGTTTTGATGTGCTTAACAATATTTATTTTGGTACTTTTTTTCAATCCCATGACTGTAAAAGCTTTTAACGCTACCCTATGAGAGTTTGTTTAAGTGATTTATAATAACTATTTCGATTGTTATCTAGGTTAAGTAGTGTCAACATGATAGCCTGCATTTTGGTAAGTTATCCTGACCAAACCGCATGTCCCTATCACCCTTAGGTACCGAGTTATGACGTTCAATGTGATGCTGGATACGAAATCCAAGATGCCGGTAATTTTGCCAAGATGGCGGCATGTTCCCCATGAGGGATTTTTTGGGACTTTTCGTATTTTGATCCAGGCTATTCAAGGAACCTTTCCGCCAATTTTTAGCTTGATAAACTAATTTTCCACACTTTACCCTATTCTTTTTAATACTTCAGGAGTTACAAGGGAAACTGATTTGAAAAATACAGTTCTGAGAAAATGAACGATTAAGTTACTTGGCACCTGAAATACTCTTAGTCTGTGCAGTGCCTGGCTTTTAAAAATCATAACTACTAAATTAATACAGATATTTGTAAGATTCTTTCTCCAACTTAACTAGGAGAGCAGGTTTGTATTTTAAAAAAATAATTTGAAGAACAGAATTTTTCAAGCTGTGATGCTATACCAATTCCCTTAATGCCAACCGACTGTGCCAAGATTCGATCTCGCAACCTTCAACACAGAATGTAATGTAGATAGCTTTGAAGCCATTTTTCACTGTTGCATTATTGATGACTGATATAAATTTTCAACACAGTCTGACAAGTTCAAACACAACACACTGTTGTCCAAGTTGCCTGCGAATAGTATCAGAGCGTTAAGAATCCCTCTGTATGCCTTCCTACGGAGGCGGTCCCATGGCTTGAAAAAGAACCTTCCACTAACTACACTCGTGTGAAGCCAGAATTTATAGGTTAGAATTCATATCGCTCTATTAGTTCCAACGTTCTCCGCCAGGTGCTGACTGCGATGCCATCTAGTAGGCAAGCCCGCAAGCTAGGTGTCGTGGACGGTACCATTTGTTGAAATTACTGTCTGCAGTCCAGCAGTCCTTACTTGAATTTAAACAGATAACACACACTAATACAGTCATCACAATTAACACCGGTTATCAGACAGGTTCTACACACACCCAAAGTACACGGGGCTACATGACCGCGTCGTCGCAGCCCCTAAACTGAGGAACCAACCAAACGAACAGTATCATTTCGAACCTTGACCAGATTTGTTTTCTGAATGGATGACCTCAAAAATTTCATTTCTCAGTTTCATTTGAGGGGTTTGGCATGGTGGCCATTTATCCCCGTGTACTTGGGTGTGTATATAGTTTTGTCTGATAACTTGTGTTATTGTATTGGTGTACGTATTTGTAATACAGGTGAGGATTATGAAGAAGGCGACCGTGACCTTGAGTTGGGAACCATCCTGGCATTTGCCTAGAGCAGAAGTGGAAAACCACATTCAGGATGGCCGAGTGGGGAATCAAACCCACCTCTTCTCAGTTTTGACTCACGAAGCTGAGTGTACCCCGTTTCAGCCCTCAGAACAGAATTACATTTCTTGGAATATCTTTCTGGGAATCGACCCCAGAAATCCGGGGCAACAGCCAAGAATGCTTGATGCTACACCACGAAGTGGACGAAAAATGTCATTTCCATTGCTTGTATGAGACCGTTCTCTCTGCTGGTTAAGGTTACAGCTCCTAATCCTGAAGTCAGAACTGGAAGCAGGTATGTTTTATACAATGTCAGTTTTTCAGTATTAGGGAAGCATTGGGCACACTGATGTATAGTACTTTGCAGCTCATTTAACACTCCCTATTAATTTCCGGAAATAATCTTGTCAGCTGACACGGCATGAAGAGAAGAAGAATCGCTGGAACATCTCCGTTGCACAGTGGGTCAAAATCGAAATCTAGGGGGACAAAATTATTTTTACGTTTTAATCATGAATTTAGAGTGAAAGAAACGTATATAATTTGTTTACTTCATAATAAACATCAGTTATGACCTTTCTAAGCTACGTCTACACATGCAAGAAATTGCCTATGACTAGGAGTTGGAAAGAGTATTCAGTTATCTCTTCAGAACCATTTTCTACCCCTAATTTACTTTTAACAAAGTCACAAAAGTCCACTTTTGACAATCGTCGAACCCAGTATTTCTAACAGTTGTAGAGGTGTGAGAACTGGTCGCGCGGCATCTTCTAAAACGTAAAATAACTAAGTTGCAAAAAGATGCAAAAATCTTACAACAGGCGTAAACTACAAGACTTTACATTTTAACATTAATCAGAAAGTGACGCAGAGTGATGCGACATACTAAAAATCTAAGTGAATATAATTTTTAAAATAATAATTAAATATTATATAATGAAAATATAGCTAAAATTATGTAACAATTACGCCCATTTATAACTGAAACACGTTACAAGGATCATACCTTCAGCTGTATGTTCGATCTTAAAGCATCACACTAACCACAAAGACAACCAAACCACAGCCACTTACATTCACCTCCAATTCAGACTGCTCGAACAGTGGTGACAGATTTACACTAAGATGCGTTTATATCCCAGAATAGTGAGCGGCAATTATATGAGAATGCTGTAGAAGTAATAAATTTTTATTTTTTTATTTATGAAAATAAATCATTTTGTCCTCCTAGATTTCGATTTTGACCCACTGTGCGTTGGGCGGAAAAGGAGGTCCTGTGACTCATGATCGCGAGATTAACGGTCACGTAAAACTATAAGCTTCTTTTTTAGCCTTTTCTAATCCAGGCATAATACCGCATGATTCAAAATTTGAGGTAGAGTGTACAGAAAACATAATTATGACTTTAGTCCTGGTTAGTACATAATTGCTCCACTAATTTAATAACTTTAGTACTTCGCAGATAAATCACACTATAATTGAGTTGATTCATTTGAGGGGCTTGGACATCCTGGCAACTAGCCCCACGTACTTAAGATGTGTGTACAATTTGTCAGATAACCTGAGTTATTGTAGGAGCAGTAGTAGTAGTGGTGTATGTATTTGTAATGGAGGTAAGGATTGGGAGGTGGTGGCCGTGATCTTAAGTTAGGAACCTTCCCAGCATTCAACTGGTGTTGAAGTGTGAACCAACACGGAAAACCACTTCCAGGATGGATGAGGTAGGAATTGAACACGCCACTTCTCAGTTTTGCCTCACGGGGCACAGTCCTCACACCAGAATCAAATTTCTTGGCTGTGCGGGGAATCAAACCCGGACATCCGAGGTGACAGCCAAGAAAAAGGAAAAAAGAGTTAAGAAGGCAAAACTAAAAAGATGCGAGATTGATTCCCACTTCATCAATCCCAGAAGTAGTTTTCCGTGGTTTCCCATAGGTTATCAGATAAATTTGCTACACACACCGAAGTACTTGGAGCTGAAATAACCACGGTGACGAAGTGACTTTAGTTGCTCTACCCGTTGACAGAAGGATGTCACCTGTTTTTGATGAATAGCTGATAATCTCCGACCCAGCTGATTGCAGATTGTTCCACTCTCTGCCAGCACGGAGGCTTGTCTGCGGTCCGACCTTGGCCTTGAATTAAACCAGGGGGTGTCAACCAGATAGGGATTATTTGGTACCATCGGTGTAGTAGCGCGGCCAGACGTAAGGAGCGGATTAAGCGCTGTATATCGTCCTGCCAACATATGCATGATACACGTTGTAATTAAATTGCAAATATATCCCTATATTTAGTCAATAAATATACACATAATTCCTAATTGACATTTCCTTGCAATTATCTTGCTCACCGACGATAATTACGGCACTTATCATTAAATAAACATTATTTCTACTGGGTTGGCGGCATTGACCAAAATGGACGCACTGTTTATGTCGTGCTTGATGTAAACAATATTGGCCGTACATTAATATTTTATAATAAGCTAATGTTGTGTTCTTTCTCATCTTTCTTTCATCAAATCGTCTTCTTGGTAATGAGAAGTGAACAGTTCTTGTTCTGCTACGCCAAGTAAGTACGCTTATTTTAAGAGTTTAAGTGAAAACTTGTTTCTGTAGTGCCTGTGAAAAATATACCTTACCGGTAGCCTAGTTTTGAATTGATATTAGACGCAGTGTACAGGTGATATTCTACTTGACATATTAATTAACTTGCACTATTATTTATTCCACAGGTAGGCCTACCAAATTCTGTGAACAAACAAATCGTAAATTGCTGTTCTCGAAATAGCAGATGAATGTGGCAGTTAGGCCTACTCTCCTGAGAAATGACCAGGTAAGTGTCTATGTTACCGTAATGTTTTCAACTTGATATATTTGGACCAAAATGTAGACCTCTGAAATAAATTTTAATGTTGGACCTGTAATTACAGGTTCTAAAATCTTAACACACACTGGTCCTATGGGTGGCTGTGTGCTCTTGTCCTGTGGAGCAAAGTCCAACATTAAAATTTAGGTAACACTTCGGGAGTGATGAACTAAGTAGAACACTAGTTAAATTAGCCGAAATACCTTGTGTAACGATGAATACTAATTGTAGGAGTGATGTGGTAATAGATGTTATCTCCTCCGCTGACTATAACCCACCCACCTTCCCCAATTAATAACACGACTTATATAGTGAAATTTCAGTTGTGTCGTCCATTGTAGGCGTGGCTTATTTGACAAATAAGATATTGCCAACCCCACGTATACGGTAAACACGGCCGTGTGTTGTTTGTATTGAGTGGAGTGAGCGATGTGAGCGCGCTCGCTTATTTCTATAGGGACATCCTGAACTAGCTGCAACAGATAGCGCACAGGTACTATGTGGAATCATTTTGTTCTTTAATTCAAATAGCATTTAACAAAAACACACAATTGACTGTTACAAACTATTTAAAATGAAAATTTACTGTATTTTCAACTCGTCATTCATCAAATTCGATGTGTATAGAATTCCAACGGAAGGCAAATCAATTGAGTCCCACATAGAACAGTTACGCCATCTGGCGGAACATTTTCGCATATGATATCCCTATTCTTTGGTGTTGCGATTGTTGATACTCGTATTCGAAAGGCAAAACCCTAATTCTATGTTATTAATGTTTTACATACAAAAACAAACCTAACCTGGCGCTTACGCCCCAGACATCCTTTCTTGTGGTACTAGCAGTAATTTTCGGCCAGGCAGTACCTAACCTAGTAAAGGACATAAATTCTATCTTATTAATGTTTTACATACAAAAACAAACCTAACCTGGGGCTTACGCCCCAGACCCCCTTGCTTGTGGTACTAGCAGTAATTTTCGGCAAGACAGTGCCTAAGTTAGTAGCGGACATAAATGCCAGTAGTATCTAGCTCCGCTTCGTAAGCTAATAGTTTTTCGCTTCGCTGGATTAACTATCTACGCTCCCGATTTCGTAAGCCAATAGTTTCTCGCTTCGCTCAATTAACTCTCTACGTTCTCTTAGCTCGCTACACATGACCTGTGTCGTGTATTTTGTGTACCATGCATTGGCAACAGTGAACTGACGTCTCGTTAACAATTGAACACGCCAAATGCGCATCCTTCAGCAGCAGTTGAGCAACGACAAGCGATGACAATTGCCGTCTTTCGCCGTCGTTCAATGAACAATAAATAACTACTTACGTCACATATTTACGTGATTTTAGTACTTATTTCCTGAGCGGTATTGATAATGGACAGTAATTTCAATTGATAATGACTCCCAGAATATCAAATAAGGTATGAAAATCATACATTAATTAAGTAACAGTGTAGGATCTTGGTTCATCACTCCCGAAGAATTACCAAAATTTATTTCAGAGGTCTACATTTTGGTCCAAATATACAAATGAACGAAGCACCAAATGGTGAACGCATTTGTACTCTGAATTTGAAGCATATTAAGTTCATCAGAATGGTTTCATTTTATGCGTATGTTGTTATTTTAGAATAGGCTATATTTATTTTTCTTCCCATCATTCCATAATTATTTTTAGAAAATTCAGCAGCTACAGCACTATTCATGCGTTGCAAAACTATTTCTCCTCTGGCAGAAGATTAAGAATAGAATTAGAAACGATGAGACTGCAGAAGCAGTAACAAAACCACTCACCAGACACATCAAAAATCTAGAAGATATGCTGGATTAACCCTTAATTGTTGTGTAATAGAAACACACGTGGATTAGTTACATTAATCGCAGAATTAAAATTTTAGTTATTTTCTGAAAGGTGAGAGAGGCAATCTTATGGGTTTCATCAATCATAGATGCCTATTACATTAATAAATAAGCTTCTGTGTCCAACTAAAATAAATCCTCATCAGTTTTGATGTGGTGTTAACTCATAAAACAGTGTAAAGAAGATAGGTTAATATGTTTATGTTCGACACTGGTGAAATGTAAATATTATGTCAGAAAACTGTACTATAATGAGGCTCATTATAGTACAAGTTTCCATTATGATACAGTTTCTCCCACCAATCAGAGCTCAAGAAACAGTTGTGTGACCAATTAGGTGAGGATAGCATCGCACCTGCGCTCACTTCCATGGCCCCCAATTTTAAATTTCACTGCGTGGCGAGTGTCATAGTGAGGTATTCCAGGAGGCCATGGTCAAATAAAAGGTATTCTTTGCATCCCATGCGCTCTGTTCAGTATATAAAACTGGTGAAATCTCGACAGATATTTATGAATATTTATGTTCGAACATAAAATAGTTATAATTATCGTCGAACATAAACAGTCGTATGCAACTCGTCTGTAATTGTAATTAAGACACTCGTATGGAAATTATAAAACTCGTGTCTTAATTATTGTCATTATAGGCTCGTTGCATAATGTACTATTAAGTTACAAGGTGCACATATAATAAGCCACTACAACAGAGATCTGAGTGAAATCACATGAAATTTTATTAACAAATAGGTTCAGGCTAGAACTATTACCACTGTGTTGTATTGTATCTTCCAGTATCACAGTAAACAATTTGTTTTAAAGGACTCTTCATCTTGTATTATGTTATATCGTGGGATAGATAGATACAAGATAAATATAATTCATTTATTATATGCCAATGTAATGGTTGACATACCTATATTTTATTCCTACACGTTACTTACAATATTTTTCAACACGTAGGATGCTAATGTCTAAGCCAGTCACAGCTCGTGCTCAGTAGCGGCTGGTGTAGAAAATTAGATGTGTGTAGAGATGGGCAGCAGTCGACTGAAAACAGTCGAATTAGTCGATAGTTAAAACAATCGACTTATTCGACTGCTTTTAAAAAACAGTCGAATGAATTCAACGACTACTCACCGTATCATAAACAAGTCGTTTGCAAACGACTGATCTCAAAACAATCGTTGGAAATCATTGGAATGAAACAAGTCGTTGGCAAACGACTAATTCCAAGCGAATGGAATCATTCGAATTTAAGTAGTTGTTCTAATCAAACGACTTCTTCAGGATAACTTCATGCTACAATTCATTGTGCTGTATGTTTATTGTAGAGCTTTAATTAATAAGTTAAGTATACCTGTAGGTGCCTATAGTTTTATACAGTTCGTTGATTCTTTCAATGAAATAGCCTAAATCCAGTTGTCCAAGTTATTGGAAATGTTAAGCATTCAATATTTAGGTTATGCTTGAACTCCAGATACCGGTTTTCTGGCCCATCATCCCAGGCAAGCCTCCCAGTCAGATGGATCATTTGGCTGTAATTTTGAATTAGAGTAAGGTTGTAGTATGCGTGGTCAGATTTAGACAATAGCCTACTCCATGAAGGGGTCATGGCTACGCCTTCTATGTTTGTTTATTGAATAGAGTAACTGAAATGAGGGATGTATACTGATTTTAAGATTTGTGGAATGAGTTTATGAATTTTTAATAGAATTTAATGAAGTCTTCAGTAAAGTTGAAGGAGACATGATCGTGTTTAGACAATAGCCTACTCCATGAAGGGGTCATGACTATGCTTTCTATGTCTGTTTAAGGTGTAGTGTGGCTGAAATGAGGGAGGTTTACTGATTTTGGTGTTTGTGGAGTAGTCTTTTTGTTTTTAATTTAGGTTTAATGAAGCTCGTTGCGGAGTTGTTTTATGGATTTTATTGCTCTGCAAATGAAGTGTATTAGGGGGGTTTGGTTTAGCTGTAGTTTACAGGGTTATGGCTGAGAGTTGTTGTAGCAGGCCTAACAACTGTGTCAGAGCAGTGGCATGCTGTGTGGGAAGGGGGGTTAGTGGCAAAGACATGAGGGCAGGGATGGAAGAGTTTATGTGTTCCCTCACAGTTGGCGCACTTAGGCTTATCTCAAGGTACCGTACAGATAGAGTGGTGATGTAAATCTCCAGCGGGTACTGTGAGGACAGCTTGACGGCTGTAGGTGCCTATAGTTTTATACAGTTTCTTGTTCGTTGATTCTTTCAATGAAATAGCCTACGTCCAGTTGTCCAAATATATATGTATGTCATTTCATTGGAAATGTTAAGCATTCAATATTTAGGTTATGTTTGAACTCCTTAACACAGTCTATACACTTTTAATGAGAATTGGGTGCATTCTTGAATTATTACACAACTTGAACATGGGCTTACCAATTATGGCTTAGAGTTCTATTTATTTTATGATTGAATTTCATTCATTTATTCTACCGCGTGATAAATGAATTACAAGAAAATTATTATGAAATTCTCCCCATAGCGTGATGGTAATGATCGATGCAAACATAGAATAGATTTTCCAGGAAAATTAAATCAGAAAATATTTTATATTGGGATCCAATATTAATAGCATTTTAGCCAGTCGGAGGGTGTGTACGCTCAAATTGATTCTGGTTGTCAATTGGTTTGTAGAGATGGGCATCAGTAGTCGACTGACAAAAGTTAAAACCATCGACTTGTTGACTGCTTTTAGAAAACAGTCGAATGAATTCAACGACTACTCACCTTAACATAAACAAGTCGTTTGCAAACGACTGAACTGATCCCAATTGTTTTAACATGCTCTGAGCGCTGGCATAGTTTTACGTTCTGGTCATAAATTGTTTGTATTCACATGGTTGCCAACATCTCCACTGAAAGTTCGCTCTCGTTACTGTCCTAAAGTGCTGTATTTTCGTGTCTCGTGTGTATTTATTCTAGGCTGTCGTGTTCTTGTTCAAGTTGTATTTCAACTCTACACTCTTAGTATGGTATTTTCTGCAAAACAACTAAGAAATAAAAGGTACGTCACAATTTTGGCTATGGAATTGTTACCGGTACTTTCAGTTCTAGTAATTTAATTAAGTATTGCTCTATTCCTTCACTTATTCAGAGTACATACAGGTAATGTGTCCTATACCAATATCGGGGAACATTTACTCATTGCAACATTGGATATAATGGCTGCATCATACACAACGCCGCAACCTCCATTCGAAGCACAGTAAAAATAAATAACTTGGATCAATTTCAATTTCTTTTCAGTACATATTATTCTTAAAAATAAATGAGACCAACCAGGTGGTATAGTTCTTGGTTGACACTTCTGGGGTCCATGTTTGATTGCTGAATGTCAAGAAATCTAATTCTAGTCTGAGGGCAAGAACAGGGTACACACAGCCTAGTGAGGTAAACCGGGAAATGTTGGGTTTGATTCTCTGCTTAGCCACCCAGCAAGTGGTTTATCATGGGTTCCCACACATACAGAATTTAAATTTCTAGGTAATTCCCATCTTGACTGCCTCCTGTAAATCCGAAAACAAGTAGGGTAGTCGTATTCATTCATTCCTATTCATGAGCTTAAATGGCACTCTGTCAAACACATACATGTGTCAGAATCCAACACAACACAAAATAACATAATGACTTGATTTTGTCTGCTGTTAATTCATTTTATGGGCTTGGGACATCTTGGTCATCAGCCCCATGCAGTTGGGTGTGGGTAGAATTGCTCCGATTATGTGATGACTGTAGTAGTGTGTGTAGCTTTATAAGGGACAGGCTTGGGGAGGTGCCCCAGGAGTTGAAATAAGGTACTACCGGATTTCCATCAGGAAAGGAATAAAATAAAATAATGTTGAGGCCCACAGGAGAGATCTGCAGAATTATCTTGGCTGAGTGGACAGGGAATTTGTAACTGTTCCTGTTGGTATTTCAATTTCATTTTAGTACATATTATTAAAAATTCTTAAAAATAAATGTCCCTAACTATGGCTGCCACCTTTCCAGTCCTCATCTGAATTACAGAAAGTATAGCCTACACACTACTACAGATACCACAATAACAGAGATTATCATATAAATCCTATACACTTCCAAATATATGGGGCTAAATGAATATGTTATCAAAAGCCCTAAAATTAATATAAAAAACACAATGATTCTACAATAAGAGATTCTTTTAAAATATAGTTATAGTAGGTGCAAACATACACATAACAGCAAATTCAAGTTCTCCATTTCAAGCATTACACATTTATTAAGTTAACTGTTTCAACATACAAACTTGCATGTGTTGTAGGAATTTGCGGTTCATCGGTGTCAGCCATGGCGTCAAGGTGGTAATAGGTCCATTATCATGTGCTGTAGCCTACCGTTATACCTTGGCAAGAAAGAAGAACATGCCTCAACACATACTTTTAAAAGGACCAGATTTGATTACTGTATTTTTGCTAAGTTTGATTTTGGCTCTCCCTGTTATTTTTTCTTCGTTGACAAACTTTTTAAATAAAACATGATGATTTCTAGCAGTATTGAGTGTGTTTCTTGTTTTTCATTGAAAGTCCTATTTCTCCTTTCCCCTTCACAGCATGTCATAGAATTTACTGTATTAGTGTGCCATGAAATTTGTTTATGTACATGTACTTACTGTATTTCACCCTTCAAAATTGGTGGAATGGATATATTTTAAAGGGAATATCAAATGAACTACTGTATATAAATTTTGTGATATCCAATTATTTTTCTGAAACTAATGAATTTGGCATTAATTACACTAACAATTTTAGTGTGATGAGGATCAGGTTACACCACCTATTTCCTTGGTATTCTCTCTTAAAATTTTCCTGTTATTGCGAACAGCATCAATCATTTTAAGATATGAATATTCTCCCTTCCCAGTACTTTTCCTTTCTAGTTTAATCTCGGAACTAATCGGCTATAATTGGGCCTACTGTGGTTAATTGGAAGGGACCATTTTTTTTTATTGAGTAATAATATGCTGCAGACCTTATAGTAGCCTAATTCTTGTCAATGCAATATGCTCCAATTGCAACTGAAAGAAATGTAAACATGTAAATTATTGATGAGGTCATGTCCTAAATGCTGTGATTGCTCATTTCAGAGTTCCGGAATTCACAATTTCCCACTTTGGTATTATTTAAAAAAAACCTGTTATTGCTATTTTGAATGTGATTTATTTCGTATAGATCATATTATTATCTCCACACTTAAAAACGTGTGCTATAAGTATTGGGAAGATTGTGATTTTCGGAACATTGAAGTGGGCAGAGCAGTTAGGACGAGAATATTTAGCGGAACGAGGGGAAGGGGTGGGGTAGGCTACCCGCACGGCCGTGCTCAACTAGTACCGCGGTCAAACACCAGACAGCGCTGAAGTCTTAGTGACCAAGAATTAGCATGGCTGTCGGCTATCTGTAGTAGTAGGTAATCTGTGAATTAAACAGCGAAACTTGTTCACATAGTACACATTGCAACCACTAGATTGTGCTACCAGTCTCACAGCACCGGATGACGTGCTGTAGCAGGAGCATTCGCCAACATAATTCCTGTGGTTGGGGGCTGTTAGAAATATCACCTACTGCTTCTCAAAGAAACTTAAGAAAACCAAGAAGGGGTAACATTTTACAACTCGTCTTCTTTGGCATCTGGCGAACAATTGAAGAGGATTTGCCCGCTCTTTGCCCTATGGCTGGTTGGCTGCCATATCGCAGAGTAAATGCATTGACTCCCGTTCCCTCTCCCCTCCACCCCCACCCATCAAGATTGGGTCACACTAACTCTGAATGTTGGCAAAGATGACATTTTATAAACCGTGACACCTATTGGAAAAATTGGCATAATTGCCAAAATTGGGCTATGGCGGCTGCAATTCAAACAAGTAGTTCCGTGAAGAACTATACAGCCTATTTTCATATATCCTACTTATGATGTTAATTGCCTCTATCAAAATACAAAATCACGAACAAAGTCTATTAAAATGTTTCAAATTCGCTTGTCCACCATGTTGGTTTTGTGGTTACCAGGTTTCTGTAAGCCTCATACCTGAACTTCTAGTAGTTCTCTTTATCACCGTAAAAAATTTCTGGGTGATATCGGTAATAGTTTCGGAGATACTGAATGCTGATGAAATATTTCGCACAGCCGCCATGTTGGATTGGTGAGAGGCACGGTCGGGGTCGGCCAGAATGGTGCTAGGACCTTACCGAGTTTCATTGAAATCGCTCCAGCCGTTTAGAATTTATTTGGGAAGGGGGAAGGGAGAGAGAGAGACACACACACACACACACACACACACACACACACGGACAAAAGGTGATCTCCTAAGCCAGTTTTTTTTTCATAAAATGAAAAAAGGCTAATAACCACACACCGTAAGTTTACAGAATAACTGCTAATATACGAAGTTTATCAATTTTTGGTTTAATATTATACTTAGCACAGATTTATAGTTTCTTCATTTGGCACCAATACGGCTCATTGTAGCAAATGTATTGTTTTATTGGTTTTCTTGTGATTTTTATATAGGATTGATATAGTTTTGCTTAGACTTTCTACGTTCCTACATAGAACGTTTTACATCCGATATGAATAGTAGTCTTTAGAAATACTGTACCTAGAACATTATCCCTCTTAAAATATTTAAGATTGTTAAATTGTCAAACGCTTGCAATTTATATAACTATGATAATATAAGCACTTAGTTGAAGAGAAGCCAACAATGTGGTCGAAACTACTACTATATAAATAAAATACGTTTTTCTTTTATTGACTTTTAGTGGAAAATAAATTGTCAATAATTACCTAATTGAACAAGGTATCATTGATTTCGTTATCGATGCATATTATTTTCTCCCCCTCCCCCCAATCCCGTACACACTTTCCGACACACACTCACATTAGTGCCTGCTTGCGGTGGGGATTGCGGAGAAGAGCAGCGTGCTTAGATAAGCGAGTGCACAGATCTGCCTCACCTGACTATTACAACTATACAGTGAGGACCCTCCCTATAGATAAAACCCTACGTGGATGCGGATATCCGCAATTGATTTTGTCTTGTGGATGTAATTTGCATGGCTCTGCGGATAGCGGATAAGCTGCGGATAATGTTTGGAGTAAATTTGCAGATAGATTTTAGAATACAATCCGTAGAATACAATCCGAACTAGTTTAATCTCATTACCAGGACCCGATTGTTTATTATGACATGACATATCATACTTTTCTGTTATGCTTTTTTCAAGACAAATATGATTTAAGCTAAAATCATTCAAATTATGTCATTAAGCATAAGTAACACTCCGAACTGGAAAGGGTTGCAATTCAGACAGTACATATAACATTCATTTTAAACACATGCCTTACACAGCCTAGGGGAACGACTTTCTCCTCAAATGTCTGAATGTGTTGCTTTAATATTTTATACTTTATCTAATTCAAAATATTATTGTAATGCCAGTAGATTCGGATAACAAACGTGGGTACGCGGATCAGAGTCGTTGTTTATCCGCACAGGGCTCTCTACCTATAGAACGGAGACTCGCAGAGGTGTGGCGGCCGGGTACTGTGTATTGCAGCGTGTCGAGCAAGGCATTGACGCTAGCAGCAGCGTAGTGCCCAGCCAGTTTAACACATTTACTATTTTAACGTACGGTATTTAAAAATAATCATTACACAAATTTCAGAGTAGTTGCTGGAAATGCTGTCCTTCAATTCCTAATAATACGTTGCACCGACGAAGAACGTTTTGGCACCCTCGCTGTAATTTATCCTCACTGATATTTCGTATCAGAGCAGTTATTTCGATCTCGAGAGCCTCCAGAGTACGCGGATTGTTTCTGTATTCCTTTTGTTTAAGGTTCCCCCCACAAGTAAAAATTTACAAACAAATTTACTGCAAACCTCTCCTTGAGAAGACAAATTTCTACTAGAGAAAATTCGATATTGTGTTGTATACCTATCCATGTTCACGGCATACGAGGTAGGCTACAGTACAGTTGACTACTAATTATCACAAGTATGGTATCTTGCCAGCTGCGTATGGTGCAATGACAGCATCCAGGGCTTCCCGACCCGCTGTTGTTATCGGTACATGCTATAAATCTGGCGGCGAGTCATTGTGACCAGGCAGCGGCACGACTCTGCGAAGCTCCTTTCTATAGGGAGGGCCCTCACTGTAAAGAAGTTTCATAAGCTAATCCATCAATGCCGATATGATTTAGCGAGAAAGATTCACAATCATCATTACATTACCAAAACATGATTATTCTTGTAATACAATATGGCGCTACTCACAGACCCGAGAACACGTGTTTGGTCGCCATTCATGTAGCAGCAGCAGCAGCTCAACTTACCTGGAAAACAGAAACAAGACACCATTAATATTTTGATACGTCTTCCACGACTTAGAATACAAATCATCTACATATCTAAAATACACACATCAAAAAAAGTTTTGCATCACCTCGGTTCCCAGATCTCCGGCATATAGACGTTGACTGTGTATATTGTATCCAAGATACAGTCCCTTTGACTGTTCATAGATGTCACTAAAACTGCTCAAAGATGTAAACAACCATGCATGAGCAGGGCCTATTAGACGGAGGGGGTACGACAGCCGATCAGTTCCAGTCATTCCACCAGGACGAAGGTACGCTGCTCATGTTGTCTGTAGTTCTACCATGCCTAGAAGGTCAATACCGCAGTTCGATCGCGTCCGCATTGTTACTTTGTGTCAAGAAGGGCTCTCAACAAGGGAAGTTTCCAGGCGTCTCAGAGTGAACCAAAGCGATGTTGTTCGGACATGGAGGAGGTACAGAGATACAGGAACTGTCGATGACAGGCCTCGCTCAGGCCGCCCAAGGGCTACTACTGTAGTGGATGACCGCTACTTACGGATTGCCGCTCGGAGGAACCCTGACAGCAATGCCACCATGTTGAATAATGCGTTTCGTTCAGCCACAGGACGTCGTGTTTTAACTCAAACTGTGCGCAATAGGCTGCATGATGCGCAACTTCACTCCCGACGTCCATGGCGAGGTCCAGCTTTGCAACCCCGACACCATGCAGCGCGGTACAGATGGGCCCAACAACATGCTGAATGGACCCCACGGAATTGGCATCACGTTCTCTTCACCGATGAGTGTCGCATATGCCTTCAACCAGACAATCGTCGGAGACGTGTTTGGAGGCACCCTGGTCAGGCTGAACGTCTTAGACACACTGTCCAGCGAGTGCAGCAAGGTGGTGGTTCCCTGATGTTTTGGGGTGGCATTATGTGGGGCCGACGTACGCCACTGGTGGTCATGGAAGGCTCCGAAACGGCTTTACGATACCTGAATGACATCCTCCGACCCATAGTGCAACCATATCGGCAGAATATTGGAGAGGCATTTGTCTTCATGGACGACAATTCTCGACCTCATCGTGCACATCTTGTGAATGCGTTCCTTCAAGATAACGACATCGCTCGACTACAGTGGCCAGCATGTTCGCCAGACATGAACCCTATCGAACATGCCTGGGATATGTTGAAAAGGGCTGTTTATGGACGTCTTGACCCACCAACCACTCTGAGAGATTTACGCCGAATTGTCGTTGAGGAGTGGGACAATTTGGACCAACAGTGTCTTGATGAACTTGTGGATAGTATGCCACGGCGAATACAGGCATGCATCAATGCAAGAGGACGTGCTACTGGGTATTAGAGGTAGTGGTGTGTACTGCAATCTGGACCACAAATGCTGAAAGTCTAGCTGTATGATGGTACAACATGCAATGTGTGGGTCTCATGAGCAATAAAACGAGCTGAAATGTTGTTTGTGTTGATCTCTATTCCCTTTGTATTTAACGGTTCCGGAACTCTTGGAACCGAGGTGATGCAAAACTTTTTTTGATGTGTGTAGGTTGGCGTTATTGAAAGAACTAGCGGACAATGGATTGTGTGCGTCCCCATGTGTACAGACTACCCGCTCGGTTTAGTGCTCTGCGGGCTGTAGGCGACAGAGTTCTCGCAGGGGCTATCGTCTTGTTTATTTGTTTAAAAGCACTTTATAAACAAACTAGCAGGTACCCGCGGCTTCGCTCGCGATCAATACAATGGGGACGATGCATTATTGCTGATAATTGGTTTATTCTATTACAACATTCGCGGCTACAGGTGGGTAGATTCAAATTCTGAAAATTCTGTTACATACAGTATATAGATATGAGCAGCAAAGTGGGAATTTTATAGAGTTGTGAACACATATGAAAATTTTATTTTTGGTTTTGCCATCTTCTGCTGAGACATAACGATTTTGTTGTCCGGATAGTCGCCAGCACGCCACATACAGTTGTCCATGGGAAAAAATGGTTTTGTCTAAACGTACACCTGGAATGGCAAATCTATCTGAATATGGGGAATTAAAAGTATTTTTCCTTAAGCTATTCTGGGTATAATTTTGCCACACTTATTGATGATTTGAACGTCAACATGTCGCTATTAATAGACCTATAGTAAAATATCTCTCACCTTGGTCGCTGATGTACATTATGCAGTCACTTCCAGTGTTACATCCCAGGGATTGAAATTCTCCAACAACCCTTTTGCCTCACATGCCTCTCTAAGTAATTAAAATTCCCGATTGTTGTTGTTTGAGTCTTCAGTTTTTTGACTGGTTTGATGCAGCCCTCCATGCCTCGCTCTCCTGAGCTAATCGTTTCATTACTACATAGCTACCACACCCTACATCCGAGGCAATCTGTATAACCCTGGTCTACCCCTACAGTTCTTGTCCTTGACCCTCCCATCCATAACTAAGCTTGCTATTCCTGGGTGTCTTAATATGTGCCGTACCAACCTATCTCTTCTCTTCATTAGCAGTCGCCAGAAACATCTCTCCTCTCCCACTCGTTTTAATAGCTCTTCATTTGATACCCTCCCACTCGTTTTAATAGCTCTTCATTTGATACCCTATCTAACCATATGGTCATCATCATTCCCCCGTAACACCACATTTCAAACGCTTCAATTCTCCTCTTTACTGCAGCACCATTAGTCCAAGTTTCACTTCCTTATAGTGACTCAAAAGCTTTCAAAAATGACATCCTAATACCTAAATGTATATTCGATGTCAAGAGGTTCCTTTTTGTGTAGAAATGCTTTCTTTGCCTGAGCCAACCTGCTTTTTATATCCTCTTTGCTTCGTCCATTACTGGTTATTTTGCTTCCTAAGTACCGGTAACAGAAGTCTCCTACTTCCCGTAGCGTTTCACCTGCCAATTTGATGTCCATAGAGGTTTCTCATTTATTTCTGCTGCATTCCAATAATTTTGTTTTACATTTATTGATTTTCATCATGAATTCATTCGTCAAGACGGAGTCCATCCATACCATGCAAAAACTCGTTCAAATCTTCTGGCGTATTGGCCAAGATGACGATGTCATCAGCAAATCTCAGAGATGAAATTATTTCTCCTTGAATCTTCACTCCGACTTTAAATTGTTCTCCAATTTCCTGATTATTGTGTTTTTAGAGATCTTTGAAATGCGTTGCCCTCGCACATGGTGTAGATGCATTGTCAAAGGAAAACATTCCATGTTACGAACAACATGGTCCGCATAACGTGTACCGAAAGCCTATTCTGGACAGCAGTTCCTTGAACTCAGATTTGCCAACATTTTATTGTATCTTTCCATGTGGTATGTCTCTGTACCTCAATATACAGAAGAGTGCTTTAAAAATCATGTCTTGTGTAAATTTTGGAAAATGTAGTGCGTGTGTTTTTTGCCGGAGTGGATACTCGCTAGTAGAAATTCTTTTTAGTAAAATAGACTGGTTCACAATTTGGTAAGTGCACATTGAGGTATATGACGGCGGGATGCCTTAAGTGTTAAGGAAACGGCAATAGCCGCCTCAGAGCTTCGTTGGTATTGAAATTATGACCAGACCGATATTTGTACTTAACTATACGGGATTTGTGAGCCCAGTGTTTATGAAATTGAACGTAGCTATATCGCTACCTTTATTTAATAGCCGCTACTGTAGTGTTTAAAAATTAAAGGTGGTATTAGAAGGCGCTTCCCCTATTTTTTTTTTTACCCCTGGCACTACAGCCCATGAAGGGCCTAGGCCTATCATGCGACCGCTTCCCAGCCATTTGGCCTGCAGATATTGTGGTGACGCGTGGTCAGTGCATAGTGTCCCCTCAGCCGTTAATCTTGTTCTTCGTGACCGGCGCGCTGCCTCACAGCTACTCAATTGTCCTCACGAATCTGAGTTCAGCCCATTGCAGCCCTCACGTCAGTGTCTAAAATCTCTGACGGAGCCGGGAATCGAACCCGGGGCCTCCGGACGGGAGGCAGGCGCGCTACACTGTTCTAATTGTGTTTATATATATCTTGAAAAAGATAATAAATGAATTGGCATTGCCTCCTAGAGGGATATATAGAAAATCGGATGTCATACCTTGAGGTAGTGTTGCCATGGAAACGGACTTGCGATTAGTTCATCAATCAGAGCGAAGATAGTTTTCTGCGAATATCTTTGAAACTGTTGGTTTTA
The DNA here is from genome assembly GCA_946902985.2 of Meconema thalassinum. NCBI lineage: Eukaryota > Metazoa > Arthropoda > Insecta > Orthoptera > Tettigoniidae > Meconema > Meconema thalassinum. Next base: position 390,131,014 of record OX336393.1, on the reverse strand, counting down.
GAGCCTTAAAATGTAGTTTTCGGTGTCCCGTAGGGACACACCGAGTATTGTTTCTTGCATCGAGGGGAGTAAAATGAGCTTTGTCCGGTCTTTATGCGACAACTTCGATATTTTGTCCTGGTTGAGTATTTTTGGTGACTTTTCAGTTATGTTGCCCATTCCACGGGAACAGTTATTTATTTCCGGACGAAAGGCAGCCTATATGTTATCCCATGGTATAAGCTGTCTCCATTTCAAATTTCATCCAAATCCGTCCAGCCGTTTTAGTGTCAAGAGGTAACAAACTAACACACACACACACACACACACACACACACACAGATTTTCACAACTATAATATATATAGGGATAAATTATTTCCGTTGACTTTTCAAGAAATGCAAGATTTTTTCCTGTACTATTCAGACGATTTGGAAGTTTTTGGTACAAACCACTGTTTGCTCTCAGGGAGAATTATATAGTGTTTTATTTCCACAGTTGGTAACAGATACATTTATTATGTTTAGGTTGGCAGCAGTGACCTGGACAGAGAGTGAAGTTGCCATCATGGCTGAACGTGTTTGTGTTTCGGAGCATCAGCTCCTTCGCATATCAAGTGTTGTGTCTTTTGTAACATGTACATTTTTGTAAATACAGTCCACTAGAGTTAATTCGACATTTTCATTTATCCCCTGATGTTTCATCTGGGGCACGTATGTCGCAGACAGACATATGTTTTGGTCCAACACGGGCAGGATTCCCGCTATATCAACTGACGCCATGTGGTCTCGACAACCGCTAAAACTGCTGTATTTAAGTGAACCAGTGCGAAATACGTATGTAGAGACAATACTAGTACATTATTGTGAACAATGCAGGCGCAATTGCAATTTATTTATCAATGTTTGTGAGTTCGATCTAACTTATTTTGAAAAGTGAGCATTGTGGCTGCGAAACAAAGCCACCAGTGTGCTTTGGCTTCGTGTCGCTTCGGCTAGCATCGGTAAGCTTCGATACACGTGCTGATGGCAGTGCCAGCAGGCAGCGCTCGCCAGTCTGCTTGATTCATTTTTACAACGCGGCTGTTGTAATACAAGGTTAATATTTGAATAAGTTAATTCATGCAGCGGGACTTGCAAAATTAATCATGATGAATTGTATATTCGTAAAAGCATATCCAGTATTGTGAAAGTTTCGGTGTGCAGTTGAAAGCATCAATGGACGCAGTTCCATTCAGTAGTGCAGCCTTCGATTCCTGACGGACACAGTTCCATTCAGCAGTGCAGCCTTCGATTCCTGACGGACGCAGTTCCATTCAGCAGTGCAGCCTTCGATTCCTGACGGACGCAGTTCCATTCAGCAGTGCAGCCTTCGATTACTGACGGACGCAGTTCCATTCAGCGGTGCAGCCTTCGATTCCTGACGGACGCAGTTCCATTCAGCGGTGCAGCCTTCGATTCCTGACAGACGCAGTTCCATTCAGACGTCCTGACTTCGATATCCAACCGTTTGGTGACGACGCAGACTGAAAGAACCTCTACACCAGATAAGTTAACAAAGGCATTTCATAGCAATTCCTTCCCATACCAAGCAATCCTTCCTGTGCATGAACCATTTTAAGTATGTCTACTGAACGTGAGATAAAGTCACTGACCAAGCGCAGAGGTGTTCTCCGAGCATCCCTCACGAGACTCCATACCCAAATTAATGAATTTAATAATAAGACTCCTGCTGAAGTATTAAATGTGAAGAATGAACGTTTATTAGCTCTATTACCAGAATTTAATGAAATTCAAAGCAAATTGGAGGATTTGGATGACAAAAATCTTCATGAGCAGGTCCGGTGTGAATTCGAAGATGATTATGATGAACTTAGGGCTAAGCTACAACAGTTACTAAATACCCATTGCACACATGCCTCATCTGTCTCTAGCAACGGTAGAGAATCTACAAGTAGTAATACAGGTTCGTACAGTTTGCCCAAGATACGGTTACCAGAATTTTTAGGTGATGTTACACAATTCATGCATTTCCATGACCTGTTTGATTCATTAATACTGAAGAATCAGTCGTTGGGTAATGTTGAAAGGTTCCATTACTTAATGTCAGCACTGCGTGGCAATGCTCATCAACTCATTCAAAACATTCCTCTTACTGCAGATAACTTTGAGCTAGCTTGGGAAACGGTCTGCAAGCGATACCGCAATTCAAAGGTAATAGTAAATGCACATATCAAATTACTGTTATCGCCAGATATCGTCCAAAGGGAGACATCTTCTAGTCTACGCACACTTTTGAATCAAGTTCAGTCCAATTTAAAGGCTGTTGAGTCTTTGAATTTGAATATTCCCCTACATGAAATCATAATAGGTCAAATCATACTTGACAAGTTACCTGAAGCCACACGTAAGCAATGGGAAATGAGCAACAAATCCAAGGAACTATCTACACTTACGGAGTTGTTAGAATATCTTGAAAGGCGGGCTCAAACCCTTGAATTAATTGATTTTTCACCTACTAAGGGTCACAGTGATAAGATCAGCAGATTGTCTCAAGATAAAACTTCTAAGCATGGTTTCAAGCATGAGAAACAACCATTTACAAGTAGTTCATACATTGCAATTAACAATAATTGTGAAGCCTGTAAGGGGCAACATCCAATCTTCAGATGTGATAAATTTTTAGGTTATGATGTTAATCGTAGATACAACCTAGTTAAGCAGCATAAGCTTTGCTACAACTGTTTGCATGAATCACACGCTATAAGTTCTTGTCCTTCGAAGTCAACATGCAAAACTTGCAACGGTCGTCACAACTCACTGTTGCATTTTGATTCTGGGAATCAGCAATTCAATGCCAACTCGTCTAAACAGTCTCAGCAAGGAGCTATCAGCAGATGCTCAAACCCCGAGTCCAACCAGGCTCACAATGCTCAAGTTCGTGGTAACTCCTCCAGTTATTGCACCATGAAACTCAAACCACAAACTCAAGTTCTACTTTCTACAGCAGTAGTAAAGGTAAAGGATAGTGCTGGTAGGCTACACTTAGCTCGTTGCTTATTGGACAGTGGCAGTCAAAGCAATTTTGTAACCGAGAGTTTGGTTCAAAATTTAGGCTTAAGAAAGGCCAAGAATCTCACACCCATCGAAGGTATTTCTCAGTCCATGTCTGAAGCCAAGTATAGTGTGAGCATTGAAGTGCAATCTTCCATAAGCAACACACGTCACAATGTTGAATGTCTGGTCCTATCCAAAATTACTAGCGACATGCCTAGTCAGCAGGTACCCTATGAAGAGTGGGAGCTCCCTGATGATATTCAGTTAGCAGATCCAAGGTTTTATGCCCCAGCCAAGATAGACATGCTTCTCGGTGCTGATGTATTCTTTAGAATTCTACAGAGGGGACACAGGACGAGACCAGGGAAGTTTCCAGTCCTACAAAACACAGATTTTGGATGGATTGTGTCAGGTTCATATGAATCCACCTCGAGAAAGAGAAACAATGCAGCAGGAACGTTTTTCCTTCGTAATGATGTTCACCTTCATAACCAAGTACAACGATTTTGGGAGATCGAAGAACTTCACGAGCCAGTCAAGTCGCAAGAAGAGATTGAATGTGAACAGCATTTTTCTGATCATGTGACACGAGATGCATCTGGGAAATACATAGTCAGACTACCATTTAAGCAGGATCCAAGTATATTAGGCAATTCTTTACAAACAGCTACAAGCAGATTTCAATACCTTGAGCGTAGGCTTAACAATGATACGCAACTGAAGGTAGATTATGACCAGTTTCTCACTGAATACCAGGAACTAGGTCACATGGATATTGTTAATTCTAGTATGGCAACATCGGTAGCATACTACATGCCGCACCATCCGGTATTCAAGAAATCCAGCACTACTACAAAAACTAGAGTTGTCTTCGACGCTTCTTGTAAATCGAGGTCAGGAAAGTCACTTAATGATATTTTAATGACGGGTCCTACTATTCAACAAGACTTATGTTCGATTGTCGCTAGATTTAGAACTCACGCCATAGGCTTTACAGCTGACATCGAGAAGATGTACAGACAAGTTAAGGTTGATTCCAGAGACAGCAGCCTTCAACGCATCCTTTGGAGAGCTTCTCCTAATGAGCCTATCAAGCAGTACCAACTTCAGACGGTCACATATGGCACATCATCAGCTCCATTTCTAGCAATAAGATGTTTAAGGCAATTGGCATATGATGAGGGACAACAGTATCCGCAGGCAGCATCTGTCCTTCTTCGTGATTTTTATGTAGACGACTGCATTTCAGGAACAAGTAAGGTTGACAATGCATTACTCCTACAACGTGAACTGATCCAATTGTTATCCAAGGGAGGCTTCAAGCTCCGCAAGTGGTGCTCTAACCATCCAGCATTGTTAGAGGCGGTTCCAAAAGACTGCAGAGAAACGCAGCTTCCCCTTCAGATTGATTCTGGAGAAAATATAATGACTTTAGGTCTACTTTGGCATCCAGCGACAGACAAACTACAGATATCCAGTGGTGTGCAGAAAGAACAAGGAAGTGGATCTCCAGTGACCAAACGCAAGGTGTTATCGATTGTGTCGTCAATTTATGACCCTATTGGGCTAATCAGTCCTATTGTCATCGCATTCAAGATGTTTCTGCAGCAACTATGGCAAGAGAAGATAGGATGGGATGATGAACTTCCAACGGAACTTCTTACAAGATGGCGTACTCTGCATTCTCAAATACCCTTGATTGACAATATATATATTAACAGATTTGTGCTTCAAGAAAATTGTACTCAGGTGCAGTTGCATGGCTTCGCTGATGCATCCTTGAAGGGCTACGGTGCATGTTTATTCCTACGCTCGTCAACAGATCAAGGTCACGTAATAACACATTTCCTGTGCTCCAAGTCCAGAGTGGCTCCACTGAAACAGATCACGCTACCCAGACTAGAGTTGTGTGCAGCAGTACTATTGTCACAAGTGGTTAAAAAGATGTGTCATGTTCTCAATATTGAATTCCATAGCATTCATCTGTGGACAGACTCAAAGATTGTTCTCGCATGGTTAGCAGGTGAACCGTCAAAATGAAAACTTTTGTTGCGCACCGTGTGGCTGAAGTGCAAGGAAATACTTCAGTCAAGGATTGGAAGCACGTAGCATCAGCGGACAATCCTGCAGATCTAATTTCTCGAGGAACTGATCCTACAAACCTTTTAAATAATCATCTTTGGTGGCATGGCCCTGAATGGCTACAGTGTTCGGAACGGAACTGGCCCACTTCCAGTGAACAACCTGAATCAGAGATTCCTGAGCAACGCAAGATAGTGCTTAGTTGTTCAGTCCACTCTAATCCTGCAGACGTGCTCACAAGATTTTCTTCCCATCTCAAGCTACAAAGAGTGTTAGCATACTGTTTAAGATTCGTGCACAACACTAAACACAAACCTTCAGAACGGAAACATGGTCCATTAACAATAGAAGAGTTGCAGCAAACTAACATGACATGTGTTAGACTAGTCCAGTCAATAGCATTCCGCGACGAAATAGCTGATCTTTTGAAACACAATGCAGTGTCAAGACGTTGCAAACTTCAAAGTTTAGTACCATTTTTAGACAAGGATCAAATCTTGAGAGTTGGAGGAAGACTAGAGAACTCCAATCAAGACTACGATTTCAAACATCAGATGATTTTGCCCGCTAAACATCAGTTTACTGATTTAATAATCAAGAGGGAACATGAAAGACTCCTACATTCAGGAAACCAGTTGACTTTAGCATCCATCAGACAGTGCTACTGGATCATCAATGGAAAGTCGGTGGTTCGAAGAGTTATTAACACTTGTACAAAATGCTTCAGGTTCAAAGCCAAAACTACACAGCAAGTAATGGGACAGTTGCCCTCAGTTCGTGTGTCTCAAGCAAGACCATTCCGCAACACCGGCACAGACTTCACGGGCCCTTTCTACTTGAAGATCGGCAATCCACGTAGCAAGACCATTGTCAAGGGTTACATATGCATATTCATATGTATGTGCACCAAGGCCATTCATTTAGAAATAGTTTCCGACCTAACCACTCAAGCTTTCCTCGCAGCACTCAGGAGATTCATCGCAAGAAGAGGATTATGCAGCAACATGTACTCCGACAATGGTACAAATTTCCAAGGTGCTAGTAGAGAGCTCAAGGAGCTCAAGAAATTGTTCACTCAGGAACGGACTAGAGAGGAGATCAGTAACTTTGCCAGTAGCTGTGGAGTTATGTGGCATTTCATACCTCCTCATGCCCCTAATTTTGGAGGGCTTTGGGAGGCCGGAGTAAAATCCCTCAAACATCATCTAAGAAGAGTTCTCGGAACACTTCATTTTACATATGAAGAATTGGCTACATTAACTGCGCAAATTGAGGCTTGCTTAAACTCACGTCCCCTTCTAACCCTGTCAAATGATCCTTCAGATGCATCTACCTTGACACCAGGTCACTTCCTTATAGGCGAACCCCTCACGACTCTTCCCGAACCCGATTTAACATTATGTAAACGGCCTTTGTTAACTAGATATAAGGTTCTGCAACAAAGACTCCAATCCTTTTGGAAGAGATGGTCATTAGATTACCTCACCCATCTGCAACAGCGCAGCAAATGGACGACCTCCTCCAGCAACGTATCACCAGGTACTGTGGTGCTGATACGGGAAGACAATGTTCCCCCACTTCAGTGGTCCCTTGGTGTTATCACAGAAGTGCATGGTGGTAAAGACAATGTGGTAAGAGTGGTTTCAGTGAAGTGCAACAGTGGTATTTTTAAACGACCAGTTTCCAAGGTAGCTCCGCTACCAATTGAGCAGACACATAATTTTGACTGATAATATGTCAGTGTTTTAACTTAGTGAATATTTTAGTGTTTTATGTCCTTGTCATTGGAACATTTCAGTGTTTCTATTTCAGATTATTGAAATCCATGTATTTCAAGGTGGGGAGTATGTTTGCTCTCAGGGAGAATTATATAGTGTTTTATTTCCACAGTTGGTAACAGATACATTTATTATGTTTAGGTTGGCAGCAGTGACCTGGACAGAGAGTGAAGTTGCCATCATGGCTGAACGTGTTTGTGTTTCGGAGCATCAGCTCCTTCGCATATCAAGTGTTGTGTCTTTTGTAACATGTACATTTTTGTAAATACAGTCCACTAGAGTTAATTCGACATTTTCATTTATCCCCTGATGTTTCATCTGGGGCACGTATGTCGCAGACAGACACCACACCTAACTCCTTCTGGTTTAGGAGCTAGAGTTTTGTGATACATACACCTTAGTCTTAGCGTATTATATAATAAGAACATATCGGGATTCAAATATTAATATTATTACAATTTTTTTACAACATTTTGCCCAACTAACGAGCGCGAGTGAACCTATTTAATAACAGATGAATATGAATTTGCCTTCTTCTCTTCCCAAAATCTCTTCATTCTCTCACTATGATTTTCCCTTATTTCTGCTCTCCATCCGGGGGTTTGTAGCAAAGTAATGTTTTTTTTACAAACGTTCTGAAGCGTGGACTGTTCCATAAAATTTTGTCTGTTACGTTGAATTCTTGTAATTTCGATTATTCAATTATTCTTGACTTTTAGTGTGGAGGCATGATTAAATACGAGGCACATCCAGAAAGTAAGTTCCGTTTGGTAATACAATTAAATTGTGTACAGATACAGAAAAAATATTTATTCCACAACATTCTACACCTCTTAAACTACTTTTCCACGTAACTGCCGAACTTTTACAGGCATTTGTCATAGCGTGGCACAAGGTTTTGGATACCTTCTTCATAGAAGTTTGCCGCCGACCGTAAACGAGAGTGAAGACTCCCCTGTAAGATATCCTACCTTTTGGCCACCACTGTTAGGCAAATTGCGTGCTTACCATACGCAGTTCTCCTGTCCATTCTTTGAACATGTCCATAACATTTCAATCATCTTCTTCTACTAGTGTCTGATATTTTCTCGGAATACCGGCCGCGGTGGCCGAGAGCGCTAACGCGCTACCTCGTGTCTCACTGGCATCGGAAGAGCGTGGCTTCGAATCCCACCTCGGCCGTCCTAAAAATGGTTTTCGTGGTTTCCCATTTTCACTACCAGGCAAATGCCGGGACGGTTCCTTTCAATAGCTCCAAGGCCGATTTGCTTCCAATATCCCTTCCCTGACCCGTCCTGAAAAAGAAAAATACATGGCCATTGGCTGCATTAATAAAATTATATATTCTCGGAATGTTGGCATAACTCCTGAGACCTCCTTTTTATCCACACTCCCTCCATGCACACTGAGCCAAAGATTTCCTCTAGTATTTTCCTTTCTTGTTTTTCTAAATGTTTAGTTAGATATAATAATAATGTTATTGGTTTTACGTCCCTTTTAACTACTCTTGACTTTTAGAGACGCCGGGGTGTCGGATTTTTTTTAATGTGCCAGCAAATTTACTGGCACGGTTCCCTAGCATTTGTGCACCCTCAAATGCCAGCTGGCTGTGCCAGGATACGAATCTGCAATCTTGGGCCCAGTAAGCGAGAACGTTACCGCTGAGCCACGCTGCCAGCTTTTCTAGTTAGAGGTCTGCCTCCAATGATCAGGGTTTCAGATGCTTCTAAAGTTATGTTATAATACAAGAGCATTATACAGACAAATGGAGTACTACAAGGCGACCCAGTAAGCCCATTAATGTTCAATATCATGACTGCAGACGTCACGGAGATAATGAGAGAGACTTCAGCGTCACTTATACTATATGCGGACGACATGGCAATTGGCTCAAGTGATAAGGAAGAGCTTCAAGATGTCCTAAACAGACTCATCGCATAGGCAGACAGAAATGAACTACAAATCAACCAAAGTAAAACACAAACAAATGACCTTTAGGAGAGGAGGGAAACATGCTACAAGAAACACATTTAACACTACACAAACTTTTAGAAGTAGTCTCAAAATTTGAATACCTCGGAGTTACTTTACAAACAACATTATCATCCTTCAACTTCCATGTTACAGAGAGAGCTACTGCTGCAATAAAAGCCATGTACCATATCCAACAACCACAGCGAATCTCAATAGCCATTGCATTAACACTGTTCAAGACGGCTATAGCACCAATAGCAACCTATGGGATCAACATAATCTGGGACAAACTAACAATCACAAATCTATCAACAATTGAGAAGGTCAAAGCCCGTTACCGGATTCCAGGAGTAGGGAAGTCAGCACCATCGAGGCTAACATATGTGTTAACAAAAGAAACCGTTGAGGACATAAAAGCACAATTCTGGCTACCAAATACTAAGGCTTATGAAAAGACACTACACCTGTTAAAGAGAAGACTAATGCCATATGGCCCGAATTTTACACAACAGATGATATTACAACATCGGAATGGAAGCAGCCAAATTATGAACTTCGACACATACTGACGGCATTAACCACAAGCTATGTCGGAACCTAATATTTCATCAACCGGAAGAATCCAGCGTGTGCAAATTGTGCGATAAACATTTGAGCGATATCAAGCTCAAAACTGCCCAAACAGGACAATCTCAATAATAGGACTAGGTCAAGAATAATTGATGTATCATTATGCACATTGTGCGCTTTAAAAAAATACAGTATTATATAATACTTTAGGTTGAATTACCGTGCTATAATGCATTCATTTTCTGTTCTGAGATAGATTGTTGATATATCTTTTTCAGGTGATTCTACAGGTTTTTTGTAATAATACCATCATTATTATTATTATTATTATTATTATTATTATTATTATATGGCAAGTTCAAGAAAAGCAATGCTCTTAAAATCTTTTGCGTGTGTTGTAGGCCTATATACAATTTGCCATCATCATGACTCCTGAAGTGCACTAGTTATTGTCGAATGAGATCACGGATATCTCAGTCATTGTCCAGTGGATCAGTCCAGTAGTATGTGACTTCAGACAAAGAGTTGGAAGTGAACTTCCCTTGAGTGAGATCGGAAAGCGCAATTGCCCAGAATAGGGGGGGATTTGGATTTCAGACATGTTGATTTCTTTTTTTGAGATTTTTGAGTAGAGAGCTTTATGTTTCATGAAACTCCTCGATAGCGACATGTCTTGTGATTGTATTTCGGAACTTTTATTTTATCATTTCCCTAATATCGGGCTAGTTTCCGTTAGGTTTAAGTCAGATTTATGACCTCTTTGGCTCAGGGTTCTCTCGAGTTGGAACAAGGTAGGCTATATTTAACAACAACAACAACAACAACAACGCCATGGGTTTTACATCCATTTTTACTACAGAGGCTTTAGACACAACGGGGTGCCGCCGTAATTTCACACTTAAGGGATCTCTAACATGCCAGTAAATCTACTGACATAGGTATCGAATTTAAGCACCTTCAAACACCAACTGACAGCTCAGGGATTCGATCTTGCAACCATGAACACAGCAGGTGAGAACCCTACCGCTTCCCTACCCGACCAACCCAAGCATAACGTTGGCTGAGAAGCGAAACCAATCTCTTATCTCTCATTCGTCAGATATGCGAAAATGTTCCGTAATCTGTTGGCTTAGGGGAACAGATACGAGGTTTCACTTCTAGATCTAGCTTGCCACGGTGGGTGAGTGGTTAACGTGTCGGTCTACAAACACCAAGCTTGCAGGTTCGCTCCTGGCCGTGGTAAGTGAAATTTTTTTGAAAGGCGGCAAAAATTACGACACGTATGTCATACGATGTTGGCATGTCAAAAAACCCATTTGAATTCAGTAGGCCGTGTTCATAATGGCAACATTAATATCGGGAGTTTCCGCCAGCACAAAGTTCCTCATTTCTTTACTAGAAAGCGCTATAGTGTTCAAGGAGCTTAGATATCTAACCTCCTTGACTTCCATAGTGCTTCAAGGAACACAGAAATTCGACATGCAAGCTACCCTTTGGGTGTCAAATTACAACGCTTGCACCCGGCATACGAGGCCATACGATTAAAAAAACTTTTAGATCATCGGTATGTGGTTTGAGTTGTGGTCAATAAATACAGCGAGAGCCTTCTCTACAGAACGAAACTTCGCTGGCGCCGTGTGACGGCCGGGGCACTGTGGCATGCCACCTGTCGAGCAAGGCGCTAGGAGCAGCGTAGCGCCCAACTAGTTCAACACATTTACAATTTTTTAACGTATTTATTAATCATCATTACTTACAAGAATTTCAGAGTAGTTGCTGGAAATGCTGTCCTTTTCATGTGATGGCTGTATTAGTGTGTGTTATCTTTTTTTAATTCAAGTAAGGACTGGAGACATTCAATTTTTTCATGTAGTTCCAACTTTTACTGCCAAACGCCACCGTCAACGACCAACTAGTTCTGAACTTGGTTACAAGATGCCACCGCAGGCTGCTGCTAGCGTCGATCGTTGGAATCTAAGACCGTAAGTACAATCTAACCTATAAATTAGCTTCACACAATTGTAGTAAGTGGAAGGTTCTTTATCGTGCCATAAATCTATGACATGGGACCGCCGCCGGCTTTAATTCCCCTCCGAAGGAAGGCATACTGCTCTAATCTGAGCTGCGTGAACCTGAGAGGAATGTGCATCGCGGACTATCAGTAGTGGTGTTGACGAGTGATGAGTTTTCTCGGTCCGTGCATAGTACAGAACCAAATACATTGGTCGATGACTCACTCGTCATTCCTAACACCACAGTGGTTTGAGCAACTGCCGAATGTTAGCAGTATTGGAATAGAAAGGAATACCATATATCACGGTGGGCTGTTGACAGATCCTTCTCTTCACGCCCGACCCTTCCCTGCTCTTTCTCCTCACCCCGCAAGTTCATAGAGCTTTGACTCGAGCAGTACTGAGGGATTTCTAACGCTCTTAAAAATCCGAAGACTCCGGCCGGGTTTGAACCTTCGACCTTGGGCATAGAAGCTCAGCATGCTACCAACTTCGCCACCGAAGCAGTCATCCTCACTGATATTTCGTATCAGTGCAGTTATTTCGTTCTCGAGAGCCCCCAGAGTACGCGGATTGTTTCTGTGGTACATTTTGTTTGAGGTTCCCCCACGAGGATCACATTTACTGGAGGACTTCTTTTTGAGAAGATAAGTTTCCACTAGCAAAATTCGATGTTTTGTCCTATACCTAGCCATGTTCACGGGATACGAGATAGCCTACAGTACTTCACCACAAGTCTAATTTTCTCAACGAAGGTATCGTGCCAGCTCTGTATGTAATAAATGGCATGACAGTATCAGATACTTCCCAACTCACTCTTGTTTAATCGGCAAATGCTCGTCATCAAGCGCTGACTCAACGCGCTTCGACCGTCACACGGCCCCGGTGAGGCTCTCACTGTATTTCTACCTTTCATATGGAGACCTATGCTTACTTTACTTATCCGGCGCTAAAGCCCTGGGTGGGCTTTGCCTCTTCTACAATCTTTCGCCATCTGCTTCGGTCCTGATCTGCTGGTTTCCACGGACGAATGTTCATTGTCCTTAGGTCAGCTTCACTTCATCATTCCATCTGTTACGGGGCCTTCCCTGTCACCGCCTTCTTTCCATTCTTGACTTGGCTACTTTCCTTGGCATTCGGTTCTCATCCATCGTTTCCACATGTCCATACTATCTCAATCTTTAATACATCTAACTATATCCTCTTGATCTAGTATGTTTTGAATTTCAGCATTTGTCCTTATCCTCTATCCATCTCATTCTTGGACTGGGCCATATATTCTCCTGATAATCTTTCATTCAAATATTCTTAATTTATTTGCATCATCAACTAATAAATTCCAAGTTTCTTTGCCATATGTTACAACAGGTCTAATAAGGGTCTTATATGTTTTAAGTTTTGAAATCTAGACAATAAATGGGATTTCAGTAATTTCAGATTTGCGTAAAAAGCCCTGTTTCCAGCCATTATTCTGCGATGTATCTCCTCGTTTACCTTATTAGCATTAGTATGGAGACCTATGCAAGATCAAGTAAATGAAAATAAATCTAACTTTTAATATAATCAAACAGTAAGGAAAAATAAACGACTAAAAGAAACGGTAGAGAAATGATGAAAGCAACAGCGAGAGGTGATGCACTCGAGATGCCGGAAAACATTGCATCCTACTTTGGTTATGGCATCGTGCAAATGGATATCATAATGAAAATAAACACCCCATTTTTTTTTCATTTTTTGTGATTTGGTATGAACTGTCTATTACTATGTACTGTACGTCTTGAGATATTAAGTCCAGAAAACAGCCAACTCCTAAGCCCATAGCTCCATTACAAGTTGGCATCCGAGATAATCTCTACTTAATATAAAACAAAGTCCCCGATTCTTGGATGTCACGGGTAATCTCGAGAACCACTGGATGGATTTTGATGTGGTTTCCACCATTCTGTGAAGGATATCTCGAGGAAAGTTTCTGTAGAAAGTTATTTATTGTTACGTGCCACCCCCCTAGTGGCACTTTTGTTAACTGGATTACGGTGGGTTGAAGCACAACACAGAATGTTTCTTTAAAGAAATAATTAACTTTATTGCGGCCAGAAAATTACACTACTCATCAGCAAATACAAGCAATTGGAACCTTACTCCAGTTTTCTCAAGTCTCTTCCTTGAGCGCTCTTGGCCCTTTCACTTGTCAACAGACCACAGAAGTTAAACCGTCCTAATGAGTCCGATGGCCTTGACAGAGACTACCTGCTCCTCTCCCTTATTGTACACCGACTACAGTTACTTACGATCACTTGCTGCAGGCTGTTCACAAGCTGGGAGAAACAATGTCACTGGATTTCGTAACTCGCACGGCACTTCGTCACCACACTTCTGTCGCTCAGGAAAACACGCACTAGCTCAGAAACACACACCCACAGAAGGCTCAGTCCCCTCATTTTGAGGCCGCTTTTATAGCAGGCTGGTGACTCAATGAATTCTAGAATCGTCCAGGACACACGGCTTCGAGAGATTTCCATCACTGGCTGGGTCACGAATATTTTGGACCATCCCTTTGTCCTAGTAGCCCTGTTGCATAAGGCGCACGCAATACACGAGGCAGGGCACAGCCCAGCCCTGGGGCAGTTGTGACTCATGCGGCGAGCGATGACACAAACTCACAGCCGTAACATTATGATCACAGGAAGCCAAGCAGAAACGATTTCAGTGAAAAAGTCGGAAGAAAACCTGGCATCCATGGGCATTTTATGCTTACGCTGGGCAAACCGTTACACTATGAGGGTAAGAATTGTTCAGCATGAAAAGTTCTAAAAAACGTCCACGATAGCATATCTCTATCTTCAATACATCGTCCATTGTAAGTTTTGTACGTTTTCATTTCTTCCAACAATCTCCATTCAATTACTGAGGAGACAGTTTACGAGCTAGCTAGGGAAATAAAAGCGCTTATCATGCAATGCATTCATAACTGTTCCCGGACAAAGCCGGAGTGGGTTACTGGTAATTATATAAGTAGCTTACGTTTATTATAGACCACACTGCACAGAGCGATGTTTGCGGAAGAAGATAATTGCCACAGTCCGACACCATCCAAATGAACAACAAATTGATGTGTTTCAATTACGAGTTGTGACGTCATAAAACCTTGAGCATTATCTCCACACCAAATTAGTCTCAACTAGCAATTCTAAGGGGCAGATGACCTCGTAGTTCCGCCCCTTAAAACAATAACTAACAATTCTAGCAAATAATTTATCTGTTTTCCAACTATGTAAGACCCTATTCGCATTAATTTAAACATGCCGCTCTATATGAACCTTCTATTGATAGCTGCATTTGTTGCTACGCTAAGGAATGTAGCACCAGGATCACAGCACCACGTAGGGTTAGCGGTATCTGCCTTCTCAAAAACATTACGCTATAACTTCCCAAGAGCATACAACATAGATCCTAAAACTGGAGCTACGTATGGCGCGGTGGCTGCTTGCCTGAGCCCAAGCAAGCGAAGCCGGCTGCGTGCATTTTTAGCCTGTCGGCACCCACTTTGGGGCCATAAGAGCTTTATCAAGGGGAATTTGGACCTGGAGCTTAATAATTTAGGATGTGGGTTATGGTACATTTGCATCAAATTGGCCAGAATATGACCTGAGGTTGGGTGATTGGAAGGAGTAGGAATTTTGGGAATGGGTAAGGTTAGGAGAGGTAGAATGCAGCTAGCATAAAAAATCAGTTGAGCATGAGCTCGTTTCCAAGGCTGGTGGCTGATCTCGTCATTCGCTTTATAAGTGACTCAAAGACTTTCTTTTATGCATTCTGATTTTTCGTAATGTTTGTTAATTATTAGCCTACTTTTCATATTTTGTAAAATGAGGAAAAGTAGACTTATGAGATCGATCCGGGAAAATGCCTGCCTGTCTGTCTGTCTGTCTGTCTGTCTGTCTGTCTGTCTGTCTGTCTGTCTGTCTGTCTGTCTGTCTGTCAACTCTTAAACGGATGCAGCTATCGAAACCAAATTTGGTATGAGTAAAGAGCTACGCCTCAATATCGCAAGGCCATATTTGAAAATGAGGTCTATGCTGGATATCTCTGAAGATAAGGCATGAAAATTGTTCCAAAATTGGCACATATATAGATAATATTACATCAGACTAATTTACAGGAGCCTCTACATGAGAGTGTTGCAAACATGATTCTATGCCTGCTGATAGGTCCAATCCTTAAATGCATGTAACTTCCATACTATCTTATTGGATTTCAACGAAATTTGGTATGTGATTTGCGCACTAGAGCAGATATGAATATGCATTATGTTAGTGTCAACAGGGCTGCCAACTGTTGAAAAATGCTCTATACATTTTTATCCTAATCTCAATATATCAGAAAGTATGCAGGCCAACAGTTCTGAACTTTGCATACATATAGTTCCTGCAAATGTAGGTTAATTTTCAGTAACCGACATACGGCAGTGATGCCAACATGATTCTACGCGTGCTCATAGGTTTAATGTTGATTCACATGTAACTTCCATACTAATAAATGAAGTTCTTTCAAAATTGGCACATCAATGTGCATACTACAGTATCTATTGGATCTCAAACCAAATTTCGCATGTGCACTGTGGACCTTGAGAGATGGAACAAAGAATATATTTAGAGACTCCAGGTCTGCCAATTGTTTATATACCGTATGGTATTTAGGCTATTTAGTTCGTCACAGAATTACTTGTTTTTATTATTATTAGTTTTATTTAATTTTTTTGTTTTATTAATTTTCTATATTTTCATATTTAGGTGCCCACCTCGAAATTCTGAATTTCATTCTAAATTTGTATACTTTAATCTGTGTTAAGGACACCGCGTACTCTTGCATGATGAAAAAATAGATTTTTTGATTTTGGCGCCATAAAATTCTTCATTCTTTTCTGAATCCAAATATATATAGTATGTTGGGGTTTTGATGTCTACAACTATCGAAAAATTAGTTTTGAAAATTAGCGACCCATGCTCTGAATAATACACTTTTAACTTTGCCAGCTGTTTTCCGTTAATACTCATTTTTCATGTTTAGGTACCAATAACTAGGAAACCATTTAAGATAGAGGGCTATTTTTTTACATTAACTTGCCTAATGGAGTACTTTAATGTTAACCTATTTTAACTTCCAGAACATAGTAGGCATGGATTGGGAAGAGAAAAATTGATATATATTTTGAATAAATTTAAAAAGAAAGAGTTCGGATTTTTTTCTTACATTCAGTCCCAATAATAATGAAACAAAGTGGTTACTCATCTGTCATGATCCATTCCAAGTATGAGAACAAAATTTGAGAATATTTGATTGAAAAACAACTGAGAAATGTGTACCTGAAGCAAATTATACAACATTTTTTTGAAAATGTATCTGTACAAATTTATATTCATTTCATACATCCTATAAAAGCAAAGTAGCACTACATGGTCAAAAACAGCTCAGAATATACCGCTTCTTGTATGTGACAAGAATCATAGCTGTACCTGTAGCATAAACCCAGAAAATACTTAGTCAAGTGATGCCACAAAAATAGACATTTTCATCGTGTAAGAGTACATGGTGACCTTAAGAGAGGCAGATGACCTCGTAGTTCCGCCCCTTAAAACCTCAATAACTAACTGGAACTACGTCAATTACATGTACAGTAGAACACATGTCATAGTTGATCGCCTAAAAATGTCGGACAGTGTAGGCCGATATTTTCAACACCAAGATGGAAAGCTTACATCGAGTATTTGTATAAGGGAAAGGAGATTGAGAATCATGTAATGGAAAGGGAGGAGGAAATTGATGAGGATGCAAAAGGAGATCTAATATTGAGATCAGAATTTGACAGAGCATTGGAGGGCTTAAGCAGGAACAAAGCACCGGGCATAGATGATATACCGATTGAGTTGCTACGCTGCATAGGAGATGAAGGCCTGATCAGGTTATTTCACTTGGTGTGTAGGATTTATGAGACAGGTGAGGTACCACCTGATTTCAAGAAGAATGTTATTATCCCTATACCAAAGAAAGTGGGAGCTGACAGATGTGAAGATTACCGTACAATCAGCTTGATTACTCATGCTTCAAAAATCCTGTCTAGAATAATTTACAAGAGGATGGAAAGCCAGATAGAAACGGAGTTGGGTGAAGACCAGTTTGGTTTCAGGAGAAATGTAGGAACAAGGGAAGCTGTACTGTACCCATGTGAGTAATCTCGATGGTAAATATGCATCTGCCTCCAGCTAGCATCAGGTCTCAGGCGTGTACCGTCTCCCCAATTGAGCAGTGCATATTTTGGATTTGAGGCTATAAGGTATCAACTCTACAATGATAAGGCACAACTCTATTCTAAAACTTTAATTCAGTAAATAAAATCATGGCTTCAAACACAAAAACAATCCCAAAACCATAAAAACAAAGCAAACAAAAATTTACTTCCACAATCCACAAATAAACAAAAATGAAATCATAATAAAGTCATATTAAACCATAAAGCTGTACCCTTATGTGAACTACATAAAGATATTCTAGTGCGCTGATGCACCTACAACTTCAACCAACTGTACATTGATATAACAGTCATACAATGTGACTTCTTTAATATCACAAATTAATTATTCCTTAAACCTCTTGGTTTTAACAATTATGTGTGCCGTGCGTGTTTTGATTTTTCTCTTCTCACCAAACAAATGCTTTCATGCATTACCTATTCGGACGTTGCACCGCAATCAACGTGCAACTCCATAATTATGTAAGCTACCCCTCCACTTCCTCTATTTATATGGTTCCACTGCATGCTGTATGTGATTCCTACATAAAACGTTACGTTATAGCTTGTGTCGGATGGTACAATTAGATTACCTTGCTCTCGTGGCGATTGGCATCTGGTAACCAACTTCATAACTTGGTTTCAGTGACAGTACAAATACATCGTCTAACTATTCGTCAGATAGCTAAAATAATGAACCATCAGGATAATCTATAATTATCCATGTGTTCCTAAACCACATGACTACATTACTCAACAGAACAATCTTTCAATACATGTCATTTACCAGGGTCTAAAATCTGTCCCTTTCAACTTGCCTTGACGGTTCGAGTGCCCGCCTACAGACCCTCGGCTAGAGGAGTCAGCACACAATAGAAAGTGGGATGGGTGTTCCACCAATTACCTCGACCCTCCTTAAAGGTTTGAATGCTTTCCTCTCTAAGCAGTCAAGATTTACAAGACAAATACTGTCGTCTGACCGACAGACATATCCCAAAGGATCTTAATTGACTATTATGCAAACAGGTATTGAATGAGCTTTTATAATTACTCCTACACAGAGGATATAATAATTACTGGCCTCAACACGGGTCCATTCAACATGAAGGTTCGGGGTTCGTAATGCATTAGTCTAACGGGTGACCGATGTCTCAAGTAAAATAGGCGCTCACTGCAGCTGTCGCCATGAGTTTCGCTACCACGAGCGGAATAACTCATCAATAAGTTCTCGGGAGACCATAGAGTTTCGAGGTGTCCTCGTTTTCCTCGTCTCTATCACAGGATTCCAACCCGGAACACTTTCATATCCTTCCTCAGAGCTAGGGTGCACATTACAACTCTGGCATAAATTATATCTCCACTTATGCCCATGACATAGGAGATTTCACACGTAGAATAGACCATCTGGCCCCTTACTCAATGCTACGACCTCCGACCTATATTATTAAGAGAAATCTATCAATTACTCTATAAGTTTCTCACATAAGCTGCAAATTCAATTCACTAAAAGCTCTTTCATGCCTGGCATCATTACTGAATATATGCAATATTCTGATATAAAACTTCTTTCCTTAATTACTGTAATGTAATCTTACTGTATCATCTTACTGCTTAGATTGATAAGTCTTGCAATTAGCGTAACTAATTCTCGCTTACAACATTTATTTGTTTCCTGATGTGTTCATTCATACTTTTAATATTCATTATTATTATTACCATTAATCTCACTGACATAAATGACCAAAATCATTACTTTATTATTATTCTCACATAACTTTACCAAAAATCCGACATAGCTAAACGTCTTAAAAACTCGAACAATCGTGCTCGTTGCATTTATATAACTGATTGCCATTCTTAAATCATAGTGGGAATAATTACTCCACTTAATGATGCAAATTAACATCTCAACTCTATAGAAATCAACACCATAATGATTAAACATGGAGGATCTCCCTCCTAAACTGATTTTTACTGGCATCTTTAAGGAAATCACAATATGCAGTGGCCCATATTTCTACATAATCATAACTTGTGGGGTACTTACATCTCTATAGGCGTCTATGGTGGCTCCGACCAATCATATTTCTCCATTTCGCCCGCCATTAGCAGGTTTAACGCGACGTATTCATCTTGAATACACACATTTTATAACACATAATTTTCATCAACAACACGACACGTTGCATAACTCTCAGGAAGCTATTGCTCCCAAACATGTGAAACACTTATCTAATCACTACTTTAAAGGATATTTTACATATGCTGTACACTTAACACACGTCACTTTATACACTTTTCAATGCTGAAATTCCCTAGCAAAGATCGAAATTGCAGGTGTCGACGGCATCTCCCGTGCTCCTATCAACTCCTGATTGAAAGTCTGGTTTACCTGCTCTTGGAATTCACCAACAGTTTGTATTATTCTTACTCCTACAGTGAGCGTCCTGCGTTGCATAAATATGCTAGCTCCTGTCCTGAGTGTTATCATCTGGTACTCTCATGACATTACCAAACACTTCGTAGAGTTTCATTAGCGCATTCCATCGTAATCACACATATACGATCAGTCAATACTTTACACATTGCGCTTAACACTGTCCAATACTTTACACAAATAATTATTTACAATAGTTCTGCCATTAGTCTTATACGGTGCTTCGTAACTGAACACGCCATAGTTCGTACTGCTGAGTATGCCTATAGCACGACTATTATTCATAAAAGCTTATAAAATGCTTCATTTACATGTACCAGTCTGTTTGGCGTCTATTATGAGTATGACCGCCATGCGTTCTGCCTTGACGAACTTGCTTCAAACTGGCTGTAACTGGGTGAAGATTCACTCGAAGACTGCTCATAACTTACTTGAAGACTGCTGTAGACTGCTTACATACTGTCTCGTACTGCCCTCGTACTTGCTGCATACTGATTGCAACTTACTGCAACTGTGCTACAACTGGGTAACTTCTAACGTCGTGAACTGAGCGTAGCTAGGCTTGAACTGAGCTGAGACTGAGCTTGACTGAGAGCTCCTCCAAGGGTCTACTCCCTTATATCGGATTCCCTCGGAAAGTAGGGCGAAATCTTCCCGCGTAATCTTTGCTCCTCTCACAGCGTGATTCTGGTCTCCAAACCATGATCATCGGGTTCCTCTTTCTTCACAGATCCCAAAACTATCTGCGTGCAAAGGAATCGCTCGTCCAATTAATTAATATTAATTCCTTTCTCCATAGCGTGGGACGCTATCTTACGGGTATTCCCCGGCAACATTCTCAAATCTATCCGCGAACAATGGCAGTTTTACAGTCCTTCCGCACATCATTAAATATGCCTCAATTTCGCAGGTAAAAGGCTCTAAAATTAGCCTCCTGCCAAAAGATTCACCTGTGGGCAACTCTCATCTCAATTCGTTGCTCCAATCCCGAGTAATCAATGATTTTCCTGGGCATCTCTCCTCCCCCTACTCAAATCTATTCTCCGTCGGGGAATAACTGGGTCATTATTCAGGCCTCCACCCTGCTCCAGACGACAGAATGGGGTCACAGAGATGGACATGGCTCCACTGGGGCCCTCCCACAATCCTGGGCTAATTTGTAAAATGTCAACTCTGCCCTCTCCGTGCTTCAAGCCTCGTATAGCCTACACCAAGTAGTCTAATAATGCTGTAATCTGCTCATTTTTCCCTGCATTATTTTAATAAATAATGTCATTGCACCAAAATCACACCAGTGATTAAATATACACTTCTTTCGAGGGGTTTTTACCATGAAACTGCCTCTACAGATCTCTGGTTCGTTCCCTGGTGGAACCTTTATACTGAGATCACAGTCTCTGAGAACCACGTTCGATTCCAGTCAGCATAACCTCCTCGGGTTCAGTACTAAGTCTCAGGCTGATTTTGGAAGGTAGAATAAGGAAAAATAAGAGAACGTTCATGGCATTTGTAGACTTAGAAAAAGCTTTTGGTAACGTTGATTGGACTAAATTGTTTGACATTTTGAAATCTATTGGAATAAAGCACAGGGATAGGAGGGTGATCTACAATCTATACAGAAACCAGACAGCGGTCATTCGAACTGAAGGACATGAGAGAGAAGCTGGTATTCAGAAAGGTGTAAGGCAGGGCTGCAACTTATCACCCATACTTTTCAATCTTTACATTGAACAAGCAATGAAGGAAATTGTAGAAAAATTTAAAGTGGGAGTGAAGATTCAAGGAGAAATAATTTCAACTCTTGAGATTTGCTGATGACATCGTCATCTTAGCCGACACGCCTGAGGATTTGAATGAGTTTTTGAATGGTATGGACTCCGTCTTACGGAATGAATACATGATGAAAATTAATAAATGTAAAACAAAAATACTGGAATGCAGCCGAAATAAATCAGAAACCTCTATGGACATCAAATTGGCAGGTGAAAAGCTGAAAGAAGTAGGAGACTTCTGTTACTTAGGAAGCAAAATAACCAGTGATAGACGAAGCAAAGAGGATATAAAACGTAGGTTGGCTCAGGAAAGGAAAGCCTTTCTACAAAAAATGAATCTGTTGACATCGAATATAGATTTAGGTATTAGGAAGTCATTTTTGAAAGCCTTTGTCTGGAGCGTGGCGCTCTATGGAAGTGATACTTGGACTATTGGTGCAGCAGAAAAGAGGAGAATTGAAGTATTTGAAATGTGGTGTTACAGGAGAATGATGAAGATCAGATGGGTAGATAGGGTGACAAACAAAGAGGTATTAAGACTAGTGGGAGAGGAGAGATGTTTCTGGCGACTGCTAATGAAGAGAAGAGATAGGTTAGTAGGACACATACTAAGACACCCAGGAATAGCAAGCTTAGTTATGGAAGGAAGGGTTGAGGACAAGAACTGTAGGTGTAGACCAAGGTTAGAATATGTTAAACAGATTGCTTCGGATGTAGGGTGTGGTAGCTATGTAGATATGAAACGATTAGCTCAAGACAGGGAGCCATGGAGAGCTGCATCAAACCAGTCAAAAGACTGAAGACTCAAACAACAACAAGTATTACCGATGTCGCTATAGCAACGGCAGCGAGGTTGTGCGGAGGGAGCCCCTACCTCTCGCTCTTCGCTTCTCTCTGTACGTATAATGCGGGTTCGGTGGCGTAGTTGGTAACATCCTGAACAGCTGAGCCCAAGATAGCGGGTTCAAACCCGGCCGAAGTCATCGGATTTTTTAAGAGCGTTAAAATCCTTCAGTATGCCTTCCTTCGGAGGGGAAGTAAAGCCGGCGGTCCCATGTCATAGATTTATGGCATGTAAAAGATCCTTCCACGGACTAAACATGTGTGAAGCTAAATTGTTAGGTTAGATTTCGTCGGAACGCTCTATCAAAGTTCCAACGTTCACCACTAGGTATCATTGGTACCTGGTAGCGAAAGTTGGAACTACTTGAAATTGAACGGAACTTGTAGCTCACCCTAAGAGTGTCCGCGGGAAGCAGCTACAGACTCAGGCGAGCCGAACATGTCCTCGGACACTCCCGACACTAAAAGCCATACGATAAATAAATAAATAAAAAAAAGTACGCGTAAAGTTGCCTGTAAACTGGAGAGTGATTTTCATAGAGCAAGTCTAGCTAGACCGCTCTAGCTAAACTGAATGCGTGTACAATGTCGAGTAATTTTCCCTAGGTAGAGAATTCGTATAGTGGAGATAGACAAATCTACCTAGAGCACTCTCTGAACCTGTGTACACTGTCAAACGTAAATGCACAAGGTAGAGCAGCGCTAAAATTTCTGAGAGCAGTGTGAGTCTAGTTTTATTGCGCTGTGTTGTGAAGTTAAATTGTCTTCAAGAGAGCGTTTAGCATATGTGGTGGTTGTGTGTGCCTTGTTAAGAAAAAAGAAAATTATTTATATTCGTAAATTTAAATATATGTGTTTTACGGAAATATTGTTTGCTAAATCTATGGCAAATTTAAAAACAGTTTTTGTTTTGAATATGTTCATAAGGTACATAATTGTTTCATGATAAAATCACTGTATATTTAAATATAGCAACATTAGCAACACGCCCCGGCTTCGCCCGGTATCTTTAACAGTTTACCCAGCGTAAGATTAAATGGCGCACGGATGGCAGGTTTTTCTTAGACTCAATTTACTGAAAGCGTTATAGCTCGGCTTCCATTGGTCATAAAAGAATGTTTTTCTACAGAAACCTTCCTCGAGAAATCCTTTACAGAATAGTGAAAACCGCATCAAAATCCATCCAGTGGTTCTCGAGATTACCCGTTACATCCAAAAATCTGCGACATTCTTTTATACTATATAGTATGTAGAGATGTAGGCATATCTCATGAAAAGTTTTCAGAATATTTAGTTAGCTGAACGTTTGGAGAATATTAATGATATGATTGAAAGAGAAGACTAAGAAACAGTTTTATTACAGGACAATATAGGGTACCTCATCGCTTGATCGGCGATTGATAATAGGTAACCATTAATGTTGATACAGACTGTACAGTTTGTATGAAATAATCTGCTTTCGTTCCGCTCCTGCGTACAAGGTCCACAATTATCACACCTCTATCATTTCAGAATTGAAAAGGAGGAAACAGCACTTCTTTTAATTGGTTAACTCTCAAGGTGAATCGCACCTCGTGGCTCTATGAATGTAAGTACATGTCTCATCATAGTAGTATCAGACTCAATGCCCAGAGCTGGCTAAAAAGGAGTAATGCCTCATTTTAATGTTACAGTTTTAAGAACTATTACGAGGGGCGTATAAGAAGTTACACGTAATAATGATAGTGTTACGAATGCTAGACAGTTTCGTCGCCCGCGCGTGACTCAGGTCGCCCCAGGCTATCCCAACTGAGTGTAACCAGCGCCTTACGCAACGGGGCTGCAAGAACTAGGACATAGTCCAGAAGGTTCTTGGTCCGCCTAGTACTGGAAATCTCGAGAAGGTGTAAACCCTGGTCTACTCTAGAAACATCCATTGAGTCACCAGCCCCGCTATATATAAAGCGACCTGACCAGCGAGGGACGGACTCTGTTTTTGAGGAGTTGTTTGTTTGACTGTGCGACAGAAGTAATGAGGCGAAGTGCCGAGCGAGTGTGTTCTTACCAGTGCGATAGAGGTGTTACGGTAACGTGTGAATTGCGAAACAGTGTGTAGTACGGTATTCAGGAACAGTGAGTGACAGACTGTGGCTGGACATGGGCCTACCTAATTAGTGAAAGGGTAAGTATCCTCCATACGGAAGCAAACACGAAGAAAGACAGCTAATTGTTTCCATTTGCTTATTGTGTGGTGTAACTTTCTAGACCTGCAATAAAGCTATATTTTTAAAGGACCACTTGTGCTGTGCTTTTACCCACTGTAATCCAATTAACGAACGTGCTACTAGGGGTAGAACGTAGCAATAGGTTAATAAAGTTTTCATCAATACTTAAATAGTTTTAGTGTATAGAAATCAGAAGTAAAGTTCAGACCTTAAGACACGGGTGACTGTGTGCAGTCTCGGCGATCAAGGATATCTCAAGTCATTTCAGAAGCCACCGCAACAGCGCCCCTCCATATATGATTTGAAAATATGCCACGGTTGGAGTGTGGTCGAATTGGTGTAATTAGCTTAACGCATCTTCCCCAACACCGGAAGATTCGGGTTCGAATCCAAACTGCGGTCATATTTTCAAGTCTTACTCAACAGATAATAATAATAATAATAATAATAATAATAATAATAATAATAATAATAATAATAATAATAGCCTCCGTGGCTTAGGCGGCAGCACGCCGGCCTCTCACCGCTGGATCCGTGGTTCAAATCTCTGTCACTCCATGTGAGATCTGTGCTGGACAAAACGGAGGCAGACAGGTTTTTCTCCGGGTACTCCGGTTTTCCCTGTCAAAATTTCATTCCAGCAACACTCTCCACTACCATTTCATTTCATCTGTCATTCATTTAATCATTGCCCCAGAGGAGTGCGTCAGGCCTCGGCAGCCGGCACAGTTCATATCCTCGCCGCTAGATGGGGGCTTCATTCATTCCATTCCTGACCCGGTCGGAGACTGGAAGCAGGCCGTGGATTTTCTTTGAATAATAATAATAATAATAATAATATCGTATGGCCTCGGGTGCCGGGTGCAAGCTTTGTTAATCGACGCCCAGAGGGCAACTTGCATGTCGAATTTTATCGCACCTTGAAGCGCTATGAAAGTCAAGGAGGTTAGATATCTAAGCTCCTTGACACTATCGCGCTTTCTAGTAGAGAAATGAGGAACTTTGTGTTGGCGGAAAATCCCGAGATTAATTTTGCCATTATGAACATGGCCTACTGAATTCAAATTTGTTTTTTAACATGCCAGCATCGTATAACATGCGTATCGTGATTTTTTGTCGCCTTTCAAAAAAAAAACACTTACCACGGCCAGGAGCGAACCTGCAAGCTGGGGGGAGGGGGGGGTGCAGTTCGACATGATAACCACTCACCCACCGTGGCAATTACTGAACAGATAAGTTTTATTGAGTTATGTAATACAGTGCAATCTCACGGTAACTAGAGTTACCTTGATGCAATCTGATCCACATAAAGCAGCATTTTATTTTACGAATTAGCCGCCCGGTCCCTGTAAACAACGATCTGACCGTTCTACTAATGTGGCAATGCTCTGCTGATATAAATCCACTCGTTGGCCCTGAAGTCAATGGAGAATCGCTGTTACAACATTACATATCGTTTGCAAATGTTTTCTAACCCATATGCTCTTTCAGCTTGCCGAATACATGAAATGGTATTGCACAACACAAGTTTTTCCTTCAACGCATTCGAGGATGGGAAGAGTATGGAAGCATCCGACATAGAGCGCGATTACTTTCTGATGGCACAAAACTTCAGCTGCGCACACCATACATTTCTATGTGCTGCAGCGTGATTGAGAGGGGAGGAAAGCTCATGCGGCTGGGAGCCATGTAAAGAGAAGAGAGAGAGAGAGATAGAAAAACAAGAAGTTGCTGCTTATCTTCCATGCTTTTAAGTTTCGAAATAATGCAAAAAAAATATAAGTTTTTCTTCAAAAATACGAAAGTGTTACGCTTTTCCTTTTGTTTTCTTGTTTTGCCGGCAGTGTGCATACACACATACATTTTTATTTGAGAATGTTCTGAATTTAAACGTCCACCGGCCAGTCTAGTCTATAAACCTCTGTTTGAGAAACGTCGCCTCCATGATCCTCAATTAGCAGTCAGCACTGCGACCTCCTCTGCTTCTATACCTTTCACTTTGATATCGTGCAACACTGAATCTAACCATCGCCTCCTAGATCTACTTCTGCTTCTCTTACCTTCTAGAGTCGAATTCATTAACCTCTTAGGTAATCTTCCTCCCCATCCTGATCACATGACCCCTCCATCTGATATTGAAATATCAGTGTTACAAAAGTAATCTATTGGAAGCTTTACAGTCGGAGGACATGAGTGTGTCCAAATTAGATTGGGCGGAGAATTACAATTAATGTGAATTAATTAGGTGAACTTCCAGTAGTACCCTTTATTGCCGTACAAATTTCAGGGTGATATCAGTAAGTTTCGGAGATATAGAATACCGGTACCAGTGAAATATTTCGCACGGCCGCCATGTTGGATTGGTGAGACTTAATAAAATTTGAAGGGCACGATCGGGGTTGGGCAAAATAGTACTATGACCTTATCGAGTATCATTAAAATCGCTGCAGCCGTTTAGATTTTAATGGAGACACACACACACACACACACACACACACATAGCTTACGCACGTGAACACACGGACAAACAGTGATCTCATAAGCTTTTTTTTTTCATAAATGAACATAGGCCAAAAAATAGCGTGTTCATTTCTGACTTAGCATTTATCTCTTCATTACTGGTAACTTCCTGCCATTGCACCCATCTATTCGTCCCAGAAATCATTCGTGCTACCCTCTATCAGGTACAGTTACTGCTTATGTATCAGATACCCTGAATCTACCCAGCTCTCACTTCCATACAGCAAGGTCAGTCTAAATACTGAGCTATGTATGGAGATATTCATCTAAATGAATTACTTTCAATACACGGCCTAAATAGCTGTAAGCTTCAGTTATTTTTTTAAAGACTTTTAGGCTGGACTGTCACAACTCTGAGGATGTGAACGAACGTATAGGCGTGGTTTTGTTTCAGCTCTTCCTGAACGACTACGTTTTTATCAGACTGAGTGACTCCTGGTGGCGTGAGTGTTGTACCGGAAGTACTGTTCAGTATCGAGCATCCGCCGCTTTCAACTTACCGCTCTAGTGCATGTTTCAAGGACACTCATATATAGCAGCTGTACTCAGTAGGTTGCACGTGTCTGGGGAATGTTTTTATGACTAGTCATTTCAGCTTCTGATTTAAGTAAATAATTTTAGGTTGCAAACATGTAGTCTCTCATATAGGACTAATTCAATGGCACTTTTCTTCACCGCCACTTGCATCATAGTTTTCCATAATGATATGACTGATGAATGGCCGAGCATTAGTATTGCCAATGCTCATTAATGAAATTACCCACCTAAGATAGGGCAGTTTGGAGCAAAATCGGGTAATTTGACTAAGTTTTTACTATAACAAATTATACACATAAGAAAAATCGACACAAATTACAAGTCATAGTTGAACCTCGATATCTCGAACCTCCATTATTCGAATCTTCGATGACTCGTAATGTCCTGAACAAACCTCCTATAATTTACATGTATTTTAGCCCATTTTCATCACATGAAAAAAAAAAATGCTTATGAGATCACAATTTCTCCGTATGTGTAAGTTATTGTGGTATTAATGGGCGTAACAGCAAGGTCATCCGCCCACCGTGTGTGTGTTTGTGTGTATGAGTCCTTAATAAATTTTCAACGACTAGAGCGATTTCATACTCGACAAGGACATACTACTATCTTGTCCCAATCCCGATCGTGCCTTTCAAATTGGGTATTTTGATTGAACGCCCGACGGCTCCCGACAAGTTCAATTTCAAGTAGTTTCAACTTTGGTCACCAGATGCTACTGTCACTAACACCTAGCGGCGAACGTTGCAACTTGATAGAGCGTTCCTAACTAGCCAAATATAGCATACAAATTTTGTTACACACTACCAATTACAGTGGTAGGCTCTTTTACATGCCATAAATCTATGCCATGGGCCCACGGGCTTTACTTCCCCTCCGAAGGGAGGCATAGCGAAGGATTTTAACACTCTTAAGAATCCGACGTCTTCGGCCGGGTTTGAATCCGCGATCTTGGCCATGGCAGTTCAGCATGCTACTAACTACGTCACCAATCCAACATGGCAACAAGTTAAGTACAAAACTAACATGGCGGCCAAGTGAAGTTAAAATAAAAATATTTTTATAATTTTCATAGGGTCAGTGCTGTTATTCTGACTCAGTGAGGAAAGCAATGGCAAACTACCTCACCTTGCCTAGTACGCCTCATTATAGTGCTGCCTTGGGTTTTGTGGGTATCTTCCACATAACCTGTGATGGCGCTTTTTGAGGATCCAACCAACCTCCAGGCTGACTACCTACCAGACGGACTCGGGATTCAATCAACCAAGAGCAGTGAAACCTTAGTAAGTTGATTCACCAGTACAGAATACCTTAGCGTCAAAAGCCTCGACGTGTAATTTTGGACACATTTTCCTGTGTTGCAAGTTTGTTGACGTGAGTTGTCTTGAGGAACGATGAAAGCTTTGATTTCAGGCAGGGCATGCACTAGTAACATAGTAAGATGATTATGCTCGGTTTCATGTCAGAAATTATTACAACAAATGGATATTGAATTTAAAGTTTGATTTTCTTGTTTTATATTTTATCGCAACGTACTCTTAAATCGGTGGCTTCGGTGGCATGCTGAGCTTATATGCCCAAGGTCGCGGGTTCAAACCCGGCCGAAGTCAGATATTTTAAGAGCGTTAAAATCGCTCAGTTCCTTCGGAGGGGAAGTAAAGCCGGCGGTCCCATGTGACACATTTATGGCATGAAAAAGAACCTTTCTCCAACTACACTTGTGTGAAGCCCAAATTTGTAGATAGGATTGATAACGCTCTATTAGTTCCAATGTTCGCCGCCAGGTGCTGACTGCGATGCCACCTAGTAGCCAAGTCTGCAAGCTAGGTGTCGTGGGCGGTAGCATTTGGAAGCAAAAGTAGGAACTACTTTAAATTATTGTCTGCAGTATTGCTTGAATTAAAATGCAGATACACACACTAATACAGCCATCACAATTAACACCGGTTATCAGACAGATTCTACACACACCCAAAGTACACGGGGCTAAATGACCGCGTTGTCGCAGCCCCTAAAACTAAGGAACCAACCAACTCTTTTATCCTGTACCAAAAGTTTTTAATAAATCACATGAAAAATCCTTTTAATAGGAGAGAGAGTATATTATAATAGAAAGGACCAGATAGCTTTGAAGCCATTTTTCTGTGTTGCCTAATTAACAATTAATATTGTAACTTTCAGTCGGTCAACACAAAATAATTCGAATTACTGGAATATGTGAAAACATAACCTGAAATAAATTGATGATCATAATTGGTGTTTTAAGAGGCCTAACATCTAGGTTATCGAACCCTAATGGTGTGCGTGATAACGAAAAATGAGATGACAATGGAAACTAAAACAAATACTAACTACAAAATTACAGACTAGAAGAAGAAATAGTTAACAAATAAGGGATACGGCAAATGAAGGACAGGAAGGAAAGAAATGCCCTCAACCCTCGAAGAATGAGGATTGAGGGACTTGGAAGGAACGACGGCAGATAGGAAAGGGAAAGGGGAGGTGGCCCACCCCAAGGTCAGAGGAAAAACGGATCCAGCTAAGGAATCCCTCGGGGTCGCCAACTCCCGAACTCACCAGCCGTGAGCCCCTGAGGATGTAGCAATATCCAGGGTGCACCAGAAATGGTGGGGCTACATACATCCTGCCTCCTTGAGGGCCTTGAGCAAAAGGCAGGAGATAACAGGAAAAGAAAAAGAAGGCTGACCCCTCGCAGAAGGAGGGTATCAGAAAAGATGAGACAAGGGCCAATTAAGGCGGGAAAGGAAGAGACTCCCTAGGCCTCGGTTACCCTAATACCGCCGGGGTTGGTAGAGAACAAGAGTTGACAAAGTGAGGTCGACAGGAAAGAAGACGGAGAGGAGCCCGGCACAAGTGGAAGCAATGCCGGACTCAGCTGGGGCCCCATGGTCGCCAACCCACGTCCCACTAGATGTGAGCCCCTGGGGGGATACAGTATATTGTTAAGGACCATTGAAAAAAAAGGGGGGGGGGAATAAGTGGTGACATGTTTCGCTCGTTAAACGAGCATCATCAGATCCCTATTTACAAGACAAATGGCTCGACAAAACACTACCAACCCTAGTAAAACCCACAGATAGTCTCTGTCTTCCAAAAAATAAATACATCAAAATAAAAGCAAAACAGTAAAACAAAGAGCAACTGGTTCAAAGAGATCCAGCATGATTTAGATTAATTAAATTTAACGATGCCCCAAAACTTAGAAATGACGATCCCATATTTTAAGGAATATATATTTGCGATTCACATTAACAACATTTGAACGGAAAAACTACACCATCACAAATGAACAAAGGGCAGCCAGATCTGATAGAATGAAGAAATTTAGGGTGCAGAATAACCTTAAGCTGAATCGTTCATCTCCAAATACCGTTGTTAGACTTACTTTTATTTGTATTGATTAAAGTGCTCCAATGAGGGCGTAAAATATGGGGAGAAAATACCTGTAAGAAACTTAGCAAATAAGGTAATTATTAATAATAAATATTAAGGCATTAAGCAGCCGAAAAGGAACTACAGTTTATTTTAATGATTCAAAACGTAGAAATGACGATCCCACCACCAACAACAAAATAGACTTCCTCCACAAATAATCGTATGAAGGTGTAGCTACTGTACCGGTACTATTTCTGTGATACTGTTACGTGCCACCCCCCTAGTGGCACTTTTGTTAAATGGATTACGGTGGGTTGAAGCACAACACAAATTGTTCCTTTAGAGAAATAATTAACTTTATTGCGGCCAGAAAGATACACCACTCAACAGCAAATACAAGCAATTAGAACCTTACTCCAGTTTCCTCAGGTCTCTTCCTTGAGCGCTCTTGCCCCTTTCACTTGTCAACAAACCACAGAAGTTAAACCGTCTTAATGAGTCCGGGGGCCTTGACAGAAGCTACCTGCACCTCTTCCTCATGTACACAAACTACAGTTACTTACGATAACCTGCTACACGCTGTTTCGCTGTCCACAAGCTGGGGAAACAATGTCACTAGTTTTCGTAACTCGCACGGCACTTCGTCACCACACTTCTGTCGCTCAGTGAAATCACACTCGCTCAAAAACACTGTCCTAAAAAAAACTGGGTCCCCTCACTGTTGAGGCCGCTTATATAGCAGGCTGGTGACTCTGAATTCTAGAACCGCCCAGGACACACGGCTTCTCGAGATTTCCTTCACTGGCTGGGTCACGAATATTCTGGACCATCCCTTTCACTCCGCAGCCCGTTGCGTAACGCGCACGTAATACACTGAGGCAGAGCACACACAGCCCGGGGCAACTGTGAATCAAAGCGGCGAGGCGACAAAACAAACTCACAGCCGTAACAATACACTTCAGCAATACACCCTATACTACTATCGAATTGTAAACTAATATGTGGAATGACCTACAAGTGATGATAGTAAATAGCTATAACCAGTGCATTTTTTTTCTAAAATCAATTTAAGGGGTACTCTCACTTGCAGTTGAAAAAAAAAAAACACGATCCTGCAATGTATGGCAATTTGCAAAGTATGGTCATTGTTTGTGTTCGAATCATTAACTTGCAGCTTTTTCGATGCCTGGGTGGATGTTAAATAGTTCGTTATTTTCTTCATCCTTCAAAACTAACCACACGCACAAAATAACAACCTAACCCGCCTCCAAACAATAGTCTGCGTGCTTATAAGAACGGAGTGCCGAGTTGCTGACCAATGATTCGATAGATCGATTAAAATCGAGGATTAGTCGAAATCTCCTCCTGCTATATATTGTGAACAGTGCGTTGACGCCAGCTGATCGATGAACTTTCAAGTCGTAAAGTTGTATTTGCCGCACTAGATACAAATAAACCAATATTTCTTCTTAAACAGTTTTCAGATGTTTAAGGGGTACGCATACCCCCGCATTATCCCCTGAAAAAAAAAAGCACTGGCTATAACTACAACAAACGAAATATTGTTTGTTTACTATTAATGTGTTGAAAATCTGTTGTTGATACTTCTCTGAACGGTGGAAAGTCTACAGGCTGCTTAGACAACCACGTATTGGTGCAGTAAACTATTGCAGGGGCGTATATACAATTTATTTTCCGGGGAAGGGAAGGGGGCGGGGAGGGGAGGGGGGGGGGGGGGGGGCTGACTTTCCAGGAAAATTGTGAATATTCTCAGGGGATTGTCACCGCAAACTACCCAAAAATATCAACCAATATCTTGAGAGCATATAATTTTGTGTAATTATTTTAGATAAGAGTTAATTGTAAAATTCAAAAAAAGTTGTAAAATACAATACAACACAAAATAAAATGTTATACTTAATGAATTTTATATTTATGGCCTATGGAGTATGAATGGCAAATACACACATCAAAAAAAGTTTTGCATCACCTCGGTTCCAAGAGTTCCGGAACCGTTAAATACAAAGGGAATAGAGATCAACACAAACAACATTTCAGCTCGTTTTATTGCTCATGAGACCCACACATTGCATGTTGTACCATCATACAGCTAGACTTTCAGCATTTGTGGTCCAGATTGCAGTACACACCACTACCTCTAATACCCAGTAGCACGTCCTCTTGCATTGATGCATGCCTGTATTCGCCGTGGCATACTATCCACAAGTTCATCAAGACACTGTTGGTCCAAATTGTCCCACTCCTCAACGACAATTCGGCGTAAATCTCTCAGAGTGGTTGGTGGGTCAAGACGTCCATAAACAGCCCTTTTCAACATATCCCAGGCATGTTCGATAGGGTTCATGTCTGGCGAACATGCTGGCCACTGTAGTCGAGCTATGTCGTTATCTTGAAGGAACGCATTCACAAGATGTGCACGATGAGGTCGAGAATTGTCGTCCATGAAGACAAATGCCTCTCCAATATTCTGCCGATATGGTTGCACTATGGGTCGGAGGATGTCATTCAGGTATCGTAAAGCCGTTTCGGAGCCTTCCATGACCACCAGTGGCGTACGTCGGCCCCACATAATGCCACCCCAAAACATCAGGGAACCACCACATTGCTGCACTCGCTGGACAGTGTGTCTAAGACGTTCAGCCTGACCAGGGTGCCTCCAAACACGTCTCCGACGATTGTCTGGTTGAAGGCATATGCGACACTCATCGGTGAAGAGAACGTGATGCCAATTCCGTGGGGTCCATTCAGCATGTTGTTGGGCCCATCTGTACCGCGCTGCATGGTGTCGGGGTTGCAAAGCTGGACCTCGCCATGGACGTCGGGAGTGAAGTTACGCATCATGCAGCCTATTGCGCACAGTTTGAGTTGAAACACGACGTCCTGTGGCTGAACGAAACGCATTATTCAACATGGTGGCATTGCTGTCAGGGTTCCTCCGAGCGGCAATCCGTAAGTAGCGGTCATCCACTACAGTAGTAGCCCTTGGGCGGCCTGAGCGAGGCCTGTCATCGACAGTTCCTGTATCTCTGTACCTCCTCCATGTCCGAACAACATCGCTTTGGTTCACTCTGAGACGCCTGGAAACTTCCCTTGTTGAGAGCCCTTCTTGACACAAAGTAACAATGCGGACGCGATCGAACTGCGGTATTGACCTTCTAGGCATGGTAGAACTACAGACAACATGAGCAGCGTACCTTCGTCCTGGTGGAATGACTGGAACTGATCGGCTGTCGTACCCCCTCCGTCTAATAGGCCCTGCTCATGCATGGTTGTTTACATCTTTGAGCAGTTTTAGTGACATCTATGAACAGTCAAAGGGACTGTATCTTGGATACAATATACACAGTCAACGTCTATATGCCGGAGATCTGGGAACCGAGGTGATGCAAAACTTTTTTTGATGTGTGTATCTAAATATTTGTCACTTTACTAAGCAGAAAGGTGAACATTTCTTTTTCCTTTACAAATTGATAAGATTTCTCAAAAGTACCGTACTGTGGAATTCTCAGTTTTGCCTCACAAGGCTGAGTGTACCCCGTTCCAGCACTCGGACCGGAATTTAAATTTATTGGCAGAGCCAGGAATCAAATTCGGACCTCCGGGACGGCAGCCAATAATGCTAGCCACTACACCACGATGTAGTCTAATTTCAATCTTAATATTGTTTATAACTTAGCCAATAAGTTAAAATTAGGGTACAACCAAATTAACAATTATTTTATGCTTTTACCAGAACAACACTTTCTTAATTTTTTTCGGGGGGGGGGGGGGGGGAAGCAGCACCCCCTTATATACGCCCCTTAACTATTGTAATTAACTTTGGCTTTGAATACTTCTCAAGAGATAATTGCTTCTATAAAAGCTAATCTATTGCAATATCTATAGACGTCAACTAATTAAGGATTGGCAAAACCTTACAGCATACCTCTACACTTAAATATAACCGTGGGCATTCTAGGGATCTTGATTGGGAACAAGGCACTCAATCTGAAGATTGTTACCGGAAACTTGCATCTGATATGGTTATGGGAATTCCAGAAGCTTCTTTCTTATTCGATAAGCACTGCAAATCGTTTATGAAGATTAGATAAGGCATGACTAATCAGAGCTATGACTGGTACAACAGCAAACAATTGGTCATTGACTGGAGACTGATTCACATTGTTGAAAGAATGATGCGCTGGAGGTTGTGCAACCGGACACCTGAATCGTCTTGCCTATGTGGCGTGTTCTAGACACCTGAGCCCAACAGAAATAATTCTCGCGGTTAGATCAGCAAGTGCAGGCAATGCACATTTTTCTGTAGCATGACTTGTTTGGCTTTGCTACAACTGCATCACAATATCATGCGAGTCCCAAGGTGTACTTCACATAGTCCGCCTTATTGCGTAGTGTCTAGCATTCTTGGCTGCCATCACGGAGGGCTGAAAAGGAGTTCACTTAAGCTCTTGAGGCATAACTGAGAAGAGGTGGGTTCGATTCCAATCTCAGCCAACCTGGAAGCGGTTTTTTATGGTTTCCCACTTCTACACCAGGCAATGCAAAGATGGTACCCAACTTAAGGCCACGGCCGCTTCCTACCCCCTAGCTGGCTGCGTGGCTCAGCGGTAACTATCTCGCCTGCTATACCCAAGGTTGCAGGATCGAATCATGGCGTAGTCAGCTGGCATTTGAGGGGGCGTAGAAATCGTACGGATGCGGGGCGGATGCGGATATTGCCATGTGGATGCGGGGCGGATGCGGATGTTGTCGTGCGGATGCGGGGCGGATGTGGATGTTGCCGTGCGGATGCGAGGCGGATGCGGATGTTGTCGTGCGGATGCGGGGCGGATATTGCCATGCGGATGCGGGGCGGATATTGCCATGTGGATGCGGGGCGGATGCGGATGTTGTCGTGCGGATGCGGGGCGGATGTGGATGTTGTCGTGCGGATGCGAGGCGGATGCGGATGTTGTCGTGCGGATGCGAGGCGGATGCGGATGTTGTCGTGCGGATGCGGGGCGGATATTGTCGTGCGGATGCGGGGCGGATATTGCCATGCGGATGCGGATATTGCCATGTGGATGCGGGGCGGATGCGGATGTTGTCGTGCGGATGCGGGGCGGATATTGTCGTGCGGATGCGGGGCGGATATTGTCGTGCGGATGCGGGGCGGATGCGGATATTGTCGTGCGGATGCGAGGCGGATATTGTCGTGCGGATGCGGGGCGGATGCGGATATTGTCGTGCGGATGCGGGGCGGATGCGGATATTGCCGTGTGGATGTGGGGCGGATGCGGATATTGTCGTGCGGATGCGAGGCGGATGCGGATATTGTCGTGCGGATGCGGATATTGCCATCTGGATGCGAGGCGGATGCGGATATTGTCGTGCGGATGCGGGGCGGATGCGGATATTGTCGTGCGGATGCGGGGCGGATGCGGATATTGTCGTGCGGATGCGGGGCGGATAACGTTTTGTTTATCCGCGCACGGCTCTACTCATTGGAGCAGCAACACCTAAGTAATTTGGTCCACCTCATGGTGTAGTTGTTCGTTGCTAGCATTCTTGGCTGTCAGCTCAGTGGTCCTGGCTCGATTCTCGGCTCTATCAAGAAATGTAATTCTGGTCTGAGTGCTGGAATGAGTAACGCTCATAATCGGAAGGCGGA
Source organism: Meconema thalassinum (assembly GCA_946902985.2). NCBI lineage: Eukaryota > Metazoa > Arthropoda > Insecta > Orthoptera > Tettigoniidae > Meconema > Meconema thalassinum. The sequence continues at coordinate 390,093,897 of OX336393.1, read as the reverse complement.
ACTGAGAAGAGGTGGGTTCAACTCCCACGTCTACTCCACGCACATGCCGCGATGGTATTATTATTTAGGCAATCACTCGTGATACAAGTATGGTTGTCTTCCAAGGTAATATAATCTTTGCTGTAAACCAATGTTAGTCATATTGCACGAGTTATTTGGCGACTGTACAGTCCAATCCGAGAACCACAGACTCCTCCACAATATTGGCACAGAAGGTCTTCGGCGGCCAATGGATCTTGGGGGTTGATCATTCTGCGATTCATGCGTTCTTTTCTGGCATTTATTTTTTCAGCCTGAATTCCTTCACCTCTCTTGTTCGAAGAGCAAGTGGTCTTGATGGACGTTCCAGCGCTATTCTGATCGGTTCGATGCGACAGTCTCCCAGTTTGCTGTATCAATTTGACATTTCTTCATGTTGGTCTTTAGAAGGTCTTTATAGCATTTTTGTTGCCCACCCTGCTTTCTCTAAGGGCACGCCGCCCCCCCCCCCCCCCTTCCCCTCTTAGGCCTACTCAATCCTAGCCTTAATTAGAAAAAATACAGCCATCACAATAATATAGGTTATCAGAAGAAAAACATCCCCCACCCCTCAGTACACGGGGCTAGATAACATGATCCATCTTCTTACACATCATCTTCTTCGCCTTTTCCCACGTCACGTAGGGTCAGCGTTACTTTGCTGGATTCTTCTCGTCCATCCTCCCTCCCTCCCTCCCTCTCTCTCTCTCTCTCTCTCTCTCTCTCTCTCTCTCAGGTCTCCTGCAACCTTGTCTTTCCACCTCAGTGTTGTTATTCCTCTTCTCCTAGACCCTTCAATTTCCAGATTTCCAACTCTTTTCTCCACGTAGTTCTCTCCTCTCATCACATGCTCATACCATCAGAGACTACTCTCGAGAACCTCTTTCCTAAGGGTCCCACTTTCACTGCTCCTCTCATGTCATGATTTCTTATTCTATCCTTTCTAAAAAAACATCTAAAAGAATCAACAACATGAACAAATTAATATACTCCCTCTGTCGTATATTATTGGGCCAATCTATACAAACATGTGCTCCAAATTTGCCTTCAAAATATTGTTATGGGATGAACAGCAACTGCCTCTCAGGTGGTCACAGATTGTGGAAAGTGGCGATGATGGTGCCCCAAGCTGGGCCTACCATTTTGTGCTATGTTCCACTCTTTCATCCTTCCTGTCCGAACTGTCTCCGTGAAGTTGTTTTGTTTGTACTCTTACTCTAACAGGGCTTTCGAGGAACAGGGTATCGGTATCCGATTTTTCAGCCTTGCATGGTCCTTCTCTTTCTTTTCGAATTACGCTCATTTTCGAGAGTTCAGAATCTTTCCTTCAAGCGGCTTCGGTGGCGTAGTTGGTAGCATGCTGAGCTTCTATGTCCAAGGTCGCGGGTTCAAACCCGGTCGAAGTCGTCGGATTTTAAGAGCGTTAAAAATCCCTCAGTATACCTTCCTTCGGAGGGGAAGTAAAGCCGGCGGTCCAATGTCATAGATTTATGGCTTGAAAAGGAACCTTCCACTACCTAGACTCGTGTGAAGCCAAAACTTGTAGGTTAGAAATAGGAATCTCTGTTTCGCGGGCTTATAGGCCGTGTTCCAAGGACATTTTGTCGTCCTGACGTTTCGCTGAATACTGCGTTCAGCATGTTCACAGGTTACATAAGCGAGGTAAAACAAGTAACGTCAGGACGACAAAATGTCCTTGGAACACGGCCTAGAAGCCCGCGAAACAGAGATTCCTATTTCAACGCCGGTGGTAAAAGTCTAAATTTGTAGGTTAGAATTGATAACGCTCTATTAGTTCCAACGTTCGCCGCCAGGTGCTGACTGCAATGCCATCTAGTAGCCAAGTCCGCAAGCTAGATGTCGTGGACGGTAGCATTTGGAAGCAAAAGTAGGAACTACTTGAAAATTGAATGTCACCAGTCCTTACTTGAATTTTTAAAAATTAAAAACAGATAACACTAATACAGCTATTCTGATCGGTTCGATGCGACAGCCTCCCTTTTTCCTGTATCAGTTTGACATTTCTTCATGTTGGTCTTCAGAAGGTCTTTATAGCATCTTAGTTGCCCACCCTGCTTTCTCTAAGGGCACGCCGCCCCCCCCCCCTTCCCCTCTTAGGCCTACTCAATCCTAGCCTTAATTAGAAAAAAAATACAGCCATCGCAATTAACACCGGTTATCAGATTCTACATGCACCCAAAGTACATGGGGCTACATGATCGCGTGGCCGCAGCACCTAAACTGAGGAACCAACCAACCAATCTTTTCTTCACCAGTAACTCTATATGACCAACTGAACATTACAGCACCAAACGCTGTCATAGGCTGTAAATTTGTGCACCCGATGGCAGGTAGAAATCGAACCGAGTTGATTGATATTTCATTTGGCCGGTTGCGTGGTATATTCGTTAAGGTTTTAGTCTACTATACCCAATGTTGTGGGATCAGATCCAGGTGCAATTGGTTGACATTTCAGTGCGCTTAAATGCAAGAGACCCGTAGAGTAAATCTCCTTCAAGGCATGATTCTGGCAACATGGTTGTCTAAAGCCGCAATAGCTAATAAGCGAAGTTAACCTCCTGCGATCTTACAGTAATAGGCTATTGTTCTTTCACTTTAACCGCAGTCCTACATCGAGCGGAGCACTCTTTTACAATCAAGGTAATAAAGTTATAAATAAACTATTAATACACATTAACGACATACGTAACCAAATATATCTGACCTTTCTTCGAAAACCTCTGGCTTGCACTGTTAAACTGTCCCCATTGTACTGGCTATCATATCGCTCAGTCCGTAGAACCTGAGCAATAAGGTGTCGCTTATAACAGACTCTTACAAAGAACTAATAGAAGGAAACAGAAGGGGAAAGAGATAATTAAATTCGTTTGAACACCTGTTATTGTAATACTAAGAGATAGATACAAACTTCTTCGGAACGTACGTCATTATAGATAGACAATGGATCAACACTAACAAAACACAAGGTACATAGGGCCTAATTGAAGTACTCGCGATTCACGGATTCCACCATAAAATGTGTGTAGAAAGAAAATAACTTCTAGTAAATAATGTGTGTGAAAAATATGTGCAAAAAGTGCGAACTTCACCACTTCAATCAGTGCAAAAACAGGACAGGAACTTATAAGAGCAAACAAATAAGATAGTTATGGAATGGTCATTGGAGTGCAACTTTGATTTCATTAATAGATATAGTAAACCTTTTCCTGGCCATTCGACTGCAATACATTATTTATTTCACACGTTACAGGCCTATTAGACCACATGAAGTTATCATCACTATTTGTTCTTCCTGTTTTTCCAGTACTCACATTCGTGCACTAAAGGCCCTCTTCCCAGTGCTGGATTACCCATTAGGACCGACTAGGCCCAGGCCTAGGCCTAGGGCCCCCAATTATCTGGGGCCTCCAAAAAATTGAAAACAAATCAATTTTTCCTGATACCGATTTCCTCAAAGAGCGAATTCGACGAAGAACAATAAGACCTAATGATGCAAATGCTCCAGAAGTGGTAAATAATGCTCGAGATAATTTTCGTTTAAACGAGTTTCTTCCAAATTATTGATGCGCTCAGAAGTGAAATTAACAAACGAGGCAAAGTTTATTTGGAGATTTCGGAGAAATTTTCTTCTTTTTTTTTAGCTAATATGGAACTATCAGAAAATGAATGTCAAAAAGCAATTTCTAATTTAGTTCAATTTTATTCCGAAGATTTAGATTTTTTTAATCCAGAACTGAGACAGTTTCAGCATTATATTAAATTACAATGTCCTTTAAAAACTGAGTTCACTCATTCTGAACTTTACGAAATTGTTATTCGAGACAAGCTTCAGTCTGTTTTTCCGAACGTTGAAATTGCTTTTCGCATTTTCCTGACCCTCATGATAACGAACTGTTCTGCGGAGCGCTCGTTTTCAAAATTGAAACAGATCAAAAGTGCGCAAGAACGATTAGACATGCTAAGTTTAATGCATATCGAGTCAGATCTTCTGCGGGAAAATTATTTTGATGACATTGTAGAAGATTTCATTGACCGAAAAAAGAAACAGAAAATTAATTTTTGATTACAATTTAGAGAAGTAAAATATAGTATGATTTGTTAAATTGTTCATAAAATCATCTGAAATGTTTTCAAATAACTATGATCGTTTCAATTGAAATGTACTGTATGTATATATGATATAATAAAAAGTGTATTATTTATCTTGAGAAAAATACTCTTTTTTATAAGCCTACTTTATTAAATGTACAGGTGCTAAAAAATAAAAAATATTTGAAAAATATAAGGTGCCCCAAATATCTGAGGGACTTGGGCTTCATTTTACCTTAATCCGGCACTGCCTCTTCCTTCGTTTGGTCCACTGGTCTTTGGGCTGTAGGTGCTGCTTTCTCTGACATCACTTCCCACGTGTATACCTTATGTTGAAAGACGATTTTGTCTAAGACGTCTTCTGGGTCGAATTGTGCTTTTTTCCGATCAATTTTGACTTGCATCACCCAGGGCGTAGTCATCTTGAGTCGCTGTATGTATCTACGAATTATTCTGTTGGCGAGTCTGGTTTGTGGGAGTCTGCTGATGTGGCCGTAAAATTTTAGTCGCCCTTTTCTGATGTCTGCTGCGAGGTTGGACAACTTATCTGTGGTATATCTGGAGTGAAGCCTGTAGCTTTCATCTGAGTGCTTTGGTCCAATAATTTTCCTTATTTTTCTTTCCTCTGTGAGGATTTTTTCCAAGTCGCCCTCAGTGTGTAACGTCAATGTCTCACTGGCATACATTTATCATCATCATCATCATCATCATCATTATCATTATTATCATTATTATTAAGGTGTCACCTTTTCTCTTTTCTCTATATCATACCAATAGTCACCCACGGGCGTCGACTAGAAATACCTGCACGACAAAAAAAATCATCATACAAATCCGGGTTCTACAATCGCTTTGCTCGTCTCTGGAATGAACTTCCTCGCAAAATAAGCTACAAGACCTTCCTCTACGATAATTTAAGTGAAGGCTAAAAAAAACTTAAAACCCATGTAAATCTCTCAATATATAAAAATGAAAGTTTGTTTTTTCTGAATTTCCACGGAAATTTGCGTTATTTGCGTGTTTCAGATTGTTTTATGACGGATGCGAGCAAAAATAAAATTTCTGTCTGTCAGTCTGTTTGTATGTCTGTTTGTATGTCTGTGAACAACTTCGTGTCCTTATAACTCGAGAACGGCTGGGTGGATCAACGTAAAATTTGATAAAGATATCCATCAGAGGCACGACACTAATCATTGATGTAACTCTTCTCCAAACCTCTCATAAAAGGGGGCCTACCCCCCTTAAAATACATGCTGAAATAGGCGTGGAAGGGCGAGACAAAGCTCATTTTCAGCCCCTCAATGTGAGAAACGAAACTCCGGGGTCCCCGGAAACCACATTTTAAGGCCCTAAAACCAACAGTTTTTGAGATATTCCCAGAAAACTAATTTCATTTTTTAACCTACTGAAAGAATGCAAGCCAGTAACCATGGCAACACAATCTCAGAGGTCCATACATTTTTTAGCTTATTTTCAATTTTGACAAAATTGGCTTATGAGATCACCTTTTGTCCGTGTGTGTGTGTGTGTGTGCGTGTGCGTGTGTGTGTGTGTGTGTCTCCCCCTAATAAAATCTAAACGGCTGGAGCGATTTCAGTGAAACTCGGTAAGTTCATAGCACTATTCCCGGCGACCTCGACCGTGCCCTTCAAATTTTGTTACGTCTCACCAATCCAACATGGCGGCTGTGCGAAATATTTCACTAGCATTCAATATCCCCGAAACTATTACCGATATCGCCCTGAAATTGTGTACGGTGATAAAGGGCACTACTAGATGTTCACCTATGAGACTTTCAAAAACCTGGTGACTACAAAACCAACATGGCGGCCAAGCGAAGTTGAGACTTTTAAATAGACTTTTCTCGCGATTTAACTATCCAAACGTAATGAAACTTGGTACAGCAACTGTTTATACACATTGCAATGCACTGGAGTCTAATTTAGTTCAATTGTTTACATAACCTCAAAATGGCGGCTGTGCGAAATATTTCACTGACATTCTATATCTCCGAAACTATTACAGATATCACCCTGCAATTTTGTACGGTTATAAAGGGTACTGATACAAGTTTATCTATGTATAACTCATAAACCTGTAAAGTACAAAACGAACATGGCGACCAAGCGAATTTGAAATATTTTAATAGACTTTTCTCGTGAGTTAACTCTCAGAGCGCCGTGAAATGTGGTACAGTAAATGATTTTGCAGATTGTAATGTACTGCTATCTAATTTAATTCAATTGTTTACATAATCTGAAGATGGCGGCTGTGCGAAATTTTAAAATTAAGTTTTTATTTCTTGTGTCGTAACCATGCGATCGAAGTGAAAGTTTGAATAATGAACCTAGGCAATAAGTGTCCTTGAATGGTACGTAACTCTATGGCCTATACATATAACAATCCTAAATGGCGAGCATCCAAAATATTTAGACGGTTCTCAATATCTATGAATCTTTTACAGCAACCAAACTGAAATTTTAATGTTCATAGAGACTATGAACATATGTTCACCTATAGGACTTTCAGTAACCTGGTGAGCACGAATCCAACATGGCGGCAACGCGAAGAATAAATATTTAAATGGACGTTTCTCGTGAATTAACTATCCGAGTGCCGTGAAACGTTGCAGGTTAAATGCTTACACAAATGTTGATCCACTGGCATCTAATTTATTTCAATTGTGTGCATAATCACTAGAAGGCTGCTGTGCGTAATTTTAAAATCTCGTTTTTACTTCTTGTGTTCTAATCATGCGATTGAAGTTTGAATACCACACGTACACAATAATCTTAATATAATAGTACAAAAATAAAAATCCAACCTGGCGACCATCTGAAATATTTAGACGGTTCTCAATATCTACGAATCTCTTACAGCAATTAAACTGAAATTTTGTATATTGATAGAGGCAATTAACGTGAGCAGGATATATGAAAATAGGCTGTATAGTTCTTCACGGAACTACTTGTTGTAAGACGCAATGCAATTCCATTTATTACATCACTGCGAAGGTTTGCAAACGGATATAAGGTTATAAAGGATCCAAATTAATCTGTAAAATTCATTAACACATATAATGCGATTAAGGGGGTCAAGGGGTACTCTAGAATTTTTTCACGCGATTTACACGTGCGGGTATGGTACAGAAGGTCTATTATATCCTTATCCCTATATTGTTATATTATTAACTTATTATAATTATTTAGCTTGCCACGGTGGGTGAGTGGATAGCGTGTCGGTCTACTAACCCCAGGATTGTAGGTTCGCTCCTGGCCGTGGTAAGTGATTTTTGAAAGGCGGCAATAATACGACACGCATGCCATACGATGTTGGCATGTCAAAGAACCCATTTAAATTCAGTAGGCCGTGTTCATAATCGCAAAATTAATCTCGGGAGTTTCCGCCAACACAAAGTCCCTCATTTCTCTACTAGAAAGCGCTATAGTGTTCAAGGAGCTTAGATATCTAACCTCCTTGACTTTCATAGTGATTCAAGGAACAACGACATTCGACATGAAAGCTACACTCTGGGTGTCAAATTACAAAGCTTGCACCCGGCACCCGAGGTATTCGATATTACTATTATTATTATTTTATTATTATTATTATTATTATTATATTATGGCGCTTGCCACGGTGGGTGAGTGGTTATAGTGTCGGACTACCAACCCCAAGATTGCAGGTTCGCCCCTGGCCATGGTAAGTGATTTTTGAAGGCGACAAAAATCATGATACTCATGTCATACGTTGTTGGCATGTTAAAGAACCCATTTGAATTCAGTAGGCCGTGTTCAATGGCAAAATTAATCTCGGGATTTTCCGCCAACACAAAGTTCCTCCATTCTCTACTTGAAAGCGCTGTAGTGTGAAGGAGTTTAGATATCTAACCTCCTTGACTTTCATAGCGTTCAAAGGAACGACGAAATTCGACATGCAAGCTACCTTCTGGGTGTCAATTAACAAAGCTTGCACCAGGCACCCGAGGCCATACGGTATTATTATTATTATTATTATATTATGGCGTACAACGACGAGACAAAGTTCATTTTCAACCCCTTGGTGTCAGAAACAACCCTCGGGGCCCCTAAAGAGCCGTAAAGGGTACTCGAAAACTACATTTTAAGGCTCTAAAACCAACAGTTTCTTAGATATTCCCAGAAAACTAATTTCATTTAATAAATTAATGAAGGAATGCAAGCCAGTAACCATGACAACAGTATCTCAAGAAGTGACATCCAACTTTCCATCTATTTCTGCAAGAAGTAATGCCACTCCATTAATTACATTTCTGTGAAGGTTTGCAAATGGCTAGAAGGGTATCACGGAACCAACCAAAACTGTAAAATTCATCAATGCGCTTAAGGGGTTCAAGAAGTACCCGATATTTTTTTCACACGACTTATACGTGCGATATGTCGTACAGAAGGTCTATTATGTCTCCAAACAGAAACATTATTTTCAAAAACACCTGATTTGAAATAGTATTTTTTGCTGCCTTTAGGAATTTGGGTCATTCGGGGCTAATGAACTTGAATTTTCATGCACCACAAGCCTTTATGATTTATAAAAGGGGTCTTCCTGTGGTTGGGGACTTGACAACGGTGAGGGTCAGTTGGTATGTGACGTGTATTGCGATTCGTCTACGAGGTTTTCAATTTTATTTTCACGTCAGGAAGAACACGTTAGGTCAATTTAGTTTGAGAGAACATTTTAAGTAATCACTTTCTTTGACTACAAACAGGTTCCAAGCCCCTAACCATTGCAACAGTAGCTCAATTGAATACGTCTGGTTATTAATACCGAAGACCGTTCGAAGAATGGGTACTTCTGCTAGTTGAATGTATAAATTAGTAACTTTGTTGTGGATGGCTTACTCTCATGTACAGGAATTGTGTATATGTATGTGCGTACAGCAATGATAAGTTTGAACATTTAAGTCCTATATATTGCATAACATATTGAGATTTCAATGCAGTATAGGCTATGTATCTACTAAACTGAGATGGGGACACTGCTGTGTGTGTAGGGGCTCACCCTTCCTCCTACCACCGTCCTTAAATTACATTTGTAAAATAAAAAAAATAAAAAATAAAAAAACAAATCGGCGGGTAGGAGAATGGACACCGTCTGAGTGACGGGTCTCTTGTTCGCTGCTTGCAAACTAACCACGCAATTGGAGGTAAATTCTGCAAACGAAGGGAGTACTTTTAAGTGAAGACTGCCGTGGGAGTAACTCCGTTTGGTCTCCAGGTTCCCACGGCGAGGCCACTCAGTGCAGCAGACCTTGCGAACATTAATTAGGGGGTCTAGGGGAAGCTCAAAGAATCATTATCTGAATTTAAGGCCATCGTGGAGTTGGGAGTCGACTACTAAGAGGTGTGTAAGAGACTATTTTGCCAGATAAGTAGAATTTTATCTCTACATAGTATTAACCAAGACCCCGATTCTTGGATGTGAGGGGTAATCTCGAGAATCACTGGAAGGATTTTGATGCAGTTTTATGTAAACGATTCCTCGAGGAAGTTTTTAGAAAAATATTCATTTATTACCAAAGGAAGCCGAGCAGTAACGATTTCAGTGAATCGAGTCGAAGAAAATCCTGCCATCCGTGTGCCTTTTAAGCTTACGCTGGGTAAACCATCAAACATCTTATTATATAATACGCTAAGGTGTATGTTTCACAAAACTCAAGCTCCTGACCCAGAGGGAGTTAGAAGGTGTGGTTTGTACCAAAATCCTCCAAATCGTCTCAATGGTACAGGAAAACTCTTTCATTTCTTGATAAGTCAACGGAAATGATATTTATTTGTTTATAAACAAGTAAACAAGACGATGGCCCCTGGCAGAACTGTGTCGCGTACAGCCCGCATAGCACTAGGGCGGGTATTCTGTACACATGGGGCACACACAACCCATTATGCTAGAGTTCTCGCACGGGTCTGCTATTATCTATGAGTGTAAGATTTGTTCAGCATAAGTTCTACAAAAAAAAGTCCATGACAGCATATCTCTATCTTTATTACATCGCCCACTGTGAATGTTTTTGCGTTTTAATTTCTTCCAACAATCTCCATTCAGTGGAAACTTAAATTACTAACTTTGGAACGAGTTCATGAGCTTGCAAGCGAGCCATCACCCCAGCTTCGGTCAGCATCAAACTGTCTAGTCGTGTCGAGTTAAGACTTCCGAGAGGACGATATGTGTTTGGAGTTTCGCTGTTCACCTCTGCTTTTCTGAATTGCGTCTGGGACCTGCCGTCCTGCACCTTTTAAGCTTACCCTGGGTCAGCCGTTAAGGATACTGGACGAACCGGGGCTTTGTCAAGCCATTTTCAATCTCTGTAACTGAGGTTCCACATGAGTTTCAAACGGAGCTTATCAATGTGCAATGTAGCACTAGACGTAATTATATTTTTTGTTCTATGAAAAATTTGCCCGATTTCTACTCAACATTTCTGCAGCAAGGATGTCCGAAATTGCACAGGCTGGCCGCACAAGTGTTATCAAGGCTGCAAATTATCACCCATACTTTTCAATCTTTACATTGAACAAGCAATGAAGGAAATTGGAGAAAAAATTAAAGTGGGAGTGAAGATTCAAGGAGAAATAATTTCAACTCTGAGATTTGCTGCTGACATCGTCATCTTGGCCGACAAGCCTGAGGATTTGAATGAGTTTTTGACTGGTATGGACTCCGTCTTACGGAAAGAATTCATGATGAAAATTAATAAATGTAAAACAAAAATACTGGAATGCAGCCGAAATAAATCAGAAACCTCTATGGAGATCAAATTGGCAGGTGAAAAGCTGAAGGAAGTAGGAGACTTCTGTTACTTAGGAAGCAGAATAACCAGTGATGGACGAAGCAAAGAGGATATAAAAAGTAGGTTGGCTCAGGCAAGGAAAGCATTTCTACAAAAAAGGAATCTGTTGACATCGAATATAGATTTAGGTATTAGGAAGTCATTTTTGAAAGCCTTTGTCTGGAGCGTGGCGCTCTATGGAAGTGAAACATGGACTATTGGTGCAGCAGAAAAGAGGAGAATTGAAGCATTTGAAATGTGGTGTTACAGGAGAATGATGAAGATCAGATGGGTAGATAGGGTGACAAACGAAGAGGTATTAAGACGAGTGGGAGAGGAGAGATGTTTCTGGCGACTGCTAATGAAGAGAAGAGATAGGTTAGTAGGACATATACTAAGACACCCAGGAATAGCAAGCTTAGTTATGGAAGGAAGGATCGAGGGCAAGAACTGTAGGGTAGACCAAGGTTAGAATATGTTAAACAAATTGCCTCGGATGTAGGGTGTGGTAGCTATGTAGAGATGACGCGATTAGCTCAGGACAGGGAGGCATGGAGAGCTGCATCAAACCAGTCAAAAGACTGAAGACTCATCATCATCATCATCACCAAAATATGAGTCGCTTGCTGGGCCCAAGGTTGCAGGTTCGTATCCTGGCGCAGTCAGCTGGCATTTGAGGGTGCGCAAATGCGAGGGAGCCGTGTCCGTAGATTTACTGGCACGTTAAAGATCCCCTTCGGGGCAAAATTCCGGCACCCCGGCGTCTCTAAAAGCCAGTGTAGTTAAAAGGGACGTAAAACCAATAACATTATTATTAAAATATGAGTCCCATGATACCTTATCAATATTTCAGATTGTATTGATTCTGGTAACTTCGTGGTGTAGCGGCTAGCATTCTTGGATGTTGCCCTGGAGGTCCGGGTTTGAATTCCTGGCACTGCCAAGAAATTTAATTCTGGTATGAGGGCTGGAACTGGGTACACTCGGAAGAGGTGGGTTCGATTCCCATCTCAGTCATCATGAAAGTAGTTTTCTGTGGTTTCCCCCACTTCTACTCAAGGAAAATACCCGGATGGCTCCTAAATTAAGGCTCAGTCCTCACCTGGATACAGCCACCACAATTACACAGTTTATCACAAAAATTCTATACACGCACCTAAGTACACGTGGCTACATGACCACGATGTCACAAAGCCACTACATCAACCAACAACAACAACAAAATGTTTTAATGCGAAGCACGTAATTTTCAAGTACCGGTACGCGCAGAAACACGTGAACAAAATGTAGATGTTTCGGGCAACCAACGCATTGGACGAACAGTTTGTTTGTTTGTTTGTTTGTTTGTTTGTTTGTTTGTTTGCATTACGTCCAGCGCGAAGGCAATCCCAACTTGCCTCGGTCCAACGCACCGGCAGTCTGGGCAGGCAGCCCAGCCAAGAGAGGCAGAAACCAGCCTGACGGAGTGCGGCGCAGCGCAGCTAGCAACAGAGCGTGAGAAGGTTGGCCGCCCCTGGATTAACCAAACAAATCTTTGATTTCTTCTGTAACCGCAAAACAAAACCCGCAAGGTTTAAAGAAACTGAAAAAGACCTAGTAGAATTTAAAATTACAGAAAATTCCGAACTCAATCGAAAAGCTAAAATAATTATTAAAGACGAAAATATAAGGTTCCAAGACAAATCTACACTAAAATCCAAACCCATCATCTCGGAAGAAGAGAGGAAAAGAAGGTAGAAAGAATGAAGAGATACTGGGCACTAAGGAAAGAACAACACACAGTGAAATGATTGATTCAACGTGCCCAAATAGGGTGAAACGAAAGAAGAACGTAGATAAAATAAAAAGCAATATCATGTTAGGAGAATCTATATATTTAAAACAGTAAGGTGATTTTTGTTATCACGAGTTTGAGAGAACGACAGAACCGATTTACTTCGTAGAGCACTCTAACGAAAGCTCTTGACCTCTAGATTTGCAGAGTGACTCTAAAATAAACAAATATATTACGGTATATTTTTGAATTAATATAGAAAATAGCAGAATTCTTTCCCCTCACGCATGCGCACAATCCGCCTGGGGTCATGACAAAATGGCGGTGAGAAGTCCATTAAAATGTAAGTTATTTAATAAGCTTCCATGTAATTGAAAACATGCATTAACCAAGTTCTGACAATAAAATATTAAAACAGTATGAACGTATACGAATGTGCAACATTTATTTGGATAATAAAACTGATTATTTCCTTCAGACAGCGGCTTTTGAATATAATGAACGGCTGCGTCAGCTGCTGAAAAAGAGTGCGCGAGTAGCTATGTGGTTAAGGCGACTGACTGTGATTCCTAGGTTCACCGGTTCGATCCGAGCCCTCACCGATATAATTTTTTTTACCGCTGAAATATTGTTTAATCAAGGAGTATTAGTAAGGTTTTATGTCTGTTAAACATACATATTTCTACATTCCCTCTCAATATGTTTTATTTCCGTTTTACCATTGCATTACAGCATGTGATAAAGAGAGCTAACTGTTGTCCTCAATACGCCCAAATACGCCGTTCGAATATCTGCAATCAGTTCCAGTAACTGACAGCAGATGGCAGCACCATTGCATCGCTATATTTAAAAGACAAGACATGGTGCGTTTTCACGTGATGGAGAATTATAAAGGAGGGGAATATTTAAGAAGGGAAATGTTGAAGAACATTAACTGACAGTTGAATGTGTAGGCTATGTTGTTTATGTACCTCAATATTGCAATTCTTCCCAATGCTTCGGAGGTCAAGTTATTAGCGTCCTAGACTAAAAGTTATAATTATGCATCGTTGATATACTCTTAAATTATTAAAGAAAAAAGAAGTTTTCCAGGCACTCGCGCGTGTCCACAATTGCTCTCGCCACGAGAGACACTTGGCAAACATAATTCGTTTGAAGGGCTCCGACATCGTGGTCACTCAGCCCCGTGTACTTTGGTGTGTATGTGTAGAATTTTCTCTGATAACCTGCGTTATTGTGAAGGCTGCATTAATGTGTGTATTTGTAATTAAGGTGGGAAATGGCAAAGAGACGGCCAAGGCCTTAAGTAAGGAACCATCCCGGTATTTGCCTTGAGTGGAAGTGGGAAACCACATCCAAGATTGTCGAGGTGGGAATCAAACCTTCCTCTTCTTAGTTATACCTCAAGAGACTGAATGTGCCCCGTTTTTGCCATCCGACCAGAATTAAATTTCTTGGCAGAGCAGGAAATGTAACCCTGGTCTCCGGGGCGATAGACAAGAATAGGTGGACCTCCATGTGTTAGTACGATTTTTGACATGCACGGGACATAGAATTCAAAACCTGCCTCCATTAGGGTGACTGCCGAAGTGAGTATTGAGTATAGGCCTATGGTCATTCCAGTAGTTGGCGAAGTGATTCTATGTTTCCCTGCAAAATGTACCGCCATAACCTATAACAGGTGATGGAAATTGCTTATTTAGAGCAGTTTTGTACTGTTTATAACAAAATGAAGAACGTCATTCTGAGCTGCGTTTTCAAGCTATTGCAAACAATTTCGTTGGCAGGAACAATTATAAGGAATTTATTTTAAGCGATCAGTCTCATCGCATTCTCCTCTCCAACCAACTTGAGTATGAAAGTCTTTGGACGGTCATGTTGAACTTCATTGTATAATTTTCTCTGATGACCTGCATTAATGTGTGTATTTGTAATTAAGGAGGGGAATGGCAAGGAGACGGCCGAGGCCTAGAAACCGTCCCGGTATTTGCCTTGAGTGGAAGTGGGAAATTACGGAAAACCACATCCAAGATTGTTGAGGTGAGAATCGAACCTTCCTCTTCTTAGATATACCTCAAGAGACTGAGTGTGCCCCGTTTTTGCCCTCAGACCAGAATTAAATTTCTTGGCAGAGCAGGAAATGTAACCCGGGTCTCCGGGGCGATAGCCAAGAATAGGTGGGCTTCCATGTGTTAATACGATTTTTGCCATGCACTGGTCATAGAATTCTAAAACTGCTTCCATTAGGGTGACTGCCGAAGTGAGTATTGAGTATAGGCCTATGCTCATTCCAGTAGTTGGCGAAGTGATTCTATGTTCCCCTGCAAGATGTACTGCCATAACCTATAACAGGGGATGGAAATTGCTTATTTAGAGCAGTTTCGGACTGATTATATCAAAATGAAGAACGTCATTCTGAGCTGCATTTTCAAGCTATTACAAAAAAAATCGCTGGCAGGAACAATTATAAGGATTATATTATAGGCGATCAGTCTCATCGCATTTTCCTCAGCAACCAACTTGAGTATGAAAGTGTCTGGACGGTGAATACACTGGTCATGTTGAACTTCATTGTATAAAACAATATTGTTTAATGATTATTTGTTTAGAGTACTGAGTCTAACTACGCAGTTGATTTCGGTAATGGAAGTATTATTTGCCATTTAATATTTAGCGGCTCCGTTATTACAGGACACTATAGTGTTATCGAATAATACGAACAGGCGATCAGTCTCATCGCATTCTCCTCAGCAACCAACTTGAGTATGAAAGTGTCTGGACGGTGAATACACTGGTCATGTTGAACTTCATTGTATAAACAATATTGTTTAATGATTATTTGTTTAGAGTACTGAGTCTAACTACGCAGTTGATTTCGGTAATGGAAGTATTATTTGCCATTTAATATTTAGCGGCTCCGTTATTGCAGGACACTATAGTGTTATCGAATAATACGAAGCCACATTTAAAATCCAATATAAATAGGCCATTTCAGAAACAATTCCAGATATTATGCAGACTATGCAGTACAGTGTACGGTCTTTGACGATCAAATGTAAACATTGTTCTAAATTGTATTTCTCTTGCGTAAAATCTACGCGTGGTTATTTTGGCCTTTACTGTTGTGATGGTAAAATTGATCTGCTGGAATATATAATAGACTACATGTATTTGCCAATTTGCAACAATGTAATGATATTAATTTAAAAGTCATTGAACTTATGTCCAGTAGTTCAAACACATACATCAGCGTTAACAAATTGGATACTGAAGATGAAAGCCAGCTACTTGATTTCCCTATTATAGAATTCTTCAATTCCTTGGAATTAAGTGATTCGCTTCCACATACTCCGAACGTTTGAGCCATAGTCATGCTCCTTAGAAATCTGAACGTTTCCCAAGGACTCATATATGGAAATATATTAATTGTAAGAAATATGTAAGAAATTGCTTGGATTCGGATATAATAGGTGTAGTAATATTAGGCAGAGAGCTCAAATCCTACGACTTGATTTAACACCTTCCGATAAAACACTTGCAGGTACAGTACATTTTCTTTTAATAGGCAACAATGTCTTATTCGCTCGGCCTACTTTATCACAATCAATCAAGCTCAAGGAGAAACTCTGGAACGTATTGGGCTCTTTACCTCATCACGTTTTCAGTCATGACCAGCATTATGTTGCAATGTTGAGAGTGCTATCCTTTGACGCCCTTTAAGTTGCAATAGTGCTAAAAAGTAATCGTACAAAGAATGTAACTTATATAAGAAGCTTCTTCAGTAAATATATATTTCCATTGTCCGTCATGTTTTGACGGGTTTCATCTAGTGTATGATAATTACCGTATTGAATTACAGATAGTTCTTACTAATACTACACCAATCAATAGAAATTAAGAAACAACTATTCAATTGTTGTACATGTCTTGGTTTGACGATGAAGCCTTCTTCAGCTGAAAGTTAAATTAAGAATATTAATTAAGATATCGGGTTGTTACGTCTATAAATTATTGATTACAAAAACTAATATCCATTTCTTTTATTAATTATTTCTGAGGTTTAGTCATAGCAAATAATGAAATGGATATCCTTATAAAGAATGAATGAAAATAAATATATCTGACAATAAGTTACGTATTTGTATAATTATGAGCAGCTCATTAAAATTAAGTTATAAAATGTAGAAACCTAATGGTGCAGTCATCAAAAGCTCAGATAATATAGTGACATGAAAATGACCACGTTAACCCTTTTCCTTATTGACGAAGTATGATAAGTCCTGAAGATCAAAAACCATAAGTCAATAATAATTTGTACTATTTAGTGTAGCGGTTTCGGCCACATTGTGGTCATCTTCAGCTCAAATAATGTGAATAGAGAAGCAAGACTGACAGTACATGGAAAATTTTACCATAAAGGAAGTTTCCTCTCAAAAATATTTCTAATAAATTAATTGTCTAAAAGCTTTAAAAAAGAAGTTAAAAACACATACACTAAAATTAAAAAAAAAACAGATCTGTTACAAATTATTATTATTATTATTATTATTATTATTATTATTATTATTATTATTATTATTATTATTGACTTAAGGTTTGTAATCTTCAGGACGCAAATAACATGTTGCCAATGGTTTGTGGTAATTTTGAATGTCGTAGTGCTTCAGCTAATAAATGTCCGGCTCCGTGGCTAAATGGTTAGCGCGCTAGTCTTTGGCCCGATGTGCCCCGGGTTCGATTCCCGGCCGAGCCATTAGGGATGATTCCCTTGGCTCGGGGACTGGGTGTATGTGACGTATTCATCATCACATCATCAACCTCATTACGACGCGCAGGTCGCCCACGGGTGTCAACTAGAAAGACCTGCACTCGGGCTCTCCGGAGGCCACACGATCATCAAGTAAGAAATTAGGTTGTCATATTATTTGTAATCAGCAATTTATAGATTTGACACAACGATATATTAATATTCTTAATTGAACTTGAGCTGAAGAAGGCTTTATTGTCAAGCCAAAATGTGTACAACAATTGAACAATCGTTCAACAATTAAATAATTGCTTCTGAATTTGCCTTGATTGGAGTAGTATTTTTAAGAATTAATAATAAAAATAAATGTTTTCACATCTGTATGTGACTTGGACAATAATAAAGGTGTGAATAAAGCATCGTTAATTTATTCCAAAACTCTTACATTACGAATTATTTCAGAGTAGCCTATCACGCGGAATCTTATCAGTAATCTGTGCTGCGACCTGCAGCACGCGAGTACCTAGTTAATGTCCTGCCCTCAGTTCCCCAGGGACTGCCCATCAATGTCACACACTAATGAAAGTTGAAAATCTACGCCCTAATGGCCGTCAACACCGCATCCCTGAGGACTCTATGGGTGTGGACAAGGTCGACTCTCTGAAAAGCACGATATTCCGAAGGAAAAAAAGATACCGGAAGATACAGAGAATGTTGTTCACGTATTCTTCTTTTCCTCTCTTCAACCTACCAACTATCAAATTCGTTGACTCGTTCTATTATAAATGTTTTAATAATAATGATATTAGTTTTACGTTCCTTTTAACTACTGTGGCTCTTAGAGATGCTGGGGCGCCGGAATTTTGCCCCGAAGGGATCTTCAACGTGCCAGTAACTCTACTGACACGGCTCCCTCACATTTGCGACCCTCAAATGCCAGCTGACTGCGCCATGATGCGATCCTGCAACCTTGAGCACAGAAGGCGAGAACGTTACCGCTGAACCACGCAGCCAGCCTATGAATGTTTTAAAAACTTTTCCCAACACAATTACATAGGGTCTGAGATACAAGATGACCAGAAAAATATTCCCCTCGTACTTGTTGGCTGCTGCTGCTGCTGCTGCTTGAGTCTTCACTGTTTTGACTGGTTTGATGCAGCCTTCCAGTCTCCCTGACCTGAGCTAATCGTTTCATATCTGCATAGCTACCATACCTTACATCCGAGACATGTGTCTAAACACCTTGGTCTACCTCTACAGTTTTTGTCTTCGACCCTTCCTTCCACAACTAAGTTTGTTATTCACGGGTGACTTAGTATGTGTTTTACCAACCTAACTCTTCTCTTCATTAGCCGTCACCAGAAACATCTATCCTCTCCCACTAGTCTTAATACCCCTTCACTTGTTAATCATTCTCCTGCAACACCACATTTCAAATGCTTCTATTCTCATCTTTACTGCTGTGTCAACAGTCCAAGTTTCACTTCCATAGAGCACCACGCTCCAGACAAAGGCTTTCAACAATGGCTTCCTAATACCTAAATCTATATTTCATGTTAACAGATTTCTTTTCTGCAGAAATGCTTTCCTTGCCTGAGCCAACCTACTTTTTTTATTCCTCTTTGTTTCGCCCATCACTGGTCATGTTGCTACCTAAGTAACAGAAAGCCTCCTACTTACTTCCGTTAGCTTTTGACGTGTCAATTCAATGTCAATAGCGGTTTCAGATTTCTTTCGGCTGCATTCCATTATTTTTGTGAACATATATTGATTTTCATCACGAATTTTTTTCCTCAAGACTGTTCACACTATTTAGAAACAAAAGCGAAAATATTTACTACTAAGGGTGAATCTGGTGAAACGGCTAAGATGACAGTGTCATCAGCAAATCTCACAGTTGACACTTTCTCTCTTTGAATCTTCACTCCTAGTATGCGAATCATTGTAAGTATTGTTATGTCACATGATCCGTATTGGTATCTATAACTGACGCCTTAATCAACACTAAGGAATAAAATTAGGCTATATCAATTAAACCTGTCTATCGCACTAGTTTTGGCAATCAATTGTGCCATTTAAGCGAACATAGAAATCAAGTGGACATTAACCTAGGAAGACATATAAAGTGCAATAACATTCTTAATGCTTATGAAACTGCTTACAGACTCCATGCGAGTTCTGTGAACATTATTTTATATAAGGCTGGAGGAGACAAAAAAAAAAAGAAAGTAAGTTTGTGGTTTTACGTGATCGTTAATCTCGCAATCATGAGCCACGGGACCTCCTTTTCACGTGGAATCCGAACCACATGGCATTTCAGTTTGAAAATCTCACATGCATTGACCGGAAATCTAACCCGGTCCGCCGTGGTGAGAGGCAAACAGCTTGACCGCTGTGCCACCACGCCCCTCTGGAGGAGACGGGTGGTTGACAAGGCTCAGACCCTACACGGGCAGTAGTCCTAGATAACTAACTAAGTACATAACTGACTAAGTGACTAACTAAGTAACTAACTAGGTAACTAGGGGCGGATGACCTCGTAGTTCCGCCCCTTAAAACCACAATAACTAAATATAACTAACTAATTAACTAACTAACGAAGTAAGTAGCTATTTAACTAACTGACGAACTAAGTAACTAACTGACTAACTGACGAACTAAGTAACTAACTGACTAACTGACGAACTAAGTAACTAACTAACTAACTGAACTAAGTAACTAACTAACTGAACTAAGTAACTAACTAACTAACTGAACTAAGTAACTAACTAACTAACTGAACTAAGTAACTAACTGAACTAAGTAACTAACTGAACTAAGTAACTAACTGAACTAAGTAACTAACTGACTAACTGACGAACTAAGTAACTAACTAACTGAACTAAGTAACTAACTGACTGACTTACTGACGAACTAAGTAACTAACTAACTGAACTAAGTAAGTAACTAACTAACTAACTGAACTAACTAACTAACTGAACTAAGTAACTAACTGAACTAAGTAACTAACTGACTGACTAACTGACGAACTAAGTAACTAACTAACTGAACTAAGTAACTAACTGACTGACTAACTGACGAACTAAGTAACTAACTAACTGAACTAAGTAAGTAACTAACTAACTGAACTAAGTAACTAACTGACTGACTAACTGACGAACTAAGTAACTAACTAACTGAACTAAGTAAGTAACTAACTAACTGAACTAAGTAAGTAACTAACTAACTGAACTAAGTAACTAACTAACTGAACTAAGTAACTAACTAACTGAACTAAGTAACTAACTGAACTAAGTAACTAACTGAACTAAGTAACTAACTGAACTAAGTAACTAACTGAACTAAGTAACTAACTGACTGACTAACTGACGAACTAAGTAACTAACTAACTGAACTAAGTAAGTAAGTAACTAACTAACTGAACTAAGTAACTAACTAACTGAACTAAGTAAGTAAGTAAGTAACTAACTAACTGAACTAAGTAACTAACTAACTGAACTAAGTAAGTAAGTAACTAACTGAACTAAGTAACTAACTGAACTAAGTAAGTAAGTAAGTAACTAACTAACTGAACTAAGTAAGTAAGTAAGTAACTAACTAACTGAACTAAGTAACTAACTGACTATCTAAGTAACATGCGAGATTAAAATCTATAACCTTGTGGTGTGGAACATCAAGTTATATAATCACTTTTTAAAATAATAATCATTAATGATTATGCGTATTGTTTGACTATTATGAGCATGGAAGATGTGGGTAGATTATTAGTAAATATTACACTTTATACTGTACGATTCAAAATGTTTATTTTCTGTATTTTAGATATGAACAAATATTTATTTATCACATGCTACTTAATTTTAACAATTTTGACTGCCGGAAAGTTTTGGGGAAATATTCCCGATGTCAAAGTTTCCGGGAATTTGCCTATCACTAGTTGTGAGTCCCTAGATGGACAGATTTAAGACACATGAATGTGATGACTAACGTTTCTAGACTCTGAATCCAGAATAAAACAAACATATTTTCCAACCTTTTGTTGCATGCCATAGGTCTATGAGGAAACAACACATCATCGTAATGGAGTGTGATATAATTGATAGCTCTCTAATAGTAGCATTAGGAAAGCAAGAATTTCCAGAAGACGACCGAATTACTCAACGAAAAGAGAGTGGCTTTCATAATTCTAAGACCTTACGATTGTGTGTCATAATGGGCATTTGATTAGGTAGCTAATTCGGTCTCTTGAAGCCAGGATGACACAGTATAGCAGGGAGACACGAAACACGCTTGAAACTATGCGTATTTAACAGAGGTTTAACAGTTCTAGAAATGTTAATTGGTTTTCATTAAATATACAATCGACAATAAAAGTGAAGTACATAGCAGATTCTGTAGTGAATCCATGTTTCAACTTTTAAGTCGGTCAACACAATTATAATCCCAATTATATGCAGAAAAAATGCATTTGATTTAAAAAGTATTTGCCACGGATTACCCTCCCCACACTCCCTCCAGGCAAACGCCAAAATAGTACCTTATTTCAAGTCCCGGGGCACCTACCCCATTCTCGACCTTAATCACGGCTACACACATTACTATAGTCACCACAGTAACACAGGCTATCAGACCAGTTCAACACACATCTAAGTACACGGGACTGGTTACCAAAGAAGTCCGAAATCCTTAATACGAAACAACAACATCATTAATATATTTACATAAAACCAATATTCGTATTCCTTAAAGCGTTATGGCCAACTAAGAAGTGCGATTGAGTTGTTGTTGTTGTTGTTGGTTATTTAGGGGCTTTGCGACATCGCGGTCATGTAGTACAGTGTACTTGGCTATGTGTAGAATTTGTCTAAGAACCAGTGTCACTGTGATGTCCGTACTAATGTGTGTAGATAGGATTTGGGTAGGAAGCGGCTGTGGCCTTTTAGTAAGTCTTTGTCCATTCTTTGAATATGTTCACAGAATGATAATCGTCTTTTTCTAATAGTGGCTGATTTTTTCTCGGAATATTGGCATAACTCGTGAGAGCTCCTTTTCATCCACACTGCTGCCTATATGCATATTTAGCCAATGATTTCCCTAAGGATTTTTCTTGGTTGTTTTTCTAGATTTTTAGTGATCTGCCTCAAACGGTCCGAGTATCTGACAGGTTGAATAACCGTGTTATTTTAATTAAAATTAAAATTTCAACCTTTTCAGTACTCATTTTGTACATTGAGTATTGAAAAGGCAGACAATTCAAATTTCAATTAAATTAACTTGGTCAATACGGATCATTATGGAGTTTATTATTCTTGGAGATTTCCGTGTTATAATTTCGAGTTCCGAGATATTATTTTAATTGTATCTATTCCAGGTGATTCTATAGGCTTTTTTTTGTAATTTTGCTTCGCGATTAATCCAGATGGTTGTATAATTTCCTTCAATTATTATTATTATTATACAGGGTGAGTTAGCTGTGGTAGTTACGGCGTGGCTGCAGGCAGTCGCTCACATCCGGGAGGCGAGGAGGTTAGAATCCACCCGCCGGCAACCTTTAAAATGGTCTTCTGTGGTTTCCCATCTTCCTTCCAGGCTAATGCCGTGGATGGTCCCTAACTATAGGCCACAGCCGTTACCTTCCAATTCCTCGTCCTTACAATCACACTTTCCTCCCCAGACAACACTCCACACGCGACGGTACTTGTAGTTCACCCCATGGGTGTCCGTATAGAAGCAGCTACAAACTCTGGCGAGCCGAACATGTCCTCGGACACTCCCGGCACTGAAAGCAATACGCTAAAATATATTTTTAAAAAATATTATTATTAAATTTTCTGGATTATATTTAGAGACTTTCTGATAAAATTTGCTCTCGAGTTTGTGACTTTGAGGCCAACAACTGTTGGTAGTATTGGTTGCAACTGTCCGCGGTCGCAATTACTCTAATACCTACATAACTGTGGCTGGAGAAACTAACATCATCTAGAAAACTCCTGTTCCACATCTTACGATAATTACAGCGCACTTTCTAATGGTTTGTCGGTAAAAGTGAGCTTGCTAGGCTAATTTTACTGTCTCCTACGCGGTTATTAAAATTTGCACACAAAAAAAAACTCGTTTGAGGCAGTCCACAACCATTTCCTTGAGACATCTCCAATTTGAATTCATTAGCCACGAGTAGGGCGAAGAACCAATTGCTCATAATTACTCGCTTGCAAGGACAGCGTTTACTGGCGGTCAGTGTCCCGTTAGGGAACTTATATGCTGGAGTTCAATATTATTACTATTATTATTATTAGCTTGCCACGGTGGGTGAGTGGTTATAGTGTCGGACTACCAACCCCAAGATTGCAGGTTCGCTCCTGACCATGGTAAGTGATTTTTGAAAGGCGACAAAAATCACGACACATGTCATACGTTGTTGGCATGTTAAAGAACCCATTTGAATTCAGTAGGCCGTGTTCAATGGCAAAATTAATCTCGGGAATTTCCGCCAACACAAAGTTCCTCCATTCTCTACTTGAAAGCGCTGTAATGTCAAGGAGTTTAGATATATAACCTCCTTGACCTTCATAGCGTTCAAGGGAACGATGAAATTCGACATGCAAGCTACCCTTTGGGTGTCAATTAACAAAGCTTGCACCAGGCACCCGAGGCCATACGATATTATTATTATTATTATTAATAATAATAATAATAATAATGACAGAAGATTATGTTGATAAGGAGGCTGACATTCCTCGGATATTATACAGAATAAGCAAACATAGATTAACCAAACAAATATTCGACTATCTCTGGAAGAAGATCACTCCAACGTGGACTAAGATAGGAAAGATTTTGAAAAGTTGAACATCACAGAGTCTCAAATGCTAGAAAAAAGTGAATTTAAGAGTAAGGTGAAAGGGTTTCAAGATGAAGGAAGACCTAAGAGAAGTGGACGAACTTGGACAGAAGATCAAAGGAAACATGCCAGTGAACGCATGGAGACAGAACTCCAGGCAAAGGAAAATAAAAATAAAATAAAGTCGTTGCGTGATCCTAAGTGGTCAATTCTCTTGAAAAAAAAATGACAAAATAACGCAAGAGCCAACACAGCGAGTTCATGAAGAGATTTTGAGAAGAGAAGAGGAAGAAGGGAGAGAAGTGAAAATTGTGTCATGAGATATTTTAGTTCGAAAATTATGTAATAATAATATATGTTTGGGGACATCAAAGCTTAAATGGCTACTACAGTATGATTAGGTCAATACAGGCTGCCTTTTACTGATGTATCATTGTCATGAAAAGCAAAGCGTCTACCGAATTACTGTAGTTCAGTTGGTAGAGCAGCAGCACCAGTGCCGGAGTAAGACTCGCAGTGGCCCTAGGCAATTGTTAATTTGAGGCCCCCTTTTTTTTTTTTTTTTTTTCAACCCCCACCCTCCTCCCCTTCATAAAAAGTCAATCATAACTTTGAAAGAGATTGTATTTACAAATTTACAATAAATAATGAATACAATTTAGATCATATGTACGTTTTTAGAAAAAAAATCTGCATTTTGTTTCGCAGAAAGTTTCAATAACATCATCTATATATTTAAAACACTAAGCTGTTTTTTGTACACACGAGATTGTGAAAACGACTTAACCGATTGGCTTCGTAAGACATTCTAACGAAAGCTCTTGGCATGCAGATTTGCAGAGTTTCTTTAAAAGGAAAATATATGTTACGGTATATTTTTAAATGATTAAAGAAATATGTAATATTTGTCACTCCCGCGCATGCGCACAATGGCCTTTCTCAACAAGGAAAATGGCGATTCCGGTCGCGTCTAACTGAGATCTTTGTTCATGAGAATTAAAAAGGATCTCCAATAATGTTAGTTATGTTATTACAATGTGCATTGAAATAGAATTATATTAAATAAACCACGAATTGAAAGACATAAACTGCAGGTTGAGTGTGTATACTGGTTAGATAGCTTAATACTGGAGTGAAACATAGTTGTCTGGATGGCTAAGGGGATAAGGTTACTGGCCTGAAATTTGTATTATGCATGATCGAGAGGGTTCGATTCCCACCTCGGATATGTTTTTTTATTTTCATTTTCTTCCTTCCTACGATTGGTATTGCATTGTAGAAAGCTCTTGGCATGCAGATTTGCAGAGTTTCTTTAAAAGGAAAATATATGTTACGGTATATTTTTAAATGATTAAAGAAATATGTAATATTTGACACTCTCGCGCATGCGCACAATGGCCTTTCTCAACAAGGAAAATGGCGATTCCGGTCGCGTCTAACTGAGATCTTTGTTTATGAGAATTAAAAAGGGTCTCCAATAATGTTAGTTATGTTTTTACAATATGCATTGAAATAGAATTATATTAAATAAACCACGAATTGAAGGACATAAAGTGCAGGTTGAGTGTGTATACTGGTTAGATAACTTAATACTGCAGTGTCACATAGTTGTCTGGTTGGCCGAGGGGATAAGGTTACTGGCCAGAAATTTGTATTATGCATGATCGAGAGGGTTCGATCCCACTTCGGATATGTTTTTTATTTTCGTTTTCTTCCTTCCTACGATTGGTATTGCATTGTAGAAACATATTTCACTTTTATCATTCCCGTCAAGTAACGAATTCTCTGTTCCCATCGAGAGGGTTCGATTCCCACCTCGGTTATGTTTTTTTATTTTCGTTTTCTGCCTTCCTACGATTGGTATTACATTGTAGAAACATATTTCACTTTTATCATTCCCGTAAAGTAACGAATTCTCTGTTGCCATCCTTTGCATGGTCGAGAGGGTTCGATTCCCACCTCGGATACGTTTATTTATTTTCATTTTCTTCCTTCCTACGATTGGTATTACATTGTAGAGATATATTTCACTTTTTCATTCCCGTAAAGTAACGAATTCTCTGTTGCCATCCTTTGCATGGTCGAGAGGGTTCGATTCCCACCTCGGATATGTTTTTTTTTTGTTTTCTTCCTTCCTACGATTGGTATTAGAGTGTAGAAACATATTTCACTTTTATCATTCCTGTAAAGTAACGAATTCTCTGTTGCCATATATATTTAAAACACTAATGTATTTTTTGTACACACGAGATTTTGAAAACGACTTAACCGATTGGCTTCGTATGGCATTCTAACGAAAGCTCTTGGCATGCAGATTTGCAGTGTGTCTTTAAAAGGAAAATATATGTTACGGTATATTTTTATATGTTTAAGGAAAAAGGTATTATATGTGGCAATTGCGCGTTGCCACAATTGCGTTTCTTCCTGAGAGAAATGGCGGATAAAAGATCCACCGTATCGTAGTGTGATCTTTGTTTATGAGAATTGAAAAGGGAAATATCGCTTATGTTGTATCCCGATATATACTGGAATAGAATCATGAAATAAGGGAAATATTGATGAACTGTAACTGGCAGTTGAGTGCGTTTGTTGTTTACGTCACTTAATATTGCACTCTAATTTCGTTGTCTGGGTGGCTCAGCGGCTAACATTGTGGACAACGAAATTGATTATGCATCGTCGAAGGAGTTTGATTCCCACCTCAGACATGTAATTCTATTTCCCAATTATTCTATCTTGCAATTGGTATTACATTGTCTAAACATATGTTACGTTTATTATTCCCGTAAGGTAAGAAATTCTCCATGATTTACGTTGCCAGATACTTTTAAATTGAAAATGAAAATCGGCACAATCGCTTCGCCTTGAGAGAAAATTGTCGAACATAATTCATTTGATGGACTCAGACATCGTGGTCACTCAGCCCTGTCTACTTTGGTGTGTGAGTGTAAACCTTTCTCTGATAACCTGTGTTAATGTGATGGCTGTATTGATGTGTGCATTTGTAATTAGTATGGGGAATAGGGAGTTGAGAATCATGAAATAAGGGAAATATTGATGAACTGTAACTGGCAGTTAAGTGCGTTTGTTGTTTACGTCTCTTAATATTGCACTCGAATTTCGTTGTCTGGGTGGCTCAGCGGCTAACATTGTGGACAACGAAATTGATTATGCATCGTCGAAGGAGTTTGATTCCCACCTCAGACATGTAATTCTATTTCCCAATTATTCTATCTTGCAATTGGTATTACATTGTCTAAACATATGTTAGGCTACGTTTATTATTCCCGTAAGGTAAGGAATTCTCCATGATTTACGTTCCCAGATACTTTTAAATTATTAAATAAATATCGGCACAATCGCTTCGCCTTGAGAGAAAATTGTCGAACATAATTCATTTGATGGACTCAGACATCGTGGTCACTCAGCCCCGTCTACTTTGGTGTGTGAGTGTAAACCTTTCTCTGATAACCTGTGTTAATGTGATGGCTGTATTGATGTGTGCATTTGTAATTAGTATGGGGAATGGAGAGTTGACGACTGAGGCTTTAAGTTAGGAACTATCCCGGTATTTGCCTGGAGTGGAAGTGGGAAACTACGGAAAACCACATCCAAGGTTGTTGAGATGGGAATCAAATTTTGCTCTTCTTAGGTTTGCCTCAAGAGTGCGCCCCGTTCCAGCCCTCAGACCAGAATTAAATTTCTTGGCAGAGCAGGGATCGAACCTGGAATCTGGGGCGATAGCTCAGAATGTAGCCTTAAGACTGGGCTTCCCTGTGTTAATACGATCTTTGAAAAACACTGAACATATAATTCTAAAACTCCCTCCATTACGGTGGCTGGCGAAGTGAGTCCATGCTCATTCCAGTAGTGGCGAAGTGATTCTATGCTCCCTTGCATAATTTACTGTCATGGAAATGCAAAGTATTGTACCTTCAACAGGTGATGGAAATTGATTATTTAGAGCAGTTTCATTCTGTTTATTTCAAAATGAAGTTCGTCATCCTGAGTTGCGTTTGCAAGCAAATTGCAAAAATTGCAAGGATTTTATTATTGGCGATCAGTCTCATCGCATTCTCATCAGCAACCAACTTGAGAATGGAAGTCTCTGAACTTAGTTGTATAAGTGAATATTGTTGTTTATTGATTATTTTTTTTAGAGTACATAACAATGAGTCTAACCACGCAGTTGATTTTGGCAATGGAAGTAAGTTATTATTTGCTATTTAATATTTGGCAGCTGCGTTGATGCAGGCCACTATAGTGTTATTTAATAAGCTATGACGTTAATTTGGGGAGAAATGCTGCTATAAATAAACCCATTTTACGAAATAGAACATTAGCCGCAAACAAGTGGGAAATCGGAGAAAAATACGAAGCCACTTTTAAACTCCAATATGAATACGGCATTTCAGATACAATTCCAGATACTATACCGTTACAGTGTAGGGTCCTTGACGAACAAATTTAAACATTGTTCTGCACTGTATTTCTCTTGAGAGAAATCTTCACTTGGTTACTTTGAGCTTTGCTGTTGTAATGTAAAATTAATCTGACTAAATATAAAACATTTGACATGCTGCAACAATTATTTTTCACTGGAGATGATATCTCAAGGAATTTCAGAGAGACTAATCGGCAGTACAATGCTATGTCCTTCGTTTCATTTGGTGCCAATGTTACTGTGCCACACCCATACGGTCCACATTGTTTTAAGATGTATGGAGGTGCACATCATCGCATTTCTTCGTTATATTCCAAAATTATATGTGACGGTTTGCGGCCAGTTTTATTAGACTCCTCAGAGTTCTTGAATTCCTTGGAACTAAATGACTTGCCTCCACATATTCCAAACGCTTGAACCGTTATGCTGCTTAGAAATCTGAACGTTTCCCAAGGGCTCCTAAATGCAACCATATTGCTTGGATTTGGAAATAATAAGTGCAGTTAAAATTAGGCAGAGAGGTTGAATCCTTCTACTTGATTTAACAGCATCCGATAAAACACTATCATTTTGTTTTAAGAGGCAATATTTTCCAATTTATTTGGCATACTCTGTCACAATCAATGAAGCTCAAGGGAAAACTCTGGAACGTATAGGTCTCAATTTGCCTCATCAATTTTTCAGTCATGGCCAGCAGTATTTTGCAATGTTGAGAGTGCAATCTTTTGACGCCCTTATAGTTTCAATAGAGCCAAAAAATCATCGTACAAAGAATATACAGTAGGCCTACATAAGAAAATGCTTCAGTAAATATTTTTCTATTGACCGTCATTTTTGACGGGTTTCAGCTAGTCGAAGTTGATTTTCCTTAAAATGTCTGATTCTAAGAAGAGAAGACTTAACATGTCCAGTCGTTCTTGTCGCATAGTAGCTCTTCGAGGCGCTAATTCAATTCAACTGTGAAAAAGAACGTTCCGCAGTATAGTTCGTTATCATTCAAGTTAAACAATTCGGAGAGCTATTTCTACATTCGGAAATACATTTTGTCAATTGGTCATTCATTAAAATCTCATACAACTGACTACCGGTATGCGATTTTCCGGCAGCGGTGTATCTGTGGTTTATATAAGAATGACAATGTTTCAGTTCGGCTGAAAATTCTTCCAAATCTTTATCATAAAAGCCAACCAAATTGTTTTCCGCTTCACAGAGTTCTTCATCGCTCATTGAAAAATTATTAAAAAATGCAAATTTCTTGGAAACTTCCATATAAACGTTTGCCTTTTTTTTTCGACGTTGAGTTTATCGATGATTTCGAGAAAATCTCTTATTCTGAAATTCTCAAGAGGCGAAAATTTGACCTCAGGAGCGCCTCCGTCGTTCGATTGTTTTATTCTTACTACGTGACGATTTTTAGCCTACTTTCGATTTTTGCAAAAAATGAAAGTAGACTTATGAGATCAACACAGGGCGAAAAAAGTGTGTGTCTGTGTGTGTGTGTGTGTGTGTGTATGTGTGTGTGTGAGTCTGTGTGTGTGTGTGTGTGTGTGTGTGTGTGTCTGTGTGTGTGTGTACTCTGAATGTCTGTCCCCCCCTATCAATTCGAACACGGTGAATGCGAATTGAACGAAATTTGGTACAAAGGTAGCACTAGGAAAGGACACCTCAGTGTCATGTTTTATATCGCCGCCATCTTTACTAAAACTGAATGGCGGCCACTCAAACGTTCAAAACGTAAAATCAAATAACGACTAACCAAATCATCCGATCTCTACCAAATTTGGTAACAACATACCTTCGTATAGGATACGTCTTTTGACCAAACTACAAGGTCGTCCGCCATACCATTTCAGGATGGCGGCCGTGCGAATTATGCAAACTTTATAATCCATATCATGGGACCCACCAGTTCCGATTATCGAGCCGAGAATCGTTTTAACTGTTCTAAAGGAAGAGGCACGTTCGAAATTAAAAGTTTATTTTGTAATACTATAGTGCAGACGTGATTTTAAAAAGCTGAGCCGATTCACTAATAAGACAAGATGGCAGCGGATATCTTGTGCCTGACTTATATTTCACTAATTTGAGTATTGCATGCAATATAGCGTACTGATACAAAATAAATAAACTTTGTATGAAATGCTTTATATATAAATAATATACTCCAGTGATGAAATCGTTTAGTATAAATCATTATTTGCTAACAAGTTCTATGTAAGTCATTTTATATAGAACGATATTCGTTGACACAATTAGCTCAGTGGTAGAGCGTTAGCCTATCGCTCAAATGCCTATGGTTCAAACCCGATCAGAGCTAGGTTTTTTGCTTGAAATGTTATATGTTTATTGTTTTGTAATGACTCAGATGTTTTAAAATTAAGCGTTATATTGTGCATATTATGGTGTAAAATATATATTTAATTAAAACATAATTCGCCAGCAGATTTACTCGAGACATCGAGCTGCCAGAAAGGTAACTGCACACCGACCCACTTATTAACTTCCAGATTTTATTGAAAAGTTTCTTCTTCTGGCCGCTAGAATGCACTCGCTCTGTTAGGATTATATTGTTCGATATTTCACCATTAGATGTCACGACTAGTCTACGTGGGGGCTCCATTGATTACTATACCATTGGCATTCTATGCGCATCGAATTTGAAGAATGACAAGATGATACTACGATACATTTTTACTTTTTATTTTAAAGGGTTTGTAACAGCCTATTTTGCGTTACTTGAAAATGTTATTTGAAGTAAAGAAAAAACGATTTCACATAGTAACTGAATTCAAGGCGTTGGTGTTAGTTCAGGTTATTAATTACTACTTTTATTTCAGGCAAATAGCAATCGAAAATATCCACATAGTTTGTATACACACGTCTCTGTAGGGTCATGGAAAGATTTGTTAATTCAATTAGGGTTGTGAAAGCCATGCACAACCAGACGTGTAAAGACATGCCTCAACTCAAAGTTGGATGTTGCCCACGGCAGGTCGTATATGTAATAATAATAATAATAATAATAATGTTATTGGTTTTACATCCCTTTTAACTACTGCTGCTTTTAGAGACACCGGGGTGCCGGAATTTTGGCCCGAAGGGGATCTTTAACGTGCCAGTAAATGTACTGACACGGCTCCCTCGCATTTGTGCACCCTCAAATGCCAGCTGACTGCGCCAGGATACGAACCTGCAACCTAGGGCCCAGCAAGCGAGAACGTTACCGCTGAGCCACGCAGCCAGTCCGGTCGATTATGTCTCCAGATCCATAACATTCTTTCTTTCTTTCTTTCTTTCTTTCTTTCTTCAATGATGGTAGCAGTTTTTATCTAGGTTGTGGCGTTTGGTAGAGGTAAAGCGTTTCTAAGGTCTTCAACAAAGAATAGTTCTATTATACTCTTTGATAATAACAACGAGTTATAACTATACTCATACATTTAGGAGAAAGTAGGCTTTATGTTCTTTACTGAACATCTTGTTTTAGAATACGATACATCACGTAACAATTTGTTAGCTTTTTCCTCGAAAATATCGAACTTACAACGAAACTTGCCTAACTTTTCGTCGAAAGTTTTATACAAGGCAGCACACGTTTGTAAGTGGATCTGTTCAGCTTGTAATGAATTACTAGTTGCACGCATAGAAGTCAAAATATAATCCCACAAAATTAACATGAACCTGAATTCGAATTTTTGCATTCTGTTTGCGATGCACCCCGCTTGTCATTATTTTCAGACTCGTCATCTTCAATGCTTTCTAAATCCTAAATCTAAATTTTATGAAACTGATCACAAATCGCGTTCGTTGCAATAGCATGTGCTTCCCAGCGCGTATCTGACAATGATTTCAAAGTTGTTGAGTTTTTATATAATTTTTGAACACGCCCCAGCGGTGAGGGTTTGCAGAAAAGAAGTTATACAATGATTGCATTATCGAAAAAAAAATCAACTGCGTAAAAACAGCATTCAACAGCATATTACCCAACTAAATCGAGGGAATGTGTACCGCAAGGAACATTTATTCAGTTCTAATATTTGGGTTGCAAACCCTGATACTTTCCAGACTTGATTGGTGCGACTTCATAGAATCGTCCTCTAAAATCTTGAATTTCCCAACCGCAATCTTCAGTGACGAAGTTTTCAAACTTACGCCAGTATGACTTTCTGTTTCAAGAAAAGATATAAACCTTTCAACAGGTTGGTGATCGTTTGGTGAAACATACCGGAGCACAACTGACAATTGATCTATATGCGATACATCGGGAGTTGAATCAACGGAAAGGCTGTAATATAGAGCTAGTGACACCTCTTCTAAGATATATGATCTAACTTTTTTGCCCATGATGTTTATTAACTCTTCGCAGATCGTTTTGGATAAATACGAAGGAACACCTTTCCCAGCATTTCCGTATCTTACAATATGATCCCGCAAAAATGGATCAAACTGCCCAAGAATTTTAAGCATACCTAAGTAATTCGCATTATCCGGCTTTCCAAAGTGCTCGTTCGTACCTTGGAATGACAATCCTCGTTCTTCCAGAGTGATGATAACAGCAACTCCTCGTTTTATAAAATCGCGCCAATAGTTTTTTTCTTCGAGTAGTCCATTCCTGAATAGATCTGGCAAATTTTCATGTTTCAGTTTGTTTTTTCAGGTAAATTAGCACACTCTCCCGATGATTCAAATTCTTCTCATGCTGCTGTAAATGAATCCCGACGATCTTCCAATCATCATACCCTTCACGCGCAAGTCTGTTTGATTTTTCTGGGGTCAAAAATAACTTGCGAAAAAAGCAATAGACTTGGCCTGAAAATAAAACAAAAAAATATTATTATTATTTGAGAACAAATTGAATTAAACGGTATTCAAGACATAAAACCCATACCGTAACTGAAATTTTAACCCTTTTAGTCTGGAGATTTAAAAGAAGCATCGTACCTCTCCAGAAAAGATGTATTTTCGAACATTTATTGAATATCAATGAATTTAATAAATTTACCTGAATATTTTTTTTGTATTTTTTGTGTGTTGCGTTTTAAGCTTAATGAAAACGTTTATTAAAATGTTTTATTCACTTTTGACCTTTCTTTGCGCTTCAGTTGTTTTTGTTGTTGTTTTTTATTGTATGATCATATTTTTTTGCAATAAAAGAGTGGTTTTTAACAATTTATTTGTAATTTGAAGTTACAAAACTATGCAAAATTTGATTTGATTCGTTTTGGTAAGATAGAAATATTCAAATTTGTTGTTGCAAGATTTGATTTGCCACAAGTGAAGTTAAATAAAAACGTTAAAAACAAATTGAAACGAATACGATTGACAACAATTCGGAAAACAGCAAACTGATCAACAAAAAATATCTAAAAAATTTGATCTTATTCTTGTCAAAAATTCTTAGTTTTGGTCGAGTTTTAATATACTATGCGTGATACGCTCGTTGCTGATGATTTGGACCAAGCTACCAGAAGTGCATATGGTGCTCAAAAATACCGCGTTTTTACACATAAGGGAGAACTTATTGAAATCTGGAAATGAAATCCAAAAACAGAAAAATCAAATAAAACATAATTTACAAGCGTTTTTTAAATAAAAATAGCATAACATTTCAAAAACTGTCAATGTATGATAAATACATGAAGGGCTAATTGTTAATCAAAGCTTGCCTTTCTCAGGTGAATAAATGAGCCAATCTCGTTTTGTATTCTCTCCTTTCGGTTTCTTTCCAAAGAATAAATTTTGAGAGCAATATCTTGACGTTGATTCCTTATCATATCGACGCTTGGACGATTCAAACGGTCCAGTCAAATTTTGACAATTTGACGGACCATGTGTAACCCAAAACTGTATGTCATCACAGGTAATTTTCCCCAATGTCCTGGATCAGTGAACCGGTTCAAACTTTTGGCACCTGGTTGTCCAGCTTCATTTTCATCCTTGGAAGAAGAACTGGATGTTTGAGGCCTTGAAATGACCGGATCATTATCCGGGTCTTCTACGTGACCAGTGTTCTTTTTTGTTTTGGTCCTTTGATCCATCGCTAGTGGCAGATCCTTGATTTTCCGATGAATTTGAAGAGGTTTCATTCCGAAGAAAAAATGTAGTCAGTTTTGGCACTTTCTCTAACACCACAATTTCTCGACAATATTTATCTTTGGCAAGTTTTCTTTTTTGTGCACCACTCAAATATGTACGTGAAGACTTTTTGAGTTGGGGTTTTAATTCAACCCGATACACAGATACAACTGTTCAGCGAACACTAACGAATTAAAATTTTCGATCACTAAACCGTCGATTTGAAGTCTGAACTTTTAGCGGGAGCACGTTACTTGTTTCCGAAATTACTATACACACCAGAATGCCAGAATGCCAGAATTTGGCGAAAACTCTTTCCGAGCTTATCTATGGCTAATAAAGTGTGTGTGTGTGGGGGGGGGGGGGGGGGGGGGGGTGACGACTTTTCAGTTAATTCAAATAGACATTTTGGGACCCGACCGTGGGAGTATCAGTTAATTGCTTCCAACCCTTAAACAATAGAGCGAACAGAAAGTTGAAATTTCGATTGACTTGGAATGTGTCAAACAATAGTTAAGTTATTTATGAATTGGAAGTAGCCTATAATAAGAAGATAAAGTTTATGAGAAAAACATGGGCAGAGAGAATTTACGAACAGCAAGTATAAACCAAGAAATTAAACTGTAAAATTAGAACTGTAATTCTAAGTTTCACTTTTTTTTCGGTAGGCCTACGGTACCTAATATATTTGACTTTTACCACACACACAAAAAAAAAAACCATTTTACTTTGTTTGGTGGGATTTTTTTCATTTTATGGGGGCCCTTTTGAGCCGGGGGCCCCAGGCAATTGCCTATTGTGCCTTATGGTTAATCCAGCACCCTAAGCCGACGATCGCGACATCGACTCCCGCATTCGTCAGTAATTAGTCTATGGCTGTTGATTCTTTCTGTAGAGGCTGTGACACCATGTAGCCCCGTGTACTTGTATGCATGTATGTATGTATAATGTAGAATGTGTCTGATAACCTGTGTCATTGTGATGGCTGTAGTAGTGTGTGTATTCGTAAAATTGATAGGAATTGGAAGGAGGCAGCTGAATCCTTGAGTTAGGTATTACTGTATACCGACATTTGCCTGGAGTAGAAGTGGGAAATCACGGAAAATCACTTCTAGGATGGACGAGGTAGGAACTGAACCCACCTCTTCTCAGTTGTGCCTCACCAGGATTAGGCTGAGTGTAGACGATCCTATTGCAAACCTCAGACCAGAATTTTCTGGGCCGAGCCGGGAATCGAACCCAAGACCTTTGGATCCAGAGTCTCAATACGTATAACAACACAACACAACACAAAAATAAATAAAGAGAGAGAAAGAGAGAACATAAGTTTTCTATTTGCACGGAGGAATTTCCAGTCGCAAAGTAAAGCAAGAAGTGAGCAAGCTGATATTAAATACTGCAAGGGACTTCCTACAGTACGGTAGCTTCATTTGTCAGGGAGTTTGTTTTTATTCAGGCCATCTGGTGTAGCCCCAGCTGCAGTTCCCATGGAACATGGCAGATTCACATTATTAACAGACTATTTGCTTATACACTGCGTTACAAAGAACAGGGGCTAAAAGTTGACTTATTAAAAACGTTCAGTCAGCTCTGGTTAATTGGTCCAGACAGGGTCTAATATATTATGGTGTTTTAAGCAGTTTTTCAGTGTTGCCCTACACACGTCCTTACACGACCACCCTAATCTAGGGCCTGACAGCGGTTCACCCAACAGTTGGATCGTGTGTAGGCTTGTCGGGTGGTGAAAACTGTCAGGCCCTAGATTACTGTCGACCAAAGTATTATGTGCACTCGAGTTTGAAGGTTGTTTGTGAAGTAACCAATAGACCTACATAAAATCCAATACCATCATCATTTTCGTCGTTCTATTTTACGTTAGTTCATGTAGGTTTGGATTTTTTAAATGTATATTGTAATATTTTTTTATCGCAGTTGGAACTTAAAAGTGCACGTTTTTAAGCGTGTTTCAACCATGCGTCACATTTAAGATTTATTATCTCAAAAACCGGTCATCAGATCGAATCAAAATTTTAACACAAAACACATTGGAATGTTGTATAACTGGTTTATT
Source organism: Meconema thalassinum (assembly GCA_946902985.2). Lineage (NCBI taxonomy): Eukaryota > Metazoa > Arthropoda > Insecta > Orthoptera > Tettigoniidae > Meconema > Meconema thalassinum. Next base: position 390,057,015 of record OX336393.1, on the reverse strand, counting down.
AATTTCACAATTTTGTGAGTCCAAGAAACAAAGTTGTTATCATTGTTGTAAGGTAACATTTTCTCGGGTCGGGGTGGTTGGAAAATGTAGTTCTTGGCTGCGTTGCAATCCTTACACGCCAAAACGTTATGCTGTATGACTGTGAAATACGTAAATTGATTCACTTATTTTAAATCGGTTTGTATTTTTACGGGGAAATAACACATGGTTCACCAGCTAGCCGCTCCGAGAAAAGCTGTACAGCGTTGCTGAGGTGGAGCCCATCACTTCCGAGCGAGGCGCGCCATGATACGTGTAGGCTCCATTTCGGCAACGCTGTACAGCTTTCCCCGTAGCGGCTAGCTGGTGAACCATGTGTTATTTCCCCGTACAAATACAAACTGATATAAAATAAGTGAATTAATTTACGTATTTCACAGTCATACAGCATAACGTTTCGATGTATAAGGATTACGACGCGACCAAGAACTAAATTTTCCAACCACCCCGAGCCGAGAAAAAGTTACCTTACAAAAATGATAACTTTGTTTCCTGGACACACAAAATTGTGAAATTAATAAACCAGTTATACAACATTCCAATGTATATTGTTTTAAAATTTAGATTCGATCTGATGACGGGTTTTTACGATCATTCCTGAGGTAATAATTCCTAAATGTGTCGCATGGATGAAACACGCTTAAAAACGTGCACTTTGTGTGTTCCAACTGCGATAAAAAAATATTGAAATATAAATTAAATATTTCAAACCTACATGAACTAACGTAAAATAGAACGACGAAAATGATATTATTGGATTTTACTATTGGTTACTTCACGAACAACCTTCAAACTCGAGTGCACATTATACTTTGGTCGACAGTAGGGTGGTCGTGTCGGGAGAACCATCCAACCGCCCTAACCCCCACCATTCTCTCTGTCGGGTCGGAACGTGTGTAGAGCAGTCGTCCCTTCACTACCCAACCGACCCTTCAGACTTATTTGTCGATTAACATTTGACGAACATGGACGCGAAATGTTCCTCGAATGTTGGAGGGAGTGCCGGTGTTTGTGGGACGTCGAAGATGAGAGTTATTCCAACAGAGACAAGAGAAATTAATGCCACAATTTACTGCTGGAAATTTATTTAAAAAAAAGATACGAGCCTTACAGTAGTCGCATATGATGTGTAACATCTGACATTCGAAAAATTCCATATTACTTACTCGCATTTTTTTTAAAGAATGAACTCATAGTGCTACCTTGTGCCAGCAAACATTAAAGGAATCTCCAATGCATCTGCAGCAGTGACATATACCTGCAACTGTATGCGGGAGCAATCCACTGCCTACTTGAAGCGAGCAGCGCTTTATACCGGCCAGTTAGTGAACCCATGCCAGCAGTGTTATTGAAAGTGGCCTCTTATTGCCGATATAGCGCACTGCCAAGTATAGGCGCGATTAAAAATTAGGTATGCAGTAGGTATATTAAATGCGTTTCTCCCAGTGATACGTTTAGTCCAACGAAGTTTCATTTATTGTTAGTAGGCCTAGTCGGTGTTAATCTACTGAATCCCTACGTTGTTTGGAGTGTTGGTTGATGCGATATAGCACTCGATGTATCGAGTGCTTACATTTAATAAGAATACAGCAAAAGTATGAAGATTTAATAAATCATAATTGTAAACCGTATGCGATTTACATTCCACATAGTCACATGGCTTACAGTACGTCGTTGTACTGATCTCCGCCACCGCGCGCGCTCATTGTTTCCGTCCCATCATTGTTTCCGTCCCATGCGCTTCCGTCCCATCCGCTTCCGTCCCTTTTCCAAAATCACTCCCACAAAAATGTCCAGCTACCGAGTGCCACAAAAATATCCAGATACCGAGTGGAAAGATGTTACACATCAAAAATAACACCTCATGCTACAGTGGGAGTTATATAAAAAAGGAAAACATGCGAGGCATTTTAGAACACTTTAGCACCACAGGCGCGTGTTCTAAACTTGACTGGTGGTGGTAGCACCTTGTTTGGTTGGGTTGGGGAGTCTTGTAGGGACGTGTGTAGGAAAGATGCCGACACGACGGTTGGGCCCAATTGGTCGGGTAGGGTAGTCGTGTCAGGACGTGTGTAGGGGCCTTTGGTAAACGAAGTTTTATGTTTTTCAGTCGGTCAACACGATTTTACCCAATTGTGATGGGTTATTCCCTAATCCTGAAACAAAAATTTGACATTAATAAACAAGATGTTCAGCGAAGAACATATATCCTACTTTCTCCTAAATTTATGGGTATAGTTATAACTCTTTGTCCTTATCAAGGAGTTTAACTATAATTGATTGATCATTGTAGTAGATGCTGCAATTGCATTCTTAGGTCCTCAATCAGAAAGGTTTCCCCTGACTAGGACATTTACGTATCGGGATCTGACATATTGTGATACCCCTCGAACCTGGTAGGAGCCGTTAGTAAATAAGGATAGACTTCCGCCATTCTTATACAAGGAACTGTGCACTCCTCTTTACGTCTCTTAAAAGTAATCGGAGAGCGGTCATGGCTACAAGTTGAACTATTACAAGATTGTAATATACTTCAGGAGGCCAGCCATTTACAAAGCCACCCGCTCTATCTCTGTAATTTCTGGTCTGTGATTATATTAACGCATACTCTCAGCGCTACTCTTCAACCGCCATCAAAATCCAGTTTCTACAGCCCGGATTTTTATTAAACTAGCAGAAGTACCTGTTCTTCGAACGGTGTTATATATTAACACCAGACATTATCAATTGAGCTACTGTTGCAATGGTTAGCGGTTTGTCATTCCTTGATATGTTTATCAGAACGAAGTTAGTTTTCTGGGAATATAAGACACACTGTTAATTTAAGGGCCTTAAAATGTGCTTTTCGGAGACCCCTTATAGACTCGCGAATTTTGTGTCTCACAATGAGAAGCGCAACATATGCATTGATCGTCCTCCTAGGATAATTTTTATATTTCACCTATTTTAGCATGTATTTTGAGAAGTTTTTCCCTATATCCACCCTTCTACTGTATGAAAAGTACGGTGAGGAGTTTTATAAATGATTGGTGTATTGACTCATGCTTACCATACCTAATTTTACGATGCACCAAGCATCCGAACACGATTTATAGGCGTACATAAAGATACACAGAAAGACCGACATATAATTCTATTGTCTACAACATATCACCCAGATATCCAAATATGGGTATATCTACCATACAGTATCAAACAAAATCATCCTTACGATGAACCCGTATGTCGACAAAAAAAAAAAAAAGATTAGTTAAAATGTGCTCTCAAACTAAATTCACCAAACGTGTACTTCCTGACGTGAAATAGATCTGCAAGCCTTGTAGACGAAAGGCAATACACCTCACATAAAAAATGACCCTCTACGTTGTGTTAGGTCCCCATACACAGGAAGACCTCCTTCATAAATTATAAAGGCTTGTGGTGCATGAAAATTCAGGTTCTTTCGCCTCAAATGGCCCAAATTCCTAAAAGCCGCAAAAAATGCTGATTAAATTCAGGAATTTTTGAAAATAATGTTGCTGTTTGGAGATATAATAGATTTTCTGTACTATATGTCGCACGTGAAATTGCATGAAAAAATTCTAGGTTATCCCTTGACCCCCTTAATTGCATTGACGAATTATACAGTCTACGTTGGTTCCGTGATAACCTTATAGCCATTTGCAAACTGTCACATAAAATTATTAATGGAGTAGCCTAATAATAATATCGTATGGCCTCGGTGCCGGGTGCAAGCTTCGTAATTTGACACCCAGAGGGTAGCTTGCATGTCGAAATTTCGATGTTCCTTGAATCACTATGAAAGTCAAGGAGGGTAGATATCTAAGCTCCTTGAACACTATAGCGCTTTCTAGTAGAGAAATGAGGAACATTGTGTTGGCGGAAACTCCTGAGATTAATTTTGCCATTATGAACACGGCCTACTGAATTCAAATGGGTTCTTTGACATGCCAACATCGTATGACATGCGAGTCGTATTTTTGCTGCCTTTCAAAAATCACTTACCACGGCCAGGAGTGAACCTGCAATCTTGGGGTTAGTAGACCGACACGCTATCCACTCACCCACCGTGGCAAGGTATAAATGGAGTGACATTGCTTCTTACAGAAATAGATGGAAAGTTGGATGCCACCCCTTGAGATAATGTTGTCATGGTTACCGATTTCCATTCCTTCATTAGTTTGTTAAATTAAATTAAATTATTTTTCTGGGAATATTTCAGATACTGTTGGTTTTAGAGCCTTATAATGTAGTTTTCGAGGCCCCCAAGTTTTGTTTCTGGCACCGAGGGGCTTTGTCTCCTCGTTGTACGCCATAATATAATAATAATAATAATAATAATAATAATATAATATAATGATAGGAATATAATAGACCTGCCGTACCACACCCGCAGGTGTAAATCGCGTGAAAAAATTCTAGTGTACCCCTTGACCCCCTTATGCGCATTATACGTATTGATGAATTTTACAGCTTAATTTGGTTCCGTGATAACCTTCTAGCCGTTTGCAAACTTTCACACCAATGTAATTAATGGAATTGCATTGCGTCTTACAGCAATAGATGGACCTCTGAGAATCTGTTGCCATGGTTACCGGCTTGTATTCGTTCATTAGTTTATTAAAGAAATTAAGTTTTCTGGGAATATCTCAAAAAAGGTTGGTTTTAGGGCCTTAAAATGTGGATTTCGGGGACCCTTTAAGGCCCCCGAGTTTTGTCTCTCACATTGAGGGGCTGTAAATGATCTTTGTCTCGTCCTTCTACTCCTATTTCAGCATGTATTTTAAGGGGGTAGGCCCTCTTTTATGAGAGGTACGGAGAAGGGTTACATAAATGATTAGTGTCGTGCCTCTGATGGATATCTGTACCAAATTTTACGTTGATACACCCAGCCGTTCTCGAGTTATAAGGGAACAAAGTTGTCCACAGACAAACAAACAAACAAACAAACAAACAGAGAGACAGACAGACAGACAGTCAGACAGACAGATCAAAAAATTAAATTCGCGCGCATCCATAGTAAAACCGTCTGAAACGCGTAAATAACTCAAATTTCCGTAGAAATTGCGGGAAAAAAACATACAAACTTTAATTTTTATGTATGGAGAATATACTGCACCGCTCGGTGTTGACCGTGTTTTATTGCACAAATTTAGGTTTTACTCGCTAACCGTTGGAGATACACGAAAAGTGATAAGGGCCTTTTGGATAGAAAATTAAATGTTAAATCTCGTGTATGCATCAAAAGTTTGCTATTTCTTAGCGATCTCTTTTTATTTGAAATGGAAATATGAAATTTTGAAACGAAAGGGTGTAGTGACGTCACATATGTGGGTTTTACTCGCTAACCGTTGGAGATACACGAAAAGTTATAAGGACCCTTCGGATAGGAAATTAAATTTCGAAGCTCGCATGAGCCATCAAAAGTTTGCTATTTCTTAGCGTTCTATTTTTATTTGATATGGAAATATGAAATTTTGAAACCAAAGGGTGTAGTGACGTCACTAAAATGGTCGCCATTTTTAATAGTGCAAAATATCGAAATTAAAAGTATCCTATATGTAAACATGGTAAATCAGATACACCCATGTAAAATTTCATTTAAATCGGATCAGTGGTTCTTGCGTTATTGAGTAACACAGAGACAGACAGACAGACAGACACACACACACCATCTCATTTTTATATAATAGTATGATATACACACATCAAAAAAAGTTTTGCATCACCTCGGTTCCAAGAGTTCCGGAACCTTTAAATACAAAGGGAATAGAGATCAACACAAACAACATTTCAGCTCGTTTTATTGCTCATGAGACCCACACATTGCATGTTGTACCATCATACAGCTAGACTTTCAGCATTTGTGGTCCAGATTGCAGTACACACCACTACCTCTAATACCCAGTAGCACGTCCTCTTGCATTGATGCATGCCTGTATTCGTCGTGGCATACTATCCACAAGTTCATCAAGACACTGTTGGTCCAAATTGTCCCACTCCTCAACGACAATTCGGCGTAAATCTCTCAGAGTGGTTGGTGGGTCAAGACGTCCATAAACAGCCCTTTTCAACATATCCCAGGCATGTTCGATAGGGTTCATGTCTGGCGAACATGCTGGCCACTGTAGTCGAGCGATGTCGTTATCTTGAAGGAACGCATTCACAAGATGTGCACGATGAGGTCGAGAATTGTCGTCCATGAAGACAAATGCCTCTCCAATATTCTGCCGATATGGTTGCACTATGGGTCGGAGGATGTCATTCAGGTATCGTAAAGCCGTTTCGGAGCCTTCCATGACCACCAGTGGCGTACGTCGGCCCCACATAATGCCACCCCAAAACATCAGGGAACCACCACCTTGCTGCACTCGCTGGACAGTGTGTCTAAGACGTTCAGCCTGACCAGGGTGCCTCCAAACACGTCTCCGACGATTGTCTGGTTGAAGGCATATGCGACACTCATCGGTGAAGAGAACGTGATGCCAATTCCGTGGGGTCCATTCAGCATGTTGTTGGGCCCATCTGTACCGCGCTGCATGGACCTCGCCATGGACGTCGGGAGTGAAGTTGCGCATCATGCAGCCTATTGCGCACAGTTTGAGTTGAAACACGACGTCCTGTGGCTGAACGAAACGCATTATTCAACATGGTGGCATTGCTGTCAGGGTTCCTCCGAGCGGCAATCCGTAAGTAGCGGTCATCCACTACAGTAGTAGCCCTTGGGCGGCCTGAGCGAGGCCTGTCATCGACAGTTCCTGTATCTCTGTACCTCCTCCATGTCCGAACAACATCGCTTTGGTTCACTCTGAGACGCCTGGAAACTTCCCTTGTTGAGAGCCCTTCTTGACACAAAGTAACAATGCGGACGCGATCGAACTGCGGTATTGACCTTCTAGGCATGGTAGAACTACAGACAACATGAGCAGCGTACCTTCGTCCTGGTGGAATGACTGGAACTGATCGGCTGTCGTACCCCCTCCGTCTAATAGGCCCTGCTCATGCATGGTTGTTTACATCTTTGAGCAGTTTTAGTGACATCTATGAACAGTCAAAGGGACTGTATCTTGGATACAATATACACAGTCAACGTCTATATGCCGGAGATCTGGGAACCGAGGCGATGCAAAACTTTTTTTAATGTGTGTATATTATCCATTGTAAAATGCACAATCTAACGTCTCAGTAGTTATAAAACAATTAGTATAAAAGAATTCAAGTACAAAAGCTAACTCTAGTAGGTTTCGAAAGATCAACGCTTTACCACAGAACTACACATGTCCATAATATCTTAGTGTTATCAACTGACTTACATACAACGTGTTAGCAAATAATGGCTTGAAATAAACGATTTCTTCAGTGCAGCACATCTACATTATAATCCATTTCATGCAAAGTTATATTATTTCTATCAGTAGGCGTATATCGCGTGCAACTTACTCAAACTACTGAAATAGAGATCAGTTACGAGAGGTCAGCTCTTAAGTCACTGCTAGTATAATATTGTATAACCTAAAATTATAATAACCAACGGGCCACGTCCTTTACGATAGCTTAATCAGAATTGGTGGGTCCTAAGTAATTGATTATACTGTAAAGCTTGCTCAATTCACACGGCTACAATCTTGAAATGGTACGGCTGACGACCGTGTGGTTTGGGCGCAAGATGCATCCTATACGAAGGTATGTTGTTACCAAATTTGGTAGAGATCGGACGATTCGTTTAGTCGTAATTTGATTGTACGTTTTGAACGTTTGAGTGGCCGCCATTCAGTTTTGGAAAAGATGGCGGCGATATAAAACATGACACTGAGGTGCCCTTTGCTAGTGCTACCTCTGAACTAAATACACTGAAGAAAATGGAAATTGCAACACCATGAAGGTATTGGTCGTTGTGTTGATTTTCAAGATATGGAACGATGCCATGTAGGTATGTAAACGATCAAAGTTTCAGACCCATTGGATTGTTGCTACAGGTCTCCCCACGTGATTGGTCGCGGAGGAATGAACTCCAGTATACGGACTCTGGTGTAGCGTAATTGACTTGCAGTCTGTGCAGTGAAGTGTTCCCCGTCAAACATGCCTCGACGACAGAAGAGCACGCTATCAATAACGGTCGCCGTTTGAGAGGGCTCGGATAATTGGGCTGTGTGAGGCTGGATTATCGCTAAGGACTGTCGCTGCACGTGTTGGCCTACAGGCTTCTACGGTACAACGTGTATGGCAGCAGTGGTCAAATGAAGGTACCCACACTCGTAGACCTGGCACAGGCCCAGCGCGACAGACAACTGTGAGAGAGGATCGCCGCATCATTCGGATGGCCCGGATGGAACCCCATACAACAGCAGCGCAAATTCGAGCAGCTGTGGCACCCCACGTTACACAACAAACAGTTGGTAATTGCCTGCAGAAGGTGTTCCATTGACCCCACAACAGCAACGTGTAAGGCTGGCCTGGTGTCGAGAACGATCGACGTGGGTCGACGAATGCCATAGGGTCGTCTTGAGTGATGAATCGCGCTTCTGTCTTGCCCGCAGTGATCACCGGAATCGTGTGCGCCGACGTACCGGGGAGAGGGGCCGCCCAGACCTTATTGTCGAGAGGCACACAGGGCCAACACCAAGCATTATGGTCTTGGGAGCTATTGGCTTTAATGTGAAATCACAATTAGTGCTTGTTGAGGGCACTATGACTGCCCGACAGTACGTTGATAGGGTACTCAGTCCAGTGATTGTCCCTATGATGGCGAACATTGCTAATGGGATGTTTCAGCAGGACAATGCATGGGTTCACACTGCACGCATCTCCAGAGAAGCTCTCCACGACATCACAATCTTAGAATGGCCCGCCAGATCCCCAGACCTCAGTCCTATTGAGCATGTGTGGGACATGATGGGTCGACAACTGGCCCACCGTCCGCAGCCACCCACAACTCTGGAACAACTGACCCGTGCAGTGCAGCAAGCATGGCCCACAATTCCTCAGGAAGCGATCCAGGACCTTATTGACCCCATGCCTCGACGAATTCATCAATGTATTGCAGGTCATGGTGGTCACACCCTGTATTGATTGTTGTCCAAACTTGCGGTCAGAGGGATCACAACAGAACACTCGTCCTGCATGTTCAATTGCAGCAATGTAGCACCACTCCTTCAGGGTGTTGCCATTTCCATTTTCTTCAGCGTATCGTTCAATTCGGTTTCGTCGCCTTTGAATTGATAGGAGAGACACACACACGCACACACGCACACGCACACACACACAGAGAGAGAGAGAGAGAGACAAACTGACAACTTTGGTCCGTGTAGATCTCATAAGTCTTCTTTCATTTTCTTCAAAAATTGACAGTATGCTAATAGCAGTAGGGTCTAATATACTTTGGACCTATTAACCGGCAGCACCGTAATGGGCAATTTAAAGAAAGCACCGTTGAGCTTCAAGCCACGACCTCTTGGTAGGTACAGCCACAACGTGTGGTGCTACAACATCTGTGCTCAAAACACAGCCATAAACTTTTCTCTTGCGGAAGCACGAAAATCGGCCCTCTCGGCAATCGTTGTCATGAACCCACAGTCAGGTGAGGTGGCCATGTCTGGCAGGATGATGTATTGGTTGCGCAGAAGACTCCTCTCTCTTCTTTCTATGGGGTGTGATGGCGCAGTTGTCAAGCTACTTGTCTCTCGCGAAGGCGGGTCGGATTCGATTTCCAATCAATGTATGTGAGATTTTCGAAGTGAAATATCACGTCCAGTGGTTCGGATTCCATGAACAAATTGAGGTCTCATGGCTCATGATCGCGAGATTAACTGACTCGTTAAACTACAAGCTTCCTTCCTCTTCTCTCTCTGTGTCTCCCCCGCTAACCTACGGCCTTCACAGTTTTGCCTCACGAGGCTGAGTGTACCCCGTTCCAACCTTCAGACCAGAATTAAATTTCTTGTCAAAGCCGGGTATCGAACCCGGACCTCTGGGGTGATATCACAAGGTGGTCTTCGTTAAGAGTGATGATGATAATTGTTGTTTTAAGGTGCCTAATGGTTTGGGTGATAGTGAATACGAAAATGAAATAAAATTAAACCTAAAACTAACTAACTACATACTTACACACTAGAAGGGTAAATGGAAAACAAAAACAAGTAGTTCCGTGAAGAACTAAAGCCTATTTTCATTTATCCTACTTATGTTAATAGCCACCATCAACATACAAAATTTCAGTTTGATTGCTGTAATAGATTCGTAGATATTGAGATCAGTCTAAATAATTCGGATGGTCGCCATGTTGCATCGTTATATGTCTATGCCATAGAGTCATGCACCATTAGAGCAAAATTATTGCGTAGGTTCATTATTCAAACTTTCACTTCGATCGCATGATTACGACACAAGAAATAAAAACTTAATTTTAAAACTCGCATAGCCGCCATCTTGAGGTTATGTAAACAATTTAACTAAATTCGATACCAGTGCATTACAATGTGTATAAACATTTGCTGTACTGAGTTTCATTGAGTTTGGATCATTAAATCGCGAGAAAAATCTATTAAAATTTTTCAACTTCGCTTGGCCGTCATGTTAGTTTTGTAGTTAACGGTTTTTGAAAGTCTCATAGATGAATGTCCAGTAGTGCCCTTTATCTCCGTACAAAATTCCAGGGTGATATCGGTAATAGTTTCAGAGATATAGTATACCGGTGAAATATTTCGCACAGCCGCCATCTTGAGGTAATGTAAACAATTGGACGAAGTTAGATGTCGGTGCATTACAATGTGTATAAACATTTGATGATGATGATGATAATTGTTGTTTTAAGGGGCCTAACATCGAGGTTATCGGCCCCTAATGATCTGGGTGATAGCGAAAATGATAATGAAATGGAAACCAGAATAAAATTACCGAAGACTGAAAATACGTACAAAAAGGAACTCACATGGAAACAACTCACAATATGGTCCTACAAAAGGGAATTTAGAACGAAAAGTTGCACAAAAAGAATAGATTGAAAAAGACCCACAAAACGTAGGCTAGATTCAAAATACGTACAGAATGCAAAGTAGCGCCGAAATACTTACAAAATGCAACTGAAATTCAAAATACTTACAAAATGCAAATGAGATCGAAAGTACGTACAAAATGCAATTGAGGTTCAAAATACTTACAAAATGCAATTGAAATTGAAAATACACAATGCAATTCAGATTGAAATATCCCAGTTCCAATCCAAATTATTCACAAAGTGCAATTGAAATTCAAAATACTTACAAAATGCAATTGAAATTGAAAATGCTTACAAAATGTACGGTAGATTCAAACGACTCATGTGGATTGACAATACTTACAAAAAGCAATTTAGATTGAAAATACTTGACAAATGTAATTTAGATTCAAAATACCCACAAAATGCAATTGAGAATCAAAATATGTGCAAAATGCCCACCAAACAAAATGCAATGTAGATTCAAAATTCGTGCGAAATGCGGTTTTGGTTGAAAATACTTACAAAATGCAATTGAAATTCAAAATACTCACTAAAATGCCCTGACGCCTGCATTGAAAGACTTACTAAAAAGCAATTTAGATTGTCAATCTTTACAAAATGCAATTGAGGTTGAAAACAATCGCGAGATGTAATTTAGATCGAAGAGACTTACAAAATGCAACATAGATCAAAAATGCCTTAAAAAAATGGTAAAAGGGAATTTAGATACACGGTGATTCGAGTAACAAAAACAGTGCGGGAATCTTAAAGAGAAAAGGAAATAGAAGGAAAAGAGGAGAGGAGAGGGGAGAGAGGAGAAGGTCCGCCCCAAAGGGAAGGGACAAAAAGGGGAAAACGGACCCAGCTCAGGAATCCCTCGGGGTCGCCAACGCCCGAACTCACCTGCCGTGAGCCCCTGAGGGTGTAGCATTATCGACGGTGCACCAGAAGTGGTGGGGCTACATACACCCTGCCTCCTTAAGGGCCTTGAGCACAAGGCAGGAGGTAAAAGGAAAAGAAAAAGAAGGCTGACCCCTCGCAGAAGGAGGGAATCAGAAAAGATGAGACAAGGGCCAATGAAGGCGGGAAAGGAAGAGACTCCCTAGGCCTCGGATACCCTAATACCGTCGGGGTCGGAAGAGAACAAGAGTTGACCAAGGGAGGTCGACAGGAAAGAAGAAAGAGAGGAGCCGGCACAAGTAAGTGGAAGCAATGCCGGACTCAGCTGGGGCCCCGTGGTCGCCAACCCACTACCCACTAGATGTGAGCCCCTGGGGGGGGGTATAAACATTTGCTGTACCACGTTTCACTGCGTTTGGATGGTTAAATTGTGAGAAAAGTCTACGGGGTCGGCTGAAATAGTACTATGATCTTACCGAGTTTCATTGAAATCACTCCAGCCGTTTAGAAGTTATTAGAAACACACACACACACGAATCACACACGCGCACACAGACAAAAGGTGATCTCATAGGCCTATTTTTTTTTCAAAAAATGAAAATAAGCTAATAAGAATGAGGAAAACAAATGACAGGACGAAAGGAAATGCCCTCAACCCACGAAGAATGAGAATTAAGGGACTTTGAAGAAAGGAGAGCCAGGAAACGCAGACAGGAAAGTTAAAGAGGAGAGGGACCGCCCCCAAAGGCAATGGAAGAAGGAGAAAAAATTACGAACCTTACAGTAGTCGCTTATGATGTGCAACATGTGACATATTATCCTACTATGTGTCTGCCGGGAGCGCAAATCCCTTGTTAACAGTGAACTCTGTTGGCCATTGAAATAACTACTTGTAAAACTCCAGTGCCAAATCCTGACCGGTGCGCATGCGCGAGGTACGTCGTGGTACCAATGATTTATTGTAGGAATATCTTAGATGGGGTCTCCAAACCTTGAAGTAAACCGTATACGATATACATTCCACAGCAAACGTACGAAGATTTCATAAATCATAATTGTTTTCAGCAAATATGATATAATGAATATTTTCACACCTAAGAACGACAACTTGAAGATGATTTATTGTAGGAATATATTTAATGGGGCCTCCAAACCTTGAAATAAACCGAATGCGATATACATTCCACATAGGGTTGTATGTTGGCCGACAGTACCTCGAATGCTTACATTAAATAAAAATACAGCAAAAGTATGAAGATTTAATAAATCATGATAGTTTTCAGCAAATATGATACAATGAATAATTTCACACCAAAGAACGACAACTTGAAGATGAATTATTGTAGGAATATCTTTAATGGGGTCTCCAAACCTTGAATTAAACCATATGCGATATACATTTCACATAGCCACATGGCCGACAGTACATTGTGGTACCAATCTCCGTCACCGCGCGTGCTCATTGTTTCCGTCCCATTTCCGTCCCTTTTCCAAAATCACTCCCACAAAAATATCCAGCAACCGAGTGGAAGGATGTTACACATCAAAAACCAGACCCAGCTCAGGAATCCCTCGGGGTCGCCTACTCCCGAACTCACCAGACGTGAGCCCTTGAGGGTGTAGCACAATCCAGGGCGCACCATAAGTTGTGGGGCTACACACACCCTGCTTCCTCGAGGGCCTTCAGCAGAAGGCAGGAGATACAGTGAAAAGAAAACAAGAGGTCTGACCGCTCGAAGAGTGAGGGATCAGGAAAGATGAGACAAGGGCCAACTAAGGCGGGAAAGTGAAAGACTCCCTAGGCCTCGGATACCCATATACCGTCGGGGTCGGAAACGAACAAGAGTTGACCAAGGAAAGATAACAGAGAGGAACCCGGCACAAGTAAGTGGAACTCCGCTGGGGTCCCCAACCCACGTCCCACTAGATGTGAGCCCCTGGGAGGGTTCTTCAAGAGTGAAGGGCGAGCATTTCTGTATATTTCTCACTCAGAACCTTGGATTGCCTTCCTTCGGAGGGGAAGTAAAGCCGGCGGCCATATGTCATAGATATATGGCATGCTAAAGAACCTTCCACTAATTACACCTGTGTGAAGCTAAATTGTAGGGGTTAAGAATGTAAACAACGCTCTTAGGTTCCTACGTTCGTTGCCAAGAGCCGACTGCGGTGACATCTGGTAGCTACGTTCTGAACTAGTAGTCGTTGACGGTGGAGTTTGGCGACAAAAGTAGGAACTACTTGAAAATTGATCGTCTGCAGTCCTTACTTGAATTAAAACAGATACATACACTAATACAGTCATCACTATTAACACCGGTTATCACACCGGTTACACACACCCAAAGTACATGGCGCTACATGACCGCGTTGTCGCAGCCCCTATAATTAAGAAGCAACCAACCAACCAACCAACCAACCAACCTCGGATTGGGATTGAGTTACGTAACTCCAGGACTATATAAATTTATCATTGTTCGATAAAGAATGAATGCATCAGGCAGCTCAACGAAATGCAATTGATCCATCATATTACTGATACTCAAGGTTAATGTGGGGTTGAGGGGTACCGCTGGTCTAGAACAGGGGCGCACAAACAACGGCCCGGGGGCTATATATGGCCCTTTATTATATCCATCTGGTACGGGGTTTGGTCCAGTTCAGTCAATGCATCTGAGGGTTTTGAAATGGAAAGTCACGTCCATGTGGTTCGGATTCAACATAAGACAATAGGTCCCACTTACATCCAATTAAGATTAGGGTTTTCGCGGTCCGGAGTTCTATTCACAATCTCCTTTTGGGCTCATGCCATGTGAAGATTATTAGAATACTCTAAAATAGGCTAGGCATTTCGCTGGGATTCATGCCTGCGATTTCAATAGCGTAGCAATATTTGAACTCTCTTGAGCTAAATAGAGAAACAGTGAGGAAAACTATCTTCCCAGATCTAAGGGGCAACCAAGTGTCCCTTAGCTGATGGCCAGTGCCCCTTTTGAAGTTCCTGAATAATTTACGGATTTCTACGGCCCCCTTATGATTCTACACCAATTGTGTTTACCATGGGCAAGCGCATGAACATCCATCAAGGCTTATGACATTTAATTGTTCAGTTAATAATGTATTAACACAGGACTCTCGTAAGTTCATTCACTTTTATTTCACGCTTGTAATATAAGCAATATTACAGTCCAATGAAAAACAAGTGTATAGTTCCAGATACAGACTATTCATATTATTATTAAACTCTGCACTGAGCTCGTAGAAGTGGTTAACGTCCCCTTAAGATAGGAACCTTTCCAGCATTTATCTGGGTTAGAAGTGGGGAATATCAAGTATAGCTTTAGGTATTATAAAGGCAGTTTTGAAAGCCTTTGTCTGGATCGTGGACTCTATGGAAGTGAAATTTGGACTATTGGCGCCGCAGAAAAGAGGAAAATAGATGCATTGGAAATGTGGTGTTACAGGAGAATGATGAAGATCAGATGGGTAGATAGAGTACTAAATGATAAGGTATTAAGACGAGCTGGAGATGAGAGATGATTCTGGCGACTGATAATGAAGAGAAGAGATAGGTTGGTAGGACACATACTAAGACACCCAGTAATAGCAAACTTAGTTATGGAAGGAAGAGACAGGACAAGAAATGTAGGGGTCGACTAAGGTTAGAATATGTTTTAACATATTGCTTCGGATGTAGGGTGTAGTAGCTATGAAGAGATTAAACGATTAGCTCAGGACAGGGAAGTACGGAGGGCTGCATCAAATCAATCAAAAGACTGAAGACTCAAGCAATAACAGAAATTAATGGAAACTCACTCCTAGGATGGCCGAGGTGGGAATCAAACTCGTCTCTTCCCAGTTCTACCTCACGAGGCTAAGTGTACCCAGTTCCAGCCCACAGACCAGAATTAAATTTCATGTTAGAGCCGGTATTTGACCCCGGACCTCTGCAATGACAGCCATTACGCCAGGAAGCAGACCGCACTCTTTGGTAAAGAAGGAATAGTTCCCAACATGGATGTTGGCTTTCTTATTTGAAACAAGTAACAAAGTCTGATCATTAGGCAGTGTTTCCTACTAACTAGTCTGTTACACAATTCTCGGTGGCCCTGGAAGCAAGCAGCCGACAACAGTTCGTTTCGCATGGTCTATTGCGACTTCGCAACACAAGAATCCGTCGCGACACAGCACAGTGGTCGCCCTGATAAGCGTGTTTACAAAATGGAGTAAATTATTTTTGTTATCTCTTGACCCGAGGTTTTGACACTCCACTCAGAATAGCCAAGCAGATAGAGATTCTGTGGAGTTATATTAATACTAGCAGTAGTGCCCGGTGGATTTATTTCTGTTATGGATGATAATGAATACTACTACAGAACTGGCACATGATACTTAAACTAACAGAAAATTAATATTTTAAAAATGGCAGATGAAAAGCTGAAAGAAGTAGGATGCTTCTGTTACTTAGGAAGCAAAATAACCAGTGATGGACGAAGCAAAGAGGACATAAAACGTAGGTTGGCTCAGGCAAGGAAAGCATTTCTACAAAAAAGGAATCTGTTGACTTCGAATATAGATTTAGGTATTAGGAAGTCATTTTTGAAAGCCTCCGTCTGGAGCGTGGCGCTCTATGAAACTGGCTATTGGTGCAGCAGAAAAGAGGAGAATTGAAGCATTTGAAATGTGGTGTTACATGAGAATGATGAAGAACAGATGGGTAGATGGGGTTACAAACGAACAGGTATTAAGACGAGTGGGAGAGGAGAGACGTTTCTGGCGACTGCTAATGAAGAGAAGAGATAGGTTAGTAGGACACATACTAAGACACCCAGGAATAGCAAGCTTAGTTATGGACGGAAGGGTTGAGGACAAGAACTGTCGGGGTAGACCAAGATTAGAATATGTTAAACAGATTGCCTCGGATGTAGGGTGTGGTAGCTATGTAGAGATGAAACGATTAGCTCAGGACAGGGAGGCATGGAGAGCTGCATCAAACCAGTCAAAAAACTTAAGACTCAAACAACAACAACAACAACAACAAAAATGTAATTGTGGCGGAGGTGTTGGTGGGGGAAAACTGCTATTTACTAAGTATAGTACTATCACATGTAATTTACAAAATAAATGCAAAATTTGATTAGAATGAAGGTTAAGTGAAATAAAAGACATATATCTCATTGGCTGTCAGAAAAGTAGAGACCAATAGTGGCGTCTTTTGTCGCATAGCGCCGTAGGAAAATAATCAGAGCACTTTGGAAAACTTCGACTTTCCCGAGCTCCTGAGGTAGCAATAGGGTCATTTATCGCCACATAGCGCTCAATGATAAGGATCAGAATAAATGAAAGTAAATTTGAAAGCACCAACGCTTATTGCAGCTGATAACCTCAATGTACTGCACCAACACCATCGCACTTATACAGAGGTATAATATTTTCATGATAACTGTTTTAAGGGGCCTAACAAATCTTTTTGCACTATTCACACCTTGTGACTGCAATTTATAAGCAGCGCAAGATGTAACTATCTTCGCAAATCTGCACCAGAACACTGGTAGGAGCGACGTGATGCAGTCCGCATTGCCAGCCAACAATAGACTTATTAAACTGTTCTTCCAGTTTCAGACTACTGACATGAATAGTTCTAGGGCCTTAAAACGTGGTTTTCAAATTCCTTTTGTTTGTTATTCTAAATGTAGAAAATGGAGAGGGTTGTCTAAAATATCAAGTGGACAGTGTTACCAGCAGGGTTTCAAAGGGTACGTATGTAAAATTCAGTCCAATTTTGTGAAACGGTGTATATTTGTGCTAAAAGGCCTAAATGCAGGGAATGGAGTAGTCTGACCGAAATTTAAAGTCTGTGTAGATTTGTGCCCAAGGGCCTAAATGCAGGGAATGGAGTGGTCTGTCCGAAATTTAAAGTCGGTGTAGATTTGTGCCCAAGGGCCTAAATGCAGGGAATGGAGTGGTCTGTCCGAAATTTCATGTAGACAGTGTTACTCCCAGGGTTCCAAAGGGTTCCATCAAGTTCCCTCTCAGGCAGCAGTGCTCTTCCTGGGAAAGTCTTCACTCCAAGTTTCTCACAGCAACTCAGTTTGGATTGGAAGAGCAATGCATGTGTTATGCGTTGTTTTGTTTCGGATCGTGTGCATTCCCACTTTCTTATCACCTGCCACATAGCCTATCGCGGTGTCTGAGTCACAGTTGGTCAATGGAATTCTAGGAAGAGCAATCAGGAAACGGGAGCTAATATTCATTTTAGTCATTCTCCTTCTAGAATACAACTGGGAAATCCCACTCAGGTTGGACGCTGTAAATGCTAGAATTCAAATTTTCCATCTCCCGACTTCCAGCTTCCCCCGTGCAGTCTTGGTACACGCATTAACGAGCACGGCTATGCTGCGTTGTCTATCATTTTAACTAATTAGGAAAATAAATCTATATTCCTGACTTCAGGCCTCTAGTACACCCAAACCTGTAGTGAACAATACCGTATTCTGTAATTGTCTATCCCAAGGTTTATGGAGATATTTAAACTTCATTTGTACTCCTCGTGGTGTGGCGGCTACCATTCTTGGCTGTCGCCCCGCGGGTCCGGTTTCGATTCCCGACTCTGGAACTGGGTACACTCAGCCTCTTGAGGCAAAAATGAGAAGAGCTGGGTTCAATTCCCACCTCAACCATCCTGGAAGTGGTTTTCCGTGATTTCCCCCTTCTACTCCGGGCGAATGCCGGGATGGTTGCTAATTTAAGGCACAGCCGCCTCCTTCCCAATCATCGCCTGAATAACGAATACATACACTACTACATTCATCACAGGTT
This sequence comes from Meconema thalassinum, assembly GCA_946902985.2. Taxonomy (NCBI): domain Eukaryota; kingdom Metazoa; phylum Arthropoda; class Insecta; order Orthoptera; family Tettigoniidae; genus Meconema; species Meconema thalassinum. The sequence continues at coordinate 390,038,285 of OX336393.1, read as the reverse complement.
ATCAAACACACACCCAACTACACGGGGCTAAACGACCAGGATGTCTAAGCCACTCAAGTGAAACAACAGCAATAACAACAAAACTTCTCTCAACCACCGCGCGTAGTATCTCTCTCTCGAGGGATTGTTGTTGTTGCTTTCAGGGGCTTTGTGACATCGTGATCCTACAGCCCCGTGTACTTGGGTGTGTGCAGAAGTTTTCTGATAACCTGTGTCCTGTGATGTCTGTATTAGTGTACGTATTTGTAATCAAGGTAGGATTTGGGAAGAAAGCGGCCGTGGCCTTACGTTAGGTACCATCCCGGTATTTTCCTGGAGTAAATGTGGGAAACGACGGAAAATCACTTCCAGGATGGGTGAGGTAGGAATCGAACCCGACTCTTCTCAATTTTGCCTCACGAGGCTGAGCATACCCCGTTCCAACACTCAGATCAGAATTACATTTCTTGGCAGAGCTGTGTATTGAACCCGGGCCTCATGTATGACAAGTTCGAGTTAGAACCTCGACTTTGCCATGACGGATTCAAATTCCAACATGAGAGTTGGAACGGTGAACACTCGCTTTCATGAGGTCAAGCGAAATGAGTGGTGGGTACAAGTCCTCCTATTATATAGTGTCATATATCCTCGTAAACGGCAATGCTAGGGTAACCGGTATGCATTTTAGGTAGATTTCATTAGAAAGCTAACTATTGCAATGGGTATCATGTTTCGACTTCCGGAAAATTTCGACATATCTTCGCGTTTCACATCCCCCAGACCCCAAAACCACCGTCAGTTCAAAAGTTTATATATAATTTATGTATATATGTATCTATCTATATATATATATATCAGTTTCTTGTGGACACGATAACTGCCGTAATTTTGCACCAATCACTTTGAATTTTTTACATAATATGTATCCCTATAAAATCTAGGTCGAGTTCGTTAATGGGCAAAATCGGTCGAAGGGGGTGAAAATGGGGGGGGCTTTTTTCGAAAAAGTGAAATTTCGCTATAACTATCTTAATACGTGAAATATCGAATCCATTCAAAGTTCATAATATGTGTCGGATAAGTGCCAAAAATGTATGTCAAATAAGTTTTTTGATAGCACCAACCATTGACCAAAGGGGTGGAAAAAAGTGTTTTTTTCGGGAAACATTAATCATATCTCTCTTAATAGGCACAATATCAAAACCGTACAAAATGGAAAATATTCCCCTAATAATTACCTAAAACTTTTGTCTGAAAGAATTTTTGATATGACCCACCATTACGCCAAGGGATGAGAAAAATGATTTCGGAATTTCAAACAAGTAGTTCCGTGAAGAACTATACAGCCTATTTTCATATATCCTACTTATGTTAACTGCCACAATCAACATACAAAATTTCAGTTTAATTGCTGTAACAGATTCGTAGATATTGAGAACCGTCTAAATATTTCAGATGGTCGACAGGTTGGATTTTTATTTTTGTACTATTACATTAAGATTATTGTGTACGTGTGGTATTCAAACTTCAATCGCATGATTAGACAACAAGAAGTAAAAACGAGATTTTAAAATTACGCACAGCAGCCATCTTGTGATAATGCAAACCACTGAAATAAATTAGATGCCAGTGGATCAACATTTGTATAAGCATTTAACGTGCAACGTTTCACGGCACTCGGATAGTTAATTCGCGAGAAACGTCCATTTAAATATTTATACTTCGCGTCGCCGCCATGTTGGATTTGTGCTCACCAGGTTCCTGAAAGTCCTATAGGTTAACATATGTTCATAGTCTCTATGAACATTAAAAAATTCAGTTTGGTTGCTGTAAAAGATTCATAGATATTGACAACCGTCTAAATATTTCGGGAGCTCACCATTTAGGAGTGTTATGTGTGTAGGCCATAGAGTTATGTACCATTCAAGGACAATTATTGCCTCGGTTCATTATTCAAACTTTCACTTCGATCGCATGATTACGACACAAGAAATTAAAACTTAATTTTAAAATTTCGCACAGCCGCCATCTTGAGGTTATGTAAGCAATTGAATTAAATTAGATGGCAGTGCATTACAATCTGCAAAATCAATTACTGTACCACATTTCACTGCGCTCAGAGAGTTAAATCACGAGAAAAGTCTATTAAAATATTTTAAATTCGCTTGGTCGCCATGTTCGTTTCGTACTTTACAGGTTTATGAAATATACATAGGTATACCTGTATCAGTACCCTTTATCACCGTACAAAATTGCAGGGTGATATCTGTAATAGTTTCGGAGATATAGAATGTCAGTGAAATATTTCGCACAGCCGCCATTTTGAGGTTATGTAAACAATTGAACTAAATTAGACTTCAGTGCATTACAATGTGTATAAACATTTGCTGTACCAAGTTTCATTACATTTAGATAGTTAAATCGCGAGAAAAGTCTATTTAAATATCTCAACTTCGCTTGGCCGCCATGTTGGTTTTGTAGTCAACAGGTTTTTGAAAGTCTCATAGGTGAACTTCTAGTAGTGCCCTTTATCACAGTACACAATTTCAGGGCGATATCGGTAATAGTTTCTGAGATATTGAATGCTAGTGAAATATTTCGCACAGCCGCCATGTTGGATTGGAGAGACGTAACAAAATTTGAAGGGCACGGTCGAGGTCGCCGGGAATAGTGCTATGAACTTCCCGAGTTTCATTGAAATCGCTCCAGCCGTTTCGATTTTATTAGGACACACACACACACACACACACACACACACACACACACACACACACACACACACACACACACACACACACACACACACACACACACACACACACACACACACACACACACACACACACACACACACACACACACACACACACACACACACACACACACACACACACACACACACACACACACACACACACACACACACACACACACACACACACACACACACACACACACACACACAAAAGGTGATCTCATAAGCCTATTTTTTCAAAATTGAAAATAGCCTAAAAATGCCAAGTGCCATCAGAGGTTACCATAACAACGCTTTTAAATTGATAAGGGATGATCTATCAGAGGCTGCCAAGACAACGCCATTGACGAGATCACATTCATTTTTAGCCTACTTTTCACACTTTTCAAAAATGAGGAAAAAGTAGACTTATAAGATATATCCGGGAAAATGTGTCTGTCCTTCTGTCTGTCTGTCCTTCTGTCTGCCTGGCTGTGTGTGTGTGTGTCCCCCCCCCTATCAACTCCTAAACGGCTGCAGCAATCGAAACCAAATTTAGTATGAGTAAAGATGTATACCGGAATATCTCAGGCCCATATTTGAAAAAGATGCCAGTGCTACCAACTGCTAAAAAAACGCACTAGAAATTTGAGCTCCATGTTGGATATCTTGGAAGGAATACATGGGAGCTATTCTAAAATTGGCACACATGTAGATAATACTATTTCAGTTTAATTTCCAGGTGGCCATACATGACAGCGTAGCCAAAATAATTTTAAGCCTTCTGATAAGTCCAATTTTTAAATGCATATAACTTCTACACTATCAATTGGATTTCAACCAAATTTTGTATGTAATATGTATACATAAACATATGTGACAGTGTATTCTTAAGAGCCACCAGGGCTGCCAACTGTTAATAATTGCTCTCTATTTTGTATCCAAATATATCAGAAAGTATGCAAGCCGACAGCTTTAAACTATGCACACGTAAATTACCCGACATTTTACATTAATTTGGAGTAACTTATATACGTCAATTCTACCAACATGATTCTAAGCCTGCTGATAGGACCAATTTTTAAATACATGTAACTTCTATACCAACAAATGGTTTTCATCCAAAATTGGCACAAAATATATAATATTTCAGATTATTTCTGACCAGCACTCGCATGACATTGTTGCCAAAATGCTTTTACGTGTACTAATAGATCCAATGTCTAAATTCATGTAACGTCCTTTGGACTTCAACCACATTTTGTATTCTGTACCTTAGGAGATGGAAGTAAGAATATATTCAGTCACCAGAGCTGCCAACTATATTGCTCTATTAGGCTACATTATGCCTAGTATACCTTATTTTGAACTAATTAAGACATTTCGATATTACCCACTTCATTTCGACATTATTCTAGATAGGTTCATATACTGTACATTAATCTATGGCATGGATCTTAATTTTAAGAAAAGTAGGCTCTTTAGTTCGTCACGGAACTTCTTGTTCCATCTGACTATGAGGGAAGCGGCTAACTGGTAGCATGCTGAACTTCTATTCCCAAGGTGCTGGTTCAAAGCCGGACAAAGTCGCCGGATTTTCTAAGAGCGCTAAAAATCCGTCAGCATGCTTTCCTTCGGAGGGGAAGTTACAACGTTCGTTGCAAGTTGCTGGTTGCGGTGGCATCTAGCAGCCAAGTTCACAGCTAGGTGTCGTTGACGTTAGTATTTGGTACAAAATTAGGTACTACTACTTAAAATTGACCGTCTGCAGACCTTACCTGAATTACAGACTAATACAGTCATCACAAATAACACCGTTTATCAGACAGATTCTACACACACCCAATGTACACGGGGTTACGTGACCACCTTGTCGCAGCCCCTAAACTGAGGAACCAACCAACATCTCTGCGGGAGATAAAATTTTGCGTGAAGAAGTAACAGACTGTTAGATAGTTACACATTAGTTCCAAACCTTGCATAAGGACAGTGTGATCACAAGTATAAAAATGAACCCCAAATGACAAGAAGGTTACCATCCCCATAAGACAGTAAAATGTTAAAAGTATGCATAGAAAGACGAAAAAATGTTAACTAACCTCCAATTGTAAAATACTTTCTCGCAATAAATGAGGTCTGATCCTACTACGAAAACCTGCATATTTTGCCTATTATAGCCTATCCCCTAGTTTGCCCGGTGAAATCTACCTCCGCCTTCCGGCGTGCCGAGAGGAATTTTTTTTTCCAGTCATATATTATCCACACCTGAATCGACAACTTTCCTCAACAGTATGTTTGAACGGAAGTGTGCCCCTGCCACCATTTATCGTCTCAATTAGGACCCAGAGAATGCTACGACAGAACAGCTCGGAAATTCTTACTTTGGCTACGCTCAGTCTGAAAAAAAAAAAAGCAACCGGGATATGCAGACAAAATGGGCCAATATCTCCGTTGGCTCCCGCTCTCTCCAACTCTTGAAAAACGACTGCTGATGTTTTTCTATCACGCACTGTACCCTGGGCACTCGTGTACCTTCCAAGGACACTGGAGAGTCTGTCGTAAACCTTCGCGCGTCATTTCGTTTTCGGCAAAGAGACAAAGCTGACTGGGGTAATATCTTACCCCACGCGAGCACTGGCGAGGCTACATTGGCAAACTCGTGTTTAATTTGAATTATTGTGAGTTTGTTTCTATTGTGAGAACGTGTAGTTACTTGAGTGTAAACGATTAATATGAGTCGTGATATAGCCGGCAACATTAGCAAGGACCAGGAACTAATTCGTCATGAATTGTTGAAGCCTCGGATAGCAGAGCGACGCAAACAAGTTTGCTCTGTAATATCTGAGAGAAAGCCTTGGGAAGGAGTTCAAAGGATCTAGAAGAAATTCCTCTGGGCTCTCAGACTACACACTTGAAGAGAAAAACACCAGGATCATGTGGAAGATGTGCCGCATATCCTAGAAATCGGGACAGAAAAACAGGAACTCTTGTGTGCTGTGTGAGAAGTACGTCTGACACGACCATTTCAGTACCGTGTGCGAGGAATGTCTCAACCAGAAAACCGAAATTGAGGAAAACAGACTAAGCCTTAGAGTTTACACGGTAATGAAGTGTGAATGCCTCCAATACAGTAGCTCAACCTTTTAAGACTGCATAAACTCAAACGTCATTATGGATGAGTTTTCTCTGCTTTGAAGTTATGTAGCCTAGTATAATTAATTTTCTGTCGATAATATTAATGGCAATAAAATTAGATGTTTCTATTGTTTTCTTTATGGATAAGGTCCTTATTCAGAAACATCATGAAAAAGCTTAATTTTATTTTTATGTTACGATAAATTACACGAAAGAATATTACCCCGCGCGAGCACTGGAGGGTTACAGGGATGATTCCCAGGTTACAAATGTATATAGTATGCAATGTGCTATCGTGAAGGACACCATGAGGAAATCGAATCGGCATATCGACGTGAATTTTCGGTGATGGAAAAGACGATGTGGAGAGTGCGGAGAGGAGCCTCCCTCCGCATAGCGTTCCTTTCGTATTCATGGCAATCATGGCAAGGAATATATCGGCCCGTTGCGCACACATACTCAGTAGACACTGAGTGGTTTCTTTGGTGTATGCATCTGCGTTCTTCTTGTCTTATTAAGTCGTTATCACTCACTGTTATGTTTTGTTTCTTTTCCTCTTGTGACTTTTTGAGAGTTATGGCACAATGATTTTGGCAAGGCAATGAAGAAAATTAGACAAAAAATTAAAGTAGGAGTAATGATAGGCCTACAAGGAGAAATAATTTAAACTCAGAAATTTGCTGATAACATTGTCATCTTAGGATGACCACAAGATTTGAACGAGTTCTTAAATGGTATGGACTCCAGCTTGAGGAAAGAATTCATGATGGAAATCAAGAAATTTAAAACAAAAACAATGATGGAATGCAGCCGAAAGATATCTAAAACCTCTATCGACTTCAAATTGGCAGGTGAAAAACTAAGGGAAGTAGGGGACTTCTGCAGCAAAATAACCCGTGATGGACAAAGCAAAGAGAATATAAAAAGTAGTCTAGGTTGGCTTAAACAAATTAAGCATTTCTACAGAAAAGAAATCTGTTGGCATCAAATAACGATTTTGGTATTCGAAAGTCATTTTGAAAGCCTTTGTCTGGAGCGTGGTGCTCTATGGAAGGATAATTATTATAATAATAATGATAATAATGATAATAATAATAATATCGTATACACCGTGGTGAAGACAGAATGTCTGTCTATGAACTACAAGCTGGATAAACTAGAGGTCTTGGAAAGGAGAATCCTCAGAAAAATTATGGGTGCTGTTCAAACCGAAAGTGGATGGAAACTTCGAAATAATGAGGAAGTTTACCAGAAAGTAGAAAGAATCTCTGAGACTATGAAGAAGAAGAGGTTGAAGTTTCTCGGACATCTATACAGAATGGACCAAAATAGACTCACCAAACGGATATTTGATTACCTCTGGAGAAAGAAGACCACAACAGCATGGATTAAGGAAACCAAGGCGGATATGGAAAGATTGAAAATCTCTGAAGACCAACTGTTAGACAGAAATAGATTTAGGAACATACTGAGTAATTTGGACGTGATCTTAAGTGGTCCATTCGCGTGTAAAAAATATATAATATCGTACGGCCTCGGGTGCCGGGAGCAAGCTTTGTTATTTGACACCCAAAGGATAGCTTGCATGTTGAATTTCGTTGTCCCTTGAGGCACTATGAAAGTCAAGGAGGTTAGATATCTAAGCTCCTTGAACACTATAGCATTTTCTAGAAGAGAAATGAGGAACTTTGCGTTGGCGGAAACTCCCGAGATTAATTTTGCCATTATGAACACGGCCTACTGAATTCAAATGGGTTCTTCGACATGCCAACATCGTATGACATGCGTGTCATATTTTTGCCGCCTTTCAAAAATCACTTACTAAGGCCAGGAGCGAACCTGCAGCTTGGAATTAGTAGACTGAAACGTTAACCACTCTCCCACCATGGCAAGCTTCTATGAAACTTTGGATTGTTGGAGCAGCACTGGCATACAACCTCTTAGAAATAGGCGACGGTGTCACCACATCTCATTATATCAGACAGACGAACGGAGTTTTGCAGGGTGATCCTTTAAGCCCGCTTCTATTTAATATTACTACGGCAGACATTACTAGCATAATAAAGGACTCCCCCAATACCACACTCTTACTTTATGCGGATGACATGGTATTAGGGTCATCAAACAAATTAGAATTACAGAGTGTATTGTTTGAACTAGAAAAATGGGTCAATGAAAATCACCTTGATATTAACCTTCAAAAAACGGTTCAAATGACATTTCGAAAAGGAGGTAAACCTGCGCTTAAAGACACGCTCACATTGTACAACGAACCATTAAACGTTGTGAACAAGTTCAAATACCTGGGCATAACCCTGCAGACTACAGCCGCATCCTTCAGTCATCATATACAAGAGAGGTCAGCAACAGCTATCAGAGCCATTTACAAGATTAAGAATCTACCATCGTTATCGCTAGCTACAGCTCTGACCCTTTTCCATACGACCATCTCACCAGTTGTTACGTATGGTCTTGAAATAATATGGGATTTTCTCACATTTAGCGATCTAGAAAGAATAGAGAATGTTAAGTCGAGATTTTTAAAGTATATTCTAAGAGTTGGAAAGATGGCTCCCACAAGATTAGTCTATGAGTTAGCAAAGGAAACCTTCTTCATCGAAGACCTCAGACTGAAAGTTCCTTTGCCGGCTACAAGATCCTCTACTGACTTTTTGGAGGCTAGAAGAGCAAAGAGACAAGAGATAGATCCAGACTTTTATATTACTGATGCCATGATGAACAGAACGTGGTCTAACGAGAATCAAGATCAAAGACATGTAATAACGAGACTCGCCATTCACGGATTCCATCATAAGATATGCTCCAACAGATCCTTCCATAGTCCGAATGATAATTGTGTTTGCATTTTATGTAACGAAAGGTGTACCAGATACCATATTACGACGTGCCGCAAAAGATTAAAATCATTAAGTGATTATGGTAAAAATTAATGCCCATTCGGGTGATCCTTTTTCCTTTATTGTGTTTTCGGTTAGGATGTAACTTACAGTTCTTTGTTTCAATAAAGGAAATCTTTAAAAAAGAGAATAGAAGCATTTGAAATGTGGTGAAGATCAGATGGAAGTAACAAATGAAGAGGCGTTAATGCGAATGGGAGAGGAGAGATGTTTCTGGTGACTGTTAATGAAGAGAAGAGATAGGTTGGTAGGACATGTCCTAAGACACTCAGGAATAGCTAACTTAGTTATGAAAGGAAGGGTCAAGGACAAGAACTGTAGGAAGCGTGTAGTTTAACGTGACCGTTAATCGTGCGATCATGAGCCACGGGACCTCCTTTTTTCGTGGAATCCGAACCACAGGACATGGCATTTCACATCGAAAATCTCACATGCATTGACCGGGAATCGAACCCGGTCCACCTTGGTGAGAGGTCAACAGCTTGACCGCTGCGCCACCACGCCTCTTTGACAAGAACTGTAGGGGTGGCGGTAGACGAAGGTTAGAATACCTTAAACTGATTTCCACGGATGTGGTGTGGTAACTACAGTATAGTATGTAGAGATGGATCGATTACCTCAGGACAGGGAACCATGGAGGGATGCATCAAACAAGGTAGTAGAAGGGCTCAACAACAACGTTCCTAAACGGCATGTCCCTTACGTGGCTCAGGAAGTAGTCGAAGGGCCACAAACAAGTTCAGATGTAATTATAATGCTAGTTGATGGCGTTTGATAGCCAGCGTGTGCTCCGAGTGAGCTTATCACCTTGACTGAAGAGCACTCACTGAAGCGAGAAGAATGGCCTCGTACAGAAACCACCTGCTAGTGCTCTGTGAACATGACAGCAGTTGCATGTACAGCAGGGGCGGCTCCTGATTATATTTCCTGGGGTGGGCCAGATGATACTATTGTTGTTTCATATTAAATATTGTGTTATATTTGGCATTCATTGTTGCCAATATGGCCATCATAATTCCACATAACAAAACATTTGAAACATGTTTAAATAAATAGTTCATGCGTTAAAAACTGTACTCGCATGGTTCCTCATTTGTAAATAATCTCTCCTGTGCTTGGATGAAGGAAATTTATCTATCAGCTTGGTTGATGAGGTCCATTTTTTTTAATTTCTAACTTCTTGTTCAGAGCTATAAAAATTCCACTTCATTTTCCTATGTCGCATACAATCGTATCGTGCCACAGAAGTTAAAAACACATAATTTATAGAAATTAACTTCATCCACAGAACAGAACTCACTAACACACCAGTACTGTACTTGGAACATCAGACAACTGGAAATGTATAAATGTATTTTTGTCTAATGTCAGTAAAGTGCGAACAATAGCTGAATACCTGTTTAAAGGCGTGGAGTGGGGTGGACCCTTCTCCCGCAGTCTGGTTTAACAGAGACAGAAGCAGGAAGTGAAATGGAGATATCTTCTATTGCACTTCAAAGCAACGCTATGGGCCCAATCTGCTGGCCCTTAAAGAGAGAAAATTCCCTTCATAGCACTGAAGAATTCGCGTGCAAGACAGTGCTATGTCCACTGTTTCCTCACCCGGCCCACTAAGCCATATACTTTACATGGGACTTTCTGGGACTATGACGATACACCGTGTGAGACAGTCAGGATGTTAAGCAAGAGATGAGCTATGTATAATGAATTCTTTTTAGAGATTCTACACGGATAAGACACTTACTTTATGTTGAGTTTCTGCAATTTAAAGTAACTTTAAAAGACATTAACTAAACAAATTATTTGCAATGCTGTCTAACGGCCCTGGGTGGGCAGGGCCCATTTAGCCCTTAATGACGCACCGCCCCTGATGTATAGTATAAAAAACTGTACGTATTCAAACATCGGATTATTGGAAAATGTATTATTTGATTCGAACAAACTAATAGTTAGACTATTCGAATAATTCGAATTTCTAACCTACTGTATTCGAACATTCGATTTTAGAAACATTCGCATTATTGCAATAACACGGCTATTCAGCGAGTGCTCTTCAGTCCAGGTGATAAGCTCACTGGGAACACATGCTGACTATCAAACGCCATCAACTAGCATTATAATTAGTCGAATCATTCAAATGTTCGAATAATTGAATCGCTCGTTGTCGAAAGGCACTAAGTCCAAATTTTTGACAAATCCTAGGAAGCAAGATGCATGTTTTAATGTTGAAAGGAACTTAGTCCAGCAGTTAGTGTTAATTAGTTAGTTATTGCTGTTTTAAGGGGGCGGAACTCTTAACACAGATTAAAGAATACAAATTTGGAATTAATTTTAAAATTTTGAGGTGAATACCTAAATTTGAAAAGACCTAAAATTAATCAAACAAAAAATTAAATAAAAATAATTATAAAAATAGACAAAAATTACGAAAAAAAAAATATCATTCAAAAACGAACAAGTCGTTCAGTCAATGTATACTGGAAAATTTAAATTGCTGACTAACCCACTCTCACTTATAAAGAGGATAACGCGATCAGCAGCCACCGCGTTAGTGTGTTTCAACACGAAGAAAATAACAGTTATTTCATTTTTTTTTCAGACTTCCGGATACATACGAGTATGTTCATTTAGAAATAAATACTTAGGTTATAACTGGTAGTTCGGTGTGTATTCGCGAGGTAGAGAAATAATGGAATGAAAACGTTGGAAATACGTGTTACCAGGTAATGTTATGAATGGGCAAGAAATGTATTGACTATTTAGTTGGCAATTATTTCAACTTATCTATTTTCACATCCACATCTCTTCTATTCCACGCTGTTTTTATCAAGACTTTTTCATGTTTTTCTTAACACATTTCGTAACAGATCATTTTTATTTTAATTTGTGACCTTCTGGAACAAGAATATTTTTAGAATCCTCTTATGGCACAATGTATATTACGTGTATGTTCTTGCAAATTACATAATTACGCTGAGGAAGGTCACAATGTGACAAGCCGGTACGGTTTTAATGTACAACATACATTGACTTATGGTTAAATAAATTTTATTATAATTACATCGTCAATAAGGAATCTGGCTATCAAGGTCATTTTTATGTCATTTTATATCAAAAAATACAAATTAACAATTTGAATGCGTAGACATTTTGTTTAACTTTCTAAAGCTTCAATATTTTCTTAAAAAAAATCCACTTTTTCACGCAGAGACTATGTAAGCAGAAGATTTGCATAAGAATAGGTTGGTCAATTTCTGACATCCACGTAGTCCTAAGTAACATACCACGTCAACTTCTTACCCCCAGCCAGAAATCTAATCCACTACCTCACACATTGCAGTCAAATAAGGCAATCTCTACGGTCCGAATTGTTCCTGAGAATACAATTTCTGTGTAGTTTTTAAGACAATTTATTAACGAAGTTTAATGTTTTTCAGTCGGTCAATACGATTGGACCCATTTGTGACGGGTTATTTCCTAATCCTGAAAACAATTTACATGAGATTATTAAATACTGTACTCCCATTTAAATTTTTCCAGTATTAGGGAATAACCCATAACAATTGGGTACAATCGTGTTGACCGACTGAAAAACATTAAACTTCGTTTCATAAAGCAACACGGAAAATGACTTCAAACACCATAACAACTTATTAATTTATAAATATATATAATAATAATCTTATTGGTTTAACGTCCCTTTTAACTACTGAGGCTTTTAGAGACGCCGGGGTGCCGGAAATTTGCCCCGAAGGGGATCCTTAACGTGCCAGTAAATCAACCGACACGGCTACCCCACATTAGCGCACCCTTAAATGACAGCTGAACACGGCAGGATTCGATCCTGCAACCTTGAGCAGAGCTATTAATTTATATAGGTCCAGTTGTCTTCGAAAGATATTTGCATGAAATTGTGGAATTTCGTGAATTTTTACTAATTGTATGGTAAATATATGATATAATAACTTAATCGTCCTAACTTAACAAACAATACATTTTATTATGCATTAGACGGTGACTAACCTCAGCCTTTTCTGCAAAGAAAGATTCATTGACAGCTTCCAGGCACTGGTAAGCGTGGTGTTGACTCCAACCATTAGCTTCATCCATTTTGATGGCTGTCATCGTAGCTGGACACAAACACGAACACACGTATGGACACGCACACGAACACTGGACCGGGAGGATGGGACACTGCCTATAGTGCATGCGCCATTATCGACCAAACTCCAGATCAGCACAACACACAAAGAATAAAAAGGAAACTCGGGTGTATGTTTTTAGTCGCTGTCACGTGGTGGAAGAGCGGCCTTGAGTAAATCGCTACGGCCTACAGCGGACCAGAGACCGAGTGTGTCTGTGGAACAATAACCGGGCGTAACAAGGTACACTGAGACTTCTGTCTCGGGACAGTCGGATGAGGAGCCGCCAAGATGCGCGCGCACCCGACAGCGAGGAGCATTTTTGAATAGCGCCGACTTGAAATGCTCCTCGCTGTCTCATTGTGTGATTGTTACCTACAAGAATTATCCCACCTGCGTACTTGTCTTTCATTCCTGTATGATTCTGTTCATCCTCGTCGAACACCAGCTTTTATGACTGAAGTGTATCACACGCTAGCATTTCGTGCGCCAAGGAACATCGAATTGGAAGGGATACAACTGGTGAGGTGGGATTGGCACCTCGCCCAGGCGGCCTCACCTGCAAAGCGAACAGGGGCCTCATGAGGGAAGGTAAGGGATGGTCAGGATGGATAGGCAAGGAAGAGGGAAGGAGGCGTCCGTGGCCTTGAAGAAGGGACCATCCCGGCATTTGCCCGAAGACGAAGTGGGAAACCACGGAAAACCACTTCGAGAATGGCTGAGGGGGAATCGAACCCCTCTACTCATTTGGGCCACCCGAGGCTGAGTAGACCCCGTTCCAGTCCTCTTACCACTTTTCAAATTTCGTGGCAGAGCCGGGAATCGAACCCAGGACCTCCGGGGCGGCAGCTAACCATGCTGACCGCTACGCTACGGAGGCGACTGCGCCAAGTTGTAAGAAATAAAACATGGAGGACGGTTGTCGTTTCAGGGTAACATTTACAGTCGATTTGCATTATTAACGCAAAGCGGTCGTGAAACTTGCTTTAAGTACATTTCAAAATATGCCTGATACAGAATGAATGCATTCCAATCAATATTTAAGATCTAATTGTAATAATTGGATATTTAACCATACGCACTATTAAGGAGCGTAACAAAATGCGATAAAGTCTGCTGCAAAAGTGTGCAATAGGTATCGCGCTCGCTTGTTGTTTTGAAGATCCCGGGTTCAAGGCTATCCAATGGCGAAAATTTTTATTTTATTTATTTTATTTAGTCAATTTACCCTCTGGGTTGGTGGTTCCCACGAACTCAGCGAGGGAAGTCACCACTACCGCCTCTATGGGCAGTGTCCTGGAGCTTGGAACACCTGGTCGGGATGGATACAACTGGGGAGGTGTGATCAGCACTTCGCCCAGGCGGCCTCTCCTGCAAAGCGAACAGGGGCCTCATGAGGGAGGGGAAGGGATGGAAGATAGGGATGGATAGGCTAGGAAGAATGAAGGAGGCGGCCGTGGCCTTACAGTAGGTACTGTCCCCGTTTACCTGGACAGTAGGCTGTCAGATATCCGCCCCCTCAATCGGATTGCCAATAGTCAATTGCACCGGCTCAGCTACATCAATGAAAATGGCACTGACAGATACTATCGAGATAAGAGCACAGAAGTTCACAGGAAATCATTGTGGAACACACCAAAATAGACGGGGGTTCATACTTACCGTTACTTACCTCTTAATTATCTCGGGGTTTGAGTTGACAACAGGATCACTGAAAGTCTGTTCACACAATAACCTCCACCATGACATTTAAAAATGAACCAAGACGAAGGCGAGAACTTTGAACTGTACAAAAGCTTTATTTCTAATAAAGGGTATGATTTTGATAACACAACACAATAAACGTGGCTATCAGTAGCCCAAGTCAATCTGACTACGTCCTCCAGTAGGACTTGCAAAAATTATCATACAACATGATATAAAACATTTTAGCTCCCAAGAGCTCCAAATAACGTAATATTCATAACACTATTGGATTGGAAAAGGACGTTAGGGTGTGACATATATAGAGCATTTGGTTTCCTTTTAATAAACATGGCAATGGTATTTATAGTCGCAAGGCCGGAGTGTGGACGACCTCACACTGATAACCAGATGTTGGCCCAGCTGCGAGCTACCCTCCAACCTGTTGCATACTGGTCAAATGCATTCCCGTCTCACGTGCTAAGTTACGTAAGAGTACAGCTTGCTCTCTGAAGCTTTTAAATGTCTACAAGACAACTCACATTATTTACGCAAATCTTTCAAGTACTTTGCTCACATCCTATTGGATCATTATATTAATTCCTTAAACTTGTTAAGTTTAATCCAAATGTTTAATTAGCTCTTAAATGTTTATAACAAAATCACATAAATTATTTATAACAATTAGAAATTGTTTATAATATTTGTCAAAGACAATAAAAATATTATAAGCACGCCTTTAACATCACTCTCGTTTCACATTATTTTCAAAAATATTTACAGCAATTATTTACAATATTAACATTTAAATTGTTTAAATTATTAATTTAAGAAATACATTAGCCACATGTTCATCCGGTTGATAATTTTCATAATCGTGTTTAATATAATCGACCAATGAAGGTTAGTTATACATGTTAATGTCACAATCTGGTTTAATAAAGGTTTTAATAATGATTTGTGACGGCAACCTTCATTCAAAATCTTATCTCAAATTCTTTCAAAACTCGTGTTAATTATAACAGTAAATCACTTGATTAATTTTCAACGAACTATGCCAATCTTACTCCAGCGGAAAATCCTTCGCTAACAAGTTAATGCATAAACTGCATTAAAAATATGCCCAAAATTCATCATATATTAATCTATATGGCATTAAACTTCCACATAACTTACAAAACTTCCACAAATAATTCTTTAACATTAATTCCTGTGGGAACTTCCTTCATATTCAAGGGCATTATACCTCAGCGACTTTCAACACGCGCTGCACTAGCGATTATACATTCATAGTTCCACTTAAAAATTTTTATAATCATTAATTGTTTCAAAACTGTTTTTCTTTAACCTTCGTGGATTTCATTCATGAACCGAAATGAAGTCAAAACTTGCCAATCACAAACAAATTTAATAGTGAATACGCTTATATACGCCTGTCTGGTCTATCAAAATTTAAGATTAACATCTTAAAAGAAATTGTAGTATGAAAATACTATCTTCAAATAAAGTGCGACTAAAATGCAAAGTAGTCGAATAGAATCCAATTAGACTGGGGAATGCAAACATCGTTATATAAATCTCTAATTGAGAAAAACTCCTAACAAAAGTTCTTGACTTTAATGCATTTAATAATTCATTATTAAAGTTACTCTTTCACAAAAGTGTCTATGATGCAATGTTCATTCATAACTGACGATAAATGTCTGTGTTGCAATCAATTCAAATAACGACTAGTATTTCCAAGATCGTCGACAACGTAAGAGATTTTAACGCTCTAAAATCATTTAAATGTTCTTCCTTCTTGATGATGACAGAAAATTGGTCAAAGTAATTAAACAGGGGTCGAATTACTTTAATAAAGTGACACGCTGTCTGAATTTAAATCTGCCATAAAAATCATTAACTTACAGTCAAATCGTGACTACAAAAAAAAAATTTAATTACTGAAAAATCCAAATATCAGTCTCAACTGATTCAAAATCATTTACTATGCCCATGACATAACAATGTCTTAATAAATCGTCGAAAAATGCAAAACTCATCAAGGTGTACTGAGAATAAGAATCTCAACAAGAAAATAGGGCAAAAAACATGAGGATAAAAATATGGGAAAAATGGTTGCTCAAACATCATTAGTAAACTCAAATACAATAAACGTTCACGACTACCTTATCTGCCGATTGACGTTCCAGAGGAAAATTCCCCAAAGAAGACTGCTGATGGATCCATTTCACCACGTTAAAGCTGAGCTCCATCCTCGAAATAGGAAATAGCACCCTCGGAGAATCGAACTGCTTCCTTCTCCGGAAATCGCTCTGCTCCTTGAAGACGAATAGACATCCTTCCGGCAATAATCTTCTTTGTGAGTCGGGTCCACCCTGACCTCTCTTGAAAAATTCCCTGAAGTTCCAGTAGACAATCGCCATGAAGTTTTGTAGAAATTTCCGAAGAAATTATTCATATTCAGAGTATGAAATTGTTTCTATGGCTGTTCGATGGTATTCAGCCTTTAATTACGAAACATGGGTGTAGATGGTATTCACCGCATGTTCGCTTGTGTGGAATAGCAATTAGCGAAGTTCCATGTCGCTATCTTACTCCGTTGAAGTATGTCCCAATTGCAATAAGCCCTTTAGCCTTGCATCTGCTCTTCGGTTGTAGTATTAGAAGAACAAACTGCCGTATTCAATTGCTCCATTATACTGTATCGTTGTGTAACCAAGCAATCTGAAGTCTTTCTATTCCACTCGCAGCGTCAGCCGTTGCGTTGATTCTGGCTATACAAAAGTGCTTCTCTTGTGGCGAGATAATCACTTTTGTCAGTCGTATAAAACTGCTAATATCTTTTAAACTAATCGGTCGAAATTGTTCAGCTTTTCTCTATAACTGCATGTAGCACTGCACAATGCAATTAGCTTATCGGAGACCGCTAACTGTTCAAAGCTAAACTTGTAGAAGCTTTCTAAGGTCCGTTTCAACTTCACCTAGTTTGACTTGGATCTCGTTAATATAGTGGCCTCGCCACGCGTTATAAAGACGATTCTTTTCACTGCTGTTCACTTCGACGTCTCACTATAATGAATGTATAAGAAAAGAACTTTCACAATAGACTTCGATGATCTGAGAATGCGATCTGAGAATAATCGGAGAACGAAAGAGGCTCCTCTCTTCTGCGCAAGCCCTTTTATTAACTTCACGAGGGGCGTTTCCATCCCTTCCAAAGCGTGATACTGCGTCATCGCTAGAAGTTCCAACTTCGTTAATACATGACGGATTTTCAAAATTCAAAAAACTGAAAATAAATTTCACCAAAATTCCAAATCAATGCTTTTACTGCAAATGGATTTCCACAATTCTGCATTCCAAAAGTAATAACAAGTAGTTCCGTGAAGAACTATACAGCCTATTTTCATATATCCTACTTATGTTAACTGCCACAATCAACATACAAAATTTCAGTTTAATTGCTGTAACAGATTCGTAGATATTGAGAACCGTCTAAATATTTCAGATGGTCGCCAGGTAGGATTTTTATTTTTGTACTATTACATTAAGATTATTGTGTACGTGTGGTATTCAAACTTCAATCGCATGATTAGAACACAAGAAGTAAAAACGAGATTTTAAAATTACGCACAGCAGCCATCTTGTGATAATGCAAACCATTGAAATAAATTAGATGCCAGTGGATCAACATTTGTATAAGCATTTAACGTGCAACGTTTCACGGCACTCGGATAGTTAATTCGCGAGAAACGTCCATTTAAATATTTATACTTCGCGTCGCCGCCATGTTGGATTTGTGCTCACCAGGTTCCTGAAAGTCCTATAGGTGAACATATGTTCATAGTCTCTATGAACATTAAAATTCTGTTTGGTTGCTGTAATAGATTCATAGATATTGAGAACCGTCTAAATATTTCGGGAGCTCACCATTTAGGAGTGTTATGTGTATAGGCCTTAGAGTTATGTACCATTATAGGACAATTATTGCCTAGGTTCATTATTCAAACTTTCACTTCGATCGCATGATTACGACACAAGAAATTAAAACTTAATTTTAAAATTTCGCACAGCCGCCATCTTGATGTTATGTAAGCAATTGAATTAAATTAGATGGCAGTGCATTACAATCTGCAAAATCAATTACTGTACTACATTTCACTGCGCTCAGAGAGTTAAATGACGAGAAAAGTCTATTAAAATATTTTAAATTCGCTTGGTCGCCATGTTCGTTTCGTACTTTACAGGTTTATGAAATATACATAGGTATACCTGTATCAGTACCCTTTATCACCGTACAGAATTGCAGGGTGATATATGTAATAGTTTCGGAGATATAGAATGTCAGTGAAATATTTCGCACAGCCGCCATTTTGAGGTTATGTAAACAATTGAACTAAATTAGACTTCAGTGCATTACAATGTGTATAAAAATTTGCTGTACCAAGTTTCATTACATTTAGATAGTTAAATCGCGAGAAAAGTCTATTTAAATATCTCAAATTCGCTTGGCCGCCATGTTGGTTTTGTAGTCTCCAGGTTTTTGAAAGTCTCATAGGTGAACTTCTAGTAGTGCCCTTTATCACCGTACACAATTTCAGGGCGATATCGGTAATAGTTTCGGAGATATTGAATGCTAGTGAAATATTTCGCACAGCCGCCATGTTGGATTGGAGAGACGTAACAAAATTTGAAGGGCACGGTCGAGGTCGCCGGGAATAGTGCTATGAACTTCCCGAGTTTCATTGAAATCGCTCCAGCCGTTTCGATTTTATTAGGGGGGGACACACACACGAATCACACACACACGCACACACACACACACACACACACACACACACACACACACGCACACACACACGGACAAAAGGTGATCTCATAAGCCTATTTTTTCAAAATTGAAAATAGGCTAAAAATACCATAGTTTCAGCAATCTCCGTCTTCCTTTAAACTATCGTTCATTGGTTCAAGCCTCTCCTCCAATAGCATAGTTTCTTCCTCAGCAGAATTCCTCGTTTCCTGCGACTGCGTCGTAAATCTTGGAACATTCTCGACTAAATGCTGACGTCACTGAGAATCTCAGCTCAAGTAGCCTGCTGGCATAACATTTACGTCATCCGTGCTTACGTCATGACTACCCACGTCATAACTATGACAGCCATAACTTTCCTTAAAATTTCAATATAGCCACCGTGGTCTCTATATAATTCAATTACGGGGGCATTCTCCTCTCACCACGTTTTAAAAACAGTTGCAAATTGTTTTTAAACCCAATGTTACAAGTATCTCAACTCTCTTGAACACGAAATTGAATTATTACTGGCTTACTCTAGTATGATATTTCCTCTATGTTCCTTAATCATTATCTCTTCTACTCTGGGTTGTGTGGTTAATGTATTCTTTCCTCTCTAATTCCTCTTCTGACCAGTATTTCTATTTTCTAAGTTCTGCTGGCTCGTAGAAGGTCCAGGATCGATTACAACATCCTGCCTTTTCTTTTGATTGTCAGCTTCTTTATCCCTTAATTCTTTTAAGTATTGCTGGCTTTCCTTCTCTCTTTGCTGATACTGATCAGGTGTCATAACCTGACCTTGAGTATTCTGGTTTCTATTTTGGTGTTGGTTATTCCTATTATAGTTACGGTTATACCCATTATTGTTGTAATATCTGCCTCTTCCATTGTAGTTTCCTCGGTTGTAGTTCCAACCTCTTCTCTGTTGATACGGTCGGTAACCTTGTGATCTGTAATTTCTAAACTGATTATTCCTGTGAGGACCTACATTGTCAGTTTTCTCCTGCTCTGGCTTGTCAGTTTGTTGGACTTGGTCCATATATACCGTATTGATTTCCTTAAACTCCTGCCTTTGACCTTTCTGGACTACGTTAGGCATTGGGCTTGTGTAGTCTAACCTTCTCAGTAATTCATCCATGCTGGATAAATCCCTGATGTTGGACGAAAGTCTCCTCACCTCAACTGGCAGCATACGAGAAATCGCATCTATTAGTTGCTCCGTGGACAATGGGGGTTGCAAAAATCTCAAGCGGGACAACTGACTCGTAAAGAAATCAGCGTACCTCGTTGGAAGAGTACCTGAGTATTTTCGTGAATACACCTCCGCTCTTAACGAATTCTGCGCTTCTATGGACCAAAATCGTTTGATTAATGCCTCTGCAAACTCGTCAAAGTTACTGAATGTGTATCTAAATGCGCAAAACCATTCAAGGGGTCCTCCAATCAGATATCTCTCTACTATCTTCATCTCTCTCTCTCTGGGAATGTGAGCTTCGATGAAATAATCTTTGAGATTCCTTACATACTCTATAGGTGTCAAACTATCAGTGTTACTGAATTTTTGTGGTTTGTCTTCGAAATTCCTGATGACCGTCACGTTCCTCGGATATGAATCCGGATAGTTTTTCCCACTATCTCTATAATTCCACTCAGGTTCCATATTCCTCTCGTCATCCTCCTCTCTGAATCTGGATACACGTTATTCAGGAGTCACGTCTCTTTCTTCTGGCTCTAGGTTATGTCTTCTAGCATAATTCCTATTCAATTCGCAAGCTAAGCCTTCTGTATCCTTGTCAGTGATTTCTGTTAAGACTTTCTTGATTATCTCTTCTTTGTAGTCCTGCATTAAACTAGCCTCTCCTAACTTCAAATTTTTCAGTTTACTCGTCGTTTCATTTACATCCGAGACAACTTTATGCATCTGTTCCTCTAATGTAGATTTTAAAGTTTGCATATCCTGATCTAGTTGTGTTCTATCGTCAACTTGTTTTTCGGATAGGGAATTTATCCTGACGCTTAAATCTTTCCTAATCTGTACTACTTCATTGTTAATTTCTATCTGCGTACTGGCAAGTTTTCTTTCAATCCTTTCCTGAATTTGGGTTACATGTTCCCCACTTGACTTATTCCACTCGTCTTTCCATACCGCTACGTTTGCTGTTAACATTTCGGCTATGTCTACTTCGATATCCTCTTTTAATACTCTATTGTGGTCTAATACCTGGGTTCTCATGACCTCTACATCATACTTCAACTCTGCTAAAGACGTTGTTGTTCTAACTGATTCATCAACTAGTCTAGTCGCTAATGCAGTTATATTACGCGTACAAAGAGTTTTTGAGTTTTCGATTTCTTCCCTGACTTTATTTACATCAGTTTGGACTTTAGTCATATCTACGAAAACTGTGTTGACCTCTACCTGAATCTTAATTATGTCACTTTGCACCTCAGTTATATCCGCATGAATGTTATTAATGTCTACCTGAACATTGGATACATCAGTTCTAGCTTTTTGAATTTCTTTTTGGACTTCCTCGACCTTGTCTTGGACAGTCGCTACATCGTTTTTGACAACAACTACTTCGGCTCTAGCACAAGAAATATCCCCTCGGACATTAGCTACATCTAGATTTAACATTGTAAGGTCTCTCTGTAACTTAGACACATCAAATTTAACATCATCAACACTTTTATGCACAATAGACACATCTTTATGGACATTAGACACCTCTGTGCGCATGTCCGTTACAGTACTCTCAATTCCTAGGGTATTAATCTGTAAACGCGACATATTATCCTCCAAATTAGCAGCACTAGTATGAAGAACCTTCATATTCTCCTCCATTCGACTATTATTCCTCGCTTCCATCTCCTTCATACTACTATTCAAATTACTAGCATTCTCCTCCATTCTTGCATTCAAATTAGCAGACAAATTACTATTATTCTCCTTCATGCTTTCATTCAGCATCTGCTTCATACTGCGATTCATGTTAGCAGACATCTCCTCTAACATCTTCTTCAAACTTTCATCTGCCATTACAATATTATTCAAAAATGGACTGCTGTAGGGACATACATCAAAAGAGCAAAATAACAACATTTGAGCAACACTTTTCACCATATATAATTTTGATCAATTTTCTGTCTTAAATCTAACTTATAACTACCTTATAATTAACCTTCGACGATACTTCATGTTGAAACAAACTCAAGCACATGTTCAAATTTCTCTGGCTCATTTTAAAATATCCTAACACAAATAATTTACATTTACAATCCAAATAATTAATTCTATCTTTAATATGACTAAAATGTCATAAGCCGGTCAAATAAAATAAGATTCCAGATTATAGGCGATTTTTCTAAGTTTCCAGCCTATTTAACCTTTCTCAAGTTGTATAAGATCTGATCTTTTCTGAGTGTAATTTTCCTAACACAATACAACATTTAATTCCTATATAATCACACTCTTAAATTCTACAATTGGCCTAGACATCTAACAAAGAATCAACCTCTTTATTTGAGTCTAATCGAACCTCACGTTTTAGGTTTGCCACTCTTACTAGCGTTCAACCTGGTAATCCAGTTATGTTGAATCGAGCCCCAACGTTTTAGGTGCGCCAATCTTTCTATTGACTCAGCCCCACGTTCTTGGGTCGCCAATCTATCTGTCCCCGTTTACCTGGACAGTAGGCTGTCAGATATCCGCCCCCTCAATCGGATTGCCAATAGTCAATTGCACCGGCTCAGCTACATCAATGAAAATGGCACTGACAGATACTATCGAGATAAGAGCACAGAAGTTCACAGGAAATCATTGTGGAACACACCAAAATAGACGGGGGTTCATACTGAACCCGATGGGGTTATGCTGACTGGAATCGAACATGGTTCTCAGAGACTGTGATCTCAGTAAAAAGGTTCCACCAGGAAGCGAACCAGAGATCTACAGGGAGTTTCTTGGTAAAAACCCCTCGAAAGAAATGTATATTTAATCACTGGTGTGATTTTTGATGAAATGGCATTATTTATTAAAATAATGTAGGAAATAATGAGCAGATTATATCATTATAAGACGATTTGGTGTAAGCTATTGGGAGTTTGAAGCACAGAGGAGGGCAGAGCTGACATTTACTAATCGGCCCAGAATTGTGGGTTGGTCCCAGTGGAGCCACGTCCATCTCTGTCACCCCATTATGTCGTCTGGAGCAGGGGAGAGGCCTGAATAATGACACAGTTATTCCCCGACGGAGAATAGATTTGGAGGAGGGGCGGTGAAATGCCCAGAAAAATCATTGATTACTCGTGATTGGAGTAACGAATCGAGATGAGAGTTGCACACAGGTGAATATCTTGGCAAGAAGATAATTTTAGAGTCTTTTACCTGCGAAATTGGTGCATATTTAGTGATGTGCGTAAGGACTGTAAAACGACCATTGTTCGCGGATGGATGTGGAGATGTTGTAGGGGATTTCCCGACTAGGTAGCGTCCCACGCCATGGAGAAAGGAATTAATATTAATTAATTGAACGAGCGATTCCTTTGCACACATATAGTTTTGGGACCTGTGAAGAAAGAGGAACACAATGATCATGGTTTGAAGACCTGAATCATGCTGTGAGAGGAGCGAAGATTACGCGGGAAGATGTTGCTCTACTTTCTGTGGAAATCCGATATAAGGGAGTAGACCCCAGGAGGAGCTCTCAGTTGAACCTCACTTTGAAACTCACTCTGTTCTAACTCAGTCAAGCTCAGTCTAACTCAGTTGTCACGCAGTCTACATGCCGCCAAGCGCAGTTACAGCCAGTTACAGTCTTACTCAATTGTCAATTGTAGCACAATGGCAATAAGTTGCAATCAGTATGCAGCAAATATGCAGCAGTACGAGACAGCGTGTAAGCCGCAGACAGAAGTCTTCAAATAAGCTACGTGCAGTCTTCGAGTGAAACTTCAGTCAGCTACAGCCAGGTTGAAGCAAGTTCGTCAAGGCAAAACGCATGACGATTCTATTCATCGAGACGCCGAACAAAGACGGGTATGTGTAAAAGAAACAGTAAATACGCTTGTATGAATAATAGTCGTGATACAGGCATAATCAGCAGCACGAACTATGACGTGTTCAGTTACGAAGCACCGTATAGACTAACGGTAGCACTATTGTATATAATTATTTGTGAAAGTGTTGAACTTTATTAAGCGCAATGTGTATAGTATTAACTAATCGTATATGTGTAACTACGATAGAATGCGCGAAAGAAACTTTACTAAGTGTTTGGTATTGCCATGAGAATACCAGATGTTAACGCTCATGTTTGGGAGCCAGCGTATTGATGTAACGCAGGACACTTACTGTAGGAGTAATGATCGTCATAAAAACTGTTGGAGAGTTCCGAGAGCAGATAACCAGACTTTCAATCAGGAGTTGGTAACGTAAGATGCCGTCGACACCTGCAATTTCGATCTCTGCTAGGGAATTTCAGCATTGAAGTGTGTATAAAGTGACGAGTGTTCAGTGTAATGTATATGTAAAGATATCATTTAAAGTAGTGTTTGATGAAGTGTTTCACATGTTTGGGGAGTGATAACTTCCTGAAAGGTATGCAACGTGTCGTGTTGGTGATAGAAATTATGCGTAATCAAATGTGTGTAAACAAGAGAAATATGTCGCGTTAAACCCATTATGGCGGGCGACATGGAAGAATATGATTGGTCGGAGCCACCTTAGATGCCTATAGAGATGTAAGTACCCCACAAATTATGGTTCTGATTATGTAGAAGTATGGACCGATGCATGTCTGTGATTCCGTAAAGATATTGTGAATTCCTTATAGATGCCAGTAAAAGTCAGTTAGGAGGCTGATCCTCCATGTTTAATCAGTAATGAGTTGATTTTGATAGAGTTGAAATGTTGATTTGTATCATTAAGTGGAGTAATTATTCCCACTATGAATTAAGAATGGCAATCAGTTATGTAAATGCAACGAACGCGATTGTTCGAGTTTAAAACGTTTAGCTATGTCGGAAAAGTTGGTAATTTATGTGAGAATAATAATAAATAATGATTTTGGTCATTTATGTCAATGAGATTTTCCATAATTATAATAAATAATGATTTTGGTCATTTATGTCAGTGAGAAATGATGATAATAATAATAATGGTTATTAAGAGTATGAATGAACACATCAGGAAACAAATAAATTGTTGTAAGCGAGAATTATTAACGCTAAGTGCAAGACTTATCAATCTAAGCAGGAAGATGTTACAATGAGATTACATTTCAGTAATTATGGAAAGAAGTTTTATATCAGAATATTGCATATATTCGGTAATGATACCAGTAATGAAAGAGCTTTTATTGAATTGAATTTGCAGCTTAATTGAGAAGCTTATAGAGTAAATGTTAGATTTCTCTTAATATTAGAGGTCGGAATGTCGTAGCATGGAGCATTAGGGGCCAGATAGTCTATTCTACGTATGAATTCTCCTATGTCGTGGACATTGTTGGAGATATTATTTATTGCAGAGTTGTAGTGATGGACCCTAACTCTGAAGAAAGGATTGAAATGTGTTCCGGATTGGAATCTTTATAAGGGTCGAGGAAACAGGGACACCTCGCAGCTCTATGATTTCCCGAGAACTTATAGATGAGTTATGTACGCTCGTGGGCAGCGAAAACTCATGGCGACAGTGGTTTTGTGCGCCTATATTATACTTGAGACATCGGTCAACCGCCAGGCTCATGCATTACGAACCCCGAACCTTCATGTTGAATGGACCCATGTGAGGCCATTAATTAATCATTATCCTCGACGTAGGAATAATTACAAAAAGCTCATTCAATACCTGTTGGCATAATAGTCAATTAAGATCCTTTGGGAACATGTGTGTCGGTTAGGACACAGTATTTTGTCTTGTAAACCTCCACTGCTTAGAGAGAGGGAGGCTTTCAAACTTTTAGAAAGGTCGAGATAATTGGGGAAACGACCCATTCCACTTTCTATTGTGTAGCGATTTCCTTAGCCGAGGGTCGGAGCCAACCACCCGGACCGCTCAGGCAAGTAAAAGAGGGAAGAGTCTAGACCTTGTTAAAATGACATATAATGCAAGATTGTTATGTTGAGTATTATAGCCATGTGGTTTGTGAACACATGGATAATTATAGTTAATCCTGATGGTTCATTAATTTAGCTATCTGACGAATAGTTACATGATATATTTGTACTGTCACTGGAACCAAGTCATGTAGTTGGTGACTAGATGCCAATCGCCATGAGCGCGAGGTAGTCTATCGTACAATCCGACATAAGCTATAACGTAACGTTTTATCTAGGAATCACAGACAGCATGCGGTGAAACCATATAATTGGAGGATGTGTAGGGGGTAGCTTACATAATTATGGAGTTGCACGTTGATTTTGGTGCAACGTCCAAATAGGTAAATGCATGCAAAGCATTTCATTGGTGAGAAGAAAAATTATTAAAACACGCACGGCACACATAATTGTTTAACATAAAGAGGTTTAAGGAATAATCCTTGTTGTAATATTAAAGAAGTCACATTGTATGACTGTTATGTTAATGTACAGTTTGTTTTGAAGTCGTAGGTGCATCAGCGCACTAGTATATCCTTGTGAAGTTCACAGAAGGGTAAAGCATTATGGCTAGGTATGACTTTGTTGTGATTTCATATTTGTTTACTTGTGGATTGTGGAAGTAAAAATTTTGTTTGCTTTTATTTTATGCTTTTTTGGGTATTGTTTGTGTTTGAAGCCATGATTTATTTCAATGAATTAAAGTTTTAGAATAGAGTTGTGCTTTATCATTGTAGAGTTGATACCTTTTAGCCTCAAATCCAAAATATGCACTGCTAAATTGGGGTTACCGTACACGCCTGAGAGCTGATGCTAGTTGGAGGCAGATGCATATTATCCAACGAGATTACTCACATGGGTACAATACTTACCGTTACTTACCTCTTAATTATCTCGGGGTTTGAGTTGACAACAGGATCACTGAAAGTCTGTTCACACAATAACCTCCACCATGACATTTAAAAATGAACCAAGACGAAGGCGAGAACTTTGAACTGTACAAAAGCTTTATTTCTAATAAAGGGTATGATTTTGATAACACAACACAATAAACGTGGCTATCAGTAGCCCAAGTCAATCTGACTACGTCCTCCAGTAGGACTTGCAAAAATTATCATACAACATGATATAAAACATTTTAGCTCCCAAGAGCTCCAAATAACGTAATATTCATAACACTATTGGATTGGAAAAGGACGTTAGGGTGTGACATATATAGAGCATTTGGTTTCCTTTTAATAAACATGGCAATGGTATTTATAGTCGCAAGGCCGGAGTGTGGACGACCTCACACTGATAACCAGATGTTGGCCCAGCTGCGAGCTACCCTCCAACCTGTTGCATACTGGTCAAATGCATTCCCTTCTCACGTGCTAAGTTACGTAAGAGTACAGCTTGCTCTCTGAAGCTTTTAAATGTCTACAAGACAACTCACATTATTTACGCAAATCTTTCAAGTACTTTGCTCACATCCTATTGGATCATTATATTAATTCCTTAAACTTGTTAAGTTTAATCCAAATGTTTAATTAGCTCTTAAATGTTTATAACAAAATCACATAAATTATTTATAACAATTAGAAATTGTTTATAATATTTGTCAAAGACAATAAAAATATTATAAGCACGCCTTTAACATCACTCTCGTTTCACATTATTTTCAAAAATATTTACAGCAATTATTTACAATATTAACATTTAAATTGTTTAAATTATTAATTTAAGAAATACATTAGCCACATGTTCATCCGGTTGATAATTTTCATAATCGTGTTTAATATAATCGACCAATGAAGGTTAGTTATACATGTTAATGTCACAATCTGGTTTAATAAAGGTTTTAATAATGATTTGTGACGGCAACCTTCATTCAAAATCTTATCTCAAATTCTTTCAAAACTCGTGTTAATTATAACAGTAAATCACTTGATTAATTTTCAACGAACTATGCCAATCTTACTCCAGCGGAAAATCCTTCGCTAACAAGTTAATGCATAAACTGCATTATAAATATGCCCAAAATTCATCATATATTAATCTATATGGCATTAAACTTCCACATAACTTACAAAACTTCCACAAATAATTCTTTAACATTAATTCCTGTGGGAACTTCCTTCATATTCAAGGGCATTATACCTCAGCGACTTTCAACACGCGCTGCACTAGCGATTATACATTCATAGTTCCACTTAAAATTTTTTATAATCATTAATTGTTTCAAAACTGTTTTTCTTTAACCTTCGTGGATTTCATTCATGAACCGAAATGAAGTCAAAACTTGCCAATCACAAACAAATTTAATAGTGAATACGCTTATATACGCCTGTCTGGTCTGTCAAAATTTAAGATTAACATCTTAAAAGAAATTGTAGTATGAAAATACTATCTTCAAATAAAGTGCGACTAAAATGCAAAGTAGTCGAATAGAATCCAATTAGACTGGGGAATGCAAACATCGTTATATAAATCTCTAATTGAGAAAAACTCCTAACAAAAGTTCTTGACTTTAATGCATTTAATAATTCATTATTAAAGTTACTCTTTCACAAAAGTGTCTATGATGCAATGTTCATTCATAACTGACGATAAATGTCTGTGTTGCAATCAATTCAAATAACGACTAGTATTTCCAAGATCGTCGACAACGTAAGAGATTTTAACGCTCTAAAATCATTTAAATGTTCTTCCTTCTTGATGATGACAGAAAATTGGTCAAAGTAATTAAACAGGGGTCGAATTACTTTAATAAAGTGACACGCTGTCTGAATTTAAATCTGCCATAAAAATCATTAACTTACAGTCAAATCGTGACTACAAAAAAAAAAATATTAATTACTGAAAAATCCAAATATCAGTCTCAACTGATTCAAAATCATTTACTATGCCCATGACATAACAATGTCTTAATAAATCGTCGAAAAATGCAAAACTCATCAAGGTGTACTGAGAATAAGAATCTCAACAAGAAAATAGGGCAAAAAACATGAGGATAAAAATATGGGAAAAATGGTTGCTCAAACATCATTAGTAAACTCAAATACAATAAACGTTCACGACTACCTTATCTGCCGATTGACGTTCCAGAGGAAAATTCCCCAAAGAAGACTGCTGATGGATCCATTTCACCACGTTAAAGCTGAGCTCCATCCTCGAAATAGGAAATAGCACCCTCGGAGAATCGAACTGCTTCCTTCTCCGGAAATCGCTCTGCTCCTTGAAGACGAATAGACATCCTTCCGGCAATAATCTTCTTTGTGAGTCGGGTCCACCCTGACCTCTCTTGAAAAATTCCCTGAAGTTCCAGTAGACAATCGCCATGAAGTTTTGTAGAAATTTCCGAAGAAATTATTCATATTCAGAGTATGAAATTGTTTCTATGGCTGTTCGATGGTATTCAGCCTTTAATTACGAAACATGGGTGTAGATGGTATTCACCGCATGTTCGCTTGTGTGGAATAGCAATTAGCGAAGTTCCATGTCGCTATCTTACTCCGTTGAAGTATGTCCCAATTGCAATAAGCCCTTTAGCCTTGCATCTGCTCTTCGGTTGTAGTATTAGAAGAACAAACTGCCGTATTCAATTGCTCCATTATACTGTATCGTTGTGTAACCAAGCAATCTGAAGTCTTTCTATTCCACTCGCAGCGTCAGCCGTTGCGTTGATTCTGGCTATACAAAAGTGCTTCTCTTGTGGCGAGATAATCACTTTTGTCAGTCGTATAAAACTGTTAATATCTTTTAAACTAATCGGTCGAAATTGTTCAGCTTTTCTCTATAACTGCATGTAGCACTGCACAATGCAATTAGCTTATCGGAGACCGCTAACTGTTCAAAGCTAAACTTGTAGAAGCTTTCTAAGGTCCGTTTCAACTTCACCTAGTTTGACTTGGATCTCGTTAATATAGTGGCCTCGCCACGCGTTATAAAGACGATTCTTTTCACTGCTGTTCACTTCGACGTCTCACTATAATGAATGTATAAGAAAAGAACTTTCACAATAGACTTCGATGATCTTAGAATGCGATCTGAGAATAATCGGAGAACGAAAGAGGCTCCTCTCTTCTGCGCAAGCCCTTTTATTAACTTCACGAGGGGCGTTTCCATCCCTTCCAAAGCGTGATACTGCGTCATCGCTAGAAGTTCCAACTTCGTTAATACATGACGGATTTTCAAAATTCAAAAACTGAAAATGAATTTCACCAAAATTCCAAATCAATGCTTTTACTGCAAATGGATTTCCACAATTCTGCATTCCAAAAGTAATAAAAATACCATAGTTTCAGCAATCTCCGTCTTCTTTTAAACTATCGTTCATTGGTTCAAGCCTCTCCTCCAATAGCATAGTTTCTTCCTCAGCAGAATTCCTCGTTTCCTGCGACTGCGTCGTAAATCTTGGAACATTCTCGACTAAATGCTGACGTCACTGAGAATCTCAGCTCAAGTAGCCTGCTGGCATAACATTTACGTCATCCGTGCTTACGTCATGACTACCCACGTCATAACTATGACAGCCATAACTTTCCTTATAATTTCAATATAGCCACCGTGGTCTCTATATAATTCAATTACGGGGGCAGTACCATCCCGGCATTTGCCCGAAGACGAAGTGGGAAACCACGGAAAACCTCTTCGAGGATGGCTGAGGTGG
Source organism: Meconema thalassinum (assembly GCA_946902985.2). Lineage (NCBI taxonomy): Eukaryota > Metazoa > Arthropoda > Insecta > Orthoptera > Tettigoniidae > Meconema > Meconema thalassinum. The sequence goes on along the minus strand of OX336393.1, from coordinate 390,007,153 downwards.
GAATCGAACCCCCTCTACTCATTTGGACCACCCGAGGCTGAGTAGACCCCGTTCCAGTCCTCATACCACTTTTCAAATTTCGTGGCAGAGCCGGGAATCGAACCCAGGACCTCCGGGCCGGCAGCTAACCGTGCTGACCGCTACGCTACGGAGGGGACGGCGAAAATTTTTACTTCTTTTTAATTATTTTATTATATCCTCCTCACGTCGTACAACAATATTGCAACTTAGTTTTGTCTACATGATCTACGAGGACGATAGTAAACATGTTTTCTCTCATTTAAAATTCTATTTTCCCAAAATACTGTTTAAAACCATGGACGGATACTATTTAAATAGTTCAAAATTTATCCCAGAATAATAATATTAGCATATGACACGTTCTGTATTTGGTTGGTTGGTTCCTCAGTTTAGGGGCTGCGACAACGCGGTCATGTAGCCCCGTGTACTTTGGGTGTGTGTAGAATCTGTCTGATAACCGGTGTTAATTGTGATGGCTGTATTAATGTGTGTATCTGTTTTTTAACTCAAGTAAGGATTGCAACTTTGAATTTTTCAAATAGTTCCTACTTTTGCCACCAAACGCCACCGTCAACGACTACTAGGCCTAGTTCAGAACTTTGCTACTAGACGCCACCGCAGTCGGCTCTTGTCATCGAACGTAGAAACCTAAGAGCGTTGTTTACATTCCTAACCTATACAATTTAGCTTCACACAGGTGTAATTAGTGGAAGGTTCTTTAAGGGGACACTATAGATTACCCACAAAAAAAAATTGCTCCCAGTGATCCAAACTGCACCAAATTTTATTTCCATACGACCAACGTCTTTCATAACGATAAACGGATAAAGTGAAATAATATTCCTTTCAGTTGATCAGTATGGGCAGAAATTACTTAAAGATAGTCTTTTCCTTAAAAAAAGTATACCAACTAAGTTATTTACCACTAAAAATTACTGAAACTTTACAATCTTTTTACACTATGTACTCACTGCACAGACTAATAATTCTGTGCATGGGTTTGAAAAAATATTAAATAGTTCCTGAAATAAAAAATTGTTTCACAAAATTAATTTTTATTTCCAAAAATTAAAGTTAAAAATTATTTAAAAATAAACGATAACTATTTTAACTTATATGGATGCACAGAATTATGGGAGATAGATATCTTCACATGATACAAAAATATTATTGAGATTGGTTAATATATGCTACTGAATAGTTGGTGTAAAGTCCAAAAAAATGAATTGTGCAGCAAAACAATTTTAAAACATTAGAATGATTTTCTTCTTCACCCACTGTCTAAAAGTCCCCAGAACCACATGTTTCCCTTCCTTTTCTCTTATGGCGTCTTCTTCACCCAATTTCATCTCCTTGGACTGTTTTCTCATGAATTTAATTTGCTCCAGGCTGCGTCTAACACTCGGCTGAATTCGCCGTTGATCCCGTCCTCTGCAGACATGTTGCTATGTGGATATATTACAAGGAATGGGAATCTTAAAACTCAGCAATTTTTCTAGGTTTATGCGGTGTCTTGTGTGGGGTTTTGCCTAGGAACACCAAGCTGGCTCATCCGTGCATGGACCCCGACCGAGTTATCTACTCAAAAAGTGGTGTGGAAATGATAACGACAAATGTATCAATTTTTTATCGCTAAATAGTTTGTTGAGTTTTTTTTTGTGTGTTCACTTTTTTCACTGTCGTTGATTTGTTGTTGTAGGTAACAATCACACAATGAGACAGCGAGGAGCATTTCAAGTCGGCGCTATTCAAATGCTCCTCGCTGCCGGGTGCGCGCGCATCTTTCCGGCTCCTCATCCGACTGTCCCGAGACAGAAGTTACACTGAGCGCCTGGGAACCCTCTCCTCGCTTCCTGCGCGGCAGTGCTGCCCGCGCCTGGGTCAGGGGGCGGGGGTTAATGGTGTGTCAACCAGTAGTGCAGACAAGTATTGTTGGTAGTCCAACCATCAGGGGCGTGCGAACCACGAAATAATTTGCTTCCAGTATTCTGCTATATAAAGGCTCAAACAAGTCCCTTATAAAGAAATAAGGGTTCATACCAACTCCAGTAGGCTATGCTCTGAGCAAAACAAGATTTTATTAGCTGTTACTTTTTTAATAATAATAATAATTAAGGCCCGGAAGTTCTTGCAAAATCATATTTATGCATATTTTGGTTATTTGGGCACAATGCAACATATTTTTCTCCTTTGCCTGTATAAGAGTATATCTCTGCTTGAGAAGGGCGCAAATTCTAATTTCCTATTGAAGCGCTTTTTGTTACTTCATGTTCATAGAGTCGTATATTTCGATTCGGACTCCGAGAGTCCATTACAGAATAATACTGAAATTATGTTAATACCTAGTACGTTTCATTCCTTTTTGCAAGTTAGTTAGTTATTGCTGGTTTAAGGGGCGGAACTACGAGGTTTAAATTTTTAAAAATTCTATGGCCATTAAAATTGTACAAGAGTTAGCCTATAGTTAAAAATTAACATTATAAAATGATTATTGATGGTCAACACCGCTTGAAGTTCCATAAAATAACATTTCCTACTATTTAGAACTGTATCTTAGTTGAGATATTTAAAGAAAGATGTACCGTCTGCTCATATTTTCTTTATTTTCAAATTAGAAACGCTAAAGAAAACGGAGTGATCGTAATTGCCTTAGTTATTTCATGGTGCATATGTTTGTGAAACGTGACCAATAAATAGTGCATTTTTGCATGCATATTTATTCATTTAATAGTGCATGAACTTCCAGGCCTTAATAATAATCCTCGTTTAAATACCTTGGAGAAATAATTCTACCGTCAGGATTGAACAGTTGGCCCAACTCAGAAAGAACCTCAAGACTTCAAATGGCATTCAGAATAACGTGGAATCATATACAATAAAAAATAATAATGCCATGCAATGCAAAACTGAAGCACTACAAAACCGTTGTCCACCCCGAAGCTGTATAAGCATCAGAAACCATAACTATAGGAGGCCATTCAAAAATTGCAGATATTGAAAAGTTGTTGTTGTTGTTGTTTGAGTCTTCAGTCTTTTGACTGGTTTGATGCAGCTGTCCATGCCTCCCTGTCATGAGCAAATCGTTTCATCTCTACATGGCTACCACACCCTACATCTGAGGCAATCTGTTTATACATATTCTAATCTTGGTCTACCCCTACAGTTCTTGTCCTCGACCCTTCCTTCCATAACTAAGCTTGCTATTCCTGGGTGTCTTAGTATGTGTCCTACCAACCTATTTCTTCTCTTCATTAGCAGTCGCCAGAAACATCTCTCCTCTCCCACTCGTCTTAATACATCTTCGTTTGTAACCCTATCTACCCATCTGATCTTCATCATTCTCCTGGAACACCACATTTCAAATGCTTCAATTCTCCTCTTTTCTGCTGCACCAATACTCCAAGTTTCACTTCCATAGAGCGCCACGCTCCAGACAAAGGCCTTCCAAAATGACTTCCTAACACCTAAATCTATATTCGATGTGAACAGATTCCTTTTCTGTAGAAATGCATTCCTTGCCTGAGCTAACCTACTTTTTATATCCTCTTTGCTTCGTCCATCACTGGTTATTTTGCTTCCTAAGTAACAGAAGTCTCCTACTTCCTTCAGCTTTTCACTTGCCAATTTGATGTCCATAGAGGTTTCTGATTTTTTTCGGCTGCATTCCAATATTTTTGTTTTACATTTATTAATTTTCAACATGAATTCTTTCCTCAAGACGGAGTCCATACCATTCAAAAACTCATTCGAATCCTCAGGCGTGTCGGCTAAGATGACGATGTCATCGGCAAATCTCAGAGTTGCAATGATTTCTTCTTGAATCTCCACTCCCACTTTACATTTTTCTCCAATTTCCTTCATTGCTTGTTCAATGTAAAGATTGAAAAGTATGGGTGATGTAGGGCTCGGATTTATATGCACTAAAAAACCTGAAAATATGCATGCAAATATGCACTAAAAAGTTAGAATATATGCACGGAAAATAATGAAATATGCACTTAAAACATGCAATTTTATTCACTTACCTATTTACAGGTATCATTTGTTGCAAAAAGAAGCATCACAATAGGTAACTAGTAGTCTTTCAATGTTTTCTGGAGACAAACTATGTCTATTGTCCGTCAAAATGAGTTTATAGGCTGAGAATGATCGTTCTACATCAACTGACGTGATAGGACAGTACTTATACACGGGCACCAAAGTTTCGGAGCATACATCTGGCAAGGATACCCTAGTTCCACTCAAGTATTGACTAATTAACTTAATCTTCTTCAGTCCTAGGTTCGAATTCAACACATTTTCTAACTTGCATTTAATCTTCTCTCCAATTTCGCCTGGAGCGGAATTCAATGAAGATGCAGCTTTCTCAACGAGATCAAGTGATTCATGGAGGGGAGTACCAGAAGATTGTAAGCTCTCAATGGCTTTTGGAAGTTTAGAAAAATGTGCATGAATGAAGTTCACATCTTGATAAACAGTAGCGGTTTCAAACACAACTTTTGCATCACGGACACACGCAATTTGCTCATCTTCAAGTTTTGTAACCACTTCTTTCACTTCATTAAAATTCTCCTGATAAAATGATACTGCAGATAACCATGTCCCCCACCTAGTCAGGACAGGTTCAGGTGGCAAAGGAACTTCAGGTAGACAATCTTTGTAGAACTGGACACGAGCTGGTGCTTTCAGAAACAGCTTCTTCCCACATCCATTTAAATTGTTAACAGCTGGAAACTGTGTGCGTATTTCTTCTGCAATGCGCTGTAATCCGTGCGCTAAACAGGCTACGTGTATGAGTTTCGGATAAAATACTTGGAGGGCCTTTGCTGCTTTCAACATATACGAAGCTGCATCTGTGAGCAGTACAAGCACTTTACAACAATTATCCTCAATTTCAGATGGCCACAATAGTCGCAGAGAATCATTTACAAATCTTGCTATTGTGCTATGGTTGGTTTTCTCTAGTACTTTACAAGCAAGAAGATGCGGCTTACCGGGTTCGTCTGGATGTAATTTACCAACCAAGAAATTTGCTATGCAACGGCCACATGAAACCGTTGTCTCATCCACCGATATCCAGACATAGTTCCTTCCGATATCAGAACGGATCAATTCCAGGGTAGATTCATATAGCGGAGGTAGGTAATTTTTCCTAAGAGTTGATTCATCTGGTATTTTTTGATTTACACAATATTTCTCAAGAGGTGATCGCAGAACTGGATTGTTTAATTTATTCCATGGAATGTTGCTGCATACGAAAGCCCTACAAAGATCATTTGAAAATGTATTAAGAATACCGGACCTAGGCTTTACCTGCGTAAGAAGTAGTTGTTGTGGTGTGCTGTTCTTCTCCTCCTTTGCTTTAATATGTGCAGTTGTTTTTGAATGATTTTCAAGCAGAAATTTCTTTTCACATTTTACTTCCTTTGAGCAAACTTGACAGTACACGATGACACCATCTGTTGAATAGTCCCTATTACCCGACACCCACTGATTTAGTAAATCTCTTCTCCTGCTCTTTTCCTTAGGCATTTTTAGAAACTAACACTTGAGATGCACGGCATTAAACTGGAACGTAACTAGTGAACTGAAGATACTTCTGTCCTGACAAATTGCCCAACCCCCTGAGATTATTATCTACTGTGGTAGAGAAAGGAATTCCGGGAAGTCCAGCCAGCCTGCCTACCCATACCTAAGCTATCTGTTGCCATTGTCAGTTGTGAAAGTAAAGTGCCGTTACACAGAGAGTCGAAAACACCAATTAGTGAGGGATGCACATAATATAGGCAACTAGCTAGGGATGCACAAAACAGATTTATTTTAGTAGTTCTTGTAATTGTCCTTAAATTCAGACATATATACCGGAATATGCTGTTACGTCTAGAATATGCACTAAACCTCAAAATATGTCAAAATATGCATATGCATATGCGCATATGCATTTTTTAAAAATCCGGGCCCTAGTTTGATAAGTTGCAGCCTTGCCTTAAAACGTACAAGTGTTAGAAAATTATTCAGTCCTATACAAGAAAATGGAATTTGGTTTAAGAATCTGTTTCACAAACACTGTACGCAGGAGACGGTTGGAATTTCTTGGGCAAATATGTAGGAGAGACAACAATAGACTAACATAAAGATTATTCAATATAATTAATTCAAAAAAATCGAGGATAGATTGACTGTAGGAAACAAGGGTGGACCTGCATGATATGAACATCAGAGAGAACATGATGAAAAACTGATAAATATTGAGAATATCTGTAATCAAGCACACATTTAAGAGCGAAATTTAGCAGCAGGACTGGCACAAGATGGACAGAAGAACGCAAGAAGCAACACAGTGATTTCATGAAGTGATTTTGGGAGAAGAGGAAGAAGACAAAGGTCATCAAGGTAGTAGAGAAAGGAGGAACTTTGTGTTGGCGGAAAATCCCGGTATTAATTTTGTCATTGAACACGGCCTACTGAATTCAAATGGGTTCTTTAACATGCCAACAACATATGACATCCATGTCGTGATTTTTGTCCCCTTTCAAAAATCACTTACCATGGCCAGGGGCGAACCTGCAACCTTGGGGTTGGTAGTCCGACACGTTAACCACTCACCCACCGTGGCAAGCATAATAATAATAATTGCTCAACCGTCATACCTGGTATGGGATTACAGCAGCATGGCTTATCTGAATTATGTAAAATAATATAAATTTCGATCTCTTGCTGTGATGGGCCATTATGTTGTTCAACCCCTCGATTTAATGAAGTAAACATTAATTCAAACCTTTGACTGTTTGATATTTTCTATCACAAAGAACACACACAGTTTATCCGAAGCTCATTTCAATATTTTGCATAGATGTTCGTTTATACAGGGTGTCTTTTATGTACCTTTAGAGAATGATAGGTCATGTAGGGGAGGGGTATAGAAGTAATTTGAGATAGGGAACTTGGGGTCGGAGCGGCCTCCATAACCCCTAACATAAGGGTTGATTCAGGCCCTCTATCCTGTCAGTTGGGCAACAGACCCAGGCCTCTATTACCTTTCTCAATCCTTTAACTCTTGGCAAGATTCATTTCACTATGTGGCGCTGGCGTAATGGATAGCGTTGCGGTGCGAAAGGCCAGTAGTCCCGGGTTCGATTCAGGGCTTGGGCAAAATCTTTTTTTTAAATGTTATTTGTCGTATTTGCACTCTCTTCTCTGACGTAGCGCCAGACTGTATCATGTGACTACATTACCACAAATAACATTAAAAAAAAAGATTTTGCCCAAGCCCGGAATCGAACCAATTATACACTAATTTCATAAATATTGACAATTTGTTAATAAATTAATAATAATAATGTTATTTGTTTTACGTCCCTTCCAACTACTGCGGCTTTTAGAGACGCCTGGGTGCCGGAATTTTGCCCCGAAGGGGATATTTAACGTGCCAGTAAATCTACTGACACGGCTCCCTGGCATTTGCGCACCCTCAAATGCCAGCTGACTGCGCCAGGATTCGATCCTGCTACCTTGGGATCAACAAGCGACAACGTTGCCGCTGAGCCACGCAGCCAGCTAAAATAAATTAATATTTAAACAAATAATCAAGACGATAGCTCCGTCAAGCACGTCAAACTCGCATACCAGGAAAGCCGGGCATACAGACAGCCCCTGCCAGAACTGTGTCGCGTCGAGCCTTACTATTGTGCAAGGCTAAAGCACAACGACAATGATATTGAAATGCGAGGTTAGTAAGTAAGTTATTGTTGTTTTAAGGGGCGGAACTACGAGGTCATCAGCTTGCCACGGTGGGTGAGTGGTTATCGTGTTGGATTACTAACCCCAAGCTTGCTGGTTCGCTCCTGGCCGTGGCAAGTGTTTTTTGAAAGGCGACAAAAATCACGACACGCATGTCATACGATGTTGGCATGTTAAAGATCCCATTTGAATTCAGTAGGCCGTTTCATAATGGCAAAATTAATATCGGGATTTTCCGCCAACACAAAGTGCCTCATTTCTCTACTAGAAAGCGCTATAGTGTCAAGGAGCTTAGATATCTAACCTCCTTGACTTGCATAGTGCTTTAAGGAACAACAAAATTCGACATGCAAGCTGCGCTCTGGGTGTCAAATAACAAAGCTTGCACCCGGCATCCAAGGCCATACGATATTAGTATTCTTATTACGAGGTCATCTGCCTCGAAATGCAAGATTTCTCGCACGGGTCCCCTAGTAATATTTATTTCGTCCACTTCCTGGTGTACGGCCTGCATTCTTGGCTTTCTCCCCCGGAGGTCCGGGTTCGATTTCCGGCTTTGCCAAGAAACTTAATAATAGTTTGAGGGCTGGAACAGGGTGCACTCAGCCTCTTGAGGCAAAATTGAGAAGAGGCGAGTTTGATTCCTACCTCAGCGATCGTGGATGTGGTTTTCCGTGGTTTCCCCACTTCCACTCCAGGAAAATGCCGGGATGGTACCTAACTTAAAGCCACGGCCGCTTCTTACCCACATCCTACCTCAATTACAAACACACACACTAGTACAGACATTGCAGTGACACAGGTCATTAGACAAATTCTATACTCACGGGGCTACATGTCCACGATGTCGCAAAGTCGCTATAGAAATAACAAAGCATTATAATGTGGGGGCATAATGGTGCAAAGGCGAAAAAGGTTCGATTTTTGGGGTGGTTGTTCTAATCCCACGTAAAGAGGAGGAGGACCTGTGACTTATGATTGCGAGATTAATAATCACGGAAAACTATAAGCTTCATTCATTTATAATTATGCATAATGCACAAACTTTCGTTGAAGTTCAGCATTTCCACCAACTGTGTCACTTAGCTCGACTTAACTTCACTTTTAGACAAGAACTGGCTGCGTGGCTTAGTTGGTGGAAACGCTCGACTACTGTGCCCAAGGTCATGTAATCATGTCCAAGCTTCGGTAGGTTGACCTTCATAAAGAGCGAAATTCCCGTGTCATTAGTTTAAAAAAGGAAGGAAGCTATTAGTTCTCTATTCCTCTATTCCAAACCACAGGACGTGATATTCCAATTCGAAAATCTCACATGCATTGACCGGGAATCAAACCCGGTCCGCCTCGATGACGGGCAATCAGCTTTACCACTGCACCCTCACGCTCCCAGCTACCGGTAGATTTTCTGGCACAACTAGCCTATGACCCTCTCTAGGGAGGACCTCCGGTAACCCTGCGTCTATAAGACAAGTCCACCTCGTGGTGTAACGGCTAGCGTGCTTGGCTTTCGCCCCGGAGGACCGGGTTCAATTCCCGGCTCTGCCAACAAATTTAATTCTGGTCTGAGGGCTGGAACGGGGGGCCACTCAGCATCGTGAGATAAAACTGAAAAAAGGTGAATTCGATTCCCACCTCAAGTCATCTTGGAAGTGGTTTCCCACTTCTACTCCAGGCGAATTCCGGGATAGTTTCTAACTTAAGGCCACGGGCACTTCCTTCCCAATCTTCACCTGAATTATAAATACACACATTAATACAGCCACCTCAATAACACAGGTTATCAGACAAAATGCATAAATGACCACGATGTACAAGCCCCTCAAATGAAACAACAATAACAACAACTCTATAAAACAAGGCACTCATCTGTATAGTCAAGTGGAGGGGCGTGGTGGCTCAGCGGTCTAGCTGTATGCCTCTCACCAAGGCGGTCCGGGTTCGATTCCCGATCAATGCATGTGAGATTTTCGAAGTGAAATGCCATGTCCTGTGGTTCTGATTCCACGTAAAAAGGAGGTCCCGTGGCTCATGATCTCGCGATTAACGGTCACGTTAAACTACAAGCTTCCTTCCTTCCTTTTTATAGTCAAGTGCATTGAGTCAAACTCCAGCAGCACCAAGTCCTCAGATCAAAGGCTGGAATACCGTCACTGATAGAGGCCATCCTAAGGCCTTCTAGGCAAATGCCAGTTACGTACCTTGTTTCAAACCCTCCGGAACCAGAACCAAATATTTACAATTACACACACCACTGTAGTAAGCACAAAACGACAGGTTACCGGGCAAATACAATTCACACACAACTACACACAAGTTCTTTATCGATGCGACAAAAATCAATCTCAAACAACAGAAGCTGAAATGATATGATGTTGATTATTAATGTTTTAAACCTTCACAGGGCAAACTATTTTTTTATTTTTAGGTGTTTTTACATTGTAATTTATTTTAATTATTAGAATTATTAATAGAGCCTCCGTGGCTTAGGCGGCAGCACGCTGGCCTCTCACCGCTGAGTCCGTGGTTCAAATCCCGGTCACTCCATGTGAGATCTGTGCTGGACAGAACGGAGGCAGACAGGTTTTTCTCCGGGTACTCCGGTTTTCCCTGTCAAAATTTCATTCCAGCAACACTCTCCACTATCCTTTCATTTCATCTGTCATTCATTTAATCATTGCCCCAGAGGAGTGCGTCAGGCCTCGGCAACCGGCACAGTTCATATCCTCGCCGCTAGATGGGGGCTTCATTCATTCCATTCCTGACCCGGTCGGAGACTGGAAGCAGGCTGTGGATTTTCATTTTCATTAGAATTATTAATAATGTTATTTTAATGTTTATATATTTATTTTTAATTTTCAATTTATGTTCTTATAAATTTAATTTTGATATTTTTATTGAATTTAATTAATTAACTAATTTTGAATTGATTTTTACAATTATTTTCATTATTATTTTATAGTTATGTTCATTAATTTTGATATTTCTTTTATAATTGTAATTTTATTTTTATGATTATTATTTCTATATTTATATTTATTTGTACACTTTAATTCTTAATGTTTTTAGTTTTATTTTGTTTAAATTTTATCCAACACATTACGTCAAGTATAGGTTCGCTTCGCTTTTTTCCCTATCGTTTTACCCTCCAGGGTTGGCTTGTCCCACGGACTAAGCGAGGGATCCCACCTCTACCGCCACTGAGGGCAGTGTCCTGGAGCTTGAGACTCTGAGTCATGGATACAACTGGGGTGTGTGACCAGCACTACGCCCAGGCGGCCTCTCCTGCAAAGCGAACAGGGGGCATGATGAAGGGATGGGAAGAGTGGGACGGTTAGGCAAGGAAGTGGGAAGGAGGCGGCCGTGGCCTGACAGTAGAGACCATCCCGGCATTTGCCCAAAGACGAAGTGGGAAACCACGGAAAACCACTTCTAGGATGGCTGAGGTGGGAATCGAACCCCCTCTACTCATTTGGGCCACCCGAGGCTGAGTAGACCCCGTTCCAGTCCTCATACCACTTTTCAAATTTCGTGGCAGAGCCGGGAATCGAACCCAGGACCTCCGGGGCGGCAGCTAACCATGCTGACCGCTACGCTACGGAGGCGACTAAATATAGGTTATAAGCATATAATATTTGATTTTGAGAAATACTAGCACTTCGGCATGAAAATGCTTCAAAATTTGTCTTAGATTCAACTATCAGCATCTTTGAAAGCAGAAACTGTCCTTATGGCAGGTGGATAATATAGAGACCACTATCCCATAAAGGGTTAAGGGGTTAAACAACGAGGTCATCAGCATCTCGAAAGGGGAATGACATCTATAATGTTGTGGGTTCTACGTCACTTATAACTACTGCGGCTTTCAGAGACGCAGGGTTACTGGATATTAGCCCTGAAGAGGATCCCATGCCAGTAAATCTACTGTCACGGGTCACTCCCATTTAAGCCTCTCAAATGGCAGCTGAATGCTCCCAAATTAGATTCCGCAACCTTGTGCACAGCAGGCGAGAACGGTACCGCTGCACCTCGCAACCAGCCATTATTAAAACATATTATTATTATTATTGTTATTACCGACAGTAGTGGCTGCGCTCGCTAAAGCGCAACATTAGGTCATGGGGCCAAGCTCTCTGCTGACTCGGTAGACGCGTGGGTTCGAGCCCCACCGTCGGCCGTCCTTGAAATGGTTTTCCGTGGTTTCCCATTTTCAACTCCAGGCAAATGCTGGGACGGTACCTTCTGACAGGCCACGGCCACTTCCTTCCACATCCTTGCCCAGTTTCATTCACCATCATTCATTTCATATCTCATTAACTCCTCTCATGAGGTTGGTGTCAGGAAGGGCATCCGGCCGTAAAATCATCCGCCACAAAGACTTCCATCGCATCTCATCCCCGACCCCGTAGGAAAAACGGGATTATTAAGGGGTAGACATACATACATACATTATTATTATTGTTATTATTATTCAGCAGTATATTACTAGCGCTGTGCTTAGATTTGGAAGCAGGCTAATAATTAAGAATCTTTATAAAAAATTCGAAATAATTCAGACTGACTTCATGTGCACATGAATTCACGGACCTGATAGCCATGCTGTCCTAAGTCTCTAAATTAAACGATAACAACATCACTTCATTCTGACGATTCCAAACACCAAACAACTTCAAGCAACACTTAAAATGTACTGAACCTGTTTAAACTCTTGCCAAAGTTTTATTCTAGGTAACCTTTGTTAAAATCGCTAGAGATGAAAGGTTTTGAGCTTAACTGCTATAACAAGTGAATTTAAAGACCTCCATCGTTAAATGAATGCTATTTCATTTTACGGTTGTACTGATCGTAACATTTATTCCATTGCTCGCCTTTGCCAAGTGATTTATGAAAGTATGCGCGCGCACTACTTCCTGGCTGCGTCATTTGGGAGAGGTCAGGGGATGCTGTGCTGTACCGTGTGGACTGAGCTCCACTCCAGGGTTCGAACGAAGACACGGCCACAGCAGCACACGCTGGATCAATGGCACGAGACAGGACTCGGAAAATCTCCGGCAATATGGTATTCAGGTGAGATTACTAACACTGCCTGAGAAGAAACATGTTGGTAGTGGTAGTATACATACTGTCATGGTTATGTCAGAGAAATTAGTTGCCGAGTTAATAGAACCTACAGTTTGAATGACTACCGCATGACAGAAACACGATAAAAAAATAAAAAAAGAGATGTTTCAAATTTCACCGTCTGTCTGTCTCACTCTTTCTCTATCTCTCTCATTCTCTGTGTCTATCTTCTGTTCTATCCATTCCCTCATTAAGCCGTGGCTGGGTAAGGCGCATGCGAGATCTAGAGCCAGGGAAACTTGACTGCACTGTGGTCTGCGAAGGGTGTGGGTTATTACCGATAGTTGAACTATGAAAAGTTATATGGTGGTGATCTCAGAGTCTTTGAGAGTCAAAGAAAGAAATACGATAGAGAATTTTGTCTTTCGTTTTATTGTTTTCAGGTGGTAGAAAACCACACGACAAACAATCGAATTAGTGCCTTTTTTAATATCGGTCTCTAAATAAATGAAACAAACGTTTCGCGTCTAATTTTACGAACACATTCTGGTGTTTGAAGCCATTTTTCAGTGTTGCCTCAGTAAACAAAAGTTTGGTGCCTTTCAGTTGGTCAACACGATTGCACCCAAATTATATGGATTTTTCCCTAATCCTGAAAAAAGCAAGTTCAATATCTCCTTCAAAAGTGCAGACAATTACAAGTAAATTTCCTTAATTCTCCTGAGTTTCTTTAGCGAAATTTTTATTGAGCTTTCTGCACGAATGTAATTTTTTTGTGTGGTAATATTGTTATTGATACTAGGATCTATTAATGAACACCCAATGAGATGAATTAACACAGGCATGTTTTATTTTACTTTGAATCGAATTATGCATGTAAGCATGAGATGAACTCTTATGAGTAAAAAGTATGAAATTGTCCACTTCATAGCCTTTGCTTTATATACCCCATTATTCCACGTCTTGTGGTGTAGTGGTTAGTAGTGTTGACAAATACCCCTGTAGCGGGTTCGATCCGGGCTCTACTAAGAAATTTAATTCTGGTTTCGGGTACTGGAATGGCATTATTGACATGCAAACCACCTAAGCGGTGTCAGTTACGAAGACTTACACCAGGTCAGTGGGATACACGAGTTTCTTCAATTTCATTATAAACCTGCGCTGGTGTATGACAAAGCATGTACACACGTTTTTTGAAGTACGAATGATATTATTTAAAAGTAAAATTTGCAATGCACATGGATTCTACGTTCCTCGCAACAAGCATGCGTTTTGTAGCCATTGTAGTCAGTGTGTGCGCTTTGCGCAGGTGACTTCCATGCAGGGCCGGATTTACCATAAGGCAAAATAGGCACGTGCCTAGGGGCGCCGCAATCCAAGGGGCGCCTTGAGGCGCCCCTTCGGTTAGGCAACCGGCAATGATCTGTACTGGAGGCGCCCTCTTTGCTAGGGCTTTAAATGTGCTAAGTTAGGATTATAGCAGTTTACATGCTAAAATAAATATTGAGAAATGAGCAGAGACATTTAGAAATAATATCGTGTCTTTGTCGCATGCCCGCCCATGCCCTTTCGTCCCGACAAGTGTGAGAGGGGTGGGGAGGCGGGCGAGCGGAGCTGTTTTCGCTGTTGCGGTAGCTGGGTTTGCTTGCATTGTAGTAGCATCGAAGTGCCCCACGCCCCACCCCCCTTGCCTGTCCTGTTTGCAAGTTCGAGCTTGCGTTGTGTTGTGATGTGATCTGCAAGTAAATGTTTTAAACTATGGACAACAAAAGTTGCCTGGTTACCAAAACCGTGTCCGCAAGCTGAAGAGGATAAGAAAGCCGAGGTTACCCTGTCAAAATGTCGGAAAATAAATGAGATGTTTAGTGCGCGTGTGAATCCTACACCTCCAACGACAAATTCGGATAACAATAACAATTCTTGCTCTGCGGTTCACGACATTGACTGCGATGGTGTTCAGCAATTTGAGGTAAGCTACCGTACACAAATTACTTTACGCAAAGTAGGCCTTTCCCAATAGGCGATTCCTTGACATGTAAAAACTCAAGACTGGTTTCGAGGCCTGTTATCGAAATTTTAAAGAACTTTATTGCGCGCGTACTAAAAAGCCTGTCAGTGACTCGGTGACCGGCACGATATGACGCTTGTCAAGCTCTGTGGGAAGCCTGGTGTGGCATCGTAGCAGCTCTTGAGAGTATAACAGAATTCAAAAGGCAAACACTCGAAGGAAGCCAAAGGCATCTTAAGCAATATCCTACAATTAGAAACTGCTTTCCTAGTTGTTCTGGATTACCATTTTAAAAAGATTTAATACTGTCAGCCAGAAGCTCCAAAACGTTAGCACTAATTTGAGCACTGTGGTGGAGTGTTACGCTTCGTTAGCGGAATTTGTGCAAAGTTTAAGAGATAATTTCGAAATCTATGAGAAAGAAGCCAAAGAATTAAGCAGTATAGCTCAATATTCCTACGACCTAAAGAGAAGACCGGAACGAAGGACTAGGAATGATGAGACAAAGCAAGGAGAATATGTACCGTCAGAGGGCTTAGAAAATTTTCGCGTCAATGTATTTTATGTAATTCTAGATGTAGGCCTACTAAGTGCTGAGCTTAAGAGGCGAAGTGACGCTTACAAAGTCCTCCATAAGAGATTTTATTTACTAGAAAACCTGTTAGACCTAGATGGACCAATTATAAAATAATTCGCTGACGATCTCGCAGAAATGTATGTGGATGACATAGAAAGTGCACTGGCTGACGAGTGTTTGCATTCAAAGGAACATTTAAAAATTGCAGATTTTAAAGGTAAATCATCCTCTGAGCTCAGCACTTTCCTTCATGAAAAAGATTTACAAGATATGCACCCGAACACAAACATTGTTTTACGGATACTTCTCACCATTCCAGTGACCAATTGTTCTGGAAGAAAGATCATTTTCGGTACTGAATCGCGCCAAGAACTATTTGCGGTGAGTCATTAAAGAAGAAAGGTTAAACTCTATTGCACTCGTAGCGATTGAAAAAGATAGACGAAAAACTTGAACTGCGATGCCATAATTAATGAATTTGCCGAAAAGAGGCAAGGAGGAAACTCTTGAAGTAGTTCTCGTTGTGCTTGAGGCAGGCCCAGTTATGTCTTCATTCATGTTTTTAATCTGCACTTTAATTTCTCTAAAACATATTGCAGGAAGATATGCAGTTGGCCTTATTTGTAATTTAGAGGCGCTTTGTTCAATTTAAAATGACGTTCGTACCACTGCTCTTAATGCGTTTTAAAATTAGTGTGTGTGCTACTTTCCTTTTTACTACACACATCAAAAAAGTTTTGCATCACCTCGGTTCCAAGAGTTCCGGAACCTTTAAATACAAAGGGAATAGAGATCAACACAAACAACATTTCAGCTCGTTTTATTGCTCATGAGACCCACACATTGCATGTTGTACCATCATACAGCTAGACTTTCAGCATTTGTGGTCCAGATTGCAGTACACACCACTACCTCTAATACCCAGTAGCACGTCCTCTTGCATTGATGCATGCCTGTATTCGTCGTGGCATACTATCCACAAGTTCATCAAGACACTGTTGGTCCAAATTGTCCCACTCCTCAACGACAATTCGGCGTAAATCTCTCAGAGTGGTTGGTGGGTCAAGACGTCCATAAACAGCCCTTTTCAACATATCCCAGGCATGTTCGATAGGGTTCATGTCTGGCGAACATGCTGGCCACTGTAGTCGAGCGATGTCGTTATCTTGAAGGAACGCATTCACAAGATGTGCACGATGAGGTCGAGAATTGTCGTCCATGAAGACAAATGCCTCTCCAATATTCTGCCGATATGGTTTCACTATGGGTCGGAGGATGTCATTCAGGTATCGTAAAGCCGTTTCGGAGCCTTCCATGACCACCAGTGGCGTACGTCGGCCCCACATAATGCCACCCCAAAACATCAGGGAACCACCACCTTGCTGCACTCGCTGGACAGTGTGTCTAAGACGTTCAGCCTGACCAGGGTGCCTCCAAACACGTCTCCGACGATTGTCTGGTTGAAGGCATATGCGACACTCATCGGTGAAGAGAACGTGATGCCAATTCCGTGGGGTCCATTCAGCATGTTGTTGGGCCCATCTGTACCGCGCTGCATGGTGTCGGGGTTGCAAAGCTGGACCTCGCCATGGACGTCGGGAGTGAAGTTGCGCATCATGCAGCCTATTGCGCACAGTTTGAGTTGAAACACGACGTCCTGTGGCTGAACGAAACGCATTATTCAACATGGTGGCATTGCTGTCAGGGTTCCTCCGAGCGGCAATCCGTAAGTAGCGGTCATCCACTACAGTAGTAGCCCTTGGGCGGCCTGAGCGAGGCCTGTCATCGACAGTTCCTGTATCTCTGTACCTCCTCCATGTCCAAACAACATCGCTTTGGTTCACTCTGAGACGCCTGGAAACTTCCCTTGTTGAGAGCCCTTCTTGACACAAAGTAACAATGCGGACGCGATCGAACTGCGGTATTGACCTTCTAGGCATGGTAGAACTACAGACAACATGAGCAGCGTACCTTCGTCCTGGTGGAATGACTGGAACTGATCGGCTGTCGTACCCCCTCCGTCTAATAGGCCCTGCTCATGCATGGTTGTTTACATCTTTGAGCAGTTTTAGTGACATCTATGAACAGTCAAAGGGACTGTATCTTGGATACAATATACACAGTCAACGTCTATATGCCGGAGATCTGGGAACCGAGGTGATGCAAAACTTTTTTTGATGTGTGTATATTTCGTGCTACCGCAGTTCATTCAGTTACAGCAGTAAATAATATTTTTATTTTTGAAGCTACTCTTCTCTTTTGTTGTATGAATTAAGGCTAGACATTATTTTTGGAAAGGGTATTCATAGTGTTTTGGTTGAATAAAAGTTAAACTGTTTCATGTAGTTTTACTCCAAGCTGTTATTTTTATTGAATTGACTATGTTTTCCCTGCGTAAAAATTCAAGCATAAACTTATGCTGTCAGCCATATATCTGTTTATTCCTTTTTTCCGAAACTTACCTCATGCGAGTGGCTATGCCTTATCATAAAATTCGGGGGGGGGGGGGGCTCAAATGAGGAGGGGCGCTCAATGGAGAGGCGCCTATAGTGTAACTTTGTGTAAATCCGGCCCTGCTTCCATGAGGAGAATGTACAACAACTCGACGTACGTTACGACAAATGTTTGAAAGAGACAGGAACTACGTGGGTCCACCTAGTGGCATAGTGACTAGCATTCTTGGCTGTGTCCGCAGAGAAGCGGGTTTGATTCCCGACACTGACAAGATATCTAATTCTGGTTTGAGGACTGCAGTGGGATTCAGACATCCTCGTGAGCCAGAATTGTGAAAAGATTGGATCGGTTTCCACTTCAGCCATCCATAAAGTAGTTTTCTGTGGTTTCCCTCTCTTAGAGCTCTTAAGGCCTTCGGGCCGATAGGCTATAAATTCACGCAGCGAAACCGGCCGGTTTCGCTTGCTTGGGTCCAGGCCAGGTCTCAGGGATGATACCTAAGTTAAGGCCACGGCCGCCTCCTTCCCAATCCAATCCTCAATTTACAAATAAACACACTAGTTCGGCCACCAAAATAACACAGATTATCCCAAAAATCCCCACACACACCTAAATACATGGGGCAATATAACCACGATGTCGCAGTCCCTAAAATAAGCAACAACAACTTATTGCGGTGTACGTAGAAGTGTGTTTATTTCTAATTTAGACAAGGATTGGGAAGGAAGAGACCGTGGCCTCGTTTTGAAGCCACTTTGGCATTTTTCTGGAGTAGAAACGGGAAACCACGGAAAACCACCTCCAAAATAGCTGAGCTGGGAATCGAACCCACGTCCACTTAGAATTTCCTCACAAGGTTGAGTGTGCTCATTTCCAAACCTCAGACCATAATTAAATATCTTGACAGAGCCAAACTCATGGATACGTGTTCTGAGACTACGAGTTCCACTAACTCACTGTAATGAACTTTTTAGTATCATCCGGGAATAAAATTGTAATCAATTGCTAGTGTTTAGTTGGGGTACATTGCGATTATTATCAGATGACGCGAGAGCCTCCGTGGCTTAGGCGGCAGCACGCCGGCCTCTCACCGCTGGGTCCGTGGTTCAAATCCCGGTCACTCCATGTGAGATCTGTGCTGGACAAAACGGAGGCAGACAGGTTTTTCTCCGGGTACTCCGGTTTTCCCTGTCAACATTTCATTCCAGCAACACTCTCCACTCTGTCATTCATTTAATCATTGCCCCCAGAGGAGTGCGTCAGGCCTCGGCAGCCGGCACAGTTCATATCTTCGCCGCTAGACGGGGGCTTCATTCATTCCATTCCTGACCCGGTCGGAGACTGGAAGCAGGCTGTGGATTTTCATTTCATCAGATGACGCAAACCTGCGCGAATCTGAGAGTTTAGAGGAGAGAGGAGCAGAAGGAAGGTAGTGGAAGGGGTCACTGCTACTGTGATTCAGGGCTGGGAGACACTAACGTGGAATACAGTTTAAGTTGCAGTAGGAGCCGATATGAACACTTCCGTAGCAACAAGCGAACTGAACGGCCCTCTCCTCTCAATCACGCTGCAGTACATGGATTCGCCCGCACACGAAAGTCACTGCGCGCTTATGTTCCATCAGGTAATAATCCAGTCTACATACTGATTTTTTCTGGCGTCAATACCGTAGTCTCTTTATTCCCACACACTTGCTGTTCATTTGATATACTGGTGGGGGAGATATGTTGAACCACTGGACGTGTGACATTTCACCTCGAAAATCCCACATGAATTAATCGAATCGAACCTTGGTGAAAGACAAGCAGCGGGTGGAAGCAGGCATGGCCTACATAATAGACGGTACCGCCCCAAACTTTGCCTGGGTTTGAAAATGGAAGACCAGGGAAAACTATTTCAAAGACAGTCGACGATGGGGCTTGAAGTCCAGTCCAGTGTTGGTTGGTTGGTTCCTCAGTTTAGGGGCTGTGACAACGCGGCCATGTAGCCCCGTGTACATTGGGTGTGTGTAGAATCTGTCTGATAACCGGTGTTAATTGTGATGGCTGTATTAGTGTTTGTTATCTGTTATTAATTCAAGTAAGGACTGCAGACGATCAATTTTAAGTAGTTCCTACTTTTGCCACCAAACCCCACCGTCGACGACAACTAGTTGTAAACTTGGTTACTGATGCCACCGCAGTTAGCTCCTGGTGACGGACGTTGGAACCTAAGAGCGTTAGTCAAAACTAACCCATAATTTAGCTTCACACAAGTGTAATTAGTGGAAGGTTTTTTTAGATGCCATGAATCTATGACATGGGACTGCCGGCTTTACTTCCCCTCCGAAGGAAGGCATACTGAGGGATTTTAACGGTCTTAAAAAATTCGACGACTTCGGCCGGGTTTGAACCCGTGACCTTGGCCATAGAAGCTCAGCATGCTACCAACTACGCCACCGAAGTCGGCACAGTCCAGTGTTAACCTGGTCTTTTGGCCTTAGCTCGCGTAACTACTGGGGTAGATAGAAAGCCAAAATAGTAGTTTGATAGTGTTCCTTCGTGGCTACACTAATTCAGCAGACCTGACCTGTCAAGGACAGCAACAAATGGCTTTCCTCTGTCTAGCCTTGCCCTAGCCTGTTCTCTGATATCTGACGGCCATACGCGCATTCTGCACAGATGAAGATGGATGTATGGATAACTTTCTGAATGACGTCATTGACAGAAGACTCGTATGGCACGACTCGCCACAGACTTAAAGTCTATTCGACGAGTCGAGACAGTGCCCCTGGCTGCCCGGACAGGGAAACACGCCCAGTTCATGTCATCGGCTCAGCCGAACAGGGGTAGCCAAGATGATCCGAGTTAGTTTGTCATGCCGCAGCCCTAGTAAAGACCAGCGCAGTACTGTGGCTCTGTATTTAGCCATGTTTCATCTAAAAATAGACTTTTCTCCCTTCTTGTCTCATTCGTCGTATTGTTTGCAAATACCTACGTCTCCATACAACTGTGTCGTCCCTCTCTATGAGCATACTGTCTCGTTTTCGTCGAATATGTTCGAAGTTTAGTTCCTGCAATAAATTATAAAATGTCGTTCGTCAAAAATCCGGCAAATCTGTGTGTTCATTCACAACGATAAGTAGGCAGCTCATTGCGAAAAAAGAACTGGTGAGCCTTTCTTCTTATAGCATTCTTATCAAACTCATCAACTCTTTCTTGGGTGACTGTAAACTGTGGGTAGCTATATATTCTCGAACTATTCGATACACAGAAATTTCACTAACACCCGTGGAATGACTTGCTTTCCTTGCTAGGGTAAAAATTAGAGTAGTGGGATGCATTTGTAACTTGACCTTATACGTGTTTAGCATTGTACCTATGCTTTTCAGAACTACTCAGCGCTTTTCGCTAAAGCTGCTTCTTTGGTGGAGTAATAACACTCGCATTGTCCCCTGCTGAGTCTACGACGGAAAATAAACTGTATAAAATCTGCGTACACACGATCAAAAATAATTGTTGTCTATCGTAAGCAGTTAGGAACGAATTAATTAATTAAATACAAAAACTAACAATAAATAATAAAATAATAAATCCGAATAAAAATAAAAATCGCAATCGCCCACTACACATGTACTGTCATCGCGGCAGGAGCTGGCAGTTGAACACGCTGCGACGGAGTGCGGGGGGTCTTGCAGTACGCATGCGCGGCCCGCCTATTCCAAAGTTAATATATCGGCTTGCCACATGCCAATGGTTGTCATTGCAGCAGGCGACACTCAGCCACTGAAAGAAGGAATGTGCTGAGTGAGTGAAGCAAGTAGTGACCAATTGAATGGTTTTGGAATGCGCGATACGCAGTGAGCGGGAAGATCCCTGCAGTTCAAACCCGACTGCCAACTCCTGACGCGATATCAGCAAGCGTGCGTTCAACAGGCACAACTATACGCACCCCTTGCGGGCAGACCTACAATCACGCGCGCAGCTGGGTTCACTTCTACTGTCTCGACTCCGCGAACAGACTTTAGTTCTGGGGCAAAGACCTTGACTCCTTTGCAGTAGAGTTATGGATAACGTTACTATTGCTTATACATTTAGAACAGGGCGATGAAAAGCAGCAGAAGCGAGTTCGAGCATTGTCGTTTATTCACGAGCAGGATGGCTCCGCTCCAGGTGCTTATTATTTATCCCCACAATAGCAATGGCTATGCCAGCCCGGCATTTGCCTGGAGTGAATACGAGGTACATCCAGAAAGTAAGTTTCCCTATTTAAAAAAACAGAGAACATAGTTATATGCAAAACTTTATCGGTAACAAGTACAGCAATGTGTCGGCTATTTTTCGACATAGGCACCAAACGAATTGAGACACTAGTCATAGCGTGGTACGGTACCAATTTTTGTAGTCCTGTGTCATAGAAGTCTGTTGCCTGCGAATGGGACCAGCGTATGACAGTCGTTTTCGTCTCTTCGTCAGTGTGATGGTTGGTTCCTAAGTTTGTGGCCTGCGACAACGCGGTCATGTAGCCCCGTGTACTTTGGGTGTGTGTAAAATTTGTCTGATAACCGGTGTTAATTGTGATGGCTGTATTAGGGTGTGTTATCTGTGATTCGGGTAAAAGGACTGCAGACGATTCATTTTTTCAAGTAGTTCCTACTTTTGCCACCAAATGCTACCATCCACGACACCTATCTGCGGACGCGGCTACTAAATGCCATTGCAGTCAGCACCCGGTGGAGAACGTTGGAAGTAATAGAGCATTCTCAAACTAGCCTACAAATTTTTGCTTCCACAAGTGTAATTAGTTGAAGGTTCTTTTTCATGCCATAAATCTATGACATGGGACCACAGGCTTTACTTCCCCTCCGAAGGAAGGCATAATGAGGGATTTATAACGCTCTTAAAACTTCCGACGACTTCGGCCGGGTTTGAACCCGCAATCTTGGGCATAGGTTTGTCAGTGTGAAAATGCTGACCGGAGACCAGGATTTTTTTGAGGTGAAAGGAAAGGTGGAAATCGTTGGGAGCAAGATCAGAACAGCAACTGTTCTGCAGAAGTTTGTCTGGGAGCTGCTTGATCATTCACTGTATAATCTTCATCTTGCTCCCAGTGATTTTCACCTTTTCTTGCACCTCAAGACATTTCTGCTCTCCGGTCAGCATTTTCACTCTGACGAAGAGCTGAAGACGAATTTTACTCGCTGGTTCCATTCACAGGCGGCAGACTTATTATTATTATTATTATTCGCCTTTTGAGACCACATAGGATCACTTTACCAAACCATTTGTTCGTCGACTTGTAGGAACTGTACGAGGCTTGCGGTCTTCCCAGTACTTCTTCATTCGTATTGATCTTCTTTCCCTTTCTTGGGCGGAAAATATTCTTGTTGGAATTTTCTTTTTTATGAGTGGAAATTGTAAGATCATAATTTTAAGTGCTGTAGTTAAACATTTCTTATTTGTAGCATCTTCTATTGTTAGGCCAATTTCTTTTAAGTCCACGCTGATTTCTTTTAACCATCGGCATCCAGCTGTAGTGTTTTTTGAAGCAAGATTGAACTGTACTAGTTGGTTTAGAAGACGTGAAACTGGCATTTTCATGATGTGCCCAAGAATCCTAGTCTTTTCTCTCGCATGGTATCATTAATGGGTTCTAGGTTGTTATAGACAATATTGTTAGGTATTACACGCCATTGCCCATATGTTTAGCCTACTTTTCACATTTTGCAAAAATGAGGGAAAAGTAGACTTATGAGATCGATCCGGGCAAATATGTGTCTGTCTGTCCTTCTGTCTGTCTGTCTGTCTGGCTGTGTGTGTGAGCCCCCCCCCCCTATCAACTCCTAAACGGCTGCAGCAATCGGAACAAAATTTGGTAGGAGTAATGATCTATACCTGAATATCTCAATGCCGTATTTGAAAATGATGTCAGTGCTACCAATTGCTGAAAAATCGCAATTGAAATTCGAGCTCCATGTTGGATATCTTGGAAGGTATGAATGGGAGCTATCTCAAAATTGGCACACGTATATATAATAATATTTCAGTTTAATTTCCAGGAGGTCATACATGGCAGTGTTGCCAAAATGATTCAAAGCCTGCTGATAGGTCCAATTTTTAAATGCATATAACTTCTACACTATCAATTGGAATTCAACCAAATTTCGTATGTGCTATGTGTACATAAACAGATATAACTGAGCGTATTCTTAAGAGTCACCAGGCCTTCCAACTGTTAATAAATGCTCTCATTTTCCTTTATCCAAATACCAATATATCAGAAAGTATGCAAGCCGACAGCTCTAAACTATGCACACGTGTAGTACCTGACAATATATATTAATATGGAGTAACTTATATACCTCAGTGCTACCAACATGATTCTAAACCTGCTGAGAGGTCCAACTTTAAATACATGTACCATATTGTGCCCTTTTATCAAGAAATATGCAAATCACAGTATGCCAGCAATGCTCAAATCGGGATTTTCGGGGTTATGGTATGTTCTCCCACTCTGTGACTTACACATTTTGGATTAAATAGAGGATACACTTCCAAAAATAAAAACAAACTCAACTCCTATTATAAAACATTTAATTTACCAAATTATGGCGCTACAAACAAATTAAACAAATAAACTACTGACCAAACCTTCTAAACTTGTTCAAAGTGAACAAGGAATACATAAAATAAAACAAATGTTATATTAAATTACATGGTTTCCTTCAAACTAACAAACTTATAATTCTTTTCACTTCCATAAAGTATCCCTTTTAAATTTCATTACAATCACGAGCTCCAATGGCTCAATACTTTCCACTATAAACTGTGTTATTCTTTTACACACCTCAATATCTATTTTATGAATTTCTTATAATCAAAACAATATATAATTTTATTCAAAGTAATTGTTACTCCTTTACTTAAATTTTTGGGCATTTCACAATGTTCTCATGTTACCACCTCTCTCAAGTTTAACAAATTCACTACAGTGATTGGGAAAAACATTTGTGCACTCCCGAGTTATAGAAGACTACTTGAACAAAGTCAAAAATTATGATCACTCCCGAAATCTAATTGTCTTCATTGAACTCGTGAAATCCTACATCATTATCTCATTACATTAGGGATTTTTATTTATTTGTCTTAAAAGACCATTATCACATAAGAAAGCAACGATCTGAACTGGCAAGCGGTACTTTCATCTACAAGAACCTCGGTTCGAATCCCGGGTCATTAACAAATTCTAAACACTCCTGATGTATATTTACTTCCAGCAGACGGTTCACAGACCTACCGCACTTTCAATAGTGAGGGGTCGGACCGTAACACTTGAGTTGATTTATTGTCCGGGAGGGGAGACTCAAGCCTTGCCCACACGGGACAGCTACATTCATGCTTTTAAAACAGCTATTTCTTCTTCACAGTTCTCTGAACAGACCTGGCGTTTCTTTCATTTATTTTAACAACATTATTTAGGTTCATAGACCACTTTCGTAACCTTGGCATTTATTAATTATGAAGTGTCATCATTGATGGGTAAGAATAATTCAATACAACAACAATATTTAGGGGCTTCAACAACTATACGAGTCAGGGTTCGACTCTCTCAACTGCCCCGGGAACCAATCCCATACTGGAGGACATTACAACAAATTTGCGGCTTAGGGCGACCTCGGTCTAACCTGCGCTCAATCAATACAATAATTCGCACCCTTATACAACGCCTTATGATCTATATCACTAGATGGAGGACTTATCATAGCTCAATTACCGCAATCAACTGTCCCTCACAATTAAATTACCAAGTGCATTTAGATTCCACGCCTTCCTAGCGTTACAATTTACTTTAATGCGCTACATGGCGCTATACATTACTTTAAGGCCAAGCGTCTTCCAAAGAGCTGATAAATTCAACATCAACAATTGATCTATATCTCAATTTTTATATTAATCCTCTCCCGTGACAATAATCGCTATACTTTAAGAACATATATTTACACCATATCTTTATACTTTTACTAGAGATCAAAAGCTATTACTTTCATATAATTCAACTTAATCTTCATTTATATAATTTTTATTATTATTATATTTTTCCGCTTGCTTTCATAACATTTATCAAATACACTGATATTTTATCTCATACATTTCCTCTAAAGGATTTATTCATTTCACATAATTATTTTATAATTTCTCAAATTTTATTTGTTCAGACCGCGCTCTTATTCCGTTATTTGTTATTCAAAAACATCCCTATTTCTCAAACTCAGGTGGATTGTACACAAATATTCCCCCAACACATAACATAATGAAATGGTTACTCACATGTTCAGATCGGTCCAATACCGTGCTTTCCAACGATGTTTCATTTTTGTCCACTATTTGTAATTACACCATCGTGCTCAAATTCATTTCATACACTGACATATCTTGACACACATATAACTCATATACATTAAACACTGGTAACATTTTAAAATACACTTCGGTATTCTTCTATTACACACAATAAAATCACTGAAACATTACTATTTAACACAATTTTTATATATTTACACTACACAGATTCTAATCACTAAGGCTGTTATTAGGCCTTTCACACGTGATTTCTTGACTCCCCGTCTCCAAGGGTGAAACTAGTAAATGTCGGCTTCCTATCTTGACCAGAATGCGAAAGTCTCGAATAATCTACCTCCTCTCTGGAATAGTACTCCTTCAATTCCGGTTTCCTGACGATCAGCTATTATTATTATTAGCTCGAACTGCTTCTTTCTAGACCCTATTTGTTGGTCTAGCGAAAGTTTATCTCGTCCACGGTCCCCCAGATAATCTATCGGTGACCTATTATTTCTAGCATCTAATACTCCTCGTAACTTAGTGCTTTTTATAGTTCGTTTGTTACCTTGAAACAATGTCTAGAGTTTACTTCTCCTTTCTGATTATTCTGTTCTCGAATTCCTATCTTTTCAGAATACTATGCGAACCATATTCTGTCCGACCCTGATCGGGTTCTTTAAAGTTGATAGAATGTTTATCTCGCTGTTATGGTACTTCAAAAACGTTACGATACTTTCGGTCGTCTAATTGAACTATATTTTGAAGACCTATCGCCTGTGCTCTAAGTTCGCAGCCTGCTTTGACTATAATTACTGAACTTTTCACTGTAAGATTGATACTGGCGGAACTAGATCCTGTATTTAGGATTTTCCTAATTCTCCACACGGCGATACTATAATAATACTTATCGGCCACTCCTTACGGGTGCACGTTGGTTGTCGATACAGCGACGCCCTCGGTCTGTCGGATACTGTCTATACGATGTGATACATCGTTTCCCCTCAAGGAATGCTTGTAGACTGCATTTACGGTGATATACTGTAGCTTCACGTCCCCTGGACGGAATAATACTTTGCGGTGATGATGCTCCAACGTCACGCCCCCCTGGGCTGACTGATACTGCATGATTGGCTTGGTTCTGCCCGGACTTTTATACTCTTTGGCTACAAAAAGATAAAATCCACGCCTTTTCCAGAACCAACTTCTGAAATAATGGTCGCACATTATTTAAAATTATATCTCTGGAAAGCTCGTTTTCTAATCGTAAACTGACTTCTTTGCACTTGAAAATCGATCGTGCAGTTCTGAGATATTAAATAAAATTTAGTCTTCAGCTGTGTGGGTGCTACAGTTGATTTTTAATTCCCCACTCCCCGGGTCTCGGGAAACCCCCAATGACGTATGGCCACGTTTGCACTTCTCTCCTGGGAAATTATTAAAACCTTTTTCTTCACACAAAAATCTCTATTTCGAAATGATTCACAATGCTGTATTTCTTTAGTTAATTTTATTCTTGCAAATGGGTTAAATTTAATTATTCTTCTTCTGGCACAGCTGCGCGGTTGCCGTTTTACTGCAAGGTAAGGGCGATTTCCGAAACACGCTCTTTGTCATTCGCTTGGAAAATTCCACTCGTTCTATTTATATTCGTGACTGGCCCCTTATCGATGCGTCAGGCATGATCTCATTTCCTAGCCACCTGGCTCCAGTTTATTTCACAACGTTATGCTAGCCTTCTTGTATAAAATCTTTCTATATCCCTCTGAAGACTGTATATTTCCTTCCTTCCTTTTACAAAAATACATGGATTCGACCCCTTGAGCCAATGGTACATGGGTTCAATATATAGTATACTATCATTTGGATTTAAACCACATTTCGTATGTGCTATGTGTACCATAACAGATATGACGACAGTATGCGTATTCTTAAGAGCAACCAGGGTTGCCAAATGTTAAAAAATGCTGTCTCTATTTTTGTTACCCTAATATCAATATATCAGAAAGTATGCAACCCTCACGATGGTATCCTCATCTTGTCGTGATGTGGGGGCTTGAGAGCCCAATTGATCCTGGGAGCTATGCCGGCGGGAGCGTGAGTTCCTGGTAGGGCCTCCCATGCCGGACAGGTCAAAGGTGATGGGTCAGACAAAGAGGGATACCCTGGTCGACCAGGTTGGGGGTTGATCATGGGGCTAACAACCCCATATAGAAAAAAATAGTCTGTTATGAAACTCCAATACAATAATAGCCGGACTGATGATAATGATAAACGACCTATTGTGCCCTTTCAGCAAGAAATATGCAAATCACAGTATGCCAGCATTGCTCAATTCGGGATTTTCGGGGTTGTAGTATGTTCTCCCACTCTGTGACTTACACATTTTGGATTAAATAGAGGATACACTTGCAAAAATAACAACAAAATCAACTCCTATTTTAAAACATTTAATTAACCAAAATTATGGCGCTACAAACAATAAAACAATTAAACTTCTGACCAAAATCTTCTACTTGTTCCAAGTGAACAAGGAATAATATAAGAATTAAACAAATATTATATTAAAACACATGGTTTCCTTTAAAACCAACAATTCATAATTATTTTTACTTCCATAAAGTATCTATCTTAAAGTTCCATATAACTACGAGCTCCTTTGGCTCGATACTTTCCAATAATAATGGTGTTATTCCTTTATACACCTCAAATACTGTTTTTATATTTTTCTTATCATCAAAACAAATATATAATTACATTTAAAGTACGTGTTAATTCTTTACTTAAATATTTGGGCACTTCACATGTTTTCAGCATTTATCATCTCTCTCAAGTTTTACAAATTCACCATAGTGATCGGGAAAATACTTGTGTACTCCAGAGTTATAAAGATTACTTGACAAAGTCAAAAACTATGATTACTCCCGGAATCTAGTTACCTTCATTTAACTCGTGGAATCCTACTTCCATACAACATTACAATAGGGATTGTTATTTATTTTATTTGTCTTATAAGACCATTATCACATAAGAAAACTACGATCTGAACTTGCAAGCGATAATTTCATCTACAAGGGCCTCGGTTCAATTCCCGGGTCATTAACAACTTTAAACACTCACGGTGTATTCATTCCTACTTACAGACGGCCTTCACCAACCCTCCTGCTATTAGGGTCAGACCGTATACTTGAGCGAGATTTATGACTGGTAGGGTGACTTCCAGTCTAGTCTGCGGTTGGAGCTCTCCTCAATGCTTTTAAAACAAATCTTCCTTTCTTTTCAGTTCTCTGGAGAGACCTGGCATTTTATTTCTCTCTTACTTTCAACAATATTATTGGGCTCATAAACCACTTTCGTAACCTTGGCATTTATTAATTATGAAAGGTCCTCATTGATTGGGAAGAGTAATACACATTTTACGACGAATAATTAGGGGCTTCAACAACAAGAAGATTCTAGGTTCGAATCTCTTAACATGCCTCGGGAACCATTCCCACATTGGAGGACTTATACAAAATGCGATTTAGGGTCAGCCGTGGCCTACATGACCTACGCTCAATAATACCATACATTAGCTCCCTTTTCAATATAATAACACACACATGGCCTCGTGATCTATGTCACTATTGGAGGACTTACAACATATCTCAAATTACCGCAATCAACTACCCCTCATAAGTAATTTACCAAGTACTTTTAAATTCTACGCATTCCTAGCGTGACATTTTATTTTAATTGCGCTCCATTGCGCTATGCATTATTTTAAGCCTAGCGTCTTCCAAAGAACTGATAAATTCCATATTAACAATTGATACATATCTCAATTTTTATATTAATCCTTTCCTTTGACAATAATCGCTCTATTTTTAATAACATGCATTAATATCATGTCTTAAGGCTCCAACGCACTTATTTTCATATCATTCAATTTAATCTTATTTTTATTTCCTTTATATTATTATTATTATTAATACGCTTGCTTTTATAACATTCGTCAAATACACTGACATTTTATTCATACATTTCCTCTACAGGATTTATTCTTTCACATAATTATTTATAATTTCTCAAATTCTATTTTTGTTCAGACCGCGTTCTTATTCTGTACTTAGTTATTTAGAAACATCCCTTTTACTCAAAAACTCCGGTGGATTTGTACACAATCACTTCCCCGACACCAAAACATAATGAAAATCTTTACTCACATGTTTAAGGTCGTTTCTTGACCTTTCTCCTCGTACGATGCGTCATTTTTGGCCCACCTTTTTTAAATTACTCCATCGTGTACAAATTCATTGCATGTACAGACATATCTTGACACATATTTAACACGTATACATTTAACACTAGTAACATTTTAAATACACTGGTGTATCCGTTTAGAACACACAATAAAAACACTGAAAATATATTACTTTTAACACAAATCTTGATATATTTACACTTCACAAATTTTGATCACTAGGCCGCTATTTAAGCCTATCACACGTGACCTCTTGATCTCCCGTCTCCAAGGGTGGAATTTAGTAATGTCGGCTTCCTATCCTCTCCGAATGTGAAAGTCTCGAATCATCTACTTCCTCCCTGCAATAGCACTCCTTCGAATCCCGTTCTTGACGATCTGCTATTTCTCTGACACGAACGGCTCCCCTTTTAGATCCTATTTATTGATCTTAGCGAAAGTCTGTTCTGTTCACGGTCCCCTTGATAATCTATCGGTGACCTATGGATTTTTAGCAACTAATACTTCTTGAGTCTTAGTGCTTTTGAATAGTTCGTCTGCTTTCTTGAAACGATGTCTATAGTTTCCTGTCTTCTTCATTGCTTATTCGGTTCTCGCACTTCTAATCTTCTAGATCTAGAATACTCTGCGAACCTTATTTTCTCTGTCTTTCCCTGCTCGGGTTCTTTAAATTAGATAAACTGTTTATCTCGCTGTTCCAGTACTTCCGTACGTTATGATATTTTTTTGGTCGTTTACTTAAAGACCTATCGCCCTGAGTCCTAAGTTCGCAGCCTGCTCTGACTGTATTTTATGAACTTTTCACTGTAACTTTTCTACTGTCGGACCTAAATCCTGTAACTAGGATTTTCCTAATTTTCAACACGGCGATACTGTAATATTACTTCTTTGCAACCCTTTACGGATGCACGTAAATTATTGATACCGCGACGCCCGTGGCTGTCGGATATTTTCTATGCGATGTGATACAGCGTTTTTCCCTCAAGGAGTACTGGAAAACTGCCTTCGATGTGTTTCAGCGTGACGCCCCCTCACGGACTGTCGGAATTCGGTGTCTGATGTAGCACAGTGACGCGCCCTCAGGCCGTTTGATAACTGCATGTACTGATACAGCGTGACGCCCCCCTTGGCTATCGGAAACTGCATGTTTGGTCTGGCTCTGCCAGGAGTTTTATACTATTTAGTCACAAAAAGATAAAACCCTAGTCCTTTTCGTGACCAACTTTTGAAATAATTGTCGTACAATTATAAAAATTATATCTCCAGAAAGCTCGTCTTCTCAACGTCAAATGATCTCACTGCGCATAATAATCGATCGTGCATTTCGGAGATATTAATTAATTTTTAGTCTTCAGCTGCGTGGGTGGTGCTGTTCATTTTTAAAATCCCCACTCCTTTGGTATCAGTGAATCCCCAGTGACGTATGCTGCGTTTGCAGTTCTTTCCTGTGCAATTATTACAAGGTATTTCTTTACACAAAAATCTCTAATCCGAAATGATTCACAGTACTGTATTTATTTACTTATTTTCATTCCTGCAAATGGGTTAAATTTAATTATTCTTCTACTGGCACAACGGCGCTGTTGCCATTTTCTTGCAAGCTAAGCTGGATTTCCGAGTCACGCTTCTCTGTCTTACAGTGAAAATTTTCCACTCGTTCTATTAATATCCATGACCCGCTCCCTCTCAAGGAGTCAAGAGGCATGATCTCATCTCCTGAACACCTGGTCCCCGCTGCTTGCACAACGTTAGGCTAGAATCCTTGCTTAAAATCTCTCTCCGTTCCCTTAGAGACTGTGTGTTTCTTTAATTCCTTTCACAAATACATGGATTCGACCCCTTTTGAGCCAATGGTACATGGGTTCACTATGCAAGGAAAAGGAAAATGTAAACGGAAAAATGATATGTGCATAGTAACCTGGAATGTGAGAACATTGAACAAACCTGGAGCGTTGGATGGCCTTAAGGAATAGATGGAGAAATATGGTATAGGAGTGGCAGCGATCCAAGAGATCAAATGGAGAGGAGATGGTATATTGAGAAGTGATAATCATACAATAATGTATAGTGGAAGCGACAGTGGAAGAATAGGTGGCACAGGTTTCCTCGTGGATAATAGATATAAAACAGCAGTACTGAATTTTAAGCCTGTAAATGAAAGGATATGTACTTTGAGAATGAAGGCACGATTCTTTAATATCACTTTTATATGTGTATATGCCCCCACAGAAGAGGATGAGGATGAGGTGAAAGACACGTTCAACAGTCAGCTTGAACAGGAACTCGAGGGTATAGCAAGGTAAGATGTAAAAATCGTGTTAGGTGATTTCAATGCGAAGATGGGAAAAGAAGAAGCATTTAGAGAGACGGTAGGAAAGGAAAGTCTGCATGAGGTATCAAATATTAATGGACAGAGACTCATAGACTTTGCCATGGGAAATGAAATGATTGTGAAAAGTACATGGCTTCAGAGAAAGAATATAAGGAAAGTAACGTGGTGCTCACCAGATGGAACCACATTCAACCAAATTGACCATGTGGTAATTGGTAGAAGACACGCATCTGATATACTCGAAGTTGATAGTTGTAGAGGAGCGGATTGTGACTCTGACCATTTCATGGTAAGGGTTAAATATAGACAGCAGCAGTGTACAGATCTGGAAAGATGAGGAAAGACCCTAGAAGGTATAATGTCTTAAAACTAAAAGAAAAGGAAACTGCCGAACAATATGAAACACATTTACGGAAGAAGTTGGAGACTAAACAAAATTGGGATTTAGAGGGAGTAGAAGGAAAATGGAGGATAATGAGGGACGCACTACACGAAGCTGCAGAAGAAGTACTGGG
Source organism: Meconema thalassinum (assembly GCA_946902985.2). NCBI lineage: Eukaryota > Metazoa > Arthropoda > Insecta > Orthoptera > Tettigoniidae > Meconema > Meconema thalassinum. The sequence continues at coordinate 389,973,890 of OX336393.1, read as the reverse complement.
GACAGAAGAAAGGATTAAATGACAAATCTGGTTCGGTGAAGAATGTAAAATAGCTATAATGGAGAGGAATGCTGCAAGGGAGAAAATGATAAGTAGGCCAACGAGAAACAATACAGAAGAACATAAAAAGAAAAGGAAAGAGGCAGATAGAATTTGTAGAAGAAAGAAACGGGAATAAGAGAAGAAATGGATTGAAGAGCTAGAAGAAGAATACAATAATCAAGAAGTAAGAAAGTGCTATAAACGAATACAGGAAGTGAAGAAGGGCTTTCAACCCCGAGCAGTTTTCTGCAGAGATAGAGAAGGAAATTTCATTGGAGGAGAAGAACAGATTTTAGATCGATGGGCTGAATATTTCAACGAGCTGCTCAATTCTACTGCAGAGACGGTATTGCTAGAACAGGAGGGTCATGAGAATAACCAACCATGGTGCAAGGATAACACTGATGCAATGCCAGTACCCGTGCCGACGCTGGAGGAGGTTAGTTTGGCAATTAAAAGCTTGAGGAATAACAAAGCCCCATGGGGTGATAATATTTCGGCAGAGATGATTAAGTGTGGTGGGGAACATTTGGCAAAGCTGGTACACCAGTTGATTGTGGAGATATGGGAGAAGGAGGTGATGCCAGAACAGTGGAACACGTCCATTATTTGCCCAATCCATAAGAAGAATGATAAAGCAAAGTGTGAAAATTATCGTGGCATAGCACTGCTTACAAGGGAAGTCTTCGCGCTACTACACTCCGATCGGGATGAAATTCAGGAGACAAATAGCTTAGGAAATGTACAACACGGGACAGGAAACCGCATCGGCTCAAATTAATATGCTATGTCATATTTATAACGTTAAAGTTATGACAATGATACGCGTGCCGAACCGAGAATGGTGAGCAGCAAGCCTGTGAGGCTGTAACAGGTCTGGCACACACTCGCTGTTTCCAGGCGAGACGGAATGATACAAGCGCGTGGCCTTCAATGTGGATGTACTTTTTAGCCTATTTTCAATTTTGAAAAAATAGGCTTATGAGATCACCTTTTGTCCGTGTGTGTGTGCGTGTGTGTGTGTGTGATTCGTGTGTGTGTCCCCCCCTAATAAAATCTAAACGGCAAGAGCGATTTCAATGAAACTCGGAAAGTTCATAGCACTATTCCCGGCGACCTCGACCGTGCCCTTCAAATTTTGTTACGACTCACCAATCCAACATGGCGGCTGTGCGAAATATTTCACCTGCATTCAATATCTCCGAAACTATTACCGACATTACCCTGACATTTTCTATGGTGATAGAGGGAGCTACTATAAGTTCACTTATGTGACTTTTGAAAACCTGGTAACTACAAAACGAACATGGCGGCCAAGCGAATTTGCGACTTTTAAATAGACGTTTCTCGCGATTTGACCAACCAAACGCAATGAAACTTGGTACAGTATATGTTTATATACATTGTAATGCACCGACATCTAACTTCGATCAATTGTTTACATAATCACAAGATGGCGGATGTGCGAAATATTTCACCGGCATTCTATATCTCTGAAACTATTAGCGGTATCTCCCTAAAATTTTGTACTGAGATAAAGGGCACTACTGGAAGTCCATCTATAAGATTTTCAAAAACCGGTTAACTACAAAACGAACATGGCGGCCAAGCGAATTTGAACATTTTAAATAGACCTTTCTCGCGATTTAATGTTCCAAGCGCACTGAAACCTGGTACAGGAAATATTTATACACATTGTAATCCACTGGTATCTAATTTAGTTCAATTGTTTACATAACCTCAAGATGGCGGCAGTGCGAATTTTAAAATTAAGTTTTTATTTCTTGTGATGTAGTCATGCGATCGAAGTGAAAGTTTGAATAATGAACCTACGCAATAATTTCCCTTTAATGGTACATGACTCTATGGCCTATACATTTAACAATCCAACATGGCGACCATCCGAAATATTTAGACGATACTGAATATCTACGAATCTATTTTAGCAATCAAACTGCATATTTTAATGTTCATAGGGGCTATGAACTTATGTTCACCTATAGGACTTTAAATAACCTGGTGATCACAAATCCAACATGGCGGTGACGCGAATTATAAATATTCACATGGACGTTTCTCGCAATTTAACCTTCCGCGTGCAGTGAAACTTGGTACAGTAAATCTTTATCCGAATGTTAATCCACTGGCATCTAATTTATTTCAATTGTTTCCATAACCTCAAGATGGCAGCTGTGAATTTTTTTTAAATCTCCTTGTTTTTTCTTGTGTCCTAATTATGCGATTGAAGTTTGAATACTACACGTTCACAATAATCTGCATGTAACAGTACATAACTCTAGGACCTACATATATAAAATCCAACATGGCGACCATCCGAAATATTTAGTCGGTTCTCAATACCTACGAATCTATTACAGCAATCAAACTGAAATTGTGTATGTTAAATAGTGGCAATTAACATAAGTAGGATATATGAAAATAGGCTGTATAGTTCTTCACGGAACTACTTGTTATAAAAATAATATGCCACACAATGGAGGACATAGTAGCAGGGTTGCTGCCGTAATTTGTTCATTATCCGAGATATATTACCCAGGTATTATTATATACAATTACAGAAATGAAATGCAACCGATGCCTAATAATAAGTACAGTACTTTACACATTTAACGAGTATCACTTGTTTATCATGTCTTGTTTGTTTCAATCAATGTACGTATCACAAAGGTGAATGCCATGAACAAGGTGGTCAATACATACGGTAGATTTGTTTTACACCAGCCGCACGTGAGTATGGCAGTATTTGTAAACTGGCCACAAATATCCAGGGAAGGACTTTTAAAACAAAAAAACAACAGGGTTCGGAAAGTTGGACGGTCGTTCATCTACAAAGCCACTCTTAAACCAGCTAAATGTCCACATGCTTTAAAAGCGGGGGGATGACAATTGGTTGTGTGTAAAAGACTGAACTTTCAAGATGTTGTTACGTAGGTGAATATTGAACTCTAAACCATGTAACAGCACACTATCGTAGAAAGTTCGAATGAAATTCTTCCATATCCGAAATCCAAATACATCCAGGGTTTGAATTATACCTGTGGTTCCTTTTGGTACAATCTGGACATCAATGTCCTTGTCATTTGGTTTGGCTGCTAGTATAGCACCTTCTGTTTGTCCAGTCCATGAATCTAAAACCAGTACACTAAACTCGGGGACTAACGGAAAATACACATTTCGGAGCCACTCTTGAAATAAATGTTGAGTTAATTTACCCGACTTGGAAGCGAGTACATATAAATTAGGTGCAGTAAACAAGATGTCCTTAACTCTTGGTCCAAAGACTCCGTTCTTTTCCTGTAATACCACAAGTAGAACGGGAAGCAGACGACCATCCGCGCATATTATTGGTTGGACGGTGTAACTATGCGTTAACGAATTTAGGGATTGTGCTTCAGCAAATATACGCTTGTCACCTTTGCTGTGAAGTGTTCGTCCAGAGTGAAATTCCATGTTGAACCCACATTGGTCTGTATTAAAGACACACATAGGACTATAGGTGTCAATGGCTTCCGCAACATCTCCAACAGAGGTTGTCGCACTTGCAAGTATGTCAGCATGATTTGTTGTATAATTATGTGACACGAATTTTGTCACTTTCTTGACACAATACGGCAAGATCTGTTAAAATGGGAGAGCCAAACTTTTGATGCGCGAAAAGTTTCATCACCTACTCGCCGTGCTGCCGCAAGAGCCCATTTCCGGATAACTACCTTTCTTCCCTCTCTGGCGCATTGAAACTGTTTAGCGGTTGCATCGAAAATTAATTTCAGTTTTTCTTTTTTCGTACTTCTGCGCTCAACATGTTTCTCCCATACGTAAAGGTCATTACGACACTTCAACTTCTTATAGCGGCGATGCACAGTTTGGAACTTCCGTTGTTTACCTCCTCGATTACGCCAAAAATCAATAGCGGCCTTCTTATATTGCACACTTATATCGCTATTGTCTCCCGCAGGTTCATCGTGCTCCCTGTCGTATTCTGCATCGTTGTCAGGGTCAAGCATAACCAAGCTATCTTCCGTTTTAACGGAAAAAACTTGGGTCATCTATACGGTTTGCCATGAGACCTGTAACGAAGACGTCAAATTAGCCCCCAAAACACGGACCGAATTAATAACCAATAAAGTACATGTTCTAAACGTATTCTTGGATGTAGCCTACTTACGGTACAATTCACAGGCCAAATCCACCTCTGCAGCTGTAACCGTAGTGGGTGTCTCTTCACACTCTGCAAAACAATTGTGCAGGCACAGAACAACCTTCCATGGGTTGATGTTTTTTTATGTCCTCACAGGCAGACATGGTTTCTGTAACAATACCTTATGATTGCAGCCCACTGTAATATTAACAAAGTTTGACCTTACAAATATCAAACATTGTTAATATTACAGTGGGTATACAAATTGTCAGCTGCATGTTCAAAGTTACCTGTCATTCTGCTTAAGTAGCCGATGCGTCACACGTTCTGTCTGGAGCCCCATTCACATGACAACGCAGACAGTAGTAGTCAACAACTCCTTTACGGTGACTGCTTCGTTCCTTGTGTCGCGCTCTTACTAGCGCGCGCCCGACTTGCGGACGTTTCATACAATAAAAAATGGTATTGAATATTAATTTGAGCCGATGCGGTTTCCTGTCCTGTTTGGTACATTTCCTCAGCTATTCGTCTCCTGAGTTTCATCCCGATCGGAGTGTAGTAGCGCGAAGACTTCCCTTGTTAGTGTGGTCTATAAAATCCTAGCCAAGGTAATGGCTATGAGACTTACACCTCTTGTTGAAGAGAGACTTGGAGAATACTAGTGTGGATTCCGACAGGGTAGATCGACGACGGACCATATCTTCACAATAAGGCAAATAATGGAAAAGTGTTACGAATATAATGTGGATGTGCACCAACTATATGTGGATTTCAAACAGGCTTATGATAGTGCAAAAGGAAAACTCAGTATCCGACCTTGATGGACATGGGATTCCCACCCAAACTAATCAGATTGGTGCAAATGACTCTTACTGGCACAAAATGTCGAGTTAAAGTTGAAGGAAGACTCTCAAAAGTTTTTGAGGCAAACCAAGGCTTACGACAGGGAGACGTACTGTCCACTCTGCTGTTCAATATAGTATTAGAGAGAGTAATGAGGAAGATAGATATCAGCAATCCAGGAGGCACGCTGTTAAACCGTATGAGCCAAAATCTAGCGTATGCTGATGATGTAGGTATGCTGTCACGAAGACTGAAAGATCTTGAAGAAGGGTTGGGACGGTTAGAAAAAGAATCAGAAAAAGTAGGATTACGAGTGAACTACAACAAAACTCAATATTTATTATTATCTAGGAGAAATACTGTGGAGAAAGATAAATATACAAATTTATTTATAAACCTAAACGGGGTGAATTTTGAGAGGTGTAAAAGTTTCAAGTATTTGGGAGTACTGGTTACTGAATATAATAGCACAAGAGAAGAAATAAAAACAAGAATTGCAGCCGGTAATAGAGCTTATTGGGCACTGATAAAAATCCTCAAAGCGCGCATCCTCAGTAGAAGATCAAATGTGACAGTGTACCGAACAGTTATAAGACCAGTGGTAATGTACGGCTCGGAAACATGGACTATGACTGTGGCAGAAGAGGAGATTTTGAGAAGATGGGAAAGGAAAATACTGAGGAAGATTTATGGAGCAGTGAATGAGGCAGGAAGATGGAGAATACGGGAAAACAAAGAATTGGAGGAATTATATGGGCATCCTGATATAGTTTCGGAAGTAAAGCGTAATAGGCTAAGATGGCTGGGACATGTGAAGAGAATGGCAGATGATAGAGTGGTTAAAAAGACCTATAGAGGAAATCCAGGTGGAAGAAGATGCAAAGGAAGACCTAGGAAACGATGGTTGGATGACGTGGAGGACGACTCACGCAAGATGGGAGTAAGAAGATGGAGTAAACGTACAGAAGATCGTCAGAATTGGGCAACGATTGTTGGAGAGGCCAAGGTCCTACATGGACTGTAGCGCCGAGGAGGAGAAGTAGTAGTAGTAGTAGTAGAAAGTTTGCAAGCCAATAGCTCTAAACTTTGCCCACGTATAGTACCTGGCATTCTAGATTAATTTGGAGTAACTAATATACGTCAGTGCTGCCAACTTGATTCTAAGCCTGCTGATAGGTCCAATTTTAAAATGCATGTAACTTCTATACTAACTAATGGATTTCATTCAAAATTGCCACGATAATAGATCATATTATTTCAGATTATTTGTGACCAATTCATGCATGGCATTGTTGCCAACATCATTTTACGCGCGCTGTTAGATCCAATGTTTAAATGTATGTAACGTCCATGCTATCCATTGGACTTCAACAAAATTTTGTATTCTGTACCCTAAGAAATGGAACTAAGAATATATTCAGTCACCAGGGCTGCCAACTGTAGTGCTCTATTAGGCTACATTATGCCAGGTATACAGTATTTCGAACTAATTAGAAATTTCGATATTTACAACTTAATTTCTCGTCATTATTCTAGATAGATCCATATAGATTAATCATTGGCATGAATCTTAAATTTTAAGAAAAGTAGGCTCTTTAATTCGTCACTGAACTTCTTGTTTATAACTTTTATTGATACAAGTTCTTCCTATTCACCTTTCGATTTTCTGTAATCTGTCCGTTTTAGAATGTTCATTTAGATGGAATAATGTTTATGTTGCGTATGTGGCTTCCAGTTTTATGACTGGGTTGTAAGGTTTAATGTTTGCATTAATTGATAAGCATTTATTTTTGTATGTTTCCCATGTTATTTTTTGCCCTAGATAACTCGTTTGTTCTGTGACACAGGACTACATCAGTTGATATCGCGCTATGACAAGCGTCTCAATTTGTTTGGTGCCTATGTCGAAAAATAGCTAACACATTGCTGTACCTGTTGTCAATAAAGTTTTTCATATAACTATGTTCTCTTTTCTTAAAATAGGGAAACTTACTTTCTGGATGCGCCTCGTAAATAGCCCGCTGGAAAAACTACACTAAAAGGCAACCATCGTAATTTGAATCCCGGAAGTTACTTGTAGAGTGGGTTCCAAAAACCGGCTAAGTGCCATAAAGGTGATTATAAGTTATACAAAAAGTAACAATTGCAAAACATTAGTATGTACTTAAATTAATATTTGTTTGTTATGCATAGTAAACAGTTCTGAAAAACGCATTACAGGAAATAATACCTCGTAAAGTGGATATTTGTAATCAAGCTATTTCTACTTGTTGTTGTTGTTGTTGTTGTTGTTTGAGTCTTCAGTGTATTGACTGGTTTGATGCAGATCTCCATGCATCCCTGTCCTGAGGTATTCGTTTCATCCATACATAGCTACCACACCATACATCCGAGGCAATCTGTTTAACATATTGTAACCTTGGTCTACCCCTACAGTTCTCGTCCTCGACTCTTCCTTCCATAACTAAGCTTGCTATTGCTGAGAGTCTTAGCATGTTTCCTACCAACCTATCCCTTCTCTTTATTAGCAGTTGCCAGAGATATCTCTCCTCTCCCACTCGTCTTAATACCCCTTCATTTGTTACCCTATCTACCCATCTGAGCTTTATCATTTTCCTGTAACACTACACTTCAAACGTTTCAATTCTCCTCTTCTCTGCTGCACCAATAGTCCAAGTTTCACTTCCATACAGCGCCACGCTCCAGACAGAGGCTTTCAAAAATGACTTCCTAATACCTAAATCTATATTCGATGTCAACAGATTCCTTTTCTGTAGAAATGCTTTCCTTGCCAGAGCCAACCTACTTCTTATATCCTCTTTATTTCGTCCATCACTGGTTATTTTGCTTCCTAAGTAACAGAAGTCTCCTACTTCCTGTAGCTTTTCACCAGCCAATTTGATGTCCATAGAGGTTTCTGATTTATTTCGGCTGCATTCCAATATTTTCGTAAGACGGAGTCCATACCTCAGGCGCGTCGGCCATGATGACGATGTCATCAGCAAATCTCAGAGTTGAAATTATTTCCCCTTGAATCTTCACTCTCACTTTAATTTATTCTCCAATTTCCCGCATTGCTTGTTCAATGTATAGATTTATAAGTATGGGTGATAAGTTGCAGCCTTGCCTTACACCTTTCTGAATACCGGCTTCTCTCTCATGTCCATCAGCTCGAATGACTGCTGTGTACTTACTCGATGACAACAACAAAAAAACAATGCATTAACACAGCTTCATATACAAATCATCCAGCTACGACTGTATTGGTATATAGCATTGTATAGTGGTCTCATAGCAGGATTCTAGGGCAATGACCGAAAATACAAAATAATTACACTAATAAGGAAACATTAAGAACATGAATATTCCGATGTCGTTGAAACTTCGCATGGATGTTGGTCAGGTGACAAGAAAACATATGGGTTAGGTGGCGTAGTTGGTAGCATGCTGAGCTTCTATGCCCAAGGTTGCGGGTTCAAACCCGGCCGAAGTCGTCGGATTTTTTAAGAGTGTTAAAAATCCCTCAGTATGCCTTCCTTCGGAGGGGAAGTAAAGCCGGCGGTCCCATGTCATAGATTTATTGCATGAAAAAGAACCTTCCACTAACTACACTTGTGTGAAGCCAAAATTTGTAGGTTAGAATTGATAACGCTCTTTTAGTTCCAACGTTCGCCGCCAGGTGCTGATTGCGATGCCATCTATTACCCCCAGTCCGAGGGAAAGGTATCTTGGACGGTAGCATTTGGTAGCAAAAGTAGGATCTACTTGAAATTATTTCCTGAAGTCCTTACTTGAACTAAAACACACACTAATACAGCCATCACAATTAACACACGTTATCAGACAGATTTTACACACACCCAAAGTACACGGGGCTACATGACCACGTTGTCGCAGCCACTAAACTAAGGAACCAACCATTAAAACATATGGCTTGGTGTTTGGAAATACATAATATCAGCAACATGGCCAAAGTTAGTAGATCGCAGGACAAGATAAAAATGAACATATGTCCTTTTACAAATGACCGATAAGATTATAATCAACGAAAGTACTTTTAATATCAGAATAGTTCCTAAAGTAACTTAATTTCTTGTGATACGAGGGGTGTTCAGAAACTAAGGTTACATAGTGTATATTTTATTTCATACAACCAATACAGCCAACTGATAGTACATACATAATCTCCATATCGGTTTAGGCATTTGTCGCTTCGTGGAATAATTTCGAATAGCCCCTCATGGTAAAAATCCAGTCCTTCCGCGTTCAGCCTCGTTGTCGCGAAGTGTTTCCCCTCCGCGTCTGAAACAAATCGTCGACCTCCTACTGCTGACCAAATTATTATGTGCACTCGAGTTTGAAGGTTGTTTGTGAAGTAACCAATAGACCTACATTGAATTCAATAGCATCATCATTTGTGTCGTTCTATATTACGTTAGCTCATTTAGGTTTTGAATTTTGAATATATATTTTAATATTTTGTGTTGCAGTTGGAACACAAAAAGTGCCAGTTTTTAAGGGTGTTTCAACCATGCGACACATTTAAGAATTATTATCTCAAAAATCCGTCATCAGATCGAATCCAAATGTCAACACAGTATACATCGGATTGTTTTATAACTGGATTGTTAATTTCAAAATTTATTGTGACCAAGAAACAAAGTTGTTATCATTTTTGTAAGGTAACTTTTTCTCGGCTCGAGGTGGTTGGAAATTGTGATGGAGCCCATCACTTCCGAGCAAGGTGCGCCATGACGCGTGAAGGGCTCTATCTCGGAAACGCTGTACTTCTTTCCCCGCATCGGCAAGCTGCTGAACCATGTCTTATTTTCCCGTACAAATACAAACCGATATAAAATAAGTGAACTAATTTACGTATTTCACAGTCATACAGCATAACCTTTTGATGTATAAGAATTACAACGCGACCAAGAACTACATTTTCCAACCACCCTGAGCCGAGAAAAAGTTACCTTACACAAATGATAACAACTTGGTTTCTTGGACACACAAAATTTTGAAATTAATAAACCAGTTATAAAACATTCCAATGAATATAGTGTTAAAATTTCGATTCGATCTGATGACGGGTTTATGAGATAATAATTCTTAAATGTGACACATGGTAGAAACACCCTTAAAAACGGGCACTTTTTGTGTTCCGACTGCGATAAGAAATATTACAATATACATTAAAAATACCTAAAAAATACCTAAAATGGGGAGGTGAGGAACTTGTAGCAATCATCACTCGACTCTTCAACACAATACTCGAATCTGAAGAAATACCAGCGGAGTGGAAACTAAGCACTATAATCCTGCTCCATAAAAAAGGAGCTAAAGACGACATCAACAACTATAGACCGATAAGTCTGCTGCCAAGTCTATACAAACTCTTCACAAAAATATTAACCAAGAGAATGTCAAAATCACTAGAGGAAAACCAACCTATAGAACAAGCAGGTTTCAGATCAGGATTCAGCACGGTGGACCACCTCCAAACAGTAAACCAACTCATCGAAAAACTGCAAGAATTCAACCTTAAAGCCAATATTGCATTTATAGACTATAACAAAGCCTTTGACTCCGTGGAACACACATATGTTCTAGAGGCCCTAGAGAACCAAAATATACAGAAAAGGTATATCAGACTTCTAGCAAAAATCTACGCGAGTAGCCAGGCAAAAATACGGACAGAAATGGAGGGAAAACACTTCGAGCTGGAGAGAGAGGAGTGAAACAAGGAGACCCCCTCTCACCAAAACTATTTACATGCCTGCTAGAAAACCAATTCCGGAAAATGAAATGGAAAACAAGACACGGCATCAACATAGATGGACAAAACCTGACACACCTACGGTTTGCAGACGACATCATACTCATGTCAAAATCTGCATCAGACTTAGAACAAATGGTAACAGAATTAAACAAGGTCAGCAAAGAAGCTGGCCTAACCTTGAACCTGAGTAAAACGAAACTGATGACAAATGCGACAGAAAAACCAGTAAACATTGACGGTGAATCATTAGAGTATGTCCAGGACTATACATACCTAGGTCAATACATTTCATTCCATAACAATACGGAGAAAGAAATCAAAAGAAGAATTGGGCAAGCATGGAAAAAATTCTGGTGCTTGAAATTCATTTTAGGAGATAAATCTCAGAAACTAAGTCTGAAAACACAAGTTCTAGAGAAATGTGTAATCCCAGTAATGCTGTATGGATGTCAAACATGGTCACTAACTTCGCAGCAGAGAAAAACGCTCCAGATAGTCCAACGCAGGATGGAACGAAAAATCCTCAATATCACGCTGAAAGACAGAATACGGAACGAGGAGATACGAAGAAGAACCAGTATTAAAGACGTCATCAACACAGCGGACATACTAAAATGGAAATGGGGAGGCCACGTAGCGAGGATGGAGCATAGAAGGTGGACGCACAGACTAACGATGTGGGACCCCAGAACCGGCAGGAGAAACGTAGGAAGACAGAGGACACGCTGGGCTGACACATTCAGGAAATTTGCCGGACCACAATGGACAAGAAGAGCAAGAGACAGACAAGAGTGGAAGACCCTAGAGATGATCCTTTTCAAAACATAGTATATGCGAGGAAAGGAAAGGAGCAACTCAGTGCAACATAGTGAACCCTTAAATACAATAGCGATAATGTATTGAGGACAGTTAAAACTCTACTAAAATAAAGTGAACGTGCTAGAAACATTAACAATTTTGCAAATATTAGATATAAGAACAAGAAAACAGAACATAGACAATACTGTAACTAGGTTAGGAATAGGTATATCAATAGCTATAAGAACAATTCAAGAACAGAGACTAACATGCCAGAAAAGTGCACCACTAGGTGCCTCACTACTCTTTAGGACTGCTCACCTAATGAGTGTAATGGAGCAAAATCTCTCCCTAGACAGGAGGCCATTGCCCTTAGGGGATTAAAGGGCTGTATTTATCATTATTATTATTATTATTATTATTATTATCATTATTATTATTATTATTATTACATTAAAAATTCCAAACCTACATGAACTAACGTAAAATAGAACGACAAAAATGATTATGTTATTGGATTTTATGTAGGTCTATTGGTTACTTCACAAACAACCTTCAAACTCCAGTGCACATAATATTTTGGTCAACAGTATCCTTCAAGTGAGGAAGCAGGTGAAAATCGCTTGGAGCGAGGTTCGGACTGGAGGGAGGGTGGTCAATGATGTCCCAGAGAAACCGCTTCAGTGTGGTGATCTTTTGAGCTGTATGAGGTTGCGTGTTGTCATGAAGGAAGATGACGCCCTCGGTGGCGTAGCTGATAGCATGCTGAACTGCTGTGCCCAAGATCGCGGGTTCAAACATGGCCGAAGTCATCGGATTTTTAAGAGCGTTAAAATCCTTCGGTATGCCTCCCTTCGGAGGGGAAGTAAGCCGGCGGTCCCATGCCGTAGATGTATGGCATGTAAAAGATCCTTCCACTAACTAAACTTGTGTGAAGGAAAACTTCTAGGTTAGATTTCTCGGAAACGCCCTATCAAAGTTCCAACGTTCACCACTACTGTAGGTGTCAGTGATATCTGGTAGCGAAAGTTGGAACTACTTGAAATTGAACGGAACTTGTAGCTCACCCCATGAGTGTCCACTTGAAACAGCTACAGCCTCTGGCGAGTCGAACATGTCCTCGGACACTCCCGGCACTAAAAGCCATACGCTAAATAAATAAAATGAAGAAAGATGACGCCCTCAGTGAGAAGTCCTGGCCGTGGGTACATGTTTCGCCCACAGAAGTCGAATAACTGAGGGGATCTCTTCGCGAGACCAGTTTTCCAGACGAATCGCCATTAGTTATTTACCTCCAACTAGCACTGTCGGTGGGTGTGGCTGAAACTCAGCACTGTTACCAACCGTATGTATTCGAATTACTCCACACTACTAATTTCTCAATAACAGACGAAACTCCAGGAATATTGGCCATGTAACCTTAGTTTATGATCAACCCCCGTTCCATTTCTTGCACTCAAAATGTGTGGGACTAGGAGGTTGAATGATTGTCACGACTCTTCTCTTCTCTAGGTACCATAACGGCATTTCCCTTGAGAGGATGAGAGGAAGCTCGAGGGAAAACCTCACTCAAGATGGCCTCCCACTGTTGCCGAAGTCAGGATTCGAAGGACAATCCCTATGCACAAGTGATCACCAGTATAGCCTGCGACTTACCAGGTAAGCTACAGTATGCCAATGGTTATTTTTCTTTTCTTTTTGTTCTGTAATTATTTTGTTTCAGGTTTCAACAATAAATGTTGGAATTGTCCGGCCGCATGTCCAAGTGGTTAGAATGAAAGGTTTTGGCCTAAAGGGTCCCGGGTTCGATTCCCGGGTATTTTAATCTCATATGGCTAATTTTCCTGGCTCGGGAACTGGGTATTTGTGAAGTTTTAGTCAACATTCCATCAAAACACACAGATCACATACGGGTGCCAACAAAATGTTTGGAGGGTTGGTTGGTTCCTCAGTTTAGGGGCTGCGACAACGCGGTCATGTAGCCCCTGGTACTTTGTGTGTGTGTAGAATATGTCTGATAACTTGTGTTAATTGTGAAGGCTGTATTAGTGTATGTTATCTGCGATTTTGCTACCAAATGCTACCGTCAACGACACCTAGCCGCAAACTTGGCTGTAGGTTGCCACCGCAACCGGCACCTTGTGGTGAAAGTTGGAACTTAGAGAGCGTTAATGAAATCTAACCTACAAATTTAGCTTCACACAATTGTAGTTAGTGGAAGGATCTTTTACATACCATAAATCCATGACATGGGCCCACCGGTTTTACTTCCCCTCTGAAGGAAGGCTCTTAAAAAATCCGACGACTTCATCCGGGTTTGAACCCACGATCTTGGGCATAGAAGCTCAGCATGCTAACAACTAAACCACCGAAAGCACTCAACTAAAGTTTGACGAACTAATCTTGATGTATGACGTATACCCTTGAAACGTCTTGCTTGCCCCTAACTGTTGGGTGAGAAATGTAACTGTTTACCTTTGCCTAAGCTATGTTGTTTTAATGCGCGCCAAGACCTCAACGCAATGTTGAAATCTAAATTTGTATTTAACAACGTCTAGCTCTGGCAGAACACATTCAAGACTCTATTCACTCAGATCGTGGTATGATTTGATCATTAACCCAACAAACAATTGTATCAGGAGAAGGAATTGGTCTATATCTAATGCTACCTACTGAAAGCAAAGATTGCATTGTAAAAGAAATGAATTTATTATATAAAACAAGTATAGCAAAATTAATAATAATAATAAGTTTAAAATTTAAATTGGAGCGTTGCGATTTTAATATTACCGATAGAAAATTACGTGAAAACGGAGTCTGATAAATTATTGATTTTACTCTTATTCCCAAGCTATGAAGTTACTGAAATATGAAATATAAAACCAAGAGAAATGAGAGATTGCGTATTTCTGCGTCATTAGCGCTTACAACTGGAAATGCCCGAAGCCTTTCCCTCGTACTGGATGATGCTGTGAGCTTCCCACAGTCTCCTGGATGTCGTCATCTTCGTCGATGTTTGATGAGATTTAGGTAGATTAGATAATTCTATGGTCCGTACCTCGGACCCAAACACTCGTACAACCGCACTGGTTAAGTTTTACAAAAGTTAGTCCTCCAATCCACGGAACATCGGAGCGATTCCCGCGTACAACCGTACTCGTTAAATTCTATACAGATAGTCGCTAACTCCACCGAACATCGGAGCCACTCGCACGCGCACCCATACACGTCTAGTATTTCACAGATTCTCCTGGTTCTACGGCGCGTCGAACGATATATGCACCTGTCGGCTCCCCCACTCTTCAGCCGACTTGTAGCTTGCGTGGTCTCCACTGATTGGCTCTGCCACCCCGCTACTTCCCCTCCTCTAGTTCATTACACTCGGCGCGGCGATGATGAAGTCGATTTCCGTTCCAACTATTCGCCTTTCCTGGACGCTGCGACCCAGGATTGCGTCATGCTTTCCGACAAGATTAAGCGTGTACTTGAATTCCCAGTGAGTCACGTCTCTCGATATACCCTAACTGACGAAAACTCCGTAAAATTCCGTAATCATATAATTTTCTATGATATCGTCGTTCGTAATAATTTGCTTGATAGCGTTTTCTAAGACATAGAAAACCTATCTGTATGCTTATAATTTTTATAAAATGCTCCGAAAATATCTTAATAATAATTATAATAAATTAATAATAATAATAAATTAACATGAAAAATTCTCTTGGCTGAACAATTTGCCGCGTAAATAAATATAGAATGGCTTCCTACTGACTTATGCCAGTTGCATAAAAACCCCTCGAAAAACACGTTACATATTCGCCTCGGATCATCGGATGATTTACCGTGACGACGGTCCATTATCCGATTATCCCAGACACGTTAATAAACCCCATCCAAAATACATATTACATAAATGAAATCTCCCTAAATTACAGATATATACACTCATAATTTTTCTTCACGCACTTTGCGTCAAAGTTTGTTGTCACTATGGATTGCACTTTGCAACCAGTCCAATGTGTCTCATATAAAATAGTGTTCCACGGATATTTCCGCCTCTCAAATTTCTCTATGTTGGAGAAATAGACATAATTAATGTGTGAGCACTATGTATTTATGATGTCATATCACACGCATTGAAGGTGTTCTGATATATTTATATCACCATAGAACTTCCTAATTTCACTGGAGGTCCCTTCCTTATGGTGAAATTTAATCTCACTTAGCACTGAACACACGATCAAACTATTGTGGCAGCGCCTCGTGACCATAATACTTAATCTCTCTTTAAAGTAGATTAAATTAATATTGACTTCTGAAAAAAAAAACAGTAAATGCGCATTACATATAACACCAAATATTTCTGTGCCGTAATCGCCCTGTCTTGTTAAGTTCCCGTAGACCATATTCTACTTAATACTAGTTCTCAACACAGAAATAATACCTTTGTACAAATTACCTTAAATTACACACTTACAAATCTTACATGGCGAGGCCGTAAACAGAAATCACGTGTGCTGATATGTATGAGTTTCATGAAGGACTGTCTCGCATTCTGATGGCCCATCTTTTGCCTCGTGGACGCCTTAAGCAAAAATACACTGTTCAAGCGCTCACCCATCTCTAGGAGGCAAATGGGAATTCACCAGCGCTACCAAATTCTGGCCTTGGTGTATCGAGACATTTTAGTGCTCAAGAGCATCCGACAATCCCGTCATATTTCCCTGTACCTTAAAAACTCTCATTTACTTACATACTACCCCCCTGTGTGACTTCTGATACGCCTGCCTTGAAGACCATCTCCTCCCACGCACCAAATACCACACTTACTCATTTGATAGGCTGGCTCGCCAGCTAAACACACTCACTTTATGACACATATTTTCGTAGACTATGTATATTATACGTTCCGTATAATCTGTTTCCCTCACTATTCTCCAGCACATATGCTGTTTTCCCAATACGTTTGGAAACTATAAATGTTACTGCGTCACCTGCTTCCAACCTCGCAAGTGGCTCCCTTTAAATGAACGTCCTCACGTTGCTCTACCTACCTATTTCTCAGTGTCTGTAACGATGCCCTGTTGCTACTGTCCACACATGCTAACCCTACCCTCCTATGGTGTCACACCTCTACTCGACACTCTATGACCTAAAAATGTCACTTCTGACTGACAGAATGACGACTTAGACAGCTTCAAAGTGAGCCCTGCCTGATCTAACTTCTGAAAAACTATATCTAAATGACGTAGATGCTCCTCAAAACTGCGTGAACTAATTACCATATCATCTATGTAAATGGTTACAAACCTTCCTGTGTCATCCCCTAATGCGATGTTTAAAGCCCTAATTAAAGCTGCTGAACTACTCTTTAACCCATAAGGTGTTCTACAAAATTGATAAAGGTTATATTTATGACTAAAAGCTGTAAATGGTCTATCTTCGTACATAAGTGGCACTTGCCAAAAACTGGAACTCAAATCTACACAAGTGAAATACTTCTTCCCCTCAAATGTTTGCATTAATTCCTCTATTGACATAGATTTCAGCTGATCTGAACTAATTCTACTGTTAACCAAACGAGCGTCTAAACAAATACGAACCGTGCCGTCGGTCTTGGGTACCGTGATCAAAGAATTAACATATGGACTGTTAGAGTGCTCAATAATCCCATCTTCAAGCATCTGATTAATTTGTGCCTCAACTGCACTTTGATAAGCGAAAGGTACAGGATATCTATGTCCTGTGAATACTGACCTATCAATAACGTTCAATGAATGGGTATAGCAATTGGCCATACCAATGCGATCCTCAAAACTCTCCTATTACACAATAACACATCATAGAGCCGAACACATTGTTCCACCTCTATATTTCCCAGAAATGCAGCATCACGTAACGAGTCCTCTAGACTTCCGTTCGTAATCACACTGCCCACAAAACATGGAGAACCCCGCTCTACGGCTGGCGATATCTCATTTAAAGTACAAATCACACCTACAATACTACTCCTCTGAATATGGTCATTGAACGCTACTTCTACTTGAGAGTCTCCTCATTTAAATTTCAAACTCCCTACATCATAACATAAGTTACCAGACACTCTACTTAGCCACTCTGAACCCAAGATAACACTGAATACTAAATTTGGAATTACAAGGCAAATCTGCTTCTCTACATGATTATTAATTTTAATGTCTACTAAAACTTGCTTAGAAATTACTTTAGACCTCTTCCCAACAGCTGTGATAACAAAAGTGCTTTTAATTGGCATCTCCTCAAAATTTACTCCAGTTCCTTTCATTTTATCATAAAATGCACTACTTATGCAACTCTTCATACAACCACTATCAATTAAAACATCTGTGTACGCCTCGGACACGTTAAATTTAACTATGGGGCTCTTACTAACCACTTCCTGAATAATACCTTCATCATTTAGTTCATGTCATAATTCATTTCTAACATTTAGGTCATAGGGTTCCTGTATAATTGTATGGACAGGGCATGCTACAGACTGAGATTCTGACCTTTCTTCGCAGCCTGGTTCGCGTTTAAAGAACCGCTACAGCTGGCCGTAGTACTAGTTACTACTGCACTGGTCTGGTTGTTCTGAGTTGTGTTGTCATTGTTTGGCTGTATATTACTACCACTAGGCTGTCCTCTTCCTTGACCCCTATTCTGGTTGTAATTATTGTCATTATAATTTCTTCCTTGATTTCCCCTGAAATCGATGTTTCTCCCTTGATTTCCCCTGTAATCATTGTTCCTCCCTTGATTTCCCCTGAAATCATTGTTCCTCCCTTGATACTGATTACCATAGCCATTTCCTCTGTTCTGATTTAGCTGATTATTATTATTTCTATTTTGAGCGTTGGCCCCTTCGCCACCGTTCCCTTGAACTTCCTGATGCCTGGCTTCATTAGGTCTATTATTATTATTACCCTGGTTCCTATTGAAATTGTCCTCATAACCCCCTCTCCCTAGTGCATCAAATGTGCTTAACAAATTTTCTACTTGTGATATTGTCTTTACATTCTGGATACAAGCAGCCTCCTTGATCCTATAGGGAAAGTGCCTAAGTAGCAACCTTACCACATCACTTTCCTCCTTCAACCCATCCAGATATTTACACACTAATACCTGCCCTAAAAAGTATTCGGTCATGGTGGAGCTTCCTTTAGGGTTATATTTACCACACACTACTCCCTCACGATGCTGCGACTGAATAACCTCATTCCAGAACTTTTCACAGAATTTCATTTTAAAATCATTCATATCAGTAAACTTGTCTCTGTAGACAGCAAACCAATTCCTCGTTTCCCCCACAAACACTTGTTCTAAAATTTCAACTACCTGGCACCACTCAATACTACAATTTTCCAACCTCTCCCCGAATTTATTTTCTATAGTGTTCATGAACTCCATTGGGCACCCCTGTCGATTGCTGAACTTACCCAGTTCTACCTCCCTGTGTGTGCTATTCACAAAAACTGGCCTATTCTGACTATTTTCTTGCCTGATCCTAGCTTTTAATTTTAACTCTAATTCTGCGATTTTCTCCTCAGCCTTCCTCTCAATACTGTTTACTGTTAATTTAATGTTTCCTTCTGATTCTTCTACTTTATCATATAGCTTTGCTTGTTTCTCCTCAATCTTGCTAATGCTCTCTTTATTACTCTCTCTTAAATCATTTACTTCTGCAACTATTTGTGAGTGGACGTTCTCAATTCTACCCCCCAGCTGTTCCTTAACCTCTTTAGTAGCTACCTGAATTTTGTCAATTTCTCCCCCCAATAGCTTTTTGACCTGCTGTGTTTCCAGTTGCACTAGTTCTTTTAAATTTTCAGCCTGTGTACTGATTCTAATTTCCAACTCCTCCTGTACTTTTCCTAATTTTCTGTCTACATCTGCAATAATCTCTTTAGCCTTTTCTTCCATCACCCCCCTGATCTCACCTCTAATCAGTTCGAATTTGTCACTCATTTCCCTACTGTTTTGTTCTAATTTAGCATTTAAAGTTTCAGTACTCTCTCTATTTTCCTTACTGTTTTGTTCTAATCTGGCGTTTAAAGTTTCATTACTCTCTCTATTTTCCCTACTGTTTTGTTCTAATTTAGCATTTAAGGCATCTGTACTTTCTTTATTTTCCCTACTGTTTTGTTCTAATTTTGCATTATTCTGTTCTAATTTTGCATTTAAGGCATCACTACTAACTTTGTTCTGATACATGAACTCGAGAAGTAAAGTTTTTACTTCTGGTTGGTCGCCTACACTCCCTGTTTCAGTATCGGGATTTACCTCCGCTACCCAGGTACTACCATCACTCGACATACTGCTCGTATCATCACTCTCCCGTTGATGACCACTACGTAACCTCATCTGTCTTTCTTTCTCATCCCCCATAATGATATACACTGATACAGACAAATAACCCCCAAAATACAGGCACAGAAATATATACCCTTCTTCTTCCACAAATGTTATTAGGTTTTCAGCCCCAAGTTGTCGGCGACAAATGAAACGTCTTGCTTGCCCCTAACTGTTGGGTGAGAAATGTAACTGTTTACCTTTGCCTAAGCTATGTTGTTTTAATGGGCGCCAAGACCTCAACGCAATGTTGAAATCTAAATTTGTATTTAACAACGTCTAGCTCTGGCGGAACACATTCAAGACTCTATTCACTCAGATCGTGGTATGATTTGATCATTAACCCAACAAACAATTGTATCAGGAGAAGGAATTGGTCTATATCTAATGCTACCTACTGAAAGCAAAGATTGCATTGTAAAAGAAATGAATTTATTATATAAAACAAGTATAGCAAAATTAATAATAATAATAAGTTTAAAATTTAAATTGGAGCGTTGCGATTTTAATATTACCGATAGAAAATTACGTGAAAACGGAGTCTGATAAATTATTGATTTTACTCTTATTCCCAAGCTATGAAGTTACTGAAATATGAAATATAAAACCAAGAGAAATGAGAGATTGCGTATTTCTGCGTCATTAGCGCTTACCACTGGAAATGCCCGAAGCCTTTCCCTCGTACTGGATGATGCTGTGAGCTTCCCACAGTCTCCTGGATGTCGTCATCTTCGTCGATGTTTGATGAGATTCTGGTAGATTAGATAATTCTATGGTCCGTACCTCGGACCCAAACACTCGTACAACCGCACTGGTTAAGTTTTACAAAAGTTAGTCCTCCAATCCACGGAACATCGGAGCGATTCCCGCGTACAACCGTACTCGTTAAATTCTATACAGATAGTCGCTAACTCCACCGAACATCGGAGCCACTCGCACGCGCACCCATACACGTCTAGTATTTCACAGATTCTCCTGGTTCTACGGCGCGTCGAACGATATATGCACCTGTCGGCTCCCCCACTCTTCAGCCGACTTGTAGCTTGCGTGGTCTCCACTGATTGGCTCTGCCACCCCGCTACTTCCCCTCCTCTAGTTCATTACACTCGGCGCGGCGATGATGAAGTCGATTTCCGTTCCAACTATTCGCCTTTCCTGGACGCTGCGACCCAGGATTGCGTCATGCTTTCCGACAAGATTAAGCGTGTACTTGAATTCCCAGTGAGTCACGTCTCTCGATATACCCTAACTGACGAAAACTCCGTAAAATTCCGTAATCATATAATTTTCTATGATATCGTCGTTCGTAATAATTTGCTTGATAGCGTTTTCTAAGACATAGAAAACCTATCTGTATGCTTATAATTTTTATAAAATGCTCCGAAAATATCTTAATAATAATTATAATAAATTAATAATAATAATAAATTAACATGAAAAATTCTCTTGGCTGAACAATTTGCCGCGTAAATAAATATAGAATGGCTTCCTACTGACTTATGCCAGTTGCATAAAAACCCCTCGAAAAACACGTTACACCCTTAATGGTACATCATATACAGTACATATCCACCTATATGCTATTGAACTACAACTGGATCAATCATTATTCGAGAAGAATCATATTAGGCTGAGCTACCACACGACATAGAAGCCTACATTTTCAAAAGATACGGCAAATACGCACAATAAGGATTGACAATATGGCACATTATTACAGACTACATTATTGACATACTGTACCTTTTTTTATCAATCAGTCTCTCTGCTAATTGGAGCAAACCATTATCGCATTAAAATAAATATATTAACAAATAAATAAATAAATTAATTAATTAATTTAAAATAAGTACATTATCAGTTGAAAAGGAATTGTATGTATGTTTACCCGGTAATATTCCCGTTTCGAACGGGGTCGGGGATGAGATGCGATGAAATGCTATGTGGCGGATGGTTTTTACGGCCGGATGCCCTTCCTGACGCCAACCTCACGAGAGGAGTTAATGAGAGATGAAATTAATGAAGATGAATGAAACTGGACAAGGATGTGGAAGGAAGCAACCGTGGCCTGTCAGAACGTACCGTCCCAGCATTTGCCTGAACTTGAAAATGGGGGAAACCACGGACAACCATTTCAAGGACGGCCGACGGTGGGGCACGAACCCACGTCTACCGAGTCCGCAGAGAGCTTGGCCCCATGGCCTAGCGCTGCGCTTTAGCGAGCGTAGGTACTACTGTCGGTCAGTTGAAAAGAAAAGAAATAATTTCAAGAATTTGGGCAGACTACATAGCAGTTATAAAATCTATTTACACCGTATTATTCCGGTAATTGAAATTCTAATTGTTATTCTTAAAGTTTATCTTTTACTTGTTATAATGTGTTTTTCTTTTTCTATCATATGTATGTTAAGGTAGGGCAAAGCAACCCATGCTAAAGATGACCCCCTTGAGGGTTGAAAACATGTTACATTAAATCATAAATATAACATAATTAGTATTAACATGTGTCATCAGTAAGCCTCCGTGGCTTAGGCGGCAGCACGCCAGCCTCTCACCGCTGAGTCCGTGGTTCAAATCCCGGTCACTCCATGTGAGATCTGTGCTGGACAAAACGGAGGCAGACAGGTTTTTCTCCGGGTACTCCGGTTTTCCCTGTCAAAATTTCATTCCAGCAACACTCTCCACTATCATTTCATTTCATCTGTCATTCATTTAATCATTGCCCCAGAGGAGTGCGTCCGGCCTCGGCAGCCGGCACAGTTCATATTCTCGCCGCTAGATGGGGGCTTCATTCATTCCATTCCTGACCCGGTCGGAGACTGGAAGCAGGCTGTGGATTTTCATTTTCATGTGTCATCAGTAAATTTAATTTAACATTGCAACGCCCTCTAGTAACTATCCTCTAGAGTAGCAGCGTAGTCGAGCGTGCTCTGTCACGCTTCACAACTGGAATGGGGAGTTGCACTTTTTAGCCTACTTTCTATTTTTGCAAAAAAATGAAAGTAGACTTATGAGATCTACACAGGGCCGAAAGTTGTGTGTCTGTCTGTGGGTGTGACATACTCTGTATGTTTGCCCCCACCCCTAATCAATTCAAACACGACGAAACCGAATTGAACGAAATTTGGTACAGAGGTAGCACTAGCAAAGGACACCTCAGTGTCATGTTTTATATTGCCACCATCTTTAGTAAAACTTAATGGCGGCCACTCAAATGGTCAAAACTTAGAATAAATTACGACTAAACTAATCATCGGATCTTTACAATATTCAGTAGAAACATACCTTCATATAGGACGCGTCTTGCTCCCAAAGTACAAGGTCATCAGCCATACCATTTCAGGATGGCGGTCGTGTGAATTATGCAAGCTTTATAATCAATAACTTGGGACCCAGCAGTTCCGATTATCGAACCGAGAATGGTTTAAACTCTTCTAAAGGACGTGGCCCATACGAAATTAAAAGTTTATATTATAATACTAGCAGTAGTGCCCGGCTTCGCCCGGTGGATTTATTAGTTTTATGGATGATAATGAATAGCCTACTACTACAGAACTGGCACATGATACTTAAGCTAACAGAAAAAGATATTTTTAAAATATAACTTTTTGTGGTGGTCGTGGTTGTATTGGGGGTGATAAGTAGTACAGTATAATGGACGTAACATTCAGGTCATTTTCCCGTACTGATAAAAATGATAATTATGAATAGGGAAACAGCTATTTACTAACTACAGCACTGACACATGTAATTTACAACAAATTTTAAAAAATGATTAGAAAGAGGGTAAGCCTCCGTGGTTTAGGCGGCAGCACGCTGGCCTCTCACCACTGGGTTCGTGGTTCAAATCCCGGTCACACCACGTGAGTTTTGTGCTGGACAAAGCGGAGAAAAACAGGTTTTTCTCCGGGTACTCCGGTTTACCCTGTCACATCCAGCAGCGCTCTCCACTATCATTTCATTTCGTATGTCATTCATTTCTTCATTGCCCCAGGGGAGTGCGACAGGCTTCAGCAGCCATCACAGTTCATATCGTCGCCGCTAGATAGGGGCTTCATTTATTCCATATCCTGACCCGGTAGATCGACTGGAAGCAGGCTGTGGATTTTCATTTCATTAGAAAGAGGAGTAAGTGAAATAAAAGACACTGCCTAGGGCCAATATCTCATTGGCTGTTAGAAATTTAGAGACCAATAGTGTCGTCTTTTGTCGCATAGCGCCGTAGGAAAATAATCAGAACACTTTGGAGAACTTCGGCTGTCCCGAGCTACTGAGGTAGCAATAGTATTATTTCTCGCCACATAGCGCTCAACGATAAGGTTCGGAATTAATGAGGGTAAATTTGAAAGCACCAACGCTTATTGCAGCTGATAACCTCAATGTACTGCACCAACACCATTGCACTTATACAGAGGCAAAATATTTTCATGATGATAACTGTGTTAAGGGGCCTAAGAATTTTTTGCACTAATTACTCCCCGTGACTGCAATTTATAAACAGCGCAAGATGCAACGATTTTCGCAATTCTGTACCAGAACACTGGTAGGGGCGACGTGATGCAGCCCGAACTGCCCGTCAACAATAGCCTTATTAAAATACTCTTACAGTTACACTACTGCGGACATGAACGGTTTGCAAGTTAATTTTGTCTGTTATTCTAAATGTAGTGAATGGAGAGCGTTGTCCAAAATATCAAATGGACAGTATTATCAGCAGGGTTCCAAAGTGTATGTAAAATTTGGTGCAATTTGGAGAAACGGTGTAGATTTGTGATAAAGTACCTAAATGCAGGGAATGGAGTGGTATGTCCAAAATTTAAAGTCGACAGTGTCACCCGCAGGATTCCAAAGGGTAAGTATACAAAATATGGTTCAGGACGCTGAAACGGTGTAGATTTGTGCCAAAGGACCTAAATGCAGGGAATGGAGTAGTCGGTCCGAATTTTCAAGCAGACAGTGTTACTCGTCGGGTTCCAAAGGGTAAGTATGTAAAATTTGGTTCAGATCGGTGAAACGGTGTATATTTGTGCCAAAGGGCCTAAATACAGGGAATGGAGTGGTGTGTCCAAAATTTCATGCGGACAGTGTTACTCGCAGGGCTCCAAAGGGTAAGTATACAAATTTTGGTTCAGATAGGTGAAACGGTGTAGAATTGTGCCAAAGGGCCTAAATGCAGGGAATGGAGTGGTCTATCCGAAATTTAATGTAAACAGTGTTACTCGCAGGGTTCCGAAGGGTAAGTATACAAATTTTGGTTCAGATTGGTGAAAAGGTGTAGATTTGTGCCAAAGGGCCTAAATGCAGGGAATTGACTGGTCTGTCATATAAATTTCACGTAATCAGTGTTACTCGCAGGGTTCCAAAGGGTAAGTATACACAATTTGGTTCAGATAGGTGAAACGGTGTAGATTTGTGCCAAAGGGCCTAAATGCAGGGACTGGAGTGGTTTGTCCAAAATTTCATGCAGACTGTGTTACTCGCAGGGTTCCAAAGGGTAAGTATACACATTTTGGTTCAGATCGGTGAAATGGTGTAGATTTGTGCCAAAGGGCTTAAATACAGGTAATGGAGTGGTCTGTCCGAAATTTCATGTAAACAGTGTAACACGCAGGGTTCCAAAGGCTAAGTATACAAATTTTGGTTCATTTCGGTGAAAATGTGTAGATTTGTGCCAAAGGGCCTAAATGCAGGGAATGGACTGGTCTGTCATAAATTTCATGTAGACAGAGTTACTCGCAGGGTTCCAAAGGGTAAGTATACACATTTTGGTTCATATCGGTGGAACGGTGTACGTATCACTAAACATAACGCCAGCGCATGCGGATAGAGCTATTTGGGAGCGCTTGTTCTACCGACTTACAGAACAAAAATCAATCTTTAAGGTTACCTGAGAGGTGTAGCCTAATGATACATAGCCTAAACTATTCGTCTTGAATCTGGCTATCATATAAAAAAAGAACTTTTCGAATCGGGCTGGTAGTTCCAGAGATTAGCGCGTTTAAGCACACGAACACACAAACTCTTCAGCTTTATTATATTAGTATAGATTATACTGCAGAAGTGACTTTAAAAATCTGAGTCGTCTCAGTTACAAGGCAAGATGGAAGCTGATCTCCCGTTCTGACCTATATTTCACTAATTTGAGTAACTTATGTTGCATGCAATATAGCCTACAGATAGAAATAACATAAACTTTGTATGAAATGGATTATAATGATTATATACTCCAGTGAAGAAATCGTTTAGTCCAAGTCATTATTTGCTAAGAGTTGTAAGTAAGTCGATTGATAAAGTTAAACTTCGGTGAACACGTTTGGCTCTGTGGTAAAGCTTTGGTCTTTCATCCGGTCGGCCGGGGCTCAAAACCTATCAGAGTTGTATTTCTTTGCTTGATTTTTTTATATGTATTGTTTATTAAGTACAGAGGCGTTATACAATTGAGCATTATGTTGTGCATTTTGCAATGGAATATATATATTTTACTAAAACAAAGTTCGCCAAAGTTGGCATGGGGTGTATAAATCAATGAATAACACTTACAAAGAAATTTGAATTTAGTAACTTTCTAGTTTTTAAAAAATACATACTAGTGGTACTAGAGCAAACTCCGCGATGTCTTGTCTAAATGTAAAATATGATGAGTCTAATAATATGCTCCATTACTAGACTACCACTACCGCATAAATGAACCACCGAACACATGTGATTTTACAAATACTTCACCAACAAAGTAACCACAGGTTTTCACGATTTTAATACCAGGTGGTACAGCATTTGTCGTTTCGAAATTCATAGCCAAGGGAAATTAAATAGTTGACTCAACACAACTGGTGAGATGAACTCGTCTCTTGCGCTGGGGTATCTCTACAGAAAAGGTATATTTCAAGTGCTGCGAAATTAGCAAAGTCCCCCCTACTAGTCGGCACAATATGAAAATGCCACCACCACCTTAACTTAAATAAGAAGATCCATTAAGCCAATAATACACATTTAAGTACAGCATATTAAAAAATGCTATTCATAGCCGTAATTAGAACTCAAATTTTGAACTATTTTCTTAAATACTATTGAAGAACGTCCATTTCTCCTAGACTTGCATATTCTAAATTGGTTATTTTAGAGTTGAATTTTATTTATTACTAGCAACCCTTCGCCCGGTATCTTTAACGGTTTACCCAGTCTAAGCTTAAAAGGCGCATGAACGGCAGGTCCCAGACACAATTCAGAAAAGCCGAAGTGAACAGCGAAACTCCAAACACATATTATACTCTTCTCTCAAGTCTTAACTCGATACGACTCGACAGTTTGATGCTGGCCGAAGCAGGGGCGATAGGCTTGCTCGCTAACTCGTAAACTCGCTCCGAATCGAGTAATTTAAATTTCCACTGAATGGAGATTGTTGGAAGAAATGAAAACGTAAAAGCACTTATAGTGGGCGATGTAGGCCTACTAAAGCTAGAGATATGGTGTCCCAGACTCTTTGGTAGAACTTTTTATGCTGAAAAATTATTATACTCATAGGCCTAGTATATAGATATTTTTAATGGTCTACCCAGAGTAAGCTTAAAAGGCGCACGGACGGCAGGTTTTTCATCGACTCGATTCACTGAAATCGTTACTGCTCTGTTTCCTTTGGTCATAAATAAATGTCATTCTAAAGAAACCTTGCTCGCTAAATCCTTTACAGAATGGTGAAAGCCGCATCAAAATCCATCCAGTGGTTCTCGAAATTTCCAGTTACATCCAAGAATCGGGGACTTTGTTTTATACTATGTAGAGGTATTATTAGCCTGTGTGTGTGTGTGTGTGTGTGTGTGTGAGTGTGTGTACTCTGAATATCTGTCCACCCCCCCCCCTATCAATTCGAACACGGTTCAACCGAATTGAACGAAATTTGGTACAGAGGTAGCACTGCCCAAGGGCACCTCAGTGTCATGTTTTATATTGCTGCCATCTTTATCTAACCCTAATGGCGGCCACTCAAATGGTCAAAACTTAATAATGCATTACGACCAAACTAATCATCGGATCTTTACCAAATTTCGTAACAACATACCTTCATACGGGACGCGTCTTGTGCCCAAACCAGAAGGTTATCAACCGTACCATTTCAGGATGGCGGCCGTCTGAATTATTCAAACTTTATAATCCATAACATGGGGCCCACCAGTTCCGATTATCGAACCAAGAATCGTTTTATCTGTTCTAAACGACGTGGCACGTTTGAAATTAAAGGTTTATATTGTAATATTATAGTCTAGAAGTGACATTAAAAAGCTGAGTCGTCTCGGTTATTTGACAAGATGGCAGCTGATCTCTCGTTCTGACCTATATTTTACTGATTTCAGTATGTTGCATGCAATATAGCCTAGTGATAAAAATTATATGAACTTTATATGAAATGAACTCGGTTTGAAATATACTCCAGTGAAGAAATCCTTTAGTCCAAGTTATGACTTGCTGGAACATTCTATCTAAATTGGTTCCTAACGCTTAATTAGTGTGTGTTCGATTGGCTGAGTGGTTAGGGCTTTCGTCTTTCACCAGGCTGGCCGTGGTTCAAGTCCTATCAGAGTTGCTTTTTTATATATTTATTGTTTCTTGAGTACTGAGACGTTATAAAATAAAGCATTATATGGCGCTTTTTGTATTGGAAAATATAATTTAATTAAAACAACATTCTCCACCGGAGTGACATCTAATAGTAATTAGGTGAACTATGTATGAGCTAACCATAGCCTTCTAGATGCGAGCTGCGCTCTATACCGGCCAGTTAGTGAACCCATGCCTACAGTATAATTGAAAAGTTTCTTATTTTTTCCCAATAGAGCGCACACATCTCCAAGATTAGGCGCAATTATCACGGCCAACGAGAATGACTAGCCCTGGTGCGTTTTCGTGACGTCAGCAATGTAGTTCTGTTGCACCACTGCCTGTAGTCTACTCCATGTACAACCAGTATACCATTAATCGTTGTAGTTGTTCACAAGATAATACGTTTCATGAGAATATACAAAATACACATAACGAATGTTATCTTTCCCTGGCGGCTGCTTCTTAATTATGTTGAATTACTTGACGGTTACATAGTGTTCAGGAAGGTTAAGAAAAGCTATGAATGACGCCGGTCAATGTATGCATGTATAAGTCTTATAATTGAAAGATATAACGTACACAAATGTATCAATTTTTTTTGGAAATATATTCACGAACATAATATTCTATGGTCTTCGTTTTACTGCCGGTGTGGTACCTAGTCATCTTGTCTACACCATTGAACCTGTATAAATGTTGGTATTCATTTATCACTTGTCTTCATAGAAGGTATTGATACAAGTTGTTAGTCGGTGGCGAGTGTATTCCGCAGATCTCTTCTATAAACGTATTAATTTATGTTCCGCCCCTTTAAACAACATTAAGTTAATTATATTGTTACGGCTGTGAGTTTGTTTCATCGCTCGCCGCATGAGTCACAACTGTCCCAGGGCTGGGCTTCTCTGCCTCAGTGTATTGCGTGCGCCTTATGCAACAGGACTACTAGGACAAAGGGATGGTCTAGAATATTCGTGACTGAGCCAGTGAAGGAAACCTCGAGAAGCCGTGAACCCTGGATGGGTCTAGAAGCATTTATTGAGTCACCGGCCTGCTATATAAGAGCGACCTGTCAAGCAGTTCTTGTTGTGTTTTACGAGCTAGTGCGAGCGTTTATCCTGAGCGACAGAAGTGTGGTGACTTGCGAAACCCCTAGTGAAGCCGTTTTTCTTGACAGCGAGGAAGTGAGAAGCATACAGGGGACTGCCTGTGTTTTGAGTGAGTGCGATTTCACTGAGCGTCAGAGTTATTGTGGTGAAGTGCCGTGCGAGTTACGAAATCCAGTGACATTGTTTCCCAGCTCGTGAACAGTGGAGCAGCGTGTAGAAGGTTATCGTAAGTAACTGTAATTTGTGTACAAAAGGAAGAGTTGCATGTAGTTCTGTCAAGGCCACCAGAATCATTAGCGAGAGGTTTAACTGTTGACAAGTGAAACGGGGGCAAGAGGTCTCCATAAGCAAGAGACTTGAGGAAACTGGAGTAAGGTTCCAATTGCTTGTATTTGCTGATGAGTAGTGTATCCTTCTGGCCGCAATAAAATTAATTATTTCTTTATAGGAACATCCTGTGTTGTGCTTTCTACCCACCGTAATCCAGTAAACAAAAGTGCCACTAGGGGGTGGCACGTAACAATATCTATACTGTGCTGCAAGATTCTTTGATATAATTATACTCATGTGCACATAATTTAACTCACAACGAAGGTCACAGACTCTACAACTCAACTTACTGTAGCCTACTCGTTGCAGCTATTAAAGACACAACGAACCTTTGAATCCTAGTTCGCGTGGATTTTTGTAACGAGTAACTTCAACAGGCGTAGTTTTGCAAACATATACAGTATAATTTATTGTGTTTGAAAACATACGGACATCTAAACTGCGTCCATTTTATGAGGATTGTTATAAAATATTGCATTTCTGCTGCTTATGAATTGCTCTCGACTTAAACGTACAAGCACCATGAAGCAGTACATTGCCTACGTCACAGAAGGGTTTGGTTTACGCGTCATGGCCTGTCTTTCTCGTTACCCGCGCGCGATTTCAAATTAGCTGTGTAATAGGTGCCGGTATATTAAATATGTTTCTCCCAGTGATACGTTTAGAGCAACGAAGTTTCAATTATTGCAAGTAGTCGGTGTTAATATACTGAATACCTACGTTGTTTGGAGTGTTCGGTGATTAAATTGCAAAATGCTGGGGTAAATTATAAACTATGGTTTGAACGCCACTCCTCAAATCCAGTGTGTCAATTTGCACTTCGAATTGGAAGAAATTAGGAAGTGATAAGGATAAAGAGTTATAACTATATCCATACATTTAGATAGGCTATATGTTATTTCCTGAACATCTTGTTTTTCATAGACAATAACTTTTTTAGTATATAAGTATGTTATCTTAATAGGACCCATGCTGATGACCCCAATGAAGGATTGAAAACATGTTTCATTAAACATTAAAGACTCTTTATAAACTTAGTTAATAATGGTTTCCACCATAGATCAATCATTTTCAATGCGTAATGCTGGTTGGTTCAGAGTTTTGCCCTATAGCATCATACAACAAATTGAGCCACACTCAGACCAGTAGACCTTACTACAGATTTTTTTTTAAAATGTTAAGTTGGCAAAATGTAAATTAAATATTTTTAAAAATTATTAATGCAGTCAATGGCCATGTACGTTTCTATTCAGGACGGGTCCGGGAAGGGATATTGGAAGGAAATCGGCCGTGGACATATTGAAAGAAACCACCCCGACATTTGCCTGGTGGTTAAAATGGCAAACCACGAAAACAATTTTCAGGATGGCCGAGGTGGGATTCGAAACCACGCTCTCCCGATGCCAGCGAGGCACGAGGTATCGTTAGCACTCTCGGCCACCACAGTCGGCAAATTAAATAATAGTATATAATGCAACGAGCCTATAATGGCAATAATTAAGACACGAGTATGTTTATAAAACGAGCGAAGCAAGTTTTATAATTTTCATACGAGTGTCTTAATTACCATTATAGGCGAGTTGCATACGACTGTTAATGTTCGACGATAATTATAACTATTTTATGTTCAAACATAAATATTCATAAATATCTGTCGAGATTTCACCAGTTTTATGTACTGAACAGAGCGCATGGGACGCAGAGAATACCTTGTATTTGACCATGGTCTCCTATGACACGAGCCAAGTAGTGATATTTAATTAGGATGCCGGGGAAGTCAGCGCAGATGCGATGCTATCCTTCCAAAATTGGTCACAGTGTCACACAACTGTTTCTTGAGCTTTGATTGGTGGGAGAAACTGTTTCATAATCAAAATAGTTTTATAATGACCCTCATTATGATACAGTTTTCTGGCATATAATATTTACATTTCGACATAGTCGAACATAAATGAAATAATAATGCTTGGTTTAAATATGTGTAAATAATGACTGAAGTTTAATTTGTAGCTCTCCAACTCGTGGTGTAGCGGCTAGTATTCTCACTGTCGCCCTGGAGGTCCGGGTTCGATTCCCGGCTCTGCCAAGAAATTTAATTCTGGTTTAAGGACTTGAACGGGGTATAATCAGCTACGTGAGGCAAAACTGAGAGGAGGTGGATTCGACTCCCACTTCAGTCACCCTAGAAGCGGTTTTCCGTGGTTTCCCAATCCAGGCAAATGCCGGGATATTACCTACATTAAAGCCGCGGTTGTCTCCTACCCAAAATTCGAACCTCTATTACAAATACACACACACTAATGCAGCCATCACAATGGCGGAGATATATTCCACGCACACGCAAGTACATGGGGCTAAATGGCTACGATGTAAAACCCCTCAGTAAATCAACATCAACATCATTGTAAACCACTGTTGTCTGTTAGGTAGTCAGCCTGAAGGCTTGTTGGATCCTCAAAAAGCACCGCCGTTAGGTTATGTGGGTAGATACCCACAAAAACCCAAGGCAGCGCTATATTGAGGCGTACTAGGCAAGAAGGGGAGTGAGGCAGTTTGCCATTGCTTTCCTCACTGTTGCGCCGGTAAAGGTCTAGTAATAATAATAATAATGCGCGTCAGAGTAGCAGTGGAAGAATAAAATCAACAAGGTCGCAAATGGATGGGGGAAAAGACGTCTTGCTCGACCCGGTGCTGGGCCCAAGGTTTTCGGAGCGAGCAAAAGATGATTTCCAAAAAACCAAATGCAAACAAATAATTGCTTAATGCAACAATCAAAAGTGCAAAAATGAGATTCCCATAAAATTAATTAAACAAATCCCAGAGACGTGTTAATCGTGCCTTTGTTACGTCACAAAGACAAGATTGACGAAATCGAGATAAGGATAAGGATAAGGAAGGGGAACTTAAATATAAGAAATGACAAGACAAGGGAGCTATATTACTTAAAATATAAAAATGTATTGAGGATAAAAGAAAGAGCGTGTACACGAAATAAACAAATTATTTAAAACAAAGAAAAAAGGCAAGCTAATACAAGCTCAATAATACAAAAGAAACCCAATACCAAGAATAAAGAATTCAAAAACTTAAAAAAAACTAAAAAGCACGACAGAACCTGAGTAACAGCTCAACAATATGAATCTAACGAAACTATACGAACATGAAAGAAAATAAAATGAAACTTACGAAAGCCAGAGAGAAACGCCAAACTTGCAAAAATTCAAAAATCGAATATTAACGAGACGCGAAGTTTTTCATGATGTTATGTAAACATACCGGAGGGAAGGGGGAGGAGTGAGGGGAGTAAAACAAAGGGGAGAGAGATCTCACGGAGATAGGAGGAAGGAGAAGACAAGGGAAATTATAATTAAGTTATGTAATACGGCGAAAATCGAAAGAGAAAAACAAAACAAAAGGAAAATGAGATATACGGAGATACATTACATTACAATTGACTTGGGACGAAAGAGACCGGTAAAAATCGAAAGCACGCTATAAAAAATAGGCTTATACTCCCTACATAATGCCGCACCAACGCAACATATAAAAAAAAAGAATAATATGACATCGGAGCTGGAGAAATCCCAGTTAACCACCGTCACATATATTCTATAAACAAAAGGGACACGTATTAGTGGGACGTTGGACATCAGTCCCGTTACCTCACACATACTGTCCACAAACAAAGGTCCAATTGCTACCAATCAAATGAAACATTTGTGGTACAAAGAGACACCGACGCAAAAGACGAGCACTAAGGCCCGACAGGAAATATATTTAAGCCAAGACGCAGAAACGCAATACTTTCGAATCTTACAGGTATTAACCAAAATAATAAAACTGTGAGGTGGGCACATAACAAAAGCAACAAAAAGAACTCCGCCGTATGACATTACGCAAGGTCCCGGAGATCTGGTTCAAGGATTAAAATACTAACAATAACATCTTGAAAAGGAAAGATAATTAAGTAAAAGAAGGAACGTTTAACAAAAACAATTACATTGCGTTAGATAGAAATACATTGAGCCGTACTCACATTCCGCTGCGCCATGAGGGTGGGCCTCTGCCCGAATACACACGTTCGCCTTACATCTCGGCGCGTCTAAGACTGACTTAGCTTCTGTCCCCCCAGAGGGGAGAGAAGCCTCTCAGAAAAAATCAAATGCGTAGTTTGGGAGTGGCCCCAAACTCGCGTCAAATATTGTCAGAGCCAATGGCAGAACGAATTGCACAACAAAATGCAAGGTAGCAACAACACTAGCCAATACGAGAGAACAAGGCAGTATGTAGCCAGGGGTTGCACAACGTTAGACAGAGAGATACATACAGACAAACTGCGCACTTTTAAACTCTCGAGGCGTAATATAGAGATGTCACAACACATGACAATAATAATAATAATAATCATGATGATAATAATAATAATTACAATAAATTCTGAAAAGTGGTTCAAATTCCACCGCTTTCTCCAAAAAAAATTCTTTTACATAACAAAGGCATAAAAGATTTTTTTTCTTTTTCATAACAAAATTATATAAAATAACATTCTTCGATTAGATACATTTGAACAGGGTGAAGGGAAGAAGATTACATCATGTACACCAGATACACACATGAAAAATTAAGACATAATAAAATGTTCTCACATTTCTCTTATTCATAAGACGCAGCTTAATTAAAAGTTCTTTGAACGTCATAACTTCCATAAAAGGCTTGACGAAACGCAAGTCTCTTTTCTCAAACACACATATATTTTCATACACACGTATTCACGAAGATGTTCACTGGTGAGGAAAATTTTTTCTTTTTTGGTACGAAAGAAAAAAAAACTTTAAGATGAAATTAAAACAACAAAAATTCAAATCATATAAAGGATCAGTACAGGCGTGAAATAAAGGCGGATCCTACCTCTACTGCACGTCAATACGTCACACATATAAAAAATGGATGTACCAAAAAGAAAATAATGATAATAAAACGGTCAATCTTGAGCTAGACTCTGCCAGATGACGTGGAGAAAGCGAAGTCTTCTTAATGGCGACCTTCTGGAAATCAGCCAATTTTCTAATAATAAAAGAAAGAGAAAGGTTAAATCATGATCACAAAAAAATATAAAGGGGAGCACCCTGTATACAAAATAAGGCTTGCGTCGGGGAAATATTTGGGGTTACATAAGCTGCGTAAGGGGGAAAGTGGATTCATTCTGCCAGCTGGAAAGTAAAAGTATGAATAGGCAGGGTCGTCAGACCAAATGAAAGAAGAGAAAACGAGCCGTGAACAGGGTCTAAAGGATACACCGGCCACTTCTCAGGTACTTGGAGACTAGCTATCGCTACCGGAAACACTCTCCAAATATATGACAGATACAGGAAAATAATACACATTATCTTAGAGAAAACATATTAGATTGAAATGATTTATAAAAACATGATTTCACAAAAACGTAAAACAGAAGTTACGATAAATAGTAAACAACTATATCAATAGACAAATCACTGTCACTACAAGAAAAGAATGTAAGTCAACAGACCATCTCAGGCACTGCCGAACAATAGCAAGTCGTGTCTGCAGCTCGGACAATGGGTCGGGCCGGCTCCTTACAACAAAAGCAGGCAGGTACTGGAAATTGCCTTAGGTAGAAGTATAGTTCAACACATCTTTCGAAATCCTCCGTGTAACTCAGGCGGCCACGGGTGTCTCCTGCCTAACTAGATACATAGCAGGAGTAAAGGGGAAAAATGTACTAATAACCTTCGTCAAATGACATTAGGTACTAACAAATAAAAAGGAATAATAACTCAAAGAAGCTGTCAAAATAAAAAATGCCATCCCTGACAGAGAACGAAAATCCAAATAATTACGTTACAAAATACCTTCCAAATAAAAGGAACAGACTGGAACCTCGCATAAAACCAATCAAGACCAGACATACAATCAATCAAACTCGAAACCCAATAATAAATATTACCAACCCACAAAAATAAAATGGTTACAGCGTCAATATACGGGCCGTAGACCTCAGAGGTACCGCATTAAAAAAAAAAAAAGACACAGAGGGTATGGCCTATCCCATACAAATATAAGAAAATTGGGTAATGCACGCCAGAGTAGTTCACACGAACATCAATGTCCCATAACACGGAAGCCGTAGACCTAAAATGGTTGGTATCTCTGAGTAATACTTATCGTATATTTGGTTTGCCAATAAAAACGAATAAATAGTTCGTACGTAATATATATATATATATATATATATATATATATATATATAGTTTAAATTGAATAGGGTATAAAATCAAAATTGAACTAAATTTGAAACCACCCACAAATAACTGTTGATAAAAATTCATTAAACTCATTGACACACACATTCATCTCAAAATACAACCAACAACAACAACACTACATACATACTCCTTCCCATAAACAAATCAAAATTTCCCCATTACATCAGAATGCTAATATGAGTCGTTGGAACACCATGGAAACTCAAATAACGGACTACAGGTCATCGTGACAAACTTCATCCCATACTAAAGATTGACGAATCGTGTAGAATCTATGTACATCCTAAGTGGGCGTCGAAGCCGTGGGACAGGTCCCATACCCTAATCCCGACGAAGACCTCACCTAGCAGGTTTCCCAACGAAATACACACTGCCATACTGAACATATAGTAACATCAAGCTTACCGTATATAAACAATTTTAAATGAAAACCTACATTGAAATCCCCTGACAAAAATAAAACAATCACCCTCCCTAATTATGAAACAAACTTAACTCCCAATCATAACACACATAATAGCTCAACAGACCATTCGTTCATAACTGAAACAACAAACACTATACTAACATCAAACGTTAGTATAATTACGCGAGGCTCAAGGTGGGTCGGGGCGACCGTAGGATTTAAAGAGACGGTTCCCATAAGTGGGCCCACCTTCATTGGGGAAAACTTCGGAGAAAGAGGGGCGGGGGGTTTTAGGCTGTACGGTAATGACAAGGAACCTGTCAGCAGCTGTTCCAGACTGAGACGTATGAAGGGGTGAGGCGAGTTCTGAGAAATATCACAGTTAACAAAGCGACTATTTACAACAAAGGTAAGGACTCAAACCCTTGAGAGAAATGCATTTTCTACTTCACAGAAAGTAAAATAAAAACGTCCACAACACTGACGAAATGAAAAGGAAGAGAAAGCAAACAAAATTTCCTGTCGCCTTAAAATCACCGTTAACTAAACAAATGTCTACTAGAGGAAGCAAATACATAAAAGTAGGTTACAATACCGTGACGTGTCGTGTTCCAGCGATGCGATGTACTCACTGATATGTTGCCACTGTTCACCTCGAAGCTGGGTCTTTTGGATGTCTTGTTTACTTGAGGGACTAAACCACCTTTCCTTGGAGATGGGTTTCCTGGATGCCCGTAGTTCACACAGAAAGTAACTTCACCCTTTCTTCAGGGGTGGGGAAAAACAATTCACTGAATTCCTTAAACTCAAAGAAAAACAAATTTTAATACAATGTAAATGAAGAGAAAAATAATAAAAGGTTAATAACTTGAGAGAGGTGAGGAGGGAACGATTTCGCACGCAACCATGCTCTGCTACCATTGCGCCGATAAAGGTCTATTAATAATAATAATAATGCGCGTCAGAGTAGCAGTGGAAGATAAAATCAACAAGGTCGCAAATGGATGGGGAAAAGACGTCTTGCTCGACCCGGTGCTGGGCCCAAGGTTTTCGGAGCGAGCAAAAGATGATTTCCAAAAAACCAAATGCAAACGAATAATTGCTTAATGCAATAATCAAAAGTGCAGAAACGAGATTCCCATAAAATTAATTAAATAAATCCCAGAGCCGTGTTAATCGTGCCTTTGTTACGTCACAAAGACAAGATTGACGAAATCGAGATAAGGATAAGGATAAGGAAGGGGAACTTAAATGTAAGAAATGAAAAGACAAGGGAGCTATATTACTTAAAATATAAAAATGTATTAAGGATAAAAGAAAGAGCGTGTACACGAAATAAACAAATTATTTAAAACAAAGAAAAAAGGCAAGCTAATACAAGCTCAATAATACAAAAGAAACCCAATACCAAGAATAAAGAATTCAAAAACTTAAAAAAAACTGAAAAGCACGACAGAACCTGAGTACCGCTCAACAACATGAATCTAACGAAAAGATACAAACTTGAAAGAAAATAAAACGAAACTTACAAAAGTTAGAGAGAAACGACAAACTTGCAAAAAGTCAAACTTCGAACTGCTAAGACGCGAAGCTTTTCATGATGTTATGTAAACATACCGGAGGGAAGGGGGAGGAGTGAGGGGAGTAAAACAAAGGGGAGAGAGATCTCACGGAGATAGGAGGAAGGAGAAGACAAGGGGAATTATAATTAAGTTATGTAATACGGCGAAAATCGAAAGAGAAAAACAAAACAAAAGGAAAATGAGATATACGGAGATACATTACATTACAATTGACTTGGGACGAAAGAGACCGGTAAAAATCGAAAGCACGCTATAATAAAATAGGCTTATATTCCAACATAATGCCGCACCAACGCGACATATAAAAAAAAGAATAATATGACATCGGAGCTGGAGAAAATCCCAGTTAACCACCGTCACATATATTCTATAAACAAAAGGGACACGTATTAGTGGGACGTCGGACATCAGTCCCGTTACCTCACACATACTGTCCACAAACAAAGGTCCAATTGCTACCAATCAAATGAAACATTTGTGGTACAAAGAGACACCGACGCAAAAGACGAGCACTAAGGCCCGACAGGAAATATATATAAGCCAAGACGCAGAAACGCAATACTTTCGAATCTTACAGGTATTAACCAAAATAATAAAACTGTGAGAAGGGCACATAACAAAAGCAACAAAAAGAACTCCGCCGTATGACATTACGCAAGGTCCCGGAGATCTGGTTCAAGGATTAAAATACTAACAATAACATCTTGAAAAGGAAAGAGAATTAAGCAAAAGAAGGAACGTTTAACAAAAACAATTACATTGCGTTAGATAGAAATACATTGAGCCGTACTCACATTCCGCTGCGCCATGAGGGTGGGCCTCTGCCCGAATACACACGTTCGCCTTACATCTCGGCGCGTCTAAGACTGACTTAGCTTCTGTCCCCCCAGAGGGGAGAGAAGCCTCTCAGAAAAATCAAATGCGTAGTTTGGGAGTGGCCCCAAACTCGCGTCAAATATTGTCAGAGCCAATGGCAGAACGAATTGCACAACAAAATGCAAGGTAGCAACAACACTAGCCAATACGAGAGAACAAGGCAGTATGTAGCCAGGGGTTGCACAACGTTAGATAGAGAGATACATACAGACAAACTGCGCACTTTTAAACTCTCGAGGCGTAATATAGAGATGTCACAACACATGACAATAATAATAATAATAATGATGATGATAATAATAATAATTACAATAAATTCTGAAAAGTGGTTCACTGTGTCAGAACAGCAGTAGTCGAATCCTATGAGTAGAACCTTTCACAGCATCCACAGGCACTGACTGTGCCCTGAATGGCATTACTAAGTACCTCAGTAGCTTCCATATAATCACAGCCATGAGTGAGACTGAGACATCGGTGAAAAGCCACATCTTACTCTAGCCTGTGCCAACAGACAAATGCAAATGTACTGCATTCATCAAGAGATGGCAAACAGGCCACAAACCCACTGTTAGTAAGTACTAAAACGTGCGTCATCATTTTGCAAGCATCGAATTCGTGTTATGAGACGGGATCCCGTGTAATCATCACCATAGTCTATTTTTTCTCAAGCATTACATTAACATTTCACCTCTCGTCCTTCATAGACGTTCTAACGGGCGAACAAAGGGAATCTGTATGGCAAGGCCTGCCATTGAAGGTTGGGCCCAGGTATTAAAATCATACAGACCAACTCGAAGTAACCTTCGCCGAGTTTAGTCAAGGTTAGAGGTGAGTTTCGCTGCTTAGACCGGTATAGCTATATGTGTATTAACCCCTTTCTCTAACATCAGATGCCTCGGAATCATTCCCCCGCTGGTCATAGTGAGCGTCCTATCGCTAGAGCCATGCGCGGATGAACAAAACTTTATCCGCATCCACCCCGCATCTGCACGACTTTTATTCTCATTCGCAAGTTTGTTATTGGAATCTACTGACATTACAATAATATTGTTAATTAGATAAAGCATAAATTACTGGAACAACATATTTAGACATTTGAGGAAAACGTCATTGCCTTAGGCTTTGTATGCCATGTGCTTATGCTTAAAATGAATGTTATACAGCCAGAATTGCAACCCTTTCCTGTTCGGAGTTTTAATTATGCCGTAATTAACATATGGTATATGAAATAATTTGAATGCTATTAGCTTAAATCATCATCTTATATTTATCATGAAAAAAAAAACACAACATAAAAGATCCTTTCACAGACTAAACTTGTGTGAAGCTAAATTTCTAGGTTAGATTTCGTTAGAACGCTCTATCAAAGTTCCAACGTTCACCACTAGGTATCACTGACATCTGGTAGCGAAAGTTGGAATTACTTGAAATTGAACGGAACATGTAGCTCACCCTATGGGTGTCCACTTGGAGCAGCTACAGCCTCTGGCGAGCCGAACATGTCCTCGGACACTCCCAGCACTAAAAGCCATACGATTAATAGATAAATAAATACTCCAACTTTCGTTGGACAGACATTATCACCAGTTGGACGGAAATAACCTATTCCAATTACACCCTGTCCTTTAGAATTTAGCCCCCACACTGTATAATACTCTGGCGGTGAGGTTGGTTGGTTGGTTCCTCAGTTTAGGGGCTGCGACAACGCGGTCATGTAGCCCCGTGTACTTTGGGTGTGTGTAGAATCTGTCTGCTAACCGGTGTTAATTGTGGTGACTGTATTAGTGTGTGTAGGCCTATCTGTTTAAATTCAAGTAAGGACTGCAGACATTGAATTTTTTCAAGTAGTTCCTACTTTTGCTACCAAACGCCACCGTCAATGACCAACTAGTTCAGAACTTAGTTACCAGATGCCACCGCAGTCGGCTCCTGACGACGAACGTAGGAACCTAAGAGCGATAGTCAAATGTTTAACCTATATAATTTAGCTTCACACAGGTGTAATTAGTGGAAGGTTCTTTAACATGCCATAAATCTATGACATAGGACCGCCGGCTTTACTTCCCCTCCGAAGGAAGGCATACTGGGGAATTTAAAACACTCTTAAAGAATCCAACGACTTCGGCCGGGTTTGAACCCGCAATCTTGGGCATAAAAGCTCAGCATGCTACCAACTACGCTACCAAAGCCCCTATGTGTGGAGCGGCAATGATGCCTATGTTTGAGAGAACACCTCCGCCTCACCATCATAACCGTCCTTCGGTGAGTTGTATGTGTTGTGACGCGCTGAAGAGCATTTGACCGGCAGTTATGGTTATTTCAGAGCGCAAGAAGTCAAGGAAATGGGACTTCAAGGGATTTCAACTTTCATAACGGAGTGCGCAAGGTCACGCATCTGGAACACGAATACAAAGACACGGTTCAGTGCTTCTAAAGGAGGAAATCTAACACAATCTCTTTGTCTGTGGTCAGCACTTGAGGTGGACAAACTATTTCACAAGAGTATGAAACAACTATGACTCAAATTAACATGTTTTCGAAGAAAGTTGTTGTTGATCCTTTAAGGGCTTTGCGACATCGTTTAGACCCGTGTACTTGAGTGTGTTTTTAGAATTTGTCTGATAACCTGTCATCATCATCATCATCATCATCATCCTCTACGGCTTATCCCAATTAATTGGGGTCGCCGGAACCAACCCGGCTCATTTTGGTTTTGGCCGGGGATTTAAGACCGGATGCCCTTCCTGACGCCACGTGATTTTTCAGGTGAAAATTTCGCCCAGCTGTCACCGGGATTCGATCCCCGGCCGTCCGGGTGAAAGACGAGCAGCTAAGCCACTACGCCATCACGCTCCCCTTGTCTGATAACCTGTGTCACTGTGATATTTATACTAGTGTGTGTATTTGTAATTGAGGTAGGATTTGAGTAGGAAGCGGCCATGGCCTTTACTGGCCATGGAGTAGACGTGGAAAACCACAGAAAACCACTTCCAGGATAGTTGAGGTAGGAATCCAACCCGCCTCTTCTCAATTTTTCATCCCGAGGCTGAGTGTACCAGCCCTCAGACAAGAATTGCATTTCTTAGCAGAGCCGGGAATCGATCCCAGGCCTCTGTGGTGACAACCAAGAATGCTAGCCACTACGCAACG
The DNA here is from genome assembly GCA_946902985.2 of Meconema thalassinum. Lineage (NCBI taxonomy): Eukaryota > Metazoa > Arthropoda > Insecta > Orthoptera > Tettigoniidae > Meconema > Meconema thalassinum. Next base: position 389,931,566 of record OX336393.1, on the reverse strand, counting down.
AGGTGGATGTTCAAATAAAAATACTACTCGTAGTCTACCGGTACTTTCCTACTTGATGCTAGAAGTGTGGTCATTAAAATGAGCAAATACCCACTAACCTCGCTCAGGTGGTGACGTGAAAAAGGCGCACAGCCATTCCTGTGTGTACCACGATGGATCGTTAATAATCCACCCACCTGTTAATCATAATACCGGGTGGGTCATAAGTCACCACCCTGAGAAATGTTTTTAAATGTTCTACATGTCGAATCGTAAGATTGTTCTTGGGTAATCAAGCTTGAAGGAGTGGCACAGTAGAGCAATCGTGTTATAGAATTCAGTCACCAATATAGGTTAAAGAAACTTAGACCACCTCGTGGTGTACCGGCTAGCACTCTTGTCGGTCACCCCGGAGGTTCGGGTTCAATTCCCACTACAGCCATCCCAGAAGTGGTTTTCCAAGGTTTCCCAATAGTAACCCAGGAAAATGCCGGGATGGTTCCTAACTATAGGCCACAGCCGTTACCTCCCAATTCCTCGTCCTTACATTAACACTTTCCTCCCACACGTGACGGTACTTGTAGCTCACCCAGTGGGGGTCCGTATAGAAGCAGCTACAAAACTCTGGCGAGCCGAACATGTCCTCGGACACTCCCGGCAATAAAAGCTATACGCTAAAATAAAAAAATAAAAAAAGAATGTAGCAGCTGCCCCGCGGGACGAAGCAGAGAACACAGCGATGGCAGAATGCATTCAGCACATAAGTCAAGCAGCATTGCACGTCACAGGAGTTCATATCACCATGGACAGGTAAACGATGACTGGGGCTACCAGCGCTGAGTCATATCCTACTCGCGCAACTGTACCTGTCAACAAAACGGGCTGACGTGTGACACAAGTAAACAAAGAATAGTTCCCATCTCGACCGCCGGCAATCAATTCGTGAAATGGTAAATACAAATACCTCTACACACACTTAACTAGACGGGGATAAAATGACCACGGTGTCCAAGTCCCTAAATGGAAACATGAGCAACATGAAGAAACTTCTCCTTATGAAGACTTAATATCAGAGGTATGTTTATGTATTTCCAGCAGTCATGCTGAGAATGTATTCTTCTTCTTTCCTAGCGTGTATCCCGCGATGATGCAGGATCCGCTTGTTTGGTTGCTGTTCGCCACTTCTTCCTGTCAAGGGCATCTTCAGGTCCACACATCACCAAGTCTTCCTTGATTCTGTCCAGCCATCTTTTCTTTGGACGTCCACGGGGTCGATTTCCTCCTGGATTGTATTGGAGAGCTGTTGTCGCCACAGAGCTCTCATCACTTCTAGTGACATGCCCATACCACCGAAGCCGTGTTTCTCTAATTTTATCGGTAATGGCTGCAACTCCCATCTGTTTCCGGATATGTTAATTCATGCTGAGAATGTATAAGCGCAATAAATAAATAGATGCATAAATAAGCATATCTTTTAACTGGTGTGACTAGAGATACCGTACGCTGATGTCTAATTATGTTTCACTGGAGGGCTGTTAAACGTGCCGGTAAATCGACCGACACGAAGTTGTCATATTTAAGCATTCTTACATGCCAGCGAGGCCTGTTTGCCATCTCTTGATGAATGCAGTACATTTGCATTTGTCTGTTGGCACAGGCTTGAGTAAATTGTGGCTTTTCACCGATGTATCAGTCTCACTCATGGCTGTGATTATATGAAAGCTACTGATTGTGAGGCACAGTCAGTGCCTGTGGATGTTGTGAAAGGTTCTACTCATAGGGTTAGTACTGCTGTTCTGACCTCATTCCTCATCTTGCCTAGTACGCCTCAATATAGCGCTGCCTTGGGTTTTTGTGGGTATCTACCCACATAACCTAACGGCGGTACTTTTTGAGGATCCAACCAGCCTTCGGGCTGACTACCTTACAGACAGACATGCCAGCGGACTAAGCTGGGATCGAACCTGCTATCTTGAATTTTAAAGGCCAACTGTTAACCCACTGCGGCACTCAGGCCTACACTGATAGTAGGATATGATTTGCTTCTCGCAACGTACTGTACCTTCTTGTGAAATAGTGGTGAGATAATGACAATAGTATGTACACAACAAAGCCAACATATGGTTATCTCGACGTCATGCTCTTTTATCTTGCGCACTTTTCGTTATCAGGCCGAAGTTAAGCAGGTGTATACACAAGGAAAGATAAACATCTGATCCGCTTATCATAACAGGATGTTATTACTTATTACTATCGTATATTGTGTCATTTTATAGTTTGGCACAGTATAGGAGGAGGGGAGATGGTTTAACGGTTTAGTAGCTTGCCTCTACCAAAGGTGAACCTGGTTCGGTTCCTGGTATATGCAAGTGAAGATATCAAAATGAAAAATAACGTTCAGTGGTTCATACTCCACAAATAAAAACAAGTGGTTCCGTGACGAACTAAAGAGCCTAACTTTCTTAAAAGTTAAGATGCCAATGATTAATATATATATACCTATGTAGAATACTAACGAAATTAAGTGGTAATACTAACTTTTCTGACTAGTTCGAAATATACCTGCAATAGTGTAGTCGGATCCGGAGCGGGCGGCTACAAACGGCTTCTGTACTCCATGTTAGGGGCGACCGAATTATATGCTGGCAGTAGCGTTAAAATGCACCGACGACAGGCTCGAGCGACAGGCCAGTCGGTCAATCACATTCGCAACTCATGTATCAGTGACACAAGTATCGCGTGGTTGTGGACAGACAATGTAAAGGAAAAGCTTCATGCAAAGAAAGCAGCTTTCAAACAGTTGCAAATGTCCCAGACTGAGGAGAGGCTAAATCAAATCACCACCAACATTTTTATGAGCATCTGACAACTAAGGAAGGGGAGAAAATCATCTACCAACTGGATCGAGCATGGTGTAGATCAGGTCAGAATATAAAGTACTACATGTGCATAAAGGATAAGAATGGTCGGCGGCTTCATGATAGCAAGATGATTCTTCAACGTTGGCGAGAGTATTTCATTGAAATATCCAACATTGAATTCCCTCACCCACCAATACCTGAAGGCAATATTACGGCTGGGCCAGTCCCATGTATTACAACAGATGAAGTAAGAGCTGCCATTAGGAGCATGAAAAATGGAAAGGCTCCAGGACCATATGATCTTCCTACAGAAATCTGGAAAACTGAAGAACTTAACGAAAAAGCGATTATCTGGCTCACAGAATTCTTCAATTCTATCATTCACTGTGGACATATACCCACGTGTTGGTCATCTAGTATCACCGTACCAATTTTTAAGGGCCGAGAAGACCCAGCTGAATGTACCAACTATCGTCCTATCCGGCTCCACTCCTACACCATGAACATATTCGAGCGTATCCTTGACAACCGGCTGCGAAACTTATATTAATCCAGCTCTCAGAAAATCGATGCGGGTTTGCTAAGAGATGTGGCACGATGTATGCAATCTTTGCTATACGCCAGTTGATGGAGAACTCACGGGAGAAAGGAAGGACACTACATCTTGATTTTCTTGACCTTGAGAAGGCATTTGATCGAGTAACACATCAGATGATTTGGTATGATCTCCGCGATCATCAAATACCTGAAACTTACATAAGCTGGGTAAAAATGCTGTACAACAACACCAGCAGCCAAGTGAGATGCCCTGCAGGACTGACTGACAGCTTCCCTATAACAGCTGGCGTTCATCAGGGTTCAGCTCTGTCTCCACTGCTCTTTGTAATAGTAATGCACACCATTGCGCGCAATCTTCAGAAATGTGTGCCTGGGGCAATGTTATAAGCTGATGATGTGATGCTTGCGGCACACACCAGGGAGGATCTTGAAACGCAAGTCCAAACATGGTATGATCGTCTGGAAAGATTTGGTCTTCGTTTGAATATCCACAAGACTGAATACCTTGAATCGATTTCATCTCCTGGAACTATACAAATTAATGGAGTACCTCTAGACTACCTTCGATATTATGGGTTCTCGATTACAGAGTGACGGCTGTATAAATGAAGATGTGCGAGCAAGAATCAACGCGACGTGGATGCGATTCAGAGATGTAACTGGTGTTCTTTGTGATAAGAAGATGCCCATCAACCTAAAAACACAGATATACCGCTCAATGGTGAGGCCAGTTGCATTGTATGCTACAGAGTGTTGGCCAGCACCTAAAAGTGCTGAGCACTCGCTGCATGTCATGGAAATGCAGATGCTGAGAAGATCGTTAGTCATTTCTCTGCTCGACCACATCAACAACACAACGATCCGACAACTAGCTGGAGTTGCTCCAATCGATGAGAAAATGCAGGAATCGATACTTCGTTGGTATGGCCATGTCGTACGAGCACCACATGGTTCAGTCATCAGCTCAGACTATCATCTCGCTTTTGAAGGCCAGAGACACCGTGGGAGACCTAAGCTTAGATGGCTAGACACTATAAACTCAGATCTAACAAGAAGATCAAGAAGCCTAAACCCACGGGAAGCGCTTCATCGAAAGAAATTGCGTGCATTGACCCGAAAAGCGGACCCCGTTCCAACGGGAACACGCTAAGAAGAAGAAAAAGTGTGCTCTAATAGGGCACTACAGTTGGCAGCCCTGGCGACTCTGAATATATTCTTAATTCAATCTCGTAAGGTACAGAATACACATACAACATTTGGTTGAATTCCAAAGCATAGTGACGCCGTTACATGCAGTTAGACATTGGATCTATCAGTGCGCGTAAAATCATGTTGGCAACGGTGTCATGTATGTGTTCCTCAGAATTAAACTGAAATATTATTACTGTATCTATTATTGCGCCAATGTTGGATTAAATCCATTTGTTAATATAGAAGTTACATGTGCTGTATTTAAAAATTGGACCTATCAGCAGACCTATTATCATGTTGGCAGCACTGATGTATATCAGTTACTCCAAATTAATCTAAAATGGCATGTACTATACGTGAGCAAAGTTTAGACATGCTGGCTTGCATTTCTGATTTATAGATATTAAGGAGAAAAATTGAGAATTTATTTACAGTTCACAGCCCTGTTGTTTCTTTAAAATACGCATAGGCATAACAATTATGATACACAAAGCACATACGAAATTTCGTTGAAATCGATATGTTAGTATAGAAGCTACATGCATTTGAAAATTAACCCCATCAGCAGTCTTAGAATCATGTTGGCAGCACTGACGTATATTAGTTACTCCAAATTAATGTAGAAGGTCATGTACTATACGTGTGCAAAGTTTCAAGCTGTTGGCTTGCATTTTTCTGAAATATTGTTATTAGGATACAAAAATAGAGAGAAAATTAACAGTTGGCAGCCTTGGTCGCTATTGAAATGCGCATAGTCATATCTGTTATAGTACAGATACTACATACGAAATTTGGTTGAAATCAAATTGATAGTATAGAAGGTGCATGCATATGACAATATGACCTATTAGCAGCCGTAGAATCACGTTGGCAACATTGTCATGTATGGCCCCCTGGAAATGAAACAGAAATATTAGTATCTATATGTGTGCCAATTTTGGAATAGCTCCCATGCATACTTTCTGAGATATTCAACATGGAGCTCAATTTTCAATTGCAATTTTTCAGCAGTTGGTAGTGTAAACTTCCCAGTTTACAAGGGATCGAACCCTTACTTTGGGGACGTGCGATTTTCTCAATCGTCCATATATTTTTGACGCCTTTTTATGTTTTATAATTATGTAATGTAGTGTATAATATAATGTGATTTATTTCCGATTAATTTGTTTAGGTTTTAGGAGATTGTAATTGGCAGGATCTGAGTCTAGGTATATGTGAATATTTTAACATTGGAATAATGTTCGGTTCAAGAGCCTGGAATTGTGTTCTAAAACCAGGAAGTGGACTTGTTGTTGACGATGGGTTTTTCTGTTGCCCGCTTGAGTGCAAGGTGACCCATGCAGGTGAGGCTTGGCAACCCTGTGCCAGGGGTGTGTCTGAGGTATTTTGGAGACCAGAGAGAAGCTCCGTATATGGTCATATTTTGTTTTGGGTTGTTTTGATTGGCTGGACCCCGTGAGGAAAGCCAGGAAGATTATTGAGTTGTGGGGGGGGGATGTTGACTGATGTTAGGACTTGTCGAGGCATTGGAGGTTGACTCATTCTGTGAACTCCGGGCGGGAGTGAACTCATTCTTAGGACTCCGTGTGAGGAGGACTCATTTCGTGGACCACGTGTAGGGCGGTGTACTCATTTTGGGAACTCCGTGTGAGGAGGACTCATATTTCGGACCGCGTGTAGTGTGGCGGTAATCATCCTTCGGGACCCCGTGAGGGAGTAGAATTTGCATTTTGGACTTGTGTGATTTTGTGGAGAAGGAAGTATTTCAGACGATCACAAGTTCAAGGTGCAATTACTGAGTTGCTGGCTATACATTCTCAAGGGAATTATGAGCCTAGTTTCAAACAAATCGCCTAGATTGTTTGTCTCGAACCGCATGAAGTAATGTCAACTAACGTCTGTGTACTAAAATTCTGAGACAATAGCGGTAAATTGTTATACGACAAATACTAGTAAAATATGCTAGGTATTAGTAAATTCAGGAGCGAACTAAGTGCTATAATCCAACACACGGATTTAAAGCATTTTGGTAGAATCAGATCCACGAAGCAATTTGAATCGTTGGATGCTGACCATCAAAGTAATTATGTGCATTAGTAGGGGTTCTAACGCACTCATTTTATTTGTACCCGACTGTACATGTTAAAATAAATAATATTTCGCGACCCCATGGTCCGATTTTGGCCTGCGACATATCGTTGGACTCGGGTTTACATTCTCTTTCCTATGGACTATGTATTATATTTTTTTATTTTTTTTATTTTTTTCGTTTTCGAAAATAGGCGATAGTTTGAAAACCAAACAGGATATAACGCTGTGCCATGGCTCAAACGAATGGTCTTTATGACTTTTTTTTTATATACATCGAGTTGAGCCTCTATGGACTGCGTGGTAACAACCAACTTCACTTTAGTGTCTAGGTCTTGCTCTTGTTCCGGCTTTGACTTCCTGCCAGTATCTTCTGACCCCAGCGACGAGTGCCTGTTTATGTTCCTCGGACAAAGGTCCTCTCCGTCTTCCGGAAGTTGATGCCATTTTAAAACCTTGGTAGTTGTTCACCAATCTTCTAAATGTGTTCCTGTCACGAATTTCTCGGTCTAGAATACCAATTTGTCTGAGATCTTTTTCGCATTCCTCGAACCATCTCGGCCTTGTTGCCTTAGACTTGATGAAACTCCATATTCTTTTGGTTAATCGATCATCAGTCATTCTCATGAGGTGACCGTAAAATAGTAGCCTTCTCTTCTTAATTGATGCTGTGATAGGGTCTATGTTCTTGTACAAGTCCTCATTTGCTCTCATTCGCCACTGTCCATCAACCCATCTATTACCAAGAATTTTTCTTAATATCCTACGCTCTCCTTTTTTTCAGTTGGTCGGCTTGACCTTTAGTGTTCATGGTTAATGTTTCGGACGCATATAATCCCTCAGGTTTTACAACTGTGGTATAGTGTCGGAACTTGGCCCCTATACTCATAGACTTTTTGTTATAGATATTTTTTGTAATGTGGTATGCCTGGTCTAACTTCCTCATCCTGACATTAATTGCTTCCTCTTCTAATCCATTCTGCTGGATGACTTCACCGAGATAACGGAAATTTGTGACTCGACTGATTTTTCCAAGGTTAGTGATAATCCATTCAGGTCCATCGCTGATGTTTGTCATATATTTTGTCTTCTGAATAGAAATCTGGAGTCCTACCTTTTCAGCAATTTCTGACAGCCTATTGATCTTGTTGACTGCTGAATCTATGTCGTTAGCAAAAATGGCCAGGTCATCCGCAAAGGCCAGACAGTCAACGTATATCCCTTTGTGCTTAGGACCAAGTCTGAACCGATCTTCATTTCTTTCTTCTTGGTCTAACATCTTCCTCCATTCTCGAATGACTTTTTCCAAAACACAGTTGAAGAGGAGTGGAGATAGTCCGTCACCCTGTCTGACGCCCGTTCTAATTGTAAACGGTTCTGATATCTCTCCCATAAATTTGACTTTCGACACTATGTTGGTCAGAGTTTGTTTGATCAAATTTCTAGATGTATCATCCACTCCAAACTCTTCCAAAATATTCATTAATGACTCCCGGTCGATGGAGTCATACACTTTCTGAAAGTCAACAAACACGACCACGTAACTATATCCTCCTGTCTTCTTGTACCTGATGATGTTCTTCAGGTTAATGATCTGTTCCGGGCATGAACGACCCTTTCTGAAGCCAGCCTGGTATTCCCCGATCTGTTGGTCAAGATGCGCTTCTATTCTGTTCTGAACTGCTTTGGAGAAAATCTTATACGGAACAGATACTAATGAGATGCCTCTATAGCTGTTGACATTCTTTTTATCACCTTTTTTGTGTAGAGGATGGATTAGTGCTGACAGCCATTCAATTGGTAACATCCCAGTTCTCCATATCTCTTCAAAACGTTTGAGTAGTACATCTAGAGTTTCATCATTCGCCAGCTTCAGTAGTTCCGCCACTATTGAATCTTCACCAGCTGCTTTATTATTCGTTAAACTGTTGATAATTTGTTTGATCTCCTCTTTACACGGTGGGGATGAGTTGAGTAGTTTGTGGATCGGATCGCACACAGTGAATCGTTCTTTCGGTTCATCACAATTAAGCAATTTTTCAAAGTAACGAGACATGATCGTACAGTTTTCTTTGTTGGTCAGGCCCAGCTTCCCATTTTCATCTCTAAAATAGAGGCTGGGGGCTTGATACCCTTTCAAATTGGACTTGAACGTTTGATAGAAGTCTCTGGTATTGTTTTTCCGGAAATCCTGATCGATCTCTTCTAACTGCTGATTCTCATATAATCGCTTGGCCCTTCGGAAAGTTCTGGGTGCTTCTTTTCGAGCTTCACGGAACACATCGAAATCTTCAGGTCTTCGGGTCGAGTTCCACTTTTTCCAGGCATTTGTTCTTTGAGTCAGCACTTCATCACAATCCTCATTCCACCATCTATGCTGCCTCTTCTTAGCTGTCAGGATTGTAGTATTAGCTGCTTGTTGGATCTTGGAGGCAATGTCCGTCCATTTATGAGATTCAAAAGTCAGTTGCTGGTGGTATTGTTCTAATACATTTTGATCGATTTTCAACTTTTCAAGGTCATATTTACGAATCTTATTTCCTTGTTTCTGGGTCTTATTGAGAGGAATGAAATTTATTTTGATCTTAGAGAGGTAATGGTCTGAATCGACCTTTATTTTTTTTAATAAAACTTTTTTATTTTTTATGTTTTTTTGAAAACACTCGAATTTTGAAATTCCTATATTTTGGAAACTAGGAACTCAACAAAAAAAATTGTTTGACGTAAATAAATGGTCCCTACCCCCTCTACCCCCAAAATAAATTTCAAGTCTCTAGGACAAAAACCTGTAGTAGTGTGGTAGTGGGGAGCTGCTCCACTTAGCAAGTGGTGAGCCCCTGCGACCTTGGAATGGAAGGAGTCATGCTAGGAAGGCGTGCTTGGATTCGTTTTTTTCGTCTCGTTGCGCTCTTTACGGGAATGTAGGTGTCGAAAAGGTGAAATGCTGGAAACACGGTTTTTTGGGGGCAAAACCGTGTTTTTAAACTTTTTGCTATATCTCACGAACCAATCATGCTAGAGGTGTGTACGACGGGTCCAAGGACTCGGGGTGACGTCCTCTTTGCTATGGACCACTCGATGTAATAAAAAAAATTGCAACCTAGATTTTGGGGTAAACACGTGCTTTTTGTGTTTTTGCTGATATCTCACGAACCAATAACGCTAGAGACGTGTACGAGGTGTCCTAGGACTCGGGCTAACGCCCCCTTTCAAATGTGGTAGATATGTTTTTCCAAAAAATAATTCACAAAGGGCCTAACGCCATACATGTTGAAAAAACCTGTTTTTTTCTTTACCTGTTTATAATGTCCATGAAGCGTGGTGGTTGAGAGAGACGATACTACTGGATGTGGGTGTTTCAACGAACCTGTCGCTGACCACGGTGGCTGTGTTCAATAGATAAATCGCTATTTCGACGGGTCGGTTTATGACAGAGCGAGGGTGCGTTTTTTCACACATTTTACCTTTGACGTGTAAACGGTGATGAGAACTTGGTTCTATGTTGGTCGAAGCGAGTAGAGAAAACAAACTTGCAGACGAGCAGGAGGTGAATGTCATTTGAGCTTATTGGAAGACGTTGATCTGACTTGACAACAGGTGCAATGGAAAAATGACCATGACGCTTGAAGGTGAAATAATCTGACCATCGTGGTGGCAGGGAAGAGCGAAATGCATGTGAACACATGTGAAACCACATGAGGACTAAACCAGTGACATCCTGTCTTGCTTCGTACGTGACAAAATGCAAGTTCATGTGAAATTTGATCTACCACAGGTGTTCACCTTGGACGTTAGCTGTCCACGTGCACGATAACTGTTAACAAGTTACATCCTGTTTTGCTTCGTACGTGACAAAATGCAAGTTGACGTGAAATTTGATCTGCCACAGGTGTTCACTTTGGACGTTAGCTGTCCACGTGCCTGATAACAGAATGTTCAAAGCGAGGGAACAAAAAGATTATACATGCAACGTAACATATATAAAGACATGTCGTTATCATTTCCACTCTCACTTAGGTGACTACCTTTGAACACACTGCGTTGCATGAAACCCCTGGTCTTGTTTAACAGTTTTGGTGTTGGTGGAAAATACTTAACCTTGTTGTGGGGTAGGTATATAGTTATTCATTTATATATTTATTGATTTTATATAAATACATGCAATTATTTATTGATTAGGTAATTAATGATTTTATTTATTTATTTGTTTGCAGATAACGTGTATAGCCTACCTGTCGTGTGTCTGTGGGAAATATATTAAAGAAAGAGAAAGACAGACAGATAGAAAAGGAAACCATTTCCACACTAGCCAACGAGACGGGAATATAGCAAAGCATTACACGTCAAGGTGAGATTTGCTTTTTTATATATAACCTGTTTGATTTTGTTTTGTTTGTGAAATGCATAAACTATATGGAATGGATATACTTATGGTGGTTTATTTTATTTCTTTTTAGAGTGTTGGAAAACGCTTGACCACTGTGATAACCTGGAACGCGTGTGTTTGGGGCCATTGTTCAGTAGTCTACAGTTGAAAACTCAGGTGAGAGTGTTCTTTCAAAATAATGTCTTTTACTGCTGAGGATACGTTAACTTGGAAGCCCCTTGAGTCTTGTTTCAAATCGCGTGTGTGCTCTGGCCGCGCAGTGAATGTTAGAAAAAGTTTGATTCCCAAAGAATTTTTACAATCTTGTTTTGAAATTTTCAAAATTGACATTCGCACAGCGCAAAGGTTGCATACGGCTTTAAAAGTGAATACAGAACTGGTGTGCGATTTCATATATAAAAGAAAGGACGTAGAGCATAAAGAGACATTCTATATTTGCAGTAAAATGCAAGAGCTTTTGATAGCCCATAATTTGGAACAGTTGTATCAAAGCCATGTAGTGAATGCCTTGCTATCAAAATTTGATAAACTGCAACAAGGACCCAGTGGTTTAGCATTAGACAAAATTCATCATTTGCAAATCAACATTTGTGAATTCAGCCCGTTGAATGCTGGGTCTAGCTTTATTGAAACACCACCAGCAATAGCTTCGAAAAAGGCTGTGGTGAATATTGAAAATGTTGATGATGATTGCTTTCTGTGGTCTGTGGCTGCGTTTTTGCAACCAGCACAACGTGACAGTTGTCGACCAGGAAAGTACAAGGCCAAGTTTAATGAATTGAAATAAACTTTAAATTTAACTCGAGTATCGTTCCCTATGGACTTAACCGAGATCCATAGGTTTGAACAAGATAACCAGGACTTTTCGTTCATGGTGTATGGCCTTGAAGGTGATGAGATTGTGGGTCCTCTTTATGCCACAAAAGAACCGAAACGACATCACATTCATCTTTTATATTTATCTGTAGGAGAGGTGAATCACTATTGCCTCATTAAAAGCCTGAGTAGATTGCTAAGCAGTCAAATGTCTAAATATAAATGTAAAAAACATATTTGTGACCGTTGCTTGCAATATTTTAAAACCCCTACGCTTTTGGAACGTCATAGGGTAGATTGTGTTACTCAGGAAGCGGTGAGATTGATATTGCCACAAGGGGACAAGGCTGTGTTAAAGTTTAAGGACATTCACAAGCGTGACACTGTCCCCTATGTGGTATATGCAGATTTCGAAGCTCTCACCACACCCCTGGCGGGATGTGAACCAGATCCCACCATGAGCTCAACCACACCCATTCAAAAACATGAGCCCTTTGCCATAGGATTTAATGTGGTGTGTGCCTATGACCCCACACAATCCGTTTAAAAATACCGCGAGGGGCCAGATTGTGCCAAATGGTTCTTGGATGAACTTGTCAAGTTGGCTCATGATGTACAGGAAATACTGGACCACCCAGTACCCATGAGCCTATCTCTAGAACAGCAGCAGAAGTATGAGCATGCCATGACATGCCATATTTGTGAAAGGCCTATTTTAAATAGAGAGGAAAAAGTCAGAGACCACTCGCACTTTACGGGAGAGTTTCGTGCAACTTGGCAAATGCAACTTGAACTTTCCAGCTCCTCGTTTCATCAGTGGCTTTTTCCACAATCTGGCGAATTATGACATTCAGTTTTTGATTCGTGAATTGGGCCATGTCAACAAGGGCTCGTTTACCATTATTCCCCAAAACCATGAGCGTTTTACAGCCCTGACATGGAGGTTGGGCGACTTGAGCATTCGATTTTTGGATTCCTTTAAGTTTATGACATCCTCGCTAGACAGCCTTGTGAATGGCTTGAATGAGGAGGAATTAAAAAATACTAGAATGCATTTTAATGATCCTGAGCAATTTCAATTGTGCATTCGGAAAGGTATATTCCCGTATGATTTCTGCAACAGCTGGGATGTGTTAAAGCAAAGAAAACTCCCACCACAAGAGAAATTTTACTCGAAACTAACACGCAGAACCGTTTCCGATGAAGACTATGCACATGCATGTCAAGTTTGGCGAGTGTTTGGCATGAACACGCTAAGTGAATAAGCTTTGCATTACCTAAAACTGGATGTATTGCTGCTCACTGATGTGTTTGAAAAATTCCGTAACTTGTGTCAACACATTTACGGTCTTGACCCGGCTCACTATTATACGAGTCCTGGACTCTCGTTTGATGCCGCTTTAAAATACACTCAAGTGGAATTGGATTAACTCAATGACGTAGACATGGTTCTATTTTTTGAAAAGGGCATTCGTGGCGGCTTTGTGTCACTTAACCAGCGCCATGCCGAAGCGAACAATGTCTACATGCCTGATTATTCACCAGACAAACCAGAATCGTACTTAATGTACTATGACGTGAATAATTTGTACGGTTACGCCATGAGTCAGCCTTTGCCCTATGGGAAGTTTGCTTGGCTGACAGAGAAACAAGTGTCAGAATTTGATGTGAACATGGCTAGCCACGAAACAGACCATGGATATGTGCTAGAAATGGATATTGAATATCCCTCATCCTTGTATGATGAACATGCCGATTTCCCATTCTGCCTTGAGCAAATGGTTCCCCCTGACAGTAAAGTGAAAATTGAAAAACTCACGGGCAAACTTAACAACAAAAATCGGTATGTGTTACATATCCAAATGTTGGTGCAATGCCTCGCCCAAGGCTTGGTGTTGAAGGAAATCCACAGGGGGTATTTCTTTTGCTCAAAAAGCATGGCTTGAGCCATACATGAGAATCAACACAGAGCACCGACAAATGGCAACACAGCAGTTTGAAATTATTTTTTTAAAATTAATGAACAACTGCATCTATTGTGCTCTGAAAGAAGTTCATTTTCCTTATTGACAGATTCACTATATGACAAAGGAGAAACTGTTCCGCCTAGTCAATACATTTATTTACAACAAGTTATAAACTTGCTATTATATGGTACATGTTTCGAGGACTCTAGTACTGGTCCCTTCTTCAGCCATAAATTAAGTTGCAAAATCCAGCATAATTAAAGATATCATAATAAAAATACATAAAATGATGAGTGAATGGATGAAATGAGGCGAAAAAGAACACATTACTCATGAGAAGTAATGTGAGTGCACATCAGTAAAAATTAACACCATTGGTAGTGCTAGGTTCTTGAGAATACACTTATATAGCACTGTTCTAAAGTTTGTGCATGTGGAAATCACTTCACTTGGGATTTATAGCCTGTTGTTTACAATGCTGTTGACTGAAACTTGCTGTTCAAGCTGGGGCTTCTGAGCTTATAGTCTTGCATTAGAGAGAAAACATCGAATGTCATGTAATGAAATACATCATCATGATGAGGAGACGTCCAAGTATGGAAAAAACATATTTTACTTAGACCAACTAAAACAATTTGCTTTGTTGATCTAATTCACAGAATTCTGTGTATTCTCAAGAACCTAGCACTACCAATGGTGTTAATTTTTACTGATGTGCACTCACATTACTTCTCATGAGTAATATGTTCTTTTTCGCCTCATTTCATCCATTCACTCATCATTTTATGTATTTTTTATTATGATATCTTTAATTATGCTGGATTTTGCAACTTAATTTATGGCTGAAGAAGGGACCAGTACTAGAGGCCCCGAAACATGTACCATATAATAGCAAGTTTATAACTTGTTGTAAATAAATGTATTGACTAGGCGGAACAGTTTCACCTTTGTTATATAATAAACTGCATCTATGGCAAGTCTATGGAGAATGTCCGCAAATACCGTGACATTAAATTGGTGAATGTCTGGGAGGGGCGGTGGGGTGCCCGGCGGTACATTGCCAAGCCAAATTTCAAATCGATCAAAATTATCGATGAGGATTTGGCTACTATTAAAATGAGTAAGACCAGCGTGACCATGGATAAACCCATTTACTTGGGTCAAGTCATTTTAGACTTTTCTAAATCGGTCATGTATCGATTTCACTATGAGTTTGCCAAACGCCATTTTGAGAACGTCTCTCTTTTGTAATTGGATACGGACTCATTCATTTACCACATTCGCCACTGCAAACCCTATGACGTCATGAGGCAACATAGTGAATGGTTCGACACCTCTTGCTATAGCGCTGACAACGTGTTTCAGCTGCCCATAAAAAACAAAAAGGAAATGGGCGCTTTAAAAGATGAATGCGGTGATTCCATTATGACGGAATTCGTAGGTTTGGCCTCAAAAATGTATGCTTACCTCACACTCGACTGTAAGGAAGCCAAAAGAGCAAAAGGTGTAGGTAGAGCAGTGGTAAAATCGCTACGTGTAGACGATTACTTAGCGGTTTTACGCACTGGCAAAGCTATGTTTCATACACAGTGCAGGATACAATCCAGCAACCATCATTTGTATCTTGTGGAACAGAGAAAACGCACCCTCGCCTCCATGGATAACAAACGTGTGTGGGCTGATGACCTGCTCACCAGCCTGCCCTGGGGTTATGATTGCAAGGAGGAGGAGGTGTGATTTCACTGTTAAATCGTTTATGGGACATAGCTTTATGTAACTTGTAGATTTAGTATTTTGTAAATATTGTTTTTTTTGTCATTGTAAATAGTAGATTTTGTAAATAGTGGCAACCCACTTGAAACTTTTGCTCTTTAAAACAGTTCTATGCAACCTTATTTTTTATAATTTTTTTGATTGGTAAATAGTGTGATTCTTTTAACGCTATACAAAGTTGAGTTTTTGTAAATATGAAATAAGTAAGATTTTTAGTAGTTTTTTTAATGGTAAAATGATAAACTAAAAAAAAGTTCTTTTGGGATGAGTGTGCATGTCGAGAATGTGCTTTTGGGAATAAATAAAGTGGTTGTGTTTGTTCCCAAAGACAGGTGTGAATGTATGAGTAGAGAGAGAAAGCTGGTGTGTATGGTTGACCAGAGCAAACACGGTGAGGTAGGGTGAGTGAGTGGGGATGGGGTAAATGGTCACTTATATACTCATTTTGTTTTCAATAGTTTCGTTTTTTTTTCCATTGAAATGTGGCAGACAATAGACATTATTTTTGTAAATACAGTCTTACCTGCAGTAGTCGTAGACCTCGACGTTTCTCCAAACACCCATAAACACATTGCAGCATCGCCATGGTCAAGCACTTGCATCAACATCATTGTCAAATCTCAACTTTCGACATACACCAAATGGAAAAATGGAAAAACAGCAAAATGGAAAATCCATGTTTCCATATCACAAAAAAAACGCAAAACTTAAAACGGACATTTTTAAAAAACTGGAAATGGCCATGTGTGAAATTTGAAAATTCAAAAACTTCAAACGGACATTGTTTAAAATGTGTCATCAACAAACTGGAAAATCCATATCATGAAAAACGCAAAACTTGAAACGAACTTTTTTTAAACTGTAAATTGCAAAATGACAAATGGCAGTGTGTGAATTCATCATGTGTGAAATGTGTAAAATGAAACATAAGCCATCAACATCACGATTTCTTAAAATTAAAAATAACAAAAACATCGTGCTCTGGTAAACCTTTGTTTTTATTTCATAGTCATAGTGAATTGACAAAAGAAAAAATAGAATACAAACAAATCCCAATTCCTCACTCCTCAATGTTTATGTCCATGCATCATCAACTTTCCTTTCATAGCACTCATGACAATTAGGGCTGCCGTCCTTTCACTCACTGAGGCATCACTGGATGTGAAACGTTGTTTAGCTTTCTTCAATAACAATTTATCTGCCACATGTCTTAAACCAGGATGACTATGGCGATAAGAAAGGTCATGTTCCTTGCATGCTTGATCCAAAAGATTAATGGGTACATCACCACGTTGTAATCGTTTTTCGAGACGAGTTCCAGGGCCGCAAAAACGATAACCTGGAAGATGGATTTCGAAAGGTAAGTATTGAATCACTTTGTCAATGACGCCATTGCCAGTACAGGTCTGGCATATCCTTTTCCATTGATGGTAAAAAGGTTTGGTCTTCCTCCTCCTCTGTGGACGATGTTCGTGTTTGTTGTTGTTGTTGTTGCTATTTCTCGCCATGACACCCGTGGAATGATTCAACAAAGTCTTTACACGGACTTTTATGACCGTGATACAGTTTCACTAGCTGGCAAGTTGCACACTGACGCATAGACGGTATTTTTGCCATGGCCACTTGCTTATGGAGATCGTAATCCGTACAGGGTTGCAATTCACTCAACACAGGGTCTTGAGTCCATGATTTTGGTACATGTTGCCAGATTTCTTTGACCGCGTTGGCGGCCACATAATAAATGAACGACTTGGGGAGCGCCAAGAGTTCCTCTTTGGTAAAACTGTCTAGTTTCTTTTTGCACACAAAGAACTTGCCGATGGCTTTGTCCGTAGCATTGCCTTACTCCATGGTATCACGTGCTGTAGATGTTTACACGTCGCTTGTAGAAATCTCACTGGCGTCATTCACAGGTAAATCATGAGTTATAATTTTGTTCAACAACTCCCAGCAGGCATGGGTGGTTAACCAATGAAAGAGATGCCACGCATGCGATAGGGCTGTATGGGTAATGTTGCCACAGGAACAAGTATCCATGAGCGTTTGCAGGGAGGGGCAGCCCAACTCCATGAGGTCGATACATTGGCAGTAAGACGTCAAAAATGGTTGCAACCATTGACGTTTTTCATTACCTTTCACAAATACCACATTAGCCGAGGACAAGTGTGCTTTCATAACCACGTCCAAATATTTATAGGAAATGGTTCCCTGATTCCAGTCTAGTTGCCTATGATTTTCAATCCACTGGGTTTGTTTACGGTCTTTTTCACACAACAAATCAAAAGCATGGGGTGGTTAAAATAGCAAATGCGTAGCTTGCGATATCCAAAACGTGGTACAATCGATCATGGCCACTTGTTTAAATATAAATTTGTTGTCACCAATTTTAAACCCTTGGCAATCCACAATGAGTGTGCGCAACATGTTGACGCTTGCCTGGACCAAGTTCAACTGACGACTGACTGATGATCGACCACTAAAGTGTGATCATGGCATGGACTTACCTGCCATGCTAGTTTCAAATTGAGGTTAGGGTAGGACAGGGGGACATGCAAAAATAAGAATTTAAGAATTACACCATTTTATTATCATAACACGTCTTACAGGCTTTTCTCATTTTGGGATAAGGACGATAGCAACTGATACAACAATATAGTCTCTTGTGTTTGTAAGGTCCATAACACCGATGATGTCCCAATGTCTCTAAACTAGGCGTTTTTGATGGTGAGCTGCTCACCGAAGCACCATGGACACCATACGGTCCACACGTATCGTAACTTGTTTTTTTTTTCATCACTCAGAGACACAAGTGAGGGATAGCTTGAATGACAGGGTATATTTCCCACTTCCATTCTGCACAGGTAGGGGCAGGTGGGTGACCAGCGCTGATGTTCCTGCATGGGTTCATCGCCCTCCTGCCATTGGTCTATGATGATGGGACAAAAGGCACATTTCACTTCATCTCTTGTTTTTAAAATAATAGAATCCAGCGGCCGCCAAGGCTTGAGGGTTTATGAAAGGCACCGGCCACGTGGCAAAAGTCTTGAAACGTTGTTCCTCAGAGTTTAAATTCATGAATGTAACATCTCTTGAGGCTTTAAAGCAAGACATGACTGAGCGGCTTGACGTGGGTTGAGCTGTTATTTATACACTCGTCACTTGGTTGGACAGTGGATAATATTTGACTTGTTTGTGATGAATAATCAAACAGTAGGCCGTCGTATTGGCTGGTACATTGTCATGCGTTTCAAAATCTAGTCGAATGTCGATATTGGATGGCTTGACAGACTCTTCCAGGTAAGAACAGTCAAAAACAATCAGTGGCGCTCTTGCCTTAAACGCTTGGGGGAGCAGCATGGGGCCGTTCTCTTTTTGATAATACGACTATCGAAATTTAGAAAACAAGTCGTATAGGGAACCATACTTATTTTTTGAAAAATCCAAATCCAGTCCTTCATAGGGAAACACGGCTCCGTTGAGGAAAAGACGTGCATTTCTCAATTTCAGGTGATCAAATTGCGTGGCATCTTTGATTTGTTGATACTTGCGATTCGTTTGAAAACCCACGATCAGGTAGAGAGGTCTCTCTGTATAGCGAGCTGTTTTTACAGACCAACTGTGTGTGTTGGTGGTGGGCAATAGCGGATACTCATGGAGTGCCCAGCTTCTAAATTCCATGGGTAGAGGCATATCTCCCTTTACCATTTTGAGTATGTCCAGTTTTTTGCTATCTTCAAGGGTCACATGAGGCACTTTCCATAGCAAGCGTTGTAGTTGAATTTTTGAATCGATGGGGGGCATTGTCGGCTCCCTTGAGTGCATTATCACTCCTGTCTCTCACCAGATAAAGCACTTGCCTTGCGTTGACCACAATGCGTTGGTGATCTTCGGCAAAGCCTAAAATCAGTTTAAGAGGTAAACATCCAGTAAAGGTCCCATCAGTGTGTACCATCCAGTCATTGGTCGAGTCAGGACACCAACCTGCCATGCAAAGTGTTTTACCTTCTTCCTCACTATAAGAGGGGTATAGTTTCATGACACTGGAAATGCCCACATTTCGAGTGCTATCCACCACGATATCGTTAATGATATACCGCACTTCAGAAAACAGAAAGGCCAAACCATGGTTGGCCAACTTGGATGTGGTGGGTGTAGAGCCATCGGCTTTGGTGAGCCGACCTTCAATCTGAATGACACTTTCATGCGGTAGGGTGTAAATATCTTGGTTGTTGATAACAAATTGAATTTCATCATTGTTATTGGGTCCAGGTGTTTGAGCTTGATAGGAATGGAGATCAATTCTTACCACTCCTGGTTGCTCCTCGATGCGGTTCGCTATCTCTAGGATAGAATTCATCATGAGGGTTGACGTGGTAACCCAAATGCAGTAAAATCTGCTTGTCTTGAGATATTAACGTGTATTCACGTGGCAAACAACTAACACCATTCCTAGACGGTGTTGTTGCTTTATACACAAATTTCATAGTGGCTTTAGCACCAACTTGTAAGTCACTGGTGTGGTAGAATCTAGATCAATGAGTTGTTGATCTCTATTGATCAGTCTTAATGTTATATTATTAATACTATCGACAGCCACAGAATGGAAAAGCACCAATGGAGCGTTTTCACGAATAATATACCCATTGGGCGATGTCACAATAAAGTCATAAAGCGAATGCGATGGTTCTTGATTGGTGTACACTTGGCTAATAATATTACACGTCACCGACACATGATGGTCCTCAATGAATTTCACTTCATGGTCCGAATCATGTTTTTTGTTGGGCTCCAACACACGTGGTTTAAATCCTAGTAATGGACCAATGGAATCGGGGCGTGTTTTAAAGTCAATGTTGAAAGTAGAGAAAATACTGCAGCGATGAGTGTTGGTATTGCCTACAAGTTCAAACTTGTGCGTTACGTCGAGAAATGACTTTAAACCATATTGATTGATCAACATCATATAAATGTGTTCATAAATGTCATCGATCGTGTATCCACCAGAGTTCAAGGTGAACACAGAATCATCATAGTAAAACTTGTTGTTCACATTTTCACGTATGTTGTATATTCGATTGTACGTTTCAAGAGAAACAAGTCCTAAACCATGGGGGTTTTCACTCAATTCGATAGGTGGGTAAAAGTCTAGGCTGACTTCAGGTCCACGTCCATGCACTGTAAACGTTTTACTTTCTGCCGACATACTGGTGGCGTTTTTGCTTATGCTGCGTCTTATATAAAAAATTAAACACAAACGTCCACACTGTGGCTGTTAAACGTTTGCTCACGTTTCACATTATAATATATCTTGATCCTGTTTCCAAAATAGGTCACTAGTTCCATGGGCGGAGGCAAATTCCCAAAACTGTCAAAGTACCATACCATGGATCCCTCTTTGACATAAGCTACATAATGCGTTCCTGGTCCTCGGTGATCATCCAAATTGACAACAGCACATTCCTGTTTCCAGGGTCGTGGGGGTAATTGGTTTCGCATAAACACACCTCGAAAATGAGAAAGCTTTAGTTGTTTAGCATAGTTTTCCACTTGTTGATGCGTCAGGGCATGTGTCGCTATGGCTGAGTTTTTTTTAATATTTCGAAATGGTGAAATCCCAAATCCTTGTTGATAAAAGGCTGGCTTTAAATTGACATTTCTAGCCCCCATGGCAATCGCTTCCATCGTTTCATTGTGTCGCTGACTTACTTTGAGTTGTTGCTTGCCCTGCTGCGCGGCTTTAATGGTTTTCGCCACTGCACTGGCACCGCGCAAAAGTGAACCCAGAGCAGCCAAACCGGCAAATAATGCAGGTAAAAATCCCGCTCGTTTGGGGACGGGAATCACTCGCCCTTGGTTTGAAACCTGTCGCCGACGTTTTGGAATAACATGTCTCTGTGCTGCTCGAAAGGCTTTCCTTATGGTCAATACATTATTTTTTCTTTTTTTCTTTCGCAAGGGCTTGTCAACGAATGTCCTAAGCCCAGGCTTTGCCAAGGACAAAGTCCTTTTTTTAGTCTTTCTCACCGCATACCTTTGTTTCACCATGATGATAATGACCAACAACCTTTCACAAGAAAGTTTAAATCACAACTAACGTCAGATGGTTATTTCATGGCTGTATATTCCAATTCCACATAAAGTGGGAAATCGTTTATGGTTTTTCCTGCTTGCTTTTCATCCCATGTCAACATGAGATGAAAGGATAATTCGTCACCTGCATTGACCATTTCATGGTTATGGACCAACATCCTATGACCATTTATATGTATTTGTAAATGGTTCTCATCAGGTATGTGAATGGTTCCATCATAGTGTAATCGATAGTGGCTTAATCCTGAAGCAAGCACATAGGTCAAGTGCTGATCATGAACTAGCGGTATATGGTTTCTCTCATTCAAAGGTTTTTCATTTGTCAGATACACTAAAAATACAGATGGGATAAATTTATAAAGCCTTTTCATTTCATAGGTCATGTAACGCTTGGTACTAACATCGTCTTCGTCTTGCGGGTCTTCCATGTGAATAATCCGATGGTGATTAGCGCTATAGCCATTCACCGTAAGCTGGGGCACTTTGTCATAAAACTCATACACTTTGTTATCCACATACGTTTTCGTAGTAACATCTGTAGACACTTGAGGATGTTTTACATGGGTTAACCGCTTTCCCTTAAAGTCATAATCTCCCTGTTTTGTGCGTGGCACTACTGACCTATCCACATAGTGTTTATTAGCAGGATCTGTTTCTTGTTTAGGATCATGTATGGGGACAGGCCTAGCTTTGGCCATCAACGCACGTCCAAAGACATCCATCGTCAACCTGTAGTACCAGTCTACTGTTTCTATGACAAGGCTCGGTGTCCTGTATATAGACAGCCTGCTAGCCTGTCTAAGCCTTAGTTGAAATGAAGATTATTAAGCAGCAAGAGTCATTCCCCGTGGGAGACATGGTTTCCCATCTCTGTCCCACATCACGTGAACAACGCCAAGTTTCACTGTTTCCATCTTCCATTCGCTGCATCATTGTGGGGCCTTCCGGCTGTGGAAAGACTAATCTTTTGCTAACGCTCATCACAGCGCCCAATGGTCTGCGTTTTCAAAATATTTATATTTTTGCAAAATCTCTCTACCAACCCCTCTACGTGTTTCTGGATCAAGTCATGTCTGGATTACAAAAAGAGAATATGGGTTATTTTACATTTTCCATGCAAGAAAATGTGATTTCACCGGATGAGGTAAAGCCTGATTCACTCAAGATTTTCGATGATGTATCCACTGAACGTCAAGGTATCATTCAAAGCTATTTCAGCATGGGTCGACACAAACATATCGATTGCTTCTATCTTGGGCAAACCTATTCTAAAATGTCCAAACAGTTGATTCGTGACAATGCCAATGTCATTGTTTTATTTCGTCAGGACGAGAGGAACAGTCGTCACATTTATAATGAACATGTGAATCCTGATATGACCTTTCAAATGTTTACTGAATTGTGTGCCAAGTGCTGGAACACTCAACGTCATGCCTGTTTAGTGATTGACAAACAAAGTCAACTCAACCAAGGACGGTATCGCTTAGGGTTTGATCATTTTATTGCTATTTAACGCCCTGTCTCATTCCCCGGCAAGTCATTTGTCAAGACACCCTGGCGTTAGCAGAGAGTCAATTGAAAAATCATATTATTAGAGCAAAAAATACTATTCGCCAAAAGTTTCGTCAATTGAAACAATCACGTGCAAATCATGCTTTGTTTATTCAGCAACATTTAGTACCTCCACTAAAAGCCATGTTGAAACCCTCTTTCAAGCCATCTGAAACGCTACCCACCGTTTCACAAGCCACGCAGACGCTGCACGAGGACCCTGAGAAAGAGGAAGAGGAACAGGAAGATTTGACTAGTGTTAGTGAAGTTGAGGATGAGGAGGAACAAGTGTTTACGCCTCAAAAAAAGACCGCACCCCTTGCAGAGTTTTTGAGAAAAAAGAAATCCTTGGCCATGGTCGATACACCTTGCCCTTCCAGGGCGTCTCCGTTTTCACAACTCTTGGCCACCCCTCAACATAAAGCACAACTGAAAACCATTTAAAAAAATGGATCAACATTGGAACCCTATTTCACCGATCTATTTATTGGAAACACAGATACCACGTATGGTGTTTGCTATGAGGATGATAGTCTTAAAATTGGCGATTCATCCATTAAATGTTCTCGTACTAAAGCTGTCATTAAAAATATCAACTATAAATTAACGCCAGGACTGTTAAAGCTGCTCTTTTCTCGGACCCCCTCTTCCCATGATTATACGTCAGAGGACCTTGACAAATATAAATCCATTTTATTGGATACCCATGCTCACAAAAGACAGTATGATCCAACGCAACAAGTGAATGCCAATATATCTCAAAAATATAAAACCATCATTGCAAAAATGTTTCCCATTAGTCAAAGTACTCGTCGTAAATTGTCCGCTTCGGGAGTGACATTTAAACCATTAAAACCCCTTGTGGATGTTACCTACTGGCACAATCCCAATAAGCTCGTCCAGCGGCTACAGTTGTTGCGTGCCTCACGTCAAGCTGGCCATACCGGTCACGATTGGGAAATTCAAGAAATTGAACAAGAACTTCGAAATGCCAACATTATTGTTTAAGCCCTCGCC
This sequence comes from Meconema thalassinum, assembly GCA_946902985.2. NCBI lineage: Eukaryota > Metazoa > Arthropoda > Insecta > Orthoptera > Tettigoniidae > Meconema > Meconema thalassinum. The sequence continues at coordinate 389,907,288 of OX336393.1, read as the reverse complement.
CATTAAAATGGGTATTGCTCACGAGTTGCATCGCCCAGCTAGGCGTCACTATCCGCGACTCAACGTGATTTCACGAGGTGTGGATGAACTTTGGCAGGCTGACTTGGTTGAAATGATACCCTATGCTGGCGTTAACGACGGTGTACGCTATATGTTGACCGTCATTGATGTCTATTCCAAAATGGCCTTTGTTGAACCTGTGCGTCGCAAGTCTGGTCCACTAGTTACCAAGGCCTTTCAACATATTATTCAACATTCCGTCAACCTCAGTTGCTACAAACCGACCAGGGGAAAGAATTTTTCAACAAGGACTTCTCCAGTTTTCTCAAATCTAAGGATATTCACCATTACACCACGTACAGCAATCTCAAAGCCATTGTGGTCGAGCGGTTCAACCGAACATTGAAAACCCATATGTGGAAAGCGTTTACCGCTCAGGGCACGTATCGCTGGTTGGACATGTTACCTGAGCTAGTATCACGTTACAATGACACCAAACATAGAACGATTGGGACCAAGCCACGCCTCGTGACCAAAAATATTCAGCGATTGGATAAACTGTTTAACCCCATAAAAACAGCCGATCCTAAACGTCACCGACTGAAAATTGGGGATTTTGTTCGTGTGAGCAAATTTAAGTCTGCCTTCAATAAGGGCTACACGCCTCAGTGGGGGACTGAACTATTTCGAATTCATCAAGTCAACTTGGACACTCCAGTCACCTATTTACTCAAGGACCTCAACCGTCAACCCATAAAAGGTAGATTTTATCTCCATGAACTTCAGAAAACAGCATTTCCTCAGCATTATCCTGTGGAAAAAGAGTTGAAACAAAAAGGAAATAAACTCTATGTCAAATGGTTAGGGTTTAACTCTACGTTTAATTCTTGGATCAATAAATTACATGTTGTGTGAACCTGTGCAATTTTTAATTTATTTATTCACACATGTTGTACATCACCTATAGCTCTATGTGTACAGCGCTCCGCGCTTCATGCATGCTCATACATGTTTGTCTTTCCCTTTCCTCCTGTGTTCTCTCATACATTACCCCTCCCCCTCTCCCCTCCACCTCCCACCACTGCTCTTTGCAGCTCTTGCCTATCTACAGGTTGTGACATTATTCCCACAAGTTGCATCATACTTTTTACTGATTCAGCGATTCCCACGCTTTGAACATTCTGTTATCAGGCACGTGGACAGCTAACGTCCAAAGTGAACACCTGTGGCAGATCAAATTTCACGTCAACTTGCATTTTGTCACGTACGAAGCAAAACAGGATGTAACTTGTTATTAGTTATCGTGCACGTGGACAGCTAACGTCCAAGGTGAACACCTGTGGTAGATCAAATTTCACATGAACTTGCATTTTGTCACGTACGAAGCAAGACAGGATGTCACTGGTTTAGCCCTCATGTGGTTTCACATGTGTTCACATGCATTTCGCTCTTCCCTGCCACCACGATGGTCAGATTATTTAACCTTCAAGCGTCATGGTCATTTTTCCATTGCACCTGTTGTCAAGTCAGATCAACGTCTTCCAATAAGGTCAAATGACATTCACCTCCTGCTCGTCTGCAAGTTTGTTTTCTCTACTCGCTTCGACCAACATAGAACCAAGTTCTCATCACCGTTTACACGTCAAAGGTAAAATGTGTGAAAAAACGCACCCTCGCTCTGTCATAAACCGTCCCGTCGAAATAGCGATTGATCTATTGAACACAGCCACCGTGGTCAGCGACAGGTTCGTTGAAACACCCACATCCAGTAGTATCGTCTCTCTCAACCACCACGCTACATGGACATTATAACAGGTAAAGAAAAAAAAACAGTTTTTTTCAACATGTATGGCGTTAGGCCCTTTGTGAATTATATTTGGAAAAAATATCTACCACATTTGAAAGGGGGCGTTAGCCCGAGTCCTAGGACATCTCGTACACGTCTCTAGCGTTATTGGTTCGTGAGATATCAGCAAAAATCACAAAAAACACGTGTTTACCCCAAAATCGAGTTTCCAATTACAACGAGTGGTCCATAGCAAAGAGGACGTCACCCCGAGTCCTTGGACCCGTCGTACACGCCCCTAGCATGATTGGTTCGCGAGATATAGCAAAAAGTTTAAAATCACGGTTTTGCCCCCCAAAAAACCGTGTTTCCAGCATTTCACCTTTTCGACACCTACATTCCCGTAAAGAGCGCAACGAGACGAAAAACACGAATCCAAGCACGCCTTCCTAGCATGACTCCTTCCATTCCAAGGTCGCAGGGGCTCACCACTTGCTAAGTGGAGCAGATCCCCCACTACCACACTATTACAGGTTTTTGTCCTAGAGACTTGAAATTTATTTTGGGGGTAGAGGGGGTAGGGACCATTGATTTACGCAAAAGAATTTTTTTGTAGAGTTCCTAGTTTCCAAAATATAGGAATTTCAAAATTCGAGTGTTTTCAAAAAAACATAAAAAATAAAAAAGTTTTATTAAAAAAATAAAGGTCATAAAGACCATTCGTTTGAGCCATGGCACAACGTTATATCCTGTTTGGTTTTCAAACTATCGCCTATTTTCGAAAACGAAAAAAATAAAAAAAATAAAAAAATACCATACTTAGTCCATAGGAAAGAGAATGTCAACCCGAGTCCAACGATATGTCGCAGGCCAAAATCGGACCATGGGGTCGCGAAATATTATTTATTTTAACATGTACAGTCGGGTACAAATAAAATGAGTGCGTTAGAACCCCTACTACCCCCCTACTTGCATTATCTTCACAATTGAGAGACTTGCGTGTGAAACATATAGTAATTGTGCTGCGAGTAAGTAGGACTGATTCTTTGGGAGCAACAAACCCCAGAATTAGTAGAGTTAAGTCGCCACAACTGAAGTCAACGCCTGTAAGTACCAGTCATCATTATTCCCGAGGCTCATCTATATTATGTCATAAGTGTGCCTGTGTAAATATGATAGGGAGTGTAAATTAGTCTGTACGACGAGGACCCTGCGGTTGTGTATTTCATGTCTCGTATCAGAATACATTGTAGATTTTACCAGATCTCTAGTGGTTTTATTTATGAGGTTACCAGTGTAGTTGTGAGTAAATGTTTATTGCTGTTGCTTATACCGTACAGGTGTCTAACCCCCACGCACCCTGTGTTGCCGGTATAGTTACAGTAGCAATGACGACATTTTCAAATATAGCCCTGAGATATTCAGGTATACATCTTTACTGATACCAAATTTGGTTTCGTTAACTGCAGCCGTTTAGGAGTTGATAGGTGGGGACACACAGAGAGACAGACAGACATACAGATAGACAGAAGGACAGACAGACATACATTTGCCTGGATCGAGCTACTTTCTCCTCATTTTAAGCCTATTTTCATTTTATGAAACAAACTAGCAGGAGTACCCATTCTTCGAACGGTCTTCGGTATTAATAACCAGAGATACTGTTGCAATGATAACGGGCTTGGAACCTGTTTGTCGACAAACAAAAATGAATAGTTAAAATGTGCTATCAAACTAAATTTACCTAACGTATTGCGCCCGTTGACGCATGTTTGCTCAGACAACAGAGAGTAAAACTTATGCTGAAATGTAACTGAACATACCCTGCGAGCGGCGGGAAGAAGCTGAAGCAATATCGCTTATGATTATAATTTTACTTATTTTTCACATTCCAAAAATCAACAATAATTATAACCAAATAATTCTGCATATTTGAAGTACAACATACTTCGTAAATCGAAGAAACTATCAATTTACACGGCCAGCTCATGCACTGAGAACACGCCATATTTGGTAACACCAGTTCCTATTTGTCTGTGGAAGAGACAACATGTGCATGATGGAGCACAAATGAAAGGAAACCATGTGGCAGGAAAAATCTACGAAAAACTTCCTTACGGATAGCCATCATGGCATTGTATAATAATTGAAGGATTGAGGACATTCACCACTACGAAAACTGTGAAGTATTTTTATTATTATCCGAGGTGAAATGATGGACTTGTGTGAAGAAAACTTTGCGGCCGCATGGTCTCATTCTCACGCACACACATGTTTCAGTGTTCTATAAACTGTGTATTTAATTAACTTTATAACTGTACCAAGTCTACAAGTAGAATATTTATTTGCCGGATGGGCAGTGATTTTGATTTAATTGTGTTAATATTTTCTTGTGTAAATTTCAGTGCAAGTCACGAGTGAGTGTCGCACAAGCGACAGAGGCTAGAGCCAGTGGCGGAGTGAAAATGGGCAATTTCTTTACCGCATATTAGCTGCAGTGCGCGACAGTTTTATTTAATTATGTGCTACATTTTTACCAACGCTAACATCGCAATAATGATAAACCATCAGATCTTCAGATACAACTCCAACCGCGCGATGGCATGTGATTGCTAAATCATGCGTGGGGAATTGGCGACGGAGGATGTCCAGACACAATGAAATGGTAACCTAAAGCCATACACGAGACCGCATACAACATCTCATGGCGGGACTCGAACCAAGTGACGCTGAATCTGTAAGTCAGATCAAATATTTATAGCGTATTGTAAGAATTGGAAAACAGTAGACTTAGTTTATTTTGGTTTCATTTATTTAGTGCACAATGCAGGTAGCTAATTATAAGACGCGTGTGGAAAATATAAGTTTTATTAAACATTTATAGACGCCAGGAAGGCTGGATTTTCAATGCTCATTCGTATCATTTAAAACAAGTATTATCAACTTTTGTTTTGTCAGGCTGATGACAAATAAACTAGTTTGACAATGTTAAATCAAGGCCAAGGTTACTAGCCAAGTTCACTACACAGCACACTCGATTCTAGGCAGTTGATTAATATTTTGTTTTAGAAGGCTGTGAGATTCTTGACATTATTACAAGTGGAATGCAGAGTTCCGTTATTCACATTTATTGAAAACAGGTTTATTTCTTTAAAAGAAGCCACGCAGGCAATGAATGCAATTGTATTTTGTAACCAAATGAATGCAGGTTCGATTTATTCAGGGAAGAGGCAATTTTATAAACGCACACACACAGTTAGCTTGTATCAGAAACCTTCATGTTTATTTAAAGCGTTGTCAGGATGTGTTTTCTGTACACATAATCTTTATTACCAGCAATTCAAACGTGTATCAATTAGGATTCCACACTTTTGTAAATTAAGAGTATTATATGAGTCATGACGGTGGATGAATACCTCCGACATTGTTATTGTGGTTATATCGGTGGTAATGAACTAACTAAAGTCGTACCGAAACCGAAGGCGCCTGGATCAAAGGATCCGAAATAAGAGTAAAGTAATTGGTGAAGACATAGGATGTCTAATAAGTGTGATGAAATATTGGTGAAGACACAGGGTGTCTCGTAAACTATTGAACTATTGAGTTATTTGTTTAAGCTGGATACAAACGTTACCTGAATACATTGAACGCTTTTAAAGGTCCATAAACTGAACAACAATACTGTCAGGAATAAATATTTGTGTGAAACTTTAATAATAATCAAAAATAGGGTTTCGAAAACTAACAAATCTTATGATTCCCCCTGAACCTAAATAAAATTTATACACATTAAAAATAAACTAATTTCAGGACCAAATGTTAACACTTAGATACTGTTAAGCTATTGTAGAAACATTTTGATACATTTTCACATGATTAGTCGACCACTAATTGGTGATGTGATAACTGAAGCACACACATCAGATTAGTAGCGATATGAGTCGATGTAATTGCTTAATTACTATCGCATTTGCAAGCTTTCCTATATTTTTCTATTTTCTTAACACTTTGACACTATGACCGTTTGTTACAAACAGTAACAAATCGAGTACGTAGGCAGTGCCAATTGCACAACCATAGGAGTGCTGAATTATTGTACGCATTTGTGTTGTATTAGCATTTTTTTTATTCAGCAACATTGTGCACATAGCTTGATTTTCTTAGTAATAAACGCATCTCGTTTATTAATTAATAATATTTAGGACTAGATAAAACTTAACTCTAAAGATAAATGTTAGAGATGGCACCATCCTAGCATAGGACAAATTTTCCCCTTGCTACTAAATGTAAATGTTCTAGTATTTGTAAACAAGTAAATGTCTTGCTTTGCTGTAAATTGTTTTGATGTTTGATCCACCCGTAAGTTATTTCGATGTAATTGCTTAGGGCCGATCTTAAGTGCCATTCTCTTAGCTTGTTCATTTTGTCGAATTTTGTATTAGGACCAAGAGAGTAATTTAGATCTTGTTTAGGACTTTTTTTATATTTCTTTCAGGGCAGAATAGTATCGGATTAGCCGTTTGCAACTCTCATGCTAGGCTAGGGATCTATTTTGAATAAAATTTATTTGTGATTTTAACCTAAGACTGACCTCTCTTTTCTTGTTTAGTTTTGTTATCGATGCATTCCTCTGAGCTGGTTAAAGATCGATCCTCACTAATTCCCAACACCCCCGAGTGCAGACTTTTGTGCTACACCAGCCTATGAATGTATCGTCCCCCATACTTGTGTGTTAACTGGAAGAGGGTCTCGGAAGGGTCATTTGAAACCGGTGGCTCCCCGAAACCTTCGGCCAGCGGGCACATTATACTTCCTGGCGTGAAAATACAATTGAATATCTCTTAGACGAAACGCAATACACGTCACATAAAAACTGACCCTCACCGTTATGTCAAATCCACAGGAAGATCTCTTTAATAAATTATAAAGGCTGTGGTGCATGAAAATTCAGGTGTTTTAGCCTTCACTGGCCCAAATTCCTAAAAGCCATAAAGATACTATTTCAATTCAGGAATTTTTGAAAATAATGTTGCTGCTTGGAGATATAATAGACCTTCTGTACGACATATCGCACGTGTAAATTGCGTTAAAAAAATATTAGTTTACCCCTTGACCTCCTTAAGCGCGTTATATAATTATATTGATGAATTTTACAGCTTAATTTGGTTCCGTGATAACCGTATAGCTATTTGCATACTTTCACAGCAATGCAATACAGAAAATGGAACTGCATTGCGTCTTACATACAGAAATAGATGGACCTTTGAGATTCCGTTGCCAGGGTTACCGGCTTTCGTTCTTTCATTAGATTATTAAGTGACATTAGTTCTCTGGGAATATCTCAAAAACTGTTGATTTTAGGGCTTTAAAATGGGGTTCGAGTTTCGTTTCTCACATTGAGGGGCTGAAGATGAGCTTTGTCTCACCCTTCTAAGGGGCGTGGTGGCGCAGCGGTCAAGCTGTTGGCCTCTCACCAAGGTGAACCGGGTTCGATTCCCGGTCAATGCATGTGAGATTTTCGAAGTGAAATGCCATGTCCTGTGGTTCAGATTCCACGTAAAAAGAAGGTCCCACGGCTCATTATCGCGAAATTAACTGTCACGTAAAACTACAAGCTTCCTTCCTTCATCTGCTGTTCCCAAGGTTACATGATCGATTCCTGGCGCAGTCAGTTGGCATTTGAGGGTGCGCAAATGCGAGGGAGCGATGTCAGTAGATTTACTGGCATGTTAAAGATCTCCTTTGGGGCAAACGTCCGGCACCCCAGCGTCTCTAAAAGCCACAGTAGTTCAAAGGGATGTAAAACCAATAACATTATACACACATCAAAAAAAGTTTTGCATCACCTCGGTTCCCAGATCTCCGGCATATAGACGTTGACTGTGTATATTGTATCCAAGATACAGTCCCTTTGACTGTTCATAGATGTCACTAAAACTGCTCAAAAATGTAAACAACCATGCATGAGCAGGGCCTATTAGACGGAGGGGGTACGACAGCCGATCAGTTCCAGTCATTCCACCAGGACGAAGGTACGCTGCTCATGTTGTCTGTAGTTCTACCATGCCTAGAAGGTCAATACCGCAGTTCGATCGCGTCCGCATTGTTACTTTGTGTCAAGAAGGGCTCTCAACAAGGGAAGTTTCCAGGCGTCTCAGAGTGAACCAAAGCGATGTTGTTCGGACATGGAGGAGGTACAGAGATACAGGAACTGTCGATGACAGGCCTCGCTCAGGCCGCCCAAGGGCTACTACTGTAGTGGATGACCGCTACTTACGGATTGCCGCTCGGAGGAACCCTGACAGCAATGCCACCATGTTGAATAATGCGTTTCGTTCAGCCACAGGACGTCGTGTTTCAACTCAAACTGTGCGCAATAGGCCGCATGATGCGCAACTTCACTCCCGACGTCCATGGCGAGGTCCAGCTTTGCAACCCCGACACCATGCAGCGCGGTACAGATGGGCCCAACAACATGCTGAATGGACCCCACGGAATTGGCATCACGTTCTCTTCACCGATGAGTGTCGCATATGCCTTCAACCAGACAATCGTCGGAGACGTGTTTGGAGGCACCCTGGTCAGGCTGAACGTCTTAGACACACTGTCCAGCGAGTGCAGCAAGGTGGTGGTTCCCTGATGTTTTGGGGTGGCATTATGTGGGGCCGACGTACGCCACTGGTGGTCATGGAAGGCTCCGAAACGGCTTTACGATACCTGAATGACATCCTCCGACCCATAGTGCACCCATATCGGCAGAATATTGGAGAGGCATTTGTCTTCATGGACGACAATTCTCGACCTCATCGTGCACATCTTGTGAATGCGTTCCTTCAAGATAACGACATCGCTCGACTACAGTGGCCAGCATGTTCGCCAGACATGAACCCTATCGAACATGCCTGGGATATGTTGAAAAGGGCTGTTTATGGACGTCTTGACCCACCAACCACTCTGAGAGATTTACGCCGAATTGTCGTTGAGGAGTGGGACAATTTGGACCAACAGTGTCTTGATGAACTTGTGGATAGTATGCCACGGCGAATACAGGCATGCATCAATGCAAGAGGACGTGCTACTGGGTATTAGAGGTAGTGGTGTGTACTGCAATCTGGACCACAAATGCTGAAAGTCTAGCTGTATGATGGTACAACATGCAATGTGTGGGTCTCATGAGCAATAAAACGAGCTGAAATGTTGTTTGTGTTGATCTCTATTCCCTTTGTATTTAACGGTTCCGGAACTCTTGGAACCGAGGTGATGCAAAACTTTTTTTGATGTGTGTATTATACAGTATACTGTATGTATAATGCCTTTGATCCTCTAAGGAGCACGTAGAACCATTATTTAGCATTAGTCTTTTTGTTTTTCTTATCTTCCCGAAACTTCCTCGTCCTTTCGCTATATGGCTGTCTTATTTCTCGTGTCCATGCAGCTATGAGTTTCAAATTCCGTCCCGTTGGGAACTTGGGTGGAAACTTGTATGCATTTAATTTCTGTCTATATGCAGTCCGTGTCGTTGTTAGTGGGTCAATGTTGATTTTCGTGAGGTCCTTTTGGGTGTCTGCTTTGGTTTGTCGGGTTCTATTGACTATGAGGAAGATTTTCTTGGTCAGTCTGGAGTTATCCATTCGAGCTATTACCCTTTCACGAATTGATTGCTGGCGGTCGAGATGGGAACTATTCTCTGTTTACTTGTGTCACACGTCACTCAGCTTCGTTGACAGGTACAGTTGCGCGTGTGGGATATGACTCAGCTCCAGTAGCCGTCCGTGATAACATGAGCTCCAGTGACACTTATCTGCGCTTCTAAGGGCCAGTTGTAAGAACTCGGGTTATACCTCGGCTAAAGTTATCTCCTGACTGGCTACGTGGCTCAGCGGCAACGTTCTCGCTTGCTGGGCCCTATATTGCAGGTTCGTATCCTGGCGCAGTCAGCTGGCATTTGGGATTGCGCAAATGCGAGGGAGCCGTGTCAGTAGATTTACTGGCACGTTAAAGATCCCCTTCGGGCCAAAATTCCGGCACCCCGGCGTCTCTATAAGCCATAGTAGTTAGCAGGGACGTAAAACCAATAACAGTATTATTAAAGTTATCTCCGTTGTTAACGCAGAATTGAATTGTACGATATTGGTATAAGATATATCTGAGACAGGTAGCACGCCCAATGCTGCTTGACTTATGTGAAGTCTGTACTCTGTCACCACTGTGACCTCCCCTTTACCCCGCGTGGCTCTTGCTACAACAATCAACAAACGGTGGCGCAGCCATACTCAGCGGCAATCAAATCTTAAATGGGTATTATATGCGTGTAGAATTTCATGCGTCTTTTCCGTGCAAGTGAGGTGAATCGTTCAGTCAGTGAATACAGTTCTTCTGAGTTTTTCCTCATCTAGATACCGTCCTGAAACTTTGATCCAAATATTTTCCTACAACCAGGGCTAGATTTGTGACGGTATGCACCGGTACGCCGTGCCGAAACCTCTAATCGGGGGAACAGTAGAATATATAACATAATTTTTAGAACTGTGGAACGTTAGTTGTAAGTCAAGGTCAACTTGGTCTTTGACTGGATAAATCTTTCAGAAAACTGTAAAGACAAAATTATAAAACAAGAAATAAGAATTGTTGGTGAGCATTGTGTATTTTCAAACCGAATGTTTTTTTAAAATTACGTTAAAAAAATTGAAATAATGTACATTGTTTGCATGGTAGCCTCGGTGGCCTACATTAAAATTTAATATAGGCCAACGGCTATGGTAAGATAAATGGTGCTACAGCAGTCTCATTTTAATCTAAAATTGCAAGCAAAATAAGATGGCTATTTTGTCCACTGATTCATTTTTAAAGGGTTCACAAAAGAGTAGAAATATTGTTTTTAGAACTTTATGTTTCAATATTCCATACCCCCCCCCCCTCCTCCCAGCGGCTTCGGTGGCGTAGTTGGTAGCATGCTGAACTGCTGTGCCCAGGATAGCGGGTTCAAACCCGGCCGAAGTCTTCGGATTTTTAAGAGCGTTAAAATCCTTCAGTATGCCTTCCTTCGGAGGGGAAATAAAGCCGGCGGTCCCATGTCATAGATTTATGGCATGTAAAAGATCCTTCCGCAGACTTGACTTGTGTGAAGGTAAATTTCTAGGTTAAATTTCGATGGAACGCTCTATCAAAGTTCCAACGTTCACCACTAGGTATCATTGTCATCTGGTAGCGAAAGTTGGAACTACTTGAAATTGAGCAGAATTTGTAGCTCACCCTATGGGTCTCCGCTTGAAGCAGCTACCGAGCCGAACATGTCCTCGGACAGTCCCGGCACTAGAAGCCATACGCTAAATAAATAACCCCCTCCCACCACCACCCGGTAGCCCACAGCACCGGAACCTCTACAGTATTTTTACAAATCAAGCACTACAACCCAACAACATTATTACACTAGGCTATATTAAAAGTTTCTTGTCTTATGTACACCAGCCGGGATAGGGAAGCGCGAAAACGCGCAAGGCCATGAGACCAGGCTGTCTACGAACTTGGAACCCATTTTCATTTATTTCACCCCTCAATAACTCCTCTGATGAGGTTGGTGCCATGAAAGCCATCCAGCAGTAAAAGAAATCACATGCCACATAGAAAACCTGTCTCACCTCGACCCCTATCCACAAAGACAGAGATGAAAAGAAATGCAGCCTTTCTCATCGGTAGTAGGCAGATTATTCTAAACGAAGGGTCCTATAACCCTGATTGTCCACCCTCTTAAAATCAACAACAACCAAATGAAAAAACAACTACGACCCAGTAAATGTGTGATCGAGTGTTTTTTTTTCTTATTTTAATAAGAACTCACTGTTAGTCTGATAACACCTGAGTTAATGAATATACAGGGCCTATTACTTATGATATCATTCACACGAATCAACTTTGAAAATACCGACAGCATTGGCTCAGCTGGCTAAAGCGCAGCGTTAGGTCATGGGACCAAGCTCTCTGCTGACTCGGTAGACGCGTGGGTTCGAGCCCAACCGTCGGCCGTCCTTGAAATGGTTTTCCGTGGTTTCCCGTTTTCAACACCAGGCAAATGCTGGGACGGTACCTTCTGATAGGCCACGGCCGATTCCTTCCACATCCTTGCCCAGTTTCATTCATCTTCATTCATTCCATCCCGACGCGCAGGTCGCCCACGGGCGTCGAATAGAAAGACCTGCACTCGGCCTCTGAGGAGGACACACGACAAAATAAAAATAAAAAAACTTTGAAAACAAAGGGAACATCTTATCTCTCATTCCATTATGATGGCGTCAGAAGAACTATTATCTCGTTTCTAATCCCGCGGAATTCATAATAGGAGCGGATTAAAATGGAGGTCATTGTCTCTCTGAATTAGCCTGTGTGGCGTAATTGGTTGTGTGTTGCCCTTCGAAACTCAGGCTAGATGTTTCTTACAAGATTCTGCACACATTCTGGCTACCGTTCAGGTAATGGAGAGTCTTAAATACTTGCTAATAGGACGGCAAATAATAATAATAATAATAATAATAATAATAATAATAATAATACATACCCACGAACCTACTACGCTGTCGTAGCAGGCGGAGAGGTGATACTCCGACGTGGCGCGTCCCAGGTGGCGGATAGGGGGGTCTTCACCGGCTTGCCGGCGGACTTGAGCGAAATAAAATAGCTCTCGCGGACCAAACACTTAAGCCAGAGAACACCTAGAGGCATCTCTTGATCTCAACAATCGAGTAGTAATTTCGTGATCTTATCACCACTAGTTGTACATTCAACTTGTAACTAAAGGCATGATGGAACACATACTACTAACGCAACTACCCCAGGCCATGGACACACGTCCGGTCTTTCCCGATCATCGGATTCTGGGGGATTGGGAACGAAATCATGCTTCAGAGAAGGATCGGAGCTTCTCAAAATCTCTTCGCCCCAAGAAAAAGAACTTCTTGGGTACTATTAACATCAATGCCCTGTTGAAAACAGGAAAGCTCAAACAACTGACTGACGTCCTGGACAAATTTGATATTCAAATCCTAGTAATTCAGGAAACACGATTCCAAGATGAGAACCATTTCGACTCTGAAAACTTCAGGATATTTAAGGGTAAACCAGCCATTAATATCACAGGCAATTTATTAATGTTTGGGACGACTTTTGCAGTGAGGAAAACAATCTTAGATTCAGTTATCGACTTCACATCACCATGCGAAAGAATTTCAGTGCTTACAGTAAAATCAAGCAACAAGGCATATGCCTTGATAAATGCCCATGCTCCCACTAACATAGACAATAAGAGATATCCACAGAATGCAGAAGATTTTTGGGAATTACTAGAGGAAACTACGAGTAAAATCCCCAAACATCACGTGAAAATCTTATTAGGGGATTTCAGGGCACAGGTTGGCAGAGAGAAGATATACAGATCAATAGTATGACTCCATCCCGCACATCGGCGGACTAAAAAGAATGGAGAGCGTCTAATAAACTTGTGTACATCATTCATGCTGAGACTCATGTCCACGCACTTTATGAGACCATTACACAAAAAGAAAACCTGGAGATCACCTAACCCGTTATTAGGGGAATTTCAGATAGATCATGTGGCTATTTCCGCAAAGAATATGCTTGAGATTCAGAATGTTAAGGTACGGAAGGGAGTGGTAGATTCGGATCACTACCTCACGCAAATTAAGGTTCGGTTTCAACCAAACAGATCCAAACCTAAAGGCACCGATTTCCAAGAGTTGATCCGGACTGCTTGAGGAAGAACGCCGAGGTTTTCATACGAGATTTACAGGAAGAAAATCTTAGGGAGTGGCCAGACCTTCGCAAAACATTACAGTCATCAGCCATGAAATTAGGACAACCACCAAGGAAAAGAAAGCACAGATGGTGGAACACAACGTGCGATGAAGCCGTCAATGACCGAATCAAAGCATGGCATCAATGGAATGGACATCGAACAGTGGAAAGATGGGAGAACTTCCTAAAATCTCAAAAACTGACCTCTAAAACAATCCGGCGCGAAAAACGTGCCTACAACAAAATCAGACTCGAAGGGTTAGAACAGGATTTCCAGAAAAACAACACTCGAATTTTTTACAAGACATTCCGTGAGGACTTGTCAGGGTACAAACCACCAACATTAAGTTTCCGTCGACGTAATGGACGACTAGAAACAAACAGTAAGGAGAACTGCAAGATACTGGCTGCTTATTTCCAAACTCTACTGAACTGTGATCCTCCAGTGGAAAGGCTGCAGTTTGAAAAACATGTATCAAACCCAGACTCACTTCCCCCAACAACTCAAGACATAAAAGAGATAATCCAATCGCTCAAAAATAACAAAGCCCCTGGGAACGATGGAATAACTGCTGAGATGTTGAAAATAGGAGGAGACGACCTCATAAAGAGAATTCATACACTCCTAACAGAAATATGGGAGAGCGAAATAATTCCGAAGGACTGGAAGAATGCCATTATCCATCCGTTGCATAAAAAGGGCGACCGAGCGGACCCCAACAACTACAGAGGTATATCACTTTTACCATTTATATACAAGGTATTATCTAAAGCACTCTTAAACAGAGTAGAACAACAAACTGATCATTTGATTGGTGAATATCAGGCAGGCTTTAGGAAAGGTAGATCGTGTTCGGAGCAGATTTGGAGCCTAAAGACGATATTAAGGATACGCCGCAGTACCAACACATTTGTCACCTTCGTGGATTTTAAGAAGGCGTATGATTCTATTGACAGACAAACAGTTCTGAATACCCTAGAAGAGCTCAGAGTTGACAGGAAGACAAGGGACTTTATCCGCCAGACTCTCACTGACACAAAATCTCAAGTGAAGTTTCTAGGTGAACTATCGGAGCCTTTCGAAGTACATACCGGAGTTCGACAAGGTGACGGCCTCTCCCCACTGCTTTTTAACTTGGCGTTAGAGTGGGAAAACGGCATCAAAGGTATAAGCATTGGTACTCTGGAACAGAAAATAAAAGTAAAATGCCTAGCTTTTGCTGATGATCTAGCTATCTTTATCAAGACTAGTGAAGAAACCAAATATGCCATAGAGACGTTACATGAGTTAGCATCAAAGACAGGACTCCAAATATCGTATGAGAAGACGCAGTTCATAGTAAATGGACACCAGAATATCCCGAGATTTCCACTACAGACCAACTATGGAATAATTAGACACGTACCTTCCTTCAAATATTTAGGAGAAATTATTGTACCATCTGGATTGGACAGGAAAGCTAATTTAGAAAGAGCTACCAAACTTCAGAAAGCATACCGAATAACATGGAATCATTATAATAAAAGAGTGATATCACGGAATAAAAAACTACGGCACTACCAGACAGTTGTTCTTCCAGAAGCATTGTACGCCTCCGAAACTATATCTCTAGGAGGCCACTCTCAAATTGGTGAAATCGAAATCCAGGAACGTAAAATTCTCAGGAAAATATATGGCCCCGTTTATGTTAATGGTATATGGATTAAAAGGAAAACCACAGATTTGTACACAGTAATCAATAAGTTCATTGATACCGTGCGTAAGAGACGATTGACATTTTATGGTCACATCTGCCGAATGGACAACACCAGATATGCAAAAAAAAACTGCTTGATATAATTAATTCAAAGAAGGTCAAAATCAGTTGGTTAGAGGAAATCAAACAGGACTTAAAGGAAATAAACATTACAGAAGATATCATCATGAATCGCAAGACTTTTGGAACTCTAGTTACAAATCACTCTTTCACCGAAAAAGCTAAAAAGACCACTGGAAAAAATGGACGGAGGAACGTAAGAAGGGGCATAGCGAGTTCATGAGGAGATTTTGGGAGGAGAAGAAGAGGAAAGCTCCATCAACCGAGTCAACAAGTTCAAGCGCGCTCCCTAAGTGGGCAAAACGAAGAAAGAAGAAGAAGAATACATACATACATACATGTTCATTTGAGACTGATTTGCGTTTCAGCGTCCGGTCTGGTCTACAAGCCTCTGTTGCCAATAAGTCACCTCATTGATCTCCTATTAACAGTTAGCACTGCGGCCTACTCTGCTTCTACACCTCTCACTTTGAAATAGTTCAACACTCAACTTAACCATCGCCTCCTAGGTCTACCTCTGCTTCCCTTACCCTCTACAGCCGAACTCATTAACCTCTCTCCTCCCTCATCCTCATCACATGACCCCACTATCAGAGTCAGCTCATACGAACAGCATCATCTAGCGTGTTCATTTCTAACTTAGCCCTATATCTCTTCATTAAAAATAACCTTCCTGCCATTGCAGGATTCATTCGTGCTATCCCCATATCAGATTTTAGCCTATTTTCATTTATGAAAAAATAGGCTTATGAGATCACCTTTTGTCCGTGTGTATGTCTGTGTGTGCGTGTGTGTGATTGTGTGTGATTGTGAGTGAGGATTTTTGTGCCCCCCCCCCCGTAATAAAATCTAAACGGCTGGAGCGATTTCAATGAAACTCGGTAGGTTCATAGCAATATTCCGGGCGACCCCGACTGTGCCCTTCAAATTTTGTTATGTCTCACCAATCCAGCATGGCGGCTGTGCGAAATATTTCACCAGCATTCAATATCTCCGAAACTATTACCGATACCACCCTGAAATTTTGTACGTTATAGAGGGAACTATTAGAAGTTCACCAATGTGACCTTTGAAAACATGGTAACTACAAAACCAATATGGCGGCCAAGCGAAGTTGCGACATTTAAATAGACGTTTCTCGTGATTTAACCAACCAAACGCCATGAAACTTGGTACAGTATATGTTTATATACATTGTAATGCACCGACATCTAACTTCAATTGTTTACATAACCTCAAGATGGCGGCTGGGCGAAATATTTTACCGGCATTCTATATCTCTGAAACTATTACCGGTATCACCATGAAATTTTGTACGGAGATAAAGGGCACTACTGGAAGTTCATCTATGAGACTTTCAAAATTCGGTTAACTACAAAACGAATATGGTGTCCAAGCGAAGTTGAAAGTTTTAAATAGACTTTTCTCGCGATTTAATGATCCAAACGCAATGAAGCTTCGTACAGCAAAGTTTTATACACATTTTAATACACCGGTATCTAATTTAGTACAATTGTTTGCGTAACCTCAAGATGGCGGTTGTGCGAATTTCAAAAATTAAGTTTTATTTCTTATGTTCTAATCATGCGATCGAAATCAACATTAGCATAATGAACGTACACAATAATCATCATCTATTAGTATATATGACCTACATATATTAAAATCCAACATGGCGACCATCCGAAATATTTAGACGGTTCTCAATATCTATCAATCTACTGCTGCAATCAAACTGAAATTTTGTAAGTGGATAGAGGCTATAAACATAAGATCACCAATGGGACGTTCAATATCCTGGCGAGCACCAATCCAACATGGCGGCGACGCTAAATTTAAACATTCAAATGGACGTTTCTTGCGTTTTAACCACCTGAGCGCAGTGAAACATGATACGGTATATGCTTATACAAATTGTAATCGACTGACATCTAATTCATTTAAATTATTTTCATAACCACAAGATGGCGGCTGAACGAAAGTTTAAAATCCCGCTTTTATTTCTTGTGCCCTAATCATGCGATTGAAGTTTGATTAAAACACCTACACAATAATCTTCATGTAATAGTACATAAATCTAAGGCCTATAATATAAAAATCCAACACGGTGACCATCCAAAATATTTAGATGGTTCTTAATATCTACGAATCTATTACAGCAACCAAACTGACAATTTTTATGTTGATAGAGGCAATTAATATTAGTAGGATATATGAAAATAGGCTGTATAGTTCTTCACGGAACTACTTGTTATGTATCAGATATCATGAATCTACCCAGCTCTCACTTCCATACAGCAAGGTTGGTCTAAATACTGAGCGATGTGGGGAGAGTTCGTCGCCACACTAACTTCTTTCTTGCAGAACACTTTAGATCGCAACTGAGAACTCACTGCATTGGCTTTTCTACACCTCGACTCTAGTTCCTTCCATACCACCATTCTGAGAGAATACACAGCCCAAGTATCGGCAGGCCTACTTAAAATGTTCTACGTGCTCCAATTTAGTTCCAACATTCTGTTTTCGTCCGTTTCTTCCCTGCCGTCATAACCTTCGTCTTTGAAATACTGATCTTCATACCATATTCCCTACATTTCTGTTTAAGTTGTAACTTGTTGGTTTGTAAGTTTTCGACGGAGTCCGTCATTACATCCAGGTCATTAGCATAGGCCATACTGCTTACCTGGTTTCCACCTAATTGAATCCTACCCAGCCAGTTTATGGCCGTTAGCAAATGGTCCATATGTAAAATAAACAGTAGTGGTGAGCGGTTACAGCCTTGCCTCACTCCTGTAACAACCTTGAACGAAGAATTCATCCTGCCATCAACTCTCACAACAGCCTGATTATCAACATAAATACTTTTGATTGCCTGTAGCAGCCTTTCCTCGATACAATAATCCCTCTGGATGCTCAGCACCTTCTCCCTGTATACTCTATCGTAGGCCTTCTCTAGATCTACAAAACACAAACACAACTGAATACTGTATTCCTTTCGTAGCGTTTCTCAACAACTTGGGTGCATACTAGAAATTCGATCTTGACATCCTCGTTATGGTATAAAGCCACACTGGTTTTCATCCATATTACTCTCGGCCAATTATCAAACTCTCATTTTACGGCGTGCGGCTGCCTAAGCCACGGGGCCTCCAATTATAATTTGTAAAATTGAATACAAATTTTAAAATAATTTTATAGCCTAAAGGAAACAGTTGCAATAACGTTGGTCTAAACGAAACAACAATATTTTTTTTCTTTTCATCTCTATCTTTACAGGCTGGGGACAGGGTGAGACAGGTTTTCTTTTTTTAAATAATAATACTGATAATAATAATAATAATAATAATAATAATAATAATAATAATAATAATAATAATAATCTGCATACCAGTATGCAGAAAGTAGTTATTTTAGAGACCTGCCCCATAGTTCGTTCGTTCCTCAACCTACCAGTATAGAGAACTCCACTCCATCTTGCAACAAATGCCGATGAAATGGTGAATTGTACCCAACGATATGGTGAACATATGAGTAATAATTAATAATAATAATTTTAATTTAATTTATCGTATGGCTTTTAGTGCCGGGAGTGTCCGAGGACATGTTCGGCTCGCCTGAGTCTGTAGCTGCTTCCAGCGGACACCCTAAAGGGCGAGCTACAAGTTCCGTTCAATTTCAAGTAGTTCCAACTTTCGCCACCAGATATCAATGATACCTAGTGGTGAACGTTGGAACTTTGATAGAGCGTTCTGACGAAATCTAACCTAACAAATTTTGCTTTACACAAGTTTAGTCTGTGAAAGGATCTTTAACATGCCATAAATCTATGACATGGGACCGCCGGCTTTACTTCCCCTCCGAAGGAAGGCATACTGAAGGATTTTTAACACTCTTAAAAAATCCGACGACTTCGGCCGGGTTTGAACCCGCTATCTTGGGCACAGCAGTTCAACATGCTACCGACTACGCCACCGAAGCCGCAATAATAATAATAATAATAATAATCACTAACAGCAGACATGAAGCCACACACGCAGTGGAAAAATGACATGAAATTGCGCAAAGAACCGGACTACAAATTTCTTATGAAAACCCCCACTGTATGGAAAGACGGCCAGAAAATAACTCACCTTTAATCATACAATGCGGTAAAATAACACAAGTCCCCCATTTTAAATACCTTGGTGAAATCATAACTAAACCGAATCACCAATGAACAAAGAATCACCAAACTACAGAAGGCCTACATGCTAACGTGGGCTCACTACAACAAGAAGTGCATGTCGCTAGACGCAAAATGAAAGCACTATACAACGGTGAGTCTTCCGGAAGCAACTTACGCTGCAAAAAAAGTGGTAATCGACGGTCATTCCAAAATTAAGGATATACAAAAACAGGAAAGAAAAATTCTCAGCAAGATTTACGGGGCAGTTAATAATAACGGTATTTGTATGAAGAGACCTCAAAACGAACTCTACCAAAATATCCACACGAGAACGGACGTAATAAGAAAACACCGAGCACAATTTTAAATACACATTTACAGGATGTGTGAAGCTAAATTGTATAGGTTAAGAATGTAAACAACGCTCTTAGATTCCTACGTTCGTTGCCAAGAGCCGACTGCGGTGGCGTCTGGTAGATAAGTTCTGAACTAGTAGTTGTTGACGGTGGCGTTTGGCGGCAAAAGTAGGAACTATTTGAAAAATTCAAAAGTCTGCAGTCCTTACTTGAATTTAAAAAAAAAAAACAGGTAACACACACTAATACAGTCTTCACAATTAACACCGGTTATCAGACAGATTCTACACACACCCAAAGTACACGGGCGTACATGACCGCGTTGTCGCAGCCCCTTAACTTAAGAACCAACCAACATTTACAGGATGGAAAACTTCAGAACGGCGAAGAAATTGCTCAACGTTATAACACAGAGTAAGTATGGCACGGAGTGGCTGACAGAGGTCCAGAGGGACCTAAAACAGGTCAACATAAAAAATCTCGAGGACCGCACCGACTGCCGGAATAAAATAAAAACTGTTAAGTTTGATCATAGACAACGACAGCCTGGAAGTAAATGGACAGCTGAGTGGAAGAAGGAGCATTCTGAGAGGATGAAGAGATGTTGGGAAGAGAAGCGGGAAAACGCCTGAAGATGGAATCATGTATTCAAGTTCAATCGCTCTCCTAAAAGGGAACAATCGATTAAATAATAAATAAATAAACAATAATAATAATAATAATAAATGATAATGATTGTGTGGCCTCCAGAGAGGCCGAGTGCAGGTCTTTCTAGTTGACGACCGTAGGCGACCTGCGCGTCGTTTTGAGGATGAAGTGATGATGAAGACGTCACATACACCCAGTCCCCGAGCCACGGGAATTAACCCCAGGAGATTAGAATCCCTGATGGCTCAGCCGGGAATCGAACCCGGGGCACTTCGGGCCAAAGCCTAGCGCGCTAACCATTTAGCCACGGAGCCAGACATAATAATAATAATAATATGCTTCAATAAATTGTAGTCGTAGTAGCACTGTAATATTAACATTTACATCGGAGGGGTTATTTGACGTTTTAGTAAACCTACCGACACGAGGCTACCGCATTTACACACCCTTATATGCCATCGGACAAAGCTAGGATCGAACACTATCTTAGATTTAAAAGCCACCACTTAACCAACTGCAATGTTGACATTCACATTGGAAGGGTGATTTAACGTACCAGTAAACCTACCGACACGAGGCTACTGCAGTTACACATCCTTATATTCCATCGGACTAAGCTGGAATCGAACACTATCTTTGATTTAAAGGCCACCACTAAACCAACTGTGTCATTCAGTCTACCTTTAACAAGCTTCTCTTATATCACTTACGTATAAGGAATCAAGAACTCCACCCGGTTGCTCTCCTCGTTATAGACAGAATAAAGACAGGTTATCGAAAAGCTCATCCTGCCAAAGTTACGTACTCAGTTCTTGTCATAATCTACAGAGCACGCGGTAAGTCCTTAATTTGTCACTAAAATTCCCTAATTGGAACGAATGAATAAATTAATAAATAAATAAATATGCCGATATCATTTTCTCTTGAGAATTGTGAAAAGATATTTTGTGCTTGACTTTGGCATTAATTAAACATTCCTTTGCAAAAGTAATTATTTTAAACATTTTTTCATATATAACATTAATTATTAATAATGATGCTGTTCAAGATAGCTTTGTATGAACTCGATCGGCTCATTATCAAAGTAAAATCTAATGTTCTCTATTCATTCTGTTATATTCAGAGCTTGAAAAAATCATGTTTTTAAAAGGATTTGCAGATCTGGTAACGTAATTTTATTCACATATCTAAGAGAAACACGTGTCCTAAAGTGATGCCTTGAAGTAGTCTTAATATTCATTATTTTGCATAAACATCAATGCTTTTCTATTTGGTAAGGGGTTATGTATCCCTAAATTCGTAAATCTGTCCCTACGTCCATGAATGATGTACGAAAGAGCAATATGTCCCTATGCGTAGATAAATTTCCGTATATCTGGTAAAACTGCTTCCTGCGCACACCAGCAGGGATTTCTTTTCCGAGTGTTCAGGTAGGATTTTATTACTTTAGGAAGTTGCATTCACTCGCCTGTACTGTATGTAGGCAACACTTCCACCACGTATGAGTAGACGTTTGTCTTGTTTAGGTGGTAAATGGTTCCTAACAAGACAGCCTAAATTGTTCAACTTCTTTAATCTTGGTTTAAAATCATATCTAACATTAATCACCATTGTGCAATATTCTACTTCTATGCTGGAAGAACTGTACAGCCCGTACCAAAAGTAATGGCATGGCTGGAATCTACTGTGTTCTTCCACGCTACGTGGGTAAGTGGTTACAGTGCTTGAGTTTAAACTGAAGCGTCGCGGATTAATTTCCCGGACAGGTCGTAGGGACATTAATCTCCAATGGGCAAACCCCTTGTTTGGGGACAATGGATCCGTAGATTTGAGTGGAGACTGTTATCGCAGATGTGAAACTTTGGCAATGGTTTTGACATCCACGACACGTCGCCATGCCGATACGTTAAAAACAATTTAGAAAATACTATGCAGCTCGCCAACTTTCTGTGAGGAGAGCACGCCGGGAAGAGGAGGAAGCAGATGAAGAAATCATAGAGTATATTCCTTGGAAACCTAAAGTAATTAGAAGTTTTGAATCTAGAAGGCCACGCTCATATCAAAGCTTCATGTTATAGGAATCTAGAAGGCAACGCTCATGTCAAAGCATCCCATTATAGGAATCTAGAAGGCAACGCTCATGTCAAAGCTTCTCATTATAGGAATCTAAAAGGCAACACTCATGTCAAAGCTCCATGTTATAGGAATCTAGAAGGCAATGCTCATGTCAAAGCTTCATGTTATAGGAATCTAGAAGGCAACGCTCATACCAAAGCTTCATGTTATAGGAATCTAGAAGGCAATGCTTATGTCAAAGCTTCCCATTATAGGAATCTTAGAGCCGACGCTCATGTCAAAGCTTCATGTTATAGGAATCTAAAAGGCAATGCTCATGTCAAAGCTTAACATTATAGGAATCTAAGAGGCAACGCTGATGCCAAAGCTTCATGTTATAGGAATCTAGAAGGCAACGCGCATGTCAAAGCTTTCCATTATATGAATCTAAAAGGCAACGCTCATGCCAAAGCTTCATGTAATAGGAATCTAGAAGGCAATGCTCATGTCAAAGCTTTCCATTATAGGAATCTAGAAGGCAACGCTCATGTCAGAGCCTCCTATTATAGAAATCTAGAAAGCAACGCTCATGTCAAAGCCTCCTATTATAGGAATCTATAAATCAATGCTCATGTCAAAGCCTCCTATTATAGAAATCTAGAAGGCAGTGCGCGTACCGACAGCGGTAGCTATGCTCGCTAAAGCGCAGCGCTAGGCCATGGGTCTATGCAATCTGATGACTCGGTAGACGTGGGTTTGAACCCAACCGTCGGCCGTCCTTGAAATGGTTTTCCGTGGTTTCTCCATTTTCAACTCCAGGCAAATGCTGGGACGGCACCTTCTGACAGGCCACGGCCACTTCTTTCCACATCCCTGCCCAGTTTCATTCACCTTCATTCATTTCATCTCCCATTAACTCCTCTCACGAGTTTGGCGTCAGGAAGGGCATCCGCCCACAAAAACAACTCGCCACATAGACCTTCATCACATCTCAACCCCGACCCCGTTGAAAACGGGAATAATAAAGGGCAGATATACACAGAAGGCAATGCGTGTATATTGCGTGATCAAAATAGCATTTTAATACTTATAAACTGATTGATACTCTGTATGTAGCTGGGTTTATATCAAAGCCGACTGCCACTACTGAGTCAGAGCGTGAGCAAAGCCAGTGAAGACGGGTTACGAACATATGACACACAACAAGTGCTCCTGCCAAGAGTTATAACACGGACAGTCAGGGATTAGAACAGTTTCAAAGAACATAAATATTAAAACCTACGTGTCTTCTTTACAGCGATGGTATTATTAGAACAATGAGTTTCCACACCGCGCCATGCTTACGTAAAGCAAGACTGGAAATGCAGGTGAGACTAACCTGCAATGCATGTTTCACTTTGGGTGAAAATTATATACACAGCAGTGCAACGTGCAATATTCAACCTTCGGGGCTACATGTCCGCGTTGTCGCAGCCCCTAAACTAAGGAACCAATCAATATTCAACTTTAGTGAAGACAATTTAGCATCCTGGTATCGCTCACCCGTTCTAATGCTAATAATAATTATAATATTAATGCAAAATTGAAACATTCAAACCCATTGTCCTCCCAGAAGCTCTATATGCATCAGAAAGCATAACTTTAGGAGGCTATTTAGAAATTGCAGACATTGAAACGCAAGGGCGCAAAATTCTTAGAAAAAATATTCGGTCCTACACAAGAACATGGAATTTGGATCAAGAGATGAACTGCAGACCTCTATAGTCTCACAGACAGTTTCACAAACACTGTACGCAGGAGATTTTTTGACATTTTTCGGCCACATGCACTATTTAGGATGGACAACAATCAACATGATCATCATATAAAGGCTAGGCCTTGTCACTGCAACCATATTTGTCTCTCACTCGCTGAACGTTTTAAGTCAGCATACTGTTTAAATTGAAATCCATGCTTCACAGAATCCAGATGAGCCTTCCGCGGTCTTCCTCTTCCTTTCTTCCCCATAACTTTTCCTTCCAGTAGGGTGGTCAGGAACTCATTATGACGTAGGGTGTGGCCAACGAATTTTGATGTCCTCTTTTCTATAGTAGCGATCAATTTTCTTGTTTAGTTTACTTCCTTGAGGACCCATTCGTTAGTCTTTTTCTCCGTCCAGCTTAATTTCAGCATCCTTCTCCACATCCACATTTCCGATGCTTCCGGACGTTGTATGTCCTGTTTCCTTAGAATCCAAGTTTCGCATCCATATAACAAAACACTCCAGACAAATGTTTTGATAAATGATTTTCTAGTTTTGGAAAACAATAGACTAACAAAAATTGTCATCAAGCCAACTAACAAGTTCCAACAATAATAATATAATAACACTGTTATTGGTTTTACGTCCCGTTTAACTAGTGTGGCTTTCAGAGGCACCTGGGTAGCCGGAATTTTGCCCTGATGGGATAACTTTAAAGTACCAGTAAATCTACCGATGCACCTTGTGTTATATTCCTCCCTTTTCACCTATATCTCCAATTATAATTATTATTATTATTATTATTATTATTATTATTTATTTTTTATCCCTTTTATTTTTTACGTTTTTCACTAATATTACATTCCCATGGTTCTGTATCATACGTGAGTTTACTTTCAATTCTACTTCCAACCACATCGCGCGGTTCTCTTTCTCAAAAGGTATTCATCCCCTCAACTGGCGACTGGGAGAAGAGCTTTCTCAGGCCCAACAAATCTAACAAAAGAAGAAGAAGAAGAATCTACCGATACGGCTTTCTCGCATCCTCCACCTAGTGAACTGAGTGTTTGTGATGTCTTCGTGCTCATTACAGTACATCTCTTACTCGATGCGCAGGTCACCCACAAGTGTCAGCCAGGAAGATCTGCACTAGGCGTCCCAGGAATCCCAAAGACATTCTTTTAACCCAATGGTCAGTATTTACCTCCTCGTGCCTCAAAAAGAGTTTATCACAATACACGTAAAACCATTATTGTACTGTGTAAATAATCATGGTTGGTTGGTTCCTCAGTTTTGGGGCTGCGACAACGCGGTCATGTAGTAGCCCCGTGTACTTTGGGTGTGTGTAGAATCTGTATGATAACCGGTGCCAATTGTGATGGCTACAAGTAGCTTTAGAACTTAGCCTAGTTCTTGTAGGTGCGGTGGCGTTAGCGACGGTGCCATTAGCGACGAATTCCCATCGCCGACGAACTGCCTCTTAGGAAAGGAAGAACTAGTATTGGCAGTTGAGTCACAGTGCCATTAGCGTACAAAGGAATGTCGCCGCGTATTTAAGTAACATACGATGTGAAGCTTTAATTAATAGATTAAGATTGATAGAACATCTATGCAACATTGCAAATGAAAAATTCGATGCGAGTGACAAAAGAGATCAAAGAATGAAATGTATATGATATTATAAAAATTTACAGAAAAAAATGCGAAAAGGTCAATCTTTAGCGCTAACCAGAACTGCGTACCCCTTTCTTTCGTTAGCATCTCAATTATTATTTCAGGTGGGCCTGTCGTAAGGATTCGCACAAGCTTTGCTAGACCATATTGTTACGACAAGGAGTCAGGAGACTCGCGGACGCCATTGACCTACACGGTTTGTCGTGTTCGGCCACATCACTATCCCGTCTTCGTTTTGCCTTAGCCGCCTATAGCTATTATAGGTAAATCTCAGAAACGAATATAGCAATCAACCTGAAAATTCGAGCAATAATTACAAGTTTAAATCCCATCTAAACGGCTGTACCCACAATATTTCATATTGCTGACAAAGAAAGAAAAATAACCACCTCCTGATTTAGAGGCTGGAATTCTTGACTGTCTCACCGGAGGCTGAAACACCGCATCGTGAGGCAAAACTGTGAATAGGTGGGTTCGATTCCCCCCTCAGCCATTCTGGAAGTGCTTTTTCCGTGGTTTCCCACTTCTACTCCACCCAAATGCCGGGTGAATCAGCTGCCCCTAATAATATTGTTTTATGCATCCCAACTAACGCTATGCGGGCTGTACGAGAAACAGTTCTGCCAGGGACTATCGTCTTGTTTATATGTTTAAAAGCACTTTATAAACAAATAAATATATTTCCGTTGACTTTTCAACAAATGCAAGATTTTCCCTGTACTATTGAGACGATTTTGAAGAATTTGGTACAGACCACACCTTCTAACTCCCTCTGGTTTAGGAGATTGAGTTTTGTGAAACATACACCTTAGCGTCTATATATATTATTCACTGATAAATAAGGGGGAATTGAGGAATTGCAATTTGGAAGGGGTTAAATGACCACGATGTCCAACCCCTCAAATGAAACAACAACAACAACAAAGAGTGTTAACTGTATTTTATTTCAGTCTCATCGGGCTCCTTCACCCCATAGCATCACACTACATCACATCGCGTCGCCTAGCAACATGATGACGTCATGGCCCACCCCACCCTACCCTGGCCTACATTTCCTGTGGGGTACGAAGTCGCTGTTGGAAAGAGTTCACATGTGTGAGCAGTGTCACGTGCCCTCCTCAGACGCTATTTTTACACCAACTCCGCGCATTGTGTGAAAGTTAACGAATGCTCATCATCAAGATGTGCTGTCAGCCACAAGGCGTCTATCAGAGCTCGGGAATCATTCTCCTGGGAAATATTATTGAGTTGAATTAGTCAGTACTTTCTATATGGTATTTCATGATAAAATAATGTTTGCCACGGTGAGTGAGTGGTTTTCGTGTCGGTCTACCAACCCCAAGCTTGCCTTTCGCTCCTGGCCGTGGTAAGTGATTTTTGAAAGGCAGCAAAAATTACGACACGCATGTCATACCATGTTGGCATGTCAAAGAACCCATTTGAATTCAGTAGGCCATGTTCATGATTGCAAAATTAATCTCGGGATTTTCCGCCAACACAAAGTTCCTCATTTCTCACAACTTATTAAGGAATAGGCCTATACCGCTACATGACACCAAAACGAATTGTGTCACTAGGAGAGACCTTCCCCCCAAAAAATAGCCATCTGGTTCTGGATAAAGGAAATTACTTCTGCCAATGAGGAAGAAGCGTCATGTTTAGAACAATACGGAGACATTGAAGTTGTCGGATCCCATACTGCTGGTGGGAGGTATAATTGCCGTATATAAGACGGGACACACCAGTATTCCGGGATCTTTTCATTCGTTTCTTCATTACTCAGAATTTGATTCATTAAAAAGAATCTTACTCAGAAGTCAGACATCTGCTGAAAGCTAAAAACTTATCTGTAACCAGTAGATGATAAGAATTAACGAGTAAACTCAGCGGAGAGATAGACTGCATCACGCCAGTCAAACGACTGAAGACTCAAACAACAACAATCTATGACTTTCAGTCAATATATTTCCAAATCTCTACTTCCCAGATGTCAACATAGTAGAATAAGGTGTTTTACAGCTAGCCTCTGTTGCCCCTCCCGCGAAATTAAAGAGGTTCATTTTAATAATAATTACAAATTTATCTCACAACCGTCTGTTGGAGATTGGCGCCCTGTTACCCGAGCTAATTACTCTTTCACAAACAC
Source organism: Meconema thalassinum (assembly GCA_946902985.2). Lineage (NCBI taxonomy): Eukaryota > Metazoa > Arthropoda > Insecta > Orthoptera > Tettigoniidae > Meconema > Meconema thalassinum. The sequence continues at coordinate 389,879,095 of OX336393.1, read as the reverse complement.
TCAGGAGTCGAACCATTACATTATGTCAACCCAACATGGTGCATTAGCGTATATGTAGCCCCACGGAAACGTAACATAGCACCCAACAATAGGACAAGCTGTGCACTGGGCTCGGCACGTTACAACCTTAACAACTAATCTGAAGATGTTTGTTTGAAAATTAAAATATATCATCCTTGTGCCCCCCCCCCTCCCCTTCCCTCCGTGTATTTAGTAATACTAATTTATCACATGCATTTTTAGCCTACTTTCATTTATGTAAAAATAGGCTTATGAGATCACCTTTTGTCCGTGTTTGTGTGCGTATGTGTGTGCGTGTCCCTAATAAAATCTAAACGGCTGGAGCCATTTCAATAAATATCGGAAGGACATAGTAGGCCTACTATTCTTCCGTCCGACCCCGACCGTGCCCTTCAATTTTTTATTACGACGCACGAATCAAACATGGCGACTGTGCAAAATATTTCACCGGCATTCTGTATCTCCACAACTAATACTGATATCACCCTGAAATTTTGTACGATGATAAAGGGCACTATTAAAAGTACACCTATATGACTTTCCAAAACTTGTTAAGTACAAAACGAACATGGCGGCCAAGCGAATTTGAAACATTTAAAAAGACTTTTCCCGCGATTTAACAATCCGAGTGCAGTGAAACATGGTACAGCAAATGTTTATACACATTGTAATGCGCTGACATCTAATTTTGTTCAATTGTTTATATAACCTCAAGTTGGCGGCTGTGTGAAATTTTAAAATTAAGATTTTATTTCTTCTGTCCTAATCATGCGATCGAAATCAACGTTTGCATAATGAACCAACACAATAATCGTCATCTAATAGTACATAACTCTATGGCCTACATATTAAAAAATCCAACATGCCGACCATCCGATATATTTATGCGGTTCTCAATATCTACTAAGGGGGCGTGGTGGCACAGCCGTCAAGCTGTTGGCCTCTCACCAAGGTGGACCGGGTTCGATTCCCGGTCAATGCATGTGAGATTTTCGAAGTGAAATGCCATGTCCTGTGGTTCGGATTCCACGTAAAAAGGAGGTCCCGTGGCTCATGATCGCATGATTAACGGTCACGTAAATCTAAAAGCTTCCTTAATATCTACTAATCTATGACAGCAATCAAACTGAAACTTTGTATGTTGATAAAGGCTATGAACATAAGTGCGCCTGTGGGACTTTCAATACCCTGGCGAGCCAAAATACAACATGGCGGCGAGGCGAAATTGAAATATTTAAATGGACATTTCTCGCGATTTAACCATCCGAGCGCAGATGAAACTTGGTACGGCAAATTCTTATATACGCCTACATTTTAATCCACTGGCGTCTAATATATTTCAATTGTTTTGATAACCACAAGAAGGCGGCTGCCTTGAAATTTGAATAATACACCTACCCAATAATCGTCCTTTAATGCTACATAACTCTATGGCTTACACATATAAAAACCCAACATGCCGACCATCCGAAATATCTAGACTGTTCTCAATATCTACGAATCTATTAGAGCAATCAAAGTGAAATTCTGTATGTTGATAGAGGCAATAAATATAAGTAGGATATATGAAAATAGGCTGTTTGGTTCTTCACGGAACTAATTGTTTATAGCTGTGAAAGTTTTATTTTTGACCACAGATTACTCATTTTTTTAGACACACAACCGAAACATTTCTCAGGAACGTGATAGACGAGTGACTTAACTGCTAGCTTTTCACAAAGGTTTCGATTCCCGTCAAAAATATTTGGGATTTTCAAAATGAAATATAAGGCGTGATCAAAAAGTTTCCGTTTGAGGGCTACTGGAAAGTTTGCGGCAAGTGGATACTCCGGGCGTTGAATGCCGAACAAAAAGCACATCAGATGTCTGTTTGCCTGCGGCACCTGATGCGTTTCAATGAAGGGAACACGTTCCCGGAGCGCATTGTTGTAGGCGACGAAAGCTGGTGCTAACACTGGGAACCGGAATTCAAAGCGTCGACGATGCAGTGGTGTCATCCATCGTCCCCTCGCCCCCAAGAAGTTCAAGAGCCAACCATACACTGGAAATGTGATGCTCACCCTGTTCTTTGATTACCGGAGCCCATTGTTATTGATTTCAAGGAACCTGGCATCTCCATCAATTGACGACCGTAAATGTTGGAAATGATAATGAAGCTCCCTGGCTAACTCCATTCTTGGTCGTTACAGCATTTGATATCCTGTTCTGTATCTTGATTTGACTCCTAGTATTAGTCTTGTGTAGTTCGCGAACGAACTAGTTCGGAAGAGCGGGTCCCACAGACGAACTACCGAACTAGCTCCCAGATCCCTCGCTTGTTAGTTCGTTCGCTCTTTTTCCGCTGACCGACTTGTAACAGCGCGAGAGCGCGGGTTCCGCCGTAGCTCGTCAGCTCGTCACGTCACCATTCATTGCACAATCACATGCGCTTTGTTTCGTTCAGTCAGTTCAGTTGATTGAGTGTATTTATTGTTAGTGGCAAGATTGTCAAGTTTGGGCGCGGAGATTGTTCAATGTTGGTTTATAATAATAACAGTATAACACACTACTAGTGCTAACACGCTAATATATAATAACTACCTTATATTTGTAATGTAATACAGGGGCGGTTCATAAATTGAAGTTACTGATAGTTAACTGATTTAGATGTGGGAATAATTCCACAGTTTTTTTTAACTTAGTAATTTTGGATTATTTGAAAATATGTCCAATTATTTAGAAACTCGGCGAACTGGATTAACATTACCATTTTAATGAACTGGTTGATATTTATTTTCTCAATACATGGTGATACAACTACTTTTACCTGTTTTTAAGAAATGAACATTATGACGATGATTCACAAAGAAAAGCGAACTTCTATGGACAAAAACTTTGAACTAAAAAGGCTATTCCTCCCATTCATGCCATAAAGATAATGTACCCAACGGTTTCAGAGCAGCCAAATAATGAATATCACGAAGCAAGTAAGAAATGAAACGAAAATTTCGGGGGAGGGGGTACGTCTTATCATCACCTAGTGACAAGTAGGAAATGGAATCGGATGGTGACGCACCGATAAACGCGAAAAATGATGATAATTGTTGTTTTAAGGGGTCTAACATCTAGGTTATCGGCCCCAAGCGAGAAAAAATAAAGAGAATAATAAGTGTATGCTTCTACGAACACACGTGTTTTTCTTTTAGGTACGGTACCGGTATTTCACTAATGATAAACAATTGACGACTTTCGGCTTTATAAACAATAGAAAGAGAAGTTTTCTCAGAAGGAAAGACATGGACCTTAAGGGACACTGGGACTGAAATTTTAGTGAAATTTGTGGAAAATGTCGATTTTCGGTTTTTTCCATATTAATACACCCCTATCCCCTGCGGATCATATAGCAGTGTTTTTATCCGAATTCCGCCATTTTTAAAGCCCTGGCGTAGCTTTAAAATGCACGGTGTGTCCTTTAAACGCCCCAGCACAGTAAGTGTCCTGAAGGTTCTGAGTCTTGGTGTTTCTACAATCGAAGTATCGCAGCTGGTAAAACACCACAGAGTCATGACAAAATGGCTGTAGAACTTTATGAACCCTTAGTTGTCAAGATTATGCCTGTTTATCAAAGGCTGGCATCAGATGAGCTACTATCCAGATGCATCCGTGGTGCTACTGAAAATCAGAATGAGTCACTGCGTTCTGTTATCTGGAGGAAGTGACCAAAGGAGATTTTTATTTCACGGAAGATACTTGAAATTGCTGTTAGTAATTCTGTAGCAGAATTCAACATGGGGTGTAGTGCAACAACAGAGTTGAAATCAGGAATAAGACTAACTTCAGTATCTCATGTCACAGCACAAACACTTGAAAGATGTGTCAGTCGCAGGAAGTATGTAAGTCCGCGGTCATAATTGGAGAAGTGAAAGGCATGTCGACGGAAGGTGAAACTGACGGAAATGAAGGAGGAGGCTGCAAAACAGAAGAAGGAGGGTGTCACCTATGCTGTAGGACAATCCTAATGTCATTGGTAAGCTGAAACCTTGTAAATTGTGCATCATTTTAGAAAATTGCTGTTTTCTCTGATTCACTTTTTCAGGCATTCAAAATGTTACTCGCGTCATAAATCTTATGATATTGCTTTCAAAATGGGAATTTATTATCTTCATTGCAATGACTATAAACCTGCGGATCGTTTTTTAGATTGCACTTTTGGTATAGCTGCAAAAAAAATTCAAACTGGAAAAAATACGATTTTTTTGTAGAAAAAAACTTGGATATGGAAAAAAATTAATTTCTTGGCCCTCATTAATGCAATTCAAAATCGGATCCGTAGGTTTCTTCCAATTGTTATAGTGCAACAGAATATTACCTAAAAGTTACACTATCTTGTTTTTTTTAACGCGGCTGACCTTTATAAAACTTGAATAATTAGCACAATAAATGTACAAAATAATTAATATCTGGAGAACTAATCAACTTACAATGCTCACGTTTCCCACAGTGGTTAATAATATGACTATTCATAACCATATAAAATTTCAAAGCTGTACCTCAGTTTATATAGAATTTGAAAATTTCAGTCCCAGTGTCCCTTAATAAAAAGGATGGCCAACAATAGAGTGAGATGGAAGAAGTTTGTAGCTATCCTATGTTCCTATAAGGAATAAAAGGAAATAAGGAAGGAATAAGGAATGTTACTAATGTTTCAATACTCATTTTTTTGTATTTTTAGCCTATTTTCAATTTTGAAAAAAAATAGGCTTATGAGATCACCTTTTGTCCGTGTGTGTGTATGTGTGATTCGTGTGTGTGTCCCCCCCCCCCTAATAAAATCTAAACGGCTGGAGCGATTTCAATGAAACTCGGTAAGGTCATAGCAATATTCCGGGCGACCCCGACCGTGACCTTCAAATTTTGTTACGACTCACCAATCCAACATGGCGGCTGTGCGAAATATTTCACCAGCATTCAATATCTCCGAAACTATTAGCGACATTACCCTGACATTTTGTGTGGTGATAAAGGGAACTACTATAAGTTCACTTATGTGACCTTTGAAAACCTGGTAACTACAAAACCAACATGGCGGCCAAGCGAAGTTGCGACTTTTAAATAGACGTTTCTCGCGATTTAACCAACCAAACGCAATGAAACATGGTACAGTATTTGTTCATATAAATTGTAATGCACCAACTCTAACTTCCTTCAATTGTTTACATAACCACAAGATGGCGGATGTGCGAAATATTTCACCGGCATTCTATATCTCTGAAACTATTACCGGTATCTCCCCGAAATTTTGTACGGAGATAAAGGGCACTACTGGAAGTCCAACTATAAGACTTTCAAAAACCGGTTAACTACAAAACAAACATGGCGGCCAAGCGAATTTGAAAATTTTAAATAGTCCTTTCTCGCGATTTAATGTTCCAAACGCAATGAAATCTGGTACAGGAAATATTTATACACATTGTAATGCACTGGTATCTAATTTAGTTCAATTGTTTACATAACCTCAAGATGGCGGCTGTGCAAATTTTAAAATTAAGTGTTTATTTATTGTGATGTAGTCATGCGATCGAAGTGAAACTTTGAAAAATGAACCTACGCAATAATTTTCCTTTAATAGTACATGACTCTATGGCCTATACATTTAACAATCCAACATGGCGACCATCCAAAATATTTAGACGGCTCAGAGTATCTACGAGTCTATTATAGCAATCATACTGAATGTTTTAATGTTCATAGGGGCTATGAACTTAAGTTCACCTATAAGACTTTAAATAACCTGGTGATCACAAATCCAACATGGTGGCGACGCGAAGTATAAATATTCACATGGACGTTTCTCGCAATTTAACCATCCGAGTGCAGTGAAACTAGGTACAGTAAATCCTTATACGAATGGTAATCCACTGGCATCCAATTTATTTCAATTGTTTCCATAACCTCAAGATGGCAGCTGTGCGAAATTTTAAAATCTCCTTGTTACTTCTTGTTTCCTAATTATGCGATTGAAGTTTGAATACTACACGTACACAATAATCTGCATGTAACAGTACATAACTCTAGGACCTACATATGTAAAATCCAACATGGCGACCATCCGAAATATTTAGTCGGTTCTCAATATCTACGAATCGATTACAGCAATCAAACTGAAATTGTGTATGTTGATAGTGGCAATTAACATAAGTAGGATATATGAAAATAGGCTGTATAGTTCTTCACGGAACTACTTGTTTAGCCTATTTTCAATTTAAAAAAAATAGGCTTATGAGATCACCTTTTGTCCGTGTGAGTGTGTGCGCGCGCGCGCGCGTGTGTGTGTGTGTGTGTGAGAGAGAGGTGTGTGTGTGTGTCCCCCTAATAAAATCTAAACGGCTGGAGCGATTTCAATGAAACTCGGTAAGTTCATAGCACTATTCCCGGCAACCTCAACCGTGCCTTCAAATTTTGTTACTTCTCACCAATCCAACATGGCGGCTGTGCGAAATATTTCACTAGCATTCAATATCTCGGAAACTATTACCGATATCGCCCTGAAATTGTGTACGGTGTTAAAGGGTACTACTAGAAGTTCACCTATGATACTTTCAAAAACCTGGTGACTACAAAACCAACATGGCGGTCAAGCGAAGTTGAGACATTTAAATAGACTTTTCTCGCGATTTAACTATCCAAACGTAATGAAACTTGGTACAGGAAATGTTTATACACATTGTAATGCACTGGAGTCTAATTTAGTTCAATTGTTTGCATAACCTCAAAATGGCGGCTGTGCGAAATATTTCACTGACATTCTATATCTTCGAAACTATTACAGATATCACCCTGCAATTTTGTACGGTGATAAAGGGTACTGATACAAGTTTATCTATGTATATTTCATAAACCTGTAAAGTTCAAAACGAACATGGCGACCAAGCGAATTTGAAATATTTTAATAGACTTTTCTCGTGATTTAACTCTCTGAGCGCAGTGAAATGTGGTACAGTAAATGATTTTGCAGATTGTAATGCACTGCCATCTAATTTAATTCAATTGTTTACATAACCTCAAGATGGCAGCTGTGTGAAATTTTAAAATTAAGTTTTATTTATTGTGTCGTAATCATGCGATCGAAGTGAAAGTTTGAATAATGAACCTAGGCAATAATTGTCCTTGAATGGTACATAACTCTATGGTCTATACATATAATAATCCTAAATGGCGAGCTTCCGAAATATTTAGACGGTTCTCAATATATATGAATCTTTTACAGCAACCAAACTGAATTTTTTTATGTTCGTAGAGACTATGAACATATGTTCACCTATAGGACTTTCAGGAACCTGGTGAGCACAAATCCAACATGGCGGCGACGCGAAGTATACATATTTAAATGGACGTTTCTCGCGAATTAACTATCCGAGTACCGTGAAACGTTACACATTAAATGCTTATACAAATGTTGATCCACTGGCATCTAATTTATTTCAATTGTTTGCATAATCACAAGATGGCTGCTGTGCGTAATTTTAAAATCTCGTTTTTACTTCTTGTGTTCTAATCATGCGATTGAAGTTTTAATACCAGCCGTACACAATAATCTTAATGTAATAGTACAAAAATAAAAATCCAACCTGGCGACCATCTGAAATATTTAGACGGTTCTCAATATCTACAAATCTGTTACAGCAATTAAACTGAAATTTTGTATGTTGATAGAGGCAATTAAAATGAGCAGAATATATGAAAATAGGCTGAATAGTTCTTCACGGAACTACTTGTTTTATCTTCGAATATCAAAATGTAACACACATTACTACACATGCAACATGTCAATATCTAATACACGAACTGCACGTGCAGCAAGCATAGTAACTGTTACAGTAGCCTACAGTATTGCTTGAAACGAGAGCAATGTGAATGAGCAATCACTCACAATGAGCGCGTGCAGTGGCAGTAGCAAGGCGAGCGAACGATCTGTCTTCAGATGGGAGCTAACGAACTAAAAGAGCGAACTAGTTCGCTAAGGAGCTGCGAAGTAAACTGATGCTCCCAGCCGCGAACTATTATGCGCAAGACTACCTAGTATTGTTCATGGTAGCTTTCACCAGAGTGATCAGTTTCTTAGGGATCTCTAGCTCTTCCATTGCTACATAGAGATTATTTATGTCAATACTGTTATAAGCTGACCTAAAAACAATGAAAAGAAGGTGTGTATCAATTCCCAATTCTTTACGTTTTTCAAGTATCTGTCGGATTGTGAAAATCTGATCCGTAGTAGCTCTTCCTTGGCGAAATCCACATTGATAGTCACCAACTGCATTTTCCACATATGGCGCCAGTCTGTTAAAGAGGATGTTGGAGAATATTTATAGGCAATGGATAATAGGCAAATCCCTCTATAGTTAGAGCAAAACATGATATCACCTTTCTTATGTATCGGGCAGATGATTCCTACATTCCATTCATCAGGAATCATTTCAACTATCCATATCTTAGCCACAAAAAAAAATGTTGGAAATAGGCTACCTTTTAACGACCTAGCTACATTACCCTAATATCACTTGAGACAGCAATGGCACTTTTTAGAACAAAGGTTCTGCCCGTTTTGACATACGGACTTGAGTTAATATGGGAATTTCTTACCTACAGACAGTTAGATGAAATAGAAAAAGTAAAATCTCGATTTCTCAAAAGAGTCCTTGGAGTAGCAAAGACAACCAAGTCTAGACTTTTATACGAGCTTGCTAGAGAAACGTTTTTAATAGAAGACCTACGAATGTTACTACTACTGCCAATTTCAGACAATTACAGAAAACTGCTGCAAGATCTACAGAATAAAAAACAGGACATACCCAGGGAATTCTACACGTCAAATGCGATGTTGGACCGAAGATGGATGAATTTATTCTGTGAAATGCGACATGTCGTGACCAGACTTGCGGTACATGGGCTTCACCACAAGATCAGCTCAAGGAAGGTGTTCCATAATCCAGATGGAAATTGCATTTGTGAGCTATGTGGGGATGTATGTGAAATGTACCATATCGTTTCTTGCCCAAAACGAACCATGTCGATAGTAGCATACAGCGCAGACTAGTGTACGAAATGTATACTGTACGTCAACAACATGGCCACAGGCTGCAATAAAGATTATTATAAAGATTATTATTTAACGACCTAGCTGCAAAGGAACCATACCAGATGTGACTTTTGCGTCAGATGATCTTTTGTCAAGAATATGTGAATGGCGGGTGATTGAGAACTACAAATGAAGGGATCATCAGTATGTTACTTTCTGTGTATTTCAACAAAATCGACTACAAAGAAGAGGGAACTGGATGCTTATGAGCGTCAGTAATAAACAGAATAAGGAAGGAGCAGCTTATAAGGCTAAGTAATTCGACACCGTCCTGAAGTAATGCGAGAACGGTTCCAGGACAGCCTGTCGGGATAGAAAGGGAGTGTTTGTTAGTGGGTAAGAATCCCACACACTTGAAGAGTGCGGACCCTCTTCAAGCGTCTTGATAGAAGATTTTTCCTTTTCTTTGGTGAAAATAATCACTGGGGAACGGTACTGCGCAACGATAGAGAAATTACGGTGTGCAATTAAGGCGAAACGTCCGGGAAAACTGCGACAAGGTGAGCTGCTGCTTCATGATAACGCACGTCCCAATACCGCAAAGGTCGTAACGCAGAAGGTACGCCAACTCAAGTGGGAGGCACTCGAGCATCCACCTTATAGTCCCTCCTAGTCTCTCCCAATGCGATTATCACGCCTTTGGTCTCTTAAAAGAGGCCTTGAAGGGTCGACGATTCTTGTCGGTCGTTGATGTGCAGGCGGTTACGGACTTCTTCACGCAGCAGGACACAGTGTTTTACCACACGGGGATCTTCAATCTGGTGCGTCGGTGTGATGAGTGCCTCAATGCTCACGGCGATTTTGCCCGATTGCCATACCGATTCTGGACTGTACGACCGTCAAACGGAAACTTTTATCATTTTAAATGATCTAGTCGACTTCATCGTTACGTTACGGCGACGTCACGAAATGTACCGAGCATGCACTGAGGTGTGTGACGTCATAGTACCGCTTGGTGCATGTGTACTGATTTAGTTCTGGCGTAACGAGACGGCAACGATACGGCAAGCGTGACTTCATCCGGCCAGCTTCCACCTTTCACCGCGCGCTCCAGCTCCCTCATGACTTGTAACTTTCTAGCGTTCTGATTGTTTCTTGATCACCTAACATGACAAGAGTCTTTGGCTTCGAGCGAAGCGAGAAGCCTCCAGCCTTTCTAGCATTTTTCAGCATCTGTAGCATTTAAAATGATATAAAGTCCGGTCTTTCAGACTGACTGTCTCTTTTCATCACCCTTTATATAATGTTACGTGCCACCCCCCTAGTGGCACTTTTGTTAACTGGATTACGGTGGGTAGGAAGCACAACACCAATTACTGCTTTAAAGAAATAATTAACTTTATTGTGGCCAGAAATATACACTACTCAACAGCAAATAACAATTATTACCTTACTCCAGTTTCCTCAAGTCGAGAATACTTCCCCTTTCACTTGTCAACAGACCACAGTTAATCCCTCGTAATGAGGTGGCCCCGTACGCTGGATGGAAATAGCTGCACTAGCTCTGTCACTCACTGTTTTGCAACTCATCACAATGACTTCTCTTCGCACTAAGTAAGCACACTCGCTCAAGACACAGTTCCTCTGTAGGAGTCTCACTTCCCCGCTCCACTAGGGGTTTCGCAAGTCACCACACATCTGTCGCTCAGGATAATCGCTCACACTAGCTCGTAAAACACAACAACAACAACTGCTAGACAGGTCGTACTTATATAGCAGGCCGGTGACTCAATAAATGCTTCTAGATCCATCCAGGGTTCACGGCTTCTCGAGGTTTCCATCGCTGGTCCAGTCACGAATATTCTGGACTACTCCTTTGTCCTAGTAGCCCTGTTGCATAAGGCACACGCAATACAGGAGGCAGGCCACAGCCCAGCCCTGGGGCAGTTGTGACTCATGCGGCGAGTGATGACACAAACTCACAGTCGTAACAATAATGTCAAATCACTCGGAATTTGTCTAAAAAAGAGGACACACGGCTTACGATCACCACGTAGAACTACATGCTTGGATTTTGAAAAGTTTCGGATGATAGTTATAGCTCTTCTCTACTGTACGATATCAAAGTTACTACTGTTTTACAAGAAAAGGTTTATATTTCCGCCTGAATCAATACTTAAATGAAAAATTTATTAACAAAGTTGTTCTTGGAAACGGTACATGTTTCAGGGACTGATGAACAATTTTTGTCCCCTTCATTAGCCAAATATAAAGCATTAAATGAACGAAATTCTTTTTTTAAAACAGTATAAGCACATCAGTACGGAACCATTATCAGTGATTTAAATCATAGAATCAAAGTTACTGTTCAACAAATTAAGACAAGCTACACTCTCTGAGTCAATCAGAACGCAGCATGACCCAGCTCAGTGACCATGTCACTACCTTCTAACCAATTCAACCATGATTCAAATCACGGTTTACGAAACAAAAATCACGCCCTTTGCGCGACTTTTCTCTAGTTATCGACGATTTTGCACCTATAGACTACTTGAAACAGTAAGTAACATTTTCGCAAGATTTAGGTTTTACAGTATCATATGGGTATCTGCTCATGGGCGCCCGCAGGGAGGGGCAAGGTGGGGCCGTGCCCCCCCCCCTCCCCCCCTGGAATTCCGTGAATGTTGATATTCGATTAGTCATTGTCACCAGTTCATTTCATAAATTGAAGTTTCTGATAATCAACTGACAAATATTACAATATAAAACTTCTTTAATGTTGCTGACGTAATATGTATTTATATTCAAAAATATATGGTTCTAATGATGTCATGCACGAGACTACCAATGGAAACATAGCTCCAATTTTCAATATGGTTATGCCTAGTGTTAAAGAACGTAAGTTTCCCCAACACTATCGAGAGTGGCTGCCACTTTCGCCACCTCACTTTGGCAGTGACTATATGAAAGCACGTTCTGGAGATATTTTTATACATTGCAACACCGACAGTGGATTTCAACCCCTAAAACGAGGTTTTCTTTGCTGACTAGTAAAACACTGGTCCCTTAAGGTCGTGCTTACAATATTGGATCATTTACTGTCTGTACTATACACTCGTTTAATTTTTTCGCCGTTTTGCCTTACCGGGTTCGTTCTTTGTGCTGTGAAATGCCGTAGGCTATATTTTTATCCTTAAGGTGTGCAAGTGGCTCATTTCTTGCGAACAGAGCAATTGTTGCAACAAATGAACAGCAATCTGCCATTGTTGTAGATTCTTAACCTGTAGTGTTAAATCTTCTACGATCGAAGCAATTTATATACTAATAGTTAAATTATTCTGCTGTGTTTTTGTGCCGTTATCAAAGCGACTGAGATTCGCACTCTCAATCGAATGTAGACAGCAGATCAGTTGAGACAAAATGGTGATTGAATACTGATAGACTTCGTAATGTTGTACAGGGGCGTAAAACATAACGGGCGGGGGAGTCAGGGGGGGGGACATTGTCCCCCTCAAGTTTTAGGTGCAAGACGATTTTTAAGTAGCCTAACCTCAAAAAAAGTAAAATAACCAGAAAGTATTCTATAAACGATTTAATAGGCTACTACGTTAGGCGGAAAATGGGAAAAGCCATCTTGCCTTGCTTAGTCGAAATTTCTTTATTCTACCGAACTAACAGTCTGTTTTTGCTCCCTCTGCCGATTCCCGCCGAGGAGCCAATTCAGCCGAGAGCCGAGGCGCTTTGAGCTTTGTCCACTTACCATGACGATCCGAAAAGGTACATTTTCGAACTATTATTTCTGAGCCCCGGTTTAAAACTGAGGTAAGGTACTGGGACACACAAAATCATTACTCATGCCCGGAAACAACAGCGTGCGCGTCGTTTTTTTTTTTTTTTTGAAATAAACTAAGTAATATAACATGACTCTTCCCTCGCGCATCACACGTTTTAAGCACACCCTACGCATGTGCCCTGCGATGCGCCGACAAGGATCGAAAAGCTTTGAAAAATGTCCATTTCAAATTATTTAAAAAAATAAGTAGCTTTTAATGAAATACTGTTTTAGGTTATGAACATTCCCGAATGGGAATATGATGTTACTTTCCGTTTGATCAGATAAATTATCAATCAATATGATAAAATTGGTCCGGCTAGATCAAACATAAAATGCCAGCGTTTCGCCCCGGTGTACCGTTGGGCTCGTCAGTTGGTACAGACACACCTCACCAATACACATGGCTAGCACATACTGGAAGGCCATCACAAGACACAAAATACAAGTAGTATTGACATCATAACTTACTTGGATTGCCAAGGTAAGGTTTTTGTTTTATGGAAGCGAGCTTGACTTCCGTAGCACATTGGCATCACTCGTGACATCAATACTACTTGTACAGTATTTTATGTCTTGTGATGGATGGCCTTCTCAGTATGGGCTAGCCATGAGTATTGGTGAGGTGTGTCTGTGCCAACTGACGAGCCCAACGGCACACTGGGGCGAAACGCTGTCATTTTATGTTTGATCTGGCCGGACCATTTTTATCATATTGATTGATAAAATACTGTTTTAATTATTTAGTATGTCATATACGGTACTATATTTGCCTCCTACAGTCAAATATCAAAATCTTAAAAATTATAGGTAGGGCATAATGTTATAATAATAATAATAATAATATCGTATGGCCTCGGGTGCCTGGTGCAAGCTTTGTTATTTGACACCCAGAGGGTAGCTTGCATGTCGAATTTCGTTGTTCCGTGACTATGAAAGTCAAGGAGGTTAGATGTTAGATATCTAAGCTCCTTGGAAACTATAGCGCTTTCTAGTAGAGAAATGAGGAACTTTGCGTTGGCGGAAACTCCCGAGATTAATTTTGCCATTATGAACTCCGCCTACTGAATTCAAAAGGGTTCTTTGACATGCCAACATCGTATGTCATGCGTATCGTATTTTTGCCACCTTTCAAAAATCACTTACCACGGTCAGGAGCGAACCTGCAATCTTGGGGTTAGTAGACCGACACGATATCCACTCACCCACCGTGGCAAGCAGCCATAATGTTTATCAAAAACGTGTGATTTCATTAAACTTAGCTTGGCATCCGAAGGGTGAATTAGAAATAATTAATAAAATTAACGTTTTTTTTAAATGTAGCGTTAGGCATATATTACCGTGTTATGTCAAGGTTTAAAGCCTAAAACGAAAAGAAGTTCTCCCTGGTAGGTAGACAACCGCAGTTTATAAAAATGACCCCATCCCAAGTTTGCGAGGAGTTTTACGCCCCTGATGTTGTAGGCTATATGATTCCAATGGAATCTTCTTGCAATGCAATTTTCGATGCGCAACAATGTAGCCTACTTATATGAGCGGAGAAGCTAATTTAATCGTAATTTAACTGGCTGACCTGTGTGAAAACTCTCGCATAATGGGCTGTGTGCGCCCCATGTGAACAGACTACCCGCCCGTCCCTAGTGCTATGCGGGCTGTACGCGACACAGTTCTGCCAATGGCTATCGTCTTGTTTATTTGTTTAAAAACACTTTATAAACAAATAAATACATTTCCGTTGACTTTTCAAGAAATACAAGATTTTTCCTGTACTATTGAGACGATTAAAATATTTTGGTACAAACCACACCTTCTAACTCCCTCTGGTTTAGGAGCTGAGTTTTGTGAAACATACACTTTAGCGTATTATATAATACGATTGGACTTATACTCGTATTGATCGACTGAAAGTTACAATTCAATATATATCAATTAGGTGATAACGCCAACGTTCAAGGGGGGATTGATAATGACGTGCTTCTGAAAGAAGAACATTACAGAACAGACATTGGCTGGGTCTTAACTCAAGGAATATTTATGCAACATTCGTAAGTACGAATGTACCGGTACCTAGTTAAATGATCCTGCGATGTTTGTGTCCTTATCAAAGGGACTAAGTAAGAAGTAGCCTACGTGATTTAGTTTTATATATTTTACTTAACAGTCAGTAATAATCAAATGTAATGTTTTCTTTCTAAAACGAAAATTTGCTAAAACCATGGGCGTCACAAGTACGAGTTATGTACAATACGCATCTATAATTTCGCACAAAATTCATTATGCTAAGAAGAGCAATGCGAAGTATTCCTGATAGCTTGTGAAGAAGAGGAGAAACGTGATGGATCCTCTGTAACGGCCAGTACAGTCTAGATATTTGAATACAGTGCTATTTGAATTATTAGACAGATTCATATGTAGGGATATTTCCACAATTAAATTTAACTCAGTAATTTGGAAATATCTGAAAATATGTCCTCCAATTACCGTATTTAGAAAATAGGCGAACTGGATTTACATTAGCATATTAACGAACTGCTTGATTTTTATATTATTGTCAATACATGGTGATACCACTATTTTTTTACCTGTTTTTAAGAACTGAACAAAAGAAGAAAAGCGAACTTCCATGGACAAAAACTGTGAACTAAAAACAAAATATTCTTCCGAATATTGTATTAAGTAGCCAAAGTTTCAGAGCAGTCGAATGATGAATTTCACGAAGCAAGTAAGAAATGAAACCAAAATTGGGGGGGGGGGGGGGGTAATGAAATGAAAATTATAACTTGGCCCCCCTCTGGAAAAAATCCTGCGGGCGCCCATGTATCTGCTTGACCATACTGTAATAGTACAAATCTTAGGAACTGATAACCTACATGTTAGGCCCCATAAAGCAACAATTATCATCATCATCATCAGCAGCAGCAACATCATCATCATTATAAATCTGTGTATTTTGGTACAATGTTCAGTTGCATGTTCTCGTTTTGCTGCAATATACCCCTAAATATGCTTAATTTGGTGCAATTTACACGGTTAAATCCACTAAATTTAGTGCAATATACACTTAGATCTGTTAAATTTAGTACCATATAGAGTTATAACTGCTAAACTTTGTGCTATACAAGGTTAGATCTGCTCAATTTGATGCAATATATGGTCAAATCTGGTGGCTCCGGTGGTATAGTTGGTAGCATGCTGAGTTTCTATGCCTAAGATCGTGAGTTCAAATCCGGCCGAAGTCAGCGGATTTTTTAAGAGCGTTAAAAATCTCCCAGTGTGCCTTCCTTCGGAGGGGAAGTAAAGCCGGCGGGCCTATGTCATAGATTTATGGCATGTAAAAGAACCTTCCACTAAGTACAATTGTGTGAAGCTTAATTTGTAGGTTAGATTTGATTGTTAAGTTCCAACGTTTGTCGCCAGGTGCCGGTTGCGGTGGCATCTAGTAGCCAAGATCGTAACTAGGTGCCGCTGACGGTAGCATTTGGTAGCAAAATTAGGAACTAAGTTACTTGAAATTGATCGTCTGCAGTCCTTATCTGAATTACAGATAACACACACTAGTACAGCTATCACAATATTAACAGCGATTATCAGACAGATTCTACATACACCCAAAGTACACGGAGCTACATGACCACGTCGTTACAGCCCCTAAACTGAGGAACCAACCAACCATGGTCAAATCTGCTCAATATACAGTGAGATCGACTCAATTTGTTGCAACATACAATTACATATGTTCTATTTGTTACAATATACGGTTAAATATACTCAGTTTGCAGCAATATAAGGTTAAATCTGTTCAGTTTATTGCACTGTAACATACGGTTACAATCTGTATTATTTAGTGCAAGATTCAGTCAAACCTGTACAACTTTAGCAACATTTGTACAATTTGGTGCAATATTCAGTCAAATATGTGCAATTTGGTGCAATGTTCAGCTAATATTGTAATAGCAGTGTCATACTTACATTAAAAACAGCTCGGGCCGGGTGGAAGACATCGCCAGTTCCTGTGTGTCCTCCCTGAAAGAGACGGGTCAGCAGACGGTACGTCCCGTACGTGCGGAACCCACCTAGAGCATGGCGAGCAAGCGGGTGCGCTCCACCACTCTCCTCTCCTCCTCCTCCCAACCATTCCCTGCATCAACAAAGACATCATTTTAGAGAAAATACCCCTTTTTTCCATATTCCGTCCAGGCTAATGCAAGGATCGCACTTTTTCATTCATTTACTTTACATGCAAATGGGGGTAATTCCCCGTTGGCAAATTGTACAATTACAGAAAATCATCAACAATAATACCAACACACTTAATATTTGTCTACAAGACTTTAATCAAAACTAAAACTTAAGCAGCAGACAAGAATGTAATTATGTCATTTGTAGATTTCAAAAAGGCATATGACTCCGTCGACAGGGATACATTAATAAAAGTGCTGAAAGAATTTGGAATAGATGACAAGACAACTAATATAATACAACAAACATTAACAAACATTCGGTCACAACTTAAATTCCTTGGAGAGTTATCAGAACCATTTGAAATCAAGACGGGTGTGAGACAAGGAGATGGTTTATCCCCAGTACTTTTCAATTGCGTCTTGGAGAAGGTAATAAGAGAATGGCGAAAATAAATGAGTCGGCAACATATTCCTAATGGAATCAAGATAGGTCACAAAAAGGCTGGATTTAAATTTGAATGTCTTGCATTTGCAGACGACATAGTGTTTTTCGCTGAGAATCTCGAGACTGTCACTAAACAAAAAGAGGTTTTACAAGAAACAGCAGAAAAGGCAGGACTGCAAATATCCTTTGAGAAAACTGAATACATGAACATAGATCCCAAAGAACCAACATGGACAATGAAAACCAAGTATGGTGACATAAAAAGTGTCCACAAATTCAAGTATCTAAGGGTGACTCCTAACAACGATGAGAAGTCAGCTATTGAAGAGAGAGCGCAGAAGATGGAGATTGCATTCAGATTATGCCAGAAAACGTATAAGTCCAAATCCCTCTCCTATGAAGCCAAACTCAGACACTATAATACCGTCGTGAAACCTGAATGCCTTTATGAAGCGGCGACAATCACCAGAAAGGGAGTCACTGAAATAGAAAAGAAAGAACGTACATTTCTGAGGAAAATTCTGGGACGCAAGAAAGCAACAACAAATGAGTTTACCTTCCATTTGAGATCAAATAAAGAGCTAGGCTATAAAAAATGCGAGAGCATTTCAACATCTATGAGAAAAAGACGACTAACTTTCTATGGACACTTGAGAAGAATGGGACCGGAACGCCTAGCAAATAAAATCCTCATCTTTCAGGAAATGAGAAAGACTCAAGTACCATGGTTGAAAAAAGTTTATCAGTATCTGAAAAATGTGGCATTGAGGAGGGAGATATTGCAAACAGAAAAGTTTCAGAGGGAAAATTGCGGAGGTGACAGATCTGTCCGTAGAGAAACCCAAGAGAACTCGAAGGGTGTTCTCGAACCAGGAACGAGCAAGAGTGAGCCAACGAATGCAATAATATTGGAGTATCAGGAAAGAACATCAACAGTCAAGGAAGTTGTGTATTGGTAACCCATAGGAGGTTGAAACGATCCTAAATAAATAATAATAATAATAATATCATATGGCCTCGGGTGCCGGGTGCAAGCTTTGTTATTTGACACCTAGAGGGCAGCTTGCATGTCGAATTTTGATTCCTTGGAGCGCTATGAAAGTCAAGGAGGTTAGATACTAAGCTCCTTGACACTACAGCGCTTTCTATGTGGAAAATCCCGAGATTAATTTTGCCATTATGAACACGGCCTACTGAATTCAAATGGGTGCTTTAACATGCCAACAACGTATGCCATGAGCGCAGTGATTTTTGTCGCCATTCAAACAAAAAAATCACTTACCACGGCCAGGAGCGAACCTGCAAGCTTGGGGGGGGGGGGGGGGGGTTGTCCGACACTATAACCACTCATCCACCGTGACAAGCAACACTTAATGTAAACACGTCACGATTTGCGAACTACAGTAAAATACGGTCAATCTTTTATAAGTCGAACTTCCATATCTCGAATTTTCGATACTTGAAGTAATTTTAATTTCCTGGCGAAGTTCTACACACAATTTATGTGTCATGCCTTTTCTATAATTCGAAATTCGAATATTTCGATAACTCGAATGATATTTTGTTCCCCAAACATAAAATATGCGTTTTCGGTGTGACATGTGTATTACAATATGGATTCAGTTGTGTAGGGCACCTGGACTGTGTAATTCTGACAGTAGCTTATTAGCCTATGCTATTTAAAGTTAAGACGGGTTGAGGTCAATGTGCATCCCAGACAGTGAGAGAAAGTAGGTAAAGCAAGCTAACGACAATAGCAACAGTTGAATCTTTATGATAATAGAACCTCTTTTATCATTTCAAATGATCTTGTCGACTTTATCGTTATGCTTTGGTCTACCGTTATGCGTTACGATTACGGAGAGGAAATGTACTAAGGTTGTACTTGAGCGTATGACGTCATCATGTTGTTCAGTGCATATGCACCGAGTCTGAGTTTACTCCTGGTCTATGGCGTTATGCGATACGGAGACGGAGAGCGTATGACGTCATCATGTTGTTCACTGCATATGCACCGAGTCTGAGATTACTCCTGGGCTATGGCGTTATGCGATACGGAGACGGAGAGCGCGTGACGTCATCATGTTGTACAATGCATATACACCGAGTCTGAGATTACTCCTGGGCTATGGCGTTATGCGATACGGAGACGGAGAGCGCGCAACGTCATGCAGCAGAGTGTACCTCCCGCTCTCCGTTCCCCGCGCGGGAAGTCAAAGTTAATGGGTAATGGAGTCTGTTGAAAGAGTCCTGGGACTTCGAGCGAAGCGAGAAGCCCTCCTGCCTTTTTAACATGTGTAGCATTTGTAGCATGCGTCATTTGAAATGATATAAAGTCTAGTCTTTCAGAGTTATTGTAACTTTTTTTAGCCTATTTTCATTTTATGAAAAAAAAAATAGGCTTATGAGATCACCTTTTGTCCGTGTGTGTGTGTGTGTTTGTGTGATGTGTGTATGTCCTCCCCCAATAACTTCTAAACGGCTGGAGCGATTTCAATGAAACTCAGTAAGGTCATAGCACTATTTCGGCCGACCCCGGCCTTTTGCTTCAAATTTTACTACGTCTCACCAATCCAACATGGCGGCTGTGCGAAATATTTCACCAGCATTCAATATCACCGAACCTATTAGCGATATCACCCTAACATTTCGTACAGTGATACAGTACTACTAGAAGTTCACCTATGGAACTTTCAAAAACCTGGTAACTACTAAACCAACATGGCGGCCAAGCAAAGTTGCGATTTTTAAATAGACATTCCTCGCGATTTAACCAGTCAAACGAAATGGTACCGTAAATGTTTATACACAGTGTAATGAACTGGCATTTAAATTAGTTCAATTGTATACATAACCTCAAGATGGCGGCTGTGCGAAATATTTCACTGGCGTTCTATATCTCCGAAACTGTTATTGATATCACCTTGAAATTTTGTACGATGATGAAGGGCACTACTGCACGTTTATCGATGTAACTTTCAAAAACCTGTAATGTACAAAACGAACATGGCGGCAAAGCGAAGTTGAAACGTTTTAATAGATGTTTCTCAGAATTTAACCCTCTGAGCGCAGTGAAATATGGTACAGTATATGATTATACATATTGTAATGCACTGGCATCTAATTTAGTTCAATTGTTTACATAAACACAAGATAGCGGCTCTGCGAAATTTTAAAATTAAGTTTTTATTTCTTGTGTCGTAATCATGCGATCGAAGTGAAAGTTTGCATAATGAAGTTACGCAATAATTTTCTTTTAATGGTACAAAACTCTATGGCCTTTACATATAACAGTCCAAAATGGCGACCATCCGAAATATTTAGACGGTTCTCAATATCTACAAATCTTTTACAGCAATCAAACTGAAATTTTTAATGTTTATTGAGGCCATGAACATAAGTTCACTTATAGGCCTTTCAATAACCTGGTAGGCACAAATCCAACATGGCGGTGACGCGAAGTATATATATTTAAAATGACGTTTCTCGCGATTTAACCATCCGAGTACCGTGACACTTGGTACGGTAAATGTTTATACAAATGTTAATCCACTAGCATCTAATTTATTTCAATTTATTTCAACTGTTTTCATAACCACAAGATGGCAGCTGTGCAAAATTTTAAAATCTCGTTTTTACGTCTTGTGTCCTAACCATGCGATTGATGTTTGAATACTACACGTACACAATAATATTCATGTAATAACACATAACTCTAAGACCTACATAGCCTATATGAAAATCCAACATGGCGACCATCCGTAATATTAGACGGTTCTCAATATCTACGAATCTATTACAGCAATCAAACTGAAATTTTGCATGTTGATAGAGGCAATTAACATATACTAAGTAGGATATATGAAAATAGGCTTTAGTTCTTCACGGAACTACTTGTATTTCATGTATTTCTATATCTCGAATTTTCGATAACTCGAAGTAATTTCCATCTCCGAAAGTACTTCGAGATATCGAAGTTCAACTGTATATCGTAGTATTTACACAAAATCTCAGTCTTCTCTTAAACACATCAATGTGTTTGAGGAAAGGCTCTAAGACTGTGGCAGGTAATGAGTTCCACGATTAATGAAATAATATTTCCCATTATTTGTACGCTGCGGTCGGCCCTTAATTTTATGCGGATGATCTACCTGCTAAATTATAGGTTATCTTTGAGTAACGCTCTTAGGTTCCAACATTCGTCACCAGGAGCCGACGGCGGTGGCGTCTTGTAACAAAGTGTAGAACTAGTTGGTCGTTGGCGGTGGCGTTTGGTAGCAAAAGTTGGAACTACTTGAAAATCCAATGTATGGAGTCCTTACCTTAATTAAAAACAGATAACACACACTAATACAGACATCACAGTTAACACTGGTTATCAGGCAGATTCTACACACACCCAATGTACATGGGGCTACATGACCGCGTTGTCGCAGTCCCTAAACTGAGGAACCAACCAACCAATCTATAAAAGTTCTATCAAAATCGGATGGAAATTGTGGAAGATATGCCTGTGGCAAACAATAGCTTTTAATCGCCTTCCACCCCCCCCCCCCCCTCCAACCCCATACCCTTCAGACTAACTCCTGGAATTTTCTAGCACGTGTTGTGTGGGATACGAATTAATATTTAAACGCATGCGCGCTTTGATCTTTTGAATGTTGGGGTTTATTGCATATTTTATGGCCACTTGCTAAGAATAAAACCCACACAATTGACGAACCTATTTTAAAGATAATATGAAGACCAAGCCAGCCGGGTTCGATGTGGTAGAAAGTGACCTACAGGCAGTGCTGGATTGCTCATTAGGCCCGACTAGGCCGAGGCCTAGGGCCCCCAATTATCTGGGGCCCCCAAGCAATTTCTAATTTAGTTCAATTTTATTCCGAAGATTTAGAAAATTGTTATCCAGAACTGAGACAGTTTCAGCATATTATTAAATTACAATGTCCTTTAAAAACCGAGTTCACTCATTCTGAACTTGACGAAATTCTTATTCGAGACAAGCGTGAGTCTGTTTTTCCGAACGATGAAATTGCTTTTCGCATTTTCCTGACCCTCATGATAACGAATTGTTCTGCGGAGCACACGTTTTCAAACTTGAAACGGATCAAAAGTGCGCAAAGATGTATCATGTCACAAGAACGATAAGACATGCTATATCGAGTCAGATCAGATGTTCTGCGGGAAATTGATTTTGATGACATTGTAGAAGATTTCATTGACCGAAAAAAAAGAGAAAAAAAAATTGATTACATTTTACAAAAGTAAAAATAGTATGATTTGTTAAATTGTTCATCAAATCACTGAAATGTTTTCAAATAACGATGATCATTTCAATTGAAATGTATGTATATATGTAGGCCTATGTATGATTTAATAAAACGTGTATTATTCATCTTGAGAAAAAGAACTCTTGTGTATACTTTATTAAAATGTACAGGTGCTAAAAAATAAAAAATATTTTAAAAAAATAAAGGGGCCCCAACATTTTTAGGGACTTGGGGCTCATTTTACCTTAATCCGGCACTGCCTACAGGAGATGCAGTTTACCTGTGTATTCAAGAACGCAATCCCCGCAGGAAGAATCTAACGACCACCACCAGGGTTTTCGAGAAAAACCAATCTTGAAGACGGGAAAGACGTGGACGGAAGAAAGAAAAGAGCAACACCGGCAACGAATGAAGGAGTACGGGGCAAAGATCAAAGCCCAAAGACAGTTGGTATGACGTGGTCCTTATTAGGCCGATACGATTAAAGAAAAATAATAATAATAATGCACGCTGTACGCTAGTTGCGAAAATGAACAGAGGGTTTACGTCGTCAACTCTTTGTAGCTAAATTCATTCTATTCTATTCTATTCTAATACCTACATAGGCATACATGGGGCCTCACAAAACATGCCTATTCACAGATTTGTACATTATCTATTGTACTTCTATCTGTATATTCTCTTTCACTGGGCGGCTTCGGTGGCGTAGTTGGTAGCATGCTGAGCTTCTATGCCCAAGATCGCGGGTTCAAACCCGGCCGAAGACGTCGGATTTTTTAAGAGCGTTGAAAATCCCTCAGTATGCCTTCCTTCGGAGGGAAAGTAAAGCCGGCGGTCCCATGTCATAGATTTATGGCATGTTAAAGAACCTTCCACTAATTACACCTGTGTGAAGCTAAATTAATTGTAGGTTAAACATTTGACAAACGCTCTTAGGTTTCCAAGTTCGTCGTCAGGAGCCGACTGCGGTGGCTATCTGGTAACCAAGTTCTGAACTAGTAGTCGTTGACGGTGGCGTTTGGCGGCAAAAGTAGGAACTACTTGAAAATTGATTGTCTGCAGTCCTGACTTGAATTAAAACAGATAACACACACTAATACAGCCATCACAATTAACACCGATTATCAGACAGATTCTACACACACCCAAAGTACACGGGGCTACATGACCGTGTTGTCGCAGCCCCTAAACTAAGGAACCAACCAACCATCTCTTTCACTGAATCCACTATTAAAATCATAAAGCAACATACCGAATACATTACAAACTTCAAATCTGCTATGTCTTTCGACTTGTCAGCAGATGATATGTATTAATTTACAAAAAGTCCAATACACAATTTTTAAAGTGGTATTCATAATTTAATTTAAGTCACCACAATCATGAATCAGCCAGTATTTTTTTAAATTTTATTTTTAACTTCTCTACCATTGTGCAAATCATTTAAATTTATTAGTAGCATATTAAAATGTTTGGGAATTATTACGTTCAGTGTTCTGAGTCCATACTTGTTAGTATAAGAAGGAATAATGTAACATTTAGGGGCAGATGACCTAAAAGTTCCAACTCTTAAAACAACAATAACTAACTGATGTAACATTTATACTTTCTTAATCTCGTTTTGTATTCATGATAATAATAATAATAATAATAATAATAATAATAATAATAATAATAATAATAATAATAATAATAACAATACTGTACATGATAGGTTGATTAATTTTAATTCTAATAACTTATAAAATAACTTTTGTACAAACAAGACCATTGGTTTCATGAATAAACGAAGGAACTTCAGTCAAATCTAGGAAGGCGGAAAGGGAGTCTTGAAACTATGTGGAGAGCCTTGATACTTACTCTGCTCTGCTCCGTAGTCCACGGATGGAGCCCTCTGGATCCGTGACGAACTTGTTGAGATAGAAAGAAAAGTCCCGTGGCATGTTATAAGATCACACGAAATAACGGACACACGCGCACTCACGAACGTACACCTCGCCACTGCCTCTCAAGATATTTTCGGTCACTCACTTCAAGTTGGCGCCGCCCCACGATCATCAAAATAAACGAACCAAATTTTGTTTACGTTCGCTCACTCTCATTCGTTCACTATTATGAGCTCACGGCAGTGAAAAGAGTGAGGTGTGCTGAATGATTTATGCAATATCTAGTTTAGTATATAGCTCCACGTGTTAGCGTTGCAGCTTTCCTTTGATGTGGATGTCCGGAATTTCCCTTTTCTCTTTCTGCCCCTGCAATGTTGCCTGTTCCACCTGCCTATATTAAAAATCTTCGCCAGTACTCACGAATTCAAAAATCTACAAGACTTCAGTTCATTTTTCCTTACTCCAATAGTCCTCGTGCCGTCATCGTATCACTTTTAGTTTCAGCCTATGTATAGCCACCCCATTGACGCCATGAGAGGAGCTTCACCAGATCAACTGCGCCTGTGGGCAAAGAGAGTGTGCAAGAGAGGGTTAGAATGGTGAGGAGTATGAACAAGGGCTGGTTCTTTTAATCGATTAATTTCAGAAATCAATTTATCGATTATTAGAAACAGAAACCAGCAGAAAAATTAAAATAACTCGCAGCTTAGACAGGAATTCCTACATTCATGATTTTGCTCACTGACTTTTGAAGAACATCAATTTTTACTATATTCGGATAGGTTTCTATTACGTCAACAATGCGGTTTAATTCTGTTCTTAGATTGTGGGAAGACGCAATGATATGTTCAGTTTTAGAACCAGCATTGTTCATAGAAGTCCATTGTTAACTTGATCACTTTCAATAACCATTGGCTCATCTGAAGATAGATTATTTCTTCAACATCTTTTATTGTGCATACCTTTAAAGAAAACATTGATACATTCTTACCTTTTAACACTAAAAGTGATAAAAATAGACATTTTTATTACTTTTAGTGTTAATTATAATGGCTCAACGGACAATACTCATTTTGTTTCTCTTTCGAGATTTTATTCTTACCTTTTGTCAGTTCAGCGAATTTAGTTTTCTCGCCTAATATCAACAAAGGACGAATCAACATTTGAAGGTTATATTTTGCTTCAACTGCACGCATGTGGTTACAGTAATGACCACCCCTCCCATACAAGCAGTCAAGTCTGCCTATTTGTGTTTGGTTGGTTGGTTCTTAAGTTTAGGGGCTGTGGGTAGATTATTGGCTGAGGAATAACCTAACCACCAAGGGAAGATGATTAAGAAAAGGAGGTAGGTTTCGGACTGGAGAAAAAGGATAGAAAAATAGGAGGAGAGTCCCACAAAAGTTATGAATTTAACTTTAAATGCACTTAGAGGCGGTTGCCACCGCAAATCCGCTCTCTGATCAAGGCTAGTAAACTACAGAGGTTGCCTCAATATGGAGCTCTTAGGCGAGGGGATCGCGGAGGGAAGGGAAAGGGCGTGACGTCACACGTTTCCTCGTAGCAAGCGAGGTGCGAGATATGCAAGGAAAGTCAACTTATATTGTATGGATTGCAGTGGTTTAAACACGTGTTTTAAGCCCTTTTGTTTATAATCATGCCTGGCCAAAGATGTGCTGTGGCAGTTTGTCACAGTTATTATAAAGTTGGAAATGACTTGTCGTTTTTCACGATGCCTAAAGACGCATGCCTTAGCAATCAGTGGATTGCTGCATGTAAGCGAAAAGATCATTGCAACCCTCAAACAAGTAGGATATGTTCCCTGCACTTTACGAGTGAAGACTTCGAATTAGACTACAGGGCCGAATTGCTTAATATAAAGCCAAGATTTCCAAGGAATCTAAAACCAAATGGTAAGTGAGCCTAGCTGGCCTACTCTTAAGTTTTGATGACCTGCTAGGATGATTTTAAAGCTGTTAATATTTTTGACATATTTCGTACATGGTATCAGGGGCGTGTATACAAATTTTAGAGGGGGGGGGGGGGGGCTGACTATCGTGGAAAATTGTGAGTACTTAATGAATTTTCTATTATAGCCTATGGAGTATGAATGGAAAATATCTAAATGGGCTACTTGTCAATTTATAAAGCAGAAAGGTAAACACTCATTTACTTTTACAAATTGATAATTATT
This sequence comes from Meconema thalassinum, assembly GCA_946902985.2. NCBI lineage: Eukaryota > Metazoa > Arthropoda > Insecta > Orthoptera > Tettigoniidae > Meconema > Meconema thalassinum. The sequence goes on along the minus strand of OX336393.1, from coordinate 389,852,211 downwards.
TCTTAAAAGTAGACTACTGTGAAATACATTGTATGTTGTACCCAAGTTGGCTTTCTTGGGGGAGGATCTGGAGCCCCCTCAGTCCCCTCCCCCCCTTATATACACCCAGGCATGATATTTTGTTTTTGGACAAGATGGAAAATTTCATGAGTAATTCTCTTTGTATTGGTAAAAATTATTTGCAAATATTACAGAAAGCAGTCATCCTTTCAATAAAATCCCTTCGACTTCTGTTCCGAGATATGGCCCGTAGGCATAATACAAAGTACATTCTCACACATAGGCTAAATCAAGATGTACTGGAAAACCTCTTTTCACAATTGCGAACCCGTGGTGGCTCCCCTTGACTGCATTTACAGACTGAGGATGATTATTTTAGGAAAAAAATCCTGGAGTTGTTCAAAAGCAAACCAACACTGCTGATCCAGATTCAGATGAATATGTAGTTGCTAAAGCACTAAACAAAGCTGGCATAGTGTATGAATCAAGTAACGTGCTTCCAGAACCAACCTTAGGGAGCAATGTTCAATCTGCGGCCATCATTGCCAATATCATGGAACAAAGTGAGGAAGATGGCAAGGCTTATGTTGCAGGTTATGTAGCCCACAAGTTCCAAGGTAAATTTCCACAACTTGGGTACTTAACCTATGGAATGCAAACTTAACACGATTATGCATTACCAACCTGAATTAAACACTTGTCATACGGTGGTATGACCGATCCCTCAGAAACTTGGCTAAACCAGTTCCGGCACATTTCAGCAAAATTCGTCACATTTCACGGAAAATACGGATTTCAACGAGGCAAGAACGTTCTAAGAAGAACGACAGATTTTGTGTCGAGAGAAGTTTCTGATGTACCGTCTGGTGGGGTTGAGGCAGCTGTGATAACAATTTTCTTCATCAGATTGAAACATTCCAATTCTATCTTGCATAAGAAGTGGTAATTGGAAGTCACTAACACCCACGATACTGCTACCGAGTCTAGGCGAATTTCCAAGAAATTCAAGAAGATCACAACATAAAATGTAAGTAGGCTACATTCAGTTATTTTATCACCCATTTACCAATAATTTCATGAGAATAAACTGTTCTTTGCGTACTCAACAGCTGATGTTGACAGTTTCGTTACGTTCCCCACATGGCGCGTTTGGTATCTTGTGACGTCATCCGCCTTGTGAGCGCTGATTGGTGAGTGAAAATTGAGGCAACCTCTGTAGTTTATAAGCCTTGCTCTCTGATACCTAAAGTGGGTAAGGACCTGGTCGAAGCTGACGGGAACCGCAGCTAGGACTTGGGCGGTTTGCCAGAGAAAGGCTTTAGCGTATTCCCTCTCAAGCATGCATATGCCTACTATGGGGAAGGGTGATGGTCTGGCAAGACTGAGAGTAACAGATTTATTGTATGTCTGTTCAAAGAAATTCGTTTTTGCAAAGTAATTCGAAGAATGCCAATAATTTGAATCAGGTTTGGTATTTCCAGTTTTCGAAGTTATAGAGTTCCTGAAAAAGCGACCAAGTGCTTCCAGGAAGGATAGTGATAAAAAAATATACCTTGGGGAGTAATTTTGGTAAGTGAACCAATGGTTGCATTTGGAAATGGCTAAGCTTTTACTCAGCAAGGAGCCGGCTAAAAGTTTAGACAAAGAGAAACAATTATCTTTTGGAAAACCAACCATAAGTTTTCGGAGAGGATCTCCACAAGCAGGTAGCTGGCGTAGCGAGCTATACTTGCCTTACTGGCCAGTTAGAATTAGCTATTAAAGCTAAGAGAAACTTGAACGAGATTACCACTAAGAGTTCTTGCTCAAATGCAACGAGTGGTGAAAGCCCTATCAATAGATTTAATGGCATTGAGTAGGGAGAGCCAAGGAAGACAGGATCTTGCCTAACCGTTGTATTAGAGAAATGATAAATCCAAAAACAAATATTCAATTTATTTAACAAGGCAAAAGAGTCTAATAAATTTGACAAGTATATAGTTTCAATTTTTAGTAACAATTTGGGGTCGCAGACCTCCTAACATTTAAAGTTTGCTCCAGGTAATTAACAATTCTTTAGGTTTCAAACCTTATATATGTACTAAAATCTTTGTAAGATTAAAAAAAGACAAATGAAGTGATTAAAGTTTAAACATTAAATTGAGTACAAGGAGTGTACTTTAAGAAATTTCCAGGTAACTATTTTAGAAAAAGTTACAACTTCGAAAATAACAAAAAAAGAAAGCGGGTAGAATGAAGGAGAAGTTCCTATAACTTCTTATACACACATCAAAAAAAGTTTTGCATCACCTCGGTTCCAAGAGTTCCGGAACCGTTAAATACAAAGGGAATAGAGATCAACACAAACAACATTTCAGCTCGTTTTATTGCTCATGAGACCCACACATTGCATGTTGTACCATCATACAGCTAGACTTTCAGCATGTGTGGTCCAGATTGCAGTACACACCACTACCTCTAATACCCAGTAGCACGTCCTCTTGCATTGATGCATGCCTGTATTCGCCGTGGCATACTATCCACAAGTTCATCAAGACACTGTTGGTCCAAATTGTCCCACTCCTCAACGACAATTCGGCGTAAATCTCTCAGAGTGGTTGGTGGGTCAAGACGTCCATAAACAGCCCTTTTCAACATATCCCAGGCATGTTCGATAGGGTTCATGTCTGGCGAACATGCTGGCCACTGTAGTCGAGCGATGTCGTTATCTTGAAGGAACGCATTCACAAGATGTGCACGATGAGGTCGAGAATTGTCGTCCATGAAGACAAATGCCTCTCCAATATTCTGCCGATATGGTTGCACTATGGGTCGGAGGATGTCATTCAGGTATCGTAAAGCCGTTTCGGAGCCTTCCATGACCACCAGTGGCGTACGTCGGCCCCACATAATGCCACCCCAAAACATCAGGGAACCACCACCTTGCTGCACTCGCTGGACAGTGTGTCTAAGACGTTCAGCCTGACCAGGGTGCCTCCAAACACGTCTCCGACGATTGTCTGGTTGAAGGCATATGCGACACTCATCGGTGAAGAGAACGTGATGCCAATTCCGTGGGGTCCATTCAGCATGTTGTTGGGCCCATCTGTACCGCGCTGCATGGTGTCGGGGTTGCAAAGCTGGACCTCGCCATGGACGTCGGGAGTGAAGTTGCGCATCATGCAGCCTATTGCGCACAGTTTGAGTTGAAACACGACGTCCTGTGGCTGAACGAAACGCATTATTCAACATGGTGGCATTGCTGTCAGGGTTCCTCCGAGCGGCAATCCGTAAGTAGCGGTCATCCACTACAGTAGTAGCCCTTGGGCGGCCTGAGCGAGGCCTGTCATCGACAGTTCCTGTATCTCTGTACCTCCTCCATGTCCGAACAACATCGCTTTGGTTCACTCTGAGACGCCTGGAAACTTCCCTTGTTGAGAGCCCTTCTTGACACAAAGTAACAATGCGGACGCGATCGAACTGAGGTATTGACCTTCTAGGCATGGTAGAACTACAGACAACATGAGCAGCGTACCTTCGTCCTGGTGGAATGACTGGAACTGATCGGCTGTCGTACCCCCTCCGTCTAATAGGCCCTGCTCATGCATGGTTGTTTACATCTTTGAGCAGTTTTAGTGACATCTATGAACAGTCAAAGGGACTGTATCTTGGATACAATATACACAGTCAACGTCTATATGCCGGAGATCTGGGAACCGAGGTGATGCAAAACTTTTTTTGATGTGTGTATTTATACAGAATTACTGTTGGTTATTATACAAATAAGGGCAGGTCACTTACTGTGAAACCTGATGAGAAAGTCAAAAGGAAGGTTCTCGACCTCCTATGTTTAAGTAGGAATCACGAGCCAAATGGGGCAGTTTCCCTTTCGTGAGACCTAGAAATAACTCACTCATGAGTTGAGAGAATTGTTTTCCCTGATTATAGGGTAGAAACAATGTAAGCTTGAACCGTGTATAAAACACGTAGTTATGCAGAAATTAATTAATGATAAACAAGCAAAATGGAAGGGCACTTCGTTAGAGTGACACCTCGTAGAAAATGATCTAGAGTTACAATTTTATTAATATGGGTTGTTAGTAGAAGGTTTAGGAAAGATCAATTGGGATTTAGGATAAATGTTCATGGCCTTATTTAATGTAAACGGACGATCGCGACGCGGTAGAAAAGTTGAACAAGCACTAGTTATCACTATAGTCTTTTGAATAGATGAAAAATTCACTGTAGTAACACGAAAGTTTATGGCAAAGAAAGTTATTGCAATGATGAAAAAGGACTGGTTGCATTAGATAGGCGAAAGTCTATTACTTGAGAAAGTTGTGGATTACAATTAAATGCGCCATAGAACATTCCAACGGTGGAAGAAAATTCGCTATTGAGCTTTAATTCAGAAGTGAGATTCTTCAATTTTAAATAGTATTCTCACAGGTGAGTAAAAAATACATGACGGCAGGACTTGTAGATAAAGTACAGGATCTGGAAGGTTCCAGAACGATCTTAATAGAAGAATGGGGCCAAAGATAATCCAGCGGAGGAACTAGCTTGGTGATTTATAGACAGCGGGTATTAGATAATATCCCACGTGGTGAGAAGATTTCTCATTTAAATAGCTTAAGAAAAGCTACTTTCTATTAAGGTTGGCTTAGACAGACAAAAGCTCAACATGGCAAATCCCGCGAAGAATGATTACCGCCCCAAATAAGTAATCTCACGCTGTCTATAAAATGATCAATACAAGCATGTAGATAATAAAACTGATGAAGATGAGGTTAAAACCTTAAGTCTGTACTTATCTTGGTTGCATGTCGAAGGTGAAGTTCCCTTTGACGAATACTTAATGTGCCAACATGGCGTAGAACGTAGAGAGTGCCTCTTGGTTTGAGGAGACTGGCTCTAGTTGAGCCCTGACTGACCGAGTCAACTGCCGACTTACAAGTGAGACCCACTCAGCGAAGCGCGGAGGGTCCAAGGAAGGGAAAAGAGTGGGGGTAGGAGACAAAAGGAAAACATATAAGCATGACCAATATTGTAAACTTAAATTCTCTTGAGGAAATGGTCTTCAAAGAGTTGATAGCAGGCGATACTAGCACAGCCTGGTGGGTGAAAGAGTAGACGAAGTTCTCTTGATCACGGAGATAATAGCTGGCGATGGCAACGAGATCTGGTGGCCAGATGGAAAAGGAAGTCCTCTTGCACCAGGAAGAATTGAGGAGCTTCAGAGATTCGCTGCTAGATGACGCTAGGTGGGTCATGGAAGATATATATCTAGAACAGACTCACAATGACATAAGAGACATGACCACCAAAGAGAAACTAGGAGATCACTGTTGGTGTTTGAGAAAAAGGATGAAATGAACAAGCAAAGAGCATTAAAAAGAATACTCTATCTTACCGTGTATTCCAAGAATATACCAGGCTGCGACAACGCAGTCATGTAGCCCCGTGTACTTTGGTATTTGTGTTTACGGTGCAGTACATGTCTGTAAGAGATGTTGAAGTGACTTTAAATTCATGATCAGTTCGCTATATTATTTCATTTTTTTTTTCAGTTTTCTTTAAAACCTGGGAGTAATGAACCTGAAGTATTTGATCCCTTCATGCATTTGCGAACGCTATTAGTCACCTTTGTGGTAATTATCAAACACATAACAAATGACATCGACGTCCTTAAATATCCTTATTGAAGCTTCACAGTAGTTGGTCGTGCTCTTGTCGTGTGAGATTATCCCTTCGCGAAACGGAAAGCGCCATTTCTCTTTCCTCTTCCACAGTGTTTCAAAGCGTGTTTTTGCATTTGGACACTTTTCTTGTTCCAATTTAATTAATTCATTATATTCTTCCTCTGCACTAGTCGTAGTGTCAGCGTTTTGAAACTGCTTTTACGGTCGTCTTTATCGATGTTATGATTTCAGTCCCATAACCATCGCCATAAAGCTTGACACACATGAAATGTACCGTGCACAAGAAAAGTCTGGCTTCGGGGAAAATACCTTGGAAGTGCATTATTCTCAGCATCAGTCGTCGATCATGATAACTGAAGGACTGAAGTCTTTATTTCCATTTAGTTCAAGAGCTGTTTTAAACAATATAAGCAGGTTGAAGATCTCTCTTCCGTGAGGGAGGTATGCAGAACACACCCTAGAACAGTGCTACCCAAATAGTTTCGACTGGCTCTGAGAGCATATGTAGCTTAGGGGACGGAGCAGAATTCGATGAGCGACTGTCACATTACAAGTGACGTACGCGCTGTGATGCCACAGCGCAGGGGTAACCAATTGTCTGTATACTCTGTATTTCAAAAGAAAGAACGTGAAGGAAATGGTGGGAGCTTGGAACAGCTGAGCTGTGTTGCCAAATTTTTATTGTTGTTGTAGATCAGCTGATTCGAATAATAGACATGGCTACACTTCGGACATTATTTCGGTACTATTATGCGCAATATAATGCAAATGTCGATCCTGAGTCAACGCCGAGGACATTCAAATAGAGAAATGAAAAATCCACAGCCTGCTTCCAGTCGACCGACCGGGTCAGGTAATGGAATTAATGAAGCCCCCATCTAGCGGCGAGGATAGGAATTGTGCCGGCTGCCGAAGCCTTTCGCGCTCCCCTGGGGCAATGATTAGATGAATGACAGATGAAATGAAATGATAGTGGAGAGTGTTGCTGGAATGAAATTGTGACAGGAAAAACCGGAGTACCCGAAGAAAAACCTGTCTGCCTCCGCTTTGTCCAGCACAAATCTCACATGGAGTGACCGGGATTTGAACCGCGGACCCAGCGGTGAGAGGCCGGCGTGCTACCGCCTAAGCCAAGGAGGCTTCACATTCAAATAGAGAAATACGGTGCATAAATACAAATATAACACACTGAAGCTATGCTACCTTTATCACCGTTATTCAATGAATACGAGAAAGAGGCCAAACACTCGACAGCTATAGCCTACAAATATAATACAAATACAAACACAAAGCAATCTGTTGATGAATATATCAACACTCACCATGCAATGATTATCCTTCAACATGGAACAACCGACAGTAGTGGCTACGCGGGCTAAAGCGCTGCGTTAGGTCAAGGGGCCAAGCTCTCTGCTGACTCGGTAGACGCGTGGGTTCGAGCCTCACCGTCGGCTGTCCTTGAAATGGTTTTCCGTGGTTTCCCATTTTCAACACCAGGCAAATGCTGGGACAGTACCTTCTGACAGGCCACGGCCGCTTCCTTCCACATCCTTGCCCAGTTTCATTCATCTTCATCCATTCCATCTCTCATCCCGACGCGCAGGACGCCCACGGGCGTCGACTAGAAAGACCTGCACTCGGCCTCTCAGGAGGCTACACGACAAAAAAAACATGGAACAAGAGTCTGGGTGAAGGTCATTCACAGTTTACAGCAGCTTTTAACACAGAAACAACATCATGATAACACCAAGTACACTCACTCACTCACTCACTGTATCGCGACTCAGTACGGTTAATAAAAGATAGCTCTTTTGATTCCACAAACGTAATGTTAAGGTAAAGAAGTATTTAGCGCCGAGCACACAAACAAACCGCTTTAAGGCGATATTATTGTCGTGTTTTTACATTGTCGATTTGTAGGCTATTGAATGACAGGCGGTAATTTGAACACTACGGTATGATGGGAAACAATAACTTGTGCTGTTATTATCGACTTCCACGAACTGACACCAATAATACTCAGTCACTTGGCAAAGGTTCGACATCTTCCATCCCGTCACTATCCCTATTATCATCATCATCATTGTCTTTAGAGCTTGATGAATTGCCACCTCGACCAGTGTTAGATCTTTCACGGGGTGGACGAGTCCTGGGCCTACCTCTTCGAGAATTCATATCTCAATCAGAAATAACTACAGTACTTATCTACCTATAACCTATCTATAATTAACAAACTAACTAGCGAACTAAGAACACGATGAAACTAGAAAATAATAATAATAATAATAATAAAATAAATAACGAAGTAAAAATGGAAACAAAAAATATTAAAACTCGATGCTAAAAGTAAACGAAACGATGACAATGAAAGTAACTCCGACACAGACAGCGGTTAACAAGCGACTGAATTATGAGCAATGCGCTGGCAACGTATGGCGCTAATTGCCAAAATCCAGCCTATAGAAGCCCTCGGCGGCCATTTTACGATCGTTCCCGCCAAATATGCCAGGTTCTTATTCTCGAAATACAGAGTATAGTGGCCGAGCGAGGACGCAGCCGCAGTGTGTTCACGCCACACTAACGTGCAGATATTACCCTTTCACGAATTGATTGCCGGCGGTCGAGATGGGAACTATTCTCTGTTTACTTGTGTCACACGTCACTCTGCTTCGTTGACAGGTACAGTTGCGCGAGTAGGATATGACTCAGCTACAGTAGCTGCCCGTGGTGATATGACGCTTATCTGCGCTTCTAAGACATGTAGCGCACGCAATGCTGCTTGACTTATGTCCAACTTGCACTGTGTCATCCATCACAGTGTCCTTCTCCTTACCCCGCGGGGCTCCTGCTACAATAATCAACAAACGGTGACGCAGCCAGGCTCAGCGGCAAACAAATGTTAAACGGGTATTAGTAATGTTATGTCAAAGCGTCGATCTGGCTCGCATTGTGATCCTGCCTGGAAGAATGATTTCCTATTTACAGAGATGGAAAATGGCGCCCAGTGTCTGTGTATGTGGCACTGTTATAAACAGCGGGAAAAAATTAATGTACAACGACATTACAACTGATATTCAAGCTAGAATTGCCCATGCCAGAATTGCATTTAACAGCAAAAAATCCCTTCTGACTTCAAATAATATATCTATTGAGACCAGGACTAAATTTATAAAATGTTATGTCTGGAGTGTAGCATTATATGGCTCAGAAGCGTGGACAATGGGATGTGCTGATAAAAGAAGCTTTTGAAATGTGGTGTTGGCGGTGGATGGGAAAAATTCCATGGACCCCAAGAGTGACTAATGACGAAGTGCTCAAAAACATTAATGAACAGAGAGCATTTCTCAAAACGATACGGAAACGACGAGACCAATTTATAGGACATCTCTATCGCCACAATGACTTTATGGTAACTGTGTTAGATGGCAAAAACTCGGGGCAAGAGGGGAAGAGGGCGACCGAGACTTCGATACATCAAACAGATCATAACAGATGGTAATGTTCATTCATACAGAGACATGAAGAGACTGACTGGCGACAGGGAAGAATGGAAGAGGAGGATTGCTGCCGACCAATCTACGGATTGAGAACATGAATGAATGAATGAATGACATTACAATACTCACCATGCACAACAGTATGCAAATACTACAGGTGATGATCGCTCCACACACATACTGTAATGAAGATGGGTGAATAATCTAGAGACGTTAACGTAAGTGATACATTGTGCAAATTTCCTCATGTAAATAATGGTAATTCCAACATTTGCTTGAAGGAGAAATGTTATTGTTAATATACCTGTTGTTTATCTTGTGATATCTTGTTAATCAGCCCTAATTCACAATAATATTAATAAATAATCATAATGTTGTCGGTTTTACGTCCCTTTTACCTACTGCAGATTTAGAGTTGTCAAAGTAGTGGAATTTCGTTCCGAAGTGGATTTTTAATGTGCCAGTAAATCTGACACGGCTCCCTCGCATTTAAGCACCCTAAATGTCAACTGACTGCGCCAGGATTTGAGTCTACAAACTTTCCAATAACATATCTGGGCAGTTGATCTATATGTTACGAGCCTTAAAACAAACACAAACAATGCAATAATATTACTACCTCAAGCAGTTATGATACAGCTCGGTGATTTTAAAAGCTTGTATTGAATTCAATGACAGCGCGCACTGTTATGGAACAGCGTCTCTAAAGGCCAGAGCAGTTACAAGGGACGTAAACAAATAACATTATTATGATACGGAACGTTGGTCAGCCCTGCGAAGCCCTGGCAATGCCCAGTCTACTTCCCCTACCTTCACGGCCAAGCAAAGCAGGCCGATGAGCTCCCAAGCTGCCCCTACTTCTCCGGGAGCGCTCTGCTCTGGATCACTACCCTAGTGGTAGATCTCCGATTTTACTTCCACAGAATACAGTATAAGCGTAACACAGGTATTAATTACTTTGGTCACACGAACCACTAGTGTATAATAAACATTTCATTTGCTTCTCCTAGTGCAAACACACTCTTCATCATTGGTGTTATAACTGCGACTGTCATGGTTTCTTCATCTATTATTAAATCATTACCATTTGCATTTAGTAATGTGGGTCGGGTAAATACCCAGTGGGAAGGTAAATATAAATTGGGTATTTACCCGGGTATACACCCATTGGTCATTTAAATACCCACAATGAGGGTATTTTCAGTTTTCTGAGCTTTGTACAACACCTTTTCATGTGTTGATGAAGTGTTGGACAAACAAGGACTGAAACACAGGTATTTGGTGCCTTAAATTGAACTCAGGAACAATATTCATCCTTCAAAACAAAACAAACCAAAAAAGGAAAATGGACATCCGGGTATTTTTGGATAAGAAAAGAAACCGACTTACAACTGAAAGGGCTGGACAGGTAGCTTCCTTGTCACATAACTGGAATCTGCTAAACAAAACTCCAAAACCAAGAAAAGAAAAGAGACCAAGGAAACAAGGTGAGTGCAGCGAAAAAGAAGTTCAGAACACCAATAATGATCAAATGCAAGTTTCCTGTAGCGACGAAGCGAGGACAGCGATGATGGCCACATTTCGCCCTCAGATGAAGAGTAGCCTACATCTCTGAGCGTGATGAAAACTCAGATTAGAGAATATTCTATTACTTTGTGATTTATTTATTTTTGACATCAAAAGATGTTGTATTCCTTGTGATGTACTTTTGAATTTCTTTTGTAAATAAAAAAAAACTATAATAAACAAAATTTCAATTTGATTTGACCCCAGTTGTACTTGTACTACTCAATTTATATTTTTCATTGTAAATTGGAATATAGGCCTACGCCTAAAGAGATTCATTATGTATGAATAGCCTAATACATTTGTTAAGCTTCATTAAACCTAAATAAAGTAAGGCCTCTATTTTAGAGCTTTTTTAGTGTAACTGTTAATTTTCTATTTACTAGTCTTTTTGGTTATTTGATTATTTATTTTATGTATGAATGATATTACAAACTGTTCTAAGAAACACAATACAGTGTATTGAAAACTGTATATTACACCTTTTGTATATCTTGGCCAATGCTCTGAATAAATTTCCCCCAACTTTTATCTCAATGTTTGCAAAAAGGCTAGTTCAATTCTAACCCTGAGATTTTCTGGTTATAACAATTGAATTTTATCTCCTGATCTAATTCCCAATTCTAATTTTGTTTTTAAGTCCCAATTCTAATTAAAATGTATTTTATTAACTATCTAATGTTGTTACATTTCTAAAAAGTTAATGTAGAATAGTTTGCATACCGGTACCCCCCTTTTAAGGTTCAACTTACCACGACACAGGATTGTTGATGAAAAATCTAAAATACCTGGGTATTTACCCGAGTATATACCCTGAGTATTTACCTCGATTTATAAATACCTGGGTATTTTACATCACTAGTTACTTTCAATATTTGCTTTTTTAAAAATTCTATTACACTAGCTCGATTCACCATACTTCTTTGCACCAATTTTCAAACAAATAGATTGCAGGTACTTGTTTAAAAGTAGGATTCATTTGAGCGTTTGCCAAAGCATTAATGGTAGTATTTTCATCTACTGAATTTTTAATTAACGAATTTCATGATAGTTTTTGGCTGCTGAAGGAGTCATTCCAGAATAAAAATTCATACGAAAGGTGTCTAGTTTCTTTAGAAGTAACTAAAACCTTCGGCTACAATGACGACTGAGTGAGTGGTTATGGTAAAATTTAATTTCAATGATACAGTTTAATCCGGTTTTAAGGTTTGGATATAGGCGGCTTCGGTGGCGTAGTCGGTAGCATGCTGAGCTTCTATGCCCAAGATAGCGGGTTCGAACCCGGCCGAAGCCGTTGGATTTTTTAAGAACGTTAAAAATCCCTCAGTATGCCTTCCTTTGGAGGGAAAGTAAAGCCGGCGGTCTTATCTTAAAGAACCTTCCACTAATTACACCTGTGTGAAGCTAAATTGGATAGGTTAAGAACGTAAACAACGCACTTAGGTTTCTACGTTCGTTGCCAAGAGCCGACAGCGGTGGCGTCTATTAGCTAAGTTCTGAACTTGGCCTAGTATTCGTTGACGGTGGTGCTTGGCGGCAAATGTAGCAACTATTTGAAAAATTTTAAGCTGCAGTCTGTACTTAAATTAAAAAACAGATAACACACACTAATACAGTCATCACAATTAACACCGGTTATCAGACAGATTCTACACACACCCAAAGTACACGGGGCTACATGACCGCGTTGTCGCAGCCCCTAAACTTAAGAACCAACCAAGGTTTGGATCATTTTTCCAAGTAGCATATTCCTACAAATCTTTTAAAACTTGAAGTTAACTATAGCCTGCCACGGTCTGTTTCTAATGCGGTTCTTATACTTTATCTCTACTTTTACATTTGAGCGTTTCTTTTAAATGATCCTTTTTTTATTTCCATAACTTCTGTAATGTATTCAACTTGTTTTGGTTTCCATTACGAAATTTGTCTATAAACTGAGCACATATGGAATCATAGTCCTCCCCGCCTAGTTTACAATATAGACTACTTTAATTTCCAACGGGTCACATCCCTGGTCGATAAGCGGAACTGGTGAAACCGGGTCTTGTTTGATCATACGTTGGATCATATTATGCTTACATGATTCACACAGCCGACATCTTGAATTTATTTGGCTGATGACCTTGAAGTTTGGGTGAGAGGCCTTTCTACATGAAGGTACCGTACTGTATGTTTTCCCAAAATTTTGTAGAGATGTTAGTTGTCAGTTAGTTATTGTTGCGGGAGGAACTACGAGATTATCTTCTCCATTAGTTTAGTTGTAATTTATGCTTTGAACATTTGGATGGCCACCGCCTTGGTTAGGGGCAGATGACCTCGTAGTTCCACCCCGTAAAACAACAATAACTAACTTACTAACCGTCTTGGTTAAGACGGTTTCTATTTTAGTGTTCTGAAATGTGGGTACCGGTAGCCCATTTAGTAGCATTATCTTGATAATTAAGAAGCTACTTTTAAATTCGCCATCAACACCAGACTGCAAATTAGTCAGATCTGGTACACCTGTGTGAAGCTAAATTGGATAGGTTAAGAATGTAAACAACGCTCTTAGGTTTCTACGTTCGATGCCAAGAGCCGACTGCGGTGGTGTGTGGTAGCTAAGTTCTGAACTTGGCCTAGTAGTTGTTGCCGGTGGCGCTTGGCGGCAAAAGTAGGAACTATTTGAAAAATTCTAAGTTGCAGTCTGTACTTAAATTAAAAAAAAAACAGATAACACACACTAATACAGTCATCACAATTAACACCGGTTATCAGACAGATTCTACACACACCCAAAGTACTCGGGGCTACATGACAGCGTTGTCGCAGCCCCTAAACCTAAGAACCAACCAACCAGTCAGATCTGGCTGTCCATTGTACATGAAAATCTTGTGATATGGTAGGCCAAGTTACAATGAATTTTCTAGCTTGGGGCTTCACTTTCTGGAAAATATTGTATAAAGAAAAAACATATTACAATAGCAGGCTCTGAGATCAGAAATTTATCCTTAAGTGCATAAATAATTTATCTCGCTTCCATGCCCGTAGGATATGGATATATTAATAGCTAATAATTTGCTATAATAATATTCAACTAGAATAATAGGATAATCATGACCGCGTCTCTGTGATCTTTTCCGAACCTCCCCCTCCCCTGTTTCCATGTCACATAACGAAGTTCGTTTCACCCCAGCAATTGTGGCTATCGACACTTTTGCATTCTTAACCTGCCGGATAATCTCGTAAACACGTTGCTTTGTCCAGGTTTTCTTTTTCAGAGATTCCTGGCGGTTTTGGTAAAATGTATCACAATCGTCTGTTTTGGAGAGAGCTTTATCGTTAAATGACAATCGGACAGAATAAGAACGGTATAATCTCTCACACGTCTCTTGTGATCTCCGCCATTACAATAACATTTACAATGCAATTACATTTACAATTGGGCTGCGTGCTTCAAGACAATTATAAAATTGAATTCGTATTACCAGTGGCGGATCCAGGCCTTGCGGAGCCCTGGGCGATTTGATAAGGAGAGGTCCACAACAATAGGAAATTAAAAAAAAATATCAAATCAAATGGAAAATAGTTCTGTAATAATAAAAATAATATGTTTATTGCAGCAAAATTGCCATACAAATTATCATAAACATTAATCACAAAAAACTTGATCAATGATACTTATCTTTTTGTACATGATATCTGTCACATAACTCTCCACAGAGACGACATATACAGGTCGCGCATGGGTCATGGAATCTCTCTGTCCGGCATAACTTATGGTGGAAACCATGCACCGCAAGCGTTGTGACAAGATGTCTAAGATGGTAGTTCGCCTCCTTCCAATCCTTTCTAGTCATAGCATTTGTACTGTAGAAATCGACCCATATTTCTCGTTTTTTTTCTCTTGGTGTTCAAGTACTACACCTTCATAAGCTGGCGTGGATGGTAGCAGCATTTTCAATCGTAGATCTTCAAGCAACATTATTTCACTCGTCATCTCGTAAACCAGTCTGGATGGCGTAAATTTAGAAAGGCAAAGTGCTCGCTTCAGGAATGTCGCTTTAATTTTCTCAATGTCTTTTAAATTATTTCATTTAAGGTACTGCCAAATTACTTGTATACCATAAGTGATTATTGGTACAATTTGGTATTAAAAAGTTTCATCGCAGTTTGGATTGAAATCTTGGAGAGGTGTTGAATGTCGTTCATGGCCAGCACAGCTGTTATGCCTTTGTCCTTCACATGCGCTGTATAGGTGGTTCCTTGGGTTTGCAGTATAAAGCCCAGGTATTTTAATTTATTTACATTATTAAGTGGTTGGTGATCTAGGATGATTACATCATCAATCGCTTTTCTGCCTCCTCTTCTGAACGTCATTTTACCGTCTTATTCCTGTTTATAGTTAGGTCTGTTTCTTTGGCCCATGAGGTCAACTTGTCAACAGCTGTTTGTAGGGAAGTTCTCGACACCGAAGTCAAAGCCATGTCATCAGCATAGATGTAAATCATGACATCTTCTGCTTTAATTGCTCTTACCACGTCGTAGGTAGCGATGTTGAATAAGATGGGACTGAGAGGGTCCCCTTGTAAGACGCCCGTCGTTTGGTCGATCGGATCTTAAATAGCGATCGTGTCATCAATTTCTATGCTGTTGCTTGACAAAATGTCTTTTATGAGTTGCACTATAGGGTTTTCCTCTCCTATTATACGCTCTAGTTTATTTATTAGTTTTATTCTATTCACTGTGTCGAACGCTTTGGTGTAGTCTACGAACACAACATGAAGCTTCCTTTTTGGGTGTCCCAGTGTCTCGATGATGTCTCTTTGTAAACATTACACAGCTTGTAATGTTGACCGGTTCCTCCGGAACCCGAACTGCTCTTCAGGGATGTATTCGTCAACTACTGCGGATAATCTTTGGGCTAACAATTTTGTCAAGACCTTAAGTAGAGTACACTCCAGCGCTATACCTCCGTATGAAAGGAAAAGGAAGCTTGTAGTTTAACGTGACCGTTAATCTGTAGATCCTGAGCCACGGGACCTCCGTTTTACGTGGAATCCGAACCGCAGGACATGGCATTTCACTTCGAAAATCTCACATGCATTGACCGGGAATCGAACCCGGACCGCCTTGGTGAGAGGCATACAGCTAGACCGCTTAGCCACCACGCCCCGCCTCCGTATGAGTCCGGGTCGCTAGGGTTTCCTTTTCCTTTATATAGTGTTTTTAGCCTATTTTCAATTTTGAAAAAATAGGCTTATGAGATCACCTTTTGTCCGTGTGTGTGTGCGTGTGTGTGTGTGTGTGTGTGTGCGCGTGTGTGTGTGATTCGTGTGTGTGTCCCCCCCTAATAAAATCGAAACGGCTGGAGCGATTTCAATGAAACTCGGGAAGTTCATAGCACTATTCCCGGCGACCTCGATCGTGCCCTTCAAATTTTGTTACGTCTCTCCAATCCAACATGGCGGCTGTGCGAAATATTTCACTAGCATTCAATATCTCCGAAAGTATTACCGATATCGCCCTGAAATTGTGTGCGGTAATAAAGGGCACTACTAGAAGTTCACCTATGAGACTTTCAAAAACCTGGTGACTACAAAACCAACATGGCGGCCAAGCGAAGTTGAGACATTTAAATAGACTTTTCTCGCGATTTAACTATCTAAATGTAATGAAACTTGGTACAGCAAATGTTTATACACATTGTAATGCACTGGAGTCTAATTTAGTTCAATTGTTTACATTACCTCAAAATGGCGGCTGTGTGAAATATTTCACTGACATTCTATATCTCCGAAACTATTACAGATATCACCCTGCAATTTTGTACGGTGATAAAGGGTACTGATACAGGTATACCTATGTATATTTCATAAACCTGTAAAGTACGAAACGAACATGGCGACCAAGCGAATTTAAAATATTTTAATAGACTTTTCTCGTGATTTAACTCTCTGAGCGCAGTGAAATGTGGTACAGTGATTGATTTTTCAGATTGTAATGCACTGCCATCTAATTTAATTCAATTGCTTACATAACCTCAAGATGGCGGCTGTGCGAAATTTTAAAATTAAGTTTTTATTTCTTGTGTCGTAATCATGCGATCGAAGTGAAAGTTTGAATAATGAACCTAGGCAATAATTGTCCTTGAATGGTACATAACTCTATGGCCTATACCCATAACACTCCTAAATGGTGAGCTCCTGAAATATTTAGACGGTTCTCAATATCTATGAATCTTTTACAGCAACCAAACTGAATTTTTTTTATGTTCATAGAGACTATGAACATATGTTCACCTATAGGACTTTCAGGAACCTGGTGAGCACAAATCCAACATGGCGGCGACGCGAAGTATAAATATTTAAATGGACGTTTCTCGTGAATTAACTATCCGAGTGCCGTGAAACGTTGCACGTTAAATGCTTATACAAATGTTGATCCACTGGCATCTAATTTATTTCAATTGTTTGCATTATCACAAGATGGCTGCTGTGCGTAATTTTAAAATCTCGTTTTTACTTCTTGTTGTCTAATCATGCGATTGAAGTTTGAATACCACACGTACACAATAATCTTATTGTAATAGTACAAAAATAAAAATCCAACCTGGCGACCATCTGAAATATTTAGACGGTTCTCAATATCTACGAATCTGTTACAGCAATTAAACTGAAATTTTGTATGTTGATTGTGGCAGTTAACATAAGTAGGATATATGAAAATAGGCTGTATAGTTCTTCACGGAACTACTTGTTACTCTTGCTGTTCTCCATCTTTCAGGAATCCTTCCCTGTCGTAAACACTCATTAAAAAGGTTAGTCCAAACTTCCGCTAGGTGCGGGGCTGCAATCTGTAGATGTTCGTTGTATACCTTATCTTGTACATAGGCCTTTTTTCGTTTTCAATGATCCAATTATTTCTTGAACCTCCTGTAGTGTGAAGAACTCAATGTTTGCTCTATTTCCGCCATAAAGAGCTGTTTTGCTTGGTCTGGTGTCCTTAGACTTCAAAACTTGACTAAAGTGTGCTTTCCAAATTTCCATAGGAATGTCTCTTGGGAATGTTGGTCTCTTCGGCTTAAGTGTAATAATAATAAAATAATAAAATAAAGAATAGTCACAATATTTTTAATACACTACAGCAGACTACATTTTTTAAAATAATATGCAAGAAACTTTTAAGTCCCCTTGAAGAAGATTATGTAAACTATGAAATACTAGCACTACCCGTCGCGGCTTCGGCCGCGAATATTTTAGTTGTAATGATACAATTAGCAACGTCTCAATCATGTATGCTATGACGGATTTATCGTTAAATTTTGAACAATATTGATAATAATTTGGTAAAAACCGTAAACAATCAGACAATAAAGACAATATAACACAACAATGGCATATAAATATTAAAATCTCACGAACGTCACGTCCTCCTCAGTTTAGGGGCTGCGACAACGCGGTCACGTCGCATCGCATGTATAAAATTCGACTCTTAATCACAACACGGTTTCCGACCACAAACGTAAATAGGATATAAATGAGATACAGTATATAAAACACACTGAGTAAACACAAAATCCATTTACCTAAATTCCTATGACAAAAAAGTACACATAATAAAATTACACAAGTAAAAAACCTCTAAGCCCAGAGTTTGTCCCTTCACCTCATAATATACACCACATCGAAAAACCCTTAGACACGTGTCTGTTTATTTTTAAAATCATTAGTTAATATGCCGAGTATCACATCCCCAAATGAAACCACTCGTGAGATATTGCTATTCAATGAAATGCACGTACCTCTTTAGAACCCGAATAAACAAAAATCCTTCCTTAGTGGACGTTTTCGACATACAGCGAACATATTCCCAAAATTTCATGTTTCTAACTTATAATTTCAATAGTTTGTGCTGGGCGATGATGAGTGAGTGAGTCAGTCAATATATTTTCTGTCAATACGTTTTCAGAATCTATGAAGAAAAAAACGCTCGAACATCTATTAACTTATTTTTTAAGCTTTCTTTTCCCCCTGAGTTTGATGAGTGATTGAGTGAGTCAGTCAGCTAGGAAACTTTATTTCCTTTTCCCCCCCAGAATTTCACCCCTCCCAATGGGCCCCTTAAATTGAATTTATGAAGAAACGGTCGAACACCTATTTACTTATTTTTAAGCGTATTTCTTTCCTCTGAGTTTCAAACTTCTCGCCTGTGTCGTTTAAGAGATCCGTTAGGAATCCTTCAAACCCACTTTTTACCCCTTTCACCTTATAATACACACCACATCGAAAAACCCTTAAGACACATGTCTGCTTATTTTTATTGATTAGTTTATATACCACGTAGCCTATCACATCCACAAATGAAACCACTCGTGAGATATTGTTATTCAATGAAATGCGGGTTTAACCCCCTTAAGATCCCTATAGAACCTGAATATCCAAAAATCCTTCCTCAGTGGATGGTTTTGACAAACAACGAACATACCGGTATCCCTAAAATGTCATGTTTCTAACTTCCATAAGTTTGGCTGGGCGATGATGACTAAGTCAGTCAGCACATTTTCTTTCATTTATTTTTCAAAATTTCACCCCTCTCCATGAACCCCTTAAATTGGATTTATGAAAAGACGGTCGATCACCTATTTACTTATTTTTAAGCTGTGTTTCCCCCTGAGTTTGATGAGTGAGTAAGTGAGTCAATCAGTTAGGACACTTCCTTTCCTGTAATTTTTCCCCCTAGAATTTCACCCCTCCCCATGGGCCCCTTTAATTGGATTTATGAAAAAACGGTCGAACACCTATTTACTATTTTTTTAAGTTGATTTTCCGCTGAGTTTCAAGCTTCTCGCCTATGTCGTTTAAGAGATACACGCTCCGTTAGGAATCCTTCAACCCCCACTTTTCACCCCTTTCACGTTATAATATGCACCACATCGAAAAACCCTCCGACACATGTCTTCTTATTTTTAATGATGAGTTTATATGCCGAGTATCACATCCTCCAATGAAACCAATCGGGAGATATTGTTATTCAATGAAATGCAGGTCTACCCCCTTAACACCCCTTTAGAACCTGAATATCCAAAAATCCTTCCTTAGTGGGCGTTTCCGACTTACAACGAACATATTCCCAAAATTTCATGTTCCTAACTTTAATAGCTTTGGCTGGGCGATGATGAGTCAGTGAATCAGTCAGTCAGGACACTTTGTTTTATGTATAACTAGCAGAAGTACCCGTTCTTCGAACGGTGTTCGTTGTTAACACCAGACATTATCAATTGAGCTACTGTTGCAATGGTTAGCGGTTTGTCATTCCTTCAAGTTTATCAGAACGAAGTTAGTTTTCTGGGAATATCACACACACGCTTAATGTAAGGCCCTTAAAATGTAATTTTCGGAGACCCTTTATAGATTCCCGAATTTTGTGTCTCACATTGAGAAGCGCAACATATGCTTCGGTCGTCCTTCTAGGATAATTTTTATATTTCGCCTATTTTAGCATGTATTGAGAAGTTTTTCTCTATATCCACCCTTCTACTGTATGAAAAGGGCGGTGAAGAGTTTTATAAATGATTGGTGTCTTGACTCTCATGGTTACCATACCTAATTTTACGATGCTCCAAGCATCCGAACACGAGTTATAGGCGTAGGCTACATAAAGATACAAAGAAAGACAGACAGACAATTCTATTGTCTACAACATATTACCGAGATATCCAAATATGGGTATATCTAACACACAGTATCAAACAAAATCATCCTTACGATGAACCCGTTTGTCGACAACAACAAAAAAGTTAAAATGTGCTCTCAGACTAAATTCACCTAACGTGTACTTCCTGACGTGAAATAGAATTGAAAGCCTTGTAGACGAAACGCAATACACGTTACATAAAAACTGATCCCCTACGTTGTGCTTGGTGCCCATACACAGGAAGACCCCTTTCATAAATTATAAAGGCTTGAGGTGCATGAAAATTCAGGTTCTTTAGCCTCAAATTGCTCAAATTCCTAAAAGCCGCAAAAAAAATGCTGGTTCAATTCAAGAATTTTTGAAAATAATGTTGCTGTTTGGAGATATAATAGACCTTCTGTACTATATGTCGAACGTGAAAATTGCATGAAAAAATTCTAGGTTACCCCTTGACCCCCTTAATTGCATTGATGAATTGTACAGTCTGCGTTAGTTCCGTGATAACCTTATAGCCATTTGCAAACTTTCACAGAAATGTAATAAATGGAGTGACATTGCTTCTTACAGAAATAGAAGGAAAGTTGTAGGCCACCCCTTGATATAATGTTCTCATGGTTACCGATTTGCATTCCTTCATTAGTTTGTTAAATTAAATTAAATTCGTTTTCTGGGAATATTTCAGAAACTGTTGGATTTAGAGCCTTATAATGTCGTTTTCGAGGATCTTTTAGGGCCCCCGAGTTTTGTTTCTGGCACCGAGGGGATTTGTCTCGTCGTGGTACGCCATAATATAATACTAATATTAATATAATATAGGGAGAAATTATAACACCTATTTTTTAAAATTATTAATGCAGCCAATGGCCATGTACTTTTCTTTTCAGGACGGGTCAGGGAAGGGATATTATCAGAGAAAGAAGCATTCAATCACGCATGAGCAAAATGGAAATGGCCTACCATTTAACTAAGGACATCTATAAGAAAAGGTCAATATCCTTCAACGCAAAACTAAAACATTACTGCAGAGTCATCCGTCCGGAGGTCTTGCATGCTTCTGAATGCCTCACGATGAACAAAAAAGGCTTGGTCGAGAAACTGGAGGCCAAAGAAAGAAACATTTTGAGAAAGATAATTGGGTTCCATCAAAGACAATGGGGAATACAGAAGACGGCATCACCATGAACTATATACTCATGTGGAGAAGATAAGTAACGTCATCCGGAAGAGAAGGATACCATTTTTTGGGCATGTGAAACGAATGAGCCCAGCGAGACTGACCAACCGCAACATAACTTACTTTCAGGAGAGGAAAACAAAATGGGCCTGGTTCATAGAACTGGATAAAGATCTGAAAGAAGTGGGAATTACACCAATAGACATTCAGGAGCGCGCCCCACTCAAAAGGAAACTTCAAGCTTGCAAAGGTTTCCAAGAAAAAACGAAGCTGAAAACGGGAAAGATTTGGACCCAGGAACGGAAGGAAGTCCACCGAGAACGAATGCGGGCGTACTGGGCAAACATCAAAGCCAGTAGGAGACAGTGGGAATGACGCGGTCCATAGATGGCCTATACGAAATAAATGAATGAATAATATGGGGATAGGAATATAATAGACCTGCCGTACCACACCCGCAGGTGTAAATCGCGTGAAAATATTCTAGAGTACCCCTTGATCCCCTTAAGCGCGTTAAAGGTATTGATGAATTTTACGGCTTAATTTGGTTCCGTGATAACCTTCTAGCCGTTTGCAAACTTTCACACTAATGTAATTAATGGAATTGCATTGCGTCTTACAGCAATAGATGGAACTCTGAGAATATGTTGCCATGGTTACTGGCTTGCATTTGTTCATTAGTTTATTAAATGAAATTGGTTTTCTGGGAATATCTCAAAAACGGTTGGTCTTAGGGCCTTAAAATGTGGTTTTCGGGTACCCGAGTTTTGTCTCTCACATTGAGGGGCTGAAAATGAGCTTTGTCTCGTCCCTCTACGCCTATTTCAGCATGTATTTTAAGGGTGTAGGTTCCCTTTTATGAGGGGTACGGAGAAGAGTTATATCAATGATAAGTGCCGTACCTCTGATGGATATCTGTACCAAATTTTACGTTGATACACCCAGCCGTTCTCGAGTTATAAGGGAACAAATTTGTCCACAGACGAACAAACAAACAGACAGACTGACGAAAAAAAAAAATTGCGCGCATCCATCAAAAACAGTCTGAAACGCGTAAACAAACTTTAATTTTTATATATAGAGAGATATACTGCACCGGTCGGTGTTGACCGTGTTTTATTGCACAAATTTAGGTTTCACTCACTAACCGTTGGAGATATACGAAAAGTGAAAAGGACCTTTCGGATAGAAAATTAAATGTTAAAGCTCATGTATGCCATCATAAGTTTGCTATTTCTTGGCGCTCTCTTTTTATTTGAAATGGAATTATGAAATTTTGAAACCAAAGGTTGTAGTGACGTCACAAATGTCGGTTTTACTCGCTAACCGTTGGAGATACACGAAAAGTTATAAGGACCTTTTGGATAGGAAATTAAATTTCAAAGCTCGCATGAGCCATCAAGAGTTTGCTATTTCATACCGTTCTCTTTTTATTTGACATGGAAATATGAAATTTTAAAATCAAAGGGCGTAGTGACGTCACTAAAATGGTCGCCATTTTTTAATAGTGCACAATTTCGAAATCAAAAGTATCCTATATGTAAACCCGGTAAATCAGCTACATCCATGCAAAATTTCATTTAAACCGGACCAGTGGTTTTTGCGTTATTGAGTAACAGACAGACAGAAAGACAGACACACACCATCTCATTTTTATATATTAGTATGATAGATTAAACTATTACTTTGCGACTTTTTTCCCGGCTGAAGTCCTCTATCATTTCACTGAAACAAGAGTTTAGTGCTTTTCAGTCGGTCAACACGAATGTACCCAAAAGAGATGGGTTATGCCCTAATCCTGAAATAAATTACATGAGATTAATAAAACACCACCACATTTCACTGAAATTTGAACTTGCTAAACGGTCACGGGAGGTCATAGCAGCACTGAAAAAAGAATATGAACTATAAATTAGTTTGAAAAGCATAGCCTACTTAATAAATCAATTAAATTAAAAAATCCATGGCGCGGGGTCCCCCGGACCGCGGGGCCCTGTGCGATCGCCTTCCTCGCCCTCCCCTAGTTCCGCCCCTGCGTATTACCCTTTTGTACGATCTACACTGACGCTAGAAAGGATCAGTCTTATTATATGTATATATAAAGGCTACGGTAGCCTAATTGAGACACTAGGAGGCTTTCCACACAAAGGTAATGTTCTGAAAGAGGCCAAGCTTTCTCTTTTTTAAATAATGCTGAATTTACAATTATCATCCTGCAACATATCCACAAGCTTAGGAGGAAAAACGCAAAAAAGGACTGAGTGAGTAATGGAATCATATTCTTCAACTGTGATAAGAGCTCTTGTACGAGCAAACGTCGTGCGACTCTGAATGCAGTGAATATCTTCCATCATTCAAAAATTCAATTTCCCCGAACGGTAGTCGAGCCCGCGATCTTGGGATCATCAGAAGGTGGACACACTACCACTAATCCATAGACGAAGAACACAACATTGGATCATGTAACCTAACCTATTAAGTTACAACAGAACAGTTGTTCGAAAATGGTTACTGAATTCAAATTTTGTTTAATCCCAGACACGGTAAGTTACCGTACTTTCTTCAGCTTCTCTCTGTACATACTTATTAGACTACTTGTCCACTGCATGAGCAAATACTACATTCATAATTTGATATTAAGCTAAGAGAGATTTTGAAGAAAAAATATAAATGAAAATTCAGTATCATCATAAATTGGTTGGTTGGTTCTTAAGTTTAGGGGCTGCGACAACGCGGTCTTGTAGCCCCGTGTACTTTGGGTGTGTGTAGAATCTGTCTGATAACCGGTGTTAATTGTGATGACTATATTAGTGTGTGTTATCTGTTTTTTAATTTAAGGTAAGTAGGCCTACTGCAACTTAGAATTTTGAAATAGCTCCTACTTTTGCCGCCAAGCGCCATCGTCAACGACTACTAGGCCAAGTTCAGAACTTAGCTACTAGACGCCACCGCAGTCGGCTCCTGGCAACGAACGTAGAAACCTAAGAGCGTTGTTTACATTCTTAACCTATCCAATTTAGCTTCACACAGGTGCAATTAGTGGAAGGTTCTTTAACATGCCATAAATCTATGACATGGGACCACCGGCTTTACTTCCCCTCCGAAGGAAGGCATACTGAGGGATTTTTAACGCTCTGAAAAAAAAATCCGACGGCTTCGGCCGGATTCGAACCCGCTATCTTGGGCTTAGAAGCTCAGCATGTTACCGAATACGCCACCGAAGCCGCCATCATCATAAATTGAAACCAAATTTAAAAGTTAAGAATCCTCGCAATTGTGTAGGCCTACACATTAAATTGCATGCATTTTTCGGAATTACATACCTTATGGCAACATTGGCCCTGAATCTGCGATTTAAGATGAATCCCCCCGATTTCGTAAAAATTTTACGAATACCATAATCATAAACCAATTATTACGGATCTCATGCCCACCAAAAGTTGAAAACCCGAATGCTGGATGCATCAAGAAGGCCGTGTCAAAGTAGTCCCCTGCCGAATATATTCCATGTTTGTTTCTGGATTGTTATTGGTTTCGAGAGTAGTTTTATATCTTCACTACATGTTCTTAGATTTCTACTTTCTCTGATGGCATACGCCCAGTATCTTTTGACAGATGAGAAATAATGTTTTGGTTTTACTGTCACGTCCCGGTATTACAACCTTCAGATACATTTTTAAGATTTGTGAGTGATTAGTCACAAAAGATGATGTTCAGGGTACATGACAGGAAACATGTGTGCTTGTTATCAAGTGTATGATGATTATAAATCCATGAAGCTATGATCCGAGTTTAGCTTATATATTACTGAAAAAGGTAACAGCATAAATCGTGTGGGGTATGTTTGGTGTCGTCGACGTAATAAAGATACATGTGCAGCAGTAAAACATACCGTATAGTATTAGCATCAGAAACTTCGCAATGATTCGAATAATAAGTGTGGGTGATCTTTGTGTATCCATTTTAGGTATTCGAGGTCTTGACGTTTGGGTTTATAATAAGTGTATTTAACTTAACTGCAGTTCAGCTGTAATTTGATACGTTATTCAGAATAGTCACGATACTAACTAAATATTTTTGTTATGTTATAACAAACTCATTCCTTGCTTGTTGGTACGGTATTTCAATTTTAAGGTTATTGTGATGTATCTTACTTGTTATTGAGTGAACTCGACTCAGTTTCAAATATACACTAACTTGCTTAGGCTATAATGAGTGAAATGTTCAAAATTTGTTCCTAGTTTTCTCTCTTATAGTGATGTGTTACATAGTAGACCTAGTAGTGTTTTACAATAACACAGAGTTATTGTCATCCTCAATAAGTTTCATAATTCACATTCAGTTTTAGAATTATCTTGTGTTATAAAATTATGCAACTGAAAGGGTATTCTCGTGCAGGAACGGGATGTCCGGAGGGGAGCGTAAAAAGCGTACTTCACGAGGTCAAGGCTGGGAAGAAGCTGGTGCCGAGTTTTATCAAGAGAGTTACCCAGCAGATGTTGATTTAGAAGCGCTCCGTGACCCTTCGCATATTGCTACTCTGTTACCTAGCAAGCAGTCTCGTGCTGGTAAGTAGACCTCATGTCCTTGGACAGCAAGTTACCTATGTGTTAAATTAATAGCCATAGGTTGTTAGTTCCATGGACTATTTTGTCCAATATTTTCAGTAGGCCTAGGTAATATATTTTAACATATTTTTCCTTTAAGAACTCCTTGTAAACCATCTTAACAGGTTAGTGAATGACTTTGTGGCTAACTGTAATGTTTTGTGTAGAATAACTTGGCGATTAAATAATTGGTAAAACTTGATGAGAGCTATTTTATGGGAGAAACTTCTTAAATAGATCTAACCTTACTTATGAAAAACTACCTGGCACTACAGCACATGCAGCGCCTACTAATCTCGCGCTGCTCAGCAATTTGCTTTGCAGATTGTGGGGTGGACCATGATCAGCGCGATATGGCCCTTTAGCCATTAATTTTGGCTTCCGTGACCGGGGCGCTGCCTCTCTGATCAGGCAGCTACTAACTTGCCCTCACGAGGCTGAGTGCATCCCGTTCTAGCCTTGACGCCAGTTTCTTAAGGCCCCGATGGAGCTGGGAATCATCCTAGTGGAGAGGCAGGTGCGCTGCCCTTACACGACGGTGCTGGAACCTTACATATCAGTGTCAATAAAAATTACAAAGAGGATCACACATGAAATATAAGCATGCAGTGCCTTAAATGAGATAACTTATTGGTGGATCTCGACATGAGGTGCTGTGGAGTATTTATCAGATTGCATAGTGTAACTGATTTGAAATCTTGTTTTTGACGGGCAAGGTTTGACCTAAATGTCGATATCTGATACTGCATTATTTTACATCAGCATGACAGTGGTTCCCTCTCTCTGGTAGCTTGCTAGCAGTAGGATAAATGAAGAGCAGCACCATATTCAGTAGCGCTCACTTTTTGAAGGGGATAAGTTACACGGAAAGGCTCGTATCATTGAATTGATTATTTCTACTTGTCGTCAAACAAATTACAGTTGTAATGGACAAAGTCATTCTTTTACCCGATGGAAGAAAAAGAATTGTACTGTATCCCAAATTATGATAGGCTGTATATGGTAACCTTTTAACATTCTGCTGAAGTCCTACCTCCCTGAAAATGTACCAGTATTCAAGAAACGAGTCTACAATACACGGCAGCATTAATATTACCGTACATTTAGGTGGGAATGGAAGGGTCATTGTCATTTTGGTGAATTCTTACTTAACCTGTCACTATCAGTATGTATGGGATAACAGTGGTTGTGGCATCAATTTCAAATGTATGAGGGTTATAGCAAATATAACTGCCGCGTTTTACACAGTCCTAATTCCTTGTGCTCCATAGGCCTATATTGTAACCTAGATTAACCAATGGCTGCAGTATCCACTGGACCTACAATATTGACTAAGCATTCTAATAAAAATATATTTCCATAAAGATGTAAAATACATCTTGTACATTGCCTTATCGACATGGCTCAAGGCTCAATGACATCCGTGCCAGCATATTATAGATTATATCCAATAAATTCACGTTTCCACAGTGAACAGCTGATCTGCATTTCTTTCTACCCTGTGTTCTACTTTTAAGCTAAAGATCATAAAGATAAAGATTGCTTGTGACAGCTGTTATATCTGATAAAGATAGATAAGGGCATTGTTGCTTGTGCAACGGATAGCCATTAATCCTCTCTCTAAAGTCTGAGTACCTCAGTTGTGGGGAGAGTGCCTTCATGGAAGCTTCAGTAGCCCATCATTGGTTTTTTCCTACTGGTACCGGTACTATGTGTGTTACAAAACTAGTCATTACAAAATGACATTTTAATAGTGTGATTTTACTGTTGGAATCCATGGTGTGAAGTCCCAATAAGAACACTGCCATGAAGAGGCATGTTTCTGGTGATGGTAGGCCAACCTTGATTTGTGATATAGATTTTAACTCGTGTATAGGGTTACCAACCGTCCGGCTTTTGCCGGACATGGCCTGTTTTTCATTCATTCTGGTTATGTCCGGCCGGCATTTCCAATTTATGGAAAATGTCCGGTATTTTTCGTTACAAGATTGCTCATTCAGGTTTTAGACTGGAGACAGCAAGTCATTGTATCATACATCAACTGCTTGTGATCAGGGCGTTACCTACAAGGGTGGAAGTAAGTAATCAGAAAGAAAATCAGTGAAAGGAATGTTACCTACTTGTAAGTTCAATTTCAAAGAAGACATTCGTGGGAGATTAGGATCATACAGTATATGGGCAGATATTGTCATTGTTGTAAATTAAAATTAAGTCAGTGGAATAGTAACTGGGGCAAATATTCGTTCATTGGGAAGGGGGAAGTAGAATGATTGATTCTAGAGGACAGGAAAACAAGCCTTTTGGTAACTTTCAACAAGGTATATTACTGAAAATATAGTATTTATGATTGACAAACCTTTCTCGGAGTTGTTGGGAGTCGTTTCACTTTCTCAATTGCCACTGCTGCACCGGAAATAATTACTTTTAACGTAAATAAAGCATTATTGGTAGTGTTTATTTGGACAAGGTCGGCCATTTTACAATCACATCGGACACTACGTCATACCCATGTGACACGTTGCCAACATAAAAAATGAAATAAAAGGCAAAACCATTGGCCTGGATAAAGATTATTGATGCGTGACTTCTCCCCACTGTGCGTGACAAAAACCAGGGGTGTTATCTAATAGTTAACGCGCTATCAATCCTCCATTGGTCTGGACGAAAATATTGGTCTAGTCAAAACCATTGGTACCGAATGCGTGGGGTTGGCATTATGGACTCCTTCACAAACATTCACAAAGATGGCCGTCAGAGCAGCAATTTCAGCTATATAAGTCGTGCTCCTATTAGGGCGGGATGGCGGGTCTACGGCAGCAGACGAGTGAACATCTATTACTATATCATCTCCAGATACCATTACTACAGTTATTTTGGCCAATTTCATTAGGCAACATACAATTTTTGTACACATGTTCTCCTATTCTGTAGCGCCACTGTAGAATGGAACAGTTTGCCAGGGGGCATTTTCAGCCCTTTGCCTTCTGATGTTGGTAAATTCCAGGAGTTGGTGAGAAAGCACCAGATCAGGAGACAGTGATGTACGGTTCATGAGTTGAAGCATTAAAGAAAGTGTAAATTATTAGTACGGTATTTTATGTTTATTTCTATTATTAGAATAATTATTATTATGATTACTGGTATCTTCTTTTAGCAACTAATACTTATTTTCTAATTAATCCTAATTTTCTAAAATTTG
The DNA here is from genome assembly GCA_946902985.2 of Meconema thalassinum. Classification (NCBI taxonomy): domain Eukaryota; kingdom Metazoa; phylum Arthropoda; class Insecta; order Orthoptera; family Tettigoniidae; genus Meconema; species Meconema thalassinum. Next base: position 389,822,815 of record OX336393.1, on the reverse strand, counting down.
TTGGTTGTATGAATGAATTGTTTTGTGTACCGTAGTTATTGTAATTTTCCACCATGGACAGTGTCCACATTTGCAAATAAATTATGTATGTATGATATGTTGTGGGAAGAATTTTATAAATATGTGCTTCAGGAAAATAATTCACGTCTTCTTTTAAAAGTAGGTTCTGTTAAAAAATACAGCTTCAAAGAAATGAAATGCAGCAAGGACTGATCATTAAGTAGGCCTGAGGTATTTCCTTTTGTAAAAAGGAATATAGTTTGTAATATATAAATAATTTTCCTACGGTATCGATTCAACTTGTCAGGCATTTTTCTTAAATGTCCTGCTTTTGCTGAGCGATGTCCTGCATTTGGAAATTTTCAGTTGGTAACCCTACTCATGTAACCCTACTTAGAAAGAATGTTTGCTATTAACTTAATGTATAGAGAATAGGTATTGTTACTTCCGACTTGACGTTTTAATCACTGTAACTATATAAGCCATTCAAATCGATATATCACGACAAATTGAGTTTGGTTTTCTTAATTGGGAGATCGCAAACGAAACTCAATTTGTTGTGATATATCGATGTAAATGGCTGCCCGTGATCGGCTAGTTAAAGTTATTTCACTTCTGACCACTGGATAGCTCTAGTGTAGCACCGAAACTTTAAGTCAGAAATAATGATGGGTTTACTATAGTATGAAGTGCTGGTCAAAACAATGACACCACCCATAAAGTAACTTTTGTCTCTTGTCCTCAATGTATTGGTAATGCGCAATTTTCTTAATTATTAATAAAACTTACAGAGAACAAGCAGGCGTTCAGTAAAAACACATGGATTTTGGTTGAAAAATACGAAAGTTACTGGCAATTATTTTTTAAAGTATGGCACAAAAATTAACACTCGTATGCACGGAAACCCCCATCCTAAGAGAAAAGGGATTACATACACATTTGAAATTTGGCATATCAATAAACCTCATAAAAACCTATCAAATGTGTAGTGTAAAAGTATTGAGGAAAAATATGAGGATGAGTGAGAGAGTGATATATTTCTTTGAAATTCTTTGAAATTTTCAGGAAAAGTCCCAATTTTTTAAGGTCTTTTTAAAATTTTATGTTTGGCACCAGCGCTCAAATGTTGTCACAGCCTACTTGTTACACGTCTGTTTAGGTGGGAAATGTTGTTTGGGAACAGCTGATTGCTTTGTTCTCTGAGCAGCTTGTGATTTTAGAGGTTAAGTGCGTACTTCGTCGGGTTCGGGAATTTGTTGAAACAAAATGGGTCGTCGAAGTGTTCCAGATGAAATAAAGTGGCAAAATGTATGTATGCATAACTCTGGCATGAGTTATCGACAAATTGGGAATAATCTGGACGTAATCAAAACATGTGTAGAACAGACATTGAAGATTTTTGCAGAGACTGCCAACATTAAGAGTGAAACCCATGGTGGTAGGCCAAGGAAAACTTCTCCTAGACAGAACAGAAAGCTTATTCATTTGTCTAAAGTGAATAGGAGGGCTAGTCAGGGTTATCTAAGTACTGCTTTAAACCGAGAATTCAATATCCGAGTCAGTAAGTCAACAGTAGGTAGACGGTTACGTGAGGTTGGTCTTCAATCTCGATATGCTTTGCGAAAACCTCTGCTTACTGAACAGCACTGATTTAAAAGACTGCAGTGGTGTGGTGAAAAAAAAAAAGTTCGCTTGCAGAAGCTTGGACGCGTGTAGGTTTCTCGGATGAGAGTCGATTTGAGTTATTCCCACACAGAAAGGTTCGTGGTAGGCGCACGTAACAGAGAAACTCTTGCCTCAATGCCTGGCCCCGGCGGTGATGCCGTTATGATCTGGGACCTGTGGAATATTGTGCGGTGGATTTTTATATTAATTCAGAATGGTACTGCACAACCATGGAGGAAGTCATGTTACTATCTGTCAAACAGCTGTTGGGAGAGAACTGCATCTTCCAACAAGATAATGCACCATGCCATACATCCCGCGTCATGAAGGCCTGGATGGAGACCAATAGCGTGGAACTCCTGCCATGGCCAGCTCGTAGCCCTGATCTCAATCCTATTGAGAACCTTTGGAACAGGGCTATAGCTGGACAAGAAGACACCGAAGAATAAGGAAGAGATGCCTCTCAATCTGCTCGAGCTCTGGAGGAAGGTGACCAAGGAAGAGTGCCGCAGCCTTATTGACTTTATGGAGCAGCTCGTTTCGGCATGCAGGAAAGCCAGAGGTGGCCACATCATGTACTAACATTGTAATGTATGTGAATTGATCTCTTATTAATTTTGAAATGGGATAAATGACTTTAAGTATACAATTTTTTCAGTTTATGGGAAGTGTCCTTATTGTTTTGACCAGCACTGTAGGTTATGATACAGAATCAAAATGATGTTATCGATGACACTAAAGGTTTAACTAAAACAGAACATAAGAAACTGACATAATTAGAGATAAAACAACATTAGGAAAAAGTGTGTGTTGCGACTATACTGTAGGCTACTTGCCTACGTTCGTTCAAAAAAGCAGCATTCAATAAACAATGTATCATAATACATACTTGTTATATTCTTTGTGTTGGCCTATGTTGTGATCATTGGTTTTGTCCAGAGTGGTCCAACCCAGTAGCAACCAATGGTTTCGTACTGGCACTGGCTTTAGGGGAGTGAGGGGAAACCTTTCAATTAAACTACACACCTAAAGGTGAGGGGGCGTGATGGTGGAGTGGTCAAGCTGCTTGCCTCTCACCACGGTGGACTGGGTTTGATTCCCGGTTAATGCATGTGAGATTTTTGAAGTGAAATATCACGTCCTATGGTTCGGATTCCACGTAAAAATGGTGGTCCTGTGGCTCATTATCGCGAGATTAACGGTCAGAATGTAAAACTACAAGCTTCCTTCGACTGAAAGTAATATACAGTATAAACATTTGTAACTTAGGCCTACTACCAAACCTTGTACACTGTTGGACTTGAACTCATTTGACCGAGTTACATAGCGGCAATTTGATGCACTACGTTAAACAAACATCATTGTCATACAATCATCATCTGTAACATCGACAACACTTAAAATTCCCTTAGATAGGTACGTATTACAGTATATACTTTATCCAATGCATAAAGTGCATCACAAGTAAGTTTTAGGTTGATTTCTTTAGAAAGCTAACTATTGCAATGGGTACCATGTTTCGACTTCCGGAAAATTTTGACATATCTTCGTGTTTCACATCACCTAGACCCCAAAACCACCGTCAGTTCAAAAGTTTATATATAATTTATGTATATATGTATATCACTTTCTTGTGGACACGATAAATACCGCAATTTTGCACCAATCACTTTGAAATTTTTACATAATATGTATCCCTATAAAATCTCGGTCGAGTTCGTTAATGGGCACAATCGGTCGACGGGGGTGAAAATGGGGGGGCTTTTTTCGAAAAAGTGAAATATCGCTATAACTCTCTTAATATTTGAAATATCGAATCCATTCAAAGTTCATACTATGTGTCGGATAAGGCTCAAAAATTTATGTTTGAAAAGTTTTTTTGTTAGCACCAACCTTTGACCAAAGGGGTGGGAAAAAGTGGGTTTTTCGGGAAACATTAATCATATCTCTCTTAATAGGCACAATATCAAAACCGTACAAAATGGACAATATTCCCCTAATAATTACCTAAAACCTTTGTCTGAAAGAATTTTTGATATGACCCACCATTACGCCAAGGGATGAGAAAAATGATTTCGGAATTATAAGAAAATGCCAAGAGCTATCAGTGGTTGCCATGGCAACACTACTAAATTGATGAGGGATGAGCCATCAGACGTTGCCATGACAACGCACTTGCAAGAGATCACATTCAGTTTTTTATCTGACTAAGTGTGAAGCGGCTTCGGTGACTTAACTGGTAGCATGCTGAACTTCTATGCCCAAGGTCGCGGGTTCAAAGCCGGCCGAAGATGTCGGATTTTCTAAGAGCGCTAAAAACTCCTCAGTATGCTTTCCTTTGCAGGGGAAGTTCAAACGTTCGTTGCAAGTTGTTGGTTGCGGTGGCATCTAGTAGCCAAGTTCACAGCTAGGTGTCATTGACGGTAGTACCTGGTAGCAACGTTAGGAACTACTGCTTGAAATTGACCGTCTGCAGTCCTTACCTGAACTACAGACTAATACAGGCATCACAATTCACACCGTTTATCAGACAGATTCTACACTCACTCTAAGTACACGGAGTTACATGACCGCGTTTTCGCAGCCCGTAAACTGAGGAACCAACCAAAATCTCTGAGGGAGATAAAATTTTGCGTGAACCTGTAACAGACCGTTAGGTAGTTACACATCAGTGTCGAAACCTTGCATAAGGACAGTGTGACCACAAGTATAAAAATGGACCCCAAATGACAAGAATGTTACCGTCCCCTTAAGACAATAAAATCTTTAATATATGCATATAATGACGAAAAACAAAGTTAATTAAGCTCCGATTATAAAATACTTTCTCGCAATAAACGAGGTCTGATCCTTCTACGAAAACCTGCATATTCTGCCTATGTTCGCCTATCCCCAGGCTTGCCCGTTGAAATCTACCTCCGCCTTCCGGCGTGCCGAGAGGACTTTCTTTTTGTAAAGGTTTCATTTCGCATTTATGCACTCTACTTCATTTAAGTTAGTGCTCTTCCTGTTAGAAAGATGACTGAAATAAATTTCTCTAAAAGTTTTCCAGAAGCTGTGCTGCTTCTGTTTTGACTTCTCCCTTTTCAGTCATTATGCCCAAGGTGTGAGATTGAATCCCAGCAGTTAGTTGGCAATTGAAGGTGGCTACTAGACCCTAGATCGCCTTCAGGGCAGACATTTGGTACTGTACCCTTCCCTCTCTAATGATTACAGCATTTAAAACAGGATGTTAAAACTATAACATTATTATGGGCAGAGGGAAGGAGGGGGTGGGGGTGGGAACTAAACAAGAATGTAAGTTAAATAACAATCAGGCACTGGGCAGAAAAAGGAGGATAGGAACATGGATCAAGGACAAATAAATGTCAGGCAGATGTGGGTGGAGAGATAAAAAGGAAATATGAGGACAATCGCCTCAGCAGATCACATCACCAAGATTGTTAGTGCTCTGCAGTTCATCGGACTATGCTGGTATTGCTTTATCGAGGATGAACAGGGGTTCATTTAGTTCTATAGCAAACATATTTGTTTCAAACTGTACACTGTTTACTGATAGCAATAAGTGTGCTGTGAATTGTTCTGTACAATCAATCCATCAATCCAATCACTAGCTCTTCAATGCTGCACCTATAACCCCAACAAGCCACTTTTGACCTTCATCAGGAGGGTGGCCAAGAACCTGTTTTTCCGTCGCTCAATATAGCGTAACGGAGACATTCTTCAAGAAGATATTCTGTCTTGAAGTGGGTAGTGCAGAATGAGAAACATACAAACATACAAACAAAGGAAAGGAGGGTCGAGTAGGCTACTGTATAGTCCTAGTATGTACCTGTCTAGAGGAATTTTTCAGTGTAGTCGATGGCTTCACGGATGAAGTATGGACATTGATATTACCTTGATGTAGTGCCTTGAATTGACACTGTGTAGCTTAACTGTTTTTTTTTAAATGTCGGCATGAGGTTTAAAATGGTATCTTGAGTTGTGAATGGAACCTGGTTTGTGACTTTTGAGAATTCTTTATTACATATAGACCTAACTTACGACCATCTGATGTTAATGTTCAGTGGCGTACCGATGAGGGTTTAGGGTTTAAATACCCCCAGAGACATTTGTTTACTTAAATCTATATATTGTCCCATCTATTACCTGTTTTACCTTACCGCTAGTGAGGTGTTTTACCTCCTGAATATATTTTAAATCTGATCACGTTCGTCACTTCGTAAATATCCTGCACTCGACTCGCAGCGAGACTAGTTCTTCAGAGTTGGAGCTAGCCATGGATCAGTTTTGCTGTTAAAGTGTGCAATCGGTAACTTTTTCACGTCGCTTTGGGTTGCTTTAAATGTGTGTGTTCATTTCGTTAAAGATAATTCGTTACATGAGGAGTTTGATGCAGATACGACCATCAAGATAGGCAGATTTTGACAGTCAATAGTAATGGCAGTACGAACATGGAGAGCAAAACATTATTTTTCTCTCACATAATATCAGTATTATAAGCAGTCACGTATGTTCATGTTGATACCACTGCATCATTTTACTTTTATTAGGCTATTTAGTTAGGCTACTGTTCCCTTCTTGAAAGCAAAAGTCTTATCCACTACTGGCTTGCATGTTATGGAGCAAGGATGTCCCTCAGAACAGCAAAAAGATCATATATCGGATGTACTATGTCCCTATCCTGACGTATTTCTCGGAGACCTGGGTTATGAAAGGAAGGGAGAAGAGCAAAATACAGGCCAGTGGGATGAGGTTCTTGAGAAGCAGTATTGGAGCTACAAAGATGGACAGAATAAGAAATGAGAGGACCAGAGAATTAATGAAGGAGGAACCATTACAGGATGGTAGAGAGAAATCCAGACTTAGATGGTATGGACATGTAAAACGAATGGAGGAGAAGAGGATACACAGGAGGATACACGAGATGAAGTGGGAAGGAAAGAGACCGAGAGACAGGTGGCTGAAGGGAGTGGAAGAAAGCGTGAAGAAGAGAGGAGAAGACTGGACAAGGGTGGAGGCTGAGAGATAGTGGGAAGACAGAGGACGTTGGAGAGGCTTGTGTTCCAAACAGACCCGGCCAGTGGCTGGAAACAGTGCAAGATGATGGTGATGAGTTAGGCTACTGTTTTCCATACTGGTATTTAAAAAAAAAAGTTTTTTCATTTCTTCCTTGTGCTGAAAAAATGAGGCCTAAAATAGTTTTCATGCAAAGAGAATGTTTATTCAATTATTGTTTTTTAGAATATTAATGAAATATAATTTTAATAATGAATGATGACTGCCGTTTTAAGGGGCAAGGTCATCTGCCCCTTTAATAATGTAGGCTACAAAATTACCCTACTATATTAATGAACCCTCCCCAGAAGGAAATCCTGTGTATGCCACTGTTAATGTTATTATTAATTCATTTTTAGGGACTTTGTGACATTATGGTCATGTAGGCCTGTTTACTTGGGAGGTGTGTAATATGACAACTTGTATCATTGTGATAGCTGTAATAATGTATGTACAGTATTTGTAATGAGTTGAGAAAATCCCGATCTGAAAGAATGAAAAAGTACTGGCAAGAGCGCAAGAACCAAGCAGTACTACCTTCAAAGAAGAAGTGATTGTGGAACGACTCAAGTGGTCCAATGTGACCAATCAAGATAATAATAATAATAATTTGTAATTGGGGTTAGGATTTAGTTAGGAGGTGGCTGTGACCTTAATTTACCGGCATTCGCATAGAGTAGAATTGGGAAACCATGGAAAACCACTTCTAGGATGGCTGGGATAGGAATTGAACCCACTTCTTCTCAGTTTTACCTCACGAAGCTGAGTGAGCTCCATTTCAGCCCTCAGACCAAAATTAAATTTCTTGGTACAGCCAGGAATCGAACTCAGACCTCCGTGGTGGTGGGCAAGAATGTTAGTCGAGTAGTTTAGACTGTGGTGGTGCCGTGAGTTATTCAGTTACATAGTGTTATCCTCTATCATGTCAGTTTACATAATTTCTTACAAAATGCAGGCTTTTCATACATATAATTACCATATTCATGGCACTCATAGTAATACCTAGAATTGAGATTTAAGTTCAATGGACAGAATTGAGAATTAAAAGGGCTTTAAGAGATGATAAGTTTGTGAACTTTCTGTAACTCGTGACGACATAGCGACCATCCTCAATCATGAACTGGATTCAGAAACACAAGTAATGTTTATTCACCTCTTCAAATGGTAAAATCTTCCCACCTACCTGATAAGGGATATAACCAATGTGAAAAAAGAAAACAGAATGTGGTGACTGCGGAAAATGTTTCAATGACATGCCACTTGGTGCACATCCTGCAGTTTCTGCACTCCTTGTTTGTAGCCTGGAGACATGGTGTTACCTAGGAAGCTAATAAAAAGTCATAATAAAAAGTCACTTCTTTACAAGTTTGTACTTTGATCATGCACAGCTAAGCTTAATAGGAGCTCATGTCACCATGGAAAAAAAGAACAGAACATGAAAGACTATTGGACGTGAGTTACAGTATATCCTTCCCGTACGACTGTACCTGTGAACTAAGCAAGCTGACAGCATGCCACAAGTTAACAAAGAATAGTTTCCACCAGCAATCGTATCTTGAAAGACAATATACATGTTTGACTCGTCTGAGGTTGATGTGTTATAACACTTTGACAGAGAGTTGAATGTTTTGACTCATAATGTACATTTGATATTTTAGGTGATACTGTAAATGTAATTGAACACTGCCTCTTCCAAAGCTAGATGGAAAACTGAATGGGACCCCTTGTGCTGGCCATTTATTGATTAGTTTTCTAGAGTAGGGAGTATTTCACAAATATCTTGCTTCTTAAGATTCACACCGAGGGCCGTAAAATGAGCTGTTGCCCATTTAAGTCTAGATGCCAAAGAGCCGAAACCAGAATAATATATCATGTTGAAGCAGCAGTAGTCCTTTGTTCTTCCTTGATGTAAAAACTATTTTCATGCAAATTTTCAACTTAATCTGTTTAATAGTTTTTGCATGAAGTGTGGGTGCGGGATAGAATTCATCCACGGTATCCCTTGCCCGTCGTAAAAGGCGACTTAGAGGGGGCCTTATAAAGGTCTATTTTGGATTTCTGGTCTCTGTTCTGGTTTGGTCCATAGAAATAAACATGCATGCTGTTAGGGGAAGGGCCACCAACTTGGCCATCTGGTCAGAAAGCCTAGATGGTATGCCCCATTCCGTCAGGTGGGTGCGCCATGTAACCTTTCAGCCTTACAATGAAGGTCCCTGCATGTCGGATTACTGAAAAGCTGTATAAATCACTGTGCATGCCGAGGGGTAAGTGCCTGTTTGAGGCACTGGGACCCAGGGCAATACCTGCTATGCCAGGTAGGTATTGCATTGGCTGGGTGGCACCCACAGTGATGGCCCCGTTCGGAGTGGGCAGTGGGGAGGATTTCATCCAGGATGTCGAAGCACTCACGGATAACTGTACAGGGTGGCCTCCTCAAAAAGCCGTCTCTCGATGGAAGTAGACATCCTAAGGTGTATACACCTTGGGATGAAGCCTTCTTAGAAAGATTCCCGGTTGACAACACTCCCCGTTATCTGGTAGCTACCGGAACTGACGGGGAATCCTTCGCGTTTATCAAATCTATTGTGTTTGCCGAGGAGATCGAGGATAAGTATGGCGACCTAGAAGGTATACAGAAGCTAGGCACTGGTCAGCTTCTTCTCAAGACCACTGGCAGGGATCAAACTGAAAAACTGCTGAAGTGCAGCAATTTCGGTACGATCCCAGTGAAGATTGAGAAGCATTTGACGCTGAACGAGGTTTGTGGAGAAATATTCCGACGCGATCTCGTTCTGAATTCCGCTGCAGAGCTGACGCGTAGCTTGAGTAAACGTGACGTCACCAGGTTTCGGAGTATCACGCGTAAGGTAGGTGACAAACGGGTAGATACAGGTGCCTTCATTTTACATTTTGAAGGTTCTGTACTGCCCAAGCAGGTTAAGGTAACATCTTATCTTTGTGATGTGAGACGATATTTTCCACCTCCCATGTGATGCTACCAGTGTCAGAAGTTCGGGCACGTGTCTTCCCGCTGCACAGCCAATGCTGTATGCAGGGATTGCGGGAAGCCTGTTCACGAAGGTGAAAACTGCTCGAACTTCCACTCTCCTAAATCTCGCGATTGTCCTGAATTTATTAAGGAATCGAAGATTCAAGAGATCAAGACACTGGAGAGCCTTTCATATCACGATGTAAAAAGTATCGTGATATGAACTCTCCTGAGTTCACAGTATCGACTCAAACGATAACACCTGCTAGTTTTGTCCCTCATGTGATAACCCTCGGCAGCACAAGTAGTAAAATCGGCAGGGGCTCCTAGTGGGCCAACATTTAAAACAAGTAGCTTGAAGAAGGACCCAGGACCTTCTTCGGCCCCCAAATCTAATACGCCTAATGTAAACAGGCGCAATCGGAGAAGACAACTTCTCCGAACAAGTCTGCGAAGAAACCTTGCCGACTCGCTTGGAGAAGAAATCATCGCAGATTAGGGCTGGAGCATCTACCAGCCCATCGAAAAGCCGTTGGAGAGGAGGGACACGGTTAAACGCCGTCTCTCTTGCCCTCTCCTGCCCTCCTGCAAACAAGGCGGCACAGTCTTCTTCAGGCGTTACCGCTCCCACTTCTACCAGTAGAGTGGTGCCAGCAAATGCTGCATTGTTTTTCAGAGCGGAGACATCAGGAGGGAAGAGCCCACGTACTTCCCCAAATAGACGTCAACGCTGTGCAAGGAAAAAGAATTGTCAGGACGTGCTGGGGACGGACTCCCAGTCTTTGGACCGGGAGAAGATCCCTCGTCACTGCTCTCGCGAGACCCGGAACATCCGACGATAACCGTGCGCCCCCTCCATTTTCTTCGTCCTCCGACGGAGATGTGGAGATTGAAATGTGCTCTTCAACCCTATCGCCTCCTCCCAAGGATAGGGATGGTAGGCAAATGGTAAAGCATAAGTAGAAGACTATCCTCTACTGAAGTCCACACTATGGCACTATTACAATGGAACTGCAATAGCTATTTTCGACAACTTGCTGAATTACGCCAATTAATTTCTCAGTTTACGACAACCATTGTCTGTCTTCAGGAATCCAGGTTTCGTCCTGGACATGAGACAACAATGCGTCACTTCAAACTCTTCTGTAAAGATCGGGTGGATGGAGCTTGGCCGTTTGTGGCGTCTGCACTCTCGTCCACTCTAGCCTCTTTAGTGAAGAGGTGCCGCTGTGTACTCGGCTAGAAGCAGTTGCAGTTCGTACTTCGTTGCCAGTTATGGCAACAGTTTGTAACGTGTACATCCCGCCTGATTCTCAACTGGATTACAACCAGCTGGTGGATAGAGTCTCTCAGTTCCCCCTACTTTTTTCCTTCTGGAAGATGTTAATGCCCACAACACCATCTAGGGCTCTGTTACCACTAGCGGTAGAGGGAGAGATTTTGAGAGACTTATCAGGCGGCTGGACCTGTGTTTGTTGAACACAGGGGAACCTAGGCACTTCTCTTTTGCACATGGCACTTTTTCGAGTGTCGACCACCTTGTGCAGTCGTGCGCTGGTTCCCCTGCTACAGTGGGGTGTACATGACGACCTTTGTAATACTGACCATTTCCCGATTATCGGTACTCTTCCGACCCAGAGAGCCATCGAGTTACCAAGTCGAAGGCTTCTTCGTCGGGCTGATTGGCCAACTTTCACAGCACGTGCGGTATTTGCCGAAGAAACCTTTGAGAGTGTCGATGATCATACCATTCACATAACGAATGGTATTTTGGCTGCTGCAGAGGAAACTATTCCTTCCTCATCGGACAACTCCCGCCGGAAGCTTGTCCCTTGGTGGACATCTGAGATTGCAGCAGCCATTAAAGATCGTAGATGTGCTTTCAAATGCTATCGGAGTCAAAACACCATGGCCAACCGTATCATCTTCACATACTCCTTCATCTCAAGTGTGGACTAAGCTTCGTCAGATCTCCGGACTCCCGACATCATTAGCGATACCCGGAGTCTCCATCTACGGAGACATCATCACGGACCATCTCACCATTGCCAACAGTATTGGATCGCACTTCTCCGATGTATCCTGCTCTGGGAGTTACGATCCTAAATTTCTGACTCTGAAGCGGGAGGCAGATGCTCACCTCTTGTCCTTTGCCACTGCTGCTTCGGAGTCCTACAATGTACCTTTCTCTGAATGGGAACTGCGCGGTGCGCTTGCACTGTGCAGGGGTACAGCTCCTGGACCGGATAACATACATAATCAAATGATAAAACATCTGTGTGAATCCAGTATAAAACAACGGTTGATCCACTTCAATTTATATGGATTGAAGGGGTGTTTCTTTCTCAGTGGCGAGAGGGGATCGTGATACCGATTCCCAAGGCTGGAAAGGATCCCAAGCTTGTCAGCAGCTATAGGCCCATTTGTCTGAAAAATGGCCTATGCAAGTTGCTGGAGAAGATGGTGAACCGTCGACTGGTGTGGTTCTTGGAAGAGAGAGGTCTCCTGTCTTGAGTACCAATGTGGATTTCGCTCTCATAGGTCCACTACCGACCATCTGGTGCGACTTCTTTGACGTCGAGAAAGCCTAAGACACCACATGGCGCTACGGGATCCTTTCCACCATGAGTGGGGACTCCATACTAACCTACCAACTTTCATTGCGAATTTCATGTCCCGACTCTTCCGTGTAAGGGTCGGTAGGACATTATCTCAATATTACCCGCCATAAACTGCATTCTTGCCGCCACAGGACCCACAGTAGTTCCATCGCTGTATGTAGATGATTTAACTCTACATTACAGCTCTGGAAGTATGGCAATCGTGGAACGGCAATTGCAGCTAGCTATTAACCGGGTCCACAGGTGGACTCACGGCCAGAGTTTTCATTTTTCAGTAGCAAAAACCTCCTTCGTCCATTTTTGTCGGCTCCGGAGGCTACATTTACACCCGTCCATTTTTGTCGGCTCCGGAGGCTACATTTACACCATGAACTACATCTCAGGGAAGCTGCGTTGCCATTGGTTGACACTTATGGTTTCCTGGGTCTCCATTTTGACAGCAAACTAACGTGGCAGCACCATATACGGCAACTAACACGACGTGTCTCAGGAAACTGAACTCGCTCAAGTTTCTTAGTGGCACTACGTGGGGGGGGGGGCTGACCGTGCGGTGCTGCTACGGTTCTACCAAGCCCTCATCCTGTCCCGGCTAGATTATGCTTCTGCGGCATACGGTTCAGCAAGGCCGGCAACCTTGAAAATGCTGGACAGTACCCACCATAGTGGCGTTAAGCTGGCTACCGGTGCCTTCCGGACTAGCCCGATACTCACCCTACTCGCCGAATCGGGTGTTCCACCTCTAATTTATAGACGCCAACATATGTTTTTAGCATATGCTGCCAATATGTGTCAAATGCCGCAACATCCGAGCTATCGAGCTCTCTTCAGTACCCAATACCACCAGAGGTACGCCAACCAGCCTCGTTGGTATTAGACTCGGTAGCTCCTGTACTGAAATAGGAGTGGCTGTAGGTCCCTGTATGATCCGGACACCTAGCGAGGTGCCTCCGTGGCAAGTCCCTCGTCCGGATATTCGGTTAGATCTACACCGAGGTCCTAAGGTGAACACGGATGCCTCCGTTCATCGGGGGCAGTTCCACACCATAGTTGACCAATTTCCGGACGCTGGTATTCTATACACAGATGGTTCGAAGGTGGACGAGAGGGTGGGTTGTGCTTACGTTATTGATGGTGCAAATACCAAGATCTCTTTGGCTGAGGCCTGTAGTGTGTTTACTGCGGAGCTCGTTGCCATCTATGAAGCTCGGCAGTTTGCACTACAGGATGCACAAATCCACTTTCTCATGTGTACCGACTCTTTGAGTTTGTTGCAGTCAATTGCTACATGTTTCCTGCAACACCCCCTAGTGCAGCGAATCCGCGACCTACTAGCAAGGTTGTGCCGTGGCGACACTTGAATCACCTTTCTGTGCCTTCCAAGCCACATGGGAATTGCGGGAAATGAGTTAGCGGATCAAGCTGCAAAAGAGGCGGTATCACTACCACGTCGACCAATGGAGATACCTGCTAGAGATATTCTCTCTCAGTTACGCTGACAAGTACTGGCATTTTGGGAGAGTCTGTGGCTAGCTGGCCCAATGCCCAGTAAACTGAGAGCGATTAAAGGAATTACTCGCGTGTGGTGGAGCTCTTTCCAGTCACGGAGAGAGTCCGTCATTTTGTGTAGGCTAAGGATAGGTCATACAAGATCTACCCACCTAATGAGAAGGGAAGACTCACCACTTTGTACCTGTGGAGCTGTATCCACCGTGGCCCACATTTTAACAGTGTGTGTGGATCTTGCTGACTTACGAAGAAACCTTGTTTTGCACTTATATTAGCCGATCACGCGGTGGCTGCTGATCTCGTCATCCGCTTTATAAGTGAGAGTGGGTTAGGGCCAGCAATCTAAATTTTCCAGTGAACATTGACTCAACTCGTTCGTTTTTGAATGATGATTTTTTGTTTTCCCGTAATTTTTGTTTATTTTTATAATTATCATTTTTTTTTTTGGTTTTGTTTTATTAATTTTCAGTCTTTTCAAATGTAGGTGTCCACCTCTAAATTTTAAATTCCATTCCAAATTTGTATAATTTAATCAGTGTTCAGAGGGGCAGATGACCTCGTGGTTCCGCCCTCAAAATAACAACAGTGTAGACTCATTGTGAGCTAAGTATTTGATAGGGACACCTTAAGTGACTAACCCCGTTTAAGTAGACCTACATAATTTGTTACAAACCTCGTTGATCTGTATGGCTCAAGACACAGGTTACTTACTCATACCCCTAGCACCTGTATTACTATTAGGGTAGGTAATTTGAAGCGGCTACCCATAAACTTGGCAACATGGTATGATACTAGCAGGAAATGTATGTGTGACTCGTTCAGATGTCTAAGTACAGACAGCACAAAGAAAATGACACTCTGCTAGACCCTTCAGCAATATACTTTCAGGAAATATAATTATGTCATCCTTATTTATTACTAGCTTTCAGTGCCCATCGTCAATGGGCTTGTAGAATAATAGAAGGCAGTAAAGGAACTCCTGGTCTTGTCATGTCAATGGGTGGATACAGATTGTGCAATTACCTTACTGGCAGGATTTGAAGCTTCCTCCTAAACCAGCCCTTAGTGTTACGGAAATAATTTGTAGCCTGGTTTTATTTTAAGGATGCCTCCTACTTACATACAAATTTTCATGCCGTTTATTCCAGTAGTTTTAATGCCGTGGTAGTAGGAAGTTCAGGATTAAATCCCAACTGGGGCCTCACTTTTAAGTCTTACTTAGCAGTTACTTACTCGCCGCACTTGGGTGATAGATTACCAGGGAAGTAATTTTAAATATTTGAAATTTGCATGGCCACCATGTTGGATTTGTGCTTGTTAGGTTTTAAAAAGTATCGCATGTGTACTGGTACTTAATTGTTTACTATTACTATACAAAATGTCTGATTGCTGTAATAGGTTTTGAGATATTGATTAGCCCTACTGGTAAAATATTTAGTGTGGTTGCTATGTTGGATTGGTTACACATCTTATTACCCCTTAGGCTTATAGTGCCAGGGGGCGGTATATCGGTCAAGGAAGCTCATGCTAAAAATGCCACGGACCAGTCTATGGGCCCTGTTTTTTGTAAATGCTTTATTATTATTTCTAGCCAAGCAGAGCTATCAGTGTTGTAACCAAGGCAATGAAGGAATTATTCTCTCTCAGGATATCGATGTGTTTGTGTTCCGTGAATAACTGGATTCATAATAAGTATTCTTTGAACATACCGCAGTCAGCTGTGTTTCTTTACATTCTTACTCAGAGCTAATTAAGGTACGTGGTGATAAATATGGCTAGCTCTTTGAACGATGGGGAATTAAATAAGGTTTTAATGCTGAGTAATGCGTGTGAGACTACGTTTTTGACTTGGAAAAATGTCCCTTTCAAATTATAAAATAATTAATCAAATATCTTTTTGTAAAACAATTGAAACACTATTTTAATTATTTAGCATCTCATATACTGAAATATATTTACGCCGCACGGACAAATATCAACATTCTTTCTGAAAAAAAGTATTTTTTTTTTAATCAAAAACTTGTAATTTAATTAATCTTAGCTTGGCATCCAAAGGGTTAAAATCTGAAAGGCAAACCCAAGAGTTGGATGGGGTAGTACTAAATCTATACCAACGATCATTGAAATCACACCACTTGTTTAGATTTTATTAGGGGGACTCCCATACACAGACAAAAGGTGATCCGTAAGCCTATATTTCATAAGATGAAAAGAAGCTTAAAAGATGGGTCATAATAGTAAAAACAAAAGATGTAATCTGTTGAATTGAGACTCTGAAATGGAAGTTGTAAAGGGAAGGAGAAAATAAAAATATGAATAATGGCATTTCCTTTCTAATCTTAGCTCCCCATTGCAAATACATAAGTACAAACACTACAATAGCACAGATTATCAAGCAGATTCTATACTCGCACACTTGGGTGCAATGTTTGAAGTTTTCATCTGAAGGCATTCCCAAGAACAAGGATCAAGAGTGAGGGAGGTTGTCCGTTTACATTTTTTAGGATCTTAAAGGAAGTTAGTCAAATAGAAGTTCTTGGTTTAAGATTTTGGATTGTATAGCTACCGTATTTGCTGTGTTGCAACCTTGGTACACAGCCTGCCATTTAACTCATTTCCAGAAAGCTTGCTCTGTATCAATCACCAAATTGAGTACCATTAATTTTAATATTGGAATGATTACAGCCACTGCCAAACGTGTGCGGAGTGATGTTAAACCAACTCTCCGCCGGCGTACATCAACTCGTTCTCGCTACCATAGCACATCTCGACGCACATCTACAACGCATGATGTTCATGTCGCCATGATGCCAGATTTATCAGGTAAAAAGTACATTTTTGTATGGTCCTGTATTTGCAGTGGATTTTTCACTTACTCATTCTGGACTCCTCTTCTTCTCATTACTTGTCAACCTCCTTAATCAACTGTTACCATCTTTGGCCTTTACCATGTTACGTATGGATGGCTAGGAAGTCCTCTATTTACCTGCCGTTCATGATATCCCTCCTTTTTTTTTTGTCCAAGATATTAAGTCTCCTTAAACTGAAAAATCAATTAACAATAGCTCAGTATCATGCTAGTGTGTCTCTCAGATACACTAGGGATACCACTGAGTTTTTTAGGTTAAATCAGTTAGGTTGTGTTTACATCAGAAGCTCACTGCACAAAAGAGAAAATTGGAGATCCCCCTGGTAGGAGAACACTAGTCACTGACTGGTCGCATGGTGCAGAGATAACGTTCTTGCTTGCTGTTCCCAAGGTTGCAGGACTAAATCCTGCCACAGTCAGTTGTCATTTGAAGGTGTGCAAATGCGGGGGAGCAATGTCAGTAGATTTACTGGCACGTTAAAGATCACCTTCGGGAAAAACTCCGGCATCCTGGTATCTCTAAAAGCCTCGGTAATTAAGAGGGATGTAAAACCAATAACACTAGTCACTTTGGAGCACTGTAGATGGTGCTTGCACTGATACTAGGTGGTATTGGGACCCTTCACTAATGGCATGTGTGCCCGTCTTCAATGGGCTCAATACGGTAACATGAAAAGTGGACAGTAGCTGGACTGAAGGCATGTAGTACAGTCTGATGATCGCGATTTTGCCTGTTTTCAAATAATACAATTTGTCGAGCACCAATGGCCCAAAGAGGAGTTAAACCCACAGTTTATGGAGAGTGTAATTCAGGCCACAGGTGTTTTCATGTATGGGGTGGGGGGTGCTTTTCTTACCATGTCTTGGGTCCACCCATTCAGGCAGGGCTGTGGAGAGGGATCATGTACCCTAGGACATAATTTTCCGAGCTCCTTCAGTTTTAACCTGAGACATTGTTTTGAAAGTAGTAGGCTGGTT
This sequence comes from Meconema thalassinum, assembly GCA_946902985.2. NCBI lineage: Eukaryota > Metazoa > Arthropoda > Insecta > Orthoptera > Tettigoniidae > Meconema > Meconema thalassinum. The sequence continues at coordinate 389,805,129 of OX336393.1, read as the reverse complement.
TTCTTGTAACCCATAAAAAAATCTATGGAGTTTAGCATGTCCATATTGAATGTCAGTTTACTTGGTTTTTAGTTATTCAGCCACTCTGTCTTACATTGCTCTTTTACTTAAAGATGTTGGTCACCATGCATTTAACATTTCATTTGACCATCTAGCCATGTTCGGTCACCTCAAGAATTAGCCGTACTTCTTTCAGAAATGCATGAAGAAAATAGTCGATTTTTTTCAGAGTTTGAATCAAAACCTTTCCGCCCTATGCAGAACGTGCGTACTTTATGAATTAACAAGGAAACCGTGCCTACTCGTCATTACCGATTTTGTCCAAATTTATGGTATATGCAGGGTTTGGCCAGAAATGAGTGACAGAAGCATGAGCTCCAGATGGCCAAGAGTTTAGAAAAAAATAGCTTTTTTGGTGCAGGTCGATAACTTAGAAATGACGATCCCATCAACAAAATAGTCTTCTCCTCCAACTAATCCATGAAGGAAGAAATTTCTATTCAGGGAGAAATTTTGCAGATCTCTCAGGTGTTGTAAGGCCTCTCGATACGTTTCGATTACGAGTGATGTTCTTATGGAGCCTCATCATCAGACTCTTGCTCTCGTATTTCTTTGTCCTTTTCTTGATGATCAGCAATGAATTGATCAATGTTTCTAAGGTTAGCCTCAGTTTCAATATTTACATCTATGCTCTCATAATCCTCGACTCGTATTTTACCATGTTAGTTAGGTCACATGTTACCTGAAGATTCTCAGTCATCAGCTGTGGCTAATTCTTCTCCTCCATTCGTACACTTGAAATTTACTTTTATGAAACAAAATTGTACATTTCCTGGTTGAACTTGTATGACTGATTATGCAATCCATACAATGGCATCAAGCACAGAAATAGACCGTGCCTGACTGCTAGCAGACGTTGCTGATTCCATATTGGCAATAAGAGACGTTGGGGCAGTTTGTGTTTTATTATCTTCACGAGTTTATAACTCCCCGATCCCTTAGTTGCATATCGCTTGTTGTGTTGGGGTGGAAACCACGCTAATTTTACATTAGACAGCTGAAGATGCGGATGACATGTAGCATTGTGGAGAAACAACAGTCTATAAAATGTCTTTTCCACTTTTCAATACAAAATTGTTGTATTCCCTATTATATCATTTACAGGGAGGACACATGTTTCGGCATTTGCGCCTTCATCAGTCCTTATACTAACACTTATACACTTTAGCAAGTATGCTACATCAGATTAAAACCTTTAAAATGGATTAACGTTCATCCAATGACTAGATGTATAATTCTTAAAGAAATTTGCAAGACTTCATTAAGTCCATTGTTAAAAAAAAATATACAAATAAAAACTTATTCCAGTGCAGTGTTCTTCGTCCTTTTCTTGATAATCAGCAATGAATTGATCAATGTCTCCATAATCAGTTTCAATTTTATTATTTAGCGTATAATGCTTCATTTGACAACCGTTTGAAATGTACGAGGCACGTCCAGAAAGTAAGTTCCGTTTGGTAATAAAATGAAATTGTGTACAGATACAGAAAATGATTTATTGCACAACATTCTACACTTACTACTTTTCCACATAACTGCCGAACTTTTGCAGGCATTTGTCATAGCGTGGCACAAGTTTTTGGATACCTTCTTCATAGAAGTTTGCCGCCTGTGTCTTCAACCAGTTGGAAACTTCTTCTTTCAGCTCGTTGTCATTGTTGAAGTGTTGACCGCCAAGGAAAGACTTGAGATGTGTGAACAGATGAAAGTCACTAGGAGTGAGGTCAGGGCTGTACGGAGGGTGGTCAAACACGTCCCAGCCAAATCCCTGTAGGAGGTTTTTCGTAACATTTGCAGTGTGTGGTCGTGCGTTGTCGTGAAGAAAAACACCTCTTGACAGCAACCCTCGGCGCTTATTCTGTATTGCGCGGCGCAATTTCCTAAGTGTCTCTCAGTAAGCATCTGCGTTGATTGTTTGACCACGCGGTAAGAAATCAATGAGTATGATGCCTTTCCAGTCCCAGAACACTGTGCACATCATTTTCCGAGGTGTCAAGATTTGTTTCGGCTTAACCTTTGCTGGGGATGAAGTGTGCCTCCATTCCATTGACTGCCACTTACTTTCAGGGGTGTCGTAAGAAACCCAAGTTTCATCTCCTGTGACTATCTGTGTCAGAAATTCTTTGCCGCCTTCATTGTAACGGGTCAAAAACTGAAGTGCACTACCCATCAGTTTTGTGTTGCTCCGTAAGAATCTTTGGTACCCAACGTCGGCAAAATTTACGAAAGTTCAGTTTTTCGGTAACAATATCATGAATTAATGATCGTGAGATTTGGGGAAATTCCATAGCGAGAGCAATACTTGTAAACCTGCGGTTTTCCCGGATCTTTTCATCAATCGCGTGAACCAGTTCTTCTGTAACCACCAAAGATAGACGCCCACTTCGTTCTTCATCGTGCACTTCACTACGTCCTTCATTGAACTGTCGGACCCATCTTCTCACCATTGAATCACTCATCACATTTTGTCCATACACTTCGCAAATTTGCCGATAAATTTTAATTGGTTTCACTTTCATAGCATTCAGAAAACGAATCACAGATCTGATTTCACAAGCGGCGGGCTTATCAATCAACACCGACATTGTAGGAGTAAACATGCACAACAACGCGTATGTGGCTGACAGCGCTCTCCAAATGGCGCACGTTTCTTCTCCTTGATACAGAGCGTCTACCGCGCATATGCGGAACTGCGCTGCAGCGGAACGTACGACTAATTGAAGACACAGGCGGCACACGTCTATGAAGAAGGTATACAAAAACTCGTGCCGCGCTACGACAAATGCCTGCAACATTTCGGCAGTTATGTGGAAAAGTAGTTTAAGGGTTGTAGAATTTTGTGCAATAAATAATTTTTCTGTATCTGTACACAATTTAATGTTATTACACAATTTAATGTTATTACCAAACGGAACTTACTTTCTGGACGTACTGCATATTTTACATATAATGGTTATTAGAAAATAAAAAAAACATATTTATATACAATCAGTTTCAATATTTACAGGGCAAGAAACAACAGGACGTGTCGGTTCTGTTTCTTCATTCACTCATTAAAGTTCCTCAACCATTCCTCCATTATCTCAGCCATCATCCTTGCCTTCTTGTTCGATTTCCACAAAACAGGAAGTTCATTATGTTAAGGTTCTTAAAACATCTTGGATTTTGTGAGTAGTCTATATAACATGGGGTTATCCGTCTCTCCAGTCATAAATGCACACATCAAAGCTATCAGTCGTTTTTTGGAAAGTTTCCTGCCAGAACACCTTTCACCTTTTAAGTTCAAGGTTTTGTTTGGTAGTGCTTGGAAGAATAATCCTGTCTCAACACAGTTGGCGATGCCCTTTGGTTCGTAGTGCTCTGTAAATGATTATATTTTGGCAGCCCATTCTGTCACAGTATCATCACTCGTTTGGAAACATTCTAGCCATCTGTTATAGTGTAAAATCATCTTTCCATAATTGTTTTGCGACTTCGTTTGCTTTTTGTTGAAGCATAGGCTCGGAAATTTTGAAATTTCATTTATCTTGCGCAAACAAAATCCCACACAATTTTTCCAACTCTTCATGTCCTGTCTACTTTGATTTTCTTTTCATTTAACCATTATCACTTAGCCATTCATTCCCATTTACGGTAATCTCGCTTTCCTTCTTCAAAATGTTGTAAATTTGCGTCTTTCCAACTTGAAACTTTTCACCAATTTGTTTCACCGATAACTTGTCTTTTTCACACGTATCAATGACTTCTATTTGAGTATTGAGGTCTTATACATTTCTCTTCTTTGTAGCCATACAGTAGTTGTACTGAATGACCTCAGAAACACACTCACTAAGCTGCATGAATGTTCTTGTTACAGTGGAGATATTATCAGCTCAGTGTATTTACCCACCTGAGTGTCACTCATGTAGCCTATGTCATGGACATTACTTGCACCTACACACCACAGATGGGATACTAACAAGAGAAGTATCAGCTAAGACAGGTGGAAACCTATCTTGAAACTTTGTGGACGCAATCGTTGTACTATAAGAGGATAACGTGCGGAATATCAGCCTCCAGATTGAACTGCAAGGCTCCGAAATCATGTGGCGAATCTCTCATATAAATCAATGGGAAGTAGCAAGTACCGTACATGTTGGAAGGAACAGCCCTGACGGCTCAGGTACTCAAGGCCGGTGGGAAGCAGCCGCACGCTCCAGTCAGCTGTTGCACTACATCCAGCAATAACAGAATGTTTTTGACGGTTGTTTTAAAGAAAGCAAGACAGTGAATATGAGTGCCTCGGAGCAGGACGTGTGAAATCCTATTAAAGTAATGGAGTTTATAATGAGTTATTTCCGTGGAAAGAGATTTTCGTTTTCCAGAGAAATTAGTGCGAAAGAAAACGAAATGGAACACTTACTGATTGATTTGATGGAAACGAATCGTCGAGGAGTGCAACGCATTGAGGAGGTTACTCTTGATGTACACAGTGGAGACAGTGAAAGCGACACACAACCAAGTGCTTCAGTTTGCCGTTCGCTAGCGACGTGCCGGGGCCGAGTTCACAACTCGAATATGACTCCCCGAAATGTAGTGATGCTAAGAGTTCGTTGCCATGCAAGTCATCCAGTTCGAGTTATGTTTCTAGTCCTGTAAAAAGTGTGCGAAAAAACATAACTAAGGAGTACAAGAGGAGGGCTGTACAATTCTGGCTTAACGAAGATGGTAAAAGGCGATTATCGCTTGCACACGTCCATAAATTGTTTCATTTAGTAAAGTCAGAGTGATATCTTTACTCATTGAAGAAGCAGTTGGGACATAAGGGTATGTCGGCAAGTCCAATTGAACATAGAAAAATTATGTATGAAAAACTCTATTCCCGTTTCCAGGAGGCAAGAAGGGGAAGGCGAAATGTAAGTGATGAAGATTTAAGACTGTGGGCTTCAGAAATTGCACAAGAACTATCGACAGATGTAATTTCACCGCCTCTCATGCCTGGATCAGCCTTTTCAAGAAACAACACAGAATTGGGAGGAGGAAAATAACGAAATTTGTATCCCGTTCGCATATTGAGGACGAACAACAAAAGAATAATGCTGCAGAAGAATTTGTGGAGATGGCTCGAGAGTGATTTCTCCATTACTCCCCGTCCTCCATTTACAACACTGATCAAAGCGGGTTCGAGTGCGAAATTCGATCATAAAGGACTCTTATCGTTTGTAGGTGAGAAACACACTCAGACGATAGCCAAATTGGATAGTTCACTCACACATTCTTACACCATAATGCCAACAATCAGTATGAACGGTTCTCTGTTCCCTAAATTATTTATTGTACCTTCGGACCTCTGGTTTTAAAAAGGATGTTTAAAGCAGATAACATCATTGCCACAGCCACAAAATCAGGAAAAATGGGGAAAACCGAACTGAAAATATTATTTAGAGATGCCTTTTTCCTGTTCTCTGAAGATAACTGTGCTCTGCTTTTTGATTCCTGGACCAGTACAGTGATATAACTTGTGTTGAAGACATCCCTCCAAGCAAAACAATTGACCTGCTTCAGATTCCTCCAGGTACCACCGGTATGTTTCAACTGTTGGACAAATTCTTCTTCCGGCAGTGGAAAGTGTTATACCACCGATTAACAGAAATTCTAACATATCGTAATGATATTAACGTTGAGGTTCACCACACAGAGACATAATCCTCAAACTCCAGTCCTTCATCCATTTTCAGTTTTCATCTCCACTATTTCGGGATATGTTAAAATATTCATGGTTCGCAACGAATCACACGAGCGACCTCCCGAGTTCATCGTGCCCGCTAAATTTTGTTTGGAGAAGATGAAAGAAACATGTGAAGAACAGTGCGACACTGACGTTCTTATTTGTTGTGCTTGGTGTAACAACAGCTTGTGTTATCATGCCATTAATTCCAGTCATTTCTGCTATACTTTTGTGCGTGTCAGTCGAGTGAAACAATACAGATTCAGAGCGGGTCGCGCAACTGCCTGCATATACGCCCCGCCATGCGACAACGCCGAGTGCCGCAGGGATGTCCAGCTCTGCCAGCCGTCATGCCTGGTTACCAGGATGTCTGGTATGATTTCGAAGCCTTGCTGTTCAATCTGGAGGCTGCTTCTGCGCTCGTTGTTCTCTTATAGTGCACGGATTGTGTCCACAAAGTTTCAAGATAGGTTTTGACTTGTCTTACCTGATGCTTCCCTTGTAAGGAATTTTAAACTAAATTTGAATGTTATAATTTCTGTTATATGGCTGTTTCTCCTTTCTGTTACCGTGTTGCACAGTTTCCGTTTAATCAGGATTAATTTACATGGATTTAAAAAAATCTGGAACATAAAAAAAAGTCTGATTATGTTAGGTTTCTGCTTCATCCAGGTTTCGTTAAGGGCAGTTTGACTGGAATAGAACAATGACTAATTTTTTTGTTCGGTGAACTTATATTACTCGTGTGTGAAGGTTTCTTCAGGATTTCAACGAATGCTTTTTCCTGTTGTTGATATGAATTTATGTTTGTGTACAATCATTCATCGTTTATGGATAAGTACCGTATGCCACAATAAATGTTAAATAATTTAATTTACTTCCAGAAAACCTATCAAACGAAGAAAGAACATGGGAAGAAATAATGCAGATAAAGGCGATGCCTGTGAGCATGGCACAAAAGAAGGAAATGAAGTCAAAACTACAGGTCTGGAGATACAAATATATGAACTGTTTTTATTATGGCTAATTTAAATGAAAATAACTTGTTTGTGAATGAAAGCATTTATTCTCTTCTTTGTTTCGCAGAGTGCTACAAAACTCAGACTCCAAGGTTTCGAACAGTTCAAATGGCAGAGGCGAAAATTTTTGCAACAATTCAAGAACAGGTGGAAAGAAACCTACACCAAACTAGAATTGTGGCGGCATAGCTTGAAGATGATAGAAGGAAATTTTGGTACTGGAGTAGTTGCATACTTTTTATTTCTTAAATGGCTCATGTTTCTTAATCTTGCCATATTTTCATTTATTTTCCTGTTCATAATTCTCCCCACAATAATTTTAGATTGTGCAGACTCATTACAGTGCAGTGTTGGTAATACAACTAATATTACAGACAGCTCATATACTTGTGGAAGTGGAACGGGAAAGAACAACAGCGTCATATTAGATGTAATTCAAGGAACAGGTTGGATGGAAAGTACTCTTCTGTTTTATGGTGTTTATCCCCGGAAGATTTTTGGGGTTGATACTGATTCTAGTATTTATTATGATCTGCCTCTTGCGTATGTTATTGTTGCTCTTGTCTACTTCATAATCAGTTTAGTTGCGATAGTGAAGTCTGCAGCTCAAGGCTTCAAAGATCGTCTGATAGAAGGTGAAGGCCAGTTCTATCAGTTCTGTAATCTAGTCTTCGGTGGATGGGATTATTGTATCCACAATGAGAAGTCAGCTTCAATCAAACACAAAGCATTATACAATGAAATCAAAGGTTGTCTGGAAGCTGAGAGGCTGGAGGATGAAAGACAGAGTCGGTCCAGGGAAGAGAAGATAAAGTTGATCTTTGTGCGTTGTGTGATTAACATTATTGTGATACTTGTGCTGGCAGGAGCTGGTTTCTCTATTTATAAGGCTCTAGAATTTTCTAATGGTGAACTTGAAAACAGGAGTACCTCTGACAATGAGCTTGATAAAAGTTTAACTTATACTAATTTGTATACACTTCTGCTTGAGTATCTTCCATCTATTTCCATTGTGGGTTTTAATCTGCTTGTCCCAAATCTGTTCACCCATTTGGTAACATATGAACATTATTCTCCATTATTTGTTGTCAGAATTACTTTATTGAGAACGGTGTTACTCCGTTTAGCATCTCTCGTTGTTCTTTTGCAGGCCTTTTATTCCAGGGTTTTTGTAGATACCCAACTTGATAGTTGTTGGGAAATATATATAGGTCAACAGATCTATAAGCTAGTCATTTTAGATTTTGTAATTCACATTCTTGTTACCTTCATAGTTAATTTTCCACGTATGCTGATTGCCAAACACTCAAAAAGCAAGATTGCTAAATTCATCGGAGAACAAGAATTTGAATTGCCAAAACATGTACTGGATATTGTATACAGTCAGACATTGTGCTGGGTTGGTAGTTTTTATTCCCCTTTCTTGCCTGCCATGGCAGCAATCGAATATTTCTTACTGTTTTATATTAAAAAATTTGCGTGCTTAGTGAATAGTACCCCGTCATCGACTGTATATCGTGCATCTAGATCGAATTCCCTTTTCATGGCTGTCCTATTATTTTCATTTTTGTTAGCCTTTATACCAGTAGCTTACTCCATAGCAGAAAGTAGACCCTCCAGCTGTTGCGGTCCATTTGTGGGTCAGAGCTCGGTGTGGCAGTTGGTTGCGACGACTTTCAATAAACTTCCTACTTGGATTCAGACAGTCTTAAATTTCTTTTCGACAGCTGGTTTTGCTGTTCCTGCATTTATTACTCTTGTTCTTTGTCTTTACTACTTTTCTGCTGTATCTGCTGCCAATAAACAGATGGTCCAAGTATTGAAGAATCAGTTAGTTCTAGAAGGTCATGACAAACAATTTCTTTTGAATAGACTCAGTGCATTTATCAAACAGCAGCAACAGGAGCATCAAAAAGCGATGCGCCAAATGGAAATGTCAAATGTAGCAGCGGGCGTGTCCAGCGGAAGCTAAGAATAATGTACATTATTAGGTTATAAACGCCTGTAAGAAAGGATTATGGTCAATCATTTTTACTAAATTTTATATAAATTTAAAGATTTTGATATTCTTTAGAATAATTTTGATATATGGGTGGCATTTAAATATCAACATATTCCGTAATTGAGTTTATTCCTGCCCTGTCCTTAAGTAGCATTTTACTTACTGGATGTGACGTCTGCTCAACATCTATTGAGCTTTTAGTGGACTTTAAGGTAATCCAGGTTCATTACCTAATGCATTTTGAGCCAAAGAAAGCAACATCAGCTTATGAAAAGTAATTGGCTGTGAATTACTGTGCTTATAGTAAACTTTGGAAAGAATGTGGGTTGTATGTTACAGAAAGAAATAACATTGTTTGTATGGTCTTGATATTGGAAGTGGTGCATCTGGAATTATATTTGGTATGTTTTCTCACATGATTGTGCAGTTTTATCTGAAATTTTGCACTCGGTTCTTGAGAGAACTATGAGTAATCTTCTGTTACAGAACATGCTGGACTGAAGGCATGTAATTCTCGTTTTGCTCTCTAATTAGGGAGCAAAGATGCCATACTATATTTGCATTAAAACTTTTATTCTTTTGCTGAAACCAAAACTAGACTCTTTTGATGTGAGTGTTTTTAATATGTGACAGTTTTAAGGTACAGGATGGATATAAAAAGCCTGATCTTTTTAACAATATTGCATGGCTAAACATATGATTACATCTAAAAATCAGTGTTGCGTTGTGACTAATTAAACAGCCATAGACATTCAGTGAAAATAAATTGAAGTCATCACTTTAGTTAGATTCATTACATTAAAAATTTTGAAGGGAAAATGGTTTGCGTTTTGTAATATTTTTGTTGACCTCACTGAAAAACAAGGTGGTTGTGTTTTCATTTGAGGGATTTGGACATGTTGGTCATTTAGCCCTGCGTACAAATTTTTGTCTGATAACCTGCGTAATTGTGGTGTCTGTAGTAGTGTATTTATAATTCAGGTGAAGATTGGGAAGGAAGTGGCTGTGGCCTTAAGTTAGGAACCATCCCAGCATTTTCCTGGAGTAGAAGTGGGAAACCAGAGAAAACCACTTCCAGGATGCCTGAGAAGGGAATCGAACATGCCTCTTCTCAGTTTTGCCTCACGAGGCTGAGTGTACCCCGTTCCAGCCTTTAGACCAGAATTGAATTTCTTGGCAGAGCCGGGAATCGAATCCGGACCTCTGGGGCGAAAGCCAAGAACGCTAGCCGCTACATCACTAGGTGGGCGAAAAACATGGAAAATTTGACCAGAAGTATGCAGCTGGTAGTGTCTGAATGGTCAAAGAAAGACTCATGGCTAAACCTGAAGTAAAAAACAAGTAGTTCCGTGAAGAACTAAAGCCTATTTTCATATATCCTATTATGTTAATTGCCCCTATTAACATACAAAATTTCAGTTTGATTGCTGTAATAGATTCGTAGATATTGAGAACCGTCTACTATTATGGATGGTCGCCATGTTGGATTTTTATATATGTACTGTGGGTCTTAGAGTTATGTACTATTACATGAAGATTATTGTGTACATGTAGTATTCAAACTTCAATCGCATGATTAGGGCACAAGAAGTAAAAATGAGATTTTAAAAATTCGCACAGCTGCCGTCTTGTGGTTATGAAAACAATTGAAATAAATTAGATGCCAGTGGATTAACATTTGTATAAGGAATTACTGTACCAAGTGTCACTGCACTCGGATGGTTAAATTGCGAGAAACGACCCTGTGAATATTTATACTTCGCGTCGCCGCCATGTTGAATTTGTAATCACCAGGTTATTTAAAGTCCTATAGGTGAACTTATGTTCATAGCCCTTATGAACATAAAAAATTTCAGTTTGATTGCTGTAATAGATTCGTAGATATAATGAACAGTCTAAATATTTCGGATGGTCGCCATGTTGGATTGTTGTATGTATAGGCCATAGAGTTATGTACCATAAAAGGAAAATTATTGCGTAGCCTCATTATTCAAATTTTCATTTCGATCGCACGATTACGACACAAGAAATAAAAACTTAATTTTAAGATTTTGCACAGCCGCCATCTTGAGGTTATATAAACAATTGAATTAAATTAGATGCCAGTGCATTAAAATATGTATAAACATTTACTGTACCATATTTCACTGCGCTCAGATGGTTAAATTGCGAGAGAAGTCTATTAAAATGTTTCAACTTCGCTTGGCCACCATGTTCGTATTGTTACTTAACAGATTTTTGAAAGTTACATAGATGAACTTGTAGTAGTGACCTTTATCACCGTACAACATTTCAGGGTGATATCAGTAATAGTTTCGGAGATATAGAATGCCGGTGAAATATTTCGCACAGCCGCCATCCTGAGGTTATGTAAACAATTGAACGAAATTAGATGCCAGTGCATTACAATGTGTATAAACATTTCCTGTACCAAGTTTCATTGCGTTTGGATGGTTAAATCGTGAGAAAAGTCTATTTAAGAGTCACAACTTCGCTTTGCCGCCATGTTGGTTTTGTGGTTTCCAGGTGTTTGAAGGTCTCATAGGTGAACTTCTAGTTGTGCTCTTTATCACCGTACAAAATTTCAGGGTGATATCAGTAATAGTTTCGTAGATATAGAATGCCGTGAAATATTTTGCACCGATGCCATGTTGGATTCATGAGACTTAATTAAATTTGAAGGGCACAGTTGGGGTCGGCCGGAATGGTGCTATGACCTTACAGAGTTTCATTGAAATCAGTCCAGCCGTTTAGAATTTATTAGGGGGGAACGACACACATTCACACAAAATGAAAATAAAGTAATGGTGCACAGCAATTAAGTGACCTATTTGTGAACCGTCAGGAATTTTTCATTTTTTCTATAATGTGTCGGGACTCAGGTTATCACCACTAATTCTGTATAACTTGATCAAAAATAAATGATAGGATTGCAATTCCCACATACAATGAACCTGGGTACATTACAATAAATGGAATACTGCACACATTTTAAGCAATGTTGCTGATTAGTTGACTGTTGTCATTAAACATAGTCCTAAAGACAATAAAGAGTCTAGGTACATACCCAAATTCCTGACTCTTAATAGATAGTTACACACACTACTGCAATCGCCACAGAAACACAGGTTATGAATCAAATTAAATATACACCCAAGTACATGGAGCTGATGACTAAGATGTTGCAAGCCCCTAAATAAAGTAATAGCAATGCTTTCAGAAGGAACTTCATTGAATTGGTTATTCATACATCACTGGTACCACTATAGCACTTAAAAAACAGTTTCTGAAAAATCTGCTCAAGGAATCTTACTAATTATAAGGAGTCAATGTGATCTCTGTCTGTGTCAAGGATTTGGTACACAAATGATTCCTAATATAAAACGTGTACAGAAATTGTATATTATTATTAAATAGTATATAATGAAACAAAAATTGTCAGGCAAAAAAATCTGCTGAGGTGGGATTCAAACTGTTAAACTTGATATCAAATGTCAAGCATGCTAACCACCAGATGATCTTTACACGGTATTGTAAGACCTATGTAATATAACTTCATAGCATGTATAAGTTTCAGATAATATGGTGCTTAATGTCGCTGAGCATTCGCCTTTGATAATTTTGTACATGATCTGTCTCCAATAGCTGTGCTGCTATTAAGATTATTCATTCTTAGGTTTATTTATTTACTGGAATGGGAGATAATCACTTACTCCACGACTGTGTAATTGGGTACCGCCTGGTGGATGAAAGTTGAACTTTCGTTACTTTATGTCAGTTTCATTAATACTTGGGAGTCATGAAATGTTGAATTAATAGTATTGGGGTATGCCCTGTGTACTGACGCTTCTAATGAATGCTCATTTATATCATTCCATTACGTAGTTTCAGTAATGTCTACAATCCTTCATACAATAACATATAGGATTTTTTATAATGCACAGCATCAAATGAATTGTGAAAAGAAGCCATTTAACAACTGGACCATTGTAAGCTGCCCATGATGTGTTTGACCATGGGAGGCTGCTGTGCCATCCGACCACTTGGGAAGCCCTTTTTCTATTTGACTTTCCCTCAAAGGCTTAACATCAAGGCTATGAGCCTTAGTTTACGATGCTAGTTTGGAATACACATGCCAGTGCATATTGGGTTATGAATAAGCAGCAAAATTATATCTGGTGATATATAAAAAAAATGTTTGAATACCACTGTCTTAAATCTCCTACAAGATTATACTACAGTAGGTCATTGGTAAACATCATTTTTCCAAATAACCCCATGCTGTATAGGATTGAGATCTGGGCTATTTGGGGGCTAGCAATCATGATGATGATAATTGTTGTTTTAAGGGGCCTAACATCTAGGTTATCGGCCCCAGGGCTAGCAATCGGAACTGATGTAATAGGTACAGCTTTTTCCAAGAAGTTGGAGTAGTACAGTGATTGGGGAGCCATGCTCAGTGACATCAGTTGCAGGTTCTGTATTAGTCTGTTCTCTGTGATTTGACATGGAGAGCACAGATTTAGCGGGAAGGCATATCTAAAGAAAGACCTGTACTTGGCACTTTTACCTAGGCTGTTGTGATGGTTGATTGTTTGCTAACTTTCACCTTTCAACCATTCTCGTAGCTATATAGTATTTCCATTTAAATTTAAAAAAATAAAAGTGAGATTTATTTTAGAATTAATAAAAAGCAGCAAGTATGTATGTAGATTGCTTTGCTACTCAGGAAACATGACACAGTTTACAGACCTAATTTATAAAAAGGGTGTACTCAATGGAATGCTGTCATGGTGTATTCCACTAGGTTAAGAGTGCTTTGCTTGTTAGCAGACTTAGAAAATATAGGAGACTGTGGAAGCACTTGGTTTGTTCACAGAGTCGTGCAGATTGAACACTGAAAGGCATAAGTCTGTGTATAACGAAATGTACAGTATTGCTGGTTCATTTTATACCATGCGGTGACTCTTCCTGTTGACCAGTTTTACTCATGGTTTCCATGTGCACTCAACTCAAATTTAATAACTAACATAATTTGCTAACAATTGCTCAATTTTTTCTCCAGGTTCAGTTTGACCTTTTTATAATTTATATTTACCTTTTACAAAATTCAAATGGGTATTTGAACTGACTACAATTCCTAGAATAATTCTTGATTTGCTTGTGTGTACATCAGTACACTTCTGTAGCCAATTATATAGAGACCTTCTTCATGAATGAACTTGAAAGCCAAAATGAGTGGTTAATAAAACCTTTGTTATAGTGCCAATCCCACTCAGTCCAGGTAAATGCTAGTAAGTGCCCCCACATCTGTGTTTCTTTGATCCGAGGACACATTGGTTCTCCTGGAAACGAAAAGGCAGATATTCTTGAAAAAGCAGTCTCCTCATCCAGCATAGAAATTACATACAATAAACCACCCGTAAGTTATGCCAAAGCCCAAATCATAAAACATATAAGACAGTGGAACAACCATCTCTTTGCAAAATGGTCTGACACAAGAGAATTATTTTTTCCCAACATTTTATATAGCCGACTCCAGTGCAAATCATTAGTGCCCGAATTCATCCTTACACAGTTTCTCTCTGCTACTTCGAACGCTTTAACATTGCAGGCGATTACATGACTGTGCTTTTGTGGATCTTCTCAAACAGGAACCGTTCACTCTTCGACTTTGCCATGTTTAGCAGGACAAGATTCGAACTTGAGTGCCATCGAAACAAGTGTAATATGGAACTTTCAAAACCATTTATCCACCTTTTTAAGAAATCCTGCTGTTACAAATAGTTCAAGTTCATTCACCACATCTACAATAATCTAGTTTCATAATTTTGTGTTAAGGACCAATAGAATAGGGTTCAAACTGTTCGGATATTCAATAAATAAATAAATGCTAGTAAGTTATAGGAACATAATCTTATAGTACCTATCTCAATCATCATCATCATCATCATCTTGCACAGTTTCCAGCCACTGGCCGGGTCTGTTTGGAACACAAGCCTCTCCAACGTCTTCTGTCTTCCCACCATCTCTCAGCCTCCACCCTGGTCCAGTCTTCTCCTCTCATCACGCTTTCTTCCACCCCCTTCAGCCACCTGTCTCTCGGTCTCTTTCCTTCCCACTTCGTCTCGTGTATCCTCCTGGGTATCCTCTTCTCCTCCATTCGTTTTACATGTCCATACCATCTAAGTCTAGACTTCTCTATACCATCCTGTAATGGTTCCTCCTTCATTAATTCTCTGGTCCTCTCATTTCTTATTCTGTCCATCTTTGTAGCTCCAATACTGCTTCTCAAGAACCTCATCTCACTGGCCTGTATTTTGCTCTTCTCCCTTCCTTTCATAACCCAGGTCTCCGAGGCATACGTCAGGATAGGGACATAGTACGTCCGATATATGATCTTTTTGCTGTTCTGAGGGACATCCTTGCTCCATAACATGCTTCTCACACTCCTCCGAAATGCTTCTGCCTGCCTCCCCCGCTCATTTATTTCTCTATCGTTTCTTCCATTCTCTTGTATCAGGCTTCCCAGATACTTGAAACTCTCCACTTTCTTCAGCTGTTCCCCACCAATTGTTATTCCCGTTGTGGTTCTTTCCTTCTTCCTTGTTGTGATCACCATCTCACTCTTATTTATGCTAAATTTCATCCCATATCCTTGTATTATTCCTTCCCACACGTCCAACTGTTCCTGTACCTCCTCCTCCTCGTTTCCCCAAATCATCTGCAAACACCATTGCTTTCATCTTTCCTTCCCCAATTACTTGCGCCACTCGGGTCATTATGTCATCCATCACCACAATGAAAAGTAACGGTGACAGTGCACTTCCTTGTTTCAGGCCGTTTCTCTGTTCCAACCAGTCTGATCTCTCTCCTCCCACTTTCACACAGCTCACGCTTCCCTTGTACATCTCCTTTATCCTCTTTATAGTCCATTTCTCTACTCCTCTATCCTCCAGGGACTTCCACACTTTGTTTCTGCATACACTGTCATATGCTTTCTCAATGTCCAGGAAGGCCATCAGTAGATCTGTTCCATACTCATAGTGCTGTTCTTGTAACTGCCTTACAGCAAAAATCAAATCCACTGTGGACCTTCCTGCTCTGAAGCCATGTTGTTCTTCCCTCATCCCTCCTTGTCCTAATTCTCTTTTCCAAAACTTTCTCGAAGATCTTTGCACAATGACTCATCAGTGTTATTCCCCGATAGTTTCTGCAATCTGTTCTACTACCTTTCTTGAAGATCGGGACAATTATTCCTTTTTTCCAGTCCTCTGGGGTATTCCTTTCCTTCCATGCTGTCCTCATCACTCGGTACAACCACTGTATCCCCACCTCTCCTGCTGCTCTCACCATCTCCACACTCAACTCATCCACACCCGGTGCCTTCCCTCCTTTCATCTTGTTCACTGCATCTTCCACTTCTTTCCATGTTAAGTCCTTTTCTCAATCCTGGTTCTAAATTAGTAGTTAGGTACAGTTACGAGCTTATTAACCCTAGAACACAAACCCTAATTTGGTAGTACATAAACACAAACTCTCGTAAAATTTACGACTATTTATTTCCATGATGAATAAAATGTAATTGCACACAAAATATAATATAAGAAGCACGTATTAACACGTAAGTTATTTTAACAGAGTGTTAACTCCTAGGTTTTCAAGTCCCTGGTGTCTCATTTACAGCAGTTAGTGCAAAGATTTGCACTATGTTCCTTGCAATATGCACGGTGACATTCGCTGCAGTATGTTGTCTTTTGCCTTTTCTGAGCAGGACAGATGCGACAAACAGTTCTTACCAGTATGTGTATGACGAGTTCTGCGGTTCTAAATACTTATTTCATTCGGAATAGTGCTGTGATTTAACTTTCTTACAGAACTTACCTTGCTAAGTTTAGCATACGTAGTCACAAATTGTCGTAAATTTTACGACGCAAGGGTCTTCAATTTGAAATCAACAGACTCGCTCTATCAATGCATGCATACTGACGAAGCTCGCGGTATTGTAGGAAGCTACCGAGTAGGACAGCAACGTGGTGAGAAAAGCCTAGCAGATAGAGCCGTGTTGCCAAGTATAAGTCTTAAAAATTACGAGGGTTTGTGTTCTAGGGTTAAACAAGCGATTGAGCCGTGATCAGAAGTTTGAGCCCTGTACAGCACTGATCTAAATTCTTGACTGCATAAAATGTACTCCATTTGTAATTATGTACAGTAACTACAGCCTCCCTGACACCCTTCATGAAAGCACTGTAACATGTTACAACAAAGAACTTATGTCTTTGCTGTACATGACTTTTACTTCTGCTATCAACACACTCATTTGATAAGCTCACAGCTGTACATTAGCCATAAAACAGGAAAAGGACAGAAACTTTAAGACAAAAACACACTTACCTGCAGACTGTTGGGAGACCGAAAAACTACAAACTGCTGTTCACAGCATTTATGCCATCAATCAGCTCTTCTGTGCTAAGGTCCTCAATAAGCATGCTTTGGCCTCCAGTCTCCTTAGGATGGGCAGCAACCTATTCTTCTGCTCTTCAAAACAATATATAAATGGGTGTGGGGAATGTTGAAGAGGATAGTGTAGAAGAGAATACTGTTCAATAATAATAATGTGTGGCTTCTGGAGAGGGCTAATACACATCTTTTGACTTGATGCCTGTAGGTGACATGCACATAGTGATGAGAATGTACCGGTAATGAATGAAGAAGACATTACAAGCATCCAGCCCGTGAACCAGTGGAATTAACCATATGAAGTTGAAGTCCTAAGCCCTGGTTCAGCGAAAGTCTAGCATGCTATACACTTAGTCAAGAGGCTAGACTAGAAAGGAATCAAAATAGGCAGATGCAGGAGAACAGACAGATAAAAGTTGTAAATATTTAAGCAATAGAAACAAAGTAGGAACACGCAAGAAAGAGAAAGTAATTGTCAGAATGTTCCTAAATGAAGCAACAGCAACAAGAATAATTTAATTAGCAGTATTTTTCATGCAGAATTTGGTTTCTCTTCTCTAGAATATAAAGCCTTAATGCAAATATTAATCAAGAATAGGTTACTTAGTGACATCCTTAAATTATTTTGAGCCTTGTTGAAAGAATAGAAATATAAAATTTAAATAGGTATGCCAGTATTTTCTTTAACTAAAGGTTTATATACAGTACTTCGAAAATCTTTTTGTCATCTTAGATATTTTGTGCACAATGAATTAATATGGGAATCTTTCCCACTGGGTGTAAAAAAGTATGTTGCTCAAAATAGTTTTGAGGTTGCTTTAGTATGACTTTTGATCAACTATTGCTTTTTTTTTTTTTTTTTAAAGAAAATTGTATACTCATTTGTTGTAACTTGTCTGACTCTCTTATGTGTATTTATTTAACTTTGTTTGGAAGTTAAAAATGAGTGCTTAATATTTTCTAAATCTATTGATTTATAGTGTATTTTTTGCCCAGGGAAAATGGGCTTATCTAAGTCATAGAAGTAAAAATAAATTTCGAAGGAGATATCAAGTTAGAAAATACAGAAATATGGATGACTGAAATGCATTTTAATGATAATGTGCTACTATTTTAGTGCATATAATTTATGTATTATGTACGCTAATGTAAGCAAAGATTGTGAAACCTGTGAATCTAAATAATATTAGAGTAACGCAGAAAGATTCTCCATTCATCTTATCTTTTGGATTTAATTTTCTACTGCTTGTCACCCAATGAAAATATGGGAGGGAAATAGGCAGTGTATTTGAGGCAGAGTGTATTTGTACGCTGAAATAAGTCTTAATTCGTGGTTTGGATAAAGTTGAAATTGGATTTTTCCAGCTAGATTTGATATCTCTGGCCCACTGTCCCTGTGGTGGGAAGTGGAGCTGGCTTGTTCACAGAGAGCTCTTAAGTGAGTGTGCCAGTGATCACTTTTGTGATTTTCACACGAGCATGCTCTGGGCTATATTCCAGTCAGTTGAGAGACAAATGCAGTCCCCCACATGCTATGTTATACCAAGATAATCTGCTTTTACCTTGTGTCTTTGGACTCTCTGGAACTATGGTTACTGCTGCATGCAAAAGTACACAGAATAAGAGCACAAGATGCCTGAAGTTTGTGTATTGATGAACATTGGTTTGACCATAAGTCATAAAAAAGTATTCACACCTCACTTTTGATATGTGAGGTACTTCAGAAAAATCAGAATAACTGGATGTCTTTTTTTAAACATATTGGATCTAAGAATGTGGCTCATATTAATCGTGTCTAAGCTAATGGTTTGGTTGACTGAAGTTATGCCTACTATAGTAAAGCCATCATAACTTCCGACTTGACATTTCAGTGTTACCCTATAGTTATGTAGCGGTCAGAAGGAAAATCACTTTAAGTAGCCAATCACAGACACCCATTCAAATCGATATATCACGGGAAATTGTGTTTCGTTCGCGATGTCGTGATTTAGAAAAGGAAACTATAGCCTAGCACTGAAACGTCAAGTCGGAAGTAATGGTGGCTCTACTATAAGCTGTCATAATTTTCCTGTATTTAAGGACATCCTGTGAGTTTATAAAAATGGATCCAAAGATAAAATCAGGCTTGTTTCACCAAAAACCTTATGTTAGAAACAATAAGATACTGATTTTTAAAGCAATATTGACAAGCAGAGGAAATTTATGATGTGATTGGCTACATGATGTTGCATGAACAGTGCTGGTCATGGTTCAGCGTTAAGAACTGGTTTCGTTTTTAAAGTGGACAAAAGGTGTACAAATAAATAAATGTAAAAAAATTAAATGTATACTGGTTTTCTATAGCTAATATAAAACTAGTATAGCCTAAGATACAAATTATTTTACTTCCACATTCTTTGTTTCTAACATTGTTTCACATGCAGTAAACAATCTTCATCTCCATGCAGCCAGAGAGATATCGGGAGGGGACTATGAAGCCAAAGTTGAGTGGTTCGATCTCTAGTAACAGAAACTCTTGACAGCTATCCTGAGCGTGGTTTCCCCACTTGCTTCAGTCAAATACTGGGTATTATAAAGCTCATCCAACGAAAAATTAGTCACTTTCTTGAAGGAGCACCTAAGTCACTTCGGAGTGCTGTAGAGTTGAACCGGTACCAGGCAGTCGTGTGACCTTTCACTGCTGACATAACGGAGTGTATATTTGCATGTATACGCATGCGCCAGTTTTCAATCTGCACCTTTGCAGTGAACGGAACCACCAAAAATGGACATCAGCTTACTGGAGACGTGTCGTGTGGTTCAACAAATTTTGATTTTGCCAAATTTACATATGATGTGTCAAGTGTACTGATGGCCCAATGAGGTGTTTCACTTACAGTGTGTAGTTCTTGCCAAAGGTGTTTATGACTACAGACTAGGCTATTTATTTCAACTTTCGGTGACCAAGTATTCCCTTTTATTCAACATCTCATGATGAGTATGCTGTGAATACTTTTCATTTTCCAGGATGACAACTGTGTTCAGAGGACTACAAAAATATGTGACTGGTTTGATAAACAGACACACTGTTGCACTTGGACTGGCCCATTAAATCATCTGATTTTAATACCCTAGGAAATGTGGGGACTAATTAAAACAGTGGGTATCATTGCAAGATGGTGCCTCTCATCATTTTCCCTTTTCCAGCTTATACTGGGTGGGGTTGAATATGGTTCCTCTCCACTTGCTTATCTCTCTCTCTCCACCATTCCTCATCCGACACTTCCAGTTCAGGTTTCCTTGTGTTATACACTTCTTCAATTCCACCTATTGTATACTCTGTATTTCAAAAGAATGAACGTGAAGGAAATGGCGGGAGCTTGGAACAGCTGAGTTGTGTTGCCAAGTTTTTATATTTGATGTAGAACAGCTGATTTGAATAATACACAGGGCTACACTTCGGATATTATTTCGGTACTATTATGCGCAATATAATGCAAATGTCGATCCTGAGTCAATGTCGAGGACATTCAAATAGAGAAATACGGCATAAAATAAATATCACACCGAAGCTATGCTACCTTTGTCACCGTTATTCAATAAATACGAGAAAGAGGCCAAACACTCGACAGCTATACAAATATAATACAAAATACAAACACAAAGTAATCTGATGATGAATATATCAACACTCACCATGCAATGATTATATCCTTCAAGATGAAACAAGAGTTTGGGTGACGGTCGTTCGCAGTTTACAGCAGTTAACGCAGAATTAACATCATGATAATACCAAGCACACTCACTCACTGTATCGCGACTCTGTACGGTTAATAATAGCCTCCACATACGTAATGTTAAGGTAAAGTATTTAGCACCAAGCACACAAACAAGCTGTTCTGTGGCGATATTATTGCAGTGATTTTACATTGTCGATTTGTAGGTTATTGAATGGCAAGCGTTAATTTGAACACTACGGTATGCAATGAAACATTACTGGATACGTAAACATTAAGACTAAATGTACATAGCCTATTTTGTACGTCATGCATGTATTCTAAATTAAGTATATTTAAATTTGAATTGAACAAACAAGGCTAACCATGAAAATAGTTTGATGTCGAAATGAACGATAGCCGGCCGTTACAGGTTGGCGCGCGCGGTCTTCAGCTGTATTTCCACCATTTTCCCACGTCCTTCCTGCGGTACTATTTACAACTTATTGACTCGATGCTTAAAGTAAACGAAACGATGGCAATGAAACAAACTCCGACACAGTTAACAGGCGACTGAATGAATAACAGTAAGCTGGCAACGTATGGTATTAGTTGTCTAAATCCAGCCAATAGGAGCCCACGGCAGTCAGCTGTTCCAAGCTTCCGCCATTTCCTTCACGTTCATTCTTTTGAAATACAGAGTATAGTATTGGTTTTCTCTTCCCAGTCATCTGTCTTTCCATTGCTTGTTTAGCCATGCGTTCTCCACTCTCTCATTCGTTTGATTTGTCCAGGCCTTTTCAGTGTGTGGCTTCAACTAGATATGGCATACCTGCAGAAACTTCTGGACTCTTCCTCATCAAATCAAGGTGGTATTACAGAGTATTAGAACTATATCTCCAAGTGGTGACTAATCATTTGTTCAGTGAGCTTATTATCCTGCCTGATAACTTTTCGAAATCCCAGCCTCAATGCTGTACATGAGAAGCAGAAGAAAGCAAGTCTGAAAAACATGCCAATGAGGAAATCAGCTCTAGTTATTCATGGTTCATTCTTTAATTTACCTGCATTTAGACTCCCTACTTCCTATCTCTTGTGTACAAAATTAATATCAAAATAATACAGCTTATCCAGACAGTTTTTGTGCAAACCTAGGGTGACCATCTCTCCTATATTTACCGGGAAATCCCACAGTACAGGTCTTTTGTTCTTTATCTTCCCAGCTCCCATCATCGTCATGCACAGTTTCCAGCCACTGGCCGGATCTGTTTGGAACATAAGCCTCTCCATCGTCTTCTGTCCTCCCACCATCTCTCGGTCACCACCTTGGTCCAGTCTTCTCCTTTCTTTTGCATGCAGTCCTCCACACCTTTCAGCCTCTTGGTCTATTTCCCTCTATTTTCATCTTGTTTATTTTCCTGGGTATCCTCCCCCCATCCATTTGCTTAACATGCCCATACCATTTAAGCCTCGATTCCTCTATCCTATCCTGTAATGCTCCCTCCTTGACTAATTCTCTATCTTCTCATTTCTTAACCTGTCCACCTTTGTCACTCCAATACTGTTTCTCAAGAATTTCATATCACTAGCCTGTACCGGTATTCTGCTTCACTCCCTTCCTTTCATAACCCAGGTCTCTGAGGCATACGTCAGGGTTCGAACGTAGTACGTCCTTATAACCCTTTTGCTGTTTTGAGGGACATCCTCGCTCCATACCAGGCTCCTAACTTTGCTTGCTTCCCCCGCTCATTTATTTCTTTGTCGTTTCTTCCATTTTCTTGTATCATGCTTCCCAGATACATGAAACGCTCTACTTTCCTCAAATTCTTCCCCACCATTGTGACGCTAAACTTAATTCCATATCCATGTACTACTTCTTCCCATACATCCAATTGCTCCTGTACTTCCCCCCTCCTTGTTTCCCCAGATCATCAAATCATCTGCAAACTCCATTACTTTCATCCTTCTTTCACCAATCACTTCCGCCACTCTGGTCATTATATCGTCCATCACTACAATGAAGAGTAATGGTGAAAGTGCACTTCTTTGCCTCAAGCCATTCTTCTGTTCTAGCCAATCTGATTTCTTGCTTCCTACTTTCACACAGCTTATACTTCCATTGTACATTTCCCTTATCCTCCAAATAGTCTGCTTTCCTACTCCTCTCTTCTCCAAAGCCTTCCATACCTTACTTCTACGTACACTATCATATTCTTTTTCGATGTCCAGAAGGCCATCAGTAGATCTATTCCATATTCATAATGTTTTTCCTGTAACTGTCTTACAGCAAAAATTAGATCTACTGTGGACCTTCCTGCTCTGAAGCCATGTTGTTCTTCCCTCACCCTTCCTTCTATTTTTGCCCGAATTCTCTTTTCCAAAACTTTCTCAATGATCTTCGCTTAATGGCTCATCAATGTAATCCCCCGATAATTCTTGCACTCCTTTCTGTTCCCTTTCTTGAAGATTGGGGCAATTATTCCCTTCTTCTAGTCCTCAGGGGTCCTCCTCTCTTTCCATACAGCCCTCATTACTCAATATAGCCATTGTATCCCCACCTCTCCTGCCGCTCTCAGCATTTCTACACATATCTCGTCCAGACCTGGTGCCTTCCCTCCTTTCATCTTTCTCACTGCATCCTCCACTTCCCTCCATGTTAAGTCCTTTTCTGTTCCTGGTGACTCCCCTCCTTTCATATTCCTCACTGCATCCTCCCCTTCCCTCCATATTAAGTCCTCTTTTGTTCCCAGTTCCTCTATTTCTTCATCAGGGTCACCATTTGGGTTCAAGAGTTCTTCAAAGTACTCCCTCCCCATGATCTTGAGTTAATCCTTGTTCCCTACTTCTCGACCACTTTTGTTCACCATTCGAACATAGTCCGTCATATCATTCCTCCTCTTACTTTTAACCATCCCATATAGGACCTTTTTGGTACCTTCAATACCCTCCTCCATCATCCTTGTCCACTCTTCCATCCACCTCTCTCCTCAGCCACCACTCTTTTCACCTCTTTCTTTCGAATGTTATACTCTTTTCGTGTCTGTATTGTCCTATTTTGGAACCACACCCTAAAGGCTCTATCCTTCTTCTGCACTATATCTTTTGTTTCCTGACTTCACCATGGAGTTTCTTCCATCTCCTCTTGTTGTTTGTTCTTCCACATGTTGCTTCTGCTGCCCTTACTAGTGTCCTCTTGAATCTACCCCATTCCTCTTCTACTGTCTTCAGTTCATCATTTGGAATGCATTCCTTCACTATTCTTAGGTATTCTACCCTGTTTCCTTCACCTCTCAACTTCCATACTCTTACAGTCTATCCTGATTTTCTGTCACTTTATTATCCTTGGTCCCTCTCAGGTTAATTACCAGCAGTCTGCTCCCATATTGATCTTTTATTTCCCTGGAAATTTCAATCAGCCATGGTAATGTAAGTGGTCACAATAATTACAGTGCTGAGGAGCAGTTAAGTGTCAAGTATGTGGGGGTTCACAATTGGCAACATACAGGACTGATACAAGCAATGAATGCCTTCCAGTAGCAAAACTTGCCAGGGAAAGATGTGTATTTTCTTGAATCAATGTTAAGGGCAAGGCACAGAATACCACTAGAACTTCACAATTGGAAATAGTGCCGCAGTCACTTGCTTTGATTGAATAATTTTAACCATTGAAGTGACAAAACTATATGCTCATCTTCAAAACACATCAAAAGAGATGTACACACATTTGGAATTGTGGATACTACATATTGATACACACACCAATGCACTGGACTCAATTCCTTCAGCTTTAACATTTGAAAACATTACCAGTGGTTATAAATCCATATAAAGGGGTAACAATTATTACTTTATAAATAAATGGTTCATGATTATTTGTTCAGATCCCTTAACTGCTAGAACAGCTATGCTTGCATGAAAGCAGCATTGTCAAACACACACTGCCGGTACAAACATTTTCTGCCACAAAAATACAAGATGAGCATTATAATGAGATGTACTAGGCAAGGTTTGGTATAGATATGATTTTTACTGCATTTATATATTTTGAAAGTGCAGAAGAACCTGAGTAGGTGTCTGTAGAAATTACAAATGCAAAATATTCATTATTTTACAGGGAGAGCCTTCCCTATAGCACCGAGCTTTTATAGCAACGTGTGGAGAGCGTTGAGTAGGCACCAATTGACTAGCATCTACCGTTACACAACAGCAGGACGAGAATCATTACATTCCCAGCTGGCAATATAACTTAGTTCAGAGTTAAGACTTGTGGTGAAGTACTGTAGCCTGTCTTGTATCCCATAAGGTTAGTTATTGTTGTTTTAAGGGACAGAACTACGAGGTCATCTGCCCCTCCCATAAGATTATTAAATACGTTAAAAAGTTGGGTACTATGCTGCTGCTAGCACCAGTGCCTCGCTTGATGGGGGCTTCATTTGGTGGCCCGTCTGTCACTCGGCGACTGCAAAGCCCCATTCTATAAGGAGGGTCCTCACTGTACTTTCTGAAGGAAAGAAGTTGCACATGAAAATATGAATTTAGGTGCATAATAATATGTTACAGTTTGTTGGTCACTAAACACTACCAACAATGGAACTAATGCTGGGATGTAAATCCATAGAATTGTCAACACACTATTGTTCCTTCAATATATTGTGTTGACACGGTGGAGTGGGATTTAGTTGCTTATTTATGAATGAGTAAATGAGGCCTGTTTGCCATCCCTTGATGAATGCAGTACATTTGCATTTGTCTGTTGGCACAGGCTAGAGTAAAAGGTGGCTTTTCACCGATGTCTCAGTCTCACTCATGGCTGTGATTATATGGAAGCTACTGAGGTATGGGTGGTGCTTAGTAATGACATTCAGGGCACAGTCAGTGCCTGTGGATGTTGTGAAAGGTTCTACTCATAGGGTTAGTACTACTGTTCTGACTCAGTGAGGAAAGCAATGGCAAACTACCTCACTCCTCTTTTTGCCTAGTACGCCTCAATATAGCGCTGCCTTGGGTTTTTGTGGATATCTACTCACATAACCTTATGGCGGTACTGTTTGAAGATCCAACCAGCCTTCGGGCTGACTACCTAACAGACAAATATTAATGGTAGGCCCTATTGCAAGTCCTTGGGCTCCACACTATCTTGGGCTATACGACAAATGAACACACCCAAATACAGTGTTGATGTCCAAGATGTCCCAAGTCATAAATTTAATTAAAATGCATGTCCAACACAATTAATTTTCTGAAACCCAACATAGAATTCACACAATTGACAGTTATTTGTGTTGTTGACTCTTGCAGTATATCTTCAGGTTCATTGTAAAATACCTTGCATTGTTTATGAATAACTTCATTGATCTCTCTGGAAAGTTTTCTAGGTTCACAGATGCAGTATAATTTCAAATTTTGCTCCTTAAATAACATTGTCTATAAATGGTGTACTCTGCTTTACTTCTCGGTAACAATGTAATCGGTGATTCCATTTGCAAATTCTCTTGCAGTATCTGTTTGTGTGTCACTTACTAGATTATACAGGATGGGTGGGATATTACTAGGGAGCTGGGAACATATGATTACCCAGGTCAGGAGATGCCAAACTATGTGAAAAATGTATAATAAAAGGTGCATAGTTTAACAGAAAAAATAAAATAAAATTGGTTTATTTATGATATTAAATATGTGTAGCAGGCGAATTGTATGCCCCATTACTGTGTGTCTGCACTAAGTCATGCAGGATAGCAAAGTAAAAAAGAGATGTCTGGGGTTGCAGAATGTGAGTGGTTCTCCCAAAAATCCATATTACTGCAATCACTTAGTGAGAGGCCATTCCCAATCAGTCTGACAACAATGCTAAAATGGAAGGAAAGGGGTTGGACAGATTTCTCCCTGCATGAGACCAGCCTCCTAATGGGCTGGATACCAGCTTGCTACACGTGTGTATGTTTACACACATAACCAGTTTGTCATGTCTCATCTTCTGGTTTCTCAGGTTTACGCACAGTGCCCAGTGGTGTGTTTGCAAGTATTATTGTCAGAAGTCCTGTACTTTTCCTCCTGTTTTCTCCTAACCCATACACCTTTTACCATAGGGTTTTCATGTCTTTCAGGGCATCCTAATCCAGAGAATTGTATGTTCTTGTCTGCTTGGTAATATCCCACACATCCTGTAAATTGAAAGAGAGGGCCATGAACTTTGAAGCTGACCCCCTTAAAAAGTTATCATAGTTCAGAGCTGGAAATTGTAGCACGAGTTTGAAGTGAAAATAAGTTGTTCTCCCAGTTATATGCCATTGTTCTAGCATGCACTGAATGAGCATGTGCGGATTATTTACCAGCCGTGACCTAGACTGGAAGTTTAACTTCCATACACATACTACCTGAGATTGATTCCCAGGAGAAACATTATTAGAAACAGAGATTTTGTAAAAAAGAAATTTAATATTTCTTGCGAGACTCATACAGTATATACATCCTAGAAATAATAAGTACAGGAATGAACTGGCCACCATAGAATAACTATTTCATGCTGCAGACATCCATCCTTGATCACAAAATTATTTTACATTAGTTTCTTTGACATAATACCCATTTAGAGTTGACCCTGTTAGATGTGAATTTTATATGCTGTACAAATTCATGTATATTTGTCATAACTGGTGGTCAGTTTTAGGTTACATATATGGAAATAAATAATTTGTCATACAAATGTATTTAAGTTTATGAAATGAAATTACTCTAATCTCCAGCTAGTCTATTTTCAATTTTTTTAATATGGCATTTATTTATATCCTAATCAGCCAGTTGTTGAAAAATAAAATGTAGTCTTCTTTTCGTGTAATTGTACAAATATTGAATTATTCTGCAGTAAACAACTTCTGTAATTATGTGCTTTTCATTTATATTCCAACTGTTAGATTAATGAGAAAAGATCACTCTACCCTTTTATCTAATGTCTTAGTATGCCTCTAAGCACAGCCTTAGATGTGCTGAAATCATAAATAGCCGATCCCGTGCTCTTCTTCCCTAGGAGGCAGCGGGTTTGCTTCCTGGCAAGAAGGCTGGAGCACTCAGCCCCTTGAGGACATTGGAGAGGTAATAAGTTAAGAAAGGCAAAAGTAATGGCCGAGGGACACATGCTGACCACATGCCACCTGCAATCTGCAGGACATATGGCTGAGTAATAGTTGTTTGATAGACCAAGGGCTGTAATGGGCTGTTGAGCCAAGGGGTTTTTGCAACATAACCTGTGCTGATACAGTTCGAGGATTCAACTAGTCTATGGACTGAAATCTACAAGGCACATTGCCCTTGGCTAGCAGAGTAATATGAGAAGGATACAATGATACATTTTGCCCAAATAATAATTGTACAAAGAGGATAAACCATATACTGTACTGTGCCCGTTTAGACCGGAGTCCGCACGACCACATATGCATTTTACCAATAATCAGTCAGCACGAGAATCAAAATATCCCGGAGCGCCAGATGGGTTAAAGCAAATCGCAAAAACGACATCAAATTTAAAAAATGCTTTGCTGATTTTTGGCTCAATGCAACAATAAGGATAGAAGGAGATTTAATTGGGAGAAACACATCTGGTAAAATTATCTCAGTTTATTTTAAAGTTAAAATCTGACTGCAAAAATGCTCAAAGCAGCATCACTCCACGTGTGGCGATCCACACTCTTATTTACACACAATATACAGAAATCTTCCAAACACATTTGACAATCTTTTTGGAAACACAAGTCCGATTAATAGTCCTGTGGACTGTGTTCCAAAATTATTAATATTTAATTCCAGTTCAAAATGAATTGTCTATACTGGAAATAACGTAGATCACTGTTTGACTATTTACATGATATTAACACTCGTAGAATAAATGTTTATAGAATTTTAAACTTTCTCTTGTTTTCCAGTTTTCAAAAATACATCGTCGAAAATATTATTATCATCGTAGCAACACAAATTATTTACATATATTAATAACATCTGAAAAGTATTTGACCTTGAGCATAGCATCGAAGAACTGTGCGAAGCACAACAACAATTAATTGTTCTTCTGACATTAAACATTCGAGAAGTGACTCGATTATGAACTTCAAGTTCCAAACAAAATATATGATTTCTGAATCATCAACTAGATCAATAAATGGTTGAACCATTCAACTATTAGATTTTCCACTTGGAATCATTATGAAAATATTTATATTCATGGCCATTCTTAGCAATTTTTACAACTTGCAATTCTTCGACAGAATGCGGAAATTAGAATTGTAGTTTTATAATGAATTCATTTAGTTCATGGCACTAGGATTGAAAATATCCTTCAAATTATTCGTGGTTAAAGAATTATTTTTAATTGGCAGTGGCCCATTCTATTATTTGTGTAAGAACACAATATTATAACAACAACAACAACAACGGCAAAGGTCTTCCTCTGAAGAAGAATAAACTACTATCATGACAAATCCGGGTTCTAGCAAAATCAAAGTCTAAATGGAATTCGAAAACAAGGTTGAAATAAGAACTGATAGTTTCAAAGAAATAACCTTCGGGTTATTCATACGACGAAATGTGTGGCTCCAATACTCCTACTATAAACCTGAGCCATCGAACCTGCTATTTGATTGATGCTCGAAAAAACCTTCATTCCTGCGACTTAAACATGCGCACCTGGGAATGGCATTTCAACTACTCCACACACATAAATTATCTTCCCAAAATTTATACAATAAATCAAGCCTCTGCTTGTTATCAACACTGGAAGATTAATAAACTTACAAGTTTATTTTATTTTACCATTCAGTTCAACCCGTGAATTTACCATACTTATGAAAAGCTTCATTTCACTTTCGAGTGTATTTAAGTCATGATTTTATACAAAAATATCCTATTTGATACAAATATCATTTGCTTCCCGTTTCATGCCTCTCCGTGTTATCTGAAAAATGTACTTTACTCATTGCAAATATCAACTGTTCAACCAGAACTGAAATATTG
Source organism: Meconema thalassinum (assembly GCA_946902985.2). NCBI lineage: Eukaryota > Metazoa > Arthropoda > Insecta > Orthoptera > Tettigoniidae > Meconema > Meconema thalassinum. Next base: position 389,775,186 of record OX336393.1, on the reverse strand, counting down.
GTTGAATGCGGGCTTGCGCTAACCACTCTCCTTCGGAAAATCTCCTGTTCCAAACTAGAAATGATTAAACTACTTCATAGGCTCTTTCTCAATACATATGATTATTAGTAAATATAATATCCAAGAATTATTTAGAAAAATTATGAAAATTATTATTATTATTGGATTATTATTATTATATCATTTAATTATCATCTCATTATGTGAGAATCCACATGTTCGAACCTTCGAATATGGAAAAAATATCCATTCCTCAACAAAAATAAATTTAACTTTTACAGTTACATCGGCTGATTACTGTGATTTCCCAAAAATATGAAAAATTCAAATAAATGCTCGAAATGCTCGGTCATCGATCCTAAACTGTTCTGAGTGCTGAAAATGCTCAGAATAACTCTAATAAGTCTTGCGTAAATCATTACAAGCTTTAAATACGACGAAAAAAATGTGTTGGTCATCTGCAGAAAAATAGTTTGTTCCAATTAGCTAGGCATAATATAATTCAAATGTGGCTTACATTTCTTGATGGTCTTGAAGCGTAGTAAACCTGGTCTGTACCAGATTTATCCATAGACATGCCCTATCGGACAAGCACGTATAATCCTTGTATCGGCCGCCATTGTAGACCCACAAATCGTCTAGTCAGACATAGTGGTAGTATCTTTCGACGTTTGAATAAACTGTGGTTCCATTTTAATATGGGCTTCTATCAAAGCCATAACAGTTTGTTGAAATAGGGTCAGATCTAAGTGATCTCTTCTTAAATGTGTCAGTTGTAACGTAACTCACTGTAATCTCATCAGTACAAGAAAAACATTGACAGTCTAAGCAGTTAACGGCTGTTCTGAAGATCGTTCCCTGGGCATGGTTTATTAATATCACCATCTGCCATGCGCTAGACAACTTGCAGTTTCCCTTGCGTAGACTAATGAACACCACCGTTATAGACTAGTCTTCAATGTACTGACAGATCGAAGTGGTTAACCAGTTACAAAAATGAAAACTGACTTGAAATGGATTTAAACATCCAAGTATTAAGTTACTATTGGACTGTGACAAAATACTATTTCCTAGACAAAGTCTAGCATATGTCCTTTTGGAAATATAAATATTTCCACCAATGTCTGTAGAAATCAATCACCTCAGTGATTCTCCTCACCAGAAACTTACTAAGTTCCAACTCGTTTGTGTAGCACTTCTCGTGACTATCACGATTTGAAAAGAACTTCTGCGTAGATACGGCAACCATGTGCCTTGGCTCAGCGTAGACGCAACTTGCTTGCCAAGTGCTTGTGTTGAAGTGAGCTACCTATGCCTGCTCCAGCTGGCTTTTATTCAAAACGGTCAGGGTCACACGTCATCACCTGATATCTAGAAATCCTCATATCTCTTGAATCCCTGGTCCGATTTACTTGATACTAATTGCATTCTCTTTCATTTGGCCGTGCCAGTAATCTGATCCCAGTCTCAAGTCTCTACTCCATAGTTAACTATTTAATCAATAAATAGCCTCCACCTCTGCTGTTACTCGCTACGTCACTTGACATCCAACTATCGGTAAAATCCTTCGAAATGCTTCTGGAAGCAATGTAGCGCGATATTCAAATATCTGAACTTTCAAAAGCGGCTACAGCCTTTCCCTTGATATCTAGGTGTCTGAAACTTGGAATACCCATTCCTAGAGTTGGGCACATCCACCCCACACCTAGCAAAAAATAAAAATTGAAAAATTTTTATTTTTCCTATCTACACATCAAGTCATCTGGTTCTTGAATAATAGATCTTCAAATTCGATGCATTATAAGTTCCCACGATGTTACCAGTTCGTGTATTGGCTACTTCATAGCTTCCATTATTGTTTACTTCCACAATATTCAAAATCTTCAATTTCACCAGGTTTAATATCAAAAATATCGTGATACTCTTCCAAAATTTTCCCTAGCTCTGGGGACTCCTTCTCAGTGTAGACTTCTCTTCCTTCAGCTTCATGAAAAATCAGAGACCATTGAGCATCTCCCTCGATGTCTTCCTCTTCTTTTCCCTCGAAGTTTATCTCTTCAGTATTCTTGAATCTAATCGTCTCTGTCTTCATATCTATCACTGCTTGATATTTCTGAATGAAATCTGCTCCCAATATCATGTCAAAAGCCATGTCCTTCATTACAACAAACACATGTCGGAAATCATGTCCTCCAATCGTAATACATAAGTATAATTGTGTTTTACACAGAGATATTTTATTGGGTATTATTCCTTGGATCTTAATTCCTGATACTGGAATTTCCTCTAAATTCTCTTTGAGCTTCCACAGAATATAAAGTTTCTCACTCACCAGACAAAGCATAGCCCCAGTATCGATCAAAGTATCGACAGGCATACCAAATACTTCGCATGATATGATTGGCATTCTAATTCTGGTACCCATTTCTTTTCGTTCGTCATTCTGTTGAATTAAGTCATCATCCTCTGCTTGCCATTTAATAATTCTGGAAGTGAAAGTGTTCAAAATTCTATCTTCTACTGCGAATTCGAAGTTTTTTTTTTTCATTACCATTCCCCCGGGATTGTTGTGTTCCCGATGGACCTGGTTCGTTGGGCCTCTGCTCCACAAATTGCAAGTTATCTTGGTGTCTTGCTTCTAAATTTTTCCTTGTGTCCTTGTTAAACTCTTCGTTGGACTGACGAGTATCTACATTCCCTCTGTTATTGTAGTTATTTCTACCATAATATCTTCTTTCCTGGTACCTTCCTTGAGTATCTCGTGGTCTTCTCCATCGAGTGTTGTATCGATTACCACCATCTGGTCTCGCATATGGTTTGTAACTGTATCTGTTACTGTACTGGTTCCATCCTCTCGTATTCGGATCTTCCCTCGGCGATTTCTCTTCTCGCTCCTCTCGAATCTCTCGAGGTGTCTGAGAATAACCGTCAGCCATAACAGCGTACACAGCGTTGTTACTCTTTGCTCCCTTCTGATGGAAGAATTGAGCGTTTGTATGATCCAGCTTCTGTAATACTTCATCAAATTGTTCCTTATTATAGATATCAGCAGCGATCAAAGTCCTCTGGACGTCTGCTGGAAACTGACGTATCAATGCAGTAATCAACTCGTTATCTGGCATCGGCGGATCTAAATGTTGGAGTTTAGACAGCTGTCCAGAAAAGTACGTAGAGTATCGAGTAGGTTGTGACGTCGAGAATCTCTTCGAATATAACTCTGCTCTGACTTGCTGTTGGGTTTCAGGGGACCAAAACTTCTTCAATAGCCCACGAGAAAACTCCTCAAAAGTGGTTAGAGTGGATCTAAATGCTCTAAACCACAAAAGTGCAGGACCTTCTGTAACGTGTTTTTCGAGGGGTTTTATGCAACTGGCATAAGTCAGTAGGAAGCCATTCTATATTTATTTACGCGGCAAATTGTTCAGCCAAGAGAATTTTTCATGTTAATTTATTATTATTATTATTAATTTATTATAATTATTATTTAGGTATTTTCGGAGCATTTTATAAAAATTATTAGCATTCTGATAGGTTTTCTATGTCTTAGAAAACGCTATCCAGCAAATTATTACGAACGACGATATCATAGAAAATTATCTGATTACGGAATTTTACGGAGTTTTCGTCAGTTAGGGTATATCGAGAGACGTGACTCACTGGGATTTCAAGTACACGCTTAATCTTGTCGAGAAGCATGACGCAATCTTGGGTCGCAAGGTCTAGAAAAGGCGAATTGTTGGGACGGAAATCGACTTCTCCCTCTCGCGCGCCGAGTGTAAAGAAACCAGAAGAGGGGAACTAGCGGCGTGCTCAGCCAATCAAGGAGGACGACGTAAGCTAGATGTCGGTACCGTGGTGGGGGAGCCAACGGGTGAATATATCGTTCGACGCGTCGTGAAACGAGGACTATCTGTGTAGAACTTGCGGAATACGGTTGCAAGTGCGTGTCGCTCTGATGTTCAGTGGAGTTAGTGACTATCTGTGAAATACTTGCGGAGTATGGTTATACGCGGGGGACGCTCCGATGTTCCGTGGAACGAACAATCTGTGTAGAACTTGCGGAATACGGTTGCAAGTGCGTGTCGCTCCGATGTTCAGTGGAGTTAGTGACTATCTGTGAAATACTTGCGGAGTATGGTTATACGCCGGGGACGCTCCGATGTTCCGTGGAACGAACAATCTGTGTAGAACTTGCAGAGTACGGTCGCAAGTGCGTGTCGCTCCGATGTTCAGTGGAGTTAGCGACGAACTTTTGTAAAACTTGGTTGTACGAGTGTTTGGGTCCGAGGTACGGACCATAGAATTATCTAATCTACCAGTATATCATCAAATTCCGACGGAGATGACGACGTCCAGGAGACTGTGGGAAGCTCACATCATCATCAAGAACGAGGGAAATGCCTTGGCAATTTCCAATGGTAAGCGCAAATGACGCAGAAATACGCAATCTCTCATTTTTCTTTGTTTTATATTTCATATTTCAGTAACTTCATAGCTTGGAAATAAGAGTAAAATCAATTTATCAGACTCCGTTTTCACGTAATTTTCTATCGGTAATATTCAAATCACAACGCTCTAATTTAAATTTTATACTTATTATTATTAATTTTGCTATACTTGTTTTATATAATAAATTCATTTCTTTTACAATGCAATCTTTGCTTTCAGTAGGTAGCATTAGATATAGACCAATTCCTTCTCCTGATACAATTGTTTGTTGGGTTAATGATCAAATCATACCACGATCTGAGTGAATAGAGTCTTGAATGTGTTCTGCCAGAGCTAGACGTTGTTAAATACAAATTTAGATTTCAACATTGCATTGAGGTCTTGGCGCCCATTAAAACAACATAGCTTAGGCAAAGGTAAACAATTACATTTTCTCCCAACAGTGTGGGCTAGCGAAACCATTACATTTGTCGCTACCAACATGGGGCATTAATAACCATTACAATTGTCGCCGACAACTTGGGGCTGAAAACCTAATAACATTTGTGGAAGGAGAAGGGTATATATTTCTGTGCCTGTATTTTGGGGGTTATTTGTCTGTATCAGTGTATATCATTATGGGGGATGAGAAAGAAAGACAGATGAGGTTACGTAGTGGTCATCAACGGGAGAATGATGATACGAGCAGTATGTCGAGTGATGGTAGTACCGGGGTAGCGGAGGTAAATCCCGATACTGAAACAGGGAGTGTAGGGGGTCAACCAGAATTAAAAACTTTACTTCTCGAGTTCATGTATCAGAACAAAGTTAGTAGTGATGCCTTAAATGCAAAATTAGAACAAAACAGTAAGGAAAATAGAGAGAGTACTGAAACTTTAAATGCTAAATTAGAACAAAACAGTAGGGAAATGAGTGACAAATTCGAACTGATTAGAGGCGAGATCAGGGGGGTGATGGAAGAAAAGGCTAAAGAGATTATTGCAGATGTAGACAGAAAATTAGGAAAAGTACAGGAGGAGTTGGAAATTAGAATCAGTACACAGGCTGAAAATTTAAAAGAACTAGTGCAACTGGAAACACAGCAGGTCAAAAAGCAATTGGGGGGAGAAATTGACAAAATTCAGGTAGCTACTAAAGAGGTTAAGGAACAGCTGGGGGGTAGAATTGAGAAAGTCCACTCGCAAATAGTTGCAGAAGTAAATGATTTAAGAGAGAGTAATAGAGAGAGCATTAGCAAGATTGAGGAGAAACAAGCAAAGCTATATGATAAAGTAGAAGAATCAGAAGGAAACATTAAATTAACAGTAAACAGTATTGAGAGGAAGGCTGAGGAGAAAATCGCAGAATTAGAATTAAAATTAAAAGCTAGGATCAGGCAAGAAAATAGTCAGAATAGGCCAGTTTTTGTGAATAGCACACACAGGGAGGTAGAACTGGGTAAGTTCAGCAATCGACAGGGGTGCCCAATGGAGTTCATGAACACTATAGAAAATAAATTCGGGGAGAGGTTGGAAAATGGTAGTATTGAGTGGTGCCAGGTAGTTGAAATTTTAGAACAAGTGTTTGTGGGGGAAACGAGGAATTGGTTTGCTGTCTACAGAGACAAGTTTACTGATATTAATGATTTTAAAATGAAATTCTGTGAAAAGTTCTGGAATGAGGTTATTCAGTCGCAGCATCGTGAGGGAGTAGTGTGTGGTAAATATAACCCTAAAGGAAACTCCACCATGACCGAATACTTTTTAGGGCAGGTATTAGTGTGTAAATATCTGGATGGCTTGAAGGAGGAAAGTGATGTGGTGAGGTTGCTACTTAGGCACTTTCCCTATAGGATCAAGGAGGCTGCTTGTATCCAGAATGTAAAGACTATATCACAAGTAGAAAATTTGTTAAGCACATTTGATGCACTAGGGAGAGGGAGTTATGAGGACAATTTCAATCGGAACCAGGGTAATAATAATAATAGACCTAATGAAGCCAGGCATCAAGAAGTTCAAGGGAACGGTGGCGAAGGGGCCAACGCTCAAAATAGAAATAATAATAATCAGCTATATCAGAACAGAGGAAATGGCTATGGTAATCAGTATCAAGGGAGGAATAATGATTTCAGGGGAAATCAAGGGAGGAACAATGATTACAGGGGAAATCAAGGGAGAAACAATGATTTCAGGGGAAATCAAGGGAGAAATTATAATGACAATAATTACAACCAGAATAGGGGTCAAGGAAGAGGACAGCCTAGTGGTAGTAATATACAGCCAAACAATGACAACATAGCCCAGAACAACCAGACCAGTTTAGTAGTTAGTAGTACTACGGCCAGCTGTAGCGGTTCTTTAAACGCGAACCAGGCTGCGAAGTAAGGTCAGAATCTCAGTCTGTAGCATGCCCTGTCCATACAATGATACAGGAACCCTATGACCTAAATGTAAGAAATGAATTATTACATGAACTAAATGATGAAGGTATTATTCAGGAAGTGGTTAGTAAGAGCCCCATAGTTAAATTTAACGTGTCCGAGGCGTACACAGATGTTTTAATTGATAGTGGTTGTATGAAGAGTTGCATAAGTAGTGCATTTTATGATAAAATGAAAGGAACTGGAGTAAATTTTGAGGAGATGCCAATTAAAAGCACTTTTGTTATCACAGCTGTTGGGAAGAGGTCTAAAGTAATTTCTAAGCAAGTTTTAGTAGACATTAAAATTAATAATCATGTAGAGAAGCAGATTTGTCTTGTAATTCCAAATTTAGTATTCAGTGTTATCTTGGGTTCAGAGTGGCTAAGTAGAGTGTCTGGTAACTTATGTTATGATGTAGGGAGTTTGAAATTTAAATGGGGAGATTCTGAAGTAGAAGTAGCGTTCAATGACCATATTCAGAGGAGTAGTATTGTAGGTGTGATGTGTACTTTAAATGAGATATCGCCAGCCGTAGAGCGGGGTTCTCCATGTTTTGTGGGCAGTGTGATTACGAACGGAAGTCTAGAGGACTCGTTACGTGAGGCTGCATTTCAGGGAAATATAGAGGATGAACAGTGTGTTCGGCTCTATGATGTGTTATGGTGTAATAGGAGAGTTTTTGAGGATCGCATTGGTATGGCCAATTGCTATACACATTCATTGAACGTTATTGATAGGTCAGTATTCACAGGACATAGATATCCTGTACCTTTCGCTTATCAGAGTGCAGTTGAGGCACAAATTAACCAGATGCTTGAAGATGGGATTATTGAGCACTCTAACAGTCCGTATGTTAATTCTTTGATAACGGTACCCAAAACCGACGGCACGGTTCGTATTTGCTTAGACGCTCGTTTGGTTAACAGTAGAATTAGTTCAGATCAGCTGAAATCTATGTCAATAGAGGAATTAATGCAAACATTTGAGGGGAAGAAGTATTTCACTTGTGTAGATTTGAGTTCCAGTTTTTGGCAAGTGCCACTTATGTACGAAGATAGACCATTTACAGCTTTTAGTCATAAATATAACCTTTATCAATTTTGTAGAACACCTTATGGGTTAAAGAGTAGTTCAGCAGCTTTAATTAGGGCTTTAAACATCGCATTAGGGGATGACACAGGAGAGTTTGTAACCATTTACATAGATGATATGGTAATTAGTTCACGCAGTTTTGAGGAGCATCTACGTCATTTAAATATAGTTTTTCAGAAGTTAGATCAGGCAGGGTTCACTTTGAAGCTGTCTAAGTCGTCATTCTGTCAGTCAGAAGTGACATTTTTAGGTCATAGAGTGTCGAGTAGAGGTGTAACACCAGAAGAAAGTAGGGTTAATAAGATACTTAACGCAGAGGTGCCACAGAATGTTAAACAGTTAAAAACTTACCTGGGAATTTGCAACTTTTTCAGGAGGTTCGTTCTTAAATACTCAGGGTTGGTAGAACCATTCAGGGAATTGCTTAAAAGTGGGACTCGGTGGAGATGGGAGTCCAAGCATGATCAGGCTTTTAGAGCGCTGAAGGAAGGTTTTGAGAAAGCTGTAGTGCTGAAATATCCGTTAAAAGATAAGGAATATGTGGTTATGACAGATGCTTCACATATAGGCATTGCTGGAGTATTATGTCAGAAAGATGATGAGGGTAATCTGTGCATTGTATCTTTAGCCTCGCGAGGACTGACAGCAGCAGAGAAAAGATACACGATTACTGAGTTAGAGCTTTTAGGCATTGTTTTCAGTTTAGGGAAATTTAGAATGTATTTAGTAGGGGGGAAATTTGAGATCCACACAGATCACCATGCATTACTGTATATGAGGACTTGTAAACTCAGTTCTAACAGAGTTAGTAGGTGGATTCTTGCTCTGCAGGAATACGAATTCACAGTAAAATATATTAAAGGTAAAGATAACATTCTTGCAGACATGCTATCGAGGGACACTAATTTATGTAGGGATTATCCTGTGGTTAAAGCAGAGGACGGTATTTTAATATGTGCATGTGTGGACAGTAGCAACAGGGCATCGTTACAGACACTGAGTAATATGCTAGTGGAGCAACGTGATGACGTTAAGTTAAAGGAGCCACTGGCTAGGTTGGAAATAGGTGAAGAAGAGTATGTGAAAGTAGGACGGTTCACGTACAAGATGCAGGATGGGCTTCTTGCAAGGAAATGTAGGAATAATCGGTGGGCAATATGTGTTCCTGCCACTTTGTGGGAGGAGCTAATTTGGTTCATTCATAGGGAATTAGGACACTTTGGTGCTGCCAAGGTCTTCTATGAAATTGGTCGTGACTTCATTTGGAGTAAAATGGGAAGGGACGTTAGGAGGATTTTAGCTAAGTGTGACACCTGTCAAAGGAGTAAATATCCAGTTAAATATTTAGTGGGGGAGAGATCTGCAGTTCTCACCAGTAGTCCCGGCGAACTACTGTGTGTGGATTTATTTGGCCCGATCGTTAAAGGACAGTACGGCTACGAGTACATTTTTATAGTTATTGACGCTTTTAGTAAGTATGTCAAGCTATATCCGCTAAGGAAAGCCACGGGACTAGCGTGTAGCCGTCTGATCATTAATAAGTATATACCTGAGTTTGGCATTCCTCTCAGGATACTATCTGACAGTGGACCACAGTTTACTGCAAAGAAATGGAGAACCAGTATTCAGGAAGCTGGTATAACACACGTTCATTCCTCTGTAAGGTACCCTCAGGGTAATTCTGCAGAGCGTCCATTAAGGGAAGTGGCTCGTCTTTTTCGGACTCTAGTGCATGACAAGCATGCGGCCTGGGTTGGACATCTTCCCAAGGTCGAGACTTGGCTGAATTCTGTCCAGCATGAGAGCACGAAATTGACGCCATACGAAGTTCACTTCGGAAAAAGACCACAAAATGAACTAGCGAGGGTGTTGGGATTAAATGAGGGTAAGCAACCGGGGATGGATTACATTGTCCAGTTGGCGAAACAGAATTTATCTAAGTCAGCACAAAAGAGAATTCGCCAACAAAAAGAAACTAAATTTGACCTATTCGAGCCGGGAGACAGAGTCTTACTTAGAGTGCCGAAACAGTCAAATAAGCTAGAGAAAGTCATGTCCAAGTTCTTTTATCTCTACGAGGGCCCATTTATAGTTTCCAAACGTATTGGCAAAACAGCATATGTGCTGGAGAATAGTGAGGGAAACAGATTATACGGGACGTATAATATACATAGTCTCCGAAAATATGTGTCATAAAGTGAGTGTGTTTAGCTGGCGAGCCAGCCTATCAAATGAGTAAGTGTGGTGTCTGGTGCGTGGAAGATCTGGTCTTAAGGCAGGCGTATCAGAAGTCACACAGGGGGGTAGTATGTAAGTAAATGAGAGTTTTTAAGGTACAGGGAAATATGACGGGATTGTCGGATGCTGTTGAGCACTAAATTGTCTCGATGCACCAAGGCCATTTTTGGCAGCGCTGATGGGTTCCCATTTATCTCCAAGAGATGGGGGAGCGCTTGAATAGGGCTTGTTAGCTTAAGGCGTCCACGAGATAAAAGATGGGCCATCAGAATGCGAGACAGTCCTTCATAAAACTCATACATATCAGCACACGTGATTTCTGTTTACGGCCTCGCCATGTAAGATTTGTAAGTGTGTAATTTAAGATAATTTGTACAATGGTATTATTTGTGTGAGGAGAAATGGTCTGTGTTGAGAACTAGTATTAAGTAGAATATGGTTAACGGGAACTTAACAAGACAGGGCGATTACGGCACAGAAATATTTGGTGTTATATGTAATGCGCATTTACTGTTTTTTTTTTCAGAAGTCAATATTAATTTAATCTACTTTAAAGAGAGATTAAGTATTATGGTCACGAGGCGCTGCCACAGTAGTGTGATCGTGTGCTCAGTGATAAGTGGAATTAAATGTCACCATAAGGAGGGGACCTCCAGTGAAATTAGGAAGTTCTATGGTGATATAAATATATCAGAACACCTTCAATGCGTGTGATATGACATCATAAATACATAGTGCTCACACATTAATTATGTCTATTTCTCCAACATAGAGAAATTTGAGAGGCGGAAATATCCGTGGAACACTATTCCATATGTAAAACATTGGACTGGTTGCAAAGTGCAATCCATAGTGACAACAAACTTTGACGCAAAGTGCGTGAAGAAAAATTATGAGTGTATATATCTGTAATTTAGGGTGATTTCATTTATGTAATATGTATTTTGGATGGGGATTATTAACGTGTCTGGGATAATCGGATAATGGACCGTCGTCACGGTAAATCATCCGATGATCCGAGGCGAATATGTAACGTGTTTTTCGAGGGGTTTTATGCAACTGGCATAAGTCAGTAGGAAGCCATTCTATATTTATTTACGCGGCAAATTGTTCAGCCAAGAGAATTTTTCATGTTAATTTATTATTATTATTATTAATTTATTATAATTATTATTTAGGTATTTTCGGAGCATTTTATAAAAATTATTAGCATTCTGATAGGTTTTCTATGTCTTAGAAAACGCTATCCAGCAAATTATTACGAACGACGATATCATAGAAAATTATCTGATTACGGAATTTTACGGAGTTTTCGTCAGTTAGGGTATATCGAGAGACGTGACTCACTGGGATTTCAAGTACACGCTTAATCTTGTCGAGAGGCATGACGCAATCTTGGGTCGCAAGGTCTAGAAAAGGCGAATTGTTGGGACGGAAATCGACTTCTCCCTCTCGCGCGCCGAGTGTAAAGAAACCAGAAGAGGGGAACTAGCGGCGTGCTCAGCTAATCAAGGAGGACGACGTAAGCTAGATGTCGGTACCGTGGTGGGGGAGCCAACGGGTGAATATATCGTTCGACGCGTCGTGAAACGAGGACTATCTGTGTAGAACTTGCGGAATACGGTTGCAAGTGCGTGTCGCTCCGATGTTCAGTGGAGTTAGTGACTATCTGTGAAATACTTGCGGAGTATGGTTATACGCGGGGGACGCTCCGATGTTCCGTGGAACGAACAATCTGTGTAGAACTTGCGGAATACGGTTGCAAGTGCGTGTCGCTCCGATGTTCAGTGGAGTTAGTGACTATCTGTGAAATACTTGCGGAGTATGGTTATACGCGGGGGACGCTCCGATGTTCCGTGGAACGAACAATCTGTGTAGAACTTGCAGAGTACGGTCGCAAGTGCGTGTCGCTCCGATGTTCAGTGGAGTTAGCGACGAACTTTTGTAAAACTTGGTTGTACGAGTGTTTGGGTCCGAGGTACGGACCATAGAATTATCTAATCTACCAGTATATCATCAAATTCCGACGGAGATGACGACGTCCAGGAGACTGTGGGAAGCTCACAACATCATCAAGAACGAGGGAAATGCCTTGGCAATTTCCAATGGTAAGCGCAAATGACGCAGAAATACGCAATCTCTCATTTTTCTTTGTTTTATATTTCATATTTCAGTAACTTCATAGCTTGGAAATAAGAGTAAAATCAATTTATCAGACTCCGTTTTCACGTAATTTTCTATCGGTAATATTCAAATCACAACGCTCTAATTTAAATTTTATACTTATTATTATTAATTTTGCTATACTTGTTTTATATAATAAATTCATTTCTTTTACAATGCAATCTTTGCTTTCAGTAGGTAGCATTAGATATAGACCAATTCCTTCTCCTGATACAATTGTTTGTTGGGTTAATGATCAAATCATACCACGATCTGAGTGAATAGAGTCTTGAATGTGTTCTGCCAGAGCTAGACGTTGTTAAATACAAATTTAGATTTCAACATTGCATTGAGGTCTTGGCGCCCATTAAAACAACATAGCTTAGGCAAAGGTAAACAATTACATTTTCTCCCAACAGTGTGGGCTAGCGAAACCATTACATTTGTCGCTACCAACATGGGGCATTAATAACCATTACACTTCCAAGAACTTCCCTATCACTCGGATCTGTCTTTCTTTAGGGATCTTAGAATCTTTCAGGTAATCACCTGCTTCTCTCAAAAATTCCACGGGTGTTACAGAATCTCGCCCTGAAAATTTAGAAGGCTTATCTTCTATATTCTTAAATACAGTTATGGGGTTGGATTGAAATACTGTCCTGACCTCATCCTGTCTATCAGTCTCTCTAGCTCCTCCTAGATTTATCTGTATCTGTTCCTTTCCCCTTACATTCGGCATTTTCAACAGATGATCAGACTGTTTCTCATCCTTGATTTGAGTTTTCATAGCCTCAAGTTCCTTCTGGTTTTCTTCTGCCATCTTCTTAATTGCTTCAGTTTCTTTACAATTGTCTTTAACATCAATGGATATTTGGTTCATAACAGCCTCATGACTTTTCAATGACCCTGTCATATCTGATATATCCTTCTGAGTTGCTTGGATATCTTTGGCAATTACTTCAATATGGGATGACAAAGATTCCCTAATCTCCTTGATTCCCTCTTGATTCTCCAGCTTGAGTGTGTCTTTAATTTCATTGACAACTGTGGTTTTGATTTCAGTTTGCAACTCACTAATCACACCTTCTCTTATTTCTCCCATGACAAGTTCTTTGAATTGTTCCGTTAAACGTTGAACAACTAGAATTCCCATCTCGTTACTCTCCTTCTTCACTCGGACTTCCAGGTTGACCATGTCTTCACCAACTTTCCTAAGACCATGTTCTATCCTATCAGCTAAGCTTTGGGATCGAAGATCGGCATCGCGAAATTTATCGTCCATTAAACTAGCGTTAGTAGCTAATGAAATTTCGAGCTCATGTGTTTTATCGCATAATTTATTCATTTTACTCTCAAGTGTCATTTTCAAAATTTCAGAATTTTCTTTAAATTTACTTTCCATTGAATTAAATTTACTATTTAAATTTTCCTTCAAATTACCCTTTAACCCTGCAACCGCTGACTATATTACCCTCAACTGCTAAGAATTTCTGGGAGCTTTGTCACAAAATTTTCATAAAATCATAAACAATGTGTTCTGTTCACTAACAATGAAGTGTTATACATCATTTTATTCAGAAAAAGTCAAAGAATATGACAATAAAAAATTAAACTCACCAATGCAGCAGTGTAAGGCAGTATTGATAAAGAAACACACACGCACACAAAAATTGTAAAAAAATTCAAAGTTCTAGGCAAAAAAATGTTCAAAAATATCGGTTTCCCAGTGTTAGTTGTAATGTATAAAATCTCCACAATTTTATGCTGATTCTAATTATATACACTTTTCATTATTTGTCACTACTGCAAATGTACAAAATTACCAAATATATTATTATGTACACAGCATTCCAACGCCTTAGTGTTTAGTCAGACACATCCTCAGCATCTTCATGGGTTCTCTTTCTTCCTGCCTTCATAGGCCTCCAGTAATGTTGTAATTTGTGATAACATTGTTGATGGACACCACAATTACATCCTGGACACCAAAAGTGGCTACGGGATTTCTTCTCCGAGGTTGAACAGACAGGACACAACCGCAATTTCTTACCTGGGAGCGCGCCATATACATCACGCTGAGCAACTGCAAAACGTTATAGTTTTTCTCAGGCGTGCCAACTGTCTCCATTACTCTAAAATTCTTAAAACCAAAGATATACATGTGGATACACCTTTCCTCTTTTAAATTATGTATAATATGTGATAAATAAACAAACAATAAAGGCGCGAAGACGAGTTTAGTAAGCGCTGACGTAATGCATCGCGATCGCGACTTTAGCGCTGGAGCTGAGCAGAAATGGATCGCGATAGCGACGTTTAGCGGTTCCAGGGTTAAAGAATCTGAACTTTCTTTAAGTTTATCATTCAAATTTTCTCTAAGTTTATTTTCTAAAGAATCAGAATTTTCTTTAAGTTTATCATCTAAACTTTCTTTCAAATTATCAGAATTTTCTTTAAGTTTACTTTCTAAAGAATCAGAATTTTCTTTAAGTTTATCGTTTAAACTTTCTTTAAGTTTATCAGAATTTTCTTTAAGTTTCTTTTCCAAAGCCTCAGTATTTTCTTTCATAATGGCTGCTACACGCAGTCCAGCCTCTTTCGAACTCTCCTCCAAACTCCTCATCATCCTCATCATTTCTTCCATAATTTCAATTATTATTCAAAACTTAGGGGTATACAACAGTGGCAAACACAAGCTTATAACTAGAACAAGAAATATGAATAGCTAATTGGAACACTATAATAAAATGAGATTTTGTCCTAATGTCGACGTGATGGAAAAACAAAATTCTCTACTTTTACGAATTACATTTACCACAATATCACAAGAAAAATATGCAAGTTCTCAAATATCCTCCACCTGGATTCTAATAATTAGAGACACGATTTTATGGTGAATAAAAAACCACAATAGCGGTGTAAAAACTAAGGGCAAAGCGGGATAAAAGCGGTGAATAAATGCCATTGCTTACGGTGTAGAAAAAGGGTTTACTAGACTATATACATACTTTTGCCGTATGTTGCAATGAAGGAAACAACAAACACACTAAGTATGGCTTGGTTTACAGTATTCATTTGCTGTTGAAGTAGTAACTCAGTAATGTTTCTAAGTTATCATTTGACAGGTTGGTACGCTTGTCAGACAAAATATCATTGTAGGCAGAAAGGGCCCTTTCACTGTCAACATTGGAAATGGAAATGTACAGAGATTGAAGACATTTCACAGCTATAGGATATTCCTCTAACATTCCCTTCAATACATCTTCAACTACATTACCGTCACTACATGAAAAAGATTTACAGGTGATTTGCAGTTGAATGTAGAACTTCAAAAAGTCATGAGAATTCACTCCAGCAAAAAGGGGGATTTTCTCAATCTTGTTGAAGAGAGATGACTCTATGTTCACAGTTCTTAGCAGGGGCAGATGGAACAGTGAGGAGAGTGAATTAAAAATCTCATGAGCAGAGTCTTTTGCCAGCATATCTGAGAGTTTTGTGTGACATGCATTGGCAAGGGCTACGAACCTTTTTTCAGCACTTTTCTTTCTATCGCTTGATAGTTCATTCAATGCCTTCAATGTGTCTGGTTTCATCACTAGTTTTTCGATAACCGTGTACTCAGAAATGAGTTCATTTACCATTGGAACAACTTTATGTGCCAAAGCATAATTAGAACCCTCGAAGCAAGTTATCTTTTCAGAAGTTGAGGCACAGTGTTCTTTCACAAAAATTGCCTCACACAAAATTGATTTTACTTCACTTTCACTTAATTTTTGAAAGTATTTAACACTTTCAGCATCACTCTCCACTGTTTTAAAATACTGAACCAAGTCCATGACATAGTCTGCCAAGTAGGAAACTGATGTGAACCACGTATTCCACCTTGTGATAACTGGTGAGGGAAAGAGCTTTATATCCTTTTCTCCTGCACCATACTTCTGCTGCAAGAACCTAATATACCTATGCTTCCGTTTTCTTGTATTAAGAAAAGCTTGCTTTGTTTTGGTAACACACTCATTCACACGATGAAGTTCTTCGGCCAGATTCCTGCTACTAAATCAAGCTTGTGTGCCCAACACTCAATGTGAAGAAGGTTGTCCGATATCAAACCTTGTAAAGTTTGCACACACTTTTTCATATATCGTGCGCCATCTGTTGAAATACCTATGATATTTTTGTATTCAAGTTTATGCCTCTTAATAACCTCCACTATGGCTTGAGAACATTCCTGCGAGTTAACATTCTGAAGCATTAGAACACCACCTACTAGCACTTGAGGAGTCTCACTACTACCCTTGGGAAGAGTTCTAAATAGCACAATGAACACGGCTCGACCCATCCTATCTGTGGTTTCATCACAGTGTAGAATAACATGCTGATTCTTTAATTTCTCACTACTTGATTCTTCTTTTTCTTGATGTAATAGGGGCAAATATTTCTTTCGTAACCAGTCAGCTGTGGGAAAATTTCCACTTCCTAAAACAGTGTAATGAAAAAATCTATTAGCAAGCAATTCATTTTAATTTAAAATATTAATAAATCAGACTTATTTGTTGTTTATGATATGAACTTAAAAGTATTTAAGTCATTACTACACTTTCTAGTATCCCACATCACGTTTCCATGGTGGTTGCAAAACTTTCAGCTGTAAATGTCACGGCGGGCTGGTGGATTCTCGGCAATCGTAAAAGAATTACCTTCCCTCTCTGATAAAATTCGTTACATAAAACTACGTCTTTCCACCTATTATTATTTTTATCGCTACGAAAAGTGGGGCTGCGGGATACTGGTAAGTGTAGTGGCATCCGAAAAAAAAATTAACTCGCCTGGTATATGTTTGTTCATCCAATCCTTCATTGTTGGATGATCTAGCTTTTCTAAAGGAATGTTGGCACTCAAAAAGGCCTCCACTGTTGACATTACAAATTCGTCGGAGTCATTTCTCACTTTTTTGGCATTCCCGACCGCCTCTTGAACTGATATTTGTCTTTTGGTACCTCCTTCAGACAAAATCCTTTTCTTCTTTTTGTGATTTTCACTTAAGTTGTGTTTCACACATGAATCGCGACGCTTCCAATCTAGTCTAATGTTGCAGAATTTGCACATAACTATCTTCTGCCGCGCATCGAAAACATGATAGCCTTCGTCTTTAAACTCGTCAGCCCTATCAAAACACGTCGTTATTTTCGGCATTCCGAATTCACATTAGAAATATAAATTTCAACTACAAATCACAGCGCACCCGCGTGGTCAGCAATGCATGGCCCAACTCTCTCACTTGTCTCCCAGTACGACAGGATAGCCAATATTGAAACTGTGTAGTAATTTCCTGCTACGTGATGTTAGGATATGCTTAGGCTTTAAACACTTAAAAGTACATTTCAATTGGGTTCTACCAGCAATGCTAACAAGGTGAAAACCACTGAAGGCTCGCGATATCGCACCAAATCGTGTAGAGACGTAATAAACAAGCCGATTTTGTGATATGTCGCAAATACGGACGTACATCGCAAATAAGGTGGAATTTCGCGTTTAGTCGTGAGGACAAATTCAGTGCTTTATGATCAAACAATATTAAACACACATTTAAAACACCTTTGATGCACATATAAACACATTTCGCATTTTCGCGATACACCATAAAATCGTGTCTCTACTAATAATGTGTATGTCCAGTCATCGAACGTTTACTACTGAATTTACTTGACGCCCTAATGGTTAAGCCATTATCAAAAATTATCAAACCCATTCTAATTATTAACCAAGTTAAATTTTTAATTTTCCCCACTAATTGGGTTTCCTACTAATTTATTCATCCAAACCAGACATCTTTCAACTCCCAAAATATTTCTATAAAAATTATCACAATTTCAAATCGGCATGCGATTGACCATGTCTAAATCGGGACCCACGTTCGAAGCCATTTCTCTCTCTATCTTATTTTATGTGCCCGTTTAGACCGGAGTCCGCACGACCACATATGCATTTTACCAATAATCAGTCAGCACGAGAATCAAAATATCCCGGAGCGCCAGATGGGTTAAAGCAAATCGCAAAAACGACATCAAATTAAAAAAATGCTTTGCTGATTTTTGGCTCAATGCAACAATAAGGATAGAAGGAGATTTAATTGGGAGAAACACATCTGGTAAAATTATCTCAGTTTATTTTAAAGTTAAAATCTGACTGCAAAAATGCTTAAAGCAGCATCACTCCACGTGTGGCGATCCACACTCTTATTTACACACAATATACAGAAATCTTCCAAACACATTTGACAATCTTTTTGGAAACACAAGTCCGATTAATAGTCCTGTGGACTGTGTTCCAAAATTATTAATATTTAATTCCAGTTCAAAATGAATTGTCTATACTGGAAATAACGTAGATCACTGTTTGACTATTTACATGATATTAACACTCGTAGAATAAATGTTTATAGAATTTTAAACTTTCTCTTGTTTTCCAGTTTTCAAAAATACATCGTCGAAAATATTATTATCATCGTAGCAACACAAATTATTTACATATATTAATAACATCTGAAAAGTATTTGACCTTGAGCATAGCATCGAAGAACTGTGCGAAGCACAACAACAATTAATTGTTCTTCTGACATTAAACATTCGAGAAGTGACTCGATTATGAACTTCAAGTTCCAAACAAAATATATGATTTCTGAATCATCAACTAGATCAATAAATGGTTGAACCATTCAACTATTAGATTTTCCACTTGGAATCATTATGAAAATATTTATATTCATGGCCATTCTTAGCAATTTTTACAACTTGCAATTCTTCGACAGAATGCGGAAATTAGAATTGTAGTTTTATAATGAATTCATTTAGTTCATGGCACTAGGATTGAAAATATCCTTCAAATTATTCGTGGTTAAAGAATTATTTTTAATTGGCAGTGGCCCATTCTATTATTTGTGTAAGAACACAATATTATAACAACAACGGCAAAGGTCTTCCTCTGAAGAAGAGTAAACTACTATCATGACAAATCCGGGTTCTAGCAAAATCAAAGTCTAAATGGAATTCGAAAACAAGGTTGAAATAAGAACTGATAGTTTCAAAGAAATAACCTTCGGGTTATTCATACGACGAAATGTGTGGCTCCAATACTCCTACTATAAACCTGAGCCATCGAACCTGCTATTTGATTGATGCTCGAAAAAACCTTCATTCCTGCGACTTAAACATGCGCACCTGGGAATGGCATTTCAACTACTCCACACACATAAATTATCTTCCCAAAATTTATACAATAAATCAAGCCTCTGCTTGTTATCAACACTGGAAGATTAATAAACTTACAAGTTTATTTTATTTTACCATTCAGTTCAACCCGTGAATTTACCATACTTATGAAAAGCTTCATTTCACTTTCGAGTGTATTTACGTCATGATTTTATACAAAAATATCCTATTTGATACAAATATCATTTGCTTCCCGTTTCATGCCTCTCCGTGTTATCTGAAAAATGTACTTTACTCATTGCAAATATCAACTGTTCAACCAGAACGGAAATATTGGTTGAATGCGGGCTTGCGCTAACCACTCTCCTTCGGAAAATCTCCTGTTCCAAACTAGAAATGATTAAACTACTTCATAGGCTCTTTCTCAATACATATGATTATTAGAAAATATAATATCCAAGAATTATTTAGAAAAATTATGAAAATTATTATTATTATTATTAGTGGATTATTATTATTATTATTAGTGGATTATTATTATTATATCATTTAATTATCATCTCATTATGTGAGAATCCACATGTTCGAACCTTCGAATATGGAAAAAATATCCATTCCTCAACAAAAATAAATTTAACTTTTACAGTTACATCGGCTGATTACCGTGATTTCCCAAAAATATGAAAAATTCAAATAAATGCTCGAAATGCTCGGTCATCGATCCTAAACTGTTCTGAGTGCTGAAAATGCTCAGAATAACTCTAATAAGTCTTGCGTAAATCATTACAAGCTTTAAATACGACGAAAAAAATGTGTTGGTCATCTGCAGAAAAATAGTTTGTTCCAATTAGCTAGGCATAATATAATTCAAATGTGGCTTACATTTCTTGATGGTCTTGAAGCGTAGTAAACCTGGTCTGTACCAGATTTATCCATAGACATGCCCTATCGGACAAGCACGTATAATCCTTGTATCGGCCGCCATTGTAGACCCACAAATCGTCTAGTCAGACATAGTGGTAGTATCTTTCGACGTTTGAATAAACTGTGGTTCCATTTTAATATGGGCTTCTATCAAAGCCATAACAGTTTGTTGAAATAGGGTCAGATCTAAGTGATCTCTTCTTAAATGTGTCAGTTGTAACGTAACTCACTGTAATCTCATCAGTACAAGAAAAACATTGACAGTCTAAGCAGTTAACGGCTGTTCTGAAGATCGTTCCCTGGGCATGGTTTATTAATATCACCATCTGCCATGCGCTAGACAACTTGCAGTTTCCCTTGCGTAGACTAATGAACACCACCGTTATAGACTAGTCTTCAATGTACTGACAGATCGAAGTGGTTAACCAGTTACAAAAATGAAAACTGACTTGAAATGGATTTAAACATCCAAGTATTAAGTTACTATTGGACTGTGACAAAATACTATTTCCTAGACAAAGTCTAGCATATGTCCTTTTGGAAATATAAATATTTCCACCAATGTCTGTAGAAATCAATCACCTCAGTGATTCTCCTCACCAGAAACTTACTAAAGTTCCAACTCGTTTGCGTAGCACTTCTCGTGACTATCACGATTTGAAAAGAACTTCAGTGTAGATACGGCAACCATGTGCCTTGGCTCAGCGTAGACGCAACTTGCTTGCCAAGTGCTTGTGTTGAAGTGAGCTACCTATGCCTGCTCCAGCTGGCTTTTATTCAAAACGGTCAGGGTCACGCGTCATCACCTGATATCTAGAAATCCTCATATCTCTTGAATCCCTGGTCCGATTTACTTGATACTAATTGCATTCTCTTTCATTTGGCCGTGCCAGTAATCTGATCCCAGTCTCAAGTCTCTACTCCATAGTTAACTATTTAATCAATAAATAGCCTCCACCTCTGCTGTTACTCGCTACGTCACTTGACATCCAACTATCGGTAAAATCCTTCGAAATGCTTCTGGAAGCAATGTAGCGCGATATTCAAATATCTGAACTTTCAAAAGCGGCTACAGCCTTTCCCTTGATATCTAGGTGTCTGAAACTTGGAATACCCATTCCTAGAGTTGGGCACAGTACATGGAAGGTAGAGAATTAAAAGGTCTGGCAGATTGAATTCCTTACCTCGAACTCACTGGGGAAGCTCTTTGCTACTCACCAAACTGAACGATAACTCTAATATTATACTTGTGTTTCTAGGACTGTGGACTATGTATCCTACTAAAGAGCTATGTGAGGCCAGCTGGTAAGGCATCTGTCTCCTGTGCCCTTGTTTGCTGGATGAAATCTGGCTCCATTGTTGCTTAATTGTGAGAGACCCACATCAATCATGTTACTGCCATGTGAAAGAACCTCTCCAGGCAAAATATCAGCATTCTAGTGTCTATAAAACATTATCAGTAAAAAGAGACCCAAATAGTATTCTCACCTGGCAAGTCCCTGCCATTCATCTGTTATACCTTAATTCACTTTTCAATTTACATTTAGCAAAGTAATACAGTATACTGCACTATTACATGCATATGAGATTCTAACTGAATTCAGTATTACATACGGTATCTTTATTTTCTATTTTATCAGTACAAAAATCTATCAATATCTCTCACTTTGTATGTCTCAGGACTAGTTCATTTGGCAGATTCCTACATACGGTAAATAGAAAAGTATTTGATACGGTACTAAAAATATAATCATTTATTTAGTACATCATAATCAGTTCAATCATAAAACCTCAATAACAAATCATTGGTGGTGGTGGTAGAAAACTGGAGCGTGGAGGCAGCAAATCAACAATAATGATCAGAATATTGTTCTTCAATCATTTTCAACTGGAGCATGTAACTGAAACATACATTAATATTTTGTGAATTTGACTACAGTAAAATAAAAACACAGCAAATTGTAGATAATTATTTGATAACCTGATCAATGTGATTTAATCCTATCTATTTACAAAAGAAGTTCTGATTAGGAAAGTAGGATGAATGGCAATACAAAAGTTGCTCCAGAGATTATAAAGGCAGCAAGTCATGCTTACAAATGGTAAATACGTCTATTTAAGCATTAAACAGTATCCTGTTACTGCGATAAAACAGATTCATTTTCATTTCATTCAGGAGTATTTCACTAGGGCACTCACTTCTTCTGTTTTAACACTATAAGAATTAGATGGTGAATATTAATGGAACATATGACACCCTTCAGAATTTTGTTACTTGGTCCATTTTGTGCTCGTTAAGGTCAGAATCGACCATAATGTTGTGTACAGAAATGAAAAATATTTTTAGTATTACACTTAATTAATATGGCCAACTAACTAAGTCAAGGATTTTCTCCATATTTAAAAGGTGCACTAGCATACTTGTTGCACACAAATTGCATGCCACTTGTCACTTTGTCAATAAGAGCACTGCAGCAGCAATTCATGTGAGACAGAAGTGAAATGTAAAGTCCTGGGGTTCGGATTCCATGGAAATATAGAGGTCCCCTGGTTCACGGTTGCGAGATTAATGGTTACATGAAAATAAAAGCTTCCTTCCTAACAGGTATTATTGGTGTAATGGAGATGACGATCACCCATCATGGTCAGTAAGAAGGATACATTTTATTTAATAATTCTTCTTTCTTTTCTCCGACGTTGAAGCCAGAAGCAACATATGCAAATGAAACTTTATTTAAACTAAACACCCGATCAACAACTGACAAACTACAGAAGGTTGATAGATGGATTCTTTGGAAAATAATCAATTAAAAAAACCACCAGATTGAGGGCCAGTGGAGACTTTTGTCCAATTCAATACTTTACAAGTATTTACAAGTCCAACCCCTCCTCCACGTGGTGGGAGATGGGCAACGGCATGAAGTAGGGGATTGCCTGTAGGGGTGAAGTACAGTGGGGACTTTGTGTGCCCCGGGACCGCTGCGGTAGCTGTGAAGGCTCTATGGGAACCCTGAAAAGTGACGGCTGACGGGGCTCTGGTGAAGCTACGATAGGCCTAGCAAGCCAGTAGTGGATTTCAAATTTGCTTTCAAAACAGGAACAGGCCTCAGAAAGGACGGATGCAAACGACGACGACCCGGATATGCTAATGGACTACGAGTTGGGACATTAAACATACAGACACTGACAGGAAAGGTGGAGGAGATTGTAGATGTGATGGAGAGACGAAAACTGGTTGTACTGGGCTTGGCAGAAACAAGATGGAAAGGAGAAGGTCGCAGAGAACTGAGGAAAGGGTACCGGTTGTACTGGAGTGGGAACAGTGAAGGAAGGAGCAGCGGAGTAGGAGTAGTTGTGAGAGATGGAATGAAGGAAGAGGTAAAGGGAATAAGTGACAGGATCATGACGATCAGAGTAACTGTAAAGGGAAGAAGCCTGGAGATAGCCCAGGTATATGCCCCCCAAGTTGGATGTACAGCTCAAGAGAAGGAAGACTTCGAGGAGGAGCTACAACAGCAGTTGAATGTCAGAGCATCATTGTCATGGGAGATTTGAATGCACATGTAGGAAGTGAAAGGCAAGGATATGAAAATGTATTGGGAGCAGAAGGATGGGGTAGCAGGAATGAAGAAGGGAGAAAGTTGCTGGATTTTTGCAAGAGAAACGGTTTAGTGGTAGGCAACTCCTGGTTCCGGAAGAAAGAAAGCCACAAGGTAACGTGGTACAGCAGTGATTTAACAAAGAAATCTTTGGTAGATTACATGCTGTACGACTGGGAAATGAAGAGAAGTGTCAGAGATATAAAGGTAATACCATCAGAGGCCTTAGATAGCGACCACAGAATACTTGTAATGAACCTGGGAGTTGTTAAGGATAGCAAAAGGACAGAGTACCAGGAAGGGAGAATCAAAGTATGGAAACTCAAGGAAAAGGAAGTCAAGGAAGAATTCCAGAAGATAATAAGGGAAAGGATGCCAACAGACAATCCTAAAACAGGGGAAGAGGAATGGAAGCAATTCAGAAACACAATGGTGGAAGCTGCAGTGGCAGTATGTGGAAGAACAAGCAACAGAAAGCGGTGTAAAGAGACACCATGGTGGAATGAGAGAGTAAAAGAAGCTGTGGGAAGGAAGAACAAGGCTTTCAGAGTGTGGTTCCAGGAAAGAACTGATCTGGCAAGGGAAGATTATAAGATAAAGAAGAAAGAAGCAAACAAGATTGTCGCAGAGGAGAGGAAGAAGTGGATGGTAAAGTGGACAGATATGATGGAGGAAGACAGCAGAGGAAATAAGAAAGTACTTTATGGGATGGTCAAAAGTAAGAGAAGAGGTCTGCGAGAGAATGTGGTAAGGATGGACAAAAACGGAAATGAGGTACACAACAAAGAGACACTCAAGACAGTGTGGAAAGAGTACTTTGAGGATTTGCTGAATCCAAATGGTCATA
This sequence comes from Meconema thalassinum, assembly GCA_946902985.2. NCBI lineage: Eukaryota > Metazoa > Arthropoda > Insecta > Orthoptera > Tettigoniidae > Meconema > Meconema thalassinum. The sequence continues at coordinate 389,750,265 of OX336393.1, read as the reverse complement.
GGGAGGAAGACAATGCATTGGAAGATGGAGAAGACAACACAGGAATGGAAAAGGACCTGACTTGGAGAGAACTGGAGATGGCTATAGACAAGATGAAAGGAGGAAGGGCACCGGGTGTGGATGAAGTGAGTGTTGGAATGGTGAAGGCAGCAGGAGAGGTTGGGAAACAGTGGCTGTACCGTGTGATGAGGGTGATATGGAAGGAGAAAAAGACCCCAGAAGATTGGAAGAAAGGATTAATTGTCCCAATATTTAAGAAAGGAGTGCAGAAATTACAGGGGAGTCACACTCATACCTCACTGTGCCAAGATATATGAAAAGATATTAGAAAGTAGAATACAAGCCAAAGTGGAGAGAAAATTGAGAGAGGAGCAGTATGGATTCAGACCTGGGAGATCAACAGTGGATCTCATATTTTCAGTGAGACAGCTCCAGGAACACCACTACGAATTTGGAGAGGATCTGTTGATGGCCTTTCTGGACATCGAAAAGATGATGATGATGATAATTGTTGTTTTAAGGGGCCTAACATCTAGGTTATCGGCCCCTAATGATCTGGGTGATAGCGAAGATGATAATGAAACGGAAACCAGAACGAAAATTAAGTGAGACGGAAAATACTTACAAAAAGGAACTCGGATTGAAACGACTCACAAAATGTTCTTACAAAAGGGAATTTAGAACGAAAAGATTCACAAAAGGAATAGATTGAAAAATACCCACAAAATGAAGGCTAGGTTCAAAATACGTACAAAATGCAATGTAGCGTCGAAATACTTACAAAATGCAACTGAAATTCAAAATACTTACAAAATGCAAATGAGATCGAAAATACGTACAAAATGCAATTGAGGTTCAAAATACTTACAAAATGCAATTGAAATTGAAAATACACAATGCAATTCAGATTGAAATAGGCCTTATCCCAGTTCCAGTCCAAATTATTCACAAAGTGCAATCGAAATTCAAAATACTTACAAAATGCAATTGAAATTGAAAATGCTTACAAAATGTACGGTGATTCCAACGACTCATGTGGATTGACAATACTTACAAAAAGCAATTTAGATTGAAAATACTTGACAAAATGTAATTGAGATTCAAAATACCCACAAAATGCAATTGAGAATCAAAATATGTGCAAAATGCCCCCAAACAAAATGCAATTTAGATTCAAAATTCGTGCGAAATGCGGTTTTGGTTGAAAATACTTACAAAATGCAATTGAAATTCAAAAAAACTCACTAAAAGGCCCCGCAACCTGCATTGAAAGACTTACTAAAAAGCAATTTAGATTGTCAATCTTTACAAAATGCAATTGAGGTTGAAAACAATCGCGAGATGTAATTTAGATCGAAAAAACTTACAAAATGCAACATAGATCAAAAATGCCTTAAAAATCGATAAAAGGGAATTTAGATACACGGTGATTCGAGTAACAAAAACAGTGCGGGAATCTTAAAGAGAAAAGGAAATAGAAGGAAAAGAGGAGAGGGGAGGGGAGAGAGGAGAAGGTCCGCCCCAAAGGGAAGGGACAAAAGGGGAAAACGGACCCAGCTCAGGAATCCCTCGGGGTCGCCAACGCCCGAACTCACCAGCCGTGAGCCCCTGAGGGTGTAGCATTATCAACGGTGCACCAGAAGTGGTGGGGCTACATACACCCTGCCTCCTTAAGGGCCTTGAGCACAAGGCAGGAGGTAAAAGGAAAAGAACAAGAAGGCTGACCCCTCACAGAAGGAGGGTATCAGGAAAGATGAGACAAGGGCCAATTAAGGCGGGAAAGGAAGAGACTCCCTAGGCCTCGGATACCCTAATACCGTCGGGGTCGGAAGAGAACAAGAGTTGACCAAGGAAGGTCGACAGGAAAGAAGAAAGAGAGGAGCCCGGCACAAGTAAGTGGAAGCAATGCCGGACTCAGCTGGGGCCCCGTGGTCGCCAACCCACAACCCACTAGATGTGAGCCCCTGGGGGGGACATCGAAAAGGCCTATGATAGTGTGTGTAGGGAGAAGGTTTGGAAAGCAATGGAAAACATGGGAGTGGAAAAAGGGACTGTAGGCAGAGTGAAGGAGATGTATTGTGGGTGTGAGTTGTGTGAAAGTTGGAGGGGAAAGAACAGACTGGTTCAGACAAATGAGTGGCCTGAAACAGGGTAGTGCGCTGTCACCCCTTCTCTTTATTATGGTTAAGGACGAGGTAATGACACGGATAGCAGGAAAGATAGGAGAAGATAAGATGAAAGCAATGGTGTTTGCAGATGATCTCATGGTCTGGGGAAACAAGGAGGAGGAAATTCAGGAGCAACTGAAGGCTTGGGAAGAAACAGTGGGAGAGTAGGGATGGAAGTTCAACATCAGTAAATGTGAGATCGTGTTAACGACCAGGAAAAAGGACAGACCAATGAGTGGGATAACACTTGGAGGTGGACAGCTGAAGAAGGTGGAAAGTCTCAAGTACTTGGAAAGTATAGTGGAGGAAAATGGGAGAAATGACAAAGAGATTACGGAACATGGCAGACAGGCAGAAGCATTTCTGAGAAGCATTAGGAGCTTAGTGTGGAATAAAGATGTCCCACAAAAAAGCAAGGAAGTGTTATACAGAAGCTACTATATCCCGATACTGACCTATGCTTCAGAAACGTGGACAATGAAGAAAAGAGACATAAGCAGAATACAGGCAGGTGAAATGAAGTTCCTGCGAAGTAGGATCGGAGTAACAAGAAGAGACAGGTTGAGGAATGAAAAGGTCAGGGAAATGGTGAAAGAGGAGCCCTTGCAAGGTAGGATTGAGACATCAAGACTGAGGTGGTATGGACACTTAAAGAGAATGGATGAGAAGAAGATTCCCAAGAGGATACATGAGATGCAGATGCAGAAGAAACGACCAAGGGGAAGACCAAGAGATAGATGGCTGAAAGGAGTGGAGGAATGTGTCAAGAAGAGAGGCGAGGACTGGACCAGAGTGACAGCGGAGAGGTGGTGGGAAGAAAGGACTAAGTGGCGAGGCATATGTTCCAAACAGACCCAGCCTGGGGCTGGAAACTGTACATGATGATGATGATGATGACGACAAGTAAAATTAATCATTGACACGATGCGAAAACGAAGGATTGCGATTTTTGGACACATATCCCGGTTGCCAAATACTAGACTCCTGAAACAACTTTTTGACTTCTTTTGGAACAGTAAAACAAAAATCACATGGTTTAAAGAAAGCAAATGGATTTAGACGAATTGAAAATTACTAAGCATCAAATTGAAAAAAGAGAAGAGAAACGCCTTCTGAATAACAAATACACTCGACTAACAATCAAAATTTCACAGCGTTAGCAATATGTTATATCTGCAAGATCTTCCAGAATGAAGAAGTATTGGGAAAGAAAAAATTATCAAGTATTAAGAACTGAACTTATTATTTGAAGACTTTGTATATAAGGTTTGACTTTTGGTGCTCCAATGTGGGCGTAAACAGTGTAAATAAATAAAGACAGTTAGTCAAGCAGGCAAATATATGATACTAGCAGGTACCCGCGGCTTCGCTCGCGTCATAGTCGTGTCATATTGTAATTCAATGAAATGCAGGTTTGACACCGTTAACACCCCTTTAGAACCTGACATCCAAAAATCCCTCCTTAGTAGACGTTTTCATCACACAGCAAACATATCCCCAAAATGTAATTCTTCTAACTTTAATAGTTTTGTTTGGTCGATGAGAGTGAATATCCAAAAAACCTTCCTTAGTGGACGTTTTCCAGAATTTCACCCCTCCCCATGGGCCCCTTAAATAGGATTTATGAAAAAAAAAAAAAACAAAAAAAAAAAAACGGTTGAATATCTATTTATTTTTAAGCTGATTGTTTTCCTCTGAGTTTCAAACTCCTCGCCTATGTCGTTTAAGGGATACACGCTCCGTTTGGAATCTTTCAACCCCCACTTTTCATCCCTTTCATCTCATAATATACACCACGTCGAAAAATCATTAGACACGTGTTATCTTATTTTTAATGATTAGTTTATATGCCAAGTATCACATCACCAAATGAAACCACTCGTGAGATTGTTATTCAATGAAATGCACGTTTACCTCCTGAACACCCCTTTAGAGCCTGAATATCCAAAAATCTTTCCTTAATGGACGTTTTCGACATACAACGAACATATCACCAAAATTTCATATGTCTAACTTCAATAATTTTGGCTGGACGATGATGAGTGAGTGAGTGAGTCAGTCAGGACATTTTCTTTCATTTATTTTTCAGAATCTCACCCCTCCCCATGAACCCCTTAAATTTGATTTATGAAAACAACGTTCGAACACCTACTTACTTATTTCCAAGCTGTTTTTTTTTCCTGAGTTTGATGAGTGAGTGAGTGAGTCAATCAGTTAGGACACTTTCTTTCCTGTTTTTTCCCCCCAGAATTTCACCCCTCCTCATGGGCCCCTTAAATTGGATTTATGAAAAAACCGTCGAACACCTATTTACTTATGTTTTAAGACGATTTTTTCCCCGTTGAATTTCAAACTTCTCGCCAATGTCGTTTAAGAGATACACGCTCCGTTAAGAAACCTTCAACCCCTAATTTTCATCCCTTTCACCTCATAATATACACCACATCGATAAACCCTTAGACATATGTCTGCTTATTTTTAATGATTAGTTTATATGCCCAATATTACATCCCCAAATGAAACAACTCATGAGATATTGTTATTCAATGAAATGCACGTTGACCCCTTTAACACCTCTTTAGGACCCGAATAAACAAATATCCTTCCTTAGTGGACGTTTTCGACACACAGCTAACATTTTCCCAAAATTTCATTTTTTCAACTTCAATAGTTTTCGCTGGGCGATGATGAGCGAGTGAGTCAGTCAGGACATTTTCTTTCAATTTTTTTTCTTTTTTTCAGAATTCCACCCCGCCCCATGGGCCCCTTAAATTGAATTTATGAAAAAACTGTCGAACACCTATTTACTTACTTTTAAGCTGATTTTTTTCCGCTGAGTTTCAAACTTCTCGCCTATGTTGTTTAAGATATACACGCTCCGTTAGGAATCCTTCAAACCCCACTTTTCACACCTTTCATCTTATAATATACACCACATCAAAAAACCTTTAGACACATGTCTGCTTATGTTTAATGATTAGTTTATATGCCGAGTATCACATCCACAAATGAAACCACTTGTGAGATATTGTTATTCAATGAAATGCAGGTTTAACCCCCTTAAAACCCGTTAAGAAATTGAATATCCGAAAATCCTTCCTTAGTGGACATTTTTGACATACAACGAACATATCCCCTAATTGTCATATTTCTAACTTCAATAATTTTGGCTGGGCAATGATGAGTGTGTGAGTGAATCAGGACATTTTCTTTCATTTATTTTTCAGAATTTCACCCCTCCCCATGAACCCCTTAAATTGGATTTATGAAAAAAAAAAACTGTCGAAAACCTATTTACTTATTTTTAGCAGTTTCTTCCCCCTGAGTTTGATGAGTGGGTGAGTCAGTCAATCAGTTAGGACACTTTCTTTCCTGTTTTTTCTCCCCCCAGAATTTCACCCCTCCCCAAGGGCCCCTTAAATTGGATTTATGAAAAAACGGTCGAACACCTATTTACTAATTTTTTGAGCTGATTTTTTTTCCCGCAGAGTTTCAAACTCCTAGCTTATGTCGTTTAAGAGATACACGGTCTGTTAGAAATCCTTCAACCCCCAGTTTTCACTGCTTTCCCCTCATAATATACACCACATGTCTTCTTATTTTTAATGATGAGTTTATATGCCGAGTATCACATCTCCCAATGAAACCAATTGGGAGATATTGTTATTCAATGAAATGCAGGTCTACCCCCTTAACACCCCTTTAGAACCTGAATAACCAAAAATCCTTCCTTAGTGGGCGTTTTCGACTTACAATGAATATATCACCAAAATTTCATGTTTCTAACTTTAATAGTTTTGGCTGGGCGATGATCAGTCAGTCAGTGAATCAATCAGTCAAAACACTTCGTTTTATATAAGAGATTACTGCTGATATATTGGCCCGAAAATACGCCACACTTTTAATTTACATTATTTGGGTAAAAAAATCAGGGTGCGGCTTATACTCGCTACCTACACTTTTATGTGTCATCATCATCATTTCCCGTTTCCAGCTTCCTGGGTCGGGTTGTGAATTAAGGACCTCCAACGTTTCCTGTCTCTCCACCACTCCTCTCCTGTTTTTAGTACTTCTTCAGGTTTTCCTCCTCTCTTCTCTACACACTCCCACACTGTATCTGCCCATCTCTTTCGGGGCCTTCCTCGTGGTCTCTTCCCTGTCATCTTTTCACAGAAAGTTTTCTTTGGTACTCTCTCCTCTCCCATTCTCATCATATGTCCATACCACTTTAACTTTGTTGTTTCTATCCTGTCCTGCAGCTTCAAGATTCCTGTCCTTTTTCTAATCTCTTCATTTCTAACTCTATCTCTTCTGGTCTTGCCCTCTATACCTCTTAGGAATTTCATCTCCGCGGCTTGTATTCTACTCTCCTCTCTTTTTGTAGTAGTCCACGCTCCAGCTGCATATGTTAGTATGGGTCTGTAGTAGGTTGAATATAATACATTTTTACATTTCTTTGGGACATCTCGGTTCCACAGAATACCCCTTATGCTCTGGTAAAAACTGTTCGCTTGTTGTATTCTCTTTCCAATTTCCTCAGTTATCCTTCCATCTTCTGTGATCACACTTCCCAAGTACTTGAAACTTTTAACCACTTTATGTGTCATGTACTGCTTAAATAGGAATGCTCATTAGCAAGAACACAGCAACAAAGCAACAATACAGTCTGTAAGAGAAACTAGTGCCATTTAATGACAACAATGCGAACTTTTGTTTTGGCGGTGACATCGTTATTTGGTAACATGGTATTGTTTCATATGCTTGAATAATCTACAGTAGCTCAGTCTCAGCAAGATCTGTGAGAAAGCCTGTTTAACGCAAAAATGAGCGATCATTTAACGGTAGAGCGAAAAGCTTCATAAAGCAAAGGAATTCGGCGTGATTATGATGCAGCCTTCAAACTTGCAGTTGTGCGTTATGCCAAAAGCACTACCAACAGAAAAAAATGTTTACATGTTTATTAGTACAAGAAAATAAAAGTGTCTTCCCTTAATCCGGATGCAGCTTATTTTCAGGCAGAAACTTCTTATCCTTTTCCCTTTTTGAATATTAAGGGTGCAGCTTATTTTCGAGCCAATATGGTATGTAGTCAGATGATTTGGAAAGTGAAAAGTGCAACTCCTTCCGACACTTACATACACATTTATTTGCAAATGAGGACAGTGTTCCTAATGGCAAATCACCAATAAGTTGAAAAGGTACCCTACTGAATATAGCCAAAAACTACAAAACAAACATACAATCAGGAATAAAGTTTAATTGCTAAAAGGAAAATGACAAAACTGATAATATAATATGGTAACTGGACATCGAAAAGGCCTATGATAGTGTGTGTAGGGAGAAGGTTTGGGAAGCAATGGAAAACATGGGAGTGGAAAAAGGGACTGTAAGCAGAGTGAAGTAGATGTATGGTGGAAGTGTGAGTTGTGTCAAAGTTGGAGGGGAAAGAACAGACTGATTCAGACAAATGAGTGGTCCGAAACAGGGTAGTGCACTGCCACCTCTTCTCTTTATTGTGGTTATGGACGAGGTAATGACACGGGTAGCACGAATGAAAGGAGAAGATAAGATGAAAGCAATGATGTTTGCAGATGATCTCATGGTCTGGGGAAAAAAGGAGGAGGAAATTCAGGAGCAACTGAAGGCTTGGGACAAAACAGTGGGAGAGTACAGATGGAAGTTCAACATCAGTAAATGTGAGAACCTGTTAATGACCAGGAAAAAGGACATACCAGTGAGTGGGATAACACTTGGAGGTGGACAGCTGAAGAAGGTGGAAAGTCTCAAGTACTTGTGAAGTAGCCTATAGTGGAGGAAAATGGGAGAAATGACAGAGAGATTACGGAACGTAGCAGACAGGCAGAAGCATTAGGAGTTTAGTGTGGAATAATGATGTCCCACAAAACAGCAAAGAAGTGCTATACAGAAGCTACTATACCCCGATACTGACCTATGCATCAGATACGTGGATAATGGAGAAAAGAGACATAAGCAGAATACAGGCAAGTGAAATGAAGTTCCTGCGAAGTAGGATCAGAGTAACAAGAAGAGACAGGGTGAGGAATGAAAAGGTCAGGGACATAGTGAAAGAGGAGCCCTTGCAAGATAGGAGTGAGACATAAAGACTGAGGTGGTATGGACACTTAAAGAGAATGGAAGAGAAGAAGATTCCCAAGAGGATACATGCGATGCAGAAGCAGATGCAGAAGAAACGACCAAGAGATAGATGGTTGAAAGGAGTGTAGGAATGTGTCAAGAAGAGAGGCGAGGACTGGACCAGAGTGACAACGGAGAGGTGGTGGGAAGAAAGGACTAAGTGGCGAGGCTTATGTTCCAAACAGACCCAGCCTGGGGCTGGAAACTGTACAAGATGATGATGATGATGATGATGTGTGGGAAACCATGGTAAACCACTTGCTGGGTGGCTAAGTGGAGAATCGAACCCAACATTTTCCGGTTTACCTCACTAGGCTGTGTGTACCCTGTTCTTACCCTCAGACTAGAATTACATAGATTTCTTGACAGTCGGGAATCAAACATGGACCCCAGAAGTGACAATCAAGAACTACACCAACTGGTTGGTCACATTTATTTTTAAGAATAATATGTGAAGATTGCGGAAGAGGCAACCCAGTACTCAGGGAATAGTATGAGTACAGCATCAATCGGCAGCGTCTGTTTCCCAGGTTAGGGGCGGCTGCAAGGGCGTCTGTTTCCCATGTTAGGGGCGGCCTGTATAATAGCTGGCAGTAGCTTCATAAAATGCCTTTGGAAGTGGCGACCCCATCGTAATAATAGCCTAAAATGGAAATGGCACTTCAAATGATTCGGAGAAGGTTAGGGCGTACCCTGCAGGCGACGCGCAGTTCTTTTGGTACTGGGGGAACTGTGAGAAATGGGCGACCAGTAACCGAGATGAAAGTGGGAATCATGAATGTCAAGACCCTGACAGGCAAGGTGGAGGAGGTGGTGGACTTCATGGAGAGGGAGAATGTTGGATTGATGGGGCTGAGTGAAGTGGAAGGGTAAAGGAAGGAAGAAATTGAGAAAAGGATATACATTATACTGGAGGGGTGGCCAAGAGGCAAAAAATGGCGTGGGACTGATAACCTCGAAACAACTGGAGGAGTATGTTGAAGTGGTCGAGTGTGTGAGTGACAGAATAATGAAAATTAGAATGAAGATGAAAAATGACGTGATGGACTTCATACAAGTGTATACACCACAGACTGGAAACAGAGAAGAAGATATTGACGTATTCCTGGAGGATGTAGAAAGAGTAATTTCAGATGTAGAAGTGGTGATCATGGGAGATATGAATGCACAAATCGGAAACGAGAGACAAGGAAAGGAAGAAGTCATTGGACCATATGGATATGGGAAAAAGAACCGGGAAGGGGAGGAACTTGTGAACTTTTGTGAAAGGAATGGACTGATAGTGGGTAATTCATGGTTTCGGAAGAAAAACAGCAGAAAAATTACGAGATATGGTTGGGGCGATAGAAGAACAAAATCAGTAATTGACTACTTTCTGGTGGAAAGGACTAATCGCAGAAAGCTGATAGATGTGACAGATTTACCAGGAGAAGCATTTGATGGGGACCATAGAGCTGTGGTGGCAAAATTTAGATGGGAAAAATTGGAAAACCTAAAGGAGATCAGAGAAAGTAAAATAAAAGTATGGAAATTGAAAGACAAAAATGTACAGGAAGATTTTCAGGAGAGATTGAAGCAACAAATCCCAGTTACTGAAGTGGAAAACATAGAAGAGGAATGGTCCCACTTTAAAAGGGCATTTGTTGGTGCAGCAGAGAGTGCTTGTGGTAGGACGTCAACAGGAGTGAAAGAGAAGGAGACACCGTGGTGGAATGAGGAAGTGAAGAAAGCAGTGAAAGAAAAGAAGTCTGCATGGAAAGAATGGAACCGAGATCAAACAGAAGAAAGCAAAAGGAAGTATCACCGACAACAAATGGAGGTGTAAGAAAGTGGTAGGAGAAGAAAAGAAGAAAAAATGGGGAAGAATTTACACGAAGAATGGAAACAGATGTAAGTGGCAGTAAAAGGATGCTGTATGGGCTTCTAAGAAGTAAGAGGAAAGAAAGAGTTACCACAAAGCTGGTGAAAAAGGAAGATGGAGAGTTGTTAACACACCCAGAAGAGATAAAGGGACGATGGAAGGTGTATTTCGATAAGTTATTGAATGTGAGCAATTGTACTGGTGGGATGGAAGTGACACAACCTGACGACTCTATAACAGAAGATGATACAACAATGCTGGAGGTGGAATTAGCAGTACAGAAAATGAAGATGGGAAAAGCAACAGGGGTGGATGAAATCAGTGTAAAAATGATATAGGCTGCTGGACCTGTTGGTATTCAATGGTTGTATCGACTGCTAAAGTGTGTGTGGAAATGGAAATGTGTACCAGAAGACTGGGAGAAAGGGCTAATAATACCAGTGTTTAAGAAGGGGGACAAGAAGGTGTGTGATAACTATAGAGGGATCACCCTCTTATCACAGATAGTAAAAATACTGGAAAGGATATTAGAAAGACGAATGAGAAGAAAGGTGGAAGGAGAGTTGCAAGAGGAACAGTATGGCTTCAGGAGTGGAAGATCCACAGTGGCCCCAATCTTTAGCTTGAGGCAGGTGATGGAAAAGAACTGGGAATATGGAGAGGATTTGATCATGACTTTCATAGATCTAGAAAAGGCATATGATAGAGTCCCCAGAGAGAAGGTATGGGAAACCATGGTTAAAAAGAGACTGGGAAGAGAAATGTTGGAAATGGTGCAAGCAATGTACAACAACTGTGTTAGCAGGGTACTGACCCCAGTTGGAAAGACAGATTGGTTTAGGAACAAGACTGGACTAAGACAGGGGAGTGTGCTGTCACCTCTCTTGTTCATAATGGTGATGGATGAAATTGTAAAGGAAACAAAGGAAGCATATGGACAGAAAGAAATTAAGTTACTGTTATTTGCAGATGATATTGTGGTCTGGGGAAGGAACACCGAAGAAGTGCAAAAACAACTAGATGCTCTGAACGAAAATATTCAGAAGTACGGCCTGAAAATCAGTATACAGAAAAGCAAGACCATGGTAATGACAAGAGGGGAAAGACAAGGAAATGGCACTGTGAAAATTGGAAGTCAGAGTTTGGAAATTGTGGACACGTTCAAATACCTAGGAAGTGAATTGATGCAAACTGGTAGGTTGGACATGGAGATTGGCAGGAGGGTACAGCAGAGCAATGAATTCTATCAAAGTGTAAGAAAACTTGTTTGGGATAAGGAAGTACCAAGGAAAAGCAAGGAGGTAATGTATAAAGTATACTATGTTCCCATATTAACTTATGCAGCTGAGACTTGGACCCTGACAAGCAGGCAAGAGAGTAGAATCCAAGCCAGTGAAATGAAATTCCTAAGAAGTATGATAGGAAAGACAAGGAAAGACAGAGTGAGGAATGAAGATGTTAGGAAGGAAGTTGGGATGGGAAAACTAAATGAGAGAATTGAGAAGAATAAACTAAGGTGGTTTGGACATGTAAAGAGGTTGGAGGAAAATAGAATACCAAGACAGATGCTGGAGGCGAAGTGCAAGGATAAGAGAGCAAGAGGAAGACCTAGAACAAGGTGGATTGATTCAGTGAAGAACAACGTAAGAAAAAGAAATCTGGACTGGGACAAGATCGTGGAAGAAGAATGGTGTAAGGAAAGAGGAAAGTGGAGAAGTGCCATAAATACCCCGTCCCGGCAGGAGCTGGATAAGGGGAAATGATGATGATGATGATGTACTAAAACGAAATTGAACTTCCTACAGGAATAGTTACAACTTTCCCTGTCCACTCAGCCAAAATATTCTGCGGATCTTTCCTGTGGGCCTGAACATTATTTTATTTTATTCCTTTCCTGATGGAACTCCGGTAGTACCTTATTTCAACTCCTGGCGCACCTCCCCATGCCTGTCGCTTATACAGCTACACACACTACTACAGTCGAACTTGGATAACTCGAAGCTCAAGGGACCGAAGAAAAAAAAACTTCGAGTTATCCACGAATTCGAGTTATCCAAAACGGTCGTTTGGGAGGGGGTGGGGTGTATAATAATGGAAAACGATCCTTTAAAATATCAAATTCTTTTTGCTTCAGGCCCAGCTCAGCTTCCTCTATGACTTTAATCTTCTCAGCTAGCGTCAGTGTCTTCAGCTTTGAGCCCGATATTGAGCGACTTGGGTTTGAAAGAGTCATGGTAACTTATAAACAAAGAAATTTGCACTTAAATCCGGCTCCCTTGCTGTGATTGAACCAAACGCTCACTTGCCTGTTAAGACACGATGCTACCGGCTCGGAAGACTCGCCGCACACTGACGAAGCAGGGTAGGGGGGAAGAAACCCTATCCAAACTTTGCCGATCGTCCACGTACACCGAAATTGATCTACGAAGTCTGCTTCCCTTCAGAGGAGTTGTCGAAGCAAGAAGGGGGAAAGCGAGAGAGAAAGAGAGATGTGCTTATTGACCTTGAGCGGAACCGAAAATCAAACTGGTACTGGGCTTGAAACTGACAAAACCTGTTTCAGCCAAACAAATCTTTATGACTTCCGGAACCAAAACTTCGAGTTATCCACGATTCTTTTGCATTGTCAGTATAGGAAATTCAAGGGACCGGAGAAAAACTTCGAGTTATCGAAGTTAGACTGTACATTCATCACGTAATCGGAGGAATTCAACCCGCCCCCAACTGCACGGGCTGATGACCAAGATGTCCCAAGCCCATGAAATGAATTAACAGCAGACAAAATCACGTCATGATATTTTGTGTTGTGTTGGATTTTGACACACGTCATGCGTTTGATGTCCGACCACCAATTACGGTGGCCATCCTGGATTACAGTGTCAGGTCCGGTATTATAGGAGGTCCTGGTGCAGGCCTATTAGAATAAAACTTGTGGATATACATTCTTTTCAAAACAATATATTCCATACATTCTGCAAAATAAAATCACAAATTCAGGGAGGATTTTTTTTAAATAGGCCTAATCCTGGATCGTTATCCTCCAACAGAAGTGAACGTGTCCGGGAATAAAATGACATAATATCGCAATCCAACTATACCAGACCCAAAACAACATGAACATGAGGGAGGAGCCAGATTACCTCGCTCACTCGCACCAGCAAATAGCATAGCACGGCGTTGCCTAGATAACTCAGCCTTCAGGCCTCACTGCGCCGTACAAAATCGTTATTTCTCTCCGCGCATGAAAATAATTAATTCTTCAATTATTATTTTAATGACTCTAAGTTACAAAGCTAAAAATTTTGAAGCTGACTGCCCAAACCCCGTTACGCTACGACCAGCCGTTCGGGAGATAACATCTGCCCTTGAACTGAAGGGATAATTAGAGAGAATGATTTAGGTGTTGAAATATTTAGGTTCGCTAGGGAAGACAACGAAGAGTGCTGCTTTAATTCAGTAGTGGAGCTTTAACAAGTGCTGTGAGCTGAAGTTTTGAACTCATAACAATGTCACTTAGCAAGCCGAGTGGCAGCCAAACAGTTTTACACAGACAGGCAAGAAATACAATTTTCAGGGTATATGGCCTTTAAAATAAGTTTTCGAATACAGAAGTACGTGAAAACACAAAATCTGATAACCTATGTTATTGTGGTGTCAGCAATTATGTTTTTTGTTGTTGTAATTGAGTCGAATAAAACTCACCTCTTCACAGTTTTACCTCACGAGGCATAGCGTACCCAGTTCTAACCCCGAGACCAAAACTAAATGTCTTGATTGAGCCGTGAATCGAATCCGTACCTGACGGGTTGTTGTTGATGATGATCGTTTTAGGGGCTTTGTGACATCGTCGTCATTTAATCCCGTGTATGTGTGTGGAATTTGTCTGATAACCTGTGTCACTTTGATGTCTGCACTAGTGTGTGTATTTGTAATTCAGGTAGGATTTGGGTAGAAAGCGGCCGTGGCACATTAGGTACCATCCCGGCATTTTCCTGGAGTAGAGGTGCGAATCCACCAAAAAAAAAAACCACTTCCAGGATGACTGAGGTAGGAATCCAATCCACATCTTCCCAGCTGAGTGTACCCTGTTCCAGCCCTCAGACCAGAATTACATTTCTTGGGAATCGAACCCGGGCTTCCGCGGTGACAGCCAAGAATGGACAAAAAGTGTGCTAGCCAGTACACCACAAGGTGGTCTCCAATAAACAAAAAATGATCCCAATAAATTGTTTTCTGTATTTCTATTACTTGAGTTAGCCGTGGTGGTTACGGCATGACTGATGGCAGTCGCTCACATCCGGGAGGCGAGGAGGTTCGAATCCCCCCGCCGGCAACCTTGAAGATGGTCTTCTGTGGTTTCCCATCTTCCTTCCAGGCAAATGCCGGGGTTGGTCCCTAACTATAGGCCACAGCCGCTACCTTCCAACTCCTCGTCCTTACATTCCAACTTCCCTCCTTCCCTCCCCAACGGTACTTGTAGCTCACCCATTGGGTGTCCGTCTCGAAGCAGCTACAAAAACTGGCGAGCCGAACATGTCCTCGGACACTCCCGGCACTAAAAGCCATACGCTAAAAAAAAAAAAAAAAAAAAAAAAAAAAAAAAAAAACTTATAAAGAGTCCACAAGCAATGTTAATCAGAATGACTTGGGGTGTAGATCACGTCATGTGAAATAATGTTGTTGTTGTTGTTTCATTTGAGGGGCTAGGACATCTTCGTACTTTAACTCCGTGTATGTGACTGAAAATCTGGGTTATTGTGGTGTCTATATTAGAGTGTATGTATTTGTATGCTTGTGAGGATTGGGAACTGTGGCCTTATGTTAGGAACCATCCCGGTATTTGCCTGGAGTATAAATGAGAAACCACTTCTAGGATACCCGAGGTAGGAATCTAACCCATATCTTCCAGTTTTGCCTCATGAGGCTGAGTGTACCCTGTTCAAGCCCTCAGACTAGAATTTAATTGCTTGACATAGCCGGGAATCGAATCCGGACCTCCTGGGCCACAGCTAAGAATGCTGGTCGCTACACCAGGAGTGCACGAATAACGTTTGTGTGATATTTTATATCTGCCTCATATAACAATTATAAAAATGTGCGCACTTCGTTGTGAGCATAGATATTCGTAGGATTAGGCCCCCCAACCTCGTACATGTTCTTACATTCGGAGCGCCTTGTGTTCACGGAGAAGGTCGTACGTATACTGCGAGTGTAGAGCTGTGTCATCTCCGCCAGTCTCACTTTGGCAACAGCGCTCAGCTGGACGCACGTTACTGGGCGAGCCCATGTTCAGAGTTGTTTTGGATCTGGTATAGTAGCCTACCCCCAGCATTTATATACTTGTCTTTCACGAGTGCTTAGTTCGTCACATCTGAGTAGAAACTCGTGTTAAAATCTTTCAGCCTAAGTATTGATAAATCTTCCGATTATAAATACTATGTAGGAGCTTTTTTGGCACACACTTACTGCTTCTGCCACATCAATCCAATCCAGAGCACTTATAAAAGCATCATTTCGAGTTGGCTTCAAATCCCAATTCCAATAAGTAAGAGATCGAAATGTATGTGTTACATGGAAATTCCTTTCAGCATCCTCTATCAAGGGCTTCTTCATTTCTTTTAATACAATTCCTTGGTATTTATGTGGCAATGGTATAATCTCACCAAGAAATGGATAACCTCTAAATGATGCTTTTAGATCTGAAACAGAGAAAACACCACCCAAACTGTATTTCATACATTTAAAAAAATTGTGATAGGCCTACCTCCTAAGCAGACCAACAGCTTCAGAATGACTTATTAAATAGCGAAGACTGCAATTGGGAAACAGGCTATCGAAAATTCCCAAACATTTGAGCGGGTTTTACTGCATTAAGAGAGACAGATGGAGACGGAGAGATGGGAAGGGTTATGTTCCAAACAGATCCGGCCAGTGGCTGGAAACTGTGCAAATTGAAGAAGATTAAGAAGGAGAAGAGCGACAGAACATTGGTTGATGTTGAAATGTGACCTGGTGACCCAGTATTCCAGAAATTATTGAAAAAGTGCATCATATTGTCCATGAAGACCATTGTCAAACCAATAATGCAGTCGGTGCACAATCTGGAATCAGTTATACAAACCTACCACAAAGTTGTAACATACATGTATGTGTCGCACCAAAGTTAATGGCCAGACTTTAAAAGTGAATAAGAAAAGCTAACAAGACTTGATGATTGCACAGACCTCCAAGAACAAGCTCTCAATGATTCCACCTTCCTTTCCAATAATTTCAATCAATTCCAATGTCCTTAAGGAGTAATTGCACTTGCACTTGGATAATATAATTATCTAATTTTTATGATTTTCATATCTAATTTCATATTTTGGGAGTCATTATCAATTTTGAAATTACTGTCCATTATCACTTCGCATTGGAAATATGTGCTAACTTAAATTATGTAAATAGGCTATGTGTTTTTCTTTCTTGTTCATTCAACGACAATTGCCATGTTTGTTTGGCGCATCAGGTCTCTTCAGCTGTTACTGATGCACACACATCGACGTCACATTACTGTTACCAACATTATTATCATCAACTAAATTAGAGCAGTTTCCAACCACAGGTTGGGTCTGCTTCGAGCACAAGTCTCTCCATCGTTTTCTGTCCATCCACCACTTCTCTTCTGTCACTGTTGTCCAATTCACTTCTTTTCTCTTGACACTTTTCTTCACCCCCTTCATCCGCCTATCCCTTGGTCTTCCTCTAGGTCTCTTTCTTCCACCCTATTTCCAATATCTTTCGTGGTATTCTCTCTTCTCCCGTTCTTTTCACGTGTCCATACCACTGTAGCCTTGATTTTCAATCCTATCCTGACTATCATTTCTGATGCTATCCATTCTAGTTACACCTATCCTGAATCTTCATTTCCACTGCTTGTATTCTGCTTTTATCTCTCTCCCTCATCACCCAAGTTTCTGATCCATACGTTAGGTTTGGCACAAAGTATGCCTTGTATATGATCCCTCTACATTTCTGTGGCACATCCTTGCTCCATACCAGGCCTCTATCACTCTTAAAGAATCCATCAGCACACCTTCCTCTTTCATCTAATCCCAAGGTATTTCGGTAGTGGCGCATTTTAGACCATCCTTTGTATAAAAAATTTTAAAAACTGAAATTACCTGATTTAATAGTCGGGAGGATATCAGGAGAGGATTGAGTATTAGATGTTCACTGCTCCGCTGTCATAGACCCACCATCCCGCCCAAATAGCATCACGACTTATATAGTTGAAATCAAAGTACTGACCTCCATCTTTCTGACTGAGTCAGTAATGCCAACCCCACGTGTTTGGTACTATTTCGCACGTGATTTATGAAATCACCATACTCAGTGGAAAGTGAACTCAATTACAGTGTTTATTTATGTATTTATTTATCTTATTAATGTTAGACATTCAAAAACAAACCTAACCTGGGGTTTACGCCCCAGACCCCCTTGCTTGTGGTACTAGCAGTAATTTTCCGCAAGACAGTGCCTAACTTAGTAGCGAAGGCGTGTGGTGAATTTCTTTATTCAAGTTGGTAACGTAGTCACATGATCGTCTTTCGGTTGTCATGTGACTGTCCAATATGGCGTCCGTAAGTGAAGGAAAATGCATTATTTCCGTGAAATAACAATTATTGCGGTGCAGCAGTGGTTATTGAGTATGAAGAGATTGTGAAAAGACTCCCAACAACTCCCAGAAAAGTATGTATATCATAAATGATATATTTTCAATAAGCTAAGGTGTTAAAAATGATGAAAATGGAGGATGGTCTAAAATGCATAATAAATCGTATTTCCTCCATTTTCTTCAATGACACTTCCCCGATTCTTGAAGCTCTACACTCTCTTCAACTGTTCTCCACCTAACTTGATACCAGAGTAGGCTACACTCTGCCCTTCTCACGTGTTCTTATCACCACTTTACTCTTTTGCGTGGAAAACTTCATTTGATAGGATGACTCTACTTCCTCCCAGCGGCTTCGGTGGCGTAGTTGGTAGCATGCTGAACTACTGTGCCCAAGATAGCGGGTTCAAACCCGGCTGAAGTCGTTGGATTCTTTTAGAGCGTTGAAATCCTTCAGTATGCCTTCCTTCGGAAGGGAAGTAAAGCCGGCGGTCCCATGTCTTAGATTCATGCCATGTAAAAGATCCTTTCACATACTAAACTTGTGTGAAGTAAATTTCTAGGTTAGATTTCGTTGGAATGCTCTATCAAAGTTCCAATGTTCCCCCACTAGGTATCAGTGACATCTAGTAGCGAAAGTTGGAATTACTTGAAATTGAACGGAACTTGTAGCTCACCCTATGGGTGTCCGCTGGAAGCAGCTACAGCCCCTGGCGAGCCGAACATGTCCTCGGACACTCCCTGCACTAAAAGCCATATGATAAATAAATAAATAAATAAATAAATAATACTTCTTCCCATGCATTGAGTTGCTCCTGTACATCCTTCTCCTTGTTTCATCAAGTCATCTGCAAACACCATTGCCTTCATTTCTTCCTCCCCAATATGCTGTGCTACCTCCTGCATCACTTCATCCATCACCATTACTGTTACCAACATATCGGATACAAAATACACCATGTAATTATGTGAAAAAGCATTAATTGCCAAAATTATTGGTCTGGGTAAAGGTTATTAATGTGCGAGTACTCCCACTGTTCATAACAAAAATCAGGGTTGTAATTAGCTAATGCACCCGAAGTAAATATTGGTCTATAGACAAACACCATTGGTCTGGAAAAAGATTATTGAGGCGTTTGGATATGCTGTATATTTGACCATAATTCACGCATATATTGGCGGACTCAGCTGGAAGTTTACTATATAAGTCGTGATCTAAAACAGGGGATGGAGGGTGGGTAAACATCTATTACCATACTACATCATTTCCAGGTTTCTTTTTCATCATTTCAAAAGGTATATTGGCTAATTTCAATAGTTGAGGATCCTTTTTCGTAGGATATGCTCTCCTCCAGTTTTACTATTCATTCCAACAGGTCAAAAACTAAATGTTGCTTCCTATGCCAAAGTTCTGAAATGTCTATGGGAGGATATGAAAAGGAAACAACCTGATTGGTGGCAAAAACAATACCGATTCATCCATCATGTAAATGCACCTACACAAACTACTGTACTCTCCTTACTTGACGTAGCTTTGGCCAACAACATGATTGACAGTGTCACTTCCTCCCTATTCCTAAAATTGAAAATTAACTGATAGGGCAAAGATTTCAGATGGTGAAGAAAATTTAAACTGAAACGCAGATCACTGTGAACAAACTGCGAGGAACTTTTCCTAAGAATGCTTCCGATAGTGGCATTACTGCTGGGATTGATATCTAGCCTCAAGAGGGGACAGTTTTGAACGTGACAGGAGCCAATGATATCCATAGAAAACAGAGTGATTTTTGAGATTGGTGCAGAAATTCTTTGAATTGAGTAGTACGCATTTAATTTCTTTTCAACTAAATATCGGTAATACAATTTACTGAGAACAAATCCCGGCGCTTAGCTCTGCATTTGACCTTGTGAGCTCAGCCGTAGGAGAAGGGTGTAGACTGGTGAGGGGATTGCGTCAAACACATCCCTGGCTGAGAACATTGACGCGCGACAGTAGCAGATTCCTCAGACATTAGGACTACTAGTCTAAGCCAGTGCCACTTAGCGTGGCAAATGCTTGATGCTGCAGTAGTATGCAGGAGGGGGATGGGCAAGTGCAGACCTGGCTGCAGGTAAGTACTGGTAGTGTGTACCTGTTGTAGGAGATAGGCTAACTATTGTTTTAAATGGGTTGACTATCAACCTCTACAGCACCTAGTGAGTATTCCAGTAATGGTTTGTGTTTAGGATTGGATTAGATGCCCTGGGATTTAACATAAGACAGCATCCCAGTATTTTCTAGGTATAAGCATGGAGAAAACTAGGGAAAAAGCCACACTCAACCAGTCAGCGTTGGGATTCGATCCTCGGATCATGGAGCTACCCACTCAACTAGGAACGCAATTTAACACATGCAGCCATGAAGAGTGTATGTTCCATATATTAAATAAACTAGGCCTACTTCTAATGACTTCAAGCCGTCACATTGACTTTAAGCAACCTCGAATAGCCAACAGCATAACCAAGCCTAGCACATCTCACAATTCAAGGAGTCGGACACAGCAGCACACAGTACCTACTGTATAAATTAGCACCTAGAAATATCTATTCTCTAAACTACTTAAAGTAGTAAAATTTGAAAGAGCAAAGCAGATGTTCATACCAGTTTCATCACCTTTCTTCTCACTGTCCTTCGACTTAAGCTGTTTGTTTTTGGATTTATTATCGGCGTAACACTGAAAATATTTAGACACATTAGCATCACAGTCAGAATGTATAAGACATGGCACATAATGAACAATAGCATCCTTTTTATTCACATCGCTATTTCGATGTATGTGAATTGCCATGTTGATGTATAACTAACTTTGCAAATAGATGTTTGCTATTTACAATCTCTTCACCCACAGTTTCCCGCCAGAATTCTAAAACAAAAAAAGAATGGTCTGGCAAGTGAACAGAAAGACAACATATGAAAGCTAATTGCAGTATGACTTTAACGTCGTTGTACTGGGGCAGTGAGCAGGATATGAGAGTGATTTCGCAACCTCCAGATCAGTTATGAAAGTTTTGTTCACCACACACAAACACAATTTCTTAAAATTTTGAGTGAAAAAGAATTAGCAGAGACCAAGAAAATACCAAGAGTGTCTTCACGTTCTTTTCTATCTCCATCAGAAACTTCCCCATCAGATTATAAAAACGTGGAGTAGGGCAGCAGCCGCCATTGTAAACCCAAGTGCTCGGCATTTTTCTTCTGCTGCAGTTAGGAGGCTGACGTTCGCTGTCAGTTCTTTAACTGTTGGCATTTCTAGCACTCTGAAGAATTCTAAAAACTAAGTCACCTCTAACAAAATCTGTATTTTCCTATATAGTCTATTGGACACCCCTTTCCAGTTGCTATTTTCAACAGAGTTATTATAGTGAAGATGTGAATTTCATCCGAGGGGTTATTCTAAGTGAACGACCAAAATAAATTCACCCCCTTGTTCAATGTATTGCGCAACTCAGCGCATGAAAAAACAAGGAGTTCCATGACGATTTAAAGAGTGTACTTTTCTTAAAATGTAAGATTAATGCCAATGGTTGATCTATAGACCTATTTAGAATAATAAATTTAACCACAGATTTCAGTTGATATTACTGTCAGTTATGATTTGGTCGAAATGTAGCCTACTACAGTACCTCAAACATGAGCACTACAGTGTTTCAAATACAGGGCGCCAGGGAATGTTCTCCGCAGTGCTTACTTGCAGCAGTTACGTTGGCAGCACGGCTGCTGCTTGTATCAAAACAAACAAACAGTTAACGTTGTTCTCACCACAGCCATTCATAACAGATGCTGGAAGTGTTGGAAGACAGACTTCAACACGTCTACACATATTGTTGAAGACTTTTTTGAGCTAATTTGCGTGTTGATTTCTTGGACTACTCAGCATAATATCGGAGGTTTCATGAAGTTTTCCGTCTGTTAGAAGCGTAGGCCGGCCTGTTCCGGGTACATCGTGAACTGAGCCGGTCACACGAAATTTACTTATCAAATCCTGAACGGTATCCCGGTTTGGACACTTTGAATTAGGAAACCTCATCTGAAATTTTAGTTTTACATTTTCTATAAACCAACCGCCTTCGTGTAAAACGTATTCCACCAAAAAAAAAAGCTCTCTCTTCGATAGTAAACATTACCGCCTGTATACTGATGCAGTCTTCCAATAATCTATCTGAACGCTCGCTTACTGCAATACACACTGACGATTGCGACACCCTACAAACCACACGTGTGACCTTCACTGTGCCACTGTCCTGTCAAGGACACCGTGCTGATAACTTAACTGCTGATGTTACCCCCTTACAGCAGCACGTAGTCGCTGAGGAGAACATTCCCTGGCACCCTGTAGTTTCCTTCCATGGAATCTGAGATACTGGGAATCTACGGCTCAAATGCTCAGAGAGAGTTGTACTGCTACCTCTAAAAATGCGTACAATTAAATCCCTTACGACATACAGAACATTATGTATATACCTTACAATTTGCTGGTTAACCATTAAATGCTATGGAAGTTAGGCTATATGCAGTTAAACATTGAACCTATTACTACGCGCAGTATCTTGTTGGCAACACTCACGTAAGGCTTGCTCAAAATGAATCTGCAACTACCGTATACAGTACGTGTGCCAAATTTTGAACTCTTTGCCTACATACTGTACATTCTGATATATTGAGAGTATATTTAAAATTATGGGGAGCATTTACCGGCAGTTGGTAGCCCTGGTGACTCAAAAATATCCTGAGTTATATCTCTTGTGACATACATTACTCAGACGTAATTTGGTTGAAATCCCTTTGCTAGTATGGAAGTTACTTGCAGTTGAACATTGAACCTATGCGCTTGCATAGAATTAACTTATGTTGGTCGCACTAACTCTATATATATGTCTAAAATTCTGAGATATTAGATGTAGGGTTCAAAAGTTTTGAGATTATTAATACACAATTGGTAGCCCTGCTCAGGGTCGTGGAGAGCGAGATTGGGCCCTGGGGCTGATATTTCCAGCCCCCTCCTCTACCCCTCGTTGCTTACCTCGGTATATTCTTCTACAGTAATTCTTTGTACCGTACTTTTTAAGACCCTAAATATGTGTAGAATTTTCTACTTAAAAAACTAGTCGATCATATGTTTCATAACGGTGCTGTGTTGACTAAATTCCCCACCTCAAATATTTTGAACTCTTGCTTTTTCCTATATTTTCTGTAATATTTCATAATGTTTAGACTGCTACATTACTTACAAATTTGGAGAGTTGTTCCTCTGAACAGGCCACTGATCTCTAAGACACTAGATGAAAACAATTCTGGAATAGGTAATGTTGATGAAAGATAATGTTCAGAAGTTTCAAAAATTCTTATTAAATTAAAAAGGCGACAACATTTTTATAAACATAATTTAAGCTTATCAATAAACATACTGTAATATGTATTCAATTGTCTTCAATTAGAAAGGAAGAACTTTTTAATATTTTCCAGGGACTTATATTTTACATTTATATTTTGTCTCAAATGACAATAAAAACACTTCAGTAAACGCTTCACGGTCCTCAGTGGACCCGGGCCCTTCATGATATCCGGGTCCCAGGGCTACAGCCCCGTCTGCCCCTCCCTCTCGTCGGGCCTGAGCCTTCTGGCTGTTATGATAAGCATGTCCTAAACCCTAAACCATAGAAGTTAGATGCATATAAAGATTGAACCTATCAGCGCGCGTAGAAGGCCCTACGTACAAAATTTGGATGAAATGCATTCGTTAGTATGAAAGTTTTATGCAGTTAAACATCGAACCTATCAGTGCGCGTAGAATCATGTTGGCAACACTATCATGTATGGGTTACTCAAAATCAAACTAGAATATTATGCTCTATGAGTTTGCAATGTTTAGAACTGTTGGCCTGAATACTTTCTGATATATTGAGACTAGGATAAGAAATATAGAGAACATTTATCAACAGTTGGCAGCCTTGGTGACTCTAAAGAATACGCATGGTCACATCTGTTGTGGTACGCAAAGCACATGTGAAATTTGGTTGAAATCCAATTGATAGTATGGAAGTTAGATGCATATAAAGATTGAACCTATCAGCGCGCATAGAATCATGTTGGCAACATTATCATGCATGGGCTTCGGAAAATTACTATAAACTGTTATTATCTATAAGTGTGCCAATTTTGGAACAGTTCCCATGCATACTTTCAGAGATATCCAACATAGAGCTCAATCTTCAATTGCGATTTGTCAGCAGTTGGTAAAACTGACGTAATTTTGAAATAGGTCTTCATTCATACCAATTTTATTTACGATAGCTGCAGTCGTTTGGGAATTGATAGGGTCCAGTGTAATATTGTCCATACAAGTCGGTTGATGTAGAAAGGTCATAGTTGATTAATGTTCTCTATATTTATTTCACCTAGCCTCAATATATCAGAAAGTATGACTTTTTCCCCTCCACACATTAACCTATAAAATAATTTGTTTTTATTAAGAACGTATATGGAAAGTGTTAAACCGAATGTTCATTAGGATTTTGCAAATCGGGTAAGAACAGAAAAGAACTGACGAACGTATTTTATGTTCGACGATGTCGAACTGTAAATATTATATGTCAGAAAACTGTACTATAATGAGGCTCATTATAGTACAAGTTTTCATTATGGGACAGTTTCCCCCCACCAATCAGAGCTCAAGAAACAGTTGTTTGACCAATTAGGTATGGATAGCATCGCACATGCGCTGAGTTCCAAGGCCTTCTGATTTAAATTTCACTGCGTGGCCTACTGTCATAGTGGGGTAATCGAGGAGGCCATGGTCAAATACAAGGTATTCTCTGCGTTCCATGCGCTCTGTTCAGTACATAAAACTGGCGAAATCTCGACAGATATTTATGAATATTTATGTTCGAACATAAATTAGTTATAATAATTATCGTCGAACATAAACAGTCGTATGCAACTCGCCTATAATGGTAATTAAGACACTCGTATGGAAATTATAAAACTCGCATAGCCTGCGCTCGTTTTATAAACATACTCGTGTCTTAATTATTGCCATTATAGGCTCGTTGCATAATGTACTACTGTATTATGGATGACCCCCAAGCAAATTCTTTTCACTTCCAAAAACTTAGAATCGTATGGCGCACTCTTTCATGTTTACTTGAACTCTTTCAGAAAGTAATTTGTACGTAGAATTTCACTCCAGGCAAAATTGGAGAGAATATTAAACGCAAATTAGAACCCAAGACTAAAGAAGATTCAATCAGTCAGTTCTTAAGTGGATTTAGGGTACCGTATCGTAACAAATGAATGTCCCGAACCTTCGGTCCAGTGTAATATTGTTAAAACAAGTCGGTTGATGTAGGAAGATCCTACTCAGCCTATAGGCTAATCTCGTTTCGATGCACATTAGTTTGTCTCCGGTAAACCTTGCAAGACTTATTATTAAGCGAGTATAAATAAAGCGGAATGTTTAAAAGTGAATGTTATTTTATTTTTATGCACATTTCCCATTTTTTGTGCATATTTCAAGTATTTTTAGTGTAAAAGATTTGAGATTCGTGTCATACTCATCAGCGATTTGATGCACAAAAAATATAAGCTTACTTTCTTCTATGCTTTTAGTATGTATATATTATGCTTCTTTGATAATTGATTTACATTTTGAAATGTCAGTGGCGTATGGGTTCGACTTTTTTGTTGCCTGTGCGGCCTGTCAATGGAAACCAAGTCTCTTATGACAGCAGTGATAAAAACTCATATCACCACGTCTAGTCGCGATGTCCCGTAGAGTGGTTATTGGGTTTTGGGCATCGTGGTCCTTGAGCCCCATGCACTTGAGTCTTCTTCTTCCTAACGTTTTCCTGCTGTTGCAGGGTCCACTATTTTGATCTTGCCTCACCATTTTGTACGATCTTGGGCATCTTGTGGTCTTAAGTTGAGAGTCTTCATGTCAGTATTTACTGTGTCATGCCAGCGCTGCTTTGGACGTCCACGTGGACGTTGCCCATTAATTTCTAACGAGTGGGTGAAATTGGCAACTGTTCCAGGTGCAGCACGCAGGACATGACCATACCATTGGAGACGCTTTTCCCGTGCCTTCTCAGTGATGGGTGCGATGCCCATTTGCTGGCGATCAGTGTCATTTTTCATAATGTCAGTAATTGAGGTCCGTATTGACTAACTATATATTAGAAAGAAATAAAGTGATTCTGCCTTTTCAATAGGCCTACTTATATTAAACCTACTCACAGGTACATGTTTCGAAGTTTGTTAACTCCCTCTTCCTCAGCCTGTTTATTTCTTTCTAATATAAGTGTAATTTTTGACATGATGCGGGAGTGTGCTGCCCATGGACTAACGGAGCATACGTATTTCCATCTTGTGTATTTGGCGCTCCATAGCTTTATCGGCCGGTCCACATTCAACACCGTTTAAAGCAACAGGACGTACTACTGTGCGGTATATTTTTTCAGATGTAGTGGCATCCTTTTGTCGCAGAGCATGCCTGTGACTTACCTCCATCTCATCCACGCTGCCTTAATCCTACTTCGCACTTCATCAGTCTGTATGCAAGATCCTAGATACCTGAAGCTTATTGTCTTCGTTGAGGTATCTCCATCAACTTGGATGGAGCCGTTGCTTGGGATGGTTTCCAGATATTCAGTTGTCTTTTTGTTAAGTCTAAGACCGAATTGTGAGAGACAGATGTTCCAATCTTCAACTCGACACTGCAATCCTCTTCTAGTGGTATCAGCAAGTGCAACATCGTCTGCAAATAAGAGAGTCCAAGGGACACTCCTTTGCGGGTTCCGTGTGATTGTGTCTATGTTAAGAACAAAAGCAATGGGGACAGTGCGGAGCCTTGGTGTACAGTACAACGACTTTCACTGCGAAGCTTCCTCGAGAAGTCGACAGTGCAACGTACACGACTTGTAGTGTTCGTGTATAGCATCTTGATCCAATTGATAAGTATTTCAGGTACCACATGGTCATGAAGTGCATACCAGATCACGCGGTAAGGAACACGGTCGAAAGCCTTTTCAAGATCAAGGAAGGCAATATGCAGTGGCTGTTGTTTCTCTCGGTGCTTTTCAATGAGCATTCTGGCAGCGAAGATTGCATCGGTTGTTCCAGCACCCTTGATGTAGCCGCACTGGTTGGTAGTAGCCTAATGCTAACGATTTCACGCAGTCGTCAATCGAAACTTCTCTCAAAGATCCTCGTTGTGTGCGACAGGAGGCGAATTGGATGGTAATTTTCACATTCTGCTGGGTCATCTTTTTGCTTAAAGATATGCAGAATCAGAGTCAACTATGACATTGCAAAAGTTGGTCTGCCAGTTTACCGCAGGTTCTTTTAATTCCTGTAACTTCCAGAAGACTGCCGGAAGGTCATGTACTTGAGTGTGTGGGGAAATTTGTCTGATAAACTGCGTTATTGTAATAGCTGTATTAGTGTGTGTATTTGTAATTCAGGAGATGATTGGGAAGGGGGCGGCCGTGGCCTAATGTTAAAAGCCATCCCGGCATTTGCCTGGATTAGAAGTGAGAAACCACATAAAACCACTTCCAAGATGGCTGGGGTGGCAATCGAACCCACTCTTCTCTGTTCTGCTTCACGAGACTGAGAGTACCCTGTTCCAGCCCTCAGACCAGAATCGCATTTCTTGAGAGAGCCGAGAATCGAGCCCTGACCTCCGGGACGACAGCCAAGAATGCTAGCTGCTACACCTTGAGGTGCTTTGTGTCACGTAGAATGGACTATAATATGCGGTAGAAATACATTCAGTTTCACTATGAAGGCATGCATTGCAATGGTCTGCAGTATGTCTACAAGTCTACCGCATATTATTCCCGTTTCTGAGGGTGTGATGGCGGAGTGATCAAACTGTTTGCCTCTCACCAGGCGGGCCGGGTTCGATTACCGGTTAATGCAAGTGAGATTTTCGAAGTGAAGTATCACGGCCTGTCGTTCGGATTCTATGTATAAAAAGGAGGCTCTGTGGCTCATGATCGCGAGATTAACGGTCGCGCAAATCTACAAGTGTCCTTTCTTACTCCCCATTCAGCGGGGTCCGGGATGAGATATGAACTTCGAGGCATGGGTGATTTTTACGTCCTGGTGACCTGACTGACGTCAACCTCATGTGAGGAGTTAACTAGGCAAGGAGTTGGAAGATAGCTGCCATGACCCATTAGAAGGTACCGCCCCGGCATCTGTTTGGAAATGAAGATGGGGAACAACAGAAAAGCAATTTAAGGACAGCCGATAGTGGGGTTTGAACCCACGTACATCCCATAGCATAGCGCTGCGCCATAGCGACCATAGCTACCGCTGTTGGTATTGCAGTGGTCTGCGGTAAGTAATATAATTAGGATCGTAGGCGATAGGAAGCACTCTTGTTTGTCATGTGTGGGTCGAATGTGACACACGGGAAGGTCAGGGATTAACTTACCAGCGTTGGTGTCCTGCTAGAGCCAAGCATCAGCGGGTACACTATAAGCACGTATGACGACAAACCAAGAATCACATAAAAGATTGTTGTTGTTGATTCATTTAGGGGCTTTACGACATCGTGTGTATGTAGCCCCGTGTACTGGGCGTGTATAGAATCTGTCTGATAACTTGTATTGATGATGATGATGATGATGATAATTGTTGTTTTAAGGGGCCTAACATTGAGGTTATCGGCCCCTAATGAAATGAAATGGTGTGAAATGAAAGGATGATGATAAAAACAGCTCACTGCCATGGATGAAACGAAAATGTTTTATATAAAACAGACAGTGAGCCCCAACAATTATGCCTTATTTGAATAAAAAGAATAAAAGGTGGATGGTAAAATAAGGTATAGTGAACAATAAAATAGATGAACGCAATAAAAACATAGAACAGACTTAACCTGAATTAAAAGTCTTAACGGGGCAGATGACCTCGTAGTTCCGCCCCTTAAAACAACAATAACTAACTAACTAAAAGTCTTAACTTACATTAAAACTTGAAAAATAACCACTCTCCCTCATGAACCGGAGGACGAGGTCTACTGACGGCCCACGGAGAATAAGAGAGAGGGTATTAGGCAGTTTAAAAGTCCTTCGCAGATCGGCCAGGTCCACACACTCCAAGAGAATGTGTGCCACGGTAAGGTGGGCGCCGCAAGTACACACAGGGGTGTCTTCTCTCTTTAGCAAGTGGGAGTGCGTAGCAATCCCATGGCCGATCCGGAATCGACAGAGTACCACAGCTTCCTTCCGGAGAGATCGGAAGGAAGATTTCCACACCGTTGTCTCCTTGATTCCTCTGAGTTCGTTGGGTGGAGGAGTGGCATGCCACGCTTCCTCCCAATGCGACAGGATCGAATGTCGCAACTGAGAGCGCAATAACTTGTAATATTGAGTTGGCTGTACTAGTGTGTGTTTTTGTAGTTGAGGGTTAAGATGGGTAAGGGACGGCCATGGCATTAAGTAGGTATCATCCCGGCATTTGCATGGAATGGAAGTGGTGGAAAACCACTGCTAGGATGACTGAGGCAGTGATCGAACCCACCTCTTCTCAGTTGTGCCTCACGAGGCTGAGTGTACCCCTTTCTAGACCCAGAGCAGAATTAAATTTCTTGACAGAGCCGGAAATCGAACCCGGATCTCAGGGGCGACAGCCAAGAATGCTACAGCATGAGGGGTTCGAAAATATTGTAATAAGGTGATTAACGCAGGTATTGTGCCAAGCGCAAAGAGTGCACCTAACAAAGGTTGATCTACGCTTATATATATAACTTAAGGTGCATACAAAAAGTAACGAGCCGGAGGCATAATTACAGAAACCAGTCCCTGTATGTTAGAAGTATTGGCCCTGGCTGTTGAGGCACTTGTCCCACTGTGACACGAGGCGGTAAATGGCTGTCTCATAAAATTCCCTGGGCTGCGATGTGAACCAGCTCCACTGGACGTCGATGTCCGAGGTGAATCGTTGGCCCCGCAGAGCCCTTTTCAGGGGACCAAACATGGCGTAATCACAGGGAGAGAGGTCTGGACAGTGTGGAGGGTGGCCGAGAACCTCCCATTTTAATTTCTGCAGGAGTGCCGCGACTGTGTTGGCCGTATGAGGTCGTGCATTGTCGTGGAGCAGAATTACTCCACGGGTGAGATTGCCTGGCCGTTTTGTTTTGATCGCTTGGCGAAAGGTGGTCAAGGTTTGTGAGTAACGCTGGGCATTCATTGTTGTCCCGTGCGGCATGAAGTGTATCAGAAGGGGGCCATCTAGGTCAAAGAGGAACGTGAGCATTACCTTTCCTGCACTCGTGTGGATGGCCTTGCCTTTTTTGGGTGGTGGTGACCCTGGATGCTTCCACTGGAGGCTTTGTCGATTGGATTCTGGTTCGAAGTGATGACACCATGACTCATCTCCTGCCACCACTCGTGCCAGGAACCCATTCCCTTCCCTCGCATAGCGCTGCAGATGACCAAGACAGTGGGCCATTCGACATACTTCCTGGTGTGGTTGAAGACTGTGGGGCACCCATTGGGCACACACTTTGCGCAAGTGCAGTCGTTCCTTCATGATGGTGTGCACACTTCTGACGCTCAATCCGACCACGGCGGCTATGGCGTTCACTGTCACTCGGCGGTCCTGGGTAATGAGTGCATCAACCAGCTGGACGTTGTCATCGGTAATGCAGGGGGTTGCCCCAGACCGGGTATCATCGGCCAACGACACCCGTCGTTCCCTGAAGCGCTTGTGCCTCGCCTTGACCCTTGCAAGGGACATGCAGTGTTCGCCGTACACTTGTGACATTCGGCGATGAATGTCCGTTCCCCCTACTCCTTCCGCTGTCAGAAATAGAACAACACCTCTTTGCTCTTCGTTTGACGCCTCCATGTCACTGTTTGCAATGCGACTGGCAGCGTTGGACGATTGATGCATGCTGCTGCACGCTTTGTATCGTCACGTGACGTACACGCGTGCCCTCTAGCGACGGGCTGTGACCTTCCACGCTCTGGTCGGAACCACACCTCGTTACACACGCCACGATTAGCCGATGTCGTCACCGGTTTGCGCATTCCAGCCTCCGGCTCGTTACTTTTTGAACGTACCTTATAGTACTATGACCATTATTTCCTCGGTTATTTTCTTATTAGAAACTCCACAATCAAAATTGGCCTGGTAAGCTAGCAGGTGGACAGAACTGGCGCCCTGTGACACAGGATCGAAATGCGGGATGCCTTCTAATTATGTGTCCGGGTTCGATTCCCGGTTGCCAAGAAATTTAATTCTGGCGTGAGGGCTGGAAAGAGGTTTATTCATCCTCGTGAAGGTAAACTGAGGACAAGGCGCTTTCCAAGGTTTCCCACTTCTACTCCAGGCAAATGCCAGGATGGTATTTAAATTAAGGCCACGGCCAACTCCTACCCAAATTCTGGAATCCCAGTTTAAAAAAATACACACACTATAGTACAACCATCACAATGACACAGATTATCATACAGATTCAACACATACCCAAATACACGGGGCTACATGAGGACATGCCGATAAGCCCCTAAATGAATCAATAACAGTCCACCTCCTGGTGTAGCGGCTAGCATACTTGGATGTCGGCCTGAAGATCCACGTTCGATTCCTGGCTCTGCCAAGAAATTTAATTCTGGTCTGAGGGCTGGAACGGGATACACTCAGCCTTGTGAAGCAAAACTGAGAATAAGAGGGTTCGATTCCCACCCCAACTATCTTAGAAGTGGTTTTCCACTTCTACTCCAGGTAAATGTCGGGATGGTTCCTAACCTAAGACCACGGTCATCTCCATTCCAATCTTCACCTGAGATAAAAAATACTCACACTACTACAGACGCCATAATAACACAGATTATCAGACAAATTCTACACACGCAAGTACGCGAGGCTAAATAAACCTGTTGTTCAAGCCCCTCAAATGAAACAGCAACAACAACAACAACAACAACAACAACAACTTATCAATAACAGCATTAATTCCATCTCCTTTTCAGTAATACGTTGGGAGGCACGTATTAAAAAAAGAAGTCGACCTCGTGGTGTGCACCCTGATGACGTCTGTAGCCTATGTCTCCCTTTACAATCGTGTATCGCTTTGTGTGCCGATTAGAGGTGCCATCATTAGGGGTAGGGATTTTTTTAAGGAGCTTAACATCTAGGTCATCGGCCCCGAATGGTTTGGGTGATAGTGAAATATGAGATGAGAATGAAAATTATAACTAATACTACAAGAAGAAGAAATGGTAAACAAATAAAGGATAAGGCAAAGGTCAGGAAGAAAAGGAATGCCCTCAACCCTCGAAGAATGGGGATTGAGGGACTTAGAAGAAAAGAGAGCCATGAAAGGCAGATAGGAAAGGGAAAGAGGAGAGGGCTCGCCGCAAGGTCAGAGGGAAAAGGGGACAAAATGGACCCTGCTCAGGAATCCCTCGGGGGCGCCAACTCCCAAACTCACCAGCCGTGAGCCCTTGAGGGTGTAGCACTATTTAGGGTGCACCAGAAGTGGTGGGGCTACATACACCCTGCCTGCTTGAGGGCCTTGTGCAGAAGGCAGGAGATGAGAAGAAAAAGAAGGCTGACACCTCGAAGAATCAGGGTATCAGGAAAGATGAGACAAGGGCCAATTAAGGCGGGAAACTGAAAGACTCCCTAAGCCTTGGATACCCTAATACCGTCGGGGACGGAAAAGAACAGGAGTTGACCAAGAGAGGTTGAGAGAAAAGGTAACAGAGAGGAGCCCGGCACAAGTAAGTGGGAGCAATGCCGGACTCAGCTGGGGCCCCGTGGTCGCCAAACCACGTCCTACAAGTTGTGAGCCCCTGGGGGGACTAACCTATAATTTGGTCAACAACGATAACTCCTCTGAGATTGGAGACAAGAAGGGCGTCCAGCTATA
The DNA here is from genome assembly GCA_946902985.2 of Meconema thalassinum. NCBI lineage: Eukaryota > Metazoa > Arthropoda > Insecta > Orthoptera > Tettigoniidae > Meconema > Meconema thalassinum. The sequence goes on along the minus strand of OX336393.1, from coordinate 389,717,499 downwards.
AAACCGGTTGCCCCTTAGACACTCATATCACCTCATCCCTGACATCATAACCAGGGCTCGGATTTTTAGGTGCCAAAAATCGGGATAATATTTATTTTTTATGTATTAAAAATACCTGAAATATGTGACAAAAAGTAAAAATATTTAATTATAATTGAGTTTATTAATGACAATATTGTGCCCATTTAGCATGAAATATGCAAATCACAGTATGCCAGCAATGCTCAAATCGGGATTTTCGGGGTTATGGTATGTTCTCCCACTCTGTGAATTACACAGTTTGGATTAAATAGAGGATACACTTCCAAAATAATAAACAAAATCAACTCCTACTATAAAACATTTAATTAACCAAATATATGGCGCTACAACAAAATAAACAAATAAAATACTGACCAATACTTCTAACTTGTTCAGAGTGAACAAGGAATACATAATAACAAACAAAGGTTAAATCATAATAAATGGTTTCCTATAAACCAACAAACTTACATCTCTTTTCACTTCCATAAAGTATCCCTTTAAAATTTCATAAAATCAAGAGCTCCAATAGGCTCGATACTTTTACACACTCTGTGTTATTCTTTTACAACACCTCACTTCCTGTTTTATGAGTATCTTATAATTAAAACAATATATACTTCTTATTTAAAGTACTGTTATTCATTTACTTAAATTTTGGGCTTTCACATGTTCATGGGTTACCATCTCTCTCAGTCAACAATTCACTACTGTGATTGGGAAAACATCTGCGTACTCCCGAGTTATAGAAGACTACTTGAACATGTCAAAAATTAAGATCACTCCAGAAATCTAATTGTCTTCACTGAACTCGTGAATTCCTACATTATATTACATTAGGGACTTATTGTTCTTGTCTTAAAAGACCTTCATATCAATAGAAAGCAACGATCTGAACTTGCAAGCGGTAATCTTCACTTAAAGGAACCTCGGTTCGAAGACCGGGTCGTTAAAACAAACTCTACACTCTTGTATAATATAACTTCAAAACAGACGGCTATTCAAACCTACCACAACATCAGTGGCGAGGGGTCTGGCCGGGCCACTTAGCGCGATTTATTGCAGGGGAGGCGGACATTACGGTCCTCGCCCACACGGGACGAACGATTCTTAACTTTACACAGCTGTTTCATTATGTAGTTCTTTGAACAAGCATGGCTTTCATTATACTATTTTTATTGAGGTTCACAAGACCTTATTCTCTTAAACTCGGCATTTATTAATTATGAAGTATCCTCATTGGTGGGTAAGAATAATTCAATACAACAACAAATATTTAAGGGCTTCAATAATAGACGAACCTGGGTTCGATTCCTTTCACTGCCTCGGGAACCATATCCCATACTGGAGGACTTACACATTCGCGACTTAGGGCGACCTCTGTCTATAACCTGCGCTCATAATACAACAAATATTTCACACCCTTCTACAATATAACACACACATGGCCTCGTGATCAGAGGACTTACCATAGCTCAATTACCGCAACCAACTGCCCCTCATAATTAAATTTACCGAGTATTCCAACGCGTTCCTAGCGTGACAAATTTCTTTAATGTGCCTCACAGCGCTTACATGTTACTGAGCCAAATTGCTTTCAAAGAACTGATAGATTCAACAATACAAATTTGATCTACATCTCAATTTTATATTAATCCTCTCCCGTGCCAATAATCGCTTTATTTTAAGAACATGAGTTCACAACCTGTATTTATTCTTTTAAAGGAGCTCGAAAGCTACTACTTTCATATAATTCAACATAAACTTCATTCATTCATATAATTGTTATTATTATTATTATTACGCTTGCTTTCATATAATTAAATCATTTATCAAATACACTGATATTTTATTTCATACATTTCCCCTAAGGGATTTATTTATTTCACATAATTATTTTATACTTTCTCATTTTTCTATCGTTCAGATCGTGCTATTATACTATTCTTTATTATTTAAAAACAACCCTATTCTTTTCGTTCTCAGGTGGTTTGTACGCAAATCCTCCCAACACATAACATAATGAAATGGTTACTCACATGATATGTCGGTCCCCGACCGGACTTTCCAACGATGTTTCATTTTGCCCACTTAAATGTGTTTAAGCCATCTTCCCTAATTCCATTTCACACATTAACACTTCTTGATACACAAACATATTATTTACCTTCAACACTGGTAACATATTGAATACAATTTTGTATTCTTTTATCATACACAAATACATTCACTAAAAATTATAACACTTAAACGGATTTAACTATATTTACAATACACTGCTTTTAATCACTAAGGCTTTGCTTTTTGCCTTTACACACGTGATTCCTTCTTTCCCGTTTCCAAGGGTTGACACTCTTAGACGTTGGCTTCCTATCTGGCAAGATGATGAAAGTCTCAATCAATCTACCCCTCCCTGGAACGGCTATTCCTCAAATCCGGTTTCCTGACGATCGGCTTCTATTTCTATTTGCTCGAAATCGCTTCTTTCTAGCCACTATTTAGTTGGTCTAGCTACAGTCTGTTCTGTTACGGCCTTTCGAATATTTTATCGGTGACCTATGATTCCCTAGCACTTATGGCTATTCCTTTAATTAGTTTCGTAGCTTAATGCTTTTACTGTTCGTTTGTCTCCTGTTAGACAATGTCTTGGATTAAATTTTCCCTTCTTATTTTCTTCGGCGCTCGAGTTCCTATCTTTTTGATACACTAGGCGTTACTATTTTTGTCCGACCCTGATCGGGTTCCTTAACTTTTATAGAACTGTTTGTTTCTCTATCGTTGGTACTTCAAACGTTACGATACTTTCTGTCGTTTTACTGAACTGTTATTTGAAGACCTATCGCCTGTTCTTTAAGTTCGCAGCCTACTTTGACTGTAATTCGTAACTTTCACTATAAAGACTGATGCTGGCTGAACTAAATCCTGTACTAGGATTTTCCTAAGTCTTCACACGGCGATACTATGATGATACTTCTCGGCCACTCCCTACGGGTGCTCGTTGGTGATATAGAGTATCACGACCTCTCGAGGTCTAGTAAGTACTGCATATACGATGCTCCAACGTCACGCCCCCATGGGCTGACTGATACTGCATGATTTGCCTGGCACGGCCAGGGCTTTTATACAAAACGGCGACAAAACGATCAAATCCTTGTCTTTTTCATAACCAACTTTTGAATCAATGGTCGCACACTCTTAAAAATTATATCTCTGGAAAGCTCGTTTTCTAAACGTAAACTGACTTCTTTGTACATGAAAATCGATCGTACAATTCTGAGATATTAAATGAATTTTGCTCTTCAGATACGTGGGTGTTGTAGTTGATTTTTAATCCCCACCACCGTGGGTCTCGGGGAACTTTTATTGACGTAATGCCGCGTCTGCACTTCTTTTCTGGGCAATTATTACAACATCTTTCCCCACACAAAAATCTCTATTCCGAAATGATTCACAATGATGTATTTCTTTTGTTAATTTTATGTTCGCAAATGGCTTAAATCTAATTATTCCTCTTCTTGCATAACAGCGCGGTTGCCATTTTACTGCAACGCAAGCTCAATTTCCGAAACCGTCTCTCTGTCACTCTGAACGGAAAGTTCCTCTCGTTCTAATTATAGCCATGATCGCTCCTTATCAGTGCGTCATGCATGATATCATTTCCTGTCCACCTGGGCTCATATTCTTGCACAAGATATAACCAGTCCTCTTGTATAGAATCTTTCCAAGTCATTCTAAAGACTGTATATTTCCTTCCTTCTTTCTACCATAATACATGGATTCGACCCCTTGAACCAATGGTACATGGGTTCAATATAAACAATATGCAGTACTCACGAATGCAATTTATGCTATGCCTCACTGACTTCTGAAGAATTACAATAATACACAACGAGATACATCTTCAGGTTGACCATCACAAATGACCGACGGTTATCGCGAAACTCTTCTTCTGAAGGTGCAAAACTGTGGCATTATGCTTCTTGCCCTCGAGGTGTGGTGTACTTGAGATTGCAGTTCTGTCTTGATTGCTTTCCCACATGGTTGTCAGAACAGAACGCCATCAGAAATAAAATTATCCTTAAATTCTGCAACATACTGGTGCAGACGATAATCCTTAGTTGCTTTTACTTTAGGCATCGTAGAACTGTCTTACACTTCAGTGCCAGAAATGAACTGCATGTGAGTGACACTAGTTCCAGGTAGTTGGGGGAGGGGAGGTCTAGCACGTAGTGCAATATGGCTATGGACAAGGAAACCCCCGGCTTCCTCAGCGAGTGGGACGGGGCGACAAGGTAAGAAAAACACAGTTGCAAGCTGACACGCTCTGCATGAGGATTACATAGCTCACAGGTTCTTCCCCGTTGAAGTAACACAGAACAAAAATGCAATGAACTGAAAGATCTAGAAAGATGGTATATTGGCTTTCACGGCCGGTGAATTAAAACTCAGCAATTCTTCTAGGTTTGTGTCGTGTCTTGTGTGGGGTTTCGCCTAGGACACCTAGCTGGCTCATCGGCGGGCTCTTGGTGTCCCCGCCCGGACCCCCCACAGGAGTATCGAACTGCGCGATACCTCCCTTTATATAGAGTGCAACTTCACTCCTTAACTGCGAGAACCAAAAGCTCAAGCAGCCTCAACCAACCTATGAAGGCTTCCAAAAAGATGGTATATTGGCTTTCACGGCCGGTGAATTAAAACTCAGCAATTCTTCTAGGTTTGTGCCGTGTCTTGTGTGGGGTTTCGCCTAGGACACCAAGCTGGCTCATCGGCGGGCTCTTGGTGTCCCCGCCCGGACCCCCCACAGGAGTATCGAACTGCGCGATACCTCCCTTTATGTAGAGTGCAACTGCACTCCTTAACTGCGAGAACCAAAAGCTCAAGCAGCCACACAGCCAATGCCACACAAGACACGGCACAAACCTAGAAGAATTGCTGAGTTTTGAAAGATCTAGCATACTGATTTTTTTAAATGTAAATATTATGTCTTTTTATGTGCTAATAAGTGAAAAGCATGAATTTATGTAATTATAGAAAAAAAACCGTTTAAAATATGTATTTACATAAAAAAATATTTATTTGCCTAAAAATCCGAACCCTAATCATAACTATTGGAACAATAAGGGTATAGTATTATTACTAGGCGACCTATGCGAGAAATCTCGCATGTGCATAAAGCAGCCGCCTGGCTTTACTGCTATTTGTTTAAACCCACATTTTAAACTAATTGTCTATATTAATGAAATCAAAGAGCAATTCGTCACTGCTGCGGGTAATTCTCTTTCTCTTGAATGCACAATCGGTTTCTTGTGAGCGCCCCAGATTCATATACCACCTGCTCGGCTTTATTGTTTTGCGGGTTTCGCGACAGAGTTCTGACAGGGTCTATCGTCTTATTTGTTAAAATACACTTTTTAAACAAATATATTTCCGTTGGCTTTTCAAGAAATGCAAGATTTTTCCTAATTGAGATGATTTGGAAGATTTTGGCAGAAACTGCACCTTCTAACTCCCTCTGGTTTAAGAGCTTGAGATTTGTGAAACATACACCTTATCGTTATATATATATATATATATACATACATACTAGCAAACCGACCCGGCTTCGCCCGGGAACAGGTATGAATGCATTACGTGATAAGCGCTTTTTTTTTCAATGTCAATGAACAACGACCAATATCCGTTTTACGCCTCGGCATGATGGGTTAGAATCACTCTTCTCTAAAGTTTTTAACTCAACACGACTCGCCTTTTTGCTGCTGGCTGAATCTGGGGCAATACGCTCGTCCGCCAGCTAAGCTGTAACTGGGGTGATAGACTCGCCCCTAGCTAGCTCGTAAACTATCGCCTCATTAACTGAATGGAGATTGTAGGAAGAAATTAAAACGTAAAAACACTTATAGTAGGCGATGTATTGAAGATAGAAATATGCTCTCCCGGGCTTTTTTTGTAGAACTTTTCATGCTGAACAATTCTTACAGTCATAGTATTTAGATATTTTTAACGGCCTGCCCAGCGTAAGAGATCATACGCCAATCAGTATAATTTAATATAATATAATCCCCCTTCCGTCCAATCTTAAATTGACTGTGAATTTTGGGGAACGAAATGAGAGTTGCACTTTCAGGGAACAGCGAGGTGAATGAAACTCAAATCCCTCTTCCGTCCAATCTTACCTTGACTGTGTTTCACGGAGCAAATGAAGAAAACCTGAGTTGCACTTCCAGAGAAACTCCAAACACAACCACCCTTCTAGAAGTCTTAACTCAACACGACTCAACGGTTTGCTGCTGGCTGTATCTGGGGCAATAGGTTGGCCCGCTAGCTAGGCTGTAACAGGGATGATAGATTCGCCCTTAGCTAGCTCGTAAAAAGTCGCCTAAGTAGTTGAATGAACATGGTTGGAAGAAATTAAAACGTAAAAACACTTATAGTGGGCGATGTATTGAAGATAGACATATGCTCTCGCAGACTTTTTTGTAGAACTTTTCATGCTGAACAATTCTTACACTCGTAGTATTTAGATATTTTTAACGGTTTGCCCAGCGTAAGCTTACAAAGCGCTTGGACGCCATTTTTTCGACTTTTCCACTGAAATCGTTACTGCTCGGCTTCCTTTGATCATAAATAAATTATTTTCTACAGAAATCATCCTCGATATATCTTTTACAGAATGGTGAAAACCGCATCAAAATCCATCCAGTGGTTCTCGTGATTACCCGTAACATCCAAGAATCGGGGACAATGTTTTATACTAAGTAGATATATAATAATAATAATAATAATAATAATAATAATAATAATAATAATAATAATAATAATGGGAGTGATATGCGCAATACATTGGATTCACCAAGTGAATCCAACTAGCCTCTGTCACTCCAACTCCAACATGTAACCTACCCGAGGTGCCACTGTTAAGCCGAGCAACCTAGTGGATGGTTGGGTAACCAATCCCAGCGGGAAACTAGGTCGGCGAGCCGATCAGTGTTGGGGGAAATGCAAAGATGGTCAACAGCTACAACGGCGGAAGAGGAAAATAATTCCCAACGGCGATGAAGGTGGAAGAACTATCTTTGATGCAACTTAAATCCATTAGTGTCTGTACTGGTATCCAGCGGCTAATGGTCAGCGTCTGTTAGCTCAGAGAGCTCGGCTGGAAACACGATGTTCCAAAGGCCTCAACAACCTCTGGTCCTATATGGTCCTGGCACTCACAAGGCCAAACAAATCAAGTACAAGCAAACATGAACTGTGCAAGCAATCACAACTCTACCCCAGGTGGTACCCAATCCTCCCGTCCACAATCGGCAACTGGACTTTCGGATTCTGGGGAGTCCAGGCAAGCGCAGCAGAGAGAGTCGGAGATCTCTGGTCACCTTCCCTACAAACAGAAAACATTCATTGGGACACTAAACATTAATGCCCTAATTCAAATTGGAAAATTATACAATCTCACGCAAGAAATCGACAGACAAAAAATTCTCATTCTTGCTCTTCAAGAAACTAGAATGACTGACAACGAAACTATGGACTATGGAAATTACCGCATTTTCAAGAGCAAAACATTACAGAGAGTCGCGAAAGGTGCACCAATCTTCGGAATGGCTTTTCTTGTCCACAAATCCATCATTAATTCTGTCAAAGAAGTCACACCCGTTAATGATCGAATTATGACCATGCGCATCCAGAGCGCCAACAAGAAATACACTCTTGTCAATGCTCATGCACCTACTAACATCGACAACAAGAAAAATCCTGAAAATGTTGAAAAATTTTGGAAAAAACTGGAAAGAAATATGAGTAACATTCATCAAGATGACGTGAAAATCCTGATGGGAGATTTCAATGCCCAACTTGGCAAAGAAAAAATCTATCGAAAAATCATTGGCAAAAATTCTGCACACCAAAATACAAACAGCAATGGCACACGATTGGTGTCTACGCATTTCAGGAAACCTGCACACAAACAGAAAACTTGGCGATCTCCCATTCAACATCTCGGTGAATACCAAATTGATCATGTTGCCATCTCCCATGCACACTATAGAACCATCCATGACGTTCAAGTCCGACGAGGGGCAAACATTGATTCAGACCATTATCTCACAAGAATCAAAATGAAATTTTCACCTAAGAGGATTCATAAAAAAATATATTACATCCCAAAATTTGACACATCCAAAATTCAAGAAACAACAAGTAGTTCCGTGAAGAACTAAATAGCCTATTTTCATATGTCCTACTCGTGTTTATTGCCTCTATCAACATACAATATATCAGTTTGAAGGTTGTGATAGATTCGTAGATATTGAGAACCGTCTAAATATTTCAGATGGTTCGCAGGTTGGATTTTTATTTATATGCTATTACATGAAGATTATTGTGTACGTGTGGTATTCAAAGTTTAATCGCATGATTAGTACACAAGAAGTAAAAACGAGATATTAAAATTTCGCTCAGCTGCCATCTAGTGGTTATGAAAACAATTGAAATAAATTAGATGCCAGTGGATTAACATATGTATAAGTATTTAACGTGCAATGTCTCACTGCCCTCGGATGGATAAATCGCGAGAAACGTTCATTTAAATATGTATAGTTCGCGAAACCGCCATGTTGGATTTCTGCTCACCAGGTAAATGAAAGTCCTATCGGTGAACTTATGTTCATTGCCTCTATGAACATAAAAGAATTCAGTTTGATTGCTGTAAAAGATTCGTAGATATTAAGAACCGTCTAAATATTACGGATGCTCGCCATTTTTGATTGTTATATGTATAGGCCATAGAGTTATGTACCATTGAAGGACAAATATTGCCTAGGTTCATTATTCAAACTTTCACTTCGATCGCATGATTACGACACAAGAAATAAAAACTTAATTTTAAAATTTCGCACCGCCGCCATCTTGAGGTTATGTAAACAATTGAACTGAATTAGATGCTAGTGCATTACAATATGTATAATCATTTACTGTACCACATTTCACTGCGCTCAGAGAGTTAAATCACGAGAAAAGTCTATTAAAATGTTTCAAATTCGCTTGGCCGCCATGTTCGTTTTGTACATCACAGGTTTATGAAAGTTACAAAGATGAACTTATAGCAGTGCCCTTTATCACCGTACTAAATTTCAGGGTGATATCTGTAATAGTTTAGGAGATATAGAATTCCGGTGAAATATTTCCCACAGCCGCCATTTTGAGGTTATGTAAACAATTGAACTAAATTAGACTCCAGTGCATTACAATTTGTATAAACATTTGCTGTACCAAGTTTCATTACGTTTGGATAGTTAAATCGCGAGAAAAGTTTATTTAAAAGTCTCAACTTCGCTTGGCCGCCATGTTGGTTTTGTAGTTACCAGATGTTTGAAAGTCTCATAGGTGAACTTATAGTAGTGCCCTTTAGCACCGTACACAATTTTAGGGTGATATCGGTAATAGTTTCGGAGATACTGAATGCTGGTGAAATATTTCACACAGACGCCATTTTGGATTGGTGAGACACAATAAAATTTGAAGGGCACGGTCGGGGTCGGCCAGAATGGTGCTATGATCTTACCGAGTTTCATTGAAATCGCTCCAGCCGTTCAAAAGTTATTAGGGGGACACACACACACACCTCTCTCTCTCACACACACACACACACACGCACACACACACGGACAAAAGGTGATCTCATAAGCCTATTTTTTCAAAATTGAAAATAGGCTAAAAATCGCAGAAGAATGGGATAAAGAACCAGTGAACAATTGGACGGACTTCTGCAGCAAAATTATCAGAAAAGCCAAAGAACTGATTCCATTAAAAAAGAAAGCAAAACACCTCTGGTGGGATTCCAACTGTGATCAAGTCATTATTGATCGCCGAATCGCATTCCAAAAATACAATAGCCACAAATCTCCAGAAACTTTACAACACTTTCTCGGCGTCCGCAAACAGGCAACCAAAATTATCAGGACAACTAAACGTAATTTTATAACTAAGCAACTTCAGTCAATCGAGGATGACTTCAGGAATCACAACCTTCAGGAACAGAAATAAAGGTTACACACCGCAAAATTTGACTTTCAAGAAACAAGACGGAAGTCTCGCACTCACCAACCAAGAAAACTGTGAAGAACTAGCACGTTATTTTTCTGACCTCCTCAATTGTCCTGAACCACCTGAGCGATTTACACACACAGTCCCAGAACACATACGACTCGAAGCCAAACCACCAACGCAAGAAGAAATCCATCACCACATCAAAAAACTCAAGAACGGAAAGACATCAGGAGAAGACGGAATCATCGCAGAACTATTGAAAAATCTAGGATCACGATCACTACAGGAAATCACACAGATCATTCAGGACATTTGGCGAAGTGAAAAACTACCGGACGAATGGAAATGCGCACTCATCCACCCACTCCACAAGAAAGGAGATAAATCTGATGTAAATAACTACAGAGGAATTTCCCTCTTACCCATCGCTTATAAAATCCTCTCCGCCTGTCTTTTACAACGCACGCAAGAACAACTCGAGCCACTCATCGGTGAATATCAGGCTGGCTTCAGACCAAACAGATCAGCCGTCGAACAAATCTTCAATCTGAAATCCACCTTGAAACTTCGAGCCACACGAAATCTCCCAACCATCTGTACATTTGTCGACTTTCAGAAGGCTTATGACTCCATTGATCGAAAATCTCTTTTTAATGTACTCGAAGAAAACCATCTCGATCCGAAGACGAGACGACTCATCCAACAAACCTTAACTGACACAATTTCCAAGGTCAAATTCATTGGAGAGATCTCCCAACCTTTTCCCATTAAAACTGGTGTTCGGCAGGGTGATGGACTTTCTACATTGCTGTTCAACATCGTTCTCGATAAGGTCATCAAAGAATGGGAAAAAGAATTAAAAAGTCTCAACATATGGAAACCTGTCGTGTTAGGAAGACAGAAGGATAATATCAATGTTACATGCTTAGCTCTTGCTGATGATTTGGCAATCCTTTCCGGAGATGAACGAACGGCAATTCACCAGATTGAAGTCCTCAAAAAATGTGCTGGGAAAGTAGGGTTGCAAATCTCCTTCACAAAAACTGAATTCATGGCTACAAAACACATTGAAACCCAAACTTAGGTAACAAAATACGGTTCAATCAACAAGGTTAATCATTTCAAATACTTAGGTGAAATTATTGAACCTACAGGTACAGAAAGAATAGCACAGAGAACACGTGAACTCAAAATGCGGAAAGCATATGGGAAAACCGCAAACATCTACAACAAAAAATGCATGAGCATTAACACTAAAATTCGACATTACGCGACGGTCATCAAACCCGAAACACTCTACGCCAGTGAGACCTTAAACCTCAATTATAAAGGGGATCTTGAAAACATCAAGAAAGCTGAAAGGAAAATCATCCGAAAAATTCTTGGTCCAAGACTTACAGATGAAGGATATCGTTTACAATCGCACAAGATCACAGAAAAATATTCAAATATTGAAACCGATTTCCGTAAACGACGCTTGAAATTTTATGGACACATTATGAGGCTAGATGACAACCGATTTACAAAGAAAATATTGATGTACACACAAAAATTAAAGACGACAACGGTTTGGATTAAACAAGTCCAAACTGATCTCAATAAAGCCAACATCACACCCACAGATATCGAAGACCGCAAAACTTTCAGACATAAGATCTACACTTGGGAAGCTGCATCAGAAGATAAGCCCAGCAGACCTAGGGGAAAATGGACTGACGAACGTCTAGCTAAACATAGTGATATGATGAAAGAATTCTGGAAGGACAAGAAAAATAACAGTAACAGATCATAACTTGCTTTATGTGATCCTGTATGTGTCGAAACATACTAAATAAATATATAAATAATAATAATAATTATTATTGTTATTATTATTATTATTATTAAAAGAAATAAACATTACAGAAGATATCATCATGAATCGCAAGACTTTTGGAACTCCAATTACAAATCACTCTTTCGACGAAAAAGCTAAAAAGACCACTGGAAAAAAATGCACGGAGAAACGTAAGAAGGGGCATAGTGAGTTCATGAGGAGATTTTGGGAGGAGAATAAGAGGAAAACACCATCAACCCGAGGGAACAAGTTCAAACGCGCTCCCTAAGTGGGCAAAATGAAGAAATAAATAAATAAAGAATTATTATTATTATTATTGATGACAATTTACGTCAGATAGAAAGTATAGAAAATTAGGTTGTACTTAGGCTATACAGTACATTACCTTCCTTGTTTTGCAAGCCCGATGTTAAAGCAATTGCCACACACGGCTGGTAGGAAAACCACCTACCTTGTTGTTCATCAGTTAAGTGCACACTTGTGTAGAAGTGGCTTGTTGGTTTAACTTTCAATGTTTTAGAACTGAAAATGAATTTACAATATGCGCATAACTCGTGTGGGAAGTTTACAATGTTGTTACGCCCGGAGAAGAGTCGCTCTGTGCGTCGGAGGTGTGTTAATGATGATACAGTGTTGTACATGTGACATTTATAAGGCGAACAGAATGCTATAACCTTTGCAGAGTACGCCTACACACGCAGTACTCACGCACCAACGAACTCCCACACGAACTCAATTCCGAGCTACGCATCATTCCCTCGACTGCGCATCTTTCAAAGCGTCGAATTTATGTCAGTGCCTGGAGCCACAGATGGTAGCAAAATCTTTGGTGGTATTTTTTCCCTTTTGGTTAATATGACTTCATCTTTTCTTTAGCCT